>OX392471.1:15534928-18445285 GCA_947623365.1 Achlya flavicornis | reverse complement strand
AATGGCAACATCTATCTGATTTCTGTCTACATTGAGCCTCGCAACGACGACAACCAAACTCTTCTAAAACTCGCCACTTTCCTGGAAAGGACGTCCGGTTCGGTGCACTTGGTTTGTGGCGATTTTAATGCATGGCACACCATATGGGGTTCCACCATAAACAACAGACGCGGTAACAGAGTCCTCGACTTCATTCTCCACCACAACTTACAGATATGTAATGTGGGTAATGCGCCCACATTCATAACTACCACACACAATAACATCCGCACCTCTATCATTGACATCACACTAATCGACAATACTGAATATGCAAAAGTCACCAATTGGACAGTGGACTCCACTATCTGTCCCTCCACTGAACACAACACAATCACTTTTGACATTTTTCTCGGCCACTCCCCACCCGTAAAAAACTTAAAATCCTCAACATACAAATATAACACCGCCAACACCAAGTGGGACCTCATATCGGACCGATTCGCCCGGGAGGTGAGTGAGGGTCTCAACGTCAATGCCCCTATCAGCAACTTCTCCACTTCTGAACTCGACTCGTATATTCATCAAATGACCTCGAGTGTTGGGCGTGCGTGCGATAAGCTTCTCCCCCGTAAAGCGGGATACTCTCATCGTATTCCCTGGTGGAGTGACGAGCTGGAGGCTATCAAGCGCAAGGTCCTCGCTGTACATCACCGACTTACAAACAATCGACGCCGAAACCGCCCTCTGGATGATCTAATTGCTGAAAACAATAGAGTCCGGAAGGAATATGGGGACGCGATTCGCGCCGCTTCCACCGAGCACTTTCGCGACTTCTGTAATAAACAAAAGAAAGAGGATGTATACTCGGTGACGAACCGCATCATCAAGACCCCACCCCTACGGCAGCCCCCCTCCACCCTTAAATTGGACGACGGCTCATTCACAACTAATTCCCGCGACACCGCCCAAGCCCTTTTGCACAAATTCTACCCTGATAATGGCCCTGACTTAACAGACGCACAAAGAAAATCTACATCTCTCATGTACCAACCCCTTGATACTCCCCCAGATCCTCCGTTTACGTACACAGAAATTTTCGAATGCATCAACTCCATGAACCACAAAAGAGCACCAGGAACTGATCACCTAACTGCTGACATTTGCCTACAATTTGTTATTCATTTTCCCCATATAATCACCGCTATACTAAATAGATGTCTCTCCCTCGGTTACTTTCCCAAGGCTTGGAAGGTGGCCACCTCTAAAATCATACCCAAACAAGGTAAGGCTGACTATTCCTCACCGTCTTCTTTCAGACCAATCGGTCTGATAAATGTCTTCGGCAAACTTCTTGAAAAACTTTTAACAAACAGACTTACACACCATCTTGATATTACCAACTCCTCCTCTCCCCACCAGTACGGCTTCAAACTCCGCACCTCCACCAATCAGGCTGTTCACAGCGCCCTTGATGTGGTAAGGCGCGCAATCGCCAACAAAGAGCTGGTGATCGCTGCCTCCCTTGACATCAGGGCTGCGTTTGACCACGCCTGGTGGCCCGCCATCTTTGCTCGACTCAAAAAGATTAACTGCCCTAGTAACTTGTATAGCACTTTCCTCAGTTATACTGAAGACCGAGAGGTCCAAATCACCTTTGCCGACTGCCAGGTCAGTAAACCTATGACAATGGGCTGCATACAGGGTTCCGTGTGTGGCCCATCGTTATGGAACATTATTCTCGATCAACTACTTGAGACAGCCTTGCCCGACGGATGTCATATACAAGCGTACGCCGATGATGTCCTCTTAATCTCACACGCCAAGACCATAAGTGAACTTGAGGAGATCACCAACCTGGCACTTTCCCATATCAACGACTGGGGCTCATCAGTAAAACTCACCTTTGGCCCAGACAAGACCCAAATAATTGGCTTCACCAATAAATCCACTCGGTGCCGGATCGCCGTGGGTGGTCAGTGTCTCTCGTTCGTCGGTGAGATCAAGTATCTTGGCGTCATAATTGATAAAAGACTTCGATTCGTCAAACACTGCCTACACATCATCGACAAAGCCAAAAAACTACTGAATAGACTCACTCTCTTTATCAGACCTACCTGGGGCGTTCACCCGGAAAATGTTCGGGTCATATATGAACAGGTCATACAACCCATTATATGCTATGCTAGTAGCATATGGTCCGGCGCCCTTGATTATGAATACGTAAGGAACAAATTCCTATCCTTACAGAGACTCTTCGCCTTAAAGATTGTGCAAGGCTTTCGTACCTTGAACACGCCCACTGCTATTTCACTCGCTGGACTCACCCCGCTTCCAGCCAAGATACGTGAGCTCGCGGACAATGAAATAACAAAACTCAGAGGCACATCCAGATTTCTCCCCTCCGACACCCCCATTGAAACTCTCTCACACCCTACTCAACTCCTCCACCCCTCCAATCGTATTAACATTCAATTCATACACATCCTGTCCCAAGATGACATTGATGCCGTCGTCCCTGACTCTGCCGTCCAGATTTACACGGACGGCAGTAAGCACGACGGCAAGGTGGGTGCCGCTGTCGTCATTAACCAACCCAATAATCCCATCATAACCAAGAAACTTAAACTCCACGATTGCTGCTCAGTGTTCCAAGCAGAACTACTCGCTATCGAATACTCCTGCCGCTGGATCCTGAGCAATAATGTTCCCCATTCCATTATCCTCTCCGACTGTAAATCCGGCTTGACTGAACTATCAAATCCTAATAGCTGCAACCACTTCGCTGCCGTAATTCATCGTCACATTCATGACACTCGATCGGCCGGCTTGAAAGTCGAGTTCGCCTGGATCAAATCCCACGTCGGCATTGCTGGCAACGAGATGGCGGACTCGGCGGCTAAATCGGCTGCCCTTCTTCACCGCTCCCCTGATTACTTCTCCATCCCCACCAGCTACATAAAACTCTGCAACCGCAACTTATCCCTCGAATCCTCAGCTGAGTTATATAGTAAGTCTACCTACATCAAATCCCTCCTCCCTACCTTTCACGATCTCCAATCCTATTTAAAACTGGTCAAGCCGAACTTTGCCATTACCCAATACCTCTCCAATCATGGCTTTCATAAAGAGTACCTCTGCAGATTTAAAATAACCTCAGATGACAAATGCCCCTGCGATGGCATCACAACCCAATCATTGCGCCACCTCGTTCAAGACTGCCCTCGATTTGCTATTACTAGACACGACCACCTCTCTACCGTTCCCCATAATGTCGACGATCCATACGACCTAAAGGCTATCCTACAACACTCCAGCACCATAGACAGCTTTCATCAACACATCCATTATATCATTAAACAACTAAAACAATTCAATAACAACTGAACGGTCGGTTAATAGCACTATATAAACTAATTTATATCAAACCAACATAATAAATAAATCTCTCTCTCTTTCCTTTCTTCCATAAGCCGACTCTCGGCTTGGGACTCCCTTCTTTTTCTGAACTATTATAATATATTTAAGTATTTATTTATTTTATTTTATTTTTTATTTATTACTCCCATTAAAATAAAAACATTTCATCTCTCTCCACAAATCACTCAAACATACCCCAATCAACTCTCAATTAAAAAGGTGTGCAGACGTATCCATTGCGTTACCACTTTTTTTTTTATCACCATATAATATATCACTCAAAAAAAACCTAACCTAACCTAACCTAACCTAACCTAACCTAACCTAACCTAACCTAACCTAACCTAACCTAACCTAACCTAACCTAACCTAACCTGAGTAGCCCCCAGTTGTACAAATTGCATTAAGGCAAAAATAGGCAGAGTGGATCACAACGCCTTCGGTTATGAGTGCCCGGTGAGACGGAAGTGGGAGGCACTTGCCAGATCCACTGTAGCATACCAATGCTAAGGGCACCTCATACAGAATCATCCAGGCCAACCTCCAAAAGAAGCAACTAGCGACAGATGAAGTCTTCATTGAAGCCAGGAAGCGCGGTATCGCTGTCGCACTTCTCCAGGAGCCGTATGTGGGCGGGGCAAAAAGACTCAAAAACTACCAAGGCGCGAGAATCTTCCAGAGCACTGAGCCGGGAGAAGGGATTGTTAAGGCGGCAATAGCTGTCTTGGACCCTTCACTCGATATTATACAGCACACGCAACTTACCACAAACAACATCTCAGTGGTGGGAGTCCGGACCAGTGCCTGGGAAATCACGCTGGTATCCATATATTTTGAGAAGGATCAGCCCATAGACCCATACTTAGAACATCTAGTCAAAATTGGAGAAGTGCTAGGGACACAGAGGTTGGTGGTTGGGGGTGATGTAAATGCCTGGAATATTTGGTGGGGGAGCGAAACAACAAACCATAGAGGCGAGGATGTAAGATGCGCTCTTGACGAATTGGGCCTTCAGGTACTCAATACTGGGAGTACACCGACCTTCGACACAATCAGAGGAGACAAACGCTACTTTAGCAGCGTCGACATAACCGCTTGCTCGACAGAGATGCTGACTCTGGTGGAGGGCTGGAAAGTCGAAGAGAGCCTCACGAGTTCGGACCACAACGGCATAATTTTCAATATACGGTTACTTAAATCTAAAGGTACACACATACTTAGAACCACCCGGATTTATAACACTAAGAAAGCAAATTGGGCCCATTTTCATGAGAAAATGGACCAATTGAAAGCTGAGCATCAAATAACACAAACAGACATAGAACAAATTAAAAGTACAGAGCAAATAGAAACAGTAATAGACAAATACACAAAAGTAATAACACAATCATGCACACACTCAATACCTGAAAAGAAAGAAAACCAAATACTTACCATGCCGTGGTGGTCTGAAGAGCTCACAGCGTTGAAGAAAGAAGTCACCACCAGAAAGCGTAGAATCAAATGGGCCGCTCCAGTCCGAAGGTCGAGAGTTGTAGAAGAGTACCTGAAAAAGAAAGAAGAATATGAGTTAGAAGCGCAAAAGGCTAAGATAAGAAGTTGGAAGGAGTTCTGTGGGAAGCAGGATAGGGAGGGGGTATGGGATGGCATATACAGGGTGATTGGCCGAACTAGAACCAGAGAGGAAGACTTACCACTTGAGGTTGAAGGTGTAGCGTTAGACGCAAAAGGTTCCGTTAAGGTACTTGCTAAGACGTTTTACCCGGAAGACCTCAGAGAAAGCGACAACGCCGAACATAGCAGAATCAGAGCTGAAGCGGAGAGAGTAAACGTTGAGCAAAAAAATGAATTTTGTGACCCACCGTTCACGCAGGCCGAGCTAAAAAATGCAGTAAACGCCTTCAACCCTAAGAAGGCACCTGGAGCCGACGGATTCACCGCTGACATATGCAGAGAAGCAGTGCAAAATAGCCCAGACCTATTCCTGGAGATCGTGAATAAATGCCTCGAACTCGGCCACTTCCCAAAACCCTGGAAAGAAGCAACCGTAGTCGTGTTGCGGAAGCCGGGAAAGGAGACGTATACTGCCCCGAAGTCGTATAGACCGATCGGACTTCTCCCAGTACTGGGAAAAATCTTTGAGAGGATGTTGATTGCCCGACTGAAGTTTCACTTACTACCGAGGATGAGTACTCGCCAGTTCGGATTCATGCCCCAGAAGAGCACCGAGGACTCCCTCTATATCCTTATGCAACATATCCATAAGATGTTGAACCAGAAAAAGATTGTTACACTGGTGTCATTGGATATAGAGGGAGCCTTTGACAGCGCATGGTGGCCAGCTATCAGAGTCCGACTGGCTGAGGAAAAGTGTCCCGTGAACTTGAGGAGGGTAATCGACAGTTACCTCCAGAACCGCAAAGTAAAAGTGAGATACGCCGGAGAAGAACTCGCCGTAGACACTACAAAAGGATGCGTCCAGGGATCAATCGGAGGCCCGATCCTTTGGAATTTACTCCTGGACCCACTTCTAAAAGAGCTGGAAAGTAGAGAAGACTACGTGCAGGCGTTTGCGGACGACATCGTCATGGTTTTCGACGGAGAGACAGCGCTACAGATCGAGGAACGTGCCAATGCCGCACTTGAACATGTTCGGGCGTGGGGAGTCCGAAACAAACTAAAGTTCGCTCCACATAAGACCATGGCAATGGTCATAACACGGAAACTAAAGCATGACACCCCGCACTTGAACATGGGTGGGGTTGACATTGGCATGTTCAAAGAAATCAAACTGCTAGGCCTCACTATAGACGAAAAGTTAACCTTCAATGCACATTCCGCAAACGTCTGCCGGAAGGCATTGAACTTCTATAAACAATTGTCAAGAGCTGCAAAAGTAAACTGGGGTTTAGGACCGGAGATCATAAAAACAATATATACAGCGGTAATTGAACCAACTGTCACGTATGCCGCTAGCACATGGGCGCCCGCCACAAAAAAGATAGGAATACAGAACAAACTGAATGCGGTACAGCGCGGTTTTGCGCAGAAAATTACTAAATCGTACAGAACGGTGTCACTAAATTCGGCACTATTACTCGCCGGGTTGCTTCCTTTGGACATCAGAGTCCGGGAAGCAGCCTTACTTTATGAAACAAGGAAAGGTCACTCCCGGCGAGTAATAGGAGACCGAGAAATGGAAAAACCGATTCCTTACAGAGCCATGCCGCACCCCGCGAAACAGGCAGTTTTGGGATTCACATGCTTGATGGACGAAGCAGCACTACAACAGCACAACAACAACAATGGCCTAAATATTTACACTGACGGCAGTAAAATCGAGGGGAAAGTTGGAGCCGCTTTGTCCGTTTGGGACGGTACGGCGGAAATAAGTACCCGTAAGCTGAAGCTGGAAGAGTGCTGCTCCGTCTACCAGGCGGAACTCTTGGCACTGGCAGAGGCGACAGAAAAGGCCATCAAGAATTCAAGATCCAGCTGCAACATCTATTGCGACTCGAGATCCGCTCTTGATACAGCGATAAACACCTCCGCCCCTCACCCCCTCGCAGTCAAAATTAGAAACAACTTGCAAAAGCTCAATGAACAACACAAAACAGTGAAGCTATTTTGGATTAAGGCACACGCGGGGTTGGCGGGAAACGAGAGGGCGGACGAGTTAGCAAAAAGTGCAGCGCTACATCTCAAAACCAAGGCAAACTATGGCAGCTGTCCGGTTTCATTCGCCAAGCGACAAATCCGGATGGAGTCGCTTGAGGAATGGAACCGGCGATACAAAGATGGCACAACGGCCGCCACTACAAAGATATTTTTTCCGGATGCGATACGTGCGCATAAAATTCTACGGAATATAAAACTGGACCCCATAATAGTACAGTTGTTAACAGGGCACGGTGGATTCTCCTCGTACTTGTACCGCTTCAAGTGCAAGGAGAGTCCGTCGTGCAGCTGTGATCCTCAGAACGAAGAGAGCGTCTTGCATATCGTCACAGAATGTCCCATCTATGGTAGACGAAGGTTTGAAGCTGAAAATCAAATAGATGCAGAAATAAAGATAGGAAATCTGTGCGAAATATTGGAAAATAAAAATAAAAGAAGCCAATTTATTATGTATTGCAAAGATATTATAAGTATAGTTGTAAAGAAAAATAAATAGTAGAAATAGGATCCACTGCTGAATATATGTTATATATATATACAGTTAGTGCCCGTAGCAATAAGAAATGTAATTAAAAATGAAGTGTTAGTAATAATAAAATAAGTAATGTGTATAGATTTACTGCATGTGTTTAATGCAGTAAGTGCTTATTATAATTAAGAAATGTATAGAAAGTAAGAAGTAACCATATTAAGTAGAATTAAGAATATGTATCTAACCTTAAAATCACTTTTTCAATAAAGAAATTAAAGATTACCTTAGAATCCTCACATCCTTAGTAAGAAAGGGCCCTGATTCTGTCGGGGGTATAAAGCAATAACACCCTGCGATGGCGGGTGCTTTCAAAAAAAAAAAAAAAAAAAACCTAACCTAACCTAACCTAACCTTTTTTTTTTTTTTTTTTTTTTTAAGGAGTGGAAATGCCTGACGCATACTCATCTTGTCGAGGGCACGACAAGATGGTTATGTCCGATTTGCACGGACTAAAACCACTCCGCGTCCTTCTATTGCCTGAGTGCCTGGGTTACGGGTTCCCTATCCTTGGCTACCGCGACTCTGGCAGGCTTTGGACTACTTTCGCAGTCCCCGTCTTTCGAAGGCCTTGCCTTCTTTCCTTCTCTGGGGGGCGCACAGGACGCAGTGCGCCGACTCCTGGGCCTGTCACTGGTCGGGCGACGGGCTGCCCTGCCCGCCGCCCGCAGGCTCCATCTCATGGTGGTCTCAGATCATCTCTCTGGTGCGCTCTTTGTCCGCGCCCAGGACGTCTGCGGCGAGAGGGTACAAGAGATTCTGCCTCTCGCTCTCGCTCAGCCACCTCCTTCACGGCCATCACGGCTTCACAGTACGCGACAACAGCGTTCCAAGCCCCCTCACTCTCAACCATGGATGCGACCACGGCCGGCAGCGAGATTGCTTGCACTCCAATATCGGCCATTAAATTGCCTCTCTCTGTGTCCCAGGCCGGACACACCTGTAGTGTGTGTAGGGCCGTGTCCTCTTGTGCTGGACAATGGTGGCACTCTGCCGACTCCTCACGCCCGATTCTGCACAGGTAGCGTCCGAAACAACCGTGTCCGGTCAACACCTGTGTGAGTGCGTACGTAAGGGCGCCGTGTTTTCGCTCCACCCATTGTCTGAAGACCGGTCTGATGGCGGCAATGGTAGTCAGTCCGGCACTGGGATGGGTGATGATTTCATCCCACTCCCGCATCACAGATGCCCGTAGTTCCATCTTCTTTCTCTTAATGTCGCCCGGGTCAATTGTGCGGCCTTGTCCAAGCGCTTCTATACGCCAGTGGTACAAGTCCGCGAGAGCTTTCGCTTCAAGGTGCCAGGGCGCAGACCCTGCAAGTAATTCCGCCGTTTCATGGGCAATTGTGCGGTAGCCTCTAATGGCTCTGATGGCCATCACCCTTTGCGGCCTTCGCAGTAGGGCAACATTACGCGCCGTCAAGTTTCCAGCCCAAACCGGTGATCCGTACATGGCTATGGACCGCACGATGCCCATGTATAAGTTCCTGCACGATTTGTTAGGACCCCTCAAATTTGGTAGGAGCCGCGATAAAGCAGCTGCAGTGCCCAGGAGTTTTGGGGCTAGGTACCTGAAGTGGGGTTCAAAATTCCACCTGCTATCCAACAAGAGACCCAAATATTTTAAGGTCGTCTTGATCGGTATGCGGACACCTCCAACCATTATGTGGGAGTCAGGCGGCGGTAAATTTCTAGGGCCTCGGAATGCAATGGCCTCTGACTTGTGGAGGGCCACTTCCAAACCCAACCTTCTGATTCGGCTAACCACTTGGGCCACTCCAGCTGTGGCCAATATGGCCGCCTCTCTGTGGGATTTTTCCCTTGCAGTCACCAGCGTGTCATCCGCATAGCAGGTTAGGGATACCCTGGGCAAGAGTGAGCAACGGAGCACCCAGTCATATGTGATATTCCACAAGAGTGGTCCTAGGACCGACCCCTGTGGAACACCACACGTTACTTCCCTTTCTCTCCATCCGTCACGTCCAGGATACATAATTTTCCTCATTGAAAGGTAGTCTCCGATAATGTTTCTGAGATATTTTGGCACATTATGGTGAACGAGTGCCTCATTTATGTAATACCAGGGGAGGGAGTTAAAAGCATTAGAAATGTCAAGAGACACCGCCAATAGCACCTCACCCCGAGATACAGCTTCTTCAGCCATTGCCTTCACTCGTAGCACTGCATCAATCGTGGAGCGGCCACGGCGGAACCCGAACTGATTTTCGTCCAAGTCCGGCCCTATCAATGTCAGGTGCTTGACAAGGCGGTTAGCAATGACACGCTCGAAAAGCTTACCAGCCTCGTCTAAGAGTACTATAGGCCGATATGCTGATGGAGAATCCGCCGGACGCCCATCTTTTCCAATGAGCACTAGCTTTCCAGATTTCCATCTCTGAGGGAAACGTCCTTGGATTAGGCAGGAAGTAAGGAAAAACCTAAAGCGTGCTCCCAGATGCTCTAGACATGCAACCCACACTTTACCCGGTATACCGTCTGGCCCGGGAGCAACACTCTTCGCCTTCATCTTTATGATGCCTATTTCAAGTTCCGACTCGGAAACTTCAGGGATGGGGTCCACCTGTTCTGTGTCCATATTCGCCTGTTGAGGTATCAACGGAGATATATTTTCCGATCCTACGGGAAACAGTGCCGAAATAACAGTCTCCAGAAATTGCGGCTGAAGGGTCCGCGTAAGGGGTGGTGTCCATGGACGAAGCTTGTTTCGGACCATGCGATACGGACGCCCCCACGGATCGTTATCGAGGATCGCAAGGAATTCCTCTTGCGCTTGTGTCTTGGCCCTCCAGATTGCTTCTTTAAGCGTCTCCTTTGCTGTCCGATACGCCTCGTACAGCTCCGCCTCAATGGCAGTCGAATCCTGATTGCGGAGGCGCCGCCTGCGTTGTCGAGCGTACTGACGTCTAGCCGCAAAGCATGCGTGGCGCATTTGTGTTATGTCTTGCGACCACCAGTATACCCAACGTCTTGGTGCTCTTCGCTGAGACAGTACGCGGGGCATCGCTGCATCACAGATTGACGTGACGGCGGTCTCAAACCATTCCGCCTCCTGCGGGATGTTAATCGCTGAACTCGGCGCAGGGATCCAGGATTGGACGATAGCCGCTTCTGTAAGTGCCTCACGATCTAGGCGCCCGAGTATCCATTGTGGACCAGTATTATTTGGAATCGTCCGTATAGGGCTTTCAGAGGTTTGGGCGGAGACGTTGAATCGTATATACCGATGGTCTGACAACGTTTCTACCTCCTCCACGACTTGCCAGCCTTGAACACGTCGCGCTATGGCAGGGGAAGCAAACGAAATGTCCACAATGGAGCCACCCTCTTGCCGGACGCACGTGTGTACAGTACCTCTGTTGAGGATGACCATACCGTGCTCTATTGCCCAATCTATAAGTGCCTCCCCCCTCGCATTTGCCGATGATGAGCCCCAAGCCGGAGATTTGGCGTTGAAATCACCAAGGACAAACACGGGGGAGGGATGAGCCCGTTGCACGACATTGCTCAAATGAAGGAGCAGGTCTTCAAAATCGACGAGCGGTCTGTTTGGGGAGAAGTAGACCCCAACCATAGTCACGTCACCTAATTTGGCAGCAACATACCCATGACCCTTTTCAATATTAGAAAGGGGCGGGGAGCCAGAAGCCCGAGCCGTGTTGATGCACACTAGGCCATCCGCGTCCCCTGCCCAGTCTACTGAACACGGGATGAAATATGGCTCAGAAACCACCGCCACATTTATTGACCACTCCGCCATGCTCTGGATCAGGAGGTCCTGAGCTCTAGTGGAGTGGTTTATATTCGCCTGTAGTATGCGTAGTGTTGTATTAAACATTAATTGGTGTCCATATTTGTACTGTCCTTCTCTCTCGCACTTGTTGAGGGTGTCGGTTTTGGCCGTTTTCCCGGTTGCGCGAGGCTCGTCTTTCTGCTTTTAGACTGGGATATGCAGTCCTTGGAGGCTGTTATATGTCCAGCAGGCTTTTCCTTCGCGGCACAGACTAAACAGTGCGGGTTGTTGGTACACACATTAGCTTTATGACCGGTCTGGCCACAAGTAAAACATCGTTCGCTGCAATCTACGTCCGATGAGCACTGGACACCTACGTGGCCATGCAATAGGCATCGGAAACACCGCATGGGTCTCGGTTTAAGTAACTTTACTTGTGCCGAGACCCAACCGATAAGAAGCCGCTTCCCATCTGTTAGTTTCTGGGCGGCCGAAACCGGGCAGCTCACTATCGCTGTACCCAGTCCACCGGGTCCTGTCCTGATTTCTGTGGACTTTACCTGGTCTACAAGACAATCACCAGTTTTGGCGATAGCAGCCACTAACTCCTTCTTTGTGATTGAATCGTCCAGGTCTAGGATCCTTAGATCCAAACATTTAGTCGGCCGGGAGATTCTTACTTCTTCTTCAGACAATTGTTCCTTCAGTTTCGCCGCCAAAGCATCTGCCTTTGGGCCACTGGTGGCACCTGGCACCTCGAGGAGACGGGCACCTGTGGTGGTGACTTTGCATCGTATGCTCTCGATGCCCAGTTCACCCATGTCGAGTGTCGACTTTAGGTTATGCAGAATTGCAGCATATGTTACACCGCGCTCTTTCGCCCCCTCCTGAAGCGTCAGTACGACTGCTGTGGAGCGCGGTGGCCGGAGTCTTCTTTGCTCCCTGGCTTTCTTCTTTGCTGCCTTTTTTGCAGCCTTCGCTGTCT
This sequence comes from Achlya flavicornis, assembly GCA_947623365.1. NCBI lineage: Eukaryota > Metazoa > Arthropoda > Insecta > Lepidoptera > Drepanidae > Achlya > Achlya flavicornis. Next base: position 18,432,943 of record OX392471.1, on the reverse strand, counting down.
TTTTCTTTTCGCCAACTTTTTCCCACTTTCCCTCTTTCGGAGAGGTCGTTTCGGATGACGAGCCTGCCTTTTCCAAGTCTTTGTTGGCATTCTTCATAGTCTTTTTCCCGTTCTGAGGTTTAGGGACTTCGGCATGAGTAGAGGCCGATTTTGGTGCAGATGATGGTGCCCGCGTAGTTGCCTTCACAGTCTTACTTGCATAAGTTTGCGCTGGCTCTGCAGGTTCTGGTGGCACCTTTTTATTTTTGTTGTCGGATGCCAGAGGCGGTCGGAGGATCCTGCCTTCCAGAAATTGTACCCTTTGTAGGACCTTACCGATCTCCTCCCTAAATATTTGAGCAAGGTCCAACTCATTAGACTTCGTGGCCGTGGTCACCGTCGGTGGACTCCCCTCCCTTGTGTCAATTATCATCGACTTTATACTCTTCAGCTCCTTACGGAGCTCATCCATCTGCCTTTTAAGGCGTGCGTTTTCGACTTGAAGCCGATACACCTCATCAGAGGCCAAGCGCTGTTGTAGCTCCTCCGCTACATCTTCGATGCTGTTGGCAGCCCGTTTTAGTGTTTTTTGGTATGTTCCTTTAAGACCTTTAGATATTCTTGCCACTTCTCTTATTTCCTCAAGAGACTCCTCCATTCTTTCCTTAAGACCTTCTGCAGGCAATTCATCTGCATCCGGCTTTGATGAGACACGTGATGTAGCGCGAGAGCCACGGTCACCAGTCTCACTCTTAGCCACTTCAGCGGCCAGCCTGTCCGCGTTGTTGATCCTCACTTCAAGCGAGTTCGCCATTAAGGCGGCCTCAAGCTCTTTCTTGGCCTTATATTTGCCTACATGCTCGCCAGTTGTAGGCGGCCTTCCTCTGCCACGCTTCTGGGCAATTACGTCCGTGTCGCTGGTTTTCTCACTGCCTGGGGCAGATTCCAGCGTGGAGGTTTTGTCTTCCTTTTCGATATGTCGTCGTTTCCGGTATAATTTGGACTGTTTGTCCCCGCTTTGTGCACTCGCTGCACTCATAACAGAGTCCGTATCAGAGATCTCGGACCTGCTCATCTTCTCTTCATCATTTTGGTTTTGGTTTATTTTGTTCGTATCCATATCTATTCCCACGAGTTTGGGGGAAATATTCGGTCCACCCGGGCAGAGACCCCTGTACCCGGGTAAGCCTAGCATAACCCGCGTTGGTGTCGGCTGGTGCCAACGCGGGGACACGCACTAACGACCACAAACTGTGTGGCCATTCATCTCCTCGCGGTGCGGCGCCGCTTGAGATTCAGGAATTTTTTAGAGAGGTGTACTTCCTCGCAGACCCGGCCGATTAAGGCAAGGTCCCCCGGTCCACGTAGGCCTCCTACCATCGTTGTGGGTTACGGGTTGACCGGCGGGGCCTTGAAAAAGGCCGTTTACGGAGGCAGTGTAAGTGCACACCGTGACCGCCGCTCCCTCCACGTCGAAATTGGAAAAGGTAGGGAAAGGAAGGAAAGGTAGGGGAGAATAGGAAAGGAAAAGAGGGGGAGGAAATGAAAGGGAAAGGAAGTGTTGCTCTTCGTCAGATCCCTCACCCCGTGCCTCCCGGTATGGGTAGCCCTGCCGGTATAGCCACGAGGATCCTTGGGACACGCAAGCCCCCCCACCACGGCAAGGTGGCAACACGTCGGGGGGGAACCTAACCTAACCTAACCTAACCTAACCTAACCTAACCTTTTTTTTTTTTTTTTTTACGTGGGGAAATCCTCATGGATACCCGGGCACTCCGGGGGGAGCGGCCGGGTTATGTCAGACTCCTACTGACTAAAACCCCACGGCGTTCCTACCTGTCGCTGCCGGCTGGATATACGGGGGCGCCGAAGCATTCGTCCGCGTATCCAGCAGCGACGGCCTGATCGGAGGCCTCCTCTTCGTCGACGGCAGAGACCGGAGCTCTTGTCTCTGCCGTCTCCTCCTGAGTAGCGTGCGGGAACACACGCTCCACTACTCGGGCCCGATGTTGATGGGCGGCAGACTCCCCCGAGTCCGCCACCCTTGGGCCCATGTTGGGGGGAAGGTGGCTTAAAAAAGCCGCCCTCCGACGCCCGGTTCTCCTGCGGCGGATAGCCAGGGTGGTAGTATCCTCCCTGTCACGTTCCGCCGCCTCCTTTGCAAGCAAAACCCGCTCGCAGAAGGAGTGGAGTGCGTCCCACGATCTCTCGCTGTCAACCACAGCGCGAACCACGCTCGGCAGCGAGAGATCTGTCCCCACTTCGGCGCAGAGCTCGCTGCGCTCGCTTGCCCAGGCTGGGCACACCTCCAACGTGTGCTGGGCCTCCTCCTCGAGGCACCCGTCACAGTGGTGGCACTCGGCGGTCGGCTCCCTCCCGGCAATCCGACACAGATACCTCCCGAAACAACCGTGTCCCGAGAGGATCTGCGTCAACCGGAAGGTCAACACGCCGTGCCTCCGCTCCAGCCACTCATCCAACACTGGACGGATGGCCTCAATGGTCCTTAGACCCGCAGTAGGGTGCTCCAGCCTGGACTTCCATTCCTGGATGGCGAGCGCGCGCAATTGCACCCTGCGCCCCTCCACCTCGCGTGGTGCCGGCGTCTCGCCTAGGGCCAGCGCCTCCTCACGCCAGAAATAAACTGACGCGAGGGCTCCCGCCTCAAGGTCCCATGGCAAGGAACCGGCCAGCACACACGCCGCTTCGCAGGAGATCGTGCGATATCCCCGTATTGCCCTGATCGCCACCACCCTCTGCGGTCTCCGCAGGAGGGCGATATTGCGGCGATTCAGGGCCTCCGCCCATACGGGAGCTCCGTACGTCACCATTGATCGCACGATCCCCAGGTACAGCCGCCTACAAAGGGCGCCCGGTTCGCCAGTATTCGGCAGCAGCCGCCCGAGAGCAGCCGCCGCGCCCATCACCCTTGGCACCAGGCACCCGAAGTGGGTTGTGAAGTCCCACCGACCGTCGAGGACGAGACCCAGGTATCTCATCGTCGGCCCGACGTCTATGCGGACTCCGCTCACGACGATATGGGCATCCCGAGGCGGCGCGTGCCGAGGCCCGTGAAAACACAGGGCCTCAGACTTGCTAAGGGCCACCTCCAAGCCCAAACGTCGTATCCGACCCACAAATTGCGCCACTCCAGCAGTGGCGCGGTAGGCGGCTGTACTATACGTCGTACCGCGGGCAGTGACCAGGGTATCGTCGGCATAACATGTTACGCCGACACCCCGGATACACGGTACCCGCAGCACCCAGTCGTACCCGATGTTCCACAGGAGCGGACCCAGAACCGAACCCTGTGGAACACCGCACGACATTTCCCGTCGGCCCCAGCCCTCGTGGCCGGGGTAGACCACCGACCTTTCGGACAGGTAAGCCCCGATAACTCGGCGCAGGTACAGGGGCACTCCATGGAAACGGAGCGCCTCCAGTATGCAGCTCCAGGGGAGAGAGTTGAATGCGTTGGCGATATCGAGTGACACCGCCAAGACAACCCCGCCCCGGGCAACTACCTCCTGCGCTTGGGACTTAACCCGCAGCACCGCGTCGATGGTCGATCGACCCCTACGGAACCCAAACTGACTCTCCGCCAGATTCGGACCCACACCCTCCAGGTGCTCGACGATCCGCCCTGCCACTACTCTCTCAAAGAGTTTGGCAATGTCGTCGAGCAGCACGATGGGCCGATAGGCGGAGGGAGACTCCGTTGGACGCCCTTCCTTCCGGAGGAGAACCAGACGACCCGTCTTCCACCTCTGTGGAATTATGGCTTGAGCCAGACAGGCGTCGAATAGTCCCCTCAATCGAAGCTCCAGGGCGTCGGGGTTCAGGGCCAGAGCCAACACACGTCCCGGGACGCCATCGGGGCCGGGGGCCGAATTTTTGGCACGAAGCCTCAAAACGGCCGCACCCAGCTCCCCCTGCGATACTTCCGGGACCACCTCAGTCACGTCCGGTAGTAGGGGCGCTGCATCACGCGCCACCATCGCCGGGGGAAGGTGTTCCTCCCCGTGTGGAAACAGGGCCGAAACAACCTCCTCCCGGAGCTGCGGCTGGAGACTCTGTGTGATCGGGGGGGCCCAGGGGCGAAGCTTGCCCCTCACAGCCTTGTAGGGCCTTCCCCACGGATCACGATTGAGAGCCTCCAGCGACTCCTCCCAAGCGCGGGTTTTGGCGATGGCTATCGCCGTCTGCAGCGCCGTTTTCTCTTCCATGTAGGCGGCGTATAGGACAGCCGTCTGGGCTTCGTCCCTGCGCCTTCTCCTGCGGTATCTGGTGTACCGGCGTCTAACCTCCACGCAAGACTGACGCAGTTGCGTGAGCTCCGCGGTCCACCAGTACACCTGATCTATAGGAGGACAAAGCCTGGCCCGGGGCATCGACGCGTCACACACTTGCGTCATCGCCTCCCGGAACCAGTCCGCTTCGTCCTCAACCACCACAGGTCCATCGGGCGCGGGCACCCAGGACTGCACTATCGCCGCCTCTTTTGCCACATCCATGTCAAGGGCTTTAAGCCGCCACCGCGGACTCATCCCACTCGGGGGTCGAATCGGGCTATCCGGTACTCCCTGGAGCAGAGTGGAGACTTCGAACCGAATATATCGGTGATCCGACAATGTCTCCACGTCCTCCAGTACTTCCCAGCCTCGGACCCGGCGCGCCAGGGCGGAAGTCGCAAACGATACGTCCACGATCGATCCACCCCGATACCGCACGCATGTGTCCACCGACCCCCGATTGAGGACCGATAGGCCATTCGCCAGGAGCCAATCCTGCAAAAACTCACCCCTCGCATCGGTCGCGGGAGATCCCCACGCCACAGATTTGGCATTGAGATCCCCGACCACCAGCACAGGGTGAGGATGGCTCCGTCCGATCAGGGCCCCCACCTCGTCCATAAAGGACTCAAACTCAGCGAGGGACCTGTTGGGAGAAAAATAGACTCCTATCGTCATTATCTCCCCCAACAACGCCGCGACGCATCCCCTACCCTTCGCTACTTTTTCGAAAGGAGGGGAGCCAGCGGCGCCCCGACGGACAAGGGCAACTAGACCATCTCGGTCCCCAACCCAGTCATCACCGGGAGGGATGAGGTACGGTTCAGGCACCACAGCCAGCTGTATCCTCCACTGCGCCATGCTCTGGACTAACAAATCCTGAGCTCTGGCACAGTGGTTGATATTAGCCTGCAGCAAGCGAAGGGCGTGCGTTATTCCGTTGACATCGGAACCACCACTTCGCCCGCTGCCGCGCTGGTGCTTGGCTGTGAGCTGGCCGACGCGGCTGCTTTAGCCCTCGACTTCTTCTTCTTCTTCTTTTTGCTCGACGGTCGGGCCGCGATGCATGCCTTGCCTCCCAGTCTGTGGGAGGCTGGCTTACCCGCAGCCGCGCACACCGTGCAGTATGGCGCGGCAGTGCACCCTCCAGCTTTATGGCCAAGCTGGCCACACCGGTAGCACTGACCGCCACGATCCACTTCTGCTTTGCACTGCTCTCTTACGTGCCCGGCTTCCAGGCACCGAAAGCAGCGCGTCGGGCGCGGCTGCAGGAGTTTCACCTGCGCCGACACCCAACCGACGAGCAAACGGGTCTCCTCAGACAATATCTTTTGGGCAGCTTCTGGAGGGCACTTTACGAAGGTAAAGCCCTCGCCCAAGTGATCCCGGCGGATCACGCCAGCCTTGATGGATGCCTCAGGGCACCCACCTGTCCTGGCTACAGCAGCCACGACATCCTCCGCTGTGACAGAGTCGTCCAGTCCCGATATGCGCAAGTCTGCGCACCTCGTTGGTCTGGACACCTGCACGTCCTCCTCCTTGAAGGCCCCCCTCAGCGCTGCTGCGAGGGAGTCTGCCTTTTCGCCGCTATTAGCTCCCGGGATGATGAACATCCGGGCGCCCGTAGCGGCCTGCTTAAAGCGGAGGCCGGGGATGCCTAGGCTTGCCGGATCCACCTTCTGTCGTGCTTCTTTTAGCGCCACCTCGTAGGACACGCCCCTCTCCAGAGCCGATGGCTGCAGCTTGAAAACTACAGCCGCCGATCTAGGGACGCGAACCTGAGGCCTTTGTGGCTTCTGCTCCAACGGCCGCCCCGGCGCAGACACAGGCTGCGCCCGGGCTGGCCCGGCTTTTTTATTCTTTCCAGCCACCATCGACCAAGAATTGTTCATGGCTTTAGGGGCCGGTGGCAGAGGACGCGACTCCGGAACCGGAGCAGGGAGGGCGGGAGCAGGGAGGGCACTAGCCCTCTTCCCCCGCCGCATTTTCCCGCCCCGACGGGTACCCAGCCCGACAGTCTCGCTCGGAGAAGCCGCAGTTCCAGCAGCCATCCCTCCACGCGGAACCGCCCCAAGAACCGGAGCAGTCCCCCTCCGAAGAGGCGCAGGCCCAGGAGCCGCAGAATCCGTTGCAGCTCCCTGCCCCCCCCGAACAGCCGCAGGCGGCGGAGCCCCCGCCCGGTCCACTGCCAACGGGGGCCGAGACCGTCGCTCCGGGAGCAACCTCCCATCCAGGGCAAGTGCCTCAAACCGGGCATTCACCATGACCCCAACCTGGGTAATTATGGTGCGCGTCAATTCATCCAAATCCACTGAAGGGGCAGATGGTTGCGGCACCGCTGTCCTCGTCGGAGCCCCCTGCAAGTCAGCCTTCAGCTGAGCCAGCTCTTTACGCATTTCTGCGAGCTCCGACTTGAGGCCGGCATTCATAGCCATCAACCTCCGAGTTTCCCCATCAGTGGTGCGGGACTGCAGGTCCCGCATCGTCTCTTCTATGGTTACAGCTGCAACGTTCAGGTCACGTGCAAATGAACCTTTGAGGTTTAAGGACTTCGCGGCGACCCCGGTAATTATCGCCACGGAATCCGACACCCTCAAACCCAACTCATGTGCCGTTACGGAAGCTCCCGTAGACGGTACGACACCACTACTATTTGAGGAGCAGAGCCTCTCCGCAATGGATGCAACCTGTTCCATCGCCTGTAGCTCAGCTTCGCTACGCCTTGCAGCGATATACTGAGCCCTAGCACTGGAAAGGCTATGCGACTCCCGGCCTCTGCCACTACGACCACAAGACACCTTTCCGGACCTGTCCATGCTGGACCCACTGTCGGAACCAATAGGGCTCCTCGAGCGGGACCGCTTTCTTCCCCAAAACTTGCCCTTGGGCTTAGACTTGGGATCGTCATTAGGGAGTGAAGAACTCCCCTCTCCCGATCCAAAACTCACTTCTCCTTCCTTTCCCTTCCTTCGTTCCGGAGTTCTCTCTAGAACAACGGAACACTCCTGAACGTCTCCCACTCCACTTCTTCCACCTAAACGACAGGTTGCCCCCCCAGATACGATGGGGCTGAGTGCCGAAGCACTGAGGGATTCCCTTTCCTTGCGGTCCGGACCCTCCTGGGTAGTTGTTACGCTGTTCGTTATTTCCATGGTGTGTGTTCCTTTTTTTGAGGGTGAGGTCCCTCGAACGACGCCCTTGGGACTGGGTTCCCCCCAGCCATACATCCCATCGCCAGGCGCCAGAGCTTGGGATTTGGGTAATTTTTTAAGGGGTTTTCTTCCCCGCGATTCCGAAGAACCCCCGGTCCTGTCCATTCAGGATTACGGGTTGAGCCGACGGTGGCCGAAGCCTGTCTGCCAGAAGAAACCAGCAGACCCATCGCCTCACGCGGCAATCCAAAAGACGCCGCCAGACATCCAAAGACGTCTCCACCACTGTGTGTTGCTCTTAGTCAGGCCCCTCCCCCCGTGCCTCCCGGTATGGGTAGCCCTGCCGGTATAGCCACGAGGATCCTTGGGACACGCAAGCCCCCCCACCACGACAAGGTGGCAACACGTCGGGGGGGAACCTAACCTAACCTAACCTAACCTAACCTAACCTAACCTAACCTAACCTTTTTTTTTTTTTTTTTTTTTTTTTTTTTTTTTTTTTTTTTTGTTGACCCAGGGAAATCGCTGACCGATACCCAGCAGTTCCGGGGGGAACCGCTGGGTTATGTGGGGGTTGCACCCACTAAAACCCTGGAGTGTTCCTTCGCTCGCCTACGGGGCTGCGGGACCCGCTTGGCCTACAACCGCGTGCCCCGCTGGCGTTGCTCGTTGCTCTGCAACGGAGCCCTTCTCGATGGGGCGGGGCTAAGTCTCTTAGTTGAGACTCAGCCCCACCCCAATCCACCTCTCTCTCTCCTCCTAGCACTGAGGCGCCCAGGAACACTTGGGCGTCTCAGTGCGTGGGACCTATTTGCGGACGGAGGACCCCCCGATCATCCGCCCACGGTCCCTGGCGTTACGGCGGCATTTGGCCCGCGAAGGCCAGACGCCGCCTTCCGCGTCTGCGGCGGCGAATCGGGAGCGAGACGACATCGTCTTCCCGCTCCCGCTCCGCCGCCTCCTTCTGCGACATGACTTCGTCGCTGAAGGACGCTGCCGCCTGCCAAGACTCATCGCTGTCGACCATCGCCCTAAGGAGGGCCGGCAGTGACAAGTCGTTCCCGACAATCGCGGCCAAGGCGGTACGAGGGACCTCCCAAGCAGGGCACTCCTCGCGAGTATGTTGCGCCGTGTCCGCGACTCCCGCCACACAATGGTGGCACACCTCCGAGGGCTCCCTTCCCGCCACCCGGCACAGGTATCTCCCGAAGCAACCGTGCCCGGTGATCATCTGTGTCAGGTGGAAGGAGAGAGCCCCGTGCCGCCGCTCGAGCCATTCGCGGAGAATGGGCCGAACGGCGGCCACCACCTCTCGGCTCACGCTTGGATCCTCCAGGCGGGCCGCCCATCTCCGCAGGAGAGTGTCACGCAACCTAACCTAACCTAACCTTTTTTTTTTTTTTTTTTTTTTTTTTTGGTAACCCAGGGGAATCCTGCATGGATACCCGGCAGCCTCGGGGGAGGCGACCGGGTTATGTCAGACTCTTACTGACTAAACCCCTGGGGTGTTCCTTCTCTCGCCGTTTGGTGCGGGGCTGCGGGACACAAAGCCCTCAACCGCCTGCCCCGCCGGCGTCGCTCGTTTGAGCCCTTCTCGGCGGGGCGGGGCTAAGTTTTAATTCTAATTTAGCCCCGCCTCGCTCCTTCCGCTGGAGACGCCCAGGAACACTCGGGCGTCTCCAGCATGGGACCTCTGTGCAGGTGGTGACCCCCCGATCTACCACCCACGGTCCCCGGCGTTAGGGCGGCAACCGGGCCGCAAAGGCCCGACGCCGCCCACCGCGTCTGCGGCGGCGAATAGGGAGCGAGTTAGCATCGTCCTCTCGCTCCCTTTCCGCCGCCTCCTTCTGTGACATAACATCGTCACAGAAGGTCGCGGCCGCCCTCCACGCCTCCTCGCTACTCACCATGGCCCTTAAAAGGGCCGGCAGCGAGAGGTCACCTCCTACTGTCGCAGACAAAGCGGCGCGAGGGATCGCCCAAGCGGGGCACTCCTCGCGCGTGTGTTGCGCCGTGTCCGCGACACCAGCCACGCTGTGGTGGCACATCTCCGTGGGCTCTCTGCCCACCACACGACACAGATATCGACCGAAGCAGCCGTGCCCGGTGATCATCTGCGCCATGTGGAAGGAGAGAGCCCCGTGCCCCCGTTCGAGCCATGTTTGAAGAATGGGCCGAACGGCGGCCACCACCTCGCGGCTCACCTCGGGGTTCTCGAGGCGGGCCATCCATTTCCGGAGGAGAACGCCGCGCGCGTCCTCTCTCCAGCTTGCGATCTCCCGCGGGTGCGGACGGCCCCCGCCTCGGATCTCCTCCCTAGTTCGCCGGTACACCGCGGCGAGTACCTCGGCTTCAAGGTCCCACGGCGGCGTGCCGGCGAGCACACACGCGCCGACGCACGATACAGTGCGGTATGCCCGGACCACCCTGAGCGCCATAGCGCGCTGCGGACGTCGCAGCGCAGCCAGGTTTCGAGCGCTCATGGCGTCTGCCCATATTGGCGCCCCGTAGAGCGCCATGGAGCGCACCACACCGGTATAAAGGCGTCGGCAAGTCCGTCTCGGCCCACCCACGTTGGGCAGGATCCGCCCCAGGGCCCCAGCAGTGGCCATCAACTTCGGGGCCAGCCGCCGAAAGTGTTCTTCGAACCTCCACCGGCCGTCGAGGACGAGTCCCAGGTACTTCATCGTCGACCCGACGGCGATGGAGGTTCCTCCCACCATTATGGAAGCTCCAGGCGGTGGCCCATGTCGGGGCCCGTGGAAGACCAGGGCCTCCGACTTGTCAAGGGCCACCTCGAGCCCCAGGGCGCGGATCCGACCAACCACCTGGGCCACTCCTGCCGTGGCGAGGATGGACGCCTCTCGATAGGTGCTGCCGCGAGCCGTCACGAGGGTATCGTCAGCGTAACAGGTTACGTCAACCCCCCGCAACATGGCCCCGCGCAGCACCCAGTCGTATCCGATGTTCCACAGGAGCGGACCCAGAACCGATCCCTGTGGAACACCGCACGACATGTCCCTCCTCCCAGTGCCGCTACTCGTCGGGAAGACGACAGCTCTCCCGACGAAGTAGTCGGCCACCACCTTTTGGAGGTACTGCGGCACCCCATGATACCGCAGTCCCCAAAACACCGTTTCCCAGGGCAGCGTGTTAAACGCGTTGCGGATGTCGAGAGACACCGCGAACAACACGCCACCCCGGGAGGTCGCCTCATCGGCGAGGTCCCGCACTCGGGCTATCGCGTCCAGAGTGGACCGGCCGCGGCGGAAGCCGAACTGCACGTCGGCGAGGCCCGGATCCATACACTCGACGAGGCGAGCAGCGAGCACGCGCTCGAAAAGTTTGCTCACCTCGTCGAGCAGCACGATCGGGCGATATGCCGACGGCTGCCCGGCCGGGCGCCCGTCTTTGTGAATCAGGACGAGCTTGCCCGTCTTCCACCGCTGCGGGAATCGACCCTGTCGCAAGCACGCGGTGAAGAGGGACCTCACCCTCCCTCCTAACTCCCCCAGCGCAATCACCAGGGCAGTCCCCGGCACGCCATCCGGGCCCGGGGCGGTCTTTTTCGACCTCAGCCTCAAAACAGCCGCCCCAAATTCGCCCTCCGACACTTCCGGTGCCGGGGTGTCCTCCCCGGCAGACAGCGCCGGGAGTGCACGACACACTGACGGTGGCACCCATTCCTCCCGTGAAGGGAAGAGTGTGGTGACCACATCGTCCAGGAGGGTTTCCTCCAAGCTGCTGGTCAGGGGGGGCGCCCAGGGCCGCAACTTCTTACGTACGGCCCTATAAGGCCTGCCCCATGGGTCCTCATCAAGGATTCGGAGCCACTCCTCCCACGCCGCATCCTTGGCGCGCGCGATCGCCACCTGAAGGTTCTCGCACGCAGAGCGGTAGGCGGCGTAGGAGGCGCTCTCCTCTTCGGTGTCTTGGACCCGTCTCCTTCTGCATCGGGTGTATCTATGGCGAGCTCTTCCGCAGGATACACGCATTTGGCGGAGTTCTTCGCTCCACCAATACACCCAACGCCGAGGTGGGAGCGGTTTGGCCCTTGGCATCGCCGCATCGCATATGCGGTTCAGCGACGCGCCGAGAAGACCCGCCTCCACCTCAACATCCTCTCCAATGACGGGTCCAGACATCCAGTCCTCAATGATGGCCACCTCTTTTGCCACCTCCCTGTCCAGCTTTCTGAGGACCCACCGGGGGCCATCCGCCCCACGGGGCCGGGCACCTCTCTGTGAGTCAGTGTGGGGCGCGGAGACATCGAATCGGATGTATCGATGATCTGATAGTGTCTCCACGCCCACAACCACCCTCCAACCTAGGACACGGCGTGCCAGGGCGGCAGACGCAAATGTCACGTCTACGATTGAGCCACCCTGTTGCCGCACGCACGTGTTCTCCGACCCCGTGTTGAGGAGGGCCAAGCCCATTGAGACCGCCCACTCCTCCAGTGTCTCCCCCCGTGCGTTCGTCGCCGGTGAACCCCACGCAGTAGATTTCGCGTTGAAGTCCCCTGCGACTAGCACGGGGTAGGGGGCAATCTGCCCAACCAGAGCGCCGACTTCAACAAGGAACTGTTCAAATTCGGCAAGGCTCCGGTTGGGCGAGAAGTACACCCCTATTACTGCGATGTCACCCACGACTGCTAGCACGCAACCCTTTCCCTTCATCACCCGTTCGATGGGTGGGGCGCCGGTAGCAGTCGGGGCGACAATGGCCACCAAACCCTCGTGGTCTCCAACCCAGTCACCCCGAGTTGGGACGAAGTAGGGCTCGGCGACTACGGCCACCTTTATTCTCCACTCTACCAGTGTCTGGGCTAGAAGATCCTGAGCCCTGGCAGAGTGGTTAATGTTGGCCTGCAGCAAGGAGAGAGACTGGGGCATTTAGAGGGCAGTCTCCATAGGCTCCTCTTGGGTCGGCTGCGGGGCTTTGCCCTTGGCCTCCCTCGCCTTCTTTATTTTTTTGGGCTTTTTTGGCCCGGATTTCCGGAGGCTGCCGCAATTTCCCCCGCCAAGAGGGTGCGCTGCCGGTTTACCGGCCGCTGCGCAGATTGCACATTTCGGTTCCTCCCGGCAATCACTGGCCCGGTGGCCCCGCTCTCCACAGCGGTAGCAGATACCACTGCGGTCTACCTCCGACGCGCATTTGCAGCCGACGTGGCCGACCTCGAGACACCTGAAGCATCTCATGGGCCTGGGGTCGAGCAGCGTGACTCGTGCTGACACCCAGCCCACCTTGAGTCGGGCAGCTTCGACCACGGACTTTGCGGCCGCCATCGGGCAGCTGAGGTAGACTGAGCCACCGTTTATTTTGCCAGCTCTTACGTCATCCGTGGCACACCCTCCTACTGTAGCGACAGCCGCCATGACCTCCGCCGCGGTGTTTGAATCGTCGAGGCCTGAGACTCGCACCTCAACTCTCTTCATTGGGCGAGTAATCCGGGCCACATCCGGACTTATCACCTGCCTTAGTTTGGCAGCCAAGGCGTCCGCCTTTTCGGCACCCGCTTCTCCGATGATCTCCATCATGCGGGCGCCGGTTGCGGTCGTCCTTGCCCTCATCTCTTCTATACCGAGACTCGGGTAATCAATTTTGTTCCGAGCTTCGGTAATTATGGACCCATATGTAGTCCCCTTTTCAACAGCGGCCGGCTGCAGGGTGATGACCACTGCAGCCGTTCGCGGAGGACGCAGCCTATCCACCGGTTTCCCCTTCCTTTGCTTCGGAGCCTTGTTCTTTGGCGGCTCCGTTGTAAAGTTAGCCGGACCTTTGGTCTGGCGCTTCGCCGGGACTTTATCATTGGTTTGGCCCTTGGCCGGGGTCTTCTTCACTCCCCGGGCGGTTATCTCGCTCCACCCAATCCTGGGTGGAGGAGGCGCTGCGGCAGCCGGAGCCGAGCTTGCTTGGAGCTCCTCCCTCTCTAATGCCGCCATTGTCTTCTTCCCCCGACCCTTTCCCTTTGGGGCCTTGACGGTGAGGGGGGCAGATGACGGTTCTTCAGTCCGATGTGGGGCAGCAGTCACGCCGGAGCCCGAGGGCTGCGGCTCTTGCGTGTTATCCGCTGTGGCTGCGGCCCTTTTCTTCTCTGCCGCGAGTGGCGGCCTAAGCCTCGGTTCTGGGAGGAGGCGGTCTTGTATGCCGTCAAACCTCGCGTTCAGCATCGCGCTGAACTGAGCGATGCTTGCACGCGAGGCCTCCGCCAACATCTCCTTAAGGGCGGGGACGGCCGTCGCTGCTGTCGACTGGCTACGCAGCTCAGCCACTTCTTGACGAAGCCCCACTAGCTGGGCGGAGAGCAGCTGGTTCGCCGCCTCCAGCTTCACCACTTCCTCCGACACGGTGCGGGCGCTCATTCCTGCAGCGGCTTCCATAATAGTTTCCGCTGCATCCTTAAGGTACTTCATCCAAGTCCCCTTCATGTTTTTGGACTTCGAAGCTATCTTTTTTACCGTGTTTGCGGCGTCATTAACCAAATTATTCAGCGCAGACATGGTCTGCATTGTGTCCTCTCCTATAGTTGGCGGGTTGATACCGCGACGGCAGGCATGCCTCGCGTCACGTAATTCCCTCGCCATTTTTGCTATTTCTTCGTCAGCCTCAAGGCGCAGTTCTTCTGCCTTAGCGGCGTTGAGCTGCGCCTTGGCATTTGCCAAGCCCAAGTACTCCTCCGTAGTGGGCGCGCGTACTCGTCTCTTCAGTTTATGAGCCGCCCCTTTTGTCGGCTCTATTATTTCTGCCTCTTGTTCTTCGGCGGGCCTTTTGAGGAACCGCCGACCGCTTTCATTGTCCGAGGACTGAGCCGACGCAACCGTGACTAAGCTGCCAACGGTGCTGTCTGAGTCGGACTCCGACAAACGGGACAAGCGCGGTAGCAAGACGCGAAGTTCTCGCAAAGGCGCTCCCGCCATTTCCACTCCCACTCTACCTTCTACAACTACATCTTCCTCCATCACAACGTCACCTTCCCTACTCTTAACCACTTCCTCCTCGTTTTGTTTATTAATTAAAAGATCCATATGAAATCCCACGATTATGGGGGAAATAACGTCCACCCGGGCAGAGACCCCTGTACCCGGGTAAGTCTATGGGGTAACCCACACTGGTGGCGACAGGTGCCAGTGTGGGGACACGCACTAATGGCCGGAAATCCGTCCGACCATCCATCCCCTCGCGGTGCGGCGCCGCTTAGGATTCGGGTGACTTTTTAGAGAGGTTGTCTACCTCGTAGGCCCAACCAATGAAGGTAAGGCCCCCCGTTCGCGTAGGCCTCCTGCCATCGTTGCGGTTACGGGTTGACCGGCGGGGCCTTGAAAAAGGCCGTTTACGGAGGCAGTTTAAGTGCACACCGTGACCGCCGCTCCCTCCACGTCGGAAATTGGAAAAGGAAGAGAATGGAAGGAAAGGTAGGGAGAATAGGAAGGAAGAGAGGGGAAGGAAATGAAAGGGAAAGGAAGTGTTGCTCTTCGTCAGATCCCTCACCCCGTGCCTCCCGGTATGGGTAGCCCTGCCGGTATAGCCACGAGGATCCTTGGGACACGCAAGCCCCCCCACCACGACAAGGTGGCAACACGTCGGGGGGGAACCTAACCTAACCTAACCTAACCTAACCTAACCTAACCTAACCTAACCTAACCAAAAACCACTGATGCCAGAAGTGCATCCTGGATGCGTTAGTTTATTTTATGTTGATTTTTGTTTGTTTGTTATCAATAACAATAATTATAATTACCTAATTAAAACAAAGCATTAATGTATAATATTTATTAGGATGGGGGTGGGCCTATTTCTAGTGTCAGTTGACACTCAGCTGACACTGGAAATGGGCTCACCTCACGCGTCTGCGTCTTACCTTTCACTCGATGCAATATAGAATGCAATGCCTGTGCCATAAGTGCATCCTGGCTGCACTATTTAACTTTGTAACCCTTACCTATAATAATAACTATCATTACCCAACTATAATTAACCATTAATGTAATATATTTTTTCTTAGAATTAGGAATATCGGCTATCACTAGAAATAGGCTCACCATTGAGCAATACTTTGTAAATACATCTTGTGTTTGGGGGCTGCGCGTCTCTTGCCCCCCCCCCCCGTGGCTCAATAGGTATGGCTTGTCTGCGTGATCGCTGGCGCGGCGTCTGCGTCTGCGTCTTACCTTTCACTCGATGCAATATAGAATACAATGCCTGTGCCAGAAGTGCATCCTGGCTGCACTATTTAACTTTGTAACCCTTACCTATAATAACAACTATCATTACCCAACTATAATTAACTATTAATGTAATATATTTTTTCTTAGGATTAGGAAATAGGCTCACCATTGAGCAATACTTTGTAAATACATCCTGTGATTTGGGGCCGCGCGTCCTGCGCCCCCCCCCCCCCTCGCCCTCTCGCCCGGTCCTCATGGGATTAAACCGCTAGGTGAACGGGGCCCGTTGGGGGTGCGGGGGGATGGGGGGCGCGGGGCGCGCGGGAGGCGGTGATGCCTGGCGTGGAGTGGGCGGACTCGTGGACGGGTCCTTGAGCAGTGGCTCAATAAGGATGGCCTGTCTGCGGGATCGCTTGTGCTGCGCACGGCGTCTGCGCCTTGCCTTTCACTCGATGCAATATGAAAGACCACCAGTGCCGGATGGGCATCCTGGCTGCACTATTTAACTTGTAACTCTTACCTATAATAATAACTAGTTTCACCCAACTATAACAAATCATCAGTGTATTATATTTATTTTATGATTAGGAATGTCAATAATTACTAGAAATAGGCTCATCATTGACCAACAATTGTAAATACATCCTGTGATTTGGGGCCGCGCGTCCTGCGCCCCCCCCCCCCTCTCACCCGGTCCTCGTGGGATCGAACCGCTATCTAGGTTGATGCGGACGGGACCTGTTAGGGGTGTGGTGGGGGGGGGGGGGCGCTGGACGCGCGGGAGGTGGTGGAGCCTGGCGTGGGGTGGGCGGACTCGTGGATGGGTCCTTGAGCAGTGGCTCAATAGAGATGACTTGTCTGCGAGGTCGCTTGTGCCGCGCACGGTGTCTGCGCCTTGCCTTTCACTCGATGTAATATGAAAGACCCCCGGTGTCAGATGGGCATCCTGGCTGCACTATTTAAGTTTGTAATCCTTACCTATAATAATAATTATTATTATCGCCCAACTATAACAAACTATCAATGTATTATAATTATTAGGATTAGGGGTGTCAGCTGTCACTAGAAATAGGCTCACCATTGAGCAACATTTTGTAAATGCATCCTGTGTTTTGGGGCCGCGCGTCGTGCGCCCCCCCCCCCCTCTCTCTCTGTCCTCGTGGGATCAAACCATTATCCAGGTTGATGCTCACGGGGCCTGTTGGGGGCGTGTGGGGGGGGGGGGGCGCTGGGCGCGCGGGAGGCGGTGGTGCCTGGCGCGGTGTGGGCGGACTAGTGGACAAGTCCTTGAGCAGTGGCTCAATAGGGATGGCCTGTCTGCAGGGTCGCTTGCGCCGCGCACGGTGTCTGCGCCTTGCCTTTCACTTGATGTAATATGATAAACCGCCAGTGCCAGATGGGCATCCTGGCTGCGATATTTTATTAAATGTTTGTTATCAATAACAATAATTACAATTACCTAGCTATAATAAATTATAACCATATATATAGTAAAATTAGAAAAGGCAGCTGACACTGCAATTATTATAAACATGTATAAGAAAACTGGGCCCATTAAAATTCTCTGTCTGCAAATAATAGGTAAACTGCCCAGCCTTAACAAATACCAAATTGTAATCATACCATTCTATATGAAACAATCTTGAAAACCTTAAACTATAAATGACTCAATGTAACTATTAATTACTAATAATGTCAACTATAATAAGTATAGACACACAGTTGTATCACTTAGCATAGTGTTGTCGATAATATACTCCCCAGGTCAGGGGTGTACCTGGCCTGGGAAAACTAAAAAAAAAAACCTAACCTAACCTAACATTTTTTTTTTTTTTTTTTTTTTTTTTTTTTTTTTTTTTTTTTTTTTTTTTTTGGTAACCCAGGGGAATCCTGCATGGATACCCGGCAGCCTCGGGGGAGGCGACCGGGTTATGTCAGACTCTTACTGACTAAACCCCTGGGGTGTTCCTTCTCTCGCCGTTTGGTGCGGGGCTGCGGGACACAAAGCCCTCAACCGCCTGCCCCGCCGGCGTCGCTCGTTTGAGCCCTTCTCGGCGGGGCGGGGCTAAGTTTTAATTCTAACTTAGCCCCGCCTCGCTCCTTCCGCTGGAGACGCCCAGGAACACTCGGGCGTCTCCAGCCTGGGACCTCTGTGCAGGTGGTGACCCCCCGATCTACCACCCACGGTCCCCGGCGTTAGGGCGGCAACCGGGCCGCAAAGGCCCGACGCCGCCCACCGCGTCTGCGGCGGCGAATAGGGAGCGAGTTAGCATCGTCCTCTCGCTCCCTTTCCGCCGCCTCCTTCTGTGACATAACATCGTCACAGAAGGTCGCGGCCGCCCTCCACGCCTCCTCGCTACTCACCATGGCCCTTAAAAGGGCCGGCAGCGAGAGGTCACCTCCTACTGTCGCGGACAAGGCGGCGCGAGGGATCGCCCAAGCGGGGCACTCCTCGCGCGTGTGTTGCGCCGTGTCCGCGACACCAGCCACGCAGTGGTGGCACATCTCCGTGGGCTCTCTGCCCACCACACGACACAGATATCGACCGAAGCAGCCGTGCCCGGTGATCATCTGCGTCAGGTGGAAGGAGAGAGCCCCGTGCCCCCGTTCGAGCCATGTTTGAAGAATGGGCCGAACGGCGGCCACCACCTCGCGGCTCACCTCGGGGTTCTCGAGGCGGGCCATCCATTTCCGGAGGAGAACGCCGCGCGCGTCCTCTCTCCAGCTTGCGATCTCCCGCGGGTGTGGACGGCCCCCGCCTTGGATCTCCTCCCTAGTTCGCCGGTACACCGCGGCGAGTACCTCGGCTTCAAGGTCCCACGGCGGCGTGCCGGCGAGCACACACGCGCCGACGCACGATACAGTGCGGTACGCCCGGACCACCCTGAGCGCCATAGCGCGCTGCGGACGTCGCAGCGCAGCCAGGTTTCGAGCGCTCATGGCGTCTGCCCATATTGGCGCCCCGTAGAGCGCCATGGAGCGCACCACACCGGTATAAAGGCGTCGGCAAGTCCGTCTCGGCCCACCCACGTTGGGCAAGATCCGCCCCAGGGCCCCAGCAGTGGCCATCAACTTCGGGGCCAGCCGCCGAAAGTGTTCTTCGAACCTCCACCGGCCGTCGAGGACGAGTCCCAGGTACTTCATCGTCGACCCGACGGCGATGGAGGTTCCTCCCACCATTATGGAAGCTCCAGGCGGTGGCCCATGTCGGGGCCCGTGGAAGACCAGGGCCTCCGACTTGTCAAGGGCCACCTCGAGCCCCAGGGCGCGGATCCGACCAACCACCTGGGCCACTCCTGCCGTGGCGAGGATGGACGCCTCTCGATAGGTGCTGCCGCGAGCCGTCACGAGGGTATCGTCAGCGTAACAGGTTACGTCAACCCCCCGCAACATGGCCCCGCGCAGCACCCAGTCGTATCCGATGTTCCACAGGAGCGGACCCAGAACCGATCCCTGTGGAACACCACACGACATGTCCCTCCTCCCAGTGCCGCTACTCGTCGGGAAGACGACAGCTCTCCCGACGAAGTAGTCGGCCACCACCTTTTGGAGGTACTGCGGCACCCCATGATACCGCAGTCCCCAAAACACCGTTTCCCAGGGCAGCGTGTTAAACGCGTTGCGGATGAGAGACACCGCGAACAACACGCCACCCCGGGAGGTCGCCTCATCAGCGAGGTCCCGCACTCGCGCTATCGCGTCCAGAGTGGACCGGCCGCGGCGGAAGCCGAACTGCACGTCGGCGAGGCCCGGATCCATACACTCGACGAGGCGAGCAGCGAGCACGCGCTCGAAAAGTTTGCTCACCTCGTCGAGCAGCACGATCGGGCGATATGCCGACGGCTGCCCGGCCGGGCGCCCGTCTTTGTGAATCAGGACGAGCTTGCCCGTCTTCCACCGCTGCGGGAATCGACCCTGTCGCAAGCACGCGGTGAAGAGGGACCTCACCCTCCCTCCTAACTCCCCCAGCGCAATCACCAGGGCAGTCCCCGGCACGCCATCCGGGCCCGGGGCGGTCTTTTTCGACCTCAGCCTCAAAACAGCCGCCCCAAATTCGCGCTCCGACACTTCCGGTGCCGGGGTGTCCTCCCCGGCAGACAGCGCCGGGAGTGCACGACACTCTGACGGTGGCACCCATTCCTCCCGTGAAGGGAAGAGTGTGGTGACCACATCGTCCAGGAGGGTTTCCTCCAAGCTGCTGGTCAGGGGG
Organism: Achlya flavicornis; assembly: GCA_947623365.1. Taxonomy (NCBI): domain Eukaryota; kingdom Metazoa; phylum Arthropoda; class Insecta; order Lepidoptera; family Drepanidae; genus Achlya; species Achlya flavicornis. The sequence goes on along the minus strand of OX392471.1, from coordinate 18,413,142 downwards.
GGCGCCCAGGGCCGCAACTTCTTACGTACGGCCCTATAAGGCCTGCCCCATGGGTCCTCATCAAGGATTCGGAGCCTTTTCGGCACCCGCTTCTCCGATGATCTCCATCATGCGGGCGCCGGTTGCGGTCGTCCTTGCCCTCATCTCTTCTATACCGAGACTCGGGTAATCAATTTTGTTCCGAGCTTCGGTAATTATGGACCCATATGTAGTCCCCTTTTCAACAGCGGCCGGCTGCAGGGTGATGACCACTGCAGCCGTTCGCGGAGGACGCAGCCTATCCACCGGTTTACCCTTCCTTAGCTTCGGAGCCTTGTTCTTTGGCGGCTCCGTTGTAAAGTTAGCCGGACCTTTGGTCTGGCGCTTCGCCGGGTCTTTACTATTAGCTTGGCCCTTGGCCGAGGTCTTCTTCACTCCCCGGGCGGTTATCTCGCTCCACCCAATCCTGGGTGGAGGAGGCGCTGCGGCAGCCGGAGCCGAGCTTGCTTGGAGCTCCTCCCTCTCTAATGCCGCCATTGTCTTCTTCCCCCGTCCTTTTCCCTTTGGGGGCTTGACGGTGAGGGGGACAGATGACGGTTCTTCAATTCGATGTGGGGCGGCAGTCACGCCGGAGCCCGAGGGCTGCGGCTCTTGCGTGGTATCCGCTGTGGCTGCGGCCCTTTTCTTCTCTGCCGCGAGTGGCGGCCTAAGCCTTGGTTCTGGGAGGAGGCGGTCTTGAATGCCGTCAAACCTCGCGTTCAGCATCGCGCTGAACTGAGCGATGCTTGCACGCGAGGCCTGCGCCAACATTTCCTTAAGGGCGGGGACGGCCGTCGCTGCTGTCGACTGGCTACGCAGCTCAGCCACTTCTTGACGTAGCCCCACTAGCTGGGCGGAGAGCAGCTGGTTCGCCGCCTCCAGCTTCACCACTTCCTCCGACACGGTGCGGGCGCTCATACCTGCAGCGGCTTCCATAATAGTTTCCGCTGCATCCTTAAGGTACTTCATCCAAGTCCCCTTCATGTTTTTGGACTTCGAAGCTATTTTTTTAACCGTGTTTGCGGCGTCATTTACCAAATTATTCAGCGCAGACATGGTCTGCGCTGTGTCCTCTCCTATAGTTGGCGGGTTGATACCGCGACGGCAGGCATGCCTCGCGTCACGTAATTCCCTCGCCATTTTCGCTATTTCTTCGTCAGCCTCAAGGCGCAGTTCTTCTGCCTTAGCGGCGTTGAGCTGCGCCTTGGCATTTGCCAAGCCCAAGTACTCCTCCGTAGTGGGCGCGCGTACTCGTCTCTTCAGTTTATGAGCCGCCCCTTTTGTCGGCTCTATTATTTCTGCCTCTTGTTCTTCGGCGGGCCTTTTGAGGAACCGCCGACCGCCTTCATTGTCCGAGGACTGAGCCGACGCAACCGTGACTAAGCTGCCAACGGTGCTGTCTGAGTCGGACTCCGACAAACGGGACAAGCGCGGTAGCAAAACGCGAAGTTCTCGCAAAGGCGCTCCCGCCATTTCCACTCCCACTCTACCTTCTACTACTACATCTTCCTCCATCACAACGTCACCTTCCCAACTCTTAACTACTTCCTCCTCCTTAATTAAAAGATCCATATGAAATCCCACGATTATGGGGGAAATAACGTCCACCCGGGCAGAGACCCCTGTACCCGGGTAAGTCTATGGGGTAACCCACACTGGTGGCGACAGGTGCCAGTGTGGGGACACGCACTAATGGCCGGAAATCCGTCCGACCATCCATCCCCTCGCGGTGCGGCGCCGCTTAGGATTCGGGTGACTTTTTAGAGAGGTTGTCTACCTCGTAGGCCCAACCAATGAAGGTAAGGCCCCCGTTCGCGTAGGCCTCCTGCCATTGTTGCGGTTACGGGTTGACCGGCGGGGCCTTGAAAAAGGCCGTTTACGGAGGCAGTGTAAGTGCACACCGTGACCGCCGCTCCCTCCACGTCGGAAATTGGAAAAGGAAGAGAATGGAAGGAAAGGTAGGGAGAATAGGAAGGAAGAGAGGGGAAGGAAATGAAGGGAAAGGAAGTGTTGCTCTTCGTCAGATCCCTCACCCCGTGCCTCCCGGTATGGGTAGCCCTGCCGGTATAGCCACGAGGATCCTTGGGACACGCAAGCCCCCCCACCACGACAAGGTGGCAACACGTCGGGGGGGAACCTAACCTAACCTAACCTAACCTAACCTAACCTAACCTAACCTAACCTAACCAGTTGCACGGTACCAGCCGTCCCGAACGCATCGTTTTTGCGCCGCTCCGCACTTGAAAAACCCGGAAAAAGTGAAACCAAGCAATTTTAAAGTTCCAAAAAGTGATTTTGTGGTTTTTCGGTGCCGCGAATACTAACCTAACCTAACCTTTTTTTTTTTTTTTTTTGTTTTTTTTTTTTTTTGTTGACCCAGGGAAATCGCTGACCGATACCCAGCAGTTCCGGGGGGAACCGCTGGGTTATGTGGGGGTTGCACCCACTAAAACCCTGGAGTGTTCCTTCGCTCGCCTACGGGGCTGCGGGACCCGCTTGGCCAACAACCGCGTGCCCCGCTGGCGTTGCTCCGTTTCGGAGCCCTTCTCGGCGGGGCGGGGCTGGTTCTCTATTTTGAGATTCAGCCCCGCCCCACTCCACCTCTCTCTCCTCCTAGCACTGAGGCGCCCGGGAACACTTGGGCGTCTCAGTGCGTGGGACCTATGTGCAGACGGAAGACCCCCCGGTCTTCCGCCCACGGTCCCTGGCGTTACGGCGGCATTTGGCCCGCGAAGGCCAGACGCCGCCTTCCACGTCTGCGGCGGCGAATTGGGAGCGAGTCAACATCGTCTTCTCGCTCCCGCTCCGCCGCCTCCTTCCGCGACATAACTTCGTCGCAAAAGGACGCGGCCGCCTGCCAAGACTCGTCGCTGTCGACCATCGCCCTGAGGAGGGCCGGCAGCGACAAGTCGCTCCCGACAGTCGCGGACAAGGCGGCACGAGGGACCTCCCAAGCAGGGCACTCCTCGCGCGTATGCTGCGCCGTGTCCGCGACTCCCGCCACACAATGGTGGCACACCTCCGAGGGCTCCCTTCCCGCCACCCGGCACAGGTATCTCCCGAAGCAACCGTGCCCGGTGATCATCTGTGTCTGGTGGAAGGAGAGAGCCCCGTGCCGCCGCTCGAGCCATTCGCGGAGAATGGGCCGAACGGCGGCCACCACCTCTCGGCTCACGCTTGGATCCTCCAGGCGGGCCGCCCACCTCCGCAGGAGAGTGTCACGCGCTTCCTCCCGCCAGTGACGAATCTCCCGCAGATGGGGACGGCCACCACCCGCGATCACCTCCTTCGTTCGCCAGTACACCGCGGCGAGTACCTCGGCTTCGAGGTCCCACGGCGGCGTACCGGCGAGCACGCACGCACCGACGCAAGACACGGTGCGGTACGCCCGGGCCATCCTGAGCGCCATGGCACGCTGCGGACGTCGCAGCGCTGCCAGATTTCGGGCGCTCATAGGTCCTGCCCATATTGGCGCCCCGTAGAGCGCCATGGAGCGCACCACACCAGCGTAGAGGCGTCGGCATGCACTTCCAGGCCCCCCAACGTTCGGGAGGATCCGCCCCAGGGCCCCAGCAGTGGCCAACAACTTTGGGGCCAACCGCCGGAAATGCTCCTCAAACTTCCATCGGCCGTCGAGGACAAGTCCCAGGTACTTCATTGAAGTACCGACGGCGATGGAAGTCCCTCCCACAATAATGGACGCTCCCGACGGTGGCCTGTTTCGGGGCCCATGAAAGGCAAGGGCCTCCGATTTTTCCAAGGCCACCTCGAGCCCCAGGGCACGGATCCTCCCCACAACCTGGGCCACGCCCGCAGTGGCCAGGAGGGACGCCTCTCTGTAGGTGCCGCCGCGAGCCAACACGAGGGTATCGTCAGCGTAGCAAATTACGCTAACCCCCCGCAAAGTGGCCCCGCGCAGCACCCAGTCATAGCCGATGTTCCACAGGAGCGGGCCTAGAACCGACCCCTGTGGAACACCGCAAGACATTTCCCTCCTCCCCGCGCCGACACTCGTCGGGAAGATGACGACTCTCCCGGTAAAGTAGTCGGCGATGACCCTCTGCAGGTATTGCGGTACACCGTGGTACCGCAGCGCCACCTTGACCGTTTCCCAGGGCAGCGTGTTGAATGCATTGCGAATGTCCAATGAGACCGCAAGCATCACGCCGCCCCGGGAGACCTCCTCCTCGGCGAGGTCCCTCACCCGCGCGATGGCATCCAGGGTCGACCTACCCCGGCGAAAACCAAACTGTGCGTCGTCCAGGTCCGGATCCATGCACTCGACCAGGCGAGCAGCGAGCACGCGCTCGAAGAGTTTGCTCACCTCGTCGAGCAGCACAATCGGACGGTAGGACGACGGCAGTCCGGCCGGGCGCCCCGCCTTCAGTAGAAGGACGAGCTTGCCCGTCTTCCACCGCTTCGGGAACCGACCCTGCGCCATACATGCGGTGAAGAGGGACCTCACCCTCTCGCTGATTTCCTTCAGCGCGATCACCAAGGCGGTCCCCGGTACACCGTCCGGGCCCGGGGCAGTCTTCCTCATCTTCAGTTTGAGGACGACCGCCCCGAATTCGGCCTCCGATACCGGTGGAGCGGGGAAATCGTCCTCAGCAGATCGCGCATGGAGTCGGGCCATCGCCGGAGGCACCCACTCATCCCGTTGTGGGAAGAGGGTGCCAACCACTTGGTCCAAAAAGGCCCCGTCCACACTTGACGTGAGGGGGGGAGCCCAGGGCCGCAGCTTCTTGCGGACCACCTTGTACGGCCTACCCCAAGGGTCGCCATCGAGGATCCGCAGCCAGTCCTCCCACGCCGCCTCCTTGGCCCGCGCGATTGCCAGTTGGAAGGATTCGCGTAGAGCCCTATAAGCGGCGTAGGAGGCGTTCTCCTCCTGAGTGTACCGGACCCGCCTTCGCCTGCACCGAGTGTATCGGCGGCGAGCCCTACCGCAAGCGATACGCATGTGGCGGAGCTCGTTGTTCCACCAATACACCCGAAGCCACGCGGGGAGGGGTCTCGCCCTGGGCATCGCCGCATCGCATATGCGAGCCAACGAAGCATCAAGGCGACTCGCCTCCTCGTCCACGTCCTGACCGATAGCGGGCCCGGACACCCAGTCCTCGATGATTGCAGCCTCTCTGGCGACCTCCCTGTCGAGCCGCCCCAACACCCAGCGCGGACCACCCCCAACAACAGAGGACCGGGCCGAGCCTCGCGAGTCGGTAGGGAGCGTGGAGACATCAAATCGGATATAGCGATGATCCGACAGTGTCTCCACGTCCACCACCACCCTCCAACCCCGGACACGGCGCGCCAGGGCAGTCGATGCCAACGTAATGTCGACTATCGACCCACCCTGTTGCCGCACGCACGTGTCCTCCGATCCCGTGTTGAGAACGGCCAAGCCCAAGGATATCGCCCACTCCTCCAGACACTCGCCCCGCGCATCCGTCACTGGAGATCCCCACGCCGTAGATTTGGCATTGAAATCCCCAGCAACTAGCACGGGGCTAGGGGCTACCTGCCCAACCAGAGATCCCACCTCCACGAGCATTTGCTCGAAGTCGGCGAGACTCCGGCTGGGAGAGAAGTACACCCCTATAACTGTGACGCCACCCACGGCAGCCAGCACGTAGCCCCTACCCTTCGACACATGGTCAATGGGCGGGGCGCCAGCGGCAGCCGGGGCGGCGATGGCCACCAAACCCTCCCGGTCCCCAACCCAGTCATCCCGAGCGGGGACGAAGTAGGGCTCGGCGACCACGGCTACTTTAATTCCCCACTCTACCAGGGTCTGGGACAATAGATCCTGGGCCCTAGCAGAGTGGTTAATATTCGCCTGCAGTATGGGTAGACCGGACATTTATGGCGCGGTTTCCATTGGCTCCTCCACAATTGGGCGCTGGGTAGGCCCGCTGCCCTTGGCCTTTTTCTTTTTCGATTTGGCCTTCTTTGGCTTCCCCTGTTTCTCTCCATTTACACAGCCTTGTTTCTCTCCATTTACACAGCCTAACCTAACCTAACCTAACCTAACCTAACCTAACCTAACCTAACCTAACCTAACCTAACCTAACCTAACCTAACCTAACCTAACCTTAGAACGTGTTTAGGAGAAATATGAAAGGAGAGTAGTGAATGGACCTAGCAGACAAGGTCTCTGATACTTTCAGAGGGACGGAGAGGCCTAAAGGGCCGTTAAAAAAAAAAAAAAGAAAACTAACCTAACCTAACCTAACCTAATCACATGGGGCAAACTAAAATAATGACTGGCGGAGATGCAAACGCTAAGAGTACATGGTGGGGTAGCCTGAAAGTGGACCACAGAGGAGAAGAGATGGCGAGTACACTGGATGAGATGGGCCTACATGTTCTTAATGAAGGTACAATCCCTACATTTGAAACCGTTAGAGGAGGGAAAATTTACTCAAGCCACGTAGACGTGACGGCCTGCACAATGGAACTAATTGACCTGGTGGAAAATTGGGAAGCTGACCAGGGGCTCACCTCTTCGGACCATAACGCAATAATCTTTACAATTAATTTAAAAAAGCCTAAATCATTACAAAATAAAAGTACAACCAGAATCTACAACAAAAGCTGGAACAGAAAAAACTTATCACCATGGTCTCACTGGACATTGAAGGGGCGTTTGACAGCGCCTGGTGGCCAAAGATAAGAGCCCGACTGGCGGAAGAAAAGTGCCCACTTAACATCAGAAAGCTAATGGACAGCTATCTGCAAGGCAGAAGGGTGTCCGTAAGATATGCCGGAGAGGAGGCAAGACGAGACACGACAAAGGGATGCGTCCAGGGTTCCATTGGAGGACCAATTCTGTGGAACGTCCTGATCGACCCTTTGCTTCGGGGACTGGAGGACAGAGGACACCACTGCCAAGCATTTGCTGACGATGTGGTCCTCATCTTTGATGGGGATACCGCACAGGAGGTGCAACGGCAAGCCAATGTGGCACTCGCCTATGTTCAGGACTAGGGTATCCAAAACAAGTTGAAGTTTGCGCCTCATAAGACCCAAGCCATGGTACTGACACGCAAGCTGAAACACGATACCCCTCTGTTGAGCATGGGTGGGATCGACATAAAAACGGTGAAAGAAGTGAAAATCCTGGGGCTCATAATAGACGAGAAGCTTACGTTCAATAGCCACATAGCCTACGTGTGCAGGAAAGGCTTGAACATTTACAAGCAGCTCTCAAGAGCCGCCAGGGTAAACTGGGGCCTCCACCCCGAAGTAATCAGGATGATTTACACGGCGGTAGTGGAACCGATCCTGCTTTACGCAACGAGTGCATGGGCACCCTCGGCAGAAAAAATAAAGACGCAAAACCAGTTCAACGTAGTGCAGCGTGGGTTTGCGCAGAAGATAATTAAGTCCTACAGGACAGTTTCACTAAACGCGGCACTAACACTCGCCGGGATGCTACCATTAGATCTGAGAGTGCAGGAAACCGCCGCACTTTACGAAATAAAGAAGGGGTACTCCCGGCGGGTCTTAGGAGACCGAGAAGTAGAAACGCCTGTGCAATACAAGGACACACCGCACCCAGCAACACTCAGTGAACTGAGTTTCGAATGTCTGGTGGACAGTGCAGAACTCCAGGAGAACCGAAACAACATTCTTGAAATATACACGGAGGGCTCTAAAATTGAAGGGAAGGTCGGAGCGGCGTTCACATGTTGGGAGAATGGCCGCGAGACAAAAACCCACAAAGCCGCACTGGAGAAGTTCTGCACTGTATACCAGGCCGAGCTGTTAGCTCTCGAGAGAGCCACAGGCCAGGTGCTTCGCAGTAAGAAGAGCAGCTGTCACATATATAGTGACTCCAGGGCTGCCCTAGAGACCGTAGTAAACGGAGTATCCCTCCATCCCCTTGCAATACAGATCCGCGCGAATATTAAAGAGTCTGAAGTTCGTGGCCAGAATATTAGGCTATTCTGGATTAAGGCGCACGCAGGGCTGGAGGGAAACGAAAGGGCGGATGTCCTGGCAAAAAGCGCGGCGCTTGATTTGAAGAAGAAGCCGGACTACGACAAGTGTCCGGTTTCATTTGTCAAGCGACAGATACGTCTGGATACGCTTGACAAATGGAACCGACGCTACGTGACAGGCGAAACAGCGAGCAACACGAAAGCGTTTTTCCCCGACGTAATAAAAGCCCACAAGACGATGAAGCACATAACAATAGACCCAATCCTGACACAGGTCCTCACAGGACACGGCGGGTTCTCTGAGTACTTGAATCGGTTCAAGTGCAAGGAGAGCCCGGCGTGCATCTGCGACCCAGATGAGGTAGAAGATGTCACACATATCCTTACGAAATGCCCCGTCCACTGTAAAGAAAGAACAGAATTAGAAATGGAAATTGGCTTAGAAATTAAAAAAGACAACTTTAAAGAACTAATAAACACAAAATATGTAAAAGACAAATTCGTTAAATATTGTATAATGGTAGCAACAAAAGTTATAAAAAGGAACAAGCAGTAAATGTTAAACTGCAATATATAATGTAATATATTACCAGTTTACAAACCCGATAGATTAAGCAATGTTAGATAGTAAGCACCAATAAACTGTAACAATAAAAATTTGTAAATTAGTTTGTAGTCAACATATGTATCAAATAAGATAAAGTTAATTAATATTCAAATGTCATGGTCAATAAATTCTGTTTAGCCCTAGTTAAAATCAAATAAGTAAAAATTTGGAAAAACTGTACCAATTAGAAACAAGTCTATGTCAAAAATATTATGTCTAAATTATACCCAACATGTATCAAACAATAAAAGTAAAATATGTATACCTAGCTCTAAGACCCTACAGAATAAATATAATGTAGAACGTAAGAGAGAAAATAAAATGTAACCTAGCTCTAAGAACTTTTGTAATAATTAAAGGATAAGATTGATCCAACCCATCCCTAAAACCCCAATACTGGAAAACTTATTTAACCTCGTTGTGTAAGATTAAGTAGATTAAGTAAAGTCTCTAATTACTTTAGAGGTAGCTCGCGGGCCGAGCCAGAGAGCGCCCGATAAAAAAAAAAAAAAAAAAAAAACCTAACCTAACCTAACCTAACCTAGCAAAAGGTTTTTGTTTTTTTTTTGTTGTACTTGGGTAAATCCTCATGGATACCCGGGCACCCCGGGGGGAGCGGCCGGGTTATGTCAGACTCCTACTGACTAAAACCCCACGGTGTTCCTACCTGTCGCTGCCGGCTGGATATACGGGGGCGCCGAAGCATTCGTCCGCGTATCCAGCAGCGACGGCCTGATCGGAGGCCTCCTCTTCGTCGACGGCAGAGACCGGAGCTCTTGTCTCCGCCGTCTCCTCCTGAGTAGCGTGCGGGAACACACGCTCCACTACTCGGGCCCGATGTTGGTGGGCGGCAGACTCCCCCGAGTCCGCCACCCTTGGGCCAATGTTGGGGGGAAGGTGGCTCAAAAAAGCCGCCCTCCGACGCCCGGTTCCTTTTTTTTTTTTTTTTTTTTTTACGTGGGGAAATCCTCATGGATACCCGGGCACTCCGGGGGGAGCGGCCGGGTTATGTCAGACTCCTACTGACTAAAACCCCACGGTGTTCCTACCTGTCGCTGCCGGCTGGATATACGGGGGCGCCGAAGCATTCGTCCGCGTATCCAGCAGCGACGGCCTGATCGGAGGCCTCCTCTTCGTCGACGGCAGAGACCGGAGCTCTTGTCTCCGCCACACACACGCTCCACTACTCGGGCCCGGTGTTGATGGGCAGCAGACTCCCCCGAGTCCGCCACCCTTGGGCCCATGTTGGGGGGAAGGTGGCTTAAAAAAGCCGCCCTCCGACGCCCAGTTCTCCTGCGGCGGATAGCCAGGGTGGTTGTGTCCTCCCTGTCACGTTCCGCCGCCTCCTTCGCGAGCATAACTCGCTCGCAAAAGGAGTGGAGAGCGTCCCACGATCTCTCGCTGTCAACCACAGCGCGAACCACGCTCGGCAGCGAGAGATCTGTCCCCACTTCGGCGCAGAGCTCGCTGCGCTCGCTTGCCCAGGCCGGGCACACCTCCAGCGTGTGCTGTGCCTCCTCCTCGAGGCACCCGTCACAGTGGTGGCACTCGGCGGTCGGCTCCCTCCCGAAAATCCGACACAGATACCTCCCGAAACAACCGTGTCTCGAGAGGATCTGCGTCAACCGGAAGGTCAGCGTGCCGTGCCTCCGCTCCAGCCACTCATCCATCACTGGACGGATGGCCTCAATGGTCCTAAGACCCGCACTAGGGTGCTCCAGCCTGGCCTTCCACTCCTGGATGGCAAGCGTGGGAGTGGGCTGTGAAGTCCCACTGACCGTCGAGGACGAGACCCAGGTATCTCATCGTCGGCCCGACGGCTATGCGGACTCCACTCACGACGATATGGGCTCCCGAAGCGGCGCGTGCCGAGGCCCGTGAAAACACAGGGCCTCAGACTTGCTAAGGGCCACCTCCAAGCCCAACCGTCGTATCCGGCCCACGAATTGCGCCACTCCAGCAGTGGCGCGGTAGGCGGCTGTACTATACCTCGTGCCGCGGGCAGTGACCAGGGTATCGTCGGCGTAACACGTTACGTCGACACCCCGGATACACGGCACCCGCAGCACCCAGTCGTACCCGATGTTCCACAGGAGCGGACCCAGAACCGAACCCTGCAGAACACCGCACGACATTTCCCGTTGGCCCCAGCCCTCACGGCCGGAGTAGACCACCGACCTTTCGGACAGGTAAGCCCCGATAACTCGGCGCAGGTACAGGGGCACTCCATGATACCGGAGCGCCTCCAGTATGCAGCTCCAAGGGAGGAAGTTGAAAGCATTGACGATGTCGAGTGACACCGCCAAAACAACCCCGCCCCGGGCCACCACCTCCTGCACTTGGGACTTAACCCGCATCACCGCGTCGATGGTCGATCGACCCCTACGGAACCCAAACTGACTCTCCGCCAGATCCGGACCCACATCCTCCAGGTGCTCGACGATCCGCCTAGCCACAACTCTCTCAAAGAGTTTGGCAATGTCGTCGAGCAGCACGATGGGCCTGTAGGCGGAGGGAGATTCCGCTGGACGCCCTTCCTTCCGGAGGAGAACCAGACGGCCCGTCTTCCACCTCTGTGGAATTATGGCTTGAGCCAGACAGGCGTCGAATAGTCCCCTCAATCGAAGCTCCAGGGCGTCGGGTTTAGGGCAAGGGCCAACACACGTCCCGGAACGCCATCGGGGCCGGGGGCCGAATTTTTGGCACGAAGCTTCAAAACGGCCGCACCCAGCTCCCCCTGCGATACCTCCGGGACCACCTGAGTCACGTCCGGTAGGGGCGCTGCATCACGCGCAACCATCATCGCCGGGGGAAGCCGTTCCACCCCATGTGGAAACAGGGTCGAAACAACCTCCTCCCGGAGTCGCGGCTGGAGGCTCTGTGTGATCGGGGGGGCCCAGGGGCGAAGCTTGCCCCTCACAGCCTTGTAGGGCCTTCCCCATGGATCACGATTGAGAGCCTCCAACGACTCCTCCCAAGCACGGGTTTTGGCGATGGCTATCGCCGTCTGCAGCGCCATTTTCTCGTCCCTGTAGGTGGCGTATAGGGCAGCCGTCTGGGCTTTGTCCCTGCGCCTTCTCCTGCGGTATCTGGTGTACCGGCGTCTAACCTCCACGCAAGACTCACGCAGGTGCGTGAGCTCCGCGGTCCACCAGTACACCTGATCTATAGGAGGACAAAGCCTGGCCCGGGGCATCGACGCGTCACACACTTGCGTCATCGCCTCCTGGAACCAGTCCGCTTCGTCCTCAACCACCACAGGTCCATCGGGCGCGGGCACCCAGGACTGCACTATCGCCGCCTCTTTTGCCACGTCCATGTCGAGGGCTTTAAGCCGCCACCGCGGACTCATCCCACTCAAGGGTCGAATCGGGCTATCCGGTACTCTCTGGAGCAGAGCGGAGACGTCGAACCGAATATATCGGTGATCCGACAATGTCTCCACGTCCTCCAGAACTTTTCTGGTCTCTTGCCAAAGCTGTTGAAGGAAACTTCTACCAGTCGTCCTTGCCACCACTCCGTAAGCCGGACGGGAGCTTGGCCCATAGTGCAAAGAAGATAGCTGATCTTTTGGGCTCTCTCTTTGCCTCCAACTCGACTTTGGATGATGGGGGCGCCACACCGCCTACCATCCCGCAGTGTGACATCTCCATGCCAGAGATAAGCATTACCCAGCGGGAGGTCCGGCGGGAATTGCTTTCTCTGGACGTCCATAAGTCGAGTGGGCCAGACGGCATACCGGCAGTGGTGCTGAAGCGGTGTGCCCCTGAATTGTGTCCTGTACTGACGCGTCTTTTTGTGCTTTCCTACACCAAAATGAAAGTCCCGTCTTCGTGGAAGACTGCCCACGTGCACCCAGTGCCCAAAAAGGGCGATAGATCGGACCCATCGAATTACAGGCCTATCGCCATCACCTCCCTTCTCTCCAAAGTCATGGAGCGAGAGATCAACACGCAACTCCTGAGATACCTAGAGGATCACGATTTGTTGAGCGACCGACAATATGGCTTCCGCCACAGTCGCTCGGCTGGCGACCTTCTAGTGTATCTCACAAACCGTTGGTCACTTGCGAGTGTGAGTCAAGGAGAGGCATTGGCAGTGAGCCTAGATGTGGCGAAGGCGTTCGATCGGGTCTGGCACCGGGGTCTTCTTGCAAAGTTACCAGCATACGGGCTTCCCGAGGGACTATGCAAATGGGTCGCCAGCTTTCTGTCCAGCAGATGCATAAGAGCCGTCGTTGACGGTAGCTGCTCTGATAGCGTGGACATAAATGCCGGCGTCCCACAAGGGTATGTGCTGTCCCCAACACTGTTCCTACTGCATATCAATGATATGCTGTCTATTGACGGCATTCATTGCTATGCAGACGATAGTACAGGGGACGCTTATTACACTGGCCTTGCTAATATCCCTCGTTCCGAGGTGGAGGAAAGCCGCGAACGGCTGTTGTCTGAAATCGAGAGTACACTAACTAGTGTCTCCGATTGGGGTCGACTAAATCTAGTCCATTTCAACCCCACCAAGACTCAAGCCTGCGCGTTCACCGCTAAGAAAACCCCATTTGCTGTGGCTCCACAATTCCAGAACACGTCCTTGAATATCAGTCAAAGCATCGGGATCCTTGGAGTCGACATTTCTAGTGACGTTTTGTTCCGTAGTCACTTAGAAGACAAGGTTAAGCTGGCATCCAAAAAGCTCGGAGTGCTCAACAAAGCGAAGCAGTACGTCACATCGGGGCAAAGGCTGCAACTTTACAAGTCACAAGTCCGGCCTCATATGGAGTACTGTTGTCGTCTGTGGGCGGGGGCACCTGGATACCAGCTTGGGCCTCTAGACTCGGTTCAGCGACGTGCCGCTAGAATTGTCGACGATCCCGAGCTCACAAGCGGTTTAGAGCCCCTCAGTCTGAGGAGAGACTTTGCCTCCTTATGTGTGTTCTACCGCTTGTACAACGGACAGTGTTCTGAAGAATTGTTTAAGATGATGCTCACGGCTATCTTCTACCATCGCTACTCTCGCCATCGCCAGGGAGTCGATAAAAAAAAAACCTAACCACCGCGCTACCGCTAGAGCGCCGTCTCTCTTTCCCAACGGACTCCATACTCATGCTGCTGTCCGTGTCTGTGTCAGACAGCCGCGTTATTTTCAAGAGCAACTCCCGCGCGCCCGGAAAAAAAAACACGCAAAAATGGTCGGAAATCCGTCCGACCATCCATCCCCTCGCGGTGCGGCACCGCTTGGGATTTGGGTGTTTTGGAGGATCACTACCTCGTAAGCCCAACCAATTAAGGTAAGGCCCCCCGTTCGCGTAGGCCTCCTGCCATCGTTGCGGTTACGGGTTGACCGGCGGGGCCTTGAAAAAGGCCGTTTACGGAGGCAGTGTGAGTGCACGCCGTTACCGCCCACGTCGGAAAAGGGAAAAAGGAAGGGAAAGGATAGAAAAGGAAGGGGAGAAAAGGAAACGAAGAAAAGGGAAGGAAATGAAAGGGAAATGAAGTGTTGCTCTTCGTCAGGTCCCTCAACCCGTGCCTCCCGGTATGAGTAGCCCTCCCGGTATAGCCACGAGGATCATTGGGACACGCAAGCACCACGTCATGGTGGCAACACGTCGGGGGGGAACCTAACCTAACCTTTTTTCCTGCATGGATATAGGCAAGATATAGGCGACCGGGGAGATATGCGAGCGAGACAGCAACATAGGGTAGACAAAGAAAGAAGAAAAGGTACATCAGAAAACAAAGAGAGCCTATCTCATTCTATAACGCTTCAAATAACGGTCAAGTATTTAATATACAATGTATGTAATTGTTTCGAATAACTTCTTAGCAATAAATATTTTATAGCTACCTAAGCTAACTTTTCTCACGCTGAAACTACGTAGGTACCTATTTTATTATTCTGTAAGTTGTGACTGTACATGTACCTACATGAAGAGAAGGGTCAGTTACACTATCAGATATCCATTTATGTATATCTAAAAATATAAGTATGTAACTTAAGACTAGTTTTTATTTGTCCCACACATTTGTGTGGGACAAATAAAAACTAGTAAGAAAATGATTGTTAGGGATTTCCCTAACAATCATTTTCTTCTGTAACTGGCTTTTCTTGTACAAACATTTATTTTGGTACTTGCTAACACTCATTGAGCTATTATTATAGTAATAATAGCACAATGACAAACTTTTTTAAAAAACCATAATTGTACATCAGAATATAAGTAATGTCCTCTGGTAATGTCTGGCGGCCACAGTATTACTGGTATTACCATCTCTAACACTGTGCTAGCGTCCCTGGGATCTCGGTCTAAGTGTATAGGTTTTATTTTAAAACGCTTATAAGTTAGGTATATATGCACAATAGGTACCTACCTATTTTATATTATTGTCTGTGGATAATCAATTCATCATCAATCCGTCAAAGTATTGTCAAGCAGTCATACAAAAGAAATACTTCAAATCCAAGAAGCTTACATCTATTGGGTACCTATTTATTTTTTATACGGGGTAGGTATATAAGATTGTTCAAATTCTTGTTTTCTAATCTAAGGCCAATCTAAGGCCAAAAATGCGGCCGGTTCCTAGAAGGTCTATAATCGATACTATGATCACCCGACCCAAGGTTTGGAGCATATGAAGATCCATTTGTCGTTTGGCGTATAATGGGTGTGTACGAGACTGATGGACGAGGTCACGGTGGTATCTATCGGTGATCGTGATTTATGTCGATATAATTGACGAAGTTGTGGTGGCATTTCCGCAAAAGCCATAAAAGAATCGAATTTTCAATATAATTGGAAGGTAACTATTAGAGGTAGATTGATGTGTTCTGTGTGTGTACACTCTGCGAGCGGAGCATCGCAGGAGGTAAGCGGGGTGGTGCGGTGCTCTAGTGGCAATGGCAATCACTGCACACACCTGCGCAAACAGCGCAGCGCCCACCATGTGGGAAATACATACCTATTGCTTGAAAACATGTTTAGCCACTCCGGGCCTTGCATGCTAATCAAAAAGACACTTGGGCTGTTAAAATTTCAGTGATGAACCGCAATTACGTGTAGGTAACAGCGCGTGAAGCGAGGTCACAACGCGAAGTGATTCAGCCCGACCGGCGGCGGCCGGTGGCGGCGTTAGTTTAGGTGTAGTGTACCTAGTGAAGTAACTCTGCTTGTACTCTCAACCTACCTAATTACCTATGCATACCAGTAGATACAAGCACAGATATAACACTACACGTGCAATATAGGCCAGTGTAGGGCGCAGCGCAGGCTGACTAGCCCCGCCCGTCCACCAGTCGTGACCCGAAAGCGAAAGTGAAAGATGGAGCGGGAGCAGTAGGTACGCCCGCGCTGCTGCATGGAGCTGGCCACGGCCGTGGCTCCTGGCTGGACTCACGCGATCCTATCGTCAACACATAAAGTAAGTACCTACCTACCTACCCAATTATACATAGGACACCCTTATGCGAATTGTTTTAATCTAGACACGCGGCAGCGTGTCAAGCCAAGTTCAAGACAAAAAAGAGAACTGGCGAGCTGCACCGTGTTTAATATTACTCGAACCATGTGGAGCCACTTTTGATATCCATAACTCAAAAAATATTTAACATAAACGTGACATAAACACACAAAATTTTGTTCATATATTGAGACCCCCTAGATAATATAGTACCCTCAATTTTATAAACACAACTATAACGGTTATGTAGACACAAATCGTAATTTTGAAGGTGATTGACACCGGAAAGACCAACGCACATATTAGCTCACTTCCAGATAGCCTAGAAAGTTCAAATTTGAGCAACCAGCAAAGTAATTGTTTGTATATGTCACCGTATTTTTATGAAAAACGTTAGTTTATAATCTACCTAGCGAGATTAATATAAACTCCCCGATAAATTGTGTACTGTACCATACTGCTTACAATATAACGTAGGTATTCATTTTCGATATTTTGTCATGTATCGTCAAACCCTCATATTTTTATACACGTCACACTTTTTAGTGACAAGTGACGTCACGAGCCCCCACTCTCGAACTTTACAACATTGGCTCGCTGTTAAAAATATAACAATGGCATCAATAAAATTGTTAGGTATATGTAACCATAAGGACCCGCGGCCCTCGCAGAACCAACGGGCGCATTAATGGCCAAATCAAAATGAAAAATGTTAGGTACTCTTTCAAAGGTAGCTGTGTGCTTTCAAATTATTTATTGTTATAGTGGTAGAAGGAGTATAAAACACAAAATAAAGAAATATTATAAAAAAAAGTTTTTTATGGGATTTTAGGGGGTGTTGTGAGTACACTGACCACTTAAAGGTGAAATATGAAGCACGACTTTTCAACGCAATGTGTTTTTAGATAGTAATTTCTTTCTTGTACTCTCAGCGGACTCATGAGTGGCAAAATTACACAACGTAGCTGTGTCTCAATTTTTTGAGTAGTGTCTGAGGCATCTTGGCGCAAACCCTCGACTAACTAAGAAGACAGCCAAGCTTTTTTCTGCATTTCTTGCCGTAAATAGTATCGAAGAAAACCGTGCTGAAATAAGAGTTGATTCGAAGAAGAGTTTATGAGCACGCGCAGGCGCCACACATTTGCAATCCAGTAGATCCTGTACAGCGATATAGACTGATCTAATTCATCAACTCTACTCCACCCATACCTCTATTGTAATTTTGAAATAACAGGAATTTTCAATTCACATGGGTTCAATAACTTCATAGTTGCTTACTATGGTATAAACGCTGTTATCTTTCCATTTATCAATTAGCAGCTCATTGGTTTTGTCAAACTTGTTACCAAATGCAACTGTTTTTTCATGTCATTTGTAATTACTAGGGAATATTTCATGGTGCGATTCTCACGAACTTTACCGGTCGTAGAGTATCCTAAAATATACCACAAGCCAACTAAACTAAGACCTTGTGGTTTGATGGATTCGTATTTGAAGTAAAAACTTAACGACTCTAGCTAGAGCCCAAAGCTTCAGTGGTGGCATCGCTTACATACACTCGAAAAACATAAGAAGAAGAAAGATAAGAAGAAGAAGAAGAATCCATACATTAAGTGTAGAGTCATTGTCAACGTTAATAAGTGCCTTATCAGGGCCTAAATTGATTAAATACTTTTGTTTTTTTTTTTTTCCCAAAATGTCTCCAAAGAATTATTATAATATTTTTCATATTTAAAAATACTGATTTTAAGTGGTATTTTACTCCACGGGTAGAATTCGAAAAATTCGATTGCTGAGAACCTACTGTTGGAGTTTTCAAGCCGCCTAGAAGAGCCGGCAATAAACTCTGCAATTAATATTTTCAAAACAAGCTTAGATTCAGGAGATTATATTTACATTCTAATCGCACTAAACACAATTGCGTGCCCCGGCGCGGCAGCAAAACTACAAAGTAGACTGAATCTATATATGCAAGTAAACTTGAGTAAAATATTCAGGCATGTTGGAAAGGGTGCCTCTAAAATTTAGAGTCTAAGGCTGCTTTTCCACCATAAGTAAATAAATGGCAAACTTAAGCAGACCAGCCCTCACAAGCAGCACCTGTTCACAAGTATGACGCGTGTGGCAGCCATCGCCCTCCTCGCCATATTGGAGGGAAGTGAGCGACCGGTACTCGTCACACGACGCCGCCGCAAGCAAAGGCCTTAAATTAATTAATTAATATTATTAATTAATTATTATTTCTAAGGCAGACTTAAGTAAGTCAAGTGAGCATGACTTACTTAAGTCCAGTCCCTAGTATAGTGTATTATCTATGCTTAAGTCTGCCTTAGAAATAAAAATAATAATTAAAGGGAAACTACTAAACACACAATTTGTTATCACTGTGACTATTGACAAGTTCAGACTAGACTAAATATCGTTTTTAAGGAAAGTAGGTATTACCCGTATTACAATTAGACAGATATCGATACATTTATATCAAAATATATAAATGAAGAACATTGAATTGAATTAATTACAATAAGTAATAATCTGTAAACTAATATACGGTAATCATATCATATCATACATATCGGTATCATAATTACGGTAATTGAGGCAATTCCCAAAGTCCTCCAGCTATTGTTCATGATCGAGCGATTCCCAAGAAGCGCTCGTGGTGTAGCATAATTAGCCGTTCTTAATCGATCGGCAAAGGTAAGCTATCACAGTCGTGGTCATTACATGGATGGGTGACCACCTAGTGGTATTTCATATCGAGCGTTTCCGTACTTCGGAAGGCACGTAAAGCCGTTGGTCCCGGTTATAACTTGTGATTGTTGTTAAGCTAGTTGGAGGCCTTCTAGGCGGCTTGAAAACTCCAACAGTAGGTTGATCACTAACTAGCCTACCTCCACCGATCCGCAGTGGGTTCGCGTGGTATCTGCCCATTCCCTTTCACCAACATTTGTGTGCAGGAGGCCTGTACTCAGCAGTGGGACATTATAGGCTGATGATGGTGATGATGAAGTTGCATTTTACTAAATAAACTATTGAAGGTGTAGGTAGGTGTACAGTCAGTCACAGTATTTATAAGCACAATAACAAAATCTTCGCGAAATTTCCTTTTTATTGTATTAGAGCTCCTTCAAGCTTATGTTACCCTGGTAACATATTTTAATGGCCGATTCCTATAATTTACGGACCGTTATCGGTTAAAATTAAGACTCTTATATCACAGCTTATATCTTTACTAATAACTAGCTGCCCGGCGCGACTTCGTTCGCGTGGTGCTACCCTTCCCTGTGGTTGGGTTGAAATAGTTTTCTGCCACTGCTACTACTACTAATATACCTACCAGTGTTCAGTCAGTACCTATACAATACAGTAGGTAGGTAGGTAGGTAGGTAAGGTATAGAGGTAGGCCTACCTGCCTTACCTTCACCTTACAGAATAGCGCAGCCGCGCGTGAGAAAGATCTCCTGAGCTCATCGGGGAGAGGGAAGGGTCTGTAACAACTGATTTTTCAAGCGTCCATAGGACGACCGCTTACCACCAGGCGGGCCGTTTGCTTGTTTGCTAACTTAGTTGTAAGTGTGAAAAAATCATTTCAGGTAAGTGAAGCGTGTGGAGTGTTGTGGTGCAGCGGGTGGCGGTGGTGTGGTGTGGTGTAGGAGCGGGCGCTGCGCGGGCGGCAGCGGCGGCGGCGGCGCCGCTGCGCGACCGACCTCGGCGTGCGCGGTGCGCGCGCCAGCCGGGCGCAGCGCGGGCGCCTGCGCCGCACTGTCCGAGTAGAGTGTACAGTCGGTACGCCGCCGGCACTCGACGCGCACGCCACACGCGCGCTGCGCTACTCACGCCTGCGCGCACGCAAATACGCACAACCCGAGACATGAGCTCCGGCAAGAGGAAGCTCTCCTTCCTGGGCTTCGCTCCACAGGTCAGTCCTTACACCTATTTATCATATCCTCGCCGTTACCGCCCGGTTCGCATTCCACTACTCGCTCAGCCGCAATTAATACCTACGTATGGTGAGTTATTATACTTTTCAGGAATTATAAAAAAAAAAATATACCAAAACAGAGATATACATTGTAGAAGTACAAACCTACATTCAGTCTACAACTGAACTAGAGGCAGAAGCGGGGCGGCGCGCCGCCGCCCGCGCCGCCCGTTGCGTCCCGCTCTCCTCTCGCAGACTCACACTACAGTCGTCACGGGGGCGTTTGCATATCAACTTCATAAACTATGTTTACCTAATAGTACAAACTAAACATCATTGCGCCGTTAATTTTTATATTGGCATTGCGCTTTTTACCCGACTGACCCGGAAGGAGGGTTATGTTTTTCGAGTGTATGTATGTATGTATGTATATATGTATGTATGTATGTATGTATGTATGTCTATTTCTTTGGCACGCTCTGCAGCCTAAACGGCTTGATGGATTTAAGCATATGGGGTATCGTTAAATTCGTCTAAACTGTGGGAGTGTCATAGGGTATATTATTTTTATATGGCGTCTACGGATAAGAAAAGAGGGGGGGTATTAAAAACAAACATTTCGTTATTATAACAATATGGGTATCAAATGAAAGCTTGTGAACAGCCCATTCCAAATATGTATATATTGTAATACTTTTGTGCTACCATTTTGACGTAAACTGCAAAAAACCATGTTGAATGCAAAGACAGTAGGTATAGGTACCTACTATGAGCGGTTAAGGTACGTAACTCACAGAGTTGCGATGGTTGTTAGCGTTACTTTACCGTACCGCTTATTTACTTACTAATACTTACAACTCATTCTACATAAAACTAAAAAGTCTGAAATAAATTAAATTATTAACAGAAACAAAAAACCCGACTGCGTAAAACAAAAATTAACTGAAAAGAGAAAAACAAGCTCTTTAAGCTATAGAATTTGGAATATAACTTGAATGTTATAAGTTGTTGCAGTCGGGGATAAACAAATATTACAAAAAAACACTTAGGTTATTGGTTTGTCCCCGACTGCAAGACCTTATAACATTCAAGTTATATTCCAAATTCTATAGATTAAAGAGCTTGTTTTTCTCTTTTCAGTTAATTTTTGTTTTACGCAGTCGGGTTTTTTGTTTCTGTTAATAATTTAATCCTATAGGTATTGTACCTATATTAAATTTTACTTAAGTGTATTATACCTAGTACCTATTAATAAGCAAGATATTCCACCCAACCTAAATATTAATCGATCTTGCAAATAGCGCTGTAATAAAAGTTAAGTGTTACCCATTAAAATCAATGATCGATATGATGCGTGCTGTGCGATGGTACCGCGACGGGCGGCGGCGGCGGCGCGCGCGCGGCCCGCTCGCTGCACTCGCGTGAACGCGGGCTAAGGCCGCGGCCGCCGCGATCCCGAACGCTCTAACCTGCCTGACCTACAGCACAGCATCATACCTACAACACAGCATACCACAGAGCGAGTCTTACTTAGTGCATGTGATGTGACAGTCCACGCACCAGGCGTTGGCGGGCGGGCCACAGCCACAGCACAGACAAGGCTGCTGAAATGTTCGCTGCTGTAATATGTAAAACTTATAGATAGTTTAGATTCGAGAAACTAGTTCGATCAATCACCGATAGAAACGATTGAAATCGTTCTAAACTCCCAATAATTGTTCTACCAATCAATGGGCACGCATAGTGGAGTAGGTATCTGCCCATCCCGTCTCACCCTCAGTCATCACCCTCATCACTCTGCGGTTAAAATTGAATTAATAACTACACTCATACTAGCATAGCTTTGCGAGTTCGCCTTAAATATTAGGTATATTTTGTTAATTTCAATAATTTATTATTTTTGTGTGTATTTAGTTCTAGACTTTACCATTGAGTAGGTACCTATAATGTAAGTATAGTCGAAGGCATTCATATGTATACACTTCGTGAAATTCAGCAGAGCTTTTGTCTGAATATACAGCAGAATCTTGAAACTCAATTCTTTATCGGATTTAGCAAAATCTCGGCTATTTCTATTTTTGATCCTTTTTATACTCTTATTAAATTAGCAAACGAGAATTTCAGTTCGATATAAATATATATTACACAATTAATTAAATACTCGCGTAGTTCGCGATTAAGGCGTCATAGGTACTTGACACCGCACCGCACGCTATCACACCATAGGGTCCTACGGTATCTACTGTAGCGAACTACCCACCATACCATACTCAGCTCCACCTCGGGGGCACCTCGGGTAGAGCAAACACAAACCCACAACACTTGCGAACCTCCTACAACATAAAGTGCCCCGCTACCATAAATACCACGATCCCTTCCCCCGATTTGCAGAAGCGAATAAATAAAAGCGCAACCGATTTTCTGTTTTGCGTTGAAATATATTCATTGACGTGTGTAAAAATAGAAAAGCGAGCTATGTCACATGTCCGCGAGACGACGTCGTCGCGTCGTGTCGCGGTGGCATCGCGGTGGCCCCGGGGCGGGCGCGGTTCGTGTCCCACGCGACACGTGACATGCTGCTGCTGCTGCAGTGCTGTGGCACGCTGTGGTGCGGTGCGGTGCGGTGCGGTGCGAGGGTCGCATGTGTTGTGTCCACTCCACGCCATCTCTACAGTACCTGATAGGTAGGTACTGTAGAGATGGCGTGGAGAATCACTATCGATCTTTCATTGAGTAGAACCACAGGTGGAATGGCAGGTCACATAATACGTTATGGACATGTTCCGTAGGACACAGAATAACTGATATTCAATGATGAATTGCTACTAACAATTGGTGGGATCGTGGTGATAAACAAAACCTTTCCTAGCTTGTGAGGTGGAAACATAATTAGTATAGTTGTTAGTCTTCTCAAGGATAAGCTAATAAATAAATCTTAAATGAATAAAAAAAAGCCCTCGTTCGCAGGTTTTCTTACTTTGTATCATTAGGATTTCTGATACCTACTTTCCACGAAGAAGACAAATATTGTACTCTCAGTACACCATAAAAAAATCTTGTCAGAAATACTGTTGCTTTGCTCGGTCGTTTCCTAAGGTCTTGCTTAGTTAACAAAGCGAATCCAGGGGCTTTTTATCTTTAAGGTGCCTGGTCAGTGTCCACACCTCTCCAACGGCAACAAGTTTTTGGTGGTGCGAAGACTTGGTCCAGCGTAGCATCCTCCTTCTTGGTTTCTCCACTACACTTAGATTGGGTATGAATACATTTAATAGATGTAGAGCAAAGGTGTTAGCTTTTTCTTAAGGGGTTCTAGCCCAATTCCGATTAATCATTCTGATAGGAAGTTTTGCTTTCTGTGGTCTACCATATGATTTGGTAAACCATAACATGTGATTGCACTTTTGGCTTAAGAGGGCATATAAATCCAGAAAAAATATGGTAATGTCAGATGAAACAACTTATGTCAAATATTCGCGTGGCATGAGACGGAGATATCGTGTTTCGCGGAACAAAAATGAAGTACGCGCTTCTAATCTAAATAACTCGCAAAGTATGGAATATTTTATTTCTCTATTTTATCTATTTATAAAAAAAAAACGTTAGTATCAGCCCTAGGTCAACCGTTAGTATTATTATTTATCGAATTTTTGTCTTAATTAGATACACCATGAACGAATGAAAACGAAAATTAATTATTATTAGAAGTAGCTTTGTGATTTTTTTCCATCGAGGAATTTTCATTCCATAATGTTTTTGCTCTGATAGATCCCTCGCGTATATAGTGAAAATACCCATATAACAATATTTTTTCATTTAAATATTATTTACTTGGGTAAATTTCAATTCTAAGAAATGTTATTTTGCTTTATACGCACTCTTAAGAGTGTTGTACCATTCTTTTATTAATTTCTTCCGGTCTATATAAAGTGGCTTTATTGAATGCAGTTTTATCGACTCTTAAGTTTACTCTGACGCCAAATATGACGAAGCCTACGTTTTCTAAACTCTATTTTATATCCAACGTTAGGTTTGAGGATTTATTTTTGTGTTCTATGGAGAGTACCTATGTTTATCAACGCGCCTATTGTAAAAGCGTTGCAATATATTGGGTCGCTTCATCCGGATACTTATAATACAGCTTTCATTTAATTTAAGCCAATCAAATTAGCACTATAAAAAGCGTTTTGAGGAATTCATTTCCAGTAAGTTACAAATCGTTTTAATACCTTCATTTGGTCCTAAATGCGTGTAATCCGATTTTTTCGCAATCCCAGGAGGTGTGCATAACTTTTGGGTGCCAAGAAACTGCGATATTTCGATCTTTTTTTAGATTTTTGCTTGTATCTCAAATACGATACGTCCGACTGAAAATATCATTGTATTCAATATTAATGAGGGTTTAATTGTTCGTCGAATGAGCATCTTAACTTTAAATTCGGTTCAGTGGTACTTACTGTCGAAATCAAAAGTTAGAAACCGGGAAAATGAGTGTTACTTATGTTTTATTAGACGACTTGATGGATTACCTAGCAAAAGAAGTTTATATAGCACGGGTTTGAAGTAAGGCAAGCTCTTCAGGATGATGACATCGATGATGACATCGTCAACAACGTCATTCAAGCGGCAGAGTTTGCGTCGGTCATAATAATCGACATTTGAAGTTTCAGATGCTCATTCGACGCAGAAAACCCTCTTTAATATTGAACGGAATTACATTTTCCGTTGGACGTACCGACAAGCAAAAAACTGAAAATTAGCAAAAATGTATGCACACCTTAAGGGGGAGTTAAGGGGATTTTACTGTGTGTCACGATTAACTCAAAAATTGGTATACATCGGTTCCTTTTGTACCCTAGGAAAGAATTTTTGGAAATCCATCCCTAATGGGGTAAAGTAGGGGGCGCGGGTGAAACCGCGGGGTGGAATGCTATTCTTTAATAAAGGTCTTAAATAACTTGACATAGATTTCCTCGCGTCGCGTTCTAAAGGGTTTCTGCTTCAAGGGAAACATTGACAATAAGTAAACTCTTGAGTAAGTGGATCTTAATTTCCTTCGACAATACCTACCTAGTACCTACATACCCAATACCAAAATACCTACTAACTTTTTTCAATTTTTTCCAAAAATACTGACGGAATTCTCATACAAACTTTCATACCTTTTATCCATGTTATTGGACAATCTTCCAGGAAGATTATAAAATGCTATATACTAATTTTAATCGATTTATCAAAAATATTGACTCACGCTTTCATTCACACTGATATACCGCAATTTAGCAGGGGCTCCGGCGAAATCTCATTAAAATCCTTTCATATTACACCCCAATCCAATCCAAAATATCCCCCAAATCCCCTAAAAAGTCATGTTTTGTATGAGCATTGGTTTGTGCCCTGCGCCTGCGTTGATCACCTTTCATGCACTCAATCAATCAGTAAGTCAGGCGTTGTTAAAAAAAATAATATAAATGTTTGCGTGTTCACGATTGAGTGGAATTTTGACGTTTCCGGGAGATAACGTGCGTCGTCGATGCTGATGCGATGATGCAAACAAACACACATATATGTCGACAAGCTCACTACAAGTGACAAGTTATTGGCGACAAGAGTCCACTCACTCGTCAATCGTCATTAGGTTCGTCCGCGTATTATAGGTACAAAAGCTATCAGATCTCATGTAGAGCCAAGCTTTTAACTCTACACGCCCGAACTCTGCAAGCCCTAACTTGACAAACTACACCTAATTCAAAATATGTGGCTTGCCGTTTCGCTACTTCAAGACCTAGACAGAAAAGTATAGAACAGTGAATAAATGTTTCACCTTACGATCGGCCCCCCCCCCCCATGTGTGTGCCGGTCACATTTTAGATAGATCATAAGTTATTTACATTGTGTAATTAGTTCGACTATACAAATTTAAAAAGCCAAATTTTTAAATAGCAACCATTTCAGAATTGTCTACATAACTTGGCACCTATTTAGATCTCAAGTCTTTTGTCGGTGAAGTCGACAACCACACCATAATTAATTAATTATCATAATATATATTGAAATTGGCTCCCATTCTCACATTTATGATTTTTGGTGGGATATGATTTTTTCCTAAATACATAAAAACATAATCAGGTTTTTTTTATACATATAGATAACCCTTCTTTGAAAAATTAACTATCTGATGGTGTACTGATAACCGCATCAAAATCCGTTGCGTGGTGTATAAGGGGTTAGCGGATAAATAAACAGACAGACAGACAGACGCGGAAAGCGACTTCTTTTTATACTATTTAGAGATTAGAGAAGCGAGTCGAGTCGAGTCGGGTAGGTATCTACTCGGCGTGGTCGATAGTCCTTCGCCGTGAATGAATGAGCATCGGGGTCGCGAGCGGAGCCAGTCACCGACACGATATGCCACCAAACGACACGACACGACTTGGGGACCCTTCCTTCCGAGCTCAGCTTCTCTCTGTTCCTGTCCTGTAAACTAGTACATTTGCTGTAAACAATGTTTAAGTAATAAATGGACTCAAAACGTCACATAAATGCGTAGAGCGCCAAACATCCTGGATTCAGCAGGACAGCCCCGCAATATTTGCACAACCAAAATAGGTATGTAGCTACGAAACTAATGAAAATTATCACTAGAGTTATTATTATTAGACAATAATATATTATTAGATAATATTATATTATTAGATAATATTATATTATTAGATAAGAAAATAAAATAAATAATAACTAGGTCCAATGTTAAAAGTAACATGAAAACATTTTTTTTATCGTTCGGAGGTATTTGTCAAGGTATAATTCGAGATACGGTTGTTTACGCCAAATTTATCGGATCGCAATCGGAGTACCGGATTAGATAGAGGGTGCGCGAGGCCGTAGCCAACGCGACAGTTCCGTGTGCCGCCCGACACCTGCCGGCCGGGCCCCGATCCCGTTCCGACCCTGCCACTGGCGCTCCACTTCAAGACTGCATGAGTCTTAGATCAGGTAACAGGTAACAGTCAGCTGGTCCAAGAGTAGGACTTGGCGGCGCATAATAATAGTGCTGTTCTTACTGTGAATAATGTTATTATTACCTATATCATTGGCTACATCAGTGTAGGTTTTCATTCAAAATAGTAAAGAACTTCGACAGGCCCAGTACCTACTGTAGTGATTGGTCCAACACATTTGTGGTAGATAACCCTACCGTGGTGCAATGTCAATCTTTCTTACTATCCTACTAACGATAGTCAATACTAAACAAGAATTAATTTAAGTTCCTTACATATGAAATTGACGTTTAAGCAAAACAAAAGAAAATGTGTAATTATTTGGTAATTATATATTTAATCCACCCACAGATATAAATCTAAATAGATGACGCAAGTGTATGTTGTACTTCGCATGTCAAAAACTGTGCAAAAAGGAGAGCAATGCTCTTATTTTGAAACTGTTTCACGCGGACAGGGAACTCGCATAACGCTGCATGTCCACAAGAGATGTGTAGCGACAGCGAGGTATTTGTTTAGCTGACGAATAAGATCTCTTGATTTTCACATTAAAGCTCTAACTATCGCCTTGCCTTGTGATACCTACAAAAATGTATGGTATACTTAGATAAGTATTTACCTAATCGCGGAACTACGATAACGAACGAACACCTCTTAATCCCCTCAAACATGAGAATGAGACGCAAAGACAACAAAGTGTCACGACATGAGACGTGTCGTGTGTCGCACGGCGGACGTGCGGACGTGTGACTAACAACCGAAGGTTGCTTATCAACATCCATCAACTATCGCTCAGTACCCGTAGCACGATTTTTTCATCAATGAAACGTAAGCTTATCGAATGCGTTTATTCGTATGATAATTTGAAAACAGAACGGTGCCAACAAAACCAGAATACGGCAGCACGAATACCTTTAAGAGCGCGCATAAAGCCAGAAAAATATGGCAATGGCAGATGAAACCAACTCATATCTAACATTCGCGCGGCATGAGACGGAGATAGCGTGTTTCGCGGAACTAAAATGAACTAAACTCTTCTAATCTAAATATTAATTAATATTAGAGGTACCTAGCTTTGTGATTTCTTTCTATCGAGAAATTTTCATTCTATTATGTTTTTGCTCTCGTACGCTCTCTTGCGCTCTTTGGAGGTGCAAGGTGGATGACACCTCCATTTAAAAGGGAAGATCTTCCGCCAGGATGGGTTATCGTGCCTGGGGACCGCGGTCCAACTATACGCGTGGATCTTCGCACACCCCGCAAAGGGGGGTGGGGGAATCACTCCCTGGGCTGGATGGCCCTCTTTGGTGAGGTCTCTTTCTCGCCACGTGTGAATGCACGTGGGGCCTTGGAGATGTGACAAGGGCACGTTGGATTGTTGTCCGTCTTCTTTCCGCCGCGTGATCCAGCCGACCGGGTGGGACCCGTTGGGGAGGCCCAGCCAGCGATCGACAACGGCGGCACTTAAATACTCAAATACTCAAATACTCATATATTTAATAATAACAATATTACAGGTCAACAATATTACATTCAATTGTATAAAATATAATAAATTATCAATTGTGTAAAAAAAAAAAAAAAAAGTTATTTCAAAAGGAAATGAATTCGTCAACAGTGTAGAACGCCTTCTCGACGAGCCATAATTTAAAGTTTTTCTTAAAAGATAATTCTTACGAGACTTAGATTTCTTACGTACTGGAGTGCTTAGGGCTCGGATGTAGTGGGTGCTGGCTGCACAGAGGACTGGCCGTACGCCGTGGAGGCGAGGGACGAGATCCCATTGAGGATCGTTTGCAGAAGGTTGACGCCGGCGCGGATGGCCTCTAGGACCTCACCCAGGACAGCCAGGGCGGCCTCAATGGCCACCGCGGGACCCTGGGGGACAGCTGCTGGTGTGGCTGCTGGCCGCTGTGGCCATACCCGCGGGTGCGAGGGTGGTGACACAAGGTGATTCTTTGATAGATAGGATCGTAGACGCGAGTGAGTTAATAAATGGGAAGGTAACAGCAAGAGGGAGATCGATATATGACAAGGAGACTAAAATAACTCTTGATAGTTATACACAGGCAGAACCAACACGCCATGCATTTAAATTGTACATAGTTAAATGGAACAATACAGATCTTAACACTTCTCTTACTCAAACCTTATTGAATAGTGTGCGTCGCTCAATGCTCAGGATCAAAGTGCCGTTCCATCGGCGCTCCGCCATATTCAAAATTATTTATTCATATAGACCTTCGCAGGTATGTACTTATGAAAAGTTTGACTCTAAGGCGATTAACACACTGCCACGCATCACGCTGCATGTTGCGTGTCAACGCACCTCCGCGCGTACTTGCGGGAGTGCAGATCTGCATCGTCGTGCGGGTTTTTTACGCCCTTACGCGCGTAGTTCCGTTTTGTGGATTCACGGCGGCTCTGACTCATTTCATCAAAGCCGTTCGCTTTGGTGATAGTGCAGTGCACAATCACGCACGCACGGGTCAGTTTGGTAAAAATCATCTAAAATCGATGACGAGTTCTAATTATTTTACTATACCTTACCATTTTTTTGTTCGTATGAGTATCTCCTATCGATGTATACAGGTTACATAGTGGCGCTTGATGAGTAGGTTTGCCAGGCTCCGAACAAAAATCTTAGAACCCCTTCCAATGTACAGTTGTTTTCCTCATTGACTGAATAACTAAAAGCATCCGTGTGGCATAGCTCTGATGATGTGGATGCTCTGTAGCTCTGTGTCAGTAACGAAGAAGTCACACCATCCTGTCCACTTGAAAAATGAACAACTCTATTAAAAAAATTAAACCTTCTCTCACCCTTGCTTGCTCTTGCATCTGTCAAGCTGGCGTATTTATATAGTCAGTGTAACGATAACGAAAATAGTAAGTTACGAAAGCGAGATCCTACTAGAATTATATTACCTATTTGTAGGACTACATTTTACCAGAAAAACTGTTATTTTATGACTATCGAGATATTTATTAATATTCCAAAAAACATAAGAGAATTAAATACAATGAGTTTTAAATCAAAATTATACAAGTGGTTGAGCGAGAAGTGTTATAATAGCCTGAATGATATTTTTATTAGTAGGTAATAATTATAATTTGCCATTATAATTTTTCTTCATTCATTATTTTTCTAATAGGTATGTAATATTTTGTCAATATGAATTAATTAATTTATCATCTATATTTTTTGACATCCTAAGGTTTAATTAGTTATATTTTATATATTTAGTAAAATTAGAACTTGTTATTGTTAAATTCCATTTGTATATTTGCATGACTAAATTGTGTTAAGCCGAAACATGTAGCTATTTTATTGATAGGTACATGACATCTCACGCAATAAATGATCTTTATCTTTACTTATTTGATAAACAAACACAGCTCGCGGCCGCACCGTAGATTACTTACTTATTCGCGCGCCGAGCGCCACGCACAGGCATAATCTTTATTTTTTTATGTTATTATTACCTTTTATGACTTTCGTGATAATTTATTTAGCTCTCTTAACTTCATTAGCACATTATTTAACTGGGACTGCACGAATATTAAGTTACGCACGCTCTGTGGCGAGCGAGCGGGCCGGAGCGCGTGTCACCCCAATTGGCACGTCGCCGTCGCTTACGACTTTGCGAGTGCGAGTACACGGACGCAAGCTTCACGGTTCGCCCCGGGGCCGCGGGGAGGCTTGGTGGCCGAAGTGGCCGAAGGGCGTACGGCTCGGCACGGGCGGCCCCCACGTCAATCCGGATGATGCGAATGTGAGAACCGAGAGCAGAAGTTGATTAACAAACTAGCTCAACATTTAGTTAGTACCTAGTAGAAAAGTTAGTTCCTAGCATTCAACAAAAATGCTTATTGACATGTAGGTACTTATAAGACTTATGCAACACGAAACTGACGAAACTATGTAGCTACAGCGGGCGCGAATTTTCGGCCAGCTTTGTGTGTGATGTGATAATCCATGATGAAGAGCCTAACTAAATGTTTAGAGATTGGAACTAAAAGCTGTGACTAGAATCAGTGTTGCACTTATAGATGTGCTTGATTTTTACTAATTTATTTTCCAGCCTAGCACGGTCAAGATTTCTATGGTTAGTTGAATCTGATTTTTTTATACTCTCAAATCTTGGTACGCCAGTAAGAAATCGCCCAAATAAACGATTATTCGAACTTCTTTTGATCTTATCAGACCGGCTACCCAGTTCGTTAGACGCGCGAATATCACCGGGGCAACGGACATCCCGTATGGCAGTGCGGTCATCTGGTAGCACTGATTGTTGTACGATAGAGCAAGGAACCTTCTGTGAGATGGTTTTATGGGAACGTGTAGGTATGCGCTTGATAAGTCTATTTTTGCTAGAAAGTCGTTGCGTTGGAGAAAATTCGGAACTTTCTGATGATTTATGAGGCGAAAAGGTTTCGGATTCATAAAACGGTTCAGTTGCTTCAAGTTGAGTACCGGTCTTTGACTGCCGTCTGCCTTCGGAACTATAAAGAGACGCGAGAGGAAAACTGATTTGTGGTTGCATTTTTAAACGCCCCCATTTGGAGCAGTTTCGTTATTTTTTGCTGCATAGCCTGGGATTTTTCGGTTATTAGTTTTATTAAATTTTTCTTTGAGGCCGACATATGTGGAGGCTTTCGCTTGAAAGTAATCGAAAAGCCCGTTCAAATATTTTTTATGAATTTGCATTCGCTTTGTCTTGAGACTCTGCGGTATAGGCAACTTAAAGATATGATGAAGGTTTACAAATGCTGCCCAACCCAAACAAATCCTGCGGTCGGCTTCTTTCTGGATTGTGTTGTTTCTCCTGGATAGTTTGACCCAGATAAACATATTCTTGGACAAATTCGAGTGCCGTTTCCTCAATCGTACATGTCGGTCTCGGCACAACATGTGCGTTGAACATGAGTTTTTTCTCGTCCAAGTCCATGCCGAGACCAACGTGTTTAGGTCATGCAGCATTCCGCCAACAACCCACGTTTAATGAAACGACAGGTACTGTGTGGTTACCGTACCTACGTAACTCACAGAGTTGCGATGGTTGTTAGCGTTACTTTACCGTACCGCTCATTTACTAACTAATACATACAACTCATTCTGTATAAAACTAAAAAGTCCCTTACCTTCCTTCCGGGTCAGTCGGGTAAAAATGACAAATTCAGATAGCAGTAGTACCTATTCGCTGAAATGTATACCGTTGTGTGTGACAGACGAAAGGACGGACGGAGTCGCACCATAAAATAAAATAAATATTACATTTTGGTGCGGAACCGGGCCTGACGACGATAACTATATGGGCCGAAATCACATTCAAAGTAAAAAAACAAGTATTGATTTATTAATTGACTTGGCTGTCCCCCGCGTTAACACCTGCGTTCCCGGGATAAAAAGTAGCCTATGTCCTTTTCCATACCATAGGCTATCTGATTTCATGATGATCCGTTCATTAGAAGTTTAGTGTAACAAACAAACAGAGTTACTTTCGCATTTATAATTTATAATATAATAATATTACATAGTATTATAGTATAGTATATAGTATGGAATTAGTATGGATTATAAGGTAGGATGTGTGTTCGCGTTGATTGGAGGAGTATTTGCCGCGCGGCCGTGTCCGTTGTAGTTGGTTCCACTCCGCTCCATGTAGTAGAGTGCACGCACCATGCGCGCACGCGCGCAGTAGGTACCACCAGCCAGCACCTAGTTGCAACGCGCAGCATCACCTGCTACATGAGCCCACTACTAATGTAAGATAAGCTTGCCTCAGTGTGCCTAGTGTAGCGAAACAATTATCAGCATGTCGACCGACCGAACACAATGTAGGTAGGTACCTATTAATTATTGAAACTATCATCATGAAGTGACATATTCACAATTGAAAGGAGCAAATAGCTAGTCAGGCAGATAGGTAGCCATCAAGTAGCGAGCGTATATAGTGCACTTCAGTGTACGCTTTACTTTAAGTTTAATTGTAAGAGCTAACTTAAGCTTATGATAAGTAATCAAACGGCTCTCGCCAGGCCTATTTTATTCCTTTTATTGTCATTGGTAATTTATGTTTATTACGCGACTGACCCGGAAAGAGGGTAGGTAATGTTTTTCGAGTGTATGTAGGTATGTATGTCTATTTCTCAGGCATGCAGCCTAAAATTCTTGATGGATATAAACTTATGAGGTGTCGTTAGAATTGTCTTACTTGTGAGAATAACACAGAATATTATTTTAATATGGCATCTACGAATTAAAAAGATGTTGGTAATAAAGTGTCTTTATCGTTATTATTACAGTATGGGTATCAAATGAAAGCTTGTAAATAGCCATTTCCATTTATGTATATACCTATGTCAGACGTGACTAAATAGATTTTCTTTGCCATGCGGTTTTTTTATATATTTATACTTTGTAGGTTAAGTCAGGTACCACAGCAGGTACCTATTAGGGGCCGCCGCAGGGGTCATGGCCACAGCCGTGCCACAGCTTTACTTTATTAGTGGTGTTGCCAATTATTTGGTATTTACTGTGTTTTTTTTTACGATATTTTTTGTTTTTTATTATTTTAGCTTGGTGTCAATCCAAACATTTTTATTCTGTGTGTAATTTGTTTGTTTTTTATTTTTTGGTTAGTTTGAATTTTGTACCTTTTTTAATGTATTTTTTTATGTTTATTTTAGTTCAGTATTTTAGTTTAGTCTCAGTTTTTTTGATGTCGAAAAGGGTTCGACTGAAAACCAGTTCAGAACCTTGGAGTCAAACTCAGTCGTAGGTAATCCTTTTTTGACATCACACAATATTACTGAATGTTTATATATATATATATATATATATATATATATATTTTTAATGTATTTATTACAGTATAATATGTGATAGGTATATAATTCGGTGATGTTGTGTGTATGTCGAAATAGTAAGTGTTTTTTCTTTCTAGTTGGGTACCTACCTACTTACCAATTTTTCTTTCACGACATAAAGTGATCCGGCGCATGTATATTGGGTGGTCTAAAGCTTATAAAAGAATCCCGCTAGCCATGCCATGATAGCCTTGGCGATATCTTGTTATTTCATAACATATAGTCACATGAGTACCTAATGAATAGTGGTCGAGCCACGTCGAGCATGGAGTCTGTCCAGGGTAGCCGCTGGGGTACCTGGCGGGAGCGCCCGCGCGGGCCGCGCGCCGTCCTCGTCTCG
Organism: Achlya flavicornis; assembly: GCA_947623365.1. Lineage (NCBI taxonomy): Eukaryota > Metazoa > Arthropoda > Insecta > Lepidoptera > Drepanidae > Achlya > Achlya flavicornis. The sequence continues at coordinate 18,378,978 of OX392471.1, read as the reverse complement.
TATAGTAGTATGTACCTAATACGCTCACTGACGTTGGTGGGCTTGGGCCGGGCCTGCCTTAACCACATAACACATAGGTACATTAGATACACTAACGAGAGACGCCGCTCGCTTGCTTGCTAAGAGTGCTTGATTCACTTGACCCTAATGGTTCTTATAAAAACATTGTATTTATAACTCACTGATCTCATTGCTACGTAGGTACACTACACTAGTAAGAAGTTACCTACGTACGTACATAAACAGTAACAACACGATCTTGTGGCTCAACTGGTTCATTAAACTACCTCACACGACGCGATGGTCACAAAGTAATCTCTAACTAAAGTAATATGTTACAGTTAAAAGACAAAGTGGCGCTACGCTTAGGAAGGAACCCGGCTAGAACTAGGTGCATCCGGTTGCAGTTGGTTAAACTTAGGTGTATTCGTTTAATTCACGGCTAAAACTAGGTGTAACTGTAACCTAAACCAAATACAAGTAAAACAATAACAAAAAAGATGCAATTCGATTAATTAAGACATTTCAAGCTTAAAGATTAAAAAACAGAAAAAGTTAAAAACAATGACGCAGTCCATTTATAATCAACAAGAGAGGACATGCCTCTTAAGCATATTTTAAGGAAATTAGATCAAGCATGAAGTAAATACAAATTTACAATACAATGGGGTCCTCATATAGAAAAGTTAGCTAGTAAATTGAGTTCCGCCGCCTTCGCAGTTAGAAAAAATAGACAAATTACAGATGTGGCTACAGCCAGGTTGGTTTACTTTGCTTAATTCCATAGTTTAATGTCCTACAGTCTTCTGCTGTGGGGCTTTGCTGCAGACTTTGAAACTATATTTATTCTGCAGAAAAGTGCAATTCGTGCGATCTATTGTTTGGGCCCTCGCGAATCACTACGAAGTCGATTTAAGGATTTTAAAATTCTTACATTACCATCACAGTACATCTATGAAAACATTGTGTATGTTCGTAAAAACGAATATAAAAATATTATATATAAATAATAAAATAGTAGTAGTATTATATAATAAAATAGTAGCCACCATAACTTCAATACAAGAAATAAAGATAAAATTGTGACACCTAGATTCAGATTATCTAAAGTTAATAAGTCTTTTCTCTAGCTAAAATGTCTTATAATAAATTCAAAGATTTCATAAAGCAGAGGTTAATTGACAAAGCCTATAAGGTGGCTCATTACATGGAAGACAAGAATAAGAATATATGGTTGTAGTAGCTTCTCTCTGCACTTGCATCCCTCCTGGCTAAGTGACAATTGTATGAATAAGCATAAGAATTATATGGTATATTGTATATTTGGAAAAAAAACTGTAATATGAAAAGATCTTCCACGACTGAAAAAAAAAAAAAAGCTTTGCTGAGTTTCTTGCCGGAGTCTTCTCAGTTTAAGTGTATTTCGAACCGGTGGTAAATTCAACTGGTACCAATTTAACGTTCATAAGCGCCTTACTAGGGCCTAAATTGAATAAAAAACTTTTTGATTTTGAGTTTGATTTTAACTCACAGAGTTGCGATGGTTGTTAGCGTTACTTTACCGTACCGCTCATTTACTTTTCCACTACGCCGGACGGGAACTTGGCCCATAGTGCTAAAGAGAAGGCTGACATTTTAGGCTCTCTTTTTTTTTTTTTATGTCAACAGATTGACAAGTTGGCAGACGGGCCACCTGATGGTAAGTGGTCACCGCCGCCTATGGACATTTGCAATACCAGGGGGATTGCCAATGTGTTGTCGACCTTGTAGAGCTCTTTTTACGCCTTTTTTGAAGAACCCCATATCGTAGCGCTGAGGGAAAACCGTAACGGGGAGCTCATTCCATATCCTAATGGTCCGAAGTAAGAACGTCCGACTAAAACGTTGTGTGGACGATCGAGGCGGCTCGAGGGTGTGAGTATGAACTCCACATCTCCGGCGAGCAGTGCGATGGTAGAAAGGTGATGGTGGCACCAGATCAAAAAGTTCACGAGAACACTCCCCATTATACAGGCGGTAGAATACACAGAGAGAGCCTATATCTCTCCGAAGGCCAAGCTCTCTCTTTGCCTCTAACTCGACTTTGGATGATGGGGGCGCCACACCGCCTACCATTCCGCGGTGTGACAGCTCCATGCCGGAGATAAGCATTACCCAACGGGAGGTCCGGCGGGAATTGCTTTCTCTGGACATCCATAAGTCGAGTGGGCCAGACGGCATACCGGCAGTGGTGCTGAAGCGGTGTGCTCCTGAGTTGTTGTCCAGTACTCACCACCAAAACGGAAGTCCCGTCTTCGTGGAAGACTGCCCATGTGCACCCAGTGCCCAGAAAGGGTGACAGATCAGACCCGACGAATTACAGGCCTATCGCCATCACCTCCCTTCTCTCCAAAGTCATGGAGCGAGTGATCAACACGCAGCTTTTGAGATACCTGGAGGATCACGATTTGTTGAGCGACCGACAGTATGGCTTTCGCCACAGTCGCTCAGCTGGTGAACTCCTTGTGTATCTCACGCACCGTTGGTCACTCGCCATCGAGAGTCAAGGTGAGGCACTGGCAGTGAGCCTAGATGTGGCGAAGGCGTTCGATCGGGTCTGGCACCGGGGTCTTCTAACGAAGTTACCAGCATACGGGCTTCCCGAGGGATTATGCAAATGGGTTGCCAGGTTTCTGTCCAGCAGATGCATAAGAGCCGTCGTAGACGGTAGCTGCTCCGACAGCATGGATATAAATTGCCGGCGTCCCGCAAGACGCTGTGCTGTCCCCAACACTGTTCCTACTGCATATCAATGATATGCTGTCTATTGACGGCGTTCATTGTTATGCAGACGACAGTACAGGGGACGCTTATTACACGGGCCTTACTAATATCCCTCGTTCCGAGGTGGAGGAAAGCGTAAAAGAGTACACTAACTAGTGTCTCCGATTGGGGCAGACTAAACCTAGTCCATTTCAACCCCACTAAGACTCAAGCCTGCGCGTTCACCGCTAAGAAAACCCCATTTGCTGTGGCTTCACAGTTCCAGAACACTTCCCTGAACATCAGCAAAAGCATCAGAATCCTTGGCGTCGACATTTTCTAGCGACGTTTTGTTCCGAAGTCACTTAGAAGGCAATGTTAAGCTGGCATCCAAAAAGCTCGGAGTGCTCAACAGAGCGAGGCAGTACGTCACATCGGGGCAAAGTCCGGCCTCATATGGAGTACTGCTGTCATCTATGGGCGGGGGCACCTGGATGCCAGCTTGATCCTTTAGACTCGGTTCAACGACGTGCCATAAGAATTGTCGACGATCCCGAGCTCACAAGCGGTTTAGAGCCCCTCAGTCTGAGGAGAGACTTTGCCTCCTTATGTGTGTTCTACCGCTTGTACAACGGACGGTGTTCTGAAGAATTGTTTAAGATGATGCCCACGGCTACTTTCTACCATCGCAACTCTCGCCATCGACGGGGAGTCCATCCTCACATATTGAAACCTGAATTGTTTCGTACTCTGCGGGCTCAAAGGAGCTTCCTTCCGCGGTCGCTCAGACTGTGGAATGAGCTCCCCGCCGTAGTTTTCCCAATGGAGTACAACATGGGGTTCTTCAAAAGGGGTGTGAAGAGATTTCTGCAGGGTCGGCATCGCGCGCGTGATACCCCTGGTGTTGCAAGCGTCCATAGGCTACGGTAACCGCCTACCATCAGGCGGGTCGTATGCTTGTATGCCACCTAAGTGGTATAAAAAATAAAAATAAACTTAATCATACATACAACTCATTCTGTATAAAACTAAAAAGTCTGAAATAAATTAAATTATTAAAAAAACAAAAAACCCGACTGCGTAAATAAAAATTAACTGAAAAGAGAAATACAAGCTCTTTAATCTCTTCAGTTAATTTTTGTTTACGCAGTCGGTTTTTTTGTTTCTTTTAAATAATGTATGTTGGTAGTAGTAACAGTAATGCCACACCAAAAAACATAGATGCGTTCGTAATTGCATTGAAAACACCTAAATCTACGTCATAAAAAGGGCGTTATACTGGAGAACGCAATCGTGGATACGCATTCTTCAGGTAATTTTATAGAGAAATTAATCCTTAACGCGAATATTATGTATTTAGGAGACTTTATACAGCAAGATAATTCATGCAAAAATTCTATGATTTTAGGCATCGATATTTTAATGTATATTTAAAAGTTGCTTGACTTTGTAGCGGGGTATGGGTAGGTAGAACATCGAGTTTTTGTATGGACACCAAATTCACATCATTTACAAAATATATTTTTTCACGATTTAATGAATTTAAAATATATAAATTACCAATGGATAAACTTGAAACACACATAATTAAAAATCGAGAAAAAAAAAAAACTGAAAAAAAAATTGGAGACTGTAAATGCCGAGGATGGCCGAGGACACGTTTTTTCCAAATGTATTTTTTTACAATATAATATAAAAACAATATACTTTCTATACTTAACTTAGAAGCGCTCGTGGTGTAGCATGATTAGCCGTTCTTAATCGATCGGCAAAGTTAAGCTACGTCTGTCGTGGTCGGTACCTGGATGGGTGACCGTCTAGTGGTATTTCAAATCGAGCGTTTCCGTGCTTCGGAAGGCACGTAAAGCCGTTGGTCCCGGTTATCACTTAATTGCGATAGTCGTTAAGCTAGTTGGATGCCTCCTAGGCGGCTTGAAAAATTCCAACAGTAGGTTGGCCACTAGCCTACCTCCACCGATCCGCACTGGGCACGCGTGGTGGAGTATCTGCCCATTCCCTTTCAACCTGATTTGTGAAAGGAGGCCTGTGCTCAGCAGTGGGACATTATAGGCTGATGATGATGATGAATATACTTAACTTGAATTTTATAAGGTATTGGTATCGGTGACAAATCAATAACCTGCGTAGGTATGTATTTTTAATTTTGTAATATTTGTTTATCCCCGACTGCAATACCTTATAAAATTCAAGTAATATAACTTGAATTTTATAAGGTATTGCAGTCGGGGATAAACAAATATTACAAAAAAAAATACATACCTCCGTAGGTTATTTATTTGTCCCTACATTAATACATAAGTTTTATGTATTAATAAGTAAATGAGCGGTACGGTAAAGTAATGCCATCGAGGAACAATCCCTTTAGAGTTGTAATAACGAGCAATCCGATTCCGAAACTAGTCAGTGATTTGTCACTGATTTTGGACAGTAAAGACCAATCACTGCATCTTGTGTTCTTGACTTGACCAATCAGAGCGCATGTGTACTTGAATTAGCCAATCAGAGCGCATTGTCGGCGGTGGGAAATTGGCGGAATAGATTGCAAGCAAAATGAACGTCATTGCGCTTCTTTGGGTTAGTTGTTCGATGAGTAATGCTCACAACCATCGCACTTCTGTGAGTTACGTACGGTAAACGCTCAGTACCTACTGCCCTTGCATTAAACTTTTTTTTTGCAGTTTACGTCACTATTGTAGCATAATAGTATTATAATATATACATATATGGAATGGGTTGTTTACAAGCTTTCATTTAATACCAATATTGTTATAATAACTTAACTTTTAATACTTAAAAAATTCTATAAATTAAAGAGCTTGTTTTTCTCTTTCCGTTTTTTTAGGGTTCCGTAGCCAAATGGCAAAAAACGGAACCTTTATAGATTCGTCATGTCTGTCTGTCTGTCCGTGTATGTCACAGCCATTTATTTCCGAAACTATAAGAACTATAATGTTGAAACTTGGTAAGTAGATGTATTCTGTGAACCGCATTAAGATTTTTACACAAAAATAGAAAAAAAACAATAAATTTTGGGGGTTCCCCATACTTAGAACTGAAACTCAATTTTTTTTTTTTCATCAAACCCATAAGTGTGGGGTGTCTATGGATAGGTCTTCAAAAATGATATTGAGGTTTCTAATATCATTTTTTTCTAAACTGAATAGTTTGCGCGACACACATTTTACCACTTTGGAAGTGTCTCTCCAAAGTGGTAAAATGTGTGTCCCCCCCCTGTAACTTCTAAAATAAGAGAATGATAAATCTATAAAAAATATATGATGTACATTACGGTGCAAACTTCCACTGAAAATTGGTTTGAACGAGATCTAGTAAGTAGTTTTTTTTTAATAGGTCATAAATTGAAATTAATATCAAATACTCAGGTCTATACTACCATTTACTTATATACCTACAGGTTTGTACGGAACCCTCGGTGCGCGAGTCTGACTCGCACTTGGCCGGTTTTTATTTTGTTAACCGCAGTCCGGTTTTTTGCTTCTTTTAATAATTTAATTAACCGACGAAAAATCGGAGGAGGCTTACAAGCCGACACGTTTTTTTTAATGTATTACGCATAACTTTTTACAGAGTAGTCCGATTTTGATCAGGTGCTGCTTGTGGGGGCTGGTCTACTTAAGTTTGCTATTTATTTACTTATTAAATATTTTTTCAGTCTACTTTGTAATTTTGCCGCCGCGCCGGGGCACGCAATTGTTTTCAGTGCGATTAGAATGTAAATATTATGTAATTAATCTAAGCCTGTTTTGAAAAGAGTAATTGCTGAGTTTATTGCCGGCTCTTCTCAGCAAATGCAACCTTCCGAACCGGTATTAGAGTATTAGAGTCAGACTTTTCATAAGTGCCTGCGAAGGTCTATTTGAATAAATGATTTTGAATTTTGAATTTTGATAATTCTTTTTTTATTGGATTAGGGTAGACCTCGAAGTTGGTCCCATATAAATTTGGAAAAAAAAACCCGGCCAAGTGCGAGTCAGACTCGCGCACCGAGGGTTCCGTATAGGGTTTCGTTCCCGGGTCCCGGGAATCGGGAATTCCCGGGAAATACGTCGTTCCCGAAGTCGGGTATTTTTTTGCGATTTCCCGGGAATTCCCGGGAATTTCTTTATGAGATTGAATGCTCTAAAACACTGCAAATATTGGTCAAAATTAACGAAAAACCTTTGAAACACAAGGATGTTGCATACGATATTAAAACAAATGTCGATATCCACCGAAATCGAACGAACTGAACTACAAGCTTATGAGAAATCGCTGAAAGGAACTGTAGGAAGTGTGTATTTGTGGAGATAAAGTTTTTTTCTTAGAAAAATTTCAAGTTCTCCGAAAATACCCATAAAAACATGTTTGTTTGTAACATGTTTGTAACCTATCAAAAGTCAAGTAAAATACGTAATTCTATTTAATTACCTATTTGTGTCTCCCACAAAAACATAAGTAGAAAATTATAAATAATCATATCAAACTATAGGTCATACATAGTTACTATGGGTAGTTTATAAACTGCCGATTTTAGAGAAAATCTCTGAATGCGCGTAATTTTGAAGAAAATGAAAGTTACATTAATATTTTTATTTTATATTATTTTTTTGAGATAATGCTTATAAGCGTTTTAGTATTGAAAAAAATAAATATTGCCAAAAATGCATATTTTTTTAAATAATAAGTATTATTATTTTTACCGACCAAAAGTCAAGCCTAAGTATATCCGCTGCTGAACAAAGACCTCCCCCATTAACTTCCACTTCGAACGATTTTGGGCCGCTTGCATCCAGCGGCGCCCAGCGACTCTGCAGGTCGTCGATCCGTCTGGTGGGAGGTCGTCCCTAACGGCGCTTTCCTGTACGTGGTCGCCACTCGCGTCGTCTTCGAGCGATGTGGCCTGCCCATTGCTATCACATCAGCTTACTATCACACAAGAGCTATATCGGTAATATTTGTTCTCCTACGAATGTCGCCGTTTCCCTGTCTCGTAGAGAAATTCCGAGCATAGTTCGTTCCTTGTGAATTATAATTTTTTTTTTCAACACATGCTCGTAATTTGACATTTATTGCACAGTTTTTAGTATCATAATGTAGCTTATGACGCAATAGTGCTTTTTAATTTACATTACCGCACAGTTTTATGATAGGTATAATCCCGATTATGTTAAGTTTGTAACTCAACGCTATTGATATGTGCGTAGACGAAGCATTCACTATTATATTCACTAATTTAAACGGTTAAACAGTTTTGCTGTAAAAAAAGAACTTGCGCGCCATATTTGTTGACGTTCTCATTGACTATTATCAAAAAATGTAGTGAAAAACATACAAGTTTGTTTTTTTCCTCACAAGTGTGTTGAAAAACGTCGTATGACACGCGTGTGCATTGATCATTACACTCTCGGGTTCCTTTGCTTAATAGGTACCGTCTCGTGTGATTACCAACTTTGCACACGTCTCATAATGTATTATTATTTACTTCTGAGACAAATAAATTGCTAATTAAATTAAATTACGTGGTTTACTTGACTTTATATACGTTAAAATAACAAAACTAACAACTTTTAAAATTTCCCGGGAATCGGGAATTCCCGGGAAGTCATTTTTTTCATTCCCGGGTCCCGGGAATGGAAAAAGGTCGGGAAAAACGAAACCCTAGTTCCGTACAAACCTGTAGGTATATAAGTAAATGGTAGTATAGACCTGAGTATTTGATATTAATTTCAATTCATGACGTATTAAAAAAAAACTACTTACTAGATCTCGTTCAAACAAATTTTCGGTGGAAGTTTGCACAGTAATGTACATCATATATTTTTTATAGATTTATCATTCTCTTATTTTTGAAGTTACAGGGGGAGGAGAGGACACACTTTTTACCAGTTTGGAAGTGTCTCTCGCGCAATCTATTCAGTTTAGAAAAAAATGATATTAGAAACCTCAATATCATTTTTGAAGACCTATCCATAGACACATAAACACTTATGGGTTTGATGAAAAAAAAAATGAGTTTCAGTTCTAAGTATGGGGAACCCCCAAAATTTATTGTTTTTTTTCTATTTTTGTGTGAAAATCTTAATGCGGTTCACAGAATACATCTACTTACCAAGTTTCAACATTATAGTTGTTATAGTTTCGGAAATAAATGGCTGTGACATACGGACGGACAGACAGGCAGACAGACAGACAGACATGACGAATCTATAAGGATTCCGTTTTTTGCCATTTGGCTACGGAACCCTAAAAACGTGCAAAGGCGTAAAGGTTGGGAAAATAGGGATGATTTATTGTTCACTCACAGATTTTAATGCTGAGTTGTGTATTACATTAAAAGTAATCAAAAATCAAGCATGTAGTAATTAGTAGATTATAGCCACAAAAAATTATAAAATAAAAACTTTTTAACTAAAAAAATTAACTTGTGAAAAAAACTGAAAAGCAAAAAATAATAAACCTTTTCAATATATAGAATTTTGAATATAACTTGATTTTTATAAGGTTTTGCAGTCGGGGATAAACAAATATTACAAAAAAAAATACATACCTCCGTAGGTTATTTATTTGTCCCTACATTAATACATAAGTTTTATGTATTAATAAGTAAATGAGCGGTACGGTAAAGTAATGCTCACAACCATCGCACTTCTGTGAGTTACGTACGGTAAACGCTCAGTACCTACTGCCCTTGCATTAAACTTTTTTTTGCAGTTTACGTCACTATTGTAGCATAATAGTATTATAATATATACATATATGGAATGGGTTGTTTACAAGCTTTCATTTAATACCAATATTGTTATAATAACTTAACTTTTAATACTTAATTGTTTAATACTTAATAAGTTTTGGTTTTAATACCCCTCCCCCCTCTTTTTTTATTCGTAGTCGGCATATAAAAATAATATAGCCTATCGATACCCTAATTTGCAAACCTACTAACTCCTCTGGAGCAAATTTTACAGGAGAGACTTAAAACGTTCTAATAAATTTAATTTAATGCAATAAAGAAAACCAAAAATCCCGTTGGAAATTATGGTTTTTATTCATCTAAAAACACTTAAAAATCTAGTTTTTTTTAATAAATATTGGGTTTTATAATGAAAAAAGGGAGTTGTTAGATTTGGTTTAAGCATTAATTGAAACTAAAAGTGGAGTTGTTTGTTTTTATCACTTTAAGCAGTGTACAATCGTACAAACAAATTGTGCTTTATAAATGAAAATAATTAATTTTCGTGTGGCAACGCATCGTAATAGGCGTGATAATCACGAGGCATAGATGACTTAGTTGCTATAGGTCCGAAAAATTTTTTTTTCGTGATTTTTCTTCTTTCGTCATACTAGTTTTTTAGGTCCTCCACCCTCACGGGGATAACTTGGGTTTTTCTTTGATTGAGGATCCTCCACTTCTCGCCAAACCGTAGCTTGTACATTACATCTCCATTAGGTCTGTAGGTACTGCAGAGCTCTCAGATCAGTGACCTGTAAAAAAACACTTGATTTTAGAAAGCCTTCCTGTAAATGATCACATAATAAAGAGAATCTTAAGTCATGATAAGTTGAAAAAAAACGTCAAAATAATGTTACACAAGGCTGTTTAATCATAAATACACTTACCTTAATATATCTTCTACTGTTTTTAAGCTTCAAACGGTGATAAAACACCCTTAAACCATTTGTTTTGAAAATAAATCTTCGGGAGCATTCGTACGCTTCTGTGACGTCATAGAAAATCGCCGACTGCGCGGGAGATATTCGATTAGTTTGTCAAAATCGATGCTTTTCGTTTCAGGCGGAGTTGTTTGATTTTCAAATGGCGTTTTACACCAATACAGTTGGGAATCATGGAGTTATTAGTATTTCAAAAAATAGAGCAAAAAATCTAGTTTTTGCCGGTATCAAAATGTCATTTTCGTAAAAAAGTGGAGTTATTAGGTTTGCAAATTAAGGTATCGCTATGTCACTTCCATAGTTAAGACGAATCTAACGACACCTCATATGTTTAAATCCTTCAAGCCGTTTAGGCTGCAGAGCGTGCCAAAGAAATAGACAAACAAACAAACATACATACATACACACTCGAAAAACATAACCCTCCTTCCGGGTCAGTCGGGTAACAAAATAATAGTATTTTAACTATTTGCTCGAAACCATAAAACTAGAGGAAACAAGTAAATACCTAGGTAATTGAATTGTTGAGTGCCAGCCTGCCGTGTTTGCGGTCACGAGCCATCGCGAAAAAATAATTAAAAGAAAACGTAACATACTATAATGTATTATAGGCGACTACCTATTCAAATTCAATTTAAAATTAAAAATGTCTTAAAAAAGAAAAAATGCCTTGTTTAAAAATGTTTATAATGTCTTAGGAAGAAACTAGCATCTAAGATACAGGCTCGGCCTAGTTTAGATGCTAGTAATCATTAATCATTGTTAACATACATTGTGTAAGTAAACTTAATTAATTACCTTTTGTTACATATTGTTGTTATATATTGTTTGATGTCAATAAATTTATTATCATTATTATTTTATGTAGCTTTACTTTTGGAATTTCACGGTCCGAGGACTGGGCCTTTTGGAAGGCGTACATGGGGATACAGATCCAACACGTAGAGGCCCCTTTAAGATACTTGAATGTGCTGGGATATGTACACTAAGCAGATTCTATCTCTGCCCGTACCCGTACTATTGAAGAGATACGGCCAAAGACAGCATCTGCGAAGTGCAAGGACTATTGCAGAGAAGAAGGAAAGTATACTGGGTCTATGGGAGGGAGCTTGCTGGACTGGTTGCTGGGCTATTGATTGAGACAACGGGTCGCCTGCCAAATCAAACGTCTCAATCTTGATGATCCTGTCAGACGGTGACTCGCCGCTAACTAAATGGGCCCCCCAAAAACATTCACCGAAAGGTGACAAAGGGAGCAACATTGGTGTCAGCAGCTAAGGGTGTCGAGAGGTGTGCACCGGTTTCACCATCGCGAGTAATCTCGGAGCGGGTTTCCCCGCTATTACGTATTGTATACTACCTACGTAACAACATAAGATAATATAGGTATATATCTATGTAACACAAATTCCTTGATATGTCACATTTAATTTAGCTTCAGTCCCTACCCTCTGACTCTACCATCAGACTCTAAAAACCATATATGGCCAAAATGCACCCTAATACGATTCCAATACGCAAAAACACGGCCAGGATACGATGCTCCGCTATGGGGTTACAGTGCCTACCCTCCGACTCCATCATCAGACCCTGAAAACCATACATGGCCAAAGTTCATCTCACGACAGTTCCAACAACCCCAAACACGGCTAGGATACGATGCTCCACTATGTTGTTCCAGTGCTTACTCTCGTGGTCCATCATCAGATCCTGAGAACCATATGTGGTCAAAGTGCATATTACGACAATTCAAACAGGCCCAAAGCCCCAAACATGGCTAGGAAACTTTGCTCCGTTATGGAGTTCCAGTGTATACCATCAGTACCCTACTACTCCATCATCAGACCCTGAAAACTATACATGGTCAAAGTTCATCTCACGACGATTCTAACAACCCCAAACACGGCAAGTATACGATGCTCCACTATGGAGTTCCAGTACTTACTCTCCTGCTCCATCATCAGACCCTGAAAACCATATATGGTCAAAGTACATCTTACGACAATTCCAACCAGCCTAAACACGGCTAGGAAACGTTGCTCCATTATGGAGTACCAGTGCCTACCTTCCGGATCCATCATCAGATCAGCTCGATGGTACCAAATTATTATATTGTCATCGGTACTTGATAAGTGTGCAAAATTTCAGTTTAAACTGACGTTTGAAAATCGAAATGAAATGAAATGAAATGAAATAAATTTATTCGCAGGGATACTCTCTTACAATTAAAAATCGGTCCGAATATATATCCCGCCTTATTATAAAGCATGCAAATACACAAAATTATTATAAATTAAATACAATTTTAATTATATTAGAATTTCAAAAATAATTATTTAAACTTTACATTAATCAATATTAAAAGACACTACAAAAATTTAAAATAAAATGTCAATTACACATAAATATTAAAAATTAGGCCTATACCTATTTCCAAATTCAGCCATAAAATTTCAACCTTAAATTCAATTTTAAATAAAAGACACTACAAAACAAACAAAAAAAATGTCAATATTATGATTATAATTTAGAGACTAAAAAATTCCTGAATTGTATAGAAACATTTTTCAATAAGCCATTCTCGTAATTTAAATATAAACTTTTTAAGAGGCAGTTCTCTTATGGCCCTTGGAATATTATTGTAGACTTTGACCGACATCATCAAACAGTTTTTTTGATGAAAGGCACTTTTACATTTGGGCATTTTCAGTTTACTTGGATCCCGCTTTATAAATAAACTATTTGCACCGAATTCGATGAAAATTCGATGAAAATTACGTTTGAAGATTCCATTACATGCATACATACATACATACAGATGAAGCTAATAAAAGCGTGTTAAAAATATGGTGCCGTGTTGGTTATCAAACAAATGGGCTTAATTCGCACATGTAACCTTGTTTTTGTGAACACCGTCAGTTTATAGTTTAGTTCTTTAAGCCCTGCCGCACCTGCCGCACAAATAGAACCCAAAAACTCGCAAACGAAACTCTCAAACTCATGAAGCGACGTCGTGAAATTTTTGTAGTTGAAAGTTGCAGTCTTCAGCTGATACAGCCGAATATCGGCTGCTAAATAGGCAGATCTCAAAATCAATGCGACATTTTATATGCCTCTTTAATACGTCATGTATCGAAGAGGCAATAAAGCAGAACAAAGGTTCCAAAGACTGTTCCAAATTCTTCACAAGAGATTTGTCTATTGGTCAAAGCCAACTGTCTAAGCTGAAGACTGACACCGGCGACATCATCACGTCAAAGCTCTTGAGCGATCTTGAGAGAGATCCTCAGCAGTTAGCACCACTTAATGCTAGAAGATTTAATTCATTGCTATCCAGTCACTCGGCATGATCGTTGTATCGCACCACGCAAATAACTTCCCTATATTTATGTTGTATATGAGCGCCCAGTAATAATTTGTGCAGGTTGGATACTTTGCGTAGAATGCAGGCTTTTTTATGCTCAATGGGTTAAGGTTCGACCGTTTAGTGACCCCTGGAGGAGTCACTAGGCTGAAGATGTCGCACGCTTACCCAGAAAATGCCTGTTCCCTCGGCCTTGAAGACCATCTACATCTAGGTTAAAGGTTTCAGGAAACCATCGAGGAACAATCCCTTAGTGTAGTAATACCGAGCAATCCGATTCCGAAACTAGTCAGTGATTTGTCACTGATTTTAAACAGTAAGAACCAATCATTGCATCGTGTGTTCTTGACTTGCCCAATCAGAGCGCATATGTCCTTGTCTTAGCCAATTAGAGCGCATTGTCGAGGGTAGGAAATTGGCGGAATAGATTGCAAGCAAAATCAACATTATTACGCTTCTTTGGGGTAATTGTTCGATGCAGGAAACACATGCCCCTGAAGTGAGTTCCACACCTTTGGCAAGCAAGTGCAATTTATGATTTTATTGAATGGGCGTACCCAAAAAATACACGTATGCCTCAAGACCCCCTCCCACCCATCGTGACGTGACATGATCCGAACCCCCTCCCCCCTATTCACGTGATTAATGGACGACCCCTTTGATATATCAGTCAGTTTACAAAGATCATATAACAAGAAATCATATTTTTTTATTTTTTTACCACAATGGTGCCGATTCTGTTGGCACAAACTAAACTATTCTTAACTAAAATTTAGTTAAGTCCTGTCAAATCGACGTTTCCTATTCAGTTGGCGTACGATTAAACTAAATTTTAGTTTGACAGCACTAATATCGTTTTAGTTACTCAATTTAGTTAAGTGTGCAATTTTTCTATTCTGTTGGTCATGTTTTACGTCAAATTATGTCTAAAATTAGAAATGTCAAACAAAAATTAGTCGTCACCTAATTAGATGTGGATTAAATTTAGTCTTAGGGAAATAGTGTTGGAAAGTGGATATTTTGATTTGGATTATTCATAATTCTAAATATTTGCATAGAATAAGGTCAAAGCAAGATAGGGATATGTTACATACGTACACTGGACTACAAAATTATGTGAAAATCGTAGTTTTATTTTAATTGTTTTCACTTCCAATGATATACCAATATAGTGCCACAAGCTTATTTGGCCCGCTGAGAGAGTCGCTGTTATCAAATTTGGTGGAGCAAACAACCAATGAACGTAGAGTTCATATTCTCTTTGATCAATGGCGATTGACATTTCGAAATGACTGATGAATTCCTCTTTTGACCACCGGGTCAGATAAGTTTGTAGGACTATAAGTAGATTGTAAAATGGGTTTCAATGAAATCACAAATTCACAAAGAATGGACAAAAAAAATGGACTTAAAACTTACTTTATAATATAACCCGACACTGGCAGAAATAAGTCCTAATTTGGATTTGATTGCCAAACTTAAAACTAAGAAACAACGAAAACTCGACCACCATACAGTCGAAATCGACAAGACCGAATATTCAAAGATATAACATCATATGAAAAGGCTGTATGGTTGAATAACCCTTGCCTATCATTTTAAGGATTAAAAAACTACATACTAGGTACTAAACTCGCCAGGTTAAAAATATCTTGATTACCTGTATACCACAGGTAATCAAGATATTCAACTGACTTTATTACGCGTTATTGGAAAATAACACACATACTCATTTCTGGACATAATTATATATTTTTTAATGATATTTATGAACTAAATGTTTATTTTGCTTCCATCTTAGTTTATACCATTTACACCATTTGAATTATTACGCTATTTACAGTTCCTACCATTATTAAAATCAGATCATCATCATTATATCTATATATATATATATATATATATATATAGATATCATTATTAAATACCAAATCCGTTTTCAATATCGAATTCGAAAATAGCTCTGATGTAGTAGGTAGTTCTGAATCTAATTATGAAGAAATAATAGGTACCTAACGTGTGTTATGTGCAGGTGACAAGCAGCGAGGACGAGGTGCACCTGGACGAGGAGATGGAGCGTGTGGTGTGGGGCGAGGGGCAGCAGCCCCGCGCGCCGCCTCCGGCCGGCGCCGCCGCCGAGCCGCGCCGCGACCACGCCGCGCCGCTGCCGCACGCCTCGCCCCTCGCCGACCCATCCTCTGCGACTGGCTCTGATCAGGTACTTACTACGCTTTATTACTTTCTGTTTTACTTAATTTTTCAGTGTGCTTGTATACAAACAAAAAGGTCGTGTAGGTAATCTAACATGCCGTGTAAATATACTTAAAACGGCGCCAAAGAATAAATAATATTACAAGTAGGTACGTATCATACAATGTGAGTGAATGTGGTGCTATTACCTAAGTAAGTATCGCATGCTGCACGCGGTGGCGGCGGCGGCGGCGGCGGCGGCGGCGGTGGTGGTGGGTGGAGATGTCGCCGATGACAGCGGCTGCGCCCACCGTCGACCTTTTAATTATGTAATAGCTTCTGCTCCGCGGATTCACCCGCCATCCTGAGGCTCTATCGTTTTCCCCGGATAAAAAGTACCCTGCACTATATTTCAGTCACGTTCGGTATGTATCACAGACTAGGTTTTTATTAGGTATTTTTCTTTAACGTCCTTGTTATTCATAATTATAATCTATGCATGTATGTGTTAAATTAAATTGAATCCTGTCAGCCAGTGCGGGTAAGTAACATAACGTAAATAAAGTAACAATATAGGTAGGTATACACGCAAACTTCCTCATTTCTAATACTAGTGGCATACACAAATAAGAGTAGTCGATCAATAAACCACCAACATTGAAGGACATGAGCTGTCATGGTGGAGCGCTTTCAGTGCGAGCCCGGTGCCTCGTGGGAATCCATGCAAACTAAGCGAGGGTTTACCAAACAACCCTTGAACCGTGATACGCAACCAGTAAGTACCCTAATGGTTCACTACGAGACCCACAGAACAAAGTGTTCTGAGTAACATATAATTATCGTTCCTGGTTGGGGATCTGCCTTGCTCCCGGGTGACTCCTGTTGGGTGAAGTGTATATTGCTAGTAGCTCGCACCCATCTTTATCCTAGTCCATCCAGTCGTTTTGCCAATGTTTTGTCCTTTTGGATTTATATTTGTAATAATTGGACTGTTTTACAAAAAACTTAAACCGACTTCAAAGTACACTAAGAAGTAATCAAATCCTGATCTGATGACAATGGGACCAAACGGGAAGTGTACCCTTCCAGTCAAAAAAAGAATTTTCCAAATCGGTTAATAAATGACGGAGTTATGAGGCAACAAACATAAAAAAAAAAAAAAAACATACAACCGAATTGAGAACCTCTTCCTTTTTTTTAACCGACTTCAAAAAAGGAGGAGGTTCTCAATTCGGATGTTTATATTTTTTTTTTTTTTTTTTTTTTTTTTATGTATGTTCGGGCATAACTCCGTCATTTGTAGACGGATTTTCAAAATTCTTTTTTTGTTCGAAAGGGGTTTATTCCGAAATGGTCCCATATAAATTTCATATAGATCTGATGATGAGTTTCGGAGACAGACAACGGAACTATTAAAAAATGACAGTAAATCTACCGCAATTGCTGCTATCGCTTAAATATGCATTGTTTACGAAGGCCTTTACACGCGAAAGTATTTAAGTATATATGAAACTAAAAATTCAAAAATAAAATAACTTTTTAACAAAAAAAAAACCGCCTTCAAAGTACACTAAAAAGTAAGAAATAACTCTTATCTGACACTGTTTTGAAGTCAGCGAAATATTTTCTACAGAACACGTCATGCGATTTCGCTCACTTCAAAACAGTGTCAGATAAGAGTTATTTCTTACTTTTTAGTGTACTTTGAAGGCGGTTTTTTTTTTGTTAAAAAGTTATTTTATTGAAGTTAAAAATTGTGAGTATTTCTGCTTTATTTTTGTTGCTTTCCTATCCTGAGCTTAAATTCTGTATGACAACGTTCTGGAATTGAACATGATTCCTGGCTACCGAGGCGAAGCTGCGTATATGGAAATCCTTCCAGTACTCAGAACTCCAATACATCTGAGGTCAGGGAGGGTTTACGATGGTAGATTTGAGTATTTCGATTTTAAATGCTACCCTGATTTTAGTTCTGAGCCGCGGGAGGGATTACAATACGCTAAGGAATACTTTAAATATGAATCCCTGCCGTGATTCAGCTCTCTGCGGATGCACTTACGAAACGGGGACGAGTATTCTGAAGGAGTAAAAGGTCGATTAGGTAGCTATGTAATTAATATTACAATCATATTACAATTAACTATAATAACTAGTGGTAACGAAACTATAAAGTGCAAAAATACAACATTGAATTACATTATGGTATATTATTAAATTTTATTTATGTTTTTGCAATAGAATGAATCGTTTTTACAGGTTTTCCAGACGAAATACGGTTTTTTGTTATTCATTTAACACCTTTATCTGTACGTCTGCTTATAGAAGTTGGTTGCATCTTTATTTTGCAAGTTATTCTTCGCGGAAATGTATTCAAATTCAAATTCAAAATCATTTATTCAAATAGACCTTCGCAGGTCTTCTGTCTGACTCTAATACTCTAATACCGGTTCGGAAGGTTGCATTTGCTGAGAAGAGCCGGCAATAAACTCAGCAATTACTCTTTTCAAAACAGGCTTAGATTCATTACATAATATTTACATTCTAATCGCACCGGAAATTCAATACTAACTCGTGAACTTATTCAGCTGTTTGTGTGGAATCTATCTAAATAATGTTGTCATACGCTTGGACCAGTGATCGTTCAATTTTCACTGAGAACAGTCGTGCAAGTCGCAAAGACGCGACCGTGCGGTCCAAATAGTGCATAGTGCTAACGCATCATAACAAAGCTGGCGAGGCGGCCGCACAGCGATGACCCAGTTACCGTGGCGCACCCTTGTCAGCAAATAATATTGTTAAAGCGAAGATAGTTTTCGCAAATAAATTTCTCATAGTGGCTTCGAAGGAATTCCCAGGAAAGAGTAAAATTAGGCTCACAACCGAAACAGAACATCTGCTGTACAAATATTATGGTGAGGAGCGCGCAGAGCACGAAAAACTGCAAAGCCTAGTAAAGGATCTGCAGAGTCAAATTGAAATTCTCCAACAACAGCTAAAATGCCTTACGGAGAATAACTCTAAAACCGAAACTACCACCATGGAGATTTATCCCCCCATGTTGAATAATGGCACGGACGAAGAAGATCTTGCCCGAGAAACGGAGTGGATTCGTGTAAAAACACGAAAGAAGAGAAAATTGAACACCAAACCCACTCAAAATTAAACGCTCGTCCAAGAACCGAACGACAGCAATGAAAAGACTAAGAAAGTACCAACGCCACCACCTATCATAGTGGATGGTATAACAGACTTCCAGAGTTTCTACGATTTCCTATTTATCCTATTATCAAAATGATGAATGATGAACGATTGCCTATGGCATTCTTATTAGAATAAACAAGAGAGGCCAATACTAGTGATGGTCAAAAAACTTCACTCATCATGCAAACCGGAGAGAAAAGTAGAAGACCTTAAAAACAAAGGTTACAAGATTTTATAAGCAGTAAACAAATTAAGCTGGAAAACTAAGGAAACACTTAATATGTTCATGTTGACGTTCAATAATGAAGAGCAAATAAATAAAATACATAATATACAAACTATTATGGACTATAAAGTGGAGATACAGGCTATCAAAATAGTTTCAGTAAGTCCTTTACAACATTAAGAAATATTTAAAAAAAATACAAAAATATAGTTATAGTTGAGCCTTAAGCTAGTTCAAAGAGTTGTTAAAGATATCAAATTCAGGAAATTCTTTATTATAAGTGTTAAGACAACGAGATAGAGAGCAATTGCAAGTGTTTTTATTTTAAAAACGAGGTGTAGTAATAAACGGTAGCTTAGATAGAAGCGTCGATGAGTCAATCTTATTGCTGAGAATTTTGTGTAAAAGATAATGTCAAATTGTTTTCGTAGATTTTGCAAACTTAGTAATTTAACACATGTGTCATAAGATTGTATTCTATTACAGCGGTAATTCACGATTCTTATAAATTTCTTTTGCACACATTATATTCTGCTAATATGGCACTGATAGTATGGGCTCCAAACAAAGCAACCAAAATCTAAAATAGACCTAACAAAGAAGTAATATAAAATTTTAAGTGTTAAATTTTCTTTAAAAGTTGTGGTAATCCTATTAATAAAGCCTAATTCTCTGAATTCTCTTTGTACTATAGAATCTATGTGCAGTTTAAATGAGAGTTGATCATCCATTACAATACCCAGATCACGAGTATTATTTACTCGCTTTATAGCTGTATTATCAAGGCATGTAAAGGCTCTACAAAATCTGACTAGTGATCGCACCACAGATTACTCCCTATGGAAGGCCACCAAGAATCTGAAAAAGCCTGTTATTCAAATTCCACCAATCAAAAATGGAAATGGGAAATGGGCACTAAACAACGAGCAAAAAGCTAAAAGGTTTACAGAGCACCTAGAAAACATCTGTCCACCTAACGATGGTGAAACAAATAAAGTTTTTACTTTGGATAAATATACGATGTCAAATGATACTGAAGAAATTATAAAGCTAGTCACATCTAGATAAGTTGCAAACTAACGACCCTTAAAAAAGTACCTGACTTATAGAAAGTTGCTGAAGTAACACTACATCAGGCAGGCCGATCTCCCTGCTGCCTATCATGTCTAAACTATTTGAGAAGCTGTTGCTCAAAAGAATGAAAGTTAGTATATTATCAAAGTAAGGGTCTCATACCCAATCATTTGGGTTTCGTGAAAAGCACTCAATAATAGATCAAGTGCATAGAATCATTAACATGATCGAACGTGCTCCTGAAGTAAAAAAAGTTTGCTCTACTGTGTTCTTGGATGTGGCACAGGCTTTCGACAAGGTTGGCATGAAGGTCTCATCATAAGCGTTATGTCAACAATTTACGTTAAAATTATACCTGTAAAGATATGTTTTAATTTTATTTGAAGATATTTACATACATTTTAATCAATACAATTTGTGCGTGATGAACCAATGTACAACATATTTTTTATTTAGAATAAATGGATGGATGGATTCGTCAACAAATTGCTTTTAATCCAGCGTTGAGAGATTTGACCATTGTTATCCCCTAGGTATCGTTGCGTTAGTGATCTACTTACTTATAAAATATGTTGGTTTGGGTTTAGGAAGTTAACAGGTTAGGAACAAAATAAAGATGTGTGTAATTTAGTCATCTGGCACAATGTAGATATTCCCCTTCATTAACATTATAATGTTGAAGTTCTCGCCTGGGAAATAGTAGTAAAGGATTGAGGGACTTGGGGAAATTAGCAGAAGTTAACGAGTCCTTTAACATTCTTTTAAGTTAACCTTAAAGTTAATCCGTTAGTCGAAATGTTTACTTCGTTAACATAGATACTGTGTTTATATATCTCCCTTATTTCCCATACGCTTCCTATTTAAATAACATGAGAAGGGAGGCCAGAAGATAATATTTGGGCAGGATTTATCTGTTCCATCAACGTGTATAGGGTGGTATACATCTGGTGGTATATATGTATACCACCCTACACGCCGCGAGTGTAACTTCGACTTTCATAACTGTCCTCTCTTAGGGGCTATTTAAACTGAATGAATGGATTTGAGTTGTGTGTTGTAGATGTCGAGCGGCGGGTGGTCGGGCAGCCCGCGTGACGCGGACGAGCGCCGCGTGGCGTTCGACGGCGCCCGCGCGGACCTGCCCGCCGACGACGCCGACGACCGCGCCACCGATGCGCTTGACGACGCCGACGACGACCGCCGCAACCAGAGAAACGCGTGAGTTTATTATAATACCTACAACCTAGCAGCCTTACTAATATAACCATATTTTCTGAACATGCTTTCATTCAATATGGGATTTATTTATATGATCCTATTAATTTTGGAAAAAAAAGTATTCAACAAAGTTGAAATGGTTTTATAATGATTGATCATCTTTTTCTGAGTCAATAAATTATATCTTAACGATCTTCATTAATTAGGTAGGTATCTTTATTCTGTTTTGAGCTACGCTAAAAAGAATCTTTTATACTAGCTGCCCGGCACGATTTCGTTCGCGTGGTGTCCTACTAACCTATACCCTACCCTACCACTACCCCTACCCTACCCTAACCTACCCTGCCCTACCTTACCTTACCTTACCCTACCCTACCCTTGTTCTTCTTCGTCTGACAGCATTTTAAGTAGAGCAACATCGTCAAAAATAGAAAAAAAATAACGTTAGAGTTGACAACAAAACAAGTGAAGTGAGAGCGCATAGTTTTGAAGTTCCATAAGTATTGTGTTTTTAGTGTTATTAGTTTACGTTTGGTTACATTTAGTTTACATTTATAAATATAATTAAACATGAATAATTAAATAAAACTGATGTTTTTTCGTTAGCCTTATTTTCTTTGATTTTTTTGGGGTGATTGGATACACAAATGGGGTGAAAAATCACACCTGAGAGGTTAATGGGTACGTGAATACGGTAAATAGACACAACAAAGAGTTGTTTAGTTACGAAACAGGGGTCATTAGTCATGATTACGATAGGGCAGCCACGATGTTTTAGCACATCGTGATAGGTCAGTGGTAGTTACGTTGAATGCAGTGGGTTCGAATCCTACAATGAACTTGAGCTTTCTTTTTGAAGTAAAGGGAGACACTTCTGAGCCAATTCCTTCTAGGCTTTGTTTGCTACACCTTTGGCCACATTATCGCTTACCATGGTGTGGTTTCGTTCAAACAGGGGATTATACAAAGCAATAAAAAAAAATGTTCCCAGCCTAATGCGCAGAGGCTCGCAAAAAAGCCTACTGTCAAAAAAAAATCGCGAACCTTAACAGTTGCGGGGCATTCGAACGGGTACGCACGCCGACCTTGAGATGTTCACCAATATCTCTAAACCTACACATCTATTCTAATAAATAAAACTACCAGTGGAATCTTAGATAAATTTCCTATTGGGATCTTATTGCCACTTCTGATATTCTTATAAGAATGGACCACGATCTTACTTAAAAAATCGTAAAGAGCTTTGAAGGTCCTCTCTCCTTATGTATTTCGCTTATATTGCTAAATATCTTGCTATTTAGGTCTAAAAAATGTTTAAACAATTAATCACCAAAAACCACGAATACAAACAAAAACGCTTAAACCTTGTGAAATATTTGCAATAATTCGCAACTTTTTTAGTCTTTGTAATGTCTACACCGCGCGTGCCAGTCCGTAACATATCGTATACCACAGCATAGATAATTTATCTTTCCATTGATACCAAAAAGTCTATAAGAGAGCAGAACAGCGAAGCAAGCGAAGTGATAAACAAACTCAAGTGCGCTATGCGCCGCGCGTCCCACGCGAGCATCTACAGTAACATTTTATTTTGTATTTTTTTAAATTAACAGATGTAAATATACTTCGATATTAATCAAATCCAAGAAGCAAGCAGTATCGGAAATACGACGATGCAATAATTAGTCAAGCTTTCAAAGAGTTTAAAACCGATAATTACAGCAACATTTTTTTTATCTGTATTGCATTTTAATAATATTTTTTTTATTACTTGGCTTTCACTTCTATCTATCTATACATATAATAAAACTGTAGAAAAGTCGTGTCTGTACATTGAATATTTTTACCAAAAACTGATTGGGGGTGATGTAGAATGACTAACACAATACATAAATACCATTAAAAAAAAAATTGTCTGTCTGTCTGTCTTTCTGTCTGTCTGTTTGTCTGTTTGAACAGGATAATCTTCGAATCCACTGAACTGATTTGCATGGGGTTTCCACAGGGTAATTGAGCGTTGCTTGGCGCTTCAACTAGGCTTTGTTTCATCAAAATCGGATCACGGGAAAAAAAGATATCTCAATTTATTTATTTACAGGCCGTCTCACGGCTATGAGACACAGAGGGAGAGAACTACTAGATGGCGTTGTCTTTTTCCTGAATCGCACTATGGTTTCGTTCTCACAATTTTATGACAGGATTTTGATATAAATATTTAGGTTGATGAGAGCCATCGGCGCTCTCCCGTTTGACCTTTTAGTTTAGTTCACTACAAAAAAAAAGCTACAAATAAGTACAGCTGCATTGACGAACTTATGAAAAAGGCTTACCTAAGTAAGAATCGAACCTGCTAAACTTAACGAGGTGTTATCATTTAAAGTAGTCTTGCGCGTAATAGTTCCGGACCGGGAGCGCTCCGTTTAGTTCGCATCTCCTTAGTGAACTAGTTCGCTCTTTTAGTTCCTCAGCTCCTTTCAAGTCCCGACTCGAACTAGATAAAGACAGATCGTTCGCTCGCTTTACTACTGCTCCTGCACGCATATTACCTTATGTATCTTACGTTGTGTATGTTACATTGTCCTCGTAATATTTTTATTTTTAAATGATTTATTTTTATTTATTATTTCAATATAGAAATATTCTATGTTTATTTATTATAAGTGTGTAAATAATCTCTATAATAATCTCTAAGTATATACTGTAGTCTTTGACTCACTAGCCATAGATAGATAATACACACCCACCACTGTCTGGCCATGGTCTGACCGAACGATGAGCGAGAAGGAGAAGCGCACGTGAGTGAGTGAGTAAGCGAGCGGTAGTAGTGAACTAGTGACTGACGACGCGACTAGCTCGGGGCGCGCCGTGCCGCGCTCTCTCGCATACAACCGAACTAACGAACTAAGGAGCGAGGTTATCTGGGAACTAGTTCCCGTAGTTCCTCTGTGGGAGCGCTCTTTGGAACTAGTTCGTTCGCGAACTACACAAGACTAATTTAAAGTTATTTGCCTACATATGGCATAGCTCTGGGTCGAGTAACTATTCCCACTGTACCACCCTCGCGGGAACTCTCCCGTGATAAAAGGTATCCTATTTTTAACCGACTCAAAAAAGAAGGAGGAAACTCTAAGTTGGACGCGTATGTTCTTTTTTCATGTATGTTCATCGATTTCTCAAAAACGACCATGAACAATTCAGATATGATGAAATTGCTTGACAGACTAAGTGGGAAATAGAACACAAATAAAAATAAAAAAGAGATCAGCAGTTCACAAAGAGAATATAGCTGATCTAATTTGCTGCCAGTTGGTAGTGTGCCCAAACTTTGCAGGCGGCGGGCGATGCCATTTTGTATGGTGATGCTAATCTTCTATAGAGTATTCGTCAGCCCTTTGGCTATAGGAACCGTCAATCAGACGCCTCGATATGTCGCGAAAAATACAATGAGCTTCAGGACATCAATGTCAGATGGAACTCTTATCATCGTTACGCTTCAAGCCACTCGATACACGAATAGCTGACACGAGAGCTCTGGCAAGAGCCCTATGAATGATGTCATTAAAGTCGGAGTGGAGCGGAATCCTGCCTGTGCTTTTTACGCACGATAGTATGTGGTGGCCAGCCTGATCGACGAAAGTACCATACTGGTAGCCATACAGGCATATATAGGGGATATAAATAGTTACACTTACGACGAAGACAGGACAAATAAAAAACTTGCTGTTCGTCTGATGGCAAGCAGTTAACGTTGCCTATTGACGCTTGCAACACCAGGGTTATCATTCACGCTTTACCGAATCTATCTCTACACCCTTCTTGAAAAAGTGTTTGAAGGTTGAGAGGAGTCGCTGTGCCGGCAGCGGTAGGTATTATTTGGTGCCTACTACATACACTCAGCTCTGGCGACCTTATTCACCGCAGAAACACAACTGCGATGTAAGGGGGAGGAACCTCCCTGCTCGGGCTGCTCCAAATTGATAACGAGAGAACCTGCTTGCAGCCAGAGTCCAATTTCTCTTTCAAGTGGTTACGTTTCGGGAAATCCTTTCTTAACGTGTAGCCTATACCTATGAGGCATCTACTTTGCCACTAATTTTTTGTATAGTGCTTGGGATATCGTTATTAGTGACTGGTATTTCGTTTTTATTTGGGTTCCGAACTAAAAAGCTAATAAAGGAACCCTTATGGTGCCAGTTAGTCTGTCTGTTCGACTGTTACAGCGGTAGGTATATTTCAACAACCAGTAATGCTGTTGATTTAAAATTTAGAATAGTTTTAAATATTGCTTACCCAACCTTATTGCAAATATATTTTTTTTTACTTTTACGGTTGTAAAGGTGAACAGGGTGGGCCCTGCAATTTCAAAGCAGGGCTACAAATTTAAATGAGGTATCATGTGAAAGGGCTTTATTTGTAGATTTTAAAACATGTTTCTATTATTGTTTAAGACTTTTTCACTGTTGATGAATAATTCCAATCACCGAGGTTCGCAATGCGAAAAATCTGGAAAAAGTATAGGAAAAATAGAAAAATGTTTCTAACTAGCACAGTTTCTTTTTTCAATATCATCCAAATTCCTTCACAAACAAACTTAATTATGCGGTCCGGTATTAAACAACAGTGATGGCCAGTGATGGTGGTGAGAACGGTATCCTTGGTGTCCTCTTCGTCTGATTCCGGAGCCTCAGGTGTTGGGAACTCGCAGAGCTTACGGCCTCTCCAGTACCTGCACCGTCGCCCCGTGCGGGCTTGCTCCATCCACCGACAATATTCAGGACCCCATCGGTATACACATGCACGCTTATCTTGATGCTTTGATTGACCTGACATAATAAACATAAGTATTTACTGTACATGTAACAGAAAGTGATAAAAAGTGCGTTGCATGAGGCTCAAAGGCTGATTTTCATCAGGATTTAAATTGGAATTTTTATATGCAGTGACAATATAAATTTTGTAAATATTAACTTACTTATGGTTATCACCAACGCCAAGAGTAAAAGGAACCACGCAACCTGTAAGGAGAGTCTGATCTTAAAACCTTTGGTTAATAAAACAAACGAATCCCGATAAAAAAATATGTATCCTACTTAACAAAGGTATCATTCTAGCTGCTGCATCACTCGAGAGCTGTACCAGATGTTTCAAGCTTTCTAGTATCTGTGGTGGAAGATGATGCTCTGACTACCATGCGAATCTTGCATGCTTGTATAAATAAGCATAATAATTATATGGTATATTGTATATTTGGAAAAAAAACTGTAATACGATAAGATGTTCCACGACTGAAAAACAAAAAAAAGCCTTGCTGATTTTCTTGCCGGAGTCTTCTCAGTTTAAGTGTATTTCGAACCGGTGGTAAATTCAAATGTATGTATCAATTTAACGTTCATAAGCGCCTTAGCAGGGCCTAAATTGAATAAAAAACTTTTTGATTTGATTTGAAATCCTTGTCGGCACAGCTTTTTGAGAATCGAAATATTGAAGAAACTGAAAGTCGTCGCCAAAATCTTCAAGGAATTGTATTGGGCTATGGAAATAATAAAATGCAAACTCACCTTAACTGACATTTTAGCCTGAAATCTGAATTGTAAGTTGCAATGAATCAGATCACCGTATGACAGTTGTAATATATATTTGGCTTTTATCTATACATATAATAAAACTGTAGAAAAGTCGTGTCTGTACATTGAATATTTTTACCAAAAACTGATTGGGGGTGATGTAGAATGACTAACACAATACATAAATACCATTAAAAAAAAAATTGTCTGTCTGTCTGTCTTTCTGTCTGTCTGTTTGTCTGTTTGAACAGGATAATCTTCGAATCCACTGAACTGATTTGCATGGGGTTTCCACAGGGTAATTGAGCGTTGCTTGGCGCTTCAACTAGGCTTTGTTTCATCAAAATCGGATCACGGGAAAAAAAGATATCTCAATTTATTTATTTACAGGCCGTCTCACGGCTATGAGACACAGAGGGAGAGAACTACTAGATGGCGTTGTCTTTTTCCTGAATCGCACTATGGTTTCGTTCTCACAATTTTATGACAGGATTTTGATATAAATATTTAGGTTGATGAGAGCCATCGGCGCTCTCCCGTTTGACCTTTTAGTTTAGTTCACTACAAAAAAAAAGCTACAAATAAGTACAGCTGCATTGACGAACTTATGAAAAAGGCTTACCTAAGTAAGAATCGAACCTGCTAAACTTAACGAGGTGTTATCATTTAAAGTTATTTGCCTACATATGGCATAGCTCTGGGTCGAGTAACTATTCCCACTGTACCACCCTCGCGGGAACTCTCCCGTGATAAAAGGTATCCTATTTTTAACCGACTCAAAAAAGAAGGAGGAAACTCTAAGTTGGACGCGTATGTTCTTTTTTCATGTATGTTCATCGATTTCTCAAAAACGACCATGAACAATTCAGATATGATGAAATTGCTTGACAGACTAAGTGGGAAATAGAACACAAATAAAAATAAAAAAGAGATCAGCAGTTCACAAAGAGAATATAGCTGATCTAATTTGCTGCCAGTTGGTAGTGTGCCCAAACTTTGCAGGCGGCGGGCGATGCCATTTTGTATGGTGATGCTAATCTTCTATAGAGTATTCGTCAGCCCTTTGGCTATAGGAACCGTCAATCAGACGCCTCGATATGTCGCGAAAAATACAATGAGCTTCAGGACATCAATGTCAGATGGAACTCTTATCATCGTTACGCTTCAAGCCACTCGATACACGAATAGCTGACACGAGAGCTCTGGCAAGAGCCCTATGAATGATGTCATTAAAGTCGGAGTGGAGCGGAATCCTGCCTGTGCTTTTTACGCACGATAGTATGTGGTGGCCAGCCTGATCGACGAAAGTACCATACTGGTAGCCATACAGGCATATATAGGGGATATAAATAGTTACACTTACGACGAAGACAGGACAAATAAAAAACTTGCTGTTCGTCTGATGGCAAGCAGTTAACGTTGCCTATTGACGCTTGCAACACCAGGGTTATCATTCACGCTTTACCGAATCTATCTCTACACCCTTCTTGAAAAAGTGTTTGAAGGTTGAGAGGAGTCGCTGTGCCGGCAGCGGTAGGTATTATTTGGTGCCTACTACATACACTCAGCTCTGGCGACCTTATTCACCGCAGAAACACAACTGCGATGTAAGGGGGAGGAACCTCCCTGCTCGGGCTGCTCCAAATTGATAACGAGAGAACCTGCTTGCAGCCAGAGTCCAATTTCTCTTTCAAGTGGTTACGTTTCGGGAAATCCTTTCTTAACGTGTAGCCTATACCTATGAGGCATCTACTTTGCCACTAATTTTTTGTATAGTGCTTGGGATATCGTTATTAGTGACTGGTATTTCGTTTTTATTTGGGTTCCGAACTAAAAAGCTAATAAAGGAACCCTTATGGTGCCAGTTAGTCTGTCTGTTCGACTGTTATAGCGGTAGGTATATTTCAACAACCAGTAATGCTGTTGATTTAAAATTTAGAATAGTTTTAAATATTGCTTACCCAACCTTATTGCAAATATATTTTTTTTTACTTTTACGGTTGTAAAGGTGAACAGGGTGGGCCCTGCAATTTCAAAGCAGGGCTACAAATTTAAATGAGGTATCATGTGAAAGGGCTTTATTTGTAGATTTTAAAACATGTTTCTATTATTGTTTAAGACTTTTTCACTGTTGATGAATAATTCCAATCACCGAGGTTCGCAATGCGAAAAATCTGGAAAAAGTATAGGAAAAATAGAAAAATGTTTCTAACTAGCACAGTTTCTTTTTTCAATATCATCCAAATTCCTTCACAAACAAACTTAATTATGCGGTCCGGTATTAAACAACAGTGATGGCCCAATCATAGAAATATACGTCCAAGGAAGGTCAGAGCCCTCGGTGCGCGAGTGAGACCAAGTCTTGAGTTTCGCCGGCTTTATATAAAAGATTAAAATTACTCATTTAAAAAGCAAAGTCCTGGCTGATTGATGATTGTTGGATGGGAGCACGTGGTCCTCCACCAGCTGTCGCCGCGCCGCGCTCCCATCATCGCATTGGCCACCGAGTTCACAAGAACAATTAGGAATCTTCACGAAATTAATATCTTAGCGTTTATTACGCGAACAAATCTTATAGTCTACGCGAGCGAAGCCGCGGGCAAAAAGCTATCTTAACTAAACCTCTATTATTAATTTAGGAAAACTAGAATGAAGCAGCACTACGAAAATTATCTAATCACCCCTCAAGTGTGTCTATTGTCCCCTGATGGGAAGTAAATAGAAATCATTTATATTTTGTTGGGTGTTTTCTTTTAAACTATACACAGTTACACACACAATGATATGAATATATTTCAGGAGTTTAACCTAAGACTCAATAAATACATACTTGGAAAATAGTCTATCAACTCTGGAACTTTTTTTTTTTTTTTACAAAAGATTGAAAATGTATCTATTCACCCCGGGCCCCGGCTTACGTTTACGCTAGTACTTGAATATCTTTGGGCACTTTGTTATGGAAGCGTATACATAACCCCTTGAAAGAGTCTCTAATTTTGAATTAAATTGAAGAAACAAGCTGTGAAAATAACTAAAATAAACTAATCTCTCTAAATCTTGTATTTTTTTTTACATTCCTACACGTAGCTATGGTAAAGCTCTGGCCTATAGGCTGCAGAGTTGTTTTCCCCACGGTTATGTTGTGATAATCGATCGGATACATAACAATATCATCTCGTACGGAAATGCCACCTAGGAACGTCGTGCTTTAAAAATAGTTCAGTCGCATTAGTTCGTGACATTGGCATTGTGAAGAGCTCTGCCCGCGCGTCGTGTCGCGTCGCGTCGGATGCGGGCGGCGTGCGCGTGCGCGTGCGCGTTCGCGGCCCTGCGCCTGTGTACCGTGCTAGATAGAACAGTAGCGCGGGCGGTACGCTCGCCGCACCGCAACGCACCGAGCTCGAAGTTCGGTTTGTGTATCGGCGCGACATAAGAAGCCAAGCCATGCCCATCACGTACTCCCACGCCTCAGACTTGGCGCATCAGCGGTGAGACACGCATTATACGTCATCGATTCCCACGTTCGTTTCCATATTGTATGGGTATTTGCCTTATATATTAGGTAGTTGACCGATTTGCAGTTCCTGTTTTTTTTTCTCATAGTATATACAGTTATAGTAATACGAGGACGCGCTAAGCAGGCTTGCGATTCGCATCAAGCATTTATCATCAAAAGCAATTAAACCATTCATAAAAGCATTCAGCCTTCATACATTTTTGGACTTATTCTAAAAGTGCCAGCCAACAGTTTTTCATCTGTCATGCAGTAAGTAGGTATCATAGAGTAAACCTAAATGTATCTAAGAAGCGGGTTGTAAAAGATACTTTAACAAACATATCTGACATATTGCAGTAGTGTTAAAAAAAAATATACGCGTCGACTTGTGGACCTCCTCCGTTTTTTTGTCGGTTAAAAACAAAAAAAAAGCCCTTTACTATAAAGTGTAATATCGGGGATTAACATATAAAAAGCGCCCCACAGATCTAACCAGATGTAACAATATCACGCAAAATTTATCGACTGCAATCTTTATTTATACCTATTATATTCCATTCTATTCCATTCCATTTGCGGAAACTTATTAGTAGCTTTAAACATATTTTTAATTTCATAAAAGAATAACTATATTTAATAAAGCTGTTAGTTTCCCTTAATTATATAAATAAATATATACCTAATTCAAAGTCCTGACTGAATGATATATCAACTAACAGCCTAAACCGCTGGTCCTAGAATCATACAGTTTTGAGGGTATATTCTTTGTGAAGAGAAGGTATCCACTAAGAAAGTGTTTTGTGAAATTCCATCCCTAAGGGGGTAAAATAGGGGATGAAATTTTGTATCAAAGTCCGTCAGTTTAGAAGATAGGGTCTTCAAATGTTGTGTTTAGGCTGAAGATTGAAAATTAATTTATACATGTCTCAGCGTTTTTAGTAATTCCACCCTCGAAGCGGGATGAAGTTTGAATAAATGCTTTTTTTTTATTGTTATAGAACAATATGTCATTTGTTTCATGTAGGCCACGCGAGCGAAGCCGCGAGCAGAAGCTAGAACCTTATAAAATTCAATTTATATTCAAAGAGCTTGTTTTTCTCTTTTCAGTTATTTTTGTCTTACGCAATCGGGTTTTTTTTTCTTTTAATAATTTAATTTATTTTAGTCTTTTTAGTTTTATTAATGAATTGGTTAATTATTAGTAAGTAAATGAGCGGTACGGTAAAGTAACGCTAACAACCATCGCAACTCTGTGAGTTACGTACGGTAACCACTCAGTACCTATTGTCCTTGCATTAAACGTGGTTTTTTGCAGTTTACGTCAAAGTATATAAAAGTATTATAAAATACACATAAATATAATAGGCTGTTTAAAAGCTTTCATTTTGATACCCATATTGTTATAATAACTAAATTTTTGTTTTTAATACCCCCTACTCTTTATTTATTCGTAGATGCCATATAAATATATTGATATATAAACATATTGAAAGTATCCGAAAAACTGAAAGCTTTAGACAGCACTTTCCTAAATACTATACACTTTCCTAATAATCCTATAATAATTCATAATGTATAATATAAAATAATTAAATTATAATGTCTAAAATAACTAACCGGTACTAATATAATTATTTATAATATAAAAATACTAATAAATACTAATTTATTTAGCTAATCACCATTTAATGTTGCAATGCCCTTGCTGGGCTCATGTTGTGGACTAACCTTATTGTAACACCTTAAATACTAGGTAGGTACATGAAGCAAATTAATATATTAAAAATTAAAAATAATATACCCTATGTCATACCCACAATAAAAACGAATCTAACGACACCTCATATGTGAATCCATCAAGGCGTTTAGGCTGCAGAGCGTGCCAAAGAAATATACATACATACATTCATACATATATACATACACTCGAAAAACATAACCCTCCTTCCGGGTCAGTCGGGTAAAAAGTAGAAATTGGCATTCATTATAATGTATTTTAGTCGTTCGAGCTATAATGTAGGTACGCGCACTTCGCTTCGATTCAAGACATTTGGACTCACGGGTTCTAACTCTATGGTGGGGCCAATAGTTGTATTCGTGGGTGCCTAACGGGTTCTTTTATGTCCCTTCGGACTACAGTCCAAACTTTCTGCCGAACCACGAAGGTATAATATACAATTTTGTAGGCGTAGCGGCGGCGGCGGCGCGGCGGCGGTGACAGTGTCATGATACTCAAAGCACTCGGTATTGTATGCTACCGGTAGCTGTGATACTTGTTGCAAACATCACACAGGCTCGAAGGTCAACATTTGCGTTTACCTATTTGAAGAAATGTAGGTAACCAAAATATGATATTACATCGGTGTTGGCAAGATGCGTCCCAGGCGCGCCCACTGCTCGTTTGGCTAATGGCATCCCGCGGGCGCCGGGCGCGACTACGCAGCCGCCGACGCGGCCGCGCTATACGATAAGGATTGCCGACCTTTACTGGCTCTCAAGTGCTATTGCCGAAACTCCAGCAGGGGCTTGAAGACGGAATTTCAGCTCGAACGCCGTAGCCAGCCCGACCGGTTAGATCCCTATCACCCTTTGGTTCTATATGATGTTTTACATCATCAAACTAAAACATTGAAAGCATTGATGTGTGGCTTATTAGGTAGGGTTACAAAAATCTGCTCCATAGCTATTAGTGGTGGCTGACAGGTTTTGAAGGTTTCTCTCATTTAGTCGGTCAGTGACACTTTGGAGGAGGATGTAATCAAAATATAAATAAAAAATGTTGAGCAATAGGAATGTGTGATGGTACGATGCAAACATACCTGTAATTTCGTTGGAAATTTGGTAGTCCTTCTTTACTACTGCGTGGATCAAATAAAAGTGAATAGAAACTGTTAATATCCTGTACTTGCTATAATAATCCACGGCTAACTATGCGAGAACTTGGCTGGCACACTGCCCCGCACTTAGGATTGAAAATAAATGAATCAAGTATTTACACAAGTGTGTGAACCACGGGTGGCGTACACGTAACAGCTATATGAGTGATTCAGTGAACTCACCAGCAGAGCGACGGATTATCCACAGCGGCGCCCGCGCATTAAACAATATCATTCGTGTCGTGCCACTCGGGGTGATAGGTGTTTCGGAACCGATCATAAGACCGTTTCGTGACCCGTTGGTATCGGTACCGGTCCGGGGCAGCCGGCACTTGTATATAAGGCCCTACTCAGTGTTTGTGTTTGTATGCTCAGGCGCCACCTGCACGGGCCCAAGTCGCGAAAGTATTCGCTGCAGGAGGGGGGCACCCGCACGGGGGAGCGCCGCGTCTCCATCGAGCCCAGCGAGGAGCCACTAGCGGAGGCCGACCGCGAGGAGCTGCACAGCCACCGTAGTGACGACCCGCGGGCGCTGCGCAGGCACAAGATACAACCCAGGGTATGTACGCCACACACACCTACCGCGAATTCACACAGTTCACACGTAATTCGTTAAACAGTGGTCGGTACGTAGGTACCTACCATTTCTGATAATTGTATGTATTCGACTCGCAGGGTTCGACGGTGCACGTCGGCCGCAAGGATGGCGGCGACAAAGTACAGAACATTCTACCGGATGCAACCTATAAGAAGATGTACGACCACAGTCCGCACGCGGTGAGTGAGCGTTCGTGTGTGAAGTGACGCGAGGTAATCGTGCTCAGTGTCGTGTCGTGATTAGTGATGTGGTATGTGGCGGTGCAGGTGTTCGTGCAACTGGACGAGCTGCTCGCCACCGGCGAGGGCGAGGCGGAGTGGAAGGAGACGGCGCGCTGGATCAAGTACGAGGAGGACGTCGAGGAAGGGTCGGCACGGTGGGGGCGGCCGCACGTCGCCTCGCTCTCCTTCCACTCGCTGCTCAACTTGCGCCGCTGCCTCGAGACCGGTGTCGTGCTGCTCGACCTCGACGAGAAGGATCTACCCGGCGTCGCGTATAGGTACGCACACGCACAAGTACACATACACGTAGTGGAGTATGCGAAACCGACATATTCGCTTCCCATTCGGCAGGGTGGTGGAGAGCATGGTGGCCGAGAACCTGATCGAAGAAGACGACAAGCCGGTGGTGATGCGCTCGCTGCTTCTGCGGCACCGGCACGTGCACGACGACCGGTTCCGATTCTCCATTAGCGGCAGGAAGCACTCCTCATACACTAGTCTGCAGGTATGCCATTCCATACTACACTACCTTACGCTCACTAACATAAGGCGCCGCGTCGCCACTGCCACTGTTACCTTTATGTTTATAAACAAACGTAGCAATACTCTCAACAATCGACGAGTCTCATTGAAAGTTTGAAACCGACAAGCCGAGGCATTTCCAAGTTTGTAATAATGTTGTATATTTTTGAACTAGCTTTTTGCCCGCGGCTTCGCTCGCGTAGACTATAAGATTTGTTCGCGTAATAAACGCTAAGATATTAATTTCGTGAAGATTCCTAATTGTTCTTGTGAACTCTGTGGCCAATGCGATGATGGGAGCGCGGCGCGGCGACAGCTGGTGGAGGACCACGTGCTCCCATCCATCAATCATCAATCAGCCAGGACTTTGCTTTTTAAATGAGTAATTTTAATCTTTTATATAAAGCCGGCCAAGCTCAAGACTTAGTCTCACTCGCGCACCGAGGGCTCTGACCATCCTTGGACGTATATTTATTAGATTGGGCCATCACTGTTGTTTAAAACCGGACCGCATAATTAAGTTTGTTTGTGAAGGAATTTGGATGATATTGAAAAAACTGTGCTAGTTAGAAACATTGTTTTATTTTTCCTATACTTTTTCCAGATTTTTCGCATTGCGAACCTCGGAGATTGGCATTATTCATCAACAGTCAAAAAGTCTTAAAAAATAATAGAAACATGTTTTAAAATGTACAAATAAAGCCCTTTACCATGATACCTCACTTAAATTTGTAGCCCTGCTTTGAAATTTCAGGGCCCACTCTGTTCACCTTTACAACCGTAAAAGTAAAAAAATATATATTTGCAATAAGGTTGGGTATGCAATATTTAAAACTATTCCAAATTTTAAATCAACAGCATTACTGGTTGTTGAAATATACCTACCGCTGTAACAGTCGAACAGACAGACTAACTGGCGCCATAAGGGTTTCATTATTAGCTTTTTAGTTCGGAACCCAAATAAAAACGAAATACCAGTCACTAATAACGATATCCCAAGCACTATACTAAAAAATTGTGGCAAATTAGATGCCTCATAGAGTAGGTATAGGCTACACGTTAAGAAAGGATTTCCCGAAACGTAACCACTTGAAAGAGAAATTGGACTCTGGCTGCAAGCAGGTTCTCTCGTTACTAATTTGGAGCAGCCCGAGCAGGGAGGTTCCTCCCCCTTACATCGCAGTTGTTTTCCTGCGGTGAGTAAGGTCGCCAGAGCTGGGTGTAGGGGACCAGTATGTAGTAGGCACCAAATAATACCTACCGCTGCCGGCACAGCGACTCCTCTCAACCTTCAAACACTTTTTCAAGAAGGGTGTAGAGAGAGATTCGATAAAGCGTGAGTGATACCCCTGGTGTTGCAAGCGTTAATAGGCTAACTGCTGGCCATCAGACGTACAGCAAGTTTTTTATTTGTCCTGTCTTCGTCGTAAGTGTAACTATTTATATGCCCTATATATGCCTATGGCTACCAGTATGGTACTTTTGTCGATCAGGCTGGCCACCATACATACTATGGTGCGTAAAAAGCACAGGCAGGATTCCTCTCCACTCCGACTTTAATGACATCATTCATAGGGCTCTTGCCAGAGGTCTCGTGTCAGCTATTCGTGTATCGAGTGGCTTGAAGCGTAACGATGGTAAGAGGTCCATCTGACATTAATGTCCTGGAGCTCATTGTATTTGTCGCGACATATCGAGGCGTCTGATTGACGGTTCCTATAGCCAAAGGGCTGACGAATACACCAGCTAGAAGATAAGCTTCACCATACAAAGTTGCCGCCGCCTGCAAAGTTTGGGCACACTACCAACTGGCAGCAAATTAGATCAGCTATATTCTCTTTGTGAACTTTTGGTCTCTTTTTTTTTTATTTGTGTTCTGTTTGTTTTCTATTTCCCACTTAGTCTGTCAAGCAATTTCATCATATCTGAATTGTTCATGGTCGTTTTTGAGAAATCGATGAACATACATGAAAAAAGAACATACGCGTCCAACTTACAGTTTCCTCCTTATTTTTTGAGTCGGTTAAAAATAGGATACCTTTTATCACGGGAGAGTTCCCGCGAGGGTGGTACAGTGGGAATAGTTACTCGACCCAGAGCTATGCCATATGTAGGCAAAGAACTTTAAATGAGAACACATCGTGAAGTTTTACAGGTTCGATTCTTACTTAGGTAAGCCTTTTTCATAAGTTCGTCGATGTAGCTGTACTTATTTGTAGCTTTTTTTTGTAGTGAACAAAACTAAATGGTCAAACGGGAGAGCGCTGATGGCTCTCATCAACCAAATAATTTCATCGAAATCATTGATCCTGTCATAAAATTGTGAGAACGAAACCATAGTGCGATTCAGGAAAAAGACAACGCCATCTAGTAGTTCTCTCCCTCTGTGTCTGTGCCGTGAGACGGCCTGTAAATAAATAAATTGAGATATCTTTTTTTCCCGTGAGCCGATTTTGATGAAACAAAGCCTAGTTGAAGCGCCAAGCAACGCTCAATCATTCTGTGGAAACAGCATGCAAATCCGTTCAGTGGATTCGAAGATTATCCTGTTCAAACAGACAAACAGACAGACAGAAAGACAGACAGACAGACAATTTTTTTTTAAATGGTTTTTATGTATTGTGTTAGTCATTCTACATCACCCCCAATCAGTTTTTGGTAATTATATTCAATGTACAGACACGACTTTTCTACAGTTTTATTATATGTATAGATATATAGATGAAGAATGCCTGCGCTGCGGTCGCAATGACGGCTAATAACGCCGATTGAGCAATATTATAGCACAGATTATATTTACATGAAAAGTTGAATGAAAGCCCTAAGGTCTATCAAAGCATAGTTCGATAACAGATAATTAGGTCTAGAATTAGAAATAAGGTGCGAAGAGCTATCTCAAATCTTATAGGTTTTACCTTGTACCTACGGCCAAATTAGACATCTCGGCTCTATCTGACTGCGTTGACCACCGTACTCTGCTCCTTAAGCTAGGATTTTATGGTATTCGTGGAACTGTTCATAATCTTGTTTTATCTTATTTAAGAAAGCATCGGAATTCGTTATTTCAATACTAGGGCCATTTTTGTACTAATTATTTACCATCAGTTGTAAATGGTCACTCAGATCATAGACTCAGATATAGTGTTATTTGCTGACGACACGATATTTTTTTAATACGGTAGTAATGTAGCAGCCCCCTGCTTCCACCGAAATCTGAAATTTCAGATAGGGGTTTAAGGGAAAATATTTTTTAGGAACCTCTTTTTTGATTAAGGAAATAAATGTGTTGACTTTACCTTTATGAAAATATAATGGTCGTACCTACGTAAAAGCATAGACACGTTTAAAACAAAAAGGGAGTTTCACAATATCAATACAAAACAAAAAGAAAAATTTGTTGTTCCGTATTTTAGATCTGCCAAAGTTCAAAAGTAATTTATTGGAAATAGTGTACGTTTTTATCCGACTTCAAAAAAGGAGGAGGTTCTATGTTCGACTGTATGTATTTTATTGTTATTTGTATTTTCACCGATTACTCCGAAACGGCATATGCGATTTAGATCGTTTAAACTGTAATATATAAAGGTAGGTCCCGAAGTGGTTCCATATAAATTTTATCATGATCTGACCACAGAAATTGAAGATATAATGGAATTCCTCAACGGGAAACAACAGAAAAATCGCGATTGAAGCATTGTACCTATTCAATAGATATTGTCAAAAATGTATCAATGTTATGCACATCCTCGGTCGGTGACAAATCTTGACAAGTATTGAAAACGCATATACGAAACTCAAAATTGAAAAATAAAACTCTTTTAACAACAAATTTAAACCGCCTTCAAAGTACACTAAAATGTATTATTATTTTATTTACTTCTTCTTCTTATTTTTAAGTTTGGCAACCAAGCCCAAATTAGGGCTCATTTCTACCAGTGTCGAGTTATATTATAGTTTCCAGTCACAAGAAATCACTTCACATTTTAGTATTTATAGTCCTCAGTCAGTCACCGTCCACAAAACTCATGTTTTACTACAATGGTGTTCATTGTACTAAAACTCTTCACGGACTTTTTGAGACAACTTGAAAATTCACGATACACATAATTCACTTCACTGGTGCACATGGATGACACTGATCTTTATTGTGTAAAATACCACCAAAAATACACAATAAAACTCAAAATACCTACCTACACAAATTTATGAAAATAAAAAGGAAAACGCAACGTCACTCTGCAAGTTCCCGCCAAAAAGTCCTTATTTTATTATATTTTTTACTATTTACATACATATAGAGGAATGGGCTTTCTATCTAGTACACACGGCTACAGATCAAGCTATACATTTCCAGTATAAGCTGATCTCGCATTGTATAGGATTTCCGTACTATGGGAGGTCAGCTTATACTAGAAATGTATAGCTTGATCGGTAGCCGTGTGTACTAGCAGCCGGAGCGCGCAGTTTGAAAGTGTATGGTATAAGAGCTAGCAACGTCGCGAAAAAAAGAACTTTAGTAAGGCTGGTTTTTTGATATTTTCTTACGCATTAAAGCCTGATAGAGATGCGCCAAGTCTGGCAGCTGGGAGTGGTTGCGTTTGCTTTTGCGCATCCTATTTGTACTAGTGAAAATTTCGGATTTTTAACCCATTAAACCATTTTAGTACGAATAATTTTCTCTTCACCATTTTCTACAGCCTTTTAGCAACCTAAACTTAAATCGACAGAGCGTTATGTGGTTGCTAACTATGTGCCAGATGCTATTTTAGTTGTGAATCTTGTGAAAGCCATATTTTCTTCTAAACCATTTTCTAAGAGCTGAAATTTCAACATTATATAGTTATGCTATCAAAGAACCTAAAATTAATTTGCCAGACGGATATCTGGCTGCATAAGGGTACACAGACTAATTTAAGATCTGTTCAAGAACATTGTGTTAATCGAAAATAAACCTTATGTCATCGGGACAGGTTCCAAATTCAATTGTTTAATCTCAACCCACAATTTTACTTGAGCTTTGGTTGACTTTCTGAAATAAAAACCTTGGCTGCCTTCTTTCCACCAAAAAAGTGCGAGGAAGCTAAGCAGTGAGCGAGATTATACTTAAAGCTACGAAACTAATGTCAGAACCATGTACCGGAAGTGGAATTCGAGACCCAATCAATAGCAGCAATGAACAAAATGCTAACTTGAAAAAGTAAATTTTAAACCAGAACCATTCGAAGGAAAAAATAATATAACTTTATTTTCAAAATCAAAATAAATAAGTAATTTATTCAGGTTAGGCCCTGATAAGGCACTTATGAACGTTACAGTTGACTCTATCGACGATTCGAAATACACTTAAAACTGAGAAATCTCCGAAAATATGTTGTACTAGTTGTCCCCCGCTGTTTAACCCGCGTTCCCGGGATAAAAATTAGCCTATGTCCTTCTCCATACCATAGGCTATCTGCATGCCCAATTTCATGATGATCCGTTGAGTTGAATCGTTGAGGCGTGAAGGCGTAACAAATAAACAAACACACTTTCGCATTTATTATAATATTAGTTAGGAAGTTAGGATGTTAGGATTAGTTATCAATATTTTAATATACACTATGTATCAGTAAGTTGAATAGCTAGGCCGACTTGTTTGGCTCGACCTGTGTGCACACCTTAGTGCAGTTGCTATTTCACCCGTTACTAAAACTTTTAATTTATTAATACTGTAGGTGTAATTAAAGTGATAATTTTATTGTAAAATTACAACAATAAACCTATCGGGCACATGAGAAGTTTCTTGCGTCGCTTCTTCTCCTCAGATTTTTTTTTTCATTTAGATAACACGGTGGTTTTTACTTTTTAAAATACTTTTTTTTTACTTTTATGTTATTTTATTCGTTGTATTCTTACCCTGTTTCTAATTATATGGAGTCGGTGCAATTTTTGCGCTGTTTCAATTCGACCATTCTATCCATTATTATTATTATATATAAAATTCAAAGTCCTGACTGACTGACTGACTGACTGACTGATATATCAACGCACAGCCTAAACCGCTGGTCCTAGAGACATGAAATTTGGAGGGTGTATTCTTTGTGAAGTGTAGGTATCCACTAAGAAAGGGTTTTTCGAAATTCCACCCCTGAGGGGGTAAAATAGGGGATGAAAGTTTGTATGAAAGTCCGTCAGTTTCGAAGTTAGGATGTTCAAAATAAGTATTTAGGCTGACGATTGAAAATTAATGTAAAGTTATCTCAGCGTTTATGATAATTCCACCCCCGAAGAGGGAAAAGGGGATTAAGTTGTATATGAAAGTACTTCATTTCAACAGTAAACATCACTAAATTTATAATTATACAGTGTAGGTATCCACTAAAGAAGGATTTTTTAATATTACACCCCTATGGGGTAACATAGAGGATGCAAGTTTGTACGAAAGTCCATCAGTTTCGAAGTTAGGACCTTCAAATTTTGTGTTTAGGCTGATGATTGAAAATTAATTTATATGTGCCTCAGCGTTTTTGATAATTCCGACCCCGAAGAAATACAGAAATATCTTCACACCCTTTTTGAAGACCCTCTGGCTAAACTGCTTTGGGAAAGCCACGACGGGGAGCTCCTCAACGTAGATCTTCGCACGTTTCCCCGTAGGGGAAACGGGGGAACAAAACCGGGGCCGGATGGCCCCTACATTGTGGTCTCGAATTCGCCGTATGGTAATACATACGTGGCTTTGTTTTTGTCTAGATGACATGGTAGTGTTGACGCC
Organism: Achlya flavicornis; assembly: GCA_947623365.1. Classification (NCBI taxonomy): domain Eukaryota; kingdom Metazoa; phylum Arthropoda; class Insecta; order Lepidoptera; family Drepanidae; genus Achlya; species Achlya flavicornis. Next base: position 18,337,240 of record OX392471.1, on the reverse strand, counting down.
GACGTACTCGCCGGGCTGTTCATCTACTTCACGCCCCCGCGTGATCAACCGGCCGGGTGAGACCCATTGGGGAGGCCCAGCCAGCGATCGACAGCGGCGGCGGCTAGGTTAATCTTCTTGGGCGAGGGGAAGTGGAGGGCGTGTTGTTTACGCCGTGGTTGGGAGCAGCGCCGCGCGGTCGAGGGGCTCGTCGCAGGTCAATAGGACCAGCGAGGCGATCCCTCTCAAGATCGGCGGGACGGGGTTTGCGCCCGTGCGGAGGGCCTCTAGGACCTCTCCGAGGACAACTATAGCGGCCTCAACGACCGCCTTGTTGTCACTAGCGGATGCGCCCGCCTTTGGTAGGTGTGAGCGAGCCGGTCGCACTGCCCTCTCGCTCGCACCCGCGGATGCGGGCACAGCGGGGGCAGTTTCGGCCTTTGGGGCCCTCTGGGGGGCCGGTTTCTTGAGTGCGGCGGACGCCGTTTGTTTGGCGTCCACCGGGGCCTTCTTGCCGCGGCGCCTGCCACGGCGCCGCCGCTTTTTCCCCGCCAGGTGGGGATTGGCGCCACTTTGGATGGGCGGTTCGGCGGAATTTGCGCCCGTCGCCCGCGGTGTCTTCTTGTATGCCCTTGTTAGGGCGACGGTGCCTGCCAACTTGTTGCGCGCCTCCCGCCGTTTGACGGGGCACGCAGCACGGTTGGCAGGATGGGGCCCCCTGCAATTGGCGCAGGTGGCGGGTTCTTCTAAGGGGCGAGGGCACTCCTTTGCGGTGTGCTCCTCGCCACATCGGACGCAGGCTCTGAGTCGGTGGCATTGGTGGGAGCTGTGGCGGAACTGTTGGCAGCGGTGGCATTGTGCCGGCCCGCTCTTGCCCCGCCACGCTTCTACCTGGACGCTGGGCAGGCAGAGCATCTCAGTGATACTGTAGATGCTCCGTATGTTTGGTGTTCGGCGCAGCTGCACATAGTATATGCAGCCGGGGCGTCCTCTGCGTCCCCGAATCTCCTTGACAAATTCAGGGGCGAAGCCAAGGGCGGTGAGCTCCTTGGAGATGTCTTCGGGGGGCGTGTCGATCGGGAGGCCTCTGATGGCCACCTTCAGACCGACATCGGCCGGCAGCGAGTATGAGAACCAGGCAATGTGCTCGGTCCTCCCCAGGTTTTCTAGGTATCTACGGACGGTGTTATATTCCGCCTCGTCTTGGGGCATAAAGCGCACCCCCTTCCCAAAGGGGCGCGCGTGTGTAGTGTGGCCCAGCTTTACCTTCAGCTCGCGCATGTGGTGCACCCAGTCAGGTAGGTGCTCCACTATGAGCGGCGGGAAGCGTGGGCCTGGCGGTCTCTTCTTCGTCTGGGCGCTGGGTGCGGCAGCGCCTGTTGTGGCACTCGCTCCTTCAGCTGACGAGGGATGTTCAGGCGTCAGTGGAGACGGCGGCCGACTAGCAATCTCCGCGAAGGAGGTGCTGTCAGTGCCGGGTGTGAAGGCGGGGACGGGGGACAGCCGTCCGACTCGCTCTACACGGACGTCGGGGGAGAGGTGCGTTGGGGGGACGGGGAGCTCATTCCACAGCCTGAGTGTACGCGGTAGAAAACTCCTTACTTCTTTTTTTTTTTTTTTTTTTTTTATATTTTTTATTTATTTGTTTGAGGATCGCGTTCCAACTGTACATGTTGGACAGTTGTATATATACAGATTCTCGAGAAAACTTCGTAAGCGTGATGCAGGTTTTTGTGGCGCCACTGGCTGATAGATGTCGCTACATATTGATATATTTTATGTTAGGTAATATCATGAAGCAATAATCCCGGGTAATATCCTCCCACCAATAATAATAATAATAATATAAACCTACTAAATTTTCTCCCACAATAAGTACCAATATGGCGAGGAGGGCGATGGTTACCACGCGCGTCATACGTGAACTTGTGCTGCTTGTGGGAGCTGCGGGGCGATTACGTAACTAAATTTCAATCATTTTTGAATTGAAATCGGTGCAATATAGCGTTTTTCTGATAACTTTTTTACGTTCTGATAATTGCAAATACAAACAGTGGCTCATTAGAAAAGGAACCATTTCCGATTTTGTAATATTTCTTTGAAATTCAGAGGTTATTTCAATCTGAATTTCATTGCAATAAAGTTACGTAATCTACGTACTGGTCTACTTAATTTGAGTCTACTTTGTAGTTTGTGCCACACTATTATTGTGAAAGAGATCAGAATTTAAATTATATGTAATGAATCTAAGCTTGTTTTGAAATGGGTAATTGCGGAGTTATTACCTAATGAGACGAGATAAAGAATGTAAACAAACTTTTGCTTGCTGTTTGTATATAATTAAATAATAAATATCCTGGGACATTCCTCACACACGGTCATCTGATCCCAAACTAAGCAGTGTTATTTTTATTTGTATTATTATTATTGCTGGCCGCCAATGGGGTAAGCTCCACACAAATTTGCCCATTTTCCTTTAGGACTCTAGAATGCTCGCTCGCTGTGTGTACAGTAGTGAACGCGGAACTCAGAACTCAGAACTCTAGAACTCTCTCTGTGGCGGTATCGGCGCCTTAAGATTATAATTAATAATAATAATAATAATAAAGCCCTTTATTCAGACAAGATAAAAAATTGACATATTATAGTGGTGTCCTTACATCAGAAATTAATAAAATTACAATACAATTATTACATTTATACATTATTAATTAATTACTTAAATTATTCAATATGCCTTTCAATTATGTTTTATTTAATCATATTTCCTATCTCTTAGACACCGGCAATCTTTGTCTGTGTGCCCTTTGGCATAGGCCTCCTCCAACTCCTTCCATATTGCCCTATCCTTAGCAATCCTCGTCCAAACCCTTCCTCCCGTTATTTCTATGTCATCTTTCCATCGTTTGTTCTGCCTTCCTCTTTTCCTTTTCCCATTTCCCAAAAAAAAAAAAAAAAATATTAAAGTGGAGATGGACAGGCCACACACTGAGAGGAAAAGACAAGTGGAGTAGAATGGTCACCACCTGGCATCCAAGAAATGGGAAAAGGAAAAGATTATAATTGCAAGGCCCTAAATACACGCTTTTCTACCCAGTTAGCGAAATATAGCGGGCGAGCGCAAAAAGTAAATTTACTTAGTGCTGCGCCATTTCTTGGAACTGCTTTAATTATTTCTGTTGTAATTTGATAACATTTTTAGATCCTTAAGATAAACAATTTGGCATTAAAAACGCAAATTTCCAAAATTCCAAGTTAGCATAGTTCATTTCTGGTGTCTAAACAATTGAAACAAAGAAATTTCACTGTCATTAGTGACAACCAAGTGACGCCTCAGGGGTAGTCAACAGTTTTCTAGACAGTCTTATTATAATTTTAATAATAAATTCATAATGAAACAGTATAACTTATGTTTTTAATTTTTTTTTCACTACTAATATAGCATACGTAGTTGTAATACGTAAAGTAACACTCTGTCAATTTAAACTTAATTTGGTAAAAAAATTGTTAAAAAAAAGGACGGAGAAATTGATGAAAAAAAATTAAAAAATGTTTCAAACTCCGAAATTTTCACCAGCACAAACAGGATGCGCAGAAGGAAACGCAACCACTTCCGGCTGCCAGACTTGGTGCATCTCAATCAGGCTTCTATGAGCAAGTAAATATAAAAAAATCAGCCATACTAAAGTTCTTTCTCGAAAACGTTGGTAGCTCTCGTACCAGTAGTAGGTATGAAATAACTAATCTGACACTGTTTTGAAGACAGCGATATATTTTGCTATAGAACCCGTCATGCTCTTTCGCTGACTTCAAAACAGTCATTTCATACATTTTAGTCAATTTTAGTGTACTTTGAAGGCGGTTTTTCTTTTTTGTAAAAAAGTTTTTATGACAAAAATCCCACCTTCGGTAACCAAAATGACCAGACTGATTTGGAATTCAAATTTTACAAAAAGGTATTCTTGAAAGCAAGAGCTTATTACAAGGTAGCCCGTTATTACTCTTCACAATTAATCATTGCCTACAAGAGCCAGTAGATTACCTACCTACATAATTATGAACTAGTTTATATTATTTTTTAGTCAGGGTTAGTCAGGTAAAAAAAACATATCGAACATAAATATCCTGGGACGTTCCTCCTTCTTTTGAAGTTGTTCAGTATAAAAGAAAATCGCGAGATGCCTATTCCATCTACCGACCGAATTGAAAAAATATGTGTATTTTAGGTATCTACCTTTACTTAGTATGTATATTATTTAGAACTATGATATTATGTTAACAATAAAGTAGCTAGGTACTGAATGTTATCTTGGAACGGATAAAATTTGTTGAAATATTATTATTTGGTAAGAATCCTTTACTTATAGCTATCCGGGTAGCTAGAGCACAGAATACGGAATAGACTGTCAGGGTCAGGATTAAGGTATGGTAGGTAGTGTATAGTTTTGGGAAGTCGATGTGGGGGGAGATGCGCAGGCGGTGCAGCGGTGGGTGCGCTGCCCGGCCGAACTAATCGACAATAGTAGGATTGTGATCTAATAGTCTACAGACCAGAGTCACGTGAGCGGAAGATTTGTATGTGCCGGCTTTTTTTTATCTACACCAACGATATGTATTGTTATTTTTTCAGTTAACACTGAATTGGTAAATGTAAAAATGATAATAAACAGTAGATAATCTTCGCGCTGCGATAGCGAGTCACGCTTATCGAGCGGGCGCAGGCGTTCGCGCGCGATAAATCCACGTTTGGCATGTAGGTAGGTACTTAGATACAAGAGTTACTAGGTATCGTCAGCTATCGTCTCCTTGCATAACTGAGTTTGTGAAAATATTCAAGGTTAATCCGATAGGAAGAGCTCTCGTCTACCGCAACAAACAGTTCCGTGATACCTACCAAGCGTATTATTATAATTATTTAATTATTAGGTACCTATGACATATCGCTAGGTGTAGCTCTGGCGCCCTGCCACGGGGCGCGAGCTCTGGAGTTGCTTGCTAGCGCACTCTGTTGTCTCTCCACTGACTTTCATCGACCCATCGAATGTATTCTAATGTTAGCATACATTACCAACGACATGTCAATATTTTAATCAAATTAACAAAGTTCTTTGTTTAATTTATGACTACGTTTGATAGAATGGTTATTTAGGATTACGTTAATAAAAAAATAACCATCACCTCCCTTCTCTCCAAAGTCATGGAGTGAGTGATCAACACGCAACTCCTGAGATACCTAGAGAATCACGATTTGTTGAGCGACCGACAATATGGCTTCCGCCACAGTCGCTCGGCTGGTGACCTTCTAGTGTAGTATAGTATCTCACAAACCGTTGGACTCTCGCAATCGAGAGTCAAGGCAACGCATTGGCAGTGACCATAGATGTAGCAAAGGCGTTCGATCGAGTCTGGATGGTGCCGGGGTCTCCTAGCGAAGTTACCAGCATACGGGTACGGGCTTCCCGAGGGACTATGCAAAGCTTTCTGCTAAGCAGATGCATAAGAGCCGTCGATGAGGGTAGTTGCTCCGATAGCATGCAGCATAAATGCAGGCGTCCCGCAAGTGTCTGTGCTGTCCCCAACACTGTTCTCACTGCATATTATTGATATGCTGTCTATTGACGGCATTCATTGTTATGCGGACGACAGTACAGGGGACGCTCAATACACGGGCCGTGCTAATATCCCTCGTTACGAGGTGGAGGAATGCCGCGAACAGCTGTTGTCTGAAATCGAGAGTACACTAACTAGTGTCTCCGATTGGGGTCGACTAAACCCAGTCCATTTCAACAACATTAAGACACAAGCCTGCGTGTTCACCGCTAAGAAAACCCCATTTGCTGTAGCTCCACAATTCCAGAACACGTCCTTGAACATCAGTAAAAGGATCGGGATCCTTGGCGTCGACATTTCTATCAACGTTTGTTCCGACGTCACTTGGAAGACAAGGTTAAGCTGGAATCCAAAAAGCTCGGAATGCTCAACAGAGCGAGGCAGTACTTCACATCGGGGCAAAGGCCGCAATTTTATAAGTCGCAAGTCCTTCCTCATATGGAGTACTTACCGCTGTCAACTTGGCACCTGGATACCAGCTTGGGCCTTTACGACTCAGTTCAGCAACGTTTTTTCTAGCAACGACCAGAATGGTTTCGTACTGAGTGTTCTCAAACGAGCTTCCTTCTGCGGACACTCAGACTGTGGAATGAGTTTCCCGTCGTGGTTTTCCCAATGGAATGGAGTACAGCATGAGGTTCTTCAAAAAGGGTGTGAAGAGATTTCTGCAGGGTCGGCAATGCGCGAGTAACACCCCTGGTGTAGCAAGCGTCCGTAGGCTGAGGTAACCGCTTACCATCAGGCGGGTCGTATTCTTGTTTGCTACTAAAGTAGTATTCAAAAAATATCAAATACAGGTCTGCAATTTTATGGAGCCGTGAAAAAAACAAAGTCAACTCAATCAAATTATAACACATAATGCCACATATTTTGACGCTCGCAAGCGAATCAAAACCTAGGGTAGGTACTATTGTCCCCTTGTTCTTCTGTGATATAATCCCTGCCTAAAAATAGTCAGTCCGCAAAACATTTTTATAATATCTCGGTAGAACCGAACTCTGGCTGCGGGTAAATTAGAGAGGTCGGGAAAAGCGAATTGAGCTTGTGCAATGGACAGTGCATTGTCAGTGGGTAGGCAGAGGCACTTAGGCAGAGAGAGTCACGTATAGTGTTGTGTTGTGTTGACGTATTGCGGGTGTATGCGCAGTCGCTGTGGGTGGAGGAAGGAGGTGCGGGCGTGGGCGGCGCGCGCTGCTCGCTGTGCTCCGCCACGGTCGCCTGCCGCCGCCACAGCGCACACATCATCGTATGGAACCCCACCACCGCCCGCTGTGTTCGAATGTGACCTCTCTCCCCCTCACCTCACCCACCGCACCGGCCGGCACCGTCCGACCGACACCACACCACCTCATCACCTGCCCTACCACGTACCATACCTCATCCTCCGACATCACACACGTGCCCTAGCTAGCTAGACTAGGTCGCTTCTCGTGTTCTCTCATCGTTTTGTTTGAAATGCTTTTCATAACTAGGTCGATCTGATAATGGGATACTCAACCGATACCCACTTGTTTAGTCATGAGGATTTTTCATCAGCATTACCAGTTCATTATGTAGGTACTTTCTAGTGGACTTGCTAGTTATTATTATTAGTCACTTGTAGATATCTAGTCTTAGTAGAAGGTAAATAGATGTTGTAATTCAATGATATATTTTATCAACTTTAGCATATTACCTATTAAGTTGAACAATCGACCTACATTACTTACCACCGATGACTCTAACCAGGTAAGTAAGCACCTAACCACAGAGTCATGGAAACTAACATCTGAAATACAATCAAAAGTGATCGCTTAGATTTAACCTATCTGGCTGAAACCGAGAGGTCGTCGTAGGTGATCATCTACTAAACGGTGCACTCCAACCAAGGGTACACATATAATGTACCTCCTCCATCTTACCTTGTGTGGAAGTGTGAAGAAAAGTTCTAAACAGTTCAGCTCGAATGTATATCACTATTCATTCACTGTACTTTAGCCGTTGGTGTTTATTTAGCGAGCTACACGGCACATGCACGGCATGGATGCGCCGAGCGTGTAGCTGGTGTAGCTGCGCATGCGTGGATGTGTGATGTGTTGATGCATGGTATGTGTCTGCGCGCAGAATCTGTCGGAGGGCAAACGGCGGCGCAGTTCGTACGCGCTGCCGCTGGAGCGCGAGGCGCGCAAGAAGTCGTCGGCGGCGGGGCTGGACATGCGCGAAGTGGAGATCCTCACAGCGGCGGCGGCGCAGGGCTCCCAGGACGAATTGCGCCGCGGCCAGAACGACATCATGAAGCGCATCCCCGGCGACGCGGAGGCCACCACCGTGCTCGTTGGCGCCGTGGGCTTCCTCGACCAGCCCACAATCGCGTTCGTGCGCCTCGCCCACGGCATCCTGATGCCCTCCATCACCGAGGTGCCGGTGCCGGTACGCTTCATGTTCATCCTGCTGGGGCCGAGCGGCGCCGACCTCGACTACCACGAGGTGGGTCGCTCCATCTCGACGCTCATGTCCAACCCCGCGTTCCACTCGATCGCGTACAAGGCGGACGACCGTCGCGAGCTGCTCTCCGCCATCAACGAGTTCCTCGATGACTCCATAGTCCTGCCGCCCGGTGACTGGGAGCGACAGGCGCTGCTGCCCTTCGAGGAGCTGCGCGCCAAGAGTGAGATGATCCGGCGGCGCAAGAACGACGCGCTGCAGCGCAAGCGAGCCGCCGGCGCCGATTCCGAGCCCGCCGCGCCGCACTCCGACGAGAAGAAGGCGCTGCTCGCCGCCGAGGCCGGCGGCTATCCACCCAAAGAGCCCGACGACCCGCTCTCCAGGACCGGCCGGCTGTTTGGCGGTGAGAGTTACCAAAAAAACACTATTTAGATTTTTTCTCATATTTACGTTCAATGACGCGATGAAGGACGTTAAAAAAACAGTAAAAAAAAACTATCAAATTTTGAGTTTTGGCCTGTTGCCATATGGCCACGCTAGTACCTACTGTCGTTGCAAAAAACCACGTTTAATGCAAGGACAGTAGGTACTGAGCGGTTACCGTACGTAACTCATATATAGAGTTGCGATGGTTGTTAGCCTTACCGTACCGCTCATTTGCTACTAATTGCTAATAAATACAACTCATTCATTAATAAAACTAAAATATTTAAATTATTAAAAGAAACAAAAAACCCGACAGCATAAAACAAAAAATAACTAAAAAGAGAAAAACAAGCTCTTAAATCTATAGAATTTTGAATATAACTTGAATTTTATAAGGTATTGCAGTCGGGGATAAACTAATATTACAAAAAAAACAACATACTTAGATTATTTAATAGGAAGGGAATTCAGGCCAAAGAATTGTGGTGGTAAAATATTATGATGTAGAAAATCACTTTCCATAATCATTAAAAATTAATTTATTAAAAGAAACAAAAAATCCGACTGCGTAAAACAAAAATTTGTTTATCCCCGACTGCAATACCTTATAACATTCAAGTAATATTCCAGAGCTTCTTTTTCTCTTTTCAGTTAATTTTTGTTTTCGCAGTCGGATTTTTTGTTTCTTTTAATAATTTAATTTTTTTGTAATATTTGTTTATCCCCGACTGCAATACCTTATAAAATTCAAGTTATATTCTAAATTCTTTAGGTGAAAGAGCTTGTTTTTCTCTTTTCAGTTAATTTTTGTTTTACGCAGTCGGGTTTTTTGTTTCTTTTAATAATTTAATTTATTTCAGACTTTTTAGTTTTATTAATGAATGAATTATATATATTATTAAGTAAATGAGCGGTACGGTAAAGTAAAGCTAACAACCATTGCAATTCTGTGAGTTACGTACGGTAAACGCTCAGTAGGTTAGGTAATTATACTGGCCTTGCATTAAACGTGGTTTTTTGCAGTTTTCTTCAAAATGGTAGCATAAAAGTATTATAATATATACATATTTGGAATGGGCTATTTACAAGCTTTCATTTGATACCCATATTGTTATAATAACGATATTTTTGTTTTTAATACCCCCCCTCTTTTTTTATTCGTAGACGCCATATAAAAATAATATACCCTATGACGCTCCTACAGTTAAGACGAATCTAACGACACCTCATAGGTTGAAATCCATCGAGCCGTTTAGGCTGTAGAGCGTGCCAAAGAAATATACATACATACATACACTCGAAAAACATAACCCTCCTTCCGGGTCAGTCGGGTAAAAAGGAAAGAAAATTTGCTGGAGATATCACTACATAGTATAAAATGAAGTCGCTTGCCGCGTCTGTCTATCTGTCTGTCTGTGCATACTTACATTTTTTAGTTCGCCATTTAAGTACTTATTAAGCAATTCACGAAAGCTGACAAACACAATCAGCGAATTAGAATAATTACCGACTGTGTATTATTTTATGTTAATAAATAAAATAAATAGTATGGATTTACAATAACAAAAGACGGGTGAGGTCCATTGGTTTAGCTAAACAAACTCAACTGCTAACGTTGTTATAAGGAAACGCTAGTTCCTATCCTAATGTATTGCGGTTTAAAATATATAGCGGTATGTGTGTGTACAGGCGTGATTCGGGACATGAAGCGGCGCTACCCCTTCTACTTGTCGGACTTCAAGGATGCACTGAACGGCCAATGCGTCGCCGCTACCATCTTCATGTACTTTGCGGCGCTCTCCTCCGCTATTACCTTCGGTGGGTTGCTCGCGGAGAAAACTTACGGCCAGATTGGAATATCTGAAACCCTGGTAGGTGTTCCGCGCATGGTATGTATGTTAATGAGATTGCGGGTAGGTTATATAGTGTACCTAGTAAACGAGCGTGTCGTGTGATGCCGGTGTGTTGCAGGTGTTCACGTGCGCCGGCGGTATTCTGTTCGCGCTGGTAGCGGGACAGCCGATGATGATCACTGGCGCGACGGGCCCGTTGCTACTGCTGGACGAGTCGCTCGCCAGCTTCTGTCACGCGTACGGCTTCGACTTCCTCGCTGCCAGGATGTACTGTGGCATCTGGATGATCGTCATCGCACTCCTAGTCGCCTCCGTCGAGGGCAGCGTCGCCGTCAAGAAGATTACGAGGTAACGAACGCTCCAACCGAACAAATGGAATATGCATTATATGAAATTCACTCACGGTACCTAACTAATGATGCGTCTGCAGATTCACCGAGGATATATTCGCTTTCTTGATATCCCTCATCTTCATATCGGAGCCGATCACCAGCCTGATCAGCGTGTTCCGCGCCCACCCGCTCGGCGCCGACTACTGCCCCACCGGCAACGAGACGGCCATCAACGGTACTAATATAACGACGGTTAATTCTACACTTGCAGGTATGTACCTACTTATCGAGGAACAATCCCTTAGAGTAGCAATACCGAGAAATCCGATTCCGACTAGTCAGTGATTTTGAACAGTAAAGATCAATCACTGCATCGTGTGTTCTTGACTTGGCCAATCAGAGCGCATGTGTCCTTGAATTAGCCAATCAGTGAAACTTTTCAAAATAATTTACACAGTGCCATCTGCCAAACTGCACAGCAGTTAGTTGGCAAACAATTAATAACAATGGGTAATACATTCATTTTAAATAGTTTACTACTACACCTTTTTTTATACCACTAAGGTGGCAAACAAGCATACTGCCTATATACGTTAACTTTAATTTTAAACTGCTTTGAGATAATGAGATTTTATTATTTAATACAGAACATTCTTTTTTGAAATATTCTGGTGGAAAACTATTAAATACCTATCGCAAAGTTCTTGTGGCATAGTAATTTGATGGAATGTATTTTTGTATAAACAGCTTAGCTCTAGTTTGCCTATACGTGTCTGGTAACCTGAAACTAAAAAAATTGGAAAAAAATAAAATAGAATTGTTTGGTACTGTTTTAAAGCCAATAGATATGCAACTTTGTACACATCGAACAATTAACCCCAAAGAAGAGTAATGACGTTAGTTTTGTTTGAAATCTATTCGTCGTGTCTCCACTGCCGCAAATGCGTTCTGGTTCTGATTGGCTAAGTCAAGGACACACTAAACATAAACCCCCTTATTAATAAATAAGGTGTAAGTCAGTCTTTTAATACCCAGGTATTAAGATAGCCTCATCCCTTTTTGTTTATATGACATTAGAAAGTGACGGATATATTTTAATCCTAGGTATTACCTCAGAGTAGATAAATAATTACTATACTTGACTTAAACCTTATTTATTAATAAGGGGGTTAGAGTAGTGATCGGTCCTTACTGTTCAAACTCACTGGACTAGTTGTGGAATTGGACTAGTATCGGATTGCTCGGTAATTTCTCTTAAGAGTAAAGCGGTTTCGCTGCAGCAACAGGGCGGTAGCCAGGCAGGTGGCCAAGATGGTAGATACTTTATAGCATTTGACTGGCTGGCTACCACAAAATTCCCTACTACCGTGCTATGATTTCCGCGTGATATTTTAAAAGTCAAGCTCATTATAGGAATAGAACTTGGAACTCGCGATCATCGACGACACATCTATCTTCGCGTTGTCACGTTAATGTATCATAATATTGCGTGCAGGCAACTCTTCATCGGTAGCGGAACCGGTACCGCCGCTGTCGCTCGGGAAGATGCTGCCGCAGCCGAACACCGCGCTCTTCTGCACCATACTGACTCTCTCCACCTTTATCATTGCTTACTACCTCCGCATTTTTCGAAATGGAAAGTTCCTCGGTCGCAGTGTAAGTATCCCTCGAATCATTTCATAGAGTGGTCTAACTGGCCCGTATCTGCTTTCTCAATATTACACTCATGAATAGACAATTAAATGTCAATTCGAAGCCCAACCACATTTCCGGTATAGTGGGCCGCATCTGCGTCATCGGACGATTTGTAAATTACTTCTCGTATATTTTGGCTCGTTTAGACATATTTACTCGTGTATCACCTTCAAATGAAAAAATTACCTATTACAACTGATGTCGTCACAAACGAGACACGTATGGATGAGTGGTGTCGGCTGCTGACTTTTTCGCCGGAGTTTTCTCGGTTCGAGTCATATTTCGAACTGGTGTAGTCATTTTTGTTAACGTTCATGAGTGCCTTACGCCTGACTGAATGAACTTGGGCTTTATTGAATAAATACTTTTTGATTTTCACTTTTATTTTATTTTAAGATCATATTTAAGAGATTTTTTTTGATCGATAAGTACGTGTGTTGTGTACTGTACTCAGGCGCGTCGCGCGCTGGGCGACTTCGGGGTGCCGATCGCGATAGTGTTGATGGTGGGCGTGTCGTGCGTGGTGCCCGTATGGACGGAGACGCTGCGCGTGCCGGCCGGGCTCAGCCCCACGGCGGCGCGCGCCTGGCTGGTGCCGCTCAACCCCGGCCTCGACACCATCCCCGTGTGGGCCGCCGTCGCCATGGCCGCTCCCGCCCTGATGGTCTACATCATCGTTTTCATGGAGACTCACATCGCCGAGTAAGACGTCGCACGAGCGACGAGTTTTTTTAAATAATATATATATTTTATTTATTATAGTTAGTAATCTTAGCTTTTCATGAAAACACGGTCGTAGCGCTTCGACTGCTTCCCCTTTTCGCCGTGCACTCGCGTCGATGGCTATAGCGAAATATCTAAATTCCATTAATGTGTTGCGAATGAAATTGAAGCTTTGCGAATTATCGACTCGACTACGTGTATTTTCGCTCGTCGATGTATGGAGAGAGAAGCACGGAAGTGATCGGCGATACTTCCCCCCGTAGGTTGATAATCGATAAGCCGGAGCGTCGGCTGAAGAAGGGCAGCGGGTTCCACATGGACATCGTGATCATGTCGTTCGTGAACGCGGTGTGCGGCTTGTTCGGCGCGCCGTGGCAGTGCGTCGCTACCGTGCGCTCCGTCAGCCACGTGGCCGCGCTGACCGTCATGTCCACCACGCACGCGCCGGGAGACAAGCCACACATCGTCGAGGTCAAAGGTAACTTATATAGGCTAACCTGTACTCATAACACTCGGACGCCATCTCGCACGAGTGACATGCACCGCACCCGATGTACCTATATGTAATGTAATGTAATGTATCGACGACAGAGCAACGGCTGACCTCGTTCCTGGTGGCACTGCTAGTGGGCGTGTCGGTGCTGGCGTCGAGCTGGCTGCGGCTGGTGCCGATGGCGGTGCTCTTCGGCGTGTTTCTGTACATGGGCATCTCGGCGCTCGGCGGCATACAGTTCTGGGACCGATGCATCCTGCTGTTCAAGCCGGTGAAGCACCACCCGCAGGTGCCGTACGTGCGGCGAGTACCCACGCTGCGGATGCACCTGTTCACGGTGGTGCAGGCGGCCGGGCTGGCCGTGCTCTACACGGTCAAGTCGTCGCGCTTCTCGCTGGCGCTGCCCTTCTTCCTGGTGCTCATGGTGCCTCTGCGCATCTGCCTCGGATACCTCTTCACGCCGCTGCAACTTAGAGCGGTAATATAACCCTTTAAATAAATACAGCAATTTTTTTTTAATAATTAATCAGGTATATTAACTTCTCACCGACCGATCGGCTGTAAAAGCAAGTTAACTATTAACATTAAAATTTACCAATTACAGGTCGGTTAACTAAAGCTGGCACGTTTGACACATTTAAACGTTGCGGTTGTGTAGTGTCTGTGAATAAACGCGCGGTCGCACTGCATGCGCATGCGCATCATGAAAAGTGTCCGACTCTGGCTGTCGGCTGGCGGTCTGGCTTTATGAATATAAAGGAGACAGTTATTGTTTTGCTTTTGCTACTGCTCATAAATATAGAGTGATCTATTTAAGCATTCGTCGATTAGAATTGACTGATTAGAGGCAATAATGTAATAAAACTTACTGTATCATGAAATTGCATGTGTGAATAATGTGAACGTGCCAGCTTTCGTTAATCGACTTGTACTACTATTATAGTTAGAAGGCGTCTATTGACAGAATCAAAATGTGAGAAATACTGTAAGTATCACATTATTTTTTTTGTCTTTTGTATGGCCCAAAATGTACCTAACGGCGTGAATGTAGAAAAAAAATCTACTTTCGTACGACAAAGTACGTACGTAAGTGCGTAAGTGCTTGTACAGCAAAGCCACTATTTAAATTCGGATCCAGGACGAGAGTACAAGACCGATGCTGTTGCTAGGATGTAAGACAGGGTGACGTAATTTCCCCGAAACTTCACCACTGCTACGGAGGATGTATTCAAGCTCTTGGATTGGAAGAGATATGGCATCAACATCAATGTTGAACACCAAAATGAATATGGACAAGACAAAAATTATGTCTAATGTTCATATCCACCAATGCCGGTGATTGTTGGTAGCACTGTTCTCGAAGTTGTAGACGAGTTTTTTTTTACTGTTTATAGGCCTTTGTTTTGACCACAATCTCACCATGGTAAGTGATGATGTGGCCGAAAGTGGTAAACACACACACTTATATTTAGTCTCATTATAAGCATATGAATAAGAATGATAATTGTGGAATTATGCCGGTAGTTGGACGGTGCCCAAAAAGACATCGACAAGGACAAGGACGACGAGCCTGACTTCTACGAGGAGGCGCCGCTGCCTTAGGCGCTGCAGCTGACATCGACAGCACCACGCCACGCTGGGGCGCCACGACACGCTGCGGTGTCCCGCCACGCTTCTGTGCCTCGCCACGCCGCACTCCGTACAACTTGGGCACTACAACATCAGACAGAAGTCATACGCGACCCCGACGCAACATCTAAACATCTTCCTTATATTGTAGATAGATAGTCAAATAATGATCAGTGCAACCAGCGCGGGCGGTGATGAGACATCAATGTACGATAAGTACTTCTTCCTAATAAATAATTAAAGCGTGCGTCGTTGGTGCGAGTTTATTACAAGTTACGAGTGAAAGCGACAGTAAAACGTCACAGAAATCATTCGATTTATAGTCAATTACATTATCGAGTAAATCGATGTGCGATATTTTTGAGATATTGTTCTATATGTACTTACTTATATAATTTAAGTCAATAAGAACTATTTTTCCAAAATCTTTTATTTATATAAAGTCTAAGTTATATAAAATATATTGAGATATAGCAATAAGTTTCACGCCCGTTGGGGTATTGATATGTATATAATGGCGACTACTTACAAGTAGCCTACACTGTACCAGATGAGGTAGGTATCTATTTAATGGATGTATTATTGGTAATTAGTACTGTGCTGGTACTGTGTATTATACTTAGTTATTCTGGTATTGCTTTTCTAATAATTATTGCACCACGACTTATTCGCCTCCTTCAATAAACTATGAATGTTTTCCCAACTGGCCGGGTCTGACGTCACCGGTTATTGCATGCCGTTTATATACGTAATTTATTGCATACTATTTATTGTTATTACCTGTATGTATTGTATGTACGGGTAATACTGGCATTAATGTAAGTAATGTATTAGGTACTTAGTATTGTTACTTAGTTAGTTATTAAAGACAGTAATAGTCGTGCTAAGCGCGCACGGTCGCCGGTCGGTTGACAATACGCAATGTGATACCGATGAGTATTCGTGTCGAACACGCTCTATCACCGTGATACATTATTACAGTAATTGTTAAAAATAATATTTTATTAGTGGATAGTAGCTACAGTACTGAGTTAGGAAGTAAATATTATTAGCTTTAATCACGTGTTTACGGTGAGTGCGTCCTTCCGTCCACTAGCGAGTTTATCACACACAATACAACACAATGTCAAGTACGACATATATACTATAGCTAGCACTGGGCGCACGCGGCTCCGTCCGTCCGTCCGTCCGTCCGAGCGTCCGCTCCGCGCCGCGCGCCGCGCGCCGCCGCCTCGCGCTGGCTGGGTGCGTACCTACTCCCGCAGCGCGGGTAGCTCTCGATGATGGTGTACAAGGATATTATTTACTTTACTTGTTATTCGGAGCATGCTATCGAACATAAACAACCTCGCAATCGCAAATTTAGTTTCACAATTTAGCCTCAAGGCGGCGCTGATCCGACACTTTGAGTTTACGTTAACTCTATCCAGTCGTAAAAAAAACTCGCACTAAGTATACAGATGGGAATGTCGCGTCACCGAGCGCCGAGTGGGGCGAGTCGAGCTCGTGGCTGCCACAAGCCAAACTAATAGTGCCAAAGAGGAGTTCGTAGAATGTCCCGGTTAGTTCCGTCATTAGTATAGCGAAGAATACGCTAGTCGTCGACGTTAATTCGTCGACTATTGCGTACAGTTTTATGATACAGTAAAATATGGAATTATATTTAATTTTATTCGGTAGGATTAAATAAATAACAATTACTTATAATTATAATATTTCAATTAAAAAGTACTTTCAACGAGCATTATTAATATTATTATGCGAGACGTTTTAAAGGTTGTGTTTACTTTTTAATTTTTTTTTGTGGTAGGCGCTGTAACTGAAATTCCGCCTTTCTTAAAAAAATAGAAAAATGAAACACGGCATGTAACGTCTCGCATAATATTAATAATGCTTTTTGAAAAGTACTATTTTGAATAAAAATATTTTGAATTGTAAGTCATTGTTATTTATTTCCTGCGTAATAAATTTAATTTTGTATTGATATTAAGTAAGTATTCAATTGGATTTACCACTTTTTATTAATTAATTATGCAGAAACAAATTAAAAAAGTTAATCATAACAATGGCACGTGCCGAAAGATGATGCAATGTTTAAAATAGACACGCAGATATGAATTACCATGAAACAGAAAGATAGCTCATCAAAATGGTAAGCATGCAACTGCTCGCATGCTCTGCATCTAGAGTTTAGCGCGCTTATTCCGTATGCATACATACACGATTAGTCCGTATGCGTACTGGCGCTGTACATTATGGAACATTTGCGTACTGCTCTTGTAAAGATTGGAAGAACTTAGTAAAAATCGTTATTTCCAATCTATACGTGATTAGTTCCACGCCATTGCGTTCTGGCCTGGTATAGAATGGAAAGACGCCACGACGTGAACGCGCCACAGGTGGCTCGGCCACAAGGCACGGCACGTCCCGCTCGAGCAAGCAGGACTCGGCAACTTTAGTTCTCTTGGTAGTTTGTGGACTCGGCCACGCACGCACGGTGCACTGTGCACGGTGCTCGCGGCGGCGGCGCACTGACACGGATTCATTTGCTGTATGATACGATGCCATTATGAGGGACCTCGATTGTTTAATTATTATGTATTATTTATTTTAGGTTAAATAATTTAGTTAGATACGTATTTATTTTATCGAAATAAGTAAGTGAGGTAGGCTGTGCTTCTGTAGGTATCTCGACGAATTTGAACGGTTTTGAAAAAAAAACATTTGAAAATGTTTACATAATGTTAAATACGTACTTCAAACGTATGCATACCTGCTAGCTTGTCCCGATGGGCAATTTAGAGGTAGGTACCTTGATGTATGTTATGTTCAAGGAAAAGAGAATGTTATGTTACACTAATTTATTATCTACAAATTATCAAATGTTAATTTAAGTGTTGAGTAATAATTGTTATATTATTATTAAGTACTTTTCTTAAATACGGAGATATGATCAAATTCATACCAAACGTATTGATACATTGAACATATTTATTCATACTATACGTTTGAAGTTCGTACGTATTCTATACATTTTGTTCATCAGAAAATACGGTCTATCGGCCCTGGGATCGCTATACACATTGGTTATGTAAAATGCACGCGGTATGTATCAATCAATTATTATACTTTGCCTATAGGTACTTACCAACAAAAAAAAAACTAAAGTTTGTCAATAAAACATCTTTTAAAACAACCTAAGTCTTGCATTAAATACAACAATAATATTAAAAAAGTAGCTCGCTTATTCGATAATAACCGAAATGATCTTTCATGTAGTGCATTAAAACTTATAGAAATACAGTATTTTAACCGTAACGGCCTCTTAAGCTTAACTTCCCATACGTATTCTTCAAAGTTACGACATTGCTAGTCTCCCAGTCATCAAGTAAGATAAAAGTATAATAATATTCATTCTAATTGCCTGCTTTGGAAGTTATACTTACAGTACATTTTACTAAAGAAAAATATAAGTACCTAAGTAAATAGCAGACTCGAGTAGATTAGGTAGCACCAGATTAAAAATACCTACGTATCGTAATAGTAACTTTTTTGATACTTTTGCCAAAATACTCGATGTGCAATATTTTGACTTATTGTAAGTAGTCAATAAATGTGCTATAATTGTAATATTCGTGTTGGTAGGTATGATCAAAGAAAATCGTAACTCTATAATGAGCAAAAGAACGCCAAATTTTCAATACATTTAGGTACAGAACTGAATGGTGGTTGCAAGTCTTGGAGCGAGCTCGGAACCCTGCCTGCCCTCGCGAGTGCCTACATTCAGATGGGGATCTATCCAAGTTATTTTTGTAGTACAAAGATCGAAAGTTTTCTTCACAATTTGGTACCTATGTTTTTTTGAACTAGTTCAATGTGACCTTAGTACTTACAATCAGCTTCAAAAAAAGATGATCATTTTAGTACCTTTTCATAATAACCTTTTGACACTATCTTGACAGTTTGTATGGAAACTTTGAATTGGGTAATGTGACACGGTACTAAAATGCCCAGCTACTTTTGACGTTGACTGTACTTAACTTATTTAAGAATATTGCAATAAATTAGTTATTTTTTGGTGGTAGTTAAGAGGAGGGTACCTATTGTGATATCTAGTCATATCACATCACAGACGCCTAGCTATATAGCCGGCCAGATGCTAATGCTAGTAGGGTAAATATGTGAGGGTGGACAACGAGCTAGTACCTATTATGATTGTTAAGAGTAGCCGCGATTCCTTAAGTTATAAACCTAAAATAAGTTTAATTATTATAAATTAGTTTGTTATTTTGTTGTTGAAAATGTTACCAATATAACATCATTACAATAAATTAGTTTTATTTACAATATTATCCTGCATGTGTGGTCGTATTATCTCCAGGTAATTACCTACTTCTACTATGATCACTCGATCTTTGTAGTTATTCAGAATTCGTCGTATTTCTTACTTATTACCGTCTTGTGGTCTTACCCAACCGGATGGTCTTCGCCCTATTGACCTTAATAAGGGGGCGTTCATAAACAACGTGAGGCGATTTTGGCGATTTTTCGAACCCCACCGCCCCTACGTAAAGAATGCAACCCTATATTTTGGATGTAGTCCACGATTATTTACAGAACCGTAAGGTCACTGTCCACTATGCGGGCGCGTCGGTGTAAAAGGGAACAACGAAAGGCTATGTCCAGGGTTCTATCAGCGGTCCATTGTAGTGCCTTCGGGCACATATTCAGGCCTTCGCTGACGATATCATCATAATGGCAGCTGACGACCAGGTCCCCAACCTCAACGCCAAAATCAATGAGGCTTTGGAAGTTGTAGCGGCGTGGGGAGCCAGGAATAAAATGAGGTTTGGTGCCAGCAAAACGCAGGCTATTTTAATTACCCGTAGGTAAGAAACGGCAACCGGAACCAGAGTTCTACTTTAAAAACGACCGAATAAAACTGGCGAGTGAGCTCACGGTCTTGGGTGTATACACTACGGAGTAAACTCACCTTTAAGTAGGTACATCTCACATAGAAAAGGTCGCAACAAAAGCTGTGAAAATCTACAGAGCCATTTCAAGGGCGGCACGAGCGACGTTGGATGGGACCCGTGGATGGGACTGAATCACGACAGGACAATTTACATTTCTTCAAATATGTATGGAAATATTGTCATTATTTTCAAAAAAAGGAACACGCTTAACTTCGAATTTACGGACAAGAAAAACAAATCCATTGCAGGAGCGTTTTTTGAATTTGGAAAATTACAGCGCTCCAGCAATGCTAGGGTTATTAAATATCTTTGATAGGATCTCTTTTATCATTCTTGGCATACCAAAGCTCTGTACCAAAGTAAGTCTCTTTGTTTAGTACATGTGGCAGTGGCTGTATAGCCATAAATGCGTTTGCCTTTCGGCACAGATGATAAATAGAAAATTGGCGGCAAAGCTGAAAATTTGACTTGATTTGTTCTTAATCAATATGAATTTAATAATTAAGGGGAAATCGTGGGGGAAATCAATAACATTATCTTTTAGTAATTGCCCCAATATGACTAAATTAAATGTAACTTTCAATATTTATTAATTAAATTAAATGTATAATATAAAAAGTATGTTTTATTTCCCTGCATTATTTTGAGAAATCACTATTGTATGCCTCGGCCCAAATGGCAATATTGCCTGTCTCGTATTAGTCCTCGCTTACGGGTCGGCCTTCAAACTCATACTCGACCTGCAATTGCCTATTTCACGGCCTTTGCAATAATGTACTATTCCGTCATTGAGCCTATAATCTTATATGATGCAAGTATCTGGTATCGCGCAACTACCAAAAAAAGTATCAAAATAAAATTCGATAGTTTAACTAGATCATTTGCAATTAGAATCAGGAAGGCGCACCGCACCGTATCCCATACGTCCAGCCTCGTACTCAGTGGAATTCTACCTCTAGATTTGCGAGTGAAAGAGACTGCAGAAACTACAGGCCAAAAGTGGGAAACCACTGGCTCAATACCCAGACAGAACAATGGAAACGAGGGTGGATATTTTTGACCTACCACACCCAGCAGACTCCGATCAAATTTGACTTGTTACTTTAACAAAATAATAATAATAATTTTATTGTGATGGAAAAATGTCTTTACATAGATTGTTGTGACACTGATTCCTAAACTGAGTCAAATACCTACTCGTAGTTTAGGATTCGGTGGTCCTTACTTAAGACTAGATGGCTCAGGTTTCCACCCAATACAATAAAAAAATCAATCTTAAAGACTAAACAAGTAAAACAAATTTGGACAAACAAACTAGTTAGATGACCGTGTGTTAAGAATGTCCCAGGATATTTATTTAATAACAAAACAGTTCATTTCACATTAAATGTAACCAATCATTCAATTTATGCTTTAAGTCATATTTATTAAAATATCATAATATTTGGATTTTTTATTAACATTATTATATAGCCGGGAACTCAAAGCATCATACTGCCGGAGCGCGATAGCTGTTCTACAATTTACAGTGGGACAGACTAATGCACCGCGTCTTCTTTGAAGAATCTTGCCATCAAGGGGTAGTTGCGAGTGTCGTCGTAGTATGGATCGAAGTACGAACAATTGGCTCACTGTTAACTTCTGGCATTAGGTTCCTCATGATACGTTCACACTACACCTTGTACAATGTTACAGTGGGGTAGTCACGCGGCTTGAAATGAATTACTTTTAGGATGGCTCTTTGTGCTCTTTCTAATTTCAGTAACAATGTATTGAAGGTACCACCCCATACAGGAATACAATAGGTTATAAGCCTGACATAATGCAGAATACGCTGTATACCTACATGGTTGATGTGTCAGCAGAGTGACGCAAATTATTGAAGATATACAAGAGCCGCATAATTCGTCCTGCGAGTGCTTCTACTTGAGCGCGGCATTCCAATTTTTCATCAACTAACACGCCATGATATTTTACGCTAAGCAACTCTTGTCAATAACGAACAAGCACACTGTGATTAAGTTTCACAGAGATGAGCAGTAAGAGAAACTGTCTCCATACTCCTATGGAGACAGTTTCTCTTACTGCTCATCTCTGTGAAACGTACCTCCGTACTGGAGGTAGATAAAAACGTAGGTATTTTGTTTTTTCTATATTAACTGTCAGCAGATTTTTAGACAGCCATTCCATCACTTCTTTTAGAGCATTTTCAGCATACGATTTTGCTTTGGACCAGTTTTCTCCATATATTAGTAAAGCAGTGACATCTGCATAGGAGAATATGCTACAGTTTTCATTTTCAAGTGTAAGGCTGCACAAGTCATTAATACATATAAATGAAAAATAAAGTTAGCCCATGAATACTCCCTTGAGGAACGCCATAGCTTATTGGTTCCTCCCTGCTTACCATTGTACCAATGTTCACAGACTGCGATCGATTCGACAAGTATCTAATTTTAGTTAGTTTAGTTTTGGGGTCGGCAACACGCGCTTGATACCCCTGGTGTAAACAGTATAATCATGATTCTGTTTTTTTTTTAATTATGTAAGGAATTACTCAAAAACATTTAAATGCGTTTGTGCTGCGGCTAAATCAATACATAAGAAATAAAATTAAAAATAGTCAAGATAAGATCAAGATGACTTGGAAAATTATAAATAGTGAAACTGGAAAGTTCAAAGTACGTAATCATGATTTTCGACTTATACTTAATTATAAATCAATAAAATCTGATCAAGATGTTGCTGCCGCTTTTGAGACTTTCTTCACCAATATTCCAGTTTCGACTACCAAGTCTCTTAATTCTTCTGCCACCCTCGCTGTATCTTTACTTAAGAAAAATGTAACAGAATGTACTGTTGACTTTAAATTCTCAACTGTTACTTCTAGTGATATAATTAAAGCTTTCAAAACTCTAAATTTGAAAAACACTGTTGATCTATGGGGGCTTTCAGTTAAACTTATTAATTCTATAATTGATTGTTGCACCTCATTTAGCAGTTATCTATACTAATATTATAAAGAGGAAAGATTTGATTGTTTGTTTGTTTGTTTGTTTGCATTGAATAGGCTCCGAAAGTACTGAACCGATTTGAAAAATTCTTTCACTGTTGGGAAGCTACACTATCCCCGGGTGACATAGGCTATATAATATTTTCAAAAAAATTAGGGATCCTTACTAAATCTCCAATAATGTAACCCAAGGTGTAAAAAAATTACCTAAAATATTCATTACATCGCGTGCGCTGCGAAAACTATTGATGATAGAATAAAAAAATGTACTACGACTTTGCAGAACACATTATTATTTACAAAAAGTATCGCGATACCATATGTCTAACTATTATAGTTATGCCACAATAAGGGTTTTTCTATTTTAA
The DNA here is from genome assembly GCA_947623365.1 of Achlya flavicornis. Lineage (NCBI taxonomy): Eukaryota > Metazoa > Arthropoda > Insecta > Lepidoptera > Drepanidae > Achlya > Achlya flavicornis. The sequence goes on along the minus strand of OX392471.1, from coordinate 18,313,719 downwards.
AATTTTAATTGAAATGCCGCCGCTAGAAATGTCTCTCTATTTGTATCTTGGTATTAATCCTTATCAAAATAAATTACTTCATATCCAAGACTGCTTCAAAACCTTTATATAACTTTTTGAATTATTCAATTCGGACATTCCATTCAAAAGATATCACGAGTTTAAAAATATAAGTATTAGCAGAAAAATCACGTCACGGGTACGGGCCGTACGGCAGGGAGTCAATCTCTTTGCGTGTGGCTCAGTGTTTGTAATAAACGGCTTGACGGTAGGGTAGGGTAGGGAAGGGAGAAGGGGGAAGGGGGAAGGGCAGGGCAGGGTAGGGTAGGGTAGGGTAGGGCAGGGTAGGGCAGGGCAGGGCAGGGCAGGGCAGGGCAGGGCAGGGCAGGGCAGGGCAGGGCAGGGCAAGGCAGGGCAGGGCAGGGCAGGGTAGTGTAGCACGACAGGGTAGAGTAGGATAGGGTAGGGTAGCACCACAGGGTAGGGTAGGGTAGGGTAAGATAGGGTAGGGTAGCACCACAGGGTAGGGTAGCACCACGCGAACGAAGTCGCGCCGGGCAGCTAGTTTTGAATAAATGTATTGATTGTGGTGAGTTTCCTGATCTTATGAAACATAGTAAGGTAGTGCCTTTATTTAAAACCGGTAGTACATCTGACCCACAAATTTTAGACCAATTTCCATATTACCGACATTCAGTAAAGTATTCGAGAAAATTATACTTAATCAATTGATGGTACATTTCAATAGTAATAGACTGCTTCACAGTAAACAATTTGGTTTCACTAGGGGTCGCTCAACAACCGATGCTGGTGTTGTGCTTATTCAACATATTTTTGACGCCTGGGAAAATTCACGAGACACCATTGGTGTTTTTTGTGACTTATCCAAGGCTTTTGATTGTGTCCATCATAAAATACCGATCAGCAAATTACATCACTACGGCTTTAGAGACACTGCAATAGATCTTTTGATTCCTTACTTATGTGACAGAATTCAAAAGGTTGATGTTAATGGTAAAGTATCCCGTGGGTCATCAGTAACTATGGGTGTACCACAAGGTTCTATCCTTGGACCTTTTCTTTTTCTCATTTACATCAACGACTTACCATATCTTGTAGAAAAAAAACATCTGATAGTATTATGTGCTGATGACACTTCACTTCTTTACAAAGTGAATAGACATGATTTTAATTCTGACGACGTGAACAATGTTCTTTCTGTAGTCGTTGATTGGTTTACTATAAATATTTTTTGCTAAATGAGAAAAAACAAAATGTATCAGATTCAGTCTACCCAATGTGAGACATTCTGACACAAATATTGTAATTAAAGGCGAAAAACTGGATCTTGTTGAAACAACTGTATTTTTAGGTATCACTTAAGATAATAAGTTACAATGGAGACCTCACATTTGTAAATTGGTGGATAGACTTAGTTCTGCAGCTGATGCAGTGAGAAAAATTCGCGCTCTCACTGACAAATCTACGGCAAAATTAGTCTGTTTCAGTTACTTTCACTGTTTGATGTCTTACGGTATCCTCCTCTGGGGTAGTGGTGCCGAAATCAATAGAATTTTTATACTGCAGATAAAGGCTATCCGCGCATTTTTTTTTTATGTTTTTTATTTTTTTATGTCATTGGTTAGACAAGCAAGCAGACGGGCCACCTGATGGTAAGTGGTCACCGCCGTCTATGGACATTTGCAATACCAGGGGGATTTCCAATGTGTTGCCGACCTTGTAGAGCTCTTTTTACGCCTTTTTTGAAGAACCCCATATCGTAGCGCTGAGGGAAAACCGTAACCGTAACCGTAATTCCACATCCTAATGAATCGCAATAAGAACGTCCGACTAAAACGTTTTGTGGACGATCGAGGCGGCTCGAGGATGTGAGGATGAACTCCACATCGCCGGCGATCAGTGCGATGGTAGAAAGGTGATGATGGCACCAGGTAAAAAAGATCTTCCGAACACTCCCGAGATAAGTATGCCGTAAGAAAGGCAATCAAAAACTTTATCTGCAAAATATCGTCATATAATTATAGTGGGGTTCCTCGCTGAGATATGGCATTTTTTCACGGAGCCAGTTTCCTACCTTTTGCAGCGTAAAAAGTGTCACTTCAATGTTGATACAGAGCGTACATGCATCTAGTATGTGTAGTACTGTCCTAACATGTGTAACGCCCTATTACGGTAAGTTATTCTCATCATTTCAACAAAAAGATAGTCATAAATACAACAACATAGAAATTACACTTTTCTTGCTTTAGCGTTGGTTGATCCCGAGTTCCATATGGGTAGAAAAGTTTTATAACATGTAATTGACATATTCAAACTATTTTCTAAAATATAATTCTTTCTTTTCTATGACGTGATTGTCAGTTTTGGATTATCCTAAGTATGTTAATAACATCTTAATAGAATAAAATATTGCTTTATGAATAACAAATGTATTATTTGCAAACTTAATACTGGCGACGATGGCCGGTGAATTAGCGCAACTTAAAAGAACACGGCGTGCCATCCAGTCCATGGATGAGGGGGAGCTTACAACCCGCCTCGAATCTCTTCAAGACACTACAACGAAAGTTAAGAATATACAACAAGATATATAATTAATTACAGGAGATGGCAATGTTGAAACAGAAGCTGAATACAGATTGATCGATAAAACTCCTCGGTTTTAGAAATAATTTCTTAACACCACCAATCAACATTACAACAAGCCGCAGACCCAAGATTTCATTCCAACCATTGCCGGAAAAAAAAAACGAAAACTTCATAAAAAGGCTGAATACTTACCTACCTCTTATTGAACATGGGCGATCCTAAAACGAAGGTTTATTTCCTATTATCCACACTACCACTAGAGCTTCACGAACGGTTTTGTGACTTATGCTCCCGTCAAGTCCCATCGGAAATGACTTTTGAACAACTTTCCTTACTGTTGGGTAACTACATTGATCCGAAACCTAGTATCTGGGCGTCGCAGCATAAATTCATCTCTCGCACTCAGAACGGAAACCGTGACGGTGAATATATTATGTCTCAGAATTAAAGAAACTTACCGCGAATTGTAGTTTCCAGTGCAAAAGCTGTAGCACTTCTATAGCAGACAACTTCCTAGCACTACAGTTCATCCGCGGTCTTCGTGACGGTGACATACGCACGAAACTCCTTCAAGAGCGGGATACAAACGGCCACAGCAATGGAAATGGGTAAATCAGAAAATATGGCGATGGCACATAGATCTACAAGTTATTCTGACCACTCCATCAAAAGATTTCCAAACCAAGATCCTCTCCATCCAGGAATACACAATGTGAGAGGACTGAAGACGGACTCGTGTGGCGGCGGCACATCAACCAAATCGTGCCCTCAACCTTCGGCGGACGTCTCGATTAGCGGCGGAGAGACTGACATATCCAAACTATTTTCTTAAATATTATTATTTCTTTTCTATGACGTGCTTGTCAGTTTTGGATTATCCTAAGTATGTCAATAAATGAAATATTGCTTTATGAATAACAAATGTATTTTATGAATAACAAAAGTAAAAAATAGCATCTAACGTCACAAAATAAACAGTGACGATATTATAAGGAAATAAAAAGTTAAGAAGGCGGGTGCCTTTAAAAAAAAGCCCTGCCCCTCGGTGAGATGTGAGATTTGGCTCGACCCCCTCCCCTCCCCACTAATCTCACGTGAGATTTTACATTACCTATGCGTATTGTTTGCGTTGGATTTATTTAAAAACAACAATAGGTACCTACTATACCAATTTTTTAGAACGTAGTCTGGAATCACAGTGAAAATGTAATAGGTACCTACTGAATACCTACTTAATTATTACATTTTCACCGTGAACAATTAATAATACTTACTTAAAGCTACAAAAAATTTAAAATGTAACCCAGTGCTCTCGCAATTTTACAGTTTCTTCCGGAAAATACTAAGTGATATTTACCGCGCCCCGGCCACATAAACACCCCCACTACATACAAATAGTTCTACAACTACTCCGGACCGTATTTTCACGGATTCTGATCCTCTTTCTGATCGGATTAGGATCGGACGTAACCGCTCTAACGGTGCAATAGGGGTTATTATTATATAAGGAGAGGATTATACTGCGTGCTACGTAACGTAATAGGTAGGTTGGTATATTATGTGGATTTACAATGGATCCTTAATGTTAATAAATATCAGATTGACGTTTCCCTGGTCTATATTATAATTGCTTCAGTCAAAGCAAGTCTCAATAACCTTAGCTAAGAATAAGAAACAATGCCAGTGTCTGCTAATGAATTAATAGAGTAATCAGAGCGAGCTAACGATAGCCCAGGTGGTACCTACCTAGTGTTGACCTTCACCTCGTGAAATAGATGAACAGAACCCGCGTCACTGAAGCGGAGACGCGGAGACCGCGCGGGGCGCGGCGCCCGGTCGGGTCGGAGCGGCCGCGGCCGGTGCCACGGCCGCGGTGTCATCGCACGCTCGAACGCGCACCGCGGCACGTTGGTGATGTGGTGCCAGTGCCACTCTTCCACTACACCAACATGCGGACTACACCAACCAAAGCCCTTGAGACGATTCTTATGCTGCAGCCACTTGATCTCTTCATACAGCAGGAAGCAACGATGGCAGCCATACGACTCAAAACGCTTGGGCTCTGGAGAACAAACACCAAGGGGGCGCACATGGAAATCCTGGCAGGAGTATATAATTACCAGCCACTCATGGAAGCACCATGTGACCGCATCCTAAAAACACACATCTTTGAACGTCACTAAAAAGTGAAACTGTACGAAGAACCGAAAGACCAATCAGGTATCAATGAGATCCGTGTGTATACAGATGGCTCCAAAACTTCCAATGGTACTGGAGCAGGAGTCTTCTCACCAGACATCAACAAACACATATCAACAGCACTAGGCAGACACAGCTCCATTTTCCAATGTGAATTTGCAGCCGTTATCAAGGCAGCTAATGCAATCAAGAACAGAAATATCAAGGACTATACCATAAAAATCCTCATAGACAGCAATGCGGTCCTGAAGGCCTTGAGCAACAATTGTATTGACTCGGGTCTAATACTGGAGTGCCACCAAGCCCTTGAGGTGATAGCACAAAAAAACAATATCACCTTACAATGGATCAAAGGACACAGCGGATCGCATGGCAACGATGCAGCTGATGAGCTGGCTAAAGCAGGTTCAGGCGACATTGCGATAGGCCAAGAGCCTATCCTGCCACTACCCTTTAGCCAGCTCAAAGCGTGGACACGTAGTAGAACAATCGCAAAACACATTAGTAAATGGGCAAACACAGGTAACTGCAGACAATCTAGACTGGCGCTATCGACCTACGACAAGCGACTAACTAGAAATCTGCTCACCTTAAACCGTAAGGACCTACGAGTCATCGTAGGTACATTAACGGGTCATTTACCACTTAACCGACACTTGTTTTTTATAGGTGTTACCAACAGTCCTTTGTGCAGGGCATGCATGAAGACAGATGAAACGGCCGCCCACGTCATCCTGGAGTGCGAGGGAGTGGCTGACCAACGGGCGCAAATCCTCGGTCCTACGAGGTCGCTCCGCGAAACCTGTGGACATCCCAGGAGAGTCCTGCGTTTCTGGGCGGAGCTAGGCTGGCTGATGATTTAGCCAGCACAATTCACGCAAAAAGCGGCCTACTTGCGGAAAAAGGAGCCCCGAACAAGCCACTCTTCCACAGGCTACTATCTAGTGCTAGGTACATATCATATTATGATAGCAGTAGATAAACGCTCAGCACACCTGCAACCACCAAATCACGTCCTCCCATCCCTCTTAGTGGCTGCCTGACGTCCGGCCGCCAGATACATATATATATTTTTTTTATTAGCGTGGGGAAATCCTCCTAATTTACCCGACCACCCTGGGGGGAGCGGCCAGGTTATGCCGGACTTTTACCGGCTAAAACCCCACGGTGGTCGCCACCTGCGCTACAGAGTGGGGCGGGCTCTCGTGCAGATCGGGTACCTGCTCGCCCCTCCACGCGCGGCGCTGTGATAGCCCGTCCCGAGGGAAGTGTGATACCTCCCCCCAGCACCCTCGCAATGAGTTGTGACCACAACGACCCATCGTCCTCCTCGGGGCCGCTTCTGGACGTTCAGGGCCCCGCCCCGATTGCCCACGACCCCGAAGGTCCCCGTTTAGTCGCCTTTTACGACAGGCAGAGGAACGCCGTAGACCGTAGCTGTGATTCTAAGCCCCAGCTACAGGGCACGTCCTCCCCTCCCTCTTAGTGGCTGCCTGACGTCCGGCCGGCAGATACCTAGGCCACAGAGGATTTCCTCTTCCTTTATTCTGTGCCTAGGCCGCCGCTCTTAGTAAGCTACGCATCCTGAAAATGGAATTAAGTCAACACCTACATATTAGGTAATTTTAATTTGTGGTTCGCTTTCCTCTTACTTCTTCTGTGGTTGTTGCGTAGACAGGGTTGTTGAGTATAGTACGTAAAGAGGTAGTTTATACCTGGTTTATACTGTCTTGGTTTATCTTGAAGACTTTTTATTTATTTTATTTTTTTATACCACTAAGGTGGCAAACTAGCATACGGCCCATACATGGAAGTTCGTTTTGCTCACGCTTATCAACTTTTACTACGGCAACAACTCTTTCTTTAGGGTCGGATGCATGATGCGTGGTTATAGTTAGGTTAAAGTAAACGGTTAAAGTTAAATTTAACCATTAGAAGAATGCAAACTGGGTTGCATAATTATTTCAGGGTTAGTTAACTTTTAACTAAAATTTTCACCTTAATCTTAACCGCCCAAAGGCGATCGGTCAACATTAAGTTAAATTTATCTCTTAGCATTTTTATCTTTTCTATTTCAGCGGTTGTAAAATTTGACGAACGTTCTTTAGAACAATTAAAAAGATGTTAAATATGAGTTCCACAATATACACAAATATCAGTCAAATAATAAAAAAAAAATGTTAGTATGATCAAGAACGATACAATCATAGGCAAGCAAATAGGTACTCACTTAACGAAATATAAATTTGCCTTAAATTTATTTGGTGTACTATTGACGAAAGATAAAATTTACATTGTGCAAAGCTTCGGTCAAAGCTTGGTAATGGTTATAGTAAAGTTAAAGTTGACTCCGGTTACAACGTTAGCTAAAATGTACCAACAACCAACCCAAAACTCATCGTCAAACTCTCATTCCCTCACGTATTCCGCGCGCTCCATCTGCCTTTTATTCTGTTATCTGTGGTCAAACTATAATCAAGTTCATAAGGTGTCAGGGCTATTTTCCGACTTACATATTTTCCATATTCCTATATTGCCCACATTCAAAAAAATCCAATTTCTTATTTTTTTCCTATTGTTAATTTTCCGCATTATTATATTATTATTACTTTTACAAATTCCTATTTTTCTACATTACTTATTTTCTTCAAGGCAGTACAATCGTAACAATCAAAAATTTAAACTAATTTTAGATAGAATTGAATTTGAATTGAATTGAATTAAATGTAATTGAATTGAATAGAAATGAATTGAATTGAATCAAATTGAATCCTATCTTTCAAAAACTTTTATCAGAATGAAGAAAAACTTTTGAATTTAGTGAAAAATAAAAGCTAATTCATTTATTTGCCTATATAAAATGATCCTTGTGGCTATTTAGTGAAATTACGTATTTCCCAATATTCCTGTTGTTTCTACAACGTCAATTTTGCTGACAACTGTGTGAAAGGGACACGGCGCCTAAAAAGTTAGTCTCTGTCGAGACCGTTTTTCGTAACCTAAATTGAATTAAAGAATGAACGTTTTATTATAGAGGTTCAAAATCCAAGTCGAGCTATAGTGTGTAGCTATCCAGTTACGTAGTTTAAAATATCCTTGAATTTGGCAGTCTCCAGTTAAATTGTTAAGCTTTTTTATCTATGGTTATTTTATGCAGCAGTGCTGCATCCAACGGCCTTAAGCGAAAACAAAAAAATCGACGTCAAACATGTCAGTTACACACATAATGGCGGTGGTTGTGTTTTTTTTTTATATGTGAACAATTTCGGTAACTAATGTTTCTACAAAAAGTTTTGCAAGGAGCAACTCGTGCATCTTCCAGTCGGTTATCCCAGACGCATTCCAAACCAGAGCGACGATTAGAGTCGAAACTGAGGGAGCGGGTGCGAGTATGAAGCGTGAGCGTGTCGGTGCCGCGTCGTTTTATCCTATTGAATTAAGTGGTGTGTGGTGGTGAGTGGTGGTGTTGGTGCGGCATGGGGGCGCAGCAGGCCAAGGAGCGCGGCACGCCGGGCGGCGCGTCCATGCGCTCGGCGCGCACCAAGCCGCGGGTGCCCAAGGACCCCCGCATTCTCGGCTCCAACATTTTTACGGAACACAGTGGTGAGTTTCTATTCAGTATGTCGGTAAGCCGAATCCCTTGTAGCATTCATCCCAATACCTCCTCAACGTATCATCAAACTTTCATTGTCGATCGATTGCAATTTTAATCGTATTGTGATGCGAGTGCAGTGCCATCTAAAGCTATAACTGCACCCCAGCATAAACGATTTCGTATATGGGAAGTAGGACATATAGCATTATTATCACGTTTCTTTGTTTTTATTTTCTAGTGAAAATTATATATGAACTGTGAATTGTTTGGTCACTGACTAAAATATCACAATATCATGCTGTGTGCATGTAGTCTATCTAGACATACGGACTAGAGCTTTGGGGTTGTGCCTGTAACTCCAACACAAATTTAGTACATAGAATCCAAAATGCCTTTCTGAAAAGTCAATCCAATGCTTCTTGGTGCATCACCATTCACCAATGCCAAATTACATTACTACCCAGTACAAACAGGGAAAGAAGAAATATACACTCAAAGTAATGACTTTAAGAGGCGGCTTTATCCAAGACAATCCCATATAATCACCTTAAAAAGAAACCAATATAAGCTAAGCTAAGCAGTATAATGAACTGGATGGCTCTCAATGGAGGCCACCTGTCATGCCAGGCACTTGCATAAACATTTGCTTGTACTATAGGGACTGATCTCAGATAACAACTTGTGGCTGTACCAGTAAACTTTATGACGTCACCGGTTAGATAGATCATGCTCATTGCTTTCTGTCCCTATCCACTCACCGCTGGTAAAGCCATCCTTACAAATATTATAAATGCGAAAGTGAGTCCCCCGCAGTTTCACCCGCATTCCTGAGATAAAAAGTAGCCTATGTCCTTCTCCATACCATAGGCTATCTGCATGCCAAATTTCAAGATGAGCGGATGAGCGGTTGAGGGGTGAAAGCGTAACAAACAAATAAACAAACTCACATTCACATTGATAATATTAGTTAGGATTACATACACTTAGCCATGTTCAATTTTTTAAATAAACCATGAAGTTCAACCAACTCATCTTGGCACTGCTGAAAACATTATTCTTTCTACAATATGGATATTTGGAAGAACTGGAAATCTGCATAAATACTCAGATTGCCACGATTTCAAACGCCTATCATTATATGTAAATACCTTGTAAATAAGAGATGTCTTAATGACTTAGACGGCAAAGAAAACGCCATTTGCTGTGGCTCTGCATATCCAGAATGTTTCCTTGAACATCATTAAAAGTATCAGGATCCTTGGTGTCAACATTTCTAGCCACATTTTGTTCCATAGTCACTTGGAAGACAAGGCTAAGCTGGCATCCAAAAAGCTTGGAGTGCTCAATAAAGTGAAGCAGGACTTCGAATAAAAAAAAAAAGCCTTGCTGAGTTTCTTGCCGGAGTCTTCTCAGTTTAAGTGTATTCTGAACTGGTGGTAAATTCAACTGTATGTACCAATTTAACGTTCATAAGTGCCTTACCAGGTCCTAAACTACAAACAAAAATACGTGTTTTTTTTATATAAACTTTTATGCAACTTTTATTTTCTTCAAAATTCAGCTCGGGGTTCTTTCCAGCGTTTTTCTGTAAAACCTGTAGTTCAGATATTGCCCATACTGGCTAGAAAAAAAAAACCCTGTATGTATACAAGAATTGCTCCTTTAAAGGTATTAGATATATAGGTAGGTAGATTACATACATATAGATGTATTTATATTCATTATTTTAATGCTGCATTAATCATTAGAAAGACAAGAAAACATCTCCCAAGTCACACTGAGCAGGCTCTCTGCTTTTTTTTGCTATATATATATATATATATATATATATATATACCTATCTACCATGCGTTATTTAGTAAATGCCATTAAACTGATATAATAAATGCAAAACTGCGAAAGTGAGTTTTGTTACGTCTTGTGATAAAATTTGACACAAAATGCCCATGGAATGATTTTTCATTATTTATCTAAATATATAATTTTTTATCCTGGTAAACCGTGGGGAAACAGCTAGTTAACAATGTTTATGTTGTGTTGCTTGTGAGTGGTGCTGCCTGAGCTCTATTGTAGCACTACACCATTTACAGTCTGACAAACGTCAGAAGTCACCACAAAACATGCTATAACAATGCTGATACTGCTCTGCTGCTACTGTATTCTTGTGCTGTTGTGAATTTTTTATCTGTTGACTTAGCACACTGTATTTTTTTGTTATTATTACTTCAGCGAATTAAATGTATGTTTTAGAATTATGGTACTAAGCATGCACATTGTGTAAGACTCTTATTGTTGTCATTTACCTTTCGATTATAAATGCGAATGTTGAAAAGTTTAAATATTTGTGTACACATATACAGTACTCTCTCGCTAATCCGCCTCAGTCAACTAATATAATCTGCCATTTTTTTGTCGGATTTGGTCTTATCTGACGCAAATTTATGTAAAATGCGTGATCAAGTTATTAATAGCATATAGGTATGTATTCTAAAAAAAAACAAGTCTGATTAGACCAATTTTTTGAAAGCTAAGCACTTTTGAAATTCTTGTTAGTTTTTAAATACAATAACAATAATCATAAATTCTGATCTTTATTCACTTTGTTGTTCCTGTAATTATATTATAATCCACCCTCTTCAGTAATCTGCTATGGTTGAGATTTTGTGATGACGGTTTTGCAATTAGCGAGAGAGTACTGTATAAGATTTTCAGAAGCACAAGCTAGAAACCGGTTATCACTGTGATATTCGTTAAGCTAGTTGGAGGCCTTCTAGGCGGCATGAAAACTCCAACAGTAGTTTGACCACTAGCCTACCTCCACCTCGCCCCAGTGGGCACGCGTGGTGGAGTATCTGCCCATTCCCTTTCACCCTGAATTGTGAAAGGAGCCCTGTGCTCAGCAGTGGGACATTATAGGCTGATGATGAAGCTAGAAACCTATAATAATTTGTAGTACAGACCTATATCGACAGTGGAAAGGAAAAACCCTTGAAGTGACAATTTTGGAACTGTACAGGAGAGCCGATCAGTTTTTTTTTTCCGGAAAAAAATCATGCTGTTGTTAAGGTTAAATAAGTTATGATCTATAACTTATTTGCAAAAAAGTAATAATTTATAATTACAATTACTGTAATTTAATATATATAATTAATAATACCTAATAACAATTTAATTTAATGATTTAAACAAATTAATATTTTTTATACAATTCCTTTAATTTATATTGAATGATTTATACTATTCCTATATAATTTATTATTCTTACATTTATATTGCTTCATTATTTTTATTATTCGTTGTATGTAGGTATTCTTTAATCTTTTCAAGTAGGTACCTATACCTACCTATAGATTTATCAATAAAGTGCATATCGTAAAAAACTATACATACATAGAAATAAATAAAATTGAATTGTTTGTTTGTAATGTCAATATAACAGCAATTTTTACTAAATGTAACTACATGAAATAATAATAATATTTTTTTTTTATTTCTCTCACAAAAGGTTGTATTTATACTTAATAAATACATTTATAACATAATAATGAAAAAGGCTAATCAACCAGCTTTGCGAGACTAGTGGCTGCTTTAGGTTTTAAAAAAACCTGTATTACAGGTCACCAGGGCTCACACTGCATAATCGATCCTAGTCTCTATAAAGGTACATACATTTTTTTATAGGATCGAAGTTTTATAACAACAGAACATCAAAATTAAAAACAAGACAATAAATAAAATTTACAAAGCACTAAAGTATGCATCTAATTCTTATCCATCTCTAAATATTATTATTGCAATTATTACCTACTATCTGACCCCTACGGTTTCACCCGCATTTTTTTGCGCGGAATCCCTGATTATTTTAGTGAAATAAAAGTAACTTAAGTTACTCTTTATAATTTCAGCTATCGGCCTATAAAAGTCCCGTCAAAATTTGTCCAACCGTTTCGGAGATTAGCCGGAACAAACAGACGTTCCAACCCGCGTCCTGTTTTAGTTTGTTTTGAGTGATACCTGTTTTTTTTTTAAATATAAAAGTAGCATAATTTATTCCTTATAGAATCAGCTATGTCTATCAATTGTGTGAAAGTTCTGTCAAAATCGGTCCAGCCGTTTCGTAGATTAGCCGGAATAAACAGGCAGAAAGACACAAAAATAAAATTACTTTATCGGTATAAGTAAGCATTGAGTAAAAATTGCTGTTACAAATGGACACTTTTAGGAATAAATTAAATTATTAAAGGAAACAAAAGACCCAACTGCGTAAAACAAAAAATAACTGAAAAGAGAAAAACAAGCTCTTTAATCTATATAATTTCGAATATAACTTGAAAACCGCCATCGCTGCCGCCATCCAACAGCCCCCACAACGCACGTGGAAAATTGATCCCTTTCCGGATTTTATTACTTAACACTCATTTCATAATATCTTACACAATGTTTTGACGTAATATTCAAAAATCACCAGTTGACGACTTTAGAACGCGAGATAAAATAAACAAAGTTAAGTCATTTACCTAAATGTTAATCAAAATAGCTCAATAAGGCCAATTTTGTTACTTTTATTATGATGACAAACTTGATTGACAACCTTCAGCTAGACTTTGATGACAGCTACTGGGCCTCCGAGACATATTTAGCTATACAGACACTAACTGCCAGTTTCTGAAAGCTAAATCAATATCTATATCAATATATAATCGAAACTGTTGCCGTGTTTGTCATTTCAGACGTCATTTATAGTGACAGGTATAGTTTCAAAAAGAGATTAACTTTTATTTGGATTTCAGAAACTGGCAGTAAGAGTAATAGAATAAGAATGAACTTGGTCCATTACTTGATATGGATTTTTTTACAGGTACTTATTTATCTGACCTGAACGTGGTATTAAAGAAAGAAAGAAAGAAAGAAAACATATTTATTGACCCACAATGATAAGGTGCACATATTTATATAGTGACAGTAACATATTGTATGTACATGATCTGCGTACACACACACATGAAGGAAATACATTACATTAATTTGTTGCGTGGGGTCAAAAGGTCCCTACCTCAGCATAAAGCTGCACTGCTCATAAAGCAGTACAACGCTGGTATTCTGGCAGAGCCTTTACTAGGGTGACGACACAAACTTATTAGAGACAGTATTTTGTTTATTACGTTAATTTAATCTTTGCCGCAGTGACAACCCTACGCGCTTAATACTCAACATGTCAGAGGCACTTTTCCTATTCTACTAACTAACTACAGAAATGTTATAGTTGTATTTTCTATGGCTTCAAGTTCTCACTAGAATATTATCCTACAACCGTTCGCTAACCAACTGAGTTATCATTGCTGTAAAAAGATGAGATCTATTGCTCGTGCGTGACTCGTTTGTTATCTTAGTTCTTTGGCAACCACAGCGATACCAAATCGTCTAACCCATTTGGAACATTGGGGTAATAGTGATTGTCTAACTTGTAGGCACTAATATTGAATATTCTGTGCTGTAGGCATGTATGTACCGAATTACTCCGACAGTATCAAGAGTGTTGTTGTTCCCTGCGTGCTCTACGCGGCCGCGGGCTCCCGCCGAGCGGGACGAGTGCGGAGCGGAGTGACTCACCGCGCACGACAAATGCTGCCCAATATTAACCTCTATGTGGCCATCCATCAATTCTGCCTTGCGCTGAGCTGTGCGATCTCTTTACATAAATACTATACCTATAATACACTTGAATAATACCAAAAACCACGCATCGGTTTTTAGGGTTCCGTAGCCAAATGGCAAAAAACGGAACCCTTATAGATTCGTCATGTCTGTCTGTCTGTCTGTCTGTCTGTCCGTCCGTATGTCACAGCCATTTCTTTCCGAAACTATAAGAACTATAATGTTGAAACTTGGTAAGTAGATATATTCTGTGAACCGCATTAAGATTTTCACACAAAAATAGAAAAAAAACAATAAATTTTGGGGGTTCCCCATACATAGAACTGAAACTCATTTTTTTTTTAACAAAACCCATATGTGTGGGGGGTGTCTATGGATAGGTCTTCAAAAATGATATCGAGGTTTCTAATATCATTTTTTTCTAAACTGAATAGTTTGCGCGAGACACACTTCTAAAGTGGTAAAATGTGTGTCCCCCCCCCTGTAACTTCTAAAATAAGAGAATGATAAATCTATAAAAAATATATGATGTACATTACGATGCAAACTACCAACGAAAATTGGTTTGAACGAGATCTAGTAAGTAGTTTTTTTTAATACTTCATAAATTGAAATCCATATCAAATACTCAGGTCTATACTACCATTTACTTATATACCTACAGGTTTGTACGGAACCCTCGGTGCGCGTGTCTGACTCGCACTTGGCCGGTTTTATTTATTTTATTTCAGCAACTAGTTCACGAGCGTAAATGTTTGAATTTAGATCAATACAACAAGAGGATGTCTTGTGACTCCGTTAGAAATAAACTCGACGATTTTCAATTGGGAATTTGAAAAGATTTTTTCGAAATCGAAAGATCATAATTATAAAATTATGTTTTACTGTTACTATAACACTATTTTACGTTTTATTTTTTTTGTTTTTATTAAAAGTTATAATCAATTGTTTTTTTTTAAACTCGGTACCGAAAACGTGCCGACAGTTCCCGAACTACCCCGACGAGTGCGGTGACGTCACAATGTTAATTTCTACTCACCATTACATGCATTTGATACAGTGTTTTACGTTTTTATCAATTAAACCTGGTTATTATCGTCAATATATGTATAATATATGTCAAATTTCAAAAGTGGTCGTGTTTATTTCGTACCATCGTCTACGAATAATACAAAAACAATCCCCAAAAAATGATTTCAAAAGTGCCACAAAATATTTAAAGTTGAAACCGTAAATTTACATAGGGCATCGTGCCTCTGCCCTACCCAGCTGGATAGTCCAGTTCATCAAAGTAGGTCAGTAGGGGCTACTGAAAAACTGCTGTAATTAGTTTATACTGCACACTTTGCTATAAATTGTGCTTCCGGTTTTTACGCCGACGCCTGAGTCGCTTTGAGTCTTGGTGGGGTTGAAAGTTTAGTTTACCCCAATCGGAAACACTAGTTAGTGTACTCTCGATTTCTGAAACCAGCCGTTCGCGACCTGTGTGAACCTGGAACCCGACTTCAAGATATCGGGTTTTTTTTTTTGCATATGTTAGTACTCCGTATGTACCTGTTTGTACCAACTTTTTTTTCGTTTGTACCTCAAGGGGTTCGGAGATACGGGGGGTTGAAAAATGCTCAGAACCCGACTTCAAGATATCGGGTTTTTTTTTTTTGCATATGTTTGTACTCCGTATGTACCTGTTTGTACCAACTTTTTTTTCGTTTGTACCTCAAGGGGTTCGGAGATACGGGGGGTTGAAAAATGCTCAGAACCCGACTTCAAGATATCGGGGTTTTTTTTTTTTGCATATGTTAGTACTCCGTATGTACCTGTTTGTACCAACTTTTTTTTCGTTTGTACCTCAAGGGGTTCGGAGATACGGGGGGTTGAAAAATGCTCAGAACCCGACTTCAAGATATCGGTTTTTTTTTTTTTGCATATGTTAGTACTCCATATGTACCTGTTTGTACCAACTTTTTTTTCGTTTGTACCTCAAGTGGTTCGGAAATACAGGACTTTAAAAAACCTGTTCCCTAATATCGGAATCTCGGGCATTTTTTGAGATAATCAAAATCTGCCAGCGGGGTTGGATTCACCATCGTTTGTACCCGTTTGTACCATCTTTCTTTTCGTTTGTACCTCAAGGGGTTCGGAAATACAGGACTTTAAAAAACCTGATCTCTAATATCGGAATCTCGGGCATTTTTTGAGATAATCAAAATCTGCCAGCGGGGTTGGATTCACCATCGTTTGTACCCGTTTGTACCATCTTTCTTTTCGTTTGTACCTCAAGGAGTTCGGAAATACAAGACTTTAAAAAACCCGTTCCCTAATATCGGAATCTCGGGCATTTTTTGAGATAATCAAAATCTGCAAGCGGGGTTGGATTCACCGTCGTTTGTACCCGTTTGTACCATCTTTCTTTTCGTTTGTACCTCAAGGGGTTCGGAAATACAAGACTTTATAAAACCCGTTCCCTAATATCGGAATCTCGGGCATTTTTTGAGATAATCAAAATCTGACAGCGGGGTTGGATTCACCATCGTTTGTACCCGTTTGTACCATTTTTCTTTTCGTTTGTACCTCAAGGGGTTCGGAAATACAAGACTTTAAAAAACCTGTTTCCTAATATCGGAATCTCGGGCATTTTTTGAGATAATCAAAATCTGCAAGCGGGGTTGGATTCACCATCGTTCGTACCCGTTTGTACCATCTTTCTTTTCGTTTGTACCTCAAGGGGTTCGGAAATACAAGACTTTAAAAAACCCGTTCCCTAATATCGGAATCTCGGGCATTTTTTGAGATAATCAAAATCTGCCAGCGGGGTTGGATTCACCATCGTTTGTACCCGTTTGTACCATTTTTCTTTTCGTTTGTACCTCAAGGGGTTCGGAAATACAGAACTTTAAAAAAACTTGTTCCCTAATATCGGAATCTCGGGCATTTTTTGAGATAATCAAAATCTGCAAGCGGGGTTGGATTCACCGTCGTTTGTACCCGTTTGTACCATCTTTCTTTTCGTTTGTACCTCAAGGGGTTCGGAAATACAGAACTTTAAAAAACCCGTTCCCTAATATCGGAATCTCGGGCATTTTTTGAGATAATCAAAATCTGCCAACGGGGTTGGATTCACCATCGTTTGTACCCGTTTGTACCATCTTTCTTTTCGTTTGTACCTCAAGGGGTTCGGAAATACAAGACTTTAAAAAACCCGTTCCCTAATATCGGAATCTCGGGCATTTTTTGAGATAATCAAAATCTGCCAGCGGGGTTGGATTCACCATCGTTTGTACCCGTTTGTACCATTTTTCTTTTCGTTTGTACCTCAAGGGGTTCGGAAATACAAGACTTTAAAAAACCTGTTCCCTAATATCGGAATCTCGGGCATTTTTTGAGATAATCAAAATCTGCAAGCGGGGTTGGATTCACCGTCGTTTGTACCCGTTTGTACCATCTTTCTTTTCGTTTGTACCTCAAGGGGTTCGGAAATACAAGACTTTATAAAAACCGGTTCCCTAATATCGGAATCTCGGGCATTTTTTGAGATAATCAAAATCTGCAAGCGGGGTTGGATTCACCGTCGTTTGTACCCGTTTGTACCAACTTTCTTTTCGTTTGTACCTCAAGGGGTTCGGAAATACAGGAGATTCCGATATTAGGGAACAGGTTTTATTAAAGTTCTGTATTTCCGAACCCCTTGAGGTACAAACGAAAAGAAAGTTGGTACAAACGGGTACAAACGACAGTAAATCCAACCCTGCTTGCAGATTTTGATTTTCTCAAAAAATGCCCGAGATACCGATACTAGTTACCGATACTAGGGAACAGTTTTTGAAAGTTCTGTATTTCCGAACCCCTTGAGGTACAAACGAAAAGAAAGTTGGTACAAACGACGCTGAAGCCAACCCTCCTTGCAGATTTTGATTATCTCAAAAAATGCCTAAGATACCGATACTCGTTACCGATACTAGGTTTTTGAAAGTCCTGTATTTCCTAATCCCTTGAGGTACAAACGAAAAGAAAGTTGGTACAAACGGGTACAAACGACGCTGAAGCCAACCCTGCTTGCAGATTTTGATTATCTCAAAAAATGCCTAAGATACCGATACTCGTTACCGATACTAGGTTTTTGAAAGTCCTGTATTTCCTAATCCCTTGAGGTACAAACGAAAAGAAAGTTGGTACAAACGGGTACAAACGACGGTGAATCCAACCCTGCTTGCAGATTTTGATAAACTAAAAAAATGCCTAAGATACCGATACTCGTTACCGATACTAGATTTTTGGAAGTCCTGTATTTCCGAATCCCTTGAGGTACAAACGAAAAGAAAGTTGGTACAAACGGGTACAAACGACGGTGAATCCAACCCTGCTTGCAGATTTTGATTTTCTCAAAAAATGCCCGAGATACCGATACTAGTTACCGATACTAGGGAACAGTTTTTGAAAGTTCTGTATTTCCGAACCCCTTGAGGTACAAACGAAAAGAAAGATGGTACAAACGGGTACAAACGACGGTGAATCCAACCCCGCTTGCAGATTTTGATTATCTCAAAAAATGCCCGAGATTCCGATATTAGGGATCAGGTTTTTTAAAGTCTTGTATTTCCGAACCCCTTGAGGTACAAACGAAAAGAAAGATGGTACAAACGGGTACAAACGATGGTGAATCCAACCCCGCTGGCAGATTTTGATTATCTCAAAAAATGCCCGAGATTCCGATATTAGGGAACCGGTTTTTTAAAGTCTTGTATTTCCGAACCCCTTGAGGTACAAACGAAAAGAAAGATGGTACAAACGGGTACAAACGATGGTGAATCCAACCCCGCTGGCAGATTTTGATTATCTCAAAAAATGCCCGAGATTCCGATATTAGGGAACAAGTTTTTTAAAGTCTTGTATTTCCGAACCCCTTGAGGTACAAACGAAAAGAAAGATGGTACAAACGACGGTGAATCCAACCCCGCTTGCAGATTTTGATTATCTCAAAAAATGCCCGAGATTCCGATATTAGGAAACGGGTTTTTTAAAGTTCTGTATTTCCGAACCCCTTGAGGTACAAACGAAAAGAAAGATGGTACAAACGGGTACAAACGACGGTGAATCCAACCCCGCTTGCAGATTTTGATTATCTCAAAAAATGCCCGAGATTCCGATATTAGGGAACAAGTTTTTTAAAGTCTTGTATTTCCGAACCCCTTGAGGTACAAACGAAAAGAAAGATGGTACAAACGGGTACAAACGATGGTGAATCCAACCCCGCTGGAAGATTTTGATTATCTCAAAAAATGGCCGAGATTCCGATATTAGGGAACAGGTTTTTTAAAGTCTTGTATTTCCGAACCCCTTGAGGTACAAACGAAAAGAAAGATGGTACAAACGGGTACAAACGATGGTGAATCCAACCCCGCTGGCAGATTTTGATTATCTCAAAAAATGCCCGAGATTCCGATATTAGGGAACGGGTTTTTCAAAGTCTTTTATTTCCGAACCCCTTGAGGTACAAACGAAAAGAATGATGGTACAAACGGGTACAAACGATGGTGAATCCAACCCCGCTTGCAGATTTTGATTATCTCAAAAAATGCCCGAGATTCCGATATTAGGGAACAAGTTTTTTAAAGTCTTGTATTTCCGAACCCCTTGAGGTACAAACGAAAAGAAAGATGGTACAAACGGGTACAAACGACGGTGAATCCAACCCCGCTTGCAGATTTTGATTATCTCAAAAAATGCCCGAGATTCCGATATTAGGGAACGGGTTTTTTAAAGTTCTGTATTTCCGAACCCCTTGAGGTACAAACGAAAAGAAAGATGGTACAAACGGGTACAAACGACGGTGAATCCAACCCCGCTTGCAGATTTTGATTATCTCAAAAAATGCCCGAGATTCCGATATTAGGGAACAAGTTTTTTTAAAGTTCTGTATTTCCGAACCCCTTGAGGTACAAACGAAAAGAAAGATGGTACAAACGGGTACAAACGATGGTGAATCCAACCCCGCTTGCAGATTTTGATTATCTCAAAAAATGCCCAAGATTCCGATATTAGGGAACAAGTTTTTTAAAGTCTTGTATTTCCGAACCCCTTGAGGTACAAACGAAAAGAAAGATGGTACAAACGGGTACAAACGACGGTGAATCCAACCCCGCTTGCAGATTTTGATTATCTCAAAAAATGCCCGAGATTCCGATATTAGGAAACGGGTTTTTTAAAGTTCTGTATTTCCGAACCCCTTGAGGTACAAACGAAAAGAAAGATGGTACAAACGGGTACAAACGACGGTGAATCCAACCCCGCTTGCAGATTTTGATTATCTCAAAAAATGCCCGAGATTCCGATATTAGGGAACAAGTTTTTATAAAGTCTTGTATTTCCGAACCCCTTGAGGTACAAACGAAAAGAAAGATGGTACAAACGGGTACAAACGACGGTGAATCCAACCCCGCTTGCAGATTTTGATTATCTCAAAAAATGCCCGAGATTCCGATATTAGGGAACGGGTTTTTTAAAGTCTTATATTTCCGAACTCCTTGAGGTACAAACGAAAAGAAAGATGGTACAAACGGGTACAAACGATGGTGAATCCAACCCCGCTGGCAGATTTTGATTATCTCAAAAAATGCCCGAGATTCCGATATTAGGGATCAGGTTTTTTAAAGTCCTGTATTTCCGAACCCCTAAGGTACAAACGAAAAGAAAGATGGTACAAACGGGTACAAACGATGGTGAATCCAACCCCGCTGGCAGATTTTGATTATCTCAAAAAATGCCCGAGATTCCGATATTAGGGAACAGGTTTTTTAAAGTCCTGTATTTCCGAACCACTTGAGGTACAAACGAAAAAAAAGTTGGTACAAGCAGGTACATATGGAGTACTAACATATGCAAAAAAAAAAAAACCGATATCTTGAAGTCGGGTTCTGAGCATTTTTCAACCCCCCGTATCTCCGAACCCCTTGAGGTACAAACGAAAAAAAAGTTGGTACAAACAGGTACATACGGAGTACTAACATATGCAAAAAAAAAAACCCCGATATCTTGAAGTCGGGTTCTGAGCATTTTTCAACCCCCCGTATCTCCGAACCCCTTGAGGTACAAACGAAAAAAAAGTTGGTACAAACAGGTACATACGGAGTACTAACATATGCAAAAAAAAAAAACCCGATATCTTGAAGTCGGGTTCCAGGTTCACACAGGTCCGTTCGCGGCTTTCCTCCACCTCGGAACGAGGGATATTTGCACGGCCCGTGTAATGAGCGTCCCCTGTACTGTCGTCCGCATAGCAATGAATGCCATCAATAGACGGTATATCATCGATATGCAGAAGGAACAGTGTTGGGGACAGCACAGAGCCTTGCGGGACGCCAGCATTTATGTCCATGCTATCGGAGCAGCTACCGTCGACGACGGCTCTTATGCTTCTGCTGGACAGAAAGCTGGCGACCCATTTGCATAAGGTTTAATCTATTCTTGTAATCATTTGATTTGCTAAAAACTATATGGAGTTCCAGTGCCTACCCTCTGACTCCATCATCAGACCCTGAAAACTATACATGGTCAAAGTTTATCTCACGACAATTCCAACAACCTCAAACACGGCCATAATACAATGCTCCACTATGGAGTTCCAGTGCTTACCCTCCTACTCCATCATCAGACTATGAAAACCATATGTGATCGAAGTTCATCTTACTACAATTCCAACAAGCCCAAACACGGCCAGGAAAGGTTGCTCCGTTATGGAGTACCAGTGCCTACTTTCCTACTCCATCATCAGACCCTGAAAACTATATATAAACCATGCTGCCAAGAAAATAGTCGGTATGTAGTTGACCTGCAGTTGGCGTTGGAAATGCACGCCAACTGCAATCGGGCGGCACGTTTGGTTTGCAGTTTACTCTCCTTTTATAGTTATAATAAAATATATATTTATTCTTTCTATTTTCAATGTGTGTGGGGTTATTTGCAGAGGCGCTGCTGCAGAGCCGGCCGCTGCCGCATATCCCCGACCTGCCGGACGAGCCCGCCGCCGCGCCGCCCGCTCCGCTGCCGCTAGACACCGCCGCCGCCGCCAGGTACATACCTACCTCTGCCTACCTATACCGTACCGCACTCGTCAATTACATTTTTAACAAAAAGATAAATAAGGTCATTGAATTAAGCGTAAGGGTCACCGCTCACTATAACGGCACGGCTACGCCTCGGCGTTTACCTAGCCATGCGAGTGAGGCCTTTAAATCGTATGCGTTAAAGTAAGTTTTACAATGACTAGATAATATAGTTGACGCCTCGCGGCGAGCGCGCTTTCCGCTACAAGCCACTAGTCCCGCTGACCGCACGCTTCCGGCGAGCGGTCCGCTCCCTTGCTGCGTGACGCCAGCAAGCAGTATCTTGCCAAATCCGCCCCACCAATTTCACCGGCGCCGCGCCGCCCGTTAGCTGCCACCTCGCAGGCGGCGCGCTGGCAGCTAGTGGATGGATTGTATTGAGGTGGTACCGGGCCGTTGCTGCGATGGAGCGGTGCTGACATAGTGAGCGATGACCCTAATAATTCAATGAAGAAGTCAAAATTTGGTGATTTATTTCCCATCGTTATCGAGTGCCAGGTGATGAAAGATCTTCAGCAACACGCGGGACTGCACCGGTAGCGTTGTTTTAATACGACGGAGTCGGTATACAAACTTACGGCCCGCTCGATGGTAAGCGGTTACCGTAGCCATATGCCGTATGCAACACACAAAGCATCACTCTCGCGTTTACCGACCCTTACCACCTTCCCGATGAGCTTTGGCAACCTTATTCACGCGCAGGAACACAGTGATGAACGGGCGTTAACAATATTGAATGTTGTTGCATATTATAGGAACTCAATGCTAAAAAAAATGCGTAAAAAAATTGTCTCTGCTCAACTCGCCTGTCATTTTCAACAAATGTGTGTTAGTATTGTGAGCAGATGGACGTCGAAGGAGAACCTGCTGGCGCACCACGAGGACGATGACCCGCAGCTCTTCGTGGCGCTCTACGACTTCCAGGCGGGCGGCGAGAACCAGCTCACACTCAAGAAAGGTGCCCTACACACTTCCCTACACATAACACAACACTCGCTCCGTCCACACCGCCTAGCCTACCTCTGCCGAGTTTCTTTTTGTGCCTAACTTGCAGTACGCGCCCCGGTTTCTCTCGCAATGCTCTCTTATACCCCCCTAGGGGTTGAATTTTGAAATCCCATCGATCGATTAACCCAAAGAAGCGCAATGACGTTCGTCTTGTTTGAAATAAATTACGCCAATTCCCTACACCGACGATGCGCTCCGATCGGCTGATACGAGGACACTTAAAAAAAATTTGATTAAACGTGTGACACAGTGTGTCGTCACGCGGCGACCCGCGGTCAACATCGACACACCATATCATCATTTTCATTTTTGTTCACCATTATTTTCATATATTTTTTATCGAGAAAAGAAAAAAAAATGAAAAAAAAAAAACTCGATAATAATGTAAATGATGGACTAAATAGATTTTTCAGGAGTCTAGTCTATTGAATGTAGCATTGCAGTGTTGTGTCGTTGCAGGCGAGCAGGTTCGCATAATGAGTTACAACAAGAGCGGCGAGTGGTGCGAGGCCCACACGCTGGGTGTGGGTGGCGGTGGGGCGGCTTGTGCGGGCGGCGCGGGTGGAGGGGCGGGGGCGGCGCCGGGGGCGGGGGGAGGCGGCGGCGTCGGCTGGGTGCCCAGCAACTACGTGACGCCGGTCAACTCCCTCGAGAAACACTCCTGGTACCACGGGCCCATCTCGCGCAACGCCGCCGAGTACCTGCTCTCCTCGGGCATCAACGGCAGCTTCCTGGTAGGTAGACGTACCCACCGCGGACAGCAGAACACACACCCCCACACGTCACACTCGCGCCTCTCGCCCACTGTACAATACGGGCGCCATCGGGGAAGTGCAGGGGAAGCCGATCGCACACCACGCGGATCTCAGCGCAAGTGCGGTACACACAGCACACAGCTCCACCGAATAATCGCTTGCGACCTGCGGCTCACTCAAAAAGATGGTAGTAAAGGCTCGTCCATCGATAAATCTAAGTGACACGTTAAGCATTAATATGTCACGAATTGAGTGGAATTAATTTGACTAAGCTGACGCGGATCCCCTACAAAGGATTTTATACAGCTAGAGCTGTATAATTTCTCATAAATCACTCCTATAAGTATAAAAACCTTTCTTGACACTCTTGTAACTCTCTAAAAGAACTCCAAGTTCTAAAAGAACTGGTTTATTGATGTTGAATATGCTCGCGTGGTCGGTGCTCAAATGGGAACAAAAAAAATATTCGAAATCATTCCCTTTTGAGCACCGATTTTGTAGCTTCTAGAGTTGCGGTGTTTACTAAAATATATTCTAAATTCAAAAAAGTATTTATTCAATTTAGGCCCTGATAAGGCACGGTGTATGAATGTTTACTAAATTACTCTACACTGGTTCCAAATACAACTTGAACTTGAAAAAATAGTTGAAAATTTAGTTGAATTTGGTACTTACAAGTTTTCGCGAAAATCTAAATTTGCCCATATCTGACTCTCTTGTTCGTCAAGCCAGAAATCTGAAATACTTACAATAGATAGAAATTGATGTAAATATTACAGGAAAAATAGAACCATATTTCTAACTACCAGTTTTTTCGAAATCATCAATATTCCTTCATGAACAAATGTTGTTATGCGGTTCGGTTTTTTCTACAGTTATGGCACGAAGCGAGAAATTATATATCTAAGGAGGGTCGGAACCCGCGGTGCGTGAGTCGGATTCTGACACCTGGCAGTTTTTATTTTGACTATTTGTTATTTTCCCGATCGCTTATATGACAGTTAGTAATATAAGCGATCGGGTATTGTAAAATAACTTCCTGAGTTTGTTGTCAATTGAAGGTTCAAGTTGAACCGGTGATAAGTTGAGTGGCGTCGCCCTTGATACGTGTCGTAGTGTCGAACTAAATGTATGTTTGTATATGTGTGGTGCGTGTTGTAGGTGCGCGAGTCGGAGTCGAGTCCGGGCCAGCGCAGCATCTCGCTGCGCTACGAGGGGCGTGTGTACCACTACCGCATCAACGAGGACTCCGACGGAAAGGTACCCACCCTGCCCTGCTCGACTATACTAAATTATGCTATAGTGTAATGTAAAGCAGTAGGTACATCTGCTCATTGAGTGCAGTGTCAGTGCTTCCCGAGTGACGCGACATTTAGCTCGGTTTGTTTGTGATTAACAGTGCGGGTCGGTTCACACCGAGGCGCGAGGCGATGCACGGGTCGCGCGAGCCGCCCCGACGCGCCGCGCAACGCGCTACCAAACTTTTTTGTTTAGCAAACAAAGTTTGCATCACTATCTTAAAAAGTGCGTGGCGTGAGCTAACTCTTATGCCCATATTATAAATAAGATCAAAACTCAGGTCGAGTCTCGAAAATAGATCTTGTTAATCCTAAGATTTAATGTAACGTAATACCACTTCTAGTTCTATATAGTACTTCTAGCGAATATCAATTATATATTTTTGCTATGATGTATTTAGGCATAGGTATAAATCTGGAATGTAATCCAATACATGTAATTGAATAACATTTCAGATTGATACCTTTAATTGTATGGTATTGTCATGTATTGATTGTATTCTGTGTTGGGTTGAGAAAAAAAAAATGTACAATGTCGTATTCAACTGTCGAAAATTCAACTGTCGTATGATAAGGGGTATTAAAACACGCATGTGGGTTTATCACACGAAGCGAAGCGAGTGTGACAATAGTATCACATGAGGGTGAAATTCCTAATTATGTACAGTTGCATACAATACTTTATCTACACCCATGCTATAAATCCTCTATAACAGTTCCTTGTTCCATGCGACAGTAACATGAAACAGTTAGCTTATTGCCAACATTAAAACACTGCTTGTCATAGTAACCATTATATCATCCAAAACAGTGTTAATGTTGTACTGAATTTCATTATACAATATATTTATTATATTTTAGATCCCCGGGATAAAAATGCGACATTCTATGCCATATAAAATATTTCAAGTAAATTAATATGTTGCTGGTAATGTAATCTCAACATTGGACGTGATTCAAAACCCTCTAAAATGTTTTTATTTTTGTACAAATCAATGTATGGATCTCGCCATGATTCTTTGGTATGTAAGCTTGTGTTAGTACACAATCTACAAAAAAAATAGAAAATTTGAAAATTTTAAACAAAAAAAAAAAATATTTTTATGTAAAATGTTGCCAAGACGAGACCATATGACTCGCACTGTCAAAAAGTTATCAGTTCTCATATAGAGCCAACCTTATAACTCTACACGCCCTAACTCTGCAAGCCCTAACTTTACAAACCATAGTCAAAATATGTGGCTTGGCCGTTTCGCTACCGTCACATGGGAGAAGGTGAAAAATTTTCATGACTTTTTTGTTATACAGTTCTTGTAGTAGTGAAACGACCAAGCCAAATTTTTTGACTACAATGTTTGTGTTTGTGAGTTTGTGAAGTAATAACCTACATGAGATCTGATGACTTTTTGCAAAATGTTGCATGTCCTGGGTACCGTCGGGCGTCGCTCTGTCGGTATGGGTGGTGGTGCTGTGGTGGTGAGTGGTGGTATAGAATGCTTGGGCGCAGGTGTTCGTGACGGCGGAGTCCGTGTTCGGCACGCTGGCGGAGCTGGTGCACCACCACTCGGTGGCGGGCGACGGGCTCATCACGCAGCTGCTCTACCCCGCGCCCAAGCGCAACAAGCCCACCGTGTTCCCGCTCGCGCTCGCGCCGCCCGACAAGTGGGAGATCGACCGCACGCACATACTCATGAAGCACAAGCTCGGCGGCGGACAGTACGGCGACGTCTACGAGGCCAGCTGGAAACGGGCCAACATCACGGTCGGTATCGCATACATTACATTACATACCCTTCCTCTTAGGATCGACCGACCCGGCCGCCCCGGGACTCGTACCGACTGATATCCCTCTCGTACAGAACGCATACGCGAACCCCCCGAGCGCGGCACCGAGATAGCCCCTCCCGAAGGACGAGTGATACCTCCCCAGCACCCTCGCTGTGCTATAGCACGATGAGTGGTGACCACGACCGCCCATCGTCCTCCTCGGGGTCGCTTCTGGGCGCACAGGTCTCTCACCCGGTTTGCCCACGACCCCAAAGGCGCCGTTTAGTCGCCTTTTACGAGTGGCAGGGGAACACTAGCGTTATTCCAAGCCCGAGCTACAGGGCGGGAGGGCCGCGCCCGCGCCCCGGTGGTGTCGTCTCCGGGTGGGATTGGCCCTCCACCACATATTATGGCATGCGATCACCGCTGCCCACGACCATTTCTAATAATACCAGTGGTATTTCCGATGCTTTGCTAAGCTTAGTCAAAGTCACATTCCACATTATAATAGACCGCAGCAGAAATGTCTGACTAAAGGTGCCGGTTCGCAGCCTACAACATGCAGCAGCAACAGACGACGTATCGCCACGACACTACGGGCTATTTAAGTTTGTGTGGAAGAAACCTACCGCGTGGTCCGATTAACTTGATACTCGATATTAATACTTTAAACTGAAAATAAAGAATCATGAATTTTTGGGTTTCTCGAAAATCGATTTAACCGAAAAGTCGGTAGTCGGGAGTAGTGACGTGAGTGAAGAGTAGTATAAATTATAGACCTATACTGGGGACTGCTCCTAGGAAGTTTTTGATATGGTGCCATCGTCACCTTTCCACCATCGCACCGCTCGTCGACGATGCTGTGCTCATTCTCACATCCTCGAGTCGGACCATTGGGATGTGGAATGAGCTCATCACGGTTTTCCTTCAGCGCTACAACACGAGTTCTTCAAAAAGGCCGTAAATAGTGCTCATCGCGGTTGGCAACACATCGGCAATCCCCTTAGTACTGCAAATGTTTATAGGCGGCGCTGATCACATACCATGAGGTTAACCGTCTGCTCGTCAACCTGCTGTCGAAAAAAAAAAAACTCCTGTAATTTGTTACAGTTTTTGTACTTCCTCTAGAATAGTTGTGTTGTTAAGGAGGAGGGGGCAAACAGTAGCGTGCGTGTATGATGCGTGAGTGAGTAGCGTGCTTGTGTGTGTGTGCAGGTGGCGGTGAAGACGCTGAAGGACGACACGATGGCGCTGAAGGACTTCCTGGAGGAGGCGGGCATCATGAAGGAGATGCGGCACCCGAACCTGGTGCAGCTGCTGGGCGTGTGCACGCGCGAGCCGCCCTTCTACATCATCACGGAGTTCATGTCGCGCGGCAACCTGCTCGAGTACCTGCGGTCGGGCGCGCGCGACTGCGTGCCCGGCGCCGTCGTGCTCATGTACATGGCCACGCAGATCGCCGCCGGCATGACATACCTGGAGAGCCGCTCCTTCATACACAGGTGAGAGTCATAGTTCATGTCGCGCGGCAACCTGCTCGAGTACCTGCGGTCGGGCGCGCGCGACTGCGTGCCCGGCGCCGTCGTGCTCATGTACATGGCCACGCAGATCGCCGCCGGCATGACATACCTGGAGAGCCGCTCCTTCATACACAGGTGAGAGTCATAGTTCATGTCGCGCGGCAACCTGCTCGAGTACCTGCGGTCGGGCGCGCGCGACTGCGTGCCCGGCGCCGTCGTGCTCATGTACATGGCCACGCAGATCGCCGCCGGCATGACATACCTGGAGAGCCGCTCCTTCATACACAGGTGAGAGTCATAGTTCATGTCGCGCGGCAACCTGCTCGAGTACCTGCGGTCGGGCGCGCGCGACTGCGTGCCCGGCGCCGTCGTGCTCATGTACATGGCCACGCAGATCGCCGCCGGCATGACATACCTGGAGAGCCGCTCCTTCATACACAGGTGAGAGTCATAGTTCATGTCGCGCGGCAACCTGCTCGAGTACCTGCGGTCGGGCGCGCGCGACTGCGTGCCCGGCGCCGTCGTGCTCATGTACATGGCCACGCAGATCGCCGCCGGCATGACATACCTGGAGAGCCGCTCCTTCATACACAGGTGAGAGTCATAGTTCATGTCGCGCGGCAACCTGCTCGAGTACCTGCGGTCGGGCGCGCGCGACTGCGTGCCCGGCGCCGTCGTGCTCATGTACATGGCCACGCAGATCGCCGCCGGCATGACATACCTGGAGAGCCGCTCCTTCATACACAGGTGAGAGTCATAGTTCATGTCGCGCGGCAACCTGCTCGAGTACCTGCGGTCGGGCGCGCGCGACTGCGTGCCCGGCGCCGTCGTGCTCATGTACATGGCCACGCAGATCGCCGCCGGCATGACATACCTGGAGAGCCGCTCCTTCATACACAGGTGAGAGTCATAGTTCATGTCGCGCGGCAACCTGCTCGAGTACCTGCGGTCGGGCGCGCGCGACTGCGTGCCCGGCGCCGTCGTGCTCATGTACATGGCCACGCAGATCGCCGCCGGCATGACATACCTGGAGAGCCGCTCCTTCATACACAGGTGAGAGTCATAGTTCATGTCGCGCGGCAACCTGCTCGAGTACCTGCGGTCGGGCGCGCGCGACTGCGTGCCCGGCGCCGTCGTGCTCATGTACATGGCCACGCAGATCGCCGCCGGCATGACATACCTGGAGAGCCGCTCCTTCATACACAGGTGAGAGTCATAGTTCATGTCGCGCGGCAACCTGCTCGAGTACCTGCGGTCGGGCGCGCGCGACTGCGTGCCCGGCGCCGTCGTGCTCATGTACATGGCCACGCAGATCGCCGCCGGCATGACATACCTGGAGAGCCGCTCCTTCATACACAGGTGAGAGTCATAGTTCATGTCGCGCGGCAACCTGCTCGAGTACCTGCGGTCGGGCGCGCGCGACTGCGTGCCCGGCGCCGTCGTGCTCATGTACATGGCCACGCAGATCGCCGCCGGCATGACATACCTGGAGAGCCGCTCCTTCATACACAGGTGAGAGTCATAGTTCATGTCGCGCGGCAACCTGCTCGAGTACCTGCGGTCGGGCGCGCGCGACTGCGTGCCCGGCGCCGTCGTGCTCATGTACATGGCCACGCAGATCGCCGCCGGCATGACATACCTGGAGAGCCGCTCCTTCATACACAGGTGAGAGTCATAGTTCATGTCGCGCGGCAACCTGCTCGAGTACCTGCGGTCGGGCGCGCGCGACTGCGTGCCCGGCGCCGTCGTCCTCATGTACATGGCCACGCAGATCGCCGCCGGCATGACATACCTGGAGAGCCGCTCCTTCATACACAGGTGAGAGTCATAGTTCATGTCGCGCGGCAACCTGCTCGAGTACCTGCGGTCGGGCGCGCGCGACTGCGTGCCCGGCGCCGTCGTGCTCATGTACATGGCCACGCAGATCGCCGCCGGCATGACATACCTGGAGAGCCGCTCCTTCATACACATGTGAGAGTCATAGTTCATGTCGCGCGGCAACCTGCTCGAGTACCTGCGGTCGGGCGCGCGCGACTGCGTGCCTAGCGATCATCAATCCATATCAAATAAAAAACGTTTATTATAAGGGAGTTTTAATTTGTCTTTCACATTATGGCATTTAGATGTATATTTTAGGGGGTAGCAAAGTAATAATAAAGCGAAGAAAAGACGCCCAACACTCGGACAAAAGTTTAATTTGGCTCATCGACTACTATTTTAGGGTATAAAAAAAAACTTAGGAGCTAAAAAATACCCTTGACTTCTTTTGTAGTATGACATCAATGAGCCCGGCTCACTTTTGACCCGTTATTATTATTTTAAACAGTTTGAATTTTTGGGGTAACACCACAATTTGCGCACCCTTGCTAGATACACAACTGACATCTGGCTGATAAACATTACTGAAGTTGAAAATCTATCACCAAGCAACTACCGGTGTGTACCATCAACAATTTTCCTATAGCTTTCGTGTGCTTATCATCTAAGCTTAGTTTGTTCTTAAATCTTTTGAAATAAAGTTGTTATTAGGCGTTCATGAACGTCAATCCAAAGAGAAAGCACATCCCGCCGGACCAACTGTTGGGTTAGGTTTACCGCCTACCATCCACGGCTACCATACCACCAGTAGTATATCAGTTATCTGATTTCCATAGAAAAAGGTCTGCTTAGTTTGGGATCAGATGACCGTGTGTAAAGGATATCCCAGGATATTGCCTTGATAAAGATCTTTGCCGGGATGAAGAGTGTTATCCACGGGTCGAGCTTCATTAAAATCCGTTGGTCCATTGCGGCATTGCTTGCTATGCGACTTCTGCTATGATATTTGCGCATCACGCAATAACCTCTGAACAATTTTGGCAAGGGTCTTACTAGTGTCGCCTTTATATGCACAGTTTATAAGTGTCAATAGCCTAGCTAGAGTAGAGTCAGTGTAGGTAGGGGCGTAGGCTCTACATTTGATTTGATATGGAAACCGTGTGGGCTGTCGGCCTCAAATCGATGATGATGATGATGAGGCGCGGCTCCGAGGAGTGATGAATAATAAAACAATGTGCCAGTGCTGAAGCAACGTATCATTTACTTTTATAGAACTATTGCAACAATACGAAATTGCAAATGCAAAATGCGTGCGGGATACAAAAATGTATCTATCTAAAATACATGTACGACTGTGGGTACAGGGTAAAGCATGGGTTTCCTAAGATAGCGGCACCGCCACTTAACTGCCGTACAAAAGCAGTGATTGAAGTCACTTAAACGTTGTGTATGTAAACAAGATGGCGTGGTTTCCTAGAGAGCGTTAGTGGACACCGTTGTTTACACAGACAACGTCTTTCACCGCTTTTATACGGCCGTTAAGTGGCGGTGCTGCATTCTTAGGAAACCCATGCTTAAGATAGATAGATAGATAGATAATACTTTATTGTTACACCAAAGAACAAAAAGGAAACAATTAACATACAAAACATAAAAATAATAAAGTGTTACAATGGGCGGCCTTATCACTAAAAGTGATCTCTACCAGGCAACCTTTGGATGGAGAGGAGTTAAAACAAACTGTAAGTATTAAGTGTAGTGTAGTTTATGTGAAGTGTTCATAAAATTCAACAGCTATATAATCAAACCAATAACATTATTACATTTATGTATGCGAGCATCCTGTGCGTTCAATAATATCAACACGGCGCGTTTATTTAATTTTTGTGAGTACTTGCCTACCTACCTATTTTCAATGTTACATTATTTTGATAACTAGCTGCCCCCGCGGTTTCGCCCGCGTTTTTAGGATAATGATGTCCGTATCCTTACAATCTATCTACCTTTTATAGCGATCGGTTCATAGGATTTGTCGTGAAATGGTAACAGACAGACTGAGCTATTTTTTCATTTATAATAGTGTTAAAAAAATAATTTTTTTATAACTACCTAAGTAGGCAAACTATCATACGTTCCGCCTGGTGGCTCTCGGTTCTGGCTTCTGTGTGCATGTTTCCTTTGGCGTCCTACGCGCAACAATAGCATTTAAGGGGAATCGTGGTCAAAGTTATAGTGAGTGACGTATAAGAAATTGCACTTATATATTTTTTGAGATGAACCAGTAGTATAGATTGCGTTGCAGATAGGTGTTGATGGTGATGTTGATATATTGTGGTGGGCGGTATCGGTCGTTCGGCAGGGACCTGGCGGCGCGCAACTGCCTGGTGGGCGAGAACCACCTGGTGAAGGTGGCGGACTTCGGGCTGGCGCGGCTGATGCGCGACGACACGTACACGTACACGGCGCACGCGGGCGCCAAGTTCCCCATCAAGTGGACGGCGCCCGAGGGGCTCGCCTACAACACCTTCAGCACCAAGTCCGACGTGTGGGCCTTCGGCATCCTGCTCTGGGAGATCGCCACCTACGGCATGTCGCCCTACCCCGGCGTCGACCTGGCCGACGTCTACCACATGCTCGAGAAGGTATTCTATTCTACCTACGTCTTACTTACATTACATTACGACCATTATAAAATACATCAACTGTTGCTCATCCGCATCACATGTTGTGCATTTACAATATAATAATTCAGAATAATTACAAAACACTTGCAAAGATTGACGCTACCACTGTGCACCGGCTGAACCGCCACGGAACGAGAAGGTCTCGATAATATTTAATGTTTTAGTATGGATTGACAATTTTAGCTAAAAAAAAAATTAAAAATTTTTAGCCTTTGTTTCATATTAATAAATAATAGGGACTATTATTACTTAAACATTTCTATCAAGGATGTTATAAAACTTCGGATGTATTCTTGCTAACAAAAAACTGTGTCGCTGAGAGTCGGCCACCTCGCTGTACATACAAGCCGGCACGCACACATTCACACACTAGTCGGCCATTACGCGGATAAACGTCAACAGAGTCAATACGTTTGCGGTGCCGCAAAATATTAAAATATAGCATCTCTTGTGTAGTGAAATGGTGTAAAAACCGTAGAGACCGGAGGAAAAAAATACCAGGAATCACGTTTCACAGTTAAATTAATAATTCAATCACTTAGTTCCCGAATTTATACATCAAAACAAATATTCATTCACCAGTACAAAAGAATTAATGACAAAGCCAGTGTTGCCAATATACACTTTTGTAAATTACCCGAAATATGGGAATTTTATATTTTATGGTTATCATTAATACGTATTTTATTATAAATTGATTTCAAACTGTCGCGACTAGTACACATACTTTATATCAGTGGTTCTCAAACTTTTTTGGCGAACGGACCACTTTTAGAAAGCGAATTATTTGATGGAGCCCTAAAATAATCAAAGAATAGTTTAGGTAGGAATGTACTTTCAAGTTCGTCGATTTAAGGGACGGAAGGGGAGGGGGGAATAGAGAGGGGGTCGGTGTAGAACCCCCCCTCTATGTGAAGGAAAAGTTGCGCACCCCCCCTTTTTATTAGATACTATTATTTTTATTTTGTCGGGTGAGGGGAAAGGGTGGTCCCTTTTATAGTGCATAAATTTCATAAACTTTGTGTAGAGCCTTCTAATAATGTAACGTCAAAGTACAACTTAGCCATAGTTTATTGTGTAGGTATTCTTTATTTTACCGCGTAGGTTGTAAATATTGTATATCTTATTGTATTTAAAATGTGTGTGAGGAATGTCCCAGAATATTTATTTATTAATAGAATACTATTACGGAAATCTGCTGTACATTAAATGATTAATTTGTCATGGTTATTGAAACATCGATCTTTTTTGCAAATAACTATGTAACGTGATGTTTTAGGACATAGGCACCCCATTATTTTTATATTCGTATGAGTGTCCTTAATCGATGTATAAAGGTGGGGATGAGTGAAGTTATTTAAAAAAAAAAAAACAAATCGGTGCCTGATGAGTATGCCAGGCTCTGAACAAAAATCTTCGAACCCCTTTCATAGCGATCGGATGAGTAGTTGAAGCGTGAAAGCATAACAAAAAAAATTTGGCCACCATTCACAATTTAAAATAGTACGGTATATTCTGCCTACATTTACACTTAATTTTAGCGATGGGCGATTGTTACTAAAAACAATCGAATTATTCGATTGGCCAATTTATTCGAATCATTCGAATAACAATCGACATCTTTCGATTGTTCATAATACGCTTCTTGCGGCACCGCGCGTGTCCTATGCCGTGCGCTGGCTGTCCGTCCGCCGAATGAATTAATCTATTTGTCCCCGCGCTCACCCGTCGATTGTGCATACTATTACAACCTGCGTTGCGTGGGTCAATTTTCATTCGAAAGGTCGATTGTTTATTCCTTAGAACGAATGAATCGACAATCGAATTTAGAGTTTTACAATTGTCGATTCTTTCGATTATTTTTTTTGCAACAATCATCCATCGTTACTTAATTTTCATTTAAACATGTCTACCGTTACATATTAGTCTTAGCATAATATAATAAAACATAGGTAAATTTAGCCTAACATGGCAACCCTAAATTGAATCACACATAAACAGCCGCCGCCATTACGGTGCCTCAGTTTTGTAATAGCGAGAGCGGAGTCCGGGTAGTCTGTGATTTCTATATATATAATTATAAAGATAAAAATTCCTTCAATAATTTCTATAATAATTCTTGCAATGTAATTCTTATACATTCTAAGAATTAAAGAAAGAAAGAAGAAAAATTACGTATTTAAAGATTCTACCTACATGCATTGATATATGTGAATGGCCCATTTGTAACCTTTTTTCAATGATAAGTAAAATCAGAGACAACAACAACAATATTATAAGCAGTTTATACATTCAATTATGTAGTAGTCAAGCTTTAGGAGGCTGTGCGGCGATTAACTCACTCAAATGTAAGCCATAAATCACAAAAAACAGCTGTGAAATTGTGAAACCGAACTGATGACTGTGCATAAATAACAATTTTACAGAAGAAGAGAAGTGTAAGTATGGATACTTGACTATCCTAAAATCAGAAAGATTATCCCTATAGTGACTGACTTTCTGAATTTAAAAAATGTCGAATACACATCTATATTGAATTGAAGCCAGCTTCAAATGAAAAAGTAAACCTTATTTCATTTTATTATTTTGCACTGTTCCTTATTTATACATATTAATTTGTGATTGTTTATAATTTATTTATGTAATTGTTGTATTTTTTACTATAAATATATATATTTTTTAAATAATCTGCTATTTATTCACAATATAAAAACTTGTAATGTCGTAACATAAATACATAACCAATGATTTAGTTTTAAATTGTATCTCAATCTATGCTCCAGTAAAGTTATGAGGCGAGTTTTTTTTAATAATATTATGTTTATTTTTGATGAACACGATCTATTGTTAAATCTTGATCTGAGTTTTGATCTCGTTCTATAATACAGGTCTTAATGTTAGGATTATGACCAACCTTCAAGTCTGATACTACTCAACATAGTCAAAGGTGGAAAGCAGTGAAAGGGAATTCAAATGACAAACGCAATAATATCAATAATTTATTATAATAATATTTGGCATATAAAAAACAAAGCGTGGAGTGTGAGTGCGGAGGCGGGTCCCGCACTCGCCGCTCGCCGCTCGCTAACAACCGGTTTAGTTCAACAAAGTTAGTTAGTTTAAACAACAGTACCACTATAATTTTTGCATTTCGTAGAGAACGCGTCGCTAGTGCCTATATTTGGGAAACGGATTGTGTAACGCGCGATAAGACGCTGTCCGCGCCGCCGCACCGCCCCTGCCCGCGCCCCTCCACTGTTATGTTACACAACACATAACGTAACACACAACAATGCACTATGCTCGTAACACACTGCCCTTGCCCCTGACTGCAGTACACAATAATCGCATGCGTTCTTGTGTATAAACACTCATACGGACACATAATCGCCTTCGGCTGGCATTCAATATTTTGACAAAACTGATTTGAATTGGGAATTTGTAATTAATCTATTAACGTCAATGAACATCATAAAAATGATCTTTAAATATATGCTAAATTTAGTGTACAGTCGAGGACAAAAATATGTATACACTTAGTAAAATTCAACAACGGTTTCCTCTTAAACTACTGATTGAAATTATGAGATATTATAAAGGCAGAATCTTCTAGTATATACTATTATGATTTGTGTAATAGTTTAACACTTAAATGTTAAATATGCGAGAAAATCGTTTCTGAATTTCAAAAAGTGTATACATATTTATGTCCTCGACTGTACCTACAAGTATTTATTTATAGGTATACAACAGTACATTATTATGTATACATAGCATAGTAGTATAGTTCATTTTATGTATAATATTTTTGTTACTCTTTTGTGTGACTGAAATGTTCTGAAATTTATGTATATTTAATTATGAACGGTAACAATGGCAACGGTGAGCAATTTTGTTTAAAATAAAAAATTCTATGGGAGACTGGTTCTCACATAGCGGGAGTTGTGAGAGCCGGTTTCTGGAAACAGATTGTTACTATTGGAGAGCGAAACAAATAATTGAATTGATTTTCTCATCGTTATTTTCAGTCAATAAACCTATAAGCGATATGCTCATTTGTCGCTTCGTCAGACGCACTAGTTGATTTTACAAGCTTTAGTATCAGAGGAGAGATAATTTAGGAAATTTGAAGCTTTTGGGTATCAAAACGATATTAGTAAGCGCGGAGGTGCGGCAGGCGAACGTAGAGCTCATAAAGAAAGAGAGAGTGTGTAGGGGGAGTGTGGGGTCTAGCAGTGCGTGGCGTCGGTGCAGAGATGCTTCTTGCAGAGCGTGCACTGCGGGCGGCTGACGGCGATGCGCGAGAATATCTCGGAGGCGGAGAGCTCCTTGCTGAGCTTGCTGCACATGCTGTACGAGACGGACTTCTTGGAGAAGTCCTTGGAGGGCACGCAGGTGCGCGCGCGGACCGGCCCGATCTCCTGGCCCGTCTCCACTGCACGTGCACACACACACACATACACATACATATACGACCAAATGTAACCGGAACGAGCGTGTTCATTGTACTTCAAAATATTATGATGCTCCCACACTCCATTTATGTAACACGATAACATTCTCAAGTTTGTTTCTTTATACAACTAAAATTACTTACAAAATTATGACTCATAAATTAAAAACGAAAAGTCTCCCTCCCTATCGCGTCGACAGTCGTGGGTTTCCACCGACGAAACATCGACGGATATCGGTTATCCGATTCCGTACCGTGTCGTGGAATAAACATGTCTCAAGATGTTTATAGTTCAAGTAAATATTCCCGATCATACAGATGCAATACAATGTACAATACAATAAACAACGTATTATAATTAAACACTTACCTAACTTAGCCGACTCCGAAGTGATGACGATACACAGGAACGCCATTCCGGGAATGTAACAGTCGATGTTGGGGACCTGATGGGTTAATTAACATTATACATTTAGATATGACATTTAGATTTATGGTTATTTCAATCTCGTTCCTACGAAAATACAGAATGTTTGGAGGGACGACACGGGGCGAGGGTATTACCGAAATATCAAATAACAATAAATAAGTATTTCATACAAAAATAGAAAGGGGCGAGTGTGTGCAAATTCATATATAGAGGCAGAGTGAAGTGTAAGGCTAGCCAGTAGTAATATAATGTAAAATGTGACCGTGATGTTGGCATAGTCGGGGTGGTCGGGGTCCCAGCAGCCGGGGTGGTCGAACGACAGGCAGTTGTAGCACTGGATGCCCTTCGTCGTCGGCGACACGAACTTCTTGGGCTTCACCTTCTTGTGCTTGGCCGCTGCGGGTGCAACAAACGATAACTTAATACTGCGAACCTTCCTTTCGTTTACGGAGGAGGATGTCGGTCCGGGCTTCCGTGTTTCCTCGACGTGTGTACACGTGTTGGTGGGTATGGGTATGGGTACTCACCGAGCACGATAGCGGAGAGCAGCAGGAAGCACACGATGGTGTTGTTGAGTACGGACATGGTGCGGCTGGTGTGTGTGTGTGCGAGAGGAGCGGAGTGCGTGCGGGCGCGGTGCCGAGTGCGGGCCGACTGTGGTCCGGTGGCGGCGCCTCCCCAGTTTATACCCACCGCAACCACCTGCCAACCAACACAATCGCTCCGATAGCGTGCACAGGCTGCTCTTTTTTCAGTTACGTGTGCTATATTGAACCTTGACTGATTACCAGCAACGACAGCTTATAAGAATAACGGGTTTACCCGCAATCACCTATTTTACACCCTCAGTGGAATTTCTAAAAAGCAGGCTTGCGCTGTGCGTCGAAAGGTCATTGAGGCAGGACAGTCTTTTGGTGTATAAATTATTCACATCATAATTAATTTATTGTGTGACTAAAACTTATCCAAGAAATGATGAGTGAACTTAAACGTTTTAAGATTAGTAGAAACGCCCTATGCGCTAGCCCACAATAACAAATAATACATATCCTTCAAGCATTTTATTTCTAAACATTACAGATTCCTATAAACATTAAAATGTTGAATTAAAACAATATCATTGTTTCGGGTCGACTCGCTCTTGTTTATGTATTATTATAATACTCTGGATTCCCATGATATTTCTATACGTTTGGTATAGAGCATAGATCTTGACAGATGGGTCATGACGCTTGGATTTAGCTTAGACCTGATGTCCCACAAAACCCCACTTAATATCACAACTACTCGTAAACGCCAATAGTTAGATAATTTTTACTCACACAGCACAAGAACTTACTTGTTCTTTTAAACTACAGTGCATTCTTAAATGTATTCTTTGTAAATACGCACTACCGCGCTCTCGGATCTACACACACATGCGAGTATAGAGTTAGATGGACGAATCGCATGACACAATTTTCATTGCATGTTCGAAACGAAGTTAGCCGTACGCTCCTGTAGAACTAAACAGCAATGTATGCGCTTCATGTTCTTTGTTCAAGTTGTACCTTGGTAATGACCTAGCTAAAATCATTGAAGGTAATGATGGTATGATTTATAATTTAATTATGTGAAAAAATTTATACTTAAAAGTGATAAGTGACACCATGATTCTTGTAGTTCATGTAGGGTATGATTTTTGCAGACGAACACTGAACAATACGGCATCTAAATAAATATCGTCCGCTCGCGCACTTACCTCGAATAGGTTACGACTGACGCGATTTTGCGGTGTATGGTCTAGTGCAATGGGATAGGAGAAAGAAGCTATTAGACTTTTAAGGGAGGTACATCATTGCGTTTTCTCGTCCAAAGAGCAGCTCGACTGTGGATGTCCTCCACCTTACAGAATACCACAGCCAAATAACTATGTTGTTATCCTGCGTGTGAATTAGGTTGCCAGAACTGATTGGGGAGGGGGAACGCGTGAATATTGCCCCTGGTATTGCAAGGATCTCTTGCCAACACGAGTGGCATCACAAACGTCCATAAGGCTACGGTGACCGCTTACCACCGGGCGGGCCGTAGTAAGCCAACTTTATCGTAAAAAAAGCTGTAATTAATATTTAAGGGTCGGCAAGTGTAGAGCGCGGACACGATGTATACACAATGTGACGCGGGGGGGCGCGGGCGCGCGGGCGCGCGGGTGACTAGATACGCGTATTTGTGTATAGTTGCGGTATTGTTTTGTTGCGGGTGCGGGCGCGGGGTAACGCGTATACTAATTCGTCAGCAATTCGTACACAAAAGTGTACATATATTGTATTGTTATTGTTTATTTGTGCACGAACAATGCGGCTGCGATATACAGTTATGTAAATACTCGAATTCCTGTTTTCATACAACACTTTACACTACAACATGGGAGTTTTCGTTTCGTTATAGCTCCACGTTAATATAAATACTAAATAATTATATTTCCTTATACAATATTCTTGAATTAAAATGTGATGTGATTACAAAGAGTCGGGAAACAGCTGGATAAAATGTATTTACTTCGATATTACTTACAGGTAAATTAGTTAATTCATTCAAAGTCAATTCCTTTATAAGTGCCCTCGTCGTACATTTTGAACTTCAAATGGCTCTGGCTTTTTGATCATGAAGCACATTAAATAAAATAAATACAAATTGTATGTCTAAATAACTAACCGGTACTAATATAATTATAAATAATTAATCTAAAATATTAATAAATACTAATTTAACTAGCTAATCACCATTTAATGTTGCAATGCCCTTGCAGGGCTCATGTTGTGGACTAACCTTATTGTAACACCTTAATGTATGATGATGACATGATGCAAATAAATAAATTGAAATATATCGCTTCATATAAACAGTAAACGAAGCAAAGAGTCATGCCGCGACATGCTTGTGGGGCAGACATAAGCACTCGTAGGTACCTACTGCAGAAGAGGTTCCCTTTTCTCCTAGATTATTTGCCCTGATAATTAATGAAGGCTAAATTGCTGGTTGTCCTTTGCTGTCAATCTACCGGTGAAGCATCGCTACGCTACATCGTTCTGCGCCGCGCTGCACCTCAAAACGCAGAAAACAGTATGCTGGCTCGGCAGTGTCCTTGAGAGCCCTACGCCCGCTCGGTGGGTAAACGCGCAATAGGGCTGCCTACTGATTGTGATTCTTATGTTACGTATTTGAGAATTCTACATTAAATTGTTACTCCTTTTTATGGTTCCGTACCCAAAGAGTGCCAAACGGGAGTATTACTAACCCTCCGCTATCCGCCCGTCCATCCGTCTGCCTGTCAGCGGGCTTTATTTCATGATATAGATAAAATAAGATGAATTATTATATAAGATGTATTTCTATTGCCGCTATAACAAAAAATAATAAAAAAACCGGCCAAGTGCGAGTCAGACTCGCGCACCGAGGGTTCCGTACAAACCTGTAGGTATATAAGTAAATGGTAGTATAGACCTGAGTATTTGATATTAATTTCAATTTATGACCTATTAAAAAAAAACTACTTACTAGATCTCGTTCAAACCAATTTTCAGTGGAAGTTTGCACCGTAATATACATCATATATTTTTTATAGATTTATCATTCTCTTATTTTAGAAGTTACAGGGGGGGGGACACACATTTCACCACTTTGGAAGTGTCTCTCGCGCAAACTATTCAGTTTAGAAAAAAATGATATTAGAAACCTCAATATCATTTTTGAAGACCTATCCATAGACACCCCACACTTATGGGTTTGATGAAAAAAAAAAATTTTAGTTTCAGTTCTAAGTATGGGGAACCCCCAAAATTTATTGTTTTTTTTCTATTTTTGTGTAAAAATCTTAATGCGGTTCACAGAATACATCTACTTACCAAGTTTCAACATTATAGTTCTTATAGTTTCGGAAATAAATGGCTGTGACATACACGGACAGACAGACAGACAGACATGACGAATCTATAAGGGTTCCGTTTTTTGCCATTTGGCTACGGAACCCTAAAAATGAAATAAAATTATTAAGTTTGCAAATAATACATTGAGTATTATTTGCAATAATTATTCATTAAACAATGGTGCCGATTCTGTTGTAAATCACACTAAACTAATTTTAGTCACATCGCATCTCTTTCTTACGAACATTATTGAAAAAGGATAGAACATATTTAAAGCTGTCAAATT
This sequence comes from Achlya flavicornis, assembly GCA_947623365.1. NCBI lineage: Eukaryota > Metazoa > Arthropoda > Insecta > Lepidoptera > Drepanidae > Achlya > Achlya flavicornis. Next base: position 18,271,637 of record OX392471.1, on the reverse strand, counting down.
AATCGTTGCCGTATTATTTTGCGTGTATTTCGGAGTAAGCGCGATAGATGGCGACTAAATTTATATTGGAAACAAGCATTGGACTAATTTGACAGGAATAAATTTCTTATATCCTTTTCTTATGTTCTTTGTTAGAAAGAGACATAGTGAGATTAAAATTACTTTAGTTGTAAACAACATAATCAGGGCCAATATTGCATTTATTGACATAGGACAAGCAAAACTGACAAGCACGTCATAGAAAGTCTTTATAACCGACTTCAAAAAAAGTTTTTTTTAAATGTTTGTTACCTCATAACTCCGTCATTTATTAACCAATTTGGAAAATTCTTTTTTGTCTGGAGGGTACACTTCCCGTTTGGTCCCATTGTCATCAGATCAGGATTTTATAACTTCTTAGTGTAAGTCCAATTATTGACAGGCCAGTTGGCGCAGTTAAGATTCCACCTATTGCGCCAATGGCACGACCATTGGCGCAATAGGTGGAATGTTTGATTCCCACACAGGACATGCATTTCCTGAGTCTGGGTGTAATTATGTATATTAATATGTATTTACAAACAAAATTAGTATATGTAGTATATCAGTTATCTGGTTAGCATAGTACAAGCTATGCTTAGTTTGGGATCAGATGACCGTGTGTGAGGAATGTCCCTGGATATTTACTGGTTGTCATAGTAAAATTAGTATATGTAGTATATCAGTTATCTGGTTAGCATAGTACAAGCTATGCTTAGTTTGGGATCAGATGACCGTGTGTGAGGAATGTCCCTGGATATTTACTGGTTGTCATAGTAACCATTATATCATCCAAAACAGTGTTATAATGTTTTACTGAATTTCATTATGCAACAACGTCATATAACTAAAAGAACCAGGACTACGTTAAATCCTGAGTTTTAAAAGTCTTGCTTTAAATCATCTCTTAAGTATAATAGGCTAAGGATTTATTTTTGAGCATATATCGTGAAAAGATAATGTTGTAAGTTGGTTGTGTGTGTTGTGCTGCGCTGCGCGTTGTAGGTAGTTATGTGTTTGTATTGTACGCATGGTAGGGGTACCGCATGGAGTGTCCGCCGGGGTGTCCGGGCGCGGTGTACGAGCTGATGCGCGGCTGCTGGCAGTGGAGCGCCGCCGACCGGCCCTCCTTCCGCGACATACACCACGCGCTCGAGCACATGTTCCAGGACAACTCCATCACTGACGGTGAGACCCACCTACCTTACCATACACATACCATACACATACCATTGAACACTTGAACAACCCCATATACCGCCGTATGTACACCAAGTGTGTCATCATCATATCAGCCTATGGACGTGTCACTTTGAACAACCCCATATACCGTATGTACGCCAAGTGTGTGCAGTTGTGTATATCTGAAACTGAATTACTTCCAGAAGGTTCATGTGTATAGTATATTACCCGGGCTAAGCCGAAACTGGACGCTAGTTGTACAATAATGTAAATGTTCGTGTCACTTTGTAAACATTACTTAGACATAGTGAAACGGTCTAAAATACTAAGAAGTTTATAACATGTGTGCATATTTGCGTATTACAGAGGTTGAGAAGCAGCTTCAGGAGGGCGCCGTGTGCTCGGGCACACCGCAGATGTCGGTGAAGGGCGCGGGGGGCGCGGGCGGGGGCGCGGGCGAGGGGCGCGCCGTGCAGATGCGCCGCCCCACCAACCGGCGCGGCAAGCAAGCGCCCACGCCGCCTAAGCGCACCAGGTCTATTCATATATACAAACAAACAATCACATACAAACATACTAGTTGTCTAGAACGGTTAACTAAATCTGACACATTCACAGTACTCAACACTTATGCAATTTCACGATACGAGATGATTTATTACATTATTGCTTCTAATCAGTCAGTCAATTCTAACTGACGAATGCAAAAAAATAACACTAGGTATGAGCAGTAGCAAAAGCTATAAACCAAATTGTTGGTTAACCGACCTGTACTCATTAATATATTATGCAGTCAGCAGTCAATAACCGTACAGTACTTTAGCTATATGTGTATCAATTGTAGTAAAAACTACTGACAACCATAAGAAGGCATGTGACTATAATAATTATATTTGTTACGTTTAATTGTTGATACACCGTGGCCTGAATTGCGTATAGGCAATTAAGCAGTGCCTACCTCATAAGAATCAATAAAATCATATATTGATAAGTTCATACTACATTATTTAATTAAATAAAAATGATAACCTATAATTCAATACGATACTTCAAACGATGCCGCGCTCCCAGTAAGATAGGCACTCGCAAGTCTGTCTATCAAATCCTCGCACACCCAAACGATATCTGCATATTCATACACGCCCACACTTCTTTAGAATAATACGAGGAAAGTATTAATCAAGGTTTTGCCATGCGTAACACACTGACATTTAACATTCTGAATTTATTCGACCTAAGCAGTCAAGCGTACAATACTCAATAATCCAACCAAATATAAAAAAAAACTTTAGTTCGCCATCGTTACCGCAACTCAAAATTAACTTCGCAATTTATTTGTATTGTTATTGTTTATGGCATGGTGTTCATATTTTTTTCAATATCATTTATATTTTTTTAATTTATTTTTTTATTAGGTCTGCCATCGTATATTAAAATCAAAATCAAAAATGGTTTACGTTGGTTATACACATGGTATATGCGTATATCCTATGGATAACCCATCGCGGAGTTTGTGAAAGTGCCGCCCGGTTAGGAATAGTAGTGATGATGTGTGTTGTGTTGTGTTGTGTTGCAGCCTGTTGTCGTCGTGCAGCTCGTTCCGCGAGTCTCAGTACGCGGCCGAGGAGCACGCGCATGAGGACGCGCTCGCCTCGCTCAATGGTCAGTACCACCACCACCACCACCACACCGCACCACCACACACCACACCGCACCACCACACACCACACCACCACACACCACACCACCACACCACACCACCGCACCACACACCACCACACCACACCACCGCATCACACCACACACCACCACACCACACCGCACCACACACCACCACCTCATTTTTGCATCACCCATCTCTAATATGTATTTTGAAAATTCAATAAATTTACGAAATTTCTTACGTCAATGGAGTTGGTTGCGCTTCTAAAATTATCGAATACTTGACTTAAAACAGCCATCCGACATCCTAACAGTTTCTGGAATTAACCAAGATCACACACACGTATCGCACTCAAGAGCTACGTCATCCGCTTAGATACAGCATCAGGGCGGCTGCATCCCTTGCACTTGTATTGTTACCTACTAACCTCATAACCTTGTCACGACGTAGGCTTTGGCTATCAGCCTACGACCGGAATCTTTATTTAGTAAATAATGTAGCTGAAGATCATAAAACTTTAGACTGTCTGGCCATAAAGTTTATTCAGTAAAATAAAGAACTTTAACAATAAGAAGGAAAATTAGATATACGACACATATAAGAAAGAATTCAAAATAAATAAATATTAATACTGACATGAAATGAAACCATGTATTGATATGAAACCATGGAACTTACCCCAGCTGGGTTCTGCAGGGCTATTTTAAAACGTCCGATTCGATATCGGAAACAATCGGAATTCAAAAATTTCCGAGGCGAATTTCAGCAATTGCTATTTTAATTTCCGAAAACTTTTCCATGAATCGAATTGATATTTCCGTAAAGAAACATCAAAAATGTTGCAATTGCAGAAAATCGCCTCAGTAGTTTTTGAATCCGTTTCCGATATCGAATCCGAGCGTTTTAAAATAGCCTAGCTGGTATGTTAATTTTTTATACAGTTGAAGAGGTCATCACAGAGTAAAATTGTGTCCATAGTTAGTAATAAACTTGTTATTCTATATGAATATTTTCAATGATAATGGTGCTGATTCTGTTGTAAATCGCACTAAACTAATTTTAGTCACATCTCATCTCTTTCTTACGAACATTATTGAAAAAGGATAGAACATATTTAAAGCTGTCAAATTAATCTTTGCAGTCTTATTTTACGTGTATTTAGGCGTAACCGCGATAGATGGCGACTAAATTTATATTCAAAACAAGCATAGGACTAATTTGACAGGACTAAATTTCTTACATCCTTTTCTTATGTTCTTTGTTAGAAAGAGACATAGTGCGATTAAAATTAGTTTAGTTGTAAACAACAGAATCGGGGCCATTGTGTGTTATTTTATTATTATAATAGGTCCACACATTTGGAGTTGCTTCTCAGTATTGATAGAGTTGAGTGAATGTCTGATGGGACATTCTAGGTATAAATGAAAATTTAAATAACTATTGAAAATTAGACAATTTTAATATTCTAACATTTGAAAATAGGGTTTGTGACCAGAAACAATAATTGAAATAGGAAAGGTCGCATTGTCACAACCGGACACATCACAACCCATATACTAGTGGACAAAAATCACGTCCAAATTGAGCCGATGCCAACGCGTAAACCAGTCTCTTGGAAAATATTTAATATTATCATTACTAGTTTTTTTTACTTCGGATTGGTTTCAATGGCCGATTTGGGAAAAAGAATATTTAATTATAGTTTATTATGTATTAGCTATAGGTAGTCAGAATGTGTCGCTTGCGCTGTTGAGCGCTTCTCTGAGCGTGGTGCGTGTGCCGCAAGCATGTCATACGATAGCGCTCCGTCACACCACACATACCATTATGTACTCTATCTATGCTATGTAAGGTATATAATGTGGTACCGCACGCGCACGTGCACCTACTGTACCGAGCTTGCACTGTGTATGTTCATGTATGTATAGTGTTGTATATGATATCTATATATTAATACATGAAGCAAAAAAAAACGATCCTTTTGAAGCCTATTTTGCGCATGGAGGGGTATACTTAGTTAAAGTTTAAATGGAGCAGAAGTGCACAATGAAACTAATTTTAAATATAATGCATTAGAAATACATTATTTTAGATTAAAAATAACATTACACACACTACCACGCGTTTGACACACAAACATTATATACTCTGTCAAACTTAATATGTAATCTTTTAAGGCATACTGCGTAGTACGGGGGATTGTGAGATTTCACATAGCTAACATTTATTTATTTATTTATTCAAACTATAAAAGAATATAGTCTAATTTCGACACATGGGCGACCTCTAGTATTATATAATTATATACGCGGACGCGGCCCATCTCAAGTCACACGTCTTCATATCATAAACGATAGTTGATAAGAGCCCATCATCGAATGCATTCACTTAAACTAGCATTTTCTGTCTGTTTGTCCGCTCGCTCAGGTGTATAGAGATAGGTTCCAAAATATTGTAAGTATATGATACGATACGGGTACACAGTATCCCCACTTTATATTTGTATTTATTTAATGGAGCCCTAATTTACTATAGTATCGATATCAAATATATATATAAACATGGAGTATAAATGAATTTGCTATATATGTATACCTAACTAGAAACCGATAAACTGTACGCGAGCGACGCGCCTGTCGCGGGTCACGTCAGGGCGGTTGCCGACCACGAGTAGATATGTTACACACTTCTCGTGTTTGTTGCTCATGTCCACCTGTCACTGTTTACAACCCAAAAACTTGACTTAATTCAAGCTGATTTGGCAACCGCTTTATGGTTTATAAGAAGTTCAAGAGATATAAAAAGAATACGCAATATCATCCTTTTATTTTTCTATTTGTAACCCTGACCACAAGAGATGTACCGCGTTTAGACTGCGATGTCGTGTGGGGGGAAGCGAGAGACCAGGGCAGGTCTCCAAAGAGGCTGACTTGATAGAAGGATGGTCTGTCTATACTGGGAGTAGTGCCATTCCTGTCACATACATTTCATCTGCTTTTAGAACTCATGACTGATCGCATAGTATTGTGTAACAAATTAATTTTTCTTTTTACCTATCCGTTGTTGCTGACAATGCTCAGCTGTATTTGAACTAGTTATTTATTTTTGTTCGGTAAAACTCTTTTGGGTTAGGAAAAGGGAAGATCTGATGTCGACTGACCCTGACTGCGCGACACGCGCGTTCACTTCACTACTTTATTAATTCATTAGTATGCATGCAGTATATCGCCTCGCATCACTATTAATCGACAACAGTTCATTAAATGTGTGAGGAATGTCTCAGGATATTTATTTATAAAATGTAAGTGCAAAATTGAGCCTTATTTTAAAGGAATAAGATAAGATTAATTTCATATCTGACATCTGTCACAGGTTGTCATTTTGACGGACGACATTTTTTTAGGTTTTATTATTCGACGTTTTATTGGATATTTGTTCATAATTCCGTCAAATCTTAAAAGATTCGTTTATCCTATATTTTTAAAGTAAGGGTCAGCCCTTAAAAAATAAACGAATCTTTTCACATCGAGGCGTGACGTGACGTGACGCGCTTTTTTTTAAGATAGTGATAAAGATAAAGATCATTTATTTGCCAGAAACATGGTTAGGAAATTGATGTTTAAATGCTAATATTAAGTATATAAGGTCCTTCATGTTTTGCCACGATGGCGTGCTAATATTACAGTATGAAATTTCAAAATAATAATCATAATCCAAGCAATTCAAAATAAAAAATAATAATAATAATAATACATTATTTATCTACAGATGTCACATACAATATAGAACTTTATTTAGTAAACAAAAAGGTACACATTATGTGAGAGAATTCGAATACGCTTCGCAGCGTCGCGAATCACTTGTCACGAATTCTCTTACTGAAATGTGTACCTTTTTGTGTAGTACATAAAGTTCTATATTGTATTGCTATCGCGCCACATTGCGTCGTGTCGCGGCTCGGTGTGAACTGACCCTAAAGATATAATTTCAGTATCGTCCCATATACTCGTGGCGGATAGCTCGCTTATTCCGGGTACACATGAGCGCCGCCCGCGCCGACCAGTATTAATAGTAGCAATATTACAGGGTAGAGACATCGAGATAGCATATTTTCGAAACCGACATTGGTTTAATCATTCAGAAAAAAAATTGACCTTTACTATGACTAAAACAATATTCTCAAAAAAAAAAACTTTTCATACTACAGGTATGATCATAATTTTTGTTCTGTTTTGTTCCATGGTAAATGTTATTAAAGATGGCTAACCAAACATGGGTTTCAAATGTATGCCATATCGTAATCAACAGCATAGTCACCCACCATACAGTGTCTTCATCAAAATCTAGCCGTTTATGATTAGATAATTTATTATGATTATTAAATATTGATATTGTCCCAGCCTGATCATTAAAATTGCTTACATATTTTATTTTAATTCCATCACATCCGCCATTATCTATTATTTGCTTATTGACGTTATTGTATATGAGCGTTAATGCTCTTTCGTATTTAAACTGAACCACTTGTAATCATGAATGCTGTCAGGTATTATAGGTTGTCATCAATATGCACCCAGTGCACTGGGACTGGTAGACACTACCGGGTATTGAAAGGCTAACCTTCACAATAGGTACATTTATAAACTGGTATGGTTCGTACTCATTCGACACTTATACCGTCAATAATTATTTAAATACAAGTCATTTGGTCACTGGATCTTGTGTGTGCTTCAGACAGTCGGTAGTAAAACAATTTTAGCCTAAGAAAATTCAAAACCAATTCCAAAATTATTTTTAGTGAAAAGCAATTCAGTTGAACACAATACGGTTCAGTCAGGCTAGAAGTAACACATTTTCTTAAATGTTTTTGAGTGTAAAGACGTTTATTTTATTTAAAAAAATAATTTATTTCTCTTCGATTCTTGATACGGTGTCTAATAATGTGTAGTGATGGTATAGTGATGCGACGCGAACCCGTGGCTTGCGCCCCCGTAGCTAGTGGCTCCACCTCACCGCACCGCCCCGTGCCGTGCTCTTGCTCCACCTATATCACAGCCTTCCTCTAATAGATGTAACGAGTACCAAACGTAACACAAGCTGCCCTGTATTCATTTAAAATGGAATAAACTAAAGAAATTCTTGCTTTTGGACAGAAATAAAATTTATTACATAAAAATAAAGTCCATCACCTGTGAAAAAGGTTTCGTGGTCGATGGATTGCGGCGGACAGGCCATTGTGAACAAGTGCCTCGAAAATTTTTGCTCGCATGAATAGTCAAATGTTGAGTTTGACAACGGTTTTGCTGAATCCACTTTGCCGCATAAAGGAATATTATTTGTAAGAGGTTTTCATTGGCGAATGAATAATAATTACTAATTCAGTAAAACGTCCCTTAAGTCTCGAGGCATACTAAACTTAATGGTATGTATTGTATACTTTCGCTCGGTGTACACATGCGCCTGCCCGTCGCCTTACATCGGAGTTATCGTAGGGGCTTGGTTTTACATTTTTTCAACACACTTGCTTGTAATGTGACATTTATTGCACCGCTGTTAGTATCTTAATGCAGCTTATTACGTACTAGTGCTTTTTACCTTACATTACCGCACAGTTTCATGATATGTATAATCCCGATTATGTTAAGTTTGGACCTCAATGCAATTGATATGTGTGTAGACGAAGCATTCTTAATTTAAACGGGTAAAACAGTTTGAAAGCGCATCGCTGTCAAAAAAAAACCTGCGCGCCATATCTGTTAACGTTCTGTGTGGTTGATTTTTGTCCAAGAAATACAATTCTTTGTTTTCCTCGCAAGTGTGTTGGAAATCGTCGTATGACACACGTGTGCATTGATCATTACACTGTTGGCTCTCTAATCTTAATCGCGCTTAATACCGCCTCGTCTGTAATTACCAACTTTGCACACATGTATCATAATTTACTATTATCATAATTACATTATTCCTTAATATGAGCTTCTGTATGTAAATCATTCATGTGCTTGAATAATAACTATAATATTGTTTATTGTGACAACTTAGGCCCACTTGTTAGTTAGTATTAGAATATTTTCTTGAAAACTATGTTGACATCAAATTAGTTGGCGAAACCTAACATTACAATATATATTATTTTAACCGATGCGATACCACAACGAGCCGACTTTGTCCAAACGTGAACATGTAGCTTCATCTCCTGGAAAATGATATTATTGTGGTTTATGTATTAGATATATAGGGTGACTGGTAATAAGTAAACGATACTTAGACATATGATTGTACACACGGCTACCGATCAAGCTATACATTTCCAGTATAAGCTGAACTCGCATTGTATACGATTTCCGTACAATGGGAGGTCAGCTTATACTAGAAATGTATAGCTTGATCTGTAGCCGTGTGTACTCATCATAACAGACAACTATCTCAAAGAAACATTTTTTTTGATATACTTAGGATATATTTAGTAGCTTTTATTTTAGTTATTTATCTCTATTTGTTTCTTTGGGAAAGTTGTTTGTTATCATGAGTACAATCATGTGTCTAAGTATCGTTTACTAATTACCAGTCGTCCTATATATACATATGGAATACGCAGTGAATTGTCACAATTCACTTGTGAGTGTAGATGAATCAAATGAGATGTGAAACGTAGCGTGTATTGATAGGGTGTTCATAACTATTGAATAATATTTATAATGTCAGGCTTGTAGGTAATGAGTACACTCATTGCAGATTTGTGGTATGTGACATCTTCAAGGTGTCGATAGTATTAGTGCAATTAATATCGTAGTGTCTTTATGTATAGGTGGGGGTCGCGGGGGCGGGGGAGGGGCGCGCGAAGCTTCGTCGGAGGGGTCGCTGGCCGAGGCGACGCCCGACACCGACGAGTCGGCCAGCGGCGCCGAGCACCGACACCGTGTGAAGCGACGCCACCACGCGCACGCGCACGCGCAGCCGGCGCCGCAGCACGCGCACGCGCACGACGCGCACCACAAGGTGCGGCCGCACCCGTCCTCGCCGCCGTCGCCGTCGCCCTCGCCGTCGCGCCGCCCCGCCGGCCACCAGCACGCGCCCGCCGTGCACGTGGCCGCCCTCGAGGTGCAGAACGTGAAGCGTGCCATCAACCGGTACGGAACGCTGCCCAAGGGCGCGCGGATCGGCGCCTACCTCGAGTCGCTGCGGCAAAGCGGGGGGGCGGGGGCCGCCGCCGTCGCGCCCGTGGAGGAGGCGCGCTCACTGTCGCCGCGCTCGCAGCCGCACATGATCCGCTCCAACTCGTCCGGCGGCGTGACGGCGGGCGCGCCGGCGTCCCCGCGCGCCGCCCGCGCCACCGCCCCCGCCCCCGGCGCCGCGCCCGCCGCCCGCGCGTTCGCCGGCAGCCCCGCCAAGCCGCGACCGCGCCTCGCCGAGCTCGAGTTCCCGCCGCCGCCGCCGGACCTGCCGCCCCCGCCCGAGGATGCGCCGCAACCTCCGCCGCCGCCGCCGCCGCCCGAGTGCTGCCGCGACGCCACCACCGACACGGGCGCCGACCCGCCGCTCCCCCTCCCGCTGCCTCCGCCGCCGCTCGAGGACAAGCCGGCGCGACAGACCATGAAGGAGATGCTCGAGCTGAAGCTGGTCGCCGAAATCAAGGAGCGCGCCGACAAGAAGAAGCACAGACTGAAGGAATCCCCGCCGGCGGAGGCGCACGCGCACTTGCCGCGCGACTCCGGCGACCGCGACCGCGACCGCGACCCCGTCACGCGACTCGTGTCCGAGCTCTCGGAGAGCCTCAACATGGAGGCCGCCAGGAGGAAGGCCGACGCAGCCGCCGCAGCCGCCGCCGCCGCTAAGCTCGCCGCCGCCGACGAACCCGAGGACACCGTGTCGCCGATCGATCTCAAAGCGGGCCTCAGAAAAACCGTATACAATAATAATATCGATCAGAAGAAGACCGAGGGAGAGACGAAAGCTAGTACCGATTTCAAGTATCAATTAAAGAGGGTGGATCCTCACAGGAAGACGAGCGTCGCGAGCAAGGAACCGGACGAGTCGGGGCGGGCGATCATCGATTTCAAGTCCCGGCTACGAAAAGTGGATAGCGGCGTCCCCGCCACAAACGGCAGCGCGCGGCGAGCGGAGGCCGGCTCGCCCGAGGAGCGGGAGTCGCCGGAGCGCAAGCGCGCCGACGGCGGCCCGCCGGAGGCGCACGACGATGACGACAAGCGCCGCAGCACCGGCAGCATCAGCAGCCTCAAGAAACTGTGGGAGAGCAAGGAAACCGAGGAGCGGCTCAGTCCCAAGCCGCGCGCCCGCCACGACCCCGACGCCGAGGATGCGTCGCCCGAGGGCGCGGGGGGCGCTGGCGTGGGGCGCAGCGGCAGCGTGCGGCGCGACGACAAGCCCGCTGTGCCCATCAAGCCGCCGGTGAAGGGCAAGCCGCTCAAGGGCGGCATCTACGCGACGCCGCTGCACGCGCCCCCCGCCCCCGCCCCCGCCGCGCCCCCCGACCCGCAGACACCCGACGACGACACCGACCTGCTCGCACAGCTGCGCGTCTCACTCGACTGCTGCACCAACGAGGTATACACATAATATAACTCGATTTTTATAACATCACTTGGAGCTGTCAAAGTCGTAAGGTTGGCAAAATTTAATTCACACGCCCGCTTCTCTTCTTACCTTTTCTCTGTACGCTCTTTGGTACAGTCCGCACTGTTTTGTTGTCTGCACCGTTCGTTATTTTTCTATATCGTTTCGATATTTTCATGAACATTTTAGTTGTTTTTTGATAAATTTGTTTGTTATAATTGTGTTATTTGTATCTCAAAGGAAAAAAAGAGTGCTTAGTTAAATAAAAAAATAGAGCTTCATTTTAATTACTGTACCTACAATAAAGCTTGAAAAAACTATGAAACAATAAAATAATTGTTATAATTCAAATGATACAAAAGCATAAGCCTATCCGCGCACTAGGCAGCCAGGCTGCGGCAGCCGAAATATTGATAGAAATTCGTGGCTGCCTAGTGCGCGGATAGGCTAACTCTTTCTTGTAACTCGCGCGGTCGGGTAAAATACTATTGCTTACATTACCAATGCAGCCATCGTGACAATATTTTAACATTGACAGGTGCACAGTTATAAAAATTAGGTTATATTTAATCGTTTACTAATTACCAGTCACCCTATATAACATATAGGCATAGTGGACATCCACAGTTCATTTATATTCATAAACCGAATGTGCAATAATTTGTTCCTTAATTTTAGATTTTGTTGATTCATAAATCATCCTATTCACAGAACAGAGAAAACAGTTAGAAAGCGCAAGTGACAATATTAGCACGGGAACCTGTGTGGCAAAACTCACACAAATAAACAATTATTCATACACTGCACTACAAACAAACAATTCGTTTCATTGGTAGATTTTATTCAACACAAAACTAGCAGAAATCACAGATTCTACATTTGAAAATATACCTTCATATGTACAAATAGAATTCATTTTGTTATTCTGTAGAATGTGTATACGACGTTTTGTAATATGAAGATGAAGGAAAACAATTGACGAGTAAGTTTCGCTATCCAACAATAGATGGCGTTATTATCAGTGGATGTTATTATCATCCTAATTACATTCAAGATAAAGTTGACATTCGTGTAGCATGTCGATGGATTTATAACATTCTGATTATAACACCATGCGCTATTCGATTTCGTCAGCTACTCAATTAGTGATGTAGGTGATAGATGACGTCATAAGTGAAAGTATCGATAAATGTTTATTGTATATCCTACTAATATTATAAATGTGAAAGTTTGTGAGTGTTTGTTACTCTTTCACGCAATAACTACTGAACGGATTTGGATGAAATTTGGAACACAGATTCTCAGATATGTTCTGGATTAACACATAGGATACTTTTTATGCCGGGAAATCATACGATTACTCGGGAATGTGGGTGAAACCGCGCGGGACAGCTAATATTATTATAAATATGACACTGTGGAGGTGCAAGGTGGATGACACCTCCATTTAAAAGGGAAGATCTTCCGCCAGGCTGGGACATCGTGCCTGGGGACCGCGGTCCAACTGTACATGTCGGACAGTTGTATATATGCAGATTCTCGAGAAAACTTCGCCAGCGCGATGCAGGATTTAGGCGCGATGCAGGATAATGTGGCGCCACGCCATCTATCTTTCCGTGTGTGAACTATCTCGGTGTTACTGATAGATGGCTGATAGATGTCGCTACATCCAGTTCCGTAGACTTCGAGCAGCACTGGCACTTGCAAGCTTAACGCAACGACTCAACAATGGATCGACCTCCGCCTGGGGACCGCGGTCCCCAGGCACGATGACCCAGCCTGGCGGAAGATCTTCCCTTTTAAATGGAGGTGTCATCCACCTTGCACCTCCATAGTGGTGACCCCGACGTGATGGATGGGAATATTTCCAACCCTCCAAAATCACGGAACATGCAGTAGCACTTCTGAGCAGATTCTCCAAGCTCATCACTCCCCACCGGCAAGCAGTCACACAGCAAGCCAACTTCGCCTTAATCAGGTCCATCGCAGCCGACTCACCGTGCTACCTGGTCCTGCAAGGCAACACTGCGACTAAGCTCCTCGCCCGCACAGTCCACCGCAGCACACGCCCGAATCATCTCTCCGGCGTGGCGGTTTCTGCACTACGTGGACTAGCCGGCTCAACCTGTCGCAGCATCTGCGCTCCGTCTCGACTCACCGTAGACTTCGAGCAGCACTGGCACTTGCAAGCTTAACGCAACGACTCAACAATGGATCGACCTCCGGTCTAGGAAGGGAGTGATGTAGCGACATCTATCAGCCATCTATCAGTAACACCGAGATAGTTCACACACGGAAAGATAGATGGCGTGGCGCCACATTATCCTGCATCGCGCTTAAATCCTGCATCGCGCTGGCGAAGTTTTCTCGAGAATCTGCATATATACAACTGTCCGACATGTACAGTTGGACCGCGGTCCCCAGGCACGATGACCCAGCCTGGCGGAAGATCTTCCCTTTTAAATGGAGGTGTCATCCACCTTGCACCTCCATAACACTAATATTATGAATGAAATCTATTCCGCCTAAACAGCGGAACAGATTTCGATGAAATTTGGTATGTAGATAGATGGACACACTAGATTAACACACAGCTTATAGTCAAGTCAAGTCAAAGCCATTTATTCAATTTAGGCCCAAGAAGGGCACCTATGAAGGTACATTTTTTAATATTTTCTTTTTTTTTACAATCTGACTATCTATATTAATTAATGAATATATTCATGTTGAGTTTGAATCAAAACCGTTACATAATCCCCTCGTTGATCTAGAAATCTGACTATATAGTGGCTATTTTTTTCCAAAACATTAGTATAGTTCCAAAACATACATACTTTTTATTTTACAAAATTTTAAATACAAAATCATCAAAACGAATAAACATAAAAAAAAAAACAAAGAAAACAACAAATCAAATATAATATATATATTTACTTTTTGTACCGGAAAAGTGAGCAGTTCCCGTAGGATAAACGAATTAAACATATTACTAAAATTACACTTATAAACGAATTCAAAGCGGGCGAAGCTAGGATAGTATAAAATTCAAAGGCCTTAAACTGTAAGCACGTTTTGTAAAAATTCACGCTTGGTAAAGAAGGATAAAAATTGTTAGTTGTCGATAGATTTTCTCTTTATTCAATTTATGAAAATTAAACAGATTCTGTTCTTTGAGTGTTCTGTAGGAAGCCCAGTGAGACACCTTTTGGAATAACAAAAGGACACATATTGGAAATATTTTTGTTTTTGCTCTGGTATGGCTGTTTCATACAAGTATTTATTTCCCTTTTTTTTAATTATAAAATATTTGTCTTCAAAGTGCTCTGAACAAATTGTGCTTGATTTTGAAAGAAACCAATTTTGCCTTCCTGTAGCTTGAATCCATTTTTCCTTTATATCTGGAGCCTTAGGAAATCTAAAATCACAAAAATATAACATAAAGTATTCAAATAAATAGTAATAATATTTAAATATAAAATCAAAATGGCACTACTAATCACAACTGTAAAAGTTTAAATTATCGATAACTCATACTATAAAGAAGTGTGTCACGTCTCTAATCGAGTAGCAACCGTCACATCAAGTGCATGTATGGAAACTTCGAGA
The DNA here is from genome assembly GCA_947623365.1 of Achlya flavicornis. Lineage (NCBI taxonomy): Eukaryota > Metazoa > Arthropoda > Insecta > Lepidoptera > Drepanidae > Achlya > Achlya flavicornis. The sequence continues at coordinate 18,256,594 of OX392471.1, read as the reverse complement.
AGCAGTAAGTTTTAAGTTTGAAAGAAACTAGACCTTAAAGTTTAAATTTTAAAGTCAACTTTCGTTCGCGATCATTCATCTTGAAGACAATTAGGTTTTTCTTAATTTTAAATTAATTTACTCACAAAATATAACTTACGGATGGTATGATATACCTCCTTTCGCTAAATTTATTGTACGGCTATCGTTTTTGCACTGTAAAACAGCACAATAATGCATTTTACTAACATTTTAAATCTTTTACGACGCCACCAAAACAATGTAGTGACAAATCACGACTGAATTGAGCGGAGCTCTAAGTGCGCGGAACTACGCTTACTATGTACTACGGCGGTTCCGCCCACTTGCGCTTTCTAACTGTTTTTTCTGTTCTGTGATCCTATTGTTCTATTTGTGAAAACTATTTTAGGCTCGTTTGAGTTAATGTTATGTTCTACTAGTTTATTATGTAATGCTGTTTGTTTTCTTTATAAAATAAAATAATACTTGTATAATGTCGCCACAAGAGCCGGTATAGTCAATTTTAAAGCGATTACCCTAAATTAAATATAGGTGTCGATGATGATGGCGTGTATGTGTGTGGTATGCAGGTGCGCGTCGGGTGCGGGTCTAGGGGCGGTGCGGGCGGTCTCGGGTCGGTGTGGCGCGTCCAGACGTCGGAGCGGCTGTGCGTGCTGGGCGGGCAGTGCGCGGCGGCGGCGGTGTCGGCGCGGTGCGCGCCGCAGCTGCGCGTGCGCCTGCGCCACGCGGCGGCGCGCCTCGACGCGGAGGCGCGCGCGCTCGCCTCGCCCGCCGCCGCCGCCGCCGCCACCACCGCCGCGAGACACCACCACGCCGACGGCGTCGACCAGGCGCTCAGGGAACTCGCTAACATAGTCAACAGGTACCTATACATGAGCAGTATTCATTTTGATGTTTCAAATCTACACAGGACAAACTACCATTCACATCTAGCACTATTGACATCAATTTTTTCATAAATCAGGTATTTATGAAAAAATAGATTAGATGTTAGCAGCTGATTTTCAATAATATCTTAACACACAACCAAACAAAAATATCTCAACGTTTTTAAAATTAAATGTTAGTTTATAATATATCTAGTGAAATTATAAACAGCCGGTAAATTGTGAACTGTACCATACTGCTTACAATATAACGTATTAATTTTCGATAGTTTAATCTATCCATGACAAACCATCAAATTGTAAACTGGCATCATACTTGAATATGGACTCACCTTACTGACTAGATTTGTAGTCACAGAACGTCAACAAATAAATATTTTTGTGGTTTTAATAATTTTTGTGATTGACATATTTAATTTCAAACAATTAATTGTGCAATTTGTGCATTTCCTTTATTTAACTCCTATGTTAGGTTTCTAACTCTATGGACACACACCGAACTAACTACCGCGCCTGTACCATTATTTATTCTATGCTACCACCAACACAACCAGGGACAGTTTACAATTTTACGGTTTGAAAAGGATAAATTGGTTATTGTTTATTAATAATCGCCAAAATGCAGGCAAAGATCTGGGCCCCTAAAAAGGAAGCTAAGCAATATTGCTAACGCAATTAATTTTTTCGAATTTAAAGCAGATCTTATGCAATTCATCAATTCCAAATCTTTTAATGAATTGAATTGTATATAATGAGTAACTATTTTACCAAAACATATTGGAATCACTTAGGATCTGCCGAGAATTCGAAAAAATGAATTGCGTAGCAATATTGCTTTAGCTTCCTTTTTAGCCCCCCAGAGCCATACAGCCTAAGGATAAATTGGACTTTTTTAGCGGGAACTTGCAGAGTAACGTTGTGTTTTCATTTTTATTTTCATATACTTATTCTTGTATTTAGAATTTTATTGTGTATTTTCGGTGGTATTTTACCCAATAAAGATCATCCATGTGCACCAGTGAAGTGAAATGAAATGAATTATGTGTATCGTGTATTTTCAAGTTGTCTCAAAAAGTCCGTGAAGAGTTTTAGTACAATCACCACCAATGTTGGGAACAAATACTAGATAGAGAATTTTCAATTTTCTTTTAATAATTTTTCTACAATTTTTCATTCGACATTACTTGTCATACATTTTCTTTTTCTTCTTAAACTAAATGCAAAGAATTTAAAACGTCCAGAAGGATAGTCGCCTCTATGGGAACATGAAATAAACAAGCCAGAATTGACAGTATTTGACAGCCGTGCGCAGTACGAACTGAGAGCGATTTGCTCAGGGAGCCCCTCAAGCGGAGTGAAATTAAATGTCATGCTTTAGTAAGGCGGATTATCCATCTGGGTAGAGGCACGATGCCCTATGAAAATCTTTGACTAAATGGTAACAAAAATCATAGAGTATTTGCGACAACCATTGTAGTAAAACATGAATGGACAATAACTGACTGAGGACTGTGAAAGCACAGTGAAAGTGATATTAGTTATAATATAACTCAACACTGGCAGAAATAAGTACTAATTTGGATTTGGTTGCCATACTTAAAACTAAGAAGAAAAAGGGAATATCGCTAGATAGATTATAAATTAAATCGTTTTCACAAAAATACGGTGAAAAATGACAAACATCTGAACAATTGAGGAAAATATACCTTATTCCTTCGCTTATACATGTTAATATTTATGTGCAGCTAGCTGCACACATTGTGATATAGGTACTAGTAATTCACAATGAAAATAGCATTTTATTTAATTCTGGACGTAACGTTGGTGGCATGCCAATTTGGCCAATTTCCAGATTTAATGAAATATAGCAAAGTTATACCTTTGTTCAAGACAGGAGATCTTACTAATTATAGGCCAGTTTCCATTTTGCCAGCCTTGAGCAAATTATTTGAAAAGATTATTTTAACGCAATTACTCGCTCACTTTAATTTGAAAAACATAACCCTTCTTTTTGGGTTTGCCGCAGTCGGGTAAAAAAGAGGAGGAGGTTCTATGATCACGCTCGATAACTTTAATCAGAGCTAGGTAGGTTAGGTATCCCGGCGGGGCGGTCAAGTCCCTCAGTTCACCCCTCAACGTCGTGGGAGTGGAATGACGAGTTGGGGGTGACCGTACAGGAGCTAGATCGAGCTATTGGCCGCTTGAAAGCCCGAAATACCGCACCAGGACCCGACGGTGTATCGGGTCGGGTGTGGGTGTTGAGTCTGGCTGCCCTGGGGAACAGGTTGAGGCAGTTGTTCAACAGCTGCCTCCGTTATGCCAAGTTCCCCACGGCCTGGAAGGAGGCAAGTTTGGTCCTCTTGAAGAAAGAAGGCAGATCCGCAGATTCTCCCTCTGCGTACCGTCCCATATGCCTGTTGAACGAGGTGGGCAAGCTGTTCGAACGAATACTTGCCGCTCGTCTCAACGGGCATCTGTCGTGCGTTGGTCCTGACCTGTCTGATAGCCAGTTCGGCTTCCGAAGGGGGCGTTCGACCGTAGACGCGGTCTTGCGCGTCATTCTCTGTCGGAGCAGGCTGTATCCCGGGGTGGAGTGGCGTTGGCGATAAGTCTCGATATCGTCAACGCCTTTAACTCTCTGCCTTGGGACGCAATTAGGGGGGCTCTGGCATACCATCAGGTGCCCTCCTACCTGCAAGGTATAGTCAGGGACTACTTGCACGACAGGTACATCTTGTACATGGACCAAGACGGTAGGAGAATCCGGAGGGAGATCACGTGTGGGGTTCCACAGGGCTCGGTGTTGGGCCCGTTGCTGTGGAACCTAGCGTACGATGCGGTTCTGCGTGTCAATCTCCCCGCTGGCGTAAATGTTTTTTTTTTTTTTTTTTAATTTATTTATTAACCAAACATGTACATTTATGTATTTTACGCTTAACTGCGCCAAACTGCATAGCAGTTTGTTGGCAGATACAGTTCTCATTTTTAATATTTTTGTACAGTAACACACGAACAAAACATACTTTAACTTAATGGCTAATATGTTAATTATGTTAATTTTTATGATAATCATTTCAACAAATGTTACATAATTATATAAACTCAAAATATAATTACATAATTTAAATTTTTGTTAATTTGGTTAGTTGATTTTAATGCATAAGATTTACTACATACATAGGTAGGATATATATATATATTTATAATTTACTGAGGTAATGCTGTTTGACATTTTTCTTAAATAAGTTTTTTGATTTGGCATTATCAATGTTACTATTATTTATTTCATTGTATAATGTGGGTACAACCCAGGCTCGAGTACGTTCACCATAATAGTTGAGGATACTAGGCACATTGTACTTTTCACTTCGGTTCGAGCGAAGAGGGCGGCTTCGGGCTTGCATTATCTTATTATCATTTGAATTATATTGTTCAATTAAAATAGCACAGTTACATATTTCTTTGATTGGTAAAATTTTACATAATTTAAATAATTTCTCATATTCTTTGTTTAGATCTTTTTTAATTTTATTATCTATTAAGTGTTTCAAGAATCTTATCTGCAGTTGTTTTATTTTATTTAAATGTGTAGTGAATGTCAGTCCGTAGCTACCCACTCCGTAGTTAATGAGGGACTCGACGAGTGCAAAATAAAGTGTATACAGAGTGCCCCTGTTTAACATGTGTTTAAGATGATAAAATTTTCCTAAGAATATTCGTAACTTGCTGCATACACTTTCTATATGAGTGTTCCAGTTTAGATGCTTATCTATCGATAGGCCCAAATATTTATACGATTCTACCTCCTCTATTCTTTTACAAACACAATCTTTTTTAATATTATGCAAGCAATCGTATGAGTGACCAATAATTGCAATTACATCATTTTTAAATTTACTGTATGGTGAGAATATCCTCATACACTTCGTTTTACTAATATTAATTATAATGCCATTATCGTGAGCCCACTTTACCACGCTATCAAAGTCCCTTTGAATTACAGTTTGTGCGTTGCTTATATTTTGATCCGCATATATAAGACACGTGTCATCGGCGTACATGTAAGTATTACATTTTTCTATAACATTTGCCATGCTGTTAACGTGCATTATATACCCTACAGGGCCGAATACTGAGCCGGTTGGTACTCCGTACTTGACTGTTCCTGGATTACTTTTAATTCCACTAATGCTCACTTTCATTATTCTATTAGACAGGTAACTGCGAAACCACTCATTCATCGGACCCCTAATCCCGCATTCACTCATTGCCTGCAACAAGCCGTCGTGATCCAGCGTGTCGAATGCTTTTTTAAAGTCAATGAAGACTGCAATCACTTGCTTTCGTTCATTTAAATACCTATTTACGTCGTCTGTAAACGTTGCCAGTGCTGTAGCAGTACTTTTTTTGGGGCGAAAACCATGTTGTATGTCGGAAATAACATTATTAGATTCTAAGAAGTCTACAATCTGAGATACAATTGCTTTTTCAACTATTTTATTGATAGTACTTAATATTGCTATTGGCCGGTAGTTAGAACATTCCATATGGGATCCCTGCTTATAAACTGGTCGTATGAGAGAAACCTTAAGCTCGTTTGGGTATTCTTTCTTCTTGACGGATAAATTTATAAAGTGAGAAATAATAGGGCTTATTTCGTCTTTATTATCTTTTATATCTTTGACCCGTATTTCGTCAGATCCCGGCGACTTGTTGCAGTCAAGCTGATCTATTATCATACCTATCCTACTAGGCGTAATATTCTTAAACCTAAAACTTACTTCACATTCTCTAACATAAGACTGCCTACTCAAGAAACCGGACATACATTTATGTTTTAGGCTGTCGATTTCCTTCGTGAATACATCACAAAATTTTTCACAAATATTCATCATGGAGTCATTTTCCAACATATACTTTTCAATTACAGAATCGACTCCAGTTTTATTTCGTCCCAACCAAGTATTAATATTACTCCAAATTTTTCTTACATCGCCGTTACATTTTTTTATTAAATTACGATCATAATCATTTTTGGCCTTATTTATGATCTTATTAGTTTTATTCCGGTGTTTAGTGTACTTTAATCTTAAATTCATATTTTTTGGTGAAGATTTCCATTGTTTAAATAAGGTATCTCTAGTATCTATCATTTTTTGTAAGTTTCTATTTACCCACGGTTGTGTTTCTCTCTTACTGGTAGGCGCGATTAATAATTTAGATGATTCATATATATTGCCAAAAATGTTAGCCAATTTATTATATAGTATCACTGGACAATTAATATTTGTGAGTCCTTTCCAATTTACATTGTTGAGTTTATTTTTAATTTCAGCATTTTTAAATATAGTAATAGTTTTATTTGTTAAATCAGCCTGTATAGGGACGTTAACGATTAAACCGGTCAGGTAGTGGTCGGCGACTCGGCGCCGAAGCGTATACGCATCGAGTGATCGCGCCCTCACACTTCGTATGAAGGCATGGTCGATGCAGGTCGCCACGCGCCGCTCTGCCATAACCGCTTCCCGAGTTACATCACGTATGCCACAGTGTAGACCAAATTGCAATAGAGTGTTCAAGTAGTTGTGAGCTGTTGGATCTATTCCCTCGTCCAATATGTTAATATTGCAATCACCAAGTAGGATAATATCTGAAGTGCTAGGAATTGTGCGCAATATTTCTTTTAACTCCGTTATAAAAAGTTTTTTATTCATGTGTGGCGGTCGGTACACAGATATTAGGTGTGCGTTGTAATTATCTGATGATATTTGTCCTAACATTATTTCACAATTTGTAGTGTTTATTTGATGTCGTTTGCTATGCAGACGACACGTTGGTGGTCGCCAGTGGGGATACCTTCGAGGGGACCAAACAGCTCGCCGAGCTTGGGGTGGAGGTCGTCGTTGCCAAAATCCATGAGTTGGGTCTGGAAATAGCGCCTCACAAGACCGAGGCGCTATGGTTCCACAAACTGCCAAGAAGCAGGGAACCACCCGACTCGTGCGTCCGAGTAGGTGAGTCGGAAGTCGGGGTGGGGCGGTACATGAAGTACTTGGGCCTCACCTTGGGCAGTCGCTGTGGCTTCGAAGAGCATTTTGATCGCCTAGTCCCCCGGATCGAGAGGGTAGCGGGTGCTATGCACAGACTTCTGCCCAATCTCGGGGGACCGAGAGAGGAAGTTCGCCGCCTCTATGCGGGGGTCATACGATCCGTAGCCCTTTACGGGGCGCCCGTATGGGCGAAGAGGTTGGCCATCCGACGCTGTCGAACAAAAGTCTACAGCGTCCAGCGTAAGATGGCCATACGGATCGTACGGGGATACCGCACAATATCCTTTGAGGCGGCAACTGTTCTGGCTCGTTTTCCGCCACTAGACATTCTGGCGGATATGGATGCGAGGGTATATGACCGGATCCGCATCGTCCGCCAGAGTGGTGGAGGCGATCCAGAAGAGGCGATCAGACGGCAGGAGCGACTTATCGCATTCGCGACGTGGCGCGCAAGGCTCTGCGAGGAGCGGCATGCGCGCAAACGCGTTGTCGAAGCAGTCCTGCCGGTCTTCGAGGCCTGGATGCAGCGACAAGGTGGACGACTCACCTACAGACTTACACAGATACTCACCGGGCATGGGTGCTTCGGTGATTATCTGTGTAGGATCGGACGTGAGGCAACGGCGGCTTGCTTCCATTGTGGTGGGAGCGACCAGGACTCTGCATCGCACACGCTCGCGGTGTGCTCCGCGTGGGAACCCGAGCGACGGATCCTGGTTGACCTGATCGGTCGGAATCTCTCCCTGCCAGCAGTCGTGTCGGCGATGCTGAGCGGGGATACGGCGTGGAGGGCCGTAGCCTCCTTCTGCGAGACCGTAATGGTCCAGAAGGAGGCTGCTGAACGGGATCGGGAGAGGGCCGATCCCGCTCGGAGACGACGCCGCCGAGGCGCAGCAGTGCCTCGTGGCGGCCATCCTGCCCTGTAGCTGGGGCTTAGAATCACAGCTACGGTGTTCCCCTGCCTGTCGTAAAAGGCGACTAAACGGGGACCATCGGGGTCGTGGGCAATCGGGGCGGGGGCCCTGAATGCCCAGAAGCGGCCCCGAGGAGGACGATGGGTCGTTGTGGTCACGACTCATCGAGCGATAGCACTGCGAGGGTGCTGGGGGGAGGTATCACACTTCCCCCGGGACGGGCTATCACAGCGCCGCGCGTGGAGGGGCGAGCAGGTACGCGATCTGCACGAGAGCCCGCCCCCCTCTGTAGCGCAGGTGGCGACCACCGTGGGGTTTTAGCCGGTAAAAGTCCGGCATAACCAGGCCGCTCCCCCCAGGGCGGTCGGGTATCCTAGGAGGATTTCACCACGTAAATAAAAAAAAAAAAAAAAAGTTAGGTTAGGTAGTATCGATATACATAGGATAGTTTTTTTTTCAAAGCTTTTGGTAAAACTCCAGTGCTACGTATTGGGTGGACACAAGTGTAAACTTATTTTTTTGAAAAGCACTGTATATTTTATGACAGTCCGTAGCAGAACTGGGTATGTTTTAGAAGAGTTGATGAGTAAAGATATTTCGTCTACATCTGTGGACAAAGCCACCATTGAATTTACTGTGAAATTTATACTACTAACGTGCGGGAATGATTGTCATGGTGGGCTGCAAATAATGTTGTCAGAAAGTTTATAATAGACTAGCAGACCCCCGCGGTTTCACCCGCGAACGGTTAGATTTTTTTTGCGCGGAACACTAATTATTTTCAAAAATAAAAGTAGCTATGTTACTCCTTATAACATCAGCTATGAACCGGAACAGACAGACAAAAATGTTTAAAAACTCAATTCGATTTTATAAAATAGTTGAACTCTATGTGAGTTGAAAGCTTGGTACAACGCGTAGATAGAGAATTGTAGGTAGATAGGCTGTCAGCGTATAGCGAAGAAGATAGCGACAGTTCGACATAATTACATATATATTCGAATTTAGACGAAATTATCTATACAATTTGCATAATATTGACAGAAAATACACTTGAGTATAGTAATCCTTTGATTTACTGTATCAGTTAAAAAAACGACGTCTGGCAACGCTCATACAAAGTCACAAATAACATACAGTGAGGGTTTCACAATTTCACTGCTCTCATCAACAAATATCGACACTGAGGTCGAACAATAAAAACCTATACCTACGCGAGATAGGGACACAAAAATACGCTTAGTCCTGCCCAAACATACACGTTTTGACATATGCGTATCTTGGCTTGTCTAACTATAATTCTCCGTCTACGGTGCAATGCAATACTTGTGGCAATACTCTTTAAAATTGGAATGTCAAATACCTATCAAAGAATATTTAAGTCAAAAGCACTAAGGAGTATTGTTATGTTATTTCGATGCAAATCATCCCTAAAATAAATTTCTACCCCTTTTTAACCAGTTAGGCGATGAGTTTCAATAAAATATGACACACGTCTTCCATAAATCGTGTTAAAGAATGTTTATGCAAAATTTGAAGTAGATGGGACCAAGGAATCACGTTGTCCCATACAAACTTTGCCCCCGTTTTTCACCCCCTTAGGGGTAGAATTTCGGTATATCCTTTCTTATCGGATGTCTACGTCATACAAAGAACACACCCTCCAAGTTTCAGATCTCTACGATCAGCGGTTTAGGCTGTGCGTTGATTCTCAGTCATTCAGGACAAAGCATTTTATATGTATAGATAACGTCAGTAGATGGAGTACTTGTAATTAATTTACTAGCTGTTTCTTTGTTTTTGGCTCTATTAGAAATATTGTTTATAACTCCTGAAATCTTTTTTTTAGTATTGCATTATTTCACACTGATTTATCAAAATATCTTTTGCTTCTCTTAATTAAATTGTTACAATAATTTCTGCAGCTGCAACATATCAATTTGAATTGTAAATAATGTGGTGTACGTTTGCAGGTAAAGAGGGACGGCTGGAAGAGCATTTATCGAGTGGTGTGGCCCTTTTGTTGGTGTGGCCCTCGTACTCACAGGACACATCCAGTACCGAGGCAGCTGCGGGAGCCGCGCCCATTGACAACTGTTATCAGTGTCTATAATAGTCAGTCATGTTATGGATATCCTACCGTTTAGTATCTACTAGTGCTTCAATATACATTACTAGCCATATTCTTTCGATAATTATAAACTCTGTAGTTTCGGACGCGCCGACTCCATGTAACCGTTTCTCCAGAGCGCGTTCGACATATTTAACAAATAGACTAGGTATTATTTATTATTATATAAAAATGTACGGAGAAACCAAAGAGAGTGATTCAGACAGAATGAACATGTATAGAGTGCGGGGTAGGAGGCTGGCGAATACTCTCAGCGTAGGTTAAGTATAGTATAGTAGGTAGTGGAGCGAGTAGGGCGCTTCCGTACGTTATGTTATAAAAGTATTATGTATGTAGTTGTGTCGACGCGACACGAGTCGACACGTGTACGACAGGCCCGCGACGAGCCGGACTCCGACTTTCACTTTACAACCAACATAAACAGTTAACACTTATTTTATTTGCGGTCTAAAGTATTGTAGGTATAGTGTTCATTTGTCAGTGCCAAATAGTACGTTTATAAGATAAGCGCCTCCCGGGCGGCTCCGGGCCCGCCCGCGAACATTCCTTGCGACTTAACTACTTAACTGTATCATACTCACAATTACCGATGTTTAGTTTAAGCATTTATAGAATAAAATATAATTGTAATGTATCGTATTAGGGAATTTGTTCAATTCGGACCAATGACGAAGTTTGTTTGGATTTACAATCGGCACCGGGCCACATGCAGGCACGCGGTCCCGAGGCCTCTCGTGTTCTACAGTGGCCTCCGACGGTGAGGATCGATTTGTTTTCGGGCCTACTATTGCGACCTCAAAATTGTGTAAGTAAGCGTTCTGAGACGCTTCATTATTAATAATAATGTTTTCATTTGCAAAGACACGATACGTATTATAATTATGTATCATATTATTTAATCGTATTATTGTGAAGTTCTCGATTTGACATTACTATTTTTAGTTAGCGTGCTGTGATACGGCTTTTAAAATTGTGCTCAATATTTTTCTTTAAATATTATATGTATCGATCAAAAATGGAGATTGTATAAATGATTGCTATAATTACATATAATCATTGTGGTGGGTAGGCCCCGGTAGGGGGAGGCATGCACACTGCGCCTGCGCCTGCGCCTAGTGGGCCCGGCGCGCCCCACCCGCCCCGCCGTACCCGTCACGCGGATTATGCTAGTCTTTATTATTATAATAAATGTATTTCGTTATAAGAATAAATATTATATTATATACGTAAGTTCTATACAAGATACGCGTAAATTCTTCAATCTATTTTAGTAATCAATCATCGTATCGATAAGATTTTGTATTGAAACATAGGAAGGGCGAGGCGAGGCGAGGCGAGGCGAGGTAGCGAGTGAGTCGCGCACCGCGCCGGAGCGGCGCCGCGACGGGACCGCCCCGCCCCCACGGACGGACTGGGTGGCGGTAGCTCTGTATTAATATACTATACTGCCCTGCTCGTTAAATTACTTATAAACAATATGGATGTAATACGAGAGTTGACCAATGTTTTACCTATCTGCTCTCACGGCAAGCGCCTGCGCACATCGCTCGGCATCGACGATTTGTTCGTATCGATTCTCTATGTGAATCATTGTGACACGTAGTGCACGATGAATTTTGTGGTAGTTCTTTATGCAATATCTGAACACAACGATGCAAAAGTACCTATCTACAGTCGACTCGAGATCGAGCCAGCAATCATCGTCGTACATTGCATTCAATGAGGCTCCAATTGTCGTGTCTCGGGCCTAGTGGCATCTATCGCTCCGTTTATAATGATATTTATGTGTCTGTAGAAACATTTATAAATACAAAACGCACTAAGGACTTGTGTTGTTCGTTAAACATTGATGTTAGTTCATGTATACGGATTTCATTCAATTAAACCTGTATTTATTTATGCTTCGAAGTATCATATCTTGTCTGCGACGCGTCGCATCATCCAAACATAACGTCTTCCTTGTACACAGTTATTTGGGGTCCACACATCCCTCCCCCCCACACCTTATGTAAGGTCTTCCACGTGCACTGGGCTGGCTCTGCGGCGCGCCACTCCGTCTGTGATCCCCTCATTTATGCATGTATTCAGGACAGTTTCACCTTCACACAATCTGCCAAGTTCCGTATTATTATGTTTTGACGAAGTTGTCAGTGAGTCGGTGGAACACTTAAATGTTGTCGAATTGACGACATATATAAGTATTAATGGGAAATTATTCGTCCTTCGCTAATCTCTCGTATTATTCACATATATGAGTAAAAATGATAATATTATACTTTGTTCCTTCGTTCTTTGTCTAATGATGTGCCTAATTAGTTTTTACATTAAACATTATTTACTGTTGTAATAAATTATGTTCTCAGCTCATTTTTAGACTATTTATTTGAATATTTCGTAGAGTTATCGGAAGCAACCTGATTGCATCATCATCATATCAGCCTAAGGATGTCCACCTCTGAACATAGGCATCTCCCATTAACTTCCACTTGGAACGGTTCTGGGCCGCTAGCATCCAGTGGCGCCCAGCGCGACTCTGACCAGGTCGTCGGTCCACCGGTTTCCGGGAGGTCGTCCCGCTCGTCGTGCACCAGTACGTGGTCGCCACTCGAGAACCTTCCTTCCCCAGCGGTTGTCGGTTCTTCGAGCGATTGCGAAACTGATTGCGATTAACTTGCAATGTATGTTCGGGTCAAACCTTGCAAGTCGAATTTCACCCATTTCCAGAGGTCGGATTGACTTCATATTGTGTATACATTAGTATATTGGATTGGAAGACAATGCAAGTACAGTCACCAAAAAATATTGTATTAATAATGAATTTTTAAAATCAAAGTCATTGATTCAGTTTAGGCCCTGGTAAGGCACTTATGAACGTTAAATTGGTTGAAATTAACAGTTGAATTTACCACAAAATAATTTTATTTTGTACTAAAAATATTCTCAATATTATTTTGTTAACTAAATTGTTGGCATAAAAATCTAAGCTTAGCAAGAACGAGTCGTGGCGTAACGCTCGAATCTTAACATACATTATGGTGCTCGGATTGAGTATTCAATGAAATTTTTTAAAAGTTTAAATTGACTCTTCCTTACCAGATTCGTAAGTACCTACCCCCTTATAAAACGGTATACTGTTTTAAAGGGTCACGTAAATAAAGGCACTCTATTGTCATTGTCAAATAATGTGACATTATTTACGTAATCATTTAAACAGTATATTAGGTTAAATAGCGCTTTATGAGTAAGGGGGATACCTGTTAACATTAAACTCGTTAAATACCGTATAAGTACCTTCAGCACTGGCAGCTTGTCGTCACCAGACCAGACCCCACGTGCAGACATTGCGCCGCCCTCACTTTCCCTTCTATGATAAGTTTTACAACCCAAAGATACAGATGTCCAATTTGTAATGGAAATAAAATGTTTTTCTTTAAGATTATCAAATTGTTTTATTTGTAATATGCTGCTTACCCCTGTGCTGGCCACAGTATTACCATCTTACAGTTGATGTCGGGCCGTGCCGCCATCTGTGTGAGTATCAACGCTGTCACGAGCAGATAAACAGGGGTTGTCACACAATGGATAAATAAAATATTTTTTCAACACTCGCTCGTCAAGTGACATTTATTTCACCATTTTTAGTATCTTAATGCAGCTTATTACGCACTAGTGCTTTCAACTCTACATTACCGCACAGTTTTATGATAGGTATAATCCCGATTATGATAACTTTGTACACACGGCTACAGATCAAGCTATACATTTCTAGTAAAAGCTGACCTATTGTACAGAAATCCTATACTATGCGAGATCAGCTTATACTGGAAATGTATAGCTTGATCTGTAGCCGTATGTACCTCACTGCAAGTGATATGTGTGTAGACCAAGCATTCTTAATTTAAACGGGTAAAATAGTATGAGCTTACCGCTGTAAAAAAATGCCATATTTGTTGACGATTATTATCAAAAAATCTACTGAAAAAATACAAGTCTGCATTTTTCTTAGTAAGCAAGTGTGTTGAAAAACGTCGTTTGACACGCGTGTGCATTGATTATTACACTCGGCTCACTTATCGCGTTCGCCTGCGGCTCACGCCCTTAATACCGCCTCGAATGTTAATAACCAACTTTGCACACATTTATCATAATGTACTAATATGTTATGAGTATGTTATGTTGTGTTCTGAGTGAATTCACGCCGTTGGAAATTGAATAAAATAATGAATAATTGTTCACAACCTCCCCATTGATGGGGCCGTTGGGAATTGAATAAAATAATGAAAAATTCGCTCCTTTAAGGTGGCGGCCATTTGGAATCGTTGGATATACATTTAGGCTTCTAGAAACTGGGTGTACGGGCAACCAACGGGTAAATAGTGTATTGAATTTCATATAAATAATTTCTTTATGCCGCATTATGTAGGGGACTACATAATGCGGCATGATGAAATTATCCCTACATACCTACAGTATACTGTATGTAGAGATAATTATATAGGTATACCTATATAGTAAAGTCATCAAGAAGCGCTCGTGGTGTAGCATGATTAGCCGTTCTTAATCGATCGGCAAGGTTAAGCTACGTCTGTCTTGGTCGGTACCTGGATGGGTGACCGCCTAGTGGTATTTCAAATCGAGCGTTTCCGTGCTTCGGAAGGCACGTAAAGCCGTTGGTCCCGGTTATCACTTAATTGTGATAGTCGTTAAGCTGGTTGGATGCCTCCTAGGTGGCTTGAAAAACTCCAACAGTAGGTTGGCCACTAGCCTACCTCCACCGATCCGCAGTGGGCACGCGTGGTGGAGTATCTGCCCATTCCCTTTCACCCTGATTAGTGAAAGGAGGCCTGTGCTCAGCAGTGGGACATTATAGGCTGATGATGATATAGTAAACCCTACTTTTGGGATCATATTGATTCAGCGTGGGCTGATGGCCTCACACTGATGATGATGATGGGACGCGGCTCCCGGGAGTGATGAATAAAACCACCTAGTGCGAGTGCTGTAGCGACACTGATTTATATTTATTGCTTTGATATAATAGTTTCACCATTCTGTACAAAAATGCAAGCTCGGCAAAGTGTTGGCGGCACACAGAAATTACCTATGGAAGGGATGATTGAAAAAATAAATAAAACAAATAATTATAATAAATACACTTTAATAATATATATAAATTGAGTACAACCATAAGATCTCAAATGTTACCAACCGACGTTAAACGCGGAAGCGACAATCGGTACCACGCATAGATATAAATCAAAATAGATGAAGCGAGTGTATGCACTTCGCGTGCCAAAACCAAAAGGGAGCATTCTGGAAATGGTACTGTTTCGCGCGGACAGGGAAATTGCATAAGGCTGCATTTCCACCAGAGATGTGTAGCGAGGGATGTGTTCAGCTGAAAAATAGGATGGCTGCATTTTACGTTATTAGCTCATACCAGCCTAACTAAAGCGTGTGACATTATGGTAGGTAGAAAAAAATGTGGCACGCTTGGTTTTCATACGGATGGAGGGACTTGCGTTATCTATTTAGATTTATGTCTGGCGCCAGCTCTCATTTCAACCAACTATAAACACTTGCCAATAAAGTGGAATACCCGTGAACTGTACCATCCTAACACTCCCTCCCGTGCTAACTGCCACACAAAGAGCACATTACATTTTGTGTATTTAGTTTAAATTTAATTTAATTTAATATTTCACCAACATTTGCTTACGCTAAACTAAACATAATAATTCAACTCATTAACGTCAATCATCACATACTCGCGTCGAACAAAGGGAATGTTTAAACTTAATAAATTAAATAATTAAATATCCTGGGACATTCCTCACACACGGTCCAAGCCCAGCTTAGTTTCAGATGATCCCAAACTAAGCTGGGCTTGTACTATGGAAACCAGATAACTGATATAATACATTTACTACTTTTTGTTTGTAAATACATACCTACTTAATATTCATAGTTACACCCAGACATGTTCATTCACACAAATGCATGTCCTGCGCGGGAATCGAAACCACGACCTGCGGCGCGATAGGTGGAGTCTTAACCAACTGCGCCAACTGGCCCGTCAGACTATTAGGTACTCAGGTTTAACATGAACATATCATTGAAGTAAGCAATCGTCCGACAAAACAATGAAACAAAGGCTGACGTCGTCGCCCTTCATTAGACACATTTTAGATTGGTTGGTGGGCGAGAACCGAGATGCGCTCTCGAGGAGTCACACTTACCTCGCGTTGTTGTAGACAATGTTAGATAAAGTACACAAATTTGACTGGATCGCAAACCTACGATTCGATAATATATGTGTGGGTGAGCGATACTGTTGGTAGAATAAATGATTAGATCGACCGTGCGTTGTTTTGGACGACACTATCGTCGCAACTCGATGTACAGCTGCGCGAGCACCTCGACACTTGAGCATTACGGGGATCTCGATATTGGGGATTGTGGTGCGTGAGGCGCTCTGCGACGTGTGACGTTTACCACAGCTTGTTGTGGTAAAACTTGACGTCGAAGTAGCCGCGGTCGGTGAGCTGCGACGGATGCCGGTCGGCGGAGCCGGAGCCGGCCCCGGCGGCGTGGTCGGCGGGCGGCGCCGGCGTGGAGGGCGCGGGCGCCACGGGCAGCGAGCGCGGGCGCGCGGGCCCCGGCCCCGGCCCCGGCCCCGCGGCGGCGGCGGCGCCCAGCTCGTGCGCGGGCGCGGGCTCCAGCTCGCGCTCCGCCTCCACGGGCGGCTGCAGGCCCCCCGCCGCCAGCGCGGCGGCGCCCTCCTCCTCGTAGTCCCACTCGTGTCCCGCTTGGGCCAGCGCGAAGGCATAGTTGCGCGCGGTGCGCTCCTCCGTGGACAATCTGCTCGTGTGCACACACACACACACACATACATTGTACCTATGTCGGGGGGCGCCGCTTCGAGCCGGGCGACGGCACCGCGACCAGCCATCACCATCACCGGCTCGCACATATAATGGAATGTGAGTATGCGACGTACCTTACGTACCTCGCTCGTTCTAATAGTGTCTACTTTACTTTAGAGTTTGACTGTTCATAAGTGCCTGTGAAAGCCTATTTGAATTAATAAATTATTTCATTTCATATCTGGGTCTGTCTAGTCTAGTGTTTGCGTTTGGCGTTAGATGTGCATATAATCATGTCATTAAGTTAATAAATAATCGTTTACCTTTAATTATTTATCAAAAGTAAACGGTAAAGTACATATTGTGTTATTTGGTAAAGCGAAATTAACGGCGATTGCAAATAATAATAAGATAATCATAAATAATAAAACAAAAGTTTAAATTATCACAGTGCAGTATACTTAACATTTTGTGTCTTTACAAATGTATTCAATTTAAAATAAAATTACATAAAGGCGAATTCAAATGGTAAAATGACTGTATAATTTTGTACAATACATAAGGAGAAGAGAAGAGGGCATGCAAGCACACATATTACACTACGACGATTGACTACTATGCGTGCGATCAAGCTTCCATATTATCAATTCAAAGAGTCGTGTGAACACACTAATGGTATGATTAGACACAGTAAAACCCGACCTATGTGAACTCGCCCTAACACGAGGATAGGGCGCTATACAAACAACAGTAACTGTTTGCGATGACGTACACAGTTTGCTTTAACAAAACTGAACAGTTTTAGGTTAACAGTTCGTAATGCGATTTATCCGTGTAGTTACGATCGCGCGATACCTTTTAAAATGGTCAATTTTAAATACCTAATATGAAAATTTTAATGTGTTCCCTACAAGTACCCGGTTGACTTTGAAACTATATTTATTCTGTAGAAAAGTGCAATTCGCGTCATTGAATTGCCTTCTATTCTATAATAACATCCCACTCGAAGTAACTAAAATGTCTTATAATAAATTCAAAGATTTTATATAAAGCAGAAGTTAATTGACAAAGCCTACTATAAGGTGGCTCATTACGTGGAAGACAAGAATATATGGTTGTAGTAGCTTCTCTCTGCACTTGCATCCCCCCTGGCTAAGGGACAATTGTATAATAATGTATATTGTATAAGTATTTGGTACAAAAGCTATATTAAAAGATCTTCCACACAAAAAAAGCCTTGCTTGATTTTGGCGCTAGCAAAAACAGTTGTTTATTATCGTAGCGCCTAAGTCGCGAATACTGACACAAAACTTAAAACAAATCGGATTTAACAGTAAGTCAGTCCGCGCCGCCCGCGCCCCTACACGTGAACGTATTACAATTATCAACTATTTATTTATATACAAAATTCTGCATCAAATTGTGAATTAAATTCCAACATCGGCAAGGGATTTGCATCAAAAAATTATTTGGATAATGATTAATTTACGAGATTCCTTGCCCATACAAACTAAACTGCTGTATAATATTATCTTAGAAAGTTCTAGACCTAACATTCGATTTAGGTCTTAATTAGTCCTGTTCAGTACGATTCAACATGACCGACAAGTACAAAAATAACTGAACTAATGAATTTATAGACAATAACAAAATACAGATTTTAGTTTTTATTCAAGTATTAAATAGACAGAAGTACATATTTCATGCAAGAAAAGACACTTAACTTATTGCAACTGCAAAGTTCAAAGTTAAGACTGGTTTTAAAAGTGCTTAAACTATTTATTTAGTTAATTAACTGCAAATTATATATCGTTATTTTGAATGGTGTAGCGATAGCTATAATTAATTGTCGATTGCGAGCGTTTAAAGATAAGATAAAGATAAAATTCATTTTCATAGAATAGTTGCCCAAGGCGAGAGCCACCAGGGAGCGGAGCGTGGAGGGATCAACAGATAGCTTTAAATTAACATTGCATTCAATTTATCATTCATATCGAATACGCTGCGCCCGGTTGCTCGCGCCCGCCTCCTTACATACTGCGTTTATCTGACCTACACACGATTAAGTATTCATACAATTTCGAACTTGTTCTCGCCGATCATACCTACTGCTACCATGCAATGCAATACACTAATTACTTCACAAAGTTTGCGGTAAGACAAATATACAGACATCTTTAACTAAAATACATTACAAATTATTAATAAAGTAAAAAAAAAAACACGTTATAGTTAGTAAATACAGCCAGCATCCCATTGTGGAATTTCTCCGCTGGATAATATTGCATCGACATTCATTCATGGTTAAATATTAGATTTTTTCCTGAAATAAAAATTACTTATTTGAAACCTAAAATTGAGATAGGCTTCCGTTTTGATTTTAGGTGCTAAAATGACTCTCCTACCTTGTCAGTTGCATGTCTTCCGGTTGGCGCCAGTTGGGTGCAGTTCACGTCGAACGAAAGGTTTGCTCGACTGTGACATCACTTGGCGATTGTTTTTCGTTGTGAAAGTTTGGGTGAAATAACGACGAAGTTGTCCGCGTTTAAGTTTGTTAAGATTATTTTACTTTTAACATTCTACCTTACAAAGAAATTATAATATAGGTCAATGTAAATGTATGTTGCAACTCTAAAGTAGTAGTAGAGTTAATTCCGAAATTTTACATAGTAATTATGATTATTAACAAAACAATGGTGACTCTCTCGTAACGAACGAACGGGAACGAGTGGAGTTAGGAGGATTAACTATAACCCCCTTATTACAAAACATGGTTTAAAGCAAACCCAGGTTTTACTGTCATTCGGTCACTTTCTAACGTCATATAATAAAAAGGGACGAGGCTATTTTAAAACCTGGTTTTCCTTTAAACGATGTTTTGTAATAAGGTGCTAAGCGTCAGCGTAAAACGGAAGCGCCTCCTATCTCAATTGTAGGTTTCAAATAAGTAGCACGCTACATAATAATCGATTTTATTGTGGCATTAATTTAAATGTATTAATATCTAAATAGCTTTTTATAGTGTGATCGTGAGTCCGGTGGCGGGCGAGTGGGCCGCGCGAGCGTCAGAGCGAGTTGAGCGAACGAGTGAAGCGCGTGTAGCTGGAAGCAACCAAATATCAAATAAAAACACCGATATATCACTTTGAAAACATTTGAGCGTGGATGAGAACTCACGAATATTGTAATTTTATAATCGTAATACTTTTTATATACCAAACTCAGGGTCGTGCTGAAATATTTCCAAAGTTTAAATAACAAAAAAGTACATAAGAGAAATAAATGTAAAATATAATAATACAAATAAAAGGCAACACCGACTTGTGTGTGTATATATATATCTAGAGACAATGAGTGTACTAAGCTGTCGTGTTAGTGTTAGAGCTGTGAAATGAGCGAATAAATATGTCCAATATCCTCGCTAATCATCATATTCAACCCCTGGGGCTGGTCTACTTAAGTTTGCTATTTACTTATTAAATAGCGATTCAGTCTACTTTGTAGTTTTTGCCGCCGCGCCGGGACACGCAAATGTTGTCAGTGCGATTATAATGTAATGAAAATAAGCATGTCGTGAAAAGAGTAATTGCTGAGTCTATCGCCGGCTCTTCTCAGCAGATGCAACGTTCCGAACCGGTATTAGAGTCAGACTTTTCATAAGGGCATACGAAGGTCTATTTGTCTATTGGTTTTAGTTGTATATTGGTCTATCTTAAAATCATTACGTAAAGATCGTTTAGAATAAAAAAGATATATTATTTTCTAGTGAATATCGGCTAAAGGCGTCTACGAACGACACGATTTGGTACCCGATCGATTTTGATGGTTGGTTTGTCGTCCCGACTCCCAAAACTATAAATCGACACTACAGATTGGCGCGTGAGGAGAGCGACACAATCAGTCGATTTCACGATGATGCAAGCGTCCATAGACTAAGATGACTGCCTACCATCAGGCGGGCCGTATGCTTGTTTGCTAACTTAGTAGTATAAAAAAAAATTTGCTCGTGGCAGACAGACAGACGGATAGACAGGCGGCATTTGAGGCTTAGTAATAACACGATATACGTGTACATTATTTTTACTTGAATATAAAATTTGATCCCCCTTTTCACCACCTTCAGTTTAAATTCAAAAATCACCAATACGAAATTGCGTGAGTCCCGTCTTCCTTTTCATCCCCTTAAGGGGTGGAATTCCAACCACACCGGTATAGGTTGATGGGACGTGGTGTTTCGTCGCTTTTGCGGACAAGTGCCACACAATCGCACGAAGACATAGTGCAGTAGTGTTAACTAACAAAGGCATAAGTGTTTTATACTAACAAACATGTTTTAGTATAATATTTGTTAGTTTGTAAGGTTTCTAAGGGCCACAGTAGCCTGATAATAAAGATTTATTATTCAATTTTTTTTTATCTTATTAGGTTTCCGTACCCAAAGGGTACCAAACAGGACCCTATTCATAAGACTCCGCAGTCCGACCATCTGTCCGTACATCCGTCTGTCTGTCAGCGGGCTTTATTTCATGAACCGTTATAGGTATACAGTTGAAATTTTCAAAATTCATGTTTGAATTTTTCATATTTCGCTAGTATATTGCCGTATTTTATTTAACTTGTCACAAAATAATAAACGAACAAAACAATTAATTTACTACGTCTCCACCATCATAAATTCAAAATGTCAATAATAAAAACAAGGTATTGTTGCCTAGGAATACATGCGCGAGTTTGCCCCCACTACTATCTAGCCGTGCCTATCTGTGCTGACCACTCGTGCCTCATACTGTAGGTACTACCGTGCCGTATACTACTCTAAAAGGATTTTTTAAATACAGTTGCCCCAAAAGTGGCGTATTGCAGGGACGTATAGCGTTCGGGATGTGGGCTATTACATACTCAAGCTTTTTCTTTATCTTTTCCGAACTCGTGCGTTCTCTTTCCCAACTGTCAAAATAATGTCTATTAAAAAGAAAAGACCAACCACGAAGTTTTTATTAAAAAAAAACATATAAAAAATATATATTATTATAACTTCTATAAGAAATAAATGATTAGTTAGTTGAGTTTATTGTGTTTTTATTAAATTGCTTCATTTTTTCGCAACTGTATTAAAAATATTTATTTAGTACACGTGCGGAAACGTTGCTGGTGGATTAACCTGGCTACTTGGTTGTGTCTGTGCAAGTACTCGCCATTTGCGGGACGCGACCAACCGGAGATGATATGCCTGAGGGATTCACCAGGGCGATAACATGCCCGATATATGTCAATGGTGCCATCCCTGAGAATATATCTCCGGTAGTTGTTCGTCATCACAACTTCGTCCGTAATTGCAGACAAAACCTTCGGTTTCCCCGAAGAGGTCACCAGGAACGTAGCCAGGCCACCGACGCAGGGAAGTCTACATCAGGTCCATGAAGGGCCCGGTAGAACCTTTCATGCAGTTAATTGCTCTGCCACACCGCCCTACGATCATCTGCGGTGAGCACCACAGGTCTGCGCCAATTCAGTTTTGCTAGGGATAGAGGGGTGAGTCCATTGTCAACTGCTACCACATCCAGATGCATCCCCGTACCGGTATGGAGAAAATACTCCCTAAGGTTATATAACTCGCGGTTATATATAGTCTTAGAAATTAAAAAGTCACGACCACCACATTTCCGCGGGATATATAACCTCTTAACCGAGGATGGTGGATGATGCATACGGTATGTAGTCAGCAATGTACGGAATGACCTATCCAGAGTGTCCAATTCAGTCTGAGTCCACTTGAGTATGTCAAAGGGGTACATCAAGACCGACATGATCGAACCGTTGTAGGCACGCACCTTGAATTGAATAAAATGCTTCAATCAGTCAGTCAGATCATGATAAAATATACATGGAACCACCTCGGGATCTACCGTGAAATAATACAATGTGCAATGATGAGACAACTAACAGGGTAAGGCCCACTTTTTGGTATTTTGCATATAGAGCCATGCTTTGCTTTGCTTCAATGCCACATGCTGAACTGAAGTCGGGTAGGTGATTGGACGCAGTCAGTTTGTCAAGAGAGAAACCAACGATCTCGACCCAACCGATCGGATACCAAATCGTTCGTAGATGTCATAACAACTGCTCTCGGCTTGCCAAACCTCACTGAGTAACGGATACATACGGTCTATGTGCAATAACACTAGCTAGTGCACAAAGAGCTAGTGAGTACATACCCTTCGTTGGGGTCCTGGTGGAAGACGCCTCCGCCGTGGATGACCTGCAACGTAACATGATCTTTGTAAACCCCACAAGTATCATCAACAAACTAAATACCTACAGGTACGCGCAGAACAGAATAAAATAATTACGTGATACTCTATACATATATGTATGTATGATGTAATTGTTACGTGTCGTTTCTATGTATACAACATGTCCCATAATTCAAAACAAACACACACAATCAAATCTTTCCTCTATATAATATTAGTATAGATTTACATATTCATGAGTGCTTCAATGCCTTTATATTACTTTTTAAATTATACAATTCGGACATTCCATTCGAAAGATATCACGACTTTAAAAATGTAAGTAGCAGAAAAAACACGTCACTGAGGTACGGGCCGTACGGGACTCCCCGTCAATGTCAAGAAACAAGTAGGGTAGGGTAGGGAAGGGAAGGGTAGGTTAGCACCACGCGAACGAAGTCGCACAGGGCAGCTATTTTTTATAATTGAAAAGTAGATGACGGCCCAAGATTGGCCTCATCACCCCTACGCATACAAAAAGTAGCACTGCTATCCACCACAACCCTTAAATATCCCAGAATCCCTGCTTTTTTTTACAAAAAATAATAATAAACAAAACTATTTGTTTTTCTCTTGTGTATGGTCTGGCTGGACCTGCCCATGACTATCTGGTATCAATGATGTTCTGGTACCCGCTTATCGTTGAATTTTGGGACACGTATATTTCTAGTAATGAGTAGGGAACAACAACTTCTACAACAGTATTAGTATTGGAGTATTTTGGAGTATTTTTTATTGTACAGTATTTTGTGCTAAGCACCTCTTAAGATTCAAGAACACTGACTAGGGATATAGGTGTATTATGAAGATGATAATCAAAACAATATTACAATCGCAAAACTCGTTCGCTGAGGAGTACCATAATTATATATCTTCATTGGTCACACCTAAATAAAATTACTACTTAAATAGCGCTAGCTGTCCCCGCGGTTTCACCTGTGTTCCCGAGGAGTCCAATGATTTGCCAGGATAAAAAGTATCCTATATTTTATTCCAGACTATTATTTATCTATGTGCGAAATTTCATACAAAACTGTTCAGTAGCGTAGTAGTCTTGCGTGAAAGTGTATCACAACATCATAATCATCATTGTAATACGGTAGGAAGTATAATTTCACCAATCAGCTGTACAAGTACGAGACTACATACGGTCAAATAACTACTAATTATGTAGGCACTATTACTTGTATTAACTGGAAATAGCAAACTATTTAATAAAATTAATTTATTTAGAGGGTGTTTGGTGCGTTCGTTACATATATGTTATTGTCAACAACACGATGAAAAAATACATTAAGTTTTCATTCATCATTGTTGGTATTACAGAACACCAACATATTTATAGCGAATTCTGAACGACTAATATGGCTATCGCGCCAGCAAGAGGCCGGAGCTTGGTGCACGGCCCGGGATGATACGTTGTAAGCAAAAGTTAGTACGCAACAGATTCTTACTCATACTTATTAATAATTATCGCTTTAATATTTTTAAAGAGATAATTTTTAAATGCACATCAAAAAATTATCAGCCGTCAATCTATTAACATCAAATATATTGATCGCACATCAAATTAACCAGGGCGTACCGTACATACCTACGTGATATTTTGTTGACCACCCACAACCGACTCGAGACTCTCCGAATACAGTTGGTTAGGTTAGAACTGTGACAATACGCGGCCGGCGAGCGATAGATCAAAGTTTGTGCACAATATAAAGGATTTAAATATTCGATAATTATATGTATAGGTAATCTACTATATAAAAATAAGTCGGGTTTTCCTTCCTGACGCTATAACTCCAGAACGCACGAACCGATTTCCACGGTTTTGCATTCGTTGGAAAGGTCTCGGGGTCCGTGAGGTTTATAGCAAAGAAAATTCAGGAAATTTTCAACAGAAAAGCGGGAAAATCTTTCTTCACATACAGCGCCATCTCTGATACATAGCATGTACTACAAACCAATATTTAAATTTTGGGCAGTTATACGTAGGGTAGGGTCGTCCAGCGTAAGATGGCCATACGGATCGTACGGGGATAATATCCTTTTAACGCACAATATCCTTTGAGGCGGCAACTGTTCTGGCTCGCTTTCCGCCACTAGACATTGTGGCGGTTATAGATGCGAGGGTATATGACCGGATCCGCATCGTCCGCCAGAGTGGTGAAGGTGATCCAGAAGAGGCGATCAGACGGCAGGAGCGAGTTATCGCATCGGCGACGTGGCGCGCAAGGCTCTACGAGGAGCGGCATGCGCGCAAACGCGTTGTCGAAGCAGTCCTGCCGGTCTTCGAGGCCTGGATGCAGCGACAAGGTGGACGACTCACCTACAGACTTACACAGATACTCACCGGGCATGGGTGCTTCGGTGATTATCTGTGTAGGATCGGACGTGAGGCAACGGCGGCTTGCTTCCATTGTGGTGGGAGCGACCAGGACTCCGCATCGCACACGCTCGCGGTGTGCCCCGCGTGGGTTCCCGAGCGGCGGATCCTGGTCGACCTGATCGGTCGGAATCTCTCCCTGCCAGCAGTCGTGTCGGCGATGCTGAGCGGGGATACGGCGTGGAGGGCCGTAGCCTCCTTCTGCGAGACCGTAATGGTCCAGAAGGAGGCTGCTGAACGGGATCGGGAGAGGGCCGATCCCGCTCGGAGACGACGCCGCCGAGGCGCAGCAGTGCCTCATGGCGGCCCTCCTGCCCTGTAGCTGGGGCTTAGAATCACAGCTACGGTGTTCTCCTGCCTGTCGTAAAAGGCGACTAAACGGGGACCTTCGGGGTCGTGGGCAATCGGGGCGGGGGCCCTGAACGCCCAGAAGCGGCGCCGAGGAGGACGATGGGTCGTTGTGGTCACGACTCATCGTGCGATAGCACTGCGAGGGTGCTGGGGGGAGGTATCACTCTTCCCCCGGGACGGGCTATCACAGTGCCGCGCGTGGAGGGGCGAGCAGGTACGCGATCTGCACGAGAGCCCGCCCCCCTCTGTAGCGCAGGTGGCGACCACCGTGGGGTTTTAGCCGGTAAAAGTCCGGCATAACCAGGCCGCTCCCCCCAGGGCGGTTGTGTAGGGTAGGGTAGGGTTGTGTAGGGTAGGGTAGGGTTGTGTAGGGTAGGGTAGGGTTGTGTAGGGTAGGGTAGGGTAGGGTAGGGTAGGGTAGCACTATAGGGTAGGGTAGCACCACGCGAACGAAGTCGCGCCGGGCAGCTAGTTATACATATAATTATTATATTATTATGTATGCATTTATAAAAAAGCTTTAATATCAAATACATAGGTAGCGTCACAAACTTTAATTGTTGCTAAAATAATAATATTTTGATCAGTATTTAAGTAGTTTCTTATTTAAGCTGTTCATCTATTTATAAAATTTTAGATAAGCACCTTAATGTAGCTTAATTTGAAGAATGTGTTTTGTTACCTAACTGTCCCCAATCGAAATATTAAGGCATAACCACGATTTGAAAAATAATAATAATGACAATGGGTATGCCAGTCTCCCATCGAGGTAGTAAAAATGAGTAAAACAGTTTGACAGCGCATAGAGCAGGTGTCAACAAAAAAAACAGACGCTACGCGCCATATTTGTTTACGTTCTCATTGTACACAATGGACTAGATTTTTTTGTTGATCAACTACAGTTGATCAACAAAAAAATCTAGTCCAAGAAATACAACGTCGAATGACGCGCGTGTGCATTGATCATTACACTCTCGGCTCTCTAATAGCGCCTATAATATAATTACCAAATTTGCACACATGTATGTGAACTATTAATTATTTACTTTACGAGGTTTTGTCACAGAATATTTCTTAATTGTATTGATGTAAGCGATCGATTTTTATATAAATCCATGGACGCCATTTTAAAATAAAATCAAAATAGCGGAATGATGGGAATGCCAGCCTCCTCATACTAAAATCTTGGAACCCCTTTGGCAAACGCTTCACCAAACACCCTGTATCTACTGTAAATATGCTACACGCCGTCGCTTCTTCTAGCTACCTCCGACTAGTGACTAAGTCACAAAGTCAATATCGTAGTTACATACAGTACCTACAGCAGGAAAGGAAAAGGAGGGGAGGGTCCATCCATACGTACGTCAGAGCCACTGTAGTATCTGCAAACGTGGGATATTTTAATGGGAGTGTAATTTGCGTTAATGTGTGTTGAGGTGTGGAGTGGGGGTGGGTGGTGTTGGGTGGGGGTGGGTAAGTACTTACGTTGGCGATATTAGAGTGCGGCCTCGTTGCGGTGAAGCGGCCGACGGCTCCCGTAGCGGCCGCGCCGGCGCCGGCGCCGGGCGTGTCGCGCCCGGAGCGGCTGCAAACGACACACACCATCAATTAATAAGTGTTGCAAGAGACGGGGTAGATCAAAACGCCCATTCTCCTTTTAAATTATACCAATTAACCCTTCTATAGCCAATAAGAAAGGATTTTTCATCGGAATCACGCGAGCGCCGCTATAAACGAAGCACCCAGCGGCAAGCTATAGCGGCGGCGGCGGCGGTCAAGCTATATAGATATTTTTTCATACAACTAAACCAATGCAGAAGTACAATAATCGTAGATCGCTGATCGGCATATGCCATGTCTGGTGCAAGTACGTGATTATCATAGAATAGGAGTGATAATAATAGCCTGACTAGAGAGAAATAAACGACAGCTCTATTTTTAGATTTTAATAAACTCATAGCAAAGGCAGGCCTAAATTGTTAGCTCCGAGTCCATATTTGTAAGATGGGGTATTACTATTTACAATTGAACTGCAAAATCTCTAGCACACAAACAAGTAAATGCCACTCAATAAAAAATACCGTAATATAAAGACATATATTTGATAGGCAAACGACAACTACTCTAAGCATATAAATCAGTACGTATACGATGACATAAATGTGCAACAAACTCGAGCAACTTTGTTTATTGGAATGTTTATCAAACTGCGTATTTCTTGTTAGTTTACAGCATCTGTCAGATAGACTAACTAGCAGTGGCGTGCATCCCATATAGGCAAATAAGCAATGCCTACCTCATAAGATTCAATACAATAATAGTTTGATTCAATTAAACTACATAACCACTTTAAATAAAAATTCTAACCTAACATTCAATACGAAATTTCAAACTTTGCCGCGCATGCACTCGCGAGTTCGCCTCTCAAATTCACGCACACTAAAACGATTTCGGCATATTCATACACACACACACACTTCTTTAAGATAATACGACGAAAGCATAAATCACGCTTTTGCTATGCGTAAGCATACTGACATTTGACATTCGCGATTTATGGACCAAAAGTAACCTTACCTACTCTGTTGTAAGTAAAGTAACCCATCCAAATTAAAAAGACTACAGTTTACCAACATTAGAGCAACTCAAATATAACTTCGCAATTTATTTGTGTTGGTTTGTTTATGGTTTGGCTGGCATTGTTTGCAATGTTGTTGTTATTTACTTATTGTGCTTTTGCGAAGTGTATCTGTGTGAAATGAAGAAATTTTGTGGTGAAGATGCAAAATGTATTGATAAATTAGTCCTTAAGTCAATTTTAGTTTGTTGAAAATAGTAGGTAACTTGCTGTAGACCAACTCCAAAACATTCATGGATTCAAAACAAAGGTAAAAATCTTAGAATCTTAACATAGAATATTATGTTTATTATACACCTGGCTAACTGGGTGCTGTTATTCGAATCTATTATTCTGTTATTACGTATTTTGTTTGCTAATGAATCATACCAAATGTGTGTGGAATGATTGGAATTTGACCAGATTCGTAAAATTGTTTAGGTCAGCGTACCTAAACAATTTTACGAATCTGGTCAAAAAACATGATCTATCTAAGAGGCATATTTAAGAGTGTATGGCCATGATTTATTCTGCCTACCTAGTCTGAAAACCAATGCACGCCACTGCTAACTAGCAAGTATAACTCCTTCGTACTCTATCGTCTATTCTATCGTACTGTCCCTTACAATTCATACGAGGATGTTGTCTGGAATTATTAAGTAGCTCCTAATGCAATTTACATTAATTCCTTCTTCCGTATTTTTTCTGCATGTTCTAAATACACTTGACGAGGGCGAAATCCTCGTACAGGTTAAAGAAGAGCTTATTTAAATAACATTAAAATTTGCAAGGAGAGAGCGTGGAGTGGAGAGTTCATAAGAACAGTATCAGCAACAATCTCTTCCTTTTATCTCTTTCAATCAGATTCTTGACGAACAGACAGATGAACATGTCACTGTTTGTATGACAGAAGGCTGACAAGCTGTACCTGTTAAATACTAGTGGGATTGCCACTGCGTTGCCGAACTTTACAAAGCCTCATTAAACTTAGGGATGTCCGCATTAAAAGATTCTTCATAAATCTTATGACGTACTATCAAAGCTTTATAACTTTAAACCGGGTAAGGTTTACATATTCTTGCGTATTTGCGCGGTGTGTGTAGTGTAGGTACCTTGCGTTGCTGGCGCGGTCCTGGTCATGACCTAGACCGTTATTGCTCGCGTGGTTGTTGGCGTGGCTGCTCGTGTTGCTCCTCGTATTGTTGCTGTTTTGCTCCACGAAGAAGAACGGCGACACAGAGAAGTTGTTGCTCTGTCGGACCATATCGTCCATCCCGTAATTCTTGGCGAGGAATCGCTCCATATTCATAGACGGTCCATCCACGGGCATGTCGTGCGCACTCATCTCCAGGTCCTATAAAACGAACACATTATACAGAACTTCCTGGTACTACTATATCATGAAACTAAGCAGATTTCATCAGACTTCCTTCCATCTTCAATTCCGTTAATTATCACATAAGTACAATTCATCGACGACCATATAATTGTATCATAAAACTCTTGCGCAGAAAGGGTCCAAGTTAAAATCTAGTCAAGGAGGCCAAGTTAATGTTTGTATGGTGTTATGTAGGAGTGTGCCGAGCAGAGAGCGTATTTGTCAAACCGAATTCTATGTCGCACATACCTGCAGCATAAAATCAAAGAGCATGCGGCCGTAGCCGTTGCGCTGGCGATTGGCAGTTACGAAGAAATCGAGGATGCAGAGCGACTCCGTTTCTCGCACCTGATCGCGCTCGTCGAACAAGTACAGGTGCTTGCGACCCACCTTCAGCATGCCGATCACCTCGCCATGACCGCTGGAACAATACATCATCGTTCAACACCGTGCCTCTAAATAGGTATATATATCATATACAAAGAGAAAGTTCAATACATCTTACGGACGTCACGTCGATGCTACCGTTGTGTTCCGCCAGCTGCACTTGAGAGCCGAATTTACCTACGCGAGGGAAAACTAGAGTACGTACCTAAATAATATCTATCAAATAGTTATGTATTTTAAAGATATTTTGTGCGATTCATTTATAACAAAGTATAGACGTGGTCTTGAAAGCAGGCAGTCATAGTATCATTAGAAAGTCAATTGTTTATCCTGCCTGCAACGGTGGCGGCCTAGTTCACATATCGTTCATAAGGTAACACGTCAAGCGTGTTCTGCGGCCACCGCAATCGCCTGTCACGCCCACATTTGACGTAAGTGAACGTGACGTTTTATAAGCGAGTGAATTAGAAATGTTCAGGGTTGGCACCGTTTCATCTTAATTTGTCGTGACTCGATGAAGACAAGTAAACAAACAAACAACACAACTTTTTCACTAGTTCACTATTATTAGAATACAACGCGCCTGGAGCAAGTCTACTGAAATACAAGTGAGGGTGGTAGGTCGCAGAGGCGGATGGGGATGAGTGGCCATTCTGTGCTTAGTACCATACCTTTATGTATTGTATGACAAAGTGACAGGCCCGAGGGCACGGGTTTAGTTACATAGCTATACTAGCTTTATTTTATGCCTTACATTTAGTTTTTACGTGTTTTGTACTTATTGATTTGTTAATAAAGTTAGATTTTACACTTGAAATAATTTAGTATTCTTAGGTATAAGGGCTGCCCTTTGTGGTAAAAGAAAGAAAATGTCGTATATGGTATTAAAAGGATTTCTTCTCGCCATGTTTGCTTAAATAACAGCTAGCCGCGCTGTATTGATTATAATAAGTAATTTTTATTCTTAGCCAAGTGAAATGTAAAATGTGAAATGTACGGGAAATTCCTACGTCGTCGTAGAAACGAATGTTAAAATAAGTCGCGGTGGCCTTACCCAAACAATCTACTGTTTGGATAAGGTAAGGATGTCATATCACAGAACAGCGTCATTATTGCCATGGCTTTAAACAAAAAAGTTTCCCATTGCTATTTTGCGAGCATATTCAAAGAAGCTTATATTTCTCACGTTTTACTTTATTAGCATCCAACACGCGAACCGTAATGTCATACCAAAATACAACAAATGCTTTAAAAGGCGCTGCACAAACGTGGACACTTTTGTGTCTTGTGTCGGATATAAGCTACCAATGAATATTTGATTTCTATAGAACCACTTCGAAATCAGCCACTCCCTGCGCAGACGTAAACATTTATTGTGTCCATTTACTTCCACTTTACACATACTCGTTGACGATCAAAAAGTGTTCGATGTCAATAACTGGAAACTAAAAGCCGTCAGTTGAAGACACAAGCAACATTATCAAATTTCCTTACAATTGTACTGAGCTGAGCAAACGGACGATTTGCAATCAGTGTCCGTATCCTGTTTGAGATGAAGCCAGACGAAGCCAGACGAAACCGTTAGCATTGACGTGGTTGATATGCCTGTAAATGTCTATATACCTAATACGGCGACGACTATGTCTACGTCGACATTTAATCAACACATCCAGCAAAGATAATGTTTCATCATCGACGTAAATCGTGAAACTGACGGAAAACAAGCAACGAATTGTACCAGAAGTAGCGGCGACCGGTGACTGTATCCGATCGCCACCCCCGGACACAGCAACTACGGTTACCATTGACCAATAGTAGCAACCGGCGACTGTGTCCGATCGCCGCTACAGAGGGTCTACTACGAAAAACGATAGTCCGATCATCGTTGTCAAATATTAACCAATAGAATTGCAGCAAAACTGACGAGACGTACATTTTGTGCAATTCTATTGGCTAATTGATTGACAACGATGATCGGACTATCGTGTATCGTATTTCGTAGTATAGGCCCAGGACACAGCAACTACGGTATCCTGTGATTGTGTGCCGGGGCGTGTCGTTAACAAAAAGTGTCTACGTTTGCGCAGCCCCTTACAGTCGATCAATGATCGTTCTATTTATTTATTAAGTACCAATTAGGTATTAGGATCTATACAAATGAGTAAGGTTCGCCAGAGCTCATTGGGGAGGGGGAAGGGTGCCTCGCGTGTTGCAAGTGTCCATATGGCTATGATAACCGCTTACCATCAGGCGGGCCGTATGCTGGTTTACCGAATTCGTCGTATAAAAAAATGGAAGTGTCTGTTTATAATGTCAAAATATATCTAAGTATTTTTACTAAATGCATATGAAAGTATACGGTACTTATACCAAAAAAACTATTCTTAATTTTTTTTATCTGTCTGTCTGTTCGTTCCAGCTAGAGAGAATACGGCTGACCACAGGGCTGGCTACTTCCTCGGTCAACGGATAGGAATTGCTATCCAACGAGGAAATGTGGCCAGCCTTATGGGAACCTTTCCCAAAGGCCAAAGTGACCTTGGGGATTGTATATATTAGTTAAGTAGGTAAGTAAATAAATAAATAAATATACATGAGATCATTCAAGTTCCATATATATAATTTTACTACAATAATACAAAAAAACTTGAGAGCTATCAAGCAGGCGGACGGGTGCTCGTATAAGCACCCAACGTCGCCTGGACATGTCCTATATCCGAGGGTGGCCGACAGTTAACAATGCTACGAGCCAACTGAATAGTTAACAGTAGGAGACCTTTTTACCCGACTGACCCGGAAGGAGGGTTATGTTTTTCGAGTGTATGTATGTATGTATGTCTATTTCTTTGGCCCGCTCTGCAGCCTAAACGGCTTGATGGATTTAAGCATATGAGGTGTCGTTAGATTCGTCTGAACTGTGGGAGTGTCATAGGGTATATTATTTTTATATGGCGTCTACGGATAAGAAAAGAGGGGGGGTATTAAAAACAAAAATGTCGTTATTATAACAATATGGGTATCAAATGAAAGCTTGTGAACAGCCCATTCCATATATGTATATATTGTAATACTTTTGTGCTACCCTTATGACGTAAACTGCAAAAAAACATGTTTAATGCAAGGACAGTAGGTATAGGTACTATGAGCGGTTACCGTACGTAACTCACAGAGTTGCGATGGTTGTTAGCGTTACTTTACCGTAGCGCTCATTTACTTACTAAAACTTACAACTCATTCTGTATAAAACTAAACAGTCTGAAATAAATTAAATTATTAAAAGAAAAGAAAACCGACTGCGTAAAACAAAAATTAACTGAAAAGAGAAAAACAAGCTTTTTAATCTATAGAATTTAGAATATAACTTGAATGTTATAAGGTACAGTCGGGGATAAACAAATATAAAAAAAAAACACATACTTAGGTTAATTGATCAAGTATTTTAATAAAAATGCCCAATACAACACAATCTACAACGCAACAATTTAAGTCTGACTAAAATATTTTTCCCAAAAACTGCGAACAGAAGCCGTACAAACCGTACCGTAGGTGTGAAAGTAACACGACAAAGTGACGTCATAGTTGGATAACTTAAAACTAAATCCAGGCAATGACCTGAAGCGTAGAGGACTACCGCTGCGTAACGGTGCGTGGTTACTTCAACCATTCACTGATATTAAGTAATACTATAAAAACTTCGTTTGTCTTTATATACAATTCCTTTGAAACAGAAATAGCCCTGTTTGTTAGGAAAAATGCATCGATGTTCGAACCCACAAAAAGTGCGCGCCGTAAAAACCAATTAGTAATACCGGAATCTAAGCTCACAATGTACCAAAATAGCCCATACTACAAATCAATAATAATATTTAATAAAATACCGAAACATATTAAAATTGAAGAGAAAGATTTAACATTTAAAAATAAATTAAAAGACCATCTTACAAAAAAATGCTATTATTCAATTGACGAGTTTATGATAGATAAAGTGGAATAAAAGTAATCGCAAAATTTTTACTAACCGAACGATCTCGCGGTCTCCTACGGAGTGTCCATAATAATATAATTGTAAATAATATTAATGTTTAATAATAATCCTATAATAATTCATAATGTACAATATAAAATGATTAAATTATAATGTCTAAAATAACTAACCAGTACTAATATAACTATTTATAATTAATAAAATACTAATAAATACTATCCGTCTTACTAATAAAAATATGGAACACGGTTGTTTAACAGCTGTATAGTTATGCAGTGTGTAAGCCTTACACAGTTGCTATACACTCCCTTTACTAATAATCAGTGTGTAAGCGTTGTATAGTTATCTATTTGTTAAAACAAAAACGACTGGCAACTTTTTAGGAACGTTTTGAAACTAAAACTATCTAACTTCAAAATACGGGAGAAAATATGGGGAAAAATGTGAAAACACCAAAAGATACTGAAAAATAATTTTATAAAATATTAATCATATCATAAAAATCAGGTTTCTTTTTCTTAAGACTATTTTTATTTTAATAATTAAACAATAAAATTACTTTTAAAAAGATTCAAATAGCTAATGGTGGTTTTGAACGAAACTGTCTTGTGCTTATGGCTACAGTAGCCATTTAACCAAAGAAGAAGAAGAAAGTAGAACGTCATTGTCAAATTACAAATGTTACGTCAACAAACGAAACAAATGGCTGTACCAATGACTTCAAAACTAAAGATACACCTACCGGAACATTTTGCATAAAGTTATCAAAATCAAATAAATTGTCAATTTTTGTTTTATTTTATCCATAACTCCAGTATAAAACACAAGCCTTTCACTACACAACTAGGCATTTTTATGGCAATTATAAGCAAACAATGAACGAATGAACTGTTCCGTGGACCGCAGTATGACCGCAGTCGACTGAGTCGCGTTGGCCCTAAAATGACTTTTTAGGGCCAGCGCGTTGGTGTCATTTTGTTGCGCGGTTGGCCTGGTCCGTAGTAAATGGACACAACACTTGATTGTCAGACACAGCTGATCTATTGAAATCCGCCATAATGTTCTTATACAAACACTAAACAAGGGTCCTGGCCCGTGTAAGCCCTGTGTAAATTTCCTAGGTAACTAAAACACGTGTATACAGGCTTTGTGTCAAAAATGTTTTTATTAGTAGCAATTATCCTATAACAGATGTGTACACCGCGTGTAACTTTTTATTAGTAAGGCTGTATATATATAGCTAATCTAATCATCGCCATTTAATGTTGCAATGCCCTTGCAGGGCTCATGTTGTGGACTAAACTTATTGTAATTGTAACACCTTAAATACCTACTACATGAAGCAAATAAATAAATTGAAAATTGAAATTGAAAATTGAAGAGACAGTAGGTATCATTCATGGTGGCATGGTGACCGTAAAGGGCGTTTGAAGATTCTTGTTCGGATCCTGGCATACTCATCAGCCGCCATCAGCGCACTATATCCCCTATAAATTCAAATTCAAATTCAAATTCAAAATCATTTATTCAAATAGACCTTCGCAGGCACTTATGAAAAGTCTGACTCTAATACTCTAATACCGGTTCGGAAGGTTGCATTTGCTGAGAAGAGCCGGCAATAAACTCAGCAATTACTCTTTTCAAAACAGGCTTAGATTCATTACATAATATTTACATTCTAATCGCACTGAAAACAATTGCGTGCCCCGGCGCGGCGGCAAAATTACAAAGTAGACTGAATAAATATTTAATAAGTAAATCAATAGCAAACTTAAGCAGACCAGCCCCCACAAGCAGCACCTGTTCACAAGTATGACGCGTGTGGCAGCCATCGCCCTCCTCGCCATATTGGAGGGAAGTGAGTGGGAGTGAAGTATATACATCGATTGAGGACAATAATTATACGAAAAAAAAATTACTAGGTGTGTATGTCCTAAAACGTCACATTACAGAGTTAGTTACAAAGAAACATCGATGTTTGAAAATTTCAATAACAATGATGTTGTCAAACAGTATTACAAAAATAAAGAGTTTATATAATTTCAAGCCCTAGAGTGGAACTAGGCCAATATTTCGTTACCTGTTCACAGCGCAACAGCAAACACTTGTCAGAAGGTTTTAATAGTATGTGTTTAATCATTATATCGATTCAAAACTCAAATAAGTAGTCCAGTTATTTTTTAATAAATTTTTTTATGATTTCCGTGACCCGGGTGTAGGGGAACTTTAAGATGTTTTTATACAAAAACTAGAAGTCGTATCGATGCGGGAGTTTCACTCTAGGGATTGAAATGGTTTAAACTATTGATATTTGTAAGAAAATGGACATGCAACAAAATCGGGGTTTATAATACACTGTGCCCTGGTGTTACAAGCGTCCACAGGATACGGTAACTGCTTACCATCAGGCGGGCCGTATGTTTGTTTGCCAACTTAGTAGTATAAAAATAATAATGATGATGGGGCTCCGTCGCCATTTCAGTGCATCAGGTATGTTTGCGGAGGCGTGTGATGACCTCTTTCATGCCATAATCCGAAAAAGGGTAGCCTCCATGATGCACAGGGTTTGGTGTAGTCCAGCAATAAAACTACAAGTGTGAAACCGGAATTGTCATAGAAAATCAGTGTTCACGTGACCAGAGTACCTATTGGGGAGCAAAGGCCCAAACCAGCCGGGCAAAGTGGTACAGATGTCCAGTACAGAAGTGTATGTATTGACACGTGAAGCTTGGCGGGACGAGACAATTACCATGCTCTAAATGTGAATCAATGTCATAGTTCAAAACCGCCGCTAATCGTGTATACTCGTAGAGCATTTAATCAAATGACGCATCAAGTGTCGCTGAAAATATTATTTAGAAGACTTAAGTTTCACCATAAAAAGTAACCGTGGTAAGTGATGAGAATCGTTGATGTAGCAGAAGGTACCTAGTACCTACACTCACAAAACATAATAAAGAACAACAGCCGCAGCGCTTGGCTACAGATGCTTCAAGCTAAGGGAGGGAGTTAGACAACGAGATCTCAAGCAAATTGTAGTGCCATGACAACAACAACAAACTCATCACCTTCGCCACTCTCACCCTCTCATTACGGTAATTTGCATCATTTCATTAATATACCTAGTTCATTGCTATTTAAAAGTTAACACAATAAATACATTTTATTACTTACGCGTAATTAAAATGATATCGCAAAGCATAGTTCTAACTGTAAGTATAATTTAATATGAATTTAAATTCAAGATGTTTTAAAACACTGTCAATGCACCGCATCTTACATAACTTTTAGCAACGCTTAAGGCGGCAGCGGCGGCTGCGCCGCGACCGCCCGCGGCCAGCCGCCCATCAATCGATTCCCGCCGATGGACCAATTAGTCATATGCAATAGGTGGGATGCATCGGTGAGTCCTGAACCCGGGGTCCTGTCACAAATCAATACAGCTAGAGCGCAGCGCCGGTGACCTGCAGCCTGCGCCTCGGAGGGGGAACGGGGGGGAGGCGACCGCCGTGATGCATTTCGCTGTGCCCGGGATTCACCGGCCAGCCAACCTCCCGACTACCTCCATCGATCTCGCAACGCTTCACTCACACTATATACTTATAACCTAAATTCACCTACAGCCTAGATTTCACCCGGGTCGCCTCTTAAGACCCTGTCGAGCGAAATCAGCGCGCGGCAAATAGGTATTTACTGCGGGTTAGTGTTGTGTGCGTCGACACGCACACAACAGTCAGTACTCTCGGCTCGGTCGGCCGTTTGCACCCGCATGACAAAAGTCAGTAAGTACATAATTTAAAAAAAAGCCTTGGGATTAAAACATGATATTTTCGCAAAATTTTCAAAAAGTGTCCGCGCCTTGTAAAACTTTTTAGATACTGGCCCGATTTCTCTCGAAATCGATATTTGAGAGACCTCGGGATCACAAAACATGAAACTTTTGCCAAAATTTTAAAATGTGTCCGCCACGTTAGACTTCGAAAAAATCGATATTTGTGAGTCCTTGGGGTCACAAAACAAGAATCTTTTCTCAAAATGTTGAAAATGTGTCCGCCATGTTGAACTTTTTAGATACTGGTCCGATTGCTCTCAAATTCGATATTTGAGAGACCTTGGGGTCACAAAACAAGAATCTTTTCTCAAAATGTCGAAAAAGTGTCCGCCATGTTGAACTTTTTAGATACTGGTCCGATTGCTCTCAAATTCGATATTTGAGAGATCTTGGGGTCACAAAACAAGAATCTTTTCTCAAAATGTCGAAAAAGTGTCCGCCATGTTGAACTTTTTAGATACTGGTCCGATTGCTCTCAAATTCGATATTTGAGAGATCTTGGGGTCACAAAACAAGAATCTTTTCTCAAAATGTCGAAAAAGTGTCCGCCATGTTGAACTTTTTAGATACTGGTCCGATTGCTCTCAAATTCGATATTTGAGAGACCTTGGGGTCACAAAACAAGAATCTTTTCTCAAAATGTTGAAAAAGTGTCCGCCATGTTGAACTTTTTAGTAACTGGTCCGATTGCTCCCAAAATCGATATTTGAGGGACCTTGGGGTCACAAAACAAGAATCTTTTCTCAAAATGTTGAAAATGTGTCCGCCACGTTGGACTTCGACAAAATCGATATTTGTTAGTCCTTGGGGTCACAAAACAAGAATCTTTTCTCAAAATGTCGAAAAAGTGTCCGCCATGTTGAACTTTTTAGATACTGGTCCGATTGCTCTCAAATTCAATATTTGAGAGACCTTGGGGTCACAAAATAAGAATCTTTTCTCAAAATGTTGAAAAAGTGTCCGCCATGTTGAACTTTTTAGATACTGGTCCGATTGCTCTCAAAATCGATATTTGAGAGACCTTGGGGTCACAAAACAAGAATCTTTTCTCAAAATGTCGAAAAAGTGTCCGTCATGTTGAACTTTTTAGATACTGGTCCGATCGCTCTCAAAATCGATAATTGTGAGTCCTTCGGGTAACAAAACAAGAATCTTTTCTCAGAATTATCAAAAGGTGTCCGCCATGTTGAATTTTTTTGTTACTGGTCCGATGTCTCTCAAAATCGATATTTGAGGGACCTTGGGGTCACAAAACAAGAAACTTTTCTCAAAATGTCGAAAAAGTGTCCGCCATGTTGAACTTTTTAGATACTGGTCCGATTGCTCTCAAAATCGATATTTGTGAGTCCTTCGGGTCACAAAACAAGAATCTTTTCTCAGAATTTTGAAAAGGTGTCCGCCATGTTGAACTTTTTAGGTACTGGTCCGATTGCTCTCAAATTCGATATTTGAGAGACCTTGGGGTCACAAAACAAGAATCTTTTCTCAAAATGTCGAAAAAGTGTCCGCCATGTTGAACTTTTTAGATACTGGTCCGATTGCTCTCAAATTCGATATTTGAGAGATCTTGGGGTCACAAAACAAGAATCTTTTCTCAAAATGTCGAAAAAGTGTCCGCCATGTTGAACTTTTTAGTAACTGGTCCGATTGCTCTCAAAATCGATATTTGAGGGACCTTGTGGTCACAAAACAATAATCTTTTCTCAAAATGTTGAAAAAGTGTCCGCCATGTTGAACTTTTTAGATACTGGTCCGATTGCTCTCAAAATCGATATTTGAGAGACCTTGGGGTCACAAAACAAGAATCTTTTCTCAAAATGTCGAAAAAGTGTCCGCCATGTTGAACTTTTTAGATACTGGTCCGATTGCTCTCAAATTCGATATTTGAGAGACCTTGGGGTCACAAAACAAGAATCTTTTCTCAAAATGTCGAAAAAGTGTCCGCCATGTTGAACTTTTTAGATACTGGTCCGATTGCTCTCAAAATCGATATTTGAGAGACCTTGGGGTCACAAAACAAGAATCTTTTCTCAAAATGTCGAAAAAGTGTCCGTCATGTTGAACTTTTTAGATACTGGTCCGATCGCTCTCAAAATCGATAATTGTGAGTCCTTCGGGTAACAAAACAAGAATCTTTTCTCAGAATTATCAAAAGGTGTCCGCCATGTTGAATTTTTTTGTTACTGGTCCGATGTCTCTCAAAATCGATATTTGAGGGACCTTGGGGTCACAAAACAAGAAACTTTTCTCAAAATGTCGAAAAAGTGTCCGCCATGTTGAACTTTTTAGATACTGGTCCGATTGCTCTCAAAATCGATATTTGTGAGTCCTTCGGGTCACAAAACAAGAATCTTTTCTCAGAATTTTGAAAAGGTGTCCGCCATGTTGAACTTTTTAGGTACTGGTCCGATTGCTCTCAAATTCGATATTTGAGAGACCTTGGGGTCACAAAACAAGAATCTTTTCTCAAAATGTCGAAAAAGTGTCCGCCATGTTGAACTTTTTAGATACTGGTCCGATTGCTCTCAAATTCGATATTTGAGAGATCTTGGGGTCACAAAACAAGAATCTTTTCTCAAAATGTCGAAAAAGTGTCCGCCATGTTGAACTTTTTAGTAACTGGTCCGATTGCTCTCAAAATCGATATTTGAGGGACCTTGTGGTCACAAAACAATAATCTTTTCTCAAAATGTTGAAAAAGTGTCCGCCATGTTGAACTTTTTAGATACTGGTCCGATTGCTCTCAAAATCGATATTTGAGAGACCTTGGGGTCACAAAACAAGAATCTTTTCTCAAAATGTCGAAAAAGTGTCCGCCATGTTGAACTTTTTAGATACTGGTCCGATTGCTCTCAAATTCGATATTTGAGAGACCTTGGGGTCACAAAACAAGAATCTTTTCTCAAAATGTCGAAAAAGTGTCCGCCATGTTGAACTTTTTGAGAAAAGATTCTTGTTTTGTGACCCCAAGATCTCTCAAATATCGATTTTGAGAGCAATCGGACCAGTATCTAAAAAGTTCAACATGGCGGACACTTTTTCGACATTTTGAGAAAAGATTCTTGTTTTGTGACCCCAAGGTCTCTCAAATATCGAATTTGAGAGCAATCGGACCAGTATCTAAAAAGTTCAACATGGCGGACACTTTTTCGACATTTTGAGAAACGATTCTTGTTTTGTGATTCCAAGGTCTCTCAAATATCGAATTTGAGAGCAATCGGACCAGTATCTAAAAAGTTCAACATGGCGGACACTTTTTCAACATTTTGAGAAAAGATTCTTGTTTTGTGACCCCAAGGACTCACATTTATCGATTTTGAGAGCGATCGGACCAGTATCTAAAAAGTTCAACATGGCGGACACTTTTTCGACATTTTGAGAAAAGATTCTTGTTTTGTGACCCCAAGGTCTCTCAAATATCGATTTTGAGAGCAATCGGACCAGTATCTAAAAAGTTCAACATGGCGGACACTTTTTCAACATTTTGAGAAAAGATTATTGTTTTGTGACCACAAGGTCCCTCAAATATCGATTTTGAGAGCAATCGGACCAGTTACTAAAAAGTTCAACATGGCGGACACTTTTTCAACATTTTGAGAAAAGATTCTTGTTTTGTGACCCCAAGATCTCTCAAATATCGAATTTGAGAGCAATCGGACCAGTATCTAAAAAGTTCAACATGGCGGACACTTTTTCGACATTTTGAGAAAAGATTCTTGTTTTGTGACCCCAAGGTCTCTCAAATATCGAATTTGAGAGCAATCGGACCAGTACCTAAAAAGTTCAACATGGCGGACACTTTTTCGACATTTTGAGAAAAGATTTTTGTTTTGTGACCCCAAGGTCTCTCAAATATCGAATTTGAGAGCAATCGGACCAGTACCTAAAAAGTTCAACATGGCGGACACCTTTTCAAAATTCTGAGAAAAGATTCTTGTTTTGTGACCCCAAGGTCTCTCAAATATCGAATTTGAGAGCAATCGGACCAGTACCTAAAAAGTTCAACATGGCGGACACTTTTTCGACATTTTGAGAAAAGATTCTTGTTTTGTGACCCCAAGGTCTCTCAAATATCGATTTTGAGAGCGATCGAACCAGTATCTAAAAAGTTCAACATGGCG
The DNA here is from genome assembly GCA_947623365.1 of Achlya flavicornis. Lineage (NCBI taxonomy): Eukaryota > Metazoa > Arthropoda > Insecta > Lepidoptera > Drepanidae > Achlya > Achlya flavicornis. The sequence continues at coordinate 18,214,378 of OX392471.1, read as the reverse complement.
GACACTTTTTCGACATTCTGAGAAAAGATTCTTGTTTTGTGATCCGAAGGACTCACAAATATCGATTTTGAGAGCGATCGGACCATTATCTAAAAAGTTCAACATGGCGGACACTTTTTCGACATTCTGAGAAAAGATTCTTGTTTTGTGACCCGAAGGACTCACAAATATCGATTTTGAGAGCGATCGGACCATTATCTAAAAAGTTCAACATGGCGGACACTTTTTCGACATTCTGAGAAATGATTCTTGTTTTGTGACCCGAAGGACTCACAAATATCGATTTTGAGAGCGATCGGACCATTATCTAAAAAGTTCAACATGGCGGACACTTTTTCGACATTCTGAGAAATGATTCTTGTTTTGTGACCCGAAGGACTCACAAATATCGATTTTGAGAGCGATCGAACCAGTATCTAAAAAGTTCAACATGGCAGACACTTTTTTGACATTTTGAGAAAAGATTCTTGTTTTTTGACCCCAAGGTCTCTCAAATATCGAATTTGAGAGCAATCGGACCAGTATCTAAAAAGTTCAACATGGCGGACACTTTTTCGACATTCTGAGAAAAGATTCTTGTTTTGTGACCCGAAGGTCTCTCAAATATCGAATTTGAGAGCAATCGGACCAGTACCTAAAAAGTTCAACATGGCGGACACTTTTTCGACATTTTGAGAAAAGATTTTTGTTTTGTGACCCCAAGGTCTCTCAAATATCGAATTTGAGAGCAATCGGACCAGTACCTAAAAAGTTCAACATGGCGGACACCTTTTCAAAATTCTGAGAAAAGATTCTTGTTTTGTGACCCCAAGGTCTCTCAAATATCGAATTTGAGAGCAATCGGACCAGTACCTAAAAAGTTCAACATGGCGGACACTTTTTCGACATTTTGAGAAAAGATTCTTGTTTTGTGACCCCAAGGTCTCTCAAATATCGAATTTGAGAGCAATCGGACCAGTACCTAAAAAGTTCAACATGGCGAACACCTTTTCAAAATTCTGAGAAAAGATTCTTGTTTTGTGACCCGAAGGACTCACAAATATCGATTTTGAGAGCAATCGGACCAGTATCTAAAAAGTTCAACATGGCGGACACTTTTTCGACATTTTGAGAAAAGATTCTTGTTTTGTGACCCCAAGGTCTCTCAAATATCGAATTTGAGAGCAATCGGACCAGTACCTAAAAAGTTCAACATGGCGGACACTTTTTCGACATTTTGAGAAAAGATTCAAGTTTTGTGACCCCAAGGACTCACAAATATCGAATTTGAGAGCAATCGGACCAGTACCTAAAAAGTTCAACATGGCGGATACTTTTTCGACATATTGAGAAAAGATTCTAGTTTTGTGACCCCAAGGACTCACAAATATCGAATTTGAGAGCAATCGGACCAGAATCTAAAAAGTTCAACATGGCGGACACTTTTTCGACATTTTGAGAGAAGATTCTTGTTTTGTGACCCCAAGGTCTTTCAAATATCGAATTTGAGAGCAATCGGACCAGTATCTAAAAAGTTCAACATGGCGGACACTTTTTCGACATTTTGAGAAAAGATTCTTGTTTTGTGACCCCAAGGTCTCTCAAATATCGAATTTGAGAGCAATCGGACCAGTACCTAAAAAGTTCAACATGGCGGACACCTATTCAAAATTCTGAGAAAAGATTCTTGTTTTGTGACCCGAAGGACTCACAAATATCGATTTTGAGAGCAATCGGACCAGTATCTAAAAAGTTCAACATGGCGGACACTTTTTCGACATTTTGAGAAAAATACTTCATCCGCCATCTTGTGGCGACGGCCATTTTAAAAGTATTACATTATTGAGTATTGCAAATTGTTTTGTCATTGGAACTAAAGGTGTATGCAAAATTTCAGCTCACTCGGCGTCCATATCGCTACGGTAACCGCTTACCACCAAGCGAGTCGTATGCCGTATGCTAGTTTACCCAAGTATGAAAAAATGTTTGAAAAAAAAAAGATGTGCTTGCAAGATTTGACCTAAGCAAACTAACTAACATTGCAAATGAAACAAAAGTTATATATATTATTTGACTGACTCAAAAAACGAAAAACAAAACTTATGTCGTTATGCTCTTTGAATTAGTGTCCGTACACGTTAGATCGCGATCGTATTTTTCTTGGTAGTCGTTCCGCAAAGAGACGTGATCTCTCTCTGAGCTCCCGTGGTCGACTAAATTTTCGAGCGCGTATCTCACTTATATATTTAACGTCGCGCTGCCATAGTAAAAATGTATGGCGAATTCGGAGCTCATTTTTAAAAAATCATAATAAATCATCTAGACAAAATAATTAAAATATCAGACGCAAAACTTCAAGATTATTTATTAGAGAATTAACTGACTACATTTCTACAGAATATTTCTAAGGAAAAATACACGAAATCTTCTGAATCACAGCACGCATTTTTGAAGATTTTTGCTCAACTTCATATGAGTCCATTAAAAAACCTGTACCATATTTCATATTTTTGTTTCGCAAACATTGTAAATACATTATCTGTGGTAATAATTATGTAGATGTTCACGGTGTAAATAAACTATTTTCGTTGATATCAACTTAACCGTAGCTGTCCTTTTGTCACTTTTTGGGTCGACTCCCTCTTAACTACAATTTGCAGTTCTCGGGCATTTTTTTTTTAGGTTTGTAAGAAATATTTTTGTAAGTTTTTATATTTTAATAACAAATTATTCGTAACTAGCTATCCCTCGCGGTTTCTCCCGCGTTCCCGGGATAAAAAAATGAGTCTATGTCCTTCTCCATACCATAGGCTATCTGCATGCCAAATTTCATGTTGATCTGTTGAGTATTTGAGGCGTGAAGGCATAACAAACAAACTCACTTTCGCATTTACAATATTAGTTAGGATAATACATTCAAAGACATCAATACAATAATACAATGACGAGCAATATAAAAATACCACTAACATAATGCAATATTTCCAAAACCACGCATGATAGCTTCATGAAGTGAAAAGCTTCATTCAAATGTATTTAATAACGTATTAAAACACCAAATTGATAAAAAAGGAATATTAGGTGTTAACAGAAACACAAGTTATTAGGAGAAAATATTAATAATACTATTGAATGATTAAAAAGAAATGTCATGATAAGTTTAGTGGCTTTTTTTAAATTGCTCGATATGCATTCACCTAGGTACATCGCAATAAATCTTCGATTGATATAAACAGTTCCAGTCTGCCTGCTGGTATGGCATGATGCTTAGCTTTCAAAATACGGACGATTTACGGAGTATGTAAAGGCTTAAAGCATAGAGTTAGAATAGTATAGAGCGACGGTACGAGAGTACGGACTGTGAGCACGGGTACGGTCTCAATGCCTTGAAACGAAGTGCGAGTACGAACGACTAAAATACGTATAATGAATACCAATTTCTAGTTTTTTATCGTTACTTTTAGGAAGAACAATTTACTAGGAATCCATATAGATTTTTTTCTGACTGTAAATCAACTACTGTAAGACACTGATCACGCTTCGCGCAAGGTAACGTTGGTTACTGTATCACTCTATAATATTCTAACTCTATGGCAAGCAAGCATTGTTTGCCGCGGCGCATCGCATGACCGAGACTTGCGGACGCAAACAAATACAATGAAACATGTCGCAGAAGCGCATAGCATGGTCAAGAATCAAGAACCTCGAAAGAAGTGCAGGCACATCTACCTACTGACTCTATATATCATATATACGGCACGGGTGTGTTATTATTTTCATTAGTTTTAGTTGTTGGGTCAAACATGTCTTACAGCCTACGAATAAATAATAAGTAGGTAGCTTACAACCGTACTCAGAGACGTCAATTAGGTGTTATGATTTTTGGAAAAATAGACAATATAGTCAGATTGTCCAAAAAAATCAAAATTCAAATTCATTTATTCAAATAGACCTTCGCAGGCACATATGAAAAGTCTGACTCTAATACTCTAAATACCGGTTCGGAAGTTTGCATTTGCTAAGAAGAGCCGGCAATAAACTCAGCAATTACTCTTTTCAAAACAAGCTTAGATTCATTACATAATATTTACATTCTAATCGCACTAATAACAATTGCGTGCCCCGGTGCGGCGGAAAAACTACAAAGTAGACTGAATCTATATTTAATATGTAAATAAATGGCAAACTTAAGTAGACCAGTCCCCACAAGCAGAACAAGTATGACGCGTGCGTGTGTATTTTAAAAATTTAACCTTGCTGAATTTCTTGCCTGTTCTCCTAAGTTGAAGACAGACGACCAGTACGAAATGGTCTAACTTACTGAAGTTACCACCAGTTCGTACTGGTCGTCTGAGCAACCTACTGAGCTTTGACCTTCATAAGTGCCCTACTAGAGCTTAAATTGAATGAATAGCTTTGACTTTCAATAAACAAAAATAGAGATATTTTAATGTGCCGTTAAATTCTAATTGATTTAGGCTAGGAACCCACGAAGCGGTTTCCACCCGCGTCCGCCGCGGTAGCGGGACCGCCATCCATTACCACATAAATACTCATTGCATGCATACACACATGTGTTTGTCCCGCGGGGCTAACAGTATCTTTGGTAGTCAGTCATCGTAATGAACACCATTAATGCATTTCATCCAATGACGCGGTACGATGACGGCCATTGGATGAACACCAAAGATATATAGTAGCCCCGCAGAATGGGGATCAAACCCACTACCTATGGCGTGTCGGTGTAATTTTGGAGGATATTAAACCACTTTGCTAATAATTTAACAATTTTGTGTAAGGAATTCGGTGCAGGGGTGGCAACTGGCAAGGGTGGCAGAAGGCTGGGGACGTTTAGCGCGCCAGTGGTGACTCACCCACCGCGCCGCGGCCGATCCGCCTTACTGATAGTCTCAGCATATAGCAGGCGGTCATCAATTCACTACTTTATATGTACCCGAGCCGAGCTACATCAACGATCAATTTATTAACAACAACCCGCTCTTATATAACTTAAGCGATTTTTAATATCTTCCTGTTGCATTAATGCAACGTTCGTTTAAAGCAATCAAATACTAGCTGTACCTCACGATTTCACCCGCGTACAATTTTAATTTTAGTCCCCTTTAATTATGGGCTTACTGCTTGTTCGTTAACCTAAATCAATCTCTTCAGCATTATAATACAATATTAAGAATAGCATACGCAGTAGAATAATCGTACGACCTATTTAACACCAGCCTCTAAAAGCCTAAATTCTACCTATTTGCAACACACTGGTGCTGATTCTGTTGTTTACAACTTAACTAATTCAGTCTCACATTTTTTTTTTACAAAGAAAATATGTAAAGTATGTGTGAAAATTAATTTAACTTATTTTTTATTTAATTTTTTATGGTTTGCAACATAAAAGTCGTTATCAAAATTGGTTACCTGCAAATGAAAACGGCAAAGCCTAATTTGACAGCTTTAAATATGCTATCCATTTTCAATAATGTTCGTAACAAAGAGATGTGATGTGATTTAAATTACTTACGGCCGATTCCTATAATTTCCGGACCGTTATCGGTTAAAATTAAGACTCTTATATCTTTATTAATAATAAAGCAAAGACCTCAAAGCTTTGCATAGCAGACCCTGGGAGGGAAGTAGCTATCACGGGTAAAGTTAGCTTAGGAAATGATCTATATGCCCAGTTTGGCAATAAAAAAAACCTACCATTGGTAAGCAAAACGATTTGTTTTTATTTACAGAAACAAATAGAATCGGCACCATTATACACCTGATTATGGAGGCTGCTTCACTTTTCCCAAGCTGCAAGTAAGTACAGTCAGAACATCTCTACGCAAGCATTATAAATAAATAACGATAAGATACTACAAATATACAGAATTCGCTTATATTAGAAAGATAGTGTGGACAGCAGAATAGGATAAAACTAAAAAATATGCGAGTATATTGTGCGGGAATGAGTGCCATAGTGTACGCTCGCGCTGCAGTAAAAAATAATTAAATAAAATAATTAATAAGGGCAATAACATAAGTGCAATAAGAAAGTAATAATACATTCACTGGTGCTTTTCATTGCCCGTGAAAGTATGAAAATTAACATTCTACTGTTACGCATGAGCGAGCATTTACTGCAAACCAAATAATTGGACTGTTTTACAAAAAAACTTAAACCGACATCAAAGTACACTTTGAAGTAATCAAATTCTGATCTGATGACAATGGGACCAAATGGGAAGTGTACCCTTCCAGACTAAAAAAATATTTTCCAAATCGGTTAATAAATGACGGAGTTATGAGGTAACAAACATAAAAAAAAATAAAAAAACAACCAAATTGAGAACCTCCTCCTTTTTTTGAAGTCGGTTAAAAATGGAATTCTTTTTTTCGCGCACTTATGAGCCGTTTTCACGCCAACGATGCCAAGCTACTTGCTCACTCAATGCGCGAGCTCTTTGTGGCATCACGCGAGTATCATCACATCTTGACTTGAGTTAGTGAAGTGGCGCTTGTACTTGCCAACATGCGAAGTTGGAATATTTTGAATTATATTAGACTGTAATCAAACGAGTACAGGCGCCACACTTATGTAAACAATATATATACAACTAGCTGTCTCCCGCGGGTTCAATCACCTTCCCGGGATAAAAAGTTGCCTCTGACACTCGACGTTAATGTAGCTTTCTATAATAATTTCTACAATCTTTCTATAAAATAATTTAATTCAGTTAATTTAAAAATTTTCGAATTGTCTGGTAGTTCCAGAGATTGGCGCGCGTTTAAACAAACAAAAAACTCTTGAGCTACCTATATTAATATAGAATAGAATTAGATAATGTGCAATTTTTACAGATATCACCTAATTTAATCAGATAAACTTTTTTTATGGTAAAACGGGTGCACCCACAACACCAATTTCTATTTAAGTTTGTCTACTTCACCAAGGTGAAGAAAAATAAAAATAATTATTAAAGTAGCTTATCAAAAAACATCATGTCATGAATTACATGGCAAATATAATCATAGAAAAAAAGGCATAGTTACTTGTTGCCCTTGGCGTCCTTAACCAGGTAAAGAATGTTTGATGGCGAATTCCTCATCTTGTCAGCAGTCGTGATGACCTTGCTGAGCCCCTGCGCCTCGGCCGACTGACGTCCCAAGCTGTCGATCAGGTTGTTCATGGCGTCCTGCATCACCCTGCGATAACGACACCAATAGTATACTACATACATAGCCAACCAGGTGGAGAAGACAAGTCACATTTTTTTTATTTGTTTGTAGTTTTATGAAAGAGGCTCTGTTGTTCAACAGTCTATTGTTGTCAGATCAGATGAGTCAAGTCTACCTTGACCTGTCTCACCAGGTAAAATATAGATAACATAAATTTTTATTTTGTACTAGCTGCCCGGCGCGACTTCGCTCGCGTGGTGGCCTATAACCTACCCTACGTTTAAACCTTCCCTGGACTTTACACCTTTGTATTTCTGAAACAGAACTGTTTTGTATTCCAACAAAACAGACCAAAAAGATCATCCTATGCAACAGACAAATTTCTGAACGCACCTTATAGGTAAATATTTGACAATCAAGTGATAATTTTTTATTTCTAAAAAGACAAATTTCTTCAAATGTTTCACAGATAGGAACATTTTGTATTGGGAAATTATATTTTATTTTCTGTTTCTCACTGTTTAAACCTTCGGTAGGTTACGAACATATTTTATTGGATAAGGATCAATATCAAAATCGTAGTGGTATATGGCAACGCGGACTTTTCTGTAGACATTTTAAAGACCTACAATTCTTAACTACCCACTAACTAGGTATTTTTTCTATATTTTGAGAGAAAGAAAGAAAATTATTTTATTTCCACCAAAACACAACGCACAAAATACAAATAGGTACATAAAAAGGAATACCATTATAAAAAAAGAAATAAAACTACAGCAACAAAAAATAATGTGCGTCGCGGAGTAGACATTAGGCCCCGACTAAGTACCTATATAGTCGGAGAGCTACCCACAACACTGATATTCTGCCGGCCGGCACCTTATTAGGAATTTTATAGGTATTTTTAACACCTTGGGTTACATTATTAAAGTTTTCGTAGAGATCTCTATTTTTTTTTGAAAATTGTAGTCTTTACTATGCCTCATGAATCTGGCTATCATATACAAAAATTTGTTTTCGAATCCGACTGGTAGTTCCAGAGATTAGAGTTTAAACCACAGATATCGATAGAGAGATTGTCTAACGCGGAACGCGAGACAGTTATATGCAGTGTTCACGGCATACACCGCAAAAATCACGTCAGTCGCAACATATTCGAGGTAAGTGCGCGAGTGGACGATATTTATTTAAATGCCGTATTGTCCAGTGACTGCAAAAATTAAAGCCTACATGTGAACTACAAGAATCATGGTGTCACTAATCACTTTTAAGTATAAAAATTTTCACATATTTAAAGTACCTATACCTAAATCTCAAAAATAGGTACCTTAAATGATTTTAGCTAAGGTACAACTTGAACAAAGAACAAGAAGCGCATACATTGCTGTTTAGTTCTACAAGTGTGTAAGGCTAACTTTGTTACGAATACGCAATGAAAATTGAGTCACGCGATTCGTCCATCTATCTGTATACACGCATGTAGCTCCGAGAGCGCGGTAGTGCTTATTTACAAGCGCTTACGAACAAGTTTGTTCTTGGGCTGTGTGAGTAAAATTTGTCTACAATTCTCTATTGGCGTTCGTTTACGTGTAGTTGTAATATTAAGTGGGGAGTTCCGTCACGGCCCTTCTCTCGATATCTGTGGTTTAAACAAACAAACAAACAAACAAAAAAAACTCTTCCACTTTATAATTATTAGTATACATAGTATTAGTATAGATATTTTATTCCTGTGAAAATAAAATACTCCTCTGTGTTATGTCACAATAAACCGTTTTATTAGAACTACCTAGTTAATAGTGGGAGGTTGAGTGAATGAGTGCGCTTATCCTTTGTTAGTATTTTGATACCTGCCTACATTTGTGGGCACAAAGCTATTATCAGCATGATGACCTATTTCAATTGAACTGCTTCATTAGATACCTACATTAACTTAGAATTGTGAACAACAGGGAAGACTGCAGTGTTCTAGTTTGTTTAATCAAAAAAGGTTCCTACACACATTCTGTAGTAAACACAGGTTGCCAAACTGGGACATGTCCAAGTCAGTTAGTAGAAAACCAAGAAAAATCAATGAGTAAATTGTCCTTATCAGGGAGTTATTTGGTTGATTTCCTGATACAACATATGAACAGTTACTGCGTGGCAATCGTGTGAATCGCTTGTGGTGGTAGCATGATAAGCCGTTCTTAATCAATCGGCAAGTTAAGCTACTACTGTCGTGGTCTATCGACAACGCCCACCTGGATGGGTGACCGCCTAGTGGTATTTGAAATCGAGCATTTCCGTGCTTCGATTGAAACTGAAGTGCTCATCAGTGGGACATTATCGGCTGATGATGATGATGATGATGTATGATGATAGTAGTTCCTAATTCAATAGGATTTACCTGAGCTAAGTTAAAGAGTTAATTAATTAATAATAGCTATTTATTCCGAAACTTGGGGTACATTATTTGATCACTAATTGTTTGGAACGAAAGACAATTATAGAATGTCCCACAGTTCTGGCATAGGCCTCCTCCAACTATCTCCATTGCACTCTGTCGTTTGCAACTCTAGTCCAGTATGGCCCCAAAGTTGTGGGAATATTGTCATCCCATCTAGTTTTAGGATGACCCTTTTTTCTTTTTCCGTCTCTGGGGTACCATAGGGTCACCTGCTTGTTCCATTTATTTGCTTTACTTGGTAGCATGTGTCCCATCCAGCCCCATTTCAGAGGGTCTATACAATCCAATACATCCATAAGTTTGGTTTTCTTTCTTATCTCAGTATCTAATTTTGTTCCTTAGCCAAAGGGCAATGGAAAGAAGCATGTTGGGAGTTTGTCTCCCAACATGCTTCATTCCATTGCCAAAAATCTTTGTCAGTGTAAGCTGAAGTAGCGGGAACAGAGAGTAAGGGAGTTACCTGTCAAATGCCAGCTGAACCTATAAAGTAGGATACATTATTATAAAATATGGTTGGCAACCCTAACTGGGGATATAGCTCCACCAAACAGAATACTGTAGGCAAATAACTCAATATTGTATTCTTGGACATGAGTAACTTGCCAGAGCTCATCAGCAGAGGGTACTGCAATACATGAGTGATGCGGCAGGGTAGCACAGATGTTGTATGCATCTATATGGCTTACAACACACCATTGGGCCATACACTGTACCACCTGCAAGATTATCAACCTAGCCCATTAATACAGCTTGTAGCCCATACTAAACACACCATTATTTGCAAACTTTGTAGCAGTGCATCTCCATACTCTGTGCTCACATCATGTAGTCGCAATATGCGCTCTGTAAAGCTAAAACCTACCTACAATTAACTACCTTATGGGGACAATGCAACAAGCGGATACGCTCATTTATGGAATGAAAACCTTGACGTGTGTCGCAATAACGAGATGCCTATTCAATTATTCAAAGGATTAATATTGCACTCATTCAAGGATTATGAAGATTTTACACGTATCAAGTTAACGCAAACAAAATTTACCTGAGGGTGTACTCCAAAAACGATACCTACCTACGCGATAATAGGGTCATCGTTTTGAAATAATATAAGAAAATTTGTTTCTACGTTTTTCGCGGTTGCTGTTGTTCCATCGATTTGTAGACTATCGTGTATCGTTTTTCGGAGTAGACCCTCAGGTTGGTTCAGACAAATACCTGTGATTCATGTTTCCTGGTTGGTAGCCTGGGGCCACCAATGATGAAGTTATTTTACTTATGGTTTCAGGGAGTAATTCATTGACCATTGTTCTCCACTCCATTTTATTTATTATCTTCCTTTACTAGATTTTATAAATTTTCACCAACACCCACTAAAACTGGACAGTAGTAACACACGAACCACAACGACCCAACTTGCTGCACTACTGCACAGCAGTGTTGCCAACTGCTAGCTTTACTGCTTTACTCCGGCTGCATTCCGAATTAATGCTTTAATCGCTGTAATCGATTTGAGCGTGCTTAAACCCGTACCGAATTGAATAATGACAGATTCGATGTCCCGTTAAACGTCATAGATGACGTCATGATATCCGCCATATTGCGCTCACACCGACCATGCCCTAGGCTGCGTTCAGTAACAACGCCGTGTGATCGCCCGACGATCATCGTACCGTTCAGTAACAGTTCAATAGTATGTGTTGCGATCGTCGGACGTCGTCCGACGATCGCACCGGTCGCCCGGTGTGTAGTTACTGAACGCAGCCCTATACTGATATCACCGTGAGTGCTGTCAAAAGTGACGGTTAATTATTGTGTTTCGGCAAAAAGTCTAATAAGATTCTTGGTTTTCTATTTGGAAAAGATACTTTTTATGATTTTATGAGAGAAAAATAGTAAAAGACGCGAATATTCCTTTTTGCGAGTTAAATTATAAAAAATGATATAAGGAATCCTAGCGCATTATTAATTCAGATTTTAATTAAATTCTCAAATGTTCTGTTTTGAATACTATGAGCGCTATAACGGGCGTTCCGAATTGTTAAAAGTTCTCAGCTGTCATTAACGTGATATCTAACTCGGTACGCAAATTATTGTTGTGAGCACTGTGAGCGATATTATTTAATTCGAAATGTAGCCTCAGGCTGCATTCCGAATTAATCCTATAATCGCTGTAATCGATTTGAGAGTGCTTAAAACCTGTTCCATATTAGTTTGAGCGCGATCACGATGTCCCGTGAAACGTCATAGATGACGTCATGACATGCGCCATCTTGCGCTCACACCGACCATGCCCTAAACTGATATCACCGTGAGCGCTGTCAAAAAGTGACGGTTAATTCTTAATTATTGTGTTTTCGCCAAAAATCTAATAAGATTTTTGGTTTTCCATATGGCAAAGATACTTTTTATGATTTTATTAGAGAATTTTTTTTAATGGTAAGAGAGTATCCCTGCGAATAAATTTATTTCATTTAATTACGAATGGGGATAGGATTCAGCTTACTACCTCAGAGTAGATAAATACTACTTACTACTAAAACTGCAATGAACTTCACTAGAGTTCTATATTAGCATTGAGACTTACGTCAAAGAATTTAAACGTTACATCAGTCACGGGACGAATCAATGGATGGCTTTCTTGACTCGTTTGATATTCACGTGTTTAATCAATTTAATATCAATGAAGTTCACTGCCATTGACTTACGCGATAGCCTCGCAGGTTTCAAGGTGATTAAGAAAAAAGCTCTCAATTTATATAAAAGAAATATTTATTTATTAATATTAAATAAATATTACATAGATCAAAGTCAAAGAATTTAAAACGTCCAGAAGGATAGTCGCCTCTATGGGAAAATGAAATAAACAAGCCAGAATTGACAGTATTTGACAGCCGTGCGCAGTACGAACTGAGAGCGATTTGCTCAGGGAGCCCCTCAAGCGGAGTGAAATTAAATGTCATGCTTTAGTAAGGCGGATTATCCATCTGGGTAGAGGCACGATGCCCTATGAAAATCTTTGATCAAAGTATACTAATACTTATTTTAATAGTATACTAAACTTATTATAAAGAGATCCAATGATCTGATTCAGAAAATTAATTTAATGAAATAATTTCCAATAAGAAGCGAGTCCGTACACATGATAATACATTATCCTATTATGTTATTATAATGGTCTTCTTTAAAATGCAGGCTGCATCTCTTTGCAGTCTCGGTTTTTATTTGTTTAAGGCGTACCTATATTATTTAGCCATAGTCGCCTTCTTTTTGGATCATTCGGAAAACTGAAAATAAATTAAATTAATATTACTTAAGTAAATACACACCCAAAATAGAATTGGAAAAGTGTGAGTCTGAGTGTGACTCGCTTACAAGGATTCCAACCTCCTTTAGATATATATAATATTTCTAGGTTTGGGCCATAACTGTTATAAAAACCGGACCGCGTAACTAAGCTAAACTAATATACGACTGTGACAGACACTTACCAAAGTAGTAGTAAAGAAACTTAACGTACCTAAACGAAAATTTACTTTTATTTGCGTAATAATACCTACACTAGCACTTAAGCAAAATTTAGAATTTCATAAGTCTAGCCTTAATAGTTCCTGAAATATATTGTAATCAATAATCAGATTACTTTTTGGACAAGACTGCTTATATAGGTCAATGGTTTTTCACATTCGATTTATTACCTAGGTACTCGTACTATCTATATCAGATATCTACTATTTACGGTTGAATAACAGTACCTAGGTACCTATACTACGCGGTTGAACACAGAAGTATATATCTAAATAATTCAAATCATTCTCAATTTACTATTTACTACGACAAGGTAAACCTTTTTTTTTACATAGGTACCACTAATGTGGCAACAAGCATACGGCCTGCCTGATGGTAAGCAGTTTCCGTAGCCTATGGACGCTTGCAACAACAGAGGTATCACTCGCGCGTTGCCGACCCTAAAGAAATCTCTTCACACCATTTTTGAAGAACACCATTGTGACGTAGCACATCACGCCACCTCGAACCATCCAGCCGCCGCCGCCGCCGCAGCGCAGAGGGGAAAGTTACCGCCCGCGGGACGCCCGCGCACCGCGCACGTACCTCACCCCGCGACCTTCTTTATAAGACCGCGCACTCCATTGCGAGAGCGCAGTCGGCCTGGCGCTACCGTACAACTAACACAAGTCGGTTCGGGTTACCAAATACGACGAGTGTTGGTCATTGCGGTGAGGTCTGTCCGTCTGTACCGAAACCCTGGTAATTTTACCCGAGGGTACCGTCCGCGTCCCGATACCGCTTTCCCTGTAAGCCAGTATATTCATCGTCTCCTCGCACGTCACCATTCCATGGGTTGGTGCACCTATCGGTTCGGGTTACCAAATACGAATAGGTGTCACCTCCCAGGAAGGTACGTTCAAGGAGCGATTCCCCGTACCGTTTAGGCAAGATCACGCCGCGCCCTCTATTAAAGTGCTAGACATAAGTATTAGCTATAGAGTCTCAGATATATGTATTTATAATTAATAAATCAATTGGCGGCATCTTTGTAATCATTGATTGGTGTTTTCTTTATAGCTCTCCGATAGGTTACCCAAGTAGGCAGTTAACAGTAGAACCCCACTGGTTACCTTAATGAACGAAGCCTCACTTCGTTACATTTGGCGCCCAACTCAGTGAGAATCCACCCCGCGAGGTACTTAAATCAGTAAGATAGTGTATCGTTACATTTGACACCCATCTCAGTAAGAATCCGACCCGTGAGGTGTTCAAAGCAGTAAGATAGCGTATCGTTACAATTGGCACCCGTTTAGTGAGAATCCACTCCGGTATCACACCTCATTACCTCCCTGGTCGGCCCACTTAACAATCTAGACGGCCTTCGCGAAACCTAGATGGTGGAGCAAGGAAACGTTAAGTGCGGAAAGTGAGCGGTCACGGGAAACCGAGTGAGAGTGTAAAAAAAAAATATAGTAAATAAAAACCCCGTATCCGTATAGATGAGCTATAAAGATTACTAATTATTACCAATAAACAGAAAAGGGATATTCGTTCACCTCTTTTGCTTGCTTTTATACCGCTTCCGCAGCCTTTTGGCTAATTTCGTCTTCAAGAACGTTACAATTCTATGGATTGGTGTCCTATCGGTTCGGGTTACCAAATACGAATAGGTACACCTCCCAGGAAAGTACGTTCAAGAAGCGATTTACAAAGAGGATAGAAAAAATATACTTTTTCACCGTAAGTAAATAATTGTGTAAATTTAACAAGTTGCTACCAATAAAACCGAGAGTAAATAAATATAAAAATAAAACCCGGTCAATTTCATTTCAAAATAAACAAATAAAATAAGTTTAGTCCCGTACGTTATTAATCCGTATTCCGTTAAAAGTAAATAAAATCCGTTTATTAATTGAACCCGTTTAAAAAAAAAAGAACATTATCGAAGGTAAGTTAAATAAATTAATTAATTAAGTGTATTCCGTTATTTCCTTTTTAAAAAAAAAAAACATTCCGTTATAATTAAATAAAAGAAAAATACGTGTCAATAATAAGTTAATAAAATTAATAAAAAATTTAACTTTCAAATGTCCACAAATTGGATCTATAATTTGAAAAAATCAGAACTCATAAAAGAAATACAAGAAAGAAATATTTCAATTGAGGGTTTAACCGTCGAACAGCTCAGGAAAATCCTGTCAATAGATATCAAAAGCACGAAGATGACAGACAATCCGGGAACAAGTCAAGAAAAGACAACCGCATCCGAATCCGAATCAAACTCCGAAAAACCACAGAGTAAGAACATGATGAATCTACTCAAATTGGTAAACAGTTACGGTATCTCATTCGATATACGTAACGAACCGGTGGATTTTATAGAAACATTGGAAGAAATTAAGACTACTAATGAAATAAAACCACAAGAAATGCTGCAGATACTGCCAAGAATTCTTAAAGACAACGCAAAAGCGTGGTACCGAAATAACCACCAGACATGGTCGTCGTGGGAAAACTTCATAGAAGAATTCAAACTTAGTTTCTTTCCGAAAAACTACAACTCCAAACTATTAGGAGATATAGTTAAAAAACAGCAGAATTACAAGCAAAACTTCGTTAGTTACTTAACCGAAATACAAACGTTGATGAGAAGATATGGAAAACTATCAACTTCCGAACAACTAGATCGCATATATGAAAATATGAATCCCAAATATAAATATTATGTGAAGAAGAACGAGTTCAGCAATCTCTCCGAGTTAATACAACTAACAAGAGAACATGAAGCAATCTCACATCAAATATATATAGAGAAGCAACCGCAGAGTTATGAAAAAAACTCAAGAGAAAACCAGATAACCGAAACCGAGGAGTCCAGCTTTCTAAACAACTATGATAGCAAGAAGTGTTGTTGGAGCTGCGGAAAAAGAAACCATACAACAAAAGAATGCACTGGTAAACGCTTAGTCTTTTGTAGTCAGTGTGGCCGAATGGGAATATTAAGCAAAAATTGTTGTAGAAGGCAACAAACCCAAAACAAAAAGTATACTCAAAAATCAAATACCGTAGGATCTGACGATGTAAATGATCCAAGAATTTTCTTAGATGTTGAGATACAAGGACAACAATTTAAAGCACTGTATGATACTGGATCAACAAACTCGTATATAAATGAAAAAGTATATAAGATACTACCTGAAGAAAAAGAATCCGTCAACCAAGAAGTACATAGAATACTACTAGCCGATGGAAGTAAATTAGAGTTATCAAAATTCCGAGACATAGATCTAAAGATAAATGAAAAAGTATTTAAACATCGTATGTACGTCATGCCAAGAGCAACGCACACAATATTAGGAATAGACCTAATAAAACGATTGAATATGAATATAGACATTCAAAACGTAGATAAAATTAAACCATCAGTAAAAAAATCAAAAACGAGAAGGAAGAAGCGAAAACAGAATATAGTAGCCGATGAATTAACAAGAAAACCGACATGTGCAACCGTTAAAAAACCTGTTACCGAAATAAAAGATTGGTATACAAAGAAAACCGAAGCTATCAAGACAGAACCGAATATTTTTCCTGAATTTAAAATCATAGAAGAAAACCTTTACAAACGAATCATAAACCCGTCATATGGTACAAAATTAGACTCATCATCCAAATGGAAACTTTGTGTACCGAAATCGAAAAAAGAAGAAGTAATCAAAGAAAACCACGATAATCCGACCGCTGGACACATAGGAACAGCAAGAACGTTAGCGAAAGTAGCCCACAGATACTATTGGCCAGGAATGTTTAGAGACATAGCCAAATATGTTAAAAAGTGTACCATTTGCCAAACACCCAAATCCGAAAATATCCAAAATAAAGAAATAACGCACGTAGATAACCGAAGTAAACTGTATGACTTAGTTAAAATTAATCACAGCCGAAAATCTGATTACCAAAAACCGAATGATTATAAACAAAGAAAGTACTCGAAACCGAAAATTAAACCATTTGCATTAAAAACGAATTTTCCAGTACCGGATAAATCAATAAATTTTTGTGCCAAACTCGCACCGAATTGTACAGGACCTATCCAAACAATTGAAAAACAATCACCGGTAATAAATTTATTGAAGGATCCTAACTCCAAAAGAATAATAACGGCACACATAAAAGTATTGAATAGAAATATGCATCCGAATTATTCCGAATAAATATAAAACTCAATAACATAGAGGGTAGATCATGATAACCGATAACTGAGCGAGATCCAGAATACCAAAAATTTTAGAAGTACCCTCACTTTAGTTAAGAAAAAGTTGACATAGGAAAACAATAGAAAGGAAAAGAATATTTTCAGAGGAACTTGAACATCAATTATATTGGTGATTTTTACAGGTAAAAATCTCCATTCCCGGGAGAGGAGTGTGACGTAGCACATCACGCCACCTCGAACCATCCAGCCGCCGCCGCCGCCGCAGCGCAGAGGGGAAAGTTACCGCCCGCGGGACGCCCGCGCACCGCGCACGTACCTCACCCCGCGACCTTCTTTATAAGACCGCGCACTCCATTGCGAGAGCGCAGTCGGCCTGGCGCTACCGTACAACTAACACAAGTCGGTTCGGGTTACCAAATACGACGAGTGTTGGTCATTGCGGTGAGGTCTGTCCGTCTGTACCGAAACCCTGGTAATTTTACCCGAGGGTACCGTCCGCGTCCCGATACCGCTTTCCCTGTAAGCCAGTATATTCATCGTCTCCTCGCACGTCACCATTCCATGGGTTGGTGCACCTATCGGTTCGGGTTACCAAATACGAATAGGTGTCACCTCCCAGGAAGGTACGTTCAAGGAGCGATTCCCCGTACCGTTTAGGCAAGATCACGCCGCGCCCTCTATTAAAGTGCTAGACATAAGTATTAGCTATAGAGTCTCAGATATATGTATTTATAATTAATAAATCAATTGGCGGCATCTTTGTAATCATTGATTGGTGTTTTCTTTATAGCTCTCCGATAGGTTACCCAAGTAGGCAGTTAACAGTAGAACCCCACTGGTTACCTTAATGAACGAAGCCTCACTTCGTTACACCATGCTGTACTCCATAGGAAAAACCACGGGCGGGGAGTTCATTCCGCGGACGCTCAGATTGTGGAATGAACTCCCCGCCCGTGGTTAAGAAAACTACTAAAATGTTTAGCTACTTCTGCGTTCGACTGTACACGCAGAATGAATTATAATAGGTCTACTATCTACAATGGTATAATTTCAACCAAACATACACTACAGTTTGCATGTTAACAATATTAGAACACTCAAGAAACAGTTCGTTTGTCCCATCGACATTAATTATATTATGTATTAGTTAATTATATATTAGTTTGTCCGCAGTATCCTAGAATAATTGCTCACAAGTTTGGAGTCCTACTTATGTAGGTATGAGTATTATATCTCAAGGATTTAACAAATTCAAAAGAAGTTCCTGAGATACCTACCTGCAATACAGAACCGGTATTGGATGATAGTTGTGTAGATGTGCGATGTCGTCGTCACCATCTCCTTCTGTTAGACACTAGACGAAACATTCCAGATATTACGTATTTTTTGAATATTCTACATGGTGCAATGAATAGTAAGTAGGTACTGAGCTAGTAAGCAAAATATTTGTTAGAACATCTTTATCAATGCGAAGGAAAAACTTGTTATTTCATGCCCTTTTGCTCACACAAATTATAGAAAAAACTCATTCTTTTGTAAAGTCCCCAGCGTTATCAAAAATCTTCTTTCCGACATGGACTTCGACCCGTTTTTTGAAAGCTTTAATTCAATAAAGCTAAGACTAGTATCGGAATTATTTGGTTCTCAAACATCGTAAAGTAAATTAAATTAAAAGCAGGTATACCCTAAAAACTGTAATTTGTAGGAATTTT
Organism: Achlya flavicornis; assembly: GCA_947623365.1. Classification (NCBI taxonomy): domain Eukaryota; kingdom Metazoa; phylum Arthropoda; class Insecta; order Lepidoptera; family Drepanidae; genus Achlya; species Achlya flavicornis. Next base: position 18,195,342 of record OX392471.1, on the reverse strand, counting down.
GTATTTTTCTTTTCTTCTTAAAATTATTATGATTACTTATCTAGTAGGATTTACTAAAGTGCGGCAGATTAATGTACCTTGTACCCGATTAAGTACCTCCACCAAATATGAGCCCATATATTATAAGGTCTATTCGTCTGTGTATATAAGGCCCGAAATTTAAAAAAAAAAAATTTTTTTTTTGTAGCTTACGCGAATCCCTCTAGATAATCGTCAGATTATGAGACAGCACGTCTAGGAAATAAAGATGAACCAACCATATGAACAATCTGACGCGCTTGAGTATTTCAAAATGGCGAATTTTTGTTTGCACATATATAATAATGGCGGCGAGTTTGCGTCACATCGAAATCGTCAGATTATTGAATGAGAGCTTGTTTTTCACCCCCTTAGATAATGATTTCACCCGCTCGATGAAATTTTCATTTTTTATTTCCAATTTTTGCTGCACACGATTGGTTCGTTAGTCGCAAGGAATATAGTATATCTCTAACGAGAGGTCAGTCGAAGTTCGTTCTCTATTTGATTCTCACGTGTCTTTTGGCTACTGTGATTTGGCCAAAAGTGCTCATATGCGCGAGCTTGCCCCCACTACAGCCTATATCTGCTCATCATTACTGCCTCATACCATTATCTTTAAGCAAATTCGATACAAATATTTATTTTTTAATTTTTTTAATTAATTGAAAAAAAAACGACTATGTTGCCTATGTGCTGCACACTGCACATTGTACATTGCATTGTTTTTCAATTTAATAATATCTAGGTAACTACCTACCTACTCTATACGGTAGCTATTTGCAAAAAATAAAAAAAATGCTTTTAAATTGTTACTTAATTTGATTTATTTAAATCTGTTAAGAACAAAGAACTTGCAGTTCTTGGGAGGACCATCGTGAACTCTAAATCTTAGTTTGTGTCGTAATTTCTCACCAAATATCAGATTTTCGGTGGAGGTCCGGTTCTGAAGTTTGCATTAAAAAATAATTTTTGAAAAGAACTTTCTTAAATGCTTTAATCTTTGATTAAGGATACATCCAGATAGAGTGTTGCAGCTGTGCACGCGTCGATAGAAATAGCCTTTAGCTGTTAGAGGCTAAATCAAATAAAAATAAATAAAAATGCAAAATAATGTTCAATATTTAACTTTCTCCCGATTTTATTTGGAATATTTCAACAACTATTATCATTATGAACGTCACTATGACAAGCAGAATGACGCAGAGGGAGCGTAAAACGTAGCTGTTACACGCAGCAGCCTATAAAAGTTGGCCTGTTTTATATATTCGTGTAGTATGGCAACGTTCTTTCTAGGTATATTTATTTCTATGGCTTTAATATTATTATATATCCACAATAACCTAATTATTTAACAGGCCATTATTTATGCATTAATGCTTTTTAAGGTTCATTGCAGACTTTAGAGTGCATACTGATAGATCTGCCTGATGATATGGAAGACCAGGAAAACTATCTTCTTGCTTTGGGCTCAACGGTTTTCTTGTAAAATCTTCTTCCCTATGAGTATGCTTCATTACAATTGGCTTAAGTAATTTAGAGTTTATCTTTTTAGCCCATTCACAATTTGGCAACCTTTCTTGATCAGGAATATCAATCTGAAATGTGAATATACATTTTAAAGTATTTAGTAAGAACACATTTTATCACTGACTACACAAACAAACATAACACAACAAATTATTATTTCTTACCACTTGAGTGTTTTTAGCACTTCTATATGAAATGAAATGAAATGAAATGAAATGAAATGAAATGAAATGAAATAAATTTATTTGTGACACGTTAAAAAATATTACACAAAAAAACAGTTTAAGAAAAAAATAACAATTAAATAATGCCACAAAACGGTCCTCCAACTCAGCATGTTGTTGGCTATACGTAGGAATATACTTATAACCAACGCTGGTCTTCCGTTGGGGCCGGTACGTGATAACACGGCAGGATTACTAATTATATATACTACAACACTTTAAGTAAATAAATATAAAACCAATACAGTCATAAAATATGATAACAATTTCTAATACAACAAATAAAAAAATAATAAAAAATATAAAATAATAATAAACAAGTCTAATTAAAATATGAAAAACAGATTTACGGGCATAAAAATTGTACAATTACATTTCCATACAAAATAAAAGAAGAAACATGTATGAAAGCCGTGAAGAACAAGTGAACAAGCATGTACTTATGTAGGTAAGTATTTACAAATCTGACAAAGTTTTCCCTAAATAGCACTTGTGTCGTGGCGTTGCATTTCCTGGTTAAGTTGGTGCATGAAAATATATCTTTTAAGTTTAATTCTAAAGCCATTAATACTTTGCAGGTTCCGTATCGGCGGAGGGATGTTGTTCCAGCACTTGGTAGCAGCGTAGCGGAAACTTCCCCTAAAAGCAGCCGATGAGTGCCGGTGTGTCGAGAGTTGTAATGCGCATTGCCTCGAACCATGCGACTTTCGAGCATTCACCCAGGACATCTTTTCGTAAAGATATGCGGGAGCTTTATACTTAATAACGCCAAAGAGAAGACATGCTAGGTGAAGCTTGCGACGGTGTGCCATTTTTAAAATCGAGTGTTCATTAAGATACGGCGTCACATGTTCTCTTAACGGAATGTTAAAGCAGAAACGAGCACAGGCATTCTGAACTCGCTGTATAAGTTTTTGAGTCCTAGCTAATAGTCGTGGGCCAAAGACTGTGTCTGTATAATTCAGTTTCGATAATATTAGAGACTCCACCAAATTTATACGTAGTTCTTCTTTTATATATGGTCTAATTTTATACAACATTTTTAATCTGTAGAAACAATTCTTCACTGATGAAGCAATGTGTTTCTCAAATCTCAGGTCACAGTCCATGTGCAAGCCCAAATTACGCGCCTCATATACACGCTCAATAGGTGCACCCATAAGCATGACATTCACTGATGGCTCTATACTAGCTAGCTGTTGTTTGCTACCAAAGATAAGGTACTTTGTCTTTATGGGGTTCAGTAAGAGGCAATTATTTGTAGACCATTTTGCTATTGCTGAAAGATCTTCATTAAGATTGATTATTGCACTGTCAATATCGGAAGGCTTACACGCAATGTACACCTGTATGTCGTCCGCGTAAATATGAAATCTGCAATGCTTTATATGCGATTTAATATCAGCTGAATACAATATAAAAAGCACGGGCCCTAATATGGAGCCTTGAGGTACCCCCCTCTTTACAGCCATTTTTTCAGACACGGACGATGAACCGTTTATATGACTCAACCTTACAAACTGGTATCGATTACTAAGGTAACTGTTAAACCAGTGCAAAGCATCATTGTCAAATCCATAGTAATTCAATTTGGACATCAACAGATTAATATTTAAACTATCAAATGCCCTCGAGAAATCCAATAGTACCATTATTGTACACATACCCTGATCCAGTGAGCACAGGATGTTATCGGTGACATCAAGCAAAGCGGTTACGGTACTACGCCCCCTTCTAAAACCTGACTGTACATCAGGTAAGATGTTATAAGTTTCAAGGTAATCGATTAATTGTGTGCATACTGCTTTTTCGGCTATTTTAGACAAACATGGCAAAATACTAATTGGTCTAAGGTCTTTGAGATCCACGGGGTTTGAAACTTTAGGCAAGGGACGTACCATAGCAACCTTCCAAATATCAGGAAAAGTACAAGTGGTAATTGACCTATTTAGTAATTCTTTAATAATTTCTATTGTGTATGGAAAAGTCATAATTAGCATATCCAAAGTAATAGAATCGCACCCTTCAGCATTTGATTTTAAACTTTTAATTATCTTTATGATGCTATCCAGACCAACTGGTTCTATGTGAAAGATTTTATCACTAAACGTATGGAACTCAAAAAATGATAACTGTGAAATCTTAACTTTTGAAGTTCCGGGTATATTTAAAAAATGATTATTTATAACGTTTGGATTGTTGAAGTGAGAGGGTAGTTCAGTATGTTTTGTTTGCAAAATGGTCTTTTTTATGTTCTTCCATAATAATTTCGGATTATGTATCTTGTTGTTTATATTATGTTTAAAATATGCTGACTTCTCATGAAATAGTGCTTGATTTACTATGGATTTTAAAGATTTATAATATTTTTTTTTATTGTCTGTCTTGGTTTTATGATAGTCTGCCGCAGCCTTATCGCGTAGGTTCATCATAATTTTAACCGTGTCAGTTATCCAAGGGTAAGAGCGATCCTTGATGACGATGGACTTCACAGGTGCGTGTAAGTCAAATAGAGTTACAACACCATGGTTTAAAGCGATAACCATATCGTTAACGTTACCAAGTGTAGATATTTGGTCCCAACATATATTTTGCAAATCTAAGTTGAAATTATCCAGACATATATTTTTTTTCGGTCTATAGGTTACGGTACAAGGCTTACATTTCTCACACTTAATATTAAATTCGCAACTCACGAGACAGTGACCGAACAGACACCCTACATGCTCCAAATTAACCTTCTTTATATTCAAGTCGGAACAGACCACATCGATGAGTGTCTGACTATTGTCAGTAAAATGAGTCGGCTCAGTGACATATTGTGATAAATTAAAACATGTCAAGAAAGTTAAAAATTTAGTTGTATTGATATTATCGCCATTAAATAAATTTATATTAAAATCACCTAACAAGATCAAATTATCGTAATTGGGAATTGAACAAATAGAATCCGACACAGCATCAAAGAATAAGTCGACATCCATCCAAGGTGGACGGTATGCCGTACCAATTGCTAGCTTTCTTCCGTTAAGAGTCATGGTGAGCCACATTTGTTCTACTGAACTGTGACGCGGATCTACTGGATGAGGCCAGGTGCGTGCGCTCACGCTCCGCTTGATATAAAAGCCGACGCCACCACCGCGCGAGCGCACCTCCCGCGGCCGCGGAATGTGCCGCAGTCGGTACCCAGGAATAACGGGGGCGCGGCCCTCCTCACCTGCCCTTAGCCATGTCTCATTTATTGCCAAGACATTGAAGTCATTCAACAAAACTGAGGCTATTAAACTATCCTGGTTTGTGCTGAGGGAACCTGCATTGAACAAACCTATTTTTAAAAGTTTATTAACCATTGCTAAAATTATAAAAACAACAGCCACAGACACGACATACTTGTACTATTAAAAACAACAAATACATAGTATACATGTAAAATACACGAAATATATTGTACGTTTTAAAATAATTTAATGCAAGTGAAATAAAATATTTATGTATAAAGTGTTTAAAATAAAAATTATACGTCATTTGGCTTTTTATATATATATTTGATATTGATATCGTTATCGTTATGCCCATTCTAATTTTATTACAAAGATATATTATGGCATTAATTACCAAAGATTTTAATTGAAAAATGCATGACAAGAAAAAATAGCCAGACAGCTCAAACAGTATCAGTCCCAAAAACACGACGTAAGTCAACTTCTGAACGAATGTGGTGAACCTGCTTCCCATCACTCTGCCGCGCGAAAATGCGGCCTCTCTTGGTCCAAGAGTACCGCCACTGTCGCTTACGACATTCCTCCCGTACACTACGGAACAATTGACGATTGGTGCGAGTCAAACGCTCATTAATGTACAGCCGTCGAGGCGGCCCCGCCAGCCCGACGTCGGCCGTTTTCAGATTACGGCGTACACGCGCGGCATGCAGTAGTTCGTCCCGGAGCTGCGGGCGCGCCAGTCGCACGACGACGCGGCGCGAGCGCGCTCCCGCACCGTTTTCGGCGTCGCCGCTCGAGTCCACCGCGCCGACGCGCGTAGCGAACAAGATATCGCGGTCCTCCAGGGAGACTCCTAGCTTGGTGGCCAAGACGGTGACAGTATGGTGGACGTTTTCCCCTTTAACCTCGGGGAGATGTCCGATGTCTAAGTCTGACAATAGCATATCTTGGTCCCGGTCATTGAGGTCTTGTTTTAGTTGGGCCACAGTCTCTTGAAGCGCCGCAACTTCCGCGCCCGTCTCTGGTATCACCGCTTCCCTCTGCTCGACCACCTCGAGCCTCCGCTCAAAGTCGTCCATTCTCGTTCCCATACTAGACATCGAAGCACGAAACTCTTTGCGGAACTCCCGTAACTCAGCCATATACTCTGCTAGTTCGCGACGCATTTCCTGGACGTCCGTGTCCCCGGCCGGAGGCGAAATATTCGTCGAAGAGAGAGGCAACGCGGTCTTAGGTAGGTGCGAGTGATCAGCGACAGTCTCAAGTGCGGGCGCGGGAGCGGGCTTACCGCAAATGCCTTTTATAGGAGTACTACTGTTGTCGCCCTTACGCAGTTTTTTTTTGCATTCGGGACAAACCCAATCTTTTGATACAGCTACATTATCAGGTAACGCTACACACCCTTTATGATAAATACAGGGGCAGATCGTGCATGTGGCGGCACCTGACGGCGATATAAATTGACCGCAACCCGTACATTTGGCCATTATGTTGCAGAATAGTAAATTATGTCGTTCAGCGTATAATCTCAATCAGTGAAATGGTACTTGAAATCTGCACTAGATGGCGCACAAGTAGGAATCGATTTTAACTTAGTGTTCAAGTGGGAGTCGATTCTACCCACTTTACACAATAAAATCGATCATTAATTCACTGAATACACTAATAAACTATGTCCTTATCACACTATTACGAACTCGTTAGTGCTCGCGAACACTCACACGGCAACTCTAGACCCTGGCGCACGCACTGAAAGCGCAGACTTTGCGATTTAATAACAAATTATATTTTTAAGAACATAAAATTACGCGAGCGTATATTACTAGTAAGCCGTCCGTGACGTCACTGTCTATATGCAATGGATGGCAGATTTAAATTTGGTGTGCTAATTGTTTTTTTTAGTGTTGAGGTATATTTAGGAATAGAAGAAGTAAGGGTTTTTTTAGGATGGACATCCCTCACTATGGGAAATTGTGGAGTATTATGTATATAGGCTGCAACTGGACTACGTATGTGATCATATGCTTTGGATGTTCTATTTTTAGCCCATTCACAATTTAGCCACCTTCCTTGATCCGGAATATCAATCTGAAATGTGAATATACATTTTAAATTATTTAGTAAGAACACATTTTATCACTGACTACACAACACACACAAACATAACACAACAAATTATTACTTACCACTTGAGTCTTTCTAGCACTTCTGTATGCAATGGATGGCACATTTAAATTTGGTGTGCTAATTGTTTTTTTTAGTGTTGAGGTATATTTAGGAATAGAGGAAGTACGGGGTTTTTTAGGATGTACATCCCTAATTATGGGAAATTGTGGAGTATTATGTATATAGGCTGCAACTGGACTACATATATGATCATATGCTTTGGATCTACTATAGGTTACTTTCAAATGTGTAGTAGATGAAGCGGTAGGAACAGGTGTTTTAAAAAGTTTTGTCGTGGATTTCTTGCGCCTTATTTCAGGGGATGGTATTATTTGGGAGTTATAAAAATGTTCTACAGTGTTTTGCTGGTCAGTGTTTGAAGGTGTTAGGACATTGATACATGGTATGTTAACATTAAAAAGTGACATACAGTTGATACTGGTAGTTGGTATATCCTCAACTATGATTACATCTTCATCGGATTGACTTGAGTCATCCTCAATTATAATTTCTATACTTTTATCATTTTCTTTAGGTGGTCCATGATGTAATATGTAATTAATATCTTCCGATGTATTATTTAGTTCCAGTTTGCTTTCTGCTTGATCATGTGACTTGCTGCATCCTGCAACTACATTTTCTGATTGGATGAATGTATCATCTGAAGTTCTTATGTCCGGATTGCTAGATTTAGATGAAGATGAACCTGGAGTAGTTCTTGCATGTAGCGAATTTGACTCAGAGTGTGTTTCAATTATTTTAAAAGTTTTGTCTTGCTCTGAAGATTTAAAGGAACATCTGAAATTAGCAGTAAACATAATGACTATAAATAATCTGTACCCAATGTAATAAAGGGATTACATGACTTGCATGTTCATCAAACAATATCTGCTATAATAATTCCCCCTTAACCTGTGCACATGCCACAGTGGCTTTTAAGGAGAACCGCGTGTTGCGAATGTTTTTTTTTATATCTCATATTTGGTTGAGAAATAAAAAAAAATTATACCTGTATGTCATACAAAACTCCTTAAAAATTATAATTTTGGACGGGCCAATTGGCGCAGTTGGTTAAGAGTCTGGTAAAGATTCCACCTATTGCGCCGCAGGTCGTGGGTTCGATTACCGCACAGGACATGCATTTGTGTGCATGAATATGTCTGTATGTCCTGAGTCTGGGTGTAATTATGTATATTAAGTATGTATTTACAAACAAAAAGTAGTATATGTATTATATCAGTTATCTGGTTTCCATAGTACAAGCTCTGCTTAGTTTGGGATCAGATGACCGTGTGTGAGGAATGTCCCCGGATATTTATTTATTAACCTGCCTCGCGCGGTTTCATCCGCGTTCCCGTGAAAAGTAGCCTATAATACTCGGGGATAATGTAGCTTCCTATTAGTGAAATAATTTTTCGAAACCGACTGTTAGTTCCATAGATTAGCCCATTTAAACAAACAAGCAAAAAAACTCTTCCGCTTTATTATATTAGTATAGATTTAAAATTTGCTGATTTGAAATATTGTCTAATACCTACCCTATTGTGTATTGGCCACCTAACTTCAGAATATGGGATTTATAGCTCTCCACACAATTTGATTTTGAAATACCCTGACCTTCTAGGTGGATTACATGCTTTACTAATGTAAAGCATGTAATCAAAAATAAATAAATAGGCGCAATTTTTTTTCTGGTGAAGTAACTTACTATTATAAACATACTTACCAAAGGAATTCGTTAGGAAATGAAAAAAATATATATTTTGAAGTTTTAGTTTTTCGTCCAAGCCTTAAGCTATATTTTACTCATTCCTTTTTTGACGGTGAAACGAATGAAATACGTGTAAAATGGCGCGAGTGTAGTGAACCTACTGTTGTTGTGTTTTAATTTGATAAATACTGTTACAAAACAGAATCGGCCAACCCCGACTCCGTGTAGTACTTGTCTGTCTCACCCCTAGAGTGTTTTTATAAAGTAGGCGCGGAGGGAGAGCAGACTCCGCCAGGTGTATCCGAAAATCGCTAAAATATGCCGATACATTTCAACAGAAACTTGGATTTTACACAAGAACTTTGATTTTATAAAAATACAAAGCAATGTGTTTTGTGTGTTGATTATTCGTATCCTTGAACTGATAGGACTCTATAAAACATCAGTAAGTGCATATTTCTCTAAATTTCAAACACTAGACCCGTAAAAAGTAACTTTTTAGATTATAATGATTTTTTATTTTTCATATTTCTCCTATACTTTTCCTAGTTATCGCGAGTTAAAAAATATAACACACATGACCCCACCTACCTAAAAAAAAAAAGGCGTAATTTTTGGAGTTGTCACATAATGTAGAACTGACCCGTTGACCCTATTATTTGGTACCTACCTACTACTTATTTTAACTGAAATAAATGGTACACTTACGGTATAATACGGCGAGTTTTGTTCCAAAAAATATGTTTCTTGATTTCTCTGAGTGTCAACGGTCCGAAAAAAAAATCCTCGTCACTTGAATACTCATCAAGCTCCTCAGGATTAGGAAGAGCCATGATAACTGAGTTTGAGAGGTTACGTGCGATCCCAAGAAAGAATATAATCACGTTTGAATTAACTTATTTATCGCTTAAAATAGCCTACTCAAAACAATAGCATGCGTGCCATATTTCTTTGAACGAAATGAAAATACAAACGTAAAGTAGGTAGGTATCCGTTTATTAACGGTTTATTAGGTAGGTAGGTAGGTAGGTACCATAGACATTTAAACAAATCTATTAGATCTTTGATTAGATCCGTGGTAGGTGGTAGGTACCCGTTTTTTTTTAACCGTGCACTTGGATCTGTCAAAGTCAAACAAAACAAAGCATTTTTTGTCAAAGTCATTCGTCAGGAGTACATTTAAGTAAGCCGACTGAAGCCGACAAATTTTTGCCGGATAAAAAATATAATAGTGAGGGTTTGCTGACTGAGCGTTTCTTCATTGGGCGACACGACACGACACAGCACGGCAACGGCCGCCGTCCACGACATCAGTGGATGCATATTTCTATGAGATTGTACTGCACGCTGTCTCACTAGGACTGCACTGTCGTCGGCAGCAAGTTTCCCACAAAGAGTATTCAATAACTCTAGGTACGTAAGAGTCTCCCACTGGTGTCGTGGCGGCATCTTTAAGCATGTGTTGTGAACACACGCAAGCTTCTATGTAGGCGTGCGAGTGGACGCGCCGCCCGCGACCCCGCGGCAGTGTTGCCAACTGCTAGCTTTAGCCAGTAGCTAAATTTTGCTACTCAAAAAAGGTGCCAGAATAAGCTAAATGTTACTTAACGTTACTTAGATAACAATAAAAAATCGTGTTTTATTACATCAAACACAAGAGAATTAAAAATCAGTAAATTACATACTTTTTTTACATTAATTCAATTTTCACATTATATATACCTATTAAAACAGCGAGCATTATTTTTAAATTGATAAAACGAAACAAGACAGAAGTGATGAGAAGTGGCAGAATACAGGAAGTACAGACTATTATGGAAGTAATATACGGTTTGAATGTAGAAATGAAACGGGGAATTCCAGGCCCCGGTATAGGCATAGGATAGGCACCTATACCCACACCCCGACCCATAGCGTCGTGCTTCGTTTTTTTTTTGAGACCCAGCTTTCAAAATTATTGAAAAGTTGCTAGAATAAGTACCTAGCTAAATGAATTTTACTACAAGTTTCATTGAATTGTAGCTGCCTAACACCAAAAAAGTAGCTAAGTTGGCATCACTGCCCCGCGGCTCTCATTATTACCGCGTCGTGTCGTGTCGTGTCGTTCCAATGAAGAACATAGCTGCCGTAGTCGCCCGACGACATGGCACCGCCAGCAACGACATGTCGTGCGTGTTGGGTCGCCCAAGTGTCGCCCCAATGAAGAAGCGCCCAATGGAGTAGTTCTAAATCTATGTTAGCTGTCAAATTCAATAGGTATACAGCTTGTAAATAACTAGGCAATTCGACTCAAAATTGTGTTGTAATCTCCGTAAAGTTAGGATTTCGCTTGTGATCTCGAAATTATTACCTACACAGTAAACATGACAAAAAAAATTCGTTCACTGTTGTCCTCATATTATTATATATTATAGCTAGGTACGTCTGTGATGGGCCTGTTGAAGAAGAAGAAAGCACGGTGAACCAACGTGATCTTCATTTCGTCGGTCGGCAGAGCACAAACTGGAATAAAACGATGTCGATGTTTGTGACTTTTGATATCGATCTTAAAAAAATAGAATAAGCGTTGTTACTATTTGTGTTTTCTTTTTATGATCGGTACCTACCTAGTTAATAAATAGAAGTTAGCTAAGGTATTGAGTTGGAAACTGTTCAGATTTAGTTTAAGGAACATAAAGGAGGTCATTTGTGTCCATTAAAATTATAAGTCGAGTGATCGGTTTGAGAGAATAAAAAAATTTTAACATCCGAAGAACAGGGGGCCTACCACAAGCTCTTAAAACAAGGTTAAAATAACCTTATTTGTCTTTTGTCTTGTTTTGACGCCGGATGTCAAAGAGGGACAAAAGACAAATAAGGTTATTTTAACCTTGTTTTAAGAGCTTGTGGTAGGCCCCCAGGACGTAAGTTATCGTTATATTTTAACGAATTTTTTTTAAATTACCATGACAACGCGAATCATTTTCTTTTCTTTCTTCAATGGCCTCACACGCACATGGGTCACACGGCTTGTGTATTTTGCCAATTTACAGTTATATTGTAAGTTCTAGTCACAATAAATCACTTTCACATAGTCTTCAGTCAGTCAACGTCCATAAAAGTCATGTTTTAGTACAATGATGGTTATTGTACAAAAACTTTTCACGGACTTCTTGAGACAACTTGAAAAGTTACAATACACATAATTTCATTTCATTTCACTTCACTGGTGCACATTTATTGATCTTTATTGGATAAAATACCACCGATAATAGGTATGCAATACAACTCAAAATACATGAATTTATGAATATTAAAATGAAAACGCAACGTAACTCTGCAAGTTCCCGCCAAAAAGTCAACGCGGATCTTTGTTTTGTGAATATTCATGAGATAGTATTGTTTGCTGATGACACTTCACTTCTTTACAAAGTGAATAGACATGGTTTTAAGTCTGACGATGTGAATGATGCTCTTTCAATAGTCGTTGATTGGTGAATACCAAATGTATAAGATTCAGTCAAACCAATGTAAGACATTCGGACAAAATAAGGATGAAAACCTGGATCTTGTTCAAACAACCGTATTTTTAGGTAGGTACCTATTACCTCAGAGTATATAAATACTACGTACAAGTATTACTTTAGATACTTAATAAGTTACAGTGGGCCCCACACATTTATAATTTGGTGAATAGACTTAGTTCTGCTCTGCAGCTTATGCAGTGGGGAAAATGCGTTCTCCTATCACTGACGAATCTACGGCAAGATTAGTTTATTTTAGTTATTTTCACAGCTTGATAATAAATAAAAATCATAAATTTATTTCCAATAACTTCTCTTAGGTTACAATATATTTTTGGAAACTCCTTTTAAGCAAAGAGTTGCTTGTGTTAGGAGATCCCGCTCTTCCAAGACATTTCGTGATAAGTTGAAAGGTTTTTTTTTTTCGGAACAATAAAGAAACTTAAATTTAACTAAGATACAAAAAGTGTGTGTTTGGTGTTACGAGTAGGGGGGGGGGGGGGGGTGTATGTAAGCCCTACAACATTTTCTTGGGATTGAACAAAAATGAACAATTGATGTCTTACGGCATAGTCCTTTGGGGTTGCGGAGCCGACATCAATAGAATTTTTGTTTGCAGAAGAAGGCTATTCCCGCAATTTAAAAATTAAGTAATTTCTTAGAGATAAGTTCAAGTCCATAAATATTATGACAATGTCACAATTAATTTATGAAAATTTGATTTATGTTAGGAAAATCATACAAAACATTCCTAAGAATAGCGACTCTCATAGTTTGAACACTAGAAATAAGCACAAACTTGCTTTACCTGTAAGAGACACGGCTCAGAAAAATTAGAGACTCTTTCAAGGAGCAATGTATACGCTTCTATAACTAAGTAGGTACCCAAAGAAATTACATACCTAACTGTGTATAGATTTAAAAAGTTAATTAAACAAAAGTTATGAAAGAAAGGGTACTATAAAGTTTCCGATTTTGTAGAAGACAAGAACGCATTTAAATGAATTGTTCGCCTCACAATCTATTTTAACATAATTTCCTACTAATATTGTATATTGAGTAGGTATATAAAAAAGCCCCTTGCTGAGTTTCTTGCCGGTAGTCTTCTCAGTTCAAGCTCAGAGTATATAAATACTACGTACAAGTTCAAGTGTATTCCGTATGCTTGTCTGCCACCTTAGTGGTATAAAAAAAAAAAAAAATTTGAATTTCAATACTTATATTTTTTTTGCCCATAGCATACCTACACATGATTGAAATAAAACAACTCGACATTACACGTAATACCATTTATTATGAATATTCAGACAGATTATTACAGAAGGCGCGGTACGTACAATAATTATTATGCTAGCTCACACTTGTCAATTCAAAGTAGTCGTACAAATAAGTTATTGAGAAGTGATCGTGACACAATTCCGACGCGTCATCCACCGTCACCATTGTTCTCGAACTATTAGTGTGATGACGGTCCAGGGGCCGCGGCCGTGTGGAAGTAAGGTACCCGCTTCAGTCACGTTTTAACGAATGGGAAGAGTCGGGAAGTGCAAAATATGAGGCAACGAACAACGCTATAAAGACATTTTACATTCGAGTGTTTATTAAAATTACGCTGGGTCTAGACACTAGACGCAGTCATGACTGTCGTGTAAACTACTGACATTACAAACTAATCGCAGTATATTGATGTTGAGATGCTAGCGCTGCGATTAAACGCTCGTGTGTGGTCCATTATACTTACGTATTTAAATTGGAGTCTTGTATCTAAATCTAATCGATGATAAAAACAATTATAATACAACCGAGGAATTGCGTTACAACTTTTAACGCTAACTTAGCGTTATTTATTTGTTATCGCGGCGTTGCAACGCGCTTATGTAAATACGCCTTTTTGTATGTTATATTTTCAACAGGAAAATATGAAATTAAAAATATATGTTTTTGATAGTGTGTGTTTAACTTTAAGCTTATTAGTAGCATAGGCATAGGTTACATTAAAGGTTAGTGCATATCCCGACTCTGCTTACATCTTTAGTGCCGTTGAAACGTTTAAACATAACACCTCTTCAACATAAAATCAGTGACAGAATTAGATAAGTACAACAATACAATAAGTACAACCATTTAGATACGGACCCCGTCCGAAATATGTGCTGGTACTTCACCTGCGTGACGGTTAACGTCCAATTATATCAGAATTAATTAATTAACGTGTATTATGACACACTACACTATCATTTGATTTGAGCTATCGCCTAGCGTCTAAATTAGCGCGCTAGCATCGGGCTATATATTTCAAATAACGCGCTAATTAATGGCATTACACGCAGGTGAAGCCCTAGCATTGAAACAATAATATCATAGGTGGACTAGGTGGTGCTAAGTTCAGAAATATTACTTTTAAAAAGAATTACGTGCATAAAACGGCTTCTTTAGATATGAACGTCTATAGATAAAACTATTCGAGACAACACAGGAAGTATATTAATGAACTACAATTAAACTAAGGGAAAGGGGTACACCGAATATTATTCATGAACATAACTGGTTCTTTCAATTATGTGTGTGATGGTGTATAATCAATTAGTGACGCATTGATATAAACATTTATTAGTTTAGAGGGAACATCGAACAATTACCCCAAAAGAGCGCAATGAAATAATTTTGCTTGTAATCTATTCCGCCAATTTCCCACTACCGACAATGCGCTCTGATTGGCTAAGTCAAGTACACATGCGCTCTGATTGGCTAAGTCAAGGACACATACGCTCTGATTGGCTATGTCAAGCACACGATGCAGTGATTGGTCCTTACTGTTCAAAATCACTGACTTGTTGCGGGTTTGGAATGCTTGGTATTACTACTCTAAAGGGATTTGTCCTCAATGAGTGGGAAGTAATACTGATTAAGCAGTCTGTGGCAGTGCGTGTTGCCGGCCCTGACTCGTGTACATTGCCCTTTTGTATCGGAGCGTCGAAGGTTTTCAGGTTTTAAACATATATCTTATATGGATGTGCTCCATTTACTCTGCATAATTAAAACATGTTCTCGTAATGAAAATTCAACAATGATTATTATACAGGCTGTTTTTTTTGTGTTCACATTAGCATTTGAAACGCTTGGTGGTTGACGTTATGTTAACGCTACTATTAACGCCTCTGTGACATTGTGAATGTTAATGTGAATAAGTCTTAACTTATCAACTTGTCATTTTTTTTTACAGAAGTGTTCAATATTATTTCTCCCCACGGTGGGGAGTGGGGACCCCACTATGCATAGCATGTACAGGTAATATTATAATTGTATATTGATTAGTGTCAATAATAGGGTCACATTAGCTAAACAATATATACATCCAAGGTTCAAACTGTAAAACAAACTGCTTTGAAAACTCGATTTTCCACGCTCTACCTCACTATAAACTTGTGGCAAAAATATTATCAAAATAAGCAATTTGGCGATTTGCGTTCGGTAATTAATTGTTATAATTTGGTATAATACAACAGTTCCGTTAACAATATAACCTAATTAAACTAATAGGTATCTTATTTTAACTATTCAAAGTAGACTCCAATTAAATACAGTACAGTAAATTCGAATATTGGTTAACTTTTTAAATTTGTTTAGGTGCCACCTGCTAGTGTTGTTGGTACAAACGTAGGTATATTATATACCCTACCTGTGCAAGTGCATGCCTGCCTGAGCTTATCGTCGCTGTCGGCGAGCATCGGTACCGTGGCCGCGGAGGCCGAGTGACTGTGAGGGACCTTCCCTCCCTGATCATCACCAGGGCAGGGATAACAAACGCCCACTCATGAATAATAATCACGATAATACTGTTGGTCGGCACTCGGCGCTCGGCACTCTCTCACACCAGTCTGACATTGGCACAATCTATCTAATTATATATTTAAGTATACAACATCGAAAAATACATTAGTTTCCGTATAAGTAAATTCAAAATATACAGGGAGTCGTGGGTCCCAAATCGATGACCCGAAATATTAAAGATCACATTTTGTAAATAGGTTGAATGTATAATATTTATGCATTTAAATATTAGATAATAATTGGATATATACATAATAGGTACCTATGTACCTACGGCAATAATACTAGGTATGACAATAAAAGGAGGGCGGGCGGGAGTGGACCGCCATGCGCCCGCGCCGCAACGATGACATTTAGAATACTCGCCTATGTCTAATAATTGTTAATTTCGTTTGAAACATCATCACATTATACAATAAAATTAAGTACTTAGTAATAAAATTATTTTCTGTACACTAACTAACAATGTCACATACACCTACCTACATACAGGCTATGCATTACCGTATAATTTTATTATTATAACGATATAAATATTTACCATAAGTATCATGTATTTTATTTGTAAGTGGTGTGGAATGTCGGCGAGAGACACTGGAGAAATGACTAAACCGTTATTGTCATTCTTTTATCATTAAAATTTATAAATAATGTGGAAAACGTTTAAGTATAGAGCGTACATTCCACACGTTTGATTTTAGACAATTGGAAACAATATCTCCAGTGTCTTTTGCCTTATTTCAAACACATTAAGTAGGTACCTAGGTTGTCAGTAGGTACCTACAGTAATTATTCGACTGGCAATTTCCAGTGTTGCGAGTACAATAAATAAACTTAGAGCGTATTCGCATCGCATATATCCGTATAGAAACGTTGCCAATAACAATCGATAAACGTAGTAAATAATATCTCAAATTAAAGTGACGTTTAACGCGGCGTTACTTAACAAAAACAAACATTTCTTTCAGCGTATTTGAAGTGCGTATTAGGCATTTTTTGGTTTTTTATCAATTAGATTAATTACAATAAATAGCTTAATTTAAATACCTTTAAAAGTTGTTTTAAAAGTTTGTGCATGTATTCTATTGTATTATCAAATCAGCGACGTCTATAACTGAGAATGTGCAGTTTAAAATAATTATATTTATATATAAATAGGTATAATTATTTATAAAGCTTGGACCCGGGGGTGTGGTTTAGTATCACCTCAACCTTTCACCTACTTAGACCTGAGCAGGTCGGTAACGTACTTACTCCATTTATAAAAGCGACCATTATATTCTTTTCGTGTCGAGTACTCGAGTCCTCTTTATACTATCAAAGGATACACGAAGAAGCGCTACGACTCGGTACGATGTGTGTAGTCGTGTGTGTGTAAGTCTGTTTAAATCGGATCGTAACAACTTTAATTTTGTAACGTAGCATATAACTTTAGACTATAATTCGAGCCATGATTCTTACTTATAGTAAGCAGACTCGTAAGACACAGATCTGAGCTGTGGATTGACTAGAGTGGGCTCCGTGGTGAGGTGTCTTTGCACGTTCATAACCTCGATAGTTTAACACGGACACTGACCCCCTTACTCATAAAGCGCTATTCTAATAATACTGATTAAATGGTCACGTAAATAATGTCACATTGTTTGAAAATGACAATAGAGTAACGTTATTTGCGTGACCCTTTACAGTATATTAGTTAAATAACGTTTTATGAGTAAGGGGGTGAATTGATTACAAAAAATTATGAGTAAAATTATGCTAAATTAAGATATAGGTATGCATAAAACACACCGATCTGTTTGACGATATTGTTAATAATATTATGATCTAATTACCTTACCGTATACTGATTATATAAAGACTAACAGTTAGATATTTGGTTATTATTTGGTTGTGATGGTTGGTTACCCACAATACTCGGTCGGCTCGCACGCAAGCCTACCGCCATTAACAGTTCGATACTAACGAGATGTAATATCATGCTACCAAACGAATTATTATTTACAGAAAATAGTAATCGTAGTAATAATATTTACAAATAGAATTATAATAATCAGTTCTTAGCTAATATTGAGATTGTTCGTATGGCTGGGGGGGGGGGGAGTGTAGAGGTACACGCGGGTGACTGCTATACTCAACTCACACTAACTATACAGACTACAGCACTACACTATAGCGCAGACAGTGCAGTGAAGCTCACTTTATTAAATACCTACTTTATCCTTAGAAGTCAGAAAAACGCGTCTAGTATTTTTCGGCGTTCGGCGTTTAACGCTTGCCGCGTTTGACAAGTTAATAGTTATGTTGTTACAACCCGCTATTTTAAATAGATTGGATTAAAGGAGAATAACTTAAAATAACTTTCAAAGTACTGATACTAACATAGTAACACAGATAAGAGCCAAAGTGGTAAAAAGATCATACCTACATAATAATAGCTTTACGGTTTTGAAGTAGAAACCAACTTTGATCGTGCCAACTGCCCATAGAGTTTAAATAGATTAATTACATTATTAAATTGACTATAGGAAAAGAGACGAGGGTGGAAGCTATATTTTCTTTCATTAAATTCTTTAACTATTTGATTAAATCGTAAATTATTCCTATGTAAACGTGGATAAGGTCGTTAGGTATAATATGTTTACGCATTCACTAGATATTATTTAACTACGTATATTATTATTGGTTTCAAAAACGACAAAAAATGCTAATAAATACTGCTTTTGAAAAAAAAAAAACATAAATGATCTCCAATTTTTTAAGAGATAAAACTGACTGTGTTAACTTGTTCTAAAACGATGTTCGGTACTCAAAATTACACCTAGACTTTGACAATAATATTACACCTAACTTATCATTGGCCGTCTCCATACTAGGTACTTATAAACGCGCCAATTGCTTGCCACATCTTTGCCCAGTCTGCAGTGTAATCTACAATGTGAAGTGAGCAGTGTGCAGTCTACAGTGTACATGTACAGCGCACAGTATGCATAGACAGCCCTGAACCTAAACTATATAGTGTAATTATTCAAATACACGCTCATCGATACACGCCGCCTCTTCCTCACAACCGATACTACTATTAATATCAATAAATTCGTAAGCGTATTTATAAGTTCAAATCCGTCCGTCGAGCCCGTCGCGCTAGAGCCGACCGCGGGCCGGTTCGGACCCTGTCCGGCCGGGCGGATCCCGTGACGAGCCGATGCGGTCAGTCTTCCTTCCCTCCGCTCTTAGGTTACGGCTACAATGTCAAATCCGGGTAGTCGTTTCGATAAACATTCTCGGCTCCGCCTGCTCTCCGATCGAGCCGACTTTTTCGGTATTTCAATGCTGCATCAAAGTCGCAATTCCTCGTGGGCCGCTTTCGGTTATTTTATCTTGACATCTCTCCATTAGGTAAATTTCAATCGATAGGTAGGCTTCACCGTTGGCCCGCGTGCACTGAGGAGGCCCGCTCGATTCGATGCTGTTTATATAAAACGGTGGTATCATAGTTCCAGTGGGTCCGAGTACGATGACCGATGTGAGCGGGTCGCCTAGCCGGTGAGCGGGGCGTCGGCGGCGGCGGCGTGCGCGGGGCTCTCGTACATGGCGTTCATGGGGTTCTCGATCACGTTGAGCGCGGTGGCGGCGTCGTCGAGGCGCGGCCGCCGCCCGCGGGCGCGGTGCGGGAAGTCGGCGAGGCTGGCGGTGCGCCGCGGGCCGGCCGTCTCCGCCGGCGCCTCGATCGGGCCGCCGCTCCTCGACTCGACCGCGGGGCGGCGGGGGCGCTCCCGCGCGAGGTGCGCCTCCTCGAAGTCCGTGGAGCGGGCCCGGGCGTCGATGAGCGAGACGAGCGCGGGCAGGCCGGGCTCGTCGGCGAGCGAGTGCGGCCGCTCCAGCTTCCGCAGCACGCGCGCCCGCACCGCGCTCGCGACGCTCTCGCGCGACGACCCGCCGCCCTCGCCGCCGCCGCCGTCCCCGACACCACCGATGCCGCCGTTGGGCAGCCTCGGGCTCGACGATCCCTCCTTATTATCTGGAAAATCAACATTGCCTACATTAATCTTTATAAAAAGTGTCACAATAGAAGCTCCCACGTCGAACAACCCTCGGTCCGTCGTACTTCGAGGGCGATTACATGTTATTGTAGTAAGTTGTCGAATGTCAGCTCGTTCGTTATGTACCTCTGGGGATGGAGTGGGAGTCCTCGTCGGTGTGTCCCTCCGCGAGGGTCTCGAGCGGGCGGTGCTCGCGCGCCGGCCCGCCCGGGGCGCCCTCGCCGCCCTCGCTCGACGTCGACGGTGTCGGGTTCTAGCGGAACATCACAAACCATTATAATATCATCACATCTCAATTAAAACAACAGAACCGGAGACTCAGAGACTTATATTAATGCCTAGGTAGGTTCCAAATTCAAATGTTTCGATCTCGACTCAAGTCATTAATTTAGTTTTGCTCTAAGTATTTTAACAAAAAGTGACTCGAGCTGAAGACTATGGGAAGTCCGCTACTATTATTATAATCTTCTGTACCAGTTCAATTTTGATAACGTATTTCTTTTTTCTATTAGACGCAATCAACAATTGCATAATATAAATGTGGAAGAATAGAGAAGAGGTCGACTAACGTTGTAGATGTCCCTGCCGGCGAGGTCGACGGTGTCGCCGACGCCCTCCAGGAAGTACGTGACCATGTTGCCCTTGCCCTTCACGTCAACGGTCCCGCGGCACCGCAGCCGGAACCCGCGCGTCGACAGGATGTCGTACACCTCCTGCGTCACCTGCGCAACACAACGTGCCCCCCACCCCACATACAACAACCGTAGGTAGGTACGTACGTACAGTACAACTACCTAAATAGGTACACCACTTTATCGACAATGACACTACACGTAAAATATAAGGAACTCATAGGTAGATATCACAATAGGCAAGTCATAGAAACTAATACAAACATATGGATATATACATCTAAATAAACATCGCATCAGCTCAAATAGAAAAACGCAAATAAGTTCAGCATAGCAGTCTGTATGTATTTGCAGTCGCATTGCATGATAAATTTAATCAAACTTAATCCTAAAATCCGATTAAATTGGAAATCCAATTGAACTGAATTAATTGCTTCCATTATAATTTGATGGGAAGGTATACAGAGCATTCGGTACCTACCTTGGAAACCTTTTGGGTGGTTGCTTAATCGACAAAATTAAATGACCATTCCACGAATTTGCTTTGTTAAAAAAATCTCATAAACAGGTCGACTCCAATTTGAATATTTCGGATAAATAGTGAAACAAAAGTTTTTCAGTTTGAAGAGCCGAGTTGACACCCGACTAGTTTACCATAACCGCACCATAAATACAGCGTACGAGGGCCTCGTGATGGTTAAATTGTAAGTGTATGCGCACCTGAATGTGGTCTAGTAAGCCGGTCGAGTCCATCCGCGACGCTACGTTCACTGCGTTGCCCCAGATATCATACTGGGGCTTGCGGGCGCCAATGACGCCAGCCACTACGGGTCCAATGTTGATTCCTGTCCCAAACAATAACCTTATCATATACCTACATACCCCTATGGAGTCGCTAGCACTCGCAATGCTGACATGATACCAACAATACAGAAGTCGCGTGGTAAATTGCACTTGTGGTAGGACTCGCATCTTACCTATCCTTATACGAAAGCTGTTAAAAGAATGTTCATTCACGTACTGCAGCTGCTCGCGCAGCCGCAGTGCGTAATCAGCCATCGCAGTTACATGTCGGAAGCCTCGGAGGTCACGGGTCGCAGCGGTCAAACCTGCAAATATAATGTTAATACTAGTATCAGGGTCACATTATGAGCTCATATTTTCAATATATTGACGGAACCAAACCAAATGCCATGCAGTGCCCACACGTGCCCATTGAGAACACTTGAGAGAATAATTTGAAAACCCAGTTTTGAATACAAATGTGTATTTAAAACATCTATAACCTGTTCTTAAGCGATGGCGGCTTTAAATAATACCAATAAATGAATAAAAGTAATAACCGGAAGCAGCCATGTAAGTGGCGCCGGTACTTTTAATCTTCTCAATGTAACGGAACTGCTCCTCAGCGAGGATCTCGTCGAAGTCGGCGATGATCTCGTTGAGGAGCCGCAGACACTCGACGCCCTCGTTGTTCCCCTCCAGTTCCACGTAGAACTCGGAGAAGTTCGGGATCGACGCGAACATCACGCACACCGACTCACATTGCTCGTGGTACAGCTCCTGTAAAGTCATTTCAAGAATATTTACTACAACAGCAAGTAATTTTGACCGTGCTACAGTTCACAGATACGAATTTTCTGATTCATAATCATGTATATGTTAATCATCATGGAATGATTAAGTTTTTTTAGTCAAATATTTATACTTACATCTATATTCTTGTCGCTGCATAGGAAGTGTTGGGCCACATGCTCAGGGAGTATGTTTGCCAGCAGCTTTCGGTTGTAAGCCTCGAGGTGCTCCATGTCTTCTTTCTCATCTGCAATGTCCACAAAACGTGGAAATTAGAACTCTAACAAATCTACTCAGACAGTGCACATTATGGTGACAGGTTAGAATGTAGGTTCGTACCGTTAGCCTGTAGTTTCCAGATAAAGTCCAGTCGGTATGTGCTCTCGGTCTGTTGGGAGTGCAGTATCAGCGCCACTGTCGCGCCGAGGGCGATCACGATGTTCGTCCATTGTTGGTTCCAGTCAAGGTTACATCGGTGTCTGACGAATACAACGTGCAATGTAATACACGACGTTTAACAATGTACAATTTAAAGTATGGAACTCACGCGAATTCAATGAAGTAGGGTTTGTAGTAGATGTGTTCCCCAGTTGTGATGGCAATATAGGTAATGCAGGTAGTAAGCAGCAGTACGGTCTTCGCCATCGTGATGAGGATCTGATGCACCGCGCACAGGAACATCACCAACAGGGTCAGTTGCAGGTAGTGCTGGTTAAACGATATCGGAGCCGGTTAGGAGTCGGTTAAACGATATCGGAGGAGTTAGTTAAGAATTAATTGGCAATTATTAAGAATGTGATAAATAAGATCATCAATTCATTACCTCATTTATGTCATATGGGCAGAAGTTGGAGTTCTTCTCGCGCGCTTGTTCCTTTTTCTCATTGCTCAGCGAGAACACGCTCTGGACCTGATGCACACAGAAATCATATGTCACATAGTCATGAGGTCATCGTATCGTCAGTTAATGCGGGGAGGGACCCAGCTTACCATGACGACCTCGATCTGCAGGATGACGGCGACGACCACGATGAAGGACATCAGCTGTGCCAGGTTGCGGTTCTGGTGGATCTTTAGCGATGCGCGTTGCAGGCGAGCACCCACTCGCTGTTCAATGGGAGAAGATAAGAGAGGAATTAGCGAATTTATATAATGGCTGCTGTATTTGCCTGAGATACTTGAAGGAAATAAATATGGTCTGTCGTAGTTGGCCAGCAGCTGCACTTGTAAGTCAGTAGCCTTATATGATTATTGTGCAAGTTGTGTGACCAACCTTGTAGTTTTTGCTGAACACGATGTGGGAGAGGCTGGTGACGATGAAGCCGCACGTGACCATGGTAGCAATGCTCAGCGGAGTTCTGTGATAACATATATCATTGAAATCAAATCAAAACATAAAATCATTTATTAGCTTTTACATTGTTTCTTGTAATTACTATCTATCTAATACCTATAAATATGTATCTTTATATATCAAATTCTACTGCACGTGTGTATGTCACTAAACTCCTCTTAAACAGCTGGACCGATTTGAATGTTTTTTTTTGTATGCGTTTGGGTAGCGCCGTGGATGGTTTAGATTCACAAATCAGCCCGGCAGATGGCGCTGCAAAAAAAACATCCAGGGCGCCTACTAAAATACTATCAAATCGGTCCAGCCGTTTAGAAGGACACACACTTACAGTAGAATTAACTCCCTGGATGGTTAAAATAGGGTAGGGTAGGGTAGCACTAGCACCACAGGGTAGGGTAGCACCACGCGAACGAAGTCGCGCTGGGCAGCTAGTGTATATATATATATATATAATCTGAATCTCGGAAACGGCTCCAAGGATTTTCATGAAATTTAGTATGCAGTGGGTTTCGGGGGCGATAAATCGATCTAACTAGGTTTCATTTTTAGAAAACGTCTTTCCATATTTTCCGAAATTGATAAACAATATCATTAGAATACGAACGTCAATTTCGTCACCATCTACAAGGTTATAGTAGCTCAGGTGGGAAATCGGGCGGTCCCGAAACCAGAAGACCCCGGTTCGTGTCCAGATAATTATTTATTTCCCTTATTTTTTCAAGTTCCTTATTTTGTGAGAAAAACTATTATGATTTACCAAAACAAAAACTACTTAATCCTTTGACTGTTTGATGATCCGCGCGGGCGAGGAAAACAATAGAAATCAATTGTTATTTTTTTACCGCAAGTCAAGGGATAAAGTACTTATTATAAACAGGTGAATACACAGTGTTTCTTGACCCAAAACTAGTATATAGCCTGTGCTATGGGTGGCCAGTCCTCCGTCTGGTATTTGATATTATACACAATTTACAAATTTATCAGAAGAACTTATCGATATTGCTACGGTATCCGCTTACCATCAGGCGAGCCGTACGATTGTTTACCGATTTCGTCATTATAAAGAAAAGTGGTATTGATTGTTAATGAGATGAATGAGTAGGTACTGACAGGTCGAAAGAGAAGATCTGCACCAGGACGACTGCGATATAGACCACCAACGAGCACACGAAGTATACCTTCAGCATGCGGTCGCGTTCACCAGTGTACTGCGAACACAATACAACAGACAATTACTTACACATCATAGAAAAATTACCAAAGACGATTGGTGAGACAGAATATACCTATACAATTTGAGAATTGAGCTGATTGACATATCAACGCACTGCTCAAACTGCACGGTGTAATAACTTGAAATTTTCACTTTTGCTCACACCTTACAAAACGTAGGCATCCACAAAGGAGGAGGTTTTCAAAATTATATAATACCTAATAGGGTGTAGCTGAGCTAATTATGTTAGCGTATACAGCAGATGCAGTAGATAAGTTGCCTATACATATTAACAAACAAACTATACCTACATCGTCATTAACCGACTCAATTCAGTTGTATTTTTTTTAATGTTGGAAAATCTTTTCCCATTGTCAGGATCTGATGATGGGATACTAAAGAAATAGAGAGATCTCTTCAAAAATTTTAGGCACACCTTTAGCGATTCGGGTTTTTTTTTATAGTAACTCGTGCATCTCGAAAAGCATCATTTGGTGAAGTGGACCCGATGATGAAGATCACAGATGTTTGAAGACCTAAGCTTATGAATCTAAGTTTGTTTTGAAAAGAGTAATTGCTGAGTTTATTGCCGGCTCTTCTCAGCAAATGCAACCTTCCGAACCGGTATTAGAGTATTAGAGTCAGACTTTTCATAAGTGCCTGCGAAGGTCTATTTGAATAAATGATTTTGAATTTGAATAGCAATATTTTGTAGAAGGAGATCAGCAGTTGACATAAGGCTCATTCGCTGACTTCAAAGCAGTGTCAGATTGAACTTAATTTATACTTTTTATTGTATTATTAAAGTCAGTATTTTTTTTACAAAAGGTTTTATTATTTTATCGTCACATAACATGTTTCATTACTAGATATCTTTACCATATAAATAAATATACCTACCTATAGAAAGAACGTCGCCATACTACACGAATATATAAAACAGGCCAACTTTTATAGGCTGCTGCGCCTAATAGCTACGTTTTACGCTCCCTCTGCGTCATTCTGCTTGTCGTAGTGACGTTCATAATGATAGCAGTTGTTGACATATTCCAATTAAAATTGGGAGAAATTTAAATATTACACATTATTTTGCAATTTTATTAATGTAGCCCCTAACAGTTTGGGCTATTTTTATCGACGCGTGCACAGCTTCGTCGCTCAATCTGGAAAGATCTTTTCAATAAATAAGGTAGGTATTCTCAAGTGTTATCAAGAACAGAGTAAGTAATTGTATTTATTTGTAAGTTAGCGAGCCCTCGCGTCGGCCGGCGCGCGGCGTCGGCGACGAGATTGTTCTTAAGTATTCATGCGACCGACCCTGCGGCTTCTCATCGGAGTGACTGGTGAAACACCAACCCGATAACTTTTAACAGCTACTTATTTGGAAGTTCCAGTTTATCATCCGATTTAAAAGGCATTAGAGGTTCATCACTCATGAGATAGAGGGATATCACTCATTAGTAAAGGATCCAAGTGAGGAGTTCGAGATACTTGCGAGCGATTTTATTAACTGTCTTTATATATTTAGTAGCTTATAAAAAAGCTGCTAGTATTTTTGGTAAAATTACTTAAAAATGGGAGCACTGAGCAAGCTATAATATCTATGAAGGCAACTAATGAAAAGTAAAAAACATAAAATTTACTTACTCATAAAGAGTTCATCTTTTAGGGTTCTATAATTGTAAAATTACTTAGCTTCTGTTATATTCTAAGCAGGAGCTAAGTAATTCATAAAAAAAACATTATTTTAATTGAATTTAAAAACGATGTTTCACTCAATTAGATATTTATTTGTGCAGTTATCGGTTGAAATCTTTCAAATCTGGCATCTAGGACAAAAATATTTTGGAGTTTAACAATCGGACATGTCAACAGTATTACCCAGTAAAATAGAAAATATATCCTAAATATCCTGGGACATCCTCACACACGGTCATCTGATCCCAAACTAAGCAGAGCTTGTACTATGGAAACCAGATAACTGATATAATACATATACTACTTTTTGTTTGTAAATACATGCTAAATATACATAATTACACCCAGACTCAGGACATACAGACATGTTCATGCACACAAATGCATGTCCCGTGTGGGAATCGAACCCACGACCTGCGGTGCTATAGGTTACGGCTCCACGTCTTAACCAACTGCGCCAACGGGCCCGTCAATCAAATCATCATCATCAGCCTTTTTTAAATCCACTGTTGGACATAGGCCTCTCCCAGAGTGTGCCACTCCTACCATACCATTTCGTAGGTAGTGCCTTTGCGGTTCGCTTGGGTCGTCTCGGCGGGGTGCACTCCCGTGCCCCGGATAAATAAAGTAATTAACTAAATTTGTTTTCTTCTTAAACTTCCGGCATTGCCGGATAGGCGCTTCTTTCCAGTATCCGGCCGGATGGTAATTTGCCCACCGGATACCGGATAGTTACAGGATATCCGTTTCATTTCTAGTAATAACTCTACGCGTATACTAAAGGCACGCTCTGGGAGAGGCCTATGTCCAGCAGTGGATTTAAAAAAGGCTGATGATGATGATGATGATGTATACTAAACGTATAGAGAAAAACCTTGTCAATAGCCTGTTACCCTGTTTGTCCGACATAAAAGCCGCAACATGCAATAACAACGTGTAACACCTGAACAATCGCGTTCACAAAGAACTGCTACATTCTGTACACGAGAATAAAAGGACACTTTCCAGTATTTATAATGTGCTTGTCGTCGTAACTCGTGATCTATTTTCTTTGAGACAGTCCATAAGCCCCGTGAAAATAGCTATAATATTATCCAGGCCGACCTTCGCTTACGGCGTTCCCTTTTATGTTTTCGGTAATAAAATGGTGAGTTAACAGATTTTTCTCTTGGATACAAAGTAATATCTGCGGAGGAGAAGCTGCGAAGGTATAATTAGGCGGGGGCGCGAGGTTTTCACCGCCCGCCGCCCGCGCGCCATTGCCACCGCCCGAAACTCAAAATAAAATGGAATGCTGTAAAACGGGATTACTAGAGGCTAATGCTGTGCAACTACAAACAGAGGCTACAACTAAGTAGGTGTGGTGACACCAGATTAACATACAATAGTTGGTGATCTCAGTGGCCCTAGGATGGCAAAGTAAAAAAAATAAACTAAGTACCTATACTGTAGCTAACTGTAACTATACTGAGCAATGGCAGAAAACTATACTTCCGATAATATTATATTAATTGTAAATATTTCATTAGGTATTAAAAAAAAATCGTCTAATAAATAAATATTTGAATTACATTTAAATAACAATAATATTTTTTATTTGGAGATTCACTATTATGGCATAAATTTTTGAAACATCCTAGTGGCATTGCCTAAGAAAATGCATCACATGTCCTCGTTCGATGGAAATCGTCGGTTTTCATGGAGCACGTCCAAAGGCTTTCCATCCCACGCCACAGTCGCAACATACAGCGGTAACTCAAGTCGGTCGTAACAATCAGATTTTCAGAGCAAGAGACAGCCATAGATATTTATAGGTTTCCAAACTCGTATTATGCTACGCGTAGCTGAATATAAATCACGACGAGCTTAGATGGCAAGCCGTGCGGCTGGATTTGTTTTCATTGTTACATTACTTTTTGTTTACTTAGAGTAATATTTTCTGAGATTTTTATGATTCGTGTTCTATTTACACTCACAAACTTTACATTTCTTAATAATTAGCTTCTATTACGTCTGCGGCTCTACTCGCGATCCCAATGGATCTGTGGTATGGTAATACATCCTGCATCGCGCTTGCGAATATTTCTCGGCGTTCTACATATACTGGGTGGAGATTTCGAGATGGCATATTTTCGAAAACTTTGTCGAATTAGTCCTGCTGAACAACTTTTACTATGGGACCAACACTGAATTCTCAAAAAAAATTGTTTACTCTTCATACATTATGATCGAGCAAGGTTGACATTTTGTAAGAAAAGTTTAATAATTTTTTTTTGAATTCACTATTGGTCCCATAGTAAAAGTTGTTCAGTATGACTAACCCAACATAGGATTCGAATATATGCCATCTCGAAATCTCCACCTATTATACAACTGTCCGACATGTACAATTGGGCCGTGGTCCCCAGGCACGATGACCCAGCCTGGCGGAAGATCTTCCCTTTTAAATGGAGGTGTCATCCACCTTGCACCTCCGTACCGGGATATGAAGTCTCCTTTTTTATGCCAAGGATACGCTAGATCCTAGCGTAACTAAATGTCAATCTCATATATTTTGTAACGTTTGAAATGTACTTTGTCTGGAAAGAAGCTTAGACAAACACAAAACCCATGTTTTTTGTCCGAGCTGAAACGCGGCAGTTGGCATTGGCTCAGTCAATAAATGTGAAAATATGTAAGGAAATGAGGGTGAAGATGTTTGTAACTCTTTCACGCAAAAACTACTGGATGGATTTGGATGAAATTTGGCATACAATATTTTCTGGATTAATACATAAGGATATTTTATATCCCGGGAAAATAATATATCCCTCGGGAACGCAGGTGAAACAGCGGGACGGAAGCTAGTTTGTAATAATACTAGCTGTCCCTCGCGGGTTCACCCGTATTCCCGAGATAAAAGTAGCCTAAACATTCGGGGATTAATATGTAGCTTCATATTAGTGAAATAATTTTCAGAATCGGAACAGTTGTTTTGGAGGTCACCTCTTACATCCAATCTATTGCAAGCTTTAACTCATTTATGATATTATTAGTATTAGTAGAACTTATTATATTAGTAAGGTACCACCAGTTCGGAAGTCTGCCTTCAACTGAGAAGAACAGGCAAGAAACTCAGCTAGGTATAGACTAGCATTGACTAGGATACTGAAAACTATGTAACACCAGTTCAACATTGAGGCAAATAAGTCTGTGATTGGATTCGAAATGTAATTTAAGCTACTGCACGTTCAGCGATACCTACTGTGTACTGTGACGAAGTGCTCCAATCGGAAATAAGCTGTTTGCTTGCTCGGACGTCCGGCGTTTTGTCCCGGGACAGATTTCGTCTTGATGTGCTATTACGGGCTCTAGTGGGATCGAGTACGTGTACTTACGCGGCAGCTCTCAGATGGAGTCAGTATTTATTAACAAAAGAGTAGCTGAGTTCCGGTTACTTTACTTACTTAGGAGATTGAAATAAGTTACTTAATTTGGTATCAAATACTGGTCTAATATAAAAAAATAAAATAAATGGTACGATTGACGAAGTCCACTCACGGGCATAAAACGTCAACATACGTGATACACCTGGAGATCGATCGATCGAGCTTGGTCACTCAGCTAGTTGTCGCGAGGAGTAGGTACGTACCTTCTTCTCCACCTTGTCGTCGCGGAAGGTGAGCGTGAAGGGGCGGCAGTGCTCGCCGCGAAGCCGGTCGATGGAGCGCGCGTCGATCGCCTTCATCAGGTACTCGTTCACTTCGTCCTCCGGCTTCTTGTTGTCGTTGTTGGTATCTGCTCCGACCCTGGATAGGACAGTACACATTTTATTATTGCTAGTCCATTTTGATCCCTAGCAGAAACTGAAAGCACAGAGGATTGTACTGAAAGGGCCAATTTAAAGTGGTAGAAAGGGATCTCAAGTGGCATCGAGCAACCGATAACCGTGATCGACCAATCAGGTGGACGAGGCGAGCTTTCGTCACGACATCGCCTTCACTCGTATTAGGTATTACTTTCCTAGTACTCCTTAATAGCCACCTTTTATAACTCAACGAAGTTCTTCTTTCCTTAGTCACACTCAATCAGTTTCCTTGCAGTTTAAATCCGATATCTCATTACATCTCAAAGGTTGAAGATAATTACAGCGTGCATCGACTCAATTTAATGTTATGTCGAGAGATAGTAGGTACTAGCATGCCCGCCTGGCCCGATATATTGTCTCTTATTTATTATAGAGAATTATAATGATGATTTCGAATTTATGATATTATCGAATCGTATCACTAGAAAAGTTTGACTCGATTCTATATATCACTGAATCGTTTTCTCGCGATCCGATCTTCGAGAGCTCGGCTAAGATCGGCGCATCTTAAATAATGGCCTTTAGGAGAAAAAAATCTACGTAGCATATACTTATTGGTAGAATTAGATATTTCCTAAGGAAAACCTCGTGCTCTTTTTCTGACTTCAAATCTAAGAGTAAGTAGTTATTTTTTCATACTTTTTAGGCGAATGTTGCAGAACTTTTTACTAAGCTGAGAGGTGAGTATCAAGTGCAACTGTCGCCACACCCGACGGTAGGTGGTAGCGAGACAGCAGGGTACTACATACTTCATTACCACCTACTCCTTAACGGTACCTAAATCACTCAAACTCAATATAAAATTGGTTTGGAACTAGCCATGGCATAAATCACAAGTAGCAGGTGATAAAGAATATGATTCTGTTTTCATATGTCACATCTGTTACCGTCCATGACATAGCCTGTTACATGTTATAAAGAATATTTAAGAATATAAATAAAATGTATGCGACTGAAGGACTTTGTATCCATGGTCATGAACAAATTAAAAAAAAAAAAACTTTATCATTGATTAGCTTTTAAGAGTATTCAAAAATAAACCTTAAATCAAGTGATATTAAGTGTTAAATTCTTTAGCATGTTATGTAGCAGGATAGAAAAATATTTTTTTGCTACGAAAGTATATATAATTTGCATCAGTGATAATGTGACACTTGCGTGCGATACTCGCACATGATTTTGTTTTCCAATGAAAAATACCGTCGATCAGCATCGATGACGTAGGTTACAAATCATTGCAAATCATATATCGCTAGTGAAATCATGCTATAAAAAAAAAAAATATCATCAAATGAGAATTCCTTTAAAGTAGCAATAATTTCCATGCCTATTTGGAACCCTTCATCACTGGCATTCGTAATCACTTCTACTGAAGTTATCATCGCTTCATGCCATAACAGAGACATAGCCAGTGTGCATGTGCACATGCCAATCCTTCTGTTCATGAATGCATTATGTCGTTCCGTATCGTCACAGTGTCGTCAGGCTACCGTCACGCCACAGTGACGCCACGTCGCGAGTAATTGTACATACCTCGCGGCGTGGTGGCGCGGCGTGTTTACGGGTAGTTGAAAACCACATGTGAAATACGATGTATCACTGTTTATTATTGACAAGTCTTTGTTTGCGGCACCGCCCGCGTTTTAAGACGATAACCGCTTCTAAATCTGCGTTGAGTTTTATGATATACTAGCTGCCCGGCGCGACTTCGTTCTCGTGGTGCTATCCTACCCTGTGGTGCTACCCTACCCTGGGGTGCTACCCTACCCTGGGGTGCTACCCTACCATACCCTACCAAATCCTAACCTATCCTACCCTTTCCTATCCTATCCTATCCTATCCTATCCTATCCTATTCTATCCTATCCTATCCTATCCTACCCTATCCTACCCTATCCTACCCTACCCTACCCTGGGGTGCTATCCTACCCTGGGGTGCTACCCTACCATACCCTACCCTACCCTAACCTACCCTACCCTATCCTACGGGTATGAAAAATAGTTTACGTCCTATTCTCAGACCTACTGAATATACACACAAAATTTCATAAGAATCGGTCAAGCCCGTATTCCTGTACGGCCCGTATGATATATAACGATCTACTAGATGTGATATTTTACAAATTATACCATATAGCAATCAAACAATGATAACATGCAATTTACACAATGATCTATATCTTTCGATGATTTAATGCTGCTGGGACATACTTAAGTCATTATTTAAAATGAATTTACTTGATGTTTCCATTTGCAAAGAGCAAGAAACAGCTTTCCGAAAAGCTTTCTGGCTCATTAATAAGTCTCCTTGACTTAGTCGTTACAAATTATAAGAAAATATTTAGTAGTAAGTATTAGACTTCGTCATAAATTTGACAGTGTACTAAGTCAAAAGACTATAAAGGGAATAAAATTAATGAATGGATCAAGAATTTATAACTTTTACTTATTTAACAGATAACGTACCTACTGTTAAACCCGCCGCCCGGTCCATCCATCTTATATCTTAAAAATATCAGTAAATATAGATCAACATAAATATAATTCAAAGCCCTGACTGATGACTGACTGATATATCAACACACAGCCTAAACCGCTGGTCCTAGAGGCATGAAATTTAGAGGATATATTCTGTGTGAAGAGTAGGTATCCACTAATAAAATAAATACAAGCTGTTTTTTTCAGGCCTTGTTCCACCCATATTAATACACTTACATAGATAACACAAATATAATTTAAAAATTATGCATTTATTCTTTTTTTATTGGTTTACATTTACTTCAACTTAGGGAACAGTGCAAGTTTCATCGAAATCGGTTCAGTAGTTTTCAAGATATGGACAAATATGTGTGACTGCCTGGCTTATTGATTGCAGCTACGGGTGTGATGTCATAGGAAAAACATCTCAAAACTTTGGTCAAATTCTAATGCATTTAGGAAAAAAAAAAAATTAAGTGTCAGATTAGAGTTAGTACTTCATACTTTTTAGTGTAATTTGAAGTCGATTAAATTTAGTAAAACTACTTTTTAAAGACAGATTTTCTTATGTTATGCCTAAGTTACGGTATGGCCGCGCCGCGCCAGTACTTACTTGGAGGAGTTCTTGCCGTGCTGTGAGCCGTGTCCCATGACGCGCATCTCCTTCGACACGTTGCCGTTCAGGGAGAAGTTGTGCTGCGGCTTCTTGTCCTGCGAGTACAACATGACTCACATTAGATTCTATCTAAATATATAAAATTCTACTGTACGTGTGTATGTCACTGAACTCCGCCTAAACGGCTGGACCGATTTGAGGAGTTTAGGAGGAGTTCAGTGACATACACACGTACAGTAGAATTAACTCCTTGGATGGTTTAAATAGGGTAGGATAGCACCACGCGAACGAAGTCACGCCGGGCAGCTAGTCTAAATATATAACACCACAATTTCATAGTTTAGACCAAATTATAAAGGTTACATATATAAGTACCCATAGTCCTTCGAAACATGACTACACTTTTTTTACCGCCTGTATAATAGCAAGTCGAAAAGTTTTATGAGTTTCTCTTTATCTTTAGCTCAAGTTAAGTCACCAAGTTACTCCGTTGGCTTCCGTTATAGCGCTTTTCATGTACTGATCAAATAGATTGAAATGGTATTTTCATCATTTTCCATGAAACGAAACCTCGAGCTGAATGAGCCTTGGAAATAAAAGGAAAGTAATGAATGTCAAATTGTGAACAAAGTTTGTAGCAGACACGATATATCCTCAAACAAAAAAATAAACTAAAAACATAAAAAAGTCAGTCAACTTTTCAGCAATAATGTCGGGTTTTGTTTGCAGAATAAATACCGCTCCTCGTATTCTAGTATCGTCCGCGCCGCCGAAAATTGTTGGTAACTTGTTGAACGAGCCGCCCGTCGTGAAAAATTTGCATTATGCTTACAAGTTTACAGCTTGTGTGTCATAATAAAAAGGATATGTTAGGAATGAATTATGCGATAAGAACAAAATGTGGGTATTCACGCTATAAAAATATTTAGATTCTTTTTATAGTAGCAAAGGTCAACTGAAAGAGGTTGCTTACATGAAACGGCCGCTCGTCCTTTATTAACAATAAATTATTAGAATTTTCTTGTTAAAAAAATCAAAATCATTTATTCGATTAGCCCTTAGCAGGCACTTATGAAAAGTCTGACTCTAATACTCTAATACCGGTTCGGAAGGTTGCATTTGCTGAGAGGAGCCGGCAATAAACTCAGCAATTACTCTGTTCAAAACAAGCTTAGATTCATTACATAATATTTACATTCTAATCGCACTGACAACAATTGCGTGCCCCGGCAATGCGGCAAAACTTCAAAGTAAACTGAATCTATATTTAATGATTTTTTTAATTTGAATTATGTAGTTAAAATTGTGGTATATTCCTCAAACCTTATTACTCTCATAGAGTAGTACCTAGTCGGTACTTATGAGCCAGGCGCTGGTTGAGTTAGCAGTTGTTTAACTAAGGCGCTGAGTAAAACGTGTGTGTGTGTAAGCTACCAATGAATATTTGATTTCTATAGAACCTATATGAAATCAGCCATTCCCTACGCAGATTTATGTTCAGTTGCTTCCACTTTACACATACTCGTTGACGATCAAAAAGTGTTCGGTGTTGGTAACTGGAAACTAAAAGTCGTCAAGTTGAAGACACAAGCAACATTAAAAAAATCCTTACAATTGTAGTGAAACTGACTGAAAACAAGCGGTGACTGTGTCCGATCGCCGCCACCGGACACAGTAATTACGGTTACCAGTGAACACAAGTAGCAACCGGCGTCTGTGTCCGATGTCCGACATAAGACACACGTTTGCGCAGCGCCTTAGGGTGCACTTAAAGCGAGTCCGCAAAACGCTAAAACTATACTCGCCTCGGACTCAAATGGCGGAAATGTTGACATTCAACTTTTAATTGATGTTTGTAACTTGGTGACGTATTCCTGACACAAAACGGGATGTGTCGCTTTAGCTTTGTTCGGGAAGGGAACCGTTGACGGAACTCCTGTTAGGGATCAGTCTGTTAGAGGGCTTTGTAATACATTTGCCTAGCTTTAAGCCTTTTGCAGTTGATCACATAGTTGATCTATGTAGTACTTCGATACAACTAGGTTATGAAGCTAAGGATTATCTTCGAAAAGCCAATTTGGAAATTCAATGGTCTAATAACGATGGACAAAGATCCAAATAGAAAAACGAAGCATCTCTAAATTGTATCTTTTGTATACTGAAGATTTCATGTCTGTTTTCCAATGCTAAGGTGCCCTTTACAGGGACATCAAATTGATTATCTCTACACCTGTCTCTTTCTATAGCTATTCAATAAACAAAGATAGACATATTTTAAACAGTAATTAAATTTTAATTGATGTTGTTAACTCAGTTTGGTAATTGGACATTTATTTATATAAACATATGTGCATAATGTACTTCAATCTCGAAAATATTATTAATAGATTGGATCGTCAATAGTTTGATAAAATAAAATAATACCTACCTAACGTTGACAAAGACACCTTAGAGACAGAAACTATTTGATATCCTAACGTGTAATGAGTGGCCATTCGAGGTAGGACAACACCTTGCAAATTGCACCTTCTCTGAGTCGGGAATCGAGGTGACAACTTGCGTCTAGAGTCCGTTTTTAAGTTTTGGGTAGATATTAACACAATAAGGATGTTTCCTGGGTAAAAAAAAATAATTCTAATTAGTCTGCCAGTTAGATTATCAAAAAATATTGGACACGTATTTTTTGCTTTACCAAATCAGTCACAATTGCCGAAGATACAGCGCGACTAAGTTCAGGAGTGGACTAACTAAGCTCGTGACGTCAATTGTTACTAAAAAGTGTACCCCACCGTGACGTCACGCGGAACTTTAACCATATTGTCGTATCTTTTGTTTAATTGACAAAAGCAAAAAATACGTGTCAAATATTTTTTGATAATGTATATGACGGACTAAATAGTTTTTTTTCAGGAAACTAGCCAATTTATTTCAATTTAGAACCTGGCCTAATGATACAAGTTTTTCACACTATTCATGAAACTTATAATCAAAAGAACGTTATATAATACATGCGTAAGAGGAATTAAACGGTAAACTTGCCACTCTGCTGGTGTCGTCAGGCACGATGAGGTAGGTCTCGATGTTGTGGTCCTTGAGGTAGGCGTTGCGCAGTCCACCGAAGCCTGGCTCCACCTTATAGTCGTCGCCCAGACATTTGAGAGTCTCCTTCGTTACGTGCACGCGGCTGTATAGGTATATTTAAATTACATTCCAGCGCTTTTAATGATTTGAAAGCTGGAGGTAAATACTTAGAAGTAAAGTCTAAAGTGCCGTGCAAGTCTCAAGTACAATAACACCAAGTTAGGCATCCCTGCCATATATTGTTTCTCTTTAAACTCATCTATATATAGATTTTTTAAATACGCTGCAATGAAGTGGCTGCCACGTATTTTACGCTGGCCACATGGGATGAGATGCTTATTGACCCCACGATGTTTTCCTTCACTAAATGCAAAGACCTTGGCTATAGCGTCTGACGTCACTGCCACCGAATTCTGCCGCTGTTGCAATTAATGTAGGTGATGATGAAGGTGTGACAAACATACCCAGCGACCCCGCCGCTCTCCATGTAGTTGGCGAGGGTGACGTCATTGGACCACACGTCGAACTGCCACTTGCGGAGGCCCAGCACCACGCAGTGCACGCGCCCCGTGTGGATACCCACCCGCATGTTCACGTTCACCGCCATCACCTCACGCACCAGCCTGCAACATACACGTACTCATGCAGGAAATACTGCCGAACTAGCAATAATGGGAAATGAAAGAAGTACTGAGAACCGATAGTAGTGGAGCATACGAGCGGTCCAGCGCCCCTTTAGACAAGCGATTCTTTCTGTCAGCGTGACTGCTGCATATAAAATCAGAAATTCCGCATGCATGTGGAAAATGCAGCGTTTGTCCTGATGGACCGTTCTTTGTAGACCTAGAGACGCCTACGTCCGGCAGTGGATAACTACATGTAGACAATGACATTCAAAAAAAATACGATTAACTTTTTCGGGATTTTATAGTTTGTTCTAGATACTTAGCAAAAATTACATGATCTATTCTTATCCCTTTTACATATCACACAACATAGAAGACAGCACATATACAGAGTGTAACTGTAACAGATTAAGATGCTAAACCGTTAAACGGTTTGTTCAGAATCGTTTTCTGAATCGATTTATGTAACTTTTAATATAGATAT
Organism: Achlya flavicornis; assembly: GCA_947623365.1. NCBI lineage: Eukaryota > Metazoa > Arthropoda > Insecta > Lepidoptera > Drepanidae > Achlya > Achlya flavicornis. The sequence goes on along the minus strand of OX392471.1, from coordinate 18,157,492 downwards.
TTAAAGTGACATAAATCGATAATATTATGTAATTAATCTAAGCTTGTTTTGAAAAGAGTAATAGCTGAGTTTATTGCCGGCTCTTCTCAGCAAATACAACCTTCCGAACCGGTATTAGAGTATTAGAGTCAGACTTTTCATAAGTGCCTGCGAAGGTCTATTTGAATAAATGATTTTGATTTTTGATTCAGTAGGCGATTCTGAACAAACCGTTCAAAGATTTAGCATCCAAATTTGTAACACGTTGTATATGAAAGTATTCGAGAAGCTCACGCAATAGCATCGATCATGTCGAGGCCCATCTCGACGCAACACTTGGCGTGGTCGTCGCGCGCCTCCGGCAGCCCCGACACGCAGTAGTAGCAGTCGCCCAGCAGCTTGATGCGCAGGCAGTGGTGCTCCGCCGCCAGACGGTCGAAACTGTAACAAATTATCACTCAACTTGTCGAACATGCATTTGTATGTTCAAAATAGAAAAGTGCATAGGTACGGTAAAAAAAATTAAATGCAACAATATCTATTGTTTATATACCTACAGGGTTTCAAGAATCTAAAACAATAAAAAATATGTGTTTTCTTTTGCATCGAGCTTGTGAGTTAGATTTGGCCATACAATCCCATCTAAAAATCTACGTTGTACCTACCTATAATTTGAAAATCAAAATGAAGTATTTCATTATCCTATTGACTTATTTTATCGGGAAATGAGACAATATTATGCTAATGTATACCATATATACGTGATATATATTGTGATATAAGTGTACACATACATTGCAAGTTAAATAAAAGCTTGTAAAAAGGAAGCTAAAGCAATATTGCTAATGGAATTCATTTTTACGTATTCTCGGCAGATCCTCACATAGTCACTCACTACCTATATACTACCTACTCAATAATAATTAAAAAATATAAAATTCATTAAAATATTCGAAAAGGATCCGCTGTGAATTCGAAAAATCTATTCCATTACCAATATTTCTTTAGCTTAATATTCAGCATTCTGTTTTTTTGTAGAATAGATTGGGTTTTGTCGAGGTAACATACATAGTACCGGTCGGCGAGACCCGCTCGCCTCGGAGCGGGCATCAGCTGCGGGTTGCGGCACGAGTCGACTTCATTACTCCCCGGTCTCCCCGCAATTGCTCACCGTAAAAGTGCAATAAAGCGCATTGAAAATTACGAGCGTCGCTTTAGCTCCCGATCGAGGGTAATTGAAATTCACACGCAGCCGCCCCGCGCTGACGCCGCCCGTCTCTACGCTCGCTGAGATTTATTTATCGCTTTTAAACTCCCTTTTATTTATCGAAGAGACACTTTAATTGAATTTGTTGTATATTAAATGATGCATCCGGCATATTGTTTCAGAATGTACGTCATTAACGCGGGAGGAGAGAGCGTGGTGCAGGCCCACCCATTAGCCGGTGGCATCGCGCCGCTCCCGCACCATCCTTTCGCGTGTCCGGCGTCGCGCGGGCTTATTTTGATGGATTGCCCAATCACCCCCCACCACTTTATCATCGAGGAAATGATAAATATGCCCGGTTAGATGCGCCCCACAGCTCTATGTATTTAGGAGAGAAATAATGGAATTTGTAATGCTGTACTGTTTCAATAGCTAATCAACTTTTAAAGCTATCAGTTTCAAACATGGTAATTCACCATAAGAGGAAGAAGACACGCCAAATTTATCGCATCATAAGAGACATAAGCAGCGGCGACAATGAAGCTGTTAATTTTGCGAGCAAATTGTCAGGAGCCAAGCGGTTCAGGAGTACATTATTCAGTTACGTGAGACAAGCGACACCGCACGGAGCCTCTGTCCCGCCTCGAGGGCCGAGGGCTGAGTATTAGAGTCGGTGTCACGGGCGGCCTTTTGTTGACTCACTTTGTGAGAAATCCCCTCGTCAACTGCCGCACAAAGCATATAAGTACAGAAGCTCCATGCGACCTGATTAAAGGCTCACGTAGCCACTCAATGTGGTAAATGCAACGTGTTTACGAGAATACATTACAGCACTCTGTTTCAATGCTTGACGCTCGCTTGACGTATGCACATGCACATGTCGAGTTTAGGTAATTATAATAGCTAAAGCCACTAAACTCCGACCTGTAGCTGTCTTGTATCGGAAGGGTACGCTAATCACTGTCGCAGCACGGGTCCCCGGGGTGTCGCGTTACACGGGTAAATAAATACCCTCTTACATTCTTATTAGATGACAAAAAGCTTATTTGAACAAACGAGATATTTGAGAGATTGAATCTGGGCATCTAAAAATAAACCTAGAGGTTACCTGTGTTTGAGTTGAAAACAGCTTACAAGCTCACACGGAGAGTTCCGACATTTCAATATATATATATATTATGGGGTGTATACTGTATATGTCGTTTGAGGAAGCATTACCTTCGTCATCTTAAATAAGACCGGCTTTAAATTGTTTTTAGGCATTCAGAGCAGCTCCGTTCGACCGTCGTTAGGCCGATGGGTCCCTTAGATTAAATCAACAAAGGCAACAATGTCACTCAATATCACATTATTGTGTAACATTACTAGGTATATCTTATCTTTATACAGGTTGTCTCAAAAAGTAGTCCATAGAGATACCATTGGTCAGTGACGAGTCTTCAGAGTTGTTGATATATTTGTGTATTATTGTTTCTTCACTCCCTTGAATGATTTGATTTGTCTGGGAGTTGCAATTCCTCATATACTTACACAAAATTAAAATAATAATAAGAAGCTCAAACTTTTTTTAAATAATAATTGAACTGTTTTACAAAAAACTTAAACCGACTTCAAAGTACACTAAGAAGTAATCAAATCCTGATCTAATGACAATGGGACCAAACGGAAACGGGGACGGTGTACCATTCCAAACAAAAGAAGAATTTTCCAAATCGGTTTATAAATGAGGAAGTTATGTATGAGGCAACAAACAAAAAAAAAACAACCGAATTCAGAACCTACTCCTTTTTTTGAAGTCGGTTAAATATATTACCGATTCTCTTTCCGATATTGTTAAAAGAAACTTCTACGTTTCTACCCTTCCATCCGTGATCTTGACATTGCCTCCAGTCGTAGTAACTTCTCAATAATTGTTGACACAACACGTGCACCAGCACTCCTACGATCTTCCTCTTCCCATACCTACCTATATCAATCTTCTTGTTTACCACTTTTGTACTCCCATGGTAGGTAAGCCATGGGAGTAGTCATCACAATGACATATAAATTCACATCGGCCCAATGTTCCCGCATATAGCACGGATTGAGTTTGAACATGACTGCACAGTGACAGTACCTAATAGCTTGCGAGCCATTCATGGCCGAGGCAATGCGCCACGTCTCGATTAATGCATAATTGAATCCTCTGCGAGATCCGTTGTTCGGGGATCAGAACATTGTTTCATTCAACGATGACGCGATCTATTGGCTATTAGTGACCTGAGTCGGCTGAATGAAAAGCGTTTCGTCAAGCGGCGTATGGGAGGCGCATTAATTAAATCTTCGGTAGCTGTCCTTCTAGCAACAGTCAGAAAACTGATTCAAAACAGCATTAAAGACGATGCTTAGCACTGGCATACATAGCGGTGTTTTCCTCATGGAGTGTTCTGATGGGTGGCAGGTCGCATGTGATCCACACTCCGCAAAACGCGACAAACTCCCACTCAGGCCCAACTCTTACACACAGATTAATAGGATAATGTAGAAAAATAACAAAGTTGCTTACTAAAAAACCCTCGTCAATTTAAATTATAGCTCGTGATTGTGTAAGCTGCGATAATGAGGGAAGCGCGACCCGTCGCTTGCTGGAGGCTCCATAGGTAGCTAATGTCATTTATTATTCAACAATCACAGATTTTGCTCATAATACAGTCGTTGCGCCCTCCTGCCTCGATATTTACTCGCGGAACTTTCCTTGTATGTTTTTCTATCGTATTTCATTTCTTCAACAATTCCGATCGACTGCCCCGGTGCGGATATAATAACATCAACATCAGAAGATCTATGTTGATATGCGATAGCAAATCTTATACATTGTTGTGAATAAAAATTAAGGATTTTAGTTGATCAACAAGAGATGGAACAATTTCAAAGTGGAGTTCAAATGAAGTGAGTGAAAGTACCTTTCGACGAATCAGTAAATTTCTTCTTCTACCACTAAAAATGACTCGGTTCAAAGCAATCTGAATTCTATGACAATTGTTATCAGAAGCATACCGCCTCAAAATAGTTTCCACACTTAAGGCATAGGTATGTTAAAAATTAGGGTACCTGTCAGTTATAGCAAAGAATTTGTGCCGAAGATATGACCAACCCGCGTGTCGCGTGATGAGTATAGGTACTTACCAAGCGTCCTTCACCTTAAGAAATAGTCCTAGATTCTATTGTAAAAGACTCACCGCGCGAAAAGCTCGTTGAGAAGGCGGACCAGCTCCTCTGCGGTGCACTGGTCTGAGAGGGATGTGAAGCCGCAGATGTCCGCAAACAAGATGCTGGGCAGAGAGAGACAGCATTAGTTATGATATAGACGGAAGGAACATTAGAAATGGCTAGAAATACAGCATAGAATTCTTCAAGAGTTCTTTGCAAGCATACGTATGTAGGCTACGGTAACCGCTTATTATTAGGCGGTTAAGAAAAAAACCTTATGGTTAAAAAAATGATTTTGTAATTAAGCTTTGCGATAACATAACTCGGAATACGAAATCAATAGATACAAAACGATTAGGAACTTAAGTGTACATATTATAAAAAAATGCTTTTTTTTATATTTAATGGGTTTTCCCTTGTCCACAATCCCGCCTGATGGTAAAAGAAGATGTAGTCTAGGGTGGACCGCGCGTTGGGTACGGTTAAAAGCCTGTTCACTCTGGCCTTGAATAGACCCATGTTATAAGTGTCTGGAAATACGTAGTCCGGGAGAGCATTCCACAATTTGGCCGTGCGTATAAGGAAAGAGGAAGCGAAACGCTTGGTACGGCAAGATGGAATGTCGACGACGAAGCGGTGGAGACCATACCGACGCTTAGAGGTCATATAGAAAAAACAATAATAGGAATGTAAAGGTAAGCATAAAGTTAATGTAGCATGCATTACTCAGAGTTCAGTTTTCCCCCCTGAGGGGGATTCTCTCAGGGGGGATTTTAGGAATAAGCCCTTTATTCAGACTTAGGTGTTGCACGATATTATGTAGTCATTTTCTGTGTTACATATATAAAGATATAAATATAGAAATGATATGTTTTTATAATTTTTGAGCGACTCGTCAATGTATCAAACAAATCTAAAATAGCCCACCCATTCATTGCGACGTAACACAATTTGACGTAAATTACAAACTGACATAGTTTCAAGAGCAGCATTAGTTAGTGCTCACTTAGCACTCAACAAGGTTCGCCAAACCCTTCAAGTTGACGACAAATCTACATGAACCTCTAACTACAATCAAAGGCCTAGTAATTAATAGTTCTCAGTTCAATCCAGTTAGATATTCTGAAGAGGACGAAAGGGAATTACCATTGCCGATTAAAATAAGTGGCCATGGAGTGGGAAGGCGCTGTGTAGGGTTGGCGGATTGCTGCCTTTTATAGACGCGCGGACAATCCACATTTTAACGTTGCTGACTTAGCATTAGTTATTAACTGAATAACGCCCTGGTTTTGCACAAATATTGAAAGCAGGTAAACGCTGTGAACAGGAATATATACTCGACACGATGTTAAATGACTTCTATACATTTTTGAAAAATTGCAGTTACATTTAACCGTCGAGTGAGGGGTCAACAGCCCAGGGGGCCTACCACAAGCTCTTAAAACAAGGTTAAAATAACCTTATTTGTGTTTTGTCTTGTTTTGACGCCGGATGTCAAAGAGGGACAAAACACAAATAAGGTTATTTTAACCTTGTTTTAAGAGCTTGTGGTAGGCCCCCAGAACAGACGACGCAGCTCATTAGTGACGAAACTGCAACTCGAGTTTTGTATGAAAGCACAGATGTTGCAAATAGTTTGAAACGAAACGTTTGATTAGTTGCATCGACACTGTCTTACGATAATAACGTCAATCGAATTTCGTATAGTTACCTACTACTTACTACTACTACTAGTTTAGTATTAATGCTAAATTAATAATTATTGTGAAATAGTTTCATCGCGAAATGATTGCTCCGTGTGTGGACGGATTTCAAACTAAGTCTGAAACGAGTTTCGTTGCAGTTGGTTTGCGCCGTGTAATCTGGGCCTAAGTGCATAACGGACCGCTGCTCAACGTCCGCCCACTGCCCAAGTAAAAATTTGCATGTTAATTACCAATTAATTAATTATAACAGTTCACTATACAAATATTTTTCACTATAAAAGCGTTAAAGTACCTAGTATACAATCTGCGAAGGTTGTATCTAAATAAGTTTTCATTTTTAATACAACCTTTTTTTGGTGACTGTACTTTTAGTTGACTGTACTTGCATTTTCTTCGAATATACTAATGTATACCAAATATCAAGTCAATCCGACCACTGGAAGTGGGTGAAATTCGACTTGCAAGATTCCACCCGAAAGAACAAACATACATTACATACATACATTGCAAGTTAAATAAAAGTTTGTAAAAACAGCTTGGGCTTTCAGTAATGCCCGTGGAGACCATAGCATACCCGGCTGGCTACCACCCTCCAGTTGAAAATGTTTCGCAAAAGATCTAGCTGTGTATTCCGACAGATCTATCTGTGATTAAGGTGAACTGTGGTCAAATATAAGTCTACAATAGAAAATCAAAGTTCTCCTCATCCAAAATTCTCCTCATCCAAAATGGAGGCATTCTGCCTCCAGGAGAGCCTCATGTTAGGAGAATTTGCCAGCAAGATTGACAAAAATAATATTTTTTTTTATTCTTTCCTCTTTTCAAATGTCAAAAATTATGTCAAAATTAACATTGACAATAATCAAGAGACTAGCATTGAGTCAGTAATTGAGTAGGTAATACTTATTCTTTTTCCGAATTACGGCAGATCTTATGCATTTCATCAATTCCGAATCCTTTATTGCATAAAATTTTATAAATGAGTTTATTTAGTTTGATCTAACGAAAAGGAATTAGGTACGTAGGATCTGCCGAGAATTTGGAAAATGAATTACATTTACTGTTTAGGCCCCATGACAAACAGCAAATTAATTACCGCAAGTTTCCACACAATCACAAACAGGCAGTTAATTAGTTGCAACTAATGAACAATAACTTGTCGTAGACAATAACATAATACAAATATGCAACACACGCTATCTATGTCAATAATTAAACTAAACTACTAATTGATTAACAGACAATTGTCAGAAGACATCATAGAAATGGGTATCCTAACTAATATTATAAATTCGAAAATGAGTTTGTTTGTTTATTTGTTTGTTACGCCTTCAAGCCACAACTACTGAACAGATCATCATGAAATTTGGCATGCAGATAGCCTGTGGTATGGGGAAGGACATAGGCTATATTTTATCTCGGGAACGCGGGTGAAACCGCGCGAGAAAGCTAGTTTCTTATAAAAGGAGGGAATCAAATGGTTCCATTGAAGTGCGAAACAGTAATTCATTAAGTGGAATACAAGACTATACCTACATGTGTAGTTGTAGTAGCTCTCTCTCTGCACTTGTATCCCCTGGCTGAGTGACAATGTACATATATTCGGAACGTAAATTTCAATTAAATAAATTCAAAAGCTTAAGAGTTTAAGTGTTTACCGAATTAGTGGTAAAGAAACGTGCCTAATCTGAAGAAATTAGCTTTGATTTGATATAGCTTCCAACCGAATATTCTTGGTATCACATCACAGGAGAACCCTATCAATAACGAAGTCGCTCCAAATAAAGAACGAGCATCGAATACGTGATTCGTTTTCCAACTCAAGAATCTCCCGTTGTTTAAGTCGTTGGTGCTCATCTGAAAGTATAATGACAGAAAATATAGGATTTACATTCGTAATGATGACTTACGGGGCGCCGCAGCGCAGCCGAGGACACGTATCGACAAACTCTGTGTATATAGAGCTCACTGATTGATTTTGATTCATATATCGACGCACATCCCATATCAATGGTAAATGAATGAAAGGAATGTTATATTGTCGCGGAGGGTGTAAAATAGGGGATGAAAGTATGTTTCAGAATACGTCTCTTTTGACGATATGAAAATCAGTATTCCATTTTTTTATATATTTTTTTTATACTACTTAGTCGGTAAACAAGCATACGGCCCGCCTGATGGTAATCGGTCACCGTAGCCATATGGACGCTTGCAACACAAGAAGCATCGCTCACGCGTTACCGACCTTTCCCCCCACCCCTATGAGCTCTGCCGACCGTACTCACGCAAAGGAACACAACTTTACACAACAAAAGTTATTTGGCTGCAGTATTCTGTAAGGTGGAGGTACTTCCCCAGTCGAGCAGCTCTTTGAGCGAATAAACGCTTTGCTCTACCTCTCTCAAAATTTTCTCTCCATATTTTATATTCCAATTAAAAATACTTTCTACACTACGAACGTCATATTACGTGCGCTCCAATAAGTGGCGGCCTCAAACACGCGGCTTAGAGATTCTAAATAAATTTAAACTATAGGTATATTATAATCCTCTGTGCTAAGGAGCCATTCCTTGCGTGCAGCCTGCAGTGCCGTGCTGTGACCGGGGATGCACAGATAGACCCGCACTATTAGGTATACGGGGTGTATACGACAATACGACATTAAATGAAACCACGTAAAGGACTCATCTATACGATCAAATTTTACTATGGACTAACTTCGAAATTTTGCCGAGGAGACATGTATGTAGGTATTCTTTGTAGGTAAGAACGTAGTAATATTTTATTGTTTTGTTTTTTATTAGATGTTAGCGTTCTGTGTTGAATTGGCATAGACTACAAATTTGTATGTTTTAACACAGATTAAAAATAAGTAAATATGGTGGTTGGTGTGCTTTTTTAATTTTAGTTCTTTTTTCAATAAGTACTTAATTTATTATTATTTCTTATGTTTCATGTTTTCCTTAATATTATGTACAAATTTTTATTTTGTCACTGATGGCAGCGACAGAAAATCAGTGCTGCTACCCGGTTTCGGAATAGCAGTGTAATACTGAGTCGCTGACCAATTTTGATATCACACAACACTACTCTGTTTTTTTTACGCTTTGTGTCTGATTTTATATTTATGTAATATGTGGTGTTGTGTGTATCTCAAAATAAACTTATTTTCTTTTCTTTTCTTCTTTTTTTTTACCTTTTGTATGTAAAACAAAAAATATTATAGAAACATTAATAAAGATTGTAAAAAAAAAAAAAAAATTTAAAATATGTAACCTTGCTGAGTTTCTTGCCTGTTCTTCTCAGTTGAAGGCCGACTTACGAACTGGCGGTAACTTCAGTAGCTTTGACCTTCATAGGTGCCCTTCTAGGGCCTAAATTGAATAAATGGCTTTGACTTTGACTTTGACTTTGACTTTGAATCAACAACATTTGCTAATAGGTTGCAAAGGGGGAACCTAGTTTTGGGAAAGGGGCATCGCAAAACTATCAATTTCACAGACGTATGGTAGCTCGAGTGTGTGGTTATATATTATTATGTGTAGGAAGAGGATCAAAATTCAAAATTCAAAATTCAAAATTCAAAATCATTTATTCAAATAGACCTTCGCAGGCACTTATGAAAAGTCTGACTCTAATACTCTAATACCGGTTCGGAAGGTTGCATTTGCTGAGAAGAGCCGGCAATAAACTCAGCAATTACTCTTTTCAAAACAGGCTTAGATTGATTACATAATATTTACATTCTAATCGCACTGAAAACAATTGCGTGCCCCGGCGTGGCGGCAAAATTACAAAGTAGACTGAAAGAATATTTAATAAGTAAATAAATAGCAAACTTAAGCAGACCAGCCCCCACAAGCAGCACCTGTTCACAAGTATGGCAAGGCGCGTGTGGCAGCCATCGCCCTCCTCGCCATATTGGAGGGAAGTGAGCGACCCGTCACACGACGCCGCGATCGATGCGCACTTTTACTATATTGCCCATATTTCCATATAAAAGTTGTTTGAAATGTTAAAATTACACGTTTAGAAATTCATGAAATGTTTGCTTGAGAGCTTGAGCTTTATTCAGCAAATATAAAACAAAGGTTGATTGATCTGGTATTTCGTTATTTGCTGTGTCTATTGTTTGCAGATAGATAATTTTCAAAACAAATGAGAGATGCTTGTTTGCTCTACCTAAGTATTATAGAAAAATAATTATTGTAAAGCGGATCGAATCGTCTCAAGGATTAGGCTCAGAGGCTCAGCCGAGTTGTAATCAAGGAGCCGTCAAAGAAATATACTTTGTACGTAAAGTTTAAGTAAACTGTCCTCTTCAGCGGATTCTCATACAACTTAAGTAAAGAAAACATTCATTTGCAGCGAAAAAAGACGCCTGAAAGCTTGTTTAATTTGAAAAATAAATAGAATCGCTTCGTTGTTTCGGAGCGCTCGGACTTTTAAATGGGATTTCGAAATACACGAAAAAGTATTTTAAATTGTGAAACAAATTAGTTTACCTAAAATTGTGAGCAATTGTGAGCTAACAACTAATTAATGAATACGTGAGCTATTATTTTAACTTTAACAAAATCATACCGAACCGTAACAACACTCGCGTTACTATAATACGACGTACAGTACAAGCCGGCCATATCTGCCTGTGTCTGTGTGTATCAGATTGTGTCTGGGTGGTGCCGGGCAAAGGATTAACATGTCACATTGTAGCTCATGCTCGGATTGAGCATGGCTCGTTGTCATCGAGCACGGTCTTAAAGGACTATACCACTAAAGCTTATAACTGTTACAATGGGCACAACAATCCTTTATGCACAAAGAGCGCAACGACACGCTTGCTGCTAGGACCCGCTCGCCTCCAGAAAGCTCGAGTGTTGTTCGTCTCAACAATTAGGTACATTAAACCATTTATAAATTAATGATAAACACACCTGTTCTTACAAACGTAGGTATTTCTAACGAACGGTCGAGAAAAAGTAAATTAGGGGCTGTTTCTTGTTTTCATAGTAAATAATATTGTTTTATTTGAAACGGAGGCCCCATCTGGGGAATTAAGAAGAAATTAAAGGTAGGCTTTGTTTGGGGTCTCGGGGAGGTGCACCCCCGTCCTTTGGCGGGCACAATTAAGTACTCACGTATCGTTATCATTTACTGATAAAGCAATACATTGGATATGTATTGATATATTAAAATAAATCGAAAAACAACATCTTCTAACCCAAAAAATGGGGTTGAGCTTTAGGTATATTAAAATAAAGGGAGGAAACCAAACCTAGTGTTATTTTGTTATTTACATTTTGGAGTACTGGCCTGTCTGATTATCACCATGCTGAAAATCTGTTACCACGCACCTGGCTGTGTTTCTACAACTACTGAATTTGAGAGGTAGTTCTCTTAATGATAAATGATGACGTGCAAGAAGGTGGTAAGCACACAAAACCTATAAGGGTCCCTGGTAATGCCAGCTAACCAGGTGGGTACTACATATCCTGCTACCGTGCAAGTCATCACAATTTTAACCTATGCTATTCGTCACGTACAATACAGTAGGGACCCACTTTCCTATTGATAATATTTATCTATCCATCTATGAAATAACAAAATAGAATTCAATTTATATATAAACTAATGTCGTCCGTTACACACGGAATACAAATGGGAATCGAAGCGGCCCGGTACAAAGGGGGACTCAACTATGAGTCTATATGAGACGTGAAACCTGTGTTGCATGCACAACTCTCATTCACATCTGGAAATTGCGTCTGCAATGCTCTCTATTGTGGACAATAGAAAGCACGGCGAGTAGCAGGGAGCTTTCAGATAATATTATTATATACACCTACGCATCAGACTGATAGCCAGCAACATAATTATTCTGTAAAAAGAGAATACCAGAGAATATTATGAACGGTCACAATATTTTGTTATTCAACATCAATCTCGGCAGCGCGTTATCTCTCTACGTTTTAATGGGTGTTTTTGTTTTATTTTCCGAAGAAATATGGTGTGCAGGAGCGAAGCGGTTTTCACAGAGAATGGTGACGAATATTGGCGAAAATGTTTCGATATTCGAACACGGAGCGACACCTGCGTCGTTACCGCGGAATATTCTTTTTCTATTTACTACACCGCCATAAGCCATTACTTGAACGTTGGGAGAAATTCTCGAATAAAATTTTGTTTCATCGTCGTTTTCGTTCTGTGCATCTAAAATAATTGTACTGACAGCTTTACCCGATATATTGCAGCTCCTATTTACTTTAGAATGTCATAAAATTTTTCTTTAGGAATATTTTCTATTACATATACCCAAAGCTGTTAAAATTTAACTTAAAACCATTTCCGGGCTCGAATTCTCAATATAAACAATTGCGTATGTTTAAATGAAGTAAAGTTAGATCCGACGGCGAAGACTTCCTGCGGAAGGAACAACAGTTCAACAAGTTGTTTTAATTATTAAAATTCCCCGAAAAGCAGCGCACGCAATTATCAAAGTTTCCTTCGTCGAGTGAGTCGCGTAACGAGGAGCTTAGCGATGTAGAGCTCACAGAAGAAGGCGTTACTGCGACTCTATATTAAGAAAGATACTTTGTAAAATGTGTACAATTTTTTTTTATACCTGGAAATGTGGCTAATAAGCATACGGCCCGCCTGATGGTAAGCGGTTACCGTAGCCTATGGACGCTTGCAACACCAGGGGTATCACTCGCGCGTTGCTGACCCTGCAGAAATCTCTTCACGCCCATTTGAAGAACGCCATGCTGTACTCCATTGGGAAAACCACGGCGGGGAGCTCATTCCGCAGTCTGAGCATCCGCGAAAGGAAGCTCCGTTGAGCCCGCACAGTACGAACCGATTCTGGTTTCAATGTGTGAGGATGGACTCCCCGTCGATGGCAAGAGTTGCGATGGCGGAAGGTAGACGTGGGCATCAAGTCGAACAATTCCTTAGAACATTCTCTGTTGTTCAAGAGGTAGAACACTCATAAGGAGGCAAAGACTCTCCTCAGACTGAGGGGCTCTAAACCGTTTGTGAGCTCGGGATCGTCAACATTTCTGATAGCACGTCGCTAAACCAGTCTAAAGGCTGGAATCCAAGTGCTCCCGCCCAAAGATGACAGCAATACTCCATATGAGGCCAGACTTGCGATTTATAAAGTTGTAGCCTTTACCCCGATGTGAAGAACTGCCTCGCTCTGTTGAGCACTCCGAGCTTCTTTGTGCATCTTTGTGCAAACTAATTTCAGTTGCTAACTAAGCAACTAAAGCAATAAGCAATATCAAAAGTTCAGTGTTATATATCCGACTGCAGGTTCTCGTTTTCAGAATTCTGTTGGTATTCTAGATATTAATATTCAATGCGGAAGCTGTCCGTTCCGTTCAATTAGAACTATTGCGCTGGAGGCCTCCGCACCACAAATAGTCGCATAGCACTGCTATACGACTAGTAGCTGTACAAGTGGTCGCAGAGGGGTGAGTCAATATGACTTCACAAAGCTTATATCCGATAGTCAGTGAGCTACGCCTATTCACTTAACAAGGAGTGAGTTTTATTAGATCATTTTACATCATCAATTTCCTGGTCATCATCTAAACTGCTAAACGGCTTAGTACAGTTTATTTCTTAAAGTCACGTAAGAGAGCGTTTATTCGCTTAAAGAGCAGCTCGACTGGGGAAGTACCTCCACCTTACAGAATACCGCAGCCAAATAACTTTATGCTGTGTAAAGTTGTGTTCCTGCGCGTGAGTATAGGTCATATAGGTCGTCGTCATTGTAGATATGGTATAAGAGCTAGCAACGTCGCGAAAAAAAGAACTTTAGTAAGGCTGGTTTTTTGATATTTTCTTACGCATTAAAGCCTGATAGAGATGCGCCAAGTCTGGCAGCTGGGAGTGGTTGCGTTTGCTTTTGCGCATCCTATTTGTACTAGTGAAAATTTCGGATTTTTAACCCATTAAACCATTTTAGTACGAATAATTTTCTCTTCACCATTTTCTACAGCCTTTTAGCAACCTAAACTTAAATCGACAGAGCGTTATGTGGTTGCTAACTATGTGCCAGATGCTATTTTAGTTGTGAATCTTGTGAAAGCCATATTTTCTTCTAAACCATTTTCTAAGAGCTGAAATTTCAACATTATATAGTTATGCTATCAAAGAACCTAAAATTAATTTGCCAGACGGATATCTGGCTGCATAAGGGTACACAGACTAATTTAAGATCTGTTCAAGAACATTGTGTTAATCGAAAATAAACCTTATGTCATCGGGACAGGTTCCAAATTCAATTGTTTAATCTCAACCCACAATTTTACTTGAGCTTTGGTTGACTTTCTGAAATAAAAACCTTGGCTGCCTTCTTTCCACCAAAAAAGTGCGAGGAAGCTAAGCAGTGAGCGAGATTATACTTAAAGCTACGAAACTAATGTCAGAACCATGTACCGGAAGTGGAATTCGAGACCCAATCAATAGCAGCAATGAACAAAATGCTAACTTGAAAAAGTAAATTTTAAACCAGAACCATTCGAAGGAAAAAATAATATAACTTTATTTTCAAAATCAAAATAAATAAGTAATTTATTCAGGTTAGGCCCTGATAAGGCACTTATGAACGTTACAGTTGACTCTATCGACGATTCGAAATACACTTAAAACTGAGAAATCTCCGAAAATATGTTGTACTAGTTGTCCCCCGCTGTTTAACCCGCGTTCCCGGGATAAAAATTAGCCTATGTCCTTCTCCATACCATAGGCTATCTGCATGCCCAATTTCATGATGATCCGTTGAGTTGAATCGTTGAGGCGTGAAGGCGTAACAAATAAACAAACACACTTTCGCATTTATTATAATATTAGTTAGGAAGTTAGGATGTTAGGATTAGTTATCAATATTTTAATATACACTATGTATCAGTAAGTTGAATAGTTAGGCCGACTTGTTTGGCTCGACCTGTGTGCACACCTTAGTGCAGTTGCTATTTCACCCGTTACTAAAACTTTTAATTTATTAATACTGTAGGTGTAATTAAAGTGATAATTTTATTGTAAAATTACAACAATAAACCTATCGGGCACATGAGAAGTTTCTTGCGTCGCTTCTTCTCCTCATATTTTTTTTTTCATTTAGATAACACGGTGGTTTTTACTTTTTAAAATACTTTTTTTTTACTGACTGACTGACTGACTGACTGACTGATATATCAACGCACAGCCTAAACCGCTGGTCCTAGAGACATGAAATTTGGAGGGTGTATTCTTTGTGAAGTGTAGGTATCCACTAAGAAAGGGTTTTTCGAAATTCCACCCCTGAGGGGGTAAAATAGGGGATGAAAGTTTGTATGAAAGTCCGTCAGTTTCGAAGTTAGGATGTTCAAAATAAGTATTTAGGCTGACGATTGAAAATTAATTTATAGGTGTCTCAGCGTTTGTGATAATTCCACCCCCAAAGGGGGAAAAAAGGGTATGAAGTTGGGTAAGCAAGGCCTTCAATTCCACAAAAAACTCAACTAAATGTATTATTAAACAGTGTAGGTATCCAGTAAGGAAGGATTTTTGGAAATTTCACCCCTAAGGGGGTAAAATAGGGGATGAAAGTTTTAATGCAAGTCCGTCAGTTTTGAAGTTAGGATCTTCGAATTTTGTGTATAGGCTGACGATTGAAAATTAATGTAAAGTTATCTCAGCGTTTATGATAATTCCACCCCCGAAGAGGGAAAAGGGGATTAAGTTGTATATGAAAGTACTTCATTTCAACAGTAAACATCACTAAATTTATAATTATACAGTGTAGGTATCCACTAAAGAAGGATTTTTTAATATTACACCCCTATGGGGTAACATAGAGGATGCAAGTTTGTACGAAAGTCCATCAGTTTCGAAGTTACGACCTTCAAATTTTGTGTTTAGGCTGATGATTGAAAATTAATTTATATGTGCCTCAGCGTTTTTGATAATTCCGACCCCGAAGAAATACAGAAATATCTTCACACCCTTTTTGAAGACCCTCTGGCTAAACTGCTTTGGGAAAGCCACGACGGGGAGCTCATTCCACAGCCTGAGTGTACGCGGTAGAAAACTCCTTTGAAATCGCACAGTAGAAACTTCGGTTCCAATATATGAGTATGAGTCCATACTCATCCGTCGATGGCAAGAGTTGCGATGGTAGAAGGTAGCCCGTGTGAATCAGATCAAACAATTCTTCAGAGAACTGTCCGTTGTACAAGCGATACACAAATAAGAAGGCAGTCTCTCCTCAGACTGACAGACAGACAGAAAATATCTCAGCTGTCTGTAAATTATTGAGAAACTTGTGGATATAGGTCTCCACCCGCGTATTCGTATGTCTGTCTGTCTGTGTGCCATGAGCAAATATCACCTGTCATGAAATGGTTGAGGAATTTGTGGATAGGTCTCATAGCGCAATTATAGATAAATAATCCTGATCTCGACACCTCCCAAAAAAGACATATTTCACTTTCCCATTCATACACGATGCATATTTCTGCCGGTAGATTTTCACATTTTACTAACTCCATAGCAGCACGTCAACGCTGGGCGAAAAGTCACAGCATTAGGGCTGCGTTAATTTCTCATGTTCTTGATATTTGTGGATTAAAACAATTACAAGACGTTACGTATTATAGTGGTGTCCTTACATCAGAAATTAATAAAATTACAATACAATTATTACATTTATACATTATTAATTAATTACTTAAATTATTCAATATGCCTTTCAATTATGTTTTATTTAATCATATTTCCTATCTCTTAGACACCGGCAATCTTTGTCTGTGTGCCCTTTGGCATAGGCCTCCTCCAACTCCTTCCATATTGCCCTATCCTTAGCAATCCTCGTCCAAACCCTTCCTCCCGTTATTTCTATGTCATCTTTCCATCGTTTGTTCTGCCTTCCTCTTTTCCTTTTCCCATTTCCCAAAAAACAAAAAAAAATATTAAAGTGGAGATGGACAGGCCACACACTGAGAGGAAAAGACAAGTGGAGTAGAATGGTCACCACCTGGCATCCAAGAAATGGGAAAAGGAAAAGATTATAATTGCAAGGCCCTAAATACACGCTTTTCTACCCAGTTAGTGAAATATAGCGGGCGAGCGCAAAAAGTAAATTTACTTAGTGCTGCGCCATTTCTTGGAACTGCTTTAATTATTTCTGTTGTAATTTGATAACATTTTTAGATCCTTAAGATAAACAATTTGGCATTAAAAACGCAAATTTCCAAAATTCCAAGTTAGCATAGTTCATTTCTGGTGTCTAAACAATTGAAACAAAGAAATTTCACTGTCATTAGTGACAACCAAGTGACGCCTCAGGGGTAGTCAACAGTTTTCTAGACAGTCTTATTATAATTTTAATAATAAATTCATAATGAAACTAAAAGATTTTGATTACTTTACCATAGTAAGATTTCAGCTTTTAGAAAATGTTTTTAATTTTTTTTTCACTACTAATATAGCATACGTAGTTGTAATACGTAAAGTAACACTCTGTCAATTTAAACTTAATTTGGTAAAAAAATTGTTAAAAAAAAGGACGGAGAAATTGATGAAAAAAAATTAAAAAATGTTTCAAACTCCGAAATTTTCACCAGCACAAACAGGATGCGCAGAAGGAAACGCAACCACTTCCGGCTGCCAGACTTGGTGCATCTCAATCAGGCTTCTATGAGCAAGTAAATATAAAAAAATCAGCCATACTAAAGTTCTTTCTCGAAAACGTTGGTAGCTCTCGTACCAATAGGTCGATAACGCGTGAGCGATGCTTCGTGTGTTGCAAGCGTCCATATGGCTACGGTAATCGCTTACCATCAGGCGAGCCGTATGCCTGTAT
This sequence comes from Achlya flavicornis, assembly GCA_947623365.1. Classification (NCBI taxonomy): domain Eukaryota; kingdom Metazoa; phylum Arthropoda; class Insecta; order Lepidoptera; family Drepanidae; genus Achlya; species Achlya flavicornis. Next base: position 18,139,560 of record OX392471.1, on the reverse strand, counting down.
ATCGACTAAGTTGTATAAAAAAAAAAGGCACAGTAAATATCAAGATGGTGTACGGAAACCAAAGTATTCAACAAGTACGCTGAGGTCCGTAAGCCTGCCCACACAATTCGGACTCGGTATTAACGACCACAAATCCGTAATACCGGAGTGTCCCCGGACGGCGCGACCAGCGAGGACGGGGTTGGTAGGTCGAGGGCGGCGGCCGAAATCCTACTTCCATTTGAATATATGCTGAGTTCGCTGATGCCTCAAGTTATTGGCGACAGTAATGAGTTATCACAGGTATGGATTGGATACAAGAGCGGAGGATAAAAAATATATCTAGATAGCAAATCAATAAAATCATATTATACATAATACTATTCTACGAGTAAGGTTACTGAAAAGCCTATTATTTTAATAGGCTTTTGAGTAACATTAGGTACTTTATACCGGTTTATATTTTAGTCTAGGCACTGAGTAAATGTGTCGTTCTTCTTTTTACCCGACTGACCCGGAAGGAGGGTTATGTTTTTCGAGTGTATGTATGTATGTATGTATGTATGTATGTCTATTTCTTTGGCACGCTCTGCAGCCTAAACGGCTTGATGGATTTAAGCATATGAGGTGTCGTTAGATTCGCCTTGACTGTGGGAGTGTCATAGGGTATATTGTTTTTATATGGGGTCTACGGATAAGAAAAGAGGGGGGGTATCAAATACAAAAATTTCGTTATTATAACAATATGGATATCAAATGAAAGATTTTGAACAGCCCATTCCATATATGTATATATTTCAATACTTTTGTGCTACCATTTTGACGTAAACTGCAAAAAACCATGTTTAATGCAAGGACAGTAGGTAGGTACTATGAGCGGTACCGTACGTAACTCAACAGAGTTGCGATGGTTGTTAGCGTTACTTTACCGTACCACTCATTTACTTACTAATACTTATAACTCATTCTGTATAGAACTAAAAAGTCTGAAATAAATTAAATTATTAAAAGAAACAAAAAACCCGACTGCGTAAAACAAAAATTAACTGAAAAGAGAAAAACAAGCTCTGGAATATTACTTGAATGTTATAAGGTATTGCAGTCGGGGATAAACAAATATTACAAAGAAAACACATACCTAGGTTATTGGTTTGTCCCCGACTGCAATACCTTATAACATTCAAGTAATATTCCAGAGCTTGTTTTTCTCTTTTCAGTTAATTTTTGTTTTACGCAGTCGGGTTTTTTGTTTCTTTTAATAATTTAATTTTTTACTGACAGTGTTTTGACATTTTTATATTTTTTGGGTTTTCGAACTACTTATCGATAATTATGCTTTTGATATTTGATGTTTATAAACGTTTATTTTTAACATGTAGGTACCATGTATTCTATAAGGACTAATTAATACTTCTTTCTCTGCCGATTTGTGGTAGTTTTCCAGAAAATACTGTGACATAGTGGCCGTTTTCAGCAGGGACCACATTTTGGATTAGCCCTCTATCAGGCTATTTTATGAAAAACGAACTTAAAAAAATACTGGCTAGAGAAAGTGAAAGAGTATTTTGTACTAATAAGTAAACAAATATATGGACGTATATTCAAAGACTTAAAACATAATCAATAAAATACTCTAATATGACGTATAATAAGAAGAGGACAGGCAATTGTCGGTAAAAAAGAAGAACGACCGAAATACTATACTACGTACATGTCTAGGTATACACGATCGGAAATAACATAATTAAAATTATCTTTTTTACTATATAAAAATAAGTCGGGTTTTCCTTCCTGACGCTATAACTCCAGAACGCACGAACCGATTTCCACGGTTTTGCATTCGTTGGAGAGGTCTCGGGCTCCGTGAGGTTTATAGCAAAGAAAATTCAAGAAAAATTTCAACAGAAAAGCGGGAAAATCTTTTTTCACATACAGCGCCATCTCTGATACATAGCATGTACTACAAACCAATATTTTAATTTTGGGCAGTTATACGTAGGGTAGGGTAGGGTACGGTAGGGTAGGGTAGGGTTGTGTAGGGTAGGGTAGGGTAGGGTAGCACCACGCGAACGAAGTCGCGCCGGGCAGCTAGTTAGATATAAATAAATGGAAAAATAAAGGAACATGCTGTATTCATGATACATGTAGAAACCTAAAATTAGATTATCAAGTTTTACAAATGGCTAAATATATACTTGAATACAGATATTTGAACACACACATTTGTCCTGGGTGGGAATCAAACCAACGAAATTAGTGTAGCAGAGTATCCAACCTGCACGCCAAGCGGCCCGTCGCTAACTCGTGTAACTTGGACCACTCAAGGTACACAGACTTTGGGCGCTGAGATTTACATGAGATGGGCTGATGAAAGGATTTCTCAATTATCGGAGCTTTTGCCGTAGTTAAGACAGCCTCCCTGCCACCATATTACATATTAGCCTGGCGATTCGGAACCCTCGAATCGGCTAATGCCGATAAATTGCTACAATTCAAGTATATTTATATTTTCATTTCAATCTTGCTGCCATACTCCTCGGCACATTTGGTGATGTATGCAGCTGCAGACCCACTTTTAACCGCACGGTTTGTTAAGCATTTTCCCGATAGATTGAGCGCCGTACTCCGCGAACTGTAACTTCAATTTATCTGCACAAATATGAAAACTACACTTCGCGAGTTTAAAACTTTGCCAATCACTCTAGAGTAAGCAGAGAGCTATGTATCGTTTGATTGGTATGCTAGTTCTGGAGAATCTTTACTGAATGTATGTAAAATATTTTACGTTTTTTTTAATAGGTAAACTATTTAGTTAAATAAATAAATAAATATCCTGGGACATTCCTCACACAGGGTCATCTGATCCCAAACTAAGCAGAGCTTGTACTATGGAAACCAGATAACTGATATAATACATAGATACTACTTTTTTTTTGTAAATACATACTTGATATACACAATTACACCCAGACTCAGGACATACAGACATGTTCAAGCACACAAATGCATGTCCTGTGTGGGAATCGAACCCACGACCTGAGGCGCGATAGGTGGAATCATGACCAGAGTCTTAACCAACCACGCCTGCTGGCCCGTCATTGGATACGAGATTCAATTCACAATTAGTGGTAACTTCAGTAGCTTAACCTTCTTCTCTCACTCCTTCTCCCACTTCTCCTTTCACACTTCTCCTTTTTTCTTCTTAAGTGCTTCATCTTGGGATTACGCTGAAAGTGGCTTTCAATTTGACATCAAGTATGACTAAAACAACATCTTCTAACGTAATGATTCCGTAGCAAAAATTAAACATCGTACACCTATAATTAGACAAAATTGAACTAGAACTGACATTCACAGTCCGATACTCCGATACATTCAAATCGAGTAAAACCGAGTCCCGTCAGTAATTGATGCCGCCGAGTTGAGTTGAGTCGATTACGTGAACCGCCCGCTGCTCCAGAATATATAATTAAAGTGTTTGAATCGTCAATTGATTTGATAGGCAAAACTAGGCAAGAATAAGGTACATGTGCCATTACAAATATCCTATTTGTTACATGGATTGGAGGCAGTTCAACGTATTCCTGATTTCCCAGCGTTGTGAGTGTTGTGACTCCACTGGGCGACCTAATCGCGCTAATGCGCTCGTTACCGCGTGCTGACAGCCGCGCCAGGGGGCGCCGTCGAGCTATGATTTATTGGCAAATACAGGCGGTTAGAATACCCTTAGCAAAGCCACAAACCACATAAGCTAGTTAATCTACTACATACCACTTTATAACTTTTGTGCTTGTACTTAGGAACCGATTAGCTTGGGAGCTATAAAGCCATTAATTTCGTGTGAATATCGACATAACTCTCCTAAATTGCAAAGAAAAATGATTAATGACTATTGAAAAAATTCAATCAGACAGACTGAAATGCAACATGTCATTAGAAAAAACACAATCAAATCATGAAGACAAGATTGTACTTATAGCTCGGAGCATGAGCATTCGGCATCGGCACGTAGCCTTGACGAGGACCCTCGAGAGCCCTCCGACGAGCTCACCCAACTTCATTTTAATAGCTTCAATTCCAACCCTCCACTTCCACGAGTTTCCCAAGGAAACGTTCCACGATTACTTCAATCGACCTGAACGCATGACCTTCGATATCCACTTACATTATTATTTTCCCCGTCGATAATACTGTGTTTATTTACCAACTTCCTGTTCTATCTATTAGATAATTTTCTCCGATGATCAATAATAAATGGGCAGGAATTATTGTGGAGGGAGCGTTCGCGGCCACCGAGCGAGCCTATAGGTAATATTGTTATGATAGAGTTCTTTCGCGAAACGGGGACGAATCAAATCAATATTATTTGAAAAAAATAACGTGTCGGTCGGATGTCAGGAATGTTTTCATTAGATCACCGAGGGAGTAAACAACCATTGTGTTTACGGATCCGCAAATTAAATAAATCGTACAACATTGTCTCAAAGAACGATCCACCAAATCGTAACTCAATAAGAATAAATACGAATTGAGCGCCCCGCACGGAGAGCCTTTTAAAGACCAACCAAAAGTTTTTCATACTAGAAGTATTGCCATGTACTTTTGTTATTTTGTTTGGAATTTACATTGACAGGTATATATATTACTCAAAATTACTATTGAGCTTTTTATCTGAAGTTAAGACCCGTAGCATATCAAAATTTTTATAAAACGGATTACCAGACAATGCGCCGCGCCGGTCATGCGACGCGATGCGATGCGATTACTCGCAACTTAAACTGATTTAAATGTTTAAAACTGTCGTAAACAGCCAGTACTAGGTCTTTATGCAATGCAATTACATATTTAGACGTTTGCTAGTTTCCTGTGAAGCAATTTCCCGTGCTTTTGTTCAGTTTCACGCCTCGGCTACCTTTGTTATACTTTGTTATTGTTGCTTTTTAGTTTTTTTTTTTTCATACCACTAAAGTATTTATTTAGGTGGATAAAAACTCAAACCAAACAAGCATACGGCCCGCCTGATGGTAAGCAATCCATAGCCTATTGGGACGCTTGTGCGTTGCCGATCTTGCAAAATAGCTTTACATCCTTCTTGAAGAACCCCATGCTGTACTGCTGAGCTGCACGCCGTGGTGCACCCAAGGGAGTACAGCATGCCCTTGAGTGCACCAGGGCGTGCAGCGCATTCCACAAACTGAGTGTCTGCAGCAGAAGCTCCTTTGAAACCGCACAGTGCGAGACCATTTTTGTTCTAATTACTTAGTTATAAAAAAAACTTTAATCAATCAAAGACACATATAAATAGGGCTGATGCACTGATCTTCATATACACTGGACTGGCTATAATTAATGTCCATATGAAGCGTCGTCAATTCTTCCTCAATATTGTCCTGCCTTCCTGCTTATACCTGCTTATAAACAGTTGTAGCCTACCTGACATTCTCGTATCTCTGGATGTAGATCTTGTGGAACTGCTCCTGGCGGGGCTGGCTGGCGATGTCGGCCTTCATCTCCATGGCAACGTGACGTGGCAGCACCGAGAGCAGCAGCCGCTCCTGTGGCGGAATACTTCTTTATTACTTGTAAGTCTTAAAACAGGTCAAAGATTCTGTGGTATGTGCTACAGATTGGGCTTCAGTATTTGAAGTAACGTTATGGAAATTTGCCAAAGTCCAAGCTGTCATTGGTGTTGTTTTATCAGTCATCTACAGGACATCATATTTTAATAACTAGCTTTCCACCCGCGGTTTCACCCGCGCCCCCTTCTTTACCCCCTTACCGACCCTACATTACCCTGCCCTACCCCACCCTACTATACCCTACTCTACCCTACCGCGCTAAGGTTACATTAGAAAAGTTTGTATTGTCATTAAGTTTTCTTAAATTTTCTAAGTTTCTGTGCAATTTTCTTATGTTTTTTAAATGTAACAACCTTCTACGAAGTAATAGAAAACATTTACAAAAACGATGAATGAAATCGGTAAAACCGTTCTCATGTTATATAGCGTGACCAGAAGAAATTGTATATATATAGATTAACCCCCTTATTCATAATAACTTTTTCTAAACAGTGTCTTTCGTCTCACTCTTTCGATCAACAAATGTCACGTGTCAGATAAAGACCTCAGAATTTCAGCTAATCAACGTTTGATAACTTTATTATGAATAAGATTCGTCTGAGTGAATAAGGGGTACATAAATGACTTAGTTCTCTGTTCTCATTTTTACATCGAATTGAAAGACTTGGAGAACTCAACCTGCACGTAGTAGAAAATCGACAAAAAATCTTGAACATTAACTGGCGAGATAAACTAAATATTTCCAGTAGCGAGTGACAACTATACTGACTGGGAGGACATTTGAAATTCTAAATCACCTTTATAAGTAGTCCGGAGTGTTAAGAGCCACTCAAAGATTCTTTTTAATATCGCGAATCTTTCTCATCCGCGTAGAGCCCGCTTTAAGAAATAATAAAATGTTTCCTTCATTTTCTCTCTGATTAAATTCGGTGTAATGCTATTTCACTGGCATTATATTATATCCGCATCTCGCGTTTGTTCCTTTGTAATATTGTAAATAGCGTGTAGCAGAGGAGAGGTACTAGACCTCTGGGATGTGTACTATAGGTACCTATGTGTATTCTTTGTGTGGCGTAACATGTTACTATTGAAATGAAAATGGAAACGAATGAATTGAAATGCAATACTCTCAGTGGCTTCAGTAAGTAGGTATTTTTGTAGATAAATATTTTGATGGGGCGTGTAATCTATATAATAAAATGTAAATGAATCCCTATTTCACTTGGTCACGCCATCACGCGTGAACGGCTGGACCGATTTCGCTGATTCTTTTTTTGTTGTGTTTGTTATTGTCAGGAGAAGGTTCTTATAAAAGAAAAAAATAAGAAAGTTGCGAGGGTAGGGTAGGGTAGGGTTGGGGTAGGGGTAGTGTAGGGTAGGATTGGGGTACGGGTAGGGGTAGGGTAGGGATAGGTTAGGGCTAGGGTAGGGTAGAGTAGTAGGGTAGGGTAGGGTAGGTTAGGTTAGGGTAGAGTAAGGTAAGGTAGGGTAGGGGTAGGGTATAGGTTAGTAGGACACCACGCGAACGAAGTCGTGCCGGGCAGCTAGTATTTGATATAAATCATCTATACACTTTTACAGTAAAGTGGTGCTCGCAACTCAATTTAGCAACAGGAGCAGAAAATCAATGTGTAAATTAATATATCTAAACTCAACTTTAATATAATGCGAGAGGTAGAGCATAGCGTTTATTCGCTCAAAGAGCAGCTCGACTGGGGAAGTACCTCCACCTTACAGAATACCGCAGCCAAATAACTTTATGTTGTGTTCCTGCGCGTGAGTAAGGTCGCCAGAGCTCATAGGCGAGAGGGGAAAGGTCGTAACACGTGAGCGATGCTTTTGCGTCCATATGGCTACGGTAACCTTTTACCATCAGAATGCTTGTTTAGTGACTAAGTTGTATAAAAAAAAACGCCACACTTTTTCATAACAACACATTAGCAAATATTTTTTGGTTATTTGTTTGCCAAGTTTCAAAACATCTGAATGCTGGGTTAGAGCTGGATACTAGCTGAATCTTAGGCTGTAATGGCTGTTGAATAGCTGTGTAAGCCCTTGTTCAGGCCTTGTACAGCTCTGTTAATGAGTTTACTCCTATTAATCACCCACTGCACAGCTTATGGCTGGTTAATTTGGGGCCCAAATCTGGTGTACAAGGTGAGCAGCCCTTGTACAGCAAACTAAAACAGCATTGAGTGTTCAATTATTCTGTATTCCATCCAGTATCCAGCTGTCATGTGCTACTTGAGTGATCGATTGCATTGCATCGCACCAAACTGCCCCATGTGCGTCCGAAGCTTAATGACTTACATTTACCAATCCCCCAGTTGAAAGGGACTTGCTATAGTAATTCGAATTGAAGGGGCTAGGTGCCTGAAAAATCAAATTAGTCCGTCATTATACATTATAGAAATATAAGACACTATTTTTTCTTTTGTCAATTAAACAAAACAATACGAAGATATGGTTTGTTAAAGTTCCGCGTGATGTCACGGTGTGGTACACTTTTTAGTAACAAGTGACGTCACGAGCCCCCACTCCCGAACTTAGTCGCGCTTTATCTTCGTCAATTGTTAATGATTTGATAAAGCAAAAAATACGTGTCCAATATTTTTTGATAATCTAACTGACGGACTAATTAGAATTATTATTTTTTTACCCAGGAAACATCCCAGTATTACTAATCTAACGAGTTTTTTCCTTGGTAGCGTCCGCGCACCTGCAGTGCTTTTCACGGAAATATAATGAACAACTTTCATTCCACTAAAATGTATCTACTACTTTGGAGTAATGGAAACATGCATGAATTTCGGAGTGGATTTGTTAACTTCATGAATTTCTATTTCGTGGAAACAAACGTCTCATATTTCATGATTAAACTACTCTAAATCTGGTAGCTATAGGTATGTATACTGCTGATATTTGATATCGCATATATCTGGTGTCGGAACAGGTATCTCATTGCCCAAAATTCAATGACAGTGCATCGCGAAAACATTTTTGGTCAAATATTCGAACAGAATACTTTTTTGTAAATTCATAAAATATTAAGGAAGGCTATACATTTTTTTATTTTACTCTTATAACGCGGGGTTTTCATTTTTGCAGAACCATTCATCGTATATACCGCTATTGTGTGTATAACGTGATATATCCAGATCTTTGATTAAGGATACATCCAGATAGAGTGTTGCAGCTGTGCACGTGTCGATAAAAATAGCCTCTAACTGTTAGAGGCTAAATCAAATAAAAATAAAAAAAAATGCAAAATAATGTTCAATATTAAAATTTCTCCCGATTTTAATTGGAATATTTCAACAACTACTATCATTATGAACGTCACTATGACAAGCAGAATGACGCAAAGGGAGCGTAAAACGTAGCTGTTACGCGCAGCAGCCTATAAAAGTTGGCCTGTTTTATATATTCGTGTAGTATGACGACGTTCTTTCTTATTTCTATGATCCAGATATTCAAAGAATAGGACTATTTTTTTTTCAATATGTTATAGTATCTGAAAATATTGCAAACTAACCTTATTGTAGGATATAGAAATAAAACACCGAACTTTTACTCAAAAAAAATGACGAATGCGTACAGAAAGCAACATTTCGTTCCAAAAATCAAAGGGCGACTGAAAACGTCTGAAAACTACCTACATACAAAAGATGCGTACCCACGTACCCACAATAAAACAATATTTTTTAATCTCTAAAAAGTGATAAGAGATGGCGTTACTTGTGGTAAATCAAAGTAATTAGAACATAATTTTTTGTATATACTTAGGTGTTAAATCAACTTGGAAAAATAATAGAACCAAGTAAATAAAAATAGACTCTCTAAAATCAACAACAAAAGTATAAAAAGTAAATATAAATGTATAAAATCAATGCGTCGCCTGCACTTATCTCAGTTCAATAATCGTTATTTTTGTTTGTAATGAAGCAAACGACTAGCAATGCAGATATCCAAAGAAAACCATAGGAATTAGTAGATAAATTGCACTGATTGCAATTATCAACGTCGCATGCAGTGCCGGATTAACACAGATCCCTCGCTGTCAAATGTAATCAATGGCCTTTGGTTCAGACACCCTTAATGTTATCAGTCAGTTTGGTTCAGATGCAGATCCATCCTTCAGGTTTTCAGAAGTTTCATGTATTATAATGACAACACTGCGTAATTTTTCTTAATTTTGCGACGCAAAGATCATTCCACCTTCCCATCTTAATTCAATATCGTGATAGAAACTGAGAATTTTCCCCAATTTTGAAAACCATCTGTAACCTACATTATTCCAGCTTATTATTATGGCCGCGCACTGAAATTTTCCACGACTTCAGAGTATTATGTTTCCTTTATATCCAGTTTTTTAGCTGTTATTCCTAACCGCAAACTTTTTCTTTGCCCGGTCACGGTGCCCGTAGCATTTGCTAGCTCCTGCAACGTGACTAATCCGGCACTGGTCGAATGCTATCAGATTATTCCGGGTTGACAGAAACAATATATCGAGCGTGAAGTGGTGTCTCTATAGTATTTATTATTGCACGTACGCTGTACGTACGCGTGAGTGTCCAGACCAATGTTCAATAATCGAGCGACGCGACGTCTGACGAGCATCCCCTTCGTCGCTTGTGATTTAATTGTTGAACTCAACGTGTGGCGTTAACCTGCATACACACACAACACTATTACGTTCCAGACACAATTTGAACACCGAAATCAATTTAAGTAATCCCGGTACAGCTCGGTATTGGAAAATACGAAAAAGGAATACATTTTTATTACTTATAAGTACTATAAGTTTTCTTTATTCATGAAGCACTCAAGGTAATTAAGGTACACAAGCGACAAACATTTCTAGATCCAATCTACATAATGTTAGAAGAGAATTATATTATTGACATTTTATTATAAATATTGAATTTGAAATACGAAGACGTAAATAGGAAATCTTAATATGTTTTTTTTTATTTAGCTGTTTTATTATTGATACGATGATACCTAAAATCCTAGAGGGGCTCTTTATGCATTAAAAGAAAAAGTAACTCTTTTATATTGATACAGTTTGCAACAAGAGGCTAGACTTCTTAGCCTACCCGCGCACTAGGTAGCCAGGCTGCGGCAGCCACTCGAACATATGACTGCGTATGAGAGCCCTCGCACTAGGCAGCCAGGCTGCGGCGGCCACTCGAACATATGACGGCGTATGGGAGCCCTCGCACTAGGCAGCCAGGCTGCGGCGGCCACTCGAACATATGACTGCGTATGAGAGCCCTCGCACTAGGCAGCCAGGCTGCGGCGGCCACTCGAACATATGACGGCGTATGGGAGCCCTCGCACTAGGCAGCCAGGCTGCGGCGGCCACTCGAACATATGACTGCGTATGAGAGCCCTCGAACTAGGCAGCCAGGCTGCGGCGGCCACTCGAACATATGACGGCGTATGGGAGCCCTCGCACTAGGCAGCCAGGCTGCGGCGGCCACTCGAACATATGACGGCGTATGGGAGCCCTCGCACTAGGCAGCCAGGCTGCGGCGGCCACTCGAACATATGACTGCGTATGAGAGCCCTCGCACTAGGCAGCCAGGCTGCGGCGGCCACTCGAACATATGACGGCGTATGGGAGCCCTCGCACTAGGCAGCCAGGCTGCGGCGGCCACTCGAACATATGACTGCGTATGAGAGCCCTCGAACTAGGCAGCCAGGCTGCGGCGGCCACTCGAACATATGACGGCGTATGGGAGCCCTCGCACTAGGCAGCCAGGCTGCGGCGGCCACTCGAACATATGACTGCGTATGAGAGCCCTCGCACTAGGCAGCCAGGCTGCGGCGGCCACTCGAACATATGACGGCGTATGGGAGCCCTCGCACTAGGCAGCCAGGCTGCGGCGGCCACTCGAACATATGACGGCGTATGGGAGCCCTCGCACTAGGCAGCCAGGCTGCGGCGGCCACTCGAACATATGACTGCGTATGAGAGCCCTCGCACTAGGCAGCCAGGCTGCGGCGGCCACTCGAACATATGACGGCGTATGGGAGCCCTCGCACTAGGCAGCCAGGCTGCGGCGGCCACTCGAACATATGACTGCGTATGAGAGCCCTCGCACTAGGCAGCCAGGCTGCGGCGGCCACTCGAACATATGACGGCGTATGGGAGCCCTCGCACTAGGCAGCCAGGCTGCGGCGGCCACTCGAACATATGACTGCGTATGAGAGCCCTCGCACTAGGCAGCCAGGCTGCGGCGGCCACTCGAACATATGACGGCGTATGGGAGCCCTCGCACTAGGCAGCCAGGCTGCGGCGGCCACTCGAACATATGACGGCGTATGGGAGCCCTCGCACTAGGCAGCCAGGCTGCGGCGGCCACTCGAACATATGACTGCGTATGAGAGCCCTCGCACTAGGCAGCCAGGCTGCGGCGGCCACTCGAACATATGACGGCGTATGGGAGCCCGCGTACTGCATGTATGGCAGCCACGAATTCCTATCAATATTTCGGCTGCCTAGCGCGAGTAGGCTTAGTCTCCCGAAAAAAGTCATGTCATTTTTTTAAAGCTTTAGCAAAATTGGTCCTTTTTACCAAAAAATATCCTGAAGCTTACATTTGAACAGAATTATGATATTAACTCTAACTACGACTACTTGAGTCATACAAAATTGATAATTTTAAGGCTGAGGCTTCATGAAGATGACGTATTTTATGAATAGCTTTCTTCAATGTCCAGATAACGGGTGTCTAATTGTTAATCAAAAGTCATCAGTTTTTGTATGGACTTATCAGAAAAAATTTTACCTATCCGAGGTTTATCTAGCTATTGAAAAATCAGGCCTTAGAGTCACTAATGTTAGGGTTGTGGGGATGTCAGTTTGTAAATATGCTAGATGTCGACTACAAAATTCTGATGCAAATTGAAATGTTTATCCACTTTGTATAAAATGAAAATCAAATCAATTTAAAGGTTTCGCTCCTGCAATTGATTTAATTTGCATATTTTCATCGGAAAACTATTACATATATTTCTGTGTATATGGATTGCGAAGTCGCATAATTTTATACTATAATATGCAAAAAGACGTCAATCGTGCGTCATGTTCGGGCGAGCTGAAATGGATTGAGGGTGAACAGCTTCTTGATGATAAGGTATACCATCAGCATTTAATATTGTAAATTTGTACGTAGTGTCGGAAGCGTAGCTTAGTTTAAACCCGCCTCACAAAATGAGGATCAATCAGTAGAATCTCTAGTCATGATTGCAACAACTGAATTACAGTTCTGAATCAATGCGATTAAAGTTAATCTTCGATTAACTCGTAGCCTCGTTGTATAATACGGGCCACGGTCTGAATCGCGTGCTAACAAGTTGCAAGTAAGCACAGTCATGGTTTTCATCGTAATTTAAATGTATTGTTCCCGAAATATTCCGTTTTGTCAAACTGCCAGTATTTCAAGTTAGTTACGTTCCCTCTGACTATTTACTGACATTTATACTTTATTTAGGAGTCGCATTCGTGACTTAAGCTTTAGAATGTGACTTCAACCCACAGCTATCATTGCTATGAAATTGAGAGAACTCCAGCCGGGGCAGTCGGGTAAAAAGTGATAGTGTGGACAATTGAATTTGTAAAATCAGCCGTAACTCAGTACTGAGTTCTGAAATCTGATAAATGTCAAGTGTCAGAACGTTTATAACAACCATCCGTTAAATCATTTGGACTGCGTGCAAATTGCTGGGCTGGGTTCAGTGCCTCCAATTATGGTTTTGAGTAGTATGGTTTTCAGTTTTGTTTTTACATACATTCCTAGGTTCCGAACTGGTATGAACAAAACGTGACTGTTATTGTCACTATTATAACACTTTTAGATAAAAAGCAATGATAACATTTCAGATTTTTTAATGAAATTGTATATAATATTGTTTACGGCGATTAAATATAAAATAAATGTAATAATTATCTGTCCAAAATAAACATACTAAACAAATATTACTCACGTTTCCCAACGCATATAAAAGAACCAATCCCAATCCTTTCACTAACATATTCATTCATTTCCTCTAGTCATTCAATCCTAATACCGCTTACGCACTTTTTCGCTACGCCTCACGCAAAACACACATATAATTCTGTTCTGCGGACTCGCCTTAAATTGACTTGAAAATACCGGCCGGGTCGCGAATTAAACATATATCATGGCAAGAAGATCGCAAGCACTTGTAGAAGAGGATTTAAGGATACAGCGACCAATAACGCAGACATCTAAGGAACGCAGAGAACTCCAGGTATTCCCTTTATTCTATCCTCTTTTCCTACAAATATGATGAACGCAAAATCTTTTTTACAATTAGCAAAAAAATTGCCGTTGACAAACGACAGAGCGTTAAAGAGCCATCGCCCAAGATGATTATTCGGATATCCGAGGCACTGTAACGTTAACCGAGCGCCCTATCAGAGCCTCTGACCGGGCTAAATTGAATGGATGCAACTGGAGCGTGCTCCTCGTGTGACGGTCAGTTGAATATGATGCAATTTATGTCAACGTACCGACTACAAAACTTTAACGTCTATTCTGGAATGTGATGATTTAGGATTAGATAACTGATGAGATGACTATGACCACGGAATATGACATTTCACTACAGACCAACGTGATAAAAGGTTAGTTCTCTTTGAATTAATACTATGACGTGTTGGTATCGGTAGATGTGCAGGTACTAGTACCTAATCAGATTCAATAATCTTTCAGTTCAGCCATTACTACTGTGCTAATATTATTGCGATAGAATATTTAATATTTCTGACAGATGAGTTCACTAGACAAAGGAATTTGACAAAATAGCTTGTAAATAACGCATAGTCACTCGCTATGTCAGTTCTTTCAGCAACGATTCAAATCCAAAATCGTATTTCATATTTATATCTAGTTTCTAGTATTTTTCTTTTTCGTCAGGGCCTATTTTTTTTTTTTTTTTTTTATACCACTTAGGTGGCAAACAAGCATACGGCCCGCCTGATGGTAAGCGGTTACCGTAGCCTATGGACGCTTGCAACACCAGGGGTATCACGCGCGCTATTGCATGAGATTAGTTTAAGTATTGAACATTTTCATTCTAAAAAGGGATGATTTAAATTATAGTCAATGGTAGGCAGTATTAACTTGCCTGCTGCTGGTTCTCCCGCTGCGTGACGAGACGGGCCTCGACGCAGTCGCGCGTCTCGAGGAAGGCGCGGCGCTGCGCCAGCTCGCGCGGGTGGTGCGTCATGATGCCCGACACATTGCACGCGATCAGCGTCACCAGGCTGCAGAAGATCTGTACCAGTACAACATGATACTACGTGAGTATACGACTTCAATTTGGTATCCCGATGATGCTGCACTTCATGGTCCGCAAAAGGAAAATTTTGGTACACGCTGCATACTGCCGGTACAGTTGCCTCCTCATAGTGCGTCATGGTGTAAAAGTTTCGTCGAACTATCGGCTGTTGGATTATTACCTGAGTGTCAGTGGTGCTGTCCAGGATGAGGTGTGCGCCGATGTTGACGGTGGCGAGCACGAAGCCGCCGATGCTGGCCTCGTGCAACCGCACCGGCAGCGTCGCGTACGTCACGTACGTGAACAGAGCGCACGCGCCGCTGCTCACGCTCAGTGACCTGGATATCACGTGAAGGTTAAATTGGAATTAAAGGTGGTTGTTTCAACATAAAATAACGAGAAAAATTGTCAGTTCTCTTCTTCTACCTATCCACCTTCTTTACGTCATGAAATGCCGTATTGAGATTAACGGACGTAATATACCGTACGTCATAATTGTAAAATATTTACGAATAATCCTTTGTAACAATATTTTTGGTCTTTCATAATTTTATAGTTCGTATATTGGCTTGCATTTTGTATCCCTATGGCATTATTTATTTAATTTCCATTACGTAGGTATATTTTATTTATCTGCCGACGCTTTTTGCTAAACATAAAAGTTTATTAAAGTTGTTTTTATTACAAAACATTACCACTTTGTCATTATTCATATACGCACACGGGCAAAAAAGAAATAAAAGAAGTATTATGTAGGTGTATTGTTAAGTTACGGCCAAATAATTGGCAATAACAAGCCGCCACTCCGCGGGCCTCCGCGCCGCGCCGCTGAAAACGATAACTAACGATAATATAATATAACGCTACGCAATAATTCAGCCGGCCCGTTATATTTTAATAGTGGACAAATTTTATGAAATATTGCCTTTTTAAAAGAATGGACGCCCATAATGGTCTTCGCGGCTATAAAAAGTTAACTGAAGCCAAACGGTAAGTGATAAAGGCCGGCGCGGGCGGCGGGCGCGGGGTGACGTGGGTGGCGTGAGGCGGTTTTCGTCTAAATTCTCATCAAACATTATCGGGCCGCACTGTAACTGTAAATTCCGTGAAAGTTATAAAACTTCGTTAGAAACGGATTTGCGAAGTTAGAGGAAACATTCCTAACGGTTTTCACAATGTGGAGTAAGCAAATGGACCCTTGTTTTGTGGTTTATTTGAATGGAGACCCGAGTCCGGCAGGGTGGGAACTTTTAATTCGACGTAACTCCTCGCTACACCGCCTCAACTCGCCGCAGCCGGCCGCCACTCTCAGCTGATAAAATCAATAGCAGAAACGATGTCAGTTTAAATGATGCAGTAAAACACTTTTCCTGGATAATTTACTTAAAAGATCGGATGAATATTATGTATTTTTTTCATAAGTAAATGCCAGTCCAGTAATGCAATGCCTATCTACATAAAATGAAAGGGCATCAAAATCGTGCTACTTCAAGAGAAATTAAAGTCTAGGTTAATGTCGATTGTAAAGTTAATAATCTCAATAATAATATATAATAAGCCGAAGTTGTGAAAAAAGGTACAATAATGTATAATCAGTGAGTTTATGACGAAGAAACAGTATCTTCACCATGTTGAAACATAAAAAAAAATATAAGTTTTTTTTTATTGTAATTGATACCTGAGCACAGCGGTTCCAGACAACGCCAGTTCGATGAGGAGGAAGGTGACGAGGACTACATAGGAGATGGTCAGCAGGTAGATCTCGTTCATGGCTGGGCGGCTGAGGCAGATCAGAAGACCTGGTGGCAATATCATCACAAATATAAGCCGGCTTTTGGAATCTTGCAAACTATCGACTACAGTATGAGGCACGAATGGTGAGCACAGATAGGCAGTAGTGGGGGCAAGCTCGCGCATGTACACATTTGGCCAAATCACAGTAGCTAAATGACACACGAGAATCCAATAGACGACGAGCATCGACTGACGAACCAATCGTGTGCAGCTCGGCGCTCCCCCCCTGCTTCATTCCGCCAAACATACCGATATATTAACTACTTTGCAGGTGTCAATGTCAATCTGTGCTGACGATTCGTGCCCCTTACTATATTATATTAAAAGTCAGAAGGTGATGAAGCTTGCAGACCATCTACCAGATGGTAAGTGGTTTATAAATCCCATGTAGCAGCGCTGAGGGAAAGTCGTAATAGGAATGATGAAATTTTACGAAGAAGTATTAAAGAATCTTGGCGAGATTTGTACAAAAAAAGTAAAGATTTTTAGAGACGTTGAAATGACGTTATGATTGATCTTCTTGTTGCCTAAGGAATAACTTTTAAAATATTTTTTAGATCCCGGGATAAAAATGCGCCATTCTATACCGGTGAATCGCGACCAAAACCATTATGTTGTTATTATGTATTGCTGGGTTTATAAAATATTTCAAGTCAAAACTCTTTAACATGTTATTTTTTTTGTACAAATCAATGTATGGATCTCGCCATGATTCTTTTAGAGCTGCTATTTTGATTTTGTGTATAAACGTCGGGAAGGTTACTCTTTGGTGATAGTTTCAAAGGTCAGAGTGGTTAATTTCACTCCATTTGCTGCTTCATTACAAAGTTTCTGAATTTAATAAGAAAAATACTGAGAAACGGTAGCACTAATATTATCGTGCCAAATATATCAAATTCAATTCAGTCAAGAAGCACTTTTGTAGCTGCAAACATAGCGATTTTACTCCCCCTTCCTTATTTTTGTTTGTACTTGAAAAGCTACAAACAAAAATAAGGAAGCGTTAGATACAAATTAGCAGATTACAAGTTGGTTACGAGTTTGTGATGTTGTTCCTCGTCGTTACTCAAGTTACTAACACTTGGAACAGCCAGGTTAATAAAATATAAGTACCTACTTAGACACCAACAAAATACATTACTATATATAACAGTTTCATTGGTTTGGTTGATCTTGCACATCTTGAAAATTTAATAAAAATATTCTAAGCACAAAGAAATAATTTAATTTAAAAGAAAACATAGGAGATTTTAGAGATGTTGGATGGAATCATGTGACAATTTGGTTCTTCAAAAAGGGTTTGAAGAGATTTCTGCAGGGTCGGCAACGTGCGAGTGATACCCCTGGTGATGCAAGTGTCCATAGGCTACGGTAACCGCTTACCACCAGGCGGGCCGTATGGTTGTTAGCCACCTTAGTGGTATAAAAAAAAAATTGATCCTAGCAGACATCTTCGTAGAACCGAACATGTCAATCTGTTTTTATAGTGAAATATTTAAATTATGCGAGGTTTAAGAAACATTTTTGTATAATTTTGGATTATTTATCAAAGAGGGAAATTCAAATCTATAATTAATTTGAGTAAGACCTACTCACTCAAATTAAAAACTCTTAAAAATATTTAGCATACTATTTGTTATTAGCACTAATATTGTTACTATACATATTATAACTGTTAATTTTATTCTTCCTAATTTCAGCATTAGCAATGAATATCGATGAAGGGTGTTCAGCAACAATGAAGACTCTTTTACGTCACCTTTACTTCCTTTTACCGAAGACCTTAAAGATGGAAGCACTTACAGCCATAAACGAGGGCGTTGAACCCTAGCATGAAGGCGTTGATGATGTGCGCGAGGCGCTCCTTCTCGTAGTACACTTTGTCCACCCCAGGGCTGTCCAGCGCGCCAGAAGTGGCCCTGATCAGCCCTGTGACCCGAGACATCTCCGTTGTTGATTCAAATCTGGAGACAAGGAAGACAATCTTTAAACACTGGCTTTAAGAAAAATTGGTGATTTCTTGCCCACCATCCCAAGTTATTCTATTGAGAGACGCAGAAATTCTTTTAGAATTTGGCAATGCCCTGTAATTTGATTAAAAAACGCTGCTTTATTTATATCTTTTATATCGAGTTCACAATTAATAGACTTTTAATTGGAGAATAAGATATCAATAAATTCTGTAAAATTAAAGTGATCATTTATTGAAGGCTTGAAAATACTAGCGGAATATAATATATGTAAAGTCTTAGTGAATGGGAAACGTTTCGACGTATTCAAACAAGGGATGTCAATAAACAAATTTTTGGTAGATAGGTGTGTGTGGAAGTTCTTGTGTACGTATGTTCGTGTGTGTCGCTGAACGAAATCCCGACAATTACCATGCCCATTGTTGACGACATATTATTCATCTGGTACTGGAAAAAGTCGAACGATAAATTCGATGCCATTTTGGACACTCCATATTTAATGCGCAACACAGGGATAATTGTTTGTGTAGTGTGATTGAAACAATTGGAGAACAAGGCCTGAATGTTATTTTGGTTAGATCCAAAAATTATGCTAATAATGTGTAACGATAAGAGCAAAGATTCACGTTACCTAAAAAAACCGTTTCAGTTAAAACCCGATAGCAGATGGGTAAGATTGCAAAAATGTGTGCCTATATTCGAGAAAAAATATATATAATAGTCAAGTTTCCGTTGATAAGAGTCGTCAAAGTTTAAACTAAACTTTAAAACAATACCACCCGCACTCCGCACACGCGTCAACTAACACATTAGTACGGTGTCACTCGAAGATTAAAGAGCTTTGTTCAAACTCTTCACTTCACATACCTGTAGGTATCTTCATTATCTGTGTGATTCGAGGCAGTGTGTGAGGACATGAAGCCACTGAGGAAGCTGTGCGCCATGAACAGCGAGCGTGTCTGCACCATGAGAAGCGCCACAGCTACCGCCAACAGAAGACCAAGCAGGTGCGTCATGTTCGTCTGGTTCATTCTTAGGAAGTAGCGCTGGTATAGCATTTCCACCTGATGGAATGAACAAAAGAATTTAGTTTAGTTTAAATAGGTTATAAGCAAAGAATTTAAAACGTCCAGAAGGATAGTCGCCTCTATGGGAACATGAAATAAACAAGCCAGAATTGACAGTATTTGACAGCCGTGCGCAGTACGAACTGAGAGCGATTTGCTCAGGGAGCCCCTCAAGCGGTGTGAAATTAAATGTCATGCTTTAGTAAGGCGGATTATCCATCTGGGTAGAGGCACGATACCCTATGAAAATCTTTGGTTATAAGGTACGCAGGCTGTCCACTCAATAGTGGTAACCAAGCTGGGTTACAAAGTAGAAAATGGTAATGGATTTCAATAATTTCGCTCCAATTATTTGGAATTTATGCGGAATTCAGAACAGTCTACATGACATCCATTGAGTAATATTTTATTGTGTATTCGTTTATATTCTGAATAAATAAATAAATTAATGTTTTCAACTGTATTTTATCACAATATTATCATGAATCGGCTCTAAGATACGTTTTTACAACAGTATGTCTATTTCAAACAATAGACTGTGTAATAAGGGAAAATTTGTGGAAAGTTCTTGGCAAACTGGGGGTCATCCAAAACACCAGCCTTATAGCGCTAATTTTGCCCCTGTACCACCACCACAAGGGTACTACTAGGTACCTACCTACATTCGTAAGAAAAGGTAATTGTACATAATAATTAATTAAATTTAAAGTAGACTTGATACTCCACGTCATCATTAACACAAAACTCCATCTAGTTATAGCGAAGTACATAACAAACGGTGCACTGTCAGCTCGAGACACTTATCGCTAATTCGCTTGTGATTAAGAACCGTCCGCTCGCCAATGGCCAAGTGTTTCTGACAGCTTGGCGACAAAAATGTTACCGCTCATTAATTTAGAGCTCATTTATTTCTGTTTCTCGCCTCTTTGGGATTAAATAATAAGATTTTTTAAAGATTTTAACCTTTTTAGTCTAACTGGTAAATGTCATACATAATCAGGTTAGTGCGGGCTTCAGCCGGCAGAAATAATAATGTTACTCAACTTAGGATTGTTTGAGAATCAAATTGTTAGCAAATGGTGGAGTGGATGTCATAAAGTTAGGTTAATTCAGGAAATGTGCCTGCATTAAAACCAAAAATTATAACTCGGAGCTAGGAAAAGTAACTAAAAAACCCCAACGAGATTCTCATGCAAAACACTTGATAATTACGTACGAATCTTTTTAAATGGCCCTTTTCCACAAAATATAGATGGAACGTATAGACTAACCCCCTTATTCATACTAAAGTTATCAAGCGTTGATTAGCTAAAATTCTGAAGTCTTTATCTGACACGTGACATTTGGTGATCGAAAGAGTCGGAGGATACTATTACCTATTACACTGATTTATTTAAAAAGCGATTATGAATAAGGGGGTTAGAATATTTTTGCGCCGCTAAGTAGATCAATCCTTTATGAAAACTTTGCGAGAGAGAAAGAGATTCATACACAATTTTCGAGTAAGAGTTTATAGTATCCCGAGTACTTTGGTGTGATGTCACAATTTAATTAATATAATTACGAACTTTCATATAAAACTAGAAAAGTGTATGTTATAGACATTGTGCCTTGTTCCTTGAGCAATTGTGATGTGCATGGAAAGAATTGACGGGCCAGTTGGCGCAGTTGGTTAAGACGTGGAGTCTTAACCTATAGCGCTGCAGGTCGTGGGTTCGATTCCCACACAGGACATGCATTTGTGTGCATGAACATGTCTGTATGTCCTGAGTCTGGGTGTAATTATGTAGCTGCTTAGTTTGGGATCAGATGACCGTGTGTGAGGAATGTCCCAGGATATATTATTTATTTATTGATTTAAATAACCCACATAATTGGCTACTTGACAGTTTTCGGAAACATATTTTAAAATTTACGTACGTGTATTTTATACATCTTACAATTATCTTTTTATAAAAAAAAAAATTATTTACAAGGAAAAAAAAAATATTTTTTAACATTTCATTTGAAATTCGCGCCAAAACACCCGGTCACGTGACATTTGTCAGGTGTGACGTCACATCACTATAAACAAAAGTAGAGGAGTGTAACTAAACAAAAATACGCGAGCTGCATAACAGCTCACGGCTCAGGTGTGTGAGCCGGTTCAATGACTCAGCTCGCAGATCAGCTCAATTTGTACCTATAGTCCACGATGTAACGCGTACCGCGCGTCGAATCGAGCCGATACGCAGTGAGCGTACGCGCTTATCGTGGACTATAGGTACAAATTGAGCTGATCTATATACTATTAAATATTCTGTGGCTGATCTGCGAGCTGAGTCATTGAACCAGCTCACACACCTGAGCCGTGAGCTGTTATGCAGCTCGCGTATTTTTGATGAGTTTCACACCTCTAGCTAAATTTGACGTCACAAACCTCACAAACAAACCATAGATGCTCAATCCCGGCCGCCCGCGTTTGGATTCTTGTAATCCACAGATAAAAAAACTCACTTTTTATTTCCTAAAATAAAATATTAAAAAATTATTATTATGCAAAAACATATTGTGTAATTATTGTTAACCTATTAGCTATCATATCTTACATATTTCATATTTTTTCATTATAACTGTCATGTAGCCAATTATACATCTCACAGGTAAATACGTATTTTTTCATTGGAATGTTGCTCTGAGGCCTTAATAGCTGCGACAGTTTTTAACTACTGCAGTTGTTATCGCTTTATATTTTATTGTATAGTTGTTTATATTCTGAATAAATAAATAAAATAATGTTTTCAACTAAATTTTATCACAATATTATCATTAATCGGCTCCTAGCAGCAAGGGAATATGAAATGGCCTCCTTGAAATAATGGAGCGAATCAGTAATGAATTGGGACTCAAGATAAACCACACAAAGACCAAACTAATGGTGGTTGACCGCGCGTCTAATCTACATCTAACCGGCCAGCTGAACCTTGAAGTTGTGGATGATTTTATATACCTAGGCTATTCCATTAGCAACACGGGTTCTTGTGAAAGGGAGGTAAGGCGTATTGGCATGGCGAAAAATGAAATGGTACGGCTACAAAAAAATATGGAGCGGTCGCAGTTACATCATGCAACACCAAAGTGAAACTCGTCAAGACTCTCATATTCTCCATTTTAGCTACGGAGCAGAAACATGGATCCCCAAGAAGGCTGACATTGACCGTATAAACGTTGGAGGAAGATGCCCTGCGAAAATTCCCTGGACCACTTACCGTACCAACGTGTCCATATTACGAGAGCTCAAAGTGGAGACGAGACCATCCTCCATGTGCCTGTGCAATATCCTGGCATTATTTGGTCACATAGCCAGATAGTCTAGAGACAACCTCGAGCAGCTGATGATGACCGGGAAGGTTGACGGCAAACGTACAAGAGGGCGCAACCTAATCAGATGGTCGGACCAGATCCGCACATTCCTGAAGACGAACTTCCACGACTATAAAAAAAGTTAGAAATAAAATAAGTTCACAGGGGAGACACGATCCTCAGAAATGAGGACACACGACGCGATAAGGAAAAGTATAAGTATGTTATAACATAATATTTTATTTTTCCCATAAAATCCCTAAAATATGTTGTTACTTTTGTCGCATTTTGATCTGTCTGTTTATCTTGTAAATATAATGGTGCGTCCAGCGAACTGAGCACGAGCCGAGCCTCGAACGAGCACACTGCGAGCACGATTCGCGTAGCGTGGACGGGCTCGCGAGCATCGAACGAGCGCGATTGTCAGTATTTTCACGTACAAAGGGATTCGCATCGTGCTCGTCGTAGGCCCGTTCGTGGCTCGGCTCGTGCTCGGTTCGTCAAGCATGGACGCACCACAAGATGTTTGATGGAACGTCAGATATAGAATAAAAACATACAAAAAAACATTAAATACATTATAAACCCAACTAAATTAATTTTTTATAATGATAATCTCTATGGAACAAAACTCATTTCAAATATCTTTATACGGCTGCCGGCAATATGTACAAGGGTGATATTAACATTTTCGGCCGCACTATTTGCATCGTCGATTCTGCCGGAAGGTTGGCTCTTCCGTCGCACTGCCTCATTGCCTCGCCGCCGGCGCCGCCCGCCCCGAGGCGAACCGGAATCGAGTTCTATATTACAGTTGGTAAACACGAGTAACTTATAAAGTGCAGGAAAAATCATTAGAGCACTTTAGTTTTTCACGTTTGCAAAGTCCAGGAGCTAACTTCTACTCGCTCCGCTACTCATGCGAGATAATGAAAGCAGAACTTTTAAGTTCCTATCGACCTGGAACGATACGGGAATAGAATAGATAAATTAATTATACCGGCTTTATATGAGCTTAAAACTTTTTTTTTTTTTTCCATCTTTATTTACACATTTCAATTTAATTTTAAATAAACGTAGCCATTATAATAAGAATATCGTAACAGAAAAATATTATATAAAATCGGTTCGTCGACCGCATCAACATCAGTCTTGTTTAGGTAGGGCTGCTCCATCGCCGAAGCCAAATAAGTCTGCTATTGGCTTAAATCTATGTCTCGTGCCGCGAATACACATACTAGTGGCACGGATTATAGAGATTATTATTTTTGATCTTAGCCAACCCATCACTACGCTAAATGACCTGTTCCAGCGGTCAGAGATTGCGGCTCCAAGATGTTTAACGAAGGTAGACATTTGTGGAGCGAAAACTCCGTCAACGGATGTGACAAGAGGGGTGAATGTTGCATGTCGCAATTCGCAAGCGCTTGAATATTTTCTTATTTTTTCGTCTTCAGCGGATTTTAATACAGAGGCGACAGGACGTGAAATATAAGAAGGAGCGTCAGTGTCTACGACACGGATATCAAATAACGCCTCCCTCTGTGCATCCCAAACGCCACGACAAGAAAGGTCTCCACGTAGTCCGCAGTCTCCTTCAGAGATTATGGGTTCTTTGACTACGTTACCCCATGCATGTTGACATAGGTCACAGAACAAATCTCTAATTTCATTATGACGACGTGTTATTAGACCACCCTTTTTACAACATAGAGCATGATCAACATTGAATTCATCGCAGCCGCAGCCATCACATGATTTTGGCATAGAGACTGGTAATCTGTGGTAACGTGTAAAAAACTTAAGCTTAAAACTTGTTTCCAAATAAATAAGTACCAAGCCGATATCAGAATACAAACAAAAATAATTGTTAATTTTTATTATACACGGCCGAAATAGTTAAATATTGGAAGGATTGTTTGTGTATATCAAACATTTACAGTGTGAGGTTCCAAAATGGATTTGCGGCTGAAAATCATGTTTCACAGCTATCGGCTCGTCCAGATAATTGATGGGAGTCAATATTAGCCATGAATATCACGTGTCTTTCGGGCCAGACCGCATCATTCGGCGTGGGGTCGCGTTTGATGTGGTGGCTACCTACATCGCACTTAAATAATTACCAACATACTATGTATGTATGTCTGTGGTCTGATATATCGTGTAGCTAAAAGGTGTGGTCATATTTAAACGGGTGGTGTCAGCACATTATAATCAGCAACATGTACCTACGCTAGGACCAACACCTTTTAACTTTACGCGGCTTTCTGAAAAACTGCATTAATGAATAATAGCGCTAAAATAAAAAATAAAATTGAATAAGCCTTATTATTCAATGAAAATTAATGCAGCGCAAAAACATCGACAGCTTCTCTCACAATCGCCTTTGAATACGAGAACTTATTAACACAAACCACAAAGCCATAGCGACAAAGGGGCTCCGCCCCGCACGCGCCGCTGGCCCATTCCTGTCACAAAGTTTATTTAAAAGAAATTTGCTTTTTATGTTTTGTGAGAGTATTAAACGTCGCGTCCTGAGAGGCGGCTTTTTTCATTAGCCGTTAAAGAGTGGTACTTCTGGTGCCGACTGCGCCGGGTGAAATTGCCCAGATATCTTTGTACACTCGAGTGTCGGCCTCCATATTTCATATTGTCGTGCTCCTCCGTACAACGCAGTTTTTTTCCGTTAATTTAAAAAAGTTGTACATGAAAACTGTGTGGGTAATTATTGATTGAATTTATTCCCGACAGCTCCACCCAAATAAAACAATTAGAAAGACAGTGAAATTAACAAGATTAGAATTGAATGTGGTTTGTGTAGCAGTTCAAATGCTAATTTAAATTGCATTACGTAGAATTCAGATTGCAATGCTATCTAGTCTAATGGATTATTGGTTAACATGAGAATTAGCGTCGGCAGACATGCGAACACAAGCTGCGCCCTAGTCATAATCAACTAAAGCGGAAATATGTCTTATAGGAACAGGGTAACCATTATGATGGAAAAGGCTGGACATTTTAGTTACAAATTGCAATAAAAAATCTACCGCGCATCTATCACTAGATCACTACTGTACTAGGTGCATATAGGAACCAGGAATAGAATCGTTGTCACAATAATTCTCAGCTCATGCTGCAGTCTATATGAAGAGACATGATTCTGCTTGAGCGGACGAAAGGCCTTAGTGAGTGGTGCTGGTGTGCGGCAGACTGACTCTAATTGGCCGTGTCTAGTCAGGTAGCAAAATTGCCTGGAAAATGTTCTAGACCCGAGTGAATTGCACCACCTGGATAACAAGGCGCACATCGTCTAGTGGACTGCCTGCGAGAATTGTCTAGTTATTACCGTAATTAGCTGGTGTGCAGGTGCTAGCTAACGTCACTATTATATCGTTTCACGTAACGCACTTGCTTGTCCCGCGGTGCTTCCTATTACTGCGCAGTTGGCAATTCTCGGAGGTATCGTTATAGATAATAATATTATAATACAGCTTACGATTATATTTATTTTAAACTGACTTTAAACGAGGATGTGTATTTGTATGTCCGAGTTTTTCTCAAAATCCTGACCCGATTTGGATGGGGATTTCGTTATTAAATTCTTATTTTTTTTCGGGTAAGGTTTTAGTTTAGTATATATAAGGATCTCATGAAGATCTTCGGAGATAGACAGCGGAAGTATTTAAAAACAAACAGCTAATGAGCCGCCATCGCTGTGATCCCGGATTTATAAATGATACACCTTTTCTTGACAATGGAAACACAATGAAACTAAAGTCAACACAACTTCCCGCAAATGAATACCACACCCATCAATATAAAATATAGAGGAAAAAACAATGACGCGTGGCGATTTCGATACTTGACTTTGGATGAATTATGAATAAGATTTATTCTAAGCTACAGACCTTTAATGCCATTGACGAAAACATAATTCAATGTTAGTCTTATGAGTTTCAAGTATTTATGCGGACTCACGGTTATCATCTCGATTTCATTTCATTTCATTTCATTTCATTTCATTTCCTTTCATTTCATTTCATTTCGAGATGACCGCGAGGACAGGGATCAAACTCGATAGTATCATTAAAACTTGTCTAACACTGGTAGGAGACCAGTAGGGGCACCATATTGCTGGAAGGTTTTTAAGCTCGTAGCGTCCACATAGTTATCTATACAAAAGTTTATGTCGTATAAGTTTCTGAGAGTTTCTAGTATCTACCAATATTCAAATTTTGTATATTTTTCTTACTTACTTTCGCCCCGCGCGGCCGCGGTTTAATTAGGGATCGGATGTTTTTCCGGGATAAAAAAATATCATAAAAGTAGAAGAAAAGTTGTGTGATCACATGGAATATCAATTTTCTTTACAACCACTTGTATAAACGAGCGTATGCTAAAAGTGAAACAATCAATGAAAACATTAATGAAACATTTGTGTTCTGACCTGTTGTGATCTGTTGGAAAAACGCCCGCACTGTAACATACCGACACTGCCTGTGTAGTCTTCTCCGAGAACACTAACTAGAATAATTTCCTAATCAAATGCAATCCAATTTATAGGAGCCCCAGACCCCATCGTCCTTGCACGTCAGACCGATTGACTGACTTCGCAAGGGCTAGTTTCAGTTGAATCTAATTCAATATTGTATGAGCTTTGTGTTGTGGTCAAGACGCAATGAAATGCACCGAAAACTAGGACTTCCAAAGCAACTTTATCAAAAATAAGCAGTTTGTAAGAATGATCAATATAATTGACCAGAGGTCCACCCACATGCGATGACGTCACGGGATCAACACGGCGAGAGTTGTTTATTCTCGTTTTTTTGCGGCTAATATAATGCGGTTGTTGACATATCGCTTTGTAACGCTCTGTCAACGCAGTCTATGGACATTGTCTCATCAAGTTTATCTGTTAAGTGGTGCCGCATTTACGGTTCTCTAGCTCTAACATAATTTGTGGAATAACCAAGGATTTAGCTTCAGTAACTCCTGATCCTGGATGAGAAGTTACAAAAGAAGTTTAGTAACGGAATGCGATTTAGTACGGACGGAATTTAGTAACGATGTGCGCGGTATTTAAGTGCCCTTGAAGCCAAAGGTACGGAATAAGTAAAAGAAACCTTTAGCGTAACAGAATGGTATGCCGATAATTGGACGGTGATTATCTCCAAATGTTTACTAAATGGGTAATAGTGCAGTTTAGTGCAAGCTTTTTTTTTTTTTTTTTTTTTTTTTTTTTTTTTTTTTATTTTATTTTTTAGTGCAAGCTTTACTTATGGTGAGCGACACATTTTCACATTAGTCCATGTTCATTTGCGTCATCACTTCAGTTGCATGGAACTAAATATAATAAATATTGTAGGATTTTAAAATGTATATTTCTTCCAGAGTTAAAAAGTCAAGTGGTGAGTGGTCGGCACACGAAGCGTAAAAAGGAACTCTCAAGTGGAGTTGAAACTCACTAGTAGATTCTGTCAGGTCGGCTACATCATTGTGACTGGTCTGCTTAAGTTTGCTATTTACTTATTAAATAACGATTGAGTCTAGATTGTTGTTTTTTGCAATTATTATGAATCTAAGCTTGTTTTGAAAAGAGTAATTGCTGAGTTTATTGCCGGCTTTTCTCAGCAAATGCAACCTTCCAAACCGGTGTGAGAGTATTAGAGTCAGAATTTTTATAAGTGCCTGCGAAGGTCTATTTGAATAAATGATTATGAATTTGAATTTATAAGTATTTGGATGTTTATGACTGGATAACCAACTGAACGGATTTTAAGATATTTGGGACACGTAACCAATCATCTATAGATTGAAAATACTGTCTTGAAATGGATTTATGGAGGTGCAAGGTGTATGACGGATGACAACTCAACAACTGAAGAAGATCAACCGTACATGTCGAATATTTGTATATAATATATGCCGATTCTCGAGAAAACTTCATAAGCGCGATGCAGGATAATGTGGCGCCACGCCATCTATCTTTCAATGTGTGAGTGAACTATCTAGCAATGATACCTATAATACAGGTTCTACCTAGTTTAGGTATCACTGCTGCCCACTAGCTAGATGCAAATGTAGATTTTCCTTTCGTTGTACCTACCTAGTTGTACATTTTCGGTATAAACATTTGTATCTTATTTTATTGAACTACTTTTATGAAATAAATTATTATCTCAGTGTTACTGATAGATGGCTGATAGATGTCGTTACATCTTCATTATCACCAAAAAAAGCCTTGCCAAGTCTTGTCGGTGTCTTGACAATATACTTAAGTGTATTACGAACCGGTGCGTAGTAGATTCAAAATTTTAAGTCCTTTATCATTGCCTAAGCTTGTTATCGACACATAACTTGCTAGCTTTTTTATATGTTTCAGATGAATGCTGACCAGTGATAGTTTGATCAGCTTCGACCTGCCTCGATCTTAATCTAAATAAGACTGATATAATTATAGTATTATTAGGTATGTATCTGCATATGCGGAACCCTACTGAGCCGTCCCTGCCATTCAAGTGAGATCCACTGAAGCAGCATTTTGTAATTACTTTTGACTGTACCTACATATTATTATTATACCTCGCGGTAACTTATCTGGCGCGGCCTTTACGATTGTCACCATATCCCCCGCGCCTGCACCCCGCGCCTGCACCCCGCGCCTGTACCCCGCGCCTGTACCCCGCGCCCCGCGCCCCACCCTGTCCGCGGCTGGTCGGCGGCCACAAATTAAACAACACATTACATAGCTTCCAATTAATTTACTTTTATCTCTTCGCTTTGCCCTTTTGGTTGGTCGGTGGAAAAGGTTTCCGCTTCATTTAATTGTAATATATATTTTATTTTCTAATAATAAACACAAATTATAATGTGAATACGGTCAACTTTTTAACAAAAGTTGATCTCTTTCCCAATTAGTAACATAATAGAGGTTTTGTTTTCTGCTCCTGTGCTTCAACCCTCGAGCCATAGTGTATAAAAATACCAACGCTGAACTGAGGTTTTCCACCGCAATCTTTTATCTATCTTATCTATACATTACTAATATAATAAAGCGGAACACTTGTTTGTTTACGGGCTAATCTCTGGAACTTACAGTCAGATTTGAAAAAATCTTTCACTAATAGGAAGCTATATTATGGGGTTCTTCAAAAAGGGCGTGAAGAGATTTCTTCAGGGTCGGCAGCGCGCGAGTGATACCCCTGGTGTTGCAAGCGTCCATAGGCTGCGGTAACCGCTTACCATCAGGCGGGCCGTATGCTTGTTTGCCACCTTAGTGGTATAAAAAAAAAAAAAAAAACCCAAATATTATATGCTACTGCTTATCCCGGGAACGCGGGTGAAACCGCGAGTAACAGCTAGTTTTTGTAAGTCATGATTTTTATAAAAATATTTAAAAATGAATTAAATATGTAAAAATTATAAATAAACGAAATAATAATAATTTATTTATTTATAAGAAACACATATATATTTTATTTTATTTTATTTTTATTTATTCAGGATAACAAACAATTTTACAATAACGCATAAACAAAAAAACAGATAGTAAACAAAAAGAGTAATTGTAAAACCACCACCGTTATCCACGAAAATATGCTACTTAATAATGGCACTACATTTTAAAACTAATGAATTATAAAGTACCTACGTAATAAACGTCGAACAACTCCAACAAAAGAAGAAAAAAAATAAATTTTAGAAGACACATGTAAAGTTTACAATAGATTATAGTACCGTAAAAAATAAATAAAAGTATAATCGTTATACATATTCAAAATTATGTCTACATATCTGCGAGCCTCTCACCGACTCTTTTTTTATATTGTGAATGTGATAATATAAACAAATCAATACCTGTGAAATATTCGTTATAAGAATGCATTATTCTACGAAGAGGTGCACGCTCACCCGCTATGGTACGACAACGTTTGGTAGCAAACAAACACTGCGAGTGTGTTTCACGTATACGCTGTGAACGGCTGGGGGTACGTAAATATATTTGGTTAAGGAGTTGATTACAATCAAACCCATCATGACATATTTTGTATAAAACCATCTGATCTAAAAGCAATCTTCTCGTTTTTAGTGATGACATGGCAAATTTAGCTAAAAGTGACTGATACGAGGACCTAGCATGATAACATTTGTAATTTACTGTGCGGAGATATTTACGCTGTACCGATTCAAGCTGCTCACAGTATTTCTCAAAATGTGGATTCCAAATAGCCGTAGCATACTCTAATTGACATCTTATCAACGACTTAAATAGAAGTAGATAAGTAGCAGGGCGCTTAAATGGAGTACATGTTCTCATAACGAAACCATATAATTGAAATGCTTTATTAGTAATGTAATTGACGTGAGTATCAAAGTGTAATTTTGAGTCTATAAATACCCCAAGATCCCTTATGAGAGATACTTTTTCTAACGGTGTTTTACAAAGAGAATAGGTGAAATTAATTACATTGTTCTTTTTAGTAAAAGTGATAGATTTACATTTAGGTAGACTAAGCTGCAGTTTATTAACAGTACAATAGCTAGAGAGACGATCAAGATCCTCTTGGAGTGCTTCGCAATCGCTTATAGTGTTTATGCCGAGATAAATTTTAAGATCGTCAGCGTAGAGAATGAAGCGGGCATTTTTAAAACATACATAGATATCGTTTATAAATAAGGCAAAAAGTAATGGGCCCAAAATTGAACCTTGGGGCACGCCCGAGGAGACATTGATTGTATTAGATGCGAAGCCATTTATCACAACCTTCTGAGTTCTATTCCTGACATAAGAGGAAAACCAACGAAGTAAGTTGCCGCGAATACCATTATACGCAATTTTTTTAAGAAGTATGGTATGATCCACCTTATCAAAAGCCTTACAAAAGTCAGTGTAGACTGAGTCAACCTGCACGCGATCGTCCATACTCTCGAATAAAAAAGATGTATAAAGTAAGAGATTAGTAACTGTCGATCTATTCCTAACAAAACCGTGTTGTTCAGGGATTATAACATTATGTAGACTCGGATAAATAATTTTGTGTACTAGTCTCTCAAGTACTTTTGACAAGGTGGAAAGCAAGGATATGGGACGATAGTTAGTGACATCATTTTTGGCACCACTTTTATAAACTGGTATAATGTTAGCCGTTTTCCACACTTGGGGAACAATTCCTTCACTAAGACTACGATTATAAATTATACGGAGTGGTAAACTTAAGCTGTTAGCGGTGTATTTAAGGAATAAAGGCGGAATACCATCAGGCCCCGGTCCTTTTGTTATATCTAAAGATTTAAGTTCACTGGCTATCATATCACTGGTAAAACATACGTTGGATATATTTAAATCATTATTTGATGATGGTAAGGAATCAATATTAACATTAATCGAATCACCACTTTCATAAACGGAGCTGAAAAATTTTGTAAATAATTCACAAATTAATTCTGGTTTATCAGATTTTTCATCACTGTATGACATAGTATTAGGTATACCTACCTTATCCTTGCGACTCCGAATAAAAGACCAGAACACCTTTACATCACCTCGCAGGCCCACCTCCACTGAATCTATATAACTGTTGAAACATTCATTACAAAGTGTCTTAAATCTCTTCCGAAACATAGAAAAATCCTGATAATCGGATTTATTGTTATAGGTTTTCCACTTTAACCAGGCTCTTTCCTTGTTTTTGAAAATATGTATTAAAGGGCGAGAAAACCAAACTGGAAATTCACTAGACTTGACAGGCCGTAAGCAAATGTGTTTTTTTATAATTTCATAAATTTTTTCATAAAATAGAGATGTCGAAGATTCCGCAGTGAGGCTGTCAAGGATAGCGATCCAATCAATATCATTTACATCATCATTTATATTAGTGTAATTTGCTTCAAGAAAACGATATCTGGGTAAGGGATTGTGAGTCATTACGTTATAAGATAAATTGAAATTAACGATGGCATAGAAAGGTGGGTGTAAACTATCTATTGGTACCAAAGGATACATAGGCGGCTCACATACACATAATTCGTTATTTGATATAAATAAGTCCAAAAGTCTACCCATGTTGTTGGAAACAGCTATTACAAGATTAATGCACACATGAGAGTCATGTATGTATTTGTTGCACAAACGTTGCACACTGACACCCAAGCTAGGCAAGAGCCTGTATTATGGGGGACGAAAAACATATAAAAATACCTTTCCTGACTGACTGACTTTTTTCGTAGGTATCTTTTTTTTAATTGCTTGACTGGCTTTCTTGTTGAAAATATCTCACCAAGCACCAATCGGTGTGTGTAAAAATAAATTCAAATTTAAAATTGTTTATTCAATATAGGCACTTCCGAATAGTATCTTGAACAGCTCTGGTACAGAATGCTCTGGTTATAAAGGTATGGCTAGACAAGCACAGTGGAGCCAAGTGAGGTGCGACCGACCACAGCGAGGCTGGGGCGGGACCGGACGCAGCGACCTGTGTTATTGGTACACGACAGGAGCGAGGAGCGACTGTGAGCGAACACGTCACGAAACACTGCCAAACGTGACGTAGCGTGACGTTATCACACGTGCGTGTGGGTCTTTACAATATTTCGTATATTTTTTGCTGAAAAGATATCGAAGCTATTTTATACAGTATCTAGCTTCCGTCCCGCGTTCCCGAAGGATATATTGTATTTTTCAGGAGAAAAAGTATCCTTTGGTAATCCAGAATATCTTATATCAGTGTGCCTAATTTCATCTAAATCCATTGAGAAGTTTTTGTGTGAAATATTACCAAACATCTTCATCCTCACATCCTTACAAAATTATTATACGTAGGATCAATAATAATTTAATAATATCTTCTACGATGCTTAATGGACCGATGACTTCGTCAGAATCACTGGGGGCCGCTGTATGCAAGTGTACCAAAATCGTTCCTCTTGGTAATCAATGGGAGAGGCCTATGATCAGCCTGGGCATCCATAGGCTGAATATGATGATGCTTAATTTCTCCTTCAAGATTATTTTCTGTTGTTTCATCAGTTACATGTCAGTTTGACATAAAATACGCAGCTCGGGGTTAGTAAGAGGGTAGTCGCAAAACTTGGCCGAAAGCAAATAGCTCAAGTTAGCTACCGTCGCGTAACTTGTTAACTCAAACTTGTCGAGTGTCGACAAACAAATTTGTCGCGCGAATAATAAAGAATAATAATGGCAAGATTGGGGAGATGTTACTTTATACGTGAAAACGATGAACTTGAGGTAAGTAAAGAGGAGCTGAAAGGGTTGCCATTTCTAAAATCTGGCAACCAGGACAAGAAGCGTGAAAGCCCCGGATTTTTGAGCTTGGAACCTGGAAATATCAACAGTGCTATTTTTTAAATTACTGAGGCAAATAAAAAATAGTTTTGATTGTTGTGACTTAAAAACTTTTAAACTCGGACAAAAAATGAAACCCCGCCCGGACGCTCTCCGGACACCTTCTAAACTAGGAAAAATCCGAGAGAGAGCTAGCCAAAGAGATTTTTTTTTCATATGGGTTTTCTTTCTCTAAAGAACTTTTCTATTGCTGTATATTAAAATCAGTATTAATAATATAATTAATACTGATTTTAAATGCTTATCCGTTTAGAACGAATAATTCGGTTGTGCAGCACTCCCGGGAGCGCGGGCCGGGCCGCCCGCCACAACAGAACGCTAAGAATCCTGTTCTTTGCCACCAATTACTGGCAGCACTGAATGTTTTACAAATTCTAAAAGCAATTGAGTGTGCTAAATATTCTCTTGAGTTTCACAAGAACACTCCACGATAATGTCCACTCGGAATAGCTTAGGAATAAATAGTTGGATCATTAATTTTCAATTAGAAACTTTCCAAGTTGGTTTTTTGTCTGAGTTAATTAATATTCCAGTTGAATAACTGTTTCTGAGAAAGAGAACAAGTTTAAAGTGAGAATAAGTTTATTACAAGTAAGTATTATTAGAAAATATCTCATCTTCTAACAATGGTTGTAATAAACTTTATATTTGTATGATATGATAAAATTTGCTGATTTTTAACATTAGCTTGGCAATTAGCCGTAATATATTTAATGCCATCGAATTACCGGTTTAAGGTTCTGTTTTATAATGTACCTAAGAATCTAATAGAAATATTAATATCGACTAAATGACGTAGATGATTACTTAAAGTGCATAAAAGGTCTGAGATCACAGCAGTGCATCGCGTGCCGATGGCACAGTTGCGTGTGCGGTGGCTCACCGGGACTCCTTGTACTCACGTACATATGGCAATATTTACTAACTGAAACTATTTAAAGTGCATGTCTAAAGTACATGAAACTTAGCATGGTTTTGACTACAATCTGACCATTGAATATTGATGACAATCGAATATTCTGTTGATGATGAGAAAGAAACCGGTAAGTACCTAAAGGCACCGGTAGGTTGGATTGTAACTCAGGAAAATGTACAACAGCTATGAAATCACGAAAAAAACTAGCATTTCATATAAAAGAACTTGCCTACTTTGTTACAACCTCCATCTTGTGTTTACTTCGGTTTCTTGCATAGCCATGTGGTGTACTAATAAAAGTCTACTTTAAGGATTAATTTATTATCAAACAAAATGTACGTACGTAAAACACGTTTATCGCTTGCAGGCCTTTAAGAGGTCTAGAAGTTTTTTAATCTTAGGGCTTTGACAATTTAAACAATATTTGGCAAATCAGTGAGCGCTGGTCGGGCTCTCAACTGGGTCTTGTTCCTAAAGTACATTTTATTGATGATTGAGTACCTCCACACCTGCAAGGACTGCAGGTAAATTAACCTGTAGAGCGAACAGAACGTTACCGTTACCCATGTTACCTATAAATTGTTATTAATAATGTCGTTAATCTATTTCTTGTACTCGGCTGGAGCGTATCGGTGTTTACCAAAGATCTTGTTGGTACAGTTACACAGAGACAGGTCGAAATGCGACAGAAGTAAGTTAGAGTTTTGTATGGGAAATATAACCAAATAAGTGTTGTGTTACAAACTTATATTTTTAGATTAAGATTAATAGATATTGTGGTCAATAATAACAATTATTTGTGTCGATCGAGAAGTTGGGCGGTCGGACTCACCGGCATACGAAATTGGGTGCGCAAACAAAATATTTTTCATTATAAATCACTCGGGCAGCAGCCGGGCCCGCGAGTAATGAGCGGGTTTCACAGGGGTGAACCTCGAAACCTTTGATAAGAACCAGATACGACGTTATTCGTAAATATCGTTGGTCGATTACTGATATTGTTAGCAAAGTTCTATGGCCTAACGCGAGTGGTTACCCATTTGATGTAACTCTTGCCTGTGATTGGATACGACGAGATGCAGCCAAATTAAATCACACAGATACATGCACTCGCGTCTTGGGCTGGCCTTTTTCGTGTGCAGTGGTGCAGTAACAGATAATGCTCAAAGCTCAGTAATTATATTATCAGGAATTTCTGATATTATTAAAATTCCTTTAAAAATACAAAGTGATTTGCGACTGACTTTGAGATAAGATTTAATGACACGTCCAGACTGATGCACTAAAATTTTCTAATTGATTCGAGCTTTCGTTGCATTAGTATTAGCAGTATTAGTATTCCGCGCACGAACTACGCATTTACTACGAACTTCTACGCGTCTACTTGATGGATCGCTCCGAACATTGCAGTAGTATTAGTACGTAGTACTATTAAATATTCTGTGGTATTAGCTCGTAGCAACTCGTAGAGTGCGCGACCGAGGTGCGGTTCATTAGCGCACTCCGGACTCCGTACTATGCGAA
The DNA here is from genome assembly GCA_947623365.1 of Achlya flavicornis. Taxonomy (NCBI): domain Eukaryota; kingdom Metazoa; phylum Arthropoda; class Insecta; order Lepidoptera; family Drepanidae; genus Achlya; species Achlya flavicornis. The sequence continues at coordinate 18,102,712 of OX392471.1, read as the reverse complement.
TTAGTTTCAACAAGCATTACCATGTGGACAACAAATTATTGCATTGCATGGTATTTATAATGAATGTTGCATTGCATCAATGATAATGAGATGTAATCTTTTCGAAATGTACGTGATTCAGCCAGCTGTTTTTTTTTTATACGTAGCCATATGGACGCTTGCATATGAGCTCTGGCGACCTTACTCACGCGCAGGAACACAACTACAATGGGACCGACACAGATTACAGAACAAAAGGCAGATTGGCCTTACTCCCATGTTCCGCGCGCTCCATCTGCCTTGTTCTGTAATCTGAGGGGACCGAATTCTTTTTTATTTTCATATATTTTAATTAAGTAAGGTTGTTTTTTCGTATGAAAACTTTGATTTTATCTACATCATTCACGATCTATCCCGAAAGCAGTGCTTTATTAAATTAACCTATGTCCAGTTTTCCCGACCAAACTAAGTATTATTTAATCAATAAATTGATGGTACATTTTGATACTAATAGACTGTTTTACAGCAAATAATTAGGTTAACTAAGGGTCGAACTGCGAAACTCGTAGTTTGAAGACAAGAAATACCTAAGTAAAAATTTGTTCTGAAACTGAAATTCGGCTCCGAGAAGTTAGGGCCTCTTTCCACGGGCAATGTATACGTTTATATTACAAAGTACCAAAAGAAATTCAACAACTATCTGCGTAAAGATTGAAAAAGTTAATTTAAACAAAAGTTGTTTTGAAAGGGTACTATAATGTTTCTGATTTTGTAGAAGAAAATAACGTATTTGAACGAAATTTTCCGAACCATACGGAATAAAAAGCCTTATTTAAATATTATAAGGCATATTTTTATACATCGAAATAAAGAGAGTAAAAAGTTTAAACAACTAAAAATACTTTCTGATCCATTAGGAACTTGGCTTGCCGAGTTTCTTGTCGGACTTGGCTGAGTTTAAGTGTAATCCGAACCGGTAGCACTTTTAGTCAAATGCAACTTTCGTAAGTGCCTTAGTAGAGCATTCAATAAAATAAAAAATGTGTATTTTTTACTGGGTTATTAAATATGTTTTATATTCCAGATAATATGAACTCCCATAACTCTTTATTTTGCTGTCATGATCAAGTCCGTTTTTACAAGAAAATGATTCGACGTGGTTTTCCCAATGGAATACAGCATGGGGTTGTTCAAGAAGGGTGTGAAGAGATTTCTTCATGGTCGGCAACGCGCGAGTGATACCCCTGGTGTTGCAAGCGTCCATATGCTACGGTAACTGCTTACCATCAGGCGGGCCGTATGCTTTTTACCACCTCAGTGGTATTAAAAAAAAGTCGTAATTAGTGGTAGGTATTTTGTTATGAAACTTAATAATAACATTTATTACAGCAATTCCCAATAATTAACAATTAATTAGGGAATTATTGGTTCTCTATAAAGTCATGGAATGTACTTACAATTTCTGTATTCAGCATCCGCCTTACATTTATTTCTTTCGCCAACCCTAGCAACCCCACACACTCGTACATATATTCCATGGTAAGAGATGAGGTACTCACATGTAGGTTCTCAAATCTATTGGAGGCGCATAGTGCGCGCACAGGCGGCGGGCAGAAGCGCACGCAGGCGGTGCAGCAGCCCGCGTCCGCGTCGTCGGCCTCGTCGTCGGTGCCCGCCGCGCCCCCGCCCGCCTCCGTACGACATTCTGAAACAATTATAACACCTTAAAATAATAGTCAAAAGGTAGCACAAGGGTTGTGGCACATCATACAAGTGAATAAAAATACCTAACCTACGCTTTGGTCACACACACACACGTAGCGAGCGGTGGGGACAAGAGTACTGCAATGCCATTACGTTGCATCTGATGATGGTGGTCGACAACTTACCTAAGAAAAGCGACACTCATAGTTTGAACACTAGAAATAAGCACAAACTTGCTGTACCTTTAACTCGGCTCAGCAAAGTCCTTAACTCTTTCAAGGGGCAATGTATACGTTTCTATAATAAAGTACCCAAAGAAATCCAAGAGCTACCTATACATAGATTCAAAAAGATAATAAAACAGAAGTTATGCAAGAAAGGGTATATAAAGTTTCTGATTTTATAGTTGACAAGAATGCATTTGAATGAATTGTTCGCTTCGCAGGCTATTGTTATATATATTTTGTAAATTGTAATACTTATAAGTCCACATAAAAAAAAAGACTTGCTGAGTTTCTTGCCGGAGTCTTCTCAGTTCAAGTTGTATTTGGAACCGGTGTAGAGTCATTTGTTAACGTTCATAAATGCCTTATCAGGACCTAAATTAAATAAATATATTTTGAATTTGACAATAAATTGAGGGTTGTGGTGATTCGGTCGAGAACGGAAACACGAAAGAAAGAGTTGGTATAGGCTTTACAATAATGTATAGGTACGTAAGTATTGTAGGGCGCCTTGCAAGCAACAGAGTTCATACTTACAAGCCCACTAACAATAAAATTGCATAATGTAACTGTTTTTTTCCCTCGGAGATTTTTCCATATAGTCTCCCTTACATTACAGAAAGTCCTAGATAAATATAGCCTTTCGCAGTTTTGCGACTTATATTATATGAGTTTGCGCGCTGGTAACAATAGTATTTATCGGGAAATATCGTTAGAAAATTATGTCTGAAAGAATAATCCACTACCAGTTTATCCAAAAAGAAAAAGTACTAAGCTGTGGAGATACAATAAAAATGAATAATAAAATCGGCTATTACGGGCTTTCCTTACTGAACGCTGAAAATATTCCAAGTGGAATTCAGACAGGCATTGTCCGAGGATGATAGGGTTCTACTCAAAGAGACACATTCATCCGTGCATCCGGGTGTATTAACAAAGCTTCTCCAAGCCTTTTCAACGAGACTATAAAAATGGGATCAGCATTTTTGCATTCAAACAAAAAAAACGAATAATACTCGCAACAGTATGAAAATACAGGCATTAAAGAGTAGGATAAATTATTATGAACGATACTTGTTTGCCAATAATTTAATTTAATAAGTCTTCACCGATGTGAAAAGTTAAGGTTGACTTTACGCAGCCAATCTATTTATAATCCGTGGGTAGTCTGACAGTTAACAGTACAACTTCAACTAAACAAAAACAACAAAACAATCTAAATATTGTTCTAGCTAGACAGAGCGGTGGAAGACAAGCGTCGATATTCAACAAAAGGTAGCCGGAGCTAAAGGCACATAAAGGGCATGCTAATAGCACCAAGTTGCTGAAACGAGTCGACGAAACGGCTTCCGACTGCGCCTCTTATCGTTCATCTGGCATTTTACGGGTTGTCACATTCGCGTTAAACGTGAAAAAAACGCACCCCTACTGTCGAGCCAGTACCCCTTCGGTGCCGGGTCACCTATTTCAGTTCCAAGGTTGATTATTTAAATACTTCGGAGCCCAACGACGGCACAGTGGGACTAAAATGGGGCATCATAAACCGAGTACACAGTATTTATTACCGACAGAAGAGCATCGAAACGATTCCATTACGTGATCCCCCATCGTTCCGCGGAACACTTACGCCATAATGCTCATCGCAATCGTATCACTGACTTTTACAGAGATATCTACCCTAAAATAAAATTAGGTGAACGAGCGCCCCCTACGGCTCTACCTGTTACTTGGCAGTCGTAGTCGAGATGTAGACATAATAAAAACGAGGCGTAAAATGCTTTATCTCTCGTTACCGAGCGATCACTCCGTGGTGTGGGGCGGCCCCTGATGTGGCGCGGCGCGACTGTCACATATGTATGACCTCAAAAATAAAGCCGCGGCGAAAAGTAATTTTTCTTACTTCAGTATCTAATAGGATTTTGTGATGCTCACTCATACCGGCTAGACCTTGAAGCCGAGCCGTGTCAGGTACTATACAAACTGCGGTCGCGTGCGGCCGGCCTAATGTGGTCGACTCCAAATAATAAATGCTCACGTTACACACCCAAGTCGTATCTAAGTCGCACCTTTCAAGGTTTTTCTTGAGACGAATCCATGAGAACTGAGAGTTCTACAGTATAATGTTATTCTATTTGATTTAATTATAACTTTTTGACAGTAACCTATTTTTAAATTTTACGAATTACTATCTACGGTTGGTTAGGGCTCTGGTTAAAATTCCATCTATCGCGCCGCAGGTCGTGGGTTCGTTTCCCACACAGGATATGCATTTGTGTGCATGAACATGTCTGTATGTCCTATTGCTTGGTGTAATTACGTATATTAAGTATGTATTTACAAACAAAAAGTAGTATATGTATTATATCAGTTATCTGGTTTCCATAGTACAAGCTCTGCTTAGTTTGGGATCAGATGACCGTGTGTGAGGAATGTCCCAGGATATTATTATTACTTAAAAAGCAATTAGACGTTAGCTTAAAAGAAAAATCCAATACAGTAGTCCCGAAAATCAGATACCTTCCAATGCATACGATTTGTAAAGAAAACTTCAATTCCATTTGGAATTAAGACTACATAATTTGCTCAGAGTTAAGTACATGAAATTCGATATAAATACGTTAGGGAATCGACTGGTGCTATTTAATTAACGGTTCAGCGTGCTTAACCTCACGTCGGTACTCAGGGAGAACCTGCCCCTATCCCCCGAACCCCAGAGTCGCAGTGTAAACGCTCAATGTTAACAATTGAATTAACCTACTGTTAAGATTCAATCAATGGCAGTTTGATACAGTTTGGGAGACTTTTAGATGTCTTTTACAAATCATACATTGGTTCCTTCATGTTCAACAACTGTTACTACTAGTAACAAATATACAATCGTATTTTTTTTTATGAATTATAATGAATCCTTTGACTGTTTGATAATCCGCGCGGGCGAGGAAAACAATAGAAATCAATTGTTATTTTTTAACCGCAAGTCAAGGCGAACAGTGATTTTTTTTTAATGAAGAAGATTTTTTTGATAATCATCAACCACATAATGAGAACGGTAACAAATATGGCGCGAAGGTTTTTTTTTGACAGCTACTTATGCGCTGTCAAACTTTTTTATAAATCCGTTTAAATTAAGAATACTTCGTCTACACCGTGGTCTACACACATAAGTATATCACTTGCAGGAGGGACAAACTTAACATAATCGGGATTATACCTATCATAAAACTGTGCGGTAAAGCACTAGTGCGTAATAAGCTGCATTATGATACTAAAAACGATGAATTAAAAGTAACTTTACGAGCAAGTGTGTTGAAAAATAGTATACGATACGATACTCTTGCGTTAAGGCAATTATTGCACGTCAAAGTTAACTTACGCCGCGCAATAATAGAGTACATAAGTCACACGTATGTAGTAAGAAAGAATTAAGAATTAAATAATTATTAATGAAGTGTTAAGATACAGTATTGGAATAACACATGGCATAATTTTTAATTTAGAGAAAATAGACCCCTCGAGAACGCGAGCCAGAGGCAATTGAAGTAAACATTTTTCAGGATATAGAGTTTCTAGTCTCAATGATTCAAAATTCAAAATCATTTATTCAAATACACCTTCGCAGGCACTTATGAAAAGTCTGACTCTAATACTCTAATACCGGTTCGGAAGGTTGCATTTGCTGAGAGTAGCCGGCAATAAACTCAGCAATTACTCTTTTCAAAACAAGCTTAGATTCATTACATAATATTTACATTCTAATCGCACTGAAAACAATTGCGTGCCCCGGCGCGGCGGCAAAATTACAAAGTAGACTGAATAAATATTTAATAAGTAAATAAATAGCAAACTTAAGCAGAACAGCCTCCACAAGCAGCACCTGTTCACCAGTATGACGCGTGTGGCAGCCATCGCCCTCCTCGCCATATTGGAGGGAAGTGAGCGACCGATAGTTTGAGAATACCTTGATCCCAATATCATATTCATAGGCATGTGGAGGCCGGCAGCCCGCACTAGGCTTGCTAGGGCTAGCTAGACTTAATTCCACACATTGTGCGAGGAACGCTCGCGCTTCCGCAGTGTGAATGTGTTAGCTGTTGATAACATTCTAAACGGAACACATTTTTGAATAACGAAAAGACTAGCGTTATTTATTTTCCGGCAGCGCGGATCGTGGGACATAATCCTTACAATAGGATTCGAATGTCACATCAATTCCGAAACAATCGGAGTGTGAGCAATTGGAGATTTACGCTTTTTCAATTACGAGCAGCTGTCTTTAACGACACGTCTCAGCTCGTGGTAAGGAAGCTTTCACATTCGGACGCTCATAGTAATTTGAAATCGTTCAATTATTAAATTATACAACGTGTTACAAAATATAATTATCAAAGCCAAAAAATTTTTCTAGTAAGCTGTCATTACAGGGAACCAGATTATTTAACAGAAAGGCCTACGTACCTATTTTACCTAATAATTGTCTATTTTAATAGTTTTTCTATTTTTCGTTCATAAATATTTGCTACCTCAATACAAGGATGTCATTATACTAAAGTACCGGCTACAAAAAAATTCAAGTTGGAAAAAAAAATATGTTGTCAATTTCTGTTAGGTTTGGTTGTATAATTTTTTTGTCGTTCCGCGAATTAGGTAGAAATGTAGGTACATTCTGCGTACTTTTTACGTTTACTCTTTAATTTGTAAGGTTTGTACATCAATGAAATTTTTTATTTTTTATTTTTTTGGGGTATGTTATACATCGTTACTACGGTTCTTAAATATTATGAATGGACTCGTTATAAGGTCCCATTGAACCTCCTTTCGGCTTTACGGGTAGTTTTGTAACACCCTGTATAGAAGTATTGTTTAGTTAGTTATCTTAATTATGTGTATGTTTTTCTATTCCTTTCCGCGTTACATAATTACAATTTAATATTTAATCAACGTTTATAATTATATTCATGTGTGTGCTATCGATGTAATTTTACTGACTGACTGACTGTGTAAGCCAGCAGATTTCTGCCATCATATATACCACATACTGCAACAATCCATTCGCGGCTTCCATTTGCGGATTCCAAGAGAGCTTATCAACGAGATGGGCAACAAACAAAATAACTAGAGCTACGAGGAACTAACTAGCATAGTTGATAAGCCATATGTCACAGAGCCAACACAAAGGCTTGACCGACCACAGAGGGGCACAAAAGACTGTTTACCTTGCCTTTAAAGATAGAGCGAGGCTCTGGCGAGGCGAAGGCCCCGCACAATAACTATTCAGTGAACAACGGACGTTTGTTTACAAATGCAGACGAAGCACGGAGTTTGGTCCAACTTAATTGTTCTAGACTCAAGAGACGTTTAATATGCACCATTGATTGGGTGCTTCTGAAACGTAATTATTCATTTAGAATTTACTTCTACCTTGCATGATGAGATAGGTACATTATGTCACTCAGCAAAACCAGATTGAAAGTATAAATTAATAAGTGACTATATTATAATTTCTCTGAAGACTGTATCAGAATTAATTAAAAAGATACTATATCTCGACCTGCAATAAACTCAACATGAAGACATCTTTACGCCAATTATACCCAAAGAGGTAAGGCAGGCTGAACTGAGTAGCACATTTCAATAATATTTAAAGTGTCATCGTGACATGTTGTCACTGTCAGCATTGTCACCGTTTCTCGGGAAGATTACCGATCCCGGGGTACAAGTAATCGTTTCAAAGAAATGTCAATTGTACTTTGTTCAACCCGGGAATCGATCTCAAAACAAAGGTAGAGCGAACCGTAGTCGACCACCGCCGTTACGTATAATGTAATAGTAGATCTCTAACAGGAATCAATTTGCAGCGGTTTGTGGTTTTGTTATTGTAAGTTTTACAATGCAAATATGATGCCTTTTGCAAACACGATTATTGGTTTTAATAATTAACTAGGTAGTAATTGCTCATATCTAGAGTTCATGTCATCTTTAAGGAATCTTATCATCTGTCGAAAGTGTTATAATTTGTACTCATAAGTACATTTTTAACCGACTTCAAAAAAAGGATGGAGGTTTTCTTTTTTTTTCTTTGATGTTTGTTACCTCATAACTCCGTCATTTATTAACCGATTTGGATAATTCTTTTTTGTTTGGAAGAGTACACTTCCCGTTTGGTCCCATTGTCATCAGATCAGGATTTGATTACTTCTTAGTATACTTTGAAGTCGGTTTAAGTTAATCAATTATATTTTTCGCATTTCATCGATCTTAATTAAACTACAAATATACGGATAAATTGGGATTTAACTTAGGGTCAAAGTGTAACCTTTAATCCGTTAAATAAATTAATATTAAATATTCCAACATTGTCGTCAGATAGACTCAACATCCTATTCGCAGTTCCCATCCAAGCCAACCGACTACAATACTCATAAAGTTGCCAAGAAGCAACAAAGCGAAAGTAACATTAGTCAGAAATTATGAACCCAACCTTGACCAGGCAACTCTGGCAACATACCTTGGCAATTGCTGGGAGGACTATAACAACCTTATTTACGGTAATTGTCTTCATTGAGGACTGATTTCAGAGCGGCTTTATTAAAAAAAGCCTTGGTCCCTACTTTAGCTAGTTTTACGTCTGAGATGTTGGCGGCGTAAAAATCTGCTGATGAAATGGTGCCGGTATCGCTTTATTACAAATATTGACGCGAAATCTTCTTGTCGCCAGAAATGTCTTCCACTCGCTTGTTATTGTGCACATAAGAGTTTGTATTGCGACTCGCTCGGAAGTCAAACATAAAAGTCACATTTAATAAACTGAAAATGTAATATGATTTTCTAAATTGCGACACTTAATTTCTTATAGCACTTTTAGCTCCGTACCGCGTCCTCTTTCAAGCTAATTGTTTATTGGCTAGAATTGCATTTTATTATATCCGACAACCTCACGTCTCGTGGCATTGCTGTAAAGGACTATTCACATGCTGTGACGGCTTCATAATGGCATTTTTATAGGCAACATTGTACAGAGCATCTGTGTTCTCAATGGTCGCCACTCTTCGAGATTTTACGACTCGAACTCGAGGCTTAAGTTTAAGTTTCATAGTCGTTTCGTTTAGTCACGTCCAAAGATAAGAAAATGCCTCGTAGCTCCCCCCCCCATTTTACAACCTATCAAAAGATTTAAGAAAGTAATTTCTAGTATGTATTAAAGCTCACATCGTGTGGCATCAAATATTTTTGTGATTTATACGAGTACACCGTAGAATTGTTTCGAACTGTGCGGGTTAAAAGGAGTTTTCTTCCGCGGACGGTCGGACTGTGGAATGCGCTCCCCGCCGTGGTTTTCCCAATGGAGTACAGCATGGGGTTCTTCAAAAGGGCGTGAAGAGATTTCTTCAGGGTCGGCAACGCGCGAGTGATACCTCTGGTGTTGCAAGCGTCCATAATACGGTAACTGCTCACAATCAGGTGGGCCGTATGCTTGATTGCCACCGAAGTGGTATACAAAAAAAATACAAGGACTCCTTGTTGGTCCCAAGAAATGTTAAAGCTACGTAACTGTAACATAGAAATAGCTACAGATAGATACACATCACTTCATTGACATTCACATGTCGTAAATGAAAACGTTAGGGAAGGGACAGGACAGGACATGTTGTAGTAACCTATAACATATCGGGTGCAATTTCCCCGTGTCACGAATCTGAAATAATCCCGGGACATTCAAGCGGTCAGTCCGGATGTCCGGCGTCCGGAGCAGCCGAGGAGTATTGACAGCTTGACGTGCCGGAATGTTGTGTCGGTGTAATACCCGTTTAGGATGTAAGATAGGCTGTGTCACGTTGGAAGGCTTATATCACGATGTAAGTGGTGATTTGAGCATCATTCAGTGGGTTTAATTGTAATTTGTAAGACCGTAAATTGTAATTGTTAGACAGGAACGTCAAGTCCCAGGAAGTCGAGTCGCAGGATTTATTACTAAGATCAAGTACAGTCAGATAAGATGACCAGGGTAAAAACTGTGGAGCTCATTTTATGAGACCGTCAAAATATCGCCTTTTAAGAATTTTATATATTTCTGAGCCATTCTTAACTTTAATTCTAAATTAAAAGGAAAAAATTCTTTAATTAAAAGGATTGCATTGCATAGCGCTTATAAATATTGCTATTTTAAGACCCTGGCAATAAACAGTATAAATAAATATAACGACGGGCCAGTTGGCGCAGTTGGTTAAGACTCTGGTAAAGATTCCACCTATTGCGCCGCAGGTCGTGGGTTCGATTCCCGCACAGGACATGCATTTATTTACAAACAAAAATTAGTATATGTATTATATCAGTTATCTGGTTTCCATAGTACAAGCTCTGCTTAGTTTGGGATCAGATGACCGTGTGTGAGGAATGTTCCAGGATATTTATTTATATTTAATAGCTTCTTTTATAAAGTTGCAGTCATGATCCTAAATCCGAATATCTTTACACAAACATTAATACTGTCAAATCAAATCAAAAAGAGATCATTTAGTTTAGTCTTCGATTAGGCACTTATGAACGTGACAGTTGAATCCACCAACTTGTTACCAGTTATATTATAGAATAATTATGTAAGATTAATTTTATACGGAGCACTGCCGACTCATGTAGGGTTTCAGTAGTGTTGTTTAACTATTGGAGAGCGTGTTATTATTGTCGAAACAACTCCATTGCCCGGTGCAAACACCGCACTGGGTGAGTTAGCTATATTAGAATTTATAGAATCAGTTAAATCGAGTAAAGCAAGCACCATGTTGAGTCAATTGAAAACTATACTAGCTAATTTCATGCTACTTTTGCAGAGTGAACAGTTATTATCACTCGTAGAGAGATTTACTATCAAAGTTTTAATAAGCATGAATTGAGAGCTGGAATAACCGATGACTGTAGACCGACGACTTGTACTGTAGCTGTTGTACGAGTAGGTTTTCCTCGGCTATAGAGCCATCGTTCAAAGAGCCACTATACTGCTATACAAGAGTGAACTTGGTCGTGAATAATCCTCGGACAATAAGCTGCGGTCATCATTGTGAAGAGCACAATGGCAGGTCAACTCATCTTGTGCACACTTCAATTCACTAAATAAGAATATTAACAAGTAGGTAATTCTGTGAGCTCCGAAGCCTTAACTTTTTCAAGGGGCAATGTATACGTTTCTATAATAAAGTACCCAAAGAAATCCAAGAGCTACCTATACATAGATTCAAAAAGATAGTAAAACAGAAGTTATGCAAGAAAGGGTAAATTCAAATTCAAATTCAAAATATATTTATACAATTTAGGCCCTGATAAGGCACCTATGAACGTTAAAAAATGACTCTACACAGGTACTATAAAGTTTCTGATTTTGTAGATGACAAGAATGCATTTGAATGTATTGTTCGCTTCGCAGGCTATTGTTATATATATTTAGTTAATTGTAATACTTATAAGTACACATAAAAAAAAAAAAGACTTGCTGAGTTTCTTGCCGGAGTCTTCTCAGTTCAAGTTGTATTTGGAACCGGTATAGTCATTTGTTAACGTTCATAAGAGCCTTATCAGGGCCTAAATTGAATAAATAATTTTTGATTTTGATTTTGATTTTGCCTTTTTGCCTTTTTGCCTAGTCTATATACATACAGACACGTGGTAGAGGTTAGGAAATTATACATTCGGGGATGAAGTAAATCTTACCCTTTGTTAAATTATGGGTAAATTCCATCATACCAGTTACATGATAATGTGAATGTATCAGCTATCATGTAAGTATAGAGAAGGCGAAATTTGCTCCAACGCTGTAAAAAAAAAAGTTGTACAGTAAGGATTGTAAAGTAGGCGAAAAATTATTAATATATCCTTATCCCTTACAAAATGGGAAACCCAGATGTGAAAAGGTGACACTGCACGGGTTCACTTATTCAATTTGCTACAATGAAGTGCTCTCCCACCGTGCTACGGTTGCCACACTGTGTTCTATAAAATTTGGCTTAGTTGTCGAGTTTATTACTGGATCTTCTCAGTTCAACACTTCGAAATCCAAACTAGTAGTGATTGCAGTAAATTAGAAATGAAATTAATTTTTATTTGCTCGAAACATGGTTGATAGGTTCTTAAGTATTAACATGTATATTTCACATATTTTATCACATTTTATGACATGCAAATATATTATTATAATAACGAACAATCTAAAAAAGTTATATAAATCAAAATAATAATAAAATACATTCAAATAATTAGCAACATGTCAACAGTTTTGATTGTATGATTAATTATTTAAAACATTGAAAATACATTAATTGAATTGACACATCTATTCGTCAAATTGAACACGTACTATGTTAAATCTTATTTATATGTCAGGAAGTCGTTTAAATTATAAAAACATTTATCCATTAACTAGCCATAAAGCTTCGACTTGAATTTATTTCTAGGAAGTTTTCATAAATTTTGTGGTATTTTGTTAAATATTATAATGGACATTACATAGCAATTCTTTTGGAATAAGGCGGTTTTTGTTAATGGAATTTTAAGCCTTGTTGGATCAGGAACAATTGGTGTTTCTCCTTAACAAATGTTCCTGTCTGAAAAATATACATCCCCGTCAGGGTAAGCGAGTTTAATTTCCTATAAAGGGTCTACACGATTCCAGTTGGCCAACTCCACTTAATGCTCTTACACATATCTTTTGAACAATAAAAGCTCTATTGATAGTTGTTCGATCATTATAACCGACTTTCACTTATTTTTCTTACTTAGTGCCATATTTTATTATACAAAAATTACAAACGCGAATGTGGTTTATGACGGCTCAATGACACAACCAATGTAGGAAATTTCCTAATAATAGAATTTCCAGTATTTGCAGACCTCTCATTGTACGGAAATCCTTTACAATGCGAGTTCAGCATATACTGGAAATGTATAGCTTGACGTGTAGCCGTGTGTAAGTGGAAAGAAACACTGGAATCCAATAAAGAGGGGTGTTTTTCAAGTAACGGGCATGGCACCGTGGATCGCTAGTATAAAGATAAACATAACACTCATGCTGCTGAGCATATTCATGATGAGGACCACAGAGACAGAGATACTGCACGTGACGTGGAAAGTAACAATAATTATGCGAGTGCACGCGTGCCTACAACATGTGGGTGGCTCCATAAATATTGAATGCGAATATTTAAACTTATAGCCAAATCTCGATCATGTTGGTAAACTGTTTTTTTTTTAATATTCTACTCAGACCAAGAAAAAATGAAAGACGGAACGGTCTTTGTTCTTAAGTGACGCAAGTAATAGGAAGCCGGCGTTCTTGTAAATACATGGCCTCACATACACATATAGACCATAGGAAGCCGATCGGTTGTCATTCCGTATTGAGACGTTGACAGTGACAATAAGGCTCAGTACCATTTGTGCCTCCTTGGGCCAGTACTGATTTTACTCACGCATATGTAGGAAATTTTCAGCTTCACTTTCTTATAAGGTGACACTCCGTCTTGATTTTGTTATATGTCTGTGATATTCTACACGTAAGACCTGTACCATAATAAAATAATAATAATAAAGTTTATTGAGTTTCTAATTGGACAAACACTTAAGTGAAACACAAAAACTGATTTAAACATTACAGACACGAATATGATATCCATGTGGTAGTGGTAGTAGTCTCATATTGAAATTAGAATACACGACACGAGTGCATCAATATTAAAATTTGAAGAAGCCTGTCATATATCGGACAAATATATGTATGCGAGGTGGCTTGTGCAGAGATTGAAAGCTCCATCATTATATGTGTGTATAGGCCTCCCGCGTCTAATTTTTCGTTGTTTTGTTCTATAATGGAACAAATACTTAGTAAATTATCTAGGTGTAATAAGTCAATAATTATTTGTGGTGACTTTAATATTGACATCCTGATACCCTCATTAGATAGAAATAACTTTATTACTTTATTTAAATCATTTAATATGTCTCTTCTATTTAATGAGCCCACGAGAGTAACGGCTACTAGTTCGTCTTGTATTGATAACATAATTACTAACGGTAACGTTTTAGAGAAGTCCATAATAGGTGGCGTCCGCTCGGATCATTTGGCACAATTGGTAAAATTACCGTGTAAAAAACTTAGGTCATCCATAACGAAAACATTTAGGTCAGTTAATCAAACAAGATTAAATAATTTCAGCGTTAATATGGATTATAAAATTAGTAACACTATGTATATTTCTGATGATCCAAATGTAAACTATGACAAAATATTTAGTGATATTTGCAACGAATTTAATGTATCTTGTCCAATCAAAACTAAAAAGGTAAATAATAAACTTCAATTCTGTAACTGGGCAACTAAAGGAATCAGGAAGAGTAGGGATAACATGTATGATCTTTACCATCAGAGATCTTACAATAGTAATGAAAACTTTCATACATATGTTAGGAACTATTCCAAGTTATTTAAACAGGTATGCATTCGAGCTAAGGCCATCTACATAGGCAATAGGGTAAATAATTCTAATAATAAAATTAAAACAGTGTGGCAGATTATTAATACAGAGACTGGTAAAAATAAAATCAAAGATAATACTTTTTGTCTTAAAATTAATGATAAACTAATATCAGATAAATTAGAAGTAGCATCTGCTTTTGAAACTTTTTTCTCAAATATACCTATGGAGGCTACTAAAAATCTTGCTTCGTCTTCCACGTTAGCAGAATCGATTTTACAGAAGACTTTTCAACGAAACATTCCAGACTTCGCATTCACCCAGGTTAGTGACTATGACATTATCACGGCTTTCAAGTCACTAAATATGAAAAATACAGAAGACTTATGGGGTTTGTCAGTTAAAGTTATACAGTCAATTATTTTTAATATTGCCCCTATTTTAGCCCTAATTTTTAACCAATGTCTCGAACAGGGCAACTTTCCTGATTTAATGAAATACAGCAAAATTGTTCCGATTTTTAAATCGGGATGTAAAAACAATCCCTCAGATTACAGACCGGTCTCAGTACTTCCTGCATTAAGTAAGATTTTTGAAAAGATTGTGCTAAACCAAATGTTAAGGCATTTTAATAACCACAAGATACTCCATGATGATCAGTTCGGTTTTACGAGAGGTAAGTCCACTACGGATGCGGGAGCTAAACTTATTAAGCATATTTTTCAGGCCTGGGAGTGCTCACACGATGCTATTGGTATCTTTTGTGATCTCTCCAAGGCATTTGATTGCGTAGATCACCAAACGCTAGCTCTTAAACTTAAGTTATACGGAATTCGCGGAGTGGCTCTCGATCTTGTGGTTTCCTATCTTTCAGGGCGCCAACAAAAAGTAGGAATCAATGGTAGTGTGTCATCGGGCTCCTTAGTCAAATTAGGCGTACCTCAAGGCTCGATTTTAGGCCCATTTCTGTTTCTAGTTTATATAAATGACCTACCTTATATGGTGAAAGAACTATCAGATGTCGTTTTGTTTGCAGATGATACGTCTCTGATATTTAAAGTAGATAGAAAAGACAAAGATCTTTTAAAAGTTAACTACGCTCTGAAGACTGTGTCTCAATGGTTTGCTGCCAACAATCTTATGTTAAACTCAAAAAAAACAAAATGTATAAGATTTTCATTACCAAATGTACCAAAAGTTGATACCAGTGTTATTGTGGATGGTAATAAACTTAATGTAGTAGATAAGACTGTTTTTCTTGGTCTGACTATAGACTGTAGATTGCAGTGGGGTGCTCACCTGGAAGCCTTAGGTGGTAAACTGAGCTCCGCTGCGTTTGCAGTCAGCAAAATAAGGCAACTGACGGACATTAATACAGCCAGATTAATTTATTTTGCATATTTTCATAGTCTTATGTCTTACGGCCTTTTGCTGTGGGGCTCTGCCGCAGACTTGGAATCAATTTTTGTATTACAAAAAAGGGCAATTCGCGCCATCTACTGTTTGGGTTCTCGCGAGTCTCTACGAAATATATTTCCGGATATTAATATACTAACTTTGCCCTCTCAGTACATTTTTGAAAATATTATGTATGTCCGCAAGAACATTAATTTGTTTCCAGTCAATAGTGACTATCATGATAGAAACACTAGAAACAAAGACAAAATAACTGTACCTAGATTTAGATTAGCTAAAGTAAATAAGTCCTTTCTTGGGAATTGTATTAAATTTTACAATAAAATTCCTCATAGCGTGACCAGTATGTCCTTTTTTAAATTTAAGGAACATATCAAAAAGCGGCTGTTGAGTAGGGCTTATTATAAAGTGTCTCATTATATTGACGACAAGGATGTATGGAAGTAGCTTCTCTCTGCACCTGCCTCACTGAGCAGATAGTTCAAGGTCCATTTTAATTCAAAGTATGCTATTATTATTATAAGTTATATTTTTAGGTTACAGATTATATTACCTATTGTAATTAAATTTATTCAATTCAATGTTCTTCATTTATTTAGTTTGATATAAATGCATCGATTTATTATGTCTGTCTAATTGTAAAATTTTTTTATTTTGTGATATTTAGTCTAAGCTTGTCAATAGTCACAGTGATAACAAATTGTGTGTTTAGTGTTTCCCTTTAGTTATTTTTTATTTCTAAGGCAGACTTAAGTAAGTCATGCTCACTTTGAGGCCTTTGCTTGCGGCGGCGTCGTGTGACGGGTCGCTCACTTCCCTCCAATATGGCGAGGAGGGCGATGGCTGCCACACGCGTCATACTTGTGAACAGGTGCTGCTTGTGGGGGCTGGTCTGCTTAAGTTTGCTATTTATTTACTTATTAAATATTTTTTCAGTCTACTTTGTAATTTTGCCGCCGCGCCGGGGCACGCAATTGTTTTCAGTGCGATTAGAATGTAAATATTATGTAATTAATCTAAGCCTGTTTTGAAAAGAGTAATTGCTGAGTTTATTGCCGGCTCTTCTCAGCAAATGCAACCTTCCGAACCGGTATTAGAGTATTAGAGTCAGACTTTTCATAAGTGCCTGCGAAGGTCTATTTGAATAAATGATTTTGAATTGAATTGAATTTGAATAAAGGTTTTTAAATGGTTGAGCACTGCGCAAACTAAAGCAACTGGCTGGGATAACTATTTGATACCGTGTCGGTATACAAAAGTGGTGTAGGGGCGACAACAACTTCATAATAATTAATTAGTATACGTGGTACTTTATATTTTGTCTATAAAACTGTATAGACAAAATAAAGCACTCATAGCACACCGAAGACCGTAAACATTTTACTAAGTAATTGACTCAGAAGTTAAAAAGATAGTACCTGTCTTCATTGCTTAAAGCATCAACATAAAACAAATAAAGGCGTCTTTCAAAAAGTTTTATAGCTATACTGTAGTCGGTATTATTTACTTGAACAATTTTTAGGTATTATAAAGAATTTTCAATTTAGTCCAATGTTTTTATCCACAGAACAAGACTTGTGGATAATAAATACATTATTATTTTAAAGGTACAGTCTGCTGAATTTCTAAATTGAAATGTTTAGTAAAAACAAACAGCAAATTTTATGCTCAAATGAATAACTCCAATGAATACATACTAATTTTACCACTAAACAAATTAAGTATTAAAATCTAAACTTGTCTGCTTTACCTACAAGCTGAATTTACTTTATGAATACCTATATATTATTATCAATAACCAAAATTTTGGTTTATCAATGTTATTCTAGCATGTTATATGTTATGTTATATGTTTTATGTTTGAATTTCATCCGAAGTATTCGTAGAAAGACAGAATTAATATAGTCACTAAAATTCGCAAAGAGCAAAGTAATAGAAGCGGACCTAAAATTCCTCCTTGCATAACTACCCTCCCTAGCTAACCATTAACATTGTAAAATAATTACGCGTATCTTAAGGGTTACAGAGTAAATATCTGCGTCTAAATTGAGCTGTTAAAGAGATCGATTAAACTGAACACTGGTAGGATAATTAAAGCGAGATTATGTTGGATTAGCACTGTTGGAGGCTTAGCCATAATCGGAGGACTAAAGTGGTCCACACACCTTCCGATTATCTGATAATTAGGATCGGATGAAATCCGATAAAGTTGCAGGGCATAACGCGTCCGATTATCTGATATTCGATATATTAGTAAATATTTTTCGGACTGCATTATTATGCAGCTCTACCAAATACCATTGAACGTTTTTAGTTATATTTTTTTATTCTAGCTGTCCGCAGTTTCACCAGTTTTCTAGTCTAGTAGTAGTTCTAGTTCATAAGTATGTCTATAATAAGCTTTATTATATTATAGTATAGATGTGGTTCTTGTAGTTGGTAGCACATTGCTATTGAATATCCTGTGAATATGAACCGGAAGAGGTTTTATCAAGTATGTTATAATAATAATAATAATAAAAAAAAAAAATAAAAAAAAACCGCTGACAGTGACAGACGCCTTGATTTTTGTAAATACATTTTTTATCATTTATTTTTACGTTTTACCCAGGATTTACCCCATATAATTTATTTATACACTTCAAAATATGGCAGCATTAAAAATCTATGACATTTGGCAATATGAACACCTGAAAATTTAATAACGACATTTATGTCACTTTTGTCACGAGATGATTACAAGATCAAGGCGAAAAGGAACAGCGGGACGCATATACGCACGCCCACCACCCTCGCCCGCCTCAGCCAGCTCCTCGCCATCTTCGTCGGGCGATAATTTTGCTACCGCGCCCGACACTAGCGAGTCGAGCGACGAGCGCGGGCCGTCGCCCCCGCCGCGGCGACCACCTGCGCGACGAGGACGACCACCGCTGCCGGCACGCTTGGGGCCTGCGGGACATCCTGCCCCGCGCTCGGCCCCCGCTACCGGTGGTATAGTGCGTCGCATGCGGTGGACACAGTCCATAAATGAAAACTGCATGCGCGCCTACTATAGGGCTACAGAGGGGGGAACCAACCTGTCCGCGTATCGTGACCGGATGCTGCTTCTGTTTCAGACCCTTGAACCAGCCATCACCGTGACCGCGCAACGCCTATCGGATCAGGTGCGGGCCATCCAGCAGCTCAAGAGGCTGGATGACTCTGTACTTGATCGGCTACGCTTGGAAGTGCTACCTGTTCGCTCTGCCTCTACTTTGACGCGGGATCCACCTGCTGTTTCGCCGATTCCGGTGCCGATACCAGACCAGGCACCGGGGGCGGCGCCGGTTGATCCCAGTGCCGACGAAGAGGACTGTGTGAATAGGGAATGCAAACCGGTTTCACCGAAAACCGAAAAACCGGTTATTCGGTACGGTTTTGACCAACCAAAAAAACCGGTTTTATATGGCACCAAAACCGGTTTTTCGATTATTTTCGGTTTTTCTTTCAATGTTTGGAAAAACTAAAAAAGGAAGATTTGCCGCCTTTTTGTAAACTGAGTGCAATGCATTGAGTATTTTTGTGATGAACTGGGGTGTGTTGATGTGTATTGTGTTGAGCTGGTAAGAAAATAACTTATAATAATGATTGTTTTTATGATAGATATAAAATACGTTAAACTTTCTTTTACAATACTTAGGCAGCAAACAAGCGTACGACCCGCCTTATGATAACCAGTTACCGTAGCCTATGGACGCTTGCAACATAACGGTTATCACTCGCACGTTGCCAACCCTCAAACTTTTTGAAGCGGGGAGCTCATTCCTCAGCCTGAGCGTCCGCGATAGGAAGCTTCTTTGAAACCGCACAGTACGATAGTAGAAGGTAACTGGGCATCAGGTCAAACAATTCTTCAGAATACAGTCCGTTGGAAAAGAAATAGAACACACATAAGAAGGCAGTCTTTCCTCAGACTAAGGGGCTTTAAAACCCTTGTGAGCTTGGGATCGTCGACAATTATAACAGCACGTCGCTGAACTGAGTCTAAATACCAAAGCAGGTATCCAGGTGCCCACAGAAGACAGCATTACTCCACTTGGGCCGGACTTTTTTGTATACCTTGGAACAGAACGTCGCTACAAATATTAACGCGAAGGATCCCAATGCTTTTCGTGATGTTGAGGGACATGTTCTAGAAATGAGGAGCCACAGAAAGTAGACTTTTCGCAACGGTGAATGCGCAGGCTTGCGTGTGACTTAGTGGGGTTGAAATAGACTAGGTTTAGTCAACCCCAATCGGAGTCACTAGTTTGTGTACTCTCGATTGAATACAAGTACTTCGCGCCTTTTCTCCAATATAGAACGAGGGATATTTGGACGGCTCGTGTAATGAGCGTCCCCTGTAATTTCATCTGCATAGCAATGAATGCTAGCAATAGAGAGTATATCATTAATATGCTGGTGGAACAGTGTTGGGGATTATCCAGAGCCATGCGGGATGCCAGCATTAATTTCATGCTATCGGAGCAACTACTGTCAACGAAGGCTCTTATGTATGCCATACAGCAAGCTGACTGATTGGTGTTATTTTTAACCATCTGCACGACAACAATTTATCTAAGTAAAACATTCGTATAATCATAATCACGTTTTTGTGTACACGCAAGTTGCTGTGGCGCTACTATATGACATGTTCATAATATTACGTGTGAAATTAATACTATAACATACGAAACATAATTCAATAAATGTTTATATAAGTACTTCTACTGATCTATTTTTTAACATAAAGTCATCATATATCATAGAAATTAAAAACCAAGCAAACGTGATATGTTTTTATGATTTCATTCGTTGTAAAATATAATCAAAAGGAAAGGAACCGTGTAGTCTATATAAACGAGTATCTGATGAAGATGAATTTACAGAGTTAAATAAACTATTATTTCCATCAATTTGATGAAAAAGAGATGGATGGATTGTATGAAAGATGATATTATTAAGAAAGGAGTGAAAGTTGGTATAACGGATAGAATAGACGAATGGAAGAAGCGTACATATTGCGCCAACCACAAATGGTTGGGAAAAGGGCAGGCAGATGGTGATGATGAATTTGAGTTTTCTTTTATACTGTCTTCATTAACTTTAACCGACTATAATTCCTCAGTTTGCGATTTTTAAATCTTAGGCACGGTTATTACCTATAATTCGAGCTATAGAAATAACGTGAAAAAAAAACAAGCGAACATTAAAAAAACCGGTTTTAAAACCGGTTAACCGGTTTTACCTCTCCATAACCGAAAAAAAAACCGGTTTTCATTTTGCCACGGTTTTGCATTCCCGCATTGCAGTAAGCACTCAAACCAATGAGCATTTGAGGAGGACTTTGGAGGAAGCGATTGTGCTGTATAGGTCCGCACCCAACTCTAGGCCGCGAATACCACGCTTGCCCACAAATAAACGAAACTTAGCGCTAATGGGAGCCCTGAACGCTTTACTAGACCCGTATCTACGGGCTAGTGAAGATTTAGTTGATACCCACTCGATTCTGTACTGTGGGGCCATCGCGGCGTGCCGTGTTGCTCGTGTCAGGCTACCTGTTCCTGACCGAGCCACGCGGACCGTCGGTGGTGCCCCCGCATGGCAAGTGCGGATCGAGCGGCGTATCAACACGTTCAGGACTCTCATTGCAAAGCTGATTTGCTTCAAGGAGGGCAATAATCGCCCTCGTGTCATGCGCTTTGTGACCCAGGCCTTTGCGGGGACTGATATTAGACCCCACGACTATATGGCCTGTGTCACAGAGCGCATTGACTTCTTGAAGCAAAAAGTTTATGCGTGGGCAAGCCGTATTCGCCGCTACAGAGAGCGTGTGGATCGATTCCAACAGAATCGCTTCTTCCAGAGTGACCAGAGGAAGGTATACCGAAAGTGGGAGGGAACCGACCAACGTGTGTTGGATGGACAGCTGCCGGATACTACTGCTATGATTAATTTCTGGCGTAGTATCTGGTCAATGCCTGTCCAACACACCGAGGGTGATTGGATGAGTGTTGTCAAACGTGAGTGTGAGTCCATCGAACCAATGGAGGCCATTACCATCAGCCCCATTGACATTAGTTGTGCGATCCGTACGACCCAGAACTGGAAAAGTCCTGGGCCGGATGGATTGCACAACTTTTGGATATAGTGGTTTCGATGCTCACACGAACGTTTGGCAACGCAATTCCAACAAGCCCTTGAGGATGGTTCCCTGCCAACTTTCTTTACAACCGGTGTTACTTCCTTGCTCTTTAAGTCCGGTAGTACCACGGAAGCGAAAAACTATCGACCCATCACGTGCTTGCCTACACTATACAAGCTCCTTACATCTATTTTGAGAGCAAAAATTAATACGCACATTGTTGCGAATAACATTTTGGCCTCCTCTCAAAATGGATGTAGGGGTGGGTCCCGTGGTACCAAAGAGCTCCTCCTCATCGACACGACAATTTGCCAACAAGTCCGGCGGAATAGGGGAGCCATCTCAGCTGCCTGGATTGATTACAAGAAGGCCTATGATTCAGTGCCTCACTCATGGCTGGAGAGGATCTTGGAACTGTATAAAGTTGATACAGCTCTAAGATCCTTCTTGAGCGCATGTATGAGGCAGTGGATCACAGTTCTTCGTCAACCAGGTGGTGGAGATGGCACCTCTGGCCCGCAGGACTTTATAAGGATTCAGCGAGGTATTTTCCAGGGTGACAGTTTGAGTCCTCTGTGGTTCTGCCTAGCTTTGAACCCGCTCAGTACTCTGCTGAAGGATTCAGGACTAGGCTGCCGGCTTCGAAGAGGGGGTGAGGTCATTTCTCACCTGTTGTACATGGATGACCTTAAACTATTTGCACCAAAACGTCAAGATTTGTTGGAGCTACTGAAAATGACTGAAGTTTTTAGTAGCGCCATCAAAATGGAGTTTGGTGTAGATAAGTGTGCGGTTATGCATGTACAGCGGGGGAAAGTCGTAAATTCAACGAATTTACAGCTTTCTGAGACAATGTCTCTCAGATCACTCTCCGAAGCAGAAACCTATAAGTACCTTGGTATGTCACAGTCGTTGGGTATTGTGGACGGGGACATAAAGCGGGCTGTGAAGGAGCGCTTCTTCTGTCGCCTGACAAAAGTACTGAACAGTCTTTTGTCAGGTGGTAACAAGGTGCGCGCCTTCAACGCCTGGGTGATGCCCCTGCTCACGTACTCCTTTGGCATACTAAGGTGGACTCAAACTGAGCTGGACGCCCTGGATAGGAGGGTCCGTCTCCTGCTCACAACACATCGCATGCTACACCCGCGCTCGTCTGTTATGAGACTGTACATCCCGCGTAAGTGTGGAGGCCGCGGCTTTTTAAACGCCAAGAATCTCCACAACCACGAGGTGTACAGTCTTAGGAAGTATTTCCTTGACAACGAGTGCGGGATGCATCGCGATGTGGTGGCAGTAGACAGGGGCCTCACCCCGTTATCCTTGGCAAACGAGAACTGGCGCAGACCAAAGGTGCTAAGCACCGAGGACCGCAAGGACGTATGGAAGAGTAAGGAGCTACACGGGCGGTTCTACAGGGCCCTAACAGGGCCCGATGTAGATCTGCTCGCGTCGGTGAACTGGCTACGCTTCGGTGACCTCTTTGGGGAAACCGAAGGTTTTGTCTGTGCAATTGCGGACGAAGTTATCAAGACGAATAACTACCGGAAATATATCCTGAGGGACGGTACGGTCGACATCTGTCGAGCATGCCGCCGTCCCGGAGAGTCACTCAGGCATATTATCTCCGGTTGTTCTCATCTTGCTAACGGCGAGTACTTGGACAGACATAACCTAGTAGCCAGAATCATTCACCAGCAACTTGCTCTTCAATACGGCCTTGTAGAGTCCGAAATACCGTACTATAAGTACGCACCTGCGCCAGTTCTCGAAAATTGTCGTGCCACGCTCTATTGGGATCGATCTGTCATCACGGACAGGACTATTGTAGCCAATAAGCCTGATATCGTGCTGACAGATCGATTGAAGCGCCGGGCAGTGCTCGTCGACATCACCATCCCCCATGACGAGAACCTCGTGAAGGCCGAGAAGGACAAGCTCAGCAAGTACCTTGACTTGGCTCACGAGGTAACCGCCATGTGGGATGTTGATTCGACGATCATTGTTCCTATAGTTGTTTCGGCGAACGGTCTCATAGCGAAGAGTCTCGACCAACACCTTGAGAGTCTCTCGCTAGATGGCTGGGTCAAGGGTCAGATACAGAAAGCGGTACTTCTGGACACGGCACGCATCGTCAGGAGGTTCCTCTCTCTGCGGCCCTAACCACCGGTAGCTTGGGACCTACCCCGCTACCGGCGGGACTCTAGAATTAGGTTTTTTATAACATTTTTAGATTTTGTAAAGATATTGTAAAAAAAATAATCATATATACATAGGATTAGGTTTTTTATAATATTTTTGAATTTTATTTTTATTAATGTTATAAAAAAATAATTTTAAGAAGAAAAATAAATAAAGTGAATAATAATAATAATAAATGTTTTTATTGCTCAATCAAAAAAAAAAAAAGTAATAAAACACTTTTTTTTATTACACTAAGGTGGCAAACAAGCATGCGACCCGCCTGATCGTAAGCAGTTACCGTAGCCTATTGATGGACGCTTGCAACACCAGGGGTATAACTCGCGCGTTTACGACCTTGAAGAAATCTCTTCAAGGTCGAAATGACGGGCCAGCTGGCGCGGTTGGTTAAGGCTCTGGTCAAGAATCCACCTATCGCGCCGCTGGTCGTGGGTTCGATTCCCACACAGGACATGCATTTGTGTGCATGAACATGTCTGTATGTCCTGAGTCTGGGTCTAATTATGTATATTAAGTATGTATTTACAAACAAAAAGTAGTAAAAGGAGTTTTCTTCCGCGGACGCTCGGGCTGTGGAATGTGCTCCCCGCCGTGGTTTTCCCAATGGAGTACAGCATGGGGTTCTTCAAAAAGGGTGTGAAAATGTTTCTTCAGGGTCGGCAACGCGCGAGTGATACCCCTGGTGTTGCAAGCGTCCATAGGCTACGGTAACTGCTTACCATCAGGCGGGCCGTATGCTTGTTTGCCACCTCAGTGGTATAAAAAAAAAAAAGTATATGTATTATATCAGTTATCTGGTTTCCATAGTACAAGCTCTGCTTAGTTTGGATCAGATGACCGTGTGTGAGGAATGTCTCAGGATATTTATTTATATTTATTCTTCACACCCTTTATTAACTTAAAATGGGAACAAAAATGGTACCTACCTTCCGGATAGCTAGAGAATATTATTTTTATCTAAAAGAATAAGGATAAGATATTCTAAATTGTAGAAGACTTTGAACATAACCACGCACAACGCCGCTAAATAAGTTTTCACTTCAAAAACTATCGCTTTTAGTAGTATCAATTTATCATCCATGCGAGCGCAATAATGCGAAAACCAATAACAACCAATCTGAAGCAAAGAAAGTTGAAACCTAGTATTTATTTCTGTATTAAAATCAGATAGATAGGAATTTGCTGTCCATTCTGAAATCTAATCACCGGCCGGTGTGAACACTGAACAGTCCTCGCGGAGACTAAGTGGTATCACACGTTTACGTGTAGATGCGGACGTCCGCAGTAATTGAGACTTGATCCGGTTATTTGCTTCTGGAATTGCGTGTATGAGGATCATTAGATTGTCTGCTTCTTCTTCTACGGATAATATGTTAATAATATTTTATCCATACTGTTCACGACACTTGTTTTAAGTTTGCCATGTTAATGTTTTTATAGATTTATTATGTAAGACTAGTTGATAAGGATAATTTATAACTCTGTAATACTTATTATTTTATGAATAAATGACTTGATTCGGTGGTATCTTGATAGATAGGAAAAAATAGATAAAGAAAGTAGGTACCCAAGGCAGTTTTACCATAGACAAGGTAGGCAATAGCGCTATCTCACTCTAGAGCTGTGATTGGTCGATAGCGCATTTTCTAGTCGCTATGTACGTCGTGTAGACACGACTAACTTTTGAGCATATAAATGACGCGATTATTTTGGAAAAATTACCTTGGAAATCCTGCAGAAAGAAATAGAAAACTAGAAACCGAACAAGATACAAGAAAGAAAGTCAGCCTTGTTATTCCTGCTTTACCTGAAAACCATTTTGCATCAAGAAAGAAACCTCCCCCCTATCTGTGGTGGGCGGGAACAAAACGAATTACAGTCCACGAACGAAGAATAGAATCCTGTCCACCACATTTATTGGTCCATTCGGAGCCGGATCAGTCCAGATTTAAAGATTCAAGATGGTCAAGACTAGGAGCACGGATGCCGCCGCGACCAGCGACGGCGCCGCCGCCGCGCCGACTGCAATTACGCCGCCTGACCAGAGAGCGCCCGGCACCGCCGCCGCGCCGCTCTCCGCCGCGCCGCGCCCTGCCGCACCGCGTTCTATCGCGCCGCACTCCGCCGCGCCGGCCGGCACCGCGCCGCGCACTGCCGCGCCGGTTACTACGAGGTCGTCTGGCGCCGCCGCCACGACGCGGGCCGCCGCGCCGTCCGGTATCACGTCGCCCGCCGCCGCGCCGCCCGTTTCCGGTCCGTCCGGTGCCGGCGCCGCGCCGCACGTCGCCGCACCGCCTTCCACGATGTCGCAGACTGCCGCGCCGCGCCCGGCGTCACCTGCAATGTACGCGCACCCACTCCTCACAGCTGCCCGTGAACTCATCGCCGCCAGGGATGCCGCAGTGACGTCGGAAGGGGAGTCCAGTACGACCGCCGCGACGGGCACCACCGAACCAACGGGTACTACGGCTACGACGTCGGCGGAAAGCAGAGACACAGCTCCTAGAACACAAAATTCAAGCAACACTCTAGTCGGGAAGCAGACGCCGCCGCTCTCTACTGCATCTAGCAAGAATCGACGCAGACAACTTCTCAAGGCAAAAGAGGAGTTGTTGAAAAAAGAAACGGAGCTAGCGGCGCTGCGGATTTCCATGATCGAAGAAGATGATTCCGAAGAAGAAGAACTTCAGTCAGTGCTATCTGATAGAACAAACAGGGTCAGGTCCTGGGTTGAACAAAATCCGGATCCACCTGTCAGTATGCCGCATGAAGAAACGCGACCGGGGCGGGGTGAAATACAGGGGCCTGCGATGACGACGTGGAACACGCACATCAACGAAAATAAGGCGCCGACCCGCACTCAAGAGCAAGAAACAGTACGAGGTGACATACAGGCGACTGCACTTCGGGAGCCGACTCGTACACCAAAGAAGGAATCATCACATGAATACAGCGGTTTGGCTCAAGCCATAGCAGAAGCGGCAAGAGCTTTACAGCCATCTGTGTTGGTGCAACGCAAGACACCGGAACTACCTGTCTTCAATGGAAGTTCAAGTGACTGGCTGCCCTTCAAGGCAGCATTTGAGCAGACAGCGAGCACCACCACAGAACAAGAAAATTTGGCAAGACTACGACGCAGTCTCAAGGGTCCTGCCAAGGACGCAGTGCAGTGTCTGTTCATCGGTGCCACTACAACAGAAGAAGTGATGAAATTATTGACAGCAAGATTCGGCCGCCCCGACGCACTTGTCATGGCTGAAATGGAGAAACTGAAAATGCTGCCAAAGTTGAGTGAAGCACCCAAGGACATCTGCCTCTTCGCATCACAGGTGACGAACATCACGGCAACTGTGAAGGCGCTGAACAAGACGCACTACCTCTACAACCCGGGGGTTGTAAACGCCGTGGTGGAAAAGCTGCCTGCGACACTGCGCTTCAGATACTACGACTTCGTGACTGAACAACCGGAGGATGAACCTGACTTGATCAAGATCACCAAGTTCCTTGAACGCACGGCTGAGCGATGCGGTGCGTTCGCTCCGGCCGAACGTGTGAACGAGAGGTCATCGAACCCGAACACAACTTCACGAAGATCGGCGCGCACGTACCATGCAGATGAACAACAGGCAGCCACCAATGAAAATTTTCCCTGCCCGCTTTGCAGGAAAGCGGGCCACTATGCAGCAACGTGTACCAGCTTCAAGGAGGCCTCGATCAGCGACAGATGGGACATGGCGTGCAAAAATAAGTTGTGTTTTCGATGCCTACGAACACGCCGCTTCAAACATATCTGCAAAGTGAAGAAATGTGGCATCAACGACTGCAACTACCCACATCATCAACTGCTGCACAACCCAACGGCGCCGTCATCTAAGAAGGAGCCCGAAACAGCTACGGTCACCTCAACAAGGGACAAGCGGAGCAGATCTACATTGCTGAAGATCCTGAAGGTGCAGGTCTCCGGTCCGGCAGGAGTGCATGACACGTATGCACTGCTGGATGACGGATCTACCTGCACTCTGATTGATGAAGCAACCGCTGAGAAGATCGGAGCTACGGGACCAGAAGCACCAATCTTCATCGAAGGCGTCGCTGGAGCGAAAATTGAAGCAAAGCAGTCAAAGATGATCAACTTCTGCATTAGTGGGCAAGCGGGCTACAGTCAACATGACATCTCCGCAAGAACCATGAAGCAGTTGAAGCTAGCACCACAGTCTGTCGACCGGGCAGTCGTCCACGACTGTCCACACCTCCATGACTTAGAAGATGACATTTTCTACGAAGAAGGTACACCAACGATCCTAATAGGACAGGACAACTGGCACCTGCTGCTGCTGACAGAAGAGGTTCGTCGTGGTACCAGAAGCCAACCAGTCGCCTCACGCACCAGCTTGGGATGGGTCCTGCACGGAACGCAGCACCACTTCCCGTCGAGATGGCAGGCACACCGCACTCATCACCTCACCACTGGCCCTGAAGAAGAGATGGAGCAGCTCATGCGGGAACACTTCTCGCTTGACGCATTGGGAGTTGCACCAAAGAAGCCAGTCACCGATGATGAACAGCGCGCCCTACAACAGCTGGAAGCGAACACCAAGCGGTTACCGGCGGGAGGCTTCGAAACGTGCCTCCTATGGAAGTCTGACGAACCCAAGATCCCACCTAGCTACAACGCCGCAGCGTCAATCGACTGGAAGGCATCGAAAGGAAGCTGGACCGGGATCCCGAACTGAAGAAAAGATACCAACGACAATTGGAGGTACTCCTAGAAAACAACTTCGCTGAGAAAGCACCGGTGAAGAAGGAGCGCCATTGGTATCTACCACACTTTGCTGTCATCAATCCGGCAAAGCCTGAGAAACTGCGCATCGTGCACGACGCCGCTGCCAAGTCAAGAGGAACATCGCTGAACGACATGCTGCTATCCGGCCCCGATCTGCTGCAATCGCTGCCCGGGGTGCTGATGCGGTTTCGGCAACGACCTATCGCCGTCACCGCCGACATCAAAGACATGTTCCTGCGCATCGATATTCACGAGCAAGACCGAGACATGCAGCGGTTCCTGTGGCGCGGTGACCGGCGGGAGGGCCCGCCGGACGAGTACCGAATGAAGTCTGTCATATTCGGAGCGACTTCGTCACCCTGCACAGCGATATATGTCAAGAATCGCAATGCTGACGACATGCAAGAACAATATCCGGAGGCTGCAGCAGCTGTCATCAGAAACCATTACATGGACGATTTCCTTGGCAGCTTTGACAACGAAGAAGAAGCACTCAAGATATCGAACCAAGTGGCGTTCATACACAGTCGAGCCAGCTTCTTCCTGCAGCGATGGGCATCAAATTCGAGACACGTGGTCGACAGCGTCTCACCGGGACAGTCAGAAGACAAAGTGGCGCTGGATCCTGAGAAGATATTGGGCATGGTGTGGCATCCGGACTCCGACACGCTATCCTTCAACGTCAACAAACACAAGATCCCCGCCGACATTCTGATGGGAGCGAAGACACCGACCAAGAGACAAGCTCTGAGGACGGTCATGTCCTTATTTGACCCCCTCGGACTCGCTACTCCTGTCACCGTGCAAGCGAAACGCATCATACAAGAAACCTGGCGCAGCGGTATCAATTGGGACGATCCTATCGCTCCGACAGAAGATGACATATGGAAACGTTGGATTGCGCACGTCCAACGACTGCCGGAGCTAGCTGTGCCGCGCTGTCATCCTCGTCTCAACACGGCCAAGACCGCCGAGCTACACACCTTCGTGGACGCCAGCTCGACCTCATACGCTGGCGCAGTGTACTGGCGAGTTGAAGATGAAGAAGGACACGTCGACATCAGCCTGGTCATCGCGAAGGCAAGAGTGGCACCAGTCAACAAGGTGACATCGATACCGCGCCTGGAGCTGCACGCCGCTGTGCTGGGCACCCGCCTAGCTCGCACCGCCATCGAAGAGCACGACCTGAAACCAACACGGCGCGTCTTCTGGTCAGACTCCAGAACCGTACTTGCGTGGCTGAGGACCGGCCCGCGAGCGTACAAGCCGTTCGTCGCTCACCGAGTTGCAGAGATCTCCGAAGAAACCAAGACTGCAGAGTGGCGTTGGGTACCGACCAAACTCAATGTCGCAGACGACGCCACCAGAGACACACCAGAAGACTTCACATCTGATCACCGGTGGTTTCAGGGACCGGAGTTCCTATACCTACCCGAAGAGGATTGGCCCTGCGAAAATAAAGAGGTCGTCGATATAGAAGTCACTGGTGAAGAACGAGTACACGTCGTGCAAGACAACGCAGCGCGCCTGACAGAGGCGCTACCGGACGTACAGCGTTTCTCGTCGTACATACGCGTTGTACGCACCACCGCACGTGTGCTACAGTTCATCGAACTCATCCGACCAAGACAACGGTGTGCAGCAACATACAAGCGCACACAGAAGAACGCAGACAGCGATCCCGCCTGGCGTGCTGGCAGCGCACCGGGCACCGACGGACACACGACGCGCAAACACAAGAACGACGGACCACGATTGTATCCGATCGAGGCACGACACCTTCAGCGCGCCGAACAGCTGTGGATTCGTGCACAACAACAACAGCTGTTTCAAGAAGAGGTCAACATACTGCGTCGAGGGGGGTCACTGCCCTCTGCCAGCCGTTTGAGACTACTCGCCCTAAGACTGGACACCGAGGGAGTTATCCGGCTGAAGTCAAGGATCGCAGCGACCGAAGACATCACTGAGGAACAACGAGAGCCGGCTGTGATCGACGGAAACCACCGCTGGACCCGACTGTACATCAGATGGGTACACTCGCGACTTCACCACGGCGGTTTCAACATCACAGCAAACGAAGTAAGACAACGCTTCTGGGTGCTACGTCTACGCAACGCGGTCCGCGCCGAACTCCAGGGATGTCAGACATGTCGTGTGAGGAAGGCCACGCCGGCACAACCCTCAACCGGCAATCACCCTCCGAGTCGCCTGGCACATCATCAGAGGCCATTCACCTACACTGGCCTAGATTACTTCGGCCCGATCACCGTGACCGTCGGCAGAGGAAGACAGAAGAGGTATGGCGTGATCTTCACATGTCTGACCACACGCGCCGTACACCTCGAGATCGCCCACAGCCTGACAACAGACTCCGCCATCATGGCGCTGCGCCGGTTCATCGGACGTCGAGGCTGCCCCACCGAACTCTGGAGTGACCAGGGCACCAACCTTCGTGGTGCCGACATCGAGATGAAGAGGACAGCCCAAGAAGCATTAGAACAAGAAGCATCGGTACGCACCATCCGCTGGCGCTTCATCCCACCGTCGGCACCATTCATGGGCGGTGCCTGGGAGAGGCTCGTCCGCAGTGTGAAGACAGCCTTAGACGTCACACTTCGAGAACGTGCCCCAGCTGACGAAGTCCTACACACACTCCTGGTCGAGGCGGAGAACACCATCAACAGCCGGCCTCTGACGCACGTGTCAACGTCCCCTGACGACCCGGAGGCGCTAACACCGAACCATTTTCTGCTCGGCGGGCCGTCACATGTGCCCCTGCCAGGGGCATTCACCGAAAAGGACGTGGCCAGCCGCAGGACTTGGCGAGTCAGCCAGGCCCTCGCAGACTCCTTCTGGTCCCGCTGGGTGCGGGAGTACCTGCCTGAACTTCAACACCGGCGGGAGCCCTGTGCGAAGAACGGCGTGATCCAGCTGGGCGACCTGGTGCTGATCGCAGATGGCACCTTACCGCGCAATCAGTGGCCGCGCGGTGAGGTCATTGCCACCTTTCCCGGACCTGATGGGGAGATACGCGCCGTCGACGTCCGCACCAACAAAGGAGTGCTGCGCCGACCTACGAAGAAACTAGCAATATTGAAGACTGATGTCCCGTCGTGAACTCCAAAGTTTCCAGCCTGACGAGCCAGGACTGCGGCGGGAGAATATGTTCACGACACTTGTTTTAAGTTTGCCATGTTAATGTTTTTATAGATTTATTATGTAAGACTAGTTGATAAGGATAATTTATAACTCTGTAATACTTATTATTTTATGAATAAATGACTTGATTCGGTGGTATCTTGATAGATAGGAAAAAATAGATAAAGAAAGTAGGTACCCAAGGCAGTTTTACCATAGACAAGGTAGGCAATAGCGCTATCTCACTCTAGAGCTGTGATTGGTCGATAGCGCATTTTCTAGTCGCTATGTACGTCGTGTAGACACGACTAACTTTTGAGCATATAAATGACGCGATTATTTTGGAAAAATTACCTTGGAAATCCTGCAGAAAGAAATAGAAAACTAGAAACCGAACAAGATACAAGAAAGAAAGTCAGCCTTGTTATTCCTGCTTTACCTGAAAACCATTTTGCATCAAGAAAGAAACCTCCCCCCTATCTGTGGTGGGCGGGAACAAACGAATTACAGTCCACGAAAGAAGAATAGAATCCTGTCCACCACACATACATTTAAAAGTAAGTATGATATTACTGTCGTACTTAAGTGCTTGGTGATAGATCTAAATTATATATCCTTACTGTCCTTACTTAAATTCGAAATTTGTATGTATGGATGTTTGTCCTCTTGCAAAAACTACTACTGAACGGATTTGGATGAAATTTGGCAAACAGATAGAATATGTTCTGGATTAACACATGGGATACTTTTTATCCCGGCAAAACATAGGGTTCCTCGGGAATGCGGATGAAGCCGCGCGAAAAAGCTAGTACAATACATAATCATATTTTTTTTCATATGTATATTTTAGTTTATATATATTAGCTTTATTAATTATATATTATGTCTGTCTAATAGTATTTCTATATAATTATAATTTAGTTTGGTTGTATTGTACTGTACACCCCCGTTGTTACAGTTTATTTTAACTCCTCTCCATCGTAAGGTAACCTGGTAGACATCATGGCAACACTTTCACTAAAGTTCTTGTATTTTTATGTGGTGTAACAATAAAGCGTTATCTATCTATTTGCAGTACTTTGAGAAGTTTTTTTGTATAAGGATAGTGAAAATCGCCCTGAGGAAATTAAAAGGTAACGATGAAATTAAAATGTTTTCTTTTGTCTCTGGTAAAGTAACGTTTGTTTCTTTTACAATTAAGCTTTAACCATTTTCAATGACATGGACCATGAAATAAACTTAATTGCCTCGATTTGTACAAAATACAGGTAAGGACCACTGATTGTGCCTTGTGGAATTCTATGGAAGAGGCTTACATTCTGCCTAATATCTACGCTAGATGATAATGACAACATGAAAGATTTCTTATATCTATCGAGTAGTTATGATATAAGGTTTTCTTTGCTAGTATTCAATAAAGTCCCCCCCCCCCCTTCCTCTGTAGATCCTCGGGGACTCATAACAGATCTGAGATCGAAGGGCTCGCTCGAGTATAATTAAATCACTCGAATAGCGCCTACACTTTATTCTGTGCTGTTGTATTTAACAGCGAGCGACTTCCGACTGAAATTTTATGAATGGAACACTAAAGGACCTTTCAATTCAGGATAAAAAAAAAAAACTTGAGAACAAAGGGTTGGATTTTTTGTCAGTTTTTCATATTTTTGTGATTCACACAACTCCATTAATATTCCGTGCATCGCTTATTCTTTGGAATTTGTCATATATGTATTATAGAATCCATTTTGTTAACCTCGTCACTTTTATATGAAATGTATTTGGAGCGGAGCGTAGACTTCCGAAGTGAGAAAGTTCCAACTGCATTATGACAAAGTGACATTATGGGACAACAATTATCGTCAAGAAAGTTTTTTCGTAGTAGTACCGAAGCGATTTCCATCGACACCTTCGATGTACCTCACGGAACTACTGCTATTGATAGTTCTACTTCACGAGTGTGATAGGATCTAGCCCAACTTGCAAAGCAGAGCTGCCAACAGAAGCGTTCCAAACTTTTGTTGACATATCAACTTGTTCTCGCCCCGGCGACTCACTTCCTCCTCGTGAATTTAACGAGTTTCCTTCAAATATCGTTCTTTCAATTCAATGCAGTTTGCATTGCTTGTGAAAATTTAAAGTTATTACACCTACATATTTCTTGGGAAATAAATATTTTTGTTGATGGTATGTACCATATTCTGGGAACAAAAAAAAACTTATTCTACGAAGTGTATCATTTCTTAGAATAGAATGTTGAGAATTCAAAAGTTATGGATACTTTTAATGGATTTATTCTTTTCATCGCCGCTTTGGCTCTTTGTCTACGTTGGAGCTGATTTATTAAGTTACTTGAGCTCTAACGGTAACTATATCATGACTAATAGCTAACTCCTGTACAGATTTGTTTCAGACTAGCACATCGACGGCTTCCCAGTTTGTGGCGCGCGTCAACTTCACCGCAACTATGACTCCATTAGCACCTAAATCTTTAGAGTTCATCATCATCATCAGCCTATAATGTCCCACTGCTGAGAACAGGCCTCCTTTCACAAATGAGGGTGAAAGGGACTGGGCGATACTCCACCACGCGTGCCCACTGCGGATTGGTGGAGGTAGGCTAGTGGTCAACCTACTGTTGGAATTTTTCAAGCCGCCTAAGAGGCATCCAACTAGCTTAACGACTATCACAATTAAGTGATAACCGGGACCAACGGCTTTACGTGCCTTCCGAAGCACGGAAACGCTCGATTTGAAATACCACTAGGTGGTCACCCATCCAGGTACCGACCACGACAGACTTAGCTTAACTTTGCCGATCGATTAAGAACGGCTAATCATGCTACGCCACGAGCGCTTCTTAGAAAAAATCTTAATCTTAAAATCTTAAATCTTTAGAGTTATTTAACCTAAATCTAACGTAGCGCACAGGCCTAGATGCTTCAATAAAATTCTGAACAAGTTTGTTGGTATAACTCGAAAGTTAGGCGACAAAATTTGGGTAGAAGAAACTATAATGCTATATTTATATCTACAAGTACAGCAGCCATAAAATTAATATGTTGGTAAATACATTTTTATTATCCAATTTTGATACGAATATTAAAATTAATGTAGAACTGAGAATTCCTCATGATACAAACACCAACCAAATGTTTTGATTTTGTAAGAAAATTCTAACCGAACAATTGTTAAGAAATATTATGTTATAAAACATGCAAATTCTCTAAATAACGAGCAAAGGATAAATCATGTTAAATTTCAAACAGTTTGTAATTAATATTCTATTGAATATAATAATAGAAGCGCACGAACTACGCGTATCTATTATCATTTACGCAACTATAAAACAAACGAGCAGTAAACTTCATATCACGGCAATACCGCTAGTTTTGGATGATTACTTGGCGGTAATATCTCGGTTTGTGAAAACTTGAGCACTCGGTGAGAGTGGAGTCTGAAGATGGAGCGATGATAGTTGAAAAGCGGAAAATTCGCCGAGTTCGGTCGCCGGGGCCGATTGTTTGACGTTGATTAAGTAGGTACCCGCAGACATCAGGTGGGTGGCGGTGGCCTTGCTCCACAAACTGACACAGATATCATACCGACGAATCTACTCTTCCTATACTTTTGTTTGACCCCTTGCCTGCTTTCTGTACATAGATAGTTATGATATTTGGTAGTCTCTATACTGTCAAGGAAGGCTTTAGATTGTCATCGATATTTTACATTATTCTTATTTACATATCGTTTGTGGAAAACTTGTTTTTTGTTTTCTATTCGTTATTATTGTTATATTATTTTAGTCGCACCATTCAATCAGTTTTTAATATATGGCGCTGGCTGTTTAATTTTCTTTTCTTTTTTTTATGTCAATAGGTTGACAAGCAGGCAGACGTGCCACCTGATGGTAAGTGGTCACCGCTGCCTATGGACATATGCAATACCAGGGGGATTGCCAATGTGTTGCCGACCTTCTAGAGCTCTTTTTACGCCTTTTTTGAAGAACCCGAACTTTTTTGAACTAGCTGTCTCGCGCGGTTTCACCCGCGTTTCCGTGATAAAAAAATTCTTGCTTTTCAAAGTGGTGAGGTTACCTTACTAGCTAACTTTCATCCTCACGTTGAAAATACGCTAAGCACAGTTTAATATCCTTTGCCGTGCGGATCTGGCAGCGAGCACTCGAAGTAAGGGTGTTAGGATACAGTGGTGTTTTAGAGGCTACACTCAATGCTGTTATATAACACAAAGCATCGTGGTGTCATGAAAAGATATCTGTTTCACATGTGTAGTGACATCTTGTCGCCGGCTGTGAAGCCGAGCCTCTCGCATCGTAGTGAATCGAGTGACGGAACAATCAACTTAATTATAGTTAGTTACAGGCCATGAAGCGAACGATTTGGTGAAGATAATTTGCATAACTACAGTGTAAAGTACACCCGCATTGCACTGAAGATATTCCACGAGGTCGCCTTCACTGGGCTAAATTATTCGGTTAATTACTAGACTCGAGACCGGGTGTAGCAGTAAGTTGTTGAAAAATATGTGTAAATTGCGTATCTGTCGACGACAACATAACAAATTGTAAAAACAGTATTTTTGCACGAATGGCTCCTGAATTACTTGTCTTTTACTATATAAAAATAAGTCGGGTTTTCCTTCCTGACGCTATAACTCCAGAACGCACGAACCGATTTCCACGGTTTTGCATTCGTTGGAAAGGTATCGGGCTCCGTGAGGTTTATAGCAAAGAAAATTCAGGAAAAATTTCAACAGAAAAGCGGGAAAATCTTTTTTCACATACAGCGCCATCTCTGATACATAGCATGTACTACAAACCAATATTTTAATTTTGGGCGTTATGGGTAGGGTAGGGTAGGGTAGGGTAGGGTAGGGTAGCACTATAGGGTAGGGTAGCACCACGCGAACGAAGTCGCGCCGGGCAGCTAGTGTTAAATAAATATACAGACAAAATAATCAAATAATGATAGCATACCTGACTGCTAAACTGATTTAAAAAAATATTGAAAACATTCCCGTTCACTAATTACAAATATTAACAGAACACAAAAGGATTTTCATTTTGTTTTTAATTAAACGATTTCACTGGGACACTGCGATTCCAGATTATTATTCGTTTCATTTTTTTTTTTTTTTCTATAATGTTTATTTGCGCAATGTAAACTCAAATTAATAATTTTAACGGGATGTGTAATTAAATGTTTGGAAAAACCTTACAAGACGTATTTACAAGGAGGAGCGATTTTTGTTTTTTTACAGCTGATTGAGGCCTGTGTTTGACCACAATCTCACCATGGTAAGTAATGATGTGGTCGAAGGTGGTAAGCACACAGAGCCTCGAAGGAACTGGCTCTCAAGTGCAGCTGTCGGAACACACCGATAGGTGCTTGGCGACAGATTTTCAACTTGTTTGTGGGAATAAAAATGACATGAATAAATTTAGCCTAAGTTATTAATTTATATTTATTTTCATGTTATTCTTCTTTTATCCGTAAGCACCACCAAAGAAATAAACCCTATTAGATCATTAAAAAAATTGGCTCGACTTCAAAGTCGCTTGACCTTTGGCCAAAATTCAAAATTCAAAATTCAAAATCATTTATTCAAATAGACCTTCGCAGGCACTTATGAAAAGTCTGACTCTAATACTCTAACGGCCGGTTCACACATGTCTCCGTTTTACTGTTCCGTTTTATCGTGTACGTTTTTTTTCGTCGATGGCGTATGTAGTTGTATGAGCGACTTCACACATGGCACAGTATTCTGTATACAGTAAAAAATATCGTTCCGTAAAAAAAATACATTCCGTTTTGTCATCGAATACTGGACGACGGAACAGTAAAAATATACGGATACGTAGAATTTTAACGGATAGATACTGTGTGCGTGGCGGGCGGTGTGTGCGGGGTGTAGGAGGGGGAGTGATGCGACAGGTTTTGTTTGACTCACATTTTTCTGTTCACACATCGCATCCAGTAATGACGGATTCGTTGAACGTTATACGGTGCCTATGTGTGAACAGCGCATAAATTTATGACGTATCCGTTAAAAACGTACCAGTAAAACGGACTCCCATGTGTGAACGGGCC
Organism: Achlya flavicornis; assembly: GCA_947623365.1. NCBI lineage: Eukaryota > Metazoa > Arthropoda > Insecta > Lepidoptera > Drepanidae > Achlya > Achlya flavicornis. The sequence continues at coordinate 18,064,544 of OX392471.1, read as the reverse complement.
GTAATACGCCACACAGACAAACCTCGACACCACTGTCGGCGACACATCGTCTCACGAACAACAATATCACTTGTACACACCTAATCAGCTCCTCACTCCTCGAAGGAAGTATCCTCGCGCCAAATGTGACGTCACTAACAAACCCATTGTACACATCGTGACCGGACGGGACGGGACGGGATGGGAACATAAAGGCCCATTCTAACATGGATCGTAATCTCGGCTTGTGTAACTATTTGCGAATCGTATCCCAAATAAACTTGCGATATTAATAACGATGGTAATTTTGGACGTTTGAGTAGCTCTTCAAAGTTGGAACGAATAGGCAGCTTGTGGGCACGTTTGTAATGTTCGTGGCATCGTCGTTGATTAAGGAGGTGCTTATTATTTTTGTAATTAGAGAGATGCGAGAGATGAATTTTGATTTTGAAAGTTTTGGATGTTCATACAAAAACTCTTTTTCGAAAACAGAATTTGGAAATACTTCAAGCATTTATTCTAAACTGACATTGACTTTAACTCACTCCCCCTTATTACAAAACATGGTTTAAAGCAAAGCCAGGTTTTACTGTCATTTGGTCACTTTCTAACTTCATATAATAAAAAGGGACGAGGCTATTTTAAAACCTGGTTTTCCTTTAAACCATGTTTTGTAATAAGGTGCACTGAGTTCAGGTAAGCGACAAGAAGTCTTGAAAATAAAGTAGGTAGGTATATTATGTTTATTTGAATTCGCAGCAAATAAAAGTGTATTACATGTCTGGTGCGTCGAGCAAAACTATAAAAATAAATAATATTTGTTAATTCTATGATCAATTTTCGTGCCACGGTTAGTGTCGATGAGATGTCAAGAGGTAAAGAGTAAACTCAATTTCTATTCTTTAAATAAAATAAATATCCTGGGACATTCCTCACACACGGTCATCTGATCCCAAACTAAGCAGGGCTTGTACTATGGAAACCAGATAACTGATATAATACATAATATACTACTTTTTGTTTGTAAATACATACTTAATATACATAATTACACCCAGACTCTATTCTTTATTACAAGGATGTAGGATAGATCTATATAGGGACTGGTGATTAGTAAACGATACTTAGACACATGAAAACAGATAGGGGAAAGAAACAAATAGAGATAAATATCTAAATTAAATAAAAGCTGATGGTCTATTCTTATTCTAAGTAAATAAAAAAAAAACTTTGGGAAAGTTGTTTTTTATCATGAGTACAATCATGTGTCTAAGTATCGTTTACTAATTACCAGTCACCCTATATACAAATGAATCCTTATTTCCCTTCGTCATGTCATCCATATTTTCGATAGAGATAGCCTATGGTATGGAGAAGGACATAGGCTACTTTTTATCCCGAGCACGCGGGTGGAACTGCGGGCGATAGCTAGTGTAGAATAATTAATGATTGATATTATAGAAACTATAGAATGAACCTTTCCCGGACATTGAGAGGGCTTATAATAAAACAATCACAAGAACCTTGGGAGCGTATTCTGTCTGTACTAGTCATCATATTTTTTTCGGGCAAAACTACATTCTAAACATCAAACGATACTTGCCGTATCGCGGCATGTCCGTAGAGTGACATTAGTAATATCTCTGTCTGTGGGCATGTCACTGCGCAGCCTGATAATACTAAAATTGTAGCCGTCAACTGGAATTTAGACCTTGTATGAGGCACCTGTGCGCACAAACTAAAGAATACAATTGTCCTATGAGTTTATTCAGCTGTACATCAAAAGGTCAGAAGGTCGCACGTTAGGAAAGCAAGCAAAACCAAATGAGAAGTAGTGCACCATCAAAAATGATGAAAACGTCACGACTCGCAAGTCGCAATGAATTTAAAATACAATTTCCTAGCAGCTAGCAAGGTAACTAGGCAGCCGCGACCTGCACAATTTTTACATTTCTACATTTTTATTAGTCGCACGTTTTCTTTTTATCTGTGATAATATTAAACTTTATGCCGTGAAGATTCTAGTTTTAAAACATTATACTAACATTTTTTAGGTGTCAACTAAACTGGAATAAGTAATTTACACTGAATGTCGTAAATATAATAATTTCGACTATAATTTTACGAATGATAATATCCCTCAATAACATTTTAATGCCCATAAACACAATACGAGAAATCCCAGTAATTAAATATCAAACTTATGTGAAGGAATTTCCATAAGCTGGCATATATCAGTTGGTGGGTCATAAATAAGAGTTTTTGTTGCGTCGTTTCACAAAATTGCATTAATTACCGACGAATATTCAAACATATTGAAAATGTAAATAAAATTTATTTCATCGTAAAAATAGAAAACGAATCCAAGACAATTTATAACTATACTAGCTGCCCGGCGCGACTTCGTTCGCGTGGTGCTACGCTACCCTACCCCCCCCCCTACCCCACCCTACCCTACCCTACCCCATCCTACCCTACCCTACCCCATCCTACCCTACCCTACCCTACCCTACAAAAAATGTGATAAATGAAGAACCTATCGACCGATTTCGTGCAAACTTCACATAAACCATCTACTAAATAGTCCGAACAAAGCCTAAACATTTGGTTTGGATAGGTGAGCCCGTTCTTGAGTTATAAAATTACAACGAAAAGTGGCATTAATTTTTATATATATAGACTAGCAGACCCCCGGGGTTTCACCCGCGAACGGTTTGATTTTTTTTGCGCGGAACACTAATTATTTTTACAGCAATTACACAACAATTGTTTAAGACGCGTCACGGGAAAGCAGGTGCCATTTCTGTGCAGTGGTGTCTTTATTATTTTCGATTTCTACGTCCAACAATGATTTCACCGTCGAGTAATCCTCGAAAAGCAGGAACCTGTCACGCGCGGAACATTCAATCTTGGGCTAAAAATCGGGTCGTCTGGCAACGCTGATACAAAGTCACAAATAACATACAATTTACAGTTTCACTGATCTCATAAAAAAATATCATAATACCCAAACTTTTTTGGCCTCAACGACACTGAGGTCAAACAATAACAACCTGTACGCTAGATAGGGACAAAGAAATACGCTTAGTCTTGCTCACACATATACGTTTTGACATATGCGTATCTTGGCCTGTCTACCTGTAATTCTCCGTCTACGGTGCAATGCTCTTTAAAATTGGAATGTCAAATATCAAAGAATATTTAAATCAAAAGCACTAAGGAGTATTGATATCAACTTCGATGCAAATCACCCCTAAAATAACTTTCAACCCCTTTTTTATCCCGTTTGGCAATGAGTTTCAATAAAATATGAAACACGTCTTCCATCAATTCTGTTAAAGAATGTTTATGCAAAATTTGAAGTAGATCGGACCAAGGAATCACGTTGTCCCATACAAACTTTTTCCCCGTTTTTCACCCCCTTAGGGGTAGAATTTCGGAAAATCCTGTCTTATCGGATGCCTACGTCATGCAAAGAACACACCCTGCAAATTTCAGGTCTCTACGATCAGCGGTTTAGGCTGTGCGTTGATTCTCAGTCATTCAGGACAAAGCATTTTATATATATTATAGATTAAGCTGACTAAAAATCACAAAAAATACTAATCTCCATTATGTAGAAGAACGATTCTAATTTTTAATAACACGCACAAAACAAATCAAACGTAGCGATGAAATTTTAACCTTCACGAACAAAGAAAAGAAACATTCGTATTTTAGCGAAGGGACGCATCATGGCAGTCGTGCCCCTTCGATCCAAGTCAATTCCAAGCAAAATGAAGGAGGAAATATTTGAATTGCTAATTGGAGTAGCAGCCCTGACGGCGACATTCTTACAAATGAAAAAATAAAGAAGTAACCTAGCAACACCACGGTTCCCTTATTTTATGCAATCGGTACATAAAGTTGATTGGGATAAAATTGCTTTACAAATTCACAAAAAAATGAGCGTCGCTTCTATTAAATATATTCTTTTTTTGCAAAAAGTATGGCTACCTGTTGGCTTGCTACCCGATCTAAGCAATATGAATTACAAGTAGAGAAAGCAACGTTAATAAATAATTAACAGAGTCGATTATCGACTTAATCCTATAATATTGTTCGGAAAGTAAATTGTCATCTTCTAACCAACAAGAAAAAACAAACTTTAAACTTTATAGCGGCTCAAAGGACCACATAGAATTATTTATTGACATGAATAACTTATATGTAAATGTGTATGTTGAGTGTGAAGTGACATGAAAGTAATTTAAATTGTCAGTACATATATTATGGAAATACTGAACCCTGTAAAGCGCTCTGAGACTAACAACACATTCTAGTCCTGTATAAAAAATACAGTTAATCCCAACCGCAGTATACGTTACAACCAATACTATAATTGGATTTTTTTAACAGTCAATAATTAAATCGTCGTCAGAAATACAATTTCAATAAATTAATTCCCAAATATTGAACTAGGTATTAGAAGAATTTAATTATCTACTAGATGGATACAATCATCAATATACATTAATTCGGAGCGCCTTCATTCAAACAGTTTTAACAAATTATTATCTAAAATAAAATGCTTCAAGAGATACTCACCGAAATTGGCAATTAAGTTAAGAAGGAATTACTAAACTGAGGTACCCATGTACTGAGGGCTATTGATTAGAATCTCTTGAGTTAATTTTCAAGGAGATTAGCCCATTGACTCCACGAATAATATAAATATCCATGCACATATCTCACACACGGCTATCTGATCCCAAAGCAGAGGAAACAGAGCTTGTACACAAATAACTGATATACTTACTACTTTAATTAGTACATATAATTACAGCCAGACTCAGGACATGCAGACATGTTCATGTAAACAAGTGCATATCCTGGGTGGGAATCAATGAAGGTTTTACCAATGTGTATTTCGTTGAAACATGGATGCTTACTAAAGAAACTAGCCTATTGAACAGTTTTGATTCTAAGCATGAAAACTGTTCAACAGGCTTGTACGATTTTAGATAAAGAACACGGAGATTCATCGGCACACGAAGGTCTAGAATGTTGGTGCTCGTGGCGCTGGACATGATACTTGGCGTTTCGCTCATAACGAAGACTGACGTAGTGGAGCCCTACTAGATTGGTGGCGGAAATCAAAGCAGTGAATGTTTGGCAGACGCAGCAGCTAGATAGACAGATTACATAAATTGCAATATGTACGTTCAAATCATGGCGGCAAGCAATCATGGGCAGTCGTTATACAAAGTTCATTCAAATAATTACTCCCACTGACACTATTTGCAGTAGCTGCTACAGCATTACGAGTAATAGTAATCAATTTAATTCCAAATTATGTTGTAGTGATATGTGAAACTATTGTTTAGTTCTATCACGATGCAAGTAACGCTATTTTTGGCACAAAAGCCGATAGAAGACTCCGCTATTTTTTGCCAAATGCCAATAAGGTTGCGCTCGTGTAGACTCTTTTGCTCCCTATTTTGGACTACGCTGATGCCTGCTATCTAGATCTCACTGAGGACCAGCGAAATAAACTTGAGCGACTTCAAAACTTCTGCATAAGATTTATATTTGGCTATCGCGCTAAACTCAAGTGGCTTTCTATACGACTTCACCGGAATACTCATATATTGTCTCTTCTTTACACAATACTGTTTGGTCCCTCCTCCCCGCGTTATCTTAAGGAACGTTTTGATTTCCTTCAATCACTCAGGTTATCAGAAAACCTCCACTTGAGAATACCATCACATAACACCTCTTTTTATGGTAAATCATTTACCGTTCAAGCAGTTCGCCTCTGGAATGCATTGCCGGTCTCTACAAGGAGGGCGACGCCACTCCCTGTTTTTAAAAATCAGTTGAAAAATTTCTACCTCTCGGGCTGATTATAATCGTTGCTGTAATTGTCATATTTCCATGTATCTAGTATTTTATTTATTGTTTCTACTCAGAATTTTATTATTTCTACTTATTTTTATCTTTATTTATTAATAGTAATAAACATTTTCTTAAATCTACGTATTTATTTATATAATTGTATTTACGTGTTGTATATTTTGCCAGCTCTTTGTGTGTGAAGAGAAGTTTGAGAGAGTGAGTATAGATTGTTAGTTTAATTTGAATTTCATATCACTAGGCACTAATAGCTATAGTTAGTTTGCTAACCACAGACTTGCTAATGACAACCCTGGGTCAATTACCAATCTGGACACAGTTTATTTCCAGTATAAAGTTAGTCTAGCCAATTATTTTTAATCAGTTCTTTTTTCTTTCAGCGAGCATCTATAGTAACTGTGATAGTTAATGTTTGTTGTTATTGAAGGATTATTTTGAAAGTGAGCTACACCTATGTAAGCGGATAGAGATTGATAGTAGGTACAGGTCGGTTAACGAAAGCTGGCACGTTCACAGTACTCATAAATTTGCAATCAGTCAAGTCTAATGGACGAATGCAAAAATAGACCACTCTATATTTATGAGCAGTAGCAAAAGCAAAACAATAACTGTCTCCTTCATACTCATAAGCTTGACTTTGCGCGAGAGAGACGGTGTAAATGTGTTGAAACGTGCCAGCTTTAGTTAACCGACCTATACAAAGTTTATTGATACATCTGAGAGCGCGAGTATTGTGGAGCGTGTGAAGTGGCATTACATCATACACATTGATTTATTGCTCCACAAATTTAGCAACAAGAAAAACACTCTTTCTGCTGAATTCCATACGCTCGGCTGAATTGTTTCAGTTTTTAATTTCGAAAGCTTTCAAAGGCGGTTTGTTTAAAAACATTTTGTTTTGACGCAACCGCAACGAATTTTATTGGATATCAAGCCGCTACTCGACACTGTGACTATTCTGGCGAACAAAATTGACATTCAATGTCAAAGTCAAAGTCAAACCCATTTATTCTATTTATGCCCGAGTAGGGCACTTATAACTTATAGGTCAAAGCTACTGAAGTTACCACCGTTATTAATTTACGTAACAAGTTATTAGTATTGACATAAGTTTTGTCGTTTCAACAACTTCGTGAGTTCCGCTCGACCGTGAGTCCTTCTAAGCTTACTTAACTTTTACAAACATATTCACTGTTATAAATTATGAAACTGTGAAACTCATTGTTTCGTTTCTAATGTTGAAGGTGAAATGTCTGACGTTGTCCACGGAAGTGACGGCCGTTCCGAGTGGAAAATTGCAATTTGAACCAGTTTTAAACTTCTCCGTACACCTGGAAAGTGAGCCGGCGCCGCGAGTGAGGGAGGCCGGGGGACGAGGGGACTCGCAGGACAAGCCCCCCGACTTGTGTCTACCATGTCTCCGTCGGACAAGTCATTTGTCTTTCATTATCCGCTGGGAGTAGCCGAGCTTGATTAATGTGCCCTCCTATTATTTAGTTAAGAATTGAAGTTACACAGAATATTAAAGTGTCTCCGTGAATAACAGTCTGGTGATGACGTAATAAATTTGTTTGTCGTCATAAATTCCAATTTACACCAATTTTGGGCGACGCGGTTTTCCGATAAAACAATGATGGAGGGAAATTTATTTTTGCGGTTATCTAACTAGAGATGGATGGCGTTGATCACTTCTACGGGTACCTGTATTGGTAATCTATATATAAAAAGTATTTGACTACAAAAACATGTAGCCATCAAGTTAGTTTAGTCAATTGATATATTTGCCACCGTGCGATTATCGAGACTCGTAGTCCACTACTCTAGCTAGGGTACTTACCATCGTTGAGCAGGGGCTGTACATCGGCGTCGGGTCTGCCGGACGGACACAGCGGCAGGGCGGGTGATGATGACGTCACCCCACCTTCTGATTCCACCTGTACCAACAAACATAAACCATTGATTTAATAACTGCAATTTTTTACAATGAATAACTGATTAGAGTTATTTATTAGCTGTAGAAAGAGACAGTTGTAGAAATACAGAGATATAATGTATTTTCGTGGAGTACACGTGCATTTGGATCTGAATTCTGGATTACTTAGATGTGTGATGTAAGATAGTGAATCCATACGTAAGTTAACATATCAAAGGAAATCGAACCTGTAGCCTGTAGCATAGTGGGCACCTAATGTAGTTAATGGTAATGATTATCAATGTCAAAAGACACTTAGCACCGAACGTAGGTAAAATCTTATTAGTTTATGATAGAACACCTGCAACTCCTTGATAAAAGAAGTAGGCGACATGCATGTCCTGTGGCGCTACTCTCTCTCCCTCTCACACCCGTACACACACAAGTAACTTCACATTACACATTGCTTCGTTTTTCCATTCCAGCTGAAAATCAGCGCGACTGACAATAGTAATCATTAGCATTGTTCTGAGCTGTATGACAACAGTTGAGATGAAAATTACTTATCGTTTTGTTCTCATTGATTATATTGAAATCAAAATCATAGGTCAAAGTATAATAAAAGCTTCAAAATAATAGAAACGTGTAAATATGATAAAACAAACTAACTGATAAGTCGGTGTCATGAATTGGCAAAGTTTCAAACGGCTGATACCAGCAAGGGGGATTACAGCAGAACTTGTGCTGCAGCCAGCGCGCTGTGGACCGAAACGTAATGGATTTACAAACAAACAAATGCGTTAAATCCCCGTTGCACTCCAAGTCGAGAACGATTGCGATCGGGACCACTTGTGACCAAACCGGCTCTATTTCGCTGTTTTATACGAATTATAATCCTTTTAAACGCGTCTTATAAATATTACCTTTTATTAGGATATATGCTTGTTGTTATATGTTCTTTTTCATGTAATTGTAGCAAGTATATATATTAACCCCCTTATTCATAATGAAGTTATCAAACGTTGATTAGCTAAAATTCCGAAGTCTTTATCTGACACGTGACATTTGATGATCGAAAGAATGAGACGGGGCACACTATTACACTGATTTAGTTAAAAAGCGATTATGAAAGGGGGTTAGTGTATTGTTTTGAGAGAGGTAGAGCATAGCGTTTATTCGATCAAAGAGCAGCTGGGCTGGGGAAGTATCTCCACCTTACAGAATACCGCAGCTAAATAACTTCATGTTGTGTAAAGTTGTGTTCCTGCGCGTGAGTAAGGTCGTCAGAGCTCATAGGGGAGGGGGGAAAGGTCGGTAACGCGTGAGCGATGCTTCTTATGTTGCAAGCGTCCATATGGCTACGGTAACCGCTTACCATCAGGTGGGCCGTCTGCTTGTTTACCGACTAAGTTGTATAAAAAAAAAACTGTTTTTTTATAGCAGTCTCCGGGTTTAGTAGTAAGTTATGATGTGACCGTCGATCGATTTCAACTTTAGGTCCACCGTGCTATGCATTCCTAATGAGGTTTCCTTTGAGACCTAACAAGAGGCCATATCAACAGTTACTACTTACATTCTTACCTGGTTGATTAGCGCGTTGCATTGCCCCTCATCATCCGCAGCACTCGGAAGCACAACCCCACGGACACCACGTTCATCGCCACATTCATGACCACCAGACTACATCCTATGCACACGAGTGGGTACAATAACACGCGCACACACACTAACATTACTATTATACAAATAACTATTATAAATTTAATTGATGTCGCGACGGATTTTCACATTTGTCTGTATGACATGTTTGACGGATGTATGACACAGAAGAAGATTTTATAAATGTTTAAAGAAGTTTTCATTCATCAAAGTTCGAATATAGTCAGTTCTTGTCTATTTATCTATTTATTTGTTTGTGCCGTTTGCGTCCTACACCAAAGCACAGTTTTACCATAAGAGAGATGGTAATACTGTGACCAAAGTATGGCAAAGTTTTGGGGCTGAAACCTGGATAGTTTGGTTTAGTTTTTACCTGGAAAAAGAGGCAGTGCGAAGAATTCCGGGGATTCTACACTTCATGATTTGATGTTATATTTTTTTTTGTTGTTGGTTATTTTATTTACCAATTATTCGTGTCCGGTGTCGCCCGGATGAAATACCCGTCTTTTCCGGTGGATTATCAATTTTTGTTGCCTATAACCATCCTGTGTTTAAAAGCATAAAGTTTTATCGCAATCATATGAACTTTGTGGCAGCGCATTAAACGAACAAACAAACATTGATTTTGATTTTTTTATATACGTATAAGATTATTGTACGGTTAGACTCTGGTCTATCTATAATAAAAAATACCAAAATTGGTAATGCAACTGGGAGACTACATCAACGGTCTAAATTCGACTTTATGATAATGGATGGACCAACAGATACATCAATGGGAAATAGCCTCAGCAGCAATTGATATTGAAATTAATGGTGGCACAAGAAACTTTGCGAATAAAGCGAATCACAAGTCAACGCAGTGCAGCTCTCAACTCCACGAAATGCAGAAATAACAATTTGTCACAATTATTACAAGCTAAGAGCACAAACACTTGAAATAAATATATTTGTTCATCAATAACTTAGGGTTGTACAAGAGACCGAAATTTTTAAGAGTCGATTGATGTAACCTCAAACAAAAGAATGTATGCAAATAAATAAAGTTGAAGTGCCCGTCTGTTATTTCGAAGTAAAGGCTTTTTTAACTCTAGTGGTTATTTGTACGATAGTCTGTTTGTTTGTTCGGGCAAATCGCTTGAAACTATCAAACTGATATTATCACTTTCATTGGACTAGACTTTTCAGAAAAAACTTATGGACGTTTTTTAACTTATGGACGAAGTGCGGAAATCAGTATTATATTTAATAATTTACAAACTTATTAATAGTATCCTAAAATCCTTCATACAGCCTGTACCTTTAATACTAATAAATACATACACTACTACACCCTGCTTCATTGCCAGTAACGAATTAATATAATGTAGGCCAAATGAAGTTCACCCCTTCCCCCTCCTTGTTCCCACGTGCACATCCCTTAGTGCTGCCAATTAATTCCGTAGTATAACGTAATGAGGTTTATTAAACTGAACGCAAGCGGCACACGAGTTTAATTTCCGTTCTAAAACATCCCTGTACACGCTTAGCCGGGAAATTTGTAGGTCATGCTCGACATCTCATTATTGACTCTTAATCTGTTTTGTTAACCACAACATTCTGCTAACTAGGTTGGAAACATTTGGTTGACAACCCTGAGTACAGATGAGATTTTTCAGAATCAAATTAAACGATATAATAAGTGAAAGAAAACTACCTATTGAACTAGCAAGACTGTGAAGTGAAAGGAGTCTTGTTAGGAATAATACCTGTAAGGTGTATGTCTAGAACTAAGTTAATGTAAATTATAATTATAATATGTTAACTATGGAGACATAAAAAGAAGAATGTCGTTGTTAAGATAGTTTTAGCTTCCCTGTTTGTGTATCATTACCTGTGTGCTAACAAGTGATATTAAATGAATAAAACAAGGAAAACTTTTTTTTTTTATACCATTTAGGTGGCAAACAAGCATACGGCCCGCCTGATGGTAAGCGGTTACCGTAGCCTATGGACGCTTGCAACACAAGGGGTATCACGCGCGCGTTGCCGACCCTGCAGAAATCTCTTCACACCCCTTTTGAAGAACCCCATGCTGTACTCCATTGGGAAAACCACGGCGGGGAGCTCATTCCACAGTCTGAGCGTCCGCGGAAGGAAGCTCCGTTGAGCCCGCACAGTTCGAAACAATTCTGGTTTCAATATGTGAGGATGGACTCCCCGTCGATGGCGAGAGTTGCGATGGTAGAAGGTAGCCGTGGGCATCATCTTAAACAATTCTTCAGAACACCGTCCGTTGTAAAAGCGGTAGAACACACATAAGGAGGCAAACTTTATGTGCATTCTCAGTACTTTTTCTGTTCCAGCAAACAGCATTTATTTATTTACTAAAACAACTTCTTCTAATCAGGTTGAAGATAGTATTTGATATTCCATTGACACCAAAAGAGATGGCTGAAGCACGCATAACTTTCTTTTGGGAGATATTGCGTAGTTCCGTTTACAGAGCAACGAACGCTTACAAATTATGGTAAGTGCAGACTTCGATAACTCTTGATATATTTATTATATTATATACATGCAAAAGTTCAAAGCACGCAATGATGACGAACGAACGAAGAGTTTTTTTTATGCAAAGTTTTTATTTTATTTATACCTACCAATTGATTAATATAAATATTCCTTGAAAACTAAGTATGTCATGGATCGATATTTTCAAGCTACGCCGATAAAGCTGTATTATAATTCCAATTGCAATATTTCGAGTAACATAATATCCTCAAAATAACTATTGATTTATTGAACTACAACGTTTTGTGTCAATTCACGGTAATATCTGAGGTAATATTATACGACATGACATGTCGCCTTTCCAACTTTTATTGGAGTTCCCCCCACTTTATAAGATTGTAGGATTAGCATGATTGTATTCCCTTTGCGAGAAACTTCGATATTCTTTCTGACGTCACGAGGTCTATTCGTTTTCCAAACATCGAATTCATAAATCTTTTTATTTTTTTATTTTTCTATAAAGCAAATGAAGCGTAAGTTCAAAGAGTATAATAATAATGGCGGATTCCTATAATTTACGGACTGTTATCGGTTAAAATTAAAAGTTATATATCTTTACTAATAATGAGGCAAAGTCCTCAAACCCTCCCATATGGAAGTAGCTATCACAGGTAAAATTAGCTTACGAAATGATCTATATGCCCAGTTTGGCAATAAAAACAAAACGATTCGTTTTTGTTTATAGTTATCTGAGTGAGCTTTGGAGTGCTGCGTCCATTGACGTACCGAAGCTCAGAAAAGTTGCAGTAAGTAAAACTACAATTCCCGAATTTTCTATCTCTTACTTTATTATATAAATTAAATAAAATGTATTAAATTTCTGAGTAAATAAATGAGAAAGTATTTTCAAATACAAACTCAACCAAAAATTTGAAAAATACTTTGTACAAACTGGAAGCTGCGGAAGATTTGAATATTATAAAATATTTCTGTCCCAGATCAGCTTAAAATATGCATTTTAAGAGAGTTTAACGTGTTCTATCACAAATCTGTACGAGCCTGCTGCGGGAAAAATATTTTTCCAATGTCCGCTTAAAAACCATAACCGTACTTCAATAATTTTTGATAGCTACGAATTTATCTGAAACAAGGTTCAAATTATCTAGCTTCAAAATCATCTTCATAGTAACTGATACTTACCATTTAATAAATTGCTAAAGTAACATCGGTAAGATGACCTTTTAGTGTAAGTTTAAATTAATTACATGCATAGTTGAGGCTTACAAAAGATTATTTATTTACGTGAATAAGCCCTTGTTGTTTAAGTATTAGCCTCTGTGGTATTAGCTGTTAAACTAAATAGCTGCTACATTTATTTTCATGGAATCATATAATGGATGGCCTTAAAATAAAATTAGACAATCTCCTGATTCGGTAGCCCCGACCTGAGATTCCCCAGTAACTGGCCATTGTTTGCAAACCTACCATTTTGTGGGCATTTTATTTTCCTTTTGTTTCAAATAATTGAATGTCCGATAACAACTTCTGAGTTAACCGCTTAGACTCTCTCTCTGGCTTCTTTTTTAGATTTTTGAAGGTAACATTCATTTTATTCAGTTCAAAATATAAAAAATACAAGCAACATTTTCAGACAATAGGTTTTAAGTTGTAGATAGATAGACAGATATATAACTATTTATTGTACACCAACATTAAAAATACTGTACAATGGGTGGTCTTATCGCTAAGAAGCGATTTCTTCCAGACAACCATTATTTTTAGCCATTCTTCCACATAACCATTAATTGTATTTCAAAAAACCGATCATGTGAAAATTCATTTTAAAATAAAATAAATCAGAGAAATAAACCAGCTCTGTTCCGTTGTTGCAGTTTTATAGATTTAAAGTGGATTCAGAACAAGTAGACTCCAGCTGGCAGTGTTGGTGTAAGCTACTTACAATCCCTCGAGCCCAAACTACATTTACGAGACTAGACACTAAGGAATGTAAAATGTAGTCTAGAATAAAATTACAGTCAGCTTAGTCATAATTTATGCTTTAATATAATGTGCTGTGAGTAATATTATATTACATGACACACTTATTCCTTGAACACAAGCATTTTGTATACAATTATATAATTTTACCTCTTGTTATTAGAAATATACAGGGTGTTGTTTTGCATTCGTGCCATATTTACAGACCCAATAGTAAATGATTTATTTAGTTATTATAAAATAGGTAATTAATTCTGGGCTTAATAAGTAAACAATTATTGATGATTTGTAATTAACGTAAAATCAGAATAATACTTCATAACTGCACAGAATAGGTCTGCGATGCGGGGCGAGGGGAGAAACCAGGCCGCTGCGCAGCGGTCACCAACCTAGATCTTATAAATCTTTATAAAACATCGTCAAAGACGGGGGGACTTTTAATTTTACAAAACTTTAAAAATAATATTTAATTTTACGACCATGATTTTATAATTGATTAGTGTTCTATACAAGGTAAATATCAACCTCCTTAAGGCGCAGACTCCTCTCCAGCAGATTTCAGTTTTCACCCTTGCGCCACATTTTCACATAATATTAGCGGAAATTACCGGAACTAAGCAAACAAAAAATACTAGCTCCCTCTATTTAGAAGTGCGTCATTGCAAGCAAACAATAAAACGTGACAAACCGCCATCTATACATTTCCGCGAGAACGAAGCTGTTTGAATTGGACACAGTAAAAATGTTAACAGTAGACAAACTGTAGACAAACATTTAAAAATATAAATTCTGAAATACCTTAAAAAAAACTTTTGACGGGCCAGTTGGTGTAGTTTGTTAAGATTCCACGACGCCGCCGATTGTATGTTCAATTCCCACCAAGGATATGCATCTGTGTGCATGAACACGTTTGCATGCCCCGAGTCAGGGTGGAATTATGTATATTAAGTACTAGCGACCCGCCCCGGCTTCGCACGGGTACAATGTCATAATGTGGTGACAGTGGAGCGATTTGCGCGGCAGCCCACCCGGTCACGGTATCGCGTATAAAAAGTGTGGCCGAATGGCCTCACTTTAACGGAACATAGTTGTGACGTATGGCGTCTTTTCTATGCGTAGTAATAATTTTCTATCTGATGGTTAAAACTGCATCGAAATACATTGCGTGGTTTAGAGTTAGCGGATAAACAGAGACACAAGCTGACGCGGAAAACGAATTCGGAGAATACAGGCTGTGACAAATGGACAGACAGGAGAGGACCTCAATCGAGATATTAGATGTTATTTGACAAATAAACAGGTTTTCTTCCACCACTTTTTACAATAATTGTAGAATTTCTCCATAAAATGCCCTCTACTTTACCTACCATTTTTATTCATCATTATCATATCAGCCTAAGGATATCCACTGCTGAACATAGGCCTCCCCTATTAACTTCCACTTAATAAATAAACTCTACGAGCTATATTAGCGATGGGCGACTGTTAAAAAAAAAGTTATCGAAAGAATCGACAATTGTAAAACTTTACATTCGATTGTCGATTCATTCGTTCTAACGAATAAACAATCGAATAACAATAGACCTTTCGAATGAAAATTGACGCACGCCACGCAGGTTGCAATAGTATGCACAATCGACGGGTGAGCGCGGGGGCGAATAGATTCATTCATTCGGCGGGTGGACAGCCAGCGCACGGCACAGGCCACGCGCGGTGCCGCACGAAGCGTATTATGAACAATCGAAAGAAGTCAATTGTTATTCGAATGATTCGAATTAATTGGACAATAGAATAATTCGATTGTTTTTAGTAACAATCGCACATCGCTAAGCTTTATCGAGAATTTTTGTTCTCCTACATACTTAAGTCCTCGTTTCGGATCCTGTTTCGTAGTGAAATTCCGAGCATAGCTCATTCCATAGCTTGCTGAGTGACTCTGAGCGTATTTATTAGACCAGCAGTGAAAGACCACGTCCGTGTTCCGTATTTCATCACTGGTAACACGCACTGATTGTAAACCTCTGAGGTATTCTGGACTTGAAGATATGGCGTAGCTTCCCGAACGCTGTTTTTTTTATTTTATACAACTTAGTCGGTAAACAAGCATAATTGTGCCTCGAAGAGGGGGCCTAGCAGCGAGCTCTGCGCCGAAGTGGGGACTGATCTCTCGCTGCCGAGCATGGTTAGCGCTGTGGTTGAAAGCGAGAGATCGTGGGACGCACTCCACTCCTTTTGCGATCGAGTTATGCTCGCTAAGGAGGCGGCGGAACGTGACAGGGAGGACACTACCACCCTGGCTATCCGCCGCAGGAGGACCGGGCGTCGGAGGGCGGCTTTTTTAAGCCACCTTCCCCCAACCCTGGGCCCAAGGGTGGCGGAATCGGGGGAGTCTGCCGCCCATCAACATCGCGCCCGAGTAGTGGAGCTACTCAGGAGGAGACAAGAGCTCCGGTCTCTGCCGTCGACGAAGAGGCGGCCTCCGATCAGGCCCTTAACCTTAACCATCATAACCCTTCCAGTTCAAGAGATTGAACACATCCTCCATTGCAGTGGTAAAGAGTTTCGGGGAAATTACGTCACCCTGTCTTTCATCCTTCTGCAACTGGATTGGTCTCGTACTCTCGTCCTGTACTCTGATTGACATAGTGGCTTTGCTGTACAAAGACCTTCAACAATTCGATTATAGCGATAGTCGATTTAGCACCGCTGTAGACTCTGTAATATCGCCAATGTCTCAACTAAATCGAAGGCTTTTTCATAGTCCACATACACCAGGCATAACGGCCGATTATACTCGTCAGTCTTCTGTATAATTTGGCGAAGTATATGTAGGTGATCTATGGTATTAAAGCCTTCACGGAAACCAGCTTGTTCGGGAGGCTGGAAGTATTCAAACCTACGTGCAAGACCATTCGTAATGACTCCCGAAAACAACTTATAAACGTGGCTTAGGAAGGATATCGGGCGGTAGTTCTTCAATAGGGCCTTATCGCCTTTTTTGAAGAAGAGCACCACCATATTTCCTCTCCATACTTCTGGTGTTATAACTACAGGGCATGAATCTCGGTATATCGGATCATCGCTATATCGGAATTCTGATATTACAATTTACAATCCGATACTGAGTGATCCAATTATATCGTAATATCGGAATCAGTAAAAAAAAATCTATTTGGGTTTTAAAATAAAGCTATTGAGCTATTTATTAATTATAATTATGTGCAGTTTATAAGGAATATGTGCAATTTATAATGAACATTTCTAATTCTGCTATTGAGATCCAATATTGAAAATCAATATCGGAATTAAAAACCTACCGATATTACATACACATACCCTAGTTGTACCTTCCTGTATAACGGAATTAAATAGCTTCTGGAGGACTACAAGTCACGGGTTTCCACCCGCTTTCAGAAAATCTGTTGTATTACCGATTTTACTACTTCGTTATTCTACATCGTATTATCTTTCAAATAGTAAAAATATCGCGTTTATAACTAAATCTGAACATTTCCTATCAACTGTTAAAGAATGACAACAAAAGTTATTCTAATTTTATTACTACAAAACTGTGCCTGGCCGCTGATTGGCTGAAAAAGCTAAGCTACCGGTGGTTAGGGCTGCAGAAATAGGAACCTCCTCCCAATGCGAGCCGTATCGAGGATTACTGCCGAAAGGCTCGAGGCTTTCGGCCATCAGGCCATTGGCCGATACGACAATCGGCACAATGATAGCCGAGCTCACTAATAGTAATTGTAAATTTACGATGGGTTCACATTCCAACTAACCGATTCAGTAAGTAGTAGAACATCGAACAATTAACCCAAAGAAGCGTAATGACGTTGATTTTGCTTGCAATATATTCCGCCAATTTGCCACCATTGACAATGCGCTCTGATTGGCCAAGTCAAGAACACACGATGAAGTGATTGATCCTTACAGTTCAAAATCAGTGACAAATCACGACTAGTTTCGGAATCAGATTGCTCGGTATAAATTCTGTAAGGGTTGTTCCTCGATGTAGTAGAAACTTAGTCAACGTAAGATGTAATATTTTCCTTACTGGTACTAATTTTACTGTGCCATTGACACTTCACGACTAAGCGACTGGACCACAATAATACAATGAATATAAAGGTATATCGGCTCGACTCGATGACTACAGATGACTCGATGACCGCAGTAGTGACTGGCACGCCCGCCCCGACTTCGGGGCACCTACTGTTACCAGTATCAGTCAACCTACCTTCAATACCTTTTCTTTGATCTCAAAATAAACAACATTGAATGAGGTGTTATTTAATCAGGTAAGGAACTAAATAGATAATTGCTCATTAAAAATAATATATATTGCTGATTTTTCATTTTGTATGATTTGAAATAAAAAAAAAACTTTCCGGGATTTGAATCATCACTTCCTTCAGTCGGAGCCTACATTAATAACCCGCACTTTAGCCCCCTAGACTACCCAAGCCATACCCTTCATAGACGAAAATAAGTATTAATCTCTGTCAGTACCACGACATGGCTCGATGACAATTTTCAAAAGTATCAATCATAACAGATTTTATTTTATATATTTTTATTCATAACAAGCAAATAAAAGGCTCAATTGCCTTCATTTGACTAGCATGCATTTCCAGTGCCTTCTGAAGATATTTGATATGATTTTTTACTCATTTGAGAGGGTTTTATTTTTGTGAAAATTCTGAAAGAAAATGACACAGGTCCATCTAGCAACGCGGATCGCCGCGGAATGCGAGTGAGCGCGAAGCAAAATACGCGAGTTGCAGGACAATAGAGTGCGGTATGAGGTTGATGGTGCTCGGATTGAATTTGACGTAAGCGACTTTTTTAAAAATCATTATTATGAAAAACTGAATAGCTAATTCAAAAAACTAAATCGGGCGTTTATTTTCTTATGATATGTACTATATCGATGAAAAAAATCGTATCAAAATACCTTCAGGCGTTGGATATATTTGGGAATTTCTTGATTTTCAGAGGTATGTTTGACGTTTTTTTTTATCGAGGCTTTTAATTAAGATCGTGTTTTCGGCTCGGGCGATGTGTTTGTTATATCCTTAAGTATCATATATTTAAATTTCAACACCGTAGAGTTAGCAGGTTTCGTATAATTTGGGCAGCAATGTAGTGTATTTTGCCCAAGTCTGCGCCAATGCAGAACAACACCCGGTATAATATTCCTTGAGTTTTAGTTGTGCTTGGTGTAATTTAGAAGTAATATTATCTTATATAATAATAATATCACATTTTATGATAAGGATCACAATTTATATTACAATTTTCAAAATCAAAATCAAAAAGTCATTTTTCCAGTTTAGGCCCTGGTGGTAAGCCATTTATGAACGTCACATACAGTTGTATTTACCACCGGTTCGAAATACATTTAAATTGAGAAAACTCCGGCAAGAAACTCAGCAAGGCTTTTTTTTTAGTTTTGGTTTACATAAGCAAATCATCGAATGAATAGAGAAACAGAGTTCAGTGCGCGCTGGCGTAAATCTAGTAGCAGGTACCCAACCGTATTAGGAAACTTGTTTTCAACTCCTCTGCTGAAAACCACACACGACGACCTAACTTTCTCTTATCTGATTTAATCCGTAAGTTTGACATTCGTATTTAATCATTTATGTTTGGTTTATAGATAAAAACTGCTACTACTTCTACTAAATTATAATTAACATTTAAAGATCTAATGAAAGCTTTGTAAGAAGTGGACAACGTTTAATTAAATTGTATAATCACAGTGTTATTACATGTGCCCTTTATAGCTATTTTATAAGTTAAAATATCAGATAGGTACTTGAGCCATCAAAGTAATAGTCATAGCCATTTATTCAATTTAGGCTCTAGGATTTAAGAAGGTCAAAATGCTTTTAAAAACTCCTTCGGAAAACAGACAACAACAGTAAATTATTCATAAAAAATTTAAACTATACGAGGTTAAAATCTGATTACAAAGTTTTAGTTTTTATTTTTAACCAACTTCAAAAAAGGAGGAGGTTTTCAATTCGTTTTTTTTATGTTTGTTACCTCATAATCGTTTGGTCCCATTGTCATCAGATCAGGCTTTGGTTACTTCTTATTTTACTTTGAAGTCGGTTTAAGTTTTTGGAAAACAGTCCAATTATGTTTCAAAAGTTTATTAGGACTAAGGAATGAAAATGATTACGGTATTTTCAAGGGACTTAGCTATGTCCCCTACTATTAACCACACACATTGCCGCAACACTCAGCTTGTCAATAGATGTGGGTTATTAACCAATAACCGCCAATACCTGAATAAGCAGAAGTGTAATAACGTCGCTGAAATCCATCAGTGTCGCCCGCAGATATGCAGGTGAGAGCTGTTAATTATAGTGTTTGGGGCGGTGAACACACACTATCTACTGTGCGGTTATAATGATAAATTTACTGATCCCTAGTATTATTGATACAACAAATATACTTAACTGAGTAAGCTTAAGTAACTTAAAGCGAAATGAACATGTCATGTCTTGAGTCTGGGGGTAATTATGTACATTAAGTATGTTGTCATCACCATCATCAGCCTATAATGTCCCACTGCTGAGCACAGGCCTCCTAGCACAAATGAGGGTGAACACCATGCATGCCCACTGCGGATTGATGGAGGTAGGCTAATGGTCAACCTACTGTTGGAATTTTTCAAGCCGCCTATGATGTCCCCACTAGTTTAACGACTATCACAATTAAGTGATAACCGGCACCAACTGCTTTACATGCCTGTGCTTGGCAGTTGAATGGAGGCCTGTGCTTAGCAGTGGGACATTATAGGCTGATTATGATGAATCAAATAAAAGATTATCCATAGTCAATATAAAGTCTCGTATTAAAAAGCAGAAGAAACAAAGACTTAATGTGGCATTATCTAAAGCTTCACACATTTACAAATTAATAACAATTCACATAATATTTTTCCATATCCAGCTCCTTAAGAGGAAATGCTGAGGACAAACTTTATTTCACGAAAATCACTTTCTTTTTAATAATCTTTGTTTAATAAAAGCAAATACAAATTCAAAAACGGATATCAGGTATGTAATTTTCAATTTGTATTTGCTTTTTTGGCCTCACTCCCGTGTTCCGTGAGCTCTATCTGCCTTTTGTTCTGTAATCTGTGTGTTTCAGTATAACATTATTAAAAATATATAAAGTATATATATAGAGTATTGCCCCCTTATTAATAAATAAGGTGTAAGCAGTATTGTAACACTCGGGTATTAAGATAGCTTCAGCCCTTTTTGTTTATATGACATTAGAAAGTGACGGATATATTTAAAATAACTATACTTGACTTTTGAATATACTATATTTGAATTGTAGGAGTAAAATAGATTGCGTATTTTGAACGTCACGCATTTATCCCCATATGCGAGTCCATACGCGAGTTACGATATCCCCATACAGCATTTTGTCACTGCTGTGTTGATGGTTATGCATTTGATTTATACTCGAACTGCTCCCAACTTGGTTCTACTTAGCTAGTTACCAACCATCGGCGATATGCTGGAACTTTCCCCGGCTCGCAAACTCCGGACAAATGACTGTTTTTCTATTATTTTCTATTACCGCCGGGACAAAATATGTCTGCGTATACGTTTTGTATCTAATGTAGCGAGGGATATAAAGAACAGGTGTGTTTGACGTGGTCTATTTCAAACTAGACTTTTTGAGACTTCACCATCGAACAATTAACCCACAAAGAAGCGTAATGACGTTGATTTTGCTTGCAATCTATTCCGTAAATTTGCCACCATCCACAATGCGCTCTGATTGGCTAAGATAAAGACACATGCGCTCTGATTGGCCAAGTCAAACACAGAGTGCAGTGATTGGTCATTACTGTTCAAAATCAGTGACAAATCACTGACTAGTTTCGGAATCGGATTGCTATGTATAACTACTCTAAGGGATTGTTCCTCGATGGTTAATACATACCAGTCCATTAATAAATGATACATTTAATAATCAGTGTGGCTTAACTTCATTATAATGGATGGATTTATAATCATTAACATAAGTACCTACTTTTCTTCCTAGGAAAACCATTTTCAATTTAGATGGCAGGCAAAAGATTTTCAGATCAAAGCTAGTCAAAGAAAATTCCTGCATGATTTTTATAGAAAATCACATGTTACGTTCAAAGTTAAACTTAAGCTCTAAGTAATCTCTTCAAATGCTTATGAAGCAACGCACTCCGCACTCCGCCCGACCGCGCCGCTCGCAACTAAGCCGGTTTCAAACCAAAACCTTCTAATACCTTACGTTGAAATACGTTCAGCTTGAATCACAAAGGGAAACTATAATAATACCCCACATACTTCTCCTTGAGATGAAACACTCTTTAAAATCATATGGCTTTATATAAGGAAAAGTATAACAGGTATAAGTTTTTTTTCTAAGTAAATCAAATTGATACTTTTTCTCAATATTATTATTGGGATATAAAAGATTTCGGTCCCTTGACTTGCGGTTAAAAAATAACAATTGATTTCTATTGTTCTCCTCGCCCGCTCGGATCGCCAAACAGTCAAAGTTATAAATATGTTGATCAAAACGTCAGTCAAGGTTTTAATCGAGATCGTAAACATCCTGGACTTTAGGTATAACCGTATAACTTAAGATTTATTTTTGAATTATTTCAAGTTTCGTACATATCTGGAATACAATATGATGTAGGTATAATTGAATCGCTGTAATTGTGTATGAAAGGGAATTTTATTATAATGTCAAAGACCAAGACAAAATCGAGATATTGTGGCCACAAAGATAAGAGTATATAGAAAAATTATTTTAGAATAGAGCGAGTCACACACTAAGCAGATACGATCATATACAGAGTGTTACCTATAAGTTGTCGTATATTGCTTTCGATTTGATAGACAGCTCGTCAGAAGAGGATTCTAATTTTGAATTTGATAAGTCGATGAAGAAATTCTCCGTAGCAACTAAAATATACATTCTTAAATATTTGCTTGATTTTAGTACCACCTCTTTTTTCAAATTGATTCAATGTTTTTTTTTATACTACTAAGGTCAATGGCCCTAACAATCATATGGCCCACCTGATGGTAAGCGGTTCCCGTAGCCTATGGACCCTTGCAACACTTGGGGCATTACTCACGCCTTGCCTACCCCCCAAAAATCTCTTCACACCCTTCTTGAAGAATATGTTAGTAAAACTGTGCCCATTTTGACAAAATTAAATAATATGAAAATAAAACTTGACAAAGAAAGAACTAACGCTTTACTAAAATTTGACTTTTTAGCGGGAACTTGCAGAGTGACGTTGCGTTTTCATTTTTTTTTTTTCATAAATTTATTTATTTTGTTTTTTATTGTGTATTTTCGGTGGTATTTTACCCAATAAAGATCATCCTATGCACCAGTGAAGTGAAATTAAATGATTTATGTATCGTGAATTTTCAAGTTTACTCAAAAAAGTCCGTGAAGAGTTTTAGTACAATGACCACTATTGTAGTAAAACATGACTTTTAGGACGTTGACTGACTGAGGGAGGACTACTGGAAACTATTATGTAACTCAACACTGGCAGAAATGAGCCCTAATTTGGGCTTGGTTGCATAAAAATATGAAGAAGAAGGTAAAATAAAATGTGACGAACAAGGTGGTAAGCCTATACTACTTCAATAGGTATCTTTAAATCCAGCGCTCGCTCGCCGTATAGCCCGAGAACCTGTTACACGCCCGCAACACACCCCGTGGGCACGTTTCAATATTACTATGGAAAATTTCAACCTGAACGAGCATCTTTGTTTTATATACCCAAATATTATAATATTCCCTTTGTAACGTCGACGTTGATATTATAAGCGTAAACGAATAATCTCGCGAAAAAAATACCTTTCAAAGGCATACGTGTACATATTATGGGAACGTGTAAAGTCGTGGGATAGATTCCTACATCAAAATCAAGATTTTTATTCAATTTAGGCCCTAGTAAGGCGCTTATGAACGTTAAATCATGTCTGGTCAATCACATACATTTTATAATTAGTGTAGAATTCACACGTAAAGATGTCGCTACAGACATCGTATGGACGGATTGAACATTAATTCTTAGTCAAAACGCTATTAAATCACTTTTTATTGAGATTTATTGCAAAGGAATACAATTTGATAATAATAATTTAATTTAATTATTTTTTTAAACTCGTATTTTTAATATTTGCAATTTATTTAATTTTATTTAAATCTTTCGACCTTACATAGATGGCCTTACCGTCGATTATTTTTATTTCTTTTTATCGTCTAGGACCGAAACTATCAAATAATAATAAAATAAATCTAATATTAACCTGTTTCTAATAAGCAGAGACTTCAACGGTAAATAAATATAGTCTAAATATTTTGAAATCTACAACGATTATTTTTAAAAGTACAATGGGCAGTTTCGTACCAATTGTATTTCATTTGTTTTTATGGGCTTAAGTCTGTATCTAGCTAGTGCAGGAAAACGTATAGGGGTTTCATTTAATCAACAAAATATCAAATAAGAACAATTATTAAGTCTTTTATGGTCAAAAGGATTAAAGGCATTCGTAAATCACCGACCCTGCTCACAAAATTTATGGAGAATCGGATGAGTAATTTGACCTGTAGTGGAGAACAGCCGGTTATCTGGACATACATACGAAAGCATTTTTGTCCAAGCTGAAACGGAGACTCTTCGCTTGCTCGGTATTAAAGTGATTTTTAAAACATATAGAAGATTAAGAAATTGCTATCTTGACCTATTTTTAATCGTTCCCTAATCAGGGCCGGCAATAGCCTATATAGCGCCGGGTCAGGCCTCTGTCACTTGCCTATATCTACCGCGATAAGCATCTACAGCTCGCTTCGAGCTGGGCTCGACTAAACTGTCGGGGCAGCCACGCGCTTGCGAGCATACTGTACGCAATTGTGTCGGAGCCAAAATCAGAATGCGTGATTATTTGTTTTCTTGTGCGATGTTAACCTAGGAGATATATTTATTTATCAATTATCACTGCACTTTGTTATAATGGAGAACCGTAACACTAATAATTTGAGTTTAACGGCTGTCGCAATAAACAGATTTTATTTAAGTTGTTGGTTTTTAAATTACTGCAAGATTCTGAAGTGTAAGACAGTAAGTACATATATTTTGTTAATTTTACACGGTGTTTTTATCATTATCCTAATTAATTAGGTGTAGTTGATATAGGTAGGTAACCCTGACGGTCGTAAGGTCATTTCGGTAAATTATAAATACAAAGGCATTGCGTTTTAATTTGCGTGGCGTTAAGGTGTAATTAAGAATTAACTTAGTGCTCTGCAAATATTGTAGGCTATTAAAACGGCGGCAATCCCTCAAGATCAAAAGTGTGCAATTTCTGTACGTTAGTTCTATTATTTATTGTGCCCGGGTGCAAGCAATACCCTCAAGTAGGCGCACGAACAAAATGGAATACTAACAGTTATATAATCACCAGAGTGATCGGAAATTCTGCAGTTTCATGCAAGGTCTTTTGGAAATTTCGCAGGGTTCCCAATTAAAAAAAAACAACTTTCGCTCAAACAAATGCATATGTAATGAAATTAGACGCAAACGGCGCGAGCGGGGCCACAGGCGGGGCGCATGCGCGATGTTCGTCATTTCGCATTCACTACGAACCGTCACAACCAACCGTCACAACCAACTTCATACGCATGCAAGGCTTCATTATCTCAAATATCTCATACTGTTGTGCTATATAAACCAACAATAGTTATATCTCATTATGGATAGTTTTTCATAGGTTAGAAAGAGATACACTCGCTGGCAACGAAGCCCGGTTGCAAAACCCACGCGTGCGAGCGAGACGCCTTGACCGACCGTGTGAGGTGGTGCGAGGCGGGTCGTACACAGATATAGATATACCGTACCTACCTAGTTTTAAACCGAATGGTAATAAGGCGCCTCGGGGGTTGATGACATCGAAAAGCAATAATAGCGAAGAGCGCGAACTTTTAAATAGTTCGGAAGTTTATATTCTTGTTCGATAATTATTTTAGTAGGGCAAGTCCGGCTTTTGGGCTTGTATGGACGTACCGCCACTGCCCGAGGCGCCTTATATACACACCATTCGGTTTAAAACTACGACTGATACACTACTGACGGATTTATCTACATTCACTGTTAAAAACTACAGTAACATATCTCTCGGCATGCCCTATTCTGAAACCCTAGGCACGCCACTGCATCGAGAGTCAAGGTGAGGCATTGGCAGTGAGCCTAGATGTAGCGAAGGCGTTCGATCGGGTCTGGCACAGGGGTCTTCTAAAGAAGTTACCATCATACGGGCTTCTCGAGGGATTATGCAAATGGGTTGCCAGCTTTCTGTCCAGCAGAAGCATAAGAGCCGTCGTCGACGGTAGCTACTCTAATAGCATGGACATGAATGCCGGCAAGGCTCTGTGCTGTCCCCAACACTGTTCCTTCTGCATAGCAATGAATGCCGTCAATAGACAGCATATCATTCATTGCTATGCGGACGACAGTACAGGTCGGTTAACTAAAGCTGGCACGTTTCAACACATTTACACCGTCTCTCTCGCGCAAAGTCAAGCTTATGAGTATGAAGGAGACAGTTATTGTTTTGCTTTTGCTACTGCTCATAAATATAGAGTGGTCTATTTTTGCATTCGTCCATTAGACTTGACTGATTGCAAATTTATGAGTACTGTGAAGGTGCCAGCTTTCGTTAACCGACCTGTACAGGGGACGCTCATTATACGGGCCGTGCAAATCGTTCCGAGGTGGAGGAAAGCCGTGAACGGCTGGTGTCTGAAATCGAGAGTACACTAGCTTGTGTCTCCGATTGGGTTCGACTAAACCTAGTCCATTTCAACCCCACCAAGACTCAAGCCTGCGCGTTCACCGCTAAGAAAATCCCATGGTCTGTGGCTCCACAGTTCCAGAACACTTCCTAGAACATCAGTCAAAGCATTGGGATTCTTGGGATCGTCGACGATCCCGAGATCACGAACGGTTACGAGCCTCTCAGTTTGAGGAGAGACTTTGCCTTATGTGTGTTCTACCGCTTGTACAACGGGGAGTGTTCCAAGGAATTGTTCGACTTGATGACCACGGCAACCTTCCACCATCGCAACTTTCGCCATCGACGGGGAGTCCATCCTCACACATTGAAATCTATCCTTATATATATCCTTGAGCCGTTCTATGTATTAAAAACAATGGGCGTCAAATCAAATCAAATCAAATAATTTATTTTAAAAAGTAAAAAATTACACAGATAATTAAACATTGGTCCCCTTACTAGGATAATCCTGTATCGCGGGCAACCTGTATAGTTTACAAAATATGTTTTCCAAAACATATTTTGTAAACTATACAGCGTCAATTCAAACATTTGATTAAAGTTTAATAAATATAACAAAAATAAAATAGTGGTTTCTTAGGTGGCTGTTTCAAGTCTTTCCAGAGCTTGTAGTACTGCGACCAGACTAGATGTATGTAGTGGTTTCTTAATAAATAGATGTTTCCATTAATTTTCCACAGAAATTATTTGTTTCCCAGAAATAGATTATAAAAAGTTTATAAGCGACACTATGAGATGGAGTAATAATACAGTTTTTTTTTTCAAATCAACGAGTACCAAGTATACAGTTTATTTTTTATTAAAATCGGCCTTGGGGCTCCTTTCAGCATTTGTCGCTATGCCCTATACTTTAGGATTCAGCCAACCAGGCAACAAATGGTAAAATGTTAAAGGATATAATTAGGTAAGCATTATTTAAACTTTTTAACTTTCACGCCTTTTAAATTAAAAACTTCAAACAATAAAAAAATGTTTATACCATAGAATTGGAAATGTTAGGAAAAAATAAAAAGTGCCCATCGTCCTTTAAAATACTGTTCTATAAATAGTGACATCTGTTGTCATTTACTGACAAAACTAACATTGCTGTAGTGACATACGTGGCACGTCTAGCAAATAGTACCTTTGACTCACCACCGGCGCTGTACTTGCGCGAGTTACGGTGGTAACTTTTGAAGTATGGGCGCTGACCCTCTGTTGTACGTAGTATTTATCTACTCTGAGGTTAAATTGTTACATACAGTTGAATTTACCACCGGTTCGAAATACACTTAAACTGAGAAGACTCCGGCAAGAAACTTAGCAACTCAGCATCAGGGGGCATCATAGCACGGTGATGGGGTACTAGAAAGTACCCCATCGGTGAGTTTCTTTGTTTACAATCATAATGAAACTTGACACGCAGGGAGCCTATGGCCAGGGGACATAGGATCATAATATAAATACATTTTAAAGTCACTAAGTTGCCAAGAAGTGATAACCCAATAATGGGAATTTTCAGTATTAAGGTGATTCTTATTTTCCTTATAAAGCTTTTGTGATTCCTTTATTTAATGTTATAATGCTAGTATACAATCACTTAAGGTAAGTATACTAACACATTAATGGTAATGCTCTAATGAAGGAGTTTTATATTAACAAGGAAAACGTATATATCCACTTGCATTATATTTCACCACCTCGTAGCAGCTAAACTAATTGGATTAGAAAAGGGAGGAGAGCATTAGAAGTTAATTGCGCTGCTGTTTAATAACAATTGGCGTTGTAATACCCGGGTGTTGGTACAAAGAGGGCGTATTATACCTATCGAATGGAGTGTGAGTTTAACAATGAAATATAATTTTATCAATTGCAGCTTTCAAATGTTATGTATTCCAATATTTTTAACCGACTTCAAAAAAAAGGAGGAGGTTTGTTACCTCATAACTCCGTCATTTATTAACCGATTTGGAAAATTTATTTTTTGGCTGGAAGGGTACACTTTCCGTTTGGTCCCATTGTCATCAGATCAGGATTTGATTACTTTTAAGTGTAGTTTGAAGTCCGTTTAAGTTTTTTTGTAAAACAGTCCAATTATTATAACTTCTTTTATTAATTTATAAATTATCTCACTCTAACAATAGCCCGAACTTTTGGTAACACATTTATGAGAATCAGGATATCCTGTTACTAAGATTAAATTTTTTAAAAGATCGCATGAAAATATGAAGCTGTAAAGTGAACGAAGCCAGCGTATTAATGTTCAACCGAGTTGAAATCACGATCCATTTTACACCGTTCAGTGGCCGGGTTCAGCGCCTAGCCGCCCGAATTATACAAATATACAGCCGTTATATAGCTGTGCGATGTATTAAATGTGTTCTTTGTCAAAAAATATTGATTGATGATCTCAAATGACAGCCGAAATGCGACTGTGCTCATGATGAATGTGTTTCGTATATAGACAGGTTCAGTCATCAAGGTAACATATTTTGTTTAATACAGCCATTGGGTATGGATTATTTCGTATATTATAATACTTTGTATTGTCTTTTTACGCTTACATTCTGACATTTACAATTGCGAACAGAACTGTTACTTACTGTACTATATCTTACTATATCAAAATGTGTTCAAGAACTAAAAACATACAATATGTATACTGACTGAGTGACAGAAAATTCATAAATGACAATTAGAAAATATAAGTGGAGAAACTCAAAATAAAGCCGGCCAAGTGCGAGACTGAGTCTGGGTCGCGCACCGAGGCTTCCGACCTTCCTTTTCCTTGGACTTTATTGGTTTGGGCCATCACTGTTGTAGTAGTTGTAGTGAAAAACCGGACCGCATCAGTAAGTTTGTTAGTAAAGGAATATTTATGATTTTGAATAAACTGTGCTAGTTAGAAACATCATTCTATTTTTCCTATTCTATTATTACTAATATTATTATTTTTAAAAAATGTGGTGGTCATGTAGAAATTTAGTTGATATTGAGTGTAATTAAAACGACATCGCTTTCAAATTCGGAAAAAGAAATTCTTGTTTTTTTTTTTATTGTAACATTCATCATTCCAAACTTTACATTACAATTGGTATCATAATGGGTTCCCCGAACCGTTGCGAAACCGAAACTTCTAGCAACTTGTGACCAAGATTGTCATACATAATTTTGTTCGTAGTGACGTAGAAGCAGAATACTGAAAAACATTTTTTTTATAAATTCCATGTCTCCGTAAATACACATTTTTTAAATAAATTTCAAAGGTAATTTAAGTTTCTGGTTGTGTTATGGTTCCTTTCAACGTTTCTCTCCAAAAACTCTAGTTCAAAACGTTGCTCATACTGGCTAGATTAAAAAAATCAGCCTGTATATTAATTGCTTTTGATTAATTTATGTGTTTTCCATTTACATTCATACTGTTTTTTAGGTATAAATTCTTTTCGTTTGAGAATTTAGATATAAAGAATATCATTCTTCTCTGTATGCCGTGTGTTCGAAAAATTGTATACTTTATTTATTATAGCATTTTTTTATCACGGTATGAGGATACAACTCGCCTTGATCCGTGGCTAATTCAATCTGATACCGAAGATCGGTGGAGACAAACCTCTAATAAGTGCTAATATATTACTTATTCTGTAAAGTGTATAAGCGCAGTGAGCTCGTTTGTTTTTTTTTTTTTTTTTTTATACCACTGTGGTGGCAAACAAGCATACGGCCCGCCTGATGGTAAGCAGTTTGTAATGGTAATGTTTCAACAAAATCCTTTTTGTTATAAAAGGACGCAAAAACGCGCAAACATTCCATTGTGCATTGTGCATGGATAGTGCATTTTTTAAGGAACATTATGATATTATAACATTGTGTTGAGTCAAAAACGTATCGTAGATTTTCGATCTGTTTACGTTACGTACGTTACGAACAAAGAACATTATTATAAATACACGTGTAACATAATACACATTATTATATCTTTAAACAATATCATATTACTAACTAAAATAACTCGAGAACTACTCTCGTAAATCATGCAGGGAGTAACATGAGAGAAAATTAGGAGGTTAATTTAATAATACTGAAAATTACCAGTGAAATTAACGTAGCAGAATTGAATTATGGTGGACAATTTAGTCCCGCTGTCAGCGCTACTAATGCTACTATACAGCTAGCCGCTACGAAGCCCTAATTATGGCGTTCAATTATAAATGCCATGCTTTAGTTATTAGAACAGTAATTATCACATATATAATTCTATTGGAGTCCCGCAACTAAATGAGTTATTTTGGCGGTATCATATTATATTGCAATCAATCTGTATTTCAAATAGTCAATAGTAAACAAACAATTAATGATTTGCTTTTGTCCGAGCCAAGCACATCAGTGACATTTCTCTGAATGGTAAAGTTGCCTACAAACGTTTGGCAAACTGCAAGCACTGTAAAGGAATCTTTTTTATAAATTTCTAAGTAGACAAGTAAGCATACGGTTTAACTGATAGTCTCGGCCGACTATAAATAACTCTTTTGAGGCCGTTAAACTGTAATATTTGTTTCCTTAAACAGTAAACGCCTGGTCGAAACATCTCGTGACAACGCTGGCATATACCTAGGTCAGAAAATCAGCATTGCCATCCAACGTGGCATTTTGGAAACGTTGACAACGATTTGTTTCGTTTAGTGTATTTCTTTTCATTTACTTACTATAGATTATAGATTTTAAGAATTGTATGTTTTATATATTTAGTAGGCTGCAATTATTTTAAATAAAAGTTTTCATTCCTGCTCAAACAGAGAGAGTGCACTTTCTGACAGGATTCTTCAAAAAGTTTTCGAAGAATCCCCATGTCCATTCTTCATCATTATCAAAATCTTTACGTAATCTGCCAGTTATCTATGAATTTTTCTTGATTATAATCTCTCTAATTATCATATCATTACGTTCATTATTATACTCAATATTTCGAGAAGAGTATATGAAATCAGTGGCATGCTACTGTAATAAGCTGAAACTAATAAACAGGATAAAAGAGAAGAATTAAAGCTCACAATACAGAAATCTTTCTGTATGAAAAATTTACTAGCGTTTTTGTCGACAAACGTTAAATTTCCCTTCTTTTTAACGTGAAAGAGATCATTATAGACACAATGGCAGCATGATTCGACATCAAAGTCGGATAATAGCCAACAACTAAGAATATCGTTGTTATCTTTTATTGGGAAAAACTTCGACAATACCGACTATTGTGTAGGAGTTTTAGTAGTAATGTAATAAACACACTACCCGTAAAGTGAGATGAGTTGAGTTTGTACTCGTATCTAAAACACTGAATCAAATATTATATTCAATTTGTGATATTTTACTTGATTGTTTAGTTAGGCTTAAGGCTTCAATAACTCGAGTAAGTAAAAGTGAGGCTTCAGAGTAATTTTCAATAAATTCAAATTAATTGAATTTTTTATATAGAGTACATTAAACGATAGAAGTGGCGAATAAGACTCAGGATATTATGATATTTTTTAAGAACGTTGTTTAAATTTAATTTCGTTTTTACTTTTGTGAAGTTATTTGATTTAACCTTCTTGACTGTATTGGTATTTTAGTGCAGTGCTACGTATCTACACTGAGCTAATCATAAAAAAAAGATTAAAATTTAAATTAATTACCTAAAATTATCACCGGTTCAATCGATTTTTATTATATTCTACATAAGTATAGTAAAGTTGTTTTCGTTTTCAGAAATACACATACGATACTCTACATCCCAGTAACGCACGGTTACTGAAGGATAATATATTTTAAATAAATAATTTTGAATAAATGGTTTCAATAAAAAAAGCTTTGAAAGCTTTCGTGAACTCAATACATTGTAATGTTAACTTGGTCGAAACGTCAAGGTTAGTCAAAATCACATTTTGACTAGAATCAGTGCGCGAATTACATCGATTTACTCAGCTAATTATGTTTCTCAAATTATTATTATTAGCCTACATAGTCCCACTGCAAGGCAAAGGACTCCCTTTATACATACTATTTATTCAGCAATAAAACCTTACATTTCTAAAAATGTTATAATTACTCTGTGAAGCGAGCTTATCGAATGTATTCTACGGCCATTACAGAACATCACTACGCCTGAAAGAAAGTAATTGTGCGTAAAATAAAGAAGGCTTTGTGGGACAACTTAAGCTGTTCAATTTCATAGAATTACAGGAAGTTGGGTACAACAACGCGATGGTTCCCTTTGTGGCGAGCGATAACGTCGGTACTTATTTGGTTCTGTCATGTTTCTATGGAAGCTTTTAATAGATTTAAGCTTTAATTTACGTCAACGGGTTCAATGCTAAAGGAACTCACGAAATATTCATTGCTTTAGAATTACTAGCTGTCCCCCGCGGTTTCACCCGCGTTTCCGGGATAAAAAGTAGCCTATGTCCTTTTCTCTATCATAGGCTATCTGCATGCCAAATTTCATGATAATCCATTGAGTAGTCGAGGCATGAAGGCGTAACAAACAAAACAGAAAAAAACTCACTTTCGCAGTTATAATATTAGTAGGTAAGGATTACGAAATGTTTTGAAAAAGCAAAATGTATATGTTTCATAAGTTTTGAAGTGAGCAGCAACAATGATTATTAATTTTCAACTTTCTCAAAGTTCGAAAAGTAATTCAACTTTTTTCATAATCGAAGTGGATTTTAATGAGTACGCAATTTCTTTGTAAAAACATAATATTCGTGAGGAAAAATCTTGTAATTTGTACTTTTTAAATCATCTGTTACTCAAAGAGAGGTGAGAGGGGTTGTAGGTAGACCCATGGGGGCGTAATTTCTGTTGTAATATGTGTAGACTAACAGATTATTTTATGTTTTCCACTTGACTTAAACGTCAAACTAAAATACTTAACTAAAATATCAAAAAGTAGATCCCAACCATAGAGAAATCGAGAGTCAGATATTACGATATATTATGAAAAAAATTAAAATGAAATGAAAAAAGCATTTATTACTACATAAACAACTTAGTATTACATAATGAAGGTATTGTAGACAATTGAGTGTGCATGTAGAACCAGATATTAAAAAACGCGAGAATATCTGGTGATCCCCACACTAGGCAACGCCTGTATCGTGGAGACCAGGATACGTTTAGTCTATAGGGATAGTATTTTCCTCAGCTGACATTATAATTATAAAAAGGGAATATAAAAAGTTAATTTAATACATTACAATAGCAAATAATAAAGCAAACCAAAAATAAAACAAAAAACAGAATAATAATATTTCAAGCGTCTAAACTATATTATACATTAAGCAAATCGAGTTATTGCCATTTGACATGTTAAAAGCCATGTTTGAACAATACGGTTTGCCTCTCGAACTGGTAAACACTTGAGTTCTTTGTCACATTGCATATTTACATTGTTATATATGCGCGTTCTTATGGATTCGCCAAAACGCTGAGCAAATGTAGTGGAAACTAGTGGATTCGGAAGCCTGTTAACTCTCCGCTTTACTAGATCATCATAGTTCTTAAGACTAAATACTGGCTTGTGCACAGACAAAAACGTTTTTAAAATGAACAACTGACGGACGCTGAGCACACCACTTTCTTTGTGCACATCGCATGTGGAGAACATACGGGGTTTATTTAACATTACTTTTAGAACAGAGCGTTGAGCCCTTTCAGCCTGATTATGGTAGATTTTGAGGCAGAACCCCAGATGGCGATGCAATACATGATAAGGGATTGACATACTTAGTGCAAAGTACACCGATTTAAGTGTGTCCAAACTTGCCACATCACGAAGTGACTTCGTATCTCGTATTAGGTATCCAAGTACACATAATTCAAGTTTATTTTCGAGTTATTTTATAAAATCGCTACATGGTTCGACAATAGCCCCTTTCTTCCCGCTCGTCATTTTGATAATAAAACATTAATGTTACAACAACCAACCGTTCACAACTTATCCGTCGCCATTCGCCTGTCGACTGACATTTCGTACAATTTAACGAGTCACAGTACTTTGCATACAGCTGTGTGCATACTTCTCCACGTCAATTATTCGCTTTTCATATCCGATGCGCCGACCCATGAGGATCGCGACGTAACGTTTGTGGTTATCTTTGTTATGACTATTTTTGATAGGTGTTTAAAATTTTTGTTCTATATTTTCAGTCATAGGACCTATCCTATGACTGAAAATATAGAACAAAAATTTTAAACACCTATCAAAAATAGTGCCCCTAGGCACTAACATCCTCTGGGAACACGGTGGGTTGCCCAATTATCTCGTGACTTTAATAATGTTATTAGATTAAAAGTTTATTAGATGCAAGCTTTCAAAACCCGGTATGTCGATACATTATGAAGATTATTAATTGTTTTTCTACATACTTGCTCGTAAAGTGACATTTATTGCACCGTTTTTAGTATCATAATGCAGCTTATTACGCACTAGTGCTTTTTACTTTACCGCACAGTTTTATGATACGTATAATCCCGATTATGTTATGTTTGTACCTCACTGCAAACTAAGTGATGTGTGTAGACGAAGTATTCTTAATTTAAACGGGTAAAAAATGTTGACAGCACATCGATGTCAAAAAAAACCTGCTCGCCATATTTGTTAAAGTTCTCATTGTATGGTTGACGATTATCAAAAATTCTACTTCAAAAAATACCAGTCTGTTTGTTTCGTCGCAAGTGTATTGAAAAACGTCGTATGGTATGACACGCGTGTGCATTGATCATTACACTCTCGGCTTCCTTACCGCGTTCACCTGTGTAATTACCAACTTTGCACACATGTATCATAATATACTATTATATTAATTTGTATGGGTGGGTATTTACTATACAAACAAACTAAAGAAATATTTATAAAGCTGTAGAAATTATAATAACCGCACGCAAGGTTGGAGACCAAAATAAAGTCAATGTCAGTCAAAGTCAAAACCATTAATTGAATAATTTAGGCCCTAGTAGGGCACTTATGAAGGTCAAAGCTACTGAAGTTACCACCAGTTGGTAAGTCGGCCTTCAACTGAGGAGAACAGGCAAGAAACTCAGCAAGGTAACATTTTTTTTTAAAGAAATATGTAACGAACCGACGCGGTGACGCAACGCCCCTTGAGTTGCCAAAGTACCCTACTAGCCTAGCTACAAACTTATAATAAGTGTGTGGCTACCACCATACTAATAATGAGATTACTAAGCTAGGCTTTACCAATACTACCAGGAAATTCAAACATGGACCTCATAAAGTTACGGAGAAACAGGTAATCGGAATTGCGGTGGAACTCATGGCCACCATGGGCAGGGATAGGCAAGCTTGTCGCTGCTACTTGTTATTGTAAACTCTACTTTACATTTTTGTATGTTTCTGTTGAATATTTTGTATGTTTTTTACAAGAGGATGTAAGAAATTTAGTTCTGTCAAATTAGTCCCATGCTTGTTTTCAATATAAAAGTCGCCATCTCTCGCGGTTACGCCTAAATAGCCGCAAAATAAGATGGCAAAGATTAATTTGACAGCTTTAAATATATTCTATCCTTTTCAATAATGTTCGTAAGAAAGACATGAGATGTGACTAAAATTAGTTTAGTGCGATTTACAACAGAATCGGCACCATTCTGAGACACACATGACTAAAATGTCGTAGTTTAATTTTTGCAAAATAATTAAAATAGTTTTATTAATTATATTCAGTTGTACAAAAAATATTAAAGACCTCTTTGCCTTTTAACCAAGGTTTTTAAATCTCTCATTAAAATACTTATTAAAAAGCCTTTTCATATTCCTTGCCAACTACCAACTAGCCGTACATCTGAAATTAAATTAAAAGTTTATGAAGTAGGCTTATCGTTGTTAAATATTATGCAGCAACTTTATAACGTAACATTGTAATAATTTTGTAAATCATTCCAAGTAATGCCAACATATCATTTATTTTTAAGGCTGGGCGAAACGAGGACGAGCCGAGCCACGAACGAGCACACTGCGAGTACGATTCGCGTAGCGTGGACGGGCTTGCGAGCCTCGAATGAGCATTCGTAGCGTGCTCGACTTCGCTCCGCCCGATTGTCAGTTTTTTCACGAACACAGGGATTCGCATCGCGCTCGTTGTAGGCTCGTTGAAGGCTCGTTAAGTACGTCCACGCTTGAAATCGCGAGCAACTAACGAATCCTGTTCTTTCGAAGCTCGGCTCGTGCTCGCTTCGCGTAGCATGGACGCACCATAATATAAAGCCAATATAAATAAGTTAGTTTAATCACTCAGAACTTCCACCATAGTATCCTTTCTGATAGTAATTCAACTACAAAGTTACTTCTATATGCTATTATCGAAGTATTTTTATTCGGTAGCGTAGAGGTCCGTTTACATCGATTTAGGAGAGGGCCCGAGGGAGTTCATGATCCTCTTAAAGTGAGAGGCTTAGATCCCAACGAGGAGTCTAATGGGCCTTTTAGGTATAGTTACACTATTCAAAGAGTTACATTGTTTATTCGATTGAATTATGTGAATGTGAATTATATATTTAGTTTATCGCGAATATACTTTTTATTAGCTTAGGTACCCGCCTGCCTGGATCCCACTATCAGGTTGAAAATATGTTGCAGACGTACAGTGTGTTCTTGCACTTGCACTTGAGAGCCAGTTTATTTCTAAGCTTTGTGTAATTACCACTTTCGACCACATCATCACTTACCGTGGTGAGTTTATGATAAAGCACATCATACTAAAAAAAAGATTAGGAAAATGTGTTTTTCAGATATATATTTTTGTCATTGAGTGTCCTAACAAAGTCTAGCAACCTAGAATCTTAATGAAAACACACCAACAGTATAAAAACATACGAAAACGAACTGTAAATTATGGGATGTGTGAATAAAATCCACAACATGCTTCTAGCATTTCTGAAATGCCAAATGGTCTAATTTGATGTTATCACAATCAAAAGAAGGTCTTCATTTCAAATTCAGTGAATACCCAAGCCGAATTGAACGCTGCCGTATTCAGAAAAGAGTTGAGTTTCTCTGTAGCCACGTGTAAAAGACAAGGGCTATATTAAAAATCTTTCGCGAAGTGGTACAGATATTTGTACAGATCATAAGAAAATGGAGATTATATTTAGAAGTCGCGTCAGGCCCATGCTCAGTTTTTGCAGCGCCGACACCGTAGGGGCGATGCATTAGGGAGCTCCACGTACTACTTTTTGTAGATCTGAACATCGCAGCTACATAAGTAGTACCTATTTTTATGAGTGACTTTTTGTAGCATGTGGGCGTTTCAGTATTGAACTCTCAATGTTTTATATTCGCCGATAAAATAATCGCTCAGCGATTATCGCTCGTGAGCTCTCCCTCCCTCCCGCTCCCTCCTCCGAATACAGCGTCTGGTGAAAGAAAGAGTATGCTGAGGCGCTGTAATACTTATTTATATTCGAACGAATCATAGTACCTATCGTATATTAATGGTAGAACCCCCTTGGGACCGTGGGGGTCCGAAGCTCGCCGTTTTGCTCGCACCTTGTCTTCAAAATGATCGAGACCTCCGGAGACCAGCGGGCAGCATTTTCCGCCAACGCGTCAGGTTGGCTATACAAAGAGGAAACGCTGCCAGCCTTCTGGGAACCTTGCCGATAATCGGAAGCAGAGGCAGGCTTGAGGAAATTTTATATATATAGATTGTATTTTGTACATATTTGTTGTAAATAAAGCTAATTATGACATGGTAGGATAACTGATCGTGTTTATATATTTTTTGTTTCACTTTTATGACAGTACTGAAGCTTTTAATTTTTCGCATCACTTTCCAACCAGAACACGTTGCCATTTTTTTTTATATTTCAATGTACGTTACAAATCTATAATTTTAGAAATATATTGATATACCTTCTTGTCTGTTAAATCTGCAGCTGTGAAATTCAGTTTGTAAAGAAGCGTGTTGTATGGTAAGTGGGGTCACATATTATAATATTCATGGGTTCACCCGCAGCAGCGTAGCTCTGTCGAGATTATTGCCCTCATTGTGGGCCTCCTAGTGCTTTATTTATTTTATCAATGGCCTCAAAGGGGACTGGCGGTAGGAACGACAGGGGGTATAATTGTAATTATGTACAAATAAGTTTCAGGGGGCCAGCCACAAGATCTTAAAACAATATTATTATAACCTTACTTGTCTTTTATCCTGTTTTGACGTTGGATGTCAAAGAAGGACAAAAGACAAGTAAGGTTATAATAATATTGTTTTTAGTGCTTGTGGTTGATCCAAATACATTAGGAGATGTTATCGTTCATAGTTTATTATTTTGAGTATTGTTTTTAATGGTTAATGTAGTTTTGTTATTGTTAAACGATAAAAAGTATCCATAATAAAAAGATCATGAACAAGATATTTAAAAAAATGGTCTGGCTGGCGTGCTTTTGTCGGTCTCGGACTGCCGAGCCGCAGCCTTCTTTAGCTACATAAACTTTATGGTGAGAATTATCTCATATCGAATGGTGGGTTTTACGCTACACGAGCCGAGACGCTCTTCGCACGTCGCTCGCGATCTCAAGTGTGGATTACACGCACAACATACTACAACACGAGGGAATCCGTTTTCATCAAAAACTGACAATTGGCCGAGCGCAGTATAGCGCGAGCCAAACGCTCGTCCGCGGCTCCAAAGTCAAGTATTAAAATTAATAAAGAAAAGATAAAAAAAAGAAAGAAAAAAAACAAGTAAAGAAAACAATTCACAAGTTTTTATCAAAGAAATATTGCCATCCCCACAAAAACAAATACTTTTTGCTAGTTAAGTTTTACCTGAAGTTTTACCTGATTTAATAATAATACCTCATATCAGTGAATAATCTCGTTTCTGAAAGGAATAATAATATGAATAAAATGTATTATGGAGAGCGGAATTTCTAATCAAAAGAATTTTCTTCATACATTTCTATTGAACACAAAGGTCTAGTTTAGGTATTAATATCTGTAAATCTCATCTCTTTGTACACTAATGGCATTGGCTGTACGCATAATTTTGTATAGATACGTAATTGGGTGTGAATCTTTGATCACTGTTAATAATGGGCTCGACTTATTAATTCACTTCACTGAAATTTATGAGATGGCGTCATTATTATTATGTATACAATTATGTATACATAATAATAAAATAGAAGTTTTAATTATACGTTGTATGTTTATGTCAAAATAATAACAATTATAGACAGGAAGAGCGTGGGATCAAATTGAGCTGACGCTTTGGAGTTACGAAAACACCATGGAGTAACCATATCCCGATAATACTCTGTAGTAGGTACCTACCCGGCTGACTGACTGCCTAACGTATAGCTTAGAATCTACTGGGCTATTGCGTTATGAGCTACACTTGAGAGCCAGATCCGTGCTGTTCCGCAAGGTTTCTTTTTTTTTTATACCACTAAGTTGGCAAACAAGCATACGGCCCGCGCCGCCTGATGGTAAGCAGTTACCGTAGCCTATGGACGCTTGCAACACCAGGGGTATCACTCAGCATCACAAGAAGCATCGCTCACGCGTTACCGACCTATCCCCCCTCCCCTATGAGCTCTGGCGACCTTACTCACGCGTAGGAACACAACTTTACACAACATAAAGTTATTTGGCTGCGGTATTCTGTAAGGTGGAGGTACTTCCCCAGTCGAGCTTCTCTTTGAGCGAATAAACGCTATGCTCTACCTCTCTGAATAATGCTAATTAGGTACAGAACTTGAGATGAGTTCACATCAAGGGCCTATTTACATAAATTTATTGCGAGATTCACAAATATGTGTAATGAGCCTACAATTTCGCTGACGAGATGAAAATATAAATCTCGAAATCAATTATTAAAAGCCGATGAAAGTGGACACCTTTTGCACAAAGACGCAGCGTTTTAAAATAACGACTTCGATCTTTATTACTCCGGAAACTTTTCGCTCCGGAAACTGGCGGAAATATTTTTTTGCTTTCGATTTATAATAACGAAAGTTTAATTTGTATTTCTGCTGCCGTGCCGGGGCACGCAATTGTTGTCAGTGCAATTAGAATGTGAATATTATGTTGTAAATCTATGCTTGTTTTGAAAAGAGTAAGTGCTGCGTTTATTGCTGGCTCTACTCAGCAAATTTAACCTTCCGTACCGGTATTAGAGTATTAGAGTCAGACTTTTTATAGGTGCCTGCGAAGGTCCATTTGAATTTCAATTTGATAAATTCACCATAGATAGCCAACACTCAAAACAAATATATTATACTGTATACTGGTACCTAGGTACTGCTAGTTAATCCTTTTACTATATTTCTATTGATATACTAATCCATGAGTTTATGGATCAAACGATCACTATCTAATCCCAAATTAAGCCGAGAAGTACAAGAATATGGAAATCAGTTTACTGATATACGGGGTGGATCACAGAGAAAAGAAATATAAATCTCTTTTCCGTGCGGTGGATGATCCAGATTCTACTATTGGTGTCATGTCGTCACTAGACTCTATGGTGTAAAAATTACAAAAAAACGAGTTGGAATCAATCGTACCAACCTAACATATGTCTTTCCTGGTGTAGCCTGTAAAATTTCTCCGGCGAAACTTGTCGGAGGGGCTTTGTGTCCGCATCAAACACAAGCCGACATTCCGCCGGTAATGAGTGAAAGGAGCGCTCCAGTGGACCACCCTTTGTCCACCGGGAATGTGATAGTTCAGTGCATTTAATGCTCTCTCTCCCATCCCTCCTCGCTCTCGCCAGGGCGCGTTAACGTTTCGGAACCCAATCTTACAATACTGTGACTGCTGACGATTTCTTAGTTTGTTGGGACTCTCTATTGGTGTTCGTTGGATGGTAGGTTTTCGACACATGTATTTGGGTACATAGTATTTTTCTACATGGCATTATAATTCTGAAGTACCTACATAGGCATTGCCTACATATTTTTTTAGTTGTTTGATACTTAGCATGTAGAAGTGGCTTGTATTTAGATGTTTTCAAAGTGAAACTTAATTCCGAATTCTGACATAGATTTTAGACAATAGTCAGTGGATAAACTAAACTCTAGTACCCTAAACCCTTAAAAGGGTAAATGAAACCATCTATGATGATGATGATGCATGTCCCCTTCTAGGCTTTCTGTGCTTGTCACTTTCGGTTACATCACCTCGCATTCTGTGATCGTTGTCAGAGGGCAACGATCACAGAATGCTGGCGTCGTTGCCACGTTGGATGGCGATGCTGTTTCTCTGACGGAGGTATACGCCAGCGATCTGGTCACGAGATGCTGATCTATCTATCCTATCCTATACAATGAAATGATCAATAATTGAAAATTATATGTTTTAATAACTCGAAAAGGGCTTTAACGATAATCCAAGAAATTTGCTATATGGAGGTTTTTAAGAACGAAAAATCTAGCTATGACTCACCTTTGGGAAAACGTAGGTACACACGGCAACAGATCAAGCTATACATTTCTAGTATAAGCTGACCTCCCATTGTACGAAAATCCTATACAATGCGAGATCAGCTTATACTGGAAATGTATATCTTGATCGGTAGCCGTGTGTACTAATTAACATTTTTGGCGTATACCTACGAGAAATGGCACACTAAATTCTATTGAAGTTTCCGAATGCTGACTTTTCTATCTTTTGAATGATAATTAAATAAATAAATATCCTGGGACATTCCTCACACACGGTCATCTGATCCCAAACTAAGCAGAGCTTGTACTATGGAAACCAGATAACTTATATATACTTTTATACTCAGGGCATACAGACAATATGCTCATGCACACAAATGCATATCCTGGTTGGGAATCGAACCCACGACCTGCGGCGCGATAGTTGGAATCTTAACTAACCGCGCCATCTGGCCCGCCAATATGGTGAGTGTATAGCAAGCAACATAACTTTAGTGTATCAAAAATGGGATTTAGATTTCAAATATGTTTTATTATCATTGTACTGATGTAGGTAATCAGATATTTCATCTGAATATGTTTCATAATCATATGGTAGGGTTTGTTGTGTATAAGAATAGTGTCTCAAGTGTTTCGCTCGGAGATCGAACCTTGAAGGGTAGAAAAAAAAACATGTGTCAACAACGAGGGAAAAATAATAAGTAAATGAATATACAAAGTGAATTTTTCAAGAGGGCATGCGAAAAGGGCTCCTAGGCGTCCCGAGGCTGATTTTGATAAAAACTAAAACTGTGTACGGATGTTGTTATTGATGAAATGTAATATTTGTAATGTCATCATCATCATCATCATAATTATCAGCCCATGGATGTCCACTGCAGAACATAGGCCTCCCCCATTGATTTCCACTTCGAACAGTTCTAGGCCGCTTGCATCCAGCGGCGCCCAGCGACTCTGACCAGGTCGTCGGTCCACCTGGTGGGAGGTCATCCCGCTCGGCGCTTTCCAGTACGTGGTCGCCACTCAAGAACCTTTCTTCCCCATCAGTTATCGGATCTTTGACCGATGAGGCGTGC
Source organism: Achlya flavicornis (assembly GCA_947623365.1). Taxonomy (NCBI): domain Eukaryota; kingdom Metazoa; phylum Arthropoda; class Insecta; order Lepidoptera; family Drepanidae; genus Achlya; species Achlya flavicornis. The sequence continues at coordinate 18,021,209 of OX392471.1, read as the reverse complement.
CCATTGCCACTTCAGCATACTAACTGTACGAGCTATGTCCTTCATTTTTGTTCTCATGCGAATGTCCTCATTTCGGACCCTGTCACGTTGAGAAATTCCGAGCATAGCTCGTTCCATAGCTCGCTGAGTGACTCTGAGCATATTTATGCGGCTAGCAGTGAAAGACTACGTCTTTGTCCCGTATGTCATCACTGGTAACACGCACTGATTAAAGATCTTTGTCTTCAGACCCTGAGGTATTTTGGACGTGAAGATATGCCGTAGCTTCCCGAACGCTGCCCAGCCGAGTTGGATTCTTCGATTGACCACTTTGTCGAGGTTGGACCTACCTAGTTGGACAATTTGTCCTAGGTAAACATACTCGTCTACAACTTCGAGAACAGTGCTGCAAACAATCACCGTCATTGGTGGAATATGAACATTATTTGTAATGTAAATATAGTTGATTAAAATAGAACCAAGTATCCTCCATTAACCGACTAAAATTACCGGAATGCCTACACTTTATCCATTCATAAATAAATTATTTTCCTAATATAGACCTTTTGATGTTATATTGGCGTAAAGTTTCCATTACATAACATTATCCAACGACGGCTTCTGTCTGTTTGTAAAGACTCTTGGTAAACTGAAAGTTCTTCAAGTATTAAAATAAATCTAAGAAAGTTGGAATTAAATATTTGCAGTCGGTCGGTAGGTACCTCACTGTTGCTAGCTACTCATTATTACAAGTAATTGTGCTCAAAATTCATAAAAATATCATGCTATAAGCTACAAATCTGCAATTTTATCAAAACCATCTTGAAAAAATAGCATAATAATTTTATTGATTTAGTGCCACCTTAATCAAATTGTTTCATTGGTAACTTCAAATATACTCGTCTAACTTTGTACCCGACCTGACAAACAATCCTTCATTATAAGTAGGTACTCGACAATGTGTGCGTATCTCATTTGTACGAAGTTAAAACAAAATCCCTTTGCCTATTTATAACACGGCTGAATCAGTTACAATTTGTGTGTAACGAGAAAATGCTCAAATATAATAATGTATTCCGTTGAACCCCGCCCGCGCCCTTTGCGAAGCGTAACCCGCGTCCAACTCATAATGCTCTACATAACTTTTACGACGCCTCAAGCATTCCGACATAGTACAAACAAGTACAGCATTACGCACGTAGTACATTTAAAATGCCACTTTAGAGAAGAGATTTTTTCATACTGCACTGGGTTCATGAAATAACTAACATACACGTTTACAATTAAGAGCAAGATGACTCTCCGCAGGCTGTTTATTCCTGAAATTGACTATAATAGCTGTTGAGATCATCTATTCTTGATCTTCTGTGTTTAAATGAACTGTATGTATTCCATGGGAGTTGGCACTACATACGTTTCCCAAATTATAATGTTTGTAACAAGACCAACGGTATGACGTTACAGTTTGTTTGCCAGTGACCGCTTTGTTGTTTAGAACAATAGCCGAGGGGTCCCCCGCCACCCCTGTCTCCTTTGCGCCGTTTGATGTTTTGAAGAGCTAAGCAGAAAACCGTTTGTTCTTATGTTATTGCAGTTTATTCATTAGAAATAAGACGAGTGGTGAATTGAGCATTACTTGATTTTGAAACTTATGCGTAAGCGTTAAGGTTCTACCCTTCACTTTGATGGATAACTACCCTTGTCGTAGAAACAAGTTGCCTGGGAGGTGATAAACAACTTGTGGTTTAAACTATCCCTCGTGTGCGGTTGACGTCAGTATTTGTATCTGCTCAAATAGGGATAGGAGACTCTGAAGGAAAAGAAAATAATCCTTTAATTTCTACAGTGTATATTTAAAGGTAGGCAATACTAAAGTGCTTTTGAAATGCTAAGACATCATCACTAAGATATCAGAAGAGTAATATTTTTTCTACTTGTACAATTATAAAGCAAAGTCAATTTGTCTGACTATATACCTATTATAGGAATAGATAGGCATTGCAATCACTAATTCCAATTTTATAGGTGTGTAAAATAATTGTGGTAATCCGTTCACAAAGTTTTCCTTTCACATGCCCACTGCATTGTAGGTAAGGGTCATCGCTCACTATATCAGGACCACTCCATCGCAGCAATGGCCCGGCACCGCCTCAACTCAATCCAACCACTAGCTGCCAGCGCGTGAGGTGCCGCCAACAAGGTGGCAGCTCGCGGGCGGGGCGGCGCTGGTGACATTAGTGGCGCGGCTTTGGCAAGTTACCGCTTGCTGGCGTCACGCAGCAAGGGAGCGGGCCGCTCGCTGGAAGCGTGTGGGCAACAGGACTAGTGGCTTGTAGCAGCAAGCGTGCTCGCCGCGAGGCGTCAACTATTTTATCTAGTCATTGTAAAATTTACTTTAACGCATACGATTTAAAGGCCTCACTAGGATGGCAAGGTAAATGCCGAGGCGTAGCCGTATTGTTATACTGAGCGTTTGTAAGCCATCAATCCGTCTACATAAAAGCTTTATAAAATATAAAAGTGACGTATATCCGATAAAAGTCTCTTGCTCCGCACACACATGTCAATTACTTTCGCTATTTGAAAACTAGCGCAAGCTTATCTGCCGTGTGACGGGGTAGTGACGCGTCGTGACGGGCCGGTGACATTCCGCCTACCGTGACGGGCCGGTGACACGCCCGCGCCGCCTACCGTGACGGAGTCGTGACACGGGGGTAGCGCGCTTCACACCACATTTCCCTCGCTATCCAAACCTCGTACAAATTCCACCTACATCATTCTGTGCAAAAGATTTCACGTGTATTATCTTTAAAGGTTATCTAAATGTAGGTTTTTAGGCAATTTTCACGTGTAAGGAATCGGTAACCAGGAAAATATTATACAATAAATATCCTCGAGATAATATTTCGTTTGTTATTTATACTTATTGGTTATATTTCAATCTGGTATTTAAAAGCAGGATGGTAGAGCTACGTTGATGGCGTCATAAGCCGATAACTCAGCTTGCTGTCACGTTTTAAAAACAGACAGCCACTTTATCGAGAATCTTTAAAATGCAACGTGAATAATATTTCAAAATGGAAAATGAAAACAAAATTCCAGTCTCTTTTTTCAAACCGGTGCGCGGTGATAGCTTCCGTAGCTTTCAGCATTGCATTTCTACTCTCATTTTGTCTTGCTCAAGAACTAGTTACTTACTCAATCAATATAAGAGGAAGTAACTTAAAAAAAATCTCTAAACTTATCTGACTCAGGAACCTCGATACATAATTTACGAGTAGCTAAATTATGCGCGATATAATGACGCGGGATTGTTGTACAGGATTGCGACGCGGGATACGTGACCAAATCTCGGCTTGTGGCTTCATAAAATATATTCACTGGCACGTACGCACTGGTAAGGGGATACATCCATTTATACGAAAGCACCTCACGCCTAACCAATGTGTTACCAGATATGTGGGTTTATTCGGGCGATGTATGAGGTTAATAAGAGACGTCTTATTTCAGTCTTGGTTCCTGATAGCCAGTATTCTGGGCCTATACTACGAAAAACGATATACGATAGCCCGATCATCATTGTCAATCAATTAGCCAATTGAATTGCACACAATTTACGTCTCGTCAGTTTTGCAGCAATTCTATTGGTTAATATTTGACAACGATGATCGGACTATCGTATATCGTTTTTCGTAGTAGACCCTCTGTACTTAAATGATGTCTAGATTATTGATTAGCCTCAGCTCGCGGCTCGTCCCATGTTGATATTTTTCTTACAGACTTCTTACACTAAAAACGCACATTGCACAGCTCCTTTTAGTTATAGTGCGATCCCATAACCGATGACCTTCCTCTATGTAAACGTGAACCGTATCAAATTCCTTGCAGTTCAGACATAAGTATACTAACGGATAACCATAGAGATGTTTGCTTCTTTAACTTAAACCAATATGTACCAGAGTCAAATAAGACAGTTTTCTACAATAATACAAATAAGTTGTATGTACGATTGTAGTCATTCATCATTAATAGCCAGACGATCTTATGAGGACCATTGTTGTCCCAGTAATTAAAAATAAGACAGGTGACGCGTCTGATAGAATTAACTACAGGCCCATCTCACTAGCTACAATAACTGCAAAGGTGCTGGATAGTGTGCTTGACAGCCATCTGGATAAAAATATACAACTACATGATGGTCAGTTTGGGTTTCGACCGGCGGGTCTATTTCCTAAGTTTGGTGGTAATCGTACTAATGTCATTTTGAAGTCTGATTAAGTTTTGGTGATCATCGTGGTATCACGTAACCGTCACACGACCACCAGTCAAACGATTACCACTAAAGACCACTGAATGAATGAAAACCCTATGTTTTTGACACATGATTATCATTTTTTGGTATCACGTAAGAAAAAAAAAAAAAAAACGAAAACGATTAAGTTTCGCTAATGTCAAATGAAGCCGGGGACTTATGTGCTCCCTTCTTCAGCTAAATTTATCATATTTTGTATCGTTTTTGGATTTTATTGTTATATTCTCATAGTGTTTGCGTAAATATTAAGTGCTGTTTCTTGGTTTTCGTATTTTTTTGTATATTTCATGTGTACTGAGCGTGAAATGGCGAGAGCGTATTTGCTGGGATTTGCGGAGGATAAACGCTTAAAGTCAAGAGGAAGGATAGAGTGGAGGATGCAGAGAGACTTAAGCAGGCCTATGCTGCTACCGGAGACTCCGTTCTCAGATAATTTCATCCTTTGAAACGTATAAAACCTATAGGTTATAACCTTGTTCCGAAACTATTATTACCTACTTACCCTTGTTAAAGCTCTAACAACAGTACCTACTCAAAGTTATTTCACTAGATATTTCCAATTATAAGGCCAATATCACAATGCTTTGCAAGAACTTAATCCCGCTTATGGATGGCATCCACAAAAAGAGTTACTGCTGTGCCTCCAGAAATCAGGAACCTTACAACACATTAAAACAAACATAGAATATAGAATCAAGGCTTTTTAATATATAAGCCACCTTCTCAATGATGTACAAATCACATGGCTACTTCTATTAAATGAGCTGGGTGATATACTTAACTACCTAACTTAAAAGTTTCTAACGAGCACTTGTCTTACAGATACTGGCAGCATTCTATGTGAGCGGAGCGGCAGTTATCAAGGCAATATAGGGAAAACAGCTCTCTTAACCTATCACAGACCGACGGATTGTCTGATGGCAGTCACAAATTTGCTAAATCGCCTCACATCTTGAGAAAATATGTACAAAATATTTTTTCTAAGAACTCACTCAGATAGAGATAAAATTTCAAAGAGGTAAGTAAGGTTATTTTTATAACTTTCAGTTTATTCTGATAAGGTTTACACTTTCAACAAAATAAGAACATTATGAATGTAATTCACAAACTCAAACCAAAAGGTTAGGTAATAATGTTGTTTTAGATTCATAGAGAAATTTGCATTTCCTGGGGTTTTAGGGTGAACAAATTTACGAATTTTACTTGCGAGGCATGACACACATTTGGAACTGCAGCCCTGTGAAAGAACACATGTCGCATCAAGAAATGCAGTTTTATGTATAAGTACTATTTTAATTAGTTATATAGAGAATAGGTGTACCTATGTATAAGATGATATATTAGTTTTATATTGAATAGCTTTAAGTAGTAGTTATTGTATTGAATTAGTTTGTGTATAAGATTTAGTTTTCTGTATATCTATAATTTTTATATAGAATAGGGTTATGTATAGAAATAATATTCATTTAGTAGAATAAGAATTGTTCATATATATTTATTGTATTAAATTAATGATAGAATAGGTTTAATTATTCGTATATTAATATTTTCACGTAATCTGTAACAATTTTAGTAGATTGCCATTTTATATACGTTTACTGTCATAATTTGTATCAGTAATTTAAGAGATTCATTTATTTGTTATTGTATGTACACTTTATAGTATTAGAATTGTGATTTGTAGTAAATAAGTAGTCTTTATTATTTAACCTATTTAAGGTAGGTTATGTACTATTGTCACAGAATATGCAATAGTAGCTATAGTATATACACTAGATTGATTATTAGTAATTTCTGCATTTACTTAACATTATAAATGTGAAAGGAAGTTTGTTTGTCACCTCTTGAACCTTGTTAAATATGTAGATGATATTGTATACCTGGAATTTATCAAGTAGTAATTTGAGTCACACCTTTTACAGTAAATAAAAAGCAAAATAAACAATCATTTATTAAATTAAAACTATTTGTTACACATGAAAAATTATAAAATAATATTTGCTTAGTTTATTTCCGACAATCTTCTCAGCAAAAACAACCTTCCGAAATAGTGGTACAGTTTATTAATATGCCTGATATAACTTATTTGATTAAAAATCTATTTTAAATAAGAATTGTATTATTTTTTATTAATTGGTGCAATATAATTATATAGAGATAATAACAAATACCATTATCAGTTCCCTATGTAGGCATTCAAATTCATTTATTATGATTAAGCACTAAGAAGGCACTCCAAAATGACGAACAATGATTTGAATCGTACAACTGGGACACAATTCGAACCATTGTCTGTATTTTGGACTATGGCAGACATGGTGGCCATGGCTGCTGCCAAACTCTTCACTGCATCTGAAAGTCTCTTCTCTGCAGCCACCCTGCGCTCCTCAATCTGCAGTGCTCTGGCAGTGGGCCCACTGCAATGGGCGAAGGTGGCAGCTTCTTTGGAAGTGGCTGTATTGTCCTCAGTTGTAACCTGAAAGCAGTATTATATACCTTTTAACCAAAGCCTTCCTCCTCATTAATATTGAGTATATGACAGATAATATTTAATTACAAGAAATATCATCCTAGTCCTATAAAATGTGAATATAATTATATACACTTCCAAAAATCAAGATACATAACATTGTCACTTTTTGTAGGTAGCTTTACAAGACATGCCCTATAAATGCAATAATAAGTTAGTGCGCTAAGTATAGGGCAGAGCATAATGAAAATCATAAGAGTAAACATACATTCAGTAAACAAATGACATGATAGATACTTAAATAACCTTATGAATTACTTACATCTTCACTTATCCGGGGTTTTGATGTCACCAATCCCAACAGCGTTAAGCTGGGATATGAAGGCGGCCGTAGCTTGTGGATCTGCCGAGCTTGTGGCCCAGAGACGACAAATTTTATTCGCCGGCATTCTAGATATTTAATACGATATAATCATTGGACATATCGTCACGTGTCCAACTTTAGGTGGACAGAGATAATGTAGCCTTAGGGCGAGGTGCTTAGGGCCCTTATGGTGTAATATTGTGTAATATACTCTTGTATACTCTGAAAGATTTTAGTCCAGCAAGAAGGTATAGGTACTTTAAAGTAGCTAGTTTAAAGGAGTGATTATATTTTTGTGGTCTACTTTCTTGTATTTTGATCACAAACTTTAACTTTTATCGTTTGTTTTGTTATTATACGACGTTTTAGGTTAGGTACGAGGGTTGCCAGACTCATCTTACTAATTTTCAGCCAAAACATTTTCTAGATATAATTTCTTTTACTTATAATTGAGCTACTTATGCCAATTTAGATCTAATGCATACTTTTACACTTAAATAATTGAAATAATACATATCTGTTATGAAAACAATGTGTAATCCAATAAGATAAAGTAGCTACTAAAAAATATCATCGGACTTTTATAACGGTCTAGTAACACTGCTTTGCACGTTCGGTTTTTTCATTTTATTCCTTTATTTTTATGATTCACAAAGAACGCTCTAGGAAGCAAATAACAAACGGTAAATATGTTTTAACTTGACAACAATTGGAACCCTAATTTAATATAAATTAATAATTGCATTTAAAGTAACTTTAAAAATGTATCAACGCGTGGCTAAGTTGAATAAACGAAACTCTATTATCATTCACTCACGACCACCATTAAGTGTGTACTTTTTACAAAATAGCATTTTGGTGGTAATGAAACCACCGGATGATTATCGATAATCTTCTTCAAAACGTACGCACCAAACTTAGGAAATAGACCCGCGGGGCTGTCCACGGAAACTGCAATTTTGTCTCTCAAGCACACGGTCCGTTACTACACGGACAGGAAAACACCCGTATACGCGTGTTTTCTTGACCTGTCCAAGGCTTTTGATTTGGTGTCATATGATGTTTTATGGAACAAGTTGTCTGCGGAAGCGGGAGTCCCCGGCGAATTGGTTTGTATTTATAAATATTGGTATCGCAATCAAACCAATTATGTTAGATGGGCAGGCTCACTTTCGGATGTATACAGGTTGGAGTGCGGGGTGAGGCAGGGGGGCAATCCTCTCCTAGGCTATTTAACCTTTATATGAACAAACTGATCGAGGAGCTTAACAATACCAAAATAGGATGTTCAATTGATGGAGTGTGCGTTAATAACATAAGTTACGCTGATGATATGGTGTTGTTGAGCCCATCGGTCAAAGCCCTACAAAATCTTCTGGACATATGTGAGCGATATGCTGTGGCCCATGGCCTCAGGTACAATGTGAAAAAGAGTGAATTGATGGTTTTTAAGTCAGGTAATAAAACGTATACCGTACCGCCTGTCACACTCAGTGGCACTCTCCTGAACCGCGTCACACAGTTCAAGTACCTGGGGCACTGGGTTACAGATACGTTGTCCGATGACATGGATATTGAAAGGGAACGTAAGGCGTTGGCTGTTAGGTGCAATATGCTGGCTAGGAGGTTTGCACGCTGTACAGCAAACGTAAAAATAACGCTATTTAAAGCATTTTGCCAGTCCATGTACACGTGCAGCCTTTGGGTTAAGTACACTCAAAAAACATACAACGCCTTACGTGTTCAATATAATAATGCACTCAGGATGCTGCTGCGACTACCCAAGTTCTGTAGTGCATCAGGAATGTTCGCGGAGTCACGGATAACGGGCTTTCATGCTGTAGTTCGAAACAGAGTTGCATCCCTCATGCGGCGGATGCGGGATAGTCCCAACAGCATCCTGAAGACTATTGAATGTAAGTATGACTGTCCGATTATAAGACACTGGAACGAGATCCACGTTTCCGACTCCAAGGGGGTACTGAGGTGGCTTAGGTTAAAATAATACTTTTAATATACTTATTTATTAATTAAAACGTATATATATATCTATTTTTTAATTGATTGATTGAAATTGTATTGTACTAACACATTATTATTATTATTATAAGATTTACTAACAAATATGGAACAAGTTTTCTGAAATAAATGAATTGAATTGAATAGAGATTTTACTATTAAAATATTGGAACGTTATTTTGTATAGATTTCATACCGGGAATAATATTGAGTTGCCGCGCAATCTAAACAATAATTGAGTTGCCGTGCAATCAAAACAATAATATTGAGTTGCCGCGCAATCAAAACAATAATATTGAGTTGCCGCGCAATCTAAACAATCACCAGTGTTTGATCTGCTCGCGATCTCGACTAACCCGGTTCGATTGAAACCAATCCCGCGGGAACCAACCGAGAGCTTCATAATATCCATCCATCCTACTTTCAAATACTTTTTATTTCTTCAAATCTCATTGGTGGAAAAGCTCAGTCGCTATTTACATGTCCACAACAGATAGAAACTGAAAAGTGGGTATTAAAAGGCTTTCATCCATCCTTTTATAGGAAACAAAGATTTGCAGATCCTTTATCTATTTGGAGAGTCTCCTCGACACGTGTCTCGTTGTGTAATTTGCTTAACCCGGTTCCGATCACTCCAACAACTTGCGAACAAAGCTCTACTAAAAGATAATATTATGGCCTCTCGGAATATTCAATGAAAATGTGCCTCGATAACAATCGTAACCAAGTTTATACGACAACTAGATGTACACGACTCACATTTGATTATTTACTTAGGTCCGGAGCGACTCTAGAGCAGCGCTCATGTTTTTATTCTGATGTTGTTTCAGCATATTGACGGTTTCCATTCTTGAGGTTTAACAACAACAGTACAACTATCAGGAGTAATAAAACCGAGGACATGCAATTTTGAAATATATCTTCATCTATCGTTTACGTTGAATTCACATTTGTATTCGAGATTTTAGTATCTGGAGTAGCTGTAATGTAATGTCCACGAATGAAAGTGTTCTAAATTTACGTATGAGTTTACCTATCTAATAGAAAATGGGTATAAAACCGCGGTCCGATCCTCAAACTTCGAACACACTATTATTCAAACATAACTTTTATCAATAATCCTATTTTATTTTCAATTAATAACACACACAAAAGAAATAATAATAAACAATACTCTAAACTAAACCTAACATTTATTGATTGGATTTTGTGAACATATAATTTTAGCAAGTGTTTCGCACATTGATGTCAATTTTGTGGTTAGGTGCTCTTTTGGAATTGGTCAACCAGATTCCTATTATAATTAGTTTTGGTGACACGTGAACTGCCATTTTGAAATACATTGTCACAACAACTAGTGTCTGTTAAAGCACACAGTCTGGACCACTTAAATTGCTATCAAGTACAGATTTCAGAACCCACCGGGAGGTCAACGAGACGGACCGGTTATACAAACTACCCTAAAATAGTGCTATGGCTTTCTCATGATGTTTTGTTACGCGCTCATTGTATTAGTACCAACTCTGGCAACCGCTTACGAAATGAAAATCTGTTCAGACTTGAGAACAAGTTGCCATCTGGGCTTTGTATGCTTTATCATTGAACAGACCCCTATCTATAAAAAAGAAAAAAAAAACAAAGTACTTTTTTAAAATTCTTCATGAAGTTCAAAGCCGATATTAAATTCGATATTATTTGAATGATTATTGGTATTCAAACACCTTTGATGATAAAATTCAATTTCCATCAATTAACCCTTTCATAATATTAATTTGGAGTGAATTACATTTGCGGAATATTATTTAATATTGGTGTAGCCTAATTCATTATTGAATTTTTAATTAATGAGTTCTGAGAAACTTATTGGAAACAATGAACAATATCAGATTAACATAACGAAAGAGTTACTCCTTAAAATATAAAAAGGTAGGTACTTAAGTAATAAGTGCTTAAGAGTGGGATTAAGACAAGGGTGTATGAGATAAAAGAGTTGATTAAGTACCTATTTCTACACGAGCGGGCATGACCCTTAGAATGAAAAACACTTTCATAAGCTGTAGAACGTAACTGCTGGAAAGGAGCAAATGGATTTTCATGGCCAAATAAGCTTTTCTAATGTACTCAGAGAAGTGTTTAAGTGATCAAAGAATATTATTTTTTGAAAGGACAGATAATAATCATTCTTATGTAAGAGGTAAAACTCCTGTATGATACTATTCTAACCTATGTAATATAAAATATCCTTGCTTATCTAACACATGTGTGAATATCTTTATTTACACAAAATACAGGATAGTCGGTATCGGCTCAAGTCATCCCTCTGGGCATATGTGTTACCTGTCCTACCCCAGGAGTTCCATTCCAACCTTTATAGCGAGATACGAGACACAATTTTTAGATTTAGCGCTACGAGAGTTTTATTTATCTACCCCCTTACTCATAAAGCGCTATTTAACTAGTATACTGTTTAAAGGGTCACGTAAATAATGTCACATTATTTGAAAATGACAAAAGAGTGACTTTATTTACGTGACCGTGAACAGTATATTAGTTAAATAACGTTTTATGAGTAAGGGGACTAAAGTTTATTTCATGGGTGTTGGAATACAATCTATAGGTACGGTAAGTTATAATGTTCTTGGAAGACCATTTGCTACATTGGCATGTGACAGATTTTCCGCGTGAGAATGCTAGTAAACCAAGCGGTTCTTCATATTGTTTTCTTTCACCGAAAGCACGGCTATTGTGGGGTTAATCTTTGGCAGGGCATTTGCTTTGAAGTTAATTTTTCTTTGTTGGTAAGGATATGTTAGATAGATAAGTGACAAAGAAGTATTAAAGAGTCGAAAAGTTTCTTTCGATACACTTATTATTAAGTCATTGTCAGTAAGAAGTCAGGAATAGATAAATAAATCAAAAATAATGAAAAAATATCGAGCATCAAACAATTCACGTTTCATAACAATGATAAAATGCATCAAAAGAAGCGCACAACGACTTATAACTATCACATGGAAGAAGTCAAGTTTAACAATAGTAGCTATAAATAGCTGAAACGTGTTGGATTCTCTATTGAGCTTATATAATCATTTATATGCTACAATGGAAACTTTTCGACACCCACGACTGAAAAATCTTTAATATTATCCTTACGTATCTATCTATATATATAAAAATCAATGCCACTTTTCGTTGTAATTGTATAACTCAAGAAGGGGCTCACCTATCCAAATCAAATGTTTAGGCTTTGTTCGGACTATTTAGTAGATGGTTTATGTGAAGTTTGCACAAAATCGGTCGAGCTGTTCTTCATTTATCACTTTTTTTGTAACAAATGTATTCAATAAATGGTGGATCATTTTGTTAATGGGGATATTCTTTTTTTATTCGTTTACATTTACTTCAACTTAGGGAACAGTGCAAGTTTCATCGAAATCGGTTCAGTAGTTTTCAAGATATGGATAAATATGTGTGACGGCCTGGCTTATTGATACGAGCTACAGGTGTGGTGTCAAAGGAAAAACATCTCAAAACTTTGGTCAAATTCTAGTGCATTTAGGAAAAACTAAAAACGAAGAAATAAAAAAATGTATCGACTTCAAAATACACTAATAAGTATGAAATAACTCTAATCTGACACTGATTTGAAGTCAGCGAAAGAGCAGGACGTATTTCATTCAAAATATTTCGCTGACGGTTGTCGTTTTTCTTTTTTCTTTTTAGGGTTCCGTAGCCAAATGGCAAAAAACGGAACCCTTATAGATTCGTCATGTCTGTCTGTCTGTCTGTCTGTCTGTCTGTCTGTCTGTCTGTCTGTCTGTCCGTCCGTATGTCACAGCCATTTATTTCCGAAACTATAAGAACTATAATGTTGAAACTTGGTAAGTAGATGTATTCTGTGAACCGCATTAAGATTTTCACACAAAAATAGAAAAAAAACAATAAATTTTGGGGGTTTCCTAATACTTAGAACTGAAACTCAATTTTTTTTTTTTCATCAAACCCATAAGTGTGGGGTGTCTATGGATAGGTCTTCAAAAATGATATTGAGGTTTCTAATATAATTTTTTTCTAAACTGAATAGTTTGCGCGAGAGACACTTCCAAAGTGGTAAAATGTGTGTCCCCCCCCCTGTAACTTCTAAAATAAGAGAATGATAAATCTATAAAAAATATATGATGTACATTACGATGCAAACTACCAACGAAAATTGGTTTGAACGAGATCTAGTAAGTAGTTTTTTTTTTAATACGTCATAAATTGAAATCCATATCAAATACTCATGTCTATACTACCATTTACTTATATACCTACAGGTTTGTACGGAACCCTCGGTGCGCGTGTCTGACTCGCACTTGGCCGGTTTTTTATGAACGAGTTATTACAAAGGTTGATATTTTAAAACGAAACTTCAAATAAAGACAATAATATTTTTCACACACATTCAATTTTAGAAAGAGATACAGTTTATGGGTCCGTAGCTGCAGGTAGGATTATTTCATTACCCTCGGTTATCGGCCGTCCATCCTGGTTTTCTAGACATTCTGGTTTTGGACCAGAAGCCGAGAGAATATTAGCTCGTTAGGTGAGCCATTTAATATTTTTTAGACAATCTACTATGTTGGCTATTTTTGTCAACACAATTATATTTTTACGTGGCATAAAAATACTGATCAGAATTATAAGACTGACGCAAATATTATTATCGTTTGATCTTGTCCCTTTATGATTAAAAGTAGGATAGTTTTCAAAACTATCTTATTTTTTATCCAACTGACCCGGATGGAGGGTTATTATGTTTTTCGAGTGTATGTATGTATGTTTTAAATCTTTTTTGGAATTATTGCCATTGCTTCTGTTTTTTTTATATACCATTAAGGTGACAAAGAAGCATACGACCCGCCTGATGGTAAGCAGTTACCGTAGCCTATGGACACTTGCAACACCAGGGGTAATCGCACGTATTGACCCTAAAAATATATTTGGGTTTATTCTGGGTTCTGTCATTTTCGGTTGTCGTTTGCCTCACAGCGACCAGTTCGTAGCTTCACATTCTTACGTACGGATTCAGAATTGACTTTCTGGAAGGGAAAACTTAACTCTTACTCGAAGTCCTTTTTAACTAGCTGACTATCACTGGACTTTAAATCCCTCGTCGTCAGTTCAGTGAAGACGTTGACCAATCGATTTTTAATAGGCACTTACCGCAGTGGGACTTTTCTTGCTCCTACTCGAGGAGAAGTGTTCAATGACCTCCCAGTTGGACTTCTTAGGTGCGGGTGTCTCCGCGGGGGAGGGGGAAGCGCGGTGCGCGGCCGAGGGGGTGCTGCGTCCCGAGTCGTCGGTACGAGCACCCGCGCCGCCACCCACCGCTGACGAGCGGAGCGACGCGCATCTGCGTCCGCGCAGCGCCTCCTGAGGGGGAAAGCAATGGTTAGTTGTGATTACACAAAATCGTGCTTTTATTATATGTGTAATAATGTGAGGATGTTTATTACTAAACCCTCACAGTAAAGTTATGCTATTCTTCACAGGTCTACGTCTCTCGTCACAATTCAGTTGTCTTGTCGTGCCTTTAGACAATTGTAAGCAAGCCCGCGCGAGTTCTTTCATACTACGTTTGCTAATAGATACTTATAGGTATATAAGCTCACATGTGTACAACAAAGCTGATTTATTTGAACACATTGTGTCCTACATTAAATTTGAAGGGAAAAGCTAATTTAGAGAGTGCCTTTTAAGCTTGGACTATGAGATACGGGAAATACTTGACTAAAATACCCCCTAAATTCACACCACATTCACACACCCGCAATCACACACAAATACTCACAAACACCCCCTCACATATTCAACACTCGCACATACCCACACATTGCGAAACTAATACGTTGCTCATCGTAAGCGAGTCACATGTTGTACCAATAAGGCGTCTCTGTACAAATATACAAAATAACATAAATTCTAATCTAGTATAATAAAGAGGAATATTTTATAGTTTGTTTATAAAAACTTTTTCACTTTTCAGAGACCTTCGCAGGCTCTTATGAAAAGTCTGACTCTAATACTCTAATACCGGTTCGGAAGGTTGCATTTGCTGAGAAGAGCCGGCAATAAACTCAGCAATTACTCTTTTCAAAACAAGCTTAGATTCATTACATAATATTATTTACATTCTAATTGCGTGCCCCGGCTCGGCGGCAAAATTACAAAGTACTAGACTGAATAAATATTTGATAAGTAAATAAATAGCAAACTTAAGCAGACCAGCATAGGACCACTACGTATAGGAAGCTACATTATCCCCAATTGTTAGCTACTTTTGACCGCGGGGACAGCTAGTTATGGAATATATATTAATATTTGGAATGGTGTACAAAGATAATACATAAAATATGCATAATACCAACGTAGAATTCGTTTTGCGTTGGTACTTATAATATTTAGTGCAGCAAATAATTAATTGGTTTCAGTAATTCCAACTGTGCAGCTTATGCTATTTATGTTCATTTAGTTTGATTGAAGTAATTCTGATTGGAATATATCGGTATCAAACTGTTCATTCGAATATTACACTTATTAAAGTGAGCTGAAAATTTATTTTACATTAACAACGTAGCTCTATGACCATATAAACTGATATATCTGACTAGGTGAATGAAGTACCGGGGAATTTAGAAACTTCCACATAATCAGCTAGCATAAAAATAATAGAAAATTAGAAAAGTGTTTAATTACATTGGGCGTATTTTTATCAACATTTGCAGTGTATAATTGGTCTCCAAATATCGTTCTAATGAGTAACTATTTTAATAAATATTCTATAGGTGGGTCTACGCTTTGCGAGCCGAGCACAAGCGGAGCACGAATTCGCGTAGCGTAGACATACTCGGGAGACGAACGAGGCAGCTTTCTAAAATTTATTTAGCGAGAGGATTGACATTTGACAACGCCAGCCAATATGCAATTAGTTTTAATAATGAAAACCTAGAAATTATGACAATTTCCGATGCTCACGCATTATTAAATATAGTATTTGTAATCACGTAACATCACAACACGAGTCGTTCGACAACGGGTATAGCATATAGGTACTAATTAGTGTTGCCAGCGTAGGCCTGCCTAATTACCTGGGACTTTGTCAAAATTAATTAATTTCACGTCGGTTACACCCCCGGGTATATTTTCGACCTTTAGTGTACGCTCGGTTTGCTCAGATTAATATTAATATTGTTATTTCAAGAACCCTTTTCAGGTAATCTGTCCATCGGACATACAAAACGTATATACTTTATGAATAATTTTATTCAAAACTAAGAAAATATACCCTTATGTGTATAATGAAGGTAAAATTTAATAAAAACAGTCCGTACCTTTTATAATTGGGATATTTTGTTACAACATTATATAGGTCGTATTAAAGCAATTACTGCTTTCATGAAATAATAAAAAAAAGCAATTTTGGTATCGAAAGCGTGAGATTGCGCTATACAATTTTGTCACTATACATCATACAATTGGTTCCATTCAACTATAAAATAAAATTGGTACCTATACGGCCTATACAATACAACGTTCGTTGCCGCACTACGACGACGCGCGACGGCGACGCGGCAAATCACATTCAGGCGCCTCGCTTCGCGTCGATTCAATACGCAATATAGTAACTTATATACAACAAATATGTACAAAATACAATCTATATTTACAAAATATAATCTATATATAGAAAATTTCCTCAAGCCTGCCGCTGCTTCCGATTAACGGCAAGGTTCCCAGAAGGCTGGCAGCGTTTCCTCTTTGGATAGCCAAGCTGACGCGTTGGCGGAAAAAGCTCCCCGCCCGCTGGTCTCCGGAGGTCTCGATCAATTTTGAAGACAAGGTGCGAGCAAAACGGCGAGCTTCTGACCCCCATGGTCCCAAGGTCTCGACCGCAAAAGGCATAAAAATATAATTGGGTCCAATCGATGCATATTTTTTGAATTTTGAATTTTCCGCTAAATTAACCACCATATTAATTAGTACAAACATAACATTCGCGGCAATCAATCTGGTTCACTGATACATCAAGATTTGATCATCATTGTACATTTATTACGACACGCCCGCACCGCTACCGGAGGAGAACGTTCACGGTTCAACGCAACGGTCTTGTTATTTGTAAACAGAACCGTGTGTTTACTGTGAAAATATGCGGGCATATTTGTATGAATATAAATGGTTGGTTTTCTTTAGAATGGATGGTATTGCGTTTACTTAGCTTCTATTGCATAATATGCTTTCTTTTTCATAGTCAATTAAACATGAAGAAGGATGAATAATATACATTTATTTTTAATCGTATGAATGCTTATTTATCCGACTTCCCCCGTCTACCCTCTTATCCTCGTCACGTTGCCATTAGGTACGTCTCCCCCTTTACACCCCTCAATGTCACATCGAAATCGCTCGCGCTTCACATGGTGTCCTGCATGGTATTCTGTGCCATTACACTTCTGCCACATGTACTTATTATACAAACATTATGTGTCGGAGAGGTATTATAAATGTTGTTTCATATTATAAATGTATATTTTCGGATGCAACTAATACTTCTAATACTATGACGACTAATATTTCTTCAAACGTAAGAAAAATATTAACTGTGAAAAATCACTCTACTGTCAATTTAGAAAAGAGCACTTTCCGGCGCCGGACGCTAATCGACCGTCGGATGAGCGGCGCCAATATTGATAGATCTTCATCATCTATCACCGGCCGTACATTCAATTAAGTCGTCCTAATACTGAGAAACAATCTAATTTTATCATTAACTTGGAAGATGGTGAGTGAAGAAGATAAGTTTTTACTCGAGCTGCGATTTCTAGAAATAAATATAGTATAGTGCAAGCTATGGTCTATTCTTGATTTACTGCCGGTTCCATTATAGACTTTGTACGACGTGTCGAGAGTTGATTTTTGTATTATGTCTTCTTCAGACAACTAAGTTTAAAATTTAAAAAAATGGTATATTTCAAATTAGTCGAATTTTCGAACGTAAGAGTGCGTAAGACAATATATTGTGATCCGTTTATCTATGAGTCCCTTTATATAATTAAATACTTACCTAATAATATACTAGTAATTTTTACCCATCTGTTAATGGTTTTCGCTCATTTCAAGCATTTGTAGATGGCTACCACTCACAAGTTAAAAACCTATCACCAAATGCTCGCCGATATGTTTTACCATTTTAATACAACTCATGACATATCTGTGACATGAAGGCCCCGTGACGTTTACGTGACAGAAGAGCGAGGACGCTCCTTAAAATATAATTTCATTAAATAAGAAAGTTACTGTAATTTATGAACTTGTGAACTCGCGTCTATACAAAGTATAAAGTGACGGAATGATTCGTACTTTGGGCACGTTCCTGATAAACTTCACCCATAACTCCAATCTGAGCGTTTATGACAACTTATATTATATTAATTGATGATCATTTCACCAGAAAATGTTAATTTTACGTAATTTATTAAAAAAAAACATCGGAACACAAAAATTGGTAATTGTAAAATAGATATAGGTACCTACTTTATTTTTAGACTGGTTAATACTTTTGCGACATAAATATAGTCTATTTTAGTAAAATCCTAATCACGACTGTACTAAGGAACCAGCAGGTATAGGTAACAATATCAAGAGAAATTCTTATTGAATTAAAATTAGAATTGAACGCAGTTCCTGATAGAAAGAGTACAACGCTACGCGAACTATGAAACCTCTACGAAAGCTCTACGTAATGTGCTACGCTCGTAGCAGAGGTACCGTAGCACTGCAATACTTTTTAGTATTCCAAACGGAACTCTATTCCGCTGTCCTTCCGTCTATCTGTCTGTCAGCGGGCTGTATAACATGAACCAAAATAGGTAGGCAGTCGAAATTTTCACATAATGTGTATTTCCCCTATAACAACAAATAATAAATGATTAAAAAGTAAACATAAAACAAACGATTGTTTCCCTACATGATTGTTACCAATTGTATACAATTTATCACTGCTTGTTCTTGCTGGTTTTCAATTCATCAGCCTATATTGTCGTATTTTAATTAACTTGTCACAAAATAATAAACGAACAAAACAATTACGCCTCAACAAGATTCTTGGACTCCACCATCATAAAATCAAAATGTCAATCAAATAATACAATCAAAGTATTGTTCCCGCGTAATTAGGAACTATTTTGCCAGTGTCGAGTTCTATCATAAGTTATATTATTACTCTAAAAGGATTTTTCTTCGATGCGTCGAAGAAAGATCTCCCTGTTTGATCGAGTCAGACTCAGATTCGCACATCGCAGACCAGTTTTTGTATAATTTTTATAACATTTTTATACCACTAATTTGATTCTGCTCATGTTATTCAAATACTAGTGCTGCATTGACATTCAAACCCCTGCTAAAACTAAGCTATATGCTTCTTAGTGGTCAGCTCTAATCCAACATGAATGTTGTGGTGATTTTTTATCAACAACATTGATTTTGATTGATCTATATATGTATGATGCTTACTTTAAAAGACATTAATATTTGCGATTATCAATGAATAAAACGAATTTGGTTTGGAATAAGTTGTATATTCTAAAGAAACTTTATCGTTTAATCGCCAGACCTGATAAGCCACTGATGGGTTTTAGCAATTCTTACCACATAGTGATATTTTCACAACAAACAGTTGTGTAGAATTGAGAGCTACCTTTCTAGGCTTTGTGTACTTGCAATTAGGTACGATTTTGCTCACACTGAACACAGGCCTAAAAACAAAAGCATTCTAATACAACTTCAACAATCAAAAACTTTGCCTAACTTGACTCTAATACCGTTTCGGAAGGTTGCTTTTTCCAAGAGCCGGTAATAAACTTAACAAAGTTTACAGCCGCGTGACGTCACACGGCGGAACTTTTGGAACATTCTTCAGAATGTCCGCATGCTTGCAGAATGTTCGCATGCTTGAATACTGATCCTAATGCGATAGACGTGGGACTGCATACCTCTTATATTTCTTTCAAACAAAGTATTTAAAACTGACTGTCACAGGAACTTTTCAAGTAATGGAATTTTCTTACAATTTCAGAATTTCTCTTGAAGTCTTTTCAAGAGAAATTCTGTGTTGAGTGGTTAACGGGCTGGTTGGCGTTCAAGTTTGTTCCGGGTCTGGATGTGAATATCTAAGTTAAATGTATATTTACAAGCAGTATAAAAATGGTAGTAGCATTCCGCAATCCCCTTTGGGATTTAATATTTTGACAAACACTTTACACACACTACTTTAGTTCATTATGGAACCAGTGTGCAAAATGTCTAGTTCCTAAAAACAGCAGTTTGAGCTGTGCGTGCATTTTGTCGATCAATCAGTTCCTTCTTCTATGTACCTACTTAACTATATATAATTCAATTACCCAGTTCAATAGCCCAAATAATATCTTAATATTATTAAGATGTTTTAACATCTTAATTTCAATGTATTTTGTGTTATTTTCACTGGCATCGATTACTGTGCCGTATCATTTTCATTGAATAAACAAAATATAACATGAATATATCCAAGTGCGCAGGGCACCGCTATGTAATTTGAATGTAAGTTGAAGGTACGTTGTACGAAATTTAAATTTCACATGATTTGTGTACTGCATGGTCACACGTACGGGACAAGAATTACAAGTGGGTGTCACTTGAAGGTTTCGACAAGCTATTTTTACAACTGTCGATATAACATTCATTTATATGTAAAAGGTCTACGCTTATTGAGATAGGTACTTAGAAATAATGCTATATACTTACTTTGAAACTGTAAAGTATGCATAATTTGCTTCAATTAAGATATTTTCTTATCGCTTAGAAAAACTATTGTTGCAAAACAATTGACATAAAAGTGTGCGTGGTAACAATATACCTCCTTACTTTGACGACTTTGGTAAAGATTCCACCTATTGCGCCGCAGGTTGGTTCGATTCCCGCACAGGACATGCATTTGTGTTCATGAACATGTCTGTATGTCCTGAGTCTGGGTGTGATTATGTATAATAAGTATTATTAACAAAAAGTAGTATATTATGTATTATATCAGTTATCTGGTTTCCATAGTACAAGCTCTGCTTAGTTTGGGATCAGATGACCGTGTGTGAGGAATGTCCCAGGATATTTATTTATTATTTACTTTTTAAACGTTATTTAACTAATCGTAAATAACGTCACTCTAGTGTCATTGTTAAATAATGTAACATTACCAATAACCTGCGAATGTATTTTTTGTAATAATTGTTTATCGCCGACAGCAATACCTTATAGAATTCAAGTTATATTCAAAATTCTATAGATTAAAGAGATAGTTTATAATTATAGAAAGATATAGTTTTCTCTTTTCAGTTATTTAAAAGGTTTTTAATTTTTTGTTTTTCAGTTTTTTCGTTGTTTTAATTTTTTGTTAAAAAGTTTTTATTATACTCAACGGCTACTAAATATTGGTGGTCGCTACAGTTTCATTGTTTGTTTGATGCTAAATCAGTGTCAACAACCCAACGACCAATGTAAACAACTCATCACAGTATTCAACATTTCATGACGTTTATGAATCGCAAGTAACTTCCAGACAGTATTATAATGTGCCGATCAATCTGTTCACTGATCGACATTCACAAAGGGAACTGATCAAAATAACAAAGTTTATGGACCGGGATATTCATTACCGCACCCACTTGACTTGGTCTCAATCAAGAAACTCTTCAAGGCTATCTATTAATATACCTGAATTCTTATTTATTTATTTATAAAAAGGTACATCAACAGCACATGTATTACAACATTTGTAGCTATTATTATAATTATAACTATTCTGATACATGTACCAATTACAGATGCAGTTGCTCCAACTTTATAAAGCACAAGTCCGGTCATGCATGGAGTACTGCTGCCATCTTTGGGATGGATCAGCTAAGTACCAGCTTGAGGCCCTCGACTCAATAGACCGCCGAGCCAGGAGACTCATCGGAGATGAGTCTTTAATTAAGGCGAAACTCATGAGCCTCGACCATCGAAGAAAAGTTGCTTGCTTATCGGTTTTCTACAGGATATATTTTGGAGAGTGTGCGCAGGAATTGTTCAACCTAATTCCACCATCCCCATTTTTACACCGAACCACAAGACGCCGGGAAAATTTTCACCCGTACGTTGTTGACATACCGAAAATACGGACACAGCGTTTTGCATCCTCATTTATAATGCGGACAGCAAGGGAGTGGAACTTGCTTCCGGCGTCTGTGTTTCCTGACGCCTACAGTCTAGGAACTTTCAAGGCCAGAGTGAATAGGTTTCTTCTGGGTATGCGTGTTTCATCTTAGGCTTCGTCATCGCCCCTTATGGGCGGGTCAGTGGCCAAGCGCAAGCCGATTTAATTAAAAAAAAAAAAAAAAAAACACAACGTAGACCATGCAAGACAACAGACTAAGTAGATTAAATATTATAAATGAATCAAAAATCAAATCAACATTTTCAATGAGTTAATTCTTACAGTAAAAGCTTGGTAAAATCCCTTATATCCACTCCATTAATACCTGTATTACATTCTTAAAAGCTTTGTCGTGTGTAAAACTCAGTCAATAAACGTGGATTCGGAAATAGTCTTGCTATTTTATCTCGCCATCATTTACCTCGGTTTACAAAACAACCTTTGACTGGAATTCAGGTCTTGTTTTCATGGCAGTAAAGGGCATAATTTAGTGCAAATGGCCGTGCAGTAACAATGGAAACTGTAAAACGTCCAATTGGCTCGTAAATCAACCGTTACTGGGGGCTTAGGGGCGTCGGTCACTGTGACTCGTACTGTTGCCTAATGGCTAAGTGTTATAACTAGTTATTTTTTTAAATTTAGGTTAGTACCTTATTTGACAAAACACTACGATATTATTTTTATAATACTCCTCACGAAGCTAAATTCCTTACTTTCTTAATATTATAAATGCGATATTGTATAAAAGTGAGTTTGTTTGTTACGCCTTCACGCCTCAACTACTCAACGGATCATCATGAAAATAGGCAATTGGCATGCAGATAGCTTATGGTATGGAGAAGGACATAGGCTAATTTTTATCCCGGGAACGCGGGTGAAACCGCGAGGGACAGCTAGTAAGTATATAAAAAATTATGTTTTGGAATTGAAGTCATTTCCTAACTAAGTATATCCATACTTCGATACTAATAATATAATTGTGATAATAACTCTGTTTGTTTGTGTGTTTGTTTGTTTGTTACCTTTTCACGATTAAACGGCTGAACGGATCGTAATGAAATTTGAAAAGGAGATAGATTATATCCTGGGGAAGGACATAAGCTATCTTTTGTCTCAAAATATAACTTAAATGGGCGAAATAAGTCTATATAGGCATAATAGGTTGAAAATTGGTATGGGTATGTTACCTTTTCACGTTTAAACGGCTGAACGGATCATAGTGAAATCTTTTGTCCCAAAAAATAATCTTAAAAGGGTGATATAAGTAGGGGTTGAAATTTTGAATGGGCAATCCATAATTCCTTAAGTTAGGGGTCTAAAAATTAAAATTTTAGCTTTTGGTAAGAAATAAAAAATACATGTTTCAACTTTTGGCAAAATCATCCCTCAAAGGGGCAAAGTAAGGGGTTAAAATGATGAGGTATTCTTTAGATGCACTCCACACGTGGTCTATGGGCCCTTAGGTTACATATTTAGAAGAAAGGGCTGCATTATGATATTATATTATCGATTGATCAATAAAAACAATATTATTATATTTTCTTGGAAGACATCTTAATAATACACGAGACGCGTACAAACCTATGTATTCGATCAAATTGACAGGTATGGTTTTATATTCGCAGTTTGATGTGGGTCAAAGTATCACATCTTTTTTACATAATGTGATTCAACCCGTTTTTTTGCTAAACAAAATGTCTCTCTTATACATTTATGGATACAAGTCTTTTAGAAGTCAACTTTAAAAAGGATTGGCAGGTGACTTCCAAAAAAAAATAAAATATCCCTATAATACCACGTTCAACTGATATCATACACTAAGCAGATATTATACTATGAAAAGTAGACCGTAATTCATTCATTAATATGGATAATCTGACTGACTGACAGATGTACGTATAGCTCAAATGGCAGTAACTAGAAAATTGAAAAGAAAATCACTGATTGCTTAGTTAACGCATCCAGGAGGACCGCAAGGCGAAGAACTAGTACTACATAATAATAAAAACACATTTATTTTGTACTCACAATAACAACAGCATATAAAAAGCACATTACATAGGATTTAGAGGTAAAGATGTGTGAGATAAAGATACGTATGTCAGTTAATGCTGTGTGCTATGCTGCCACACTTTTCCGTAATACTTACAACTTTTAGAATGTATACAAAAGTAGGTATTTATATCAAGAATTAAACCTATTGATGCGCGTGTGGCGTGGCAGTCAGAGTAATTAACCCCCGACACAAATTGGCCAGTGAGAGAAATTAGCGAAATGTAGAGTTAGCACAGTTTATTTACAGGATCTTAGTGACTTTATAGCGTTTCAATCAAATGTGTTTATTCGACGAAAATATCTGTACTAGTCAACTGCTTACGTTTAGTTAAGCTGATCTCATACTGGGCTCACATATTGAAATTGTGGCAGAATCGTTTAAAGCAAATAAATTCCTTGTCAATGTTCGATGGCTATAAGAAAATGTATCATAATATATATAGCAGTTTCATATTGTTAGTGTCAATGAGGGAAATGCTTGAATCACGTAAACACCACCGTATGACCATATGACGTAGAAAGAACGTTCAAAATTCAACAACCAAGAGGTTAAAAGAATAGATTTCAAGTGAAAGGTGATAGTATGTTTTTTTAAACAATAAAAATGTACCCATGATAAATGCTTTATTACAAATGTCGGACCAGATGACATGGTTGGTTAAGATTCCACGCCGCAGGTCGTGGGTTCGATTCTCACCCAGGACATGCATTTGTGTGCATGAACAACTAATTACAGACTCAAGACGAGTCTGAGTGTAATTTAATATGTAAAATGTAGTGTAGTATATTAATAAGTGTCTTGTCTGGTTTCCATAGTACAAAATCAAATAGCCACGTGTGACATTCTTCACAGAGAATTCTTCTCAGCATTTATTAAAAAAAATGGAACTACTTTTGTATATATTTGTATAATTTTGTATATATCAAAATTTTGCCAAGCAGGCAGACGGTTCGTCCGATGGTTATTGGTAGCAGTCACCCACATGTTTATAGAAATGCACCCCAGGATACGTTCCACCTAACTCGTGTGGGTTCGTTTGACGAGCCGTCTGGTGAGGCGCCGGAATTAGACCGTGGCGCTGCTCCTTTGTATCACCGCCACAGACCTTGGTTCTACCTATCCGTCAATCAATCTATCTACGTATGGACGGTGAGGGAAATTGAAGAAACGCATCCAGTTTCCTCCTCTTATGTTAACCTTATGTACTCAATAAATTAAATTTTATATTTCGAAGCTAAAACCATAAAATTAACGCACCAGATAGTAAAATAAATAAGTTGTGCATTGAAATTGTCGTTTCAAGCAAATTAAGCGCGATTGAATTCCTATTGACTGTATTGATAAAAAATAATGTACGGTAATAGTATTTACGTACGAATGGCAAATCAATCTAAGTCATAAAGAAAACGTAGTAAATACTTCTTTTCATTGAATCGATTATTTACAGATTTAATTATATGCCTGATGTAATCTTAAAATGCTATTTATGTGATATATATACTGCTTAAATTATAACGAATAGTTGTTTGACAATGGTGCTGATTCTGTTGTTTACAACTAAACTAATTTAGTCTCTCTATGTCTCTTTCTAACAAAGAACATAAGAAAAGGATGTAAGAAATTTAGTCCTGCCAAATTAGTCCAATGCTTTTTTTCAATATAAATTTAGTCGCCATCTATCGCGGTTACGTCTAAATACATGCAAATGAAGACTAATTTGACAGCTTTAAATATGTTCTATCCTTATTGTGATGTGACTAAAATTACTTTAGTGCGATTTACAACAGAATCGGCACCATTGATAGTAAGTTAATCAATAAAACGAGTAAGGTTGTAAACAATACGTAAAAAAAATGATTAAGAACATAGCATTTACCTGACAAACTATTACTCGAAGTGAAATTAATAATTTTATTAAAAAATTCAAATAACTTTCCTAATTGTTAAGCAGAGGCAGTTGTGAGCCATTCAAGTATATTACCTCTGAAACGTGAAAATTACAGTGCATTAATTTATGTACTGTTAATGTAGCTATAATAAACTAAATACTTGGAGTAAGGATTTTTGTGAGTCGAATTTGTGTCAAAATGGCACCATTTTAGGTCTAAAATGATTTGGCTATTATATATTTATATGGATAGTGTTGGCTACGATTTTTCCAACTCTGTCTGAATTTGTGTGATTTTTAATAAACTAAAGAATTCCGAACAGAAATAACTATCATTATTCCTTGATAACAACTATAAGGTGATATAAGATTATTCTTAATTTAAGCAAAAATGATTAACAAAAGTCTGGAAAAAGTTTCAATGTTGACCAGTGTAATTATAGTAAAAAAGAATCAAAATTTAAATTCCATTTACAAAGTTTGTATAAAAACGCTGCTCATAATTTGCAAAGAATAACATAAAAATTATGCTTCATAAAGGTATTTGTAAAAGGTTATATATGCAAGTTAAACTACTGGCAACCGAGTGGTACTTTATTCAAAATGTAAAAAGTAAAAATGTCTGTCTTATTTTCTACCGCATGACATGTGTATCAGGAGAGCATTCGGGTACTGGCGAGCGTTCTAGTAGAGGGGAAGGTTTAGGTTTTAATATAAACCCAAATGATGTCGAGCAAACTCAAGAACGAGAAGATCAACAAGTGATGTTGAAACGAGCTCCTGGAAGACCCAAGCTTGTCAAAGGGAATCGTGGGCGTCCTAGAAAGGTGTATAATATGGTTGAAGAAGGAAACCATCCTAAAGAAAATGAAGAATATTTTTCTGCAATTGCTGAAATATCCCTCGAAGAAGCGCTATCAAGCGATGAACACAAGGAATGGCGAGAGGCAATCTTTTCTGAAGTAAGAAGTTTAGTTAAGAATGATACTTGGGATATTGTGAAAAGACCTAAAAATAGAGACATTGTAGGCTGTCGATATGTACTAACGACCAAGTTTAATGTTGATAAAACATTCAAGAAAAAGGCTCGTTTAGTTGCAAAAGGTTTTAGTCAACGGTATGGGATTGATTATCACTGAACGTATGCCCCAGTAGCAAGACTAGAAACAGTTAGATTGTTGATGGCACTTGCTGTAGAGCTGAATCTACAAATTCATCAGCTGGATATCAATACAGCATACTTAAATGGCCGACTTGATGAAGAAGTTTATATGCAGGTACCAAAGGTACTGAAAGATAGTCTTAATATGCTTATTCAAAGAGAAGATAAACAATCAATAGTTGCGAAGCGTGCTAGGCAAATGATATTAGATATCAATGCTGGAGGAGATGCTTGTCTTTTGAAGCGATCTCTTTATGGTTTAAAACAGGCAGGGCGGCAGTGGTATTTGAGATTGGATGAGAAATTACGAAGTATGAATTTATTGCCTACTATAAACGAACCATGTTTATATTTTCAGCGAAGGGGAGATGGAACTATTCTGATTGGTATTATATATGTTGATGATATATTAGTGGCGTCCCAGGATATCAAGTGGATAGAGATATTTAAGAAGGATTTAGCTGAAGAATTTGAGCTTAAAGATTTTGGTCCGGCTAAATACTGTTTAGGTATCGAAATTGAGAAAAAGGACGGAGTTATAAGTCTATCACAGCAGAAGTATATTAAAGATGCAATAAAGAAGTATGGTATGGAAGAGTGCAAGACTGTATCCACTCCATTCGAAGTTGGGTTGAAGTTTGCAAAACCAAAGGAAGAAAGCCTAGATGATATAAATCACGAACGATGGCCATATCGTGAATTGATAGGTACGTTAATGTATGTGAGCGTAGGTACGAGACCTGACATAAGCAATACAATTTCAAAATTGGCTCAATTTGTGACTTGTCCTACTCACATTCATTGGATATCGGCAAAAAGGGTTCATCGATATTTAAAGAAAACAATTGACTATCGTTTGACTTTTAAAAAGGGTGGTCATTCGTTGATAGGCTATTCAGATGCGGATTGGGGGAATTGTCTATTAGATAGACGATCGTATTCTGGTTATGTTTTTATTTTATGAGGAGCAGCTATTACATGGAGATCTCAGAAGCAGCGAACAGTAGCTACGTCTTCTACTGAAGCTGAATATATTAGTACTAGTGAGGCAATGAAAGAAGCTCTCTACCTAAGTAGTTTGTTAAAGGAGATAGGTTGTTTACAGTTATCTAAAACAACTGTCTATGCTGACAATCAGGGGGCGATCTATCTTGCTAAAGATCCCGTTTATCATGCTCGTAGTAAACATATAGACATAAAGTTTCATTTTATCAGGGACGTACTCAGGGATAATGTCATAGAGTTAAAGCATGTGCCGACAGATTTGATGCTGGCTGACGTTTTAACGAAAGCATTACCTGTGGGTAAACATAATAAGTTTATTAATGGTTTGGGGCTTCAGTAGTTAATTGAGGGGGCGTGTAAAAGGTTATATATGCAAGTTAAACTACTGGCAACCGAGTGGTACTTTATTCAAAATGTAAAAAGTAAAAATGTCTGTCTTATTTTCTACCGCATGACATGTGTATCAAATTATTTTATATTATATCGTATAATACCTGATTTAACTGCGTTTACTTTGTATTGGGGATAAATCCCCTCCAGAGTATTTAAACATGAGCACGTCCAAAGCGTAGGCTTAATAAAAGGTGCAGACAGGCCTCTCCTTTGGAGGGCCTCCACCCTTCTGATCCCACAAAGGTGTTGTTAATTCACACATTAAGCCGCTACTATCTCAGTTTGGTCGGCTTTTACATTTCTAAATAGGACTTAATGTTTATTCTTTTCAAAGCTTTAGTGAGCTGAGAATTCCACGTCTATTTTTGGTGTACCTAGGCTTAAAGCCACATTTTCAAATTACTAGAGCATTTGGTATGTTTTTAAACAGTACTTATTTCTTTATTATTATATGAATGGTATGAAAAGGTTGTACCTATTTTGAATAATTAACTATTTATATTATTTCAGCAGTTTGTCAAACACATTTTAACAAGATTGACATGAGTTAAATAAATGCTACTTATCCACATTTTTCACAACTTTCATTATAATATCAGTAAAAAACCCGGCCAAGTGCGAGTCAGACTTGCGCACCGAGGGTTCCGTACAAACCTGTAGGTATATGAGTAAATGGTAGTATAGACCTGAGTATTTGATATGAATTTCAATTTATGACGTACTTATTAAAAAAAACTACTTACTAGATCTCGTTCAAACCAATTTTCGGTGGAAGTTTGCATCGTAATGTACATCATATATTTTTTATAGATTTATCATTCTCTTATTTTAGAAGTTACAGGGGGGGGACACACATTTTACCACTTTGGAAGTGTCTTTCGCGCAAACTATTCAGTTTAGAAAAAAATTACATTAGAAACCTCAATATCATTTTTGAAGACCTATCGATAGACACACCACACTTATGGGTTTTATTAAAAAAAAATATGGGGAACCCCCAATTTTTTTTGTTTTTTTTCCATTTTTGTGTGACAATCTTAATGCGCTTCACAGAATACATCTACTTACCAAGTTTCAACATTATAGTTCTTATAGATTCGGAAAAAAGTGGCTGTGACATACGGACGGACAGACAGACAGACAGACAGACAGACGGACAGACATGACGAATCTATAAGAGTTCCGTTTTTTGCCATTTGGCTACGGAACCCTAATAATCGAAGAATCTTGAAAAAAGGTAAGATTGAGGAGTATACTTACAACGCTATGACCGCTGCGGCTGCGCAGACTCAGCCGCATCTTCCAGTCGCGCTTGGCAGACGCGCCCCCCTCCGAACTAAACGAACGTTTCATCGGTAGCGACATTGTCACTCACTCAATTCACTAACCGTCGGCAAACGGTGTGCGTCTCTGTCGCGTCATAATCTTTGCCATTGTTCACTTCACAATTTAAAATTCGAACACGAGTGTCGCCACACCATTGGTCACATTATTACCTAATCTAAGAGTATTTAGACACTACTAGCACTAGAGATATGTAATTACATTATTTACATCACATAGTTCTATGTTAAATTGTTAAACACCTAATAGAATACCTAACTAACATTATAACTATACACTAGATTATATACTTCTTAGCACTAGATTATATGTAGTTCATCCATTATAGACACGAAACCTGAAACAAAAGAAAAGTTCTTATTAATATTATTACATTGCACATGACATGATAAAACACATTACATCGTACATTGTGATACATGTGTGCAGAGTTGGTCATTACAGACGAGGCGGGGCGAACCCGATAAGGGAGCCGAGAGTGAAATGATCAACGCACACGCGTGTCAGTTTTTCAACAAACTTGCGAGGAAAAAAATTACATATTTTTAAGTAGATATTTCATTGATAATCATCAACCACACAATGATAACGTTAACAAACATGGCGCATTGACAGTGATGCGCTGTAACCCTTTTTTACCCGTTTAAATTAAGAATGCTTCATCTACACACATATAACTTACAGTGAGATATAAACTTAACATAATCGGTATAATATCGTAAAACACTAGTGCGGTAATGTAAAGTAAAAAGACCAGTTCGTAATAAGCTGTCTTATGATACTAAAATCGGTGCAAAATGAGCCACTTTACGAGCAAGTGTGTTGAAAATATAATTATTTATACACATAAAATAATCGAATCATAAATAACCAAAACAAAACACACGATATAATCTTTCAAGAATCTAATTCCAATGAGAATTATTATCATCCTGAAATCTCGGGAAAAATTGAGGGCAATTATTAAAGCCGGGCGCACACCGCACCGGTGCGCGGCCTCGGTAGGTGGAACACAGACAATAGGCCCGCTCCGGTCGCCGCCTGCTTGTAGCTCAGCCCGCAATCACGAATCCATCCGCTCGGATACATACGAATATTATATGCCTTGGAGAAGGCATTGTATTTTTTCTGTTACGTATCGTGAGGCTCTCACATTATTGGTATATATTGTGATTCACGTCCGTGGAAAAATGGCGTAGTACAAAAACCCATGAGATAAATCCACAATGGAATTAATCACGTTCGATAAAAACCCATAAATGTAACCGACTTGTTTGGTACTAGGCGCAAAGATCGCGAATGATACAATTTTATAATGATACTAGCTGCCCGGCGCAACTTCGTTCGCGTGGTGCTTACCCTACACTATTTAAAACATCCAGGGAGATAATTCTACTGTACGTGTGTATGTCACTGAACTCCTCCTATGCGGCTGGACCGATTTGAATGTTTTTTTTTTTGTTTGCGTTTAGGTGTCGCCCTGGATGGTTAAGATTCACAAATCAGCCTGGCAGGTGGCGCTGCAGTTGGTATCTAGGTTATATTATCGACTGCAGCGCCATCTGCCGAGCAGATTTGTGAATCTAAACCATCCAGGGCGCCACCCAAACGCATACAAAAAAAAACATGCAAGTCGGTACACACGTAAAGTAGAATTTTATATATAAAGATTAGCTGGATAAGCAAGTGGCAAGTGGCAAGTGGCAAGTGACAAGTTAATGACCCTCATTGAGCAATGAACTTGGAAGCAAACACTTGAGTAAAATATTGAGAGTTGAAACATTACACGTTGTATATAAACGGTTGATTTACCCGACAAATAAATAAATATATATAAAAAGGAAGTTATTTAGTGCTATAGTTTTTCAAGTCAATTTATTACATTTTCACACCACAACGCGTTAGATCTAGACGTGTTTGTCAATTTGTGCGCCGACAGCCAAATCCCAGCATATCTCATTCAAAGAATAAGCATTAGACAAAATTTATCGTGTGGAAAAATAACAGAATACATTATTATGTACGTATTGAGAATGCTCACGACGCGCGACGTCTATCAGACAGGTTGACAACCGACATATAATGTACATACTTCAGTCATAGACATATAAAAAAATCAAGACGGGTGACACCTGATAAGAAAGTGAAGGAAAACATTTCGTACGTGTGCGTGAGTAAAATCAGTACTGGCCCAAGCAGGCACAAATGGTACTGAGCCGTATTGTCACTGTCAACGTCTCAATACGGAATGACAACCGATCGGCTTCCTATGGTGTTTATATGTGTGTGACGCCATGTATTTTCAAGAACGCCGGCTTCCTATTACTTGCTTCACTTAAGAACACAGACCGTTCCGTCTTTCATTTTTTCATGGTCTGAGACTACAGATATATTTGTATATAAAATATGGTGTTGTGACTTGATAACTTGAACTTTCCAGCAAAGATTTCATCTCGTTTAAAGACAATTTTTAGAAGCGACTTAGCTAATTGAAATACGAGTTTGCTCCGGGGCGTCGCTTCACGGTGCTTCTACCTAATTATCAGTCTTATTTTTAAGTAAACTTTTTAATTTTATAGAAGAAAATGAAACATAATTTTCTTGAAACACTGAACAAACTAGTTTTGGCTGGACCTGTTAAAAAGTAGGTACTGTTTACACATCTCCCTATATAAAATGAATACCACTAACTTGGGAATATATCATACATAATAGATATAAAGATACGCTGCAACTTTTGTGGGTAGCCAAGTTTCCTAAGGAAGTTCAAAATACTTTTCAGACTAATTAATATTAATGGCGTCAAACTTAGGGAGCACGTTAGATTTCATCACTTTTTAGGGTTCCGTAGCCAAATGGCAAAAAACGGAACCCTTATAGATTCGTCATGTCTGTCCGTCTGTCTATCTGCCTGTCTGTCCGCTGTGTAATAAAACCCATAATTGTGGGTTTTATTAATGTTATAAATGGGTGGGATAGGTCTTCAAAAATTATATTGAGGTTTCTAATATCATTTTTTTCTAAACTGAATAGTTTGCGCGAGAGACACTTCCAAAGTGGTAAAATGTGTGTCCCCCCCCCTGTAACTTCTAAAATAAGAGAATGATAAATTTATAAAAAATATATGATGTACATTCCACCGAAAATTGGTTTGAACGAGATCTAGTAAGTAGTTTTTTTTAATACGTCATAAATTGAAATTCATATCAAATACTCAGGTCTATACTACCATTTACTTATATACCTACAGGTTTTTACGGAACCCTCGGTGCGCGAGTCTGACTCGCACTTGGCCGGTTTTTTTATAAAAACATGACCTTTTATTCAAAGTTTTTTGGACTTACTTAAATAATACTCTACTAAAATCTTATACTTATTATGCTTTTACGAAATAATTTGCATCTGTAATTGTGCGAGTTTGTTTCCTTGTTATTACAAATATTTTTGGTAAATCAAATTCAAAACGTCACATCTCATTGAATAAGGCAGTTAATAGGTATTAATTAAACAAAAATCTGTATAGTACAACATTCATACAAAATTCACTTCATGGTTCTGGTTCCTTCATGAAGCTATTCGTGTGTAAATTGAAAATGGCATTTGAGTTGGTGCTATTTCTGGAAAGACCGTTGTTGCCGTAATGGACTTAATTAATTCTGTATGATTTATTAGTGATGCCGCGAAGTTCCCACAAAACGTATAAAAGGAGTTTCGCAATTTGTCGAGTTGCTAGCTAAAAAGCCACAAAGGCTTATTGATAAATAAGTCTCGCAAAAGCGACACAAAGCTTAATGATTTTATGGATTATATTTTTATTGCTGTCTTGCAGTTCTTTTATTTTAAGTGAAGCTTAAACCAAAGTAATTAATTTGGTCCGTATTATTTATTAAAAAATAAGAAAAAACCGTAAGTTTTAAAAATATAACGCGACAGTCGTAAATAATCCTTAAGTCTTAAATCCAGAGTTCAAATTAAATTGTTTCAATCACTATTCATGTCGCCGCAGTGCCGGTCGATTATCACGGCATGCGGCAATCAACGACGTCATCCATCGGGCTTTCGCTACTGTTCACGTGCCGGCCATCTTAGAGCCGAACGGTATAGCACGTGACGATGGTAAGAGGCCCGACGGAATGAAGTTGTTACCCTAGTGTCATGGAAAACCTCTAGTGTGGGACGCCACATGCGTCGATCCTGTAGCACATTCCCACCTAGAGTCGTCGACATCCAGGGTGACGGGCGCAGCGGCGACTGCCGCGGAAAGCTTAAAACGGCAAGTATGCGGCCATTGGTGACAGCTACATATTTGCGCCATTTGGCGTAGAAACTCTAGGACCGTGGGGCCCAGAGGCTCATAAATTGTTCAACTACCTATCGACGCGCCTAGTAGAAATATCCGGAGACCAAAGGGCTGGCTCGTACCTCGGTCAGAGGATAAACCTAGTTGTCCGGCGAGGTAACGTAGCCAGTCTTTTGGGCACCCTACCCATCGACAGCGACCTAAATTCCGTGTTTTATTCATAATCTTGTAAGTGTAAATATTTTTATAATTAATTTTTATTATTATTCTTTCCATTGTTTTTTGTTACTTATTTAATTTTAGTTTTAATTATTTTACTTTTATCTGTTACATAAATCACTATTCAAAATTAACATAGGTTTTGTTTGACATCAAACGGACCTTGTCAGGAGAGTAAGGATAGTTTTTTTTACTGCGGCGTCACGTTAAAAAGATTCAATAATACTTCAGCTAGGTCTTCGAGATGAGTATTCTTTATCATATCATCATCAGTCACAGACTGAACGTGATGCACTTGATGCTAAATGAAGAATGCCAATGGTAATTACCAATATCAATTGCAAATGTGTGACTTTAAAAAAACCTGGTTCTCATATTTTCAACTCAAGTGTCTAACCAGCCAGATGACCTACCACGGCTACCACCTACCAGTATACGATTTCAATATTATCTATTACAAAAAAAGGATTAAAATACACCATTCCATCGTGATCTTTTAAAAGAAACAAATTGCTTTTAAATGAAATATTAATTTATTCAAAAAGGCATTTATAAAAAGTTTGGTGAACGCAAAGTTTTTGTGGCGCTTTCGCCAGCTCAAACTTAGCAATTACTCTTAGAAAATCGACTTTTATTTCTACGATCTCCAACTAAGCAGAGCTTGTACTATGGAATCCACATATAACTGATAAAAGTATATCCGTTATCTATACTACTTTTGTTTTTGCAAATACTTACTTAATATATAATGGTGCATCTATGCTTGGCGAACCGAGCACGAGCCGAGCAAACTGCGAGCACGATTCGCGTAGCGTGGACGGGCTTGCGAGCCTCGAACGAGCTCGATTGTCAGTTTTTTCGCTTACAAAGAGATTCGCATCGTGTTCGTTGTAGGATCGTTGGAGGTTCGTTCGTGGCTCGGCTCGTGCTCGATTCGCATAGCATGGACGCACCATAACGGTAACACGTAAAAAAGGTTTTTTTAAGTTTTCATATAGGAGGTAATGTCCAGAAATACTGAAACGATTCTGAAAATTCATTCACTAATAGGAAGCTACATTATTTCTGAGTGATACAGGCTATTTTACACGGGGAACGGAGGTGTACTAACACGGAAGTCCATAGAAGTTTCTGCTCAGTCGTACACTCCTGGCGGAGTGGTCGTGGTTATGGATCGTGAGGTGAGTTTGCTTCGGCTTTTGCGAGACTTCTCAATCTTTCTCTATTCGTGGCACTGCGTCTACATTACACTAAGAGAACACGTGTAAAGGATTTTAAGAGCTGCCCATCTTGTGGGTTGTCGGCTGCGGGAACGTTGACCTTCTACTCTTCCTCGTACCACCAATTGTTCCAATGAGGTTTCGTTGCAGATGATATGTCCAAACATCCATGATATGTCCGTAGCAGTAAATAACACGTATTGCACATACAGGCTACAATATAGCACTAACAAGCGTCCGCCGGACACACCCCTCCGTCACACAATGTCACTTAATGCAATTGTATATCATTTGTTTCAAAACAAGTTTACTTCGACAGACTATATTAATTGATGTTGCTGTTATTATGACATTAAGTGATATAATGACGCCATTAAGTGGTAATAGAGTAATCATGTTGCTTGAAGAGCCGGTAACCGATGGGTAAGATTATAAGGCGATATACATTATGAGCTATTATAGTTATTTTTTATTTCTAAGGCAGACTTAAGTAAGTCATGCTCACTTTAAGGCCTTTGCTTGCGGCGGCGTCGTGTGACGGGTCGCTCACTTCCCTCCAATATGGCGAGGAGGGCGATTGCTGCCACACGCGTCATACTTGTGAACAGGTGCTGCTTGTCTGGTCTGCTTAAGTTTGCTATTTATTTACTTATTAAATATTTATTCAGTCTACTTTGTAATTTTGCCGCCGCGCCGGGGCACGCAATTGTTTTCAGTGCGATTAGAATGTAAATATTATGTAATGAATCTAAGCCTGTTTTGAAAAGAGTAATTGCTGAGTTTATTGCCGGCTCTTCTCAGCAAATGCAACCTTCCGAACCGGTATTAGAGTATTAGAGTCAGACTTTTCATAAGTGCCTGCGAAGGTCTATTTGAATAAATGATTTTGAATTTTGAATTTTGAGCTGTCATCGCAAAACCAAAAGAAAAAAAGAGTCAAACCTACACAGAGACGCAGGTCTAACGCTGATTCAATGAGCCATTTAGTACCTAGGGTGCATCCATTAATCACGTGAGTCCCGAATAGGGGGGAGGGGGTTCGGATAATATCACGAAAAATCACGGTAGGGGGGGTGGGGGTCTTGAGGCATATCACATGTATTTTTTTTTATACGCCCACGCAAATCTTACCACACTAACTGCTGAGGAACACGATGCTTGTCTTCACCATTGAAGTCAGCCAAGTAAACTCATGGTGATTCTATTACATGTTTTTTTTTTATTGTTTCGCAACTTACAATTCCAATGACAATAGAAAAAAGCTTTCGGAATTTCGATTTAACCTATATTCCACTGTCAACGAAAATAAACAAAATATGTCATTGCAAATAAAAAGCCTTTCCACGAATAGTTTCATTCG
This sequence comes from Achlya flavicornis, assembly GCA_947623365.1. Lineage (NCBI taxonomy): Eukaryota > Metazoa > Arthropoda > Insecta > Lepidoptera > Drepanidae > Achlya > Achlya flavicornis. The sequence continues at coordinate 17,983,851 of OX392471.1, read as the reverse complement.
TTTTTCGACTCAGAAGTATTTGTATTTTGGATACAGATCCAATTCGAAATAGTCTTTCAAGTTCAACTTTGACTTTTAAAGAACTGCGGCTATATTAAGCTACTCTGCGAGTCTGCACTCTACTGTCTTCAATTCAAAATTTTAAATCATTTATTCAAATAGACCTTCGCATGCACTTATGAGAAGTCTGACTCTAATACCGGTTCGGAAGGTTGCATTTGCTGATTCACTAGTCAAATATTGTGGAGCGAAGAGTAACACTGTTTGTTTTATCATTAAACTATGACTTTTCGTAACATGTGAATTGGTAACGCTCACTCTTCAATCTTCCGAACCTAACACTTCTGTCTGCGAAGTATTTATACATAAAACATAATTTATCAAGATTGAGCAAGACATTTGATATGGCAGGCGTCCCGTTGCCTCAATCAATAGTCCGGGGTTCTTTTTATAGCCTATAAAAAATTACTGTAGGTTTCATTCCTGAAGAGGTAAAGATGGGGGCGCGAGTGAAACCGTGGGGAGAAGTTCTAGTATTCTATAAAACTAAAATACTGGACAGGTTTATTTCAGCGCAGATATGAGTCATTCTGTATCAATATTGTTTTGACGAAATATTTTGCTAACTGAAACCCGCTTTTCATTGAATTCTTCAGAACATTTTTTATACGAGAGCAAGCGGATTCATTGAACAATTCACTGCGAACAAATACATTTTCGGTATTTTTCAATTAAGAAAAATCTGTGCAAACAAAAATAGCGTTATATGTATTTTGAATAAACAAATTGCACCGTTGTTCAAGCAATTATTTTTTGTAAAATAATTGCTTGAACATCGTATTATTTGTAGAATAATTGCTTGAACCAATGAATATGTATAACGTAACCTTGCTAAGTTTCTTGCCTGTTCTTCTCGGTTGAAGGCCGACTTACGAACTGGCGGTAACTTCAGTAGCTTTGACCTTCATAGGTAAATTGAATAAATGGCTTTGACTTTGAATAAAAATCCTTTGTTTTCGTGGTACAAAGGCCTAATATATAAATATATTAGTTGAGATAGTACCCTCTTACTCATAAAACGTTATTCAACTAATATACTCTTTAAAGGGTCACGTAAATACCGTCACTCTATTGTCATTGTCAAATAATGTGACATTATTTACGTGACCATTTTAATCAGTATATTAGTTAAATAGCACTTTATGAGTAAGGGGGTTAGTGAATAGTGTAGTACAGTCAGTATCGCAACTTTGGAGAAATTCAAGTAACAAGAAATAAAATATTTGCATGAAATGTAACATCGTCAAAGTGAGACATGAAAATCCACGCTCTTTGACACGGTAGCGTACTAAACACAACAAACATCCGAAATGGAGGCAGCGCCGCGGCGCGCCGCCACACGCGTCGCCGACTGTCGCCCAGTGTCACCGCACAATACGGCAGCGGAATTGAAGTAACATTTTACGTGTCTGATTACCTTTTTATGAATTTTTTAATACATTTTAAGCTCGAGTGTGTTGAGTATGTATTGTGTTACGCGTTGCTTATTTTGTGTCATATGTACCTACGAATGAGTTCAAAATACTTAGGACCATTATCCAGTGGGCGTAAGTCTCAGTACGAGATATTTAGAATATAAATCTCAGCTTACCATATCAGAACGTTAAGATATATTTCTTTATTAAATTTGAAAAGCATTGTCTCCGTCTCTCGGGTACATTACCAACCCAAGAATCCTACAGGAGTCTATCTAAACATATTTCAAAATTCAAGGTTGAAATTGAGATCACTTTACAAAAGTGTCAAAATCTTTCCACGAAAAAAGGATAAGAGCTCTACACATGCAAATTATCCAAATGACTTTTTCTGGTTCTACTCCGTTTCAACTCGCTCGAGGTTCGGGAGGTTTTGCATTCAAATGAGCACCTACCACATTTATTATGTTAATAGGTACCTCGTGAGTCGTCTTAAACACATTAAAGTTGTAAGCCTTCACTGGCATTCTTTAATTTATGGATTATTATGTTAAGAGCTTTGTTGAAAATACATTTCTTATGTCAGAAATCAACAAGAAGATAGTCGATCCACCTGATGGTAAGTGGTCAAGGTCACCTATGGACATAAGCAATTATTATTATCTGTATCTGTGTAATAAGTTACCCTGTGTAGTAAGTACGTCGACATGATTTCATTTTTTTTATTGAAATACAAATTATTTTGTAAAAATTAATTGTTTATTTCAATTTTCTCCCTTTCTCTACGTAGTCTTTTATTTCTTACTAGCGAACTGCCCCGGCTTCGCATTTTGATATATCTCGTAAAGTTTAGTCAGCGTAAGCAAAGAAAGCGCAAAAAATTCTTATGTGTTTACGAAACTTTGACTTTTTTTATATGTTCTGTATACATAACATAGATATTTTACATATATATAAACCTTCCTGGGAAAACTATCTAACTCATAGTGAAAACATCAAAATCCGTTGCGTGGTTTAGAATGAGTTAGCGAACAAAAAGACAGACAGAAGAGGAAAGCGACTTCAATTTATACTATGTAGTGATGGTGAAGTTGAGCGTGTCCGCTGGGAGTCCTGAACTCTTGATCGAATACGTGTCAATCGTTGGCAATTCTCACGATGTTTGTGGGTATACTACGAGGAACTAACATGTGCTCACTTAAAGTTATTGCATCTGGTACCTTGGATAGTTGGTTCCGTTCACATTTGTTTATTTTTAACGTTTCACGTTAGCACATTTAAACTAAAACAAGTTCATGAGCCATCAGCAAATAAAGACGATCCTGATTGAGACGAAACGAAACAGCGGAGTGTGAGGCAGAACTTACATAATACCTGCGTAGTACTTTAGGGTCGGCAAAGCGCGAGTGATACCCCTGGCGTCCATAGGCTACGATAACCGCTTACCATCAGGCAGGCCGTATGCCGTTAGTTATATAATAAAGACCTGGTTGGTTCAAAGCGTAAATAAAGTACAAAAGCACAAAAAATATTCTTCGGTTCGAAATTGTTTACATCGAATGCAGACAGGAATCTCAAAAAAAATTGAACTCAACAACTATTCCAACAATTTTAAAGCGCGAGTAATAATTAAATCAATTTACTCATTAAAAATTCCCGACGTGGCGTGCGTCAAAGTACTGTAACGTATTTGTAGCATAAGCGATGCGAAGCGACACGACGCGCAATAAACGACGTGCTTCATACAAGCTGACGCGAATTAACAACGACAACCCTTTTTGAGTTTTATTTATTAACAATATAACTTGGTTATTGATGTTCTATTATTTTCACCAATATTTTCGTTTATACATCAAAATCATAGAGTAAGAATATTAATAGAGTGATAGAGTTAACAACATGTGCTCGTGATAAGCGTAAGCAGTTTGCATTCAAAGATATATCCTACACACTAGTTTATTTTCCGTCAGAAAAATGACAATATTAGTTCCTTGCCATTTCAAACTATGAACCATGGACGTATAAAAAAATCAGGACGTAGTGTCGCCCTATAAACGAGTGAAGCACCAAAAGGAAGCCGGGCGGCGTTCTTGTAAATGCATGGCCTCACACACACACATATACACCATAGGAAGCCGATCGGTTGTCATTCCACATTGAGACGTTGACAGTGACAATAAGGCTCAGTACCACGCATACGTAGGAAATTTCACTTCATTTTCGCTTGACACTCCGTCTTGAATTTTCTGTACGTGCTACGAAAACGCGCAGTTCGTTTCAATAAGGCAGCGTTTGCACATGCCCGTACTCACAGTACAGTCGCTGTATTAATATTCTATATCTATGATCAAAATGTTTTATATTGTAACACAGCATCTTTTGATATCTATTATAATAGTAAGTAACAATGAATTACAATGTCCAGCCGTTTGAAGCGGCTCCATCCCACTACCGCGCGTCATTTCAATCGTGTGATCTTATTCATCTTTATTAAATTCCGTGATTTCCATTGAAAACTCGACTGAAGCCCTGTAATGGAATACCCTTGTTTCATGGCGAGAAGGGGGTGCTGCCGGGGCCCGGGGTGAGGGGCGAACAGGGGTGGCAACACATAAATATTAGTTTCCTTAGAATTTTTGTATGAGTTCAGGTTGGTTGGTGGAGGTCCTATTGTTATTTTGTAAAGAACAGGAAAATGCGGCAACCTCTCTTAGATCGCTCTTTATAGAACACGATTATAATTAGTAGGTTCCATTTTGATTAAAATTCCAACGTGTCGAGCCACGAACGAACCTACAACGAGCACGATGCGAATCCCTTTATTCGTGAAAAAGCTGACAATCGCGCTCGTTCGAGGCTCGCAAGCCCGTCCACGCTACGCGAATCGTGCTCGCGGTGTGCTCGTTCGAGGCTCGGCTCGTGCTCTCCGTAATATGTTTTCTCCGTTTTTTACACAGTACATACATTACCTCTTACCTCATTGTTGTCATGTGTTTTGAATATAAAACAACAAAGGAAAACCGGTTTTGAATCAATCCTGTTTTGGAGGAGAAAACCGGGGATTATGAAATAGCGATTTCGTCAAATTTTAATAGGTACAATCGGCGAGATACGCCAGGCACAGCGCGACAGCAATAGATATGTTAAAAACCTATTTTCCAAATTTCTTGCAGCCATCCTTTCCTCTTAAGTTTCACCTGTTGCATGCCGTAGCTACTTTTAATGACGGGAATACTACTCATATTTGTTATGTTTGTTGAGTCACTAGAAATATTATGTGGTAGTTTTTCCAAAGACAAAGTCTTAAATTTAGAATAAGAGAGTGTTTCTATGCTCTGTTGAGAGTACTTAAATAAATACTTATGTACATAAAGGTTGAAGATAAAGGTTGCGTCAACCTGTGTCAAAATATTTACTATTTAACCTGTACGTCAGTTTCGCCCAATTTCGTCAAAAGCTGGGTTAAAATGACATACGATAGGGTAATGCAACTTCGCGTTAGGTGGTTAAAACTAACCCAGGTCGAGGCAAGGGAGCCTTAATGTACTAGGTCCCTAATTTGAATAAACGGCTTTGACTTTCAAAACGAATAGGTTATTAAATTAAACCTTGACTGACGTTCTTTAGAGAGTATTTGTAACGTAACTCAAAATGACTGTTTTCAATTTAAAAAAAACAATTTGATATTTCTCAGGAGTTTCTTAAGGCAAACAACAATGATTGCATTGTTAATAACGTTATCGAACATAAGTGCATGTAGTAGCGATTAATAAACCGTTTTATATGAAACATGACGATAAACAAGTAATAGGTCGTAAAGTGACGGGTTACAGCTTACATGTCAACACGTTTATGAGGAGTCCATTAATTAATGAACGCTTTATTTCAACCCATACAACACGGTATCTATAAACTAATATTTATTATACAAATTTATATTAACGTAAAGAGTCATCATCAGCCTATAATGTCCCACTGTTGAGCACGGCCTCCTTTCACAAATGAGGGTGAATGGGACTGGGCGATACTCCACCACGCGTGCCCACTGTGGATTGGTGGAGGTAGGCTAGTGGTCAACCTATTGTTGGAATGTTTCAAGCCGCCTAGGAGGCATCCAACTACCTTAACGACTATCACAATAATGTGATAACCGGGACGAAAGGCTTTACGTGCCTTCCGAAGCACGGAAACGCTCGATTTGAAATACCACTAGGCGGTCACCAATCCAGGTACCGACCATGACAGACGTAGCTTAACTTTGGTTGACGTGAGTCAGTGCGTACTTAATGCGTTTTACAGTTGCACGTATGTGATTTGTAATATGTGCGAGTAAGATGGATATAGTAAACATATACAAAGGCCATGAGCTCATACCTTGAAAATATAGCAATATAAAAAAATAACAATGCTTAGAGTTGGGTTCCCACGGTACGCGTTTTCACGGATGCACGCAACCATTTCACAAGCGAAGTTATCCTTTATTATAAAATAAAATCTCCCGCCGCGTCTGTCTATCTGTCTGGATGCGATAAACTCAAAAACTATTGAAAGGATTTTCATACGGCTTTCAATTGATTAATGAGGAAGGTTTCGCGTAAATTAGCCGAAATATGAAGATTATTGTTGAAGATGTCGGAAAAAAATAAGCTGCACTAGTATCGTATATTTTATTATTGATGTCTTCTTTGGTTTTGGAGACACACGTCCTTTTATTTCGACATTTATGATGTCAGAAATACGGTGTAAATTATCTTGTGAAATAGACTGTAAAATTCTACTATTAATATCAGCCAAAAAAGCAATATTTGGAATGCAAAATTCAAAAGTATGAGATACCTTTTTTTTAAACCGGTTTCTCAATCATATGAACTGAGTCCACCTGTCTTATCCGCATCCGAAACCCTTCAATACAGAGTGGTCACTGATCTTATTAAGTAGTAAAAAAAAAATTTTTTTTCTATGACTAAAATTTTCTCCTTGCACTATAGATACTAACAATTTTAGTTACTCTAAACTACTCTACTCTCACAATTAATAGCATTTAACTTTGATTGCTTTTATACTGAACAATGGAAAATGTGCGAGTACCTATGTTTCTAGACTAATATTATTTTAAATTTGAATTTGATATTTTATTAGGAAATTAAAACGACTACTGTATTTATTTTAAATTAGTATCGTAATGTTTATAAAGCTAAATGTGCTCGATTGACGTATAAATAAAAATATAAAGATCTTCGTGAAAAGGGAGTGTTATACCAACAAAAATATCAAAGAAATTTAGTAGGTAAGGCACGCCGAACTTAATGATTTCGTTTATAAAGCAAATCTGCTTAATTACTTTTTTTTGGAAACTCGCGGACTTGAGATCACTCTATGGTGTAACTATATTAGAAGCATAGTTATCATTGATGTGATGACTTCTATGTTTACAAACAATAATCTATGCAGTTACGTGACTTCTTCGTTGTCAATAAAATTAAATAAATATAAATTGTCTCTCAACGCTACTGCCGTCGGAGTAAAGTGGTTTTTAAATTAAATACAGTTAGAAGGGAAGATTACAAAGCTACCGTATTAAAAAGCCAACATTGTGCTTGTGCCGAGAGTGGCTTCTCGACGACAGACAGACTGAATGGTCTACATCATCAACTTTTCTATTCCTCTCGCGAAGTCTGGCGTCAACCACAACCTGACATTCTCCTTTGTTTATTGCAGCTGTAATTAAAGTTCTGCATTCTAACTAGGAACGAGAAAAACCTTTACTCTTTGTTCTTGCTTACTTACTTATTAATTATTTAATTTAACATAATGTTCACTCGTATTATTATCATAAACATTAATTTTGTTCCAAAATTTCTGCACGATAACAAACCCAATCCTCGATGCTTATAAATTAATAAAAACATATTCCAAACCGATTACAGATACCAATTCCCGTTTCTCCAAACTCAACTTTAGAGCACCGGTAACAAGGTTCGTTATCAATAATCTTGTTTGTTTCAGAAATTGGAAATAGATAAGTGGATAACAGGTTGTTTTACAACATCGGATAAGGATCGATAATTCAAGAGCCGATAATGGATATCTATACGATATTATCTTAATATATGACTTGCAATTATCGCCACTACATAATATTGCATTATCCAATTTGCCGTTGTGTTTGATACAAGATTTAAGATTACATGTTTCCTAATAACATAAGCTGAATGTATTCAAAAGCAGCGGTCGTGGTGCAGCATGACTATTAGCCGTTCCTAATCGACTACCACCGATGAGGCCGGTACCTGCATGGGTGACCGCCTTTTGTTATTTCAACTCGAGCGTTTTCTGTGCTTCGGAAGACATGTAAAAAGACGCCTAGGAGGCCCTCAAAGCCGGGACGGCCTCCTAGGCGTCTTGAAAATTCCAACAGTAGGTTGAACACTAGCCTACCTGTACAAATCCGCGGTGGGCATGCGTGGTGGAGTATCTTCTCATTCTCTTTCGTACTAATTTGTGAAAGACCACTGCTGATCACAGGCCTGTGCTCAGCAGTGGGACATTATAGGCTGATGATGATGATGATTCAATAGCAAATTATTAATAAACAAGGTAGCGACTGTATTTCAGAACTTCGAAATTTGAAACATTGATCGACTGTACTGCGAATGAAAAATATGCGAAATAGTTTATCGCAATAGCATACTTTCGCACTATCGTATTTCGAACTTATGAACATTCGAGCTAGAGTTTTTTGCAATAGCATACATTCAACCAACGTTTTTCGAACTCACGAACATTCGCAGTACAGTCGATCAATTTTTCAAATTTCGAAGTTCTGAAATACAGTCATACAGCCATGTAATATAATATGAAAGCAAATAAAATAAAATGAATGAATTCGTGCAGCTAAATTGTATTAATAAAGAAAACCGTTTAATATTTTCCATTTGTGTAAAGCACCGCCAAGTTAGCATGAACTTGGCTGTAAAATGTGATATTTAAAGTGAGGCCAAGGTGAGTATCGTAATATCAGTTGTTCAGAAAATCATAACAGTAGTATAGAAACTGCGACTTGGCCATTATGTACTAGAAGTAACAAATAGATCTCAGCCAAAATGGACACAAATTATATTGAAAATCATTATTAGCTTAGGACAGGAATAATTTCAACACTCAACCACCACAAATATACAAGGCACAGATAAGTCCTATTGTACTAATTACCAGATATTCTTTTTGTTTCAAATCAAATACAGTTAATAAAACAATACTTTCTTCACAATTGCATTCATAAATGGAGTTGCATTTTCGTCATTACCTTCCATGACGTTAAAAACTAACCGTTATCAATGGCAATATTCGCAATTAAAATACAGAGGCGTTATCACTTAAAAAAAGGAGGCGTGAATACACATCGCGTCGACCAATGTGCTACGTGCGCACAAAGGCAGGATGTAAATACAGGAATAATTGGAATTTTTGCTCCAATTGTTCCCGTCGGTATTAGTTTAGAGTGTATACGGCGTAGACTGGAAACTATTTAGTCGGCTGGTGATTGCTTCGGTGTGTGTAATTTTGCGCTCGCGCTAACTCGTGCGGAGAGGGGTGAAGTGATTTATGTGCAATTATAGCATGATTGCATTTGCAGAGAGTAAAATCTACTTAGTAACCTCAGACCAAGAAAAAATGAAAGACGGAACGGTCTGTATTCTCAGTGACGCAAGTAATAGAAAGCCGGCGGTCTTGTAAATACATGGCCTCACACACATATATGTCGGAGAGTTAGATCTTTGGTCGGACTCAGTTGGATTATGATATTATTGTGGTACAAGGTTTGGGTGAAATAGTAGCAACACTGATTTGACTTTAACGTAAATAACAGACTTAATGAGAGTATGCGTAAAAAGTAAGAATACTGATTTGAATATAACGTGAATAACAGAGTTAATAAGGGGATGCGTATTGCTTTTGGGACAGTTAGTTTATCACAAGCTCTCGAGCTGTACACATCTCAATGCAATCGTTGTTACACCCGGTTCTTAAGCCTATACTTATTTAAGAGTGTACAATTGTGTGAAGTGATTATTTAATTGTAATATTACGATAATAAACACATTGGGCCCGTGAGGAGTTTGTTGCGTCGCTTCTTCTCCTCATACGAGACTTTTACGAAGCGATGGTATAACGTTGTTTTATTGCCTGCACTGCGCCCACCGAATCCTGATACCACCGAACCCTAATCGTGGTCTTTGTATCGCTTGGCTGTCGCTGACTCCGACATATAGATCATAGGAAGCCGATCGGTTGCCATTCTGTATTGAGATGTTGACAGTGACAATAAGGCTCAGTACCATTTGTGCCTGCTTGAGCCAGTAGTGATTTTACTCACGCACACGTAGGATTTTTTTTGCTTCACTTTCTTGTAAGGTGACACTCCGTCTTGTTTGTTTATATGTCTATGTTAGTAACTTTATATATTTTTAAAGCTACCTATTAACAGTCAGTCGAATCGTACAATCAATTCGAAGTTTTTGGGTAAGGAAAACATAGAACACAAGATACTTACAGGTTACAGTAGGTAGTGTATTCCGGCAAATGCATTTGAGAACTAGTTCCCTTTTAGGCTTTGTGTGCTTACCACCTTCGGCCACATGATTGCTACCAATATTTAAATTGTGGTCAGACGCAAACCAAGGGAAAAGTATAACAGAGTTCAATTCAAAATACCACACAATAAATTAAAACAAAAAGGCTGGGGAAATTGTTTAGGCTACATTAGGATGTATTGTATTATTGGTATGACATTATGACTGGAGATAAGCCTCGCTAAACCTTGTCATAAGGAGTCATAGAGACACAGGACTTCAAGTTGAGAGATCTATTGAATGAAAGTACAATAAAGAGAAACCGCCGTGTTTTTCCCAATGGAGTACAGCATGGGGTTCTTCAAAAAGGGTGTGAAGCGGTTTCTTCAGGGTCGGCAACGCGCGAGTGATACCCATGGTGTTGCAATCGTCTATAGGCTACGGTAACTGCTTACCATCCGGCGGGCCGTATGCTTGTTAACCACCTAAGTGGTATAAAAAAAAAGTAATATTTGTTTGAAAAAATGAAGGTAATTATTATATAGACGAAGTGGGCATGTAGTACATTCCACGTAATATTGATAACGGAACCATTGTTTGTAAGAGATAACTACAATATAGATACACCATTTTTAGGGTTCCGTAGCCAAATGGCAAAAAACGGAACCCTTATAGATTCGTCATGTCTGTCTGTCTGTCTGTCCGTCCGTATTTCACAGCCACTTTTTTCCGAAACTATAAGAACTATAATGTTGAAACTTGGTAAGTAGATGTATTCTGTGAACCGCATTAAGATTTTCACACAAAAATATAAAAAAAACAATACATTTTGGGTGTTCCCCATACTTAGAACTGAAACTCCATTTTTTTTTATAAAGCCCATATTTTTTGGGTTTCTATGGATAGGTCTTCAAAAATGATATTGAGGTTTCTAATATTTTTTTTTTCTAAACTGAATGGTTTGCGCGAGAGACACTTTCAAAGTGGTAAAATGTGTGTTCCCCCCTGTAACTTCTAAAATAAGAGAATAATTAAACTAAAAAAAATATATGATGTACATTACCATGCAAACTTCCACCGAAAATTGGTTTGAACGAGATCTAGTAAGTAGTTTTTTATAATACGTCATAAATTGAAATTCATATCAAATACTCAGGTCTGGTCTACCATTTACTTATATACCTACAGGTTTGTACGGAACCCTCGTTGCGCGAGTCTGACTCGCACTTGGCAGGTTTTTGTATTTAGTTATTTATACATGGGATATTTATTATTCAGTAGCAGTGTTTTGGTACAGAAACACTCATGTATACCTTTATTTATTGGACAATCTTTGAATTGCCATAAAGCTACAGTTTGGTAGAGTTTTTTGAGAGCATTATGTTTTGCCCCCACTAAAAAATGTTCAGTTAGAGGATAAAAGGGGAAATACAATTGGATTGTAAGGAGCATTAATTGAATTTCTTGAACGCAACAACACATTACCTATATTATAGTTTCCATTCAGACCACGACACGACCACGACCAGACATATGAATTCATTCGCGTGAACTCCTACTAACTATACCCTATTCTACCCTACCCTACCCTACCCTACCCTACCCTACCCTACCCTACCCTGCCCTACCCTACTACCCTACCCTATCCTACCCTACCCTACCATACCCTACCATCGCCACTTTCTTAATTTTTTCTTTCATAAGAACCTTCTCCTGACAAAATCAAACACAACAAAAAAAGAATTATCGAAATCGGTCCAGCCGTTCACGCGTGATGGCGTGACCAAGGGAAATAGGGATTCATTTTTATATATATAGATAGATAATCATCTAATAGACTCATGGAACGTTCTTCCTATTTGACAACTAGGTTGGCCAATATTTGAAGCCTTTGAAACCTCTCCATATATCGCCCGTGTCTAACCCGATATAAATACGCAAACATTTGTCCAGCACACACAGTAGCTACACACTCATCTACGGAAGTTACGGCCAACACTTCATGCCGTGTGCTCTATCTAGGAAAAATATTTGACCAGTTTAATTTGCTTGAGTTAGGGTCAGCTGAAAATTAATTAGTTTTACCTTACACTTTGCAATTCTGGTATTTATCTTACGCTGAACGGTTTACTTTTTGAGTAATAATTAACTGAACATTTATTTACAAAGTTAGGGTGCCTTACTATTATTATTTATTAATTCAGTCACAGGGGTTTCCTAGTATAATTTTGTATGATGGCATTTTGGTGAAGGAGAGCCTGACTGGCTACAAGACCTAGGGTAGAAACATCAAGGCAATGTGTGCTTATGTAAGACTATGTTATTATAAACATAGGCATATCACAAGCTCGCTACAGTGACCGCGTAAGTGTGCTAAGGCAAAGTCTCCTGCTAGCTTGCAATCAATCTAAATAATGGCATTGAATGGCTCTGGGTATCTGTATTACAGTTTATACGCATATAAGAATAACAATTCAAACATGCACATATAACTGACATATATCCAAAGGTGTATTAACATTGTGTACGACTGTTTAGGTCACTAAGTATAATTTTAGATGCCCTCCCCCTCCCGTGGGGGTGGCGCCCTATCCTGTCATCCCTCGTCATGGTTAATGAGATTATGACACGTCCATGTACACCGCCGTTAAAGTAAAAGGTTAATTTTGAACATGTTCTATTCGCAGGCTGTTTGTGGCGACTCTGTAATGTGACAAGGGGCTCTAAGGTTTAGTTTTATAACTGTCAATCAGGTGGCTTCGGGTTAAGTTAAATACATTATCTATTTCCATAACATTTTTATGTTCATCATTTCAGCCTATTGCAGTCCACTGCTGGACGTAAGCCTCCCCCAGGGTTCGCCACATGGCCCGATCTCCCGTTTTCGCCATCCAGTCACCACCAGCCACTTTTTTCAGGTCGTCGGTCCATCTGGCCGGAGGGCGTCCTACACTACGCTTGCCGAGTCGTGGTCTCCACTCGAGAACCCGTCTACTCCACCGATCATCGGTTCTGCGACAGATGTCACCAGCCCACTGCCACTTCTGTACTACGTCAGTGACTTTGGTTTTTTGTCGAATAATCTCGTTCCGGACTTTGTCCCTTAACGAGATTCCGAGCATACCCCTTTCCATAGCTCGCTGTGTGACGTGTAGTCGGTGGGCTAGTTTCACTGTCAGGTTCCACGTCTCGGCTCCGTATGTCTTTTTCTGTCTGTTTTTATGTTACATTTATGAAAAACCCGTGCGGTTTTTATGAAAATTGGCAGAGGCAGTGTTGAACTGTGAAATTAATATATGATGATTACATCCTGTGGTCCTTACTAGTTATATTATTACTTAGTGATGATTAATAATTAAAGTTCTTATTATCAATATAAAGATAAGTAACATAATTCACAAGGATAACAAATAAAATCCCAGAATAATTGTGTGGTTATTCACTAATATTATTGTCAAGATTTCCGCTCAGATAGCGTAATATGGACATAGCTCACGGCGTCTTTCAGGCCTATTGTGTGTATTACACGGTACCTGGAGGGCGGGACGGGTCGGGTGGGACCATTGTTTGCGGGCTGCACTTCCTTTATAAGCGGGACACTGAATATTGCATATATCCAGAAACACTGCAAGTATTGCATTAAGTTACTGCGATGCATAGGACTATTTGGGAGTTATGCCAACCCAATATTCTAACATAATAAAAAAAATATCGTAAGTTAATCAAATTCGTACATTAAATAATTTTAGAAATGAAAGTGGTTTGTATTATTATGAGCATAGATCCCAAAACAGCTGTTTTAAAAAGTTTGTCTGTTTGTTTGTTTGTTCAACCATTACTCAACAATTAATAGACTAATGGCGATGAAATTTGGCATGCAGATAGCCTATGGTATGAAATAGGCTATATACTAGTTTTATTTCGGAAACGATTAAATAAATGCTATTTCGGAATCGATTTTTTTTTAGGTTTAGATGTTTGCCAATCACGCCACAACGGCAGAACATATTTTGATGTAATTTAGCACACATATAGAATATGTTTGGGATTAACAAATAGGATACTTTTTATTTCGGGCAAACAATAGGTCCCTCGACACCGCGGATGAGTTGAAAATAGTTGCAACTATAAAACAAAAACATCGTTGGTATATTCAGATCAAGATAATAATCTATGTATGGACAATTGAGGGCTAACCCTTTTAAAAAAACTACGCCACGTATTACGTTACATTATCGGCAAATCGCTGTCTCGCTAACCGGTCAGTCGCGACCCCTGCCTTACGACTACTCTCGTGGCTTATTTGAGATAGGGACGTCATTGTTGCTAAATGCTAAGGCTGCTTTTCCACCAGAGATGTGCTATGCAGCTATGTTGCGAGGATGTGATAGCTAAGCTGTGAAACTATGTGACCGTTTTCACTGATACTAAGCTATGTAGCTGCGCGAGTAAGATGTGCTATGAAGATGCGCCGCCGTAAAGTAGCTGTGCGAGGAAGATGCACAGCTCGAGCTATGCGATGTATCGATAGTAGGGAAGCGGCGAGGGCGGCGCAGTGTGGGGAGAGGCACTCACGCATCCGTAGCACGCATCCATAGCACGCATCCTTCCATATAAAAACATATCTTAGTGGAATCCGTTTCCACCAGTGCTAAATGAATATGATTGGTGGATATCAAACGCATCCACAGCAACGTAGCATAGCACATCACTGGTGGAAAAGCAGCCTAAGCCTTGGAAGCACATTGTCAAGGGAACTTCGGCAAGCGTGTGCCGGGGATATAATATGGAATGGTTGCTTGGGCTAATGTATCTTCACATTATCATCTTGCTTGAATAATATTAAGCATGGATCTAGTAAAAGTTATTAATATCTGAAAAAGTTTATTGTAGGAAGTTTTTGTGTTTTAATGCTACCGAGATGGCTGAAAGCCAGTCGAGCAAAATGCAGGTTTTAAATACATCTGTAACTTTCTAACAAATAGAGGCGGGACTATCTTAAAACTTGATTTAGAAATTTTCTGTGTAAGCGAAATCCTTGACTAGGTCATCACTTCTTCTGGAGTTAGACCATGCCCAAATGTAAGCCAATTTAAAATGAAGAAAAAAAATAGATAGAGGGATAATATTAGTAAAAAATGCATTACCTGTATGATTTGGTTCAACCTACGAATAACTTGGCTCGCGGTGAAAAAATAACAAATTGTTATATTAGGACGCGCGTCCCTCGCGAGAACGAACGGGTTAAATTAAAATGTTTGTTTCCAATTTAAATTACTCATAGATAAAGTGTTCGGTAAATTTGGACATATTTGTTTTTCTTTTAGGCATAAAGTATTTGTGAAGAAAAATGCTCGTAAATTTTTCATCAATTAGTAAAACAATACAAGAGCATTTTTCACTTCAGCATTTTCCAATAGCAAAATGAATCTGATACTCACGTGGCTTCCACGCAGCCAATGGAATGTTTTAACGAGTCTGCAAATCGAATGAAGCTCATAGCAAAGCTGATCAAAGGCAGACGTTTTGAGGACCTAAATCTAGCTGGTTATACGTATTGGCTTGATTGGATATTGTTTTTTTTATGTTTTCAACTTTCATTTGATATTGGAAAAAAGTCTGTATAAAAATTATTTTGAATTCATCATTCCTGATACATTTTATCTTCGATCAAAGTAAGGCTCCTGTATAATTTTTATCAAAACCATTTCTGTAGTTTTGCCGCGAATTATTTATACTTTATTTATTTGAATGTAATATTTACAACAAATATACATAATACTAAAAAAAATACGCATCGATTGGACCCAATTATATTTTTATGCCTCTTGCGGTCGAGACCTTGGGACCGTGGGGGTCCGAAGCTCGCCGTTTTGCTCGCACCTTGTCATCAAAATAAATCGAGACCGGAGACCAGCGGGCAGGGAGCTTTTTCCGCCAACGCGTAAGCTTGACTATCCAAAGAGGAAACGCTGCCAGCCTTCTGGGAACCTTGCAGTTAATCGAAAACAGCGGCAGGCTTGAGGAAATTTTCTATATATAGATTGTATTTTGTACATAATAGTTGTAAATAAAAATTATTGTCACATAATACTTTCAATCTGTATTTAGAGAATTTCCTCTAACAGGCTGCAATGGGAACTTCAGCTCGTATTTGTTTACTTTATTATAGTAGTACCCAATTGATATGGCTTACCACAGACGATACATTTTCAAAGCGCGGGAAACGCTATTGGTCGACAGCTGCCGCCATGTTAGCGCAAGCCGTGCGGAGGGGCGTGACTTGCGAGTGAGACGGAACGCACAGCCGCAATGTATTATGAACCTTATCGTAGTGATCTAAGGTTGATTGTAAGTTTAAAGCATTCTTTCTTTAATCTTCGGGGGCATACTTTCTTTCTGTGCGAACGAAAATTCACGACGCGCCTTATTAGTTGGGTACTACTGTACACTGCAATATGCATAATCTCATTCGTTTGAGAAACAGCCTACAACTGCTAATGAATGATGATTTATATATCACAATGTAAATATTTCTCAAGAAACAATCTTGGCTGAAGTAACAAGCTGAACGATTCCGGATTATGAAGGTATTGAAACGGCGATGGAATTCAATCGACAACAACTTGAAACTTTCTCCATTGTGGATAGTTTTGAAGATTATAAAACTTGTATACCTCGGCACAAAGTTCGCTGAAGCTGAAGGTTTCAGTGCAATTAATGACACAACTTGGTACCTCTTTAGATTTATTTTTATATTGGCACTTGAACTTGCCCTTTTAACTTTCAAAAAGTGAGAGGTGAGAAGGTAATCGCAAAGTTTCTTACAAGAAAGATACCTACTCCATGTTTTTACGCGTGTTGGGAGCACTTTTTTGTAGAATTTAGTTGGATTACCACCTACAAGTTTTTATGGTAGTTCACCTACTAGATTTTTAAAGAAATATTAACCGCGTGCACATTTGATATCGTCATTAATTATAGCCATATTTTTTTCTAGTGTATCTCTGGTAGCTGACCGACAGCTATAAATAAATAATGAAAATTATTGCTTAATCTTACGTCTTTAATAACTGTAAAAGGGATTGGTCCTCGTCCCGGTACGATTCGACGGGTATACGTTTGTCAGGGACCATTACTTTTATCGGAAGTTGGCATTAACCTTAACATTGGAGGCCACGAGGGCCTCGACTTAGTTGGCAGCGGAATCGAATCGATACACCGACGCAATGCGGTCACCCACCGAACATTTAGCACCAGGGTGCGGGGACTATCAGTATCTGTATTCTGAATTTGTGTTTTTGTTAAAGGAAACCATGTGAGGAAACTAGTCCACGGTGGCAGTGTACTATGTAGTACTTATCTAACTGGCTGCCACCGTCCGTTTGAAAAACGATCAGTTGTACTTGAGAGCCAGGGCCTACTACTTCGGCTTTGGTAAATAAGGAAAAGTTGGACAAAAAAAATACTAAATTACAATGACACATGTAAGTTTCTCATCCGAAGGGAATATGGGTCGTATACACACACACACACACACCTAAAATTACTATATACAACATCGGTAACCATTGAGCTGTTATTACTATAGAGAAGGAAGATAAGGTCAACTAAAGTTCTCTTTATCGCTGAAAATCAATAATCAGTCGCCTAGCAGACAGTAGAAACACGTACGGTAGCGCTATCAGAAAGCTTTTAGGAGTAGTTTCAAGGCGTTTACGCGTTTCGTTCATCGTTCTTAAACATCAACTGTGGCCGGATGGCCTCTCTTGAACGGAACATAGTTGTGTTGTGTGTCGTCTTCTCTATACGTAGTAATAATAACTCAATATGTCAGTAACATAATTACCACTAACAAATTCATGCCGATAATTTTCACAGGCCGCACGTGACGTCACGTGCGGCCTGCGTCACTGCTTCCGCGCGGTTGCAAGCTGCGAGTGAGAGCTAGATTGCTGCGGGTATTGCCAACAGTTCATATTATAAAACCAAATTATCACCAATGGCGATGAACCTATTGAAAAAAAAGAATACACCCTGTTAGTCTAACGTGCTATAACAATACTTCGGCTTGTTATTTTTGTTGCAGTTTTATTTTCATCGCTCATTATTACACTGACTTGATTTACAGACTTGATCTTAATTTATATCTCGTTCTATAAGACAGGCCTGAATCTGTGTTACGATACTATATATTACCTATATTTATCATACCGTAATCCTTTGGGCTTAAGAAGCCTTTCTTATTGCTCGTAAAATAAAAACCAGTAAAGTGCGAGGTGAGCTCGCGCACTGTGGGTTCCGCAGTATGATAAAAATAGATAAAAAATATTAAAACTATGTAAATTTTGTACAATTTCGCAAACTAGAAACTAATACATTAGTGTCTACTAACTAATTAAAATTTACTAAGTATACTAATAACTAGACTAGAATATTTTATGTAATATAATGTATTTTCTATATCTTAGTATTTTGTTATTTGTTGTTTTTCTGTGGAGTTGATCGCTTTAATCGTTTTCACGAAATTTGAGGCTCGTATATGTATATGTAACAAGGATCCCTTGTTGAAACAATAAAACTTTAATAATGGTTATAGATTCGAGGATTTTTGGAATGGGTGGGCTTAATTCATATGGAACCTTACAGCAGCAGCGTTTATTAATTTATCAAAATGATAGTAAAATTAACATGAGTTTTTGAGTTAACCATACAATAATAATAATAAAAAAAACCTCCTAACTTAATATATATAACGCCCTTACTCATAAAGCGCTATTTAACTAATATACGTTCGTAAATAATGTCACATTATTTGACAATGACAATAGAGTGACTTTATATAAGTGACCCTTTAAACAGTATATTAGTTAAATACCGTTTTATGAGTAGATAATCTAAATACTATGCCAAAATTATGCACTAAAGACTTTACCAAACCACCATTTCAGTTAGAAACAACATGATGACTTTTCATAACTCATTTACATAATCCTATTGCTTGAATGATATTCCGTAGTGTGCCCAGAGACCACACACTAACTGTTCCAACTGCTGGAAACTGAAGCAAGGAACTTTAATTGCGTCGGAGGCTCGGAGCAGACTCGCACTGTTTACTCGTCCTATACATAACTAAGTGCATGTGTCAACTTCTATAATTATGTTACTTGTTTTGAGATTAATGAGGAAATTATTTGAGCTCGAAGATACTTTTAATGTCATGTTACATAAGGTTTAATTTTATACTTTTTATTTATCTTGCTTTCCATACATAGATAATGTAACATAATCTTTTAAATACGACGATATCGGGAAACTTTCTTACGGCCCGTCTGATGGTAAGCGGTTACCGTAGCCATAAGGACGCTTGCAACACACGAGGCATCACTCACGCGTTACCGACCCTTCCTTCCTCCCCCATGTGCTCTGGCGACCTTACTCACGCGCAGGAAGACAACTTTACACAATATAAAGTTATTTGGCTGCGGTATTCTGTAAGGTGGAGGTACTTCCCCAGTCGAGCTGCTCTTTGAGCGAATATACGCTACGCTCTACCTCTCTTAAATTATTGCTATGCAGACAGGGCCGGATCGGGCATAAACCAACGGGTGGTAACTCACCCAAATGTAGTGTTAAGCTTTCTACAAATACCTAAATCGTGCCGCAAAATTAGGTTCCTCTGTTTGTCTGTCATATTACACTGATTGCTTAATAATCGAGGATTGTTCTCAATGTTCGTTAATTCTATATTAATTGCTATAGATGTTATGTTACTTCTTTACTAATATTATAAAGCTGAAGAGTTAGTATGTTTGTACTTTAGTATGCCATAGAATCTGCTACTAACAGTCCGATTTAAAAAATATATTATTACTTATATTGTAGGCTAGCATTTATAAATTTAAATATAATGCAAGTGAAACTAAAGGGCATAGCTTGTAATGATTATATCTCAAAAAGTATGTGTGTACATAAATTTAAGGCATTTTTTTCTTTTATAATCAAATTTTTATTGTAATGTAAAAGTACGCCTTTCGAACAAAAATAATTTTATATTTTATCATTTAATTAACATAAAACTTGCCGTCAATCGGAAGCAGCGGCAGGCTTGAGGAGTTTTTCTATATATAGATTGTATTTTGTACTTTGTTGTAAATAAAGATTTGTCAGTCTTTTATAAAAGTCATAAATAAAGATTATTATCTTATTTTTTTTTTGTTTCAATATTTCATTGTGAAAGAAATTATCTAAGCCTAGAGAGTCATTTATTTCTGATAAAATTGTGTCTACGAGAATGGCTACGGCTACACCTCCCGTGGCTACGACGTAGCACCTATAAATAGGCCTACGACGATATAGGCATGTTTTGTTTATTCATCGGGCTTCGATTGACCCGGACATATTTACATAAATCATTTATTTATTCTTTCGATAACTATTAATCTATGGCAGTATTTTTTGTGTCAAATATTAGTCTCATTAATCACATTATAAATTAACTAAGTTTCAAGTAAAATTAAACAGCTTTCTATTTAATCTATTTAATAATACTACATAGTGTTTAAATTTGACTGCTTTTGTAATTTATTATAATATGTATTGGCTTTTAATTTGTTATTGTCGCATTTGTTGTTTTATTTTAAGCGTAACACAGTAATTGGATAACAACTGGCTAATGGCCGACGATTTAAACAATTACAATGTAATTAGAATGTATCGAGTTCGGCGGAGGGTCTTACTGCCCTGTGTCTTGGAAGTAAATAGTAGGAATTAACTCCGCACAATAACAGAGTAAAAGGACTACTACTATGCTCCAACTGTGTGATTTTTTTACTTCTTTAGCCGACTTCAAAAAAAGGAGGAGGTTCTCTATTCGGTTGTATTTTTTTTTTATATTTGTTACCTCATAACTCCGTCATTTATTAACCGATTTGGAAAATTCTTTTTTTTACTGGAAGGGCACACTTCCCGTTTGGTCCCATTGTCGTCAGATCAGGATTTGATTACTTCTTAGTGTACTTTGAAGTCGGTTTAAGTTTTTTGTAAAACAGTCCAATTATCATTTTTAGTCTCGAATATATTCAATTAATTTCAAGATTTGTCACCGAGGATTTTGTCACGATATCAGTAACAATTGTGGACAACATTAATAAACTATTTCCATACCGATATTTCGTGCTTGACCACTATCCCGTCTGATAGTAGCTACACTATGGGTGTGACCACGCGTACCCTTAAGATGCCTGTTCACTCTGGCCATGAATAAACCTATGTTGTATATGGAAACACGTTGTCCGAGAGAGAATTCCACAACTTGACCGTGCATATAAGGAAAGAGGAAGCGAAACGTTTGATACAGCAAGAAGGAATGTCGACGACAAAGCGGTAGAGACCCTCTCGACACTTAGTGGTCCGATAGAAGAACGGGGATGGAGACACAAGATTATTGAGTTCTTGATCGCATTTTCCGTGCAATGACGCCGCTTATCCAGGATTTACAGTTTCTTACTCGTCAGGCAGCTATCGTCAATTATCCTTCGAGCGCGCTATCTAACGAGTCCAAAGTGACAAGTTGATATTTGGCTGAGTCATCCCACAGATGAGAACAGTACCCCATGCAAGGTCGAGCTTGAGCTTTGTATAGATTTAGAACCTGTTCCTTTGTGAATTACCGTCTCATGTATTCTGGTTTCCAAGTTTTTTGGCAACAGTATGCCTTTGCCTCGATGGACCGTCCGAAATTAAGGTTGGAGGAAAAATTGAGACCCAAATGATCTATGTAGTTGAATATTGGTACGGATACGTCATAAAATGCGGTAGTCAGGTGGAATAGACATGCCTGAGTATTTACTTAGGCATATCAATTTTCCATTCCTGTTTTAGAGCATATTTGCGGGAAGCCACTCAGATACAATTTGCAGAGCCGAGTTTAACCTCATAACCATACTCTCTTTGAGAGACTCTGTGTATCGCATACAGGTTGTTGTGAACCAGTTGGACCCAACGAAGGTCAGGTCAGTGCCGCGAGGTGACCCGGAGCGGGGCACATACAAACTAAAGTTTCCGCTTAAAAATTAAGGTGAATTTGTTTTTAAGGTTCGATGATGATGTATTGTGTTTTATTAGTGTTCTAATAATATATTAAGAAAGCAACGGCTAAAACAACATTTAAGAATTATGAATAAATATCTTTTAAAAATACATAATTTATCTATCACAATTATGTATTTTAAAAGCACAATTTGAGAACTACACGTTTTTTAGGGTTCCGTAGCCAAATGGCAAAAAACGGAACCCTTATAGATTCGTCATGTCTGTCTGTCTGTCAGTCTGTCTGTCCGTGTATGTCACAGCCATTTATTTCCGAAACTATAATGTTGAAACTTGGTAAGTAGATGTATTCTGTGAACTGCATTAAGATTTTTATACAAAAATAGAAAAAAAACAAAAAAATTTGGGGGTTCCCCATACTTAGAACTGAAACTCAATTTTTTTTTTTCATCAAACCCATAAGTGTGGGTAGGTCTTCAAAAATGATATTGAGGTTTCTAATATCATTTTTTTCTAAACTGAATAGTTTGCGCGAGAGGCACTTCCAAAGTGGTAAATGTGTGTCCCCCCCCCCTGTAACTTCTAAAATAAGAGAATGATAAATCTATAAAAAATATATGATGTACATTACGGTGAAAACTTCCACCGAAAATTGGTTTGAACGAGATCTAGTAAGTAGTTTTTTTTTAATAGGTCATAAATTGAAATTAATATCAAATACTCAGGTCTATACTACCATTTACTTATATACCTACAGGTTTGTACGGAACCCTCGGTGCGCGAGTCTGACTCGCACTTGGCCGGTTTTTATTTTATAATGGCTTTCCTAGTGAGTGCTTTGAGGCAGGTAGCTATCATAGAGATAGAATATTTATAGAGCGACTATACTAGAGTATGTGCTTTGAGCACGCGTATGTGCAACGCTGCCTTGAAATGAACCGCGTGTTCATAGTTTGAACTAAATACCAATTTCTCGTTTTTTACCGATACTTTTACTGAGAGCAAATAACAAGGAACTAGTATCGTCATTTTATCTGACAGTAAATCAACTAGTGCACGATATGAATGCATCTATTTGAAAATTGCTCGCAAAAGGTTGTTGCTAACGCTATCATCATCATCATTAGCCTATAATGTCCCACTGCTGAGCACAGGCCTCCTTTCACCAATCAGGTTGAAAGGGAATGGGCAGATACTCCACCACGCATGGCCACTGCGGATCGGTCAACCTACTGTTGGATTTTCCAAGCCGCCTAGAAGGCCTCCAAATAGCTTAACAAATATCACAATTAAGTGAGACCAACGGTTTTACGTGCCTTCCGAAGCACGGAAACGCTCGATTTGAAATACCACTAGGCGGTCACCCATCCAGGTATCGCCCACGACGGTGGTAGCTTAACTTGCCGATCGATTAAGAACGGCTTATCATGCTACAGCACGAGCGCTTCAACTTTAAGTAAATGATGTTGCATGTTGTTTTTGCAACTGTGTTTATTTTGGAGTAGGTAACCTGGGTGGAAATGTAAGTTTCCAGACGTGAATTATATGTACTGTGTACTAGTTGAGAAGGAGAGCAGTAAACCAGCAATACATTCTGATGGCGTGTGGCTGAGTTAGCTACGAGACGTGCCTGTAGCTGTACTGCCGAGGACAATGCTACAGAGACAATGCGAAGAGAATGTGTCGCTACGTGCCGCTATCAACTATCTGAGCTTATATCTATTTATAACTTGAATGTTTACTACCAATAGTATATTGTCGAGAATATATAGGGTGATGGGAAGATGGGTGCAAAGCTGTAAGGCGATGATAGTATAGATCATTTAGACCCTTTTTAGCCATGGTTGTCTAAGACGAAGTGTGAATTTTTTTTTTTACCAATCTTTTCTGGTTTTTGGCTCAAAACTCCGAAACTTATCCGTTAATTGATAATTATAGCCAGTTTGGATGATGTGTGAATTCTTTTTCATATTATTTATTTAAAATAATCTGTAAGCAATCCAAACAAACATGTGTGTCATCAGTTTTTAGTTACAGTAAAGATTGGTAAAAAAAAAATTTCACACTTCGTCTTAGACAACCATGGCTAAAAAGGGTCTAAATGATCTATACTATCATCGCCTTACAGCTTTGCACCCATCTTCCAGTCACCCTGTATAAAACTTAAAACAAGGCTAAGTTAAGCTTGTTTTTTTTAAAGAATATTTGTATCCAAGTGTTTGAGGAAACCATAAAAAAATTACAATTAACTTTTCAACCTCTTCTCTTTAGATGTGATACGCGAACAAAACCCCACTTTACATGTAACAATTTTATTCAATAACCCCCTTACTCATAAAGCGCTATTTAACTAATATACTGATTAAATGGTCACGTAAATAATGTCACATTATTTGACAATGACAATAGAGTGACGTTATTTACGCGACCCTTTAAACAGTATATTAGTTAAATAACGTTTTATGAGTAAGGGGGTAAGTGTTTTCGTACTAAATAAATACGATGAACCTAAGTTTTTTTTTTTTAATTAAATTTTTACTATATATTTTTTTTCAGAAAATCCCACTGTTTTCCAGTCTCAGTCCTTTACATACTGTATATCTACGTAGGAGTATATATATATATAACATAAGTAGTTTATCTATATACGTAAGAGTATGTATAGTTCATCTGACTTTAAAGTGAGTAGATATTACGTGAATACCAGTATTTTGTTATTGGTTGTTATTTTTGAAACGAGATTTTAATTTAGCTGTTTCCGTTCCATTCGCTCTGTGGCGCTCCGTGTCGTACAAAGTGAACTATTTCATTCCAAATGAAAATCAGAAAAGCTATTTGTACAGAACAGCTTTTGGGACCGTGACGACTGTTATTCTGAATTACTGTGCGATGCAATTTTCATTTCAAAGAACTCACGACATATTATGGATTTCGATAAAATTGTACACAGTGATTTTTATATTTTTTTTTTTTAATTTATTGTAGGAAGACCAATAGATGTACAATAACAAACTTAATGTATCATCATCATCATCATGAGCCTATAATGTCCCACTGCTGAGCACAGGCCTCCTTTAACAAATCAGGGTGAAAGGGAATGGGCAGATACTCCACCACGCGTGCCCACTGCGGATCGGTGGAGGTAGGCTAGTGGTCAACCTACTGTTGGAGTTTTCAAGCCGCCTAGAAGGCCTCCAACTAGCTTAACGACTATCACAATTAAGTGATAACCGGACCTACGGCTTTACGTGCCATCCGAAGCACGGAAACGCTCGATATGAAATACCACTAGGGGGTCACTCATCCAGGTACCGACCACGACGGTGGTAGCTTAACTTGCCGATCGATTAAGAACGGCTTATCATGCTACACCACGAGCGCTTCAACTTAAAGTATATGAATAGTTATTGGGAAGCCAATAACAGATATTCACGGATATATAAGCTAGTATAAGATATCTGTGACCACTTACGTAACACACATTTAACATAATATGGAAATATTAGTAACATATTATTAATACAATATTAACGTCAAACAATGACAAATAATACATATTGAAATACAATTCACACGCACGAGATTAATAAAATACTGGCTGGTGACATCGCAGCAATGACGCGTCAAGAGGCAACATACAATGGTCACTTTCGCAATAATTAATGGTAGCTACTTAAAGTACCACTAATTTGGACAAAACGTTCCACCCGTTTCGGAGATTAGCCGGAACAAACAAACATACTGACAGGTTTTTTGCTAGAAGTACTTTAACTAACAAACTAATTAGTATTGCATGTTTTTCACTCCCCTTCAACCATGCGGCACTGTACACAAGTCAGAGAACTCCCCGGATGTGCGTATTGGATGAGCACATCTTGATCTGACGCGCCCTGTTTACACAAAGACACAAAGTAAACATGTGTCAAATATGTTTGACATCTCTGTTTATTTGTCACACTTTGGTGTTTTTACTGCGAGATGCTCTTTTACATTTAAGTCTAAGGTTTAATGTTTTTGACGATGTAGCTCATACATATGTACTCAAGGTAAGTCAGTTTAATTGAAGCCTTAGAAGGGCGCGAAGATCAAAGCTGCTGAAGTGACCACTGGTTTGGAAGTCAGCTTTCAACTGAGAAGAACCGGCAAGAATGAAAAGCTGAACTTGAAAAGAAGTGATCTTTAAAGCAGCTTTCGTTGCTTAAACTTTATTTTTATTTTTATATTCTTCTGGTAAATATTTTTCTCCGGATATCTGGTTCAGAGTATTACTGCCCTGAGGCGAGCTGAAGACAGAGTGGTATGGAGCAACTGGTGAACCCTCGGTGAATGCATGCATGACCATTAGTAATGAATAAAACGAAGAAGAAATAATAAAATAGGCATTAAAATCCAACAGAGTAAAACGACCGTGACCGGACTTGATATTATGTCTTTTCAATAACGCGCAGTCAATTGATGACTATTAATTTATTATGATTATTGTAAAGTCTTATTCAATTCTAAGGCTAATAGTTATAATGACTGAAGTTTTTAGATTATTAGACAATTCTATTCTATTCTTGAAAAGTCATAAAAATAGAAAGTAAATTGTTCCCATTTGACGAGTTCCATAAATAATTTCAAATCGTTTCTAAGAACTCTGGGATTTTATTAAATTCTTGGAAAATTTCAGGACTAAAAACTCCGGAAGCTACGGAGGCTTCAAAAGACAGTCGACCGGCACGGCGGCGGCGGCGGCGGCGCGGCGACAGTGCCTCGCAGGGGAAGGGGTGGTGGGGACGATTAATCAGATTAATTCAATTACATCGGGACACTTCGAGCTTCGACTGAAATGTCATTGGTAACGTTTAGCGCGAATCTATTTACTTTAAGTAAAAAGAATGTCTATGATAGAAACGCTTAGCTATTTGCGTCATCGATTTTTTATAAACGTGTTATTAATAGATAAGTGAAATTTTATTATTTAGTTAGACTATACTGGGTAAATAAATTAGGTAAAGTACACATTTTCAAAGCACGGGAAATGCAGCTATCGTGACTTGCGAGTGAGACGGAACTAACAGCTGCAGTGTAGGTATTATGAACCTTATAGTAGTGATCTAAGGTTGATTGTAAGTTTGAGGCATTCTTTCGGGCCATACTTTCTTTTCTGTGAGAACGACGATTCACGACGTGCCTTATCAGTTGGGTACTACTGTACTCAAAAAATCATACAAAATTTTTGTATCGCAAGTTTATTGATTTAAAATCATAACATGACACCGTGAGGTCAATGTGGCTCATTATCATTTTGCAACCCTTGCTAATGTAAAGTAAAAAGCACTAGAGCGTCATAAGCTGCATTAAGAAACTAAAAGTCAAATTAATGTATAAACTGCCTCAGAAGACGGGTGCTATTTTATTTTAGCTTATGTTAAAAGAACGTCGCTATGTTTTATATTAGATATGCATTTAATTGGATTGTTAGTAATGTCGCGGTCTAGCGGATAAGCCTCTGGTCATATTGCGAAAGTTGTTTTAATTAGTATAGAAGTTCTATTATTTTAAATAACAATATAGAATAGCAATATGTATAGTAATGAAAATGATGAAAATGTATTTATCTAAAGAATGAAATCTATTTATGAGGCGATGATATTTCAGAGTTAGAGAGTTTCAGAGAGTGACGTAGAATTACCATGGCTTGAGTCGTGCAAGCAACGTATTGCGTATAAAGTTTCCTAACTCAAAAGCTAACTCAATAAAACATAATCTATATTACTCGGTGACCTTATAAAAGGCATTATCACATGTTACAGGGTTCAATTTGGAGGTGCTCAACGTGACGCTTCGAGAAAAAGAAATCTATTGTGTTTGATAGCGACGAGTAGACTACACTTAAAACGACTTTTAAGTTCATTTAAAGACCGCGACTACGAAGTGACCTGTCTACAGAAGGTCATTCAACTATCAGACATACGAAGACTAGAGCTATTGGAGATTAAATGGATAAAGTTACTTAAAATCACAGTCGATATATAAAATTGCACATAAAAAGATAACCTGCTTTAAATTTATTTTAAGTGTTTCGTAATTTGATTTCGATAATAAATACATTGTCAATGTCTGAAGAGCAACTATTAGAGGCGAACAATAGAAGGTAGAGAGAGATGCAAAATAGCCTGTCTTTATTTAGTAAAGGAAAATTGCCTGAATGAAGACGTACATGAAATAATTTATCCTCATAAAGGATGAAGCCAAAGGAGTGGCATTGATTTCTTGTGCCACTGCGACACAGATTATTGGTCGATTGTAACAAATGGTGATGAAAATTCATAAATTAGGTATACTGTATTAGATAGGGTAAAACTCGATATCTGTCCTGTGGGTAAAACAAAAGGACGTAATAATAAGACAAGCTTACTGGCAGTAAATAGTAGTAGACACAGAGTGGGATGACATTATAAAAGATAAATAAAAAGCTGCAAGTTGCATCGTCTGTTAACAAACAATATCTTCTATAGATAACAAAGAGAAAATATAATGAAGCTGCCTCATATACTGGAAATCCGGATTAATTGGGATAACTACCAGACCGTCGGTAGATAGACTTGTTGTTAACAAAGGCATCGTTACTGGTTTTACCTACCTAGATCAAAATACTCGTGTAACTAGATTTTTAGCTTGTGTTTGGCCAGAATAGCGTACAACGGAACTAGCTCTCAAATGCAGTATTTGAAATGTACCAGTAGAAAAGAAGAGAAGTATTTTTACCCGACTGACCCGGAAGGAGGGTTATGTTTTTTTATATTATGTATAGGCCTGTTTTTGAGCATAAATTGATCATAGCAAGTGATGATATTGCCGAAGGTCAGAGCTTAAAGGGAACCGGTTTGCAAGAGGAAACTGCTACAACACATAGGCACGCGGTGGTGTGGTAGCCAGCAAAATACATCAAAGTCAAGACGTATTCCCTTAGTGCCTGTCCAGAAGGGGCGAAATCGCCGCGATTCTCTCGCGCGAATGCATTACTCGGTAATAGGGTAATTTCACAAAAGATAATATTAAGTATAGTAGGTGAGAGAAAATTTCTCTTATAGTCAAAGAGATACAGTATGAGGGACGAGTGCTGAGCACAGATAAGCAGTGGTGGGGGCAAGCTCGCGCATTTACGCTTCTGGCCAAATCACAGTAGGCAAATGACTCGCGAGAATCCAATAGACGACGAGCAACGACTGACGAACCAATCGTGTGAAGCTACGCGCTCCCCCCTTCTTCATTCCGCCAAACAGACCGATAAATTAACTACTGCGCTGGTGTCAATCTGTGCTCATGACTCGTGCCCTAGTATCTCTTCTTCTCTTATGATCCTGGCAGAGGGCGTCCACAGAAACTCTCCAACCCGATTATTCTTGAGCTTCGCGCTTGATCTCGCTCCAAGACTTCCCGGTCTTCTTCGCTTCGTCAAGCACAGTGCGTCGCCAGTTTTGTTTGGGACGGCCACGCTTTCGTTTCCCCTGCGGATTCCAGTCCATTGCCTGCTTGGGTATATGGTCGGGGTCCCTTCGGAGAGTGTGGCCAATCCAGTTCCATTTGCGACGCTTGATCTGTTGGTCGATCGGGGCTTCGTGGCAGCGTTCTCGGAGCTCTACGTTCGAGATTTTCTCGGGCCAGTAGATAACGAGAATTTGGCGAAGGCATCGGTTGACAAAAACCTGGAGCTGGTGCGAGATGGCCTTGGTTACCTTCCACGTCTCGCACCCGTACAGAAGTACAGACTTCACGTTGGACCCGAATATCTTGAGCTTAACTCTTCGGGTCAGCTTCCGAGACTGCCATAGTATAGTAGATGATAAATAGTTAAGGACTAGTTCTAGCCGTGTTTGAATAATATCCTAGGATATTTATTTAGTTATGGCAATATTTTTATACAATGTATCTGGATAAACCACGCAGCATGGAATTGTTAAATTAATCTATCGTACTATGCCTTACAAAAAGTGGAAATGGGCAGGTCATATAGCCAGAACACAAGACGCCCGATGGACGAAACGAGTCGTAATATGGAAGGGACAAAATGGCAAAAGGAAAAGAGGAAGACCATCAAGGATATGGGTCGACGACATTAAAGAAACAGCAGGAGATAAATGGCAAATAAAGGCTAGAGACAGAGAGCAATGGAATAAAATGGAGGAGGCCTTTACCCTACAGAGGTGTTCTCATTAATAAAAAGAAAGAAGTATTCTATTAAATAAAAAAAATATGAAAATCGATTGAAATTAATATTGAAAATTAAATAAAATATAATAAAAATATCTCAAATTCATAACTATTCAAATTGTAAAATTATAGTAGGTACATAATTATTATTATTTTCTTATGTTGCATGTAAGAAAAAAAAATTAAAATTGCATGAATTGAGAAATAAAAAGGCTTATTTATTATTTATTTATATTTATTTATTTATTACTATGCCTTACATACCTAATATCGATCTTACGACCATATGGTCTAGTATATACGAGCCCACTTATACTACTATCTTACTTATCCTACTAATGCTGTTAATCGACTGGTTCCTACTAATTCTGTTATTCCAACTTTCCTATTATTCCTACAGATCATCGAGCAGTAAGTAGTTCGCTAGAAATAACTTGCATAGCTATATTGTACACATAGCAAGCGTATCATTACCTGTGATGTAACCCTGGCCAGCCTTCAGCTGAACCACGTCTAAGCCCCTTTTTCACCCTACCTACCAAGCATTAGCTAGGATTTCTTTAAGGTTGATAATCAAACGTTTTCTGTCTTTTATTGTTGTTGTGATGAAAACTGAACTAAGAAGCTCAAACAGATGCATTACAAGGTAAATACTATAACAACAATACTGTAATAATTAATAAAGCTGAAATAGTAGTTTAACGGGAAGGAAGGCCTTTAGACAAACTTTTAACAAAAACAAAATCGTCTATGAAATGGGTTAGGAATATATAAAAAAATAGGTTTCCAACTTTTTTGTACAAACTCTTTTAACATCGGAGAAACAATTATCGAAGGAATATATTTATTACTATAACTTCGGCTCATTCATGATTAAGTTATCATAGATCGTCAATCATTCGATTAAATCTGGAATCTGGGCCAGTGTAATAACGTTTATTTTCTATTAACTGCCGGTTTCTCTACTTTCAATCAATCCTTTATTTATTAGCGATTGTGAATGTATACCTATATTCTGTCTATGAGTCAAATATTATGATGTTGAATATTTAAATCAGGCGTAAGACGATCTAGTCTTGAGACTAGGTATAATACATTTTGAACCCTAACCCGTGTGAAGGCCGGTCGTAGCCGGTAGTAGCTCAGTAGAGAAGTGTCTGGAAGGGGACGGTGTTCGATAATATTCAATAAATCATTTTTGGCCAGATTCAAAGGCAGTTCCCGCATTCACGTCGCCTTCGTTTCGCGCTGTGTTGACTTTACGTACTTACAATAATATATTTGACTTGTAGTTTAACCAAAGATTGTAAGAGCTGAACGCAATGTGATTATAAGCCTTTTTCTTTGACTATAATATTTAACTTGTTTTCCTAAAATATCTGGAAAGGAATGCTTTGTTTCCGAGGCAACAAAATTGTAGCTACCTATATTATTATTTAACAACCTGAGGCATGTAATAGTACATTATGATACATGTGTGCAAAGATGGTCAACACAGACGAGTCGGTTGTAAGCTAAGGAAGCCGAGAGTGTAATGATCACGCGTGTCATACGACGTTTTTCAACCACACAATGAGAACGTCAACAAACATGGCGCGCAGGTTTTTTTTTTGTCAAAATGTTTTATCCTTTTTAATTAATGGAATGCTTCGTCTACACACATATCAGTTGCAGTCAGATACAAACTTTACATAATCGGGATAATATCATAAAACACTAGTGCGGTAATGTAAAGTATAAAGCATCATTTCATAGTAAGCTGTCTTATGACACTAAAATCGGTGAAATAAGAGCAGAGAAGCAGCGGGATTATCGCTTCATGAATAAAAGCCACCTTAGCTATGAAAGGGATTACAAATTAGTTTCACTTTGGTGAGAGAGGGTTTTGAGAGGCAGAGCATAGCGTTTATTCGCTCAAAGAGCATCTCGACTGGGGAAGCACCGCCACCTTACAGAACGCAGCCAAATAACTTTATGTTGTGTAAAGTTGTGTTCCTGCGCGTAAGTAAGGTCGCCAGAGCTCATAGGGGAGGGGGGAAAGGTCGTTAACGCGTGAGCGATGCTTCTTGTGTTGCAAGCGTCCATATGGCTACGGTAACCGCTTACCATCAGGCGGGCCGTATGTTATTATAGTTGTATAAAAAAAAAAAAAGAAGATTGGTCCCTTCTATAATTTTAAGTCTTTATTAAATCTAAACAATAAAGAGCGCCATATTTGGTAACACAAACGAGATATAATAACCCCTTCATATCAATTGCAAAGTGCACAATCAACAGAGTGCATTATTTACAACAAGGTTGATCAACTGCAAATACACAATTCACTAGTCATTTCGAGCATCTGACAGAAATTGAACAATTGAACATGATTGCTGTCAACAAAGTTGACACTATGATAGCTTTTTATTGTACTTTGACCAGTTTTCCCATCCGGCTTCGCATCTGTTAATAAATCAATTACAATAATATTATTTATTTATAAATACGTGAAGAATCTTCGAAGCAAATTGCGCCGCATGGAGAAGTGCTTGATTTAGCATAGCGAAAGTTCTGAGAAGAATATACATTGCGGCCGTGTTTGTACCATATCTTTGACGTAATGTAAATCATTATGGTCCTGACTATCCTTTGGTTTGTTCTCCAGACTTTTAGACCTTTGCCCTTTGGAAGCAGGTTCACCTGTTACCGAGGGCACAAAATTGAAAGCTAATTTCCGATATAACTTGCGGACGTAGGACGTGACTCACGTGACCCTCCAGAGGCAATTTCCTTGATTAGAATACACTCTACATAAACTATACTTGCTGCTCTTAGACGAGACTTATAAATATATTTTGGGATTTTCTTCAAACACGGCTATTTATCCGAACTGCCTCCCTATACAAGATGGTTGTCGACAATCGTCATCGTTAGTAAACGATCAACCTTTGTGTGGGATTGACATAACAGATTGTTAAAAATCATGTGTTATTTCGATTTGAAATGTCAATCCCATACAAAAGTTGATCGTTTACTAACGATGACGATTGTCGATAACCATCTTGTCTACTGTCCCTGTGCTGTTTGTAGTATGGAAACAACGTAAAGGATACTCATATAATAATGATTAGATATTCACGTTCACAACGTCATATTACAAGATCCCAGGGCCTACAGACCTCTCTTATTTTCTCATGGACAAAATGTGTGGAATTGAGTAGTGTTAGTATGTATTTCACACGTATAACAGGTGGAGATTCCGAGATGGCATTATTTCGAAACCTATGTTGGGTTCGTCATGCTGAACAACTTTTACTATAGGACCAAATTTTCTTACAAAATGTCAATCTATCTCGATCATAAATTAAAAAAAGTAAATATTATTTTTTTGAGAATTCAGAGTTGGTCCCATAATAAAAGTTGTTCAGCATGACTTATGCAACATAGGTTTCGAAAATATGCCATCTCAAAATCTCCACCCAGTATAATGCTAGCTTGGGCCGACGGCAATTTCTTATTTTTATTTATATGGACTTGCGTTTGGCCACTGACCCGCCCATAAGGGTTGATGACGAAGCCTAAGATGAAACATGATTACCCAGAAGAAACCTATTCACTCTGACTTTGAAAGTTCCTAGATTGTAAGCGTCAGGAAACACAGACGCCGGAAGCAAGATCCACTCTCTTGCTGTCCGCATTATTAATAAGGATGCAAAATGCTGTGCCCAGGTATCAATCAGGTCTGAAAGGTATGTAAGAATTTTACGTTCTTTACTTAAATTCCTGATAATAATAATTCATACAAATTCTGTTCAAAATTAAAATTATTTGTCAGCGATTGATTAGATGGGATATAATGGTGGACGCATACAGGGAGTTGTGAACCTCTTGGAGCGACGCCAGGGTAGGTCAGGTCAGGTCAGGGTCGCGAGGTGACCCGGAGCGGGGCACATAACTACCAACGAAAACGAATTGGTTTTCACCGTGACGGGTTCGCGTAGGTATAATGTATTGGATTTTAATGTTTCGTTTGGTAAGTTTTCTAATTAGGTATATTGAAATAAAAAGACATACAGGGCAAAAACATCTTTTGATAATAAGTCTTAATTTAGAAATTTTGTAGCACAGCTAAAACTGCGGGGAAAAGCTTACATGTGCAGAATTTTGTATGGAATTTAATAATTACTACGCAGAAATGCTTTTGTTCTTTTTTAAATTCAATAGTAGCGTTTGGCTTTTGACTGTCCCCAAAAGGAGTTATGACGAAGCCGAGGATGTAGCAGGCTCACCCGGAAATTGCCTATTCACTCTGGCTTAGAATTCATCTAAAATGTATGCTAATATGTATGAATTTAATGTATGCTATAATGTATGAAATTATATGTTTTGAAAAGAGTAATTGCTGTGTTTATAGCCGGCTCTTCTCAGCAAATGCAACCTTCCGAACCGGTATTAGAGTATTAGAGTCAGACTTTTCATAAGTGCCTGCGAAGGTCTATTTGAATAAATGATTTTGAATTTTGAAAAGCTGTTTTTCTTTGCGATTTCAAAGTTGGTCCCATAGTAAAAGTTTTATTTTAATATAAGATACAATACGAAAAATGCATAAGTGTGTACGTTGGTTTGTCCTTCCTTGCGCCAATCGAGCAACTGATCGACATGATTTTCAAATGTCAAATTGTCAAATGCTAATGATACATTTATTTTTGTTCATACTCTTAGTGAGCAAAGGGTGCAATGCAAAAGTCATATTATTGCCAATATTACTTTTGAAAACTACGCCTAACATAGTAAATACTTTACTAGGTACTTTTTAGGGTTCCGTAGCCAAATGGCAAAAAACGGAACCCTTATAGATTCGTCATGTCTGTCTGTCTGTCTGTCTGTCTGTCTGTCTGTCCGTCCGTATGTCACAGCCATTTATTTCCGAAATTATAAGAACTATAATGTTGAAACTTGGTAAGTAGATGTATTCTGTGAACGCAATTAAGATTTTCACACAAAAATTGAAAAAAAACATTAAATTTTGGGGGTTCCCCATACTTAGAACTGAAACTCAATTTTTTTTTTTCATCAAACCCATAAGTGTGGGGTGTCTATGGATAGGTCTTCAAAAATGATATTGAGGTTTCTAATATCATTATTTTCTAAACTGAATAGTTTGAGCGAGAGACACTTCCAAAGTGGTAAAATGTGTGTCCCCCCCCCTGTAACTTCTAAAATAAGAGAATGATAAATCTATAAAAAATATATGATGTACATTACGATGCAAACTACCAACGAAAATTGGTTTGAACGAGATCTTTTAAGTAGTTTTTTTTTAATACGTCATAAATTGAAATTCATATCAAATACTCAGGTCTATACTACCATTTACTTATATACCTATAGGTTTGTACGGAACCCTCGGTGCGCGTGTCTGACTCGCACTTGGCCGGTTTTTTTTTGTTGTTTTTATATTATTAACATGATTTTTTTGGTGTATTTTTAACATTTTGTTTATTCTAACATTAAAAAGGTTTTTAAAGTTATAATAAACACTTCGAAATAACATCTTCGAAGGCATTTCGAAGGTTATAGTGTAGGTTAGGTAAGTTGGGTATATTTCAAGTGTGGACGACATATTTTGACACAGATTTTTAGTATTAAGATTTTATTGTTTCGACTAAAAGGAGTAATAATTAAAAAATTTGAATAGGTAGACAAAATATTCTATTATTATACAGGTAATACATTGGTCGCGAATTTAGTTCTTTTATGAAATAGGGTAGTTGCGCTGGTTGGCGACCGATTAGCTGAGTTGCTAACTTTGGTAAGTCACCACATACGCTATATACGCGCAAAATAGTAAGCGCCGATGTAAATGGGTCCCAAGTATAGTCAAGTTTTGAAACAAAGTATAAAACATCACACTTTCATTCATAAATTATGAAAAATTATTGGAAAACCGGAAAAGTACCGAAAGTGTTAGATAGCGACCACCTATTTCAGTTTACGACCACTAAGAATGCTAGATAGCGACCACTATTTTAGAATATAAAAAATAAGTAATAAAACATGTTTTATTGATTTAGAATTTTTTTTTTTTCCCTTTTAAACTAAACATAGTTAAATAAACACAAATAGTATTAAATCATGCTCTCACAGCGACACATTGTGGACGTCCGTCCGTAGGGAATAACAACGAGCGGTGCACACTTGGCAACACTTAAAAGCCAATCTTTAACCCGCTTTTCACCTGCATCCATCCTGCAAGATCTGGTCCTCATGTTTCGATAACGTCACGTCGTCTCTTTTTTTTAATAATGCTGAATTAGCAAACATGCGTACGGCCCGCCTGATGATAAGCAGTTACCATAGCGTATGAACGCTTGCAACACCAGGGCACGGACAGGAAGGCTTGCACTTACTCCTTTGGGAAAACCACGGCGGGGAGCTCATTTCATAGCCTGAGTGCCAACGATAGGATACTCGCCTGCTTCCTTCTCCCTTCGGCACATTACGTGACTATTTAAGGTCCAATGTGAGGATTGACTCCCAGTCGATGGCGAGAGGTAGAAGTAAAGCCCGTAACGCACCTTCCGACCGTCGGAGTCCTACTTATAAGTTGATACCGAACAATCCGAGGGCAAGCGAAGCGGTCGGCTCGCCCTCGGATTGTTCGGTATCGAAATAGGTATTAAGTAAGTAGGTAAATAGGAGTCCGACGGTAGAAGGTGCATTACGGACTCAAGCTGTAGGCATTAGGTCAATAATTCTTCAGAATATTGTCCGTTGTATAAGCGGTAGAACACACATAAGGAGGCAGTTTCTCCTCAGATTAGAGGCCCTAAATCCCTTGTGAGCTCGGGATCGTCAACAATTCTGATGGTACGTCCCTGAACACAGTCTAAACGCCCAAGCTGATATCCAGGACTCCAGGAGCTCCAGCACACAGATGACAGCAGTACTCCATATGGAGCCTTAATTGCGATTTATAAAGTTGAAGTCTTTGCTCCGATGAGATGTACTGCTTCGCTCTATTAAGCATACCGAGGTCTTTGGTTAATAGTTTGACCTTATCGTCTAGATGACAAAGATCCCAGCATCGGGATCCTTGTCATGTCATACTTTATGATTTTCTGGGACGTGTTCTGGAATTGTGGAGCCACAGCAAATAGGGTTTTCTTAGCGGTGAACGCGCAGGCTTGTGTCTTAGTGGGGTTGAAATGGACTAGGTTTCGTTAGTGTACTTTCGATTTCAGACAGAATCCTTCGCGTATATCCTCCTTCTTGGAACGAGCGATATTTGCACAGTCCGTGTAATTATCGTCCCCTGTACTGTCGTCGTTAATAGACAGCATATCATTGATATGCAGGAGGAACAGTGTTGGGGATAACATGGAGCCTTGCGGGACGCCAGCATTCATTAAGTAGCAGATATTCCTCACCCTGAGTCTCAATGGCGAGTGATCAACGGTGTGTGAGATACACTAGAAGGTCAGAAGCCGTGTGAATGTGTCGGAATTCCGTATTGTCGGTCGCTCAACAAATCGTGATCCTCTAGGTATAGGTGCACATGGGTAGTGTTCCACGAGGACGGGCCTTCCATTTTCGAGTAGGAAAGCGAGAAAAGGCGCGTTAGTGACAAAAATCAGGAGCAAACTGTTTCAGCACCATTGACGGTATACCGTCTGGCTACCTCGACATATGGATGTCTACAGAGAGCAATATCTGCTGGACTTCCCGTTGACCATATACCAATCTCCGGCATGGAACTGTCACACTGCGGGATGGTAGGCGGTGTGTCGTCCACAACATCCAAAGTCGAGTAAGAGGCAATGAGAGAGCCTAAAAGGTCAGCCTTTTCCTTAGCACTATGGGCTAAGTTCCCGTCCAGTTTACATAATGGTGGGAGGGACGACTGGCAAAAGTTTCCTTCAACACCTTTGGCAAGAGACCAAAAAGAAGAGAGACTCGTCCGTCTTTCGCTAATTCTGATGACGAAATCGAACTTAGCCCTGGCAAATATTAGCTTACTCTTCCCACTGTCGGTACCGTCGTTCACGGAATCCCATATGCAAGAGTGTATTCCCTGTCCTTCGATGTCATGAAAAGCTTCTTTTAGGTCTTCTTGGGAGTATTGGACAGTCTCTTTATTCCTTTTAGTTACTTACAGATATTTCAAGATGTTCATCTTGAAAAAAAAAACACAATCAGTTAAATAATAAGAATATTGAAACTTCTTAATTTATTTAACTTTTAATTAATCAATTAATCACGTGGTTGAATACTGAACATACTTAAGCAGCTTATTTTAGTTTTCAGCTATCATTCTTTTCGTACTAAATCTTGGTGGTCGCAAACTACCATCGTAATTTTCGAACTGTATCTGTTAGCGACCACCTATTTAGTACAAATGTTTGTGAGTGAATTAGACAAAGTTTTATTATGAAGCCATGTGGTCGTATACTGAAGATATGCATCTTAAGGCTTTAAAAACTCCAAATACTAAACTGTGTAATCATAAATAAAAAATTGAGAATATACTAATCAAAACAAAATAAGACTGTACGAGTCAGAATACGACCACCTGGTCGCTTTCTAACGTATTGATAAAATATTCATTTCAGTAACCGACCACTGGATTTTAGATTAAAATCATAAAAAAAAATACTATAATACAATTAAACAATTGAATTTTGTACATAATTGAAGTACCCATGCATCTAATTTGACTTAAAAACTAATACTAAGTAACAAAACTTGCCTTCGAATGCCGCGCGCCTTGCTATTTTTTTTGCTCTTTCACTGCATGTCCAGACACACTGAATCAACACGTGAACTTAACGTCCTTTTTCTTGTTTTGGGTTCAGTGATTGATATCAAATTTAGTTTTTTTAAATTACATAACTATTAAAATAATATTAAAAGCATTCTTTTCATTTTTATCTCCTAAAGAAAAGTTATTATCTTCAATTAAAGAATCCTAGGCAGGCAAGTGGTCGCCAACCAGAACTGGTCGCGAAACCGGCGCAATGACCCGTCGTTGCGCTGGTTGGCGACCGATTAGCTGAGTTGCTAACTTTGGTAAGTCACCACATACGCTATATACGCGCAAAATAGTAAGCGCCGATGTAAATGGGTCCCAAGTATAGTCAAGTTTTGAAACAAAGTATAAAACATCACACTTTCATTCATAAATTATGAAAAATGATTGGAAAACCGGAAAAGTACCGAAAGTGTTAGATAGCGACCACCTATTTCAGTTTACGACCACTAAGAATGCTAGATAGCGACCACTATTTTAGAATATAAAAAATAAGTAATAAAACATGTTTTATTGATTTAGAATATTATTTTTTTCCCTTTTAAACTAAACATAGTTAAATAAACACAAATAGTATTAAATCATGCTCTCACAGCGACACATTGTGGACGTCCGTCCGTAGGGAATAACAACGAGCGGTGCACACTTGGCAACACTTAAAAGCCAATCTTTAACCCGCTTTTCACCTGCATCCATCCTGCAAGATCTGGTCCTCATGTTTCGATAACGTCACGTCGTCTCTTTTTTTTAATAATGCTGAATTAGCAAACATGCGTACGGCCCGCCTGATGATAAGCAGTTACCATAGCGTATGAACGCTTGCAACACCAGGACACGGACAGGAAGGCTTGCACTTACTCCTTTGGGAAAACCACGGCGGGGAGCTCATTTCATAGCCTGAGTGCCAACGATAGGATACTCGCCTGCTTCCTTCTCCCTTCGGCACATTACGTGACTATTTAAGGTCCAATGTGAGGATTGACTCCCAGTCGATGGCGAGAGGTAGAAGTAAAGCCCGTAACGCACCTTCCGACCGTCGGAGTCCTACTTATAAGTTGATACCGACCAATCCGAGGGCGAGCGAAGCGGTCGGCTCGCCCTCGGATTGTTCGGTATCGAAATAGGTATTAAGTAAGTAGGTAAGTAGGAGTCCGACGGTAGAAGGTGCATTACGGACTCAAGCTGTAGGCATTAGGTCAATAATTCTTCAGAATATTGTCCGTTGTATAAGCGGTAGAACACACATAAGGAGGCAGTTTCTCCTCAGATTAGAGGCCCTAAATCCCTTGTGAGCTCGGGATCGTCAACAATTCTGATGGCACGTCCCTGAACACAGTCTAAACGCCCAAGCTGATATCCAGGACTCCAGGAGCTCCAGCACACAGATGACAGCAGTACTCCATATGGAGCCTTAATTGCGATTTATAAAGTTGAAGTCTTTGCTCCGATGAGATGTACTGCTTCGCTCTATTAAGCATACCGAGGTCTTTGGTTAATAGTTTGACCTTATCGTCTAGATGACAAAGATCCCAGCATCGGGATCCTTGTCATGTCATACTTTATGATTTTCTGGGACGTGTTCTGGAATTGTGGAGCCACAGCAAATAGGGTTTTCTTAGCGGTGAACGCGCAGGCTTGTGTCTTAGTGGGGTTGAAATGGACAAGGTTTCGTTAGTGTACTTTCGATTTCAGACAGAATCCTTCGCGTATATCCTCCTTCTTGGAACGAGCGATATTTGCACAGTCCGTGTAATTATCGTCCCCTGTACTGTCGTCGTTAATAGACAGCATATCATTGATATGCAGGAGGAACAGTGTTGGGGATAACATGGAGCCTTGCGGGACGCCATCATTCATTAAGTAGCAGATATTCCTCACCCTGAGTCTCAATGGCGAGTGATCAACGGTGTGTGAGATACACTAGAAGGTCAGAAGCCGTGTGAATGTGTCGGAATTCCGTATTGTCGGTCGCTCAACAAATCGTGATCCTCTAGGTATAGGTGCACATGGGTAGTGTTCCACGAGGACGGGCCTTCCATTTTCGAGTAGGAAAGCGAGAAAAGGCGCGTTAGTGACAAAAATCAGGAGCAAACTGTTTCAGCACCATTGACGGTATACCGTCTGGCTACCTCGACATATGGATGTCTACAGAGAGCAATATCTGCTGGACTTCCCGTTGACCATATACCAATCTCCGGCATGGAACTGTCACACTGC
This sequence comes from Achlya flavicornis, assembly GCA_947623365.1. Lineage (NCBI taxonomy): Eukaryota > Metazoa > Arthropoda > Insecta > Lepidoptera > Drepanidae > Achlya > Achlya flavicornis. Next base: position 17,942,548 of record OX392471.1, on the reverse strand, counting down.
GGGATGGTAGGCGGTGTGTCGTCCACAACATCCAAAGTCGAGTAAGAGGCAATGAGAGAGCCTAAAAGGTCAGCCTTTTCCTTAGCACTATGGGCTAAGTTCCCGTCCAGTTTACATAATGGTGGGAGGGACGACTGGCAAAAGTTTCCTTCAACACCTTTGGCAAGAGACCAAAAAGAAGAGAGACTCGTCCGTCTTTCGCTAATTCTGATGACGAAATCGAACTTAGCCCTGGCAAATATTAGCTTACTCTTCCCACTGTCGGTACCGTCGTTCACGGAATCCCATATGCAAGAGTGTATTCCCTGTCCTTCGATGTCATGAAAAGCTTCTTTTAGGTCTTCTTGGGAGTATTGGACAGTCTCTTTATTCCTTTTAGTTACTTACAGATATTTCAAGATGTTCATCTTGAAAAAAAAAACACAATCAGTTAAATAATAAGAATATTGAAACTTCTTAATTTATTTAACTTTTAATTAATCAATTTATCACGTGGTTGAATACTGAACATACTTAAGCAGCTTATTTTAGTTTTCAGCTATCATTCTTTTCGTACTAAATCTTGGTGGTCGCAAACTACCATCATAATTTTCGAACTGTATCTGTTAGCGACCACCTATTTAGTACAAATGTTTGTGAGTGAATTAGACAAAGTTTTATTATGAAGCCATGTGGTCGTATACTGAAGATATGCATCTTAAGGCTTTAAAAACTCCAAATACTAAACTGTGTAATCATAAATAAAAAATTGAGAATATACTAATCAAAACAAAATAAGACTGTACGAGTCAGAATACGACCACCTGGTCGCTTTCTAACGTATTGATAAAATATTCATTTCAGTAACCGACCACTGGATTTTAGATTAAAATCATAAAAAAAAATACTATAATACAATTAAACAATTGAATTTTGTACATAATTGAAGTAACCATGCATCTAATTTGACTTAAAAACTAATACTAAGTAACAAAACTTGCCTTCGAATGCCGCGCGCCTTGCTATTTTTTTTGCTCTTTCACTGCATGTCCAGACACACTGAATCAACACGTGAACTTAACGTCCTTTTTCTTGTTTTGGGTTCAGTGATTGATATCAAATTTAGTTTTTTTAAATTACATAACTATTAAAATAATATTAAAAGCATTCTTTTCATTTTTATCTCCTAAAGAAAAGTTATTATCTTCAATTAAAGAATCCTAGGCAGGCAAGTGGTCGCCAACCAGAACTGGTCGCGAAACCGGCGCAATGACCCTATACATAGCTAATCAAGTACCAACCGTTTTTTGATATAAAAAATATACAAATCACAGTTGGCGCAGTTGGTTAAGGTTCACCATACGCGCCGCAGGTCGTGGGTTCGATTCCCACACAGGACATGCATTTGTGTGCATGAACATGTCTGTATGTCCTGAGTCTGGGTGTAATTATGTATATTAAGTATGTATTTACAAACAAAAAGTATGTATATGTATTATATCAGTTATCTGGTTTCCATAGTACAAGCTCTGCTTAGTTTGGGATCAGATGACCGTGTGTGAGAAATGTCCCAGGATATTTATTTATTTATTTATTTATTATTTACATCTATATCGTCAGCCGTAAAAACAGTTCATAATAAATTATTTAATGAAATACCTATAAACAGTAGAAAAACATTGTCGCAAAAGTATAAAAAAATTAAACGGAAATTCGCAACATATAAAAGAACACCAAACCACTAAAGAATAACCAAAAAACTTAATTCTTTTTGAAACGAAACAAAAATATAGGTATTTTTTAATTAGGTACGAAGCCAAAATTAAAACGAACCAAATAAACGCACAACCACAAAACACAAACTTACCTATTTATATCGTACAGGAAAGCAGCAGAGGTTGAAAGATACGAATCGCGCGCGATCCCGAACTAAGACCACCAGAGTAACTTTAACCAGAGTTATCGGGACGCGTACTGTGGGGTTGACGGGCGGCGCGCGAATGGTGGCCAAGAGCAGGCCGCGGGATAAACACGCACCGGTGGCACCGGTCTCTCCAGCGTGGGACTCGGGAGGGGGCGTGAGCCCCACCAAACTGTTGCGTCTGGCACGCGTGCGCACAGCCTCCCGCTGCCTGCTCGACGCGCGCGAGCGGCAAACGCGGGAAATGCGGCAGGTACGGCATTGCAAACATGATTTTCGATCAAATAATACAAAGATGACACATGTGGAGTTTTCTTATTCAGCATATTTTACCACATCATTTAAAAAATTTGCACTTTATTCTCAATATTGTATGTGGAATTGGCTAAAGGTTAACATAGAGTATCCCTTCAGAAAATTACGCTAACGTAACATAATCAGGATCATTAATTTCACTTTAACGTCAAATCAATAATGGTACAATATTGATTATCAGATTATCACGCAAGGCCTATCAATCATAGTGATAGCGAGCTACTTACAGTTCAATCAGTCCTACAATATTTAAACTATTACCCGAAAGGCCTCCGCCCGCCACTGACGCGCCGCGCCACGCCGCCACGCCGCGCCAATTCTCCAAACTAGCTGATATATTATTCACAAACAAAAACAGAACACATTAAGCGACACAAAGTTACGGTTAAGCTAACCTACACTTAAGCCTTCGATAGTTTAAAGTCGTTTCGAATCGCCCCAGTTCATATAATATTAACGCATGCGGTAGGGGGCGCGAGGAAAATTGGGGCAATTTCGCGTTATTGTCCAGTCGTTTGGGCATATTGCCCCATCCTGAATTTTCAATCGAAGTCGACGCTCAAGCTTTTGCCTCAAGAAAGTATCAATGATTGATTGGGGACAGACACGAAGTGGCGTGGTTGATTTGACATGATATTGAAGTTTACAGCTTACACTATATAGTAGCAATAGGTACACACACTATTATTCTTTTTACTGTGAAAAGGAGTGTCATCGTAATTTTGTTATGCACAAAGGATAACTTTCAATTAGGTTTGCCATTTAGTATTTACTTGTTCTAAGCCTGCCGCTGCTTCCGATTAACGGCAAGGTTCGCAGAAGGCTGGCAGTGTTTCAATTAAGAGTTCGGTTCTAAAAGATAGTGACTACAATTCATGATATCAGCCCATGGATGTCCACTGCTGAACATAGGCCTCCCCCATTGATTCCCACTTCGAACGTTTCTGGGCCGCTTGCAACCACCGGTACCCAGCGACTCTGACCAGCCGGGCTATTGCGTATCTTTGGTGGTACCTACTCGTAGCGAACACCATTAATTATTTCATCCAATGACGCGCACGCGATATGACGTGAAGATGACTTTTCTTAGGTCCTGATTGGATGAAATTCTTTGGTGGTTTTCGTTACGATTACCACCAAAGTTACGCGGTAGAGCCCCAGGTCGGTCTACCTGGTGGGAGGACGTCCCGCTCGGCGCGCACCAGTACATGCGTCTCTCGAAAACCTTTCTTCCCCATTGGTAATCGGCTCTTCAAGCAACTACAATTGTTAAGTTATTATTATATATGATTGACATACTCCATAGATTAATAAAATTAGTCGGTAAGGGCGACCGTCCATATTTTATAAGTAATTAAAAATAGATTTTTAAAACTCTCTCATAAATTATGATTACGTAAATCATATGTTTTACTTACAATTTTCATTTATTAGCGATTTTGTTGACGTATAATTGTCGTTTTATTAAGTAGAATTATCAGTAGGTATACGCTAAAAGATATAGGCGTTGTTAGGTCTATGAATCTTGGTATTGTGTTGTGAATTTAATATGTGACGGTTATCACTTTTGTGGTCAAGTGGATTGCCAGGCAGCTTGTCAGCCTCTGGTATGGTAAAAATATGTAATCCTAAAACTAAGAATCTTGTATTGTGACCCTTGCCCATCCCATTCGTCTTTTATCTCCAAGTCTTGACATTCTAAATTTAAATTCAAAACCTACCTGCATACTTCATATATATTTGTAAATACTAGTATTATATATAAACCTATACGTATGTTTTGAGATCTCTAAAACGGAACGAATTTACGATATGGAGGTTTTTGGGGGCGTAAAATCGATCAAGCCAGTTTTCATCTCTGGGAAAACGCGTTACGAGTTTACACGCAGATGGTAAGACCGGTAATTTCACTGCAGCATGTAGGTACGGTGTCGGAATGAAAAGGTTCGTCAGTTTTCAACTTGATTCATTCAACGTATCACGAGCGCATATTACCTTTTGAAACTTAATAGACAGAATACACTGAATTAGAAAAAATAATGATTTAATTGTTTGTTATCAAAGTTCAAAATTATTCAGATCAAAGTTGTTCGACTGTTTATGTTGTCAATAAGATTGTTTTTATTTTATGTTTTGATAAAATAAACCTTCTTGTTGGTTTAACCTGCTATTGTTATTTATGTCAAATTAAAATTTAAAATAGAGCAATGTCATCATTGAAAAAAATAATACTCATATTTTATTTCGCAAAAGCCATATATTGTGTTTGAGGTGATGTAAATATTCGATAGCAAACGTCACATTTATGTAAATGTTAGCAGCACTGTTTCTTCCTGTTAGGAACCTCACTGGTAATATGTTGGTACATATAATAAAATTATTTCTTGCAATCTGGTGCATGCGAAAACCAACTCTAAGGTGACGAACCTTTTCACTCCGCGACTGTACATAAGTGATAGCCCAATGGTCAAATCGTGAGAATTCCGTCTCGTAGGTCGTGGCTTCATCCCCGAACCCTTATAATTTTTGTATTTTTTATTACTTTTTTTATCTTATTCATAGTATAGTTTTCGTATTATTATTATAGACATTCTATCGCACTACGACTTTTTGCAAAAACCATAAGGTACTATATACTTAAAATATATATGGGATTATATACATAAAATTAAAAACCTTATCGGGTTACGATTTCAAACAAATGAAAGTAAAAACAATAATTATGACTAATTTAGTTCTAAGCCATAAACAGAGGCTACCGCTACCTACCCAACAATGTGGCTCGACTCGAAGTCAGTTGACCACAAATTGACCCGACCTGCAGCACTGGATTGTTTGTGGGAATTTCATTCTGTACGGGAAACTGCTTCGCTCGCAACGAATGGGAAAACTGGGATAATTTAGCCTTACAACTCTGGTACCGAATCTTATTAAACTTTTTGTAAACATAAGCTGATGTATTTTTTTTGCTCAAAAGGATTGACTGTAGAAACACATTTCAATTGACGAGAAGAAAGGTAAGGCAGTAAGGTAACAGTGGTATTTTTGCAACTGGAATCTATATATTTTCTTTATCTAAACTAATATTAAAGGTTCGTAAGTTTTATGTAAGTTTTTTTTTTTGTTTTTATTATATTTGTATGGAGGAAGTTCTGTCAATTCTGACCATACCAGTCCCATAAAGTAGGAGGTAATCCCTGGAACTTGTGAATCGAGTCTGAAAATCCTTCGCTAAAAGGAAACTCGATCCTCGAGTGCAATATAAATATTCTATTATTCGAATCGGGAACGCGGGATACAATTAGTTTATTATACTATAAATTAAACAGGAAAGACACAAATTAAAATATATACCTATATATTTATTACAAAGATATTTTTTACATCATATTAAATGGTTCCTTTTCCTGGCAAGGAAAATTTAATTAAATGTAAACCCACTCGAAGAACCGATAAACTTCTTTGGGCGCTTTGAGACCAATAAAAAATCTTCTGTGCAACATTTTAATAACGACTCCCACGCTTACTTGAGTTTTTTCTGAAAGTTTTCTCAGGATGTGTAAGTCTTATTAGGGTCTATATTGAATAAACGATTATTGAAAATAATTTTTTTTTCAATGGCCAGATAAGCGGTAATAATTTTAAATTAGAACAGGTGCATGTCCAAGTCTGCTATTATAAATCAAAAATGTTACTCTGACATGATTCCATTACGAATCCATTGCTTTTGAGCTAATGTGCGTTGTACTGAATTCAAAATGATTTTTGATGCTATGGTATTAGTAGACTACCAAAGAATCATGGCGAGCTCCATACATTGGTTTGTACAAAAAAATAAAACATTTTAGAGGGTATTGAATCACTTCCAATGTTGAGATTACATTACCAGCAACATGTTAATATATTTTATAAACCCCGCAGAACATAACAACAACATAATGGTTTTGGTCGTGAATAGTCGCGATTCGCCGGCATGCCATAGAAATTCGCATTTTTATCCCGGGGTTCTAAAATATATTAAATGGCTCAAGTTGTTCCTTAGGCACCAAGGATCAATTATAACGTCATTCCAACGTCTCTAAAAATCTTTATTTTTTTGTACAAATCTCGCCATGATCCTTTGACCATTTTTACACCAGTTTTTGGAAATGAATTGAATTGGAACACAATAGGGATGATTCCAACCTTCCGAACCGGTATTAGTTAGAGTCAGACTTTTCATAAGTGCCTGCGAAGGTATATTTGAATAAATGATTTTGAATTTTGAATTCCGTCCTGGGAAAAAAAAAACTAATTAGTCCGTCCGTATTTTTAGCTTTACCAAATCATTAAAAATGTACAAAGAAAAAGCGAGTCAAAGTTCGAGAGTGGGCGCTCGAGACCTCACTTTACGTCACGCGGATCTTCAACACACGATATCTTCGTATTTTTTTGATTAATTGACAAAAGAAATCAATAGTTTAATTGACGAAAGAAATAGTTTAGTCATCCAGCGTATTGTAGTAGCAGACTTGGCCCCAGCTTTTCTCTATACTTATATTAGAAGAATAGCTTATGTGAGTGTTATCAATCAATCGAAATATCGGTCTATATTTTCCCAAGTTCATTATAAAAAAGTAGTAACTTTTAACAATTACACTACGAAATTAATAAAGCTAAATAAATAAATAAATATATTTTAAGAGAGGTAGCGCATAGCGTTTATTCGCTCAAACAGCAGCTCGAGTGGGGAAGTACCTCCACCTTACAGAATACCGCAGCCAAATAACTTTATGTTGTGTAAAGTTGTGTTCCTTCGCGTGAGTAAGGTCGCCAGAGCTCATAGGGGAGGGGGGAACGGTCGGTAACGCGTGAGAGATGCTTCGTGTGTTGCATACTGGTACGGCTACGGTAACCGCTTACCATCAGGTGGGCCGTATGCTTGTTTACCGAATAAGTACTTAGTATAAAAAAAAGCTAATAAAACTTACCATAGTCTCAATAACATGATCGCGTACGTTCCACTTGTGTGCAAACCCTGGCTGTAGATGACGGGGGCCCTGTAGCCACGGGTGGAGGTTCGGGTACTGTGGGCCTCCACGAGGGCCCGGCCCACCAGTCACAAACATGGCCAGAAGGTACATTGCGTAAAACGTTCTGTTGACAAACATTTATGCTGGTTAAAATGGCACATGTGAGCCTACCACAAGCTCTTAATTATAACTTTACTTGTCTTTTGTCTTGTTTTGACGCCGGATATCAAAGAGGGACAAATGACAAATAAGGTTATTTTAACCCCTGTTGATGATGATGATTCCAAGGACATTAAAAACAAGATCACAGAATATTCAAGTACAAGGTTAAGGTTTTTTTTCATGTCCTATTTATTTATTTACTTTAGATATTTTTATGAGAACCTAGAACAAATAAGATAAACGACCATCTCCGAGTATCTAGACAAAGTATCAATGCTGCTAGATACAAAGCTCCAGTCGAAACATTTCTTTAATAATACCATCGATATATTATCTTCTGTCTAGATTAAGGGTTACGTACAAGACAACATCGTGAAAGTGGTCGCTTACAAACTCAATAACTCATTAATGAATGTTCTACGTTCAAACGTGGACCTACTGAAACTGAAATAGCGACACCGTGGTCTTATTTCTTCGGCCGTTCGATTGATGAATAATCCTTAACTACATTTCTGACTAAATGCCTGCTTCAAGAGAAAGAAAGTTGTCACCTTGACACAATAAAAGTGAACATATAAATATTAAACTGTAGATACATCAAAAATATCTAGTATCCATTACATAAAAAAAAACAACTAAACCTGAACAAGCCCGGAGAAGGTATCAAGAGGCGGGACTCGACCACGACGCCCCAGGCGCGGCGGTATTAATTAGGCACATGTATATTTCCCGGAGTTACGGCATGTTACCCAGGCTTTAGGCGAACTCCGGGATTTTTTAAGGGATTTGCTGACTACTTTGAAGGTGATTACCGGATCTATCTGGCAGAATTAAATGTCTCCATAAACTCTGACCAAATAAAACGCTAACTCACGGTACGCCACCATGTACGATACAGTTAGGTTCGAAAGCACCAGCCTAAATCTATACCTAACTATTTTATAAAAGAACTGTGAGTTTTCGTGATTACCTATTTAGGAAGTTGGAATGCACAGTCATATATTCTAGATGCGAGTAGGTACACTATCTACTTTTAATCGTCTCAGCGTGAAGCAAGTTAAGTATTTAAGCCTAAAACGATTACATTTAGATGCGGTGATGGGTGGCTCAATGTACTTTGCACGACCAGTTTTATCTGTAATTTTAAACCTTGGACATAAGAAAAAAAAAATATAAAAATTGACTTGATTGAAAATAGTGTAAAATTCGAAAATAGAAGGTATTGCTCTTAGTAGCTGCGCAAACGTGTGTCTTGTGTCGGACACTTTTTGTTACCGACACTGGACACCTCACAGGAAACCGTAGTTGCTGTGTCCTGTAGCGGCGATCGGACACAGTTTACGTCTGCGCAGGGAGTGGCTGATTTCATACTGGTTCTATAGAAATCAAATATTCGTTGGTAGCTTATATCCGACACAAGACACAAGAGTAGCCCTTACCAACACTAGGTACGTGTTGGTAAGGGCTACTCTTGTGCAAAGCAAATAAGCAAATACTAAATGAATTTAGATGAAAGGAAAATCCTAGCACCAATGAAAGACTAGCGTAACGATATAAAGATATAATGTATTTTCAGTGGATGGCTGGGAAGTCCCTAACCTGTACTCAATTCAGTAGCTTAGAAAACAATAAGTGCCCCATCAGAGCTTCAAATGAATAAATTGCTTTCACTTTGACTGCAAGTTGAAATAAGAAAAAATATTAATGCTTTCATCAATCATCATCAACATCCTATAATGTCCCACTGATGAGCACAGGCCTCCTTTCACAAATCAGGGTGAAAGGGAATGGGCAGATACTCCACCACGCGTGCCCACTGCGGATCAGTGGAGGTAGGCTAGTGGTCAACCTACTGTTGGAATTTTTCAAGCTGCCTAGGAGGCATCCAACTAGCTTAACGACTATCACAATTAAGTGATAACCGGGACCAACGGCTTTACGTGCCTTCCGAAGCACGGAAACGCTCGATATGATATACCACTAGGCGGTCACCCATCCAGGTACCGACCACGACAGACGTAGCTTAACTTTGCCGATCGATTAAGAACGGCTAATCATGCTACACCACGAGCGCTTCAAATGCGTTTATTACCTATTATTAAATAAAGGTATGTTTGTAATTGTTTCTTATAAAAGACATTAGTAGGTATGTATATTGAATTCCACAAAAAATTAAGTTAGGTAAGCAAACACATTCATGTATTTATAGACCAGACAGTTGCCCTGTCGACAAATGTGACGGTATTACCATGACCTAACCAGCTAAATATTTCATGGTTAGTGTGACTACAAGAAAAAAGCGTTTAATATGAGGCTAAATGATTATAAAGTTAATTTAGTTGATCAACCAATTACAGCGTCAATTTTGTAGGAAGTCGCCGAAGCAAATTGCATTAATCAATTTGCTGGGCAAATGCCGCGGAGTGCTTCCTTATTATTAATACCACAGGCTGAAATAGAATTTGTAGCCACGCAATAAGATTTAATTTGCTAAAGTGGGTCGTTACATATCTAGCGCTACGTTGTCTATGTCTGTTAAAATGCATCACCTACTTTAGGGTTCGGCATCCCCACTAATATAAATGCGAAAGTATTTCTGTATGTTTGTTATCTCTTTACGACCAAAATCTCTTCTCTCTCTAAGCCTCGGGACCGATCGCGATGGAATTTATGGCGTACCGTATGGCGAGACTTACGATAGGTACTTATCCAGGGAACGCCGGTGATACTGCGGAGGACAGAGCTATCACTTAACCCTTCTATAATATTTTCACATTATGAGATAAATAAAATAAAAAAACAAGTAAAATTAGACGTAGATTATTAGCTCTGTGGTTGTGTGGAAATTAAATGAGTGCTTCGGTAAAGTCAAACATCGCACGTCTCTCTAACGACTCTCTAACGGGGAGCATCTTATATCTTTATCTTAACAACTTTTAGGCTGTGTAATTCTTAAACGGAACTTTTGGCTGTAAAATGTTTAAACACCTTGTTGATATAAATAACTATTCAGTGATGCCCCACAATTTTTTTCATTTTCGCAATTGTCTCCATATTGTTTTTTTTTATACTAATAAGTCGGTAAACAAGCATACGGACCGCCTGATGGTAAGCGGTTACCGTAGCCATATGGACGCTTGCAACACATGAAGCATCGCTCACGCGTTACCGACCTTTCCCCCTCCCCTATGAGCTCTGGCGACCTTACTCACGCGCAGGAACACAACTTTACAAAACATAAAGTTATTTGGCTGCTGTATTCTGTAAGGTGGAGGTACTTCCCCAGTCAAGCTATGCGCTATGCTCTACCTCTCTCATTTTGCTTACTGTCATGTCTTTTGTGACACTCACAAGATTAAGACAAATCGATTGACGTCAGTAATAATCATCAAAGTCGGCCCACGCGTTTGGCTTCAAGACCACCGCAAAGGAACAATCATACATACATAGGCTGATAAAAACATTACCTTCCGTTTCGTACCCAAAGGGTACCAACGAGACTTATTTACTCTGAGCTATTACTAAACCTCCGCTGTCCGTCTATCCGTCCATCCATCTGTCTGCGAGTGGGCTGTATCCCATGAACCGTAATAGGTATAGACAGTTTAAATTTTCACAAAATTACGGCCCGCCTGATGGTAAGCAGTTACCGTAGCCTATGGACGGCTTGCAACACCAGGGTTATAACTCGCGCGTTGCCGACCCTGAAGAAATCTCTTCACACCCTTTTTGAAGAACCCCATGCTGTACTCCATTGAGAAAACCACGGGGAACTCATTCCATTCATATTGCCGCTATTACACCAAAAAAAACGGCCCGTAAAAGGAACGTTACGGAACCCTTCGTGAGCATGATATAAGCACACATCGAACAAGAAATGTAATGACTTCAGAACAGATATAAATACAACATGTTTTCATTCAGCCTTCATAACAGAGCATAAACACCTATTCAAGTTTCATAAAAATACTTTAGAAGACACAAAATAATATTCCTAACAACAACACATTGAAATAAAAGACAACAATAACATATTCGTGAACTTTATCCACATAAGTTCTAACAGGAGCGCGTGTTGAACTTATTGTTTCTTCACGGGGGGGGGCTAACAGCTCGTAGTCTCAGATTTCTATACAAAACAATACTACCAGCGCTACAGGAGGAAATGGAAAATGCATTTTCTTTGTACCCTCAGTGCCGTGTTCCGTTCGCTAGATTTATTGAATTTCACAGGAACTACAACTTACATTTGAATTTATGAAAACGTAATAAAATTTCAGGTAATATTGTGTAGAAACTACGTAACGTCATGAAGGAGAATGTAGCTCGGTTCCATTATTTGATATTTTACATTATCATATTATACAAAGAGAAACGAAGTTATTTTTAGCGAAGTGTTGTGTTGGTATTGTTATTGAAACTAGAATCGAATCTTGATGTATTTGGTTTAATGTAAAAATGTTGGGATTCCTTATGGAAAATGTATCGTATGGTTATAGCCACTGCCATTTTTTATTCAAGTAGAAATTTTTCTGTTTGTTAGACTGAAACAATTGTCTTCATATTCTGGAAAGATGCGAAACCTCGTGGGAATGTAGTGTTGATATGCAGTTTGTCATATGCACCTTGATCATTGTCAATTTATCCAGGTTAGAAAATAAAAAATGTTTTATGAAAATTAGGTTTCAAGGCTTATCATGAACCATGTGCTTATCATGAGCCGAAGGTGGTAAGGACACAAAGCAGGGGCTCTACCGCGTAATTTTGGTGGTAATCGTAACGAACACCATTAATGAATTTCATCCAATCAGGGCCCACGAATGGTCATCGTCGTAGTAACGCGTGCGCGTCATTGATTGAAATAATTAATTGTGTTCGTTACGATTACCACCAAAGTTACGCGGTACATCCCCAGGAAACAAGTCTCCTCCGGGAAAAACTCGGTTACTGATAATATTCTTAATTTATTCAAATAAATTTAACTTGCTCTCCGTAGTAATCAAGCTAGGTTTTACTGCACTTTTTAACTTAATTCAAGTTGTTCCAGTTTTAATTTAATTTCCTAGCTTTTTATAGCTTGTCCTGACCTGGTAGCGGTAACAAATATTAAGTTTTCATCGCAGACTGAAGTTATATTCTGTATACAGGTGCAGAATTATATTGCAAGCACAAAGTCTTGACTTTGAATGTTGTGACTTGTGACTCGTTGACGTGCATATAGGTAGTAAGTAGCACTAGTTCATAACCGTTAACACAGTATATAAACCCATACAGTCGTCCGACGCCTTTGATCTCGTGGAAAATGCCGACAAGGTCAAAACAGTATCGTGACGGCCATATAAAGTATGCTGTTTCCCGAGCCACTAACATCGGGCCACGTCTCGCCCCTCACTCCCCGCACAATTGCCCTGTCCAGACGGCTTCGCCGAACGACTTGGTGGTTGGTGGACTTGACATGGTTTTATAGACTGTGCCGTTACTAAGAAGCTAACGTAAAAATGAGTATGCATTAATAAACTTAACTATTCAATAATAACTATTATAATGTTAAATGTATCGAGTGATTGGTGTCAGCGGCGCGGGGCGGGGGGTATAATAATATGAATAATCAAAATTTACGGATTAACTGTGATTTTAGAATAAAAGCGACTCAAGTATCATATGAAATTAATTATTAATTGATCACAATTTAATGGAAATAGAATAGCTGTATTTTGTGATTGGAATGTATTCCAATACAACTATTAAAGAATATGTAGCGCACATCATATTGACGGGCCAGTTGGCGCAGTTGGTTAAGACGTGGAGTCTTAACCTACAGCGCCGCAGGTCGTGGGTTCGATTCCCACACAGGACATACATTTGTGTGCATGAACATGTCTGTATGTACTGAGTCTGGGTGTAATTATGTATATCAAGTATGTATTTACAAAAAAAAAGTAGTATATGTATTATATCAGTTGTCTGGTTTCCATAGTACAAGCTTTGCTTAGTTTGGGATCAGATGACCGTGTGTGAGGAAAGTCCCAGGATATTTATTATTTATTTATGTATCTCGTAAAATATTACATCGTTTTTTTTTGTTACATCTGGTGTAATCATTGGCTAAAAGGTTCGGTCACGTGCTTTCATATCGCTGGGAAATCAAAAGAAAAGCCATAATCAACTTTTTATTCCTATATAATGTCTATAATAATTAATATCTGTCCTAACAAAATCGAGGAAAATTAAAATAGCAAATCTGCATTAGGGCTGTTCTTTAATGGCCAGATAATTTGAAATTAGAACAGTTTTTGCATAGACTTATCAGAGGAATACAATATCAGAGGCTTACCAATTAAAGCCTGAAATACAGACAAACAGAACATGACAATATTCAATATCAAAAACAGTGCAAAACGTAAAAGGTATGTAAATATATTAATATTAAAGATATAAGCAGGGATTATTTTTCAAAATTCAAAATGCAAAGTTGTTTATTCAAAATAATTCAAATATACCTCCGTAGGCTGTAGGTACCTATAGTTTGATTCATGCTTACATTTATTACATAAGAATGTTCTGTGCATAAGAATTACATTCTGATCTCAAAAACGACAATGTAAATTGAATAACAAAAAAACTTTATTGTGTTAATCGTTAAGCTAGTTGGAGGCCTTCTAGGCGGCTTGAAAACTCCAACAGTAGGTTGACCTCTAGCCTACCTCCACCGATCCGCAGTGGGCACGCGTGATGGAGTATCTGCCCATTCTCTTTCACCCTGATTTGTGAAAGGAGGCCTGTGCTCAGCAGTGGGACATTATAGGCTGATGATGATGAACTTACTACAAAATGCTAAGTAATAACAGCATGGAAATAAATACTCGGTGCCTCGAATAATATTTAACAGATTTTTTGCCTTTCTACCAGTGAATATTTAAAATAAAACCTATGTGTATTTGCATTGGGTTACAAATGTAAAAACCCACTTATTTTTTTTATGAATTTGCGAATGGTAGATCCGTTTTAAATATTAACAACGGCTTTTGAATAGCTGAAAATGAAATTTAAACTGCCACGACTCATTCAACTATTGACATCAGTTTATTTTAAATGCCGACGTACATTTTGCGTCTGACTTTGAATTTTTGTAATAAAATATTCACGATTTTATTTTCATCTGGGGATACTTCATTTGGCTCAGTTTGTTATTTTATAAAAATAAACTTTGTTTATTAATCTTGAAATAACTAAATATATAATATAATAGTCACATTGTTTTTTTTATCTATTCTATAAGATGTTTAAAAAGGAACAACTTATTTTACGTCCAAATGCAATGAAAACATAATAAATACCGGTCAAGTTCATGTAGATTCGAGTTCCTTGGCGGAAATCCGCGCCTCAACATCATCATCATCAGCCCATAATGTCCCACTGCTCAGTCCGGGCCTCCTTTCACAAATAAATGAGAATGAATAGGTAGATAGATACTCCACCACGCGTGCCCACTGCGGATTACGCTAGAGGTCAACCTACTGTGGCTTCCATCTAGCTTAACTAACCGGGACCTACAGCTTTACTTACCTTCCGAAGCACAGAAAATGCTGCAGTTGAAATACCCTAGGCGGTCACCCACCCGGATACCGTCCAAACAAGTGATTGCTTAACTTTACCGATTGAGTAAGAGCGGCGAGTTAATTACACCATGAGCGCTTCCGGGACTGGCTACACTTAATTACTTAATAAGCCTAAATACTAGACTATGGTGATAATTTTCCTTGTAGATAGAGATGCCGACATTTCTACACAACAGTTGTTGCGCAGGACCACAGACTTAGTAGAGAGCTAGATCATGTTTAATTGTCATCCAATATACTTATGTATACCAAATATCAAGTCAATCCGAACACTGGAAGTGGGTGAAATTCGATTTGCAAGATTCCACCCGAACATCATAACTATCGAACCACCCCACTTAATGTCATGTCATGGTGAAGATGATAATGTCATATCAAGTCGGTAAGGATTGTCAAGACTGAGAAGCCGACTGTTGTCAATGAATGCGTTTAATGCACTAAATTAAAACTAACTTAAAAAAACCGGCCAAGTGCGAGTCAGACTCGCGCACCGAGGGTTCCGTACAAACCGTATATAAGTAAAT
Organism: Achlya flavicornis; assembly: GCA_947623365.1. NCBI lineage: Eukaryota > Metazoa > Arthropoda > Insecta > Lepidoptera > Drepanidae > Achlya > Achlya flavicornis. The sequence continues at coordinate 17,927,016 of OX392471.1, read as the reverse complement.
GGTAGTATAGACCTGAGTATTTGATATTAATTTCAATTTATGACGTATTAAAAAAAAACTACTTACTAGATCTCGTTCTCGTTTTTTATAGATTTATCATTCTCTTATTTTAGAAGTTACAGGGGGGGGGACACACATTTTACCACTTTGGAAGTGTCTGTCGCGCAAACTATTCAGTTTAGAAAAAAATTATATTAGAAACCTCAATATCATTTTTGAAGACCTATCCATAGACACCCCACAATGGGTTTGATGAAAAAAATTTTTTTGAGTTTCAGTTCTAAGTTTGGGGAACCCCCAAAATTTATTGTTTTTTTTCTATTTTTGTGTGAAAATCTTAATGCGGTTCACAGAATACATCTACTTACCAAGTTTCAACATTATAGTTCCCATAGTTTCGGAAATAAATGGCTGTGACATACGGACGGACAGACAGACAGACAGACAGACAGACAGACAGACAGACATGACGAATCTATAAGGGTTCCGTTTTTGCCATTTGGCTACGGAACCCTAAAAATAAGGTCGCGCATGTAAGCGCTTGCAAAAAGTAATGTCAGTACCAGTACGATTGTGAGTGTGAATTTGTTTATTTATTCACTACTCAACGGATCATCATGATATTTGACATGCAGATAGCCTATGGTATGGAGAAGGACATAGGCTGCTTTTTATCCCGGGAACGCGGGTAAAACCGCAGGGGACAGCTAGTAGTTACATACATTGCATGTTAAATAAAAGCTTGTAAAAAGATACTTGCGTTTCCGATAAGCTCATATTGCATTCTGAACAAATGCGAAAGAAAACCGCCACCGGAGCTATAGCCTACCGCCATATGCCATATTGATTGGCACTAAAATCTGGCCGTAAATCGTGGCTACATTGCTGCATTAACCGTAGCATTCTTCTTATTCGTGCACTCTTGGCAGAGTGGTCGTGGACATGGATTGTCCCTTTCGCGCATGACCGCTGCAATGTTCCTCCATTTTCGTCTATTTGTGGCGTTTCGGGAACATTCGGCTATGGTACATTGCGTGGCAGATTTTATGAGGTCAAGCCACCTGGTTGGAGACCGACCACGTGAACGTTTGCCTTCAACTCGACCTTGGATGACCAACCTTAAGAATTTAATTTTGTTTTCGTACCTTATACTATTACCATAAGAAAAAGATGGCGGTCTTTTATGAGCCTTCTTATAACTGTTAAAATAAAATACCATAAACAAAACAACATAGTTTATAAGAGAGAAAAGAATTTCAGCGATGCGATAGTGTAAAGATCCCGGCAAAATTTGACGTAAGGTGATAAATTGCTTGTTGACTATAATCTGCGCAGGAGTTGCTGCCCGAATTTAGAATAACTGCGTCATTAAAACAATAAACTTTTAAATAAAGAACTTACGGAGCGAAATATACTATGAACACATTTCTTTTTAATATAATTTTATGAGTGTTTTAGGAGAGCTCTTATAAACAAAAAATCTGTAATTTTAGGCACTACAGTCAGATTAGAGTTATTCATCTATATTTTGAAGTTTATATGTATGTTAACTACATATACAGTATTTAACGTTTGTTTACTGTATTTACATTTATACTTTAGCGTATGCCCGTGGCTCCGCCCGCATGTTCATTTTGTTTCAGTACACTAAAAAAGAACCTCTAAGAAGGTAACTACGAAAACCTTATTAAAATCCACGCAGTAGCGTAGTACTATTAAATATTCTGTGGCAGTAGTTGTCAACTTGTAAGCCAACAAACAGACAGACACGCTGAGTTTATTTTTTACTACGACACCTCCTAAGTATTTGTTATTTTTGCGCGAAACTGTATTTATTTAAAGTGAAAGTAGCCTTATATTATAACATTAGCTATCTGCCAGTGAAAATCCCGCCAGAATTGGTCCAGCAATTTCGGATATTAGCCGGAACAGACAGGCAGACAAAAAAAACTAACTTGGTTTTTGGTGTCAGTACTTAGGTATGTACCGCATATACTTTCATATGCATTTGGCAAAAAGCTGTATGATGGTTGACATTACAAACAGACACTTCAATTATAGTTATCTTTATTATACAAAGTTGGGCCTACGCTACGCGAACCGAGCACCAGCCTAGCCGCTCTTTGCTCGTCGCTCGCGATGTCAAGCGTAGGTACAACGAGCCTGTAACAGAATGGTTTCGTACTGTGCGGTCTCAGAGGAGCTTCCTTCCGCGGACACTCAGACTGTGAAATGAGCTCCCCGCCGTGGTTTTCCCAATAGAGTACACCATGGGGTTCTGCAGAATCGGCAACGCGCGTACACGACGCTTGCAACAGGGTTACCCTGGTACATAGGTTACGGTAATCGCTTACCATCAGGCGACCCGTATGCTTGGTGCAACATTAGTTGTATAAAAAAAACACGAGCGCAATACGAATCCTTGTGTTGATACTAACAATTTGGCGGAGCGCAGTTGAGCATTCATTCGCTTCCAAGTCCGTCTATCTAGTCGCTACGCGGATCGTGCTCGCAGTATGCTCGTTCGAAGCTTGGCTCATGCTCGGTTCACCAAGCATGGACGCACCATAGGCTACAGCCGAGCACAAGCAAAGCACGAATTCGCTTAGCGTGGACGGGCTTGCGAGCCTCGAACGAGCGCGATTGTCAGTTTTTTCACGAACAAAGGTAGTCGCATCGTGCTCATTGTAGGTTTTTTGTAGGTTTTTGTAGATTCGCGTAGCATGGACGCACCATTAGAGATTGTTGTTCTAAATAGCTGAACTATAACAAGGATGCTAATTAATATAGTGTAGGTAAGTAGGTACACAACATATTTATGTATATTGTAATTTTCCTTCATTGGATATAATTTCACGAACAATCGCTTTGCGTAATAGCCGCTTAGTTTTCCGGCTTTGATAGGCGCAGGGTTACCAACCGTTAGGAAATACATGAAACATTTATGTAGTAATAATAATAAAGCCGGCGAAGTGCGTTTGAGTCTGACACAAGCACGAAAGAAAGAAAAACATTTTATTTGACATGTCAAATACAATTATCTTTGTATTCTTTCACTGGACTATCATTGCCTTAAAATTTCACTTAAAAGACCCGGGTAAGTATCTGCATAATCAATTCAGGAACTGTAGACTCATAACAAGTTATATTTATGCCCGGTATTACGATCCCATTTTATAATAATGCCGATGAGGAAAAGTAACGCGCTATCTATTAATAGGAAATTGTTGTTTTTTTAAAAGATTAAAGTGTTAAGTCAATAGATTTAGAACACTTATTAATTTTGTATAAACACAACTATGCTATACTTAGTTTAATTTTTTACATCGCTTACAGTCCATGCGACAATTCCGCGATAAGTAAAAAAACCGGTCAAGTGTGAGTCAGACTCGCGCACCGAGGGTTCCGTACAAACCTGTAGGTATATAAGTAAATGGTAGTATAGACCTGAGTATTTGATATGAATTTCAATTTATGACGTAGGTTTTAAAAAAAACTACTTGCTAGATCTCGTTCAAACCAATTTTCGGTGGAAGTTTGCATGGTAATGTAAATCATATATTTTTTTTAGGTTTATCATTCTCTTATTTTAGAAGTTACAGGGGCGGACACACATTTTACCACTTTGGAAGTGTCTACTTAAGTTTTGCTATTTATTTACTTATTAAATATTTTTTCAGTCTACTTTGTAATTTTGCCGCCGCGCCGGGGCACGCAATTGTTTTCAGTGCGATTAGAATGTAAATATTATGTAATTAATCTAAGCCTGTTTTGAAAAGAGTAATTGCTGAGTTTATTGCCGGCTCTTCTCAGCAAATGCAACCTTCCGAACCGGTATTAGAGTATTAGAGTCAGACTTTTCATAAGTGCCTGCGAAGGTCTATTTGAATAAATGATTTTGAATTTTGAATTTTGAATTCTCTCGCGCAAACCATTCAGTTTAGAAAAAAATTATATTAGATACCTCAATATCATTTTTTGAATACCTATCCATAGACAACACACACGTATGAGTTTCATTAATAAAAAAATGAGGTTCAGTCACAGAATATTTAATAGTATGGTTCAGTTCTATGTATGGGGAACCGCCAAAAATTTTTTTTTTCAATTTTTGTGTGAAAATCTAAGGTAATGCGGTTCACATAATATATCTACTTACCAAGTTTCAACAGTATAGTTCTTATAGTTTCGGAAAAAAGTGGCTGTGACATACGGACGGACAGAGAGACAGACAGACATGACGAATCCATAAGGGTTCCGTTTACGGCTACGGAACCCTAAAAACGGCCTGTATTCTCAAGGTGCCGATCGAATGTGTCAATCTGAGATTCCTGAAGTGGTTACTCATTACTGATGATGAGTCAATAATTAGTGAATACTTTGAATTGATGATGCCAATTATTGTGAGAAGACGGAATCTACATGAGGAAAAATCAAATTTTCCTCATGTAGATTGTAAATTTATAATATACATTTTCATTCCTATCATAAATATCCAGAATTGCTTAACAACTTTTTTTTTTTTCAGTTGGTATTAAATACTATATATAAAATAGTTACTTTGCTTCCGCGTTGCGCAGCCGCAGGACGCCATGTATTGGGTCGATTTATTATACTATACTAGCGGCCCGGTACGTGCTTCGCTACGTATAAAGTGAAATAATAAAAATGTGATAAATGAAGAACCGCTCGACCGATTTTGTGCAAACTTCACATAAACCATCTACTAAATAGTCCGAACAAAGCCTAAACATTTGGTTTGGATAGGTGAGCCTGTTCTTGAGTTATAAAATAACAACGAAAAGTGGCATTGATTTATATATATATTAATTATCTTTACCAAAAATAAAGGCTTGTAAGTAAGTATTTAAACTAAGTAATTCTAGAACTACAGGAAACTACAATGATCCCTGGATTAGAGGATATTTTTCAGCCATAAACTAAAGAGTGGCATCCCCGAGGCCTGTACCAAGATCATGTCAAGAGTCATTATGAGACGGCCTACGATGATAATTACTGTAATCATCACGCTACTATTTTATGATTTAAATGACAAAACATTATTAGACGCTCGTCATGGTGGACAATGACTTTGTATAGCTTAGCTGGTCGGTGACAGTAGCTTAGAACCCGTATATCGTGGACGCACAGCAGCTGATGACGTCACAGTATCATAATAAATTCTTACCAATGCAAGCTATAATAATATTACAGACATTTTTCATGGATCCCTAAGGTGACCGTTAAAATCATATCAAACTCCGCGAGATATGACCAAACAGACAAAAAAATTGAAACATGAAGAGTTTTTACGTATATGTACCTATATTCGAACGCGCAAATCACATTAACTACCAGCATATGCGAAGAATCGTTTTCTATTAGATGCCCATTTACTGAGGGAAGGTAAGAGGCTATATAGCGCAGGTGAAACTACAGAGCACAGCTGGTTTTAATGAGAAGTTGACAATACTAATAGTTCAGCAAGTGGAATGCGGATCGCCTATAGCTTGTGGTATGATAGAGCCTAAAGAGAATTTGATCGTCAGTTGTTATTACAAAATGGCGTCGCAGTTATAATGCTCAATGTCAATTGACGTTTTTCTGTTGACGAACGATTTCATAATTACAATGAAACGGGTCATTAGTCACAACCTGAGAAAATACCAAAACAATGCACTGTAGTTATCTGCAAGTCGGTCGCACAGCGAGGTCTACTAAACAGAAACTAGTGATAAGTAAAGGTATAAAACATGGCTACACATCAAGCTATACATATCCAGTATAAGCTGATCTCGATTGTATAAGATTTCCGCACAATGAGAGGTCAGCTTATATTGGAAATGTATAGCTTGATCTGTAGCCGTGCGTACATTGCAAACGATGATTGCAAAGATAATAAATTAAATTATTGAAACAAAAATAACAGAAAAGAGGAAAGGAATTTGTTTGTTTTAATAATTTAATTTGTTTCGGACTTTTTAGTTTTATTAATGAATGAGTTATATGTAAAATGAGCGGTACGGTAAAGTAAAGCTAACAACCATCGCAACTCTGTGAGTTACGTACGGTAACCGCTCAGTACCGACCTACTGTTTTGCATTAAACGTGGTTTCTTGCAGTTTACGTCAAAATGGTGGCATAAAAGTATTATAATAAATACATATATATGGAATGGGCTGTTTACAGGCTTTAATTTGATATCCACATTGTTATATCAACGAAATTTTTGTTTTTATAACCCCCCCTCTTTTTTTATTCGTAGATACCATATAGAAATAATATACCCTATGTCACTCCCACAGCTCACGACACCATATATATTTAAATCCAGCAAGCCGCATAGGCTGCCGAACTTTCCAAAGAAATAGACATACAAATTACATATTTACATACTTACAAACACTCGAAAAACATAACCCTCCTTCTAGATCAGTCGATTAAAAAGTATAAGATCAAATTACTGAAGTTACCACTGGTTTGAAACTCAGCAACCTATTATTTAATTTTTATCATTTTGATTTACAACAGTTCACTCCAGAACCTCTCAATAGTTACTTGTTACCTCAGATTTTCAGCCGTAAACCATTACCGAATTGTTTACACAATCTAAATATACCCAAACGAACCGAATCCAAGAGATTAAGAGGCCACACTACCGCAAGACAAGGTCAAATTGAGTATTGTCACCAATGTTGTTGACTTCTATACCTATTACATAAATGCTTGTATTCGGAACAACGTGCTGTTGAACTGACTTAGATCAGATCGTGTGTCTTTGGTACCACTTTTTACGGGTCAGAAAGTGATTGTTCCTCTTGCTGGATGTTCCTAATGAAATTAGGGTTCACTTTTTATAAGAGGGATAACTTAATTCTCTTTAAAACATTTGATACCTATTATTATAAAAATCAAATTAATAAAAATGTGTTTAACTTAACAAGATTAAACCTACCGCAATTTCTAATAGAAAAAAAAACGAAGTTGTCTAAGTAATTCGTTGAATGCGGTAGTCCGTTCATATTATTAGTCTTTTGACAACCAAATAAAACACAATTTACATTAAAGATTACGCAATAGCGGCAACAATATTATCTTAATTAATTATGTAGTTATCTCTTTCTAATGCACAATGAGGAGCGAGACAAATACTCGATAAGATCTGATCTCCAGATGACTGCACTTCCCGCATTGAAAGTTTCTATTTTGGTCGTTCTTGATGTAAAAACTACGAGTCTGAACGCGCAGTAGATATAGTAAAGATCAATCATTATAAAGATATTATTGCAAAGAAATAGGTGAAGAAACCGAGCTTCCACCCCGTGTTCCAGAGGGCTCGATAGTTTCCCGGCATAAAAAGATTCATAATATGCTTCATTTCAGGTTACCGGAATTTTACCGGACCTTTATCAGAAGAAACCTATTCACTCTGGCCTTGAAAGTTCCTAGATTGTAAGCGTCAGGAAACACAGACGCCGGAAGCAAGTTCCACTCCCTTGCTGTCCGCATTATAAATGAGGATGCAAAACGCTGTGTCCGTATTTTCGGTATGTCAACAACGTACGGGTGAAAATTTTCCCGGCGTCTTGTGGTTCGGTGTAAAAATGGGGATGGTGGAATTAGGTTGAACAATTCCTGCGCACACTCTCCAAAATATATCCTGTAGAAAACCGATAAGCAAGCAACCTTTCTTCGATGGTCGAGGCTCGTGAGTTTCGCCTTAATTAAAGACTCATCTCTGATGAGTCTCCTGGCTCGGCGGTCTATTGAGTCGAGGGCCTCAAGTTGGTCTATGTTTTTTTATATGACTAAGTCGGTAAACAAGCACACCCCATCTGGTGGTAATCGGTTACCGTAATCATATGGACTATAGATTGCAACGCACGAGGCATCACTCACGCGTTACCTCGTTCCCCTCTCCCCAGTGACCTCTGGCCAAAATACTAGTAAGATCCTAACTTGATATTATAAATGCGAAAGTGAGTTTGTTTGTTTGTTACGCCATCAAGCCTCAACTTCTCAACGGATCATCATGAAATTTGGCATGCAGATAGCCTATGGTATGGAGAAGGACATAGGCCGCTTTTTATCCCAGGAACGCGGGTGAAACTGCCCTGATTACCCATACAAGTTTTAAGATTAAAATAGAAAGCTACTCAATATCTTACACAATCGAAAATGTTAAATTTTGTATTTGTTCACTGCTATTTTACCTGCGCATTTTTTTTATAACAGTTCTAATTACAAACGCAATTGAAATTGCTGATTGAAACTATTACTAAAGGCACCGCTCATTGGTTAGTTTAGCGCGTAACCGCACCAATAGCACCACGTATGTCGTAAAAATAAAAAAAAATACGATCTTGCTAAGTTAAATCTGATTTGTCACGATGAATAAAAGCCTAGTAGAAAAATCTAGAGGTTGTCTAGAGGTTGGTAGCAGCTCAGGTACCAATAAAGAACTATGAGTCGCTACTTGATCGGATTTACAATCGGCGGCAAGTTTATAATTCTTCATTAGTTTTACCTTGATTTTAGACTTGAAATTGACATTGTATACAATAATTTATATAGGTACAATAATTTATATAATAATTTGTATATAATAATATATAATATTCAAAAGGGTGTGAAGAGGTTTTTTCAGGGTCGGCAACGCGCGAGTTACTGGTGTTGCAAGCGTCCATAGGCTACGGTACTGGCGGACCGTATAAGCTTGTTTGCCACCTTAGTTGTACAAAAACAATCGGTGACGTCATATCCAGAAAGAGATTACCTAATTCAAGGGCAAAATTGAAGTCCGTAGAAGTCAGGTTTTGATGAAACGGTGACGAACTTACTCCACGCACAGAACAAAAGTGATATCTAAAGGATTTTAAATATGAATATGATATCATGGGAGAAAAAAAATAAGACCGCCATGAATATTTTTATTTAAATATGAAAGCTGCATTTCACTATAATATTCCCCACACGGAAACTCTGTACCATACAATTCCTAGTACACAGTTGCATGTAATTAGTTTGCTTCGTATGAATGAAGTTCCATGAAGCGGCTTAGCCAGAGACCTTAATTCAAAAGGAAGCTACACGGAACTACACTAAAATTATAAACGACATGTCCGAATTCAGAGGCATATTTGCCAGAGTCGTGTTTGGACGGTAGAGAGTTTTATAAAACAGGCTTATGTGTTAAAAATAATGCTTTAGGCACGGGCATTTTGGATTTTAAATCTAAGTTATACTGAACAGACAACTACCCAACCTACCGTGCTAGTTTATTGTTTTTAGAAACACTACCATTAGTTTTTAGTATATATTTTTATTTACAAGAAATATGTACAAAATACAATCTATAGGTATGTAGAAAATTTCCTCAAGCCTGCCGCTGCTTCCGATTAACGGCAAGGTTCCCAGAAGGCTGGCAGAGTTTCCTCTTTGGGTAGCCAAGCTGACGCGTTGGCGGAAAAAGCTCCCCGCCCGCTGGTCTCCGGAGGTTTCGGTCAATTTTGATCACAAGGTGCGAGCAAAATGGCGAGCTTCGGACCCCCACGGTCCCAAGGTCTCAACCGCAAAAGGCATAAAAATATAATTGGGTACAATCGATGCATATTTTTTTTATTTTGAATTTTCCGCTCTGGCCGCAGCTGCCCGTGCAGCTTTACAAGTCGCCGGTAAGTGAGATGGCGCGAGTGTATTGACACATGTGGCATCCCACACCAGCGACTTGCCGACACTCCAAGGAATCAAAGGCATACCATCCGGTCTCTTGCCATCGCCCCGCGCAATACTTACCGACTGGTTCCAGTACGGAAGGCACGTTAGCGAAAACAAGAGCTCTGCGGATATTACTTATATCTTTCGTATACTTTCGAGTAATAAATTTCTATTTTATGTACGCTATTTATGTGAGTGTAGTTGTGAAACTAATTATGCAAGCTTGATTACAATTCAAGCGAGGATAATTGGCTGGATCTATTGACTTATATATTACTAGCGTAAGGACCGGGCCAACCGTGCGACAAAATTACACCAACGCGCTGGCCCTAAAATGTTGAGTTTAGGGCCAACGCGACTCAGTCGTCTGCGGTCCGCGGAACAGCTCGCTCGTCCATTGCTTATCTCTCACCCGCATGTGTGCATTGTACGCACATACAAGGTTAGGTACATCGTACACCTATGCAATGCGGCACTTTTTAGTTCGATCGATTTTAAACAAATGACGGTACTGTTTACTTGTATGAAGAAGTTTTTTGCAAAATGTTCCGGTGGGCCTATCCTGACCTTTGAAATCATTGGCTTGATCCCATCCTGGGTCTCTAAACTTGATTGAAATTACTTGGTGTCACGAACGACGTAGGTTTTGGTTATCACCCTATGACCTGCGCATTCAAAATAGTTAATAATGTAGTTGAAGATAATGAAACGAATGGTGCCGAAACTGTTGTAAATGGCACTAAACTAAGTCACATTCAAATTGAAATTAAGTCATTTATTCAAATAGACTTTCGCAGGCACTTATGAAAAGTCTGATTCTAATACTCTAATACCGGTTCGGAAGGTTGCATTTGCTGAGAAGAGCCGGCAATAAACTCAGCAATACTCTTTTCAACCAAGCTTAGATTCATTACATAATAGGTATTTTACATTTACATTCAAATCGCACTGACAACAATTGCGTGCCCCGGCGCGGTGGCAAAACTACAAAGTAGACTGAAAGTAAATAAATAGCAAGCTTTCGTTTACGATAAATCTCGATAATATGTATATAAGCAGAGCTATTTTTAAATGTCGGATTCGATATCGGTAACGGATCTAAAAAAAACTGAGGCGAATTTCGGCAATTGCTATTTTAATATCCGAAAACATTTCCGTGAATCGAATTGATATTTCCGTAAAGAAACTTCAAAAATATTCTAAGTCGGAAATTAAAAAAGCAATTGCGGAATATCGTCTCGGTAGTTTTTGAATCCGTTTCCGATATCGAATCCGAGCGTTTTAAAATAGCCCTGCAGGTCTACTTATGAAACGCACCATTATAGTGTTAGGAGGTACAAGTAGGTACACCTCAGGGAATATCAGTCGGTCGTAAGTAAGTGTACTATTAAGTTACCTGTGGTAAAGGGTAGGCAGCAAGATTTACGATGTGACAGATGACTTACAATGAACAAAATTGTTCATACATCACATTAATTAAAATCATACTGGCACCCAACTCTGCTATTGTGTGTTGTGTTCAAATTCCAAAATAGCAGTATTTATAAAGTAATTTGCAGATTTCCGGGATACATAGGGGCTCTTGTGGCTATAACTTTGAGAACCCCTGTTCCATATAAGATAAGATAATATCTACTAACTAACTGGTTCTCAAAGCATCATATTTGGCTTGGCCGTACAAAAGCCGAGCAATTTTTATTTAGCAATAGTATGATTTGAATTACATATTAAACTGTCTGACTTTAGCAACAGGGAAAGCTTAAAATAGAATTTTATGCCAAAGAAAGTAAAGTATGTTTCGCAATAATACCCAGGGGAGCATTTCGGCTTCGCAATCCACGCTATCGGCTGGAAGGCCCGGGCCTCGCGGCCCTGCGGCCCTGGGGGTTGTCAATAAATTTTTTTGTAATGTCTCTGGAGGTTGACGAGCACGCAACTGAAATGCATGAAGTTATTGCTTAATATATTTTAGACATAGATAGAACATCATCCACGGTCTCTTGTGGTGCGTCCATGCTACGCGAATCGAGCACGAGCCGAGCCACGAACGAGCCTACAACGAGCACGATGCGAATCCCTTTATTCGTGAAAAAACTGACAATCGCGCTCGTTCGAGGCTCGCAAGCCCGTCCACGCTACGCGAATCGTGCTCGCAGTGTGCTCGTTCGAGGCTCGGTTCGCCAAGCATGGACGCACCATTAGATAGGTAACCCTAACTAACTCGTAGACGTCACATTTTCAACACCATATTTTCCTCTTACGCTTTACTATCATTTACTTTAGTTGTAATAATAAATATCCTGGGAAATTCTTCACACATGGATTCGTAACTATGTTAAACCATACTGAATAAAATTATTAATCTTAATAAATACTCATATTAATGATAAGTTAATAAGCACACTTCAAATAAATCTTAAATAATGAATAGAGTATAATATATTATTTATTTGCTTTAAACGTGTTTTACATTGAGGTCTTATTTATACAAGGGATTCTGCACATTAGCTTTTCATAAGCATGCAAATACACATCCTAACTAATATTATAAATGCGAAAGTAAGTTTATTTGTTTGTTACGCCTTCACGCCTCAACTACTCAACGGATCATGATGAAATTTGGCATACGGCTTGCGCCTAGCTCTAGTCTGTGCACGGGCCTACTGACCATACGTTGCGGTAATTTTAGTTCAATTTGAATAAGGTATTTCTCAATGAATTTACAGTATTTTATGGATTTACCACCCCTGTGTCGCTCTTAGTCGACCCAAAAGAACATCCTGTATTACAAATAATTAAAGAGAGATATCGGATATTACTAGGTTATGACACTTAGCCGAAGTTATAATATTAGCAAGTGCCGAATAGATAATGACCCTAATTGAGATAAACTTGGATGCTAAAGTTTGGTACGAATTTTTGAGTAATTTATTTTGAGCTGAAGATTTTTATATAGTATCTTTACCTGGTTTTTATCGGTGAATTCGTCCAAAATATGATCAAATTGATTCGCTTTTATGTATTGTAGTTGAAAGCCATTTATAGTGCACGATACAGTATAAATACAGTGTCATCAAACAAGAATCATAGTTTTTCACACCTAGGTACTTCTATTCCATGTGAGTTCATAGAATAGAATAGAATAAATTTATATCAGAAAATACGGTACATCTGTTCAGTGGCCGCCATATTCTACCATCACAGATGGTGTAGAAATATTTAAAATTAAATTAATTTAATTACAGGCAACATTACACATACATATGACAAATTGAATCATATGAACATCATATGATGCAGTTTCAAGTGTACGAGTATTTTTGTTCTCCGCAAATTAGTGCCGCTTTAGCTTAGGCCTAAAATATCCCATAGATTATGGTACGGTAAAGAGAGCATGTGTGAGAGATCATGGTGAGATCACTCTGTCATGCTGTCAGTGGCTGTGGGCAGTCGACGAACCAACACTCCTAACACCACACTTAGCACACGAAAACACACAAATACTCGAATTGTAACATCAATCAATATCCGATCGCTATTTCGGTACACGCGTTCAAAAATACTGGAAACTTTATCGATACCCGCTCAATATTCGCAAATTGTTCTGTTGATTAAGAGCACTCAGCTCACCATACTTTTCATACAAAAGCTCTGTACTTATGATGGCGTTTTTAAACACTTTTCGTTAGATGTTTTAAACAAATCTATGGTATCTTGTGAACTATATCTAGCAGTAAAACTAGGCGAAAATAAAAAAAATGTGTGAAACAAATTCAGTAAAAGCCTCCGAAAAACAGCGGTTTTGCACAAATTTTACCTGAACTTTGGCCGTATCTAATGTACCTATTAATTGTAAAAGTAAAGAAAACAGCTCTAAACAATGCTTGCAAATGTATTGGAGATTCTAAATAACTAACTTTTTTTTCACAAACTTGTAAGATTACATCACAGGAAGTATGGGCCTGGAACAAATTTTATGATATGCGAAATCATGAATGACGACCTAGCGAAACGGCCGCGAGTGATCAGCGGAATTTACCAACTGATAACCGATGGCTCTGATGGTGTCTCTCTTTTTCGCAGTCAAACATTACGTTGGATGAAAGTACAAGCTTTTAGGCTACGCTTGCGTTGAAGTTGCGTTGGCCATGAAGGGCCCCCAATGATTTATGAAAGAACTGATAGAGTGAGGTGTTTTTTTTGTATTATTATATAGGCTTGCTGGACCAGCTTACTTTTTCATTTAGAGTGACATGGATGCAGATAGAGAATGGCCAGAAGAAGTGGATTCCTAAGACTGTTGATGATAAATAATGTACTGGAAGCTATTATGAAATTATGTCAAATATTAGGTATACTTCTCTACAGCTCTACTATATTCTACTCTATAACTGTACTATACCGAAATATAGTAATTAGACAACCTGTTTGCTTTGTAAAACACAAACGACGAACAGACAGACGAACACAAACAATACTAATGGAGATTTACTCTCGTTGTGTGAATTTAAGTACAAACATTAACACTGTTTACATCGCTATCCTTGGAAGCCGAAAAAGTATTAAATATTTATGTCTGTCGTGGTGATGGTGCGATATAAACATTTCCTATGAAAGAAATCTTGGGAGGAGTGGAAGTATCACTTTTGTCTTGTAGAACATGTCATTAATAACAGCTCACATTACAGAACAAGGCAGATGGAGCGCGCGGAACACGGGGTTGAGGCCAAAAAGCGAATACGACTGCAAAAAAAAACACTTTATCTATTACTACTACGGCCAAACGCGGGAAGTGTACCAACTTCCCGTTTGGTCCCATTCTCATCAGATCAGGATTTGAATACTTCTTAGTGTAGTTTGAAGTCGGATTAAGTTTTTTGTGAAACTGTCCAATTAACAATTGTCAAAAACCTGAGTTTGCATTTTTGTAATACCATTTATATATAACAATGGCTTATCTTTAATTCTGATATTTAAAGGTACATTCGGTCGGTACATAGAATATAATATTTCAAGTCCTTGGAGCGATCTGAAGGGAAACAAAATGTAGCAAAGACAAAGCATCTATTATAATATATTCTGTATAATTTGACATTTTTAACACATGTCTCAACGAGAACAAAATCAAATAGTGTTTGTCAAATAATTGTAAAAGCAGTGGTTGTCATAGAACACTGAAGAAACGGTCATTGTTTTATTGTGTCAAAGTCAACGCTTTTTGTCAATCGGTGTTGTGTATCCAATCTGAGCGATTTGGCACGCATCGCACGCTGCCGAGACTATGCTTGCTACCCAGATATTAGGGTCTTTAGTCATGATGACCCACTGGCGAAAGGCCCGCGGGCCATAACGCCTATTCTATTTTAATTTCAAATTTTGCATTATGATTCGCTGTCAAAAGAAACAAAAACCGGCCAAGTGCGAGTCAGACTCGCGCACCGAGGGTTCCGTACAAACCTGTAGGTATATAAGTAAATGGTAGTATAGACCTGAGTATTTGATATTAATTTCAATTTATGACCTATTAAAAAAAAACTACTTACTAGATCTCGTTCAAACCAATTTTCAGTGGAAGTTTGCACCGTAATGTACATCATATATTTTTTATAGATTTATCATTCTCTTATTTTAGAAGTTACAGGGGGGGGGACACACATTTTACCACTTTGGAAGTGTCTCTCGCGCAAACTATTCAGTTTAGAAAAAAATGATATTAGAAACCTCAATATCATTTTTGAAGACCTATCCATAGACACCCAACACTTATGGGTTTGATGAAAAAAAAAATTGAGTTTCAGTTCTAAGTATGGGGAACCCCCAAAATTTATTGTTTTTTTTCTATTTTTGTGTAAAAATCTTAATGCGGTTCACAGAATACATCTACTTACCAAGTTTCAACATTATAGTTCTTATAGTTTCGGAAATAAATGGCTGTGACATACACGGACAGACAGACAGACAGACAGACAGACAGACAGACAGACATGACGAATCTATATGGGTTCCGTTTTTTGCCATTTGGCTACGGAACCCTAAAAACTATCCTATTTTTGGTACAGAGGAGTGGAAAAGTGTATGATAGAAATAAGGGGCCCGCGCCATAGGCGATGACAGATAGGTGGAAGGTCAGAATGTCTTGCTGCCGAGCACCTAACGGCTACATCAGCCAATCACTGACCACATATTGAAATTCTAGTCAAATAACACTAATAAAATTGAAAATTCTTCAACAGTGAATCGTCAATGATTTTATGACAAATCAGCAAGCTATTTTCAGCAAAAAAAATTACCGTAACCGCTAACCATCTGGCGGACCGAATGCTTGTTTAACACCTTTGTGGCATGAAGAAAAAGTTCGTGCCCAGAGAGTCCGAACAGCCGGGCTATTGCGTATCTTTGGTGGTAATCGTAACGAACACCATTCATTATTTCATCCAATGACGCGCACGCGGTATGACGCGACGATGACCATTCGTGGGCCCTGATTGGATGAAATTCATTATTGGCGTTACGATTACCACCAGAGTTACGCGATAGAGCCCCGGGACCCTATTCTTGTGGCAGCTAAACCAAGTAAGATAGGGTTGAAATTAAGTATTTCTTTAACATCCTAAGACAAACAAATACTAATAAATTATGTTGGCGAAAACAAAGTTTTGTAAGGTTACCAGTATACTATGTTTGTAGGTGGAGGGCTACCTAACTGTAAATATAATGAAATAAAATACATTTTAAATCTATAGTTGTCTATTTTGGGGACAACATCAAAGTCATCGTTCTTTCAGAGATAAGCAATGTAGCATTTTGGTTGTGGCTACCTGATGTAGTTCATTTGCCGTACATTTATCCTGTATTTAAACCGCAAATACTAATAATAGCTACAAATAAAAAGTTATGACTATGAAACAAAATAAATACGTCGCTTATTGCTTTTACCAATATTACGCATGATCGGTTCTCAAGTCAATACATCGACGATATCTCAAGATGTGTCCTCATAAATGTGCCATTACCTAATATTAGTAAGTGTTGTATGATCGAGTACATCGCCTGCTAGATACGGTAGCGCCGCGATAACACATCGAAACAATTTAATATCGCCAATTGCATATTAACCACCTATGTCGAGTGTGTTATCAATCTATCTACAACGATATAAAACTTCAATGGCTGTTCTTTCTGGAGATAACAAACATCCTTTGAAGATAATTTAGTATAGAATGTTGTCGTTATGAGACAATTCTATTTATTTTATTTTATTTTATTTTATTCGTTCAGGACACAAACAGCCTTATACAAATTAAAAAACATTACAAAAAAAACACAAATAGGCCTAAAGGTCCATAAAATATAAACAAACAAATATGAGCATATGCAATATGACAGGCAGATGTTTCCTCATGCCTCAAAAACAAAAAACTTAAACAAAACTAAAGAAACGGAAGTGTTTACAGACCTCTGGATTCCTTATTCACAATTTACATAGACATTCGGCCACACATCTTTTATACTTGCTTAAACTACAATTGAATATGTCAACACCATTCAAATATTTGTTATAAAAATCGCAGGAACGCCTTATAAATGCATTTTTAGCGTAATTAGTATGACTAGTAGATATGAAAAAAGTATGTTGAGAACGGGAGGAACTACGAGGAGCTTTAAAACGAAATTTTCAATGCGAAAGTGTAACAAGTAACATTGTTCCATAGTTAGCTATTCGGATCTTAGCAAATACCGGTTCAATGTAGCAGCACAGTCTATAAAACCATACAGTCGTTCGAAGAAGACGTCTAGACAGGGCAATCGCGCGCGATATCAGGGGCCAGACGCGGCAAAGCCTAACCCGACCTACGAACAAAACAATGTTAGTAGCTCGGGACACAGCATACTTTATATGGCCGTCACGATACTGTCTAGACGTTGTCGGCATTTTCCACGAGATCAAAGGCGTCTGACGACTGTATGGTTTTATAGACTGTGGATGCAGCTTGGATTATGCTCAGAAAGAGTTTCTTTCTCGGAAACTTGAATAAAATCTTTCCGTGAAAATCTTTGATTGTACGTTGTAAGACAAATAGTGGTAAAGCGATTAGTGAGGCAAGTAGGTACTTAATATCCGGAGTGGTGCTTGCTCCTGCGCAGCGAGCGGGCGCGGGGCCGTAAAGCGCCCCGACCGCGGTCTGAAACCACGACCCGCCGCGCCGCTTGGCCTCAGCCGCCTCAAGTCACAACATTCATGAATAACTTATAACCCAACTATTGTCCGCACTGTGTAAAACTGTTATTATAGCATATTTCGTCACACGCAATATTTGTCTCGTTGCTGTGTTGAAATCGTGCAGCGAGCCGGTCATAGCGCGTCGACGACGCCGCGTCGCCGGAACAACTTCGGAGGCATCTTCTAAGCGAGATAAGAATATCCGATTTGATACATTAAGACCGCAACACAAATTTACTTTAGGATGAGTCGACCTTGATATGTTTCCACTCATGACTCATTGACGCAAGAGCGCACAGAAAAAATCTCTCTCGAAATGCTTGGAGCCCTAACGAGACGATCACGAACGCCTGCCTGCCCGTTCGGTAAACAAAAAATAATCAGTAAACATAAATCCCATATGTTAATCTACGTGAATGTAGATACGGCCGGGTGACAATCGACGGCGGCGGCGCGGCGGCGGGTGGTTGTGTAACGTCACGTGACGGGTCCGGGTATGATCGTGAAAGGTTACTTACGGAAGTCGGAGGGTTGTTATTGTTGGTGCGCGCTCGGTAGGGTGTCGGGTGCGCTCGAGGCGGAGGAGCGCGCGCGAGCGGCTGCGGGCCGTGCACTCGGTGCGAGCGAGGACGCACTACTGTACTGGGCGCGCGAGGCGTGACGTGACACGAGCCGAGGCTCGCGGGGTGATAACCGCTGATAAGCGACGCGTCATCGGCTACGCGGAGAGACGATAAAATGACGCTCCATCGTTTACTACACAATCGTTTTGTAGTGACCTTGGCCTCAACTTTGACCTTTGGCCTAATGTTAAAATACCAAGCAAATTTTTACGACACAAATGGCAAAAAACTTTATTTTCGAGAATCACCAAAACATTTTATTTTGCAATATTGCCTTTTGCACAAAATAGGAACACATAACGGGTAAACTAATAAAAAACGGTCTTTTACAACCTGTTATGTAACTCGAAGGTAATACCAATTCAAAAAAATATTATAATATAGCAGCGTTTATTATTGGCCTCGATCATAGGTATTATAACTAATATTAACGTCTCATACATACTCACGCACAGGCACATACATAAATTTGATTTTTTCAAGTTTTTATTGTTTTTACCTTTTCAAAACTTTTTTATTGTTAATTATTTGGAAAAAAAAGCCAAACATAGTCAGATTGTCCAAAAAATATTTAAAAAATGTAACCTTGCTGAGTTTCTTGCCGGATTCTTCTCAGTTGAAGGCTGAGTTCCGAACCGGTGGTAACTTAAGTAAATGTGACCTTCATAAGTACCCTTCTGGGGCCTAAATTGAAAAATGGCTTTGACTTTGACTTTGAAAACAATATGTTTAAATATTTCAGGGATTTGCTAACGTAGTAGTTTATTTAGGGCCAAATCATAACGTCAATACATAATTTCATACACTGTTATATTTACTAGCGACCATCCCCGGCTTTGCACGGGTACAATGTCGTAATGCATGTGTTATATAACCATATAAACCTTTCTTGGAAAATTATCTAACTCATACCAAAAACCGCATCAAAATCCGTTGCGTGGTTTAGTAGCAGCTCAGAATAGATAAATACTACGTACAGTAGCAGTTAGCGGATAAACATACAGAATGTCAGACAGACAAAAGCGACTTCATTTTATAGTATGTAGTGATGATAGTGATAGTGATGATTAGAAAAAAAACCGGCCAAGTGCGAGTCAGACTCGCGCACCGAGGGTTCCGTACAAACCTGTAGGTATATAAGTCATTTACATATTACTAGTGACCTGAGTATTTGATATTAATTTCAATTTATGACGTATTAAAAAAAAACTACTTACTAGATCTCGTTCAAACCAATTTTCGGTGGAAGTTTCCACCGTAATGTACATCATATATTTTTTATAGATTTATCATTCTCTTATTTTAGAAGTTACAGGGGGGGGACACACATTTTACCACTTTGGAAGTGTCTCTCGCGCAAACTACTTATTCAGTTTAGAAAAAAATGATATTAGAAACCTCAATATCATTTTTGAAGACCTATCCATAGACACTTATGGGTTTGATGAAAACAAAAAAATTGAGTTTCAGTTCTAAGTATGGGGAACCCCCAAAATTTATTGTTTTTTTTCTATTTTTGTGTGAAAATCTTAATGCGGTTCACAGAATACATCTACTTACCAAGTTTCAACATTATAGTTCTTATAGTTTCGGAAATAAATGGCTGTGACAGACGGACAGACAGACAGACAGACAGACAGACAGACAGACAGACATGACGAATCTATAAGGGTTCCGTTTTTTGCCATTTGGCTACGGAACCCTAAAAACCATAATCTCAATAAATGTCTTTACTTTGATTTCGAAGGCCTTCAAATAGGCGTCATTTTATCGGCCCGCGAGATGACAATGGCGGCGCGTCGTTTTGGCATTCTCAGCTCGCACCGGTACTTAACTGTCTTGCATCTATATTATTTAGTATCGATATTCTGGCGTCGTCTTACTATCTATCTCTAAATAACCATCATAATATCCTGGGACATTCCTCACACACGCCAATCTGATCACAAATTACTCAGAGCTTGTACCTACCTACTATGGATACCAGATAACTTATATAGTAAAATTTTCTGTAAATACATGTACCTATCTACCTATGTATGTATGTATTATAAAACTCTGCTATTTCTGTCGACCTGTATTTAACCATAGTTATTTTTAACTAAGTAAAAAATTTTGTTGCGGTTTTCACAATTCATTTTGAGATTTTCTTCCGGAAGGTTTGTTGTATTATTTACTAGCGACCCGTCCCGGATTCGCACGTGGCGTAATGGTCAGAGGAGCTAATTAATCTTTTAAAATATTAATGATAATTATTATCTATAAAAAGACAATTTATCTACATTAAATGCATTGTAACTAACTTATTAAATTAGATAGGGAATAATATTATATGGGTCAAAATAACTTCGAAAGTTTATACTTTTTTGTGGGTTATCCCACAAAACAATTTAATCTCAATCGCATAAAAATGGTTACTGTGGGTTATCCATAGGATATAGACATATACCATTGCGGACTTTTTTGTAGACATTTTTAAAATAGACATTTCCTTAGAACGTAAGCTGAGCTCGCATTGTAAACGATTTCCGTACAGTGTGAGGTCAGCTTATACTGGACATGTATAGCTTGATATGTAGCCGTGTGTACAAAATTTTATATTTTGTTGTAACTTACTATGTAGTGATGATGATATACATTACTATGTAACTCTTGTGTGTTTGCTCTTTACAGAAAATTATCATTTATATTTTAAAAGATATCAAAGATTTAAAATTAGCAAGAATCAGTATTCGCGATACCGTGAACCGGCGGGCCGAGACGGGCTCGGGTGCGCAAATCGCTCGACACCACACGACCGCAGTTTTGTGACACGACCGCAGTTTTGTGACACGACCGCAGTTTTGTGACACGACCGCAGTTTTGTGACACGACCGCAGTTTTGTGACACGACCGCAGTTTTGTGACACGACCGCAGTTTTGTGTGCGCAGGCGGGACGGGTCACTAGTAACTTATAAAGTACAAATCTCACTCTCACTGCGCCAGTAATGGGTTACTGTACTGTAACCATACTTTTACTTTAACTCTAGCTCTACGTCCCGATGTAGATCTGTGTGCATCTGTAGTCGCACCGTACGGTACGCTCTCTTGGGCCAGTAGACAAGATGGTTATCGACAATCGTCATCGACATTAAACGATCAAACTTTGTATGGGATTGACATTTCAAATCGAAATATCACGTGATTTTTAACAATCTCTTATGTCAATCCCATACAAAGGTTGATCGTTTACTAACAATGACGATTGTCGACAACCATCTTGTCTAGGGGGGCTTCTTACGCCACGGGGCGGCGCCGTAGCTCGCGCACTCGGCCCGGCGGCGTAGACCCTTCGTAGCACGCGGGAAGAAAGCTATAGCACCCAGACTGTGGCTGTGATCTAGGTATCCTACCTATGCCCGTAATTAATATTCGATCTATCCTTGATTTCGAGACTAATATTAGTTTCTTGCCGGAGTCTTCTCAGTTTAAGTTCCGAATCGTGGTAGATTTAACTGCATGTACTACTTATGTTAACATTCATAAGTGCCTTACCAGGGCCTTCACCGAGTGGATTACTTTTTGATTTTGATTAAGACATCTAGCTATCTTATTGAATATTATAAAAAGGGGCATCAATCAATCATGATACTCAATTTACGTCTTTTGAGTGCGGCCGTATTCCGTACAATAACAACTTAATTTTAAGGTTCTGTAGAATTACTCAAGATCAAGATGACTTGGAAAATTATAAATAGTGAAACTGGAAAGTTCAAAGTACGTAATCATGAGTTTCGACTTATTATAAATGATAAATCAATAAAATCTGATCAAGATGTTGCTGCCGCTTTTGAGACTTTCTTCACCAATATTCCAGTTTCGACTACCAAGTCTCTTAATTCTTCTCCCACCCTCGCTGTATCTTTACTTAGGAAAAATGTAAAAGAGTGTACTGTTGACTTTAAATTCTCAACTGTTACTTCTAGCGATATAATTAAAGCGTTCAAATCTCTAAATTTGAAAAACACTGTTGATCTATGGGGGCTTTCAGTTAAACTTATTAATTCTATAATTGATTGTATTGCACCTCATTTAGCTGTTATTTTTAATAAATGTATTGATTGTGGTGAGTTTCCTGATCTTATGAAACATAGTAAAGTAGTGCCTTTATTTAAAACCGGTAGTACATCTGACCCCACAAATTTTAGACCGATTTCCATATTACCGACATTCAGTAAAGTATTCGAGAAAATTATACTTAATCAATTGATGGTACATTTCAATAGTAATAGACTGCTTCACAGTAAACAATTTGGTTTCACTAGGGGTCGCTCAACAACCGATGCTGGTGTTGAGCTTATTCAACATATTTTTGACGCCTGGGAAAATTCACGAGACACCATTGGTGTTTTTTGTGACTTATCCAAGGCTTTTGATTGTGTCCATCATAAAATACTGATCAGCAAATTACATCACTACGGCGTTAGAGACACTGCACTAGATCTTTTGATTTCTTACTTATGTGACAGAATTCAAAAGGTTGATGTTAATGGTAAAGTATCCCCTGGGTCATCAGTAACTATGGGTGTACCACAAGGTTCTATCCTTGGACCTTTTCTTTTTCTCATTTACATCAACGACTTACCATATCTTGTAGAAAAAAAACATGAGATAGTATTGTTTGCTGATGACACTTCACTTCTTTACAAAGTGAATAGACATGATTTTAATTCTGACGATGTGAACAATGCTCTTTCTGTAGTCGTTGATTGGTTTACTATAAATAATTTATTGCTAAATGAGAAAAAAACAAAATGTATCAGATTCAGTCTACCCAATGTGAGACATTCGGACACAAATATTGTAATTAAAGGCGAAAAACTGGATCTTGTTGAAACAACTGTATTTTTAGGTATCACTTTAGATAATAAGTTACAATGGAGCCCTCACATTTGTAAATTGGTGGATAGACTTAGTTCTGCAGCTTATGCAGTGAGAAAAATTCGCGCTCTCACTGACGAATCTACGGCAAAATTAGTTTATTTCAGTTACTTTCACAGTTTGATGTCTTACGGTATCCTCCTCTGGGGTAGTGGTGCCGAAATCAATAGAATTTTTATACTGCAGAAAAAGGCTATCCGCGCAATATATAAAATAAGGCCTAGAGATTCTTTGAGAGACAAGTTTAAATCTATTAATATAATGACAGTGTCGTCACAGTACATATATGAAAATCTTATTCATGTGAGGAAAAACATAAATAACTTACCTAAGAATAGCGACACTCATAGTTTGAACACTAGAAATAAGCACAAACTTGCTGTACCTTTAACTCGGCTCAGCAAAGTCCTTAACTCTTTCAAGGGGCAATGTATACGTTTCTATAATAAAGTACCCAAAGAAATCCAAGAGCTACCTATACATAGATTCAAAAAGATAGTAAAACAGAAGTTATGCAAGAAGGGGTACTATAAAGTTTCTGATTTTGTAGATGACAAGAATGCATTTGAATGAATTGTTCGCTTCGCACGCTATTGTTATATATATTTTGTAAATTGTAATATTTATAAGTACACATTAAAAAAAAAAAGAACACTTGCTGAGTTTCTTGCCGGAGTCTTCTCAGTTCAAGTTGTATTTGGAACCGGTGTAGAGTCATTTGTTAACCTTCACAAGTGCCCTATAAGGGCCAAAATTGAATAAATGAATTTTGATTTGATTTGATTTGATTTGATTTGATACTAAATTTGCTATTAAATGAGTAGTAGGCGCAATAAAATATTCATTTTGTACTTTATACTTTATTTATCTTGCTTTCCTTTCATAGTTGGTATACCTTTGGATACCGAAGCAAAAAGGTAAAAAGGAACCCTTAAGCCCATCACAGACGTAGCTATAATATATATTAATATAAAACATAGCAAGGCATATTACGATATATTTTCAATAGTAATCTTTGAGTGAGCACACGCAGCTATAATATATTTCAGATACTTCACCAACTTGCTAGCTACGTCTATGATGGGCTTTATGGTACGTTCGTCTGTCCGTATGTATGTTACGTTTATGATTCGGAACCTGTGATTCAATATTGTTGCTCTGAGGTGGGCGTTAATAGCTGCGACACAGTTTTTAACTACTGCAGTTGTTATCGTTTTATATTATATTGTATAATGAGTTTTTGTTCTGATAATAAATAAATAAATGCATGGGAATTGAACCCACGACCTGCGGCACAATAGGTGGAATCACAAAGTAATAGTGAACTGACCGTATGAGCACTTCCTTACTCTTAAATTCTGGCCGTTTTTATTTCAAGTCAAGTTTATTCGAACGCAAACCAAAATAGTATTATTGTATTGGTATCATTAATTTGGGAACAACTCCGTAATGAGTTTACGTTATTACGTTACCGATTCGAGGAAACGTAACATTAACTGAGTACGTTACGTTTGTAAGTCAGTTACAGTAAATTGTTTGAAAGCGATCCAATTGTATTGAAGCCAAAGGCCCTCGATGTATTTTCGACAAGCATTCAATCACCATTACTCAGGCACGCACGGCTACACATCAAGCTATACCTACTGTCCATTATAAGCTGAACTCTCATTGTACGGAAATCCTATACAATGCGAGATCAGCTTATACTGTACAGCTTTATGTGTGGTCGTGTGTACAACAGAAAGGCAAACCAATAAGATAAACATACGACTTATTTCAAAGCCAAATTATAATGACCAAATGCACTTAAAAAGAAATGTCTTCTCTTGAGAAGAGCTTCCCCCATACAAACGATGACTTTTTTTTATACCACTTAGGTGGCAAACAAGCATACGGCCCGCCTGATGGTAAGCGGTTACCGTAGCCTATGGACGCTTGCAACACCAGGGGTATCACGCAGAAATCTCTTCACACCCCTTTTGAAGAACCCCAAGCTGTACTCCATTGGGAAAACCACGGCGGGGAGCTCATTCCACAGTCTGAGCGTCTGAGCGTGACTTACTTCTTTGAAGGTTTTAAGCACCCACAATCTAGTTGGAACCATAGACATAGGATTTTTCGCTACGCTTGTAGGTACACACAGGTATAAAAAAAGTAATTAATTTTTTTTTTGTATTTGAACATAGTTTTGAGATGTTTTTCCTTTGACACGGCCCACACCCGTAGCCCGTATCAATAAGCCAGGCCATCACACATATTTGTCTATATCTTGAAAAGTACTGAATCATTTCTAATTTCTCTTAAATGCACTAGAATTAGACCAATTTTTGAGATGTTTTTCCTTTGACACCACACCCGTAGCTCGTATCAATAAGCCGTATCAATAATAAGAGGTATTTTTTATACCACTTAGGTGGCAAACAAGCATACGGCCCGCCTGATGGTAAGCTATTTGTCCATATCTTGAAAACTACTTAACCGATTTCGATAAAACTTAAACCTAAGTTGAAGTAAATGTAAACCAATAAAAAAATAATGGTTACAATCCGATTGATATCTTCAGAGATATGCGTGGACAAACATACATACATACAATCATAAGCCCTAGTACGAAGTACACTCGAGTATTGCTCTCAGATTTGGTCTCCTTTTTACGAAGTCCATAAAAATAGAGTTGAAAGAGTACAGAATAGGTTTCTTAGTATTCTTGCGTATGATATGAAACATTCATTGAAATCCTATTCTGATCGAGTTCAACACGCACTTGTCCGGTTTTTTTTTTTAATATTATTGTACTTCTACATAACCACTTTGTTATTAATTCTCTTTCTTGTCTGCCTTATACTCGTATATTCCTTACGATCAATAATATCAGATATGACTTCCAACAAGATATGGATGTATATCCTTTGCTTGTCTTTTGGCGAATCAAATAAAAAAACATCAACAATTTTATGTCAACTTACTTTTTTTTCGCAATCCGATACAAGTTACTTCAATCACAAAACAGCTTATCGCAGTCGGCTATGTTTTTTCAGCTATCGGAGCTTTATCTGAGGTTTATATTATAGTAGGGTCTTGGCTTTTATAAATCAAAAGGACTTTATACAACAGTTAATGTGCATTTTAGCGCTATCAAGCCATTATACATAATACTTTTTGGCAATGTCACTATAACGAGCTTATAAACCCTTCATAACTAATTATGAATAAGACCGTAAGTATAAGTGTATTCCGAATCGGCGGTGAATTTATTGGTTTTGGGTTTTTTATCTACACCCATGCTATAAATCCTCTATAACAGTTCCTGAAACAGTTAGCTTATTGCCAACATTAAAACACCGGTTTTCATAGTAACCATATCATCCAAAACAGTGTTATAATGTTGTACTGAATTTCATCATGCAGCTCTTTTTTTTTTTTGCTTTTTCGGACCATTCCTTACTCATCAAACAGCCACATTCTCCGTGGTATCCTTATGAATTTCAAAAAAGAACATTTTCATGCAGGTGCGTTACACTATCACAGCGCCGTAATAAAAAAAATCTTAAAGTTTATTCAGGTGGGTTATTCGAATTCACGTTGTATGCCCATTTTGGTTCGATATTAGAATTGCAAAATTTATTACTTTTTTAGGGACTAGAGTTCGGAGGTAAGAGAAACGCTTGATTGAAGTACTCAGAATGGAATAAATTTATTCTTCTTCTTTGGTCATCTCGCACTCCTGATCAGGGAGTGGGGAAACAGTGCCGGGGCCGATTGGCCCCTTCGTTGTGGTTGCTCTCGCCGTGTGCTACTACACACGGGGCGCTGAGTTCGGCTTTATTTAGCCTGAGGTCTTGCATGCTCACTGATTTTCTGCTCGCCGTCCTAGTCGCGAATCCAGCCTGCCGGGTATAGTCCCAGCTAGCGATCTGCGTTCGGTCGGCGGCTTGAAAATTGGGCTTGCTTGATCTTGGGTATTCTTGCTCGTCGTCCTAGTCGCGGATCTAGCCTGCCGGGTGTAAAAGGCCCGGCTAGCGATCTGCGTTCGGTCGGCGGCTTGAATTTAGGTCTTGTCAGGTTTAGTATGATCTTGCTCGTCGTCCTAGTCGCGAATCTAGCCTGCCGGGTGTAAAAGGCCCAGCTGGCGATCTGCGTTCGGTCGGCGGCTTGATAGTTGGACAGCACGTGGCAATTAGGTTGACGGGTCCGCTTGAATAAGCTCCCGTGCGTACGCCCTGCCCTCCGGCGGTCGGCTGTGCAATGGCGCCAAGTTCTGCACGTGCGGTAGTCTTGACGCGTCGGCACGCCGGAACATGTTTTTGGCAAGGTGGGCAATGAAGTCGTCAGTGCTCTCGACTTTTAAGTCACGCGCAATCACGTCGTTTCTAACGTACCAATGGGCACGGACGATAGTGCGTAGCGTGAGGTTCTGCTGGGCTCTCAGGCGTTTCTTCAGGGCCGGCGAGGTTAATGCGAACCATGCCGGGGCAGCGTAAGTGAGACGTGATCGCACGTAACACTTATATACCCCTAACTTTGTACGTAGGGGCAGGATGCGAGAAGAGAGCACTGGGCGTAGGAGGGCACGGGCAGAGCGGACCGAGCTTATAACTTTGTCCACATGCTGCTTCATGTTGAGGCGTAGGTCGATGGTTACCCCGAGGTATGTCGCGGTTGGAGACCATTCTATCGCCTGTCCTTGCATCCTTAACTTGGGAGGGAACACGGTGCGAGTGCTGATGAAAATTGCCTGTGTTTTTGCGACGTTCACAGACAACCTCCAGGCTGCTAACCATCTTGGTAGGGCATCCAGGCATCTTTGCATCTTGGACGCGGCTGCTTTTGTGTTATTAGATGTTGTGTAGTACGCCGCGTCATCGGCGTAGAGAGCGAGGTGCGCGCCTTCAGTAACAGGAATGTCGTCTGTGTAACGCGCATAACAGATTGGTGATAGGCAACTCCCTTGCGGTACTCCTGCTTCTATCCGACGCACTTCGGATTTGGCGTCTTGTACCGCGACGAAGAAGCTTCGATCTTGAAGGAAGGATGCAAGGACCTTGACAATTCGGCGAGGGGCGGTCGATAGCGACAACTTGTAGATTAGACCGTCGTGCCATACGCGGTCGAACGCCTTCTCCATGTCTAGGAATACTGCTATTGCTGCTTCCTTCTTATTTAGGGCTACTGTGATGTGATGCAGTACCCTAGACAGCTGTAGTGTTGTGGAGTGTTCGGCCCTGAATCCGTACTGCTCGGACCGAGGCTCGATGTGTGGGACGAGGTGTTGCAGCAGGTGTTTTTCAAACACCTTCGACATTGTAGGCAGCAGTGTGATTGGCCGATAGCTCTCCGGCCGTAGGGAGTTTTTCCCGGGCTTCAGTAACATGATAACCCTGCCCGTTTTCCAACGTGTAGGGAAATGCCCAAGGCGCAGGATGGCATTGAATAGGCGCGTCACCGCCGCTAGAGTGCGCGGCGGGAGATGACGCAGCGCCTCATTTCTAATGCCATCGGGTCCCGGGGCTTTTCTCAGCTTTGTGGCGAGCAGGGTCCTCCGTACCTGTCCGGGAGAGAAAACCACAGGCTCTTCAGTGGGTACTATCGGCGTGCCTAGGTACTCCTGAAGGTGTCGCTCGACTGCTGCAACGTGGTCTTCATCTTCTGGGGGAAAGGGCCGAAACTGGCGTTCGAGGCATTCTGCATAGATGTTGGCACGATCTAAGGCACGATACCTCGGGGTTCCGTCTGCGGATTGTAGAGGGCGCACTGGTTCCGGTATCCCAGCGAGGGACCGGCATAATTTGTGTATGCCTGTCCAGCCTTCTTCGTCCACGGACTGTATGTGGCGCTCCCAGCTGTGTGTGGCAGCGGCACTGACTTCCTTTTTTATTTTGTCTGTTAGAACGTTGAGCCGGTGTTTCATTCTCGGGCATCGTACTTGTTGCCACTGCGTGCGCAGGCGCCTTTTTTCTTTAATCAACCTCAACACATATGGAGGGACTGAGCAGGGGCGGGCACGAGTGGTGGTAGCTCTGGAGGCGGTAGTAATCGCGCTGGTTATCTGTTCGGTGAGATCCTGGGACAGACGGTCAACGTCCTCAGGTGAGTTCAATGGGAAGGGGGTCAGTGCCGGGGACTCCTGAAGCGTCTTGCTGAACAATGTCCAGTCCGTGGATCGACGCGGTACTGAGATTGGGGCTGTGGCAGGAAACTCGGTGAGTAGCAGCATTACTGGCAGGTGATCAGAGCCCATATCGTCATACAGGACTTCTTGGGTGAGCTGGCAGTCTAGCTCGTTATGGATTGCAATGTCTAATACATCTGGCCTATGGTTCTGTTGACTGGGGTAGTGGGTGGGTACTTCTGGACCCACTATGTGGTACCCTGCCCTCTCAGCGTCGTCAAACAAAATAACGCCGTTTGGGCAGTTAAGAAGAGAATTCCACCCTATATGCTTTGCATTCATATCGCCCGCCATAATCGTCGGCACTCGGTCATCCAAAAGGGTACGGATGTCTCCCGAGTGCAGGCGTCCTCTTGGTGGACGATACACGGCATAGATTCTAATAGGGGATGCACCTGGTAGACAAAGCTCGACCCCGAGACCGTACATTGATTGTAGGTTCATCCGGGGGAGTGGCTGGTGAGCAATTCGCCTCTTTATAAGGACTGCCAGCCCTCTGAACACCCGCCCGTCCTGTGTTGTTTCATCTTGCCTATATATGATGTAGCCTGGGCATTTAAAATGTATGCTTGGATGTAGGTGAGTTTCCGATATCAGTACGACATCCGGAATGTATTCTGCAAGGAAGGTTTTAAAAACTGGGATCTTCGCTTTGATAGAAAAGGAGTTCCAGTGCACTATTTTAAGCGTCTGGTGGTTCATTTCGCTGGGCTAATTTTGCTAGACCTCTGGAGAGAGCTGCTCTCGGATCAGCTCCTTGTTGGATTGAGCGCAATGTCTCGTAGAGCGCATCCAATGCTACGTCTAGCGGTACGCTCGCCGGAGTTTGGGCTCCTTGTACGGGGACGGGCTGCTGTGCCTGCCTCTTTCCCTTGGCTTTCGGGCCGGGAGTGGTGGCTGACGATGGCGCCAATCTCAACGAAGGGGGGGCCTCATGTGTGGTGATGGCTGTGGCTGCTGAGTGAGCAGCTGTAGACGTGGTCGGTGGTGCAGTAGAGAGAGGAGGTATACTAACGGCCGCCGCTGCCGTAGTCTTTTTCTTCCTTCTATTGCGTTTCCTCTTTTTGGGGGGCGCTTCCCCCTCTTGGCGGGGGTGGGGGGGGTTGGCCGGAGCCATCAGATGAGTTGCTGCATTCTCCGACACTTGAGTTGGATCCTGGTTTGGGGGCCCGGTAGTGCGGGCAACAGTCCCGGCTGTCTTGTTGCGTGCTTCCCTTTTGAATACCGGGCATTTAATGTTGTTGGCCGGATGGGGGCCACCGCAGTTTATGCAGGTGGGGAGTGCATCTTTGGGGCGGGGGCAGTCGCGGGCGGCATGCTCCTCGCCACAGCGAACGCAGGCGATGGGGCGGTGGCAACAGTGCGACGAGTGCCTAAATTGTTGGCACCGGTGGCACTGTGCCGGCCCTCGCTTTCCTCGCCAGGCTTCTATTCTAACCCCGTCCATACATAACATTTCTGTTATGTTGAAAATACCTGGGGTAATATCCGGTGTGCGCTGGAGTTGCGCGTGGTATATGCATCCTGGCCGGCCCCGGCGCGCGCGAACGCTTCGCTCGTATTCGGGTACGTATCCTAGGGTGCGGAGTTCCTGCTCTATTTCGGCTGGGGGCGTGTCCACAGGGAGGCCTGTTATGGCTACCTTTAGGCTGCGTTCTGCCGGAAGCGTGTAGGAGAACCAAGAAATTTTCTGTTCCTTTTCCAGGTTCGTTAAGTATCTCTGGACGATACGGAATTCTCGGTCCTCCGTTGGTATGAAGCGCACGCCCTTACCAAAAGGTCTGGCGCTGGGGGGCCGCCCCAGTAAGTCTTTCAACTTCCTGAAGTGGACTTGCCAATCAGGCAAGTGTTCAACCACCAATGGTGGGAACTTCGGCGGCATTGCGGGCTTTTTCGCTGGTTGTGATGTGCCTTGAGTGCCCGATGTCGAAGGCTGCGGTTGAGAAGGCTGCGTGGGCGGCGGCGGGGGGGGCTGGGTCGGTGGACTGGGCCTCGATCCAACCCGTGGATAGATACTCGATGCGGCGCTCGAGGGGCGTGTAGGGATTGGTCCGGCTGCATTTCCATTTCTTGAGTTGTTAGCAGTAATATTGGCAAAAGTATTGCTTCTGTCCATACTCGGAGAAAGTTGAGTCAGTGTTTGAGACGGCGGCGGTGAGGTGTTCTGTCTCTCTCGCTCGGTACTCGTCTCTCTCTGTGCAGATGGAGCGACAGTGCTGCCTCTGGCGGTAGGCGGAGGTAGCTCTGTTGGTGTTTGCGAGTCATATCGCTTGGTTTGCTGTCTCGCTCGCACCCGTTGTGGCAGCGGTGAGGCTGGTGCCGTCTCTCTCTCACGGTGAGGGGGGACGGTGGATGATGGCCCAGCTGTGATGACATTGCTCTGCTTGAAGGGCGGCGATGTCTTCATACAGGGGCGCTTGGGATCTTGATCCTCTTGTTGGGACGCGATACTACGTGGCCTACGACGAGGATATACAGCCGGCGTGGTAATTGTAATATTTACTGGCGGTAACGTAATCGATTCCTTGGCGATGCGCTCTAAGTGATCAATTTCGATTGGGGTAAGATTGGGAAGCCCTGCGATGTCACGCTCGCGTCTCTCGCAGCTAGCCTCCAACACCCGCGCCAGACTGTCCGTGAGTTGGCCGGTTGCGCGGAGACGGTTGACCATCAACCGGTCGGCAGCAACCTCACATCTCTCGGAGAGCGGCACGGCAGGGGGGGACTGCAACTCGAGCGACGCGAGCGATACATTGGAGCCGCCTGCCACGCTCTTGATAGCGGAGGCGACTCCTTCCGGGCCCATTGGGGAGTGGGAAGAACGGCGACGGGGACGAGATTCCAACTGGGAAGCTGTAGACTCGTCGCTCTCGACGACGTTGACTGGGTCCTCTTCTTCTTCTTCATCTGAGTTCGACGAAGACTGTAACGAGGAAGAGGTAGCCTGGTCTTGGATGACCATCTTGTGCTGCCGTAAGATGTTCGTGACCCGAGTCGCGACCCTCTGCTCCAGAGAACCCTACATACATATATGCAGACCGGAGCACAGGGCGGGCCCGAAGTCACGAGCACCGGACGCAAGGGGAAAAGATGTCCCCTCCTCTCGACTCCCGGAGGAGCTTTGAGGGCACCGATACCGGTCGTGTCTTCAAAAAGACGCTAGGGTTCGGTTATGTGTGGCTGCCCGCACAAATAGAAACAAATGCAGGCTTAACAACAAATTGACGGCACGAGCACAGCACGAAGACACACGATGAATAATACAAGGAACTCACGAACGAACCACTAACCAACACTAACTCAACTCAACACCATTAGACACTAACGGCGGAGGAGGAAGGGAGGAGGGAAGGAGCGCGAGCGCAGCAAACAAAGCGTGTACCCTTGCTAATGGACATAGCTGTCCTAAATTTATTTACAGTATGGCCCTAATTTATATACAAATCTTACAGTCTAAAATAATAATACGTAGCGAGATGACCGACCAATGAGCGCGCTGAATGTCTCGCTCGCACGTTGGTTGCACAGTCATGGCACGGTCGTGCGCGCATGCGCGGCCCGCGCGCTCTGTGCATAAAACTAGCGGCGCTAGCGGGGCCGCGTCCATTTTGTCGCAGTCGCCGAAGAGAACGGAAGTGTTGCTCGGAGCTTGCAGATATGAAGATGGTGATTTGATTTGAAGTGCTGGTGTCCAAGTCATGAAGATGAAGTGCAAGGCAGTGCAGTGATCCGGTGGAGTCGTCAAACACGTCATTGTTTCTGACACATTAATATTGCATGACTGTTTCTTTCGAAACATGCATGCTCATTGTTTCTGTTTGTGCATGACGTCAAACACGGTGCTAAGGTTATGGTGAAATATACTGGGGTGACTATCTTGTGTTTTATTCTCCTGTCTTGAATATTAAATGTTGTTCCTTGTATTTTGTTTCATTGGTATTTGGTATATCCCGGTAATTGTGGTACGTTTTGAGGTAAAGGTAAGGTCAATGTTTCTATACGGTATGTGGCGCTACACTTTGTTGTTTACAAAAATGATCATGGGTGTAGATAAAGTCTTGTATGCAACTGTACATAATTAGGAATTAAAACCCTCATGTGATACTATTATCACACTCGCTTCGCTTCGTGTTTTAATACCCCTTAGTATACGACAGTTGCATAAATAACTATTAAAGAAGGTTAACCCAAATTAGGGTATATAGAGTCATTTGCACAAATAAACAAGTGGGTTTACGAAAAAATACCTAATGAAATAAAATTCAAAATTTCAAATTCATTTATTCAAATAGACCTTCGCAGGTTCGCAGGCACTTACGAATAGTCTGACTCTAATACTCTACATCTGGTTCGGAAGGTTGCCATTGCTGAGAAGAGCCGACAGTAAACTAGCAATTACTCTTTTTTAAACAAGCGGGCACGGGAGCGGGCGCACAGGCGGACGCGACCAGCTTCGCGTGCGGTTCGGCGTCGACAACTTTGACGACAGGTACCCCTACGTCGTCAGCATACAATATCGCTACAGGAAGTGTTGCACTGGCACACTCATCACTCCTGACTGGGTGCTCACCGCTGCTCACTGCTCTGTTTGCACCCACATAAGATTCGGTAATATGACGATTAAAAGACACGATAAATACATCAGAAAGATAAAAAAAAAACATCACTCATCCAGGGACACGACTTGCAGATATTCCAGAATATATATACCATTACGATATAGCTTTGCTTCTAATCGCACCAATCTATTTGAAGAATTACGGTAGAATTTCTGGTTATCCAGTAGAGTATGCCGGTATTTTGGTGCCACCTGGACCAATTCAGATGAGAACCTTATCCTAATCCATAAAGAGGATAATTTGAAACTATTGCAGCTTAGTGGGGGCGTAGTGGTGCAATGTAACAATCATCTTTTTTTAAACAAACCAAACTTGTGCATCGCACCAAAATGTTCGAACAACGAGCAAGACACATCAGGCGGCGATTCTGGCGGGCCGCTGTTTTATGGTTGGAAGAGCGTCGGTGCTCTCTGTGGTGGAGTTACACCTCCCATAGGATCGTACACACCCGTTAGCCCATATTTGGTTTGGATACACGATACAGTCGACGCAAAGAAAGATTGAAAACTAAGAACGATAACTATGGACCATACGTTTTCTATTGCGGTCTTAACTTTGATGATGGCGCAATGATTTAAAAAAATAATAATACTAAAATTGTAAACACAATTTTCTATTGTTTCAATCTTGATATTCGAAGTGTATCGAATTGTGGTGCGTCTACGCTACGCGAATCAAGGACGAGCCGAGCCACTTCGTCTTCGTTTGTCGCTTTTTGAGCCCAGTCAATCAATCAACAGTTCAATCCTCTGTGTTCCAGGCTCGTAAGTCCGTCTACGTTACGCGAATTCGTGCTCCGCGTGAGCTCGGCTCGTGCTCGGTTCGCCTAGGGAAGTACGACATTTACAGCATGCAGATTATATCAGTGCATTAGTATTCGAAGGAGGTAGGCAATCAAGCACTAGGCAGGCAGATGGACCAATTTAATCGTACTCGCGGATTGAGTATGTTTTTTGGCCGTCATTCCACGCACTTTTCTATTAGAAAACAAAATACAAGGATAACAGAATAATAGATTCAAATGGTATAATTTTTATTTTCAAGATTTATCCATTGTCATATTTGTCATACACACACAACAATTCCTATTTATAACATAACAAAACAATTCACAAAATCACTAAAGATAAGGTAACTCTCATCAGATGCAGGGTCTCCAGGTCGCATATACAAAGTTACCCCAAATCTAAGAAATAAAAAATCGCATAAGCCTTACTATATCCGTAACTCCGTCCCCAAATATCCTAAAACTATAATTTTCCTATATTTTAAAATAAACTTGTTTTTTTACATATGTATCATCCAAAAAATATCAATATCAATTCAAAGTTTTCAAAGCATGATTTTGTTATTGTGCTTATAAATTCAGTGACTGACTGCACCTACCCCTTTAAAATCTTATGGAGTAGCATGAAACTTAACTTTTAGAAATAATTCGACAATTTCGACATCGTAATGTACATCATATTATTATTATATTTTTTTTAGTTTTATCATTCTCTTATTTTAAAGTTGCCTTATTACCACTTTGGAAGTGTCTCTCGCGCAAACTATTCAGTTTAGAAAAAAAATGATATTAGAAACCTCAATATCATTTTTGAAGACCTATCCAAAACCAACACGTATGAACTTTATTAAAAAAAAAAAATTCAGTTTCAGATCTAAGTATGGGGAACCCCCTTATTCTGGGACTCAACGCTGCTGGCAAGGTACTTTATAATACATGTGGCGTAAAGCCCAGAGCTTGCATCGTGTTTTCGAAACATGTTAATTTTTTACCTGTTCCAGAGCTTTGTTTTGACGACCTGGTAGCAGCGTTTATTAATCTCAAGGGTTGGGATGGGGCCAGAGTAATTGTGTGCTCGGCCTATCTACCTGGAGATAAATCCGATCCGTCTGAGGAGTTGAGGCGTGTCGTCGATTACGCCCGGCAGCATGGCGCAGAGCTAGTGGTAGGCTGCAACGCGAACGCTCACCACACTGACTGGGGCAGCAGCGACATCTACAATCGGGGTGAGTTACTTTATGAATATCTTATTCAAAACAGTCTTGGAGTGCTGAATGTAAGCCAACCTTCGTCACAAGCAACAGACAAGAAGTTTTTAGGCCTCTCATATTTTTGATTGGCATGTTAGTGGCGAACCCTCAATGTCAGATCATTGACATATCCGCTTCGAAATCAAAGGCTTGCTAGCCTATGAGTCGATCACTTATCAGTACCCCAACCGCCTGGACTGACTACAGAGACATTCTAAGGCGGAACCTGGAGGATTGTCCGAAGAAAATCAAAACATCTGAAGAGCTTGAGATGGCGGCGGTCATTGTATCTGAAGGCATCACAAATGCCTTCGAGAAGAGCTGTCCGCTACAAGAAAAGACTTCAAAAACTAAAGTCCCCTGGTGGAGCGCAAAACTTAGGAAACTAAGGGAGAAAACTAGGAGGCTATTTAATAAGGCTAAGAAGACGCGGGAATGGGAGGTCTACACGAAAGTCTTAACAGAGTATAATAAGGAAATAAGGAAGGCTAAAAGAGCTTCCTGGAGAAAGTTCTGCGAGGACGTCAAACACACGCCTCAAGGAGCTAGGCTTCATAGAATACTTGCCAAGGAAAAACCTAGGCAAATAGGTCTTCTCAGGAAGACAGATAGCTTCTTCACGTCTAACGAGAAAGAAAGCTTGGAGGTGTTAATTTCTGCCCATTTTCCTGGGGCTCAGGCTATGAGCCTAGTAAATGCCGGTATGCCCGTCTGCAGAACGAAGCCTCATAACGAGGACTGGCGCAGAGCGGCGCAAATCATTAGACCACGCCAGGTAAGATGGGCGGTAAACTCCTTCAAACCTTATCAATCAAGTGGGGCTGATGGTATCCAACCTATTCTGCTACAGAAGGGATTGGATATTCTTATTCCTTTCCTGATTAAAATATTTAGAGCTAGTTTAGCCCTGGGGGTGGTTCCAGAACCATGGACCAGGGTAAAAGTACTATTTATACCTAAGGCTGGTAAAAAGGACTATTCTTTACCAAAGTCCTTTAGACCTATAAGCCTTACTTCTTTCTTGCTTAAATCTATGGAGAAAATCATAGATAGCTATATTAGGGATATGGTTCTAGCCACGAATCCTATCCATTGTACTCAACACGCCTATCAAAGTGGAAACTGCTCTGCTCAACTTTGTTGAAAGAGTAGAGAAGGCGTTAGAGGACAAAGAAATTGCTTTATGTGCCTTTCTAGATATTGAGGGAGCCTTTGACAATACCTCTACTAGCAGTCTGGTTGGAGGACTGGAACATTAAAATGGCGACCCCACCTCTGTTCGATGGGTTAAGGCCATGCTCTCCAATAGATCTAATACCGTATCACTGCATGGCACTTCTCTTGAAGTATCTGTAGTGAGAGGCTGTCCACAAGGAGGAGTACTATCTCCCCTGCTTTGGACACTGACCATTGACCAACTCTTATATAAGACGGCGGAACTTCGTATAGATGTGCAAGGCTACGCTGATGACCTTGTAATCACTGTTCGAGGATTCTGCCAAAGTACTATATCGTACCTTATGCAAAGAGCGCTCAATACTTTAAGTAGATGATGCAAAGAAAACCAACTATCGGTAAATGCCGATAAGACGGTTCTGGTACGTTTTACTAGAAAACGGTCCCTAGATAAACTAGTCATGCCGACGCTTAATAACAAAAGTGTAAAATTTTCCAAGGAAGTCAAGTATCTGGGAGTAACCATCGACCAGAAGCTGACATGGAACAGTCATGTCGCTAACATAATACATAAGGCGAAAATCACCTTAGGACTATGTAGCAGAATGGCAGGTCAACGTTGGGGACTCAGGCCTCAAATAATGTTATGGCTATACTCCACCATTGTGAGGCCGTTGATAACATACGCCTCTGTGGCTTGGAGTAAAAAAGCCAGTCAAAAAACAACAATTGCCTTATTAGGCGGGATTCAAAGGACCGCTTGTATTATGGCAACTGGAGCCATGTCAACGTCCCCTGGAGCGGCCCTTGATGCTATGTTAGATCTGACCCCCTGCATCTACATGTAGAGAAGGTGGAGAAGACAACCATGCACAGGATTCACGCACAGGTGGGAGTGAAATGGCTCTCCCAGGCACTAAACTTCACTTCAGGATTCAGTACTGGAAATTCCTGTTCTGAACATGGTCACTGACATGATGATCCCTCAGAATAATTTTCGAAATTGAGCATTACGAAATTGAAATACCCACCCGTGACGACTGGCAAGATGACAAAGTCACAGGACAAGTCAAAGGATCTAAATGTAAAATCAGGATCTGATGTAGGCTGTGGAATTTATGGAGAGCGTCCAAAATTCAGCAAAAAGCTGACTCTTGGAAAATACGCCTCTATATTCCAGGCAGAAGTACACGCCATTCTTGAATGTGCGGACACTAATCTGCAGAAAGACTACGTCAACCATACAATATATATCCACTCGGACAGCCGGGCAGCTCTCTTAGCACTGGCATCCGATTCAATTAACTCTAAGCTAGTTAAAAATTGCATGGACCTACTAAACCACCTGGGCGAAAAGAAAAGGGTTGTGTTACGGTGGGTTCCTGGACACACAGGAATCGTCGGTAATGAAAAAGCTGACGAACTAGCTAAAGCTGAAGCTAATGGGACCCCTTATGGCCCCGAGCCCATTTGTGGTGTACCTAAAAGCCTGGCTAAACTAATTATGAGGAACCTATATGTAAACTCATCCATCGATTCTTGGAAAAACGCTCCTGGAATGAACCATTCCAAGGCACTTATAAATAATAAAAAGGCCTTTGATAAAAAGTCTACCATAGAGGTATTATCTCTAAGTAGAAACAACTTACGCATACTTGTGAGAGCCTTAACG
The DNA here is from genome assembly GCA_947623365.1 of Achlya flavicornis. NCBI lineage: Eukaryota > Metazoa > Arthropoda > Insecta > Lepidoptera > Drepanidae > Achlya > Achlya flavicornis. Next base: position 17,887,861 of record OX392471.1, on the reverse strand, counting down.
GGGCACTGTGGATTGAACAAACATCTGTTCACCATCAGCGTTCACGACTCGAGGTTGTGCAGATTCTGCCGTGAGGCTGATGAAACACCATTACATCTCTTGTGTGAGTGCTGTCCACTTATGCCTAAATGAAATACTCATCTGGGGAAACACCTGTTACACCCAGATGAAGTAAAATCCATTCCTGCCAAGAATATTGTGCAGTTTATTATAGCTGCAGGTCTTGGTAGTGAAATTTAATTAACGTGGCGATCACAATAGATCTAGTCTGGTCGCAGTGATACAAGCTCTGGAAATACTTGAAATAGCCACTTAACCCCAAATAATAATAATAATGGGGAACCACCAAAGTTTATTGTTTTCTATTTTTGTGTGAAAATCTTAATGCGGTTCACAGAATACATCTACTTACCAAGTTGCAACATTATAGTTCTTATATTTTCGGAAAGAAGTGGCTGTGACATACGGACGGACAGACAGACAGACAGACATGACGAATCTATAAGGGATCCGTTTTTTGCCATTTGGCTACGGAACCCTAAAAAGAGATATGATTGCCATCAATTAGCCATAAAAATAGAGGCAATATAAAAGAAGAACGGAGTCATATTGTAGAAGAAGCAATATAATAAAAATCACATCATACAGTTTGCGTTGATACAAAGTCAAAGATAAAGCCATCATTTATTCAATTTAGGCCCCAGAAGGGCAATTATAAATAAATAAATAAATATCCTGGGACATTATGAAGACATTATAAATTATGAAGGTCACATATACCGTACTTACCACCGTGTCGGTACTCGGTCTTCAACTGAGAAGAATCCGGCAAGAAACTCAGCAAGGTTAAATTTTTTAAATATGTTTTGGACAATCTGACTATGGTTGGCTTTTTCTTTTTCCAAATAATTAACAATAAAAAATAAAACATACATACACATAGCATAGATACAGACGAAAAGTATTAAGAAAATAAATAATAACCTTAAAAAAAAACAATTATTGACCTACTGGCTTTCGTATAAACATGAGCAAGGTGCACTTCTGCAGAGTGCAGCTACCTACATCCAGACAATCCAGACATTTAATAAAATTTATTTCAAAACGTTTTTTATGTGCGATTTAAATGTAAAATCAGTCATCTTGGTCACCGAAAGTGTTATTTTATTATAAAAGCGCACACTATTTCCAAGAAATGACCTTTAGCTAGTCTGAAATGCGGAACATCTAATTTACGATACAATTACGATACCTACTATACAATTTTGATTATTTGAAACTGTTATTATTTTTAGGGTTACACCTTGATTTCCACACTGGGTGCAACCCATGCTAGTTACTTACGACACTGTCAAGCTCATTGTATGATTCGAACGCGGGACGTTCGTCTCGGCATCCGACGTCACTACCACAGTACTATTATCGGTTTTAATTTTGGTATTATCGTGCAGATAACCTGAGCTCATGGATATTCATGCTATTACACATTTTCCACAAATATACACTCGGCCATAAAAGAAGCTTCATGACCATATGGAAGAAAGGTTCTCGTTCATAAGGAGTCAGCAGAATTCCTTTAAATATATCCTAAGGGACTAGTGAGGGTTGCTATGAGCTGTTGGATGACAGGTTGGGAGAAGGAGGTTTTTTTACAGGCACGCAATTGTTTTCAGTGCGATTAGAATGTAAATATTATGTCATGAATCTAAGCTTGTTTTGAAAAGAGTAATTACTGAGTTTATAGCCGGCTCTTCTCAGCAAATACTAATTTTGAATTTTTTGAATTTTAGCAGTGGATAATTCGGGAACATTATTAATTATTTTATTCAATTTCTACTATCGCTTAATGGGGATGCGGGCAATGGGGAACAGTGGAATCCACCCAAAATTATTGACACATAACACTGTGTATTTTGGTATTTATAATATCATGTCATATGTCATACAGGTACATCGAAAATTATACAATCTGCATGCAGTAAATTTCGTAACAATTCGATACGCTTCGAATATCAGAATTGAAATAACAGAAAATAGCGTTTAAAGTATTTTAATTTTTCATTGAGTTTTTGTCAAATTGAAACCAGCAGTATAAAACTTATATTCAATGGAAAATTTATTTATTTTTCATAATCTTTATATATAAAAATCAATGCCACTTTTCGTTGTAATTTTATAACTCAAGAACGGGATCACCTATCCAAACCTAATGTTTAGGCTCTGTTCGGATTAGCACAAAATCGGTGGAGCGGTTCTTCATTTAGCACAATTTTTGTAACAAATGAATTCAATAAATGGCGGATCATTTTGTTAATGGCGATTTTGCTGTCAGGGTAGGGTAGGGTAGGTTAGGGTATGGTAAGGTAGGGTAGGGTAGGGTAGCACCACGCGAACGAACCGGGCAGCTAATATATTATAATTACTTATTTTCTTGTGCCATGGTATCGTGTATCCAATCCAAATATGGACTAACTGGTGTGTAAGATGCTACGGGATATTTTAAAACACCACCGCAGAAAGCACCGACGACCTTCCCGCCATAAAACAGCGGCCCGCCAGAATCGCCAGGTAATCCGCTTTGCTTGTTGTCGGAACATTTTGGTGCAACGCACATGTTTGGTTCGTTTAAAAAATATAGTCTGCAGTGCACCACTACGCCCCACCCAAGCTGCAATGGTCTCAATTCAGATTTTTTATCATACTGGACATAGTTCTCACCTGAATCGGTCGAGGTGGCACCAAATCCGGCGTAGTCTACTGGATAACCAATCAATGACCTGTAGTTCACGGCAGAAATTCTACCATAATTCTTCAAATAGATGGGTTCGATTAGAAGCAAAGCTATATCATTATTAGCTTTAACTTTACCTTTTGGAATCTCTACAATTCGTGTTCTTGGATGAGTGATATTTTTTTTTATTTTTCTTATGAATTTTTCATATCTTTTGATTGTCATATTACCGAATCTTATGTGGGTGCCACCAGAGCAGTGAGCAGCGGTGAGCACCCAGTCAGGAGCGATGAGTGTGCCAGTGCAATGCCTCCTGTAGCGATATTGTATGCTGACGACGTAGGGGTATTTGTCGTCAACGTCGTCGACGCCGAACCGCACGCGGAACTCGCCGCGTACGCCGGTGCGCCCGCTCCCGCCCCCGCTCCAGCTCCCGCGCCTCGTCGCCACACATGGATTAGTCGCAAGCTGTATCAACTGTAAAGCCATGATACTCCACACTACGAAGTATCTCATTTCAGTAATTTTATGGAAATTATTAATAAAACACATTATTCAGTTACTGGTGTAGTATTTTAAATTACAGATAGGTACGGTATATTTTTATGGCACATATGAAATTTTATTTAAATTTAGTTTGCCTTATCGCATACTTACAGAATAATGTTTTCCTTATAACATACGAGAAGTTGGAAAATATATGTGTGTAATAAAAATATGTTTTTTTCTATACCACTAATGTAGTAAATAAGCATATCGCCTGGTTACCGTTGGTTAGCCGTAACCTATGGACGCTTGCGACACCAGGGGTTTAACTTACGCGTTGCCGACCCTACAGAAATCTCTTCACACCCTTTTTGAGGAAACTCATGCTCATTGGGAAACCAATCCGGTGCGGTGGGGAGCTCTTACCACAGTATGTGCGTCCGTCCATAATATTTAAATAAAAAAATATTTTTATATGGGTATTTTCATTATACGCAAGGGTTCAGTCAGAGCAAAAACATAATGGAATGAATATTCCTCGATGGAAAAAAATCACCAAGTAACCTCTAATATTGTTTGGTTTATATTCGTTCATAATTCATGGTGTATCTAATTTAGACAAATTTAGATAAATAATATCACTAACGTATGAGCGTACAAGAGATTTTTTTTTAAATATTCTATACTTAACCAGTTATATTTAGATTAAAAGCGCTATGTTAATTTTTTGTTCCGCGAAACACGCTATCGCCGTCTCATGCCACGCGAATATTAGACAAAAGTTGTTAAACGCTATCTTTTCTAGCTTTATGCGCGCTCTGTAGCATTGAAAATAAATATGACAATCCTTATAAACCTATGCGATAGAGAAAGAGACAATTCTGACGTGAGTCAATGTGTTTCCGATTTATCAACCCATACTTATCAACCCGTTTGCTTATTGTATGATTTCTAAATTTACTGAAAATGCATTTTCAACGCAACTTTCTTATTTTTTTGCGTAAGTACCTTCTCCGTACTATCACAGAATATTCAATTGACCAATTGAAATTGATTGATGAAATCGGTAAAGTCGTTCAACGTTATGGCGTGACCAAGGAAAATAGGGATACATTTTTATACATAGAGATTATCATTAATTGCCTCCAAAAACAGTTTTACAACAGGATATATATCTATATCTCAAAATATAATTGTCCCGCAAGACTAGTTTTTATTTTTTTTAAACATTAATTTTCATCTCGTCTTATAACTGGGCTATGTTCTTGTACATACAATTTCTTTGTTCGAAACGTTTCGAAGAATTTGGATTAAAACAACAGAAACTAACGTTAATACTATTTTGGTATATTTGTTTTCTAATGATTGCGTGTTCGCGCGAAAAGAATCCCGTAATAGACAACATGTAGTCAATGGATAAGGGGGGCCAAAAAGGAAGTAAAAGCAATATTGCTAACGAAATTCATTTTTTCGAGTTCCCGGCTGATTATACGTAATTCCAATATTTTTTGGTAAAATAATTACTCATTATATACAATTCAATTCATTAAAGGATTCGGCATTGATGAATTGCATAATCTCATGATCTGCTGTAAATTCGAAAAAATGAATTTCGTTAGCAACATTGCTTAGCTTCCTTTTAAGGGGGCAAGGTCTTTATTTTTCTATAGTTCTTCTTGCGTCACGGTATCGTGTATCCAATCCAAGTATGGACTAACGGGTGTGTACGATCCTATGGGAGGTGTAACTCCACCACAGAGAGCACCGACGATCTTCCCGTCATAAAACAGCGGCCCGCCAGAATCGCCGCCTAATGTGTTTTGCTTGTTGTTCGAACATTTTGGTGCGATGCACAAGTTTGGTTTGTTCAAAAAAAGATGATTGTTACATTGCACTACTACGCCCTCACCAAGATGCAATGGTCTTGATCTATCCTCTTCATCAATCTGGATAAGGTTCTCATCTGAATTAGTCCAGGTGCGACCAAAACCGGCATACTCTACTGGATAACCAAACAATGACCTGTAGTTCAGGGCAGAAATTCTACCGTAATTCTTCAAATGGATTGGTTCGATTAGAAGCAAAGCTATATCGTTATCGTATTTATAGTTTGGCATATGTACAAGTCGTGTTCTTGGATGATTGTTTTTTTTTTTTATCTTTCTGATGTATTTGTTATTACTTTCGATCGTCATATTACCGAATCTTATGTGGCTGCAAGGAGAGCAGTGAGCAGCGGTGAGCACCCACGCAGGATTAATGAGAGTGCCAGTGCAACATCTCATGTAATGAAATTGATATTTTAGTCGTAGTAAGCCGACGACGTAGGGGTACTTGTCGTCAACGTCGTCCACGCCGAAGCGAACGCGGAGCTCGCCGCGTCCGCCTGTGCGCCCGCTCCGGCGCCTGCGCCGTGTCGCTTCACTCGCTTCACACGGAATAGACGCGAGCTGTATCAACTGTAATGCGACGATAGTCCACGATACGAAGTTTCTCATTTCGATGATTTGATGGGAATAAATACATTATTCAGTTACTGGTTGAGTATTTCAAATGACATATAATAAGCTATATTTTTATTGCACCTATTAAATCTTGTTTCAATTTAGTTTACCTTATCGCATTATTTCAAAATGTTTTTTTTTCTTATAAAGTAGCAAAAGCAGGAAAATGTTAATGAAATGCACTATAAGTCAGCAGACTGGGATGGATTGCGTGAATTCTACGCATCGTGCCCGTGGAGGCAGCTTTGCTTCGCATCAGATGATCCTGACACCTGTGCAGTTGCCGTCGCTGAGGCGATACTGGCGGGTATGGAATGCTATATCCCAAACCCGTTAATGGCTGCAGGGGTGAAGAAATGACCGTGGTTTAATCGGCGCTCCAAAGAAGCTAGACGAAATAAGCAGACTTTGTACGAGGCTTGGACCACGGCCCGAACTAATCAGGACCATAACATCTCTGTTGCGAAACGCAAATTTAACGCTGCCTCGAGACCCAGTAAGCGAATGATTGCCAGGGCAAAGTTCGATTTCGTCGGCAGAATTGGTGAGAGGCTAACTAGCCTTCCCTTTGGGAGTCGCGCTTTCTGGTCTCTTGCCAAAGCTGCAGAAGGAAACTTTTGTCAGTCGTCCTTGCCACCACTACGTAAGCCGGACAGAAACTTGGCCCACAGTGCAAAAGAGAAAGCGGATCTATTGGGCAGTCTCATTGCCTCGAACTCGACTTTGGATGACGGGGGCGCCACACCGCCTACCATCCCGCAGTGTGCTAGCTCCATGCCGGAGATAAGCATTACCCAAAGGGAGGTCCGGCGGGAATTGCTTTCTCTGGACATCCATAAGTCGAGTGGGCCAGACGGCATACCGGCAGTGGTGCTGATGCGGTGTGCTCCTGAATTGTGTCCAGTATTGACGCGTCTTTTCGCACTTTCCTACATCAAAAAGGAAGTCCCGTCTTCGTGGAAGACTGCCCACGTGCACCCAGTGCCGAAAAAGGGCGACAGTTCAGACCCGACGAATTACAGGCCTATCGCCATCACCTCCCTTCTCTCTAAAGTCATGGAACGTGTGATCAATACGCAGCTTTTGAGATACCTGGAGGATCACGAGTTGTTGAGCGACAGACAATATGGCTTCCGCCACAGTCGCTCAGCTGGTGACCTCCTTGTGTATCTCACGCACCGTTGGTCACTCGCCATTGAGAGTCAAGGTGAGGCCTTGGCAGTGAGCCTAGATGTGGCGTTCGATCGGGTCTGGCACCGGGGTCTTCTCACGAAGTTACCAGCATACGGGCTTCCCGAGGGATTATGCAAATGGATCGTCAGCTTTCTGTCCAGCAGATGCATAAGAGCCGTCGTCGACGGTAGCTGCTCCGATAGCATGGACATAAATGCCAGCGTTCCGCAAGCTGTCCCCAACACTGTTCCTTCTGCATATCAATGATATGCTGTCTATTGACGGCATTCATTGCTATGCGGACAACAGTACAGGGGACACCCATTATACGGGCCCTGCAAATATCCCTCGTTCCGAGGTAGAGGAAAGCCGCGAACGGCTGGTGTCTGAAATCGAGAGTACACTAACTAGTGTCTCCGATTGGGGTCGACTAAACCTAGTCCATTTCAACCCCACTAAGACCCAAGCCTGCGCGTTCACCGCTAAGTAAACCCCATGGTCTGTGGCTCCACAATTCCAGAACACTTTCTTGAACATCAGTCAAAGCATCGGGATCCTTGGCGTCGACATGTCTAGCGACGTTTTGTTCCGAAGTCATTTGGAAGACAAGGTTAAGCTGGCATCCAAAAAGCTTGGAGTGCTCAACAGAGCGAGGCAGTACTTCACATCGGGGCAAAGGCTGCAACTTTATAAGTCGCAGGTCCGGCCTCATATGGAGTACTGCTGTCATCTATGGGCGGGAGCACCTGGATACCAGCTTGGGCCTTTAGACTCGGTCGCGGTCGGTTAGCGACGTGCCACCAGAATTGTTGACGATCCCGAGCTCACAAGCGGTTTAGAGCCCCTCGGTCTGAGGATAGACTTTGCCTCCTTATGTGTGTTCTGCCGCTTGTACAACGGAGAGTGTTCTAAGGAATTGTTTGACTTGATGCCCACGGCTACCTCCCACCATCGCAACTCTCGCCATCGACGGGGAATCCATCCACACACATTGATACCAGAACTGTTTCGAACTGTGCGGGCTAAAAGGAGTTTTCTTCCGCGGACGCTCGGACTGTGGAATGAGCTCCCCGCCGTGGTTTTCCCATTGGAGTACAGCATGGGGTTCTTCAAAAAGGATGTGAAAAGGTTTCGACACGGTCGGCAACGCGCGCGTGATACCCCTGGTGTTGCAAGCGTCCATAGGCTACGGTAACCGCTTACCATCAGGCGGGCCGTATGCTTGTTTGCCACCTAAGTGGTATAAAAAAAAAAAAAAAAAAAAAAAAAACATTTTCAACGCAACTATCTTAATATTTTTTTTCGTAAATACCTTCTCCGCAACTATTTAAAAAAAAAATGGATGAAATCGGTAAAGTTGTCCAAAGATATGGCGTGACCAAGGAAAATACCTAATTATATAATTATAATTAATTTATATAATTATAGAGATTATCATTAATCGCCTCCAAAATCAGTTTTTACATCTTATTATCTTACTTTCATCTTATTATCTACTATCTCTTTAAACTGTTTATCTAAATCTCAAAATATAAATATGTACCTGTAGACTAGATTTTATTTTTGCCTTATATTAATGTTCGTCTCGTCTTATAACCGGGCTATGTTCTTCTTGTACATAAAACTTCTTTGTTCGAAACGATTCAAAGAATATGAGGATTAAAACAACAGAAACAAGCATTAATACTACTATTTTGGTAAAAAAATATCTAATGATTGCGTTTTCGTCAAAAAGAATCCCGCAATAGACAACTTGTTGTCAATGTATTTTATTTTTCTAAACCTTTTCTTGCTTCACGGTATGGTGTATCCAATCCAAATACGGGCTAACGGGTGTGTACGATCCAATGGGTGCGTGCCCACCACACACGACACCGACAATCTTCCCGCCATAAAACAGCGGCCCGCCAGAATCCCCGTTTAATGCGTCTTGCTTGTTGTTCGAACATTTTGGTGCGACGCACATGTTTGGTTAAACAAAATTTTCTTTTTGTGAATCTTCACAGTGTATCACTACGCCGCTTCCAAGTTGCAATGGTCTCGATTTATCCTCTTTATAAATCTGTATAAGGTTCTCATCTGAATTAGTCCAAGTGATACCAAAACCGGCATACTCTACTGGATAACCAAACAATGACCTGTAGTTCAGGGCAGAAATTCTACCGTAATTCTTCAAATGGATTGGTTCAATTAGAAGCAAAGCTATATCGTTATCGGCTTTTTGGACTGGAAATTCTACAATTCGTGTTCCTGGATGAATGTTTTTTTTTTTTATCTTTCTGATGTATTTGTTATTACTTTCGATCGTCATATTACCGAATCTTATGTGGCTGCAAGGAGAACAGTGAGCAGCGGTGAGCACCCACGCAGGATTAATGAGAGTGCCAGTGCAACATCTCATGTAATGAAATTGATATTTTAGTCGTAGTAAGCCGACGACGTAGGGGTACTTGTCGTCAACGTCGTCCACGCCGAAGCGAACGCGGAGCTCGCCGCGTCCGCCTGTGCGCCCGCTCCAGCGCCTGCGCCGCGTCACTTCATTCACTTCACACGGAATAGTCGCGAGCTGTATCAACTGTAATGCGAAGATAGTCCACGATACGAAGTTTCTCATTTCGATGATTTGACGGGAATAAATACATTATTCAGTTACTGGTTGAGTATTTCAAATAATATGCATCTTAGTATTTTATTGCATCTATAATCTTGTTTCAATTTAATTTACCTTATCGCATTATTGCAAAATGTTTTTTAGGGTTCCGTAGCCAAATGGCAAAAAACGGAACCCTTATAGATTTGTCATGTCTGTCTGTCTGTCTGTCCGTTCGTATGTCACAGCCACTTTTTTCCGAAACTATAAGAACTATAATGTTGAAACTTGGTAAGTATATGTATTCTGTGAATCACACAAAAATAGAAAAAAAAAACAATAAATTTTGGTGGTTCCCCATACCTAGAACTGAGACAAAATTTTTTTTTTTAATAATACCCATTAGTTTTGTTGTTTATTTATATAGTTCTTCAAAAATGATATTGAGGTTTCTAATATATATTTTTTCTAAACTGAATAGTTTGCGCGAGAGACACTTCCAATGTGGTAAAATGTGTGCCCCCCCCTGTAACTTCTACAATAAGAAGTGATAAAACTAAAAAAAATGTATGATGTACATACGATGCAAACTTCCACCGAAAATTGGTTTGAACGAGATCCAGTAAGTAGTTTTTTTTTAATACGTCATAAATTGTAAAACGCAATTTACCTTTCATTAAATCAACTCAACTCGTTAATTGCTGCTACGGAACCTTTCATGGGCTAGTCAGACCGCACTTGGCTGCTTTTTTTGTTTCTTTTAATAATTTAATTTATTATCAAATAGAGTTCCGCAATAGAAAACTTGTTGTCAATGTATAACGTCTTTATTTTTCTAAATCTTTTCTTGCGTCACGGTATTGTGTATCCAATCCAAATAGGGGCTAACGGGTGTGTACTCTCCTATGGGTGTTACCCCACCATAGAGAGCACCGACGATCTCCCCGCCGTAAAACAGCGGCCCGCCAGAATCACCGGCTAATGTTTCTTGCTTGTTGTTCGAACATTTTGGTGCCACACACGTCCTTGGTACGTTTAAAGATTCTATATCACAGTGCACCACAACGCCCTCACCAAGCTGCAAGGGTCTCAATGCATCTTCTTCAGAAATCTGGATATGGTTCTCATCTGAATCGGTCGAGGTGGCACCAAAACCGGCATACTCTACTGGATAACCAATCAATGACCTGTAGTTCAGGGCAGAAATTCTACCATACTTCTTCAAATGGAGTGGCTCGATTTTAAGCAAAGCTATATCGTTATCATATTTATAGGATGGAATATCTACAAGTCGTGATCCTGGATGACGGATTTTTTTTTAAATCTTTCTGATGTATTTCTTATATCTTCCTTTGATCGTCATATTACCGAATCTTATGTGGGTGCCACTAGAGCAGTGAGCAGCGGTGAGCACCCAGTCAGGAGTGATGAGTGTGCCAGTGCAATGCCTGCTGTAGCCATCACGTATGCTGACGACGTAGGGGTACTTGTCGTCAACGTCATCCACGCCAAACCGCACGCGGAGCTCGCCGAGTCTGCCTGTGCGCCCGCTCCCACTCCCGCCCCCGCGCCCGCTCCAGCGCCGCGTTGCTGCACATGGAATAGTCGTGAGCTGTATCAACTGTAAAGCGACTATACCCCACAATATGAAGTTTCTCATTTCAATGATTTGATGGAAATAAATACATTATTCAGTTACTGGTTGATTATTTTAAATCACAGATAAGTCATATTTTTATGGCACCTATGAAATTATGTTTCAATTTAGTTTGCCTTATAGAATGCAGAATAATGTTGTTCTAACGATAAAAAGTTGGATAATGTCACATACATTATTGCGTTCAAATTGGTTTGCAGTGATTTGTTTACTAGCAAAAGACGTGCGTGCTTCACAATTTTTATTTGACACACTCACATACTCACAAACACATAAATCCAATATTTCATGCACAATCTAATTGTAAAATTTTATATATTCTGTAAATACTCTGCTCATCGGACACAATCATACTGGTCTCTTCCTTACTTTAATTAAAAGTCTTAATATATAAAATGATAAACTGATTGTTGATATATCAACGCACAGCCCAAACCGCTGGACCTAGAGATTTGAAATTTTGCACACAGATACCTTATACAGTGGAGGCATCCACTAAGGAAGGATTTTTGGAAATTCCACCCCTAAGAGGGTAAAATAAGGGATGAAAGTTTGTATGCAAGTCCGTCAGTTTTGAAGTTAGGATCTTCAAATTTTGTGTTTAGGCTGACGATTGAAAATTAATGTATAGTTATCTCAGCGTTTGTGACAATTCCACCACCGAAGGGAGGAAAAGGGGAATGAAGTGGTGTATGCAAGTCCTTCAATTTCAAAGGAAACTTCACTAAATATATTATTATACAGTGTAGGCATCCACAAAAGAAGGATTTTTAAAAATTCCACCCCTAACAGGGTAAAATAAGGGATGAAAGTTTGTATGCAATATATCAACGCATAGCCCAAATCGCTGGGCCTAGAGATTTGAAATTTTGCACAAAGATACCATATACAGTGTAGGCATCCACTAAGGAAGGATTTTCGGAAATTCCACCCCTAAGGGGGTAAAATAGGGGATGAAAGTTTGTATGCAAGTCCGTCAGTTTTGAAGTTAGGATCTTCAAATTTTGTATATAGGCTGACGATTGAAAATTAATGTAAAGTTATTTCAGCGTTTATGATAATTCCACTCCCGAAGGTGAAAAAAGGTGGATGAAGTTGGGTATGCAAGGCCTTCAATTTGAAAGTAAACTTCACTAATTTTATTATTATACTGTATATGTATCCAGTAAGGAAGGGTTTTTGGAAATTCCACCCCTAAGAGGGTAAAATAGGGGATGAAAGTTTGTATGCAAGTCCGTCAGTTTTGAACTTAGGATTTTCAAATTTTGTATATAGGCTGACGATTGAAAATTAATGTAAAGTTATTTCAGCATTTATGATAATTCCACCCCCGAAGGTGGAAAAAGGGGGATGAAGTTGGGTATGCAAGGCCTTCAATTTCAAGATAAACTTCACTAAATTTATTATTACACAGTATAGGTATCCAGAAAAGGAAGGATTTTTTGAAATTCCACCCCTAAGATGGTAAAATAGGGGATAAAAGTTTGTATGCAAGTCCGTCAGTTTTGAAGTCAGGATCTTCAAATTTTGTGTAAGGGCTGACGATTGAAAATTAATCTAAAGTTATCTCAGCGTGTATGATAATTCCACCCCCGAAGGTGGAAAAAGGGGGATGAAGTTGGGGATGCAAGGCCTTCAATTTCACGATAAACTTCACTAAATTTATTATACAGTATATGTCTCCAGTAAGGTAGGATTTTTGGAAATTCCACTCCTAAGAGGGTAAAATAGGGGATGAAAGTTTGTATGCAAGTCCGTCAGTTTTGAAGTTAGGATCTTCAAATTTTGTGTTTAGGCTGACGATTGAAAATTAATGTAAAGTTGTCACAGCGTTTGTGATAATTCCACCCCCGAAGAGGGAAAAGGGGGATTAAGTTGTATATGAAAGTCCTTCATTTCCACAGTAAACATCACTAACTATACAGTGTAGGTATCCACTAAAGAAGGATTTTTTAGTATTACACCCCTATGGTTGTAAAATAGGGGATGCAAGTTTGTATGAAAGTCCATCAGTTTCGAAGTTAGGACCTTAAAATTTTGTGTTTAGGCTGATGATTGAAAATTAATTTATATATGCCCCATCGTTTTTGATAATTCCGACCCCGAAGGGGTAAAAAGGGGATGAAGTTGTGTATGGAAGTATACTAAATTTATTATTTAAGCTTATCTTAGTTGGAAACAAACGCAACGAATATCGGTGTTGTTGGAATTTGAACTCTTGAGTGTAAAGGGAGATGTAATTTTGTATTGAAGTTGTTCATTCACACAATTTTGTATTGAAGTAAAAATAATATACACGTGTATCATGTTATTAAGAAGCCTACTGCCGCCATTTATCTGTCTGTCTGCCACGAGAAAATTTCTCAGCTGTCTGTTTGAGGAACTTTTGGATAGATCTCCGCCCGTCGATCTGTCAGTCTGCTACGGGCAATGTTTAAATTATTATTTCATATTTAAATTTAATACTAAGGTGTCACACAAGCATACGGCCCGCCTGATGGTAAGCGGTCACCGTAGGTATCACTCGTGCCTTGCCAACCCTACAGAAATATCTTCACACCCTTTTTTAAGACCCCTGGCTATACTCCTTTGGGAAAGCCACGGCGGGGAGCTCATTCCACAGCCTGAGTGTACGCGGTAGAAAACTCCTTTGAAATCGCAGAGTAGAAACCATTTCGGTTCCAATATATGAGTATGGACTCCCCGTCGATGGCGAAAGTTGCGATGGTAGAAGGTAGCCCGTGGGAATCAGATCAAACAATTCTTCAGAGAACTGTCCGTTGTACAAGCGATACACATATAAGGAGGCAGTCTCTCCTCAGACTGACTCACACAGACAGACAGACAGACAGAAAGAAACATCTCGGCTGTCTGTAAATTATTGAGAAACTTGTGGATATAGGTCCCGTGTATTCGTCTGTCTGTCTGTGTGCCATAAGCAAATATCTCAGCTGTCATGAAATGGTTGAGGAAATAGGTCTCATAGCACAATTTTAGATAAATAATCCCGATCTCGACACCTCCCAAAAAAAACATATTTCACCTTCCCATACATACACGGTGCATATTCCTGACGGTACATTTTCAGATCTTCTTCTTCAAATCGGGAACGTAAACTTTCCACAAATAGATGGGTTGATACAAATACCAACTTAGGTATAAATAAAATGTATACTGATGTTACAATGAACACAAACCGATAGAGTGGTTATGCGCGGGAGAGACATTATGACTCCCAAAAATGACCAACCCGCTGCGATAAATGAAATGTTGATTTATTCATTTGAAGGTTGTTGCCACCATGGTCGATATGGATGAGTCGGTAAATTATCCTGTTCAATTTTTAAACTAGATCTTAATCTGCCGGGTAATCCATATGTAGGTGCTCCTGTCATAATGATTAGAAATATACGGCCTCCAAAATTGTGCTGTGAAACTAGACTACAAGTAACAGCTCTCCGCCGCAATGTTATTGAGGCCAAAATATTAACTGGTCCTGCTAGATGAGAAACAGTCTTCGTGCCGCGTATACCATTGATCCCAAAGCCTTCGTTTAATTTAAAAGTGTACAGTTCCTTATCAAGGTTTGTTTCGCGATGGCTATTAATAAATCACAGGGAAAAACTCTGATATTTGATAGTTTATTTGCGACAGGACTGTTTCAGTTGTATGTGGCATGCTCGCAATCAGCTCTCAATCTACCTGAACTTATGTCAAATATCAAACGTAGTGGCGGGCAATAGCCATGAACAAAGCTCTATATTGTTACAATGAATCATATCTAGAAAAAAAAACTACGCGGACGAAGTCGCGGGCTAAAGCTAGTTGGCTATAAGATGTATTTAATAAGATAAATGAATTTATTTTTTAAGAGCTGTGGATTATGTAATAAATAAATATTTTTTCACAGAGTTTCTCTTCTTTTGTTAAGTGTCTTCTTGTGTCTACTTCTGTTTCCCAAATTGATTTTAACATGTCTTCTACGTCGACTTGATGGTGCATTAAGTATGTATCTTCTTCAAGTTTAGAACTTATTTCTCCAAAAAGTATCCACCCCAGGCTGGTGTTCTGTGCACATGGTGTGCCTGGTGGACCTTTAATGTAATGCTATTAATTGTGTCATATCATCTATCAAGCGTAATCATCGACCGACTTCAAAACGGCATATTAAATTGAAACTTTGCATAATTATCAAGTACTAATACGACTATACAATAATATGGTACCATCGAGCTGATCTGATGATGGATCCGGAAGGAAGATAGGCACTGGAACTCGATAACGGAATAACGTCTGTTAACGCCGAGATTTACTTTGGCCATATATACTTTTCAGGGTCTAATGATGGAGTAGGAGGGTAGGCAGTAGGCACTAAACTCCATAACGGAGCAACGTTTCCTAGCCGTGTTTCGACTTGTTGGAATTGTTTTAAGATGAACTTTGATCATATATGGTTTTCAGGGTCTGATGATGGTGTTGGAGAGTAGGCACTGGAATAGTAGAGTATCAAGCCGTTTAGGCTGCAGAGCGTGCCAAAGAAATAGACATACATACATACATACATACATACACTCGAAAAACATAACCCTCCTTCCGGGTCAGTCGGGTAAAAACCGTTTGCAACAACATAGAAAGATCTATTTGACAAATACGACTCAAACAATTTAAGAATGGAACCAGAAAAACCATTTACGGATAATTTTCCAATTAGGACACCATATAGCACCTTATCAAAGGCTTTACAGAAATCTGTATAAATTACATCAACTTGCCCTTGTTTATCCAACGATGCTATTATATCATCGGTAAAAGTTACAAGATTAGTGCACGTGGACCTACCTTTTATAAAGGCATGCTGCTCGTCGGTAAAAAAAATTTTAAAGTGGTTTTGTAGTAATGGGCAAACCAGAGCTTGGAATACTTTTGCGAAATTGGGTAGAATCACAGAGAAAAGAAATATAAATAGAGACGCTATGCTAGCGGAGCCCGCGCGCCACACATGACATCAAATGGGCATATATCAACCAAAACACGCGTCAACGCTTCGTAGTATCCGCCATACTTAGCAGAGGTGCGTAGCTCCGCGAAAAATATTAATTATGTCGTGATGCGCTATTATTTCCTGTAGGAAACGAAGTGAGGAGTCGGAGTGTAACTCAAGGAGGGATTTCCTTTCATCGATGAGTCTACAAACCTTTATTTAATTGTGATATTTATAAAAATGTATTCGAGATTATGATAATTTTAGGTGTAAACGATAAACTCTGATACTACTGCAAAATTATACATTGAAGGCAATGTACTCACTTTATTTTTACGCAAGGTAGCGAGCGCAACTTCGCACGTAATGTATTGCGTTGTTTCACATTCGTCGTGAGTCGTGACCTGTCGTGACCCCAAGACATGTGCCATCGATAGTTTTGTTCGATCAATATCGATAAAATTCATCTTTTTATCACTGATTTGATTAAGGCAATATAGTTGAAAGTTATATCAATATCCGCATTCATCTGTTAAAATTAAGCTTTCAAAACGAGAATTTCGAAACAAATAAATTTTATTTCAAGGGCAATAAACCGTGTAAAAATAACTTTTTTTTAATTTACTTCATCATGTTAAACGTTTTTTTTTACAGTTCTGTACTTAGCACAATTATTCTTATCGAACGTGAATTTTCTTCCGGAATTTCTAAAAATATATCGATGAAATTAAAATATCGATAATTTTATTGATATTTTATCGATTACTTTCGCTGCATTAAGCGAATAGCAATAAGTGTTGCTACTCGACGCCAGTCGACGCAGCTATTACGCAATTATCAACATTATGTCTAATGCGTTTAAGTTCAAAATTGCGTTCCATGAAAATAAGGCCATCTAGTGCCGAGTGGCAGAACTTTTTCGTCGATTGAATCTAGTTAGTTTGTAGATTACAAAACGACGTAAATACTTTGTACGCTATTGAAAAATAAATTTTATGTTAACGTAAAAAGGTATATTTTCATATGTATGACCTGTGTGATTAAAGCTATTTTTGAGTAAAATAGAAACGACCAATCAAAAGGATTGTTTATTTGTAGTACAATATATGATTTAACATTTATTTGTGTGAGTTTGGCGACGCTGGTTCCGATACAAATTCTAACGCATCGCCCTTCCAGTGTATTCTCTTTTCCGTGGGTAGAATAGATATGGGTTTATAGTTTTGAACAAAATGGACTTCATTACTTTTATGTACGGGGACAACTTTTGCTGTTTTCCATGCGATTGGGAAAGTGCCAGTCTGAAGAGAGTAATTAAAAATAGGAAAAAGTAGCGTTACTAAGTTTGATGCACATTGAGTGATAAATATTGGCGGGATACCATCAGAACCTGCACCTTTTGCCACGTCCAAGCATTTCAGCTTATTTAATATTACAGTACAATCTATCACAAGCGAAGAAAGACTATGACAAATCTCTCTAGTATCTCTTGATATGGAGTGCATTGACATCGGATGTGCCACCCTTATTATCACAATAAACAGAAGAGAAATATGAAGCAAAAATATTACACACTTCGATGCCATCAGAAGATACCATTGTGCCATCTGTTAATGAAGCCGAGTAAGATCCAGTACCACCACACTTGGCTTTAACATATGACCAAAAAAACTTTGGGTTACTTTTTATTGTATTTTCTATGTCACTCATGTATGAGTTATAACACGAAACGGCAAGCTTGTTACAACGTTTGGTGAGTAAACGTAATGATATTTAGTCTAACGGATTTCCATATTTATTTATTTATTTTATAAATGATACAAAATCCACAGCACTTTACAATATTAAATAAGTCATACAGTTGTTACATACTGCCAATTACGGATTTACTTTTTATGGATTTACACATGCGTTCGCAGAGTGGATGAGAAAATAATTAAAAGCAAACAGAAACATTATTAAAAGCAATCTAAATACTAATGTATATTGTGTGCGTGCGTATGATGTGAGTTCTTGTGTGGTGGGGTGTGTGTATTTTAAATATTTTACTCTATATTTGTTTTTTTCACGTAGTCTATTTATTAAGTTTTTACTAAACCAAGCTGGATATTAGAATTTTTTGTCCTGCTAAACGGTACATACCTTCTAATAACTTCACTTAAATTTTCATAAAATATATCAATTTTATCGTCCACACTGTCAATGCTCGATAACAATTGTTACCAATCAATCTTTGTCAAAAAATTGTTAATAGTCTTATTGTACATACAATGTCTTTGTTCGAAACGGTTCAAAGAATCTTATTAGGATTAAAACAACAGAAACAAGCGTAAATACTATTTTGGTAAAAAAAATATCGAATGATTGCGTTTTCGTCAAAAAGAATCCCGCAATAGACAACTTGTTGTCAATGGATAAGATCTTTATTTATCTAAACCTTTTCTTGCGTCACGGTATCGTGTATCCAATCCAAATACGGGCTAACGGGTGTGTACGATCCAATGGGTGCGTGCCCATCACACACGACACCGACGACCTTCCCGCCATAAAATAGCGGCCCGCCAGAATCGCCGCCTAATGCGTCTTGCTTGTTGTTCGAACATTTTGGTGCGACGCACAAGTTTGGTACAACAAAATTATCTTTTTGTATATCTTCACAGTGTATCACTACGCCCCCACCAAGCTGCAATGGTCTCAATTCATCCTCTTCATCAATCTGGATAAGGTTCTCATCTGAATTAGTCCAGGTGGCACCAAAACCGGCATACTCTACTGGATAACCAAACAATGACCTGTAGTTCAGGGCAGAAATTCTACCATACTTCTTTAAATGGATTGGTTCGATTAGAAGCAAAGCTATATCGTTATCGGTTTTTTCGAGTGGAAGTTCTACAAGTCGTGTTCCTGGATGAATGTTTTTTTTTGTAATCTTCCTGATGTATTTTTTATTTCTTTTTATCGTCATATTACCGAATCTTATTTTGGTGCCACCAGAGCAGTGACCAGCGGTGAGCACCCAGTCAGGAGTGATGAGTGTGCCAGTGCAATGCCTGATGTAGCCATTTAGTATGCTGACGACGTAAGGGTACTTGTCGTCAACGTCATCCACGCCAAACCGCACGCGGAGCTCGCCGGGTCTGCCTGTGCGCCCGCTCCCGCTCCCGCCCCCGCGGCCGCTCCCGCGCCGGGTTGCTGCACACGGAATAGTCGTGAGCTGTATCAACTGTAAAGCGACTATACCCCACAATACGAAGTTTCTCATTGCAATGATTTGATGGAAATAAATACATTATTCAGTTACTGGTTGATTATTTTAAATCACAGATAAGTTTTATGGCACCTATGAAATTTTGTTTCAATTTAGTTTGCCTTATAGAATGCAGAATAATGTTTTTCTGGCGATAAAAAGTTGGATAATGTATACAGGGTGTAACGGAAAGTGTATATACATTACAGTAATTCACTTTTAGGTAAACACTTGGCGCATAGATCGCGGATGATAAAATGTTATATTAATATTAGCTAGGGACGGAAAATGATAATGACCCTCGGTGACATGTTGGTTATGATTTTAATTCAAAAAACTTGAATTCAAAAATATGGTTTGAACTTTTGAGTAATTTATTTTGAGCTGAATCTTTTTATAGAGAGTATATACCTGATATAGTCTTCACCCCCTTCGGATGTATGTATATACCCTTTCCGTTACATCCTATATAAATATCTTATATTTGCGACCCTGCAAACATGTCTTCACACGCAGAAACGGTTTGAAGAGGAGTTGGGAGCAACCTTACATAGGTACTCACAGCATGAACACAATACAGTTTTATTTTTTTCGAAAAATTAATTTATATTATAATTTTGATAAAAAATACCATCGGACATTTTGATAGGCACCTTGGCAGGGATGTATTCCACCATTCATAATTATATAGGACGACTGGTAATTAGTAAACGATAGGTAGATTCTTAGGCCTACCTGTTGGGAAACTCTGTTTAGGTCATTGATCATGATGTTCAAAGCTTCCAGCGATACCGCCATTATGACTATATCGTCGGCAAATCAAAGGTGAGTGATATGTTCGCCATTGATGTTGATGCCATATCCCTTCCAGTCTTAGAGCTTGAATACATCCTCCATTACAGTGGTGAAGAGTTTCGGGGAAATTACGTCACCCTGTCTTACATCCTTCTGCAGCTGGATTGGACCGTACTCTCGTCCTGGACTCGGATTGACATGGTGGCTTTGCTGTACAAACACTTCAACACTTCGATATAGCGATAGTCAATTTGGCATCGCTGTAGACTCTGTAACACCGCCCATGTCTCGACTGAATCAAAGGCTTTCACATAGTATTGGCTCATGTCCTAAGTAAATTAACAAAAAATGCTTCTTTATGGTTTAAGTAAATACGCAATTTTCTTATTAAGAATTATATATTATTATTTGGATAAAGATGTAGTAAGTAGTTACATAGTTAGTGTTGATATTTTAAATATTAAATATTCAATAATCTGTTAAAAATAGAAAAAAAGTAATTTAAGTATAACCATATTTTTAATTTTAATAAGTTTATATTATATTGTATCTATTTATTTGCTGTACCCTAACAGGGTTTCATGTTGTGCCTTATTAAATAATATTTGTCATCTTATCTACACATGAAAAATGCAATAAACATTTGGATTTGAAGGTAAGAGGAGGACCGGATGATGTGGCAACTATTGGTGAAATGGCACGTTATTAGCCTCTAACACGGAGAGGCACATATACTTATTTTTATCCCAGGACGCGGGAAGAACCATGGAGCGGAAATTTTTACTTCTAATAAGATGTGTCCAATGCTTTATTGACAACAAATATGTACAAATTACAATCTACATACATATAGAAAATTTCCTCAAGTCTGCCGCTGCTTCTGATTGACGGCAAGGTTCCCAGCAGACTGGCAGCGTTTTCGCTTTGTACACAGAATAAATAATAGTACAACAGAAGGATAACTTCCTGATAGCAAACATGCGAGTTTAAACCTAGTTACAAGGTCGGTAAAGTTCATAAAACTTCGCACGTCTCGATGTGACCTTCGTTATAATCACCTACCGAATGTTGCGGCGCTCGTATTGAATCAAAATGCACCCTAAGTCCGCGCCGCGAGAGTCTGTAATATTTATCTCTTTGATATAGCCGCTTCTACTGTAGGGTTGGGTGTAGTGAGAAACCAAATGAATCATTTGATATTAATTGATATTAGAATACACTAGACTGAGGTGTAATGCAATGTATTACCTAATACTAAAAAGTAAACAGTGAACTACAATAATACTAAATTGAGGAAAACTGCATGGACGCAGAAGACTTAAGAAGACCCAGCAGTTAGAGGAGGCGACAAATTTGCTAGTTAAAGCTGGTTTAGCCAACCAGGCGGTTCCTACAAAATCTATAACCTGTACAATGTTTTCATTGCACTGTTTCCTCATCGAAATGTATGCCGTAAAACCTTTAGTAATTGCTGAGTTTATTGCCGGCTCTTCTCAGCAAATGCAACCTTGCGAACCGGTATTAGAGTATTAGAGTCAGACTTTTCATAAGTGCCTGCGAGCGAAGGTCTATTTGAATAAATGATTTTGAATTTTGAAATAAATATATATGCTTACTATATTCTTCTCTTTTTTCTTGTTTTTACTCATTTGTATGCTTAATTGAGGAGATCTATTTTAGCTGTTATAATTAGCTCAATTATTTTGTAACCATAATACACACTGTAATGCTGTTCGATCTCTTAAAAATAAATAAATAAATAAAAAATAAATAAACGTATCTCAAGATGAGGACTTTGAAGAAAAATCTTTGCATCCGGAAAATCGTTTTACACGCTTCACCTATATATGTAACGAAACATCTTCAAACGTGATTTTCATCGACTTCAAAACGTCAGGCTAAACTGAAACTTTGCACACTTATCAAGGACCGATGACAATACGATTTGGTAGCATCGTTAATAATTTTTAGCCTACATATCTTTATAACCGACCTTTTTTATAGGTTTCCTAAGGCACAGACTTATGGTGAAATTATTGTTCCTCATAGATTTTGGTATGTAGTTGATTTTAGTACAAAAATCGATTGTAGTAGCTCTTGAAAAACTCATATCCCCGGTTTTATCGACACTCAAGTTTACTAGTTTATTCTTGAACTGAATCGTTTGTAATTGATTGTAGTGGTTTTTTGTAACAAATATTACAAAAAAAAAACTTAGGTTATTGGGTTGACCCCGACTGCAATACCTTATAAAATTCTAGTTATATTCAAAATTCTATAGATTAAAGAGTTTGTTTTTTTCTTTTCAGTTATTTTTTGTTTGACGCAGGCTGTATTTTTGTTTCTTTTAATAATTTAATTTATTATCAAATAGAGTTCCGCAATAGAAAACTTGTTGTCAATGTATAACGTCTTTATTTTTCTAAATCTTTTCTTGCGTCAAGGTATTGTGAATCCAATCCAAATAGGGGCTAACGGGTGTGTACATTCCAATGGGTGTTACCCCACCACAGAGAGCACCGACGATCTCCCCGCCGTAAAACAGCGGCCCGCCAGAATCACCGGCTAATGTTTCATGCTTGTTGTTCGAACATTTTGGTGCCACACACATGCTTGGTACGATTGAAGATTCTATATCACATGGCACCACGACGCCTTCACCAAGCTGCAAGGGTCTCAATGCATCTTCTTCAGAAATCTGGATATGGTTCTCATCTGAATCGGTCGAGGTGGCACCAAAACCGGCATACTCTACTGGATAACCAATCAATGACCTGTAGTTCAGGGCAGAAATTCTACCATACTTCTTTAAATGGAGTGGTTCGATTTTAAGCAAAGCTATATCGTTATCGGTTTTTTCGCGTGGAAGTTCTACAATTCGTGTTCCTGGATGAATGTTTTTTTTTTTAATCTTCCTGATGTATTTTTTTTTTCTTTTTATCGTCATATTACCGAATCTTATATGAGTGCCACCAGAGCAGTGAGCAGCGGTGAGCACCCAGTCAGGAGTGATGAGTGTGCCAGTGCAATACCTGCTGTTGCCATGTCGTATGCTGACGACGTAGGGGTACTTGTCGTCAACGTCATCCACGCCAAACCGCACGCGGAGCTCGCCGGGTCTGCCTGTGCGCCCGCTCCCGCCCCCGCGCCCTCTCCCGCGCAGCGTTGCTGCACACGGAATAGTCGTGAGCTGTATCAACTGTAAAGCGACTATACCCCACAATACGAAGTTTCTCATTGCAATGATTTGATGGAAATAAATACATTATTCAGTTACTGGTTGATTATTTTAAATCACAGATAAGTTTTATGGCACCTATGAAATTTTGTTTCAATTTAGTTTGCCTTATAGAATGCAGAATAATGTTTTTCTGGCGATAAAAAGTTGGATAATGTATACAGGGTGTAACGGAAGGTGTATATACATTACAGTAATTCACTTTTAGGTAAACACTAGGCGCACAGATCGCGGATGATAAAATGTTATATTAATATTAGCTAGGGACGGAAAATGATAATGACCCTCATTGACCGGTGACATGTTGGTTTTTATTTTTAAAAACTTGAATTCAAAAATTTGGTTTGAACTTTTGAGTAATTTATTTTGAGCTGAATCTTTTTATAGAGAGTTCATACCTGATATAGTCTTCACCCCCTTCGGATGTATGTATATACCCTTTCCGTTACATCCTATATAAATATCTTATATTGGCGACCCTGCAAACATGTCTTCACACGCAGAAACGGTTTGAAGAGGAGTTGGGAGAAACCTTACATAGGTACTCACCGCATGAACACAATACTGTTTTATTTTTTTCGAAAAATTAATTTATATTATAATTTTGATAAAAAATACCATCGGCCACATTTTGATAGGCACCTTGGCAGGGATGTATTCCACCATTCATAATTATATATGACGACTGGTAATTAGTAAACGATAGGTAGATTCTTAATATAAATATGGGACGTAATTAGTAGTTACTTAGTTAGTGTTGATATTTTAAATATTAAATATTCAATAATCTGTTAAAAATAGACAAAAAGTAATTTAAGTATAACCATATTTTTAATTTTAATAAGTTTATATTATATTGTATCTATTTATTTGCTGTACCCTAACAGGGTTTCATGTTGTGCCTTATTAAATAATATTTGTCATCTTATCTACACATGAAAAATGCAATAAACATTTGGATTTGAAGGTAAGAGGAGGACCGGATGATGTGGCAACTATTGGTGAAATGGCACGTTATTAGCCTCTAACACGGAGAGGCACATATACTTCTTTTTATCCCAGGACGCGGGAAGAACCATGGAGCGGAAATTTTTACTTCTAATAAGATGTGTCCAATGCTTTATTGACAACAAATATGTACAAATTACAATCTACATACATATAGAAAATTTCCTCAAGTCTGCCGCTGCTTTTGATTGACGGCAAGGTTCCCAGCAGACTGGCAGCGTTTTCGCTTTGTACACAGAATAAATAATAGTACAACAGAAGGATAACTTCCTAATAGCAAACATGCGAGTTTAAACCTAGTTACAAGGTCGGTAAAGTTCATAAAACTTCGCACGTCTCGATGTGACCTTCGTTATAATCACCTACCGAATGTTGCGGCACTCGTATTGAATCAAAATGCACCCTAAGTCCGCGCCGCGAGAGCACAGCGAGAGTCTGTAATATTTATCTCT
Source organism: Achlya flavicornis (assembly GCA_947623365.1). Taxonomy (NCBI): domain Eukaryota; kingdom Metazoa; phylum Arthropoda; class Insecta; order Lepidoptera; family Drepanidae; genus Achlya; species Achlya flavicornis. The sequence goes on along the minus strand of OX392471.1, from coordinate 17,862,999 downwards.
TTGATATAGCCGCTTCTACTGTAGGGTTGGGTGTAGTGAGAAACCAAATGAATCATTTGATATTAATTGATATTAGAATACACTAGACTGAGGTGTAATGCAATGTATTACCTAATACTAAAAAGTAAACAGTGAACTACAATAATACTAAATTGAGGAAAACTGCATGGACGCAGAAGACTTAAGAAGACCCAGCAGTTAGAGGAGGCGACAAATTTGCTAGTTAAAGCTGGTTTAGCCAACCAGGCGGTTCCTACAAAATCTATAACCTGTACAATGTTTTCATTGCACTGTTTCCTCATCGAAATGTATGCCGTAAAACCTTTAGTAATTGCTGAGTTTATTGCCGGCTCTTCTCAGCAAATGCAACCTTGCGAACCGGTATTAGAGTATTAGAGTCAGACTTTTCATAAGTGCCTGCGAGCGAAGGTCTATTTGAATAAATGATTTTGAATTTTGAAATAAATATATATGCTTACTATATTCTTCTCTTTTTTCTTGTTTTTACTCATTTGTATGCTCAATTGAGGAGATCTATTTTAGCTGTTATAATTAGCTCAATTATTTTGTAACCATAATACACACTGTAATGCTGTTCGATCTCTTAAAAATAAATAAATAAATAAAAAATAAATAAACATATCTCAAGATGAGGACTTTGAAGAAAAATCTTTGCATCCGGAAAATTGTTTTACACGCTTCACGTATATATGTAACGAAACATCTTCAAACGTGATTTTCATCGACTTCAAAACGTCAGGCTAAACTGAAACTTTGCACACTTATCAAGGACCGATGACAATACGATTTGGTAGCATCGTTAATAATTTTTAGCCTACATATCTTTATAACCGACCTTTTTTATAGGTTTCCTAAGGCACAGACTTATGGTGAAATTATTGTTCCTCATAGATTTTGGTATGTAGTTGATTTTAGTACAAAAATCGATTGTAGTAGCTCTTAAAAAACTCATATCCCCGGTTTTATCGACACTCAAGTTTACTAGTTTATTCTTGAACTGAATCGTTTGTAATTGATTGTAGTGGTTTTTTGTAACAAATATTACAAAAAAAAAACTTAGGTTATTGGGTTGACCCCGACTGCAATACCTTATAAAATTCTAGTTATATTCAAAATTCTATAGATTAAAGAGTTTGTTTTTTTCTTTTCAGTTATTTTTTGTTTGACGCAGGCTGTTTTTTTGTTTCTTTTAATAATTTAATTTATTATCAAATAGAGTTCCGCAATAGAAAACTTGTTGTCAATGTATAACGTCTTTATTTTTCTAAATCTTTTCTTGCGTCAAGGTATTGTGAATCCAATCCAAATAGGGGCTAACGGGTGTGTACATTCCAATGGGTGTTACCCCACCACAGAGAGCACCGACGATCTCCCCGCCGTAAAACAGCGGCCCGCCAGAATCACCGGCTAATGTTTCATGCTTGTTGTTCGAACATTTTGGTGCCACACACATGCTTGGTACGATTGAAGATTCTATATCACATGGCACCACGACGCCTTCACCAAGCTGCAAGGGTCTCAATGCATCTTCTTCAGAAATCTGGATATGGTTCTCATCTGAATCTGTCGAGGTGGCACCAAAACCGGCATACTCTACTGGATAACCAATCAATGACCTGTAGTTCAGGGCAGAAATTCTACCATACTTCTTTAAATGGAGTGGTTCGATTTTAAGCAAAGCTATATCGTTATCGGTTTTTTCGCGTGGAAGTTCTACAATTCGTGTTCCTGGATGAATGTTTTTTTTTTTAATCTTCCTGATGTATTTTTTTTTTCTTTTTATCGTCATATTACCGAATCTTATATGAGTGCCACCAGAGCAGTGAGCAGCGGTGAGCACCCAGTCAGGAGTGATGAGTGTGCCAGTGCAATACCTGCTGTTGCCATGTCGTATGCTGACGACGTAGGGGTACTTGTCGTCAACGTCATCCACGCCAAACCGCACGCGGAGCTCGCCGGGTCTGCCTGTGCGCCCGCTCCCGCTCCCGCCCCCGCGGCCGCTCCCGCGCCGGGTTGCTGCACACGGAATAGTCGTGAGCTGTATCAACTGTAAAGCGACTATACCCCACAATACGAAGTTTCTCATTGCAATGATTTGATGGAAATAAATACATTATTCAGTTACTGGTTGATTATTTTAAATCACAGATAAGTTTTATGGCACCTATGAAATTTTGTTTCAATTTAGTTTGCCTTATAGAATGCAGAATAATGTTTTTCTGGCGATAAAAAGTTGGATAATGTATACAGGGTGTAACGGAAGGTGTATATACATTACAGTAATTCACTTTTAGGTAAACACTAGGCGCACAGATCGCGGATGATAAAATGTTATATTAATATTAGCTAGGGACGGAAAATGATAATGACCCTCATTGACCGGTGACATGTTGGTTATGATTTTAATTCAAAAAACTTGAATTCAAAAATTTGGTTTGAACTTTTGAGTAATTTATTTTGAGCTGAATCTTTTTATAGAGAGTCTATACCTGATATAGTCTTCACCCCCTTCGGATGTATGTATATACCCTTTCCGTTACATCCTATATAAATATCTTATATTGGCGACCCTGCAAACATGTCTTCACACGCTGGTCTACGCCCTACAAGGTCGGTAAAGTTCATAAAACTTCGCACGTCTCGATGTGCGAAAATTTCCTAGTTAAAGCTGGTTTAGCCAACCAGGCGGTTCCTACAAAATGCCCTATCATATATATAGTTTATTTAACAACAAATATGTACAAAATACAATCTATATTTACAAAATATAATCTATATATAGAAAATTTCCTCAAGCCTGCCGCTGCTTCCGATTAAATGCCCTATCTATAACCTGTACAATGTTTTCATTGCACTGTTTCCTCATCGAAATGTATGCCGTAAAACCTTTAGTAATTGCTTAGTTTATTGCCGGCTCTTCTCAGCAAATGCAACCTTGCGAACCGGTATTAGAGTATTAGAGTCAGACTTTTCATAAGTGCCTGCGAGCGAAGGTCTATTTGAATAAATGATTTTGAATTTTGAAATAAATATATATGCTTACTATATTCTTCTCTTTTTTCTTGTTTTTACTCATTTGTATGCTTAATTGAGGACATCTATTTTAGCTGTTATAATTAGCTCAATTATTTTGTAACCATAATACACACTGTAATGCTGTTCGATCTCTTAAAAATAAATAAATAAATAAAAAATAAATAAACATATCTCAAGTGTTAGCATTAACATTATATTATTTGAATATTATTAAATTTCATACCATTGAATATTGATTAATTATAATTAATTGTCAGCATTATTTATTATGAAAGTGTAAAACGGTTTAATTTGATAGTGTGTATTTGAATATCCAGGAATGGCAACACCAGAAAAATATAATCGTAACAATGGCGGCCATTGGAGAAAGTGTTTTAATTCATTTTGTGGTAATTACCAAGTTTACCAACGGTGTAAATACAGATTTAGCTTGTTTAAGCCAACTTCTTTTCAATAAATAAGGTATGGTTAATACAAGATGAGGACTTTGAAGAAAAAACTTTGCATCCGGAAAATCGTTTTACACGCTTCACCTATATATGTAACGAAACATCTTCAAACGTGACTTTCATCGACTTCAAAACGTCAGGCTAAACTGAAACTTTACACACTTATCAAGGACCGATGACAATACGGTTTGGTACCATCGTTAATAGTTTTTAGCCTACATATCTTTATAACCGACCTTTTTTATAGGTTTCCTAAGGCACAGACTTATGGTGAAATTATTGTTCCTCATAGATTTTGGTATGTAGTTGATTTTAGTACAAAAAACGATTGTAGTAGCTCTTAAACAACTCATATCCCCGGTTTTATCGACACTCAAGTTTACTAGTTTATTCTTGAACTGAATCGCTTGTAATTGATTGTAGTGGTTTTTTGTAACAAATATTACAAAAAAAAAACTTAGGTTATTGGGTTGACCCCGACTGCAATACCTTATAAAATTCTAGTTATATTCAAAATTCTATAGATTAAAGAGCTTGTTTTTCTCTTTTCAGTTATTTTTTGTTTGACGCAGGCTGTTTTTTTGTTTCTTTTAATAATTTAATTTATTATCAAATAGAGTTCCGCAATAGAAAACTTGTTGTCAATGTATAACGTCTTTATTTTTCTAAATCTTTTCTTGCGTCAAGGTATTGTGAATCCAATCCAAATAGGGGCTAACGGGTGTGTACATTCCAATGGGTGTTAGCCCACCACAGAGAGCACCGACGATCTCGCCGCCGTAAAACAGCGGCCCGCCAGAATCACCGGGTAATGTTTCTTGCTTGTTCTTCGAACATTTTGGTGCCACACACGTCCTTGGTACGTTTAAAGATTCTATATCACAGTGCACCACAACGCCCTCACCAAGCTGCAAGGGTCTCAATGCATCTTCTTCAGAAATCTGGATATGGTTCTCATCTGAATCGGTCGAGGTGTCACCAAAACCGGCATACTCTACTGGATAACCAATCAATGACCTGTAGTTCAGGGCAGAAATTCTACCATACTTCTTTAAATGGAGTGGTTCGATTTTAAGCAAAGCTATATCGTTATCGGTTTTTTGGCGTGGAATTTCTACAATACGATATCCTGGATGAATGTTTTTTTTTTTAATCTTCCTGATGTATTTTTTTTTTCTTTTTATCGTCATGTTACCGAATCTTATATGAGTGCCACCAGAGCAGTGAGCAGCGGTGAGCACCCAGTCAGGAGTGATGAGTGTGCCAGTGCAATACCTGCTGTTGCCATGTCGTATGCTGACGACGTAGGGGTACTTGTCGTCAATGTCATCCACGCCAAACCGCACGCGGAGCTCGCCGGGTCTGCCTGTGCGCCCGCTCCCGCTCCCACCCCCGCGGCCGCTCCCGCGCCGCGTTGCTGCACACGGAATAGTCGTGAGCTGTATCAACTGTAAAGCGACTATACCCCACAATATGAAGTTTCTCATTGGAATGATTTGATGGAAATAAATACATTATTCAGTTACTGGTTGATTATTTTAAATCACAGATAAGTTTTATGGCACCTATGAAATTTTGTTTCAATTTAGTTTGCCTTAATGAATGCAGAATAATGTTTTTCTGGCGATAAAAAGTTGGATAATGTATACAGGGTGTAACGGAAAGTGTATATATATTACAGTAATTCACTTTTAGGTAAACACTAGGCGCACAGATCGCGGATGATAAAATGTTATATTAATATTAGCTAGGGACGGAAAATGATAATGACCCTCATTGACCGGTGACATGTTGGTTATGATTTTAATTCAAAAAACTTGAATTCAAAAATATGGTTTGAACTTTTGAGTAATTTATTTTGAGCTGAATCTTTTTATAGAGAGTCTATACCTGATATAGTCTTCACCCCCTTCGGATGTATGTATATACCCTTTCCGTTACATCCTATATAAATACCTTATATTGGCGACCCTGCAAACATGTCTTCACACGCAGAAACGGTTTGAAGAGCAGTTGGGAGAAACCTTACATAGGTACTCACCGCATGAACACAATATTGTTTTATTTTTTTCGAAAAATTAATTTATATTATAATTTTGATAAAAAATACCATCGGCCACATTTTGATAGGCACCTTGGCAGGGATGTATTCCACCATTCATAATTATATAGGACGATTGGTAATTAGTAAACGATAGGTAGATTCTTAGGCGTACCTGTTGGGAAACTCTGTTTAGGTCATTGATCATGATGTTCAAAGCTTCCAGCGATACCGCCATTATGACTATATCGTCGGCAAATCAAAGGTGAGTGATATGTTCGCCATTGATGTTGATGCCATATCCCTTCCAGTCTTAGAGCTTGAATACATCCTCCATTACAGTGGTGAAGAGTTTCGGGGAAATTACGTCACCCTGTCTTACACCCTTCTGCAGCTGGATTGGACCGTACTCTCGTCCTGGACTCGGATTGACATGGTGGCTTTGCTGTACAAACACTTCAACACTTCGATATAGCGATAGTCAATTTGGCATCGCTGTAGACTCTGTAACACCGCCCATGTCTCGACTGAATCAAAGGCTTTCACATAGTATTGGCTCATGTCCTAAGTAAATTAACAAAAAATGCTTCTTTATGGTTTAAGTAAATACGCAATTTTCTTATTAAGAATTATATATTATTATTTGGATAAAGATGTAGTAAGTAGTTACATAGTTAGTGTTGATATTTTAAATATTAAATATTCAATAATCTGTTAAAAATAGAAAAAAAGTAATTTAAGTATAACCATATTTTTAATTTTAATAAATTTATATTATATTGTATCTATTTATTTGCTGTACCCTAACAGGGTTTCATGTTGTGCCTTATTAAATAATATTTGTCATCTTATCTACACATGAAAAATGCAATAAACATTTGGATTTGAAGGTAAGAGGAGGACCGGATGATGTGGCAACTATTGGTGAAATGGCACGTTATTAGCCTCTAACACGGAGAGGCACATATACTTATTTTTATCCCAGGACGCGGGAAGAACCATGGAGCGGAAATTTTTACTTCTAATAAGATGTGTCCAATGCTTTATTGACAACAAATATGTACAAATTACAATCTACATACATATAGAAAATTTCCTCAAGTCTGCCGCTGCTTTTGATTGACGGCAAGGTTCCCAGCAGACTGGCAGCGTTTTCGCTTTGTACACAGAATAAATAATAGTACAACAGAAGGATAACTTCCTGATAGCAAACATGCGAGTTTAAACCTAGTTACAAGGTCGGTAAAGTTCATAAAACTTCGCACGTCTCGATGTGACCTTCGTTATAATCACCTACCGAATGTTGCGGCACTCGTATTGAATCAAAATGCACCCTAAGTCCGCGCCGCGAGAGCACAGCGAGAGTCTGTAATATTTATCTCTTTGATATAGCCGCTTCTACTGTAGGGTTGGGTGTAGTGAGAAACCAAATGAATTATTTGATATTAATAGATATTAGAATACACTAGACTGAGGTGTAATGCAATGTATTACCTAATACTAAAAAGTAAACAGTGAACTACAATAATACTAAATTGAGGAAAACTGCATGGACGCAGAAGACTTAAGAAGACCCAGCAGTTAGAGGAGGCGACAAATTTGCTAGTTAAAGCTGGTTTAGCCAACCAGGCGGTTCCTACAAAATCTATAACCTGTACAATGTTTTCATTGCACTGTTTCCTCATCGAAATGTATGCCGTAAAACCTTTAGTAATTGCTGAGTTTATTGCCGGCTCTTCTCAGCAAATGCAACCTTGCGAACCGGTATTAGAGTATTAGAGTCAGACTTTTCATAAGTGCCTGCGAGCGAAGGTCTATTTGAATAAATGATTTTGAATTTTGAAATAAATATATATGCTTACTATATTCTTCTCTTTTTTCTTGTTTTTACTCATTTGTATGCTTAATTGAGGAGATCTATTTTAGCTGTTATAATTAGCTCAATTATTTTGTAACCATAATACACACTGTAATGCTGTTCGATCTCTTAAAAATAAATAAATAAATAAAAAATAAATAAACGTATCTCAAGATGAGGACTTTGAAGAAAAATCTTTGCATCCGGAAAATCGTTTTACACGCTTCACCTATATATGTAACGAAACATCTTCAAACGTGATTTTCATCGACTTCAAAACGTCAGGCTAAACTGAAACTTTGCACACTTATCAAGGACCGATGACAATACGATTTGGTAGCATCGTTAATAATTTTTAGCCTACATATCTTTATAACCGACCTTTTTTATAGGTTTCCTAAGGCACAGACTTATGGTGAAATTATTGTTCCTCATAGATTTTGGTATGTAGTTGATTTTAGTACAAAAATCGATTGTAGTAGCTCTTGAAAAACTCATATCCCCGGTTTTATCGACACTCAAGTTTACTAGTTTATTCTTGAACTGAATCGTTTGTAATTGATTGTAGTGGTTTTTTGTAACAAATATTACAAAAAAAAAACTTAGGTTATTGGGTTGACCCCGACTGCAATACCTTATAAAATTCTAGTTATATTCAAAATTCTATAGATTAAAGAGTTTGTTTTTTTCTTTTCAGTTATTTTTTGTTTGACGCAGGCTGTATTTTTGTTTCTTTTAATAATTTAATTTATTATCAAATAGAGTTCCGCAATAGAAAACTTGTTGTCAATGTATAACGTCTTTATTTTTCTAAATCTTTTCTTGCGTCAAGGTATTGTGAATCCAATCCAAATAGGGGCTAACGGGTGTGTACATTCCAATGGGTGTTACCCCACCACAGAGAGCACCGACGATCTCCCCGCCGTAAAACAGCGGCCCGCCAGAATCACCGGCTAATGTTTCATGCTTGTTGTTCGAACATTTTGGTGCCACACACATGCTTGGTACGATTGAAGATTCTATATCACATGGCACCACGACGCCTTCACCAAGCTGCAAGGGTCTCAATGCATCTTCTTCAGAAATCTGGATATGGTTCTCATCTGAATCGGTCGAGGTGGCACCAAAACCGGCATACTCTACTGGATAACCAATCAATGACCTGTAGTTCAGGGCAGAAATTCTACCATACTTCTTTAAATGGAGTGGTTCGATTTGAAGCAAAGCTATATCGTTATCGGTTTTTTCGCGTGGAAGTTCTACAATTCGTGTTCCTGGATGAATGTTTTTTTTTTTAATCTTCCTGATGTATTTTTTTTTTCTTTTTATCGTCATATTACCGAATCTTATATGAGTGCCACCAGAGCAGTGAGCAGCGGTGAGCACCCAGTCAGGAGTGATGAGTGTGCCAGTGCAATACCTGCTGTTGCCATGTCGTATGCTGACGACGTAGGGGTACTTGTCGTCAACGTCATCCACGCCAAACCGCACGCGGAGCTCGCCGGGTCTGCCTGTGCGCCCGCTCCCGCCCCCGCGCCCTCTCCCGCGCAGCGTTGCTGCACACGGAATAGTCGTGAGCTGTATCAACTGTAAAGCGACTATACCCCACAATACGAAGTTTCTCATTGCAATGATTTGATGGAAATAAATACATTATTCAGTTACTGGTTGATTATTTTAAATCACAGATAAGTTTTATGGCACCTATGAAATTTTGTTTCAATTTAGTTTGCCTTATAGAATGCAGAATAATGTTTTTCTGGCGATAAAAAGTTGGATAATGTATACAGGGTGTAACGGAAGGTGTATATACATTACAGTAATTCACTTTTAGGTAAACACTAGGCGCACAGATCGCGGATGATAAAATGTTATATTAATATTAGCTAGGGACGGAAAATGATAATGACCCTCATTGACCGGTGACATGTTGGTTTTTATTTTTAAAAACTTGAATTCAAAAATTTGGTTTGAACTTTTGAGTAATTTATTTTGAGCTGAATCTTTTTATAGAGAGTTCATACCTGATATAGTCTTCACCCCCTTCGGATGTATGTATATACCCTTTCCGTTACATCCTATATAAATATCTTATATTGGCGACCCTGCAAACATGTCTTCACACGCAGAAACGGTTTGAAGAGGAGTTGGGAGAAACCTTACATAGGTACTCACCGCATGAACACAATACTGTTTTATTTTTTTCGAAAAATTAATTTATATTATAATTTTGATAAAAAATACCATCGGCCACATTTTGATAGGCACCTTGGCAGGGATGTATTCCACCATTCATAATTATATAGGACGACTGGTAATTAGTAAACGATAGGTAGATTCTTAATATAAATATGAGACGTAATTAGTAGTTACTTAGTGTTGATATTTTAAATATTAAATATTCAATAATCTGTTAAAAATAGACAAAAAGTAATTTAAGTATAACCATATTTTTAATTTTAATAAGTTTATATTATATTGTATCTATTTATTTGCTGTACCCTAACAGGGTTTCATGTTGTGCCTTATTAAATAATATTTGTCATCTTATCTACACATGAAAAATGCAATAAACATTTGGATTTGAAGGTAAGAGGAGGACCGGATGATGTGGCAACTATTGGTGAAATGGCACGTTATTAGCCTCTAACCATGGAGCGGAAATTTTTACTTCTAATAAGATGTGTCCACTGCTTTATTGACAACAAATATGTACAAATTACAATCTACATACATATAGAAAATTTCCTCAAGTCTGCCGCTGCTTCTGATTGACGGCAAGGTTCCCAGCAGACTGGCAGCGTTTTCGCTTTGTACACAGAATAAATAATAGTACAACAGAAGGATAACTTCCTGATAGCAAACATGCGAGTTTAAACCTAGTTACAAGGTCGGTAAAGTTCATAAAACTTCGCACGTCTCGATGTGACCTTCGTTATAATCACCTACCGAATGTTGCGGCACTCGTATTGAATCAAAATGCACCCTAAGTCCGCGCCGCGAGAGCACAGCGAGAGTCTGTAATATTTATCTCTTTGATATAGCCGCTTCTACTGTAGGGTTGGGTGTAGTGAGAAACCAAATGAACCATTTGATATTAATTGATATTAGAATACACTAGACTGAGGTGTAATGCAATGTAGTACCTAATACTAAAAAGTAAACAGTGAACTACAATAATACTAAATTGAGGAAAACTGCATGGACCCAGAAGACCTAAGAAGACCCAGCAGTTAGAGGAGGCGACAAATTTGCTAGTTAAAGCTGGTTTAGCCAACCAGGCGGTTCCTACAAAATGCCCTATCTATAACCTGTACAATGTTTTCCTTTCACTGTTTCCTCATCGAAATGTATGCCGTAAAACCATTCGATCTCTCGGGACGCGCAAAATCGCTGCCGGAAGCTAGTCTATTTTTGCCTATTCTCAGAAATTACCAAATCAAGTATTAAATATTGCATGGAACAATAAGGCACTGATTATGTGAGATATCAGGGCACAACTCAAGCCGCAGGCACAAGAACCGCGGGGTAGACCCTGCGACTCCATTTACAGAAAGTTCCTTTTACTAAACCTATAATGAAGAATGGAAATTCAACTCCTTACGGTTTAAAAATAGGGTGAAACCGTTTTCCACCTTGCTATAGCCAATTCGCAAATTTAAATACAATATTACTATAGTTCTGTTGTTTTAGTTTAATATAAATATAGAACGGTTTCAGCGACTGGTCGCCGTCACATCAGCGCCATGTGTAAATTTAGCCGCGCGCGCCGGCGCACGTCCCGCACCAGTACCGCACATCCAGAGGTAATTATCATAATATTTAAATTATTAGAGATCTTAATACGGTTTACGAGTATTTAACTATTATTTTACTACTATTTTTATAGTTTCGTAAACACAAAATAGCCTAATAACTCAGTTATAAAGTAAATTGTTGTTACCAGATTCCTTACGCGTTAATTTACTCTTTTTGGGGGACATACTTGTTAGTACTGTAGGTTTATAATAATAATAATTATTATTTATTATGTTAATACAGAAATCATAACTGCCCTAACCCTTTCTTAGATAACTTTTTGTATTAATTCAAAACTATAAAATTTTTATTTGAACTGTTTGTTTGGTTGATTATTTATCAATATATTATACTAAATAATTATAATCTACACTGCATAATAATAATAAAAAAAAAAAAAAATATAAATAACGACGAAATATACATGTACCTAGTCATCATGTTAAAAACTACAAGTGTAAATTAAATTCGTGGTGACTTCAACCCCGTTAGATTTCCAGAATTTATTGATTAATATAATTGAAAGGCTATTTATCTTCCTAACCTCGTTGTTTGTGCTTGACCGCAATCTCAGCATTTGTATTTCAAATTGTATGTAATTTACTCTGACTGGGCAGATTTACCCCCTTATTTATTACCTACTGAACTTCCATTCTGATGGGTAGAATCGATTTTATTACTTTTAATGTATGCTGACGCTTTATGCTACGCAAACTTCATTTACCGTGATCGTGTACAAGTACCGATCGATTATCGATGATCGACCGGTCGTAAATAGGCGCCAGAAGTTGACCAATTCAGTTCAAATTAGGACTGCAACCAAGCTTTTTATAACCCCAATTTTCATGTGTTAAAACTAGGTTAAACTCTATTTTATCGTATTTTTAATGCAGATAGAACCATCGTAAAAATATTTCCAATTACATACCTAAGTAATAATAGTTAAAATTCCCAAAAATGATAGATAGAACTGTGCTGCTCTGAGGCATCTCTGAGGCGACGGTATGCTAAATATTATTATTGAGCTTGAGCCTTCGGTAAAGGAAAATATCCATAGTTCAGTGGTAGGGTACTGTGCACTACAAGATTTCTAATGGAGCATGTGTTTGTGAGTTGACATTTGTCCTGCTAAAATTATCGCAGCGCACGCCACCAATATATACGCTAAAGTTTGTGTGAATGTTTGTGTATATTTGTGTTTGTTACTCAATTATGGATTTACCCTGGAATTAATTATAGGAAACACCTTGATCCCTCGAGGATGCTAAGCTTGTACACAGCACACTTCACATTTATTTTATTTCTTTGTTGAATATTTTGGTAAATTTCGCATTGTTTTTCTTTTTATTTGAGTTCTTTTGTAATTGTATTATGTTTTGTTGTGATGAGATAAATAAATATATTTCTATTTTCTATTATATTCTATTCTATTTCTTATAAAGATCAACTTTACTGCAACTTACAACGGCTCGCGCAGCATTAGTACTTTTTTTTCAGATCAATTTTGCATCAATACTTTTACTAATTTATTCGTTATTTCAAACCTCTGCATATATTAGTTGGGAAGGTTATTTAAATTACATGTATTAGCTTTTATGATAATTATAATCAAGTTATTCAATTAACTGTCGAATATTTTTACTTATTTAATAATGTCCCAGGATATGTATTTATTTAGGATATTTAATTATCTTGATTTTTTAATTTGTGTATTTCAAATTGAATAGTTGGTACCCTACAGACAAAGTTCATCTTTTGGTATTTTAATTGGACTAATTCTATTTAGTTTTTAAATTTATGTAGTTACTTTAAATAAAAGTAAGTTAACCCATTGACAGAACGCTAACATAGATTAAGCTGCGCCTAATAGATAGATGTGTACCAAACCATGTAGGTAGTACAAACAGTACACGTAGGAGTACATACTCTTGAGTTTCTCGCTTCCAGTGTGAAGCTGTGGAACAGTGGCAACATGCTCACTGTCATTGAATATCTATGCTATTACATGCTTGTCACCTACCATTGTTTCATTTGACGAAGTTTATTGGCGAGTCAGGAGTGAGTCGAGAATGACTTGACTAACTGTTATTCTATACTCGAATTTGAGTCTAACGCTAGACCCTATTATGTCCAGCCAGTATTGTCAAATTCTGAATTACAAGTCTGAGAGAAAAACGCTGAATGAGGTGAATTTTGTAGAAAATAAAAGTGGAAAAAGTAGAAAATAAAATTTTCACATTCAATTTGCCCAATATAATGGTGCGTCCATGCTTGGCGAACCGAGCACGAGCCGAGACACGAACGAGCACACTGCGAGCACGATTCGCGTAGCGTGGACGGGCTTGCGAGCCTCGAACGAGCGCGATTGTCAGTTTTTTTACGAACAAAAGGATTCGCATCGTGCTCGTTGTAGATTCGTTCGAGCCTCGGCTCGTGCTCGCTTCGCCTAGCATGGACGCACCATCACAATAAAGATTTTGCCATTGTATCCACACTCGGTCATCTGATTTAGATTCCAACCACAACTGTACTCCTGAAAACAAATAGGTAACTGGCTATGTACTTGCAAATATGTTCGCCAGGTTGCAATAATAGTTCACTCACAATCATTATTCTTACTTATAAGACTTCGAACAGAGTGAATAAGAATCGAATACGTAAAGTACCACCTCGATTCTCTAATTAAAAATGTATCGAGTTACGAAATTACGAGAACAAAGTAACCAACGACTGTAATTGAAGGCACCAGGTAATTTTGTCTGTATTTGTGAATGACGTGTTTTTGCTACAGGCCGTTAGTACTTATTCGATTTTGTCAATACTTGTGCTGAAGGATTTATGAAAAAAGTTTATTGTAAAAAATATATTTGTAAATTGCCTAGTTATGCCCGCAGCACTACTGTAGTCAATGTGCATCTCCCTTTAGTCACAGCTCAATGATAGATAATGACACCCTAGGAAATTGACAAAACCGCTAAGAACCGATAAGGACACTAACGGACAGACAGACAGCTTACAGAGAGACGTTGCGTATAATCTTGCGTAAAGCTTGAACAAATTGAAGAAACTTAATCTTTTTGTCTGCAGACCAACGTCCAAAATGTCTCGCATCTATGAGCTGATCGACCGGGAGTATGCGGCGACGTGCAGCGACGTCACCCTGTCCTCCAACTCCAAAGGGTTCTTCAAGGGGCTGGCAGAGGAGCTGGTCTCCAGAGCCGAGCAAGATGGGTGGCTTGATGCCTTCGAAAAAATCGAAGACGGGAAGAAGGTCACGGCGGTGGTGGATAATAAAGAGGTATCAAACGATAATGTTAGAAAACCCAGCTAGGTGTATCTACTTCGTTTCTTACTGCACAGTACAAGCTACAGGCTACGTACGGAGCTAGTAATTATTGGTAAGTATTTATATTTCACTAGCTTACCGCCCCCTATTTTTTACTCTAAAGGATTGAATTTAGAACTTGCAACAAAATAAGTAAAAGAGTTTAAGTGAAACCGCGGGGTATAGCAAGTAGGTTCCTTACAACAAAAATAGATAGTACTTATGTCGATAAAAAGGAACAGATAAGCGTCTTGTTTACCTCATTATGCAGCGGTTAAGCCGTGCTCCTCACCGGCTCAGCAATAAAACAGGCGCCACCGCACTTCTGCCCTGTTATCCCACCCATAGAGTTAATATTAATAGAGTGACTGAACTAGAGTACGGTCGGTGAACACAGGTACGGTCCAAATGCCTTGAAACAAAGTGTTCGTACATAGAACGACTAAAGTACATAAAATGTATACGGGCAACCGTACATGGTTATTTATTTTCATATAGATAATTTATGTATGCCGCAAACTGCAAAAAAAAGAATTTGTAAGAATGTGCATTTTTGTACCGAATGGTGAAACTATTATATCAAAGCAATAAATAAATTAGTGTCGCTACAGCACTCGCACGAGGCGGTTTTATTTATCCCGGGAGCCGCCTCCCATCATCTTCTCGTGCGAGTGCTGTAGCGACACTCCGCCTCCCATCATCATCATCATGTAGCACAACATCATCAGTGTGAGGCCATCAGCCCATACTGAATTCATATCACCACAATGTAGGGTTTACGCTACAAAATGAATGACAGTTTCTCGTTTTACAGAACTTTTACCCAGAACAAATGACTATATCTAACTGTAAATTAACTAGTGTACGATATATCTATGAATGCATCTATATTGAAATGCTCACGCTTTGCACGAGGTACCGTTGTCGACTCTATCACTCTATAATAATCTAACTCTATGATCCCACCGATGCACTTTACCCGACCTTTTTAAAACCAACGGTTTAACAGCCTAACTCCCTCAACCTGCCTATCGATTTTGAACTTTACAGTCATATAGCAATGGTGGATTATCCGCGAGCAGACGATGAAGA
This sequence comes from Achlya flavicornis, assembly GCA_947623365.1. Classification (NCBI taxonomy): domain Eukaryota; kingdom Metazoa; phylum Arthropoda; class Insecta; order Lepidoptera; family Drepanidae; genus Achlya; species Achlya flavicornis. The sequence goes on along the minus strand of OX392471.1, from coordinate 17,847,379 downwards.
TTGGAAAGATGCAGCTGAACCTCCAGGAACAATACGTGATGTTTCCTCGACGTAAACACTCGGGATAAGATATAATGAAGTAATATCTCGCGAAGGGTTTGTTTTTCATTCAACATGCTTTTACGTGCATGCTCGTATTGTTGTTTAATAAAAAAAAAAACCTCTTTTATTAGGTAAAATTGACGTAACATTTTCAGATTTTCTGCTGCTCTTGGAAATTACGGACGGTAAACAATATTTTAATCTATATAATATAAAAAAAAACCGGCCAAGTGCGAGTCAGACTCGCGCACCGAGGGTTCCGTACAAACCTGTAGGTATATAAGTAAATGGTAGTATAGACCTGAGTATTTGATATTAATTTCAATTTATGACCTATTAAAAAAAAGCTACTTACTAGATCTCGTTCAAACCAATTTTCAGTGGAAGTTTGCACCGTAATGTACATCATATATTTTTTATAGATTTATCATTCTCTTATTTTAGAAGTTACAGGGGGGGGACACACATTTTACCACTTTGGAAGTGTCTCTCGCGCAAACTATTCAGTTTAGAAAAAAATTATATTAGAAACCTCAATATCATTTTTGAAGACCTATCCATAGACACCCCACACTTATGGGTTTGATGAAAAAAAAAATTTTGAGTCTCAGTTCTAAGTATGGGGAACCCCCAAAATTTATTGTTTTTTTTCTATTTTTGTGTAAAAATCTTAATGCGGTTCACAGAATACATCTACTTACCAAGTTTCAACATTATAGTTCTTATAGTTTCGGAAATAAATGGCTGTGACATACACGGACAGACAGACAGACAGACAGACAGACAGATAGACATGACGAATCTATAAGGGTTCCGTTTTTTGCCATTTGGCTACGGAACCCTAAAAAATGAATCCCTATTTCCCTTGGTCACGCCATCACGTGTGAACGGCTGGACCGATTTCGCTAATTATTTTTTTGTTGTGTTTGTTATTGTCAGGAGAAGGTTCATATGAAAGAAAAAATTAAGAAAGTTGCGAGGGTAGGGTAGGGTAGGGCCTACCCTACCCTACCCTACCCTCGCAACTTTCTTACCTACTAACCCCTACCCTACCCTACCGTAGGAGGGTTGGGTAGGGAAGGGTAGGGTAGGGTAGGTTAGGGTTTAGTAGGACACCACGCGAACGAAGTCGTGCCGGGCAGCTAGTATACAATAAAGGTCATTATTGTGTACCAATAAGATATAATTATATGAGATGATAAGTTGTGATGACCCTTATATGACTTCAACGTATATAAAAGCAACGTATTGCGTCTCAAGAAACTTAAGAAGCTAGAATTGGTGTCAAGTGGACTTCCCATTCAAATGCAACGAGAAAACGAGCAAGCGTTGGAGGATTCTGAACTTAATGTTATCGTGCATACATTTCGTTTCAGGTTATCTTCAGGACCGACTTGGAAGGTGGCTGTGTGTAGCATAAATGCTCCTTCAGTCTAATCAGCAAGAAGAGAGCTGTACTATGTCGTTATAGGTTATAGGGTCTATGAGTTTCTTCCCTGTTCTTCTCAGTTGAAGGCCGAACTGGTGGTAACTTTGACCTTCATAGTGCCCTAATAGGACCTAAATTGAATAAATGGCTTTGACTTATGTAATGGTGAAATGCAACTTATTATTTTAACCATTTAACCCTATGATTTAACCATGTTTTCGTAAAGACGCCTAGACGGTTGCGGTTTTATTTATATGATTCTTAGCTGTAGTTATTGATGAAATTCTATCCAACTGTTGTTTGCAAAGTAGTTATGTCATGCATTCATTTTGTTCGGCAAACAGCAGTGGTAAGCGGTTGCCGTAGCTTATAGCTTCTTGTAATAAATAAATCTTCTTTTTACTATCAAATTTGATATTTGTAATATAGGTAGTTAGGTATATACTTATTATAAAGATGTGAGAGGGTAGGTAATGATAGCAATGTCCATAGTTGGTGTTCAGTACTAGGTAATATTTACCGTGGTAATATAAAATATTCTGTGTTCAGTCTGTTTTTTACAGTGATAAACTAAGCTAAGACGCGTCCAGTATATTTTCATACTTACCATAATAATAGAATTAAAGTTTAAAAAACTACAAATACACAAAGAGATACGTGTAAAAAATTATAGTTTGCATTTATTTGCGTCGGGGACTGCAAAGTCCCGGGGTAAACAAAGTTTAGTTTGAATTACCGAGCTTGGAAAAAAGATGAACTATAACAAAATATACGTATTATCCAGTGGTTTTTAAAAATCCTTAAAACGTGCCATCACAAAAGTTGACCAAAGCATGACCCTCGACAAGCTGTAAGTAAGTAAGGCCTCAAATTGATCATGTTATACAATACGGATATGGTTCCATGAGGAGTAGTTGCGCTGACCAGCGCCTCCTCTAACCCTTCAACACCCCTTTTGGGTGTGATTTAACTACGAGGTCGGCAGTGCGCGAGTGATACTCCTGATGTCGAAACATCTATGGGCTACGGTAACCGCTTACCGAGGAGCTTATCAGGCGAGCTGTATGCTTGTGTCCCACCAAGAAGATTTAGAACCCATTATGTATGTTTGAAGGTGATGGAAGTGCTATCAGAAGTTCTGTCGAGGATCCAGCCGATACACCGCGGCAAGGACGCCAGGGTGTCACACGAGCGGCGTCTGGGTGCGCAGGCTGCCTTGAAGGAAGGCGACCTCCACAAGGCGCTAGCGCTGGCCAGCCAAGCAGTTCTCAGGGCCCCAATGACTGGTAAAATATTTCAAACATTGTAATTAAGTATGCTGTTGTCTAGGTTCTATCTAAATCTTCTATCTTCTATATCTATACTAATATATATATATATATATATATATATTATATATATAATTATAAAGAGGAAAGATTTGATTGTTTGTTTGTTTGTTTGTTTGTTTGCATTGAATAGGCTCCGAAAGTACTGAACCGATTTGAATAATTCTTTCACTGTTGGGAAGCTACACTATCCCCGGGTGACATAGGCTATATTATATTTTCAAAAAAATTAGGGATCCTTACTAAATCTCCAATAATGTAACCCAAGGTGTAAAAAAAATACCTAAAATATTCATTACATCGCGTGCGCTGCGAAAACTATTGATGATAGAATAAAAAAATGTACTACGACTTTGCAGAGCATATTATTATTTACAAAAAGTGTCGCGATACCATATGTCTAACTATTATAGTTATGCCACAATAAGTGTTTTTCTATTTAATTTTTTTTATTGAAATGCCGCCGCTATAAATGTCTCTCTATTTGTATCTTGGTATTAATCATTATCAAATTAAATTACTTCATATCCAAGACTGCTTCAATACCTTTATATAACTTTTTGAATTATTCAATTCGGACATTCCATTCAAAAGATATCACGAGTTTAAAAATATAAGTATTAGCAGAAAAATCACGTCACGGGTACGGGCCGTACGGCAGGGAGTCAATCTCTTTGCGTGTGGCTCAGTGTTTGACGGTAGGGTAGGGTAGGGAAGGGGGAAGGGGGAAGGGCAGGGTAGGGTAGGGCAGGGTAGGGTAGGGTAGGGTAGGGTAGGGTAGGGCAGGGCAGGGCAGGGCAGGGCAGGGCAGGGCAGGGCAGGGCAGGGTTCGATAGGGTAGGGTAGCACAACAGGGTAGAGTAGGATAGGGTAGGGTAGCACCACAGGGTAGGGTAGGGTAGCACCACAGGGTAGGGTAGCACCACGCGAACGATGTCGCGCCGGGCAGCTAGTATATATATAAAAATGAATTGCTGTTCGTTAGTCTCGCTAAAACTCGAGAATGGCTGGACCGATTTGGCTAATTTTGGGTTTGAACTATTCGTGGAAGTCCGGGGAAGGTTTAAATGAAGGGTAGGGTAGGGTATTACGCGAACGAAGTCGCGCCGGGCAGCCAAATCATTTTTATATATATAGATTTGGTTCTTTGTGTAATGATTTCTAACATATCTGTATTTTATAGTTTTAATTCTATACGTATTTCATAGATTTTATCAAAATTTTCTCGGATCATCATAACTCATCCCCACATTCCAGTCTACTTTCTCAATTCACATTGAAACCTGTGTTCATTACTGCAGTTACCATCAGGAGGGCCAACAGTATGCTTTCTATCATAAAAAGAAAAACTTATAGTGAAGAGAAATGTAATTAATTAAAAGCATCCCATAAAACAATATGACTCAATGGGACTGTACAAGTCTGATCAACTATCTGACTTCTTGAACAAAGGCTTAAAATCAACGTAGGTAACATTTTCAGGGGTGGAAGAAGTAATAGACGGAGGCGTGTCCCTAGCGCTGGCCCTGTGGCTCCGCTCTGAAGTGCTGCTGAGGTGCGAGCGTCCTCGCGCTGCGCTGGAAGACCTCAAGCTGGCCCTCAAGGAGCGGCTCCCGGCCAAGATGAGAGCACACTACTACTGGCGAATGGGACATTGCTACCGAGGCAAGTACAGTAGGGTATTTGTTATGAGCGTATGGTGGTGGAGGTGGACGACACCTACATATAAAAGGTAAGATGAGGAGGTAAGGACAGTTTTATATATGCAAATCACCGAGAAAACTTCGTAAGTGCGATGCAGGATGTTGTGGCGCCATCTATCTTTCTGCGTGTGAACTATCTTAGTGTAACTGATAGATAAATGTCACTACAATCGTTAAAGAAAATGTAAGTTCACCCCTTAAGTTTCAGTTTCATGAGAGAGGTAGAGCATCGCGTTTATTTGCTCAAAGAGCAGCTCGACTGGGGAAGTACCTCCACCTTTCAGAATACCGCTGCCTTTGGCACAACTTTGTTGTGTAAAGTTGTGTTCCTGTGCGTGAGTAAAGTCGCCAGAACTCATTGGGGAGGGGGAAAGGTCTGTAGCGCGTGAGCGATGCTTCGTGTGTTGCAAGAGTCCATATGGCTATGGTAACCGCTTACCATCAGGCGGGCCGTATGCTTGTTTACCGACTTAGTCGTATAAAGAAAGGGGATTGTAACATCCAAAATTTCATAGAATCAATCGAATGCTACTTAATATTTAAGCAGGATTGTAATAATATTCCAGGTGCTAACGAAGCTACGAGAGCGAAGGTCTCCTACGAACTGGCTGGGAGACTGCTCAGCTCCGACGATGAAGCCAAGGCACAACTGGCGCAAGACGTGGACACCCTGGACTTCACTGTGCAGCCTAAACACCCTCCTGATAGAACTGGTAAAGAGCAAGTCTCCCTCAATAATAGTCACATTTAGATTATTGCTCAGAAGTTGTGACGTCAATGAGCTTAAGCTTCCAGCACGTAAAGAGACCATAACACGGTGTTAGTGTACCTTTTTGTACCCACCAAGCTGGCTATCATCTTCAGGTTTAAAATATGTTGTCCAGCAACTAGCGGTGCGGTGTTTCGACGGCATCTTAAGAGATGCTTATATAGACCGGGAGATATTGGTACAAATTTCCTGGTCATTTGTACCAGTAAGTATGGCTATCCCTCAGGGGTCTAATTACGTAATGACGAAAAGGAAAATGATGGTCATCGCGCTGGTAACGGCGGCCCAATTGAGTGGGCGTTAATAGCACCTTTGCGCTGGTATGGCAGCCATTTAGAATCATCGGGAAACTATGGCATAGTGATTTTCATGAATTTCTACTCGACGATGATTAGCTATACGTAAATTAGCCTGGTACAAATAATATAATACAAATAATAATATTTTATTCAAACCAACTTAATAAACAGCTTAAGTCTACAACATTTCATTTTAATACGCACAACCGCCTATTTCTTTTTCATCGACTATCGGAAAATACAATTTTTTTTTGGAATAAATCGTTCGACACTCGTAATTTATCCGACACACTCGATTAACGCCCACGCGATTAAGCCGCCGGTACCAGCGCTATGAACATCATTTTCCTTTAGACCCCTGACCTGAAGGGTTGCCATACTGATACAAATTACCAGGAAATTTGTGCCAGTATCTCCCGGTCTAATAGGCTTTGTGTGCGTAATACGTCTGGCCACATTACATACCTTGTAGAAATTCTAATCAACCACAAGCCATCCCGTAGTAAAAGCAAGGTGCGTCGTTATTCGAGAGCTACGGACATTCTGAGCTACTCATTTGTAGCTTGGCTTAAAACACCTTCAATATTTACTGCAATTGTAACACCGGTTACACATTTAGTAATCTGCTGAGCGTACTAAGGTAGCAATTAAGCATACTGATGGTAAACGGTTACGGAAGCCTTTTGACGCTTTCTATACCAGGGGTACCACTCGCGTGTTGCTGACCCTGCAAAAATCTCTTTACACCTACTTTCCGCAGTTAGTAGGGTGTTAGGAACCGTTGCGTGGTAGAGCACGGCCAAAGCTGAAAAAGCGCAATAGAGTTTTGAATGTTTTTTTAACTTTGATGAAGATTTTTCGATGCAAAGGATTACATGTTTAGTTTCTCAATAATGATTAACGTTATAATCAAATTCTAAATTTTTATGCGCATTTCCCTTTGTTGTTCTTGGTCATATGAAAAAGCTTTACAAACGCATTCTGAATCTGTTTTATATTTAATTTAATAATGAGTGTTTTTTTTTTGAAAAAGTGGAAATTAAATTAAAAAGTTTTCTTTAATACTTTAGTTGAAAGCCTGAATCAACATACGAAATTGTCATTTCAGGTATATCGTTAACTGGAGGAGCGAAGCAAAACATGCCATCACTATCTAAACTTCTGAAAATAACTGAAGAAGAGAATAAGGTTTGACATTTTACATGTACATTAAACTAGTTTCCGCCCTACGGTTTCACCCGCGTTCCAGAGGGACCTATTAATTTCCCAAGATCAAAAAAGCATCATACGTGTTGATCCCGATTATAGATCCAAACATTCAAATCCCTTGCGAGTATGTTGCGTGATTGAGGCACAAACATCCCAAACTTTCACATCTATTATATGTGTGACACTAAACCCAGCAGAAACCTGATAAGGTTGATAAGCCTGACCTGGATGGTGGTCTCTTCTACAACCCACAAATAAATTATTACACACAATGAAGTTGTGAGTCTGGGTGTAATTATGTATATTAAGTATGTATTTACAAACAAAAAGTATGTATATGTATTATATCAGTTGTCTGGTTTCCATAGTACAAGCTCTGCTTAGTTTGGGATCAGATGACCGAGGAATCAGGAATGTCCCGGGATAATACGCTTTTGGTTTAAAGATAAGTCTATTTGATTTAACTCCGTTCCATTACCATCTCTCTAAAATTGTGGAACGTTGGAGTCATATAGAGATAATATTAATCCCAACAAAAACTATATTAAGTATGTATTTACAAACAAAAAGTAGTATATGCATTATATCAGTTATCTGGTTTCCATAGTACAAGCTCTGCTTGGTTTGGGATCAGATGACCGAGGAATCAGGAATGTCCCAGGATATTTATAATACGCTTTTGGTTTGGTTTGATGGCTGCCACACGCGTCATACTTGTGAACAGGTGCTGCTTGTTAGGGCTGGTCTGCTTAAGTTTGCTACTTATTTATTTACTTATTAAATATTTATTCAGTCTTCTTTGTAATTTTGCCGCCGCGCCGGGGCACGCAATTGTTTTCAGTGCGATTAGAATGTAAATATTATGTAATGAATCTAAGCTTGTTTTGAAAAGAGTAATTGCTGAGTTTATTGCCGGCTCTTCTCAGCAAATGCAACCTTCCGAACCGGTATTAGAGTATTAGAGTCAGACTTTTCATAAGTGCCTGCGAAGGTCTATTTCAATAAATGATTTTTGAATTTGAATTTGTTTAAAGATAAGTCTATTTGATTTAACTCCGTTCCATTACCATCTCTCTAAAATTGTGGAACGTTGGAGTCATATAGAGATAATATTAATCCCAACAAAAACATTTTCATTAAAAAATTTTGCCAATACGAGACCATATGTCTCGCACTGTCAAAAAGTCATTAGAAATCAAGTAGAGCCAAGCTTATAACTCTACATGCCCTAGCTCTACAAGCCTTAACTTCACAAACTACACCTTAGTAAGTATTACAAAATAGTTGGCCGAGAAAAGGTAGGTAGTGCCCTTGCGCTTCGCTTGGCTCGTCTTGTCGGGGGGCACTCCCGTGCCCCCAGATAGATTAATAGAGTGATAGCGCTAACTACATTACCTTGTGCGAAACATATAAATGCATTCGGAGATATATCGTACACTAGTGATTTTTACTGCCAGAGAACAAATGTCGATAATAGTTTTTTTTTTTTTTTTTCACACGCGGTCATCTGATCCCAAACTAAGCAGAGCTTGTACTATGGAAACCAGATAACTGATATAATACATATACTACTTTTTGTTTGTAAATACATACTAAATATACATAATTACACCAGACTCAGGACATACAGACATGTTCATGCACACAAATGTATGTCCTGTGTGGGAATCGAACCCACGACCTGCGGCGCTATAGGTTATATATAGGCGCTATAGTTCCTTGTCATAATAAACGAGATTTGTGATTTTGACGAAATGTGTATTTGTTTTTAGCCCCCTTACTCATAAAACGTTATTTAACTAATATACTGTTTAAAGGGTCACGTAAATAACGTCACTCTATTGTCATTGTCAAATAGTGTGACATTATTTACGTGACCATTTAAACAGTATATTAGTTAAATAGCGCTTTATGAGTAAGGGGTCATAATGTACCTATTTAGTCGTTAAAACTATGAACGCGCAGTTCATTTTGCGGCTGCGTTGATCATCCCCTTAACATGGTTCGTACTAATACAATCGCTCTATCTGGAGGTTTGTTTGAAAGATCACGTTGTTTGTCTGCAGGGGCGCTTCGCCGTCGCTAGTGCTGCTATAAGAACTGGTGATGTTCTGCTTGTGGACAGCCCTTACGCCGCGTGTTTGCTCTCCGATTACTACGGGACACACTGCTTGCACTGTTTTAAAAGGTTTGTCGTTTCCTATCAGTTCCGTAAAGTCCACGTACTTCTCGTTTAGGTAGGTGTGCGCAAACGCAAAACTGTTTTCAGAAAGCTGGCATGCAGAACAACAAAACAAAATAAGGAATCTGTAACTTTCCTCCTGCAACCCCCAATGTGTCAACTATAGTAGAATATAATCAGTTAACAGCTAACTACCTCCCTGATGTATCGCTTATTGCACATCTCTACAAGCTACTACAAAAATACCTTGGTCAGAAAGTACGGTATACACAATTTATGAAATCACTACATAATTTGAAGGTTAGAAGATAGCGAAGATGAAGCCCCGGTATGGTGTCCCAGGTGTTCAGGAGTTGCCTTCTGCAGCATCCAGTGCAAAGATGCTGCTGTCTCCACGTACCACATGTACGAATGTCCCTTTCTGGATCTCTTTATCGGTATGTATTTCATAACTTAATTTATTCAAATAGACTCCGCAGGCACTTACGGTACGGTACTTAATAGTTTGACTATAAAACTAGTTCGAAAGTTTGCATTTGCTCAGAAAAGCTGGCAATAAATTCAGTAATTAGTTTTACTCAAACCCAGCATAGATTTTATTCATAACATTAACAATTTAGTCTGATTGGCAACAATAGCGTGCCCCGGCGGCAAAACTACGTTCACAAGTATGACGCGTGTGGCAGCCTGCGCCCTCGCAGCCATATTGGAGGGAAGTGGAATACTGAGGATATCTTAATAAATGAGCATAAAATGGCTTTACTTATTATCTTACGTTTTATTATACTTGTGGCCTTCTCCATATAAACCATACGTCAGTACTTTTATCTATTCTGTACTATAGCACAGTTAGCAGTACGCGCCTGCCAGGCTACCATACTGTCGCCAAGCATCTCATCATCATCATCATCATCAGCCTATAATGTCCCACTGCTGAGCACAGGCCTCCTGCACACAAATGAGGGTGAAAGTGACTGGGCGATACTCCACCCCACCACGCGTCCCACTGCGGTTTGGTGGAGGTAGGCTAGTGGTCAACCTACTGTTGGAATGTTTCAAGCCGCCTAGGAGGCATCCAACTAGCTTAACGACTATCACAATTAAGTGATAACCGGGACCAACGGCTTTACGTGCCTTCCGAAGCACGGAAACGCTCGATTTGTAATACCACTAGGTGGTCAACCATTCAGGTACCGACCACGACAGACGTAGCTTAACTTTTCCGATTAAGAACGGCTAATCATGCTACACCACGAGCGCTTCTACCTGATGTGATCTAGTAGCTGCACTTAAATACCGTTTCGTCTTTATGTAGTTTTAATTTATTACAGGATCAGGTATGTCGGTACTCAGTCACATCGCTCTTCGAATGGTGACCCAGGCTGGCCTCGATACCAGCTTATCAATACACGCCAAACATCTCTCAAACGAAGTGAAAACTGTCGAAGGTTCTGTACTTAACGACATAGAAGGAGTTGCAAAGAAATCCAAAATGAAGACTAGAAAAGACAGACTTAATAGAGCTAAGAAGGGATTGAAGAGTTTAAACGAGAAGAATGAAAAAGACGAAGAGACAGAAGTGAAGATAGAGGATAGTATGAATTTTCAGGAGAAGTTGGAACTGAAGGCGACTCAGATATACTCGCTGTGCACTCATTCAGAACAGAGGAGAGGAGATGACTACCTCAAAAGAGTCGTGATGGCGTTATTTCTCACTGAATGTTTGAAGCAAAGTGGATTCTTTAAAACTTGTGATGCAGAAAATGTTTCTAATGGTACGTAGGTATTTTGATAAGGTTGACAAGTATTTTTTATAGGCACTGAATTAGTATTTGAATAATTCACATGAAAAATTGAAATAGTATACTTGACTTACAATATACGCGTGTAAGGTGGGTGAAACGAAATTGATATTTATAGAATAGTATTTTACGATGAATATTTCAATAAAGTCAATAGCATTTTATGAGAATTGAAACTCGCAGCAAATGGATTGTTATTTGAGTAATATAAAGAATATCTTGTTAAGAGGGCGTACTCTGATATTGCCATATTTTTCTGGCTTTGTACAAAGCCAGAAAAATCAGATGAAACAAACTTATATCTAATATTCGCGTGGCATGAGACGGAGATAGCGTGTTTTGCGGAACAAAAATTAACTAAGCGCTTCTAATCTAAATAACTCGTAAAGTATAGTTTTTTTTTTTATCGCTTGGTAACCCTAGGTCATACGTTAGTGATATTATTTATCGAATTTTTGTCTTAATTAGATACACCATGAATAGAAAATTCAGTATTATTAGAGGTAGCTTTGTGATTTTTCTTTTTTTTTCTATCGAGGAATTTTCACTCCATTATGTTTTTGCTCTGATAGAACCCTCGCGTATATAATGAAAATACCCATATAAAAACTTGGGTAAATTTCAATTCTAAGATATGTTATTTTGCTTTGTACGCACTCTTAAGGATCATAAACTCACAAATGGAGAAATTGAATATGATGTGACACTGGTATTAATAGCGAAAGTTGTAAAATAATACGGGCCAGCTGGCGCAATTGGTTAAGACTGGTTAAGATTCCACCTATCGCGCCGCAGGTCGTGGGTTCGATTCCCACTCAGGACATGCATTTGTGTGCATGAACATGTCTGTATGTCCTGTGTCTGGGTGTAATTATGTATATAAAGCATGTATTTTCAAAAAAATGTAGTAAAGGTATTATATCAGTTATCTGGTTTCCATAATACAAGCTCTGCTTACTTTGGGATCAGATGAATTTTTATGATGACTTAGGTATATCAAGTTACAAATCTTTATGGCATCACCGGACTTGTGAAACTGAGGCTTTGTGTGGTCAAAACACTGGCCAATACACTGTTAAAATTAAACAAGAATCCGATTTCGCTCGATATCCTTTCCATCTTACAAGAGAGCGATTAATAGCTAAACACATTAATGCACGCCTCTTATCTACACCGCTAGAAATACACTTCCTCATTTCACACCCTTCATTATATGGAGCTCAACGTTCAACCTCAACTCCTGGACCTTCCAGCGGAGCGGTCAATCAGCGAGCTGATAGTGCGCAACCTGCAGCTGCTGCAGTTCAACGCGCACGAGGTGTACGAGACCTTGCGAGGACAGCACCAGTTCGCCGGCTCTAAACCCATCTACGTCGCCGTGGGGATTTATCCAACGGGAGCTCTCTTCAACCACGAATGCTATCCTGCTGTCGCCAGGTATGGGTAATTTATGCCCATCTTCAACAACAAGTGTATAACCAAGTGCCTCACGATCGCACTGTGATGTGGTTTTTACTAACATAGTTAGCTTTTATACTCACAGTTTAATTTTAACACCTATGTTAGTTTATCCGGTTGTTTTTTCGCGTACATGTCAATGGGCCAAAGTTGCCTGAAAATGAGCTCCCCGCCGTCGTTTTCCCAATGGAATACAGCATGGAGTTCTTCAAAAGGGGTGTGAAGAGGTTTCTTCAGGGTCGGCAACGCGCGAGTGATACCCCTGGTTTTGCAAATGAGCTCCCCGCCGTCGTTTTCCCAATGGAATACAGCATGGAGTTCTTCAAAAGGGGTGTGAAGAGGTTTCTTCAGGGTCGGCAACGCGCGAGTGATACCCCTGGTTTTGCAACCGTCCATAGACTACGGTAACTGCATCAGGCGGGACGTATGCTTGTTTGCCACCAAAAAAAAAAAAAAAGTTTATAATGATACTGTCTAATGCTCGTTTTAAGAGAAGCTCGTTATAATAATTGGTTGGCCCCACAAACATATAAGAAGGTTGGCCCCAAGTTGGCCCTCTGCACAGACGTATGAATAGTACCTACAAGGCCCTCTGTAATTTTGACAGGTTGTTGTGAACAAGTGACGGAGTTCAACATTGTAGCTATTTAGCGTGATAATGCATCTTATTTTAAAATCTACAGGCCACGGTAACCGTTTACCATCAGGCAGGCAATATGCCTATTTGCGGTACAAAAAAGGAATATTTTTTCAAAGTCTCTTTGATAAAGTTAGCATGTTGTAATTAATTAATTAATGTCCAAAAAGTCCGATTTCACAACCGAAACGTGGAAAGTTCTGAGCTGTGCTATTCACAAACTTTTAAAGAGTTTAAAATGGAAGCCTCCTTTGTGTTTGTTATATTTTTAGCTAGACAATTTGTAACAGTTACCCAATATTTGATTTTTGTTTTGGCTCGTTATGAAAAATGTTTTTTTTTTTAAAGAAATAGGTACATAATACATCTAGTAACTACACTAAATATAGGTATAGTCCCTCAAACTTTTCTGGCTTGGTGAGAAAGTTACCGTTATCGCATTTGGTGGAGCCTTGGGTGGAGGAAACAACCAATGGCGGATATGTCAGCGCGTAGAGAGACGTGTCAGTGAATGGCAGAAGGAAGTTCCTCTTTTAGCCACCGGGCCAAGTTTGTAGGACTATATAACTATGATTTTTTATGTGGTATTTGTCAAACGTGCAGAAATTTAAAACCACCGTTTGTTGGTGGCGCGCGGATACTGTAGCTTTTAGACACTCCTAACACCATGGGTATGACTCGCGAGTTGCTGACTCTGAAAAAATAATCCTATTCTGTTATCCTTTGGGATCACCAGTTCATTCCACATACAGCGACTACGAAGCCAAAATTAACGTGACAGCTATTTTAGAACCCAATCGTCTGTTTCGTGACGATGGGATTATTGGATTACACGTGTGTCGATACCTTAGCTCTGTCTCATCTTCCAGAGACAATAAATAGGGCTGGTGGCGCTGTCATGTCAGCAGAGAACCTCAAGCGGCGCAAATATAGTAATATAGATACGAGTTACATATTGGAGCCGTTTGGGGTTGAAACTCTGGGTCCGTGGGGGCCGAGCCGTCACCATCTTTTTCACGAAATATCTAAACGCCTGGTCGAAGCATCTCGTGACCAGAATGCTGGCATATACCTCGGTCAGAGAATCATCATCGCAATTCAACGTGGCAATGTCGCCAGCATTCTGGGAACGTTGCCCTCTGACAACGATTTTTTTCATTTAGTTTCTTTTCATTTAAATACCTAAAATTTAATGTAATAATGATATTTTTCAGATACTTCGAGGGTCGCAACATAGTTCTCCGCGCGACCCGTCCGCTGGCCCCGGGCGAGGTGGTCTCCGAGAACTACGGGCCTCACTTCATGACTAGGAGCCGCCGCGAGCGGCAGCGCGCGCTGGCCTGCCGCTACTGGTTCCGCTGCCAGTGCCTCGCGTGCCAGGAGGACTGGCCTGCTCTTAAACAGATGACCAGCGATACTCTGCTGTATTTAAGGTGAGTGTGTACCAAATAAGTTCCCTTGCCCTATTATCCTATTATTATTATAAAGCATAGGACATTATTTGGTCCAGGATAACTTAGATCCCTCGATAACGTGGTTATCAGGTTAAACAAAGAAGCATTCATAGTAGAAAACAAATAAATAAAATATTAAGTTTAAGCAGTATATGGCTTACCGATGTACCTGCGTAGAAAATACATTTTCAAAGCGCGGTAAATGCTATTGGTCCGCAGCAGCCGCCATGTGTGCGGAGGGGCGTCACCTACGAGTGAGACGGAACTAACAGTTGCAGTATATTATGAACCTTATAGTAGTGATCTAAGGTTGATTTTAAGTTTTATGCATTCTTTCGTTCCATAATCATAATCTTCGGGCCATACTTACTTTTCTGTGCGAACGAAGATTCACGACGCGCCATATCAGTTGGATACTTGCTATATACTGCATCTAATAAATGAATCTATTTATGATATTAGGCATTTGTGTCCACTATGCATTGTCTATTCTGGAAAAGTACATTATACTGTTTGACTCGAAGCATTTCGGGCAATGACAGTTGGTGAATAAATAAGTAAAATTGAGATTCAAGTCCTGTGTCGCTGTCGGTTCAGCTGGAGTAGCAGCGAGCCGTCTGAGCTCATTCATTATTAGCATGCAGGCAATTAGTGCCGGAGATCAACCTTATACCTCGATCCACGAACAAGTAGTTGTATAAAAAAAAAAAAAAAACTTTTTGCATCAATGACTATTTGTGATGATAATTATGTACAGTTTTATAAGGCATCGACATGAAAAATCAATTCTTTATCTCTCGACGTGTCCCTTTCTAAAGCTAATATATGAACACAAATGTATATTGTACAATTCTGATTCTGTAATCTGAGTTCGGCATCTAATGTTTCAGGTGCCCCAATATGTCGTGTACTGCTAAATTCCAAGCCAACATGCAAAGCTTGCCAAGCAAATGTGGCAAATGCTCCACACCCATCGACCAACAACTCGTCAAGATCAATGTGGAGACTATTAACAGATGCGTTCAACAATATCAGGTTAGTTTTCTTAAGCAGTTTAAATCGTATCAATTCTAAATCTAACGTGCATTTATAATTTGACAGATGCAAGAATTATTTCTATTCAGATCTACTTGATTGTCATCCCGACTGGTAACTGGTAAGACCAATAAATTTATATTGATGCCGTGTTAATGTGAACGCACACTTATCCGAGCCGAAAAAATCGAATGAAACGAATTTTAGAATACTGTACATGAAATCTTATGAAAGCTCGCACACTCTTGCCCGCGTCGAACCGTCCGAATCTGGATAAGATTTTATATTTCGGGTCGGATAAGTGTGCGTTCACCTTTACGCAGTCTTTAAACGATCTATACAGCTACAAAATGGAAATTGAAAAATAGTAGCTTCTCGATTCAAACAGACACCTCTAAATAACCCCGGTCATATTCCAGTATTCATCCATATTCCAGTAAAAGTAAACTAGGTATAGACATGTGGTAACATCCTTAGGGTCAGTTCACACAGAGCACGTCGCGCCTCGATATGAGCTGATCCTATCTATCTATCCTCATTCAATATATTGTGTGCAGTGTGTAACCCCCAAAATACCATATTGTAAGAAAGCAACATTGATTTACAGGAAGGTGCACAACTGATGGAAAAGGAATGCGCTACAGAAGCGATCACCACGCTCTGCGAAGCCGTCGACCTGTACCACGAGATCGCGCGGCCGCCGCATCGCGACACGCACATCGCACAAGAAGCACTGCGCTCGTGCTTCGCCGCCGGCGGCAATGTGCACATGGTAAGGGGCGAAGATGGTAAATGAGACCTTAGTGTGTCAAACCGGTAACAAATTCCTGTTTTAACCTAATTAAAATGCTCCAAGCAAAATTGTTAGCGGAACCATTTAAAATCTAGTTTAGAAAAAAGACAAATTTGTAATTTACAAAAAGACATATTAATGTATTGTAAAATAAGAAGCCAAAAATGACAAATAAAATTATTTATATCATTGTACAAATATGTTTTATTTCTTGGGTTTCATAGACAGTACAAATATTGAAAAGATGAAAGATTCATTAGTGTCTGAAACTATAATTGTTTACAAAAGTATATTAGGCGATGCCAGTTTTGTAAGGGTACCACATCTGTCAACACGGATACGTTATACGCCCGGTTGGCAAAAAGCTTTACCAAACTCTTGTTCGGCTTGGCGCCGTTGACACAATGCGTTTTCCGACAGGCCAACAGATTCCGGGTTGACATAATGTGGTAAGACCTGAACTGATCATTAACTTCACATCGTTCTAAGACTATAAAAACAACGGATTATCCACTAAATACAATAAAATACGCATTCAGTAAAAGCACGCGACCCGTGGAAGCATCCTTTAAAACCAACGACATCTTCAAAACTATGAAAAAACATGTTATTTATAATAAAGTGAGCGTAGCAGAAGTCATACCAATTTCGATTCAATAAAAGATTAAGTCAAAAAGTAATAAGAAGTATTAGAGAATCGGATTTCCAATCTCTGTATGTACTGACTTCGTCAATGTTCTCCTGCCTGTTGTTGGTGATCAGGGGTTTTCAAAGAAGGTCTTGCAAGTGCAATTATGTTCCACATCACCTTCGTCGCCGGTACTAGAGGCTGTCCTCCTGAGAGTCTGAACTTGTGTCTGGAGGCCTAGGATCCGAAGCTGCGCTTGCTCGAAGTTCTCGTTCAGACGTTGAATCTGGCACTGCATGCGGCTTTGCAGCTGGAAATAAAGAGGATTTTAGAAAGCTTTTAATCAAAACCTACCTTCAGAGTTGGTAGGGGTGATGAGCACAGTAACTTTCCCTTGGGAGCTGCGAGGATAACTAAAAGAAATTCGAATTAATTTATAATATTCAGAAATTGATAATTTCAAATACTAATGTCACAGGCTGTCAAGCAGGCTGATGGTGCATCAGATTTAGTGACCGCAGAAACATTTACAATACCAGGATTGAAAGGCCTTTTGAATGGAGAGCAAAGTAAATAGCTGTAAACAAATATCCAAATACAAACCTCCTCCCGATTTTTCTCTGCAGTCTTCACTTGAGCTCTAGTAGCTGCCAGTTGTCGCTCCAGCTCCGCTACAGTAGTCTGCATGCACCTGGTTTAATACAAATATCCTGTCATTTCTACCCACATCTTCGAATCGCTACAGTCTACATGTTCTTTTATGAAATTGACTAGATTTTTTTTTTTATAAAAAAGATTTCTAGTTTAATGTTACACTGTGATATTCTTATTCTTAGAAAATGTTAGCCTTGCATGGATTTTCTTTTAAAGCTTACGTGGACAATTTGACGAGTGCAGAAGGTAACTGACAAAATTTTAGGTAGGTAACTATATCTTAAGATGTCTCCGAATGGAGTACGAACTTCAGCTCAGGGTATTACCGGCGGGAAGGATAAGCTCGGGCCGCTTGAACGGGACCAAATTAGATATATACGTAAGGTGAGTTATGATATAACCAGACCTCTATCTGTGTTGCCGCCAAATCATCTACTGGTACTCATATGCGAGAAATACGTGATTTGTCACTTCCATTCTATTATCCAGAACTAGCTGTCCCCCGCGGTCACCCGCGTTCCCGGGATAAAAAGTATAAGTAAGCCTAACATACCAGAGGCTATCCGCATGCCAAATTTCATGATGATCGGTTAAGTAATTAAGGCGTGAAACGGTAAAACACAAACAAACTCACTCTCGCATTTCGAAGTCCTAACTATCCAGAATAGTAAACCAAACCTGTCAAACTATTATCTCCTAAATAATAATTATAATCCTAATTATGTTACGTCCTTTGTTGTAATCCGAAGTCAAAAAAGGAAGATAAGTAAGGTTATAATATTATTTTAAAAGATGTCTCAGCAATTTTGGCAGATACGAGTGGTTCTTACTTGCGTATGGTGTCGGTGCGCTCGTTGGCTCGTTGCAGCGCGCGCGCCGCCTCGTCGCGCGCGCGGTCCAGCTCACCGCCGAGCTGTGCGCACTCGTGCATCTTCTCCTGCAGACGCTTCTCGTTAGCCAGCACCGCCTCCTCCATGCGGATCACATTCGATCTACAAGAGTGCGACAAGATTAACCAACTAACGCAAAAAAAATCTCCAATTTGACCGCAAGTGCACCACTACCACATTGACTTGATTACCCTTTAATTAATCAACCATATTGAATTCAATTTAATAACTCACTTGAGTCTATCTATCTCGTTCTTTAAAGCTATATTGCCTTCAGTGAGCTGCGTCACTCTCTGCTGCATCATCTGCAATTGCTTATCATCATTCTTTTCCGGAGGCTTCTCAGTTGGCTTCATGCTATTGTGAAGCAGAATGTGTACCTATGAAAGACAAAGTATGTTCTATCACCATCTTTCTTTTTGTGTCAGAAGGCTTACAAGCTGGCAGGCGGTCCATCCAGGTAGTAGCAATACCAATAGAATTGTGTTGCTGAACTTACACAAAGCCTAGAACGTAAGCCAACTCCTCGTCAAGAATCAAAGTTGTTCTAATTGCTTTGAATCTGACTGTGCGACGCATCACCTTTATGGTTGCATCAGCTAACGACTTCCTGTGAATATATCTTACCTTCTCTCTCGCACAATTAAGTTCCCTGGCGAGCTGTTCCGCGTTGTGCTCAGCGATGGCCTGTGATTGCTGCGAGTCTTTCAACCTCAACTGCGTCGCCTTCAGCAGTTCCGGGATAGGAGCCAACTCTTGCAACTTCTCTTGGAACTTTATCTGTATAAATATTTTTCATATTTATTATTTCACGTAGCCTAAGAGGATTAGGAAAATTAAGAAGATGTCTGATGTAATAGAGCAGATTTTCAGTACCTAGCAAGTTTCAAACATGAGTATCATACCTTGACTCGTTGTATTTCGAGATTGATCTGCTCACTGATCCTGGTGTTGTCCATGTCCATCAGGTCCATCTGGCGCCGCTGCTCCTCTACTAACTGCTGAGCTTGAAGGTACTGCATATCAGAAAGAAAATATGGTATCCCAATTCAAATAAATAGTAACAGCATTGCATCAAGCAAATAAACTTGGAAAAAATTTAGATATTTTCAAATTTTCCCTAAAATTTCTACAATAACGATACTTAAACCTACTACTACTTTATCTAGATACTTTAACATACAGTATCACGAACCTTAACCCTATAATCCTGCAACTGATCATTCTGCTCCTTCATCAGCATCCTCAGTTCATCGATCTCCTCGCGAGCCTCCCGGTAGCACTGCTTCAAGGCCCTCACGTTCACCTCCTGCTCGAAGGCCTGCTCCTTGGTCCCCATCAGCATGTTCGTGTGGGTTGCCAACCCTTCGAACTTCATTTCCAGCTCCCTCAACTTGTTCTGGGTTTCACGATGCTGGCATCGCTCCTTCTCAAGTTCCTCCTTCTTTTTTACCAGGTCTGCTCGGAGCATTGCGCACTGGGTGATATAAAAATAATTATTGCTTACTGTGTAATGCGATGAGATAACGATGTATTTTTGTTAAATGTGGCCTTTAATGGTTATAAAACATAATGAGTAGAAAGAAGGATCCGTTATTAAAACGCCGCATAAAATTTTCACTGCGAGAGATATTGTACTTTATTCCAGCCTGCATTGATTTTAAAAATGTGAGTCAGAGCAAAAACTCACCTCAGTTACTTTAGTTTTGAAGGTCTCTTCAGTTTGCTTCAGTTGTATAGTGAGTTTCTGAACTTCTTTCTCCGCTGGGGTCTGCAAGATTGTATGAATTATAACTTTATTAATACATATTATATTCTTTTAAAACGGACTTTGATTGAGTTCTAACCGGGGGTGCATTGGGGTTGCAGGACGCTGGACATGGTGGGCAAACGCCGCACTGAAAACAAAAGCAGGGTTAAATACACCATACACAAAACAGAACAAACAAATTTCACATCATATTTTCATAATGTCTAACCTTATTATTATATATGACCAACGTGAGCCTACCCTAACTTCACTTACGATGATGGTACACTACAAATTATGATTATAAGTTATGCATCTGGTAGAACATAAAAAAGTAACTTACTCCTTTGGTCATTGGTGGTATAGGTAGGCCGCCAGCCTGCGAAGTGAAACATTAAGTAGTATTAAAGCTTTAATAAAGTAACATAAGATGCATAAAACTGTTACAGCCTGGCAATGTATTTTATTACTAGATTTTGTTTGAGTTCTCTTTGATATGATTGTTCTAGGAATGTAAACCTAATAATAGGTATGCCTAAAGTATAAGGTAATGTACTCTTATCCAAGATTAGTTATTATAAACTAGTTCAAATTCTACATATTAACTGACCTTTTTTGTGAAGGAAAATATAGTATATACTTAGAATTCAGATTCTTCTAGGCTTGGTGTACTATGGTGAGATGTTCTATCCGCAGTATAGAAAATATAGTGTTTACACTATGTTTTCAGTACATAATACTAATAATCTAATTTAAAATGATGACATCTCGGAAAAGGGACACGACTGTGTGCAAAAATCGAAGTCTCTCAATACAATCTTCCCGTTGAAAAGCTTATAAGAATATAATGACACCCTACTAAATATAGACGCACAATTAAATTCAAATAAAATCACTCAGCTGACTGAAACATTATATAATGGCGTTATAACCACGCTAACTAGGAGTTAAAGACGAGTAGGTGTTACTTACTCTGCGCTACTTCGCGAAATCTCATTAGTGTCTCGTGGGGTTTTATCGTACTGCGTGTGCCTCCACTAAGGATTTAATTAGGCCTGAAATATAGGCGAGAGGGCTCCAGTTTGCCCCATTTTATAGGATCTAGATGGTTCTAATTTCTTATTGTATGCGGCGAAAGGGGCACTAATACGAAGGTGCACAACGAATCTTCCCGAAAATCACGTGCTGATTGACTATAAAAAGTTATAATCTAGTTTATTTAAACCGTTATATCACCATAAAGCTGAACAAGTGCTCCTTTTTGGACTTAGCCTGTTTCATCATCATAATTTTTATGAATAGAGTTATTGATTGAAAAAAAATTATCTTTATCTTTATCTTTTGAACATGCGCTAGACAGACTATTCATAAAGGCTTGATTATCAAAATATGTTCATTTCAAGCACTCGGGGTTCAAGCGTAACTTAGCTGCATGGACGATTCCATGAGACACAGGGACAGTCTAAATCGAACGCTTCGTTTTGAGCACCTTGTTAGTCTAGACACGTCAATTGTGTATGCATTTGTCATTTGACAAATCAATACAATGTAATGTTCCGTATCTCCCGAATCGTCATCAACATCGTATGAGTTTTCAGTGCTAGCGCCTTTGAGGCTTTGATTACAGCTTCTGGCTCTGAGATGCAAGTTATTTAATTACTAGATAAGACACTCATTATAATCAAAATCGAATAAAATAATTAAATACTCGTAATTCATAAGACTCCAAAATAGCCTAAAATTTATCAAATAATGTTAACGCCTTTTTGTACTCTCAAGCAACGCTATACCGGTTTGAGGATGCTCCTCGACTGTCCGTTCGTCCGGCAGTCTGTAAGCTGTATATTATTAACAGACAGCTTTCACATTATGTTTATTAATATTGCCATACAGTGTAATAGTAAAAATGGGGTGGACGTAAGTATAACCAACTTGGTCTCAGGGATGTTTCTAATAAGTTTCATTCATTATTTTTCCTTTTTCATAATTGACATTTAATAGGTTAACGAATACTGAGTTTTTGTTAATGTTTTGCCTAATTTTTTCAATAAATGTATGTAAAGTGTTACCGGTTGGTCACAGCAGGTGTTGCGGCCACCGCCGCGGCAGGCGCTCTCCGTCGCTTCTTTAACTTCAGCCATTTCTACTCTCACGTGGTGGACTTCTAGTTCCAAATCACCTAGTTGTTTCTCCTGAAATTAAACTGTCAATGTATTATATTTTACTGTATCATTCAGACACTGGAAGGGCTTGAGTTGGAATGAATTTAGTAAAAAGAAGTTTATGATTTTTGATACTAATAAAATCAGCTGAGATCAAGATAAAATAAATTATTAGATACTAGCTGTCCCCTGCCATTTCACCCGATAAAAAGTACGTTCCTCTCTGTACCATACACTATCTGCGTGCTAAGTTTCATCGCGATCGGTGCATAAAATATGTGTCCTGAACAGGTAACAAAAAGAGGGACAGACGTTTTTTTTTATATTACTATGTAGCATACAAGCATACGGCGCGCCTGATGGTAAGCGGTTATCGTAGCCTATGGACGCTTGCAACACCAGGGGTATCACGCGTGTATTGCCGACCCTGTAGTACCTAATCTCTTACTTTGACTTTGTTACTTTTTCATGTACACACCGCTACAGATCAAGCTATACATTTCCAATATGAGCTGACCTCTCATTGTACGGAAATCCTATACAATGCTAGATCAGCTTATACTGGAAAATATAGCATACTACCATATTCACACATTAACATATTCATGTGTTGTGTAGCCGTGTGTACATATAATTAGTGGATAGGTTTTTAAGATTGATTAATTGACTTATGAGGAAAGTTCTTTTCACGTTATCAAAATAAATAGAATATTCTGGGACACCCCTGGGACATTCCTCACACACGGTCATCTGATCCAAAACTAAGCAGAGCTTGTACTATGGAAACCAGATAACTGATATAATACACATACCACTTTTTGTTTGTAAATACAGACTCAGGACATACAGACATGTTCATGCACACAAATGCATGTCCTGCGCGGGAATCGGACCCACGACCTGCCGCGCAATAGGTGGAATCTTGACCAGACTCATAACCAACTGCGCCAACTGGCCCGTTTAAGAAGATATAAGAAGGTTGTCTCACTAGTTCAACTGTGGATGTTCTGTAATTCTCGAGCTTGGAAACGAGCTCCTCAGCGTGTGCTGCATCAAAAGGTTTCTCGTTCTGAAAACATTTATCAACATTAGACACAACTCTGTGCATTTCATTTATTTTGGCTATGATATTAGGAATTATAGAATTGAGGATACTAGGGTTTGACACAAATTATGTCTGCTCATAAATTGGTGCATCTAAACGAAAAAAATTGCAAGCCGATCCACCCAGGATCGAGCGGCTTCCTATATTTGCCAAAGGAAGAGCTTGCATCCAAAGTGCTTTAACATTCGCTACATGTTTTATTAACGTCAACGTACGAAAATACTGTTCGGTGTAGAATTAGACAGCAAAAAATTCTTGAATTATTGATAGAATAATAATCATCCGCCATTGCCCATTGCCACTTAGCTTGCTAATTCGTTGAGCTTTCGGTTATTGAAAAAGCTCAACAAATTAGCAAGCTAAGTGGCAATGGGCCGGTCACGTCTGCCGAAGAACAGACGCGCGACGTTCGATGGCACAGACGAATCGAGTGGAGACCGCGTCTTGGCCATATGGGCCACGCCCGGCCCGTTGGGCTGATGAACTCAAAAAAGTGGCCGAACTGTGCTGGATCCGGGTGGAAAGAATCCGGAAGGAGTGGCGCGCTCTGAGTGAGGCCTATGTCCACCAGTGGACTTAAAAAGGCTGATGATGATGTGGATACGGAATAGCCCAACAAAACAAACACTTATCAAAACTTAATCATAGATAGGGCTTCATTATTCTTCAAAATTCTTACATCAATTTAAAATCTTTAAGCGCCAGGAAATCGATACTGAAAAAAATATCGTTAACCCCGCAGAAATTGTATGTAATTATTAGTTGGAGGTTAGCCCAGTCCTAACGAAGAATAAAGTAAGTGGTGTTGCAGGCGTCCATAGGCTACGGTAACCGCTTACCATCAGGCGGGCCGTATGCTTGTTTGCCACATAAGTGGTATAAAAAAAAAAAAAAAAGCTATTGTAATATTAAAAGATTTATAATAACTCTCTCATAGAGTCATTTTCCAGACGACATAAAACAATTATTAAGATATAGTCTTACCACTAAACAAATTTCAGATTCCTGTTTGCATGCAATATCTTGGTTCATCGCAGTCGCATCGCCCTGTAAAAAGACAGCCTTTGCAGTTACATTCCCGGAATTTTATCAAATATATAACTTTTATATTGCATATGCGCTTCAGCTAGTCAGAGCAACAGCAATAACTCGGCATGTGGCATAAACATTCCCTGCTAGTGGTAGAACACTACATATTGGAGAAAGGCTGCCTCCACGAAATAATGAATTCAATTCAAATTCAAAATTCAAACATAATTTATTCAAATAGACCTTCGCAGGCACTTATGAAAAGTCAGACTCTGATACTCTAATACCGGTTCGGAAGATTGCATTTGCTGAGAAGAGGCGGCAATAAACTCAGCAATTACTCTTTTCAAAACAAGCTTAGATTCATTACATAATATTTACATTCTAATCGCACTGACAATAATTGCATGCCCCGGCGCGGCGGCTAAATTACAAAGTAGACTGAATAAATATTTAATAAGTAAATAAATAGTAAACTTATGCAGACCAGTCCTCACAACCAGCACCTGTTCACAAGAATGACGCGTGTGGCAGCCATCGCCCTCCTCGTGAGACCTCCCCAACCATGAGACCAAGATGCAGTTGTTGTTGTTAGTGGGGACTTAGTAGAAGGACCACGAGCCCAAACATAAACGTTAGAAAAATTGGTGGAACCACGTATCAAATATCTTCTCCAAAAACTAACTTATTGTGTTCTACCGCTTGTTTAACGGAAAATGCTCGGAAGTACTTTTTGAACCTTTTTTGAACCTGTTGTTGACTTCACTTTTCAACCATGACACCGTTTGCCAATGGAATTCTTATTAACAAACCGCAGCGGTTGTTCATTCAATGTGGACTATTAGGATGTTTATTGAACTATTACGGTTTTACCACATTCCTAGGACAGGGGTTCTTCAATATGGAGCGTGAAATTAACTTCTTTCAGCAATACGTTCATTATCTCAAACCATTGCTGTTATTCATAGACGGCGGCGACCGTTTACCATTAGATAAACCACCTGCCTGTCCAAGATTTAGCCCCACACACTACAGTCGACTCAAGGTCTCACGTCACTATCACCGAGCAACAGCCCAATGTAAATGCACCGACATAATCTATACCTCAGGATTATTCTTATTCAACTTGTCGTGAAGGATTATGTTCTCTTTATTCATCAACTTCAGTTCACCTTGCAGCCTCTTCACCTGCGCCCGACACGTCTCCAAATTCTGATCCTTGGTCATCAACTCCTTATAAAGAATATACCTAGACAATTACGTTTGAATTACCTTAATTTATCCATCTTGGTGTAACTTTAGAAAAACATTTTTTGTTATTTATTTTTAAATTTTGTGATGACAATGAGTGACGTAAAGCGTCACGTAGTGATCACGGATTCTAATTTCAATTTATTTGACGGATTTTTCATTTTTTATAAGGCCAGTGACGGTTTGTAACTTAGCGAAGAGAAGTTTCTTTTGTTCTATTGAGGTTTGTATCCTTTGAAAGGTACTTACTATATATATTTTCATTCTTATCAATTATATGGTGATTATATGCAATCTTAGCAGTTTTCTAGCGTCCCAAAATACATTTCGTCACTAGCACAAGATATTGTAAATAAACATAAGGTATTATTGAACCAACCTCTTCACTTCTAAATCAGCATTATCAGCCGCCAGTTTCTCTTGCATATCGTAGCTTTCGCTCAACTTCCTCGACAGGTCAACTTCCTTCAAAAGAAACACACAAACACATTTGTTAAACAATTATATATTTTGCTATTTTTAGGTTCTTAACAATTTGTTTAATGTTTATATTTATCACGTACAGATTTGCTCTTAGTGGGCTCGCAGGTGAACTTCGAAGCCATGGGACGGCTGCCGCTGGCCAGGAGAACTGTTGGGTGGTTCATCTTCATCTCATGATATAGAGCAGATTCTGGAAAAAATAAACAACAGCTGTTATAGCAATAATGGTCGTGCGCATAACCTGACATAATTTATCTGACCTGCACTTAAGGAAAACCACTCCCAAGTCCTGTATAAAGGCAGAATGTCGACCTGCATACGTCCCCCGTGATGGTAAGCGGTTTTAGCCTAAAGACGCTTGCAAAACCAGGAGTAATAATCATCATAAGAAATGTGAGCCACTAGATAACTCATTATTTCTCGTTCCAAGAAAAATCCTCCTTTAAAAGGCAGTAGACATTTGGGTTAAGTAAAGTCTCATGAAACTTAGGAATTTATCTTGCGAATTTAAGTAAGGAATCTAAATCATCAAAGTCTTACCACAGATACTGCCAGGTATATATTCCATGCAACGCTGTTCTTCCTTGCGATTCTTGAGCTGGTCCACCTTGGAGCCGACGATTTCCTGGATGTTACGCGTTATGCGGTCGAGGCGGTCCATCTCTCTAAGGAGCAGCTCGTTGCGATCACCAAGCTCTCTTATATCTGCTTCTGTCATTGTTGGTTTCTAGAACAAATGGAACAAATGTTTTGCTGTTAATGTAAGGTCTACTTGTAAAAAAGTACTGAAGCTTTTTTCATACTACTAAAGTAGAACGGAACCCCGTCTGTTGGTAAGCGGTTACCGAAGCTTATAGACCCTTGCAGCACCAGAGATATCACTCTCGAGACTACCTTCCATGTATGTCCATCCGCTTTAGATCTAAGCGACTAATGTTACAGCTATCTTGGCAGTGAGCCTCAGGGTCTGTTCAAGACCAATGACAATGACAAAAGCCTCATATATTGGGCAATAGATATTTACTGATGATAACCTTACCTTTTGTAACTCGAGGAGTCTCGCGCGAGACTTTTTTATAATGCGCGTGCTTGTCCTCGTATCGTTGTGGATGTCACGAATCTGGCGGGAGATCGGGTCTTCCGGGCTGTTGACTGTGGAGCCTGCCAATCTCAGAATAAATTTGTGTAAATGTGCTTGCGTTTGGCCACCGACTCGCCCATAAAGGACGATGACGAAGCCTAAGATGGAACACACTTACCCAGAAGAAACCTAATCACTCTGGCCTTGAAATTCTCTAAATTCTATGTCTTAGGAAACAAGAACTTGGTGCATATTACACACACTTCCCCGCACACCTGAAGTCACACGGAGAAGCGTTGTAAATATCACATTTTGTAAATACCAGGTGAATTGCCAATACGCTGCCGACACAAAGGCAAATGGGTCTGATGAGAAATTGTAGGGCGCATCGTATACCTATGTATTAAGTAGCATATCAGTTATATGGTTCCGGTAGTACAAGTTCTGCTTAGACTGGGATTATAAGAATAGGTTAAATATATTATTAAATTAATTTCTTGATTCTACGTCACTTATTAGCTTCTATGATACTTACATGTTCTATAATTCTGGAAAAAAATATATCTCCTGTTAAAAAAATGTATGTCAAAAGGATTTTATGCCTGCGGGAAAAAATTCAGTATTCCCAAGAATTAAATTCTTTGAAAATTGATAAATCGATAACAAATTAAATGCTGGCAATAATATATATATATATGAAAAAAAATGTAATTGGGCCCACAAACTAAATATGTGAATATGAGTAAAGTATTCATATTTAAAAACCTTTACCAAGAAGGCCTTAGACTAACTGGGTTACTTTTAATTAAATTTTATAGAAACCAAACCTGCAACCTACTTTAAGAACTGGTCGTCCGCAGGTCTTAGTGGGTTTCTCATGCTTCCAATCCTGGCCATCCAATTCAGAACTATGCAGAAACCCTTTGATGCACCGCCTCCCCTCCCTGACGGGGCTAGGAGTCTGCTGCCGCATGTCTCCCGAACTATCAGGAGTTACTGGGTCACGCTTCTCTGTTGGCTTATGGTTTAAGCGTGGCGCCTCGTCAGCTTTTGCATCGTTATATTTCCCATGCTGAATACCAATAATTGAGATGAGGATACGTACTTTGTGTCAACTTAACTAGCTAAACTTGTAGTACTTGGTTTGATCTCCTGTCTCGTAGAATACAAAATCCTTTATATCGCCAACACCCGGCAAATATAGACACTTCCTAAAGATTTCCATGACGAAGCGCTGTACAGACACTGCGCTCAGTACTGCAACGGAAGGGCCATTGCTGGCACAGCGTTTCCTCTAAAAACCTCGTCAAACCCCTCTTCAGGAAGGGTGGAAAGAGAGGATCTATATCTGTGCTCGGTAACCACTTCTAATCATTCGAGCCGTATGCTTGTTTGCTACCTACGCAGAGCATGAAAAGTAAATTGCTTACCCATTGAATTATTTAATTCAATGTGCTTACCAAATGAGACTCCGAAGCTGATACATCAACTGGCACCCTCTCGTACTCCTGAGCTTGCCCTATCTCCCCTGTCATCAAATTGATCCGTTCCACGGGAATATCCGGTGAACTGAGGGTCTGATCGATGCCGGAACTCTTCTGTTTATGCTCCGTTCGTTCCCTGTGTCCCGTTCGTGGTTTGATCAGGAGTTTAGTTGACTGAAAATAACATCATCATCATGAGCCTACCCTTTTCTTTATTATTAAAGGTTGCTGGATTCATATGTTTCATTCAATAATCTCTTCTACTCGTCTTCTCTTAGGTACACATGTCATCTTTCACACAACTCTTGCGAGCGTTTCAACTATCAGGTTCCTTAGTAAGTACTATCCCACCAAAAACATTTTCATGTAAAATGTTGCGAAGACGAGACCATGGCTCGCCCATGTGACGGTAGCGAAACGGCCAAGCCACATATTTTGACTACAATGGGTAGAGTTGTGAAGTTAGGATTTGTAGAGTTAGGGCGTGTAGAGTTATAAGCTTGGCTCTATATGAGATCTGATAACTTTTTGATAGTGCGAGCCATATGGTCTCGTCTTGGCAACATTTTACATGAAAATGTTTTTGGTGGGATTTAACTTCTTTTTGTAAGTTGCTTATTTTATACAAACAACATTTATTTTTTTGGTAAAAGTTCTATTTTGTAATTTTATTTTGTAGTTTGTGTACTAATACAAGCTTGCATACCAAATTTCAGCTTTCTAGGATTTTAGGAAGTACCCTAAGAGTTTTGATGATCATCAGTGAGTCAGTGACGAAATCGGGGTGTTTTAGATATCAATACAATCTAAAGAATAAGAGCCATGTTATTGACACTTAATAAGTTCACTATTGACATCATATCCCGAGAATTTTGTTTGTCTGGTATAATCCAAACCCAAGTTATGAGGGTTCAAATAAACGACGAAGCGCTTCGAGAAAAGGTAGGTAGAGACCTTGCGCTTCGCTTGCCTCGTCTTGGCGGATACTGCATTAATACCATAGCATGTTGTAGGGTACTTTGTCTCACCCGCCTATCTGCCTATCGGTATGTTCCAACAGCTACGTTTGGGAGCCTTCTAGGCCTCCTTACCTACTTCGACAACACTACACGCATTTCAATGGTAAAAACCTATATATTATAATATCATTGAGCAGCCTGTACAGAAATATCCTAAAACTAATAATTGGACACCCTTGCTCAACGTCACTTATCCATAATCATTTATCCTATAAGTCTGGAATCGCTGAGTAGGCTCGAGTGTAGGATAAGCTGAAACCTAAAACACTTCCCTACTCACTAATTAGAGGACGTGCATGATTAGGAACGGTATATGTTAGTTACAGAGTTTATCAAAGCTTTGTAGTAATAGAAGTTGTACTGACAAGTACATGACATTTTCCTTGTGAATTAACAATAATGCGTGACCTACTGGTTTAAATACGTTTTTTAGGTTTCGTACCAATAGGTGTAAAATCCCAAAGGAACCCGTTACAAGAAAAAGTATTTTAATCTAGGAAAAAGGTAATAAATGAGCTAATATGAGAGAATATGAACTAGATCTGATTTTAGGGTTTAATACCAAGTAGAATAAAAAATTAGTAAATAAGTGTACGGAAGCACTAGTTCTTCAAGTCAATAACATATCAATGGCATAATTATTCTACGGTTTATACCTATCCGAACTAATATTATAAATGCGAAAGTGAGTTTGTTTGTTTGTTACGCCTTCACGCCACAACTACTCGACAGATCATCATGAAATTTGGCATGCAAATAGCCTATGGTATGGAGAAGGGCATAGACTTTTTATCCTGGGAACGCGGGTGAATCCGCGGGGGACAGCTAGTGATTTTATAAGTAAAAGAGGTAGATAGGTTGTATGCGCTCCGCGAGTGGCACGTTAAAACTTTGCTAGTTAGCTCACTTTAGCTATGGAATGGCTATGAGTTGCATCAGAGCGTCAGCGAGACGTGTGCCATTTATGAAGTTCAAATCTTGTGTAGGTAACCTATCTACCTCTTTGCTTATAATATCATTGGTTTAGAAGCTGAGACAACTTAATCAACAATCCACCAAGGAACAAGAACTTATGGATGTCATAGAAACTAGGTGGCACTGAGTGAATGCTGGGGTTATACAATGATAAAGAAGACATGCTTGTGGTCTCTTTTAAGTCCTTGCCAAGTCCATGACATGTTCATAATTTATCTGAAAGAATGTAATTTCTACTAATGTTAAAATTTATGAGTAGTTTCATTGCCTTACCTTCATAACAATAACACAGTATTAAAAATACGCATGCAATATAAATAAATAATTTAATTACAACCGTCCAAAATGTCTGCCAAATAAAAGTGACATGTGTGACACAAGAAAAAAGTTATTCAATGTCTAAAGAGATTTATTTAAACTAGATTAGAATAAATACTTCTAATAGATCCAAGAGTTGAGGCAATTTTAGTTCAGTGGTAGTGACTGTGAAGGTCGTGGGTCGAAGCCTACAATGAGCTTGAACTTTCGGTGAAGGAAAACATCGTGATTAACCATAGCATGGTGGTAGGTAGGAACTATGTAGTACCCGGTTATCGGGCTACGACCCAGTGGCGTGCATCCCATATAGGCAAATAAGCAATGCCTACCTCATAAGATTCAATACCATAATAGTTTGATTCAATTAAACTACATAACCACTTTAAATAAAAATTCTAACCTAACATTCAATACGAAATTTCAAACTTTGCCGCGCATGCACTCGCGAGTTCGCCTCTCAAATTCACGCACACTAAAACGATTTCGGCATATTCATACACACACACACACTTCTTTAAGATAATACGACGAAAGCATAAATCACGCTTTTGCTATGCGTAGCATACTGACATTTGACATTCGCGATTTATGGACCAAAAGTAACCTTACCTACTCTGTTGTAAGTAAAGTAACCCATCCAAATTAAAAAGACTACAGTTTACCAACATTAGAGCAACTCAAATATAACTTCGCAATTTATTTGTGTTGGTTTGTTTATGGTTTGGCTGGCATTGTTTGCAATGTTGTTGTTATTTACTTATTGTGCTTTTGCGAAGTGTATCTGTGTGAAATGAAGAAATTTTGTGGTGAAGATGCAAAATGTATTGATAAATTTGTCCTTTAGTCAGTTTTCGTTTATTGAAAATAGTAGGTAACTTGCTGTAGACCAAATCCAAAACATTCATGGATTCAAAACAAAGGTAAAATCTTAGAATCTTAACACAGAATATTATGTTTATTATACACCTGGCTTCTGTTATTACGTATTTTGTTTGCTAATGAATCATACCAAATGTGTGTGGAATGATACGCTGACCTAAACAATTTTACGAATCTGGTCAAAAAACATGATCTATCTAAGAGGCATATTTAAGAGTGTATGGCCATGATTTATTCTGCCTACCTAGTCTGAAAACCAATGCACGCCACTGCTACGACCCTCAATTCCCTATGCACCTAGCCGCGAGAAAGCGGTGGCTACGGTGGAGGCTGCGGCTCTCCAGATACCGCCCCCCCGAGGGCCCCCAAGCCTGTCAAAACTGCCCCCCACCCAGCACCCGCGGGGTCGAAGGCATGGCCTCAGCCGCCAGCAGCCACACCGGCAGCGGTTCCCCAGGACATCGAGGTGAGCATCGAGGCCGCCCTTGTCGTATTCGGCGAGGTCATAAATGCCATCCGCGCCGGTGTCAACCCCATGCCGACGATTCTCAAGGGGATCTCCTCGCTCGCCTCCATGGCATGCAGCTACTTCCGCGCCCTAAGCACTCCAACCACAAGAAGGAAAACCTGCCGCCGCTGTCGATCGCTGGTTGGGCCTCCCCAAGGGTCTCACCCGGCTGGCTAGATCACGCGGCGGTAAGAAGATGAACAACGCAGCATTCAACGTTTCCCTGTGTACATCACCAAGGCCCCTCGTGCGTTTACACGTAGCGAATTAATACCTCGCACAATGGGTCAACCTTGCCCCGGTAGCGATTCCCCCGACCCCCGAGGTGTGCGGTAATTTGTATTACCCTCAAGTAAAAATCATTCACAGCCAGAGAGCCAGTTCCCTTCTTAGCTTTGTGTTCTTACCACCTCCGGCCTTTAGATATAGGCATACCACCTTATTCATAATCGCTTTTTAACTAAATCCGGTGCTCTACCGTGTAATTTTGGTGGTAATCGTAACAAACACCATTAATTATTACATCCAATGACTTTACTTAACTACTTTGACTGTAGTCTTGGCGGGGGGCACCCCCGTGCCCCCAGATCATAATTGTCAATACAATCAAATGCAAACACAGCATGTTATTAAAACCAAACTAATTAGCGATGTGTGGAATAGAACAACATAAAATTGCTCTTACAAAGCGAACAAGACAATTACGCCAGTTTTATTACACTTGTAAAACCTGTTGTGCTCTTTACAAGGTCTTGATAACACCAACATATTAACCTAGAAATTGGACGAGGAACGGTAAAATTGATATCGGCAAATAACTGAGGACTATTAACTACAGCGCGGTTTGCTGTAATACAGGCGTCAAGCCTAGCTCAGCAACTGAGAACTCAAGACGACTGTATGAATGTAATAATGTAATAGGTACTTATAGATATTATTGGAAATAAATAAAATAAACTGAGAACAATCATAAGTTCATTCAAATTTATAAACTACGCGAGGTACTACCCTACCCTACCCTGCCCTACCCTCACACAAAATCCCCATTAACAAAATGATCCGCCATTTATCCAATTCATTTGTTACAAAAAATGTGATAAATGAAGAACCGCTCGACCCATTTTGTGCAAACTTCACATAAACCATCTACTAAATAGTCCGAACAAAGCCTAAACATTTGGTTTGGATAGGTGAGCCCGTTCTTGAGTTATAAAATTACAACGAAAAGTGGCATTGATTTTTATATATATAGATAGGTTACCTTATACAACTGTATCTATCGAGTTCTACACTCATCGCACACAAACACACATTCGAACATATTATCTATCACTATCAAATATTGCATTACAACCGAAATCCCTAATTGCTACCTTATCGCAAAGAGCTAAGGTATTTAATATCTTAGCGAAGTCATATCTAACGGTAAATAAGGTTTTGGAGGTCTAATGTGACATATAATGCGGTTAATGTAATTACCGACACTTGGTGGGCTTCCCTGAGAAGAGAAGCCAGTCCATCATAGCTGAGGGTTGGGAGAACACTGGCTACCACCGAAGGACCATGGCTCAAGGTAAGTGAAACATTATTTTTAAATAATATTAAGTTCTTTGACAATCTGATTAATTCATAACAATAAATAATGCGAAAAAACATGTTTGAAATTATTTTAATAGGCGTCGGGCGTATTCAAATATCTTTCGAGTTCAGAAACCCCTTGACCTTTGGTCTATTAACAAAATACGAAAGGTAAGTATTCCAAAGATACTTTTGTATCGTAAAAAGATATATCAATGCTTTTTTCAGACATATCACATCTATAAATAAGTAGGTTATCTAGGTTGGTACTATTTAGTTATCTTTAGACGTACAGCAACCGATCTTTATAGAGTTCCGGTCATCTAATCTAAAACATCGGATACAATCAAACCTTTCGACTAGGTTAGCTCATTTGGAAACCGTCCCATGAATTCATGGTTAAAAAGAATATGAACTGCACTAAAATTATCACGCCGTCACTGGCTTTGCACCATCTCATATTTCAAATCAACTCAAACATATTTGAATTTCCTTTGCTCTCCGATTGATGGTCTACCCCTCCTTACGTTTCCCTAAACTCTGCACCACCCACCACCAGTATCAAGTCTAACCAAATACAATTTGACTGAACGATACGAGATCGGGAGAAAGGCAGGAGTCCTGCCCCTTTTAGACAAGATGGTTGTCTACAATCGTCATCGTTGGTAAACGATCAACCTTTGTATGGGATTGACATTTCAAATCGAAATATCACGTTATTTTTAACAATCTCTTATGTCAATGGATATAAATGCATCGATATGATTATGTCTAATTGTTATATTTTCTATATAAATGATAATTAGTCCAAACTTGTCAATAGTCACAGTGATAACAAATGGTGTGTTTAGTAGTTTCCCTTCAGTTATTTTTTTTATTTCTAAAGCAGACTTAAGTAAGTCATGCTCACTTTAAGGCCTTTGCTTGCGGCGGCGTCGTGTGAAGGGTCGCTCACTTCCCTCCAATATAGCGAGGAGGGCGATGGCTGCCACACGCGTCATAGTTGTGAACAGGTGCTGCTTGTGGGGGCTGGTCTGATTAAGTTTGCTATTTATTTATTTATCTACTAGTCTACTTTGTAATTTTGCCGCCGCGCCGCGGCACGTAATTGTTGTCAGTGCGATTTGCATGTAAATGTATGTAATGAATCTAAGCTTGTTTTGAAAAGAGTAATTGCTGAGTTTATAGCCGGCGCTTCTCAGCAAATGCAACCTTCCGAACCGGTATTAGAGTATTAGAGTCAGACTTTTCATAAGTGCCTGCGCCTATTTGAATACATGATTTTGAATTTCAATTGAATCCTATACAAAGGTTGATCGTTTACTAACGATGACGATTGTCGATAACCATCTTGTCTACTGGCCCTGCAGCGCGTCTTTTTGCTATCGCAGTGTATTAGCAGCTGATGCATAGTCACGATGCGATAGGTTTTGAATTTCTCACGAAAATTTTATACCAAGCATCTATAGCGTATGTAAAACTTGATTTGGTATTCTGCGCATAAAGCGTAAGCGCTTAAAATAGACGAATTAAGTCTATTTTATTTCCATATTCAAAACGGATTCGAAAAGCCACTGATTGTAACCGAACTGTCATAATAACTAGGTGGCAAATGTGGTGCGTACCGCAAATACACATATAAAAGCGAATACCAGGATGTTTTTCAATTTGTATTTGCTTTTTTGGCCTCACACCCGTGTTACGCGCGCTCCATCTGCCTTGTTCTGTAATCTGAGTGCACAAATACCTATAATTACGGATGTGGAGTTAGACATGAAAGATAGGAAAAAGTCCCTGTTGTATTTTACGTACATATTTGTTCTATGTGTCAAAATGTAGATCCAGCATGTAAACATTGACCGTATCATATCAAAACATCTGCAGCGCTCGTTGTGTCGCTTGATTAGCCGTTCTTCATCGATCGGAAAAGTTAAGCTACCACCGTCGTGGACGGTACAGCTGAATGGGTGACCGACCGCCTAGTGGTATTTCAAATCGAGCGTTTCTGTGCTTCGGAAGACACGTAAAGTCGTTGGTCCCGGTTTGCTAGTTTGATAAAAAAACATACATAGTATACATACACCTATGAAATTTTGTATATTCATTTGGAAGCCCTAATAGATTATATGTGAATATATTGCAGTTCCAATAATATTACAGTACATACCTACGTTTCGAATTGATAATCTCCTATTTTGTTGAAGTCGAATTATGATACATGTGTGCAAAGTTGGTAATTACAGACGAGGCGGTAGGCGTGAGCCGTAGGCGAACGCGATAAGGGAGCCGAGAATGTAATTATTAATGCACACGCGTGTCATACGAAGATTTTAACGCACTTGTAAGGAAAAAAAGAGACTTGTATTTGAGACTTTCTTTGAGTAGATTTTTTTATATTAATCAACCACACAATGAAAACGTTAACAAATATGGCGCGCATGTTTTTTCTTGTTTGACAATGCAATTGATATGTGTGTAGACGAAGCATTCTTAATTCAAACGGCCAAAACAGTGTGACAGAGAATAGCTGTCGACACTGTCAAACTGTTTTAGCCGTTAGAATTAAGAATGCTTCGTCTACGCACATATCAATTGCATTGAGGTACAAACTTAACCTAATCAGGATTATACTTACCAGAAAACTGTGCGGTAATGTAAAGTAAAAAGCACTAGTGCATAATATAACTCTAATCTGACATTGTCTTGAAATCAGCGAAAGGGAATTTAGTATTCCATTGAAAATATTTCGCTGATCAAGACTGTCAGATTAGAGTTATATCCACCTAAAGAACGATGAAGTCACAAGCTGACGATGTGTTCTGTGCTTGGGTAATGTAGGGCATGAAATTCACAGGTGTGTAGTAACGCAAATAAAATCAGCGGTTTCAATGCCGCCCGCACGTGTAAGTACTTACCTACTGTGTATACGGGGTGTATACGACAATACGACATTAAATAAAACCAAGTAAAGTACTCATGTATACCATCAACTTTTACTATGGGGCCAACTTCGAAATCGCAAAAAAAATTACAGCGTTCCATACATTTTTGCCGAGGAGACATGTACATGAAAATAATATTTTTTTTTGCGATTTCGAAGTTGGTCCCATAGTAAAAGTTGATGGTATACATTAGTACTTACCGTGGTTTCATTGTCGTACCCACCCTGTATATGTATCAAGTAATTGAGACATATACCCTCATATTCATAAATTGAAATATTGCAAAGGTTATCTTTATATTTATGGAAATTATGGCCCAAATTACACCACAGGTACCTACTGGCTGTGCCCCACGGTTTTACCTTATACTCACCATTATTGAGGTAAGTATATGTATCTAACAACAAAAAAAACAAATGGAAAAGTATAAGCTCGTCCAAACATACAAACTCTTCACCTTTATTATACTACTAAGCGCGGTGCTAAGATGGGTACCTATCCTAAGCATCCTCAATAACTGGGCTGACTATGGTAGTTCCCGAGATTAGCGTGTTTAAACATACAACACATTCAGCTTTATGATCCTACGATACTAATATTGGAAATCGGTCATCACGCACGTATCGTTGTGTGCACTTGAGAGCTAACTCCCTTCCAGCTCCTCGCCCCTTAGGGATTATAGTGAAAGTTACCTAGGTACAAAAAATATCTAATTAGTCCGTCTGTTAGATTATCAAAAAATATTGGACACGTATTTTTTGCTTTACCAAATCGTTAACATAGCGCGACTAAGTTCGGGAGTGGGGGCTCGTGACGTCACTTGTTACTAAAGAGTGTACCACACCGTGACGTCACGCGGAACTTCAACAAACCATATCCTCGTATTTTTGTTTAGTTGACAAAAGAAAAAATACGTGTCAAATATTTTTTGATAATGTATATGATGGACTAAATGTTTTTTTGCAGGAAACTAGCCCATTCTATATACACAGTAAAAAGAACCCTAACAAATTGCAAGGAGTTATAAATTCAGAGCTCATTGGGGAGGGGGGAAAGATGCCTCGTGTGCTACAAGCGTACTGGCCAAAAAAAGGTAGGTACTCTATGGCTACGGTAATTGCTTACAATCAGACGGGCCGTATGATTGATAACCGGCTAGTACAGTCGAGGACATAAATATGTATACACTTAGTAAAATTCAACAACGGTTTCCTCTTAAACTACTGATTGAAATTATGAGATATTATAAAGGCAGAATCTTCTAACATATACTATTATAATTTGTGTAATAGTTTAACACTTCAATGTTAAACATGCGAGAAAATTGCTTTTGAATTTCAAAAAGTGTATACATATTTATGTCCTCGACTGTACCTCGCTGACGAAAACTAACCTTATTCAAGCTCTATTCTACAACTGTTTATCTTTATCGTCCTCTATCTAAATGACTATAATCGTGTGACATTACCACAGATGATAAGAAAAAGAGATCAAGGATCTATTAGTATTTTTTA
This sequence comes from Achlya flavicornis, assembly GCA_947623365.1. NCBI lineage: Eukaryota > Metazoa > Arthropoda > Insecta > Lepidoptera > Drepanidae > Achlya > Achlya flavicornis. The sequence continues at coordinate 17,808,989 of OX392471.1, read as the reverse complement.
CCACAGCTCTAGAGTAGGCAAGATAGGGTACAACCTATTTAATTTCATTTCTGTGGGTCATCGAGGAACAATCCCTTAGAGTAGAATACTTAGCAATCCGATTCCGAAACTAGTCAGTGATTTGTCACTGATTTTGTAAGGACCAATCATTGCATCGTCTGTTCTTGACTTGGCCAATCGGAGCGCATTGTAGATGGTAGCAAATTGGCGGAATAGAGTGCAAGCAAACTCAACGTCATTACGCTTCATTAGGTTAATTGTTCGATGCTGGGGGTACTACCGTGTCCGGCAAGTACGTGCAATGCACCAAGTTTCCGGGCTTCTATTGAATTTAGACGCGCCAGAGTCAAGTAGTGTATCAACCCATAAAAAAGCTATTTTGTGTCATTATCAATTGTAACTCTTCAAGAGTAGTGAACCAAGTCAACTGGGATGTTTAAACCGTCGTAGGTAGAAAAGAATCGCACACTCAAAGGCACAGAAGGGCACTTATGAAGGTCACATTTACTGAAGTTACCACCCTCCTTTCACATCGGATGCCTAGGCTTGAGCTTTCAGTGAAGGAAAACATCGTGAGAAAACAATAGCACGTTGGTAGGGTACTTTGAAGTACCCACCTGGCTGGGTAACACCCTCAAGTTGAAAATCTGTCACCATGCACCTAATCGGTATGGTTACACTGGTGCATTTGAGAGCCAGTTCATCTCATATTCTGTGGAAATTTCAGCTGTCTACCTGTTCCACTGACAGACAGACGGACGGACGGACGGACAGCGGAGCCTTAGTAATAGGGTCCCGTTGGGCACCTTTTGGGTACGGAATCCTAAAAAGGATTCAAAGATTATTTACGTGACTACTATAATAGTATATTTAATCAAAATATTTGTAAAATAGCCTTTTATAAGAATGGCCGTAGTTCTGTGTTATTTACTTTGTAGTTTCATTCTGTCTGCGCGAGCGCAATATCACTGTTTGTTTAGCTTTGCGAATGTGTTTTCCACCTAGGTATGACATATTTTTGAATAAGCTTGCGATATTTTTAGTAATTTTTTGCTTGCGAATATAGAAAGAAACCCTGCAATTTGATTGAAACGTTACAAAACAGGACCACATATATAAAAATAAAATAATTAATTATAAAATATGTTACTTATAATATATTTATTGTATGATTTGTTATTGTGGACCTTGTATGATCAATACTACAAACAAATTAAAATATTGTTCTACAGGTTGAACATGTAATTATAGATCAAAGGTACTAACTAATACATGGGTTTCATAGTAATAAATACATTTAAATGATACGTTATGGGAAGTAGACATTAAACCATGCATTACAATGTGATACACGTGTATAGATATCGTGTTTATGTATAAGGTGCATTTATCAATCACACGTCGACGCAACTGTCAGTTGCCTGGTAGAACCAGCTTCGCACGGGTGCAATGTCGCGTCATGATGCTCTTTTCCTGAGATTGCATAAAATGGCTAGCTCATACTCGGGTATCGAAACCAAAAGGTATGAAAGCAACCGATATGGTGCCACTTCGTCTGTTTGTCCGTCATACATAGAGATATATTTCAGCAACCACTAATGCTATTGATTTGAAATTTGGAATAGTCTTAAATATTACATGATATCACTGACAAAAACATATACCAAATAAATATGGGGCGGCCGGTATGGGGTGTTATGTAGCGAAAAACTTAAACTTGTTAAAGATAAATTTATTATAAGAAAATAACGCTTTTACAATTATTAAGATAATTATGCTTAACACGATAGAGTCAGGAATGGAACTGAGGAAGGGACGAAGGATACATGTATTTATATTGATACCTATTTACATAGTAATTAACTAAATAGCTTATTTACTAACTAACTTATCGATAACAGTTTGATACATAGAATTCTGGTGGGAATGGTAAATACAATAATGATATACGTTTATGATTAACTAATTAGGTACTACGAATAAGAATGAGTAGATATAACATAACAAATAGGTAGGTAGGTATAACATAACACCTCCCCCCTTAGAATAAAGATTGAGCGAATTTGCTCGATGTTTGTGGAGTTTGTTCTGAAGTGACTTCGTCTTCGTCTTCGGATATGCATGAAGTAGTATTCATGTTGTTCATGGGGATTTCGATGTGTTGGCGGCGACGAGAGCGATCGAAGCAGTTGTTAAAAATTTGTACGCAGCCATCTCGATGCGATGTTGTAGATGTTATACCAAATGGAATGTGTTTACAGCATTTGAAACACAGATAGATCAACATAATGAGGCTTATTATTGCACCCATGAAAGAAAATTTTTTGGTATATTTTTCGTAAAATGTTGTTTGATTACTTTTCAGTAATTTGGAATGGGTTTTTATTTGTTCCCTGATTGTATTGAGAGAATCCAGTGGAATATTATTGACCTTTATTGATAGAAGATCTGGGTGTTGAATGTTAACTTTTTCAGGGATGCAGCTGTCTTCAAGGTCTACCGTGATGATAGGGTGGCTGATGTTTAGTGATTTGGTTTCTTCAGCCAGTAATGTTACAAGGGTTGTGTACATTTTGCATCCTTGTTCTAGTGTGATGATGCCTGTTCCTGAGATTTCACCGTGAGTTGTCTTACCTTTGCATTCCAGTGCATATTGAATATTATGTTGTAGAATGAAGATCCAGTTGTTGTTTCTTAGAGCTTGAAATGTGTTTATATTTGCAGAGAATGTAGTTACTTCGCAGATTTCGGGTACATTTTGATTAGTTGTTGTTAAGATTTTCGTTTCGCAAGTTGGTCTTGTGTTGATGTTATAGATCAACACAAGATCTTTATCTTCATATAGATCTTTGCAGACTTTGAAGTTTTGTGCGAAGTCCTTGCATTTTGTCAGCGAGCTCGTGGTGATGTACTGCTGTCTGTTGGTAGTTATGGCAAGATATGTTTGCTCAGGAAGGATTGTGGAATACAGGGATGAGTCAGATTGTCGAATAGGAATAGAATAGAGATGGTAAAGGGTGAATTTATCGTCAGTAACGAGGGGAAATTCTAATACATATATAAGTTTGTTCATATAAATATAAGAAGTTATAGATGCGGATTCGAGAATTTGGTGAATATTTGTTAAAGTTATTGGGGCAACTAAGTTTTGATTGAGTCTGGCAGAATTAGAGGCGAGAAGTTCTTTATATAGACGTATCTTCTTAATATATAAAATGATAAACTGATTGTTGATATATCAGCGCACAGCCCAAACCGCTGGACCTAGAGATTTGAAATTTTGCAAACAGTTACCTTATACAGTGGAGGCATCCACTAAGGAAGGATTTTTGGAAATTCCACCCCTAAGAGGGTAAAATAGGGGATGAAAGTTTGTATGCAAGTCCGTCAGTTTTGAAGTTAGGATCTTCAAATTTTGTGTTTAGGCTGACGAATGAAAATGAATGTAAAGTTGTCTCAGCGTTTGTGATAAATTCAACCCCCGAAAGGGGAAAAAGGTGGATGAAGTTAAGATGATAAACTGATTGTTGATATATCAACGCACTGCCCAAACCGCTGGACCTAGAGATTTGAAATGTTGCAAACAGATACCTTATACAGTGAAGGCATCCACTAAGGAAGGATTTTTGGAAATTCCACCCCTAAGAGGGTAAAATAGGGGATGAAAGTTTGTATGCAAGTCCGTCAGTTTTGAAGTTAGGATCTTCAAATTTTGTGTATAGGCTGACGAATGAAAATGAATGTAAAGTTGTCTCAGCGTTTGTGATAATTCCAGCCCCGAAGAGAGAAAAAGGGAGATTAAGTTGGGTATGCAAGGCCTTCAATTCCACGATAAACTTCACTAATTTTATGATTATACAGTGGAGGCATTAAGGAAGGATTTTTGGAAATTCCACCCCTAAGAGGGTAAAATTGGGGATGAAAGTTTGTATGCAAGTCCGTCAGTTTTGAAGTTAGGATCTTCAAATTTTGTGTATAGGCTGACGAATGAAAATGAATGTAAAGTTGTCTCAGCGTTTGTGATAAATTCAACGCCCGAAAGGGGAAAAAAGTGGATGAAGTTAAGATGATAAACTGATTGTTGATATATCAACGCACTGCCCAAACCGCTGGACCTAGAGATTTGAAATGTTGCAAACAGATACCTTATACAGTGAAGGCAACCACTAAGGAAGGATTTTTGGAAATTCCACCCCTAAGAGGATAAAATAGGGGATGAAAGTTTGTATGCAAGTCCGTCAGTTTTGAAGTTAGGATGTTCAAGTATTGTGTTTAGGCTGATGATTGAAAATTAATGTAAAGTTATCTCAGCGTTTATGATAATTCCACCCCCGAAGTAACAGCTCTCCGCCGCAATGTTATTGAGGCCAAAATATTAACTGGTTCTGCCAGAGGAGAAACTGTCTTCGTGCCGCGTATTACATTGATCCCAAATCACCTTCCGTTTAATTTAAAAGATTAGAGTTCCTTATCAAGGTTTGTTTCGCGATGGCTATTAATAAATCATAGGGAAATATTCTCTGAAATTTGCTAGAGTTTATTTGCGGCAGGACTGTTTCAATTTTATGTGGCATGCTCGCATGTAAGCTCAATCTACCTGAACTTTTGTCAAATATCACACGTAGTGGCGGGCAATAGCCATGAACAAAGCTCTATATTGTTACAATAATTCATATCCAGAAAAAAGAAATAATATACGCGGACGAAGTCGCGGGCTAAAGCTAGTCGTCGATATAACCGACGGATGTATTGCGCCTGATTTTATAAATAATATACTTGTAATAATATCGTCTATATCTTTTTCTAGAGATGTTATGGCTTCTAAAACTTGAATCGATACGGTTGATATTTCTTCGGAAATAGTTAAATTGAATATAAGATTATTTGTTGAATTTATGTATGCATTAAGTTTACTAAGATTTTCATTTATGATATGTTCGTCGTAGGAAATTTTCCGTATGGTCTGGTTAAAGTTAGTAATTGTCGAGGAAATGATTTGGAGTTGTTATTTCAGAATATCGTTAGTCGAGAGTTGTTGTTGTTCTAGTAGTTTAATACATTCATCATAATGCTTGGCGTCCTTGGCATCGGGTGTGCCGATAAGCCATTTAAGAACGGAACCTAAGCCATCTAAAAGTTCGCGTTTGTATCTTCTGTTTTCTGTATAGTAATTGATTTCATCAAGTCTGGAGTTGATTTTAGCCAAATTTAGTTCAATGAAAGAGCTAGTTGTGATAACGCTTGGTAAAATTGAAAAGGGAGTGATAAGGAGTTGATAATTATTTACAAGTCTTTTGATAGAGTCGCGAGCTAGGAATAATGGTTCTAAATTTCTATATATTATTAATTTCCAAGAATTTTCGGACACTAGAATGTTACCATGTTCTTCAAAGTATAGTCCTGAATTGGAAGGTATAGGGTTTATTTGGGTAGCTCCATCAACAATAGTTGCGGAGTACCTGAAAAGTAAAATATCCTGAATTAATTGCTTTGAGTGTGTAAATCTGTTAATATAAGAATTCTTTGTAAAAATAAAAAGTTTGTATATAAAGATGTAGAATAATAATTTAATAATGGAGCAAACTATGAAACTAATGTAAGGGTTGTTCATATGTTGATATACATTAATAGAATTAGAGTTAGAGGTTGGGTGTGCCATGATGCGAGTCACCCTGAAACAGAGTTAGAGCTACTTAAATATTTATAATACTAATAACTAAATTCTTAACCTAGAATGAAATGTTTATGTATTCAAAGTGAAATCGTGCAATGGTCGCAAACGATTCGCATGCACTTTAAGATTTTTCCCAGATTTTTGAATGACATAATTCTCATTAAAACCTATTCTATTGACGGTATACGGACCGTCCCATTTACAGTCTAAGTTATTGGGATTTGGAATTTTCAGCATTACTTTGTCACCGATGTCAAATTTAGCTATATTTCTGATGTTATTATCGTATCGTTCTTTTGCCTTTTCTTTTACAGATTCGAGATTTCTGCGAGCAATGTCACGTGAAATTTTTAATCTTTCATTGAGATCTCGTAGATAGTCATGGGTGGTGTAATCGTTTGTTTCTTTGAGTGAATAAAGGGAACGTGGCTTATATCCGAATAAGAGTTCATGAGGTGTGAATCCGGTAGATTGATTGACTGAGGTATTATGACACATAATTGCGAATGGAATGACTTGGTCCCAGTTAGACTGGTTCCGTTTGTGATACATCCGGATGTGATCACGGAGAGTTGCGTGGAATCGTTCTAGAGATCCATTAGTTTGGGGATGGTAAGCAGTACTAACTGTATGAGTGGATCCGAGTAATTTCATTAATTGTTTAATGATAATGTTAACGAATTCTGTCCCTTGATCGGAATGGAAGCGTTTAGGAACACCATAGTGTTGACAAATGGTGAGGAGAGCTTTAGCTACCGTAATAGCTTGTTTATCTGGAATAGGATAAGCTTGAACGAAACGTGTTAAATCGTCTTGTAATGTGAGGATATATTTATTGGATTCACATGTAACATCTGAGTATGATACAAGATCAATGGTTACTCGTTCGAATGGTTCAGTGGAGAAGGATGTAATGACCATTGGGGCTTTGTATGTTTTTCTTTGAATTTTGTTACGTTGGCATATTTGGCAATTTTCAATATAGTTTTTGATTGTGTCGGTCATTCCTTTCCAGAAATATTCATTTCTTATTTTCCGCGTGGTTTCAACAATGCCGCGATGTCCCGACAAAGGATCGTCGTGAAAGTTTTTAAGAATTTGTGGAATCTCTTCTGATTTTGGGGTTACTACTTTATTTTCGCATATAGTGATATCGCAATCATATGCGTCTGCCAAATAAGCTGTGATATGAAGTTGTTCATTACCTTTGAGTTTGCAAGTGGGGTCAATTTTAAGATCTGGAATGTAAAGTGATTTCAATTCATAATTCTGTAAGCAGTTTAAAAGTGTTTTGAAATAACTTTCGGAATCCCAAGGATCATAGTGAGTAGGTCGAGTGCAGCTAAACATAATGTTTTGTTTCTTATCTGAGGTTAATAAATCAGTGTCATAGAGAGATTTCGGTTTTTCTAAGAAGGGGTCTACTTGAGAACATAAAGAGATTGCTTCGTTAAAAAAGTCGTTCTTATCTGAAATTTCACAAGAGATTGGAATGAGAATGTTTTTATGCCGCTCGTCTAAGAGGCGGTCTGGAGAGGTATGGAGGTTTGGAGTGTCAAGATTGTGAGAGTCGATTTCGGAAAAGTGTTGATAGTTTAGCTGTAAATAATCTTCTAAGAACTTGAGTGAACATTCGGGGTCTCGTTGGAATTTGTTAAGTCGATGACGTTTGTGTTGAGAATGGGAGGTCGTGAGAGTGCATCTGCATTGGTATTATTTTTCCCTGCTTTGTACATGATTTCATATTCATATTCTTCGAGTTTGAGGCGCCAACGAACTAATCGGCTGCCAGGATCTTTTATTGAGAAAAGCCAAGTTAAAGGTTTGTGGTCGGTGACTATCTTAAATTTCCTTCCAAATAGATATGGCCTAAAATGTTTGACCGCCCATACTATCGCTAATAGTTCTCGTTCTATAGTTGAATAGTTGGATTCAGCCTTATTTAAAGTGCGGGATGCATATGCAATAGGCAGATCTTTGCCTATTTCACCTTGTGATAACACTGCACCTATAGCATTCATTGAGGCGTCGGTAGTCAGAACAAATTCTTTTGTGAAGTCGGGGTATTGTAATATTGGAGGACTGGTAAGGAGACGTTTACATTCATTAAATGATGTTTGTTGAGTTTCACCCCATACAAAAGGAACATCCTTTTTTAAGAGGCTTGTAAGAGGCTTCGTGAGTTTGCTAAAATTAGGTATGAAACGGCGATAGTATCCTGAAAGGCCTAGAAATGCTTTAATGTCTTTGCATGATTTAGGAATTGGAAATTCTTGAACAGCTCTTATTTTATCTGGGTTAGGTTTAACGCCTTCGCTGGAAATGATATGACCAAGATAAGCGACTTCGCGTCGCAGGAATTCGCATTTGTCGGGTTGTACTTTCAGTTCGTATTTCCGAAGTCTTGAAAACACTTCCTGAAGTTTTTGCTCATGTTCTTGGAGGCTAGAAGCGAAAACGACTATATCATCGAGGTATACAAAGCATCTTTCACCTTGTAATCCACATAGTACAGAGTCCATTACTCGTTGGAATGTGGCAGGGGCGTTTTTGAGACCAAAAGGCATTCTTTTGTATTCATAGTGACCATAAGGAGTGTTGAATGCTGTTTTGGGGATATCGTTTGTATCTACTTCAAGTTGATGAAAGCCTGACGCAAGATCTAATGTTGTAAAGTATTGGGAGTGTCCTAATTTATCTAGAATATCGTTAATGTTAGGAAGGGGATAGCTGTCTCCTACTGTAACTTCATTTAGCTTGCGGTAATCAATAACTAACCGCCATTTCTGTTTCCCAGAAGCATCTAGTTTTTTAGGAACCACCCATATAGGGCTGCTCCATGGGGAAGAGCTTGGTCTAATGATGTCTTGATCTAGCATTTTTTGGACTTGGGACTTAACTTCTTGTTCATGAACTTGGGGAAAACGATATGTTTTTGTATGGATTGGGATATTTGATGTAGTAGGTATTTGATGTTTAGTATGGTTGCTAAACGATAGGGAGTCACCTTCAATGAAAAATATATCTGAATATTCGGAGATTGTTTTGTCTAACGAGGTTGCTTCTTCACTGTTTAAGTGATCGCGTCTAATGAGAGATAGTACTTTACTTTGTCTGTCTGTTTGAGATGTGTGATTAATATTGTTGATTGGGAAGCTGTTTATTTGTTCCGACTGATAAGGTTGAACTTCAATATTTGGAGTAGTAATAGATTTGTCGAATTTATTAGTATTTACACAAGTGATAACAAATGAGTTATTTATTACTTCGACTAAGGCGTGGGGAATGACAATACCATTATCAATTGTTTGTTTTTCAACTAATGCAGTTGCGGAGATAATACTGTTTGTATTGCATGTAATTACGGTTTCGGTGCGACTGTGTATTAATTGTTCATTAGACTTTATAGCAGCATTGGATTTTTCGTTGAGATAGTGTAATCTATATGTTCTATCACGTATTCTCATTGTTTTTGATTGAATGTAGATGTTGCAGTTAAATTTAGTCATAAAGTCATTTCCTAGTATACCATCTGCTTTTATGTTAAGGTTAGCGATATGGAATTTGAATGAAGGTAATTTGTCCAAAGATATGTCTGCTGTGCCTAAAGTTTTTGTTGAAGTTTGAGAGCTAGAAATACCTACGATGGAGACGATATCGGATTGATTTAGAGGAGATGAGCCAATTTTATTTTTTCTCATAACTGAAATTCCCGCTCCAGTATCTATTAAAAGTGTAACTGGATTGCCTTCTATATGGAAAGTACAGTGAAGTAGATTTTCAGGAGGGACGTCGTTTAAGGCAGATATGGCAAACGATTTGACTTGTGGTTTTGTTTTAGAAGTTTTATTTTTAGTTTTAAATTTAGATTTTGTAGTGGGTTTGAAAGATTCACCGGGTTTGGTAGAGTTAGTAGGGTGAGTAGATACGGCGGATTTAGTAGAATCAGTGGAACTGGTAGATTTAGAAGATACAGTGGATTTGGTAGAATCAGTGGAGTTAGTAGGTTTAGTAGATACAGTGGGCGGTGCGAAACCAAAGGTTTGGGGCTGGTTACCCTGTTTGTAGGTTTGTATTTGAGCACTAGGTTTGGTGATAGAATTCGACTCGGGGAGTGTTTGTGTAGATGCGTCTTTAAATTGTCTCCGATAGACTGGTAATGATTTAGAAGATGCATTGTGTGTATGTTGTTCGTGTGCCCGAGAAATTGGTTTTCGAGGACCTGGTCGATTTGTTAGAGTAGGATTGTTAACGTTTATTGATTGTTCAAATCCTGAATCGGGGTCGGTGAGCAGGGCACTGAAACGATTTCCAACGAGCTGCTCGCCTCGTTGGTCGCCCAGGAGTTTAAATTGCTGATAGGAGTTGCGGGAAGCGCGCGTTGATTTGTATGTGGAGGGGGTGCGCGTTGCGTTAGGTTGTTTCTAAGGTTATTATTATACTCTCTTTTCCGACATTCTGAAATAACATGTCCTATGTTTTTACAATAACCTATAGACTCGCGAATTTGTCTTTTTGACAGCTGCCCTTGACCTGCGAGATTTCGCGGAATTTGCAAATTTGCAAAATGGCGGACGGCACCCAAGGTCAATAAAACATAAACATTGGGTATTTACAGTATTAATCAAGGAACAGTAACTTACAGCGTCATCCTGAATAAATTTTCTTATTGGAATCTTATTGGAATTGGAATAAAGTATTACAAGATTCCAATAAGAAACCTGGAAAAAATGACAACTATGCAAAAACGACACTTCATAAACATTTCGAGTTTGCACTTCAAGACGAATAACTCTGTCCACATATTACACACCTTTATATCAACACGAATAAACGTTTAATCTAATAAATACATTTGTTTTACTAGTCTCAAGTAAGCAAAAAAGAGAAATTCGATGCTCATAATAAATATCGAGAACACAATAATCACAGATTACAGAATACTTCAGATCGAGCGCGCGGAACACGGACGTGGGGCCAACACACCAAATACAGATTCAAAAGTAAATACAAACTTGAGTCAGTACGAAACAAGGCTTCGTATTGTAAGTACGTCACTAGTGGCAAAATTGTTCTTAAAAATTATGCCGTCCTGCATTTTGAAATATTGTAAAAATTGTTCCCAAAAACAAAAAAAGGAAGACGGAATGTCGTTTCATAGGTAATTATAGATATTTTCACTTATTTGTATTATTTTTTCGTGTATTTGTCACTGATCACTAGGAACACAAAACCTCAACAAAAATCAGTTGGTGTTGCTAGGTTACATCGAAAGTATTTTCCTTGACGTCGTGGTATTATGGGGCCTTGTAAGATCGATCGATTTAACAAAAATAAATAGGCAAGAGAAATTTATTGGTACCATATGAAAAAATAAATGGCGCTTATAGTTTATTTGAACGGGCTGAATATTAGAATTTATAGGTAATTGATGATGACCCTGATTCCAAACGCCATTTTTTGAATGCTTCCGAATAGAACCGAAAAAATAAAAACGAATCCTTATGTTGTGAATCCGTCCGTCTGTCCGTCTATCACAGCGTTACATTTCAGCAACCACTAATGATTTTGGTATTAAAGATAAGTTTTAAATATTGCTTACTCAAACATATTGAATATGAAACATGTTTTATTGTATAAGGTGCCGAAATTATGTATTCGAATTATGATGAAAAATAAAAAAAACCGTAATAGTGGAGTAGAGTAGGTTAGGGTATAGAGTAGGGCACCACGCAAACGAAGGCGAGCCGATATGGCAGAAAAACGTTTGTCAGGTCATTTTATTGAGCTTAATAAAAATAGTAATAGAAAAATATATATTAATATAAGATTTCATTATTTAGCAAAATTAGAAACGAATGCTAGAGTTATAGGTGACAAAAGGCAATATTTTAAGAAGTTAGTGCAGAATAAAGGCTGTTAAACTCAATTTCACACAGGATGAGTCGTCAAGGTCAAGGGCTTTTTACCAATATCTTGTGAAATTCCATTTGCTTACTCTGAAATAGTACTATCTCTGTATTCATTTCTTTTTTTTCTTAATTGAACATGGCAAATTCTTTATTTTTTAACATGGATTATTAGTATAATGCTGGTAATTTGGTCATATTTTTATTGACTTAATCCATTCTCAAATCACAAGCCTATTCAGAATTTATTTATTTGAAAGTATAGTTTTAAGGTATAGGTTTTTGATAATAACTATTCAATAAAAAACGTGGGAGTTTTTTCTTCATTATCCTGGCAGCCCTACACGCAGCCTGGCAGCCCTAAATGCAGCCTGGCATCCCTAAACGCACACTGTCACACGTGTTCCTACAGTACTCTCACGCACACATAGCTAAATACGAGCCTCACAGTGCTTGTCCCGTACATTACATCTGAGTATTCTGTAATCTGTGACAATAATAAACAAACCAATTTTTTTTTTTTGTGTTTCCATAGATGCTCTTATTCTATGATTTAGGGTTGCTGTTACCAACTATTTGATCGATAATCGTCTAAACTCGGCGAATGATACAAATTTTGTGCACTACACTATTGTAAAATAAAGAAATATAGGTAGATTCGTGTAGCGATGGTTAAAAATAGACCTCCCACTTTCGTCATGTTACACACACATCGTAAATGAGTTTCGAACCATTATTGATTGTATTAGGTTATAAGAGCCCCCTAATTCTTATCTCATAATATTATACGCATATGTTTGAAAAAACTATTTGTAAATAATAGGCGCTGCATTACGTGAAATTGACTCTTGTGCCGAGACTTAAAACAAAATGGAGTGTGAATAGTGATATTTAATGGATTGCCTGTAAAAGGTAAGCGATTTGTATTGAATATTAGTTTATCTAACCGTTTTAATAATGATTTATATAATTCCTGATGTGTGAAATAAGATTTTCTTGATTATAAACACGGGAGTACTTTGAGTCACAAGTATGTGTTTAGATTCAAGGAATTCTAATTACATACATCAAAAATTATAAATATTATTACTAAAACGGTTAGATAAACTAATATTCTATACAAATCACTCACCTTTTACAGGAAATACGTTAGTTAATTACAATTATACATTCATTTTCGGAGAGCCTTGGAGAAAGAAAACTCATTCAGGTCATTGACCACAAACAATGGATCATATTTCTTTTTTTTTTTACTGGTAGTAACATAATGCGTATTATAAACGGATGTGGAATTTAATGCTCTCTATTCACATACCGAATGTTGAGTACTTTATTACGATAATGTGTAACATAACCATGAAATTCGAGCCGTAGTTGCTTTGTAATTTGATCTGGCCCGATCGGGCCTAAACCGACACGGCCGAATAGCTTGACGCGTGGCCCGGTCGGGCCTAAACCATCACAACAGGATAAGAACAATTTTTTTGGATTTGTTGCGGTGTAGTTGGATTTTGAAATAATGGTTGTCGAGTCATCTGTCGGTGCGTATTGTCAGGACGAAATGACGATCTTTGAGTTGGAATAGGAGGACGTGGAGCCGTCAATCTAAATAGTGACTGTCTGGCGTTGTCAATTGCGCGAATCTTATCTTCTTGAAGGGAAAATTGACCGGCTTCCGAAAGAGTAACAGATCCTTTTGTTCGCAACATACAACCGATGTCCGAACGAATCCCGTTTATAAAAACGCTCAACGCGGTGTCTTCTGTTGTTTGTAGACGACCGATCAAAGTTTTGTCGGATATTTCCGCGTTTAACTTTTCGTTAATTTTACTTCGACATAAATCAACTCTATGGAAATAATCTGTTATTGTTTCGTTAGGTTTTTGGAACATTGATTGTAATTCGAGATTTAGATGGGGAATCGTTTTCACGTTTGAAAATTTTTCTATTATGTACGTTCTGAGGTCGGCCCAACAAGCATGTTGTCTACAGTGGACGTCTGAAGCGCCTGGCCCGGTGATGTTATTTAGAGCGTACACTAAAAGTATTTGTGTTTGTTCCTCCAAAGCTAGTTTGAAGGCGGAATCGCAAGAACGAATGAATCTATACACGTGGTCATTGTTGTTTGTGTCGAATGTAGGTATTAGTTTTAGTAGCGTATTGATGTCGAGGGTAGTCTGTTTGTGAGAGGAAGTCATATTGAGCTTTTCAGATTGATTCTGGCAAGATGTGGAGATATTTGGGTATGAATTAGATTCAGATTTAATTGGAGGTAGCATTGACAATAAAATATATAAATTAATAGAAACAGGTAAATGAGATAGGATATAGAATGGATGTTGATGAATGAACAACAACAAGGTGAACAAAATCTTATTATAAAATATATTAAAGGGATTCCGAAGTTAATAAAAGACCAATCAAAAAACGACAACAGAACCAACGAGGACCAATAACAGTAACAACACCACATAACGAAACTACATACCAAACACTCCATACTTATGAAAACCTTACTATTAACAAATCATCCCTCAACTTTTTCTATACGAATATCCGAAGTTTAATCAAACCTGGAAAACTTGATGAACTAAAATGCGTTATGAAATCGATCAAAACCCGAATGGATATAATACTTATTACGGAAACTTGGATTAAATCTGAAGAAGAGGCCACACACATTAATATACCAAACTACTCACATTATTACAACTATAGAAAAGATTGCAGAGGCGGAGGTGTTTCAGTCTTTATAAATGATGACTTAAAACATAAGTTTCTCGAAGAAAATTATATAAACGGTAATAATTATTTATGGATCCATACAGAGAAACTAGGACTTGATGTTGGTGTTGTATATAAGCCTGGGGACACTAACTTAAGCAAATTTTTGGATGATCTTGAATTACAACTACAAACTAAAAAAAGGGCTATTGTTTTTGGAGATTTCAACTTAGACCTTCTAAAACAAAACATAAACACAAAAAGATACACAGATTTGTTAAAAACATATAACTTCTCTATATTAAACAAAATAGACCCTGATTATAGCACACGCTCTACATCTAACACCAGAACAATTCTAGATCATATCCTATCAAATCTTAACGAACACAACTATCATATTGCCGTTATTGATTCATCTTTATCCGACCATAAACAGATATACTGTGAAATTAAGAAATTGAAACCTAACCGTCACCAGCGACATGAATATCAAGCAATAAACTACAGCAACCTATACAAGAGTATGGTTAACGCCAATATAGACGCAGATTGCAATGACTATAAACTACTTGAAAAAACTATTAAGGAATATACTGCGAACAATACAACAAGGAAAACAAAAATACTGAACAAGCCACGACAGGACTGGATTAATAAGAATATAATAGACAATATAAACGGAAGAAACGAAATATGGCAGAGGTTAAAAAAAGACTCAAATAATAAAGATTTAATGGAAGATTTTACACGGAAAAGAAATAAAGTAACTGAAATAATAACTAAAATGAAGAAAAGTTATTACATCTCAGAGTTTGAAAAATGTAAAAGGAACCCAAAACAAATGTGGGACCTCATAAATACCTTAGCTACTAACAAAATAAAACAAGTTTGTGCTCCTACAAAACTTATAACTACGACTGGACCTATAACTGACACAACATTAATATGTCAGCAATTTAACATATTTTTCACATCCATTGGGATTCTTTTAGCGTCTAAAATTCCTAAGAAGTTTCATGATGATTCGGATAATGTATTAATTTATGGCAATGGCCCTACAAATAATAACTCCTTAACTATTTTGGAACCATGCAATACGGACGAGGTATCTAAAATAATTGACAGTCTAGACCCAAATTGCAGTACCGGTATAGATGGGATTACCGTTAAAACTGTTAAATGTATCAAAAAACATATACTACAGACGCTAACAAATTGAGAAGAAGAAGAAATACATTTATTTGACGAAACACATTAAAGAATTTACATACAAAAATATTTAAAACAAACCAGTCAGTCTGTGCCGTCAAAAAGGATCGTCAGCTCAGCATGGTGCTACTGACAATGTCAGCAGCGCTGATTTTCAGCTGACGCCTTTAGTGATGTCACGGTCGTAAGTACACGAAAAAATAAATAAATAACGAAAGTGTATTTCAGAGTTGAAAATAAACGTAAATAAAATAAATAACAGTGTGTGTGTGCGTATAGTTAGAAATCAACGCCAATCAAGTTTTAATAAAAAATAAAATAGCAATAAAAACATGGGGCAGAAAATGGTTAAAATAAAATAAAAACTGGGACGTCATATAGGTAGGTACGCTGTCATTGTGCGAAACAAGCATTGTAAAAGTCAACGACGCGCCCGCCACCCGCTTTCGAGACATTCCACGTAGTTTGTGCATTCCACTTTCGTGGGTTATACGAGAAACACGTGCACCGCCATAAGAAAAATAAAAATAAAATTTTTTTTTTTTTTTTTCAATACCTTATCAGATAAGCGAGTAAATAACCATATTTCCAATGATCGAGATTATAACATTACCGAGATATTGATGTGAAAGATATGAATACGAGTTCGAAAGTGATTGGAATTGTGATGATCAAATTAATTAAAACAATTAAAAATAGAGAAAAAAATAATAATATATATTTATTTAGGAGGTGAGTGTGAAATGTTGTTGGTTTTTTATTTATTTTTATTGAGAATTAGATTTTTGTAACTCTAGTAGGATAATCTTCATTTTGTTTTTAAATTTCTCAACACTTTGCAGACTGCGTAATGGTGGTGGGATGTTGTTCCAGCATTTGGTGGCACAATATCTAAAACTACCATAAATAAGTGTCTGGAGGATGGTATATTTCCAGACTGTCTTAAAATTGCCAAAGTCACGCCTATATACAAATCAGGGTCCAAATCAGATCCAGGTAATTATCGGCCAATATCCGTGCTCCCGACTATTTCCAAAGTATTTGAAAAAATACTCTATGATCGGTTAAACAAATACCTCATAAAAATTAACTTTCTTTATGAACGACAATACGGCTTTCGACCAAAAAGTAATACTTTATCAGCCACAATAGATCTTGTTACTCAAATAAAAACAAATATAGACCATAAAAAGTTCGTGCTTGGTATATTTATTGACCTGAAAAAAGCGTTCGATACTGTCAGTCATTCGCATCTACTAAACAAACTTAAAAACATGGGAATAGCTGGTATAGCATATAAAATCTTCGAGTCTTATTTGGAAAATCGATGTCAAATAGTTAAAATCGGGAATTACGCAAGTAGTTCCGAGCAAATCAGTGTTGGAATTCCTCAAGGTTCTATAGTCGGGCCATTGTTATTTTTGATATACGTCAATAGTATCAGCCAACTCTCACTTCACGGCCAGGTAACATTATATGCTGATGACACCTGCCTTTTCTACCATGAACACTCCCTAGATAATATCGCAAAATTAGCTCAAGAAGACCTAGATAGACTCTCAAATTGGTTTCAACATAATCTACTAACTATAAATACAGCTAAAACTAAATATATAATCTTTAAGGCTAAAAATAAAAAAATACACGATATTATTCTAAAAATTAATGATGAGACTATTGATCAAACACACGAGGAAAAATACCTAGGATTAACTCTCGATAGTGGCTTGACTTGGAAGATCCACATTAATATCGTACGAACCAAAATATTATCACTTTTGGGTTCACTTAGAGGCATAGTGCGGTACCTTCCTCGTCAGGTGCGCTATACTATCTACTACTCCCTTGTTAAACCTCATCTGGACTATCTTGTTGAAATTTGGGGGTGTGCTACTGACTCAGCATTAAAAGACTTGAAAATTACCCAAAATAAAATAGTCAAGGTACTCTTCTTCTACGACTATCTAACCCCTACACAGAAAATCTACAGCGAAACTAACATTATGAACATAAAGCAACTATACACTTTTAAAACTTGTGTACTAATATGGAAAATCTTGAATAAAAATATACATTGTCAGACCACTTTTAAAACCAACAGAGATATGAACCAATATCCTACACGCAGAGCCAACAATTTATTTCTTCCTACACCAAGAACAAACTATGGCAGTAAAAACATAAGTTTTGAAGGAGCGCAACTTTACAATAAATTGCCAGATTGTATAAAAAATGTTAAATCTTTTAATATTTTTAAAAGAAAACTACAGACCCATATTATTGTCAATACTATTTAAAATCGAATTCTGTAACACGCAATCAGTCTTATCTTACTTATTTACTCTTAATACTTGTATCTAAACTTAAAAACGCACACTGTTAACTTTATCATAATTTAAAATTATTTTTATGGACTTTCTCATATAAGTGAAATGTAATTTCTTTTGAGATAATAAAATTCTTTAAACCTAAACCTATGTTGAGCAAACAAGTTTAGCCACTCACCACAGTAACAGTAGAATTTGGAGCTGCATGGTCCGGCGAAACGATCAAAAGCCTTCGGCTACCGCACGTTGTATTGCTGTGGGCGATGTGTGTCCCGATGCAGTATTCGTACGTTTATTTCGTCTTAAGCGGATCACGCAAGATCCTACCGACTGCGCCAATTTGTTATGTAGCGAAAAACTTAAACTTGTTAAAGATAAATTTATTATAAGAAAACTAGCTTTAGCCCGCGACTTCGTCCGCGTAGTTTTTTTTTTTCTATATATGATTCATTGTAACAATATAGAGCTTTGTTCATGGCTATTGCCCGCCACTACGTGTGATATTTGACATAAGTACAGGTAGATTGAGAGCTGATTGCGAGCATGCCACATACAACTGAAACAGTCCTGTCCCAAATAAACTCTAGCAAATATCAGAGTTTTTCCCTGTGATTTATTAATAGCAATCGCGAAACAAACCTTGATAAGGAACTGTACACTTTTAAATTAAACAAAGGCTTTGGGATCAATGGTATACGCGGCACGAATACTGTTTCTCATCTAGCAGGACCAGTTAATATTTTGGCCTCAATAACATTGCGGCGGAGAGCTGTTACTTGAAGTCTAGTTTCACAGCACAATTTTCTAATCATTATGACAGGAGCACCTAAATATGGATTACCCGGCAGATTAAGATCTAGTTTAAAAATTGAACAGGATAATTTACCGACTCATCCATATAGACCATGGTGGCAACAACCTTCAAATGAATAAATCAACATTTCATTTATCGCAGCGGGTTGGTCATTTTTGGGAGTCATAATGGCTCTCTCGCGCATAACCACTCTATCGGTTTGTGTTCATTGTAACATCAGTATACATTTTATTTATACCTGAGTTGGTATTTGTATCAACCCATCTATTTGTGGAAAGTTTACGTTCCCGATTTGAAGAAGAAGATCTGAAAATGTACCCTCAGGAATATGCACCGTGTATGTATGGGAAGGTGAAATATGTTTTTTTTGGGAGGTGTCGAGATCGGGATTATTTATCTAAAATTGCGCTATGAGACCTATTTCCTCAACCATTTCATAACAGCTGAGATATTTGCTTATGGCCACAGACATACAGACGAATACACGGGACCTATATCCACAAGTTTCTCAATAATTTACAGACAGCTGAGATGTTTCTTTCTGTCTGTCTGTCTGTCTGTCTGTTTGAGTCAGTCTGAGGAGAGACTGCCTCCTTATGTGTGTATCGCTTGTACAACGGACAGTTCTCTGAAGAATTGTTTGATCTGATTCCCACGGGCTACCTTCTACCATCGCAACTTTTGCCATCGACGGGGAGTCCATACTCATATATTGGAACCGAAATGGTTTCTACTGTGCGATTTCAAAGGAGTTTTCTACCGCGTACACTCAGGCTGTGGAATGAGCTCCCCGCCGTGGCTTTCCCAAAGGAGTATAGCCAGGGGGTCTTAAAAAAGGGTGTGAAGATATTTCTGTAGGGTCGGCAACGCACGAGTGATACCTACGGTGACCGCTTACCATCAGGCGGGCCGTATGCTTGTGTGACACCTTAGTATTAAATTTAAATATGAAATAATAATTTAAACATTGCCCGTAGCAGACTGACAGATCGACGGGCGGAGATCTATCCAAAAGTTCCTCAAACAGACAGCTGAGAAATTTTCTCGTGGCAGACAGACAGATAGATGGCGGCAGTAGGCTTCTTAATAACATGATACACGTGTACATTATTTTTACTTCAATACAAAATTATGTGAATGAACAACTTCAATACCAAATTACATCCCCCTTTACACCCCTTAAGAGTTCAAATTCCAACAACACCGATATTCGTTGCGTTAGTTTCCAACTATAAGCTTAAATAATAAATTTAGTATAATTCCATACACAACTTCATCCCCTTTTTTACCCCTTCGGGGTCGGAATTATCGAAAACGCTGAGGCATATATAAATTAATTTTCAATCATCAGCCTAAACACAAAATTTGAAGGTCCTAACTTCGAAACTGATGGACTTTCATACAAACTTGCATCCCCTATTTTACCCCCATAGGGGTGTAATACTAAAAAAACCTTCTTTAGTGGATACCTACACTGTATAGTTAGTGATGTTTCTGTGGAAATGAAGGACTTTCATATACAACTTAATCCCCCTTTTCCATTGTGGAATTATCACAAACGCTGTGACAACTTTACATTAATTTTCAATCGTCAGCCTATACACAAAATTTGAAGATCCTAAGTTCAAAACTGACGGACTTGCATACAAACTTTCATCCCCTATTTTACCCTCTTAGGAGTGGAATTTCCAAAAATCCTACCTTACTGGATACATATACTGTATAATAATAAATTTAGTGAAGTTTATCGTGAAATTGAAGGCCTTGCATCCCCAACTTCATCCCCCTTTTTCCACCTTCGGGGGTGGAATTATCATATACGCTGAGATAACTTTACATTAATTTTCAATCTTCAGCCTATACACAAAATTTTAAGATCCTGACTTCAAAACTGACGGACTTGCATACGAACTTTTATCCCCTATTTTACCATCTTAGGGGTGGAATTTCCAAAAATCCTTCCTTTTCTGGATACCTATACTGTGTAATAATAAATTTAGTGAAGTTTATCGTGAAATTGAAGGCCTTGCATACCCAACTTCATCCCCCTTTTTCCACCTTCGGGGGTGGAATTATCATAAACGCTGAGATAACTTTAAATTAATTTTTAATCGTCAGCCTATACACAAAATTTGAAAATCCTAAGTTCAAAACTGACGGACTTGCATACAAACTTTCATCCCCTATTTTACCCTCTTAGGGGTCGAATTTCCAAAAACCCTTCCTTACTGGATACATATACAGTATAATAATAAATTTAGTGAAGTTTACTTTCAAATTGAAGGCCTTGCATACCCAACTTCTTCCACCTTTTTTCACCTTCGGGAGTGGAATTATCATAAACGCTGAGATAACTTTACATTAATTTTCAATCGTCAGCCTATACACAAAATTTTAAGATCCTAACTTCATAACTGACGGACTTGCATACAAACTTTCATCCCCTATTTTACCCCCTTAGGGGTGGAATTTCCGAAAATCCTTCCTTAGTGGATGCCTACACTGTATAAGGTATCTTTGTGCAAAATTTCAAATCTCTAGGTCCAGCGATTTGGGCTATGCGTTGATATATTGCATACAAACTTTCATCCCTTATTTTATCCTGTTAGGGGTGGAATTTTTAAAAATCCTTCTTTTGTGGATGCCTACACTGTATAATAATATATTTAGTGAAGTTTAATTTGAAATTGAAGGACTTGCATACACCACTTCATTCCCCTTTTCCTCCCTTCGGTGGTGGAATTATCACAAACGCTGAGATAACTATACATTAATTTTCAATCGTCAGCCTAAACACAAAATTTGAAGATCCTAACTTCAAAACTGACGGACTTGCATACAAACTTTCATCCCTTATTTTACCTCCTTAGGGGTGGAATTTCCAAAAATCCTTCCATAGTGGATGCCTACACCGTATAATAATACATTTCATGAAGTTTACTTTGAAATTAAAGGCCTTGCATACCCAACTTCATCCGCCTTTTCCTCCCTTCGGGGGTGGAATTATCGCAAACGCTGAGATAACTATACATTAATTTTCAATCGTCCGCCTAAACACAAAATTTGAAGATCCTAACTTCAAAACTGACGGACTTGCATACAAACTGTCATCCCCTATTTTACCCTCTTAGGGGTGGAATTTCGAAAAATCCTTCCTTAGTGGATGCCTCCACTGTATAAGGTATCTGTGTGCAAAATTTCAAATCTCTAGGTCCAGCGGTTTGGGCTGTGCGTTGATATATCAACAATCAGTTTATCATTTTATATATTAAGACTAGCAGACCCCCGCGGTTTCACCCGCGTACTGTTTGAATTTTCTCCTTCGAAAACCAATGCACGCCACTGATGATTAGACATAACAAATCAAACACAGATATTTTTACAATTAAAATCTAACTCAAAGAATCTTATTTAATTATTATAACAAAAAATGAGAACGAAATTAAATAACTGCTTAAGTTTGCTATTTATTTACTTATTAAATATTTTTTCAGTCTATTTTGTAATTTTGCCGCCGCGCCGGGGCACGCAATTGTTTTCAGTGCGATTAGAATGTAAATATTATGTAAAGTAATTGCTGAGTTTATTGCCGGCTCTTCTCAGCAAATGCAACCTTCCGAACCGGTATTAGAGTATTAGAGTCAGACTTTTCATATGTGCCTGCGAAGGTCTATTTGAATAAATGATTTTGAATTTTGAATTTTGAATTTTTTTGAATAAACTACATCAAAATATTCTAATGAAATAGAGAAAATGAACTTTTTTTTTTCATTGGCGTCACACGAGTGTCTATTTTGCCAATTTCCAGTTATATTATATAAGTTCTAGTCACAATAAATCACTTTCACATATTCCTCATGCAGTCAGTCACCGTCCATAAGAGTCATGTTATACTACAGTGGTGGTCATGTACTAAAACTCTTCACGGACTTTTGAAAAGACACGATACACATAATTCATTTCATTTCACATCACTGGTTCAAATGGATTGATCTTTATTGGACAAAATACTACCGATAATATGCAATAAAATTCAAAATACACGAATTTATGAAACTCATTCAACGTAACTCTGCAAGTTCCCGCCAAAAAGTCCGAGAAAATGAACTTCTAAACAAATTTCGAAATCTAAATATTCTTTTATATTTGACATTCCAATTTTAAAGAGCATTTCATATTCCAGAACAAAAGGCAGATAGAGCGCGCGAAACACGGGAGTGAGGCCATAAAATATAATTTGCAATTTGTATTTGCTTTTTTGGCCTCACTCCCGTGTTCTGTTGGCTCCATCTGCCTTATTCTGTAATCTGTGAAAATCGGATTTATATTTCAAACATGTGTCAAAATAAAAAGTGTAATTTAAATCAAAAGTACTAAGGAGTATTGATATCAACTTCGATGCAAATAACCCCTAAAATAACTTTCTACCCCTTTTTGACCCCGTTAGGCGATGAATTTCAATAAAATACGCAACACATCTTCCATCAATTCTGTTAAGGAATGTTTATGCAAAATTTGAAGTAGATCGGACCAAGGAATCACATTGTCCCATACAAACTTTGCCCCCATTTTTCACCCCCTTAGGGGTAGAATTTCGGAAAATCCTTTCTTATCTGATGCCTACGTCATACAAAGAACTCACCCTCCAAGTTTCAGGTCTCTACGATCAGCGGTTTAGGCTGTGCGTTGATTGTCAGTCAGTCATTCAGGACAAAGCATTTTATATATATAGATAACGCTTTTACAATTATTAAGATAATTATGCTTAACACGATAGAGTCAGGAATGGAACTGAGGAAGGGACGAAGGATACATGTATTTATATTGATACCTATTTACATAGTAATTAACTAAATAGCTTATTTACTAACTAACTTATCGATAACAGTTTGATACATAGAATTCTGGTGGGAATGGTAAATACAATAATGATATACGTTTATGATTAACTAATTAGGTACTACGAATAAGAATGAGTAGATATAACATAACAAATAGGTAGGTAGGTATAACAGGGGACCATATGAAAGGGCTTAATTTGTTCATTCCAAATGTTTTCATTTATGTTGCGTAGTTTTTGAATTATGAAGATAAATGCAAAAAAAAAAAAACCCAGGAATCTCTTATCTCCCAAGTTTGCGATGCGAAAATCAGAAATAATTACAAAATAGGACGATTTTCTAACTAGCACGCCTTTTTCGAAATCATCATAATACATTTTCAAACAAACTTAGTTATGCCGTTCAGTTTCATACAACAGTTATGACGCAAACCAAGAAATATACGTTCTAAAAAATATTCAAGGAATATTATATTATAATAATCTTTCTCTAAATAGTGCAATAACAGTGTAATTACCTGAGTGGTAATAATAGACTGTATTTATTCGCTACGCTTACAAGACGATCTTTCGTGGTAACACATGATTGTGGTAATGTGTGGCATATAGTTACACACACATAGACTTTCACATGTATAATATAAGTAGGTTAACAATATTGTATCGTAGAATGAAGCGCGCTATTAATAACCGATTTAATACGCGTTAAGTGTATAACAAATAAGATTAGTTGCCGTCGCCAAAATTAACCTTATGCCTATAAGAATAAGTATGTATAAGAATTCGACTGTTGGTTTTTTTCAACAAAGTTTTTGAATTGGTTAATGAGGGCAGGTTTCTGAGTTATTGTTCTAATTGTAGCACTTTATTAAAAGATCATTATTTTCAACCGACTTCAATAAATTAGCTTTTATTTTCACTTCAATAATACGTTACTAATGTACAAAAATAAAGAATGTAAATTTATTATTTGCGTCCATGCTACGCGAAGCGAGCACGAGCCGAGCCTCGAACGAACAAGATTCGTTCGTTGCTCGCGATTTCAAGCGTGGACGTACCGAGTCTACAACGAGCGCGATGCGAATCCCTGTGTTCGTGAAAAAACTGTCAATCGGGCGGAGCGCAGTCGAGCACGCTACGAATGCTCGTTCGAGGCTCGCAAGCCCGTCCACGCTACGCGAATCGTGCTCGCAGTGTGCTCGTTCGTGGCTCGGCTCGTGGTCGGTTCGCCAAGCATAGATTACATGGCCGTGGACTTCCCAAGGGAGTACTGAATGGAGGTCTTCAAAACGGGTGTGAGGAGATTTTTTTACGGGTCGGCAAGTGTTTCAAGCGACCGTAAGCAACGATAACCGCTTTTCGCTTATAAAAGATTTAAGGCGCAGACTCCTCTCCAGCAGATTTCAGTTTTCACCCTTGCGCCACATTTTCACATAATATTAGCGGAAATTACCGGAACTAAGCAAACAAAAAATACTAGCTCCCTCTATTTAGAAGTGCGTCATTGCAAGCAAACAATAAAACGTGACAAACCGCCATCTATACATTTCCGCGAGAACGAAGCTGTTTGAATTGGACACAGTAAAAATGTTAACAGTAGACAAACTGTAGACAAACATTTAAAAATATAAATTCTGAAATACCTTAAAAAAAACTTTTGACGGGCCAGTTGGTGTAGTTTGTTAAGATTCCACGACGCCGCCGATTGTATGTTCAATTCCCACCAAGGATATGCATCTGTGTGCATGAACACGTTTGCATGCCCCGAGTCAGGGTGGAATTATGTATATTAAGTACTAGCGACCCGCCCCGGCTTCGCACGGGTACAATGTCATAATGTGGTGACAGTGGGGCGATTTGCGCGGCAGCCCATCCGGTCACGGTATCGCGTATAAAAAGTGTGGCCGAATGGCCTCACTTTAACGGAACATAGTTGTGACGTATGGCGTCTTTTCTATGCGTAGTAATAATTTTCTATCTGATGGTTAAAACTGCATCGAAATACATTGCGTGGTTTAGAGTTAGCGGATAAACAGAGACACAAGCTGACGCGGAAAACGAATTCGGAGAATACAGGCTGTGACAAATGGACAGACAGGAGAGGACCTCAATCGAGATATTAGATGTTATTTGACAAATAAACAGGTTTTCTTCCACCACTTTTTACAATAATTGTAGAATTTCTCCATAAAATGCCCTCTACTTTACCTACCATTTTTATTCATCATTATCATATCAGCCTAAGGATATCCACTGCTGAACATAGGCCTCCCCTATTAACTTCCACTTCAAGCGGTTTCGGGCCGCTTGAATCCAGCAGCGCCCAGTAACTCTGACCAGGTCGACGGTCCACCTGGTGGGACATCCACGTACGGTGTCCCCTTCCAGTACGTGGCCGCTCTCGAGAACCTTCCATCCCCATCGGTTATCGGTTCTTCGAGCGATGTGGCCTGCCCATTGCCACATCAACATACTAACTCTACGAGCTATATTAGCGATGGGCGACTGTTAAAAAAAAAGTTATCGAAAGAATCGACAATTGTAAAACTTTACATTCGATTGTCGATTCATTCGTTCTAACGAATAAACAATCGAATAACAATCGACCTTTCGAATGAAAATTGACGCACGCCACGCAGGTTGCAATAGTATGCACAATCGACGGGTGAGCGCGGGGGCGAATAGATTCATTCATTCGGCGGGTGGACAGCCAGCGCACGGCACAGGCCACGCGCGGTGCCGCACGAAGCGTATTATGAACAATCGAAAGAAGTCAATTGTTATTCGAATGATTCGAATTAATTGGACAATCGAATAATTCGATTGTTTTTAGTAACAATCGCCCATCGCTAAGCTTTATCGAGAATTTTTGTTCTCCTACATACTTAAGTCCTCGTTTCGGATCCTGTTTCGTAGTGAAATTCCGAGCATAGCTCATTCCATAGCTTGCTGAGTGACTCTGAGCGTATTTATTAGACCAGCAGTGAAAGACCACGTCCGTGTTCCGTATTTCATCACTGGTAACACGCACTGATTGTAAACCTCTGAGGTATTCTGGACTTGAAGATATGGCGTAGCTTCCCGAACGCTGTTTTTTTTATTTTATACAACTTAGTCGGTAAACAAGCATAATTGTGCCTCGAAGAGGGGGCCTAGCAGCGAGCTCTGCGCTGAAGTGGGGACTGATCTCTCGCTGCCGAGCATGGTTAGCGCTGTGGTTGAAAGCGAGAGATCGTGGGACGCACTCCACTCCTTTTGCGAGCGAGTTATGCTCGCTAAGGAGGCGGCGGAACGTGACAGGGAGGACACTACCACCCTGGCTATCCGCCGCAGGAGGACCGGGCGTCGGAGGGCGGCTTTTTTAAGCCACCTTCCCCCAACCCTGGGCCCAAGGGTGGCGGAATCGGGGGAGTCTGCCGCCCATCAACATCGCGCCCGAGTAGTGGAGCTACTCAGGAGGAGACAACAGCTCCGGTCTCTGCCGTCGACGAAGAGGCGGCCTCCGATCAGGCCCTTAACCTTAACCATCATAACCCTTCCAGTTCAAGAGATTGAACACATCCTCCATTGCAGTGGTAAAGAGTTTCGGGGAAATTACGTCACCCTGTCTTTCATCCTTCTGCAACTGGATTGGTCTCGTACTCTCGTCCTGTACTCTGATTGACATAGTGGCTTTGCTGTACAAAGACCTTCAACAATTCGATTATAGCGATAGTCGATTTAGCACCGCTGTAGACTCTGTAATATCGCCAATGTCTCGACTAAATCGAAGGCTTTTTCATAGTCCACATACACCAGGCATAACGGCCGATTATACTCCTCAGTCTTCTGTATAATTTGGCGAAGTATATGTAGGTGATCTATGGTACTAAAGCCTTCACGGAAACCAGCTTGTTCGGGAGGCTGGAAGTATTCAAACCTACGTGCAAGACCATTCGTAATGACTCCCGAAAACAACTTATAAACGTGGCTTAGGAAGGGCGGTAGTTCTTCAATAGGGCCTTATCGCCTTTTTTGAAGAAGAGCACCACCATATTTCCTCTCCATACTTCTGGTGTTATAACTACAGGGCATGAATCTCGGTATATCGGATCATCGCTATATCGGAATTCTGATATTACAATTTACAATCCGATACTGAGTGATCCAATTATATCGTAATATCGGAATCAGTAAAAAAAAATCTATTTGGGTTTTAAAATAAAGCTATTGAGCTATTTATTAATTATAATTATGTGCAGTTTATAAGGAATATGTGCAATTTATAATGAACATTTCTAATTCTGCTATTGAGATCCAATATTGAAAATCAATATCGGAATTAAAAACCTACCGATATTACATACACATACCCTAGTTGTACCTTCCTGTATAACGGAATTAAATAGCTTCTGGAGGACTACAAGTCACGGGTTTCCATCCGCTTTCAGAAAATCTGTTGTATTTCCGATTTTACTACTTCGTTATTCTACATCGTATTATCTTTCAAATAGTAAAAATATCGCGTTTATAACTAAATCTGAACATTTCCTATCAACTGTTAAAGAATTACAACAAAAGTTATTCTAATTTTATTACTACAAAACTGTGCCTGGCCGCTGATTGGCTGAAAAAGCTAAGCTACCGGTGGTTAGGGCTGCAGAAATAGGAACCTCCTCCCAATGCGAGCCGTATCGAGGATTACTGCCGAGAGGCTCGAGGCTTTCGGCCATCAGGCCATTGGCCGATACGACAATCGGCACAATGATAGCCGAGCTCACTAATAGTAATTGTAAATTTACGATGGGTTCACATTCCAACTAACCGATTCAGTAAGTAGTAGAACATCGAACAATTAACCCAAAGAAGCGTAATGACGTTGATTTTGCTTGCAATATATTCCGCCAATTTGCCACCATTGACAATGCGCTCTGATTGGCCAAGTCAAGAACACACGATGAAGTGATTGATCCTTACAGTTCAAAATCAGTGACAAATCACGACTAGTTTCGGAATCAGATTGCTCGGTATAAATTCTGTAAGGGTTGTTCCTCGATGTAGTAGAAACTTAGTCAACGTAAGATGTGTAATATTTTCCTTACTGGTACTAATTTTACTGTGCCATTGACACTTCACGACTAAGCGACTGGACCACAATAATACAATGAATATAAAGGTATATCGGCTCGACTCGATGACTACAGATGACTCGATGACCGCAGTAGTGACTGGCACGCCCGCCCCGACTTCGGGGCACCTACTGTTACCAGTATCAGTCAACCTACCTTCAATACCTTTTCTTTGATCTCAAAATAAACAACATTGAATGAGGTGTTATTTAATCAGGTAAGGAACTAAATAGATAATTGCTCATTAAAAATAATATATATTGCTGATTTTTCATTTTGTATGATTTGAAATAAAAAAAAACTTTCCGGGATTTGAATCATCACTTCCTTCAGTCGGAGCCTACATTAATAACCCGCACTTTAGCCCCCTAGACTACCCAAGCCATACCCTTCATAGACGAAAATAAGTATTAGTCTCTGTCAGTACCACGACATGGCTCGATGACAATTTTCAAAAGTATCAATCATAACAGATTTTATTTTATATATTTTTATTCATAACAAGCAAATAAAAGGCTCAATTGCCTTCATTTGACTAGCATGCATTTCCAGTGCCTTCTGAAGATATTTGATATGATTTTTTACTCATTTGAGAGGGTTTTATTTTTGTGAAAATTCTGAAAGAAAATGACACAGGTCCATCTAGCAACGCGGATCGCCGCGGAATGCGAGTGAGCGCGAAGCAAAATACGCGAGTTGCAGGACAATAGAGTGCGGTATGAGGTTGATGGTGCTCGGATTGAATTTGACGTAAGCGACTTTTTTAAAAATCATTATTATGAAAAACTGAATAGCTAATTCAAAAAACTAAATCGGGCGTTTATTTTCTTATGATATGTACTATATCGATGAAAAAAATCGTATCAAAATACCTTCAGGCGTTGGATATATTTGGGAATTTCTTGATTTTCAGAGGTATGTTTGACATTTTTTTTTATCGAGGCTTTTAATTGAAATCGTGTTTTCGGCTCGGGCGATGTGTTTGTTATATCCTTAAGTATCATATATTTAAATTTCAACACCGTAGAGTTAGCAGGTTTCATATAATTTGGGCAGCAATGTAGTGTATTTTGCCCAAGTCTGCGCCTTAAAGTATTTTTTTTATTGAAATAAAAAGATGTGTAAAACCGCAGTGCCAGATTACAGCTTTCACGAAACATGCGGGTAATTTAAATAAGGTACGGAAGCAGTTTATTATAAAACAGATAATATTAAGTTCCTGTCTACATATATAATAACTAACACAAACAATAATTCAGTCTCTCATTATGAACCGCGCAATTTACACTTAATGATATTTTTTTCAAAGAAGATTTTTTCCTCACTACTTGAGAGTGCGAAGGTGGGATCGTGTTAGATACAACGTGTGATCCGAGACGGTTAAACGCCTTAACATTTATTGGAGTGTTCGCAAAATGACAGATCTGCGCCTATACATTATTTTTACCATGTTAATTTTAGGTGAGTTACTTTTTTTATTATTTGAATTAATATCTGCTGTGCGCGTAATAATTGCGATTGATTTTTCTATTGTTATAAAATACAATGATCATACTTAGTTACCTGAAGTTGATAAAGGTAAAAGCCTTAGATAAGATGGATGTCGACAATCGTCATCGCAAACGGTCAACCTTTGTATGGGATTGACATAAGAAATTACAAAAAGTCACGTGATATGTCGATTTGAAATGTCAAATCCCATACAACATTTGATTGTTTAGTAACGATGATGATTGTCGATGCCCATCTTGTATATACCCCATAAGCACAGATTACTAAACAGTCGTGGGTTCGATTCCCACACAGGACATGCATTTGTGTGCATGAACATGTCTGTATGTACTGAGTCTGGGTGTAATTATGTATATTAAGTATGTATTTACCACAGATTACAGAAAAAGGCAGATGGAGCGCGCGGAACACGGGAGTGAGGCCAAAAAAGCAAATACAAATTGAAAAACACGTACCTGGTATTCGCTTTTGAATGTGTATTTGCTTTGTTTAACATGCTTTATTTAACAAAAAACACTCCTTTATTAAGAAACTGTGGTGAAACAATGCAAATACAAACTGGAAACCGAATACCAGGTACCAGATTTTCAATTTGTATTTGCTTTTTTGGCTTCACTTTCGTGTTCCGCGCGCTCCATCTGAATTATTCTGTTATCTGTGGTATTTACAAACAAAAAAGTAGTAGGTATATGTATTATATCAGTTATCTGGTTTCCATAGTACAAGCTCTGCTTAGTTTGGGATCAGATGACCGTGTGTGAGGAATGTCCCAGGATATTTATTATTTATTTATTTATAATTATCTTGTAGTTGTACTATTATTTATTCTGTGCTTGTAGTTGAATCGCGGGTCCTGGAATAATATTTTTATTTACGTATAGGACAACGCTCATGCGAGCCTACGGGTGAAGGTTGAACAGAAAGGCTAAAAACCTTTTTTTTACTTGCAAACCTGTTATCTGTACCCCGAGCGTAAAGAATAAACGCACGCAAAGCATTGAGTTAACCATAAATTAGTGTGGGATAAACATGATTATGTGTATTTGCATATGCATATTTAGCCCATTGTCCACGACACAAATATCTTTTACAAATTCGAAGTACCAGTAGTACCTACGCATAATACCATGAAAACTAAATATTTTCCGAAATATCCTAGAACTGAAATCCTTTAAGTTGTGACTAGTATCACATGGATCATGCCTAAAGCATCCCCTAGGTAAGTTCGTGGGCACTTTTACAAGCAAACTAATGTAAGACGGCCGGACATTGATCCTATAATTACTACGTATAGAGAAGACGCCACACATCACAACTATGTTCCGTTCAAGTGAGGCCATCCGGCCACACTGTTGTTGTAGAACGATGAACGAAACGCGTAAGCGCCGTGAAAATCACGGTGATTGCGAGAAAAATACTACTAAAAGCGTTCTGATAGCGCTACGTGTTTCTACTGTCTGCTTAGATGATATGTTGTTTCAGCGATAAAGAGAACTTTGGTGACTCTAAAAAAATGGGACATAACCTTTGCTTATGATAGCTTCTCTATGTAATAGTAGGTGAATGGCCGTGTACGAAATTTAGGCGCTTGCGGCTACTGAGAAGTGAGAACTTTTGTTCATAAAATTAAAACAACAGAAATAAGCTTTAGTTAAAAATTCAACGATTACCAAAATAAAATGTGCCAATAAAAAACAACCTACCTAAATCTCGAAAAAATAAAATAATAGAAATAAAAAAAAAAAAAAACCGGGCAACTGCGAGTCGGGTTTGCAAACGGAGGGTTATTAACTAACTCATAGTGCTATGAAAACAAAACACCCAAAAAAATACGTTTTTTGTATGGCCTTTATCTATACATATAAAATGCTTTGTCCTGAATGACTGACTGACAATCAACGCACAGCCTAAACCGCTGATCGTAGAGACCTGAAACTTGGAGGGTGTGTTCTTTGTATGACGTAGGCATCAGATAAGAAAGGATTTTCCGAAATTCTACCCCTAAGGGGGTGAAAAACGGGGGCAAAGTTTGTATGGGACTACGTGATTCCTTGGTCCGATCAACTTTAAATTTTGCATAAACATTCCTTAACAGAATTGATGGAAGACGTGTTTCGTATTTTATTGAACGGCATCGCCTAACGGGGTCAAAAAGGGGTAGAAAGTTATTTTAGGGGTGATTTGCATCGAAGTTGATATCAATACTCCTTAGTACTTTTGATTTAAATAATTTTTTTTCTTTTGACACATGTTTGAAATCTCAATCCGATTTTCACAGATTACAGAATAAGGCAGATGGAGCGAACGGAACACGGGCAAAAAAGCAAATGCAAATTGAAAAACACATACCAGGGGGGCGATTACGTAACTAAATTTCAATCATTTTCGAATTGAAATCGGTTCAATATAGTGGTTTTCTGATATCTTTTTTACGTTCTGATAACCGCAAATACAAACAGTGGTTCATTAGCAATGGAACCATTTCCGATTTTGTAATATTTCTACCGATTTAGAGGTTATTTCAATCGGAATTTCATTGCAATAAAATTACGTAATCCACGTGCTGGTATTCGCTTTTGAATTTGTATTTACTTTGTAAAAAAATCTTTATTTAACGAAAACACTTTCTAAAAAAATTATTAATCTTTAAAAAAATTAGCACACAGCAGCTTTTAAACATAGCAAACACAAATCCAAAAGTTAATACGTTAATATGTTTTTCAATTTGTACCTAATTGCTTTTTTGGCCTCACTCCCATGTTTCGCGCGCTCTATCTGCCTTTTGTTCTGGAAACTGTAATGCTCTTTAAAATTGGAATGTCAAATATTAAACAATATTTGACACCTAGACCTTTTGGGTCTCAATTTATCCTCTGACCTTAATTTCGGACGGTCCATCGAGGCCAAGGCCAAGACTGTTGCCAAAAAACTTGGAATCCTGAACAAGGTGAGACGGTACTTCACAAAGGAACAGCTTCTAAATTTATACAAAGCTCAAGTTCGACCTTGCATGGAGTACTGTTCTCATCTGTGGGATGGCTCAGCCAAATATCAACTGGCAACTTTGGACTCGTTAGATAGGCGCGCTCGAAGGATAATTGACGATAGCGACCTAACGAGCAAGAAACTGCAAAACCTGGATCATCGGCGTCAGGTTGCAAGTTTGACGGTATTCTACAGATTGTTCCACGGAGAATGCGATAAAGAACTCCATAATCTTGTCCCTCCATCCCCGTTCTTCTATCGGACCACTAGGCGTCGGGGGGTCTCCATCGCTTCGTCGTCGACATTCCATCTTGCCGTACCAAGCGTTTCGCTTCCTCTTACCTTATACGCACGGCCAAGTTGTGGAATGCTCTCCCGGACAACGTGTTTCCAGACACTTATAACATGGGTTTATTCAAGGCCAGAGTGAACAGGCATCTTATGGGTACGCGCGGTCCACCCTAGACTACATCTTCGCTTACCATCAGGCGGGATTGCTTTCAAGCGCAAACCTATATAATATAAAAAAAAAAAAAAAAAATCGGATTATGAATCGAGTTTGGAAGTTCATTTTCTCGGACTTTTTGGCGGGAACTTGCAGAGTGACGTTGCGTTTTCATATTTATTTTCATAAATTCGTGTATTTTGAGTTTTGGACGGTGACTGACTGCATGAGGACTATGTGAAAGTGATTTATTGTGACTAGAACTTATATAATATAACTGGAAATTGGCAAAATACACACCACAGGAGAAAATTCAAACCATACGCGGGTGAAACCGCGGCGGGTCTGCTAGTAATTAT
This sequence comes from Achlya flavicornis, assembly GCA_947623365.1. Lineage (NCBI taxonomy): Eukaryota > Metazoa > Arthropoda > Insecta > Lepidoptera > Drepanidae > Achlya > Achlya flavicornis. Next base: position 17,775,080 of record OX392471.1, on the reverse strand, counting down.
ATATAATTTGTTGTTATAGCGGCAAAAGAAATACATATTATCTGAAAATGTCAGCTCTCTACCTATTACCGTTCATGAGATACAGCCCACTGACAGACAGATGGACGGAGGGACAGCGGAGTCTCAGTAACAGGGTCACGGAACCCTAAAAAGCAGCTCATTCACCTCACTTATCTCATGCCACTATCTCACTTATATGCGTAAAGGATGGATGTGTAATTATTACTGAATCACGCTTCAACAAATGAACTGATTTGGATGAAATTTGGCACGCTGCTAGAATATGTTGTGGATTAATACATAGGATGTGAGGATTGTTTTTTTTCCGTGGGGAAATCCTCATGGATTCCCGGGCACTCCGGGGGGAGCGGCCGGTTTATGTCAGACTCCTACTGACTGACTAAAACCCCAACACGCAGATTTGATTGAATCAAATGCACACGCAGCAATTAAAGTTGTTCTTTGCAGAGTACATTAATATATTAGCAGAGTAGTTATATCTCGACACATGGAAGCCACCATGGGAAGCCACAGAGTATGAAAGATTTAATTCTGAACCAGTACGGGTGAAGGCCGTTTTAAATACGAGTTTGGGTTTTCGGGAAACCGGTTGCGTCTTGTGGCGCTACTAAAACTTGTACACATACCTTTCTTGGTATCTTCAGACACAACTCGTTTTCCTCTTTTCTGAATTATAACCTCACGTAACTCTGTATAGACAACAATCCCAAATGTTAATGACATTTAGAAAAACCGATCATCCTTCTTTCTTTCAAGCTCCTTTGTGGCGGTCTTTTCACTGTACACACAAAACAAACATCATGTAACCTAATTTATTCCTACATTATTTTATTTGACGGGCCAGTCTGTTGCCGCTGTTGTCTATCGCGCCGCAGGTCGTGGGCTCGATTCCCACACAGGATATGCATTTGTGTGTATGAACATGTTTGTATGTCCTGAGTCTGGGTGTAATTATGTATTTACAAACAAAAAGTATCATAATATGTAGTATATCAGTTATCTGGTTTCCATAGTACAAGCTTTGCTTAGTTTGGGATCAGAAAACCGTGTGTGAGGATTGTCCCAGGATATTTTTTATTTATTCTCACTGACATCTCCTTGTATATTTTTCGATCTTCCTCTTTCCTCTGATTTATCTAGTATCTATTATATGAAGTATCCAATATTTTTAGATTACTATTTATTAAAATTATTTTACTAATCCTTATTAGATATTTATCCTTAAAAACAGCATAAAGATGGATCAGTTTAAATCTGAAATTACGAGTTTTTGGGCCCATGTGATTTTGAAACATAATATTTTAACGTGTATCTCACCGTCGACGTGTTTATGGTGTTTACAAAATTACGGCTTACATTAATGTCCTCAATTTGTAAATCATCTCATAATAATCAAACGGTTCGCACTCAAATACTTATGAACTCTTATCTACTTTGTTTGGGATCAGTAGCCGTGTGTGATCCCGTGAATGTCCTCGGATATTATGTAAGTATTTCTATCATTTCAACATTGTCGTTTCAGTTTAAAACTTAACAGTCACCGTTCATAATTGTTTGACCTTACAATAACTAATGCGTCACAACTTACAAGTGACAAAGTAACAAAACACGTGTCTTTGTAATATTACTTCTTTTATTAGACAGATTATCGTTGCGACTCGAAGTCACTCTATTGTCATAACTTTTCTATAAATATGCCACATTTTTGTATGGACTTCAACATGAAAAAAGTTAATATTATTTTTGGTACATTTTTAAACTGAATGTTTGATTGAAGCGCTTGGAAGTGCTCGTGGTGTAGCTCGATTAGTCGGAAATGATAAGCTAAGCAATCACCAGTATCCCGAGTGTAAAGAATTGACTTTAGTAAACGCTTACTAATGCCTCAGAGTATATGCGTCTATGATACTTCTCTATAATGGTGCGTCCATGCTAGGCGAATCGAGCTCGCAGTGTGCTCGTTCGTGGCTCGGCTCGTGCTCGGTTCGCCAAGCATGGACGCACCATTAGAATTGGCACAGCGCGCTGTGGATGTGTGTGTGGCGCCTCTAGCGGAATAGTCATGGTACTAATTTCTCCCATACTTTGTACGTAGTATTTAATTTATATACTGTGAGCTATAAGTGGCTATAACATATAATTTCCATACCATATATAATAGTAAACGCAAACGCATTGGTGAGCGTTTATAAACGTAATTTTTTTATACTCGGGGTACAGTGGCTCTACCGCGTAACTTTGGTGGTAATCGTAACGAACATCATTAATGAATTTCATCCAATCAGGGCCCACGTATGGTCATCGTCGCGTCATACTGGGTGCGCGTCATTGAATGAAATAATTAATGGTGTTCGTCACGATTACCACCAAAGATACGCAACGTCGATCGCCTCGTATTCAACTTGACCGTTTTCCGTGCTTCGGAAGGCATAAAAAGTCTTGAAAACTCCATATTTTTTTTTGTGTGATAAGCCAGCTATACTATCAGCTTCAATGACAATTTTAGATTTTATTTTAGTATATGTATTAGAAACCACCTAACTGAAATCCATATACAAATTCATATGGAGACAGATATTGAAAAGAAGCAACTTATAGCATTTAGAACTGCTCTAAGTTGCACTAAGTCTGAACACTGAATAATAACACACCAAATAAAACTGCCTAGAAACAATCTATACTAGGTACCTAGGTATATACAATTCTTGTTTTTTCTGCGGTAAATCTAAGTGAGGCTCGACAAGAATATTTTATATAAAGAATTATATTCAGATTATATTTACAGCGCTATCTATGGGTAGTGCTGGGAATTAAACAGATTTAGTAGGCCATTACTTGCGTCCGCAGTTATCAATAGAATGGAACTTTGACCCCCGCGTCGTTACACTCGGTGAGAAGTGTGGCACTGAAGTTATTATATAATAAAACAGATGGCAGTGTGTTTGTCATAGAAAATAAAGTAGGTATATAGACTTAGGATTTCGCTACATACAATTTATTTGGTAAACAAGTACACATTATATACTATACAATAGCAAAAGCTGAAAAGTTTCCTGTGCCGCGGCGGGGCTACCGCGTAAGTCAATGGTAATGAACTTCATTGAAATCCAGAGTACAAGCGGGTCACCGGATGAGTCAATGGATGGCTTTCTAGAGCTTTGATATTCACATGCTCAATAAATTCAATAGAGCAGGGTTTCTCAAAGTGGGGTACGCGAACCCAATAGGAGTTCGTCATTCAACGGCAGGGGGTTCGCGACAAGATTTTCGTAATGGTGGCTTGATGAAAACTTGCTTGAGATCAAATATCTTTGAATGTTTTCCTCTTTTGTTTGAATTTAATCACGAAGAACGCCTTAACAGTGGATTCTGAAACCCGGGCTGAAATTGTTCTTCATCTTTCTCAGCTCTCCGACGAACTGAAAAGGCATTTTCCGGATATTGATAATGCTAAAGATGGCTGGATTTGTAACCCATTTGCGGTCACGAACGAGAGCATAAATTCTAGTTTCAGTAAATCATTATTAGAAAAGTCCGTAGATGAAACTCTTCAAGCTGATTTAAAGAGGATGTCTTTGATAGATTTTTGGGCAGCTAGACTAGGAAGAGTATCCCGAACTCTCACGCAAAGCGGTGAATTTCCTTTTAACCTTTGCTACAATACTTATGTGATAGTGGGTTTTCACACCTGGGGCTCTACCGCGTAACTTTGTGAATTTCATCCAATCAGGGCCCACAAATGGTCATCGTCGCGTCGTAACGCGTGCGCATCATTGGTTGAAATAATTAATAGTGTTCGTTACGATTACCACCAAAGATACGCAATAGCCCGGCTGGTCATGAAAAAAACTAAATACAGAAATAGACTTGATACCGAGTCAGAATTAAAGTTAAAATTGTCCAAAACGACTCCTAAAACTGACTCCATTTGCGACAAGAAACAAGCACATCCATCACATTAATATTAAAAAGATATTTCCTTTGGCACTTTATTTGTTTACCTTCACCTTTTATTGAAATAAAAACCTTATTTTTTTCAACAGTAAATTTTATTATTTTCTTTTCATTAGTTAGTTAAGGGGTTCGCTGTCAAGCCGAAAGTTTGAGAAACCATGCAATAGAGTTATAAAAAAGGAAGCCCACTTCGATAAAGTTAATACCATTAAGCGGGGGTCACGACGCCGCCAATACTTTTTATCCAAGCCACGTCATTTATAATTATAAATCCGGGTAACTTAGATAACTATCAGTTCCAAGTTAACAATCCAAATACTCATCTGTATCAAACAACTACTTTGTTGGTAAAAGATTACAGAAAAAAGGGTTTATTTTATCATACAATGAGATACTGCGGAGGTCACGCCCTTATTAACTACAACAATGTCGACAGCAATTAAAAGTCGACCTTGCGACGCCTCTTATCAAGTATTATTTTCGCAAATGATAACAGGTAAGTATTGCCATGTGAATAATTAGGATAAACGAATACCTGTTCTATTATAAAACCTAATGGCACTCGACGAATTATCTACTTTTTTTAATAATTTCTGTAATTTTGTGCGGATTTATAAACAGCCATCAAATATTGTAAACCATTTTTGTTATTATAATTAAATTTTACAACCCGCCTGGCGGGATACCTCGCTTTTGCGACAGCTGCATCTAAGCCAGTTCCTTCTAGGCTTTGGGTGCTAACACCGATTAAAATATTGTAGTTTCATTGTTTAGAGAAACAATTTTTATGGGAAACATGAAAAACCTCTGTGACTGCCGTATGGACGGACCCAACGATCATTGTAATGTCGTACAACGAGCCTACAACACGAGACCAATGCGAAACTGACAATCGGCGGAGCGCATTCCGAACCGAATGGGGCTCGCAAGTCTGTCAAAAAATGAAATTAAATTTAAAACTACAAGAAACGGAACCCTTCGTGTGCGAGTCCGACTCGCACTTGGCCGGTATTTCCCTTTTACCCAAAAAAATATTAAATTTCAAACTTTATGCTTAAAAATATTCTTAAAATGGTACCCGATACGAAAGTCTTATTTATTAATACTGTGCCGCATTGATTACCAGTTGATATAGTTTCATAGAAAGAATATTCATGAGTAGAGTAGCCTTGCCCGTAGCCGAGTTGCGCCCGCGCAAGTCGCTCTCTCTATGTCAGGGCTTACACACGCATATTTACATACTAAATTGAATTATAATATTATGAGTTGAATTTTTTAAGTATCTTAATTTTAATATATTTAAATATAGGTTATGTGATTGGTAAAAACGCAGTTTTTTTTTGTTATTTATTTTGATTTTCAAGGCGATGATAGCATTGTCGTTCGATGTAGAGACGAAGGGCCCGGGTTCGAATCCTAAAATTAGCCGGAGCTTGCGCTGATGGAAAACATCGTAAGGAAACGTTAACACGGTGGTTGGGTACTATGTAGTACCCACCTTCAAGTTGAGAATATGTCGCCAAGCACCCACCGTTGTGTTCCGACAGCTGCACTTGAGAGCCAGTTCCTTCTAGGCTTTGTGTGTGCACCACCTTCGGCCACATCATCGCTTACTATGGTGAGATTGCGGTCAAACACAGTAAAGCCTATATCTACACAGTAAAAATAATAATTAGTACAGTATTTCAGATATCGATCGATCGATTTTGGTTATTGAATAATAATGAATATAATAATATTCATTATTTTATTATATTTTATATCGTATATGGCAGCCCTACGCCATATCCGTTTATAATACATTTTCGTCACAGCTGATATTGCTATAATTCGTAATTAGATCCTGGACTATGCTTATTGTACTCGTATTACTTTGCCTTCTATGTATGTATATCGTGAATTCTATATTTAATGAAATATCGACTACTAGCCTACCCCGCGTTCACCCGCGTTACGTTGCTAAAAACTATACCAAACTACTAAGGCTACCTCGCTTCTCTTTCATCAGGGTCCAGGGACCACTGAACACGTAATTTATTTTTATTTAACTTGTGTTACAAAATGTCAACCTTGCTCGATCATAAATTCATAACGCATGAAAAGTAAAAAAAAGTTGAAAAGTCAGTGTTGGTCCCGTAAAAGTCAGCCTGACTAATCCAACATAGCTTTCGAAAATATGCCATCTCGAAATATCCACCCAGTATCTAAACTACCAAACTTACTTCTAAAAAGCCAGTGCTTGCCTGCCCCCGTGGCATTGTCCTAAAGATGCTGGCATTTCCTCGCTGAATGGCGATACTTATTCGCTGGGCGAGGAAGCCGCCAGCCCTTTGCGTCTCCGGTGGAGTCGATGAGCCGTTTTGAAAGCTCCTTAAAGGGGAGCCGGGCAATGGTACCCCACGAACTGGTTTCGACGCCGAACGGCACGAAATTGTATTGGGGTGCCGAGACCCTAGTATATTGAAATTTTGTGAGTCTCGACCGACACCACCGCCCCGCCGCACTTGTACGTGGTCCGTGGTAGATGTGACGGCGCCAGCGTGTCTACCTGTGCATATCGCATCCCTCACCAGGAGTCGTCACAACCTCGACGGAACCAGGGTCATCCCATCCGGTCTCCTGCCATCGTCCCTCGAGACGCCGTTTGGTTCGAGTATATGCCGGGACTCATCGCGGACGGTGGCAAGAGCACGGCGCATGATATAATTTAGGGCGACCTGGGGCTCTACCGCGCATCTTTGGTGGTAATCGTAACGAACACCATTAATTATTTCATCCAATGACGCGCACGCGGAACGACGCGGCGATGACCATTCGTGGGTCCTGATTGGATGAAATTCATTAATGGTGTTTGTTACGATTACCACCAAAGTTACGCGGTAGAGCCCCTGCGCTCAGATGGCATGATAGCCCGTGGTGTCGCAGCTCGTTGACATATGTGCAACAAACCATAGCAAACAATCTCAGGCTTACGGCAATTCTTAGGGTCTTCGGTTCTAAAAATGTCCCGGTGGTAGGTGGTACGCATGCAACCATGATTTTGTGTATATGATACCTACGTAATATTGTATTTTGAGATCTAGAAAACGGACGGCTTTTACTTTTTAGTTTACTTATACATAGGAGGATTTCGCTATCATACAATATCTTTGGCTTTAGATATCCCTGATTTGGGATCAATATTCCATGTCAATGCTTTATGATGTTGCCTAATTAAAATTTACATTTGATATTAGTTCATTCAACTTTGTAAGCTAGAATAAAAGAAAATCATGTCAGCATGTCAGATATTCTTGGCAAATAGTATTTTTGACAATTACTCAAACGTCTAGTCTAGTATATTCATAAAAATCGCTGTATTATAACATTCTACATACCACACATTCGAATCACAGATAACATACAGAGTTGTATTAGCATAACCACTTTAAGACCTGGCGGAAATGCTAAAATTACTAAACATATTTTTCTGGAATAACTACAGACATTGTTGTAATAATTGTATTATATAACTGTTAAAATTTACGGAAATTAGTCCCAGAATACAATTATGTCAAACATTATAACTTTTTTATCAATTACCAATGCTGTAATTTATATACAATTGGAGTTTCTCTCAATCGTAATAGTAATACTTAGTTGCTGAAATGAGAAATCCAAAACTTAAAATTACCGCCAGATAAGATTTGATTTTTCAATATAGTTGATGAAATGTTGATAGTTATGATATAAACTTACTCCATAAGATAAAAAAAACATCGTAGTAATCCTAAAACCAGTTCTTAAAACTTTTATACGATATACAATTATTTAATTTACGTATTTAGATATATATCCGAAGATAAAGTTATTATGATTATTGACTTATCTAATTTTAATAAAATTATGGCTAACTTTGATAATAGCAATCTACGGTTTGAAATAAAATGGATTTTGGCAAAACGGAACTCTTCTTCCACTGAATGAAAAGAAGCAGCTTTAAGAATATTGGGACTACATATTTAGGACTACATGATTGAAATTTTGCAGAAAGGGATTCTAGCGTAATTATAAAAAGTAATGAAATGAAAGTAGTTTTGATCCATGGCACAGAATATTTACCATGGTTAGTTTATGTGGTGGTGAGATATTATGAACTCCAAAACTCGTTAGCAATGTGACGCGTTCTCATGTATCCCATGAATAGAAGATCTTTTCAAGAGGCCAGCGTATTGACCGCCCTTGGGACCTACTGCAAAACTTTGCCGATACTTTGTTTTTCCATCAACTGACACTAATTTCCATACGTACACGATTCAGTTCAGACTGTGTTGAACCACAATAAGAATTGATAGAGTTTTAGTAATGAGTGACGTCAGAATAACGTAACTTGACAAAACAGTTAATGGGAACTTTATAAACGACTGCATTGATCATTTTACTGCGACAATAGACAATAGTATCGAAGCAAATCTGTTGTATAATTCATGACGACAAAACCATAAAGATTATATTGTATTCAGTCCCGTGCAGATAATGATATACCATTGTGAAGACCGCCTGACATCTGAATGGATAGTTCATGATCTTTAACAGAACTGAAGCAAATACCTGCCAGTCTTGAGTGAAATGTTCTTTATTTGCATACTCGTTTGCCTGTCCCTTGGAACTGAAGTTTAGTTTATTAAGAAGTTCTTCGGGCTGTTTTAGTAATACACAAATCTTGAGTAATTTGGAACCATTGCTTTAACTTGGTTGTCAGCTTGGTTTTGAGAGAGGTAGAGCATAGCGTTTATTCGCTCAAAGAGCAGCTCGACTGGGGAAGTACCTCCATCTACAGAATGCCGCAGCCAAATAACTTTCTGTTGTGTAAAGTTGTTCCTGCGCGTGAGTAAGGTCGCCAGAGCTCATAGGGAAAGTGGGAAAGGTCGGTAACGCGTGAGCAATGCTTCTTGTGTTGCAAGCGTCCATAGGGCTACGGTAACCGCTTACCATCAGGCGGGCCGTATGCTTGTTTAACGACATAGTTGTATAAAAAAAATACCAGACGGGAACAACCTAGTCAACAAAAAGGTCAAATGATCACGATATGGCTCCTCACTGATAACTTCTTTTTAAAGCGATGATGGCTCAGTGTTAGTGACTTCGGACGCCCTGACGATGGATGTCCTGGTTTCGAATCCTCCATCGTGAGGAAACCATAGCACGGTGGTAGGGTACTTTGTAGTACCCACCTGGTTGGCTACCACCCTCAAGTTGAAAATCTATCACCAAGCATCTATCGGCGTATTACGAAAGCTGCACTTGAGAGCCAGTTCCTTCTAGGCTTTGTGTGTGCACCACCTTCGGCCACATCATCACTTACCATAGTGAGATTGTGGTCAAACACAGGGCTATAGACAGTAATAAGAATAAAATAGCACGAAAGAATCGAACCTACATTGAAATCAAAATTCTGCGCACGCCAATGACGTAAACATCAGGCACACGCAAAAACCAATCTTGTATTAATCGTACTTGGGTTATAAATCGAATGCTATAGATTGTCAAGTATTAGTTTTAAAGAATCATGGCGAGATTTGTAAAAAAAAAATAAAGATCTTTAGAGACGTTGAAATGACGTTATTATTGATCCTTGGTGCCTAAGGAATAACTTGAGCCATTTAAAATATTTTTAGATCCCCGGGATAAAAATGAGACATCCTATGTCATGCTGGCGAATCGCGACCAAACCCATTATGTTGTTGTTATGTTTTGAGGGGTTTATAAAATATTTCAAGTATATTAATATGTTGCTGGTAATGTAATCTCAACATTGGAAGTGATACAAAACTCCTTCTAATGTTTTTTTTTGTACAAATCAATGTATGGTACGACATGATTCTTTATTAGTCTGTTTAAATATGAGCTTTAATTTAACTTTTTAGTTATAGTTATTATACAATATTAAAAATTGAAAATTATTCATAGTAACATAATTAAAACTAAAACTAACTAACTAAAAATTAAAAAGAAAAATATACACACATACAAGATTATAAATAAAACACGGAATTTAGGTCGCTGTCTATGGGTGCCCAAAAGACTGGCTACGTTACCTCGCTGGATAGCGAGGCTTATCCTCTGGCCGAGGTACGAGCCAGCCCTTTGGTCTCCGGATGTCTCTACTAGGCGCGTCGATAGGTCTTTGAACAATTTATGAGCCTCTGGGCCCCACGGTCCGAGAGTTTCTACGCCAAACGGCGCAAATATGTAGCCGTCACGTATATGGCCGCATACTTGCGCCGTTTTAAGCTGTCCGCGGCAGTCGCCGCTGCGCCCGCCACCCTGGATGTCGACTCTAGGTGGGACTGTGCTACAGTATCGACACATGTGGCGTCCCACACTAGAGTTTTTCCATGACACCAGGGTAACAACGTCATTCGGTCGGGCGTCTTACAATCGTCAAAAAAATTAAAATTTTCCGTCTGTTTAAATTACCATAATTATTTACCGAGACCCTAAATAAGGTGTGTTGGTACCTACGTATAGTGATTGATGGATGAACGCGATACAGACCGTCACGCGACCTCGTCCACATGACATCATTTAAATGTACATTTTTTTTAAATATTCCAATGCAATTATATTATATTTTATTCAAATACTTCCTTGAATATATGTTTCTTATACATACGCTATTTAAGGTGAAGGATAACAGCGGGAAACCTTCAATGTTACAAATATTATAAATTTGATTTATTATATTAATTTGTAACAGGTATTAATGGCTATTTGTTGGTTTATTATTCTGTCCAAACTGCTGAGGCAGGAAGTTACTTCGTACCCATTTCCTACCATGGAAGTTAGGTCCATGGTCCACATACATCACAGCACATGTTGCTCTTTATGCAAGTTTATCTGTGGACAAACAGAAGCCTTATCCATAATACAGTTTGTTTTACAGTTGTTTTACAGTTTCTTCAGTTAAATACATGTATTTTGTCTAGGTTCTTAATAATAAATAATCTCGATATTTAAATTCAATATTCTATTTATTTATTTTTAATGTAATCTGATTTTTATATTTACTGAATAATTTACCAACTAGTTCTAGTCGCGTTTAATTAATATTCAATTTAAAAAGTCAAAATCATTTGGGTCTCTGCCAAAATAAAATGGTGCGTCCATGCTACGCGAAGCGAGCACGAGCCGAGTCTCGAACGAATAGGATTCGTTCGTTGTTCGCGTAGCGTGGTCGGACTTGCGAGCCTCGAACGAGCATTCGTCTCGCGCTCGACTGCGCTCCGCCCGATTGTCAGTTTTTTCACGAACACAGGAATTCGCATCGCGCTCGTTGAAGGATCGTTGTAGGCTCGTTGTACGTCCACACTTGACATCGCGAGCAACGAACGAACCCCGTTCGTTCGTGGCTCGGCTCGTGCTCGGTTCGCGTAGCATGGACGCAACATAAGATAAAGAAGCGATAAAGGTAGTAAACCTATAAGTATGCCTAATCATCGTTCGTAAAGGAAACAAGTAACACGTAATTCTACAAATAGGATTCGTCCAAGACCGTGAGCGAGGTCACCTAAATCGCGACCAAATAATTATCTATTCTTAATGCGGCGGCTCAAGGGTACAGCGGAGAGCGGTTTGGGAAAATTCCTCTTATTTTTTTTTTTATTATTCTACTAGTATAAAAAACAGAATTATCTCTTTATTCACACATTTATTACTTAGCCAAAGAGTGAGCTTTAATAAACTAATCAACTATGGAGTGCGTATATTTGATTGTTTAAATAACCAATGTCCGCGGCTCCAACCATATAGTTATCTTTATCTCAGCCTGGTAATACTAAAACACATTATTCACAGAAGCGTGGATTTGTGTGCATGAACATGTCTGTCTGTATGTCTTGAGTCTGGGAATAATTACAAAAATAAGTTTGTAAATACATACATAATAACGAATTTACAAACAAAAAGTAGTAAATGCATTGGCGTAAATAAGGGGGACCGGCTACCGTGCCTACTCCAGAATGGTCTGGTGCCTACCCCGGAATGTTTGGCTACCAACCCAAAAATCGATGGCCAAAATATGATGGAACACCTCAAGTTGAAATAACTTTCGCGTACATTGCATCGGAGCAAGGCCCCCCTGGACAATATCCTAGATACGCCAATGAGTACTTATGTAGTATATCAGTTATCTGGTTTCCTTAGTAGCTTTGCTTAGTTTGGCATCAGATAACATGATGTAAAGAATATCTCAGAATATTTATTTATTTCTTAATTTACATATCGTAACAACTTTCTCTATGAACCACTTAGGAAACTGTGAAAACAGTATCATAATCTGTGCAGTGGAGCATTTAATTTTATGTAACATTTTTTTTCCAATCCCCTTTTTAACCCCCTTAGGGGAAGAAAAAAATAACTTTGGTACAAAAATTTTAATTTTCTAGACCCTGCAATTGGAGATATGCGATATGCGTGCATCTGTCAATCAATCAGTTTCATCTTTTTTTATACAGATAAAGCTATCACTAATTATCAGTGAGTACTGATTATAACTTATAACTTGGACGGTGTATTTGTTTGTACACAACGATTTGTTATTCGAGTGTAATGGCGCCAATTAAGTAATTATGTATTGTTACTTGCTGCGGTTTTTCATTGTGGTACGACGTTGGTAAAATCACTGTGACTCCCCATTCTGTTATTTCCTTATCTGGAACATGAGACACGTTTTAGTGTCACTTCCCTTTGCATACCTACTGGATTTACGTGTATTGGTTCAGTGAACCAAGAGTATTTTGAAATCAATCGTATCAAGTTACAGAATATGATGATCTACGCTTTTTTTTTTATACAACTAAGTCGGTAAACAAGCATACGGCCCGCCTGATGGTAAGAAGTTACCGTAGCCATATGAACGCTTGCAACACAAGAAGCATCGCTCACGCGTTACCGACCTTTCCCCCCTCCCCAATGAGCTCTGGCAACCTTACTCACGAGCAGGAGCCAGGAACACAACATAAAGTTATTTGGCTGCGGTATTCTGTAAGGTGGAGGTACTTCCCCAGTCGAGCTGCTCTTTGAGCGAATAAACGCTATGCTCTACCTCTCTTATGTCACAGTTTTACTATGCATAGATTGTAATACTGTGCTTATGTTCTCAGCTGCTCCTATTTTTCCTAAACCCTGACTGCAGCTCAGGTAAGATGATGGACCATAAAGTGTTGATTATACTGTGTGGATATTTCGAGATGGCATATTTACGAAACCTATGTTGGGTTAGTCATGCTGAATAACTTTTACAATGGGACCAATCAATACCTATATCAGGATCTTTGAGATTATCTTCTATTAGTTTCTTGCCGGAATCTTCTCAGTTTTGTTTTTTTTTTTTTATACCACTTAGGTGGCTAACAAGCATACGGCCTGCCTGATGGTAAGCGGTTACCGTAGCCTATGGACGCTTGCAACACCAGGGGTATCACGCGCGCGTTGCCGACCCTGCAGAAATCTCTTCACACCCCTTTTGTAAGTTAGTCAGTTTAGGTAAGTGTATTCCGAACCGGTGGTCAATTCAACTGTATGTACCAATTTAACGTTCATAAGTGCCTTACCGGGGCCTACACTGAATAAATGACTTTTTGATTTGATTTTGATTGGTTTGATCAGGGATGTCAGATACTTTTTTTACTTTTGATTTTAGATTTTTCCAAAAAATCTTTGTTTTTTTTTTCATATTACTATTGATGTCTAGTCTAAAATAACATTTTCGTAAAAGAGCGAAATGTTTGTTATTTATCGAATCCTTATAATTACTGCATTATGTGTAGCTAATTTAGTACCTACTCCGGAATCTGCAACGCTGCATCCCGCAACTTCATGATAAATTTAATAATATCTGTTATCCATGAGATAATACTTTACTTACTACTCAAGGTAAAACTGTCAGTTTGGTCGTAATCCTTATCGACAGGTTGTTGTTAATCTGTTGTGTTTGTAATTTTTACAAGACTGCCCAAAAAATAAGTGTAATGTTTAAAAAAGTTAATGTATGAGAGTTTCTTTATTCCACCAAAATGTTTAAATGCCTGAAGAGATTTATATGATGCTACCGACCGTTTGAATCCTAATGTTGCGTCCATGCTACGCCAACCGAGCACGAGCTGAGCTACGAACGAACAGAATTCGCTCGTTGCTCGCGATTTCAAGTACGAGCGCGATGCGAATACCTGTCTTCGTGAAAAAACTGATAATCGATCGACTAAAAACGAGTCGACGTAGTTCGAGGCTCGCAAGTCCGTCCACGCTACTCGAACAACGTTCGTGGCATCGTGGCTCAGCTCGTGCTCGCTTCACGTAGCATTGACGCTGTGGACGCACGTTACATCATCTCGAGTGAGACTAGCTATAATTTTTATTAAGTTTTTTGGCGATTAAATTTATTCTTCGTATTTAATTTAGTTGCGTGTAGGCTTTAAAGTAAACTTCTTGCGGCATTTATAGTTATGAATAATTTCAACACACCGATCCGCATAAATGAATAATCTTATTTGTTAATATGATACGTAATTAATACGAATCAATCATATTATTGGAATTCCCAGAGTAACTTAAATGATTCCAAATCCTTCATTAAAATAATGCAACACATCATCATCATCAGCCTATAATGTCCCACTGCTGAGAACAGGCCTCCTTTCACAAATGAGGGTGACAGGGACTGGGCGATACTCCACCACGCGTGCCCACTGCGGATTGATGGAGATGCAACACATAACTAACTAATAATATTATGTGCGCATATCTGTATGTATGTTATTACATTGTTTTTGAAAGTGTCAGGATAGTATGGTGTGTATGAGATTGACATAAGGATACGCTAGATCCTAGCGTAACCAAATGTCAAACTCATACATTTTGTAGCGTTTCTATTCGCGCAAACGCAACGAAATGTACTTTGTCTATGGGTACAGGACGCCTAATGCCGAGGCGAAGCCGTGCTGTTTTAGTGAGCGGTGACCCTAAGAAAAAGGTTCAATGCTTATACGGTTTTTTTCAAGCATTTTTGTAAAGGATTCCTAAGGATTTTAAAAACTATCGTTCTTTTATAATCCGCCTTCGGAACTTCCCTATGAGTACATATAGGTATAATGATCAATGTATAATGCTAACGCCGCTTAAATAAAGTGTTTTCCTCATAGGAACGTCGTGTTATGTTTTAGTTAGGACTTCACGATGTTTCTAAGAGGAAAACACTTCGAATCTTATTACTTTTGCATATAAGAAAGAGGGTAGTCCCCAACGTTATAGCCTCTAGTCCATACATTGTACATTGACAGGTAATTGACAGGTAATAGGCGGTGACAGCGCCTATTACCTGTCAGTGGTAGTGACTTGGAAAAGATCGTGCCTCTTTTTACAGTGAAAGAAAATCCCGTGAGGTAACCATGAGCTCGGTGATTTAGGCTGCCAAACGTCCCGCGTGACGTGAGCCAAGACGCCTCAGTTCTTAGAAGAAGCATTCTGCGAAAGATAAGTGCGGGTAGCCAATTGTCCCGCTGACAGCTGCCTGACTACAGAGCGGAGCTTGGAAAAAACTATTAGAACTGCTCATAATTCACGTCGAGTTAATTTTGTTCAATTGTATTTGTGAAATTCCCAGAAGCTTCAGTAAATAACAACAATAGTTATCCTTTATTGTTATTCTAAACAATACCGTTAGCGGATCTCTGAGTTATCTATAGGATACCTGAGACCTAAATAGTTGCGGGGTATTTGCGATTAGGTGCGCGTGACTGGGGCCTAGTTCCGTCCTAGTTGCCTAGCTTGACACTCGGCGTTGCTTACAAGGACAATGTGTGTTACTAACGCGTTGACTTGCGACATTGTCCTTCTACTATAATAGTTTTTACCGCAGTATCGGTATAAATCACTTTATTACCAATATTATAAAGAGGTAAAGAACTGAAAGTAACTACTGAACATATTCTGAAAGATTTCACTAATCGGAAGCTATGGTCATCATTGCTGATGAATCCGCGTGGGACAGCTAGCGGACCGGTGGTAAATTCAACTGTATGTATGTAGTCTGGTCAGTCTTGTCACGAACACAGGTATTCGCATCGCGCTCGTTGTAGGCTCGTTAAGTACGTCCACGCTTGAAATCGCGAGCAGCGAACGAATCCTGTTCGTTCGAGGCTCGGCTCGTGCTCACTTCGCGTAGCATGGATGAACCATTAGGAATCTTAGAATCGTGGATTCGATTTCTACCTAGAACAAACTTTAACAATAATTATTGTTATTTAGAGACTAGTATAAATTAAGGTTAGATTTATCAGTCAAAAAAACGATGATCGATTGATGACCGGTTTCCATACTTTCCATAAACAGAAACGAATCGTTACGCTTCCCAATGGTAGGTTTTTTATGGCCAAACTGGGCACATAGATAATTTCGTAAGCTAATTTAGATGTCATAGCTACTTCCATATGGTAGGGTCTGCTATGCAAAGCTTTGAGGTCTTTCCTTCATTATAATAGAAGATATAACAGTCTTAATTTTAACCGATAACGGTCCGTAAATTATAGGAATCGGCCATAAGCCACGTGAAAAAAACTGGCTGGTTTTTAACTTTAAAGAATAAAAGCCATATACCTACATTTATTTACAGCGAGTTTATTCTAAATTTATCGAAAGTAATATAAGCGATTCAGAAATATATTTAGGCTAAAGCAGTTACGGTATATCTTTTACCACGAATATTGATGGAAAGATACTGTGGGGTTTCTCCGTATACTCGACGTAATAAAACTCCTTTCCAAAATAAAACAATGTGAACTGTATATGCAAAGGTTACAACCTCGTAATAATAATACAAATAAATAAGCTACATAGTTATAAATAGTACAAGTTGTGATACCTAATAGTGTGGAACGAATTCAATTCAAAATCATGTATTCCAATAGGCGCCTGGCGCAGACACTTATGAAAAGTCTGACTCTAATACCGGTTCGGAAGGTTGCATTTGCTGAGAAGAGCCGGCAATAAACTCAGCAATTACTCTTTTCAAAACAAGCTTAGATTCATTACATAACATTTAAATTCTAATCGCACTGACAACAATTGTGTGCCCCGGTGCGGCGGCAAAACTACAAGGTAGACTGAATAAGCAGACCAGCCCCCACAAGCAGCACCTGTTCACAAGTATGACGCGTGTGGCAGCCATCGCCCTCCTCGCCGTATTGGAGGGAAGTGAGCGACCCGTCACACGAGGCCCCGCAAGCAAAAGCCTTAAAGTGAGCATGACTTACTTAAGTCTGGCTTAGAAATAAAAAAATATAGTAAAGCGAATTCCCATACAACGGGATCCATCTAATATGTGGTGTTATCCACATATTCTGATGATTTACGTCGATACTGAGTAACAATTCGCCAATCAACCAATGATAGCAATCTGCCCCAATATCACCTGATACGGTTCATACGCCTTCGGCCACATCGTCGCTTGCCATGGTGATATTGTGGTCAAACACAGGAAAAAAAACTTGTATTGCCATCCTTATTACACTGTCATGACATCCCTTTTTGACTCACAACTACAAGTGAACAGTGTGCCAACCAAGATCACCACAATTCCACATGCAAAAAAACACCTTTTTCTGATCTAATCAACAAAGATATGGCCTCTATACAACATGCCACAATCTACATACAGGATACACAAAGACTACAGTTTGGCAAAAAAAAATCTACTATACTTATCGACTATTAGGCATTCCTACAGTACGCTAGACTTGAGCATCGAATGATACAAACAACGTGCCATTCATACAATTTCGGCACCCTAATATCTTCCCCTGCAACGATATAAAGCCCATACAATAACATTATTTATTATGGCTATTTTCTATTTTCACGGTAAAACTACAATTTGTGACAGCGAAAAGCAATATTTGTCTCTCAAACTGTGCAAACGGCTCTCGCAACGGTCACGCTTTTTTCTCTGGGCGACGAATCACTTCGACCCATCGGAGCGCGAGCCACTATCAGTACTTACGTTATCGATCTTATCAGTACCTAATAATCTGTCAAATGTTATCAAATTTAATTATTGTCAAACTAAGTACCAAACTAAAAAGGAAGCGCTCGTGGTGTAGCATGATAATAAGCCGCTCTTAATCGATCGGCAAGTTAAGCTACCACCGTCGTTGGTTGGTA
Organism: Achlya flavicornis; assembly: GCA_947623365.1. NCBI lineage: Eukaryota > Metazoa > Arthropoda > Insecta > Lepidoptera > Drepanidae > Achlya > Achlya flavicornis. The sequence continues at coordinate 17,756,909 of OX392471.1, read as the reverse complement.
ACTGGATGGGTGACCGCCTAGTGGTATTTCAAATCGAGCGTTTCCGTGCTTCGGAAGGCACGTAAAGCCGTTGTTCCCGAAAGCAAAGTGTTTAACTCAGGCGTAACTGGTGTAAGCTACAAATTTCACACTCAAACTATTGGCGCTCTCACTTCGTTTGAGTTCTCAAAATATCTCGCCTACCATTCGTGCTTTACATCTATTGGTTAATGGTCCTGATTCTCTTGTTTACAACTAAACTAATTTTAATCTCACTATGTCTCTTTCTAACAAAAGAACATAAGAAAAGGATGTAAGAAATTTAGTCCTGTCAAATTAGTCCAATGCTTGTTTTCAATATAAATTTAGTCGCCATCTATCGCGGTTACGCCTAAATATACGCAAAGTAAGACGGCAAAGATTAATTTGACAGCTTTAAATATGTTCTATCCTTTTTCTATTATGTTCGTAAGAAAGAGATGAGATGTGACTAAAATTAGTTTAGTGCGATTTACAACAGAATCGGCACCAATATCTACTATTACAAGTCGTTTATTAGGGTTCCGTAGCCAAATGGCGAAAAACGGAACCCTTATAGATTCGTCATGTCTGTCTGTCTGTCTGTCTGTCTGTCTGTCTGTCTGTCTGTCTGTCTGTCTGTCTGTCCGTGTATGTCACAGCCATTTATTTCCAAAACTATAAGAACTATAATGTTGAAACTTGGTAAGTAGATGTATTCTGTGAACCGCATTAAGATTTTTACACAAAAATAGAAAAAAAACAATAAATTTTGGGGGTTCCCCATACTTAGAACTGAAACTCAAATATTTTTTTTTCATCAAACCCATAAGTGTGGGGTGTCTATGGATAGGTCTTCAAAAATGATATTGAGGTTTCTCATATCATTTTTTTCTAAACTGAATAGTTTGCGCGAGAGACACTTCCAAAGTGGTAAAATGTGTGTCCCCCCCCCTGTAACTTCTAAAATAAGAGAATGATAAATCTATAAAAAATATATGATGTACATTACGGTGCAAACTTCCACTGAAAATTGGTTTGAACGAGATCTAGTAAGTAGTTTTTTTTTAATAGGTCATAAATTGAAATTAATATCAAATACTCAGGTCTATACTACCATTTACTTATATACCTACAGGTTTGTACGGAACCCTCGGTGCGCGAGTCTGACTCGCACTTGGCCGGTTTTTATATATATTGTTTCCACAACACAAGCACTGATTGTTTGGGATTAGATGCGCATGAAGAACCAATGTCCTGAATATTAATTTATGTAAATGGTTTCTATTTGGTATTTTATATTGACAGCTAGTTGACAGGCGACAGTTTTGTAATCGGTAATCGAGCCAGTGACAGGCGTATCTTTTGACATTTTATCAATACAATTTTATATTCGTTGTTTTTATTTTTAGTATTTTGTTAAGCCGACTTGTTCAACTTATTCCAGACTTACTTTGGCTGCCACATTAGTGAGATTCGAGGCATGCGACTATGGTATCCACATGGTATCCTTGGTAGTGGCTCAGCCGCAGCGACATTAATGGTCTATATTAGACGCTAAACATTTAACTAAAGCGCAGTGTCTCCCGCGCAGCCGAAGCTATCGACGCGGTTATTTAAAAAAAATAGTTTTTTCTATTTAAAATTTGGAACACAATGAGGGAATTTAATGGTAAGTGTTATTTTAAAAATAGAACATCTTTGGTATATTTTATCCAATTTTACGATTTATATTAAATATTTTCATGGGTTTATAATAATTAGTAAATATAACCTTGATACATTTCAACCAAAAAATATAATTATCCTTTAGCTGCGCGATAGTAAATTTCTTAGCTAATCTCTTTCTCTTGTGCCATTCTCTTTAAAAAGCGATTGATACCGCCAAGACTTGCTGCGCAGTACTAATCCATTTATTATTTTGTGAATTTTTAGGGTTGCGTAGTGAAACAATGAACCCTTTTAGTATTTTCTGTCTTTTCGTGACAGGCATTTTATTGGGCGATAATTCGTGATATAAAGCACTTTATTCTTTATTTAATATATCTTAGAATTAAGTGTTGCTTTGTGACGTCCATACCCCCCTGTATAGGGGAGCTATTAGCGCTTTTCAGTCTTACGATAATTAGTCGACCAATGTTGTGTTTAAAACTGTACCATCGCAACTTCTACGGAACACTGTAACGTGTGTTCCGACACGCACTAAGTTTGTCAAAATTCTTTTGACGTGTACTAAAAAAATCAAAGCGGAATATATTACTTATATTATATATTTTTATATAAACGTTTTTTTAACGATAAGGAAGTAGTGATGTAGGTACAATTAGATATATTATGTATATCGATACCTTACGAAGATAATTGATAATTCATCTTATATTATTGTTTCTAAGGATGCCCAAGAATTAAAAATCAAACAAATATTGTCTGGAAATAATTGTATTGGAATATTTCAATAATTCAATTAAGTTAATTGACATTGGTTCTCATGACACGTTGGCCTTGAGACTTGCAGTAGTGAAAAATTTAATACTGCGATGGGAAACTTGACTGAAAATGTAGATATACTGATATATACTAACACAAAAAAAATACTTTCATAAATACAAAAACAAAATCACCTCGCAAGGTTGGGTGTTATGTGTAGGACAGCCGAGCCGTGCCGATTTTTCTGATAGCAAACCGATACAAATAAGTATCGATTGACTTCTGTGCACTTCACTACACTTAGACGTCATTTTAGTATGATAACTACAATGGGTATGTGTGCTTACACGTTTTTGTAACAGGTAGGTAGGTAAGTAGGTATTCAAAGTCCATAAATTATTATATATTATTATTATTTAGTCATGTTCTAAAGCCATTACCATTGAGATTATAATACTACCCATACTTATGTAGTATTTTTTATAATGAGCTGTCGACTATAGAATAATGACAGAATGTCAATTATAACTAAAGCGGACATAAAAATTCCGTCACTAATACTAATACTAGTAACTTACACACTGAAAAACTAAATTTAAGGCAATTAGTAGGTAATTACGTTTAGAAACTTGTAGTAGTAAAGTTAAAGGTGGAAATGCGAACTTTTTTGCATTGTGGAGTTGACATTTGTATTTGAGTCATTTACATAGTATTAAAAAAAAGAAAAACTGTTTCATATTGTGTTTGTTTATGTAGAGGTACATACAAATGTAAAAGTTTGGATATTTGGATGTTTGTGGTTCAATAACATACAAACGGCTGAGCAAATTCGGATTAAATTTGGCACACAGATAGAATATGTAATGGATTAACACAGATACCCAGAAAAGATTAGACCCCTGGAGAACGCGAGTGAAACCGCGGGGTGCGAAGGGAACTAGAATAAACAAACTCCATAAAGTAATTGGAAATGGTTATGGTCACACAAATTAATTTTGTTCTACGATTTTATGAAAGGGAAGAAAATGTATGTGTTATCACGTTAATCATAAAGTCGTAGAAAAAATTAAAACAATGAATATCACACAAGTCGTGTGACCGTACCCTTTGAAGTACCCTTCACTGTGCCTTCACTCAATTCCGTCTTTACCATAAGGGCACACAGGTCCCAGGTCCAGGGCCCTCTTATCACGGGGCCCCCGAAAAGTATATTCCCTTACACTATATAGTAAGAATAACCATCAAAATTTCTGAATTAAAATGTTAATCGAACACCAGATCAGTTTTTAATTTTAACCATGTAAAAATATACAACCATAGCAGAAAAATGTTTGTGTGCCCAAGGGCCCCGCCATGGTTTATGACCTGCCTTCACTACTTCCCTTTTAGTATTGTTTTATTTATTTAATTAAACTCTTCCGTCATTGTCTCATGTACTTTTTAGGGTTCCGTACCCGAAAACGGGACCCTATTACTAAGACTCCGCTGTCCGTCCATCCGTATGTCTGTCAGTGGGCTGTGTCTCATGAACGGTAATAGTTAGACAGCTGACATTTTCAGAGAATATGTATATATACTGCCACTATAGCAACAAATAATAAAAATGAAATAATATAAAATATTTAAGGGGGCGCCCATACAACAAACGTATTTTTTTGGTATTTTGTTTTCATAGTACGATGAGTTAGTTAATATTGTACGGAACCCTCCGTCTGCGAGTCCGACTCGCCTTGGCCGGTTTTTATTTGTTATGATTTGACAGTAAAGATCACGAATATACGTAGCTATTGAATTGTGTATTAAATATTGTCGATTATTATTAATAACTATGCATAATCTTGGCCAGTGACGAATCTTGAGAGCATTAAGACACTCAAAAGAAATCTAACAAAAACATGTACACGGATATGCATAAACTGATACTGAAGTCATCGAAAAAGAAAACGATTTCATACATATTGGTAAAACTTTCTATATAGTTTTTCTCACATTAACTGCGTTCTTGCTTCTTTTGACCTACCTGATTATCTTTTGAGCAGTATTACCCTATGTTAATGTCACAATAATTCAACACCATTTTGTGCTCGGTTTTTTTTTTTTTTTTTTACTGTGTATAGGCCTGTGTTTGACCACAATCTCACTATGGTAAGTGATGATGTGGTCGAAGGTGGTAAGCACACAAAGCCTAGAAGGAACTGGCTCTCAAGTGCAGCTGACGGAACACACCGATAGGTGCTTGGCGACAGATTTTCAACTTGAGGGTGGTAGCCAGCCAGACGGGTACTACAAAGTACCCTACCACCGTGCTATGGTTTCCTCACGATGTTTTCCTTCACCGAAAGCTCAAGCTCATTGTAGGATTCGAACCCGGGACCTTCGTCTCGGTATCCGACGTGACTACCACTGAGCTATCATCGCCTTAAAGATATTTTACTAGTATAGTATTATTAACAAAACACCTTCACACATATTAAATAACTTCTTCACATAAATTCAGCTTACTGACGCGCCACTCAATATCTGTCACCGAAAATGCAAAAAAAATGTTTAATCGTTCATGTAAATGGCGTTTCATAATTTATCAATGTATAATTTTATAAATAAGCATTTTTAATATAATCCAATGGGTTGTTAGTCCTTACAGATATGTTGATTCATGTTTATGTATTCACATTTTTTTTTTAAATATTTTAATGTGACGCATATTCATAGATACATAACCTACCTCACATATTTACAGATACTTATAACTTGACCTCAAAATTAAGGCAAGGTTATACTCGTGGGTAAATCGATCTTCAATAATAACTCAAGATACATTATGTCTAATCTACATAAAATTGAGGTTAACTGAGGATTATTATAACTCACTTCTCGTAGAGCCTTTAGTAAAAAAATCGTAGGTGCTATTAGCTATATAAATAAATATTAATCATTCTGTCTGACCTGGGATTTACCATAATAGTTAATAGATGCTTCTATCCCTTCTTTCTATCATCTTAGCATTTACTTCTGTACTTATATCGTCCCCCTTTCATCCACTGCATGTCCAGCTTCTTTCATTCCATAATGTAACTCTTTTTGTGACATGACTTTCTACCCACCTCATGACATGTCCGTACATACCACGACAAACAGTTCCCTTTCAACTTTTCTCTCGAGTGCTACTCATTTTAGAGACCGTCCTTAAACCATCTATTATTGTCACTACACTGCACATATACATCTCAAAATTTTCTTTTCGGCTGCGATTGTCTATAATACCATAGAGGAAAGAATCTATTCGTCCATGATAATACTTATTACTACCTAACACAACATTAATACATCCAAAGAATATTTTAACAAATAATTTTTTGAGAATAATCTTCTTGGATTAGTGGGAGTTATCCCTGGAAATTAGTATCGTATTTAATTCAAATGTTTAAATTTGTTTACATTTTATAACTGTTTACCTATCGCCATTTGATCCATCTTAGGCCAAAAGCCAGTTTACTTCTAGGCTAATAAGATATACATATTTTTCAAAAAGTTATTTTTCTCCAAACGCATCGAAAATTAAACATGTTTAGAAAGCTGATCACACCTCGAGAGATGATATAATTGAACCTGTTTAATACTGCAGGCCTTCCGCATATGTTTGATGGCCATCGATCGTAATTTTCATACAACCCAATGTCGGCCAACCACGGTCTTCATCGTACTGCTTCATTGGGTGAAATTCATACGGTAGCCCCGCTGCCTGTTTGAATCTAACATTATGAAGACTTTTTGAAGGTTAATACCACAGTAGATATATCTATCAGTACTAGCTCTTCATACAAACGGCCGGAACGCGAGTCATACCTACGCGCCACGATTTCGGTTCGCTTTCGGTTGGCAAACAGTCGCGAATGCGCTGCAGTGACGAACGAACGGTGTGATGGGTTTGTAAGCAGTAAGCGTGCGATTTATGACAAATATTCATTGAAATAATTAAAATAATTACAAGTAAGTACAATTACTTAATATGACAAAGAGAAATTATAGTAGACTATATTGTGCTTTTTTGGTTGCTTGACTTCGTCAATAACATAATACCTACCTGAATTCATAAATAAATAAGTGGATGGCTGGCTTGGGTGAAAAAAGTGACTACCTACGGTCAGGTTAAAAAAAAGTAGTAGTTCCTAGGCTAGGCTTTCTACTTACTACTTATGTATGTACTTAGCTATTTACATATATTTATTGAATTAGACGAAATATTATTATAAAATGATTGTGAGAGTAATAAATGGTAGGTACCTGTACCTAGTAAGATTTACATAATAATTTACTTTTTAAGTAAGATTTTGCAGTAGGTAGTTAGAGGTTTTGATTGCTGTAGGTAACGCACACGCGATGTAATGGTTGATATTAAGTAACGTTTGCAACGGTTCGACATCGGATGGGTGACCAAAAAAATTGTTATTTCGATTTAGAGTATAGAGTATTCGAGTATCTCCGTGCTGTAGGTAATGGGGTCATAAAAAATATATATTACTCGTCTGTTTCTTACATTTTATTGAACACTTCCTATTTCATTCACAAAAAAAACACATTTTATCAAATAAAAAATATGATTAAAATCACAAAACTAGACAAGTAGGTAGATGAAATTAAAATACTATAGGTGGGCAGCCCTTTCGCGTGTTCACGTACCGTGCTGCTGTAGGCAATTATAATCAAGAAAAGGGTCGAGTCACTTTACTGTTTGATATATCTACTGTGTTAATACCAAGAACCTGACGGCGGTATTCGGTGGCACTGGGTTCACGTGCAAACAATCATAAACTTACCTACAAAGAATAAGATATAGGAGTTGTAATGTACCCCACTAAGTAAATAAATGAATGTTTGTGTTGTTTATATCTTTTTGCGAGTTATTATGCTATAAAAGTTTTATTAATTTATGCTGTCTTGTAGTAATTTTATTACCAGCCCATAATATTACTTTACTAAGCGAGGGTTCTGTGGTTTTGCATTTATACCATAAGAATAGAATGCAGTTCTATAAATTTGTAAACAATTATAAGTGATAATAAGTACATGAAAATAGTAGATACGACTATCAGGATCAATTGTCACAGACACAAAGTCACTGTAATTAGAAATCATCAGATCTTAAATAATAAGGTATGTAGAGATCGTAACAATATATTATAGTACTATTAAAAAGAAAACAGCGACATTAGTAGCCCCCCTCGACAAGATGGCTGTCGACAATCATCATATATGATGTAATCATGTATAGGATTGACATAAGAGGCTGGCCTCTCTTGAGGTAGAGCGTAGCGATAATTCTCTCAAAGAGCAGCTAAACTGGGAAAGTACCTCTACGATACAGAGAGACCCTCTGATCATCGTTGTCAATCAATCAGCCAATAGAATAGCACAAACTTTACGTCTCGTCACAGCGGCGGCGTAATACCAAAATGTTATGTGGGCAAGATTCATTTTGCGGGGCCCTCTGCCAGCGCAAGGAGACGGATTGTATAAAATGAAAAAAAAAATATTACACTTGACATTAGGTAAGAAATTTATTTTCGTGCAAAGACAACTCCAAAAAATAAAGATAATGCAAACTCACAGATTACAGAATAAGTAATCTTTCTGTAATCTGTGCGCAAACTAATGTTGCTAAACTGAATAAAAAAATACTTATTAAATTAATAAAAAAAATGCGTTTTTTTTTTTGCATACATTTTTTTTGCCGCGTTCGCGTCTTTTTCACCACGTCGCCCACGCCTTACGCCGCCACTGTCTCGTCAGTTTTGCTGCAATTCTATTGGTTAATATGTGACAACGATGATCGGACTACCATGTACTTATCGTTTTTCGTACTAGGCCCTCAGAATACCGCAACTTTATGTTGTGTTCCTGAAGAGAGTAAGGTCGCCAGCGCTCATTGGGGAGGGGGAAGTGTCGGTAACGTGTGCGTGATGCCGATCCGCAGTGGGTACGCGTGATGGAGTATCTGCCATATAATAATAATAAAAGGGAATACCCTTTCACCCTGATTTGTGAAAGGAGGCCTGTGCTGCGCAGTGAGACATTATAGGCTGATGATGATGATGATATCGGGAATCAATCAATAAATAAATCCATCAATCACAGATTTTAGAACAAAAGCCATCAATATATTGTACCTATAATTTTTATTTAATAGGTCCCAATTATAGAGATGAGATCCCAATAATATCAAATTCAGACCCCCCCCCCCCCTAACTGACCAATAATAATTAACAAGGCAGACAATTATATTTCGTTTTCCGTATCTATAGAGTTTCAAATAATTAGTTATAATTACTTTGATCTATAGATAGCCGTTTTACAACAAAAACTTAATGGTTGACTGTATCTAAACGGAGCAGATTCATTATGTTATTTATACAATACAATTACACACCTCGTCTAACATAAATATTATGAAAATACTTGTAACTGTTACCAATGGTTCTGAAGATTGTATTTCGTATTGTCTCAGGAAGTGTCGCTTGCGAGTCACCGTCGGAGAGACGACAAACAGTGCCGGTCCTCTACGCCAGAGGATCACATTATGAAGTGGGGCATGATGTGGTACGTACTACATTGCATACCTTCGATTGACATACATAATTAATAGCTCATTCTTATGGTGCGTCCATGCTACGCGAAACGAGCACGAGCCGAGCCTCGAACGAACAGGATTCGTTCGATGCTCGCGATTTCAAGCGCGGACGTACATTGAGCCTACATCGAGTGCGATGCATGCGAATCCCTGTGTTCGTGAAAAAACTGACAATCGGACGGAGCGCAGTCGAGCACGCTACGAATGCTCGTTCGAGCCTCGCAAGCCCGTACACGCTACGCGAATCGTGCTCGCATTGTGCTCGTTCGTGGCTCGGCTCGTGCTCGGTTCGCCAAGCATGGATGCACCTATACATATAAAGCGTCTGTCGGGATATGCCAAAAATTGTATAAAATAATCCTTCGATGAGGAAACATTTTAGAAACAGGCATGCAGTAATAGGCGAATCAAATGTCTGAAAAACGGGTTTGATAAAATACCACAGTGTCACGACTTTTTCCAGACTCATATAATCTAGGGACTTTCAAGGCCAGAGTGAATAGATTTCTATTAGGTAGGCGTGCTTTAAAGCTTGTCAAAGTCAATAATAGGCGGTGACCCGCCTATTATTGACTTTGACAAGCTTTAAAGCCGTGTCTAAAGTCAGTGGACAAATATTTATAAAAAAGTTATTTTGATAATCAAGTTAAACGTATTAAAGTTTTTCAAAATACCACCTTCCAGGGCCGAGTATTTTCATCAATAATTAAGGACTTCATAGCGACCTCCGATGGCCTCAGAGACCTGGAAAGGGAGTACAAGACGCCAGCAGGGAAGAATGTTTACGACAAGACACTGGACAGCATGAAGCGGCGGTACCCTTACTATGTGAAAGAGATTCAGGGAGTTGCTGACGGGGCTCACGTGCCTTTCTATCAGGTAAAAAGATTTCTTCAAGTCAAAAAACTCATGTAATCATATCAGGCTGTTAAAAATATACTCTCCCACTGGTTTGTAGTAGAGTGTCAGACAGTCTGTATATTTATTCTAGATTCTACACTACGATACACTGCGATTTATGAAGATGAACTTACACCCCATGCACACATCGCACGTCTCACCATCGACGGGGAGTCACACATTGGAATCAAAATGGTATTGCACTGTGCGGTTTCAAAGGAACTTCCTACCACGAACGATCAGGTTGAGAAATGAGTTCTCCACAGTTGATTTCCCAAGAGAGTACAGCATAAGATTCTTGAAGAAGTACACCCTTCTAAGATAAGAGATTTTTGCAAGGATGGCATAGCGCGAGTGATTCCCCAGATTTTACAAGTCTATAGTTAACCGCTTACCATAGGGCGGGGCGTCGAAAAAACTGTGCTAGTTAGAAATATCGTTCTGTCTCGTTTTATACCACTTAGGTAGCAAACAAGCATACGGCCCGCCTGATGGTTAACGTAGCCTATGGACGCCCGCAACACCAGGGGTATCACGCGCGCGTTGCCGACCCTGCAGAAATCTCTTCACACCCCTTTTGAAGAACCCCATGCTGTACTCCATTTAGCTCATTCCACAGTCTGAGCGTCCGCGGAAGGAAGCTCCTTTGAGCCCGTACAGTACGAAACAATTCTGGTTTCAATGTGTGAGGATGGACTCATGTAATATTTACATGATCAGATTTTAGGCTTTGCGAACTTCGGAGATAATAAGTGTATTTGTTTTGACATTATTCATCGTAATTCAAAAACTATCCAACATAAAAGAAAATACGCACCTATTTTGGAATATAAAAACGAAAGCCTTTCATTTGATACCCCATTTAGACTTATAACCCCATTTTGAAGTTTCGGACCCCATTTCGACCCCTTTTGCATAGAAACTAAAAATATTTATGTTTCATTTGCAATAAGATTGGGTAAGCAATATTTCTAACTACATATTCCAAATTTCAAGGTGCGGAATGGCACCAATAAGGGTTCCTATTTTATCTTATGGTTCGGAACCCTCAAAACTTATAAGTGCTCCTATGTGTTCCAGCTGTTCCTTCTCCAACTGGACGACATCATGGCGACTATCAATGAGAACCACGTGTCTCGCAACGACACAGGTGGATGCAGCTCCATCGGGATCACACGACCTGGAATTGTTAGTTACCGCCACTTTGACATACTTTACCATCATTGACGTTTACTGTTCACTGCTCCCTCATTAATATCCAACTTTGAGTCCAAAGTCATTCCCACGATATTAGGAGTACCTCTGGACTATCTTTGCCACAAAATAGCTTACGGCGTTTTACCTCTATGTTTATTTATATTTTCAGAGTATACTTGGACACACGGAAGATGCTTTCGCAGTGACCCTGAACCATTTCTACATCGTGTCTGCTCACATTATACCGACAGCCGAGGACGAGGAGGCTGGGGTAATGGAAACAAAAAAAAATTATCTTTTTTTTTTTTTTTTACTTTGTATAGGCCTGTGTTTGACCACAATCTCACTATGGTAAGTGATGATGTGGTCGAAGGTGGTAAGCACACAAATCCTAGAAGGAACTGGCTCTCAAGTGCAGCTGACGGAACACACCGATAGGTGCTTGGCGACAGATTTTCAACTTGAGGGTGGTAGCCAGCCAGACGGGTACTAGAAAGTACCCTACCACCGTGCTATGGTTTCCTCACGATGTTTTCCTTCACCGAAAGCTCAAGCTCATTGTAGGATTCGAACCCGGGACCTTCGTCTCGGTATCTGACGTCACTACCTCTGAGCTATCATCGCCTTATCTCTAGGAGGGGTAGCATCCCCCCCTCCCTTCTGGCGAAGCCCATGTATATAACGTATTTTTCAACACACTTGCTCGTAAAGTAACATGTATTGCACCCTTTTTTAATTATCTTAATGCAGCTTAGTACGCATTAGTGCTTTTTACTTTACATTACCGCACAGTTCTATGATAAGTATAATCCTAAGTCTGTTTTTACCTCGCAAGTGTGTTGAAAAACGTCGTATGACACGCGTGTGCAACTCTCGGCTCTCTAATCTTAATACCGCTTCCTCTGTAATTACCAACTTTACACACATGTATCATAATGTACTATTAAACACAGTAACAGCTGCTTTTAGTGATTATGTCTATGATGTCCTCTAGTGGTAAGTGGAAAGCTCGCAATGATATACGAGAATCAACCAAACCTTCGTGAATAAGTATAGCTTTGGTTGCTGATGATTCATTTCTAGACACATGTTCTAAATTTTATCGGTCTGTCTCTTAGTAGTGATTTTTGGGCTTTATAGTTTAAGCCTTCGACCACATCATCACTTACCATAGTGAGATTATGGACAAACACATACCTATACACAGTAAAAAAAAAAAAAAAAAAAAAAAAAAAACAGAATGCTGTATCTAATGCTGAATGTATTGAACAGGCAGTGGAAGAACGCTTTGCATCGCTGTGCTACGCGGGTCAGATGCCGGGCTACACTATGGGGTACAACGAGAATGGTCTGGTCTTCTCCATCAACACCCTCAGCCCACTGAATCTGAAGCCTGGTGGTACACGTGAGTAACTCTTTCTTCTTGTAATTACTTTTATCTGACGTGCAGCGATCTTAGTAGCCTACACACAAGTTTCTAGGCTCTCCTTTCCGCACTATGTGTATCTCTTTTTGCCACATTGCCAAAATGAGAGAGTAGTATTAAGATTACCCTAATTTAGTCCTAGAATTCAGAATCTTCTCAACGGGTTGAAGTTTGAAGACAACGAATAAATAACAGGTCTTCGTAACACCATTTTCTAGCAACATTATAATTTTTCAGCTCGAACCTTCATTACCCGAGCCCTACTAACCTCCAAGAGATTCACTGAAGCGGAACAGATCCTCCGCGACGAGGGTCTGGGTATCGGCAATGGGTTCTCAGTGAACATGATCTGGACTGATGAGAAGGGAGACCGGCAGCTTTATAACGTGGAAGTGGCACCCGACATGAGGAGTTCCACGTCACTTCTAAATATACACAAGTTCGACAATGAGCCACTTATACATTGTAATATGTAAGTACCTATGTTCTTACCTGCAGAGGAGCGGAGGGTGAACTGAGAGTGATTCAATCTAAAGATATAATGACACAATGATGATTTCCGAAGCACTTGCCTATGTTCTGAGTACCACATGCATAACACTCCAAAGCTTTGCTTTTAGTTGGCCGTGGGGAACTCTCCATAAGATAACCCGTACCGGGGGAAGCAGCCTTGTTATGTCTTTTTGATGGTTTTAGCTGAGAGTTGCATAGCCAATGCCCAGTGGACGCCAATTATCTGTTCTGCTTGTAATATTAAATTGTTTACATTCTAACAGATACAAAAGACTGAACGTAACAGAGGTGACCGGTGGCATCGTGGACAGCAGCAACACTCGCCTGAAGGCAATCTACTCATACCCGGCGCCCAAGAACCGAGAAGATATCCAGAACATTCTCTCTGACACCAGCGCCGAAGTATACCGAGTGTTCGAGACCCAGAAAGACGCTATCATCAAGACTATTGCTGCCGGTAAGAACTTTGATGCCTTAACTGCTGGAAGACGAGGTTTTCTTAAACTTTTGTGGTGAATCTGATCTTTTTAATCCTTGGTACAGATGGAAATCCTAACAGCCTTCTAGAACAAGTATCCAATTCCTATTCGTTTTGAGATTCATTAGCCTGAATTGAATCGTTGACATACGATCTGCATATTTAGATCAATAGATGCAGTACCCATATCATGGCGTTACAGAATACCGCAGCCAAATAAGTCCATATGGATACGGTAACCGCTTACCATCAGGCGGGCCGAATTCGTATAAAAAAAGAAAAAAGATTAGGAGAAAGTTGAATCGTGTATGGTTGGCCTCCAGGCAGTCAAGAAACCCAAGTCTGACCGTTTAGTTTCGAATTAAATTTGCTTACCCAGAACTTGATGTTTCAGGTATCTTCGACCTGCAGAAGATGACTTGGAACATTTTCATCGAAAAACCGAACTCCTCAGAACCCGTCGCCATTTTACCTATAAGATTCTCAAAGCTAGACAACAATTCTATTTAATTTATCACTTGAAGAATTAGCTCTAATCTTTTAATTATAATGATAAATATACATAGTTCTTAGGTTCTATTTAGTAAAATATTTTTTGTTTTAATATTTATAAATGCGTGAGCGGTAGAGAAATATATTGAATTATATACTTAACTATATTAGTTTTGTGTGAAATAGGATTCGAAAATTATGTAGAACTTTTCAAATAAAATATCGTTACTAGTTACCAAATGTGTTTTATACTCAAAACTACCTATTGCATCAGAGTAAATAAATAATACGAACAAATGGAAGCCATAGATTTTTCTTGATACAATTAAAAGACGACATATTGTTAAATGTTTTATTTATTAAAATTACATACTACTTACATTAAAATTTCTGGGATTATTTATAAAGCACTGATTTTTTTAAAAATGTTATTACTTTTAATATAATCCAATTTCTTACAACGACTATACAGTTGGAATTTCAATATATTAACATTAAATCAAAACCAAATTACACTAGAGTTTACACAAAGTAGGATATTCGGAAAAGTTTTTGAATTCACAGGGCAATTCTTAAACGATAAATATAAATATAATTCTATAGCAAAGTATATGTAAAAAATATTTTATATAACAGGCATAGGATTACAAGCGAAAGTATTGAAATTTTAGTACCTTACAAATTACAAAAGCTTGTCTGCAGACTACAGGCCATTGAATGAATGAATAGGAATGAATGATGTTTAATTAAACTATAGCATTATTAAAACGAAACTTAAACTTACGCAAAGATGACAAATTGATAGATTGAACTTGATACTTTTAATGTACAGTCAATAGATTCTTGAAGAAAATAGAAACGTCCAATAACCAATTAAATAATTCTTTAAAGTCATTAATACATTATTCTAATTGGTATTTTTTGCAGTATTATATAGGTCTCGCATCTATTGCTTATTTTGTTTAACACTACAGAGTGGAAAGAGACGGGAATATTTATTCACACACAAAGATATTTCTAGGATGTATTTTTACTTTTAAACAACGGTCAGCACGATCGATGTACATTAAATTGCTCTATTGTTTACTCTTGTGCTCATTGACGTACATATATGAATGTGAATTCCATGTTGTAAAACAGAAGTATGTTATACTCTTTCTTATATTCCCAAACATTACTAATGTTATATGGCTATTACGAGTTTTTTATGTTACAATTCTTTTTCGTTACAATTCATTTTTAGAACTATGAATGCAGTAGAAACGGTATGTATGGAATGGACGCTAAAGGTGGACGCACACTTATCAGAGCCGAACGCGGCGAACGAATCGAAGTCAAGGAGGGTGCGAGCATATCCGCACCGAAAGAATCGACCGCGCCGAAGAAATAATTTATATTTCCTTTACGCCTGTCGCACAATATTTATAAACAACTCGCGTGTTGCTACGCAACTGATAGAATGCGAAGCGACCGCATAAGTCGCGCCGAATCTGATCATCCGAATTCGTCTAGGATTTCTGGGGTTCTTCCAGATTCGGACGATTCGACGCGGGCAAATGTGCGAGCTTTCATAAGATTTCATATACAGAATTCTAAAATTCGTTTCGTTCGATGCGTTCGGCTCGGATAAGTGTGCGTTCACCTTTAGAGTGCCCATATAACTTTTCTATGTTTTATATGAGCTTTGTCAATCAATGTGCCTGATGGGTGCAGTGCGTTAAGCCAGTAGGTGAGTAGTAAAAGCGCACAAGGGAGAAATGGTCTCAAAGAAAATGTAGGCTATAGCTTATAAACTTTTATTATAGCCATTCAACACAAGTACGTTGTTTGTGTGGTGTATCGAAAGAGTTTCGTATATTATCCGCATCCGCAACCCCCCATTGGTGGGGGCGAGGGTCCAGAACCTGACGGGCCGAAGCCTCCGAACTTCTTCGACGGAGGTTTTGGTGGACTGTAAAAACAAAAGATTATTTTCAACCCACACATAAATAAAAGCATAATATAAAAGTACATAAGACACAGTTCAGCTCACACAATAGGTATATGTGCTGGGTAAAAAATATATAATACTAGCTGCCCGGCGCGACTTCGTTCGCGTAATACCCTACCCTACATTTAAACCTTCCCCGGACTTCCACGAATATTTATAACCCAAAATTAGCCAAATCGGTCCAGCCGTTCTCGAGTTTTAGCGAGACTAACGAACAGCAATTCATTTTTATATATATAGACTACACGTGTTTTTTTGCTTTATAAAATCAATAAAAAATTACGAAGATAAAGCGCGTCAAAGTTCGGTTGTGACGTCGACGCTCGTGACGTCACTTGTTTGTGAAAGTGTACCACGGCGTCAGGCGGAACTTCAAAATATCATATCTTCGTCATTATTTTTTTGATTGACAAAAGAAAAAATACTTGTAGAATATTTTTTGATAACCTAACTGACGGACTTATTAGAATTTTTCAGTACACTAGCCTATTGGTAAAGGTCTGCAACAGATTTTCAACTTGAGGGCGGTAGCCAGGCAGATGGGTACTACCAAGTACCCTTCCATGGTTCGGTATGGTTCCTTCACCAAAAGCAAATCCATTCTATCGTACTACTGTGGGCCTACCACAAGCTCTTAATACAATATTATTAACACCTTATTTGTCTTTGTCCTTCTTTGTCATCCGGCGTCAAAACAAGACAAAAGACAAATAAGATTATAACAATATTGTTTGTGGTAGGCCCCCTGTGCTATTATCGCTTCAAAAGTATAGCTTCTACACCAACAAACAATTCTACAAACAAAATTTTTGAAAGAACTATAAAAATTCTCTAGTGTCTTCTAAACCTCAACCTGAAGTTTTAGGGCACGAGCCCCGGCTAACTCGTTCTGATTAACTAGCTATCACCTGTGGATTCAACCGCGTTGCCGGGATAGTAGCGGGAAGTAGCGCTCTGGGATAATGTAGCTTGACTGGGTAAAGCGTTCCGGAGATTACCTCCTACATCCAAACGTACAACTTTATCTCTTTATAAACGAGTCTACAACAAGTCCTTGAAGTGTAAACTTCCTTTATAAAATTAGTCGCTGTGAACATTATTTGGATAACTGTATACAT
This sequence comes from Achlya flavicornis, assembly GCA_947623365.1. Classification (NCBI taxonomy): domain Eukaryota; kingdom Metazoa; phylum Arthropoda; class Insecta; order Lepidoptera; family Drepanidae; genus Achlya; species Achlya flavicornis. Next base: position 17,739,743 of record OX392471.1, on the reverse strand, counting down.
TTTTAGGGTGCCAACGGGAACCTATTACTAAAACTCCGCTGTCTATCTGTCCATCCGTCCATCTATCTGTCAGTGGGCTGTATCTCATAAAACGTAAAAGGTAGACAGTTAAAAAAAAACACAATATGTGCATTTCTATTGCCACTATAACAAAAAAATATAAAACAGTTTCTTGTATGTATTGTCTTGTGAAGTTGTACGTCATTACGGAAACTCGGCGTGGGAGACGGACCCACACTAAGCTGGTTTTAGTATTGGTTGTTTGGACGTTTGGATGTCTAGATGTCTATATTATTTATAGTATTTCTATATCATTTGCGGTATGATTCCTGCAAATCTTATTATGGGCAGGACCTTTAGAATTGTGCTGCTAGTTACAATTTAATATTATCTTGCGACATTTACCTTTTTAAGCCTGTGTTTTTTGGATACTTTTTATCCAAAGAAAATAATAGATCCATGAGGAACGCGTATGACACCGCGTGGCGGATTCTAAGTATCTAATAATAGTGTTATAATGAAACTTACCCGCTGCCAGGTGGGCGAAAGTCGCGGACATATTTATCACCATGCTTATTGAAGTTAGGGTTGATCAACGTCTGGAATCTGGAATGTTACATGAACCTCATTAATATCATCATCATACTTATAATTCATAAATGATATACTGGTTAGTAGCTCCTCGCTATTTCACCCGCTTTAAAATTGTATTTTTCATAATATCTCTATCATCATCATCTGCCTACAATGTCCCACTGCTGAGCACAGGCGTCCTGCACACAAATGTGTGTGGGCGGGAATGTGCAGCTCCACCACGCGTGCCCACTGCGGTTCGCTGCTCGGTCAACCTACTGTTGGAGTTATCAACCCGCCTAGAAGGCCTCCAACTAGCTTAACGACTATCACAACGGCTTTACGTGCCTTCCGAAGCATGGAAACGCTCGATTTGAAATACCACTAGGCGGTCACCCATCCAGGTACCGACCACGACGGTGGTAGCTTAACTTGCCGATCGATTAAGAATGGTTTATCATGCTACACCATGAGCACTTCAATATCTCTATAACTATATAAAAATGAATCCATATTTCCCTTGATCATGCCATAACTTGAGAACGACTTTACCGATTTCATCCATCTTTTTTTTAAAGTTTTCTAACACTGGATTCTTACTAAAATTAAGAAAGTTGCATAGAAAATTTAAGAAAACTTAACGGTAGGGTACGATAGGATATCCCTCGAGTACGCGGGTGAAGCCGCGAGGCGCAACTAGTTTAGTCTAGTTTATAATAACAAAAAGATTTTTCTGGGATCATTGTGATCAAAAATTGTATGTTTGACATTGTGAGTTTGTACTCTTGGCCTGTATATCTCAGTCTGTTTGACTGTTAGTGGTCTAACACGAGAACCACAACACTGGTGTTCATGCAGTTTCTTAGTGGGTTCCTATTGGAACATTTTTAGCTAATTATCATTGCACTTTGACTAGACGAAGCTGAGCAGTGACAGTATTAAGATAAACAGGCCGCAACGACATGCGTGGGGCCGGGAACAAAGGTTAGTTTTATATATATAATGTTGCTTATCATAACGCATACCTACAGCAATTTGAACTGAATTCTCACTGATAATAAAACAATTCCGAACAAAAGCCTTGAATCTTATCACTCAACTTTGCAGTCAGAGCCGACATTGGGACCTACTAGGCTTAATTTATGAGTTACTTTATTTAATGTAGCTGTTCTCAGAATATATGAAAAACCGACCATGGTCTAGCAAGACATCTACCATTTGTAAGAAATAAATTTCAGTAAACCATATTTAATAAAATATATCGTGGGACATGGCTATCTGATCCCAGACTAAGCAGAGCTTGTGCTCTGGAAACCATAACTATACTACATATGCTCCAATTTTGTGTGTAAATACATATTTAATATACATAATTACACCAAGAGTCAGGACATACAGACATGTTCATGCACACAAGTGCATGTACTGAATGGGAATCGAACCCACAACTGAGGCGGGGCGATAGGTGGAGTCTTAACCAACTGCGCCAACTGGTCTGTCGTATAGATACTTATACCAAAGAGAGTATACATGGCCTATGCCTGTATACATTTGTATAGATAGTACAGGCTTTACTATTTTTTTCCCTAATAACTCATTCACATGTTGTAGTTCTAGTAGACAAACTCGCTACTAAATAATAGTAATTATTTAGTTTAGGCCCTGGTAAGGCACTTATGAATGTTAAGTTGGTACAAACAGTTGAATTTACCACCAGTTCGGAATACACTTAAACTGAGAAGACTCCAGTAAGAAAATCAGCAAGGCTTTTATCTTGTGGAAGATCTTTTCATAATACAGCTTTGGTTCCAAATACTTATACAATATACATTATTATGCTTATTCATACTACACTTAGCCAGGGGGATGCAAGTGCAGACAGAATCTACTACAACCATATATTTTTTTCAACATAATGAGCCACCTTATAGCAGGAAAATAGTAATTGTATACTTACAAGAGATATGTGAAGTTCACGATTCCCCAGAACCAGCCGAATATACTGAATGAATTACGCTCCACAATCGTGCCATCTGTAGATTGATATATTTTATGGATTAAAGTCATTTTAATAACCCATTATCCTTGGACATAGTTCACTCACCAAGTTTTTACTATGGAAAACAGATAACTGCTTAATTTGGGATCAGATAGCTGAGTGTGATGTCTAAGGATATTTATCTATGCTTATAAGTATCTTGAATTTGAAAACTATTATAAAAATATGGATAGTTAATGTACTCAGATGATTCTATAAAAATTTATGTTTAAATTATTATATGGTTAAAAAGTATATAATAATTTCATTTTCGCTTGTTCATTTTGGTTGAAATATATTCCGCCAATTTCCCACCGTGGACAATGCACTCTGATTGGTTAATTCAAGGACACATACGCTCTGATTGGCCAAGTCATAAACACACGATGCAGCGAGTGGTTCTTACTGTTCAAATTCAGTGACAAATCACTGACAAGTTTCGGGAATTTCATTGTTCAGTATTACTACTCTAAAGGGATATTTCCTCAATGATTATAACTAATGCTGAGGTATAAATACAATAATATTATTTTTTTATTATACTCTTGAGTTGGATTTTTCTGACAAAGGTTATTTGTGCCCGTTCTGCCTACGTCAGATTTACACGACAAATACCTTGGTCAGTATTACACCAAAGAACTAAGGGCATGACAACTGCCAGAAAAACGAAGCTGTGAAACGTTAAATCTGACTCATTAGAACTGTATTGGCCTTGATCAATCAGATCATATAAAATGTTTTTTGGCAGGTATTGCAACTTATGTATTAATTAACTTGTTACTTAGCATCCTCCTGCATTGACTTTCTTACAAGTATGTCTGTCACTATTATCATATGAGGCTCATGCTCTGTTATCTAGTACCCAGCTGATATATATATAGACAACTGTTTATTACGACATGTGCTTGTTTGTGTTTGGTGTCATTTAAAAATACATGATCTGTGCCAATTGGAAGAACCTGGACTCAAAAATTAGATTGAAAACTTATGTTAGGAAGGTAAGTAACAGGAACTTAAAATGTTATTTTAAAACGCCTTGTTAGAACTTTCGCCATAGAAAACGGCTGAACTGTAATCAGTGTTAATGATAAAACAAATTATTTATATACAACTGACGTGGCCTAAAACTTGTAGATAAACATTAATTCATATTTTAATGCCATAAATCTTACCGCCTTTTACGTAGACCATATTTGACACTATCACTTTATTTAAGATCACAAGAACGTTTAATTTTATATATTTTCTTGATTTAAAAATGGCTATTATTTACTAAATTTTATATTGTAAATAAACCTGACGAAATTCTATTATGGATGCTATGCTACCTACTATACTTGTACTATACTCTTTGCTATGCTATCACCTTTGTTTTTTTTTTCATGACCGTGGATACAAAGTTCTTCAGTCGCATACATTTAATTTATTATATCACTTTCATATAGTCCGCACATTAACTTTCGCATAGTCCGCATTATCAGTCACCGTTCAGTCATGTTTCAGTAAAATGGTGGTCATTGTACTAAAAAAAAACACGGACTTTTTGAGTCTACTTGTAAAGTCACGAAACACACATAATTGGCTACTTGACAGTTTTCGGAAACATATTTTAAAATTTACATACGTGTATTTTATACCTCTTACAATTATCTTTTTATCAAAAAGATGTTATTTACAAGGAAAAAAATAATATTTTTTACCATTTCATTTTAATTCGCGCAAAAATACCCGGTCACGTGACATTTGTCAGGTGTGACGTCACATCACTATAAACAAAACTAGATGTGTGTAACTAAACAAAAATACGCGAGCTGCATAACAGCTCACGGCTCAGGTGTGTGAGCCGATCCGACTATAGGTACAAATTGAGCTGATCTGCGAGCTGAGTCATTGAACCAGCTCACACACCTGAGCCGTGAGCTGTTATGCAGCTCGCGTATTTTTGATGAGTTTCACACCTCTAGTTAAATTTGACGTCACAAACCTCACAAACAAACCATAGATGCTCAATCCCGGCCGCCCGCGTTTCGGTTCTTGTAATCCACAGATAAAAAACCTCACTTTTTATTTCCTAAAATAAAATATTAAAAAATTATTATTATGCAAAAAACATATTGTGTAATTATTGTTAACCTATTAGCTATCATATCTAACATATTTCATATTTTTTCATTATAACTGTCAAGTAGCCAATGAGGAATGTTAATAGGTATGCAAAACCGCTTGAAAGTTTGTATCAGTAGAGCAATTATGTATACAAATACATTAGTTTTTGTTTCGTTCAAAAAAACCAAGTAGTTATGATTTTACAGACATTTAAAATTCCCCTAAATATCAAAGCCCGCTAACGGTCACGTGACCGCAGGTGACGTCATGTTACATCGCTCCGTTCACTCATATTAGTCGCTAGCGGTGGTACGTAGGTATCTTGCGCTATTAGTGGAAAGTATTTTGGATTTGATTTATGGATTTGAAAATATATGGACTTATGGTTGAAATGAAATGATTATTTCGTCAGAAATGTCGTACAATTTAGGTGGAATCATAAAATAAGGTCTACACATTTCGCTACAGAATAGGATGCAAAACTATTTTAAATTGAATCTAATAATTAATGTAATATAATTTAATAAGATGTCCAAATCATATATAATTATTTTACAAGTTTTATTATTTATCGACGAATAGTTATTCCGTTGCCGCCGAAAAGCAAGAAGAAAGAATGCAAATGCTTTTTTTTTTTTTATAATATATACGACTAAGTCGGTAAACAAGCATACGGCCCGCCTGATGGTAAGCGGTTACCGTAGCCATATGGACGCTAGCAACACACGAAGCATCGCTCACGCGTTACCGAACTTTCCCCCCTCCCCTATGAGCTCTGGCGACCTTACTCACGCGCAGGAACACAACTTTACAAACATAAAGTTATTTGGCTGCGGTATTCTGTAAGGTGGAGGTACTTCCCCAGTCGAGCTGCTCTTTGAGCGAATAAACGCTATGCTCTACCTCTCTTAATGTTTGCTCCTGTAGTCCTGTCTGCCTAATATACCTAAAATTATTATTTTATAGCTGCAAAGCAAGTAGGAACTTATTTCCCTTTTCAGTTCCATGTTATAGACAATAAATTAGTAATGTTTGTCTATACCTATTTATACTCTTCTTAGTAAATTTAACTTAATAAATTGATATATTGCAAATGCAGCGAGTTGAATAGATGTAGGTACTTAACCTTTTTTATGTCTTATATTTTTTTATACGACTAAGTCCTAACTAAGTTGTTTACCACAAGCATACGTACGGCCCACCTGACGGTAAGCGGTTACCGTAGCCATATGGACGGTTGCAACACATGAAGCATCGCTCACGCGTTACCGATCTTACCCCCCTCCCCAATGACCTCTGGCTACCTTACTCACGCGCAGGAACATAATCTACTTTATATATCCAAATAAATAAAATTGAAGTGTCTGTTATGTAATATCAAAATTACAACTTTTTATTAAATGCACATGAAAGTTGACGACACCCGTTGGGGTTTAAGCCGCTAAAAGTTCGGCATAATCTGATCGCGCTCCCCCCGAGATGGTCGGGTATCCTACTAGGATTTCCCCACGCTAATAAAAAAAATGTAGGTACCTTCTTATAAAAAAAAATCCAATTTTTATTAATTTTTCGGCTAATCTCCGTAACGGCTGAACCGATTTTGACTGAATTTTATTCTCAGTTAAGCATATGTTATAAGAAGTAACGTACGTTTCATTTATTTAAGAATAACTATTTTTCCACGCAAAAAAATCGTCGTCTTACTTTAGTTTGTTCCGGCTGATTTCCAAAACGGCTGGACCGATATAGACGAGACTTTCACTGGTAGATAGCGGATTTTATAAGGAATAACTTAAGCTTCTTTTACTTCAGATAATTTATAAGGGGTTCCGCGCAAAATAATTAAAACGCTACGCGCGGGTGAAACCGCGGCTGCGCTGAGGTATCAAATAACTGCACACTACAAATGTGTATAAATATTTAGGTACATAGTAGACTGTCACCATTCTTACGTCAAAACGATCTTTACAGCAATAAACTTTGCTTTTATCTCTAAATAGATTCAACCCCTTCACAGTTTTTATCCATTTCTCTCGTATTTGGACATCCATTGGAACGAGTAAAATCAACTTTTCCGGTGGACTGGTGGTTGTATATTTACATTTTGGCATAACACATGATTTTCTAGTATTTATATTGGAAATTTAAAAACCAAAAAAGTCATAATCAACTGGGGAAACGTACGGAAAAGCGCGACCCCGTCAGGGTATTTGTTCTGTGAGCGCGATTGACTGAGCGAGCGATGTGACATGACGTCACACGCATCGAGTACGGGCCGGTGGAATCCAGCGTCGCGCGCTTATTTTAAAATTCCATATCTCGGAAACTAATTGACGTATCGAAATAATTCTTTCACACATATTTTTTATTTTCTATAGAAAATAAGGAGACCTAAAAATCTAAATTAGTGAACATTCTTCATTCATTACATTTCACTTCAATGGTGCACATGGATTGATCATTATTGGCAATACGACCGATAATATATTATGCAATAAAACTAAAAATACACGAATTTTGTTCTCTGAAAAAAAGTCCCCGCCAAAAAAGTCGGATGCTATGGATGCTATCTTCTTCTTATTTTTCTTCTTAGTTTGGCAACCAAACCCTAATTTGGGCTTATTTCTGCCAGTGTGAAGTTATATTATAGTTTTCAGTCACAATAAATCACTTTCACATAATAATGCTCAGTCAGTCACCGTCCATAAGTCATGTTTTACTACAATGGTGGTCATTGTACTAAAACTCTTCACAGACTTTTTGAGACAACTTGAAAAGTCACGATACACTTTTTTTAATTTAATTTCACTTCACTGGTGCACATGGATGATCTTTATTGAGTAAAATACTACCAAAAATACACAATAAAACTCAAAATACACGAATTTATGAAAATAAAAATGAAAACGCAACGTCACTCTGCAAGTTCCCGCCAAAAAGTCTAGGATAATATCACCCAGTATCAACCCAGTATATAAGTTACTCTATGGCAAAGAATTTAAAACGTCCAGAAGGATAGTCGCCTCTATGGCAACATGAAATAAACAAGCCAGAATTGACAGTATTTGACAGCCGTGCGCAGTAGGTACGAACTGAGAGCGATTTGCTCAGGGAGCCCCTCAAGCGGAGAGAAATTAAATATCATGCTTTAGTAAGGCGGATTATCCATCTGGGTAGAGGCACGATGCTCTATGAAAATCTTTGCTCTATGGATATCACACATATGTCTTTGTGTCTGTGTATCCAATCATCCAATCACACACTTTGTGTGACCAAACTTGCCACCAAACTAAGTAGATGTAGATCTGTGAAGTAGATGGATGGAGATACTACGACGCATGCTCGATAATCGACTAGTAGAGCTCACTTCAATATTTTGGTATTCGTTCTTTTTACCTGCGACTACTGCTGCACAGCCGCAGCAGCAGCAGTGTTGCAGCAGGTGACACGCTGATTAACGATAATAAATTGATAAAATATAGTTGAAAACATTACAATGAAAAAATACTTATTTACCTGTAAAACGTGTAATTTTGTGGGTTCTTTCTTTCTATGTTTATCACACAGTTCATCATATATCTCTTTTCCACGCTTTGGAGGCCTGCTTAGCGTAGCGAAAATACACTAAGTCCTAGTACCGACCTGTGAAACAAGATCATATGGTTTCTTCTTGGATTTCTAGAGCTAAGGAGGATCCTAATATTGCTTTTTGCAATATTTATTCATTAGGACGCAATAATTAATGATGGCATATTTTTGGCTTTTTCTGGAGTCGAGTTTAGTAGTTTTTTTTTCAGTGTTGATCCGAGAAGTTTCGCCATTTTTGAGATGGATGGTCACCCTGTGCATGACAGCATGGCATGATGACAGACAGACAGCTCCCAATGTCAAATTAAAGCAAAATTTTATTTATTTTTGATTGTACATTCATTCTAAAAGATTATGGTAGGTACCTATTCATAAATAATTTTAGTTAGGTATCCAGTCACACAGTATACATCGAAATAAAATTAAACATTACATAATTATATTTATAATTTGAACACAAGTTATGCATGGTATAAAATTGGTGACATTCGATGCTACAAACACTTTATTAAAGTTCCGAGTACCTCCATGGCAGTTTTATACAATCGTAGCCCGAGACTATGGCTTCAAAGGAACTCCAGATGACGTAAAGAGTCGTTTCAAAGACAGCTACAAACTTATGTGGAACAGGTATCCTAATTTTGGTAAGGAAAATTTAAAGTGGGAAGAATGGTGGCGTAATGTGGTTAAACTCACGTTCAAAGGGCAACTTCCAGTCAACACTGACATAGAAGGTATAGCTACAAAGCTTATAAATGAATTTAAAACATCCAACTGTTGGTGTTCTGCCGAGGGTGGTGAAAAATTGGTAAAATTACTTCGGAATAATGGAGCCTCCGTTGGTATCATATCAAATTCTGATCCTCGCCTCAATGATATATTGGTAAATGTGAGTTTGCACAATAATTTTGATTTCATTTTGACTTCCTATGAGACTGGATATAGCAAACCTGATGAGAGAATATTTAAAAAAGCAATAGAAATGTGTGTGAAGTCAGTAAAACCATCAGAGTCATTGCATATTGGTGATGATCTTGAAAAAGACTATGAAGGAGCGAGAGCTGCAGGCTGGCACGCTCTACTTATCAATAAGGATCTTAAAGAGAAGTTACCACCAGCAACAAAATATGTGTTCAGGAATTTAGAAGAATTAAGTACAGCCATTGAGCAGGAAAAGCTTGTTCTATGAATGTCGATCACACTCAGTCTTAATAGATGATTAGACTATCATAAATTATTAGTAAGGGCCATGAAATGGCCATCATTAGAGCATAATTGTGGAGAAAGAAATACAAACGAGTAAAAAAGCAAGAAATAATTTTAAGTAGTTATGGTTTCCAATAGATACCTTACCTAGTGAATATTATAACTCTTGTTGTAAATGAGTTACTTTTTATGATCCAAATAAATAATATTCCGTCTATTGTTTTGTTATTCATGCTTTTGTGTAATCAGTGTAATCAATCTTTATATTAATAGGAAAAATAAACTTTGTTCTACATTTGTAAGGAGTGTGGGATTTGGCATAGTTAAATTTTATATGCAGAAGAAGTATAGAAAGCTACCATTTATTTATTACTAGCTTTCCGCCTGTGGTTTCACCCGCGCCCCCTTTTATACCCACTTACCTATACCTTATTTATTTACTTATTAAATATTTTTTCAGTCTACTTTGTAATTTTGCCGCCGCGCCGGGGCACGCAATTGTTTTCAGTGCGATTAGAATGTAAATATTATGTAATTAATCTAAGCCTGTTTTGAATAGAGTAATTGCTGAGTTTATTGCCGGCTCTTCTCAGCAAATGCAACCTTCCGAACCGGTATTAGAGTATTAGAGTCAGACTTTTCATAAGTGCCTGCGAAGGTCGATTTGAATAAATGATTTTGAATTTTGAATTTTGAATTTTTTAAACGGTTTAGTATTGATAGTCTGTTAGTCCTGGCTGCAGCATAAGATAGGGTACACCTGAATTATAAATACCTACTTATTATTACGAGATTTGACGAAGCTTTGCTGCTTCTTTTACTTCGTTGCCGTGCTCGTTAACTCAAGAGAAAGAGAAATCGTGGGTTAAATTATTAATATTGAAAAACGTGAATGAAGTTGATTTTTACACTTTATTATGTAACCTACCAAAAATCAGATCTCAAGAGAAATGAGAATTTTACAAATATAAATTTTCCAATTTCGAAAATTGCGGTCTCCGTAATGATGCAGTTCTATTGCAGTAGGTACACACGGCTACAGATCAAGGTATAATTTCCAGTATAAGCTGATCTCGCATTGTATAGAATTCCCGTAAAATGGGAGGTCGGCTTATACTAGAAATGTATAGCTTGATCTGTAGCCGTGTGTACAACCTTGCAGTCAACGTGCAGTCGTTGGAACTGCACGCCAACTGCAATCGGGCTGCACGGTTGGTTTGCAGTTTTCTTGCAGGCGTACTAACCATAGAACATTTATACTCTCACGACGTACTAACTGCATTCAAACTACAAAAATACAGTCGGAGTACAGTTGAAATTAGTCAGTCTATCTAGACATCGATCAAAACTTTGCTGAGCAGCGCAGGCGACGTAAGGGAGCTCAAAGAATCTTATATAGGTATTTATAATATTAATGATTCTTGGGAAGCTCGCTCGCTCACGTACCTACTTTTTCGTATTAGTTTTGAGTTTGGTGGTTAGCAACCAAATCCAAATTTCGACTTATTTCTGCCAGTGTCGAGTTATATAATAATTTCCAGTCACAATAAATCACATTTACATATATAGTCATATAGTCCTCAGTCAATCAATATCCATAGAAGACATGTTTTACTACAATGGTGATCCTTGTACTAAACATCTTCTAAAGACTACTTACTTACCTAAGTAGGTAAGTAAGTAAGTGTTAGCTAAGTAGCTAACATATACAATCCCCAAGGTCACTGCCTCTGGGAAGGGTGCCCATAAGGCTGGCAACATTTCCATATTCCACAGGTATACAATAGTAGTTTTTTGATGATATACATAGTAGTTACTAGTGAAATATCATTGGTAGTTTTACGTCATTTTAAACTTCTGCAGAAACACTGCTCGCAGGGCAGTATTTATATAATAGTCGCTGGTCTGACTAGCCTACAATCTAACCAATTTAATCGAGCCCAACCATATTGGATCGAGTATTAATATTTAGTAGGTACTCGTTAATTTATTATGATTTATTACTTATTTTATTATACATTTTAATTTTCAATAGTTTACTAAAATAATACTGGCAACAAAATGAATTGTTCACTTGCATTACATTCTACGGCCCTTTCTATTGTATTTTTTTAATAAAAAAGAAACCCGTGTGGCAACATTCAAAAGTGCTGCGCGTCCATGTCAAGAGAGTTTCATCTGTGTTACACGGGATCAATATAAATTTAAAATGCGGAATCCTCACACAAAATAGTATCATTTGTGTTTTAATGCCATCAAATACAATAGCCGGGAGTTTCTTTGTGCTAACAATTGGAGAAACAACGTTCATACCGTGACGCGCCCGACGTTCTCTCGCAATACATTCGTCAAAAGAAAATGACGGGGCCGTCCTTTATCTATAGACTGTAGTGTTAGCTTCTCATACTAAAGAATCATCAACGCCGTGCATTATGTAGTGTGATTGTGTTCGAATATAACTCATTATCACATGGAGAGTGTTGTGTTTAGGCGTTAGCGAGTTATTATGTTGTCGAGATGATGTCGCTTGCTGTGGTGGCGGCCGCTCTGTTGGCTGCAGTGGGCGCGCGCGGCGAGCAAGTGCTGCTACTGGACACCACGACCGAGGCGACACTGGGCTGGACGCGCTTCCCGTACGGTGCCCAGGCGAGCACCCCCGGCTGGCTCGAAGAGTCATACACTAACTTCGAGAAACAAATAAACTGGCGATCGTATGTAGTATGCGACGTCGCTCATCACAACGTCAACAACTGGCTATGGACGCCGTTCATTGAACGAAGGAATGCGAACCGCATTTATATCGAGATCAAATTCACCATCCGGGACTGCTCGTTGTTCCCTGGCAACGCTCTGAGCTGCAAGGAGACGTTCAGCCTATTGTACTATGAGTTCGATGTGGCGACGCGAGAGCAGCCACCGTGGGAGCCAGAGAGCTATAAACTAGTTGGTCGCATTGCAGCTGGAGAAGGCCGGTTCAATACAAACTCAGATGTAGATATAAATACTGAGGTGAAAAGCATAGCTGTCACCAAAAGAGGAGTATACTTTGCATTCAGAGATCAAGGTGCATGTATATCTATTTTGGCTGTGAAAGTGTTCTACATCACATGCCCGGAGGTAACGGTTAACTTTGCTAGATTCCCTGCCACTCCTACTGGCCGTGAGGTGACTGTGATTGAACAGGCAAATGGCACATGTGTAGAGAATGCAGAGACAGCATCAGGTGAGGCACCCCCAGTTTATTTATGCAAAGGAGATGGCAAGTGGACTCTCCCTAGTGGTTCCTGTAAATGCAGAGGTGGTTTTGAACCAGACCATAACAACCAACTCTGCAATGAATGCCCTCCTGGAAAATTTAAATCCCACACCGGTGATGACCCATGTATACCGTGTCCTGATTACTCAGAATCAACAGCTTATGCTGCAGCCGAATGTAAATGTGTTCCTGGTTTCTTTAGAGCTAAGAAGGATCAAAAGACTGTTCCCTGCACACAACCACCATCGGCACCAGATAATCTAACAGTGACTTTTGCTGATCAATTTTCTATCTCTCTCGCTTGGCAGCCACCACACAAGACTGGGGGTCGCAATGATGTGACTTACAGAGTCCACTGCTCAAACTGTGGCCCTAATATTGAATACAGACCAGCTGCTTCTGGTCTTAATTTTACCAGAGTAACTATAATGGGCTTAGACCCTGTTACTGAATATAAATTCCAAGTTTTCTCAGAAAACGGTGTAACAGAGTTAACAAGAGAACCGCCCCGTAAAGTTGAAATAACTGCTGTGACGGAAGCCTCAGTTGTCAGTGTAGTGTCCAAACTGAGGGTACTCAGTGTAGAGAGTGACTCATTGTCTCTAGCTTGGAACCCACCACCAATTGACCAGACCGATCCTGATGATACAATTGAAAGTTATGAAGTCAAGTGCTTTCCTAAAGATAATTTGGAAAAAAGTGCAAATGCCACATTAAAAATAACGAAAGAGCCTCATATAGTTATAAATGGCCTAAAAAGAGACACAGAGTATGGTATAAGAGTGAGGGCTAAAATGAAACGTGGTTGGGGAGAATTTAGTGGCATAGTGTATGCTCAAACCATATCTGTTCCAACCAATTTTATGGGTGAGGAAGAAGGGGCACAGGCACAGGTGAGGTTGGTTGCAGGTGTTATGGTTGCCGTAGTTGTACTTTCAGTAGTTGCAATTATCGCGACAGTTCTCTTCTTACGATCGCGTGCAGACGATGAATGTGATAAGAAGCAGCCCAGTGACTGCAATACTCTCAACTACCGTAATGGTGAGGTATACACAGGACCTGAGCGGCCGGCTAAGACGAGTAGCAACGCCACGACGCCTCTCTTTGCCGGTACAGGTTCGAGGACCTACATAGATCCACACACTTATGAGGATCCTAATCAGGCTGTTAGGGAGTTTGCTCGCGAAATAGATGCATCCTGTATTACTATTGAAGCTATTATTGGTGGCGGTGAATTTGGAGATGTTTGTCGCGGAAAACTCAAGCTTCCAGCCAGCTGTGGGCAAGAAATTGACGTCGCTATTAAAACACTTAAGCCTGGATCGACAGAGCGGGCAAGGCGAGATTTCCTGGCGGAGGCATCGATCATGGGACAGTTCGAGCACCCGAATGTTATATTTTTGCAAGGCGTCGTCACGAAGTGCAATCCGATAATGATCATTACAGAGTTTATGGAAAATGGTTCACTAGACACGTTCCTGCGTGCGAATGATGGCAAGTTCCGCGTTCTACAATTGGTAGGTATGCTTCGAGGAATTGCGACGGGCATGCAGTATCTGTCCGAAATGAATTATATACATCGCGACCTCGCCGCTCGTAATGTACTCGTTAATTCACAACTCGTATGCAAGATTGCTGACTTCGGTCTATCGCGGGAAATAGAGTCGACAGCTGACGGCGCATACACCACTCGCGGCGGTAAGATACCGGTGCGATGGACCGCGCCAGAAGCGATTGCATTTAGAAAGTTCACGTCGGCAAGTGACGTGTGGTCCATGGGAATCGTTTGCTGGGAAGTCATGAGCTTCGGTGAGCGGCCATATTGGAACTGGAGCAATCAGGACGTAATAAAATCTATAGAGAAAGGATATCGTCTTCCCGCACCCATGGACTGTCCCGAAGCGGTGTATCAACTCATGCTAGACTGCTGGCAAAAAGAGCGTACGCACCGACCTACCTTCTCCAGTATCGTAAAGACCTTGGACAAACTGATACGTTGTCCCGATACTTTGCGAAAGATCGCACAGAATCGTTCAGCAGACCCTCTAGCGGGTGACACACCAGATTTAATCCAGTTCTCTTCTGTGGAAGAGTGGTTGGAGTGTATTAAAATGTCGCGGTACATAGAGAAGTTCCGGGCGGCCGGCATCATGGATATGGACGCGGTGGTTGACCTGACGGTGCACCAGCTGGCGTCTCTGGGGGTCACGCTCGTCGGCCATCAGAAGAAGATCATGAACAGCGTGCAGAGCATGCGCGCACAGATCCGTGGTAGCGGTCCTTATGGCTTCCTCGTGTAAGTGATAAAAAGAGTGAGCGCATTTGTGGTTGAGTGAATTTAGACAGAGTGTAATATCGCCGGTGGACTTGATCTCTCAACGCGCCCCGTGGTATTCCAAGTGATTTATACTAGTAGTATTGCATTTTGTATATTTTTCTAAAAAAAACTGCCATAGAGATAAATTAAGGTTAGCAGAGACTTTTTTGATAGAGATGTTAAGGAAGAGTATCGACTACGAAGATATTGTGCTGTTTATATTTTTTTTATACACTTTTATTACATGGTTATTATTGTTTGGAAATGAAGACAGGATTATACTGCGGCCTAACTCGTAGGTCTAGTATGGCATCCATTGTAGAACCAATAGCTTATGAATACCGTCTGTTAGGTACTGTACAACGAAACAGAGCCATAATTTATTTATATAATTAAAATTGAGTATTTTTCAATATACAAGGGCAATATGTAAGAAATGTATTCAATGAGAAAAGATAACCTTTGTACCTAATGATGGATATTTTTAGTTAATTACTGGCCTGTGTTTGTACGATACACATTTCGAAATTATTTATGTAGACTGAAATATGTTGTGATTGTTTTATTATTATTTGTTCTTGTAATTTAGATTGTGTAGACTTTATAAATAAATGGTAAGTAATTAAAATCACCCAATGCTTGTGAAGCTTCAGATTGATGAGTTTATTTGACTTTAAGCAGAAGTACAAGGGAATCTTGACATTAATACAGCTCGTGACATCAATCAAAGTAAATAAACGAAATTGTAAAATAAAGTTTGTAAGAAAATTGTAGTTAGCCAATTTCGCACGAATATTTTCATTGGATATATGAGTGTATATTCAATAAAAAAAAATGTAATATAAATTTAACAAGGTAAAATAATGTAAGTGTCGAATACTCTGTGTTTTTGCCAATCTCATGTAAATTATTTTTGTTTGTCAAAACAAAAATCTAAAATTTTCCGAGAATGTGATTTATGTGTCGTACTTAATTAATTTATATTTTGTATTTTAATGACGTAACAACGCATTTATTTTGTAGCCTAGGTATATATAAACTCCTCTTTTTTACATTGCATGTATATAAGGCTGAAATTAATAATTTTAGTGTATAAATCTTGCTTTAAAAAGATATAAAAATATCTTCGAATTTTATAACATATTATTAGTGGTAGCTATTCTTGGGCAAATCTGTATAGTTGTCATCGGCTTTGTTATGCGACCTAAGAAACCTAAACCATTTAACATTAATAACCAAAATTATATTCTATGTCACAGTAATCTTGCTTTATTTAACTGTTTTAGTCAAAGGTCGTATAACACTAGCTTAAGCTGCCGTCACTGCCTGTAAATCTCCAGAATATGTAAACAATTACAAAAATGATTTTATTATGCGCGAACAATTTAGTATTTAGACTACAATTAGTCTACACAATTGCCAACGTAGATTTAAGAGCTTGGCTTATTATTCCCAGCTTGGTGTATACGTCATTTACCGTCTGCGAATGTAAATTATGTGTAATGCTATGCGACTGTCGTTTTTTATACGAAATATCTCGACTTATTTATCTTTTATGTTCGAATAATAGATGCAGTATTGTTTTTTCCTGTATATGCCAGTATACACTTATTTAAGCTTTTTAACTTTTTAAATCATATAACTAAACATTGACATGATTTTTGTTTTACTATTGACTTATCTAAATTGATGATTCTATACAACCAGTTGCTCAATTAATTAACAATATTCCATTGCCTTCTCAATTAATTAACAATATTGCTATTGGACTTGGACTTCTCATTTGTTAAATATTTTTAGCAGTGCTATTGAAGTGTTTGGAAATTTTCTTAAATACATAATATTAAATTCCTCTTTACTTCAGACAGGAATATAGACAACATTTTTGTTATATCTTATTACAGTCATGTAAAGCTTGAAAATGTATGATTTTAAAAACCAATTAATTCTTGCCATTTTCATATTTTAGCATATTTCGATTGTGAACAACAACAAACTAATCACTGTAGTCTTCCAATGTGAGCTGAGTGTAAAATTTGTTGGAATCTAGAGTCCTGAGAATAAGATCCAAATTAGTATATACCGCATCAAGTTAATTTTGTCTTTTGGTGTAATACTGTAAGCCATAATTGTTGGTGACTTAAATTTGAACAGAATAAACTTTTTTTTTTTACTTTATTGGCTGCTAAATACACAAATTATTCTATAAATGAATTGGGGATCTATATTAGAGCAGTTATGCCAGTTGTATCATTTTATAAATAATATTTGATAAGTATTCTGAAGTAATGCTACAGACTGACTCTTATTGCATTATGCTATTGCTGTGCGAATGTTGAGATGCGATCACGTTTTATACTTTTTTCTTTCTATATTGTACATAACCAAAAAGAATAATAAAGTTATAAACAAGGAACACGTGTGAATTATCTGTGTATAAAAGAGTATTTGATAAAAGCTTGGTTGTTTCTGAAAAACTAAACCTTTTTCTCTAATACTAGCATTGAATATTGGTTGCTTTTGATTGATAAGTTATAATGTGTACCATTACTTTCTTTATTATTTTATTTTATTAATCAAGTTAGCTATATTTATACTCTTCTAATAGATACTTAGATGATATTCAATGTTCCTTATCAAAAAGGCAGCTATCAGCAGCGCCATCTATTGGCAAAATTAATATCATCTTTTATAAAATTATTTAGTCTTGTATTGTATACACTTAATAGATATTATAAGACAGCTTTAGCATATAATTTATTTATTTATATTATTTTAAACGTTGCCCGCATCTTTTTTTTTGCAGCGTAGCATTGAGTCAGTCTATATCATTACTGATCACAGATATATATGCATTATACATTAAAACGACAGAATTTGGCAAACAATTCTTAATGCTCATAGTATTGGGATTTTTTTAATTTATAATTTGGACCTATGTATTCTCTAATGCCTTTTCTGTTATTAAATCACATGCGATTACTAAACCTCTAAATACATAAAATAATACTCATTTTTATGATGCTCGTGTAAAGCCTATAAAAAGCCATACCTACTATTTTGCCTGTTGCTGATACTATAAACTTAGTTTAGCGTTTCTTTAATGCATTGTACTAATTACTGTTTCAATATCCTCACTAATAGCATTACCTGTTGACCGAATATGCGTCGAAATGAGAGGAGTAGAGCTACGCGTCACGTTCTCTTTTTAACGCATAGATCTGTTGTTGGTCGCTTGGTAATGCTACAAATATGCTATCCGATTCTGTTTTCTTTAAATCTATTTCTTTGCTTAATAAACCTTTATGCTTAGGTTTTTTATAGCATATGAAGGTCAATTTTGATTGCATTACCTCGACGAACGGTATTCCAATTAAAGGTCATCTTGACGTGACGCCATCGCAGAGGTCAACATTAGTAATTCGCCTATTAATTTCGTGCTTTTAGTGGAATTTACTAACGTGACCTTAGGTCCGATAGTTCGACCATACTTAAGCACACACGTTCATTTACCAATTTTAAACTGTATTATAATAATAATAATAAATTCATTTATTTCGGACATCATCCATATTATTTTGTTAGTAACAAACTGACTTAATATACTATGTTAGTATGTTGCATTTTTATAATAATTTCAAATAACAATAAAGAACATTAAAGAACATTAAAATAGCCGGTCTCGCTTCTGAGACACTGGTGCATGTAACGACATCCAGTGTCTCAGAAGCGGGCTGTCCACACGATTCGCAATCACTCCCAGGAGGCTGTTCCGGCTGCCAAGCACTCTGCACGCGATCGAGGTTGCCCTCCTCCGCATCGTAGCATAAAAACAGTCTACCCTAGCCTCAGCGAACATCTCCGACGCGCTACAGAAGCGTGGCAGCCAAAACAGTGCCCTGAATGCATTGTACGATTTTTGCGTATAGCGAACCCATAGGCTGCTCGTATAAAAAGATGTACAATAGGCTCGAAAAAGAGTTATTTTAACGTCATTTGAGCAACGAGCAAACCTGCGCGCTATCATATTCGCTCTGACCGACAACGACCTCCGCTCGCGTTCAATATCCATGTCGTCCTTCAGGTCATCGGTTACAATATGTCCTAAATATTTGAATTGTTGCACCAGCTTCAAGGGAACATTATCAAGCTTAATGGGAGGCACAACAACAACAAGGCGGTATTGCTAACGGCCTAAAAATCTTATTCTAAAGTCAGTCGGTGTGTTTTAGAATCCTACGTCCTGCTAATTCGATCTTTGTAATGTTGTCAATACGGTGCTAATTCGCTTTTGCGTCCGAGAATGTGTGTTCTATGCTCTTCCAAGCGTATTCAATATAAAAAACACGTGCACCCTCGTACATAACAAAGTTGCTATTTCTGTCTGTCTGTGCGACTAGTTTATAACACTGGTTGACTTACCCGCACTTATTACACGCTTCTCCGTGACCTAAGTAGTCCATTATTGCATGGAGATGCTTGTAGTAAGTGCGGTATTATGTGACACGTGGTATAAAATAGTATACAATACTCGTGATCTAAGTCTATTATTGCACGGCGAAGTTATCCCCGCGCTACGCTCGAGAGCTAACTCACGCCCATGCAATAATAGACTACTTAAGCCACACGTATCGTAACATAATATTGTACGCAACAAATTTTGAAGTGGTTTTTAAAATCGTTTAAGAGAATTTCTTCCGGAACGTTTACTAGTTTGCACACCGCGGTTTCTGATGTATTTTGAGTTAAAAAGTATCCCATAGTTATGATCCGAGTTGATTCGTGAAGAAGTAACAAATAACGACTTTAGCAATTATTACATTATTAGACTCCGGGCGAAGCACCTGATACCTATTAATCAGTTTAGTACGTTTTAATGAACATACCCTAACACGAGTAACAATTTGAAGTCTGCTACCAAATGATCAGTAGGTAATGTGAAATATTTCAGTGTATACCAGAATATCCATCGATAGTGAGTTGTAATTTGGAAGGCTTCGTATTAACAAATAGTTGGCGTAATTTCGTCTGTTGGTATTAGAAGTTTGTTTTTGAAATTGGAAATCTTTAATTAACATACAGCTGCAGGACGTGGAGTGCTCAGTTGTCCAATAATGTATCGCACAAGCACAAAAAAATATTGAATATATATAGTCTATAGTAAGCTTTTCAGACTTGAAGACCAAGAATCATGGTAAATTTCAATTAACTTTGACCGCAAATAGAGGTTTATTAATCGCATAATACTCGCGAATATATGTATTTTTTTTTTCATTCTTAAATCTTACTCGCATATCCTATCACTAAAAACAATCAAATAATTTGCACTTTAATCTACATCTGTCAGTAATTAAATCTGTATTATATTTATTTAAAAATCTATAGCGCAATAGTACTCTGGTATCTCTCAATTGTGTAAGCATGTACTTATCACATAAATGAAATAGTACTTATGATGTATTTAAATAATAATTAACATGTACAATTACAGTCGTTTTCTGATTTTCTGTGATCAAACTTATGTATAACATGTCTATTTTATACTTTGTATATTATTATATGTGTAAAAGCAGTACCACTTTCGCTTTGTCGGTTTAAATACTGAAAGCGTTATTGCAAATAATTCCTATATTTTTTTCGTTAAAGTGCTTTGTCTAATATGAATTATATGATTTATATTTTCTGTGATCATAATTACAGTCTTACAATATATCAATAATTGTCATAGGCACGCCATAAAATAATTATATAGATTTACATTTAATGTAGAAATATACAACGTCATTGGTATCTGAGATTATAATGAGCTTTTCTCAATAATACTACAATTTTTTAACTTTCAACTGACTTAAAATTAGTCTATCTAAATACTTAAATCAGAATTTTGTCTCCCTAAGTGTTCTACATCAATTTGCTCTCTGCTCCGCACACTGTTTCACAAAAAAACCGCAATGTATTCTATAGTGTTATTTAACTAATATACTCTTTAAAGGGTCACGTAAATAACGTCACTCTATTGTCATTGTCAAATAATGTGACATTATTTACGTGACCATTTAATCAGTATATTAATTAAATAGCGCTTTATGAGTAAGGGGGTAAGAGTCCACAACTTTACTCTATATTAATTACAATGTGAATACTGAAGTATTGTTGATGTAACATAAGATCTTCCGAAGCTCTCCGAAGCCATGTGAGACTGATTCTTAATAGTTTCTAATACCGAATGCTCCGATATCAATGACAAATATAACCAGAATTAATGACACCAATAAACAATAATAATAATCCATTAACATAACACCAATCACTCTAAACATATTATTCATGATAGTAATAATAAAAATATGTTTATTTAAGTATACTTTAAAAAGTCTAGCTAGAATAAATTTAACATTGGATAAGATTTTTGATACAATGGACAAAGATATAAGATAGTTTAATGAAATCAATTGAATGTCCAGAACGAAATATAAAACTCTCCTAAGGGTATATTTTCTGCCCACTTTTTTTTTTGTCGATGTTGTAATTTGGATCTAATAATTAATGTTATAAGGTTATAAATTGTATTTACCGAATAATAATACACCTGAAGCAATAAATGAGCCTGTCGTTGACATATTACATAAGTTCACAAACCGATTACATTATCATCTTGGTATGACTATTTATTTCTCACACGCAATATTTTTTTTCTCATTTGTTTTGTAATTTCATATTTTTAAACAAATGTGAGTACCTATGTATTTATTCGATAGATTATCACTATACGTATAATCATAGGGTGGATCTGCTGGGTATCTTATCACTAAAAGCAGACATGTGTTAATATTTCGAAATGCAATAAATAATGGGTACATTAATTGGTTAATTATGGAGTTACAAACAAATAAGAAAACATATGACAAAGGTCTCAAAACATGTGATATGCCGATTTTTAAAGCCATAATCTTTTCTAAATGAATAATTTAGTTTAAAGAAAACGCTTGAGCGGCCCTAAGTAGACATTATAATTTATGTAACGAAATTCATCGTATAGTTGAACTGTAGTAACACCAAGCATAGCCTAATTAATTGTAATACATAGAGTGATGTTAGATTTATTTATAAGTTTTTTTATATAGGTTTAAGCGAGGGCCGGTCCATCTGGTCCTTCGAGCCGGATCAGAATATATTTTAGCGCCGTACCCTCGCTTCGTATACAGATGGTTATAGTAACTTAGGCAGTTTTAAATCTTTAATATGAATCGGTTTAGATAAAAAAAATGGAAGTGTAAGCTTGGCTATAATTTATGTAATAAACTATTGATACTTATTTTGTGTTATTATTTACTCTTCCTTCCATTGATCATTAAGATACAATTGTACAAATCGTTATTATAAGTAGATTATTTTGTGTGCTACACTAGTTTCCTGGATAAAAAGTTATATATCATCATAACGTAGGCATGTTTTATTCCGAAGTAAATAACATATAATGTAGTATATATTATCTACGAATGTGAAAAATTTCATCAAAATCCGCTCAGCCATTACAGTTAGAGTAATAAAAATACAAAGATACTTTTCCATTTATAATTTATTTACAACATTAGGATAGTAGTTACAAAATACAGGTCCATGGCACAATTTGTAGTCTCCATTGTTTAAAAATAAAACATTGAAGTTGTACCTAATTAATAGTGGGTATTTATCCTATATAAAAAAATGTATTTTCTATCTAGGTAGTAGTTCTGTTCGTCTGTGTGCTAAGTTCTTTTAATGTTGATGCTGTTTATCCCATTTAGATATTATATTCTGTAAATTAATATTCATAAAAAAAAAAATCAATAACATGTGCTCTGTAAAGTACTTAAATGCTGCTGCTAATTGTTTTTTGAATTTGTCCAAGAATCTTAAATTGAATTTTACGTTGTAGGTACGTAGTAGTTATATTCTCTGAGCCTATAGTGAAAGTTGTTCATCGCCACAGATTAAACACAGAGTACAGCTCAGATTAGCGAAGACCGGTCGTCCGACCGTCTGACCCGTCGAACCAATCAGTCATTGGATTATGGCTTTTGTGTATGTTTTTTACAGGCAAAGCGCAGAACTGAGTAGGTTCCTGCGGTAGTGGAGCGGTGCGGGAGGGGGTGATATGTGACGTATCAGCCCCCCTAGACAAGATGGTTGTCGACAATCGTCACCGTTAGTAAACGATCAACCTTTGTATGGGATTGATATAAGAGATTGTTAAAAATTACGTGATATTTCGATTTGAAATGTCAATTCCATACAAAGGTTGATCGTTTACTGTCGATGACGATTGTCGATAGCCATCTTGTCTACTGGCCCAGAACTGTCTCGCTATACAATTGAGTTCATTTTAGTTCTCTTTTGTCATTTGAAGTAATTAAAACCCCCTCCTGCACCGCTCCTCTACCGTAGGAACCTACTCAGTGCTGCGTTTATAAATATATTTTATTGGTTCAATCCACGTCTATGATATAATGTAAATAAGTGCCTGTCCAGAAGGGGCGAAATCGCGGCGATTCAATCGCGCAAATGCATTACGCGCGTAAACATATTTATGTGTTTTTAGGGTACCGTACCGAACCATAGCGTGAAGAGTATTTTTTTAATTAGCAAAACAAATTTGTAATACGCAATGTAAAATTATTTATTTTTCAAAATAAAGCGTAGGTAGCGGTATAAACTGTTGCGGTTATATCAAACAACTACAAAGCACTTGTCTGAAAACGGTACACAGGCATCTAACTTCTAAAAACCTTGCTGTTGTTGACCAGTATTGACATTTTCATATTTATTTAAAAATCCGAAATCCAAGAAACATGCCCAACTTTGAACTGCTGATCGATACAAATGCTGATACTATAGGCACATACGGTTGTTTGTTCTTTCGTGGTTATAACTCAAACATGTACAACGATTATAATTCTGTGCAATAATTCGGGAGACATAATAAAACAGAACTATCAATGTAAATATCTATGTTCATTTATTCAAAATATTTAATATAATATGGCGTCACTATTTTATTATAATATAAATGCGTACATAAGTATTACAAATATATTTAGAATTTGTATCATTAGATAGGTATACGTACAATAAAGGAACAAAATATGTCCAAGGAATCGATAAATAAGCCAATGCACAGCCTTAGAATGCGCTATACGAGTATATCACAACAATATAATATAATAGGTATAGTTCTAAACACTGAATTTTCCCTGCGACAATATTATTCGAAATATCGATACTATTTGAGATCGAAATTACACAACTACACAACATTATCTGTATTATTTTTGTTGTAGAATTAATATACTTTAATAATAATAATAGTGTTTTATTTTCGAGTAATACGTCTGCAGGGATCTACTCTTACATATATTTTTTTTGCAATCTGTTTTTTAATAATAAATCGTGCATCGTTCTTTGGAGTAGACAAGAACACCTCAAAATAAATTATAGGTCCGCTAACATTACAGACAAATGAGAACTAAGACAAAGTGAACACTTAAATTATAGGTCTTATACATAACACTTTAATACCTAATTATAATAGGCTACCGGCCTGATAAAATCATTTTAAAGTCCGTCATTTATATTATCACAAAATTAGACACGTATTTTTTCCTTTATCAAAAAAACAAAAAATTACGAAGATATGGTGTGTTGAAGTTCGGAGTGACGTCACGCGATGGTACACTTTTTACAAACAAGTGACTACGTTACGAGCCCCCACTCCCGAACATTGGCGCGCTTTAATCTTTGTAAATATTTATTGATTTGATATACCAAAAATAGTGTCACATTTTTTTGATAATATACTACGTGCATAGAGTTCTTAAGTATTTCTAATAGTTTAATCTGACGAGCCTCATAGTGTGGAGGTAAGACCCTGGACCCAAGAAAAATATTTGTGTATTCACAAATAGTATATGAACACTATGAATGAGCTAGTATGTGAAGACTGTCCGAGGATAATTAATTTGAACGACATTATTATTGGAATTAGTTCGGAAAGAGAAGGCATTATGTCCTGGCAACTCATCTCAGCAAGGGAACCTAACTTAGCTACAAGCATAAAGATCTGGCGATAATTTTTTTGGTCAGTATTGCTCGACGTAATAAAACGTATTTTATGTTTTCTTTCAAATCCGAGAAGTGTATAAATTAAGTGAAGTGAAAAAAGTTGAAGTGAAATAAGTTATAATTAGTTATCAGTTGTTTTCTTTTAAAACTGCAAAAACGAGGACCGTACATACACGAAATGTAGTAACGAACCACTTAAAACATTTTTGTTTTTTTCGAAGGCCAATTGTTATTGCTGGCTGGATTTATAGGGTTGCCGATAACTATTAGTCTGTGACGGTATTGACAAATTTGACATACTTAATAGACTTCCTTATATATATATAATAGAGATCTTGGATATAATTTTGTTTAAACAAAGTTTATTAAAAAGAAAGTGTTTTTCGTTAAATAAAGTTTGTTAAGCCTCACTCCCTTGTTACTATCTGCCTTTTGTTCTGTAATCTGCGACATCAAATTTGGTACAAGTGTCACTTGTGTATTTACAGGCAAGTTGGCAGCCCTAAGTGTCTGTGGTGTACTGTATGATATCACTCAATCTTCATTAATAATAATGTAAGATTATTAATTTATTGACTCATCTTTACAAACAACTGTTAATACTGCCGTTGAAATTCACAAACAAGATCGAAGTAACTTTACAATTTATTTATTTGTAATTACATATATTTTAAATGTAAATAATACAAAAATAAACAAAAATGATTTTAAAATACCTGTCTAAGTGTTGTTTTGGATTTAACACACAGATGTTCAATAAAAAGCAAATTTGGGTCTAGTAACCTCTCCATGACACTTAGATTTTAATATCTTCGATTAAATTTTGTCCAAAAAATACAAAGTTATTCATCAGCAGAGCTACATGGTGGAAGTAGGTAGATATCTATGTAACAATTTTACTGTGGCAACTCTGAATAGAAAAAAAAAAACTCTTTTACACATGTACAGATTATTATTTCATAAACAGAAAGACTCTTGAAATCAAAACACGAAATATTTGAACGTTTGTCATGACTTTACATGACATTGATAATATAATGGCATGGTATGGAACAACTGTCACAAAAACTAAGTCGCATAATTTACAGATCTACAAAGTAATAAACAAGGTGTAATTCCACAAAAGAAAACAATAACTGGCGCGACAGAATAAGTTTCTACAGCTATATCAATTTTAAATAATAATAATTGAAATAATACGTTTAATCTAATTATTATCACTTAACATGACTTATCAAACATTATTCAAAGCAACCTTCATTTTGTATAATTATTCAATGAAAATAACATAAAAACTATCGCCTAGTTTTGTATTGCTCTACGTGCATTTATACATTTTTGTATTATCAGAAATATTTAACATGTTTCAAGTAAAATTAAATTAACCGACGAAACTTTCCAATTGTATTGTTATATTATACTAAGTACATTTGGTTTATAATATTATTATTTGTTAGATTTTTATCTTTAATTTTCATCATCATACACCCTTAGCGCGCGGTACGGTAAGAGTCGGCTTATAGATACAGGCACCGCTGCACCTGCACCGTCTTGACAACTGGAAAAGATATATATAGAGAACTTATCTATCATTTCTTCCCACATTTAACTGGGTTTATACAACAATATTTCGGAAAATGAACCTACCTTTAAATAAACCGACTTTTATTAAAAAATAAAGTTTCGATGACATGACCCACCCCTTCACTTTCCACAAGATTTGAGATATTTTGTAACAGTTTGTTTAGCTGTCCACACAACGAAATAATGATAAATCAGTTAATAATATATATAAATCGGTTCCTGCCTGTCAAACTGTTTAATATCTCGGGGTACCAACTCACGTGTGAGATAGTAATGTTATTCAACAATAACATTTTTTTGGATAGAAATGTTTGTTAATAATCACTAAAAGTTTACTGGTAAAGTTTGCCCGTTTAATTTAATTTAACCTTATTAAATCAATTTAAATAGCGATAAAGTATCAGTGTTGGCTGAGCTTATAAACTTATAACCGCTATGAGCTTATAGGCAAAGCTTTCAGCGCATTTCAACTATACTATTACAGATTACATTTATAAAATATTATAATATTAACAATTATAAAAGATTTTCAATATAATCTTAATTATTTATCATTTCAAAGCTGAAAATAAAACTACGATTCAAATTATAATGCTTTTCTAATTGCTTTGAGAATACAAATTTAAATAGGAAATTACACAAATTACTATAAGATATAAAATTCAATTTATTTCAAAGTTATATCTTACCAATATGGGTAGCACTTGGACATTGTTAAGATAAAACTATTTTGTTCTTAAAATCACTATTATTAAAAACTAACATTAGTCAGATTTTTATTACTTACAATTTAGTCATCTAGAAATTCTAAATATGTTTACAATAATCGTTGATGTTTCAGACTGAATATTGTATTTAGGGATTGCAATCCGGATACTTCGAAATCCGAAAATGACTGAAAAATCCGGATTTTAGGGTCCTATTATAAATCCGAATATTGAGAATAAAATCCGGTTTTTTCGAATTTTAATCATAATTGATTATAGTTGATGTTTAACTAAAAAATTTCATTAAATATCCAGTATATTTAGGTCAGTATTACTCTGAAATCTATACACCGCTCGGCACACACGCGGCTAGCTGCTACCGCTCATCCATCTAGCTAATAGTTAAGTCGGCCAGTGAGTCTTAGATGGAGGCGATGCGCGTACGGCGCGAGTAACAACTCTTTGCACAACGTAATATCAAGAATGATAGTTCTATATAGTCGGGTTACCGCTGAAAGCATTTTGTACATCGGCTGATCTCAGAAAATTGTTACTTTTGAAAGGGTCTGACACACCAGCCTTCTAAGCAAGCTTCCTTAATATGAAATGTCTGGTGGTCTGTGCGCTTGGATTTCCAATTTCCTGAGCGAACGGTCTATTCATGTAGTCATAGACGGGTGTTCGTCGGACCTTTTCGCAATAAATTCCACAGAGATCAGATTCAGTTCTCTCTGCAACCTTATTTCTGCTGCATATTAACGATCTGGTGAAGCCCGGTATCTTTGGGTACGTAGACGATAGCACCGTTGTCATAGATCCAATTGTTGCGAGAGGCCATGGTAGAGCGTTTGAACGTAACTTTACAGGCAATCTCCGATTGGGGCAATGCCAATCTAGTCACTTTTAATGCTACCAAGACGCAGGTGTGTCTTTTCACCACCATACGGAGCCCTTTCCACCAGGCTCTCGCCCTCGACTCAATAAACCGCCGAGCCAGAAGACTCATCCAATATGAGACTAATTATGACGAAACTCACGAGGCTCGACCATCGAAGAAAGGTTGCTTGCCTTATCGGTTTTGTACAGGATATATTTTTGAGAGTGTGTGCAGGAATTGCTCAACCTTATTCCAACCACCATCCCTATTTTTACTCCGAACCACAAGACACGTGGAAATTTTTCTTTTGTATCCTCAATTATAATGCGGACAGCAAGGGAGTGGAACTTGCTTCCGGCGACTGTATTTCCTGACTCTTAGAATCTAGGGACTTTCACGGCCAGAATGAATAGGTTCCATTTGGGTTAGCGTGCTCCACCTTAGGCTTCGTCATTATCCTTTATGGACGGCTCAGTAGCCATATACAAGCCCATTTTTTTTTAAATATTACTTGCAGTTTAATTCAAATTCAAATTCAAAAATGTTATATTCAATATTGGCCTTAATAAGGCACTTACGAACGGATTTTACCACCGGTTCGTAATACACATAAACTGAGAAGACTCCCGGCAAGAAACTCAGCAAGGATTTTTTTTTTAATTATCTTATAATAAATAATGCGTTCTTGTTTTCTACAAAGTCGGAAACTTTATAGTACCCTTTATTACACAATTTTTGTTTAACTAACTTTTTAAATCTATACACAGATAGTTCTTGAATTGATTTGGGTACTTTGTTATAGAAGCGTATACATTGCCCCTTAATAGAATCCCTAACTTTGCTGAGCCGTGTTACAGGTACAGCAAGTTTGTCCTTATTTCTAGTGTTTAAACTATGAGTGTCGCTATTTTTAGGAAAGTTAAGTATATTTTTTCGAACATAAATTTAGTTTTCATATATGTACTGAGACGACACTGTCATTACATTTATGGTTTTAAACTTATTCCTATGGGAATCTCTTGGCTATAAGTTATATATTGCGCGAATAGCCTTCTTCTGCAGGATAAAAATTCTAATGATGTCTGCACCGCTGCCCCAAAGGAGGATGCCGTAAGACATTAAACTATGAAAATAACTAAAATAAACTAATCTTGCCGTAAATTCGTCAGTGAGAGAACGGATTTTTTTCACTGCATACGCTGCAGTACTGAGTCTATTCACTAGATTATGTATGTGTGGACCCCATTGTAACTTATCGTCTAATGTAATACCTTAAAATACAGTTGTTTTAACAAGATCCAATTTTTTTTCAAAAGCAAGCAATGGAAATACAATAAAATAGAACACCTCTCTTCAAACTACTAATAATTAAGCATAAACTACGCGTACAATTTAAATTTACAAAAGATTGCAAAAAAATACAAAAATTCGAAAAATCCGGATAATCCGGATTTATAGGTGATGATAAAACTTGAATCCGGATTTGAAAAAAATCCGGATTTTGCAATCCCTAATTGTATTATACAACCAGTCAATAATTTAGTTAAACATTTTTTTCTTTTGGTTGTAATAAAATCACACATTAATAAATAATATAAGTGCAAAAATCTAAATTTTTACAAAGAAAAATAATAATATAAGCCATTTCTGTATTTAATTTATTGTTATTATATACCTACTAGTTATTATATAATAGAGGACTATTTTTCCAGTTTTATTAATATTTTTTATTAAAATTGCAATAACACTGTTCGTTACTAGAAAATAGTGAAATAAATGAGTTTTGATCTAAAATTAATTCTTACAAATTGAATTAATCACTGCCGTTTAAATAACGCCTATCAACCGTTAAGGGGTAATAGGTAATTGGGTAGTTCTGAATTTAAGAAAACTATAACATATACTATAACTCTGTGCTATTACTATATTCTTACCCCAGGGCCAGTAGACAAGATGGTTATCGACAATCGTCATCGACAGTAAACGATCAACCTTTGTATGGGATTGACATTTCAAATAGAATTATCACGTGATTTTTAACAATCTCTTATGTCAATCCCATACAAAGGTTGATCGTTTACTAACGATGACGATTGTCGACAGCCATCTTGTCTAGGGGGGCTGGTGTTGCAAGCATCTATAGGCTACGTAAACCGATTACCATCAGCCGGCATATGCTTGTTTTCTACCTAAAATAATGCTATAACGCAAACATTCGCTCCATGATAAAGGTTTTAAAAAATCTAAACGACATGATGGAATTTTGACTCATGGCACACAGAGGAATATTGATCATCCTTTATATAATTTTCTTTTTTATTCACCCAAGAGCAACAGATGCGTAAAAAAGGGTCATTCGGGGCCATACCCAATCTCTATCAACCATTCAGGTTACCAGACGGTATGCTGCGATTAAACACATCCTGCCCCGAAATTTTATAACTTTTTAGTTGGCTCGCAAAATACCTAAGTAATTACGGCCCGCGCCGCGAGGGACTCATGAGGCTAAACTAATACTTGGCTGTGACCACACAAACAGGATCACCTTATATATTGCTATATATCATTACCTACATATACATTTTCAGAATAAAATATAATTCAACACGTGCCAAAAAAAGCGCTTTGGCGTTTATATACAATAAATGTAAATATGTTAACATTGTTTGTCATAGTTTTGTACATTGATTTTAGAATTCTGTTTGAAATATTGCACAGCTTCAGATTGACTTACTGAATCGCATAGTTTATTTTATTAGTGTCGGTAAAGGGTTACTTTTTTACTATTGTAGAATGTACCGATTTTTACATCACTAGACTTATAAATAACAACGCCTAAAACTATTATACCACAGTTCTATATAACTTGATTTGGTTAAATTTCACGATTTATAAAATGAATTCTAAAAATGATTTTATTATTGCAGTCTTTATTACTGTATCATTTAATTAACACTTATTTATTATTAGATTCAAAGGTGCTTTTGCTACATAGTATCTTTGCTGGTACATAATTAATATTTCGTAAAATCTTTAATAAGTGTTGCAATCCTAAGTTACCTATCACAAATAAGCCATCGACCCTAAACCAACATTTAAGCCAAATTATCACTACTTAATACTATTTTAGGACAATGTGCATAATTATAACTGCCCCCTAGACAAGATGGTTGTCGACAATCGTTATCGTTAGTAAACGATCATCGAGGAAAAATCCCTTTAGAGTAGTAATACTGAAAAATCAAATTCTGAAACTAGTCAGTGATTTGTCACTGAATCTGAACAGTAAGGACCAATCACAGCAACGTGTTTTTTTGACTTGCCCAATCAGAGTGCATGCGTCCTTGACTTAGCCGAACAGAGCGCATTGTCGGCGGTGGAAAATTGGCGGAATATATTTCAACCAAAATTAACGTAATTTCGCTTCTTTGGGTTAATTGTTCGATGTAAACGATCAACCTGTGTAAGGGATTGACATAAGAGAGTGTCAAAAATCACGCGATATATCGATTTGAAATAAATCTCATACAAAGGTTGATCGATTACTAACGATAACGACTGACGACAACCATCTTGTCTACTGGCCCTGTATCGCACTGATTCGGCAATAATGTTACTTGGATTGTGCTAATCTACAGTAATACAGATTAATGTGACGCGGCTTGATATGCTCTGTCACGCTCGCTCTCGCTTGCATCCATATTTTCCTTTCGATATAATAAGATTGTCAAGGGGAATAACTTTAATAGTAGTAACCAGCATGCGACTCGGGTCAGATGATTAAAATTAATTTTGACGATTTAAAAAAAGAATCTCCAGAGGGCTAAAAATACAGGGACGTTTCCCTAATCAAAATCGCTTGCGCCGGATTACCTGATAACAATGTTTACTATAAGTTTCAAAGAAATATAATTGAATTTTACAAGGTATATTAATTATCTTATCAAAGGCGGTGCTTACACAAAGAAACTATGTCCGTGAATGTTATCTCTGTTTAATTTCAGAGCTAAATCCGTAAACGCACTTAGGCTGATTAAAAACAGACAACTATTTTCATAGAGCATGCTAATCGATAGTTTACCGATTTTTCAACAGGTTGAAAAGCTGGCAGACCGGCCACCTGATTGTAAGTGGTCACCGTCGCGTATACACATTTGCAATATACCAATTGGATTGCCAATGTGTTGTGATTACAATGTGCTCTTATTAGGCCTCTTTTGCAGAATCTTAGCGCTGAGGGAATACCGTAATGGGGAGCTCAATACACATTCCACAAGGTCCGCAGTACGAACGTTCAGCGGCGGCGTAAGACCAACATTTTATGTGGGCAAGATTCATTTTGCGGGGCCCACTGCAAGCGCAAGACGGATAGTACAAAATGAAAAAAAGTAAATTTTTTGGCCGGCTTTTAAGTAATGTATAAATTTTCGGGGCGCGAGGCCCCCTGGGTCGCGAGGCCGTAGGCGGTGGCCCACGTCGCCCACGCTTTACGCCGCCACTGCGAACGTCCGACTGAAACTTTGTGTGGGTCGCTCACTTCCCTCCAATATGGCGAGGAGGGCGATGGCTGCCACACGCGTCATACTTGTGAACAGGTGCTGTTTGTGGGGGCTGGTCTGCTTAATTTTGCTATTTATTTACTTATTAAATATTTATTCAGTCTACTTTGTAATTTTGCCGCCGCGCCGGGGCAATTGTTTTCAGTGCGATTAGAATGTAAATATTATGTAATGAATCTAAGCTTGTTTTGAAAAGAGTAGTTACTGAGTTTATTGCTGGCTCTTCTCAGCAAATGCAACCTTCCGAACCGGTATTAGAGTCAGACTTTTCATAAGTGCCTGTGAAGGTCTATTTGAATAAATGATTTTGAATTTTGTGGACGATCGCGGCGGCTCTCTTTTCAACCACTGAAACTATTGATCATAATTTGTTCTTAAATCAGTGTTCCTCAATATACTAACGACACTACTGTCTTTTTATAACAAGCTATAACATTTCAACCAGTAAGTGATATGACGGAGGGACCCATCATGAGGTACCTTCGTGATTTTGCATGATTAGCTTCGCTTTGACCAACCACGATTATAATTTGAATTCCGAACCGTAATTTAGTTCAACAAAGAACGCGTGTATCGGCTACCTACGTATCGCAAGGCGAATCAATAGTTAATATATACTCGTAATAAAAACGTTACGCAAGATAACACCCTCGTGTAAAGGAATTTTGATTCAAAATTAAAATTGTTTTCAATAATAATTTTTCACAGTCAGCAGTTTTAATAAAATAAAGCCTATTATGTAACCGATGAAAATAAGTTCAGCCGTTTCGGATTAGCGTGTACGAACAAACAAACTTGTCTCATCGCATTCTGTTACTCTGCCTATATATTTTCTACTTCCCAATCAGTGTTTGGTATAATCAATGCACTTACAAGAAATTCGTATTCATAAAATAAATAGACAAACAGATGATCTATTTTTAAAAGACTTTAAAACAATTGGTTCTTAAAACATTAAATAGGTAGTACATTTTACTTTAGTTACAAGGTATTGTTTGTGCACTCATAAGATTGCAAATGGCTCACTGGATGGCGAGTATGGCGACCTTGTAGGAAGGTGAAAATGCATCAACATTTCCCAAAATAATCCACATGTGAAAATATGCCTATATTATGTACATCAGAGCTCAATCTACTCCGTGGCTTTTTATTCGTCTTAGAAACGCAAATAATGTACCCAATGAATAGATCATCATCATCAGCCTATAATGTCCCACTGCTGAGCACAGGCCTCCTTTCACAAATGAGGGTGAAAGGGAATGGGCAGATACTCTACCACGCATGCCCACTGCGGATTGGTGGAGGTAGGCTAGTGGTAAACCTACTGTTGGAATTTTTCAAGCCGCCTAGGAGGCATCCAACTAGCTTAACGACTATCACAATTAAGTGATAACCGGGATCAACGGCTTTACGTGCCTTCCGAAGCACGGAAACGCTCGATTTGATATACCACTAGGCGGTCACCCATCCAGGTACCGACCACGACAGACGTAGCTTAACTGTGCCGATCGATTAAGAACGGCTAATCATGCTACACCACGAGCGCTTCTTATATGAATAATTCTTATAATGAATAGATACTAAACATAAAAAAAATAAATTGACAATACAGAATCTATGTCAAAATAATAGCCCAGGATATTTATTTATATATGCACTATTCTTACTTTTGTTAGGTTTCCCCCGCACGATCTTTAGTTGTTTAACAGTTTACCTATTATTATAATATATTAAAAATACGTTTAACGACCGTACAATCATTATGTGGATAAGCATTATGACCACGTCACGAAATTACAACAAACAATTTTCCAATGGTCCTCAAAGTGGGATATGTATCGACCCCAAGTAGTTTACTCCACGATTCTGTTCCTTCACCGAAAGCTCAACTTGTTTTTGGTATTCGACGTCACTAAACTATTTAAAAGCCTCAAACTGCAACGTATAATTACAAATATTGTATTTAAGTGGGGTTTATAACTGCCATTGTTATTGATAAAACCGTTATTATTATATTATTTTACCGTTAAATTTCTATTTTGTTTCAATGGATCTTGCCATGATTTATGATGAATTACATGAAAAGAAATAGCTGTTTCAGTAAAAGGTCAATTGAAGTTGAATTTTCGTAAGCCAATTATTCAAAATTAGGAAGATTCCAAGACAAAATGTTTGAGAACTTTTGGTTAGTCGATATAGTACAGTTTACAGGTCCTTCCTATCAAATTTTCTAATGCAAATATGTTTTTTTGCTTTCTGTCCCTAATGATCACACTAGAAAAGCTAACATATCGCTTATTTTACAGTCATAAAAACATCAAACAACCTCTGAACGTGTATCCGATAAATGTATTGAATATTTAAAAATTCGAATAGGTGTAGCTGTGCTATAATTAGAGATAAAATAATTTACAAGTGTTGATAAACATACCATTAATTAGACATAGGTACTTTAATTTATTAATGCGTTCATAACTTCGATTTGACACACTAGCATTGCTATTTTACAGATTTTGCTATTTAAACGCATCAGTCACGTCACCGTCAAATTGGTCAGTCACGTCAAAAAAGTATAGTTCCATAGAAGTTTTAGGACGTCACGTTACAGAATGTCACTACACCGTTTTACAGATCTTTGAAGTTATATTGACGTGACTGATGTTTAGGTATGTCAACAATAACTCCAATAGTATAAGAGCTACGGTGCCACAGGTAAGTAGTAGTCACTCACATCCCTTCATGAACTAGAAAGAGCTGATCTTCAAACGGCTGCACCGATTATTATTAAACATATCTAAGAATCAGCGCATTCAAATAAACAAAACCCCGTTCAAATCGGTTCACCCATTAAATTTCACGTTAAACTTATAATACCACTCCTTTTGCATCGGGGGTAAGAAAAAGACAAAACATTATTAGGTATCATTTTTTGGAACGCATTTAGTTTTATTGCTCGGTATTTATTTTATACTTTTACAATACTGTAAATATATATATATCTATAGATAGGCGTTGAAGTACTTAAAGTTGATTTTATTTTACCGTAATATTATTCATATCATATTATTCATGTTGTAAAGATTTAATTTATCAATAATAATAATGTTTTTTTCAATGGATATTGGACCTGCTTTGTTAGCTTGCAAATAAATTATTTTGAAGTCTCTCTTAATCCAATACCTAAATATAACATACCCCTCATACAAAGAATTTAAAACGTCCAGAAGGATAGTCGCCTCTATGGGAACATGAAATAAACAAGCCAGAATTGACAGTATTTGACAGCCGTGCGCAGTACGAACTGAGAGCGATTTGCTCAGGGAGCCCCTCAAGCGGAGTGAAATTAAATGTCATGCTTTAGTAAGGCGGATTATCCATCTGGTTAGAGGCACGATGCCCTATGAAAATCTTTGCCCTCATATTTATCAGATCAAAAATCAAAATGGGAGCCATTTTGATTTTTTTGACATACGGAGTGGATTACTAATAGGTTTATTTTTACCGATAAAACTGTCTTCAAAATCTGGCACACAGTACCTATACAGTGAATAGGTGTGCTACAATATTGAAAAATTGCAGTCGCAGAATGTTAAATGAAATTGACAATTCAATACGTGAGTGACCATCGCGATTGCGACTTGATAGGACAGTATATACAGATCTACCGACGCGAAAATTGTTTAATGCAGCTCATCCGCGCGCTGATTGTCTACCGTTCATTGTATTTTCTGCTGCACTTTAAAAGTTCCCACATCAAATGCTTAGTTGCTACACATTGTTTGAAATCTACTCTACCAAAGACAGTTACTGCTGTACATTTATAATAACAGCCTATATACATAAAATATTGGTATCAATAATTAGCAAGTGGAATTAATTATTTGAAATGATTATGTTACATATTTTCATGTAGATTATTAATGTTGGGTAATGTCCAAAAATATCTACAACTCTTCCCGTTTTGAGCTAATTATGCTTAGCTGTTATTTAACAATTATTATTTGTGTTCATTTTAAATTTAAAAAACGGAAAATACAATAGACTATTATTAAAACTGGCCTCTAAATTGTGATAAATATAATCTCCCATATAAATAAAGAATGCCTTTAATAAAATCAGTCAAGTAAGTAATTAGCTTAACAAGCCAAACACACTTCACATCTTTGTATAGGTACAACAAATATATTTATGGAAGATTTAAATGTGACACGATACATATAATATGTAACTTGTTTCTAATCTCCCTAATGGATCTTTCAGAAACTTACTTTGACAATATTTTGTAGTCCACTCAATAATACTTATAGGACTCCAATAGTGATACTATTTCATACCTATGTATACCTATAAATAACAATATTGACAGCTTTATTATCAGCGAGATTTGAGAAGTCTTACATGTACATCATTTAGTTTGTACTTCTTTAAATTCTCATAGAATATCAAGAAATTAAAAATGTGCAGTTTAAAAGTTGTGTTTCATAGTCGCTAAAAACTGCACAATTTGAATAAGGTTATAGTTGTTGTATACTTCACATTAGCTCTTCGCCCAATTAAAGGTAAAGTTTTAATTTATGCGTAATGTTACAGCGAAAAGTAAAACACCTGGTACCCAATTCTCGCGCCCTTCGAAAAAACCTTGGAATCGAACTTATGGTTCGAGTCCTATTCAACTGTAAGATTTCGAGGCGCAGTCCGACCAATCAAAGCTCTGGTTGACTGGTTTTCGTTCTAAATATGCCTCGAAATGGACAGAATAACGCAACGCGAAATTTACACTCGATCAAAGTTCGAATTCGTAAATTTTTCGATCGAGCAATCAATTTCGATTGGGTGAGAATTGGCTCCTGAAAAGGTGATTTCTTTAAGCATAAACATTAAACTAACGGCAGTATGGCAACAACTAATAGAACAAAAAGACAGAGTTTGACTATGAAATAACTTATGAAAAGTAAATGTGTGTATATTAAAATGTGCAACTTTAAGTACAAAACAATATCTTTAAAATATAACAATATTTCTTATTTGAG
Source organism: Achlya flavicornis (assembly GCA_947623365.1). Taxonomy (NCBI): domain Eukaryota; kingdom Metazoa; phylum Arthropoda; class Insecta; order Lepidoptera; family Drepanidae; genus Achlya; species Achlya flavicornis. The sequence continues at coordinate 17,701,801 of OX392471.1, read as the reverse complement.
GCTATGTGAAACAACGCGTTTTAGCGAGATTCATTGACGCCACACTAACATGTGTCATGTTCTACTGTTAGGAGTCAATAAGCTTTTTGTTTGACAATACCTTTAAACAACACCAATTTATTTAAGTTCACTGGCTGTTCGTAAACTGGATTTATGGCATGACATGATGATGCACCATTACACATGTACACTAAAGTCCTCTTTGGCAGCAACCATTAATATACTACACCAGAAACGTAGACTTATCAAGTCTGCGTTTAATGTACCGCTATACAGTATCAACTTTACCATTACTCACCAGAACATATGCCGGTGCTGACTTACGTTTGAATGTGATGTAAGTGTACAAAAGACTTGCCAGAACACTGATGTTTAGTCCCACAAAATTCATCCATGAAAATATATAATCACCACCTATGACCATTCCTAGGTATGTAACCAAAATATTCTTCAGGCAGCCTATGATAGATGTTGTTAAGGCACTATTATATTGTGTACATAACATAACACTGTAGGCCAGGATAAAACCCATGACACAAGAAATGAGGAACTGCATGAGGAACAGGGTGTCATTCCAGTGTTCATATGCAGCAGAGCGTTCAAGAGCACCTGTGCTCCAGGCGACCAATGAAGCCGGAATTATCATGAACAAAGCATTGTAAAACATGAGCCCATATTTACCAAGATCTTTTGCATCCAATTTCTTCTTCATGTACACACCATTAGCTGCTGTAAAGGCGTCGTTTAGAAGCACAAGTGTGTATCCAGCCCAGGCGAATGTTACGTCATCGGCGGCGGCGAGCAACGCACCTCCGACCATTCCCATGACACTGGCTTGCACGGGCCAAGAGGCACGGATTCCGAGCACAAATCGTTCCAAGATCATCGTCATGAGTATACTGAAGCGGCGCAAGGCAGTAAACATCGGTAGATTGAGCTCCTTCGTACCGCCGAGGCCGGTGGCCATGTTACCGAGGTATATCAGAGGGAGCGGCCAGATGCGGCGCGCCACTCCCCTGTCCAGAGGCGGGAACTGCACCACACGCACGGCTCTCCCACACCACAGAACTACGATGGTCGCGATCATCTGTCCCAGCCCGAGTACTTGGTATGACGGGAATGCATAAGTTGTCAACACTGTCTTATTTACAACGGTGATCATGAATGATGCTAGAGCGTAGAACACGGCGCTGAGGATCTTCTTCGTGAGCTGGCTCCTGTCGGCCTCAGCCTCGTCCAGTCCGCTGTGGTCCGACATGGCTTATCCAGTTATCCACGCAATTATAAAATTGATAGTTATGAACGATTAGCGAGTGCGTCATAAAACCTTACCAACGGTCACGATCCTCTGCATATTCTGGTTATTAGCTCACGCGCGGCCTCCTCTAATGTTTTGTACGATAAGCCTTTCATTTATAGGCAAATAAAATTAAAAAAACCTTGATTAAATACACCGCATGCCTAGCCGATCAACCAACCAAACGAACCAGTGAATGAATGAATTGAACGAATTCGAATGACACAATTGACACTTGACACTTTGATTTGACATTATTTTTTTTTCCCTACTGCCCTACGGGCAGTCTAAGATCTTTGACCATACCGCCTCATTCTTCTTACTTTAAGTTTGTGCAACCAAATCCAAATTACGACTTATTTCTGCCAGTGTCAAGTTATTTTATAATTTCCAGTCACAATAAATCACTATATTACTTGCTGAATTCAGTAGTGGCACAAGTCGAATTTGTGGCATTTTCAGTTAGTAATGAATTCTAAATGAGACGTTTTCTTTCCATAGAGTTTTATAGAGTTGATTACATAAGGTTCAAATTAGTTCGAATTATGAACAGTTTCAATTAGACAGGTATTTTCAAAATCAAAATGCTTTATTTGTCGTTCTACGAAGGTAAAAAACAATAAAAACTCGAAAACAAACAATTTCCCGTCTCGGTACCTACTGAGAGGAGTCGCTGTGCCGGCAGTGGAAGAGACAAAACGGCGCAAAGTATCATTCAGTACTTGTTTTCTGTTTTTTTACTTGTTGTTGATTGACTTCTCTCACTGAAATGTGTAGGTACCTTTTTTTAGTAAATAAAGTTCTATGTGACGTTTTCTTTCCATAGAGTTTTATAGTTAGGTTGAAAATAGTTCTTCTTCTTCTTATTTTTAATTTTGGCAACCAAGCCCAAATTAGGGCTCATTTCTGCCAGTGTCGAGTTATATTATAGTTTCCAGTCACAATATTATAGTCCTCAGTCAGACACCGTCCATAAAAGTCATGTTTTACTACAATGGTGGTCATTGTACTAAAACTCTTCACGGACATTTTGAGACAACTTGAAAAGTCACGATACACATAATTCATTTCATTTCACTTCACTGGTGCACATCGATGATCTTTATTGGGTAAAATACCACCAAAAATACACAATAAAACTCAAATTACACAAATTTATGAAAATGAAAATGCTACGTCACTCTGCAAGTTCCCGCCAAAAAGTCGTTGAAAATTGTTAATAATTCGAAATAATTTGAGCGGTACACAAATACCTGTACACGATTGGACAGGTATTTTCAACCAACTCTATAAAACTCTATGGAAAGAAATCGTCTTTCCCATTATCTCATTATATCGCTATTTTAAAAATGAGCGCTGCTTTGCGGCTCGTCTCGGTGTGGGCTTTTTTTTTTTTTTTTTTTTACTGTGTTTAGGCCTGTGTTTAACCACAATCTCACTATGGTAAGTGATGATGTGGTCGAAGGTGGTAAGCACACAAAGCCTAGAAGGAACTGGCTCTCAAGTGCAGCTGACGGAACACACCGATAGGTGCTTGGCGACAGATTTTCAACTTGAGGGTGGTAGCCAGCCAGACGGGTACTACAAAGTACCCTACCACCGTGCTATGGTTTCCTCACGATGTTTTCCTTCACCGAAAGCTCAAGCTCATTGTAGGATTCGAACCCGGGACCTTCGTCTCGGTATCCGACGTCACTACCACTGAGCTATCATCGCCCTAAAACACCCTTACAGGCTGACCCTTACACAGCATAAATATTATTTTTTTGTGATTTTATGAAAATAATCCGGTAGGGTAGGGAGGGGTAGGGTAGGATAGGGTACGGTAAGGTAGGTTAGGGCACCACGCGAACTAAGTTTGCCGTGCAGCTAGCTAGTAGGTAATATAAGGTATAAAATTACCGGCCATGCCGCAAGTAGGTATCAATTTATTTATCAAAACTTGTTTATGAAAGCTATAAACACTCAATTTCTTTGATAAACACAGTATGAACAGTCATAATCCTCACTAATATTATAAATGTGAAAGTGAGTTTGTTTGTTACGCCTTCACGCCTCAACTTCTCAACGGATCATTATGAAATTGGGCATGCAGATAGCCTATGGTACGGAGAAGGACACATGCTACTTTTTATCCCGGGAACGCGGTTGAAACCGCGGGGGACAGCTAGTTTATAATAATTGTTAAAATCTAAATGGCGACGGGTGGCTATGCCAGCTCCCATACAAAAATTAATAGGTATTATTATTAATTTCTTCAAGTAGGTACTTATACTATAGACAGTTTACAGATAAGGTTTTAAAATAAAATAAAAATCACGCGTTTATTATTAAATTAATCATAAAACAATGTTTTTGTGTACCGTTTAGGCAAGTAATTGTTTAAATAAATTATCAATAAAATTAGTAATTTATGTTTAAATAAAAATTACGAAAACACAAACAACGAAAAAGGCCTAAAAACTAAAAAAATCTTTACTTTTTTATTTCTTTTTCGGTTTTTGTATAATTCGTATGCCTTCCTCTTTTAGCTATGCACTTCTGAAGACTGGAATGCATGCTCTCGATCATAATGCCTCACGTTTTCATCTGGAATCTCTTCCCAAGCAATTTTCAAAGCGTCGCCTGATTGAAGCATCTGATGTGTTTGCTCACTCTCTCTAACCCACCGTCATCGGGGGATCTAAAATAAATAATTTAATCTTAAAATTTAGACAATTTCATCATGTATGGTACTTTCATTGACGGGACGCAACGTAGGGGATGCGGGGGGAAGGCCTTCAACCTGGTTCCCCCAAAACTTTAAGCAAACTCATGGTTTCCGAGATATTAATGGTTGATGTTGAGGTTAAGTATGAGTTTTTTTGATATAAATTCATTTATATCACCGACTCTCGCTCTGCAAGAATTACCGCAGCCTAGCTCTTACCAGCCATTTCATAAAGAAACGACGCAAAATAGTGATTTTATTAACAATCTTCTATTATTTAACTATCGAAAATAATGAAAAAAAAAGTTGCTTACAAAAAGGACTTCACTGAAAGACTTCTTACATAATCTTCTTTCTGTCAAAAAAATATGAAATCCCAGACAAGGTCAATCCAAGTCTCGTCAAGGAAAGTTTATCCTCATTGATTTGTCGATAAGAAATGTACTTACGGCACTATTCGAACCTATACCAAAATATATAAAATATAGCAATATTTTGGTAATCTAATTTGTTTTAAACATATAATACACATAATACTATAATACATAAATGTTAGTCTACAATTCTACCAATTATCAAAGCAATCTTACGAATAAAATCCGAAATATGTTCAAAATGCCATCTTACCGATGAAAGCTAATAATTTCAGATTCATTTTCCTTTCGGTAGGAATGATATTTGCACTCGATTACAACACACACCATATTTGTGTTTATCACAGATCACAATTTAATACATTTAGGTTTGCTTGAAGCTAAATAAACAATATTAATTTTGAATCTTCGCGGCGTCGTCGTCCGCCTGCTGTATGACAACAAACTACGAATAAAATAAAAACTACATCTGAGGGCCAACACCATAGTTGACTTATAGACCTATTCAATTTGGTAGTATAATTAAACCAATCGTAACCACTGACAACTCAAAATGGGTTACAGGCGGTATGAACAGAAACACACAACTATATCTCATTCCTTTTTTATCTTATGGAGCAATCGTATGAAAATTATCGTGACAGATATAATTATAAAGTTTGCGTTTTGACACTATTTCTACTGCTTTAGTCCAATTTCTTTGACCAACATATAAAATAAATAAAAAATAATAACTTGTTTGTGGCTTGATCGTCGGCGAGTGTTGATCGCAAACGGCAAATACACGCAAAAACCGAGATGACAACCGTGTAGCAGTCCCTTTATCCCTTATTTTATTTTGTCTATGGATGCAATCAACGTAATCAAACTAAAAATTTAATTTGTTATATTTCTTGATATAGGTAATTTGATATCGTAATATTTGTGCTAAATATGTAAACTATAATTAAAATAGAGTTTTCGTGAAAGAATTTTCAAATTTTAACATTTTAGAAATTTCATTTTTTCCGTCTGACATGTCGTTGTTTGTCGGACAATGAACGGTGCATTGTGAATAATCGAACCAACCAAACCAAGCGACATCTTGTAACTTTTATTTTTCCTCGTATTACCATGAAAATCAATAACATTAGTTTCATGTAAACGAATCACAAATACATTCTTTGTTTCACCTAAATTATAACAAACATGTTTAACGGATAGTGGTACGTACATTGTATACGTAGGCAGAATCGCGTATGTGTTTTCAGTGATGTATCGTCGTAGTAGCAGGGACGCGCAGTAGGTCTGAAAGTTACAGTTAGTCGCGGTCATAGGGCGTTGCTTAAACTGTGTCGGTGGCGTTATAAAGGTTCGGGATGGCGATGCCCGAACAGTTTTCTTTGAGGTGGAACGACTTCCACTCCAATTTGTCGCAGTCGTTTCACGCGTTGCTCGAAGGCGAGGATTTGGTAGATGTGACCCTGGCGGCGGGTGGGCAATACGTGCAAGCTCACAAGCTTATCCTGTCAGTGTGCAGTCCGTACTTCAAAGAGCTATTCAAGGTATGTACCTACCTATCTGCTTGCATGTTGCACAACATTTTCGATGCGTCGAAATATTGATTTTTCACCTATCTCGCAGAGTTAGCCTCACTATCTATATGTGTGTGCAACAAAGGAGTCTGCAAATTTGATCCTTTATGAGAATTTTTTAATAACCCAGGTAAGTTCATTGTTTAAAATGTAATTAATTGTGTAGATTCTGTTACTTATCTAGAATAACAATGATTGTTTATGTTACATGTGTAAGATAATATTATTCAATATAAATAGACTATTGTGTCTCAATTATACTCGTGGTACAGTTATAAAAGGCCTTATCTGCTCAGTCTGTACTATATCATCCAGTTTTGTACATTTCATGTAAACTTACAGTTACATACATAATTACATAGATATTGTTTACATTAAATGAATAATGGGTTGTCCTTATGCATACTCAATATATAAAGATACCCATTTTCATTCTAGGCTCATATGTGACATTCATTTTATATGGAGGAACCTAAAAAAGTTTAAGCATCATGATGAATAATATCTCCAATTACTTAATCATTGAACTGTTGATTGAGCCGATTTATTTGTAGCTAAGTAACTTAGTTTGCAGTCAAGCTGGGGGCCGACTGCCTATCTAGATTCTTGTTTACATATTTTTAATTATTGTAATTCTATACCATATTAGATCAAACTGTTAAAAAACTGAGGGTATTTCTTAAAAAACTAACTGTTTTGTTTGAAACATTTAGTGGGTAATCACTAGTTTTAGAAAATATGAAAATCCTGCACAGTAAAGAAAAGACTGAATAATAATATGATAAAGAATCACAGATAATGTTGGTCAGACCTTCATGCTAATTACCTTAAATCTCTTATTTCCAATGACTCAAACATACCCATATCTTATCATCATTGCAACCATATTTCACTTTCATATTTCTTTCTCTCACTCTTACTATCCAACAGATTTTGAAAGCTCAATCAGTGTTAATTTATGTAAGAAACTGCCATCTGAAATTTTGTAGATGATTTATAGAGACAGGTTGACATTTGAATCAAATAATAAAGCTGATCAGGCTTCTAAAAATTTGGATCCCATCTTCAGTCATGCTATATCAATAATAATAACTGGTATTCCCAGAAAACAAGTTCAATCTTTGTGTATATTAGGATAAGATTAACTAGAAGAGAGGAATTTAAATGAACACATTTAATTATTTTTGATAATGTGATTGTCTTTTATTTGTGATGTTTTTAACTATGTTTGTCTATGTCATAGCTTTGCCTCCTGTTCACAATGGTGGTTTGGGACGACGACACAGTATATGTTCATTTTACTATTATCATTGTATTGTTTACATCTTTATTTGCATTATCATGTTAAATTTAATTTGGTATAAGTTATGTTTGCTTTGTTCTAGTACTGCAAAGATTTTGTTGTTATTTATTTGTCCTGCTTTTACATAATAATCCAAATTTTGTGGTTTCGCTTGAAGTAAATATACTTGTGGGAAATAATGCAGGCTCATCCTTTATAAATTCAGAGTAATGTGGTAATAGGTATACATTAAATTTTCGTTATGTGACATCACTGATAATGAAGTCTTCTTAGAGTAAAATAAGGGATGGTTCCACTAAACTGTTCACAAGTCTAATTTTAAATGTATTCATAAAATCATTTTAACTTCATTTTTATTTGTCTCTATGAAACAGACAGTTATTTCATTCACAAAACAGTATAGGTCAGAAAGATACTTATAAAAATTAGTAACAAGAACAACATTCAACTTTTATGAATTAAGAGATATTTGAGAATATCCAAATATATGATATTTGAATAAATACTCAATGTTTTTTTTTGTTTCTATCACATTAACAATATTTAAGTGCTTAACCTTTATTTCTAGAAAGATAATAATATGATAAAACTGTAGTATTAATTAATTGTATGCTATGACCAACTCATAAAGGATATGTCAAGTTTTATTCGTAAGCTACCTATGTGACTCGTATCATCTGTGCCAATATACATCAAAATATCATTTGCAACATCTGGGGCTTCCCAATCCCAATAAATGCTACTTAAATGAATCACAATATCATGTGCTCAATGTCTTGTCTCATCAAAAACTTAAATTAAAATGGACTAAAGACCTCCAACTTTATTTACAATAATGACCGATTTTATGTATTCTGGGTTCCAGTTAGTATTAGTATACTCCTGTATCATATAAATAAATAGTGATGTCATGAGTAATTTACTAAATTATTACTGCTAATGTGTTAGAATAAATTGTGACATTTGCAAGTGCCTTATTAGACCTGTATTGGATAAACAATTTGTTAATTTGAAGAGGAATTTGCATACTTATTATATAGGTAAACATGCTTTCAATATAGCCAATGTGTCACAAATCCAGGAAAAGTATATATGATATTGCATCCTCGCTTATGAAAACCATATTTGTAGATAGTATGTTTTAATCATATAACCTGCTTGTTACACTTGCAACTATTGAGTATAATTGAGAGTAACGGTTAAACTAAATCTTCTTCCCTTCAGATGAACCCTTGTGACCATCCTATCGTGATTCTGAAGGATGTTGCTCATCAAGAACTGAGGCAGCTCCTGCAGTTCATGTACCGGGGAGAGGTGCATGTGAGACAGCAGGAACTGTCTGCGTTTCTTCACACTGCTGAGATGCTGCAGATCAAGGGGCTCACTGGTGGTCGAGAGGTATTTTCAATGTTTGAAATTGCTGTATATTTAATATATTCTGTAGGTTTGTTTCTTAGGTCCTGCTAGGTAAATGTATTGAAAACTGATAGGTGTATCCATACTATTATTATAAGTAGAAGAGTTGTTTGTTTGAACTACCAGACGGATTTACACTTTTTATTGATAAAGGGAAAACACAAGGCACCACACTGGTATGAAAATATTTAACTGTTTTTATTTACACACATTGATAAAAACAACTTAATTACTCATTCTAGTTCATAAGTGCCTTATCAGGGCGTACATTGAATAAATACTTTTTGATTTGGATTTTTTGACAAAATTATTCATTTGAAAGTATATAAAGATAAAGGCGATGATAGCTTAGTGGCAGTGACATTGGATGCCGAGACGAAGTTCCCGAACTTCGTCTCGGCATTTTACGAATATATAACATAGCTTACGAATAAAACTTGACATATCCTTTATGAGTTGGTCATAGCATTCGAAATCGAAGGATTCGAACCCGGGTTCGAATCCTACAATGAACTTGAGCTTTCCGTGAAGGAAAACATCGTTTGGAAACCATAGCATGGTGGTAGGGTAATTTGTAGTACCCATCTGCTGGATACCAGCCTCAAGTTGAAAATCTATCGCCAAGCACCTATCGGTGTGTTCCGACAGCTGCACTCGAGAGCCAGTTCCTTCTAGGCTTTGTGTGTGCACCACCTTCGGCCACAACATCACTTGCCATGGTGAAATTGCGGTAAAACACAGGCTTATAAAAAGTAAAAAAAACCCACAGAGAAGCGAGTCCCCACCGCCGCCTGTAGAAGAACCGCAGCCCAAACCACACCAGATAGAAGCAGATGCCCAGTCAGAGTGGGTGCCCGGAGGTGACGAAACCATTGCCACTGAGTTGGAAGCAGAGATCACATCAGTCAAGGAAGAAGCTACCAGAAGCCCGCTTAAAAGGTATGTTTTATTCTTCAGTACCCTTTCATTCAAAGGTTCTCTTTGTGATTACTTCTTATACATACTATTTGTTAAGTGGGTCGTTCTTCTTTTTTACCGACAATCGCCTGTCCTCATCTTATTATACGTCGCATTAGAATATTGTATTGATTATGTTTTTAGTGTTTGAATATACGTCCATATATTTGTTTACTTATTAGTACAAAATACTCTTTCACTTTCTCTAGCCACTATATTTCAAAAGTTCCTTTTTCATATAATAGCGTGACAGAGGGCCTAATCCAAAATGTGGCCTGTTGAAAACGGCCACTCTGTCACAGTATTTTCTGGAAACCCACCACAAATCGGCAGGGAAAGAAGTATTAAGTAGCAAATGACAAAACAATGTCGGTAAAAAAGAAGAATGAACAAAGTACAAGTTTTTATTGAAATTAAAATAGTATTTGCTGAAATTCGCCTCGGGAGATTTTTGAATCCTATTCCGATATCGATTCCGACGTTTTAAAATAGCCCTGCTGATGACAATGGGACCAAACCCAAGTGGGAAGTGTACCCATACAGACAAAAAATGAATTTTCCAAATCTATTGATAAATGACGCAGTTATGAGGTAACAAACATAAAAAAAAACAACCGAATTGAGCACCTCCTCCTTTTTTTGAAGTCGGTTAAAAAAGCTTTAATTATATGCGCGCCTTATCGCTAAAGCTATTTCTTTGGGGGAATCTTTGGGTTATAGGATACGACATTTAAAAAGCTTTTCTAAATCGAATCCTAACACATAGTTTTACATTTTTGTTAAATAAACTAATAAATACAAAATATTACACTTATAAGAATAACATCCAAGAAATAATAAACAAGAATAGATAACAAAAACAAGAAATTATATTTCATTGTGTTTTTCTTAGAACAGAAATCTATGAAAAGAACTTCCTTTCTTTCTAGGTACTAGCTTTTAATTGCAACTTGTCTGAATAAAATCTTGAAACGCACAAGAAATGAAATAGATTGTTTACAGTGAACAACAGGATGCAGTACTGTGAGGCAGACCTGTGCCGTCTTAGGGTGTCTACATACCGCCGGACAACCGTGTTGCAGTTTTCATTTATTTTATGGTTGTAATGAAATGGTATTTTATGGGGTGAAAGTAAAAAATATAAACGGAGTATTGAATCAAATATGCCCTCAAAAAAGGCATCAGCTGTTTCTCCCATACTTTATGGAAATGTGGTTGATATACGTTTTTTGATCACTAAGATTTTTTGATCACTATTTTAAAGTACTATTTATTTGACAATGTTTAAATTATATGTGATTTAAGTTATTTTTTTTATACGTCTAAGTCTTTATACAAGCATACAGCCCACCTGATGGTAAGCGGTTACCATAGCCATATAAACGCTTCCAACACACGAAGCATCACTGACGCGTTACCGACCTTTCCCTCCTCCCCTATGAGCTCTGGCGACCTTACTCACGCGCAGGAACACAACATTACAAAACAAAGTTATTTGGCTGCGGTATTCTGTAAGAACCCCAGTCGAGCTGCTCTTTGAGCGAATAAACGCTTTGCTCTACCTCTCTAAAAATGTTGTATTATAAAAAACTGCATTTAGCAGTCGTTTTGCAGTTGCAATGCATGATGTCTGTACGAGCCCTTAAAACAGTAGAAATACAGATTTCCTACCGGATATCGTTACGCGACAGTGCATTGAAGCGCACTACCTTTGAAGTCTCCCCTCGGCCCTCAAAGGGGAGGTCATGTTTCAGTTTCAAGTCTTAGTTGTCAGTTGTTCGTGTTACGACCTGCCAGCCTCCGGTTGTTAACAGGACACAGGGCCTTTTGAGGTAGATAATAAAAACTAAATTATTTGTATAAATTCTCGTTCCGATTTAATTTTGAATAAGAATTAAATAAGAAAACTATTCTACCTATAATTCTTACATTAGATAAATATATTTAGTAGTTTTTAAGATTTTTTGATGCCATTAAATTTAATCACTGGATTTAAGAAATCTTTTCCGTGGTGATCCAAACTTCATGATGGGTGACCATACTGTGAGAGCTCTGTTATGCGAGCTATGTCACTACGACTACACTTGTATAAATATAGAATTTTTAAATCCTACATGAACTAAGTCTGGGCTTGTGTTCAACGTCCAAGGGGCTTCACCTAGCAACAATAGGGGAATCGTTGCTAGGTGAAGCCCCTTGGACCCTTTACGAGGAAACAGCTCCCTTTTTAATCAACGAGAATTATATTAGTGTTCATATTGTAAAAAACGTCAACTTGTAAAAAAACGGCACTATTTGTAGCAAACTTCCGAACCACCTTCCACCTTCAAAGCTGGACTCCACTGCCGTTTGCCTTTCGTGGCTACGTATTATAATGTTACATTTGTGGTGCAGATTACTGAAGAACACGCCCAACAAGAACAGTTACAACGTTAAGAAGAAGCCAAGACCCGCTAACGAGAGTCCCACACACGCTGAGAATTCGGAATATGCATACGACGGGTGAGTTTTTTAAACTTATCACATTTAGCTTGGTATGGCTTCATAAAGGCTAGACCGTGCCTTTAGGAATTCAAAACAAATAAAAAAACAAACAGTCACTGTTAATTTTGATATAGTTACGTTATTAGTGATTTATTATTTTTTCAATATTAGAAGCTAACAAAAATCTGATCGAAGCATTTTTTTATATCGCAGTGTTATACAAATTTCGTACATAATTATGGTGTTCGGTTACATATGCACTTCAAGAGCTTGGACTGATACAAATTATATACTGACTGCCCCGCAGTGTAATCGAAAACCATATACATGATTCGATTATCTTATGATAAATTTGTATTCGAATGATATTTTTGACAATGATTTTAAATTATATTAAAATAAAAGATAATTGATAATCTATCTCACGAATTCCGTTTGTTTGTATGTGTGTCTGGTTGATGTGAAGAGTGCACAAACACATAGTGCTCGTAACTGTATTTGCATCCAAATATTGAAATATCATTCCACCACTCATGCGCAACACTCCTTCATAATCTAGCTTCCGAGTCAAGTGCTACAGCTAGGAATTTTCGCACTTGGATCCTTATTTTATAAACGACTAGCTGCCCGGTGCGACTTCGTTCGCGTGGTGCTACCTTACCCTACCTTACCCTACCCTACCTTACCCTACCCTACCCTACCCTACCCTATCCTACCTTACCCTACCTTACCCTACCCTACGGGTATGAAAAATAGTTTACGTCCTCTTCTCAGACCTATACACACAAAATTTCATAAGAATCGGTCAAGCCTTTTTGTACAAACATTGAGCCACACGCAAAGAGATTGACTCCCTCCCGAACGGCCCGTACCCCAGTGACGTGATTCTGCTAATACTTATATTTTTAAACTCGTGATATCTTTTGAATGGAATGTCCGAATTGAATAATTCAAAAAGTTATATAAAGGTATTGAAGCAGTCTTGAATATGAAGTAATTTAATTTGATAAGGATTAATACCAAGATACAAATAGAGAGCCATTTCTAGCGGCGACATTTCAATAAAAATTTTAAAATAGAAAAACACTTATTGTGGCATAACTATAATAGTTAGACATATGGTATCGCGACATTTTTTGTAAATAATAATGTGTTCTGCAAAGCCGTAGTACATTATTTTATTCTATCTTCGATAGTTTTCGCAGCGCACGCGATGTAATGAATATTTAAGGTAATTTTTTTACACCTTGGGTTACATTATTGGAGTTTTAGTAAGGATCCCTAATTTTTTTGAAAATATAATATAGCCTATGTCAACCGGGGATAGTGTAGCTTCCCAACAGTGAAAGAATTTTTCAAATCGGTTCAGTACTTTCGGAGCCTATTCAATGCAAACAAACAAACAAACAATCAAATCTTTCCTCTTTATAATATTAGTATAGATCAGCTAGTGCAAAATTTTCAATTGTTTTGCTTGTCGGCTAAGTGTGAACATAGATTTCAAATAAAGCATTTATTGCCACCACACGCTCACTTAAAAATATCACCCTGGTTAGCTGAACGGGCTTCGAGAGATATAATTATAAAGCCTTAGTAATCAGGAAACTAAACTAAAATGGCGGTTGGTACTTGAACGCGTAGACTTGGTACATTACACTAATGCTTGGTACATTAAAATAATGAAATGACAGACGAACAGGTCTCGGATTCACGAATTTTCGACATCGATGTCTTATTCGACATTTGGCGAAAAACGTGGCAAACTTCTATCCAAATGTAGGCATAGAATGTCATTGGTATTGATCTAGAAGACGCGAGAATCGAATAGCATTTATTAAAATTTAATTTCATCAATTAAAAAAAGCGTAAATTTGACTGCTGTTCCATACAAAATTTCAAAAACTTTATACTGCTTAATACTGCTCATATCACATTTGAAACGGTGCTGAAATAGTTTTAATTTCGATACTGATTATTTATTTTACATACAGTTGGAAATTGTGTCAGTAAAACAAAGACAATGTGCGGAAGCGCCGCCATTTTAGATTAGTTTCTTCATTGACACAGCTAATACATAAATCCATTAAAATTTTACTGATTTATAAACACATGAAATCTAGTTTAATCATACAGAACTATCTAACGCTTGATTTTACCTTGCAATCCATTTTATACAAGGTTAGTCGGAAGGGGGGTACTAAGCTGAAAAGGTGTTAGTACCCATGTTAGTTAATAACTTTATCAGTACCCCTTTACGATTATCATTGTTGTTTCACTGTACAGTGCCTGTAAATCTTTTGGATGAGTTAAGTTGGCTGCGATTCGTAAACGCACTTTTAATATGTAGGCCTTGAATCAAACATGGCAACCATGTAAATGTTAAGTCAGTTTGAACTTACCGGTGTGACCAAATATAATTGATAGTGCAAAATATATAAAATAGAATAGTCTGTTGTAAAAAAAAACTGATGTTTGATTTGTTTCATTTTTTAGTGAAGAAATATTTTATTACTCAAGTATCTCAGAAAGTATGTAATTAGTTGATTCTTTTTATTATAGAACACTTTCCCCATAATTGCGTGACATGGTTTAAATCAAGTCTAGCAAAATCATCACTTTCTAACATCATATGACAAGAAGATCCGGGACTATCTTAAAACCTAGGTTTTACTAGACTTTGCTTAAAGAATGAGAGGCATGTAAGAAGACAGTTTTGGTTCATTTTTGCTTTCGATTAGTTTTATTAGTAGCCAAGAAAACAACATTACATGCTCTGAGTTTTTTTTTAAATCCTGCAAATATATTCAGTTGACTTCAAGTCCCAATAAGATTTACGGGCACTGTAATATTTGAATAAAAATTTCGTACCTTTTTACTTGTTTTGCTTTTATAGCAATATGGGTAGGATGCGATTGCAATACTTTATATATGCATTTTATTTTAAATATAGAATATATCCTTAAATGTCTAGTATAGAAAGGGGCACGAGTGGTGAGCAACAGATTGACACCTGCGCAGTAGTTAATTTTCGGTCTGTTTGTCGGAATGAGGCAGGGGGAGCGCCGAGCTGCACACGATTGGTTCGTCACTCGATGCTCGTCGTCTATTGGATTCTCGCGTGTCATTTGGCTACTGTGATTTGGCCAAAAGTGTACATGCGCGAGTTTGCCCCCACTACTGCCTATCTGTGCTCACCACTCGAGCCTCATACTGTATATATTTACGAGCAAAGATAATTCATACAAAAAGTTTTTAATAGTAATTTATTACTTGTTTTCATATTGCATCTCACCCTTCTCTTAATTCTCGTTTATAATTGCGACATAATTGTCAAATGTTATTCATTAATTGCCAACACTGTCGTGATCAGGTGTCGCAGTGTAAATAGAGATTTAAGGTGTTTAATTTTAAATTACACATTTTGTTTTGCTATTAAATGCTTATGATTATTTTTCTTTGGTTGCATATTTCCAGTGAACCATTAATAGATTTTGACAACGACTTACTGCACAGTGTGCTCGTAATGCCGGAGTCTGCAAAGGATGCCGGTAAGTTACCAGAATATTTTGTTGCATCAACCACTTCATATAACTTTGTATTTTTATGTATATATGCTAACCATATTCCAGAGATTAACTTTGTATGTTGGTTTATACTACAAGTGATAAGGAGTGGTTGTTGAAATTGTTGTTTGTTCAATTCACTTTCAATCGCAATATCATTAGTTCGTTCGTACACATAGCAAATTTAGTTTATGATTCATTGCAGTATAATTATGAGCTGTTATGAATTGTGATCTTTTCGAGTATCAGATCCTGTAAATAGCACAATGGTATACATATATAATATAATAAATATACTATATAGCAGGGGTGGCCAACCGGTCCGGTCGATCGTGGCCAGGCAAAAAATATAAATACGTAATAAAAAATACTACATAATTGTGTACTGAACTATGCTGTTTCATTTAAGATTTCAAGAAGTATGTAATTTGTAGATCGCACTGGGCTTCGTCTAATCCAGTCGGCCACCCCGGCTTTATAGCGTTTGTTAATGGCACCTTCATATAAACTTTTTTTTTCATTCAATATTTTTTCTTTTGTTATTACAATAACCCGAACTTGTTTTATAATTAACATTAAAAAAAAAACATTTTTAGAGATATTTTTTAATAGACTACGTGTGAGTATTACTTTACAAATCGAGTCTATTTATTATTAAAAGTAATTTGTATTTGTCAATTCTAACTCTAACTTCTACAAAACTTCTACCAAAGCTATGATACTTCAGTACGCGTGCCAGTTGATTGTCTTTTTGGAATTAGAAAGGTTATTACTTTAGAGTGTACACCGAAACGATTCTAATAGTCTACCGAATAAAAATCATGCATAGTGTAATTCGTCCTTTATTTCGGAATAAGGCAGTCGATCGGTACTCGGTTGCAGATAATGAAAACTGTGACATACACATATTCAATCAAATTTAACTGTGCTGACCGGAAACAACAGATTTACGAATTACTGATTCTGGAAACTGATCGGTCTGATTCTACACTTCGTCAATTCTACAAATGCCGGTAATTTCTTCGACGGCCATCCAATCCCTTTTTTGTATTGTTTAAATTTGATTAATGAGTGATTTGAAGTTATTGCAATAATATTCGCGTATTTTTTCTTTATCAGTATTATAAGTGATGAAATTGTACATTTATAGAATTAGTCGTCACCGGCGTTAGTATTGTGGGGCAAAGTAGGCATTTCCCCCGTTCTGGGTTGCAGCCAAGACCAGATAAAATTGAAATAGCATTTTAGTAAGTACAGTCGATGCCTACGCTTTGGAAAATTCAACGGCTATTTTCTCGCATTATAAAGATTGAAATGTGGAAATGTTAAAAAAACTGTCTGCATAATATCTCATAATTTTAATCAATAATTTAAAAACTTTCTTGAATTTTACTCAGTGTATACATATTTAGGTCTTCGTCTGTAGCGTAGTTGTGGGGACCCTGTCCATGCTAGTCGTTCTTAGAACTGTGAATTTATAGCTTCATATCGGTCGTACGTAGAATCAACAGTTACTAGAATCAGTAATTTATAGGATTATATATTTTCATAATCTGTCATAACCGACCGTTAGTAGAATCAGTGATTGGATTGTATATTTTCATAATCGATCGTTGTATAATCGGTTATTTATCGACTCGTGCGCGTGCTGT
Source organism: Achlya flavicornis (assembly GCA_947623365.1). Lineage (NCBI taxonomy): Eukaryota > Metazoa > Arthropoda > Insecta > Lepidoptera > Drepanidae > Achlya > Achlya flavicornis. The sequence goes on along the minus strand of OX392471.1, from coordinate 17,684,471 downwards.
AGGTAATTACTGTTAGGGATAAATAATTTAATTGGATTAACATGTAAACTGCGTGTTCCAGGTTGGAACTGCAAGACGGGCGGCGTTAAGTGCCCGTCGTGCCATCGATACTTCGCCAACCGATACAACCTGAAAGTGCATATTCGCGATAAGCACGACACGCGGGAGGGAACGCTGCAGGTAATATTTGTATTCAACTAGATTCTGCCCTATTGTTTTCTAGATAAAAAATATTTTAAGTGTTGATCCAGAACATATTCTATCTGTGTGTCAAATTTCATCCAATTCCGTTTAGCCATTGATTTGTAATTGAGCCACAAACATCTAATCATCCAACTATTGGTTTCTGGATTGCTATTACCTTAGTGACATGATTTTTTAAAGCCTCAAATATATGAAATCACTAGCTGCCCGGCACGACTTCGTTCGCGTTGTGTCCTGCAAACCTATACCCTAACCTACTCTACCCTACCACTACCCCTACCCCTATCCTACCACTACCCCTACCCTACCACTACCCCTACCCTACCACTACCCCTACCCTATCTTACCACCCTACTACCCTACCCTACCACCCTACTACCCTACCCTACCACCCTACTACTCTACTCTACCCTACCCTCGAAATTTCTTAATTATTTATTTCATTATAACCTTCTCCTGACAATAACAAACACATCAAAAAAATAGGGATTCATTTTTATATATATAGATTATTTTATTTGCATTGTGTGCTTACCATGCTTCGTTCACATCACCTAACCAAGTAAAAAATATAGACCACTAGCACTGTATGGCAAAGAACTGGTCATTCATATCTTGCCTATGCGGGTCTTTATTCCACATTAATTAACAAGTACAAGTTTAGTATATTTGCACAAGATATGGAGATAAAAGCAGGACTAAAATGGACTCGATAGCAGGGTTAGGATAATATGGAGTGCATTAAAAGGGGGCTTTCGCAAAAGATAAATTGTTGCAAAAGAGAAACCAATAGTTGTAATATAAATCAATTTAATAATAGATTAATGAAAGTTTAGATTAATGCAAGTGTAGATAAATGAAGGTGTAGATAAATGAAAGTGTAGATTAATTTAATTTTTATTTTTAAGTTTATTCGTTTTGATGATTGTGTATTTTATTTTGTAAAATAAAAAGTATGTACCTATGTATACCTACAAAACCAAAATGTTTTGGAAAAATAGCCAATATATAGTCAGATTGTAAAAAAAAAAAAATATTTAAAAAATGTAACCTTGCTGAGTTTCTTGCCTGTTCTTCTCAGTTGAAGGCCGACTTACGAACTGGCGGTAACTTCAGTAGCTTTGACCTTCATAGGTGCCCTTCTAGGGCCTAAATTGAATAAATGGCTTTGACTTTGACTTTGACTTTAATGATGAATTAATTTAATGGTAAATTAATTTAATGGTAAATTAATTTAATGGTAAATTAATTTAATGGTAAATTAATTTTAATGGTAAATTAATTTAATGGTAAATTAATTTAATGGTTAATTAATTTAATGGTAAATTAATTTATGAGTCTTAGTAAACAGTGTAATGATGTGTTTCCAGTGTGAAATCTGCCAGAAGCGTATGAGAAACCCGTCGTGTCTGCGCGTGCACATGTACCACCATCGCAAACAGGCCGCTTATCTCGCGCAACTTAGCACGCAGGGGGAACAGATGAGACACGTGTAAGTTGATATTACAACTAGATCATTATAATAGTGTTTTTTCCTGATTAGCCGTCCTTAATCGATTGCAAAATTTAAGTAATCACCGGTGAGGATGGTCCGGACACAATCGTGGTATTTCAACTGAAGTGTTGTCCGTGCTTCGGCATACATGTAATACTTTTTGTCCCGGCTATAACTTTATTGTGATAGACTTGTTTGTCTGTCTTTAAAATTCCTTTTATAAATGTTTAAATAAATATTATTTATATGGAATTATTTTGAACAGGGTGCAGAATATGGTTGGAAGCAACAAGTGGCGCTCCGACGCGTCTCTCAGCGGTGAATTCAGGGATGCCGATAGGTAAAATTATTTCTTATATTTGTATACCTAACTAGCTGTGCCCTGCGATTTCATCCGCGTTCCCAGAGTTAACAGTTGTAAATGTCCTTCTCTGTACCGTAAGTTATTGCAAACAATTTAAATATAATACTAACGATGATTATTTCGATCGATCGTGTAGTGTTTTGTGTCAATTGACTTTTTGCTATTTATGATATGATTTATATTTGACTAGATTCTGGTCTAGTTCTGGTCGCGGCTTCGCCCGCGTGGCCTACAGGAAACAAATGACATATTTTTCTACAACAATAGAACAAAACAAAATAACTTCATCCCGCTTCGAGGGGGGAATTATTAAAAACGAAGAGTAAACATATAAATTAATTTTCAATCTTCAGCATAAACACATTTTTTTTAAGATCCTAACTTCGAAACTGACGGACTTTCATACAAAGTTTCATCCCCTATTTTACTCCTTAGGGATGGAATTACGAAAAACCCTTTCTAAGTGGATACCTACTCTTAACAAAGAATATATCCTTTAAATTTCATGCCTCTAGGACCAGTGGTTTAGGCTGTGCGTTGATATATCAGTCAGTCAGGACTTATAATTTTATATATATAGATTTTTTACAATTTTATTAATATTGCATAGCGAATTTTATTGTTATTACTTAAAACTTCTAAAAAATGTCGCTCCTGCTACAATGTCGATGTGCGAGTGACTAGTTATTTACAATAGGCAAAATGACCGAACAATTCTATTAAATACGTTACATACATTATCAAAAAATATTAGACACGTATTTTTTCTTTTGTCAATTAAACAAAAATATACGAAGATATCGTGTGTTGAAGTTTCGCGTGACGTCACGTTATTGTACACTGTGGTGCGCTTTATCTTTGGTCATTTTTTTATGATTTGCAAATAATACGTGTCCAATATTTTTGATAATCCTACTGATGGACAATTAGATTTTTTCCTACCATCCTCTTGTGCCAATTTCATAGCAATGCGAAACTATTGCGTAGCTGTATTCTCTCTGTTACCAATATCTATTGCGAACGTTTAAACTTTGAATTAATTCAGATCTTATTCAAAATAATTGATATTTTAGTTAGATTTAGAATGAATATACTTTGACCATGGTTTGAATTTCTTATTTACGTTTAAGAATGCTAAAGATTATATATAACAGTAGCTATCCCCCGCGGTTTCACCCGCGTTCCCGGGATAAAAAGTAGCCTATGTCCTTCTACATAATATAGGCTATCTGCATGCCAAATGTCATGATGATCCGTTGAGTAGTTGAGTGAAGGCGTAACAAACAAACAATCAAACTCACTTTCGCATTTTTAATATTAACTAGCTGTCTGGCGCGGTTTCACCCGCGTTCCCGTGATAAAAAGTAGTCTATACTACTCTGGGATAATGTAGCTTACTATTAGTGAAAGAATTTTTCGATTCCGACTGGTAGTTCCAGAGATTAGCCCGTTTAAACAAGCAAACAAACATACAAAATCAATCTTCCGCTTTATTATATTATAGTATAGTATAGACTAAGGTAATAGTGGAGGCTCAAATTTAAAGAAAACACCAAGCAACAGTTTCCATATATCTGAGATTGTCATAGCCGAAGCGAAAATTTTACTTTGATCTATCATGTTTTGCTTGTCGCAGTATAATTTCGATTAAGTAACCCTTTCTTATTGCTATGAATAGGCGTATGTCTGACCACAATCGTACCAAGTAAATGATAATGTGGCCGAAGGTGGTAAGATAACATTATTTTTTTTGGATTCCATCGAACCGTTGTTTCCTGACGGTGTTTACTTCTACCGAAACTTTAAGCGCATTGTAAGATTGGACCTCAGGACTTAATATAAATGTTTTTTTTTTCTTTTTTACTGTGTATAGGCCTGTGTTTGACCGAAATGTCATCATGGTATGTTATGATGTGGCCGAAAGTGGTAAGCACGCAAAGCCTAGAAGGAACTGGCTTTCAATTGCAGCTGTCGGAACACCAACTTGAGGGTGGTAGCCAGGTGGGTACTACAAAGTACCCTACCACCGTGCTATGGTTTCCATACGATGTTTTCCTTCACCCAAAGTTTAAGCTCATTGCAGGATTCGAACCCGGCACCCTTGTGTCGGTATCCGGCGTCACTACCACTGAGCTACTATGGTTTTAAATGGTCCTAAATTAAATTTGGCGAAGATATTCGCAATCCATATTAGATAATATTTTGACTGCTAAAGTTGTTATGCCTGCAGAAGCGACTTGCAATGTTTTGTAATCATTGCTAAATTTATTGCTAGCTTTTGTATAAAATAAGAACGTGTAACATAAATGCGTGACAGAAGCGAAACTATAGTTGTATCTAATAAAGTATCTAAGCGAACGTTTCATAAAATAATATTTTATTTGTTATGTGAATAACTTAAAAACATCTTTAAATTATGGCTAATCAAAAGGGGTAGTTAAAATTTTTGAGTAATTTCTTTTTCCATAATATTTATTTACCCCCTTATTCATAATCGCTTTTTGACTAAATCAGTGTAACTCTCACTTTCCCGTCTCACTCTTTCGATCACCAAATGTCACGTGTCAGATAAAGACTTCAGAATTTTAGCTAATCAACGTTTGATAACTTCATTATGAATAAGGGGGATAGTGTTCGTCATGTGTAAATAATAAATTATTATGTTCTTGGTGCCTATTCAATTAATGTCTACATTAATTTCAGTTTCGCAACGGCCCCACCGCCGACCCAGGCCTCTGAGGCCGTTTCTATGGCGGAACCGGACGAGGAGGCCATTTGATGCCGGGTGTCAGTCATCCGCTGGGCCCCAGCGGCCTCCGACCTCGCGGACCCAATGGAACTATACGTCACATTGACACAGCAGTGCTATTGGAACAACTTCGTATTCACACGCAGGCATTAAAGAGGTACAGTTTAAAAAAAAACAACGTTTTTAAAAAAAAAATTTACTCTATACAGATGGAATCTTAGATTCTTGCTATTGATGCCGCAACGGCACAGTCATTTTAAAAATGTTTCAAATGTTGTCTATAGGTTAAGAATTGTCAATTTAATGTAGTGTCTATCTATATGACAAGTTTTAATATATTTAATCAGTATAATTGTAAGTTGAACTGTATATTCAACTTTATTGTAGTCACACAGAAAGGTAGCTATTAAGATTTCACTCGATTTTTTTAACTGTACCTCTTTTTAATTTAGTATTAATTTGGTCAAATTGCACTGTTGCGTTAGTTTTTTTTTTTGTTAAATAGAAATTCCACCCCACAAAAATTCCAAAGACTGAAATACGAACAAATAAGTATACAGTAAAATATAAATTATCAAAAAGCACAGGGCGCGCTAGTTTAGTTTTGTCTAATTACTTTCACCTCTTACACAACGCAGCTCTAATTTTTATTACAAACTTTTCTATCCAATATTTTAAGACTCTGACAACAAACTCGTTTACATTTTCTTCTCATGCCTTGTGCCTTTTGAACAAACCATTTTTATTTCTTATCGCCTGATATTGTTTTAGGGTCCTATCTTAAGCCATGACAGATTTCTATAAGATACGTACAGTCCGTGCGCAAACCTTCGCGAAATAAAAAACACATACATAATTGCCAAGTACAATGTAATGTTAGGCAGCTAGACCGAACAAGATTAGTGTTTAATCAATGAAAAAATACGTAAAATGTTGCCATTCAATGACGAGTGTACAAATTAAAAACTTTTTTAATAATGACCCAATATCAATTACGACGAAACGATTGACGAGTCGTTTGTCGTCGATTATTATGTTTTATAAAGCATAACCTTACAGTACAAAATACGATATTGTGTATATTAATCATCCATGAATTATGCTTTACTTAGCTTTTAAGTTTTTTTAAATATTAAGTTCATGTAAGTCCCCTTTAAATAGAACAAAACGAGTTTTGTTTGTACGTACAAGTTAAGGCCGATGTATACATTTTCGAGTGTATTATACATATACAAGGGTTGTTTAAGTACGTTAAGATAAAAAAGAAATTTACCTCATATTATGTTTGAAATGACTGTTTTATGTAAGATATATTATTTTGTACTCTTTTGGTTCACCGTTATTTTGAAATATATATTTGGACATTAAAATTCGGGAATCGTTAGGGTGACAAGTCTTTTAACATTCCAACTTTAATAGGGTATTAATATAAAAATGTGGCCAGAAAACAATCTGAGTTATTTAAGGAAACAACTCTATATTTCTCTTACAAATTAGATGTTTGAGTACTATTGAATATTAAAACAAAGCGAAAAATTTGGTTAACAATGTTGTTTTCGTAATTTGTAGTGTCAATCGAGTATAATACATACAACTTTCAAGAACTTTTGTCTGGCCTATCTTTGAAGCATCTATTCTAGCTTTAACATACAAAAATCGTCCCATCGATATTCAGTCGATTGATAATTGTAGTCATTAGCTCTCTTTATATTTTTTGAGGTGAACCTTTGGACAGGCGTAGTTGCACACCGACGCGCGTGTATAATACAGCGGAACCACCTTTAACATTATCGCAATTAACAATGTGCCTCAAGGTAACAGTGTATAGAATTTAGTATCATATTTGTGTCAATTAACTTATGTGAGATGATCTTATAATAAAATTATGGCAGAAATCACAAATTATTCGGATAAGTCTTTCAAAATCAATAGCCAATATAGATTTATTTATAAATAATATAACAAACAACTGTTTCATAGTCAATAAATAAATAATCAAAAACAAAAGAGAATAAAACAAGGTAAAAAGGTTGTACCTTTAATAATTAAGAATTCGAGCTTCTCGTGTGCGCAGCTTTAGTTTTTTTAATAATACGGTTCCACCGCAAAGTTGTCGCGTAGTCTGTGTGCTTATAGCCTAAATATTTGGGAGACCGCTAGTTGTGACAGTAGGTAGTTTAGTTGATTCGGCGGCGGCGTGACGTACACAAGGTATATAATATATTTTATGTTTTTTTTCATGTATATTTTGACGAATATAGTGTGTACGCCACATAAGGATTGAGTTAAGTAACAATATATAATTTAATAAAAATACGTCCATTATTCGATGTATTTTACGAAGGTTTTGGTATTCTAACCATTAATTGTAAGGGGTAGTTAAACTAACATAATGAAGACAAGTGTAAGAATATTATATTCTGTGTTTTTTACTCTACATTCCATTAGTATAAGTCTGCATAATCCAACCTGATATTTTTTAGATTTTTTTTATATATACATTCGACATAATGTTTAATATAAGTTTCGTCATCTATAAGTATACCAGGAGATTATTAAGTAACGTAAGAGACATTCCATAGTAAAAGGTAGATGTATAGTTTTATTAGCATTTATAATAATATGTTTTTTTTTTACCAAATTTATTTTATACCAATGCTACATATAGGACCATTAATGATATCCAAAAAATTGCCTTAACTTCATTTGCGCTAATTTAATGGTGTTTGATGTACAGCTACTTGTTGTGTGACATTCGAGCTTGTGAAGTTATGGCGTGGAGGGTATATACATATAATATGTAGAGGTGCAGCTATCACTAATTAAAACAAACACCACAGATATATTACTTCAATTTAGGCTCACAATATTTAGAACCTTAAATTTTTTAAATAAAATTTCAATTTTTCAATAAATCTCTTTAAAGTACAAAATAGAAATTTAAAGTTTTTAGTACAAAATACATTGAAAACAATCGTACAACTGTAGCATACAACACACAAAAATATAATAAGTATGGTTGTTTGCTGCACAAACAGTAATATATCTGTACTGGTGAATTATTTCTCGATAATCGTATGATTAGACACAGCGTGAACAAGCGTACGCTCAAATCTTATAATTTATTTAAAATACTCAGTATGTGTGGCCAAATAGTCTAATAATACATCTCTAGTATATTGAATACAGCCCAATATTTACGGGCCTCGATTTTCAATTAATATTAAACATTGTTTATAGTTCTCGATCTACCATACATTCCAAATGATACATTCCACTCATATTTCGGTAAACTATGCTCAAATTAATCGTATAGATCTGTTTCCATGACAATATAATTATGTATAATCACTAAGTTTTAAGGTTTTATCTAGTTTATCTTGAATCTCGACTTGTAAAACGTTAATTTCTCGATATATTTTATATTTTTATACGACTTTATTATGAAATATGGCAATTATGATTAGGATACGAGTATTTTCAATCGAATTTTGATACTTCAATATTGTTTCAAGTCGAGAGTCGAGATTATACCAATTTAATTGATGTTCTGTGTATCGCTACATGCATACATCGATATATTTTACTCTTATATATACTCTTCGCCATATAATGGATGTAGGCAACTAATTCGTATTAATTGTAACGTTATTTATCGAACTGTCCATTTTGTGACGTCTTTGTAAATGTACGACAAGTCGTCGTTTGTTCTCGACGTGACGTCATCACAGATATGTGTTATCTGTGACATCTGACTAATAAAGTACTGAGAGAGGTAACTTATCAATTATATAACTATATACTATAAAGTCTACTTCTAACTGCAGGTTGTTTTTTATACAATATTTTCATTTACAAATCTAAATAGTTCTATTTAACCAAAGTCTACCAGGTACTTTATTATATATTTACTATCTACACTGTCTAAGATACATAATATCATATATATTGTAATACCGTATAATATGTAGTTATAATGACAATAACTTGTCCAATAAATTGGCCAGTATTCGTACGGAAAGACTTGTAAGCGGCGTGGTATGATCAGTGATATAAATTCGTCCCTAATGAGATCGAATCTCATTGATATTGGCTGCTATTTTATTCATATATACATATATTATATATATATAATTGGGTAATAAAACATTGTGATTGTCAGAACTTAATATTATGAAGAGGTTGTGATAAGCGTGACAATATTTTGTGACGAGTTGTAATGGAAAGGGGCCGAGGCTTTTCCCCTGCCCCCTATAATATATAAGACGCGGCAGTGTTTCAAATGCTGATTATCTGTGTAAGTATTGTTTGTGACGATATAAACCGGGTATTAATCCACATAAAAGAAGGACATTATCAAAACATTCAGATAGTCTGCATAGAAGCATTAGAGACTTGCACGGGCGTTGAAATTATAAATTAATTTCTAATACATTTCTCAATACAATTACGAATTATTATTGTGTATGCCATGAATGCGGTGTTCAATTGTCACTGAATCGTACCGTAATATTATTAAAAGTAAATTCTTATATTATTTGTATTATTAATGAAGATTGCGAGGAATTCTTGGAACACAAGCGCACAAGCATGTAACGTGTGTTTTGTGTCTATCTATGCTCTCTATGTTGTGATTGTAGCTCTCAGTGTCTAAGAAGTAAATGTGAAACTTTCGACAATCTACTTTATATTGATTCGGTTGATATAATTTAGTTTTGTGTTATTTACTCTCGGTGGCCAAAATCTTCTGTTCAATCAATGTTACACTATTAATTGGGAATATGTATGATAACGATGTTTGCTTTAACAGATTCTACTGTTTTTCGAAATATAAGTAAATATAACTTTGATATAGCAAATAAAAAGCCTTGCGTATCCCTTATTTATGGTCTAATTAACTTTCAAAGACTGAAGACTAGTGCATATTCCCTATACTGGGTGGAGATTTCGAGATGGCATATTTTGGAAACCTATGTTGGATTAGTCATGCTGAACAACTTTTACTATGGCACCAACACTGAATTTTTAATTTTTTTTTTACTTTTCATATTTTATGATCGAGCAAGGTTGCAGTTTGTCAGAAAAGTTAAAAAAAAAATATAGAATTCACTATTTGTCCCATAGTAAAAGTTGTTCAGCATGACTAACCCAACATAGGTTTCGAATATATGCCATCTCGAAATCTCCACCGGTTATATCACAAGTATTTTCACATTATAGTATAGGCTAATGCTGCCGATGTGCAATAATTGTAACAAATTGAACGAATATTGTTCTTTAAAGATTATAATCAACACATGAACGGTTTTAGCATTTTAAGATTTTGTGAAATCGAGTAGTGTTCATACGGTTAAAGAACAACTTACATTCCAACATTTTCGATTGTTTTATATTTATATTCGGTAATATCGATGCGTTATAATTATATTTTTATTCTTATAAATAACATAACGTGCTCTCATTTATACTCAAAAACTTTTTATATTTTTTTTATATTTGTAGCTTTACTTAAAATAAATTATAATTTTGTAGGTCGTTTGTTTTATTTTATTACCTTGCGTGATTTCAATTAAATAAGTTTACTTTTGTATATTTTGGCAGATTTGCGAATGTTAAATTATTATGGTGGCTTGAATGCAATGCTACTCAGGCTGTATCCATCCATATGTTGTATCGATAATTATATTAATTTCTGTACTTCTTCTGATCATTTATCTGATGGCGTTTTTAACATTTGACTTGTATTTCAATATTACATAATGTGTCAATTCTCAATTCAACTCGTTTGTGTTATTGACAACCTCATTTATTTTTGTATTTTTTGTTTGTTACCAAGAAAAATAATCATAAGTAAGTGGTAATGTGGCAAAGGTGGTAGAGCACATAAAACCTATTACTATTGTTTTTTTTTGGCAAAACGCCATAGAAGCAGTGATCGTACAGTAATACCCAACTGGTAAGGTTAATCTTCGTTCGCACAGAAAAGAAAGTATGGATCGAAGATTAACAAAAAAATGCTTAAAACTTAAAATCAACCTTAGATCACTACTATAAGGTTCATAATACAGTGCAGCTGTTAGTTCCGTCTCACTCGCAAGTCCCGCCCCTCCGCACACATGGCGGCAGCTGCCGACCAATAGCATTCCCCGCGCTTTGAAAATGTATCTTCTGCGCAGGTACATCGGTAAGCCATATCAGTTGGGTACTACTGTACCATAATGTAATAATAATTACAAAAGGTATATTTGAACGTTTACTAACAAAGCCCCCAAAGGAAACCCATTTAATAGTTTTTTTTTTTATTTAACCGCCGCAATCACCGTGTGCAATGATCAAAAGCGCCACATAGATGCGCATAGATGAATAGTGAACGCGGAACGCAGAACTTTAGACCACTCGCTGTGGGATCGGAGCCTAATATGAAACATTGTGATTACCAGACGCAGCGATAGCCCCGTGTAGATGACACAAAATATAGGCTGACTTTTAGTGCAGATGTTCATCAGTAGATGGGTTGGTTAAGCTCTGCTTAGTATAGTATCAGAATGGAATACCTATTCTGTGGATCAGATAACCGTGTGTGAGGAATGTCTCAGGATATTTATTTATTACTAGCTTCCCGGCACGACTTCGTTCGCGTGGTGTCCTTCTAACCTACCCTACCCTCGCAACTTTCTTATTTTTTTCTTTCATAAGAACCTTCTCCTGACAATAATAAACAACAAAAAAAGAATTAGCGAAATTGGTCCAGCTGTTCACGCGTGATGGCGTGACCAAGGGAAATAGGGATTCATTTTTATATATATAGGTTATTATTTATGTCCTTATGTTCGAAAGACTGCAATGCTTACTTATCACGTTTGGACTAAAATGGTAAACATTTAAGTACCGTCAAATGGGGAAATTTGAGACTAATACCACAGAATATTTAATAGTACTACGTACAGAAAACCCACTTCGAAAACGACATTTAAACAAAAATCGACTCATGGAACGACAGAATAAAGCGCAATCCAGTTCGCGCAGCGCTGCGCGCCTAAAATTATATTCACCTACAACTTCCCTCTCTTTCTATCGTATAACTCTATCCTGTATGACGCGGCACGTGTTACGGTAGGGTTGTCTAATGACGTATTATGAATCTTCAATATTTCCTTATCGCCTATGTATGTCCTATTACTATTCTCTGTGTTTATTTTATTTCTATGCTATTCTCTTTTCGTGAACAATGACATTTAAAATATCCTAGCTAACTAGTATTAGATCAGAAAGTTATTTTAAAATGTCTACATACTTTAATCTAAGTTGTTAGACCTATACGTACTTTGTATACTGAATGTGTATTCTGTCTACGAAACTGAATACAACTATTTTGGGGAAGGGTTTTAGTAACATACATGCTTATCAAATCTGGAATGACTGACGACGCGACAAGAAACGGCACGATTACCTAGTCCAGTAGCCGTCAGCCGAAATTCACAATATTTGTTCTTAATAATCTTCATGTTGATTAAAGAAGTTTGTTATATAAAAATTAATAAAGAATTAACCAAAAAAAAGATATATTGAGTTACTTACATAACAATAAGAATTGTTAAATTTTTCTGAATATTGTTCTACTGATTTTTGAAATAGTGGTATGTTAAATCTTAGTTATTCTAAGAGTTGTAAGGTAGAATTACTGTATATTTAAAGAGGGAACTCTCTATTCTGGAACTACTAACAGTTTCTAAAAAAAAAAACGTCAAAATCGGTTCATAAACGACGAAGTTATCCGCGAACACACATAAAAATAATTAGACTGTTTTACAAAAAACTTAAACCGACTTCAAAGTACACTAAGAAGTAATCAAATCCCGTTCACAAATGACGGAGTTATGAGGTAACAAACATAAAAAAAAAAAAAAATAACATACAACCGAATTGAGAACCTCCTCCTTTTTTTGAAGTCGGTTAAAAAGAACAGTAAACACTTTATATAGGTAGTACGTAGGTATTTATACCCACACGCGTCTTGCGCTGCGTGCGCGTTGCAACCGACTAGCGTTGTTCCGGTAGTCCGCGTGCGCGCGATCGTACCTAAACATGGGAGTGGGACAGGCCTGCTAATACCTTAATTGGGACATTTTCGAGAACAAATTTTATTTCTTGATTTAGCAACACACACACACAATAGCCCGGTGATTTTTATTTCTAATGCAGCATCAACGTTAGGTCTCCAGAAAATGTGAGTAAATTTTTTTTAATCCGTTTCCAAATTTTATGAATAAATCATAAACTCAACCCTTTACGCGACACAATCAAAATGTCGTGAAAAACTTTGTGCTTACAGCTAACTATGAGCAAAAATCAGGTCTGGATTTGTTTCGATTCATAACTTCAATTTCCAATGTTGTTCATTTTGAAACTTAAAATAATGCTTCTAGCATATTTTTTTTCTTTTTTACAAAACATTTCAGTTGCATAAAAATTGAGGTAACTTGGGACAAGTGTAGTAACTAGTAATAAAAGCCTCTGGTTGTGAAAAAGTTTTGGCTTATATAGCAATTTCAAGAGTAATGTACTTATTTCCTAAAAAATATAAGTGCAACTAGCTTTAAAAAATAGTGATAATTATTTATTTTTTTTCGACGTAGATGATAAAATTCCATACAAAATATAATAAGTTCTAAACTCTATGAGTATTTATTTATAAGTACTTTTTGTTACTTAAGTAGTAGTAAATTTGATTTTATAGACAATTATTCTGAACAGTATGAGAAATAATTAAGAAGTTTTGTTTATTTCAGTTTTATTTACATCAATTAAAAGAAGAAATCAAATACTTTAGTTTTGTGTATATTTAAATAAAAACTGTTCCAAACGGTGTTTAATGTGATTATTGTGAAAGTAGCCACTTTTTAAAAAATGAAATCGTGTCCCATGTTGGTCTGTTGCTTGTCAAACTTGAGATATGGCGGTGGAAGTATGGGTGTCCCAATTTTCCCCCACATTTAAGGTAACTTGGGACAACATATTTAAAAAAAATAAAAAAATATTGAGGGTACCGTAACCCAAAATCTGTTCTGAACATGAAACATTGACTACACACTGGATTATAGAGAGATTAATATGTGACAAATACCTATTACTATGCATTTTATATATAGGTGAACTTCAAAAGTGGCCCAACTTCCCCCGTTTGACGGTACCTACTACATATGTCTGTCGCTGGGAACAATTACCTTAAATATAATTATTTTCATCAAAAAAGTTACGATCAAAGGTAAATTTGTGTATTTTAAATGATTGCCCACAAAAGAAGTAATACAAATAGATTCGTAACTTATTATTAGATACAGTAACAATCATGTCCTCAGCCAGTACATGCCCGCACGGAGTCTCCCGTAGTCCGTCAGAGCCTCGGTGGGGCCCGTGGCGGCGACCACAGGACATTGATCGTAGATATATTTTTTGCACACGTCTCTGACATCCTTCGCATAAACGTTATCGATCATACAAAGTCTGTCGTGAATCGGAGGCCTGTAGCCATTGTAAAGTAACCATCTGCCGATGTCGTAGCACGTAGCAGTCGCACTTTCAGTTCTAGACAGCAATTTAGCCTTCAACTCTCTTTTAGCTCGTTCCACCTCGCCGTCAGTCACCGTGAAGCATAAATTCATCCATTCGTCTTGGATCGCCAGAACGAAGTCATCGGAATCGATTTTTTTCGACAGGAAGTACACGCCCCACAGCGCGGTATCTTTATATTTGATGTTGAAGGATTTATAAGCTTCGCAGGAGTGCGCGGTGGAGCCCACCCGAGCGACGTATGTAGAGTGGTCCGGGCCGCCCGGCTGTGAGCTGTCCCAGCCGCCCACTATAGCGCTCGCCACGTCCATCACCAACGCGTCCTCATCGCAAAACGACGGACCTTCCACTGCTATTGCGGCGTTCAGAAAAGGCAAGTCATCGTCTCTGTACCGTACATCAGAGCCGGTATACCTGTGAGGTCCCGCATCTATACATTTCACAGGTACAAGCTTCGAAAAATACGTATTTGCCAAATACAACATCTGATCGTGTGTGACCCCACCGACCGCAGCCAGAACCGTCCGAGTCGGGTCGAATAATCTGTTCAAATATCTCGAAATGGTTTTGTCGTTAAAGTTATGGAGGTTTGTGCTGGTCCCCATGACGGGCTGCGACAGCGGCGTGGACTGGAACGCGGTTGCGTGCAGGTAATCCATCACCACCTCGATGTGGTTATTGTCGTGCTCCAACATTTCCATATAAACTACTTGTTTCTGTTTTTCGATATCGACAGTCGAGTAGCAGTTGTTAAAGACACAGTCGGCGAGGATGTCGACCACGAGCGGCAGGTCCTGGCAGAGGCACTCGCAGTAGAACACTACCATCTCTCGCGTGGTCAAACAATTGAACCGCGCTCCGATCGCATCCATCTGTTCATTTAAAAGTGATGTCTTTCGCGAATTGGTGGTTTTGAAGGCGATGTGCTCGAAGAAATGTGCTATGCCATTTTCAAAGAGACTCTCGTATCTAGATCCGGCGTCTATGCACAAGCTGACGGTGACGTTGTAGCTCGCCCTGTCCTCGCTGGCGACGGTCAGCCCGTTGGGCATCCTGGTCACCTGGGTGCTCGGCATGTTCCTCATGAAGTTTAGGAACGTTGTGGGATATGGATGATTTCTAATGTAACATTTGAGCGGGTGCCAAATGGGTTGCAGTATTTTAGCAGATTTTAACATCGTAAAAGCGATAATTTTTACCTTCGGTAGCAAAATGTATGTATATGTACATTCAACAGTTAGATTTGTTATTTTTGATTTTTGTCAAAAATAATAGACTGAGATATTTCATGTCACTTGCAAGGAGATTCAATACTTATAAGATAAGATTCTGGCGAAGTTGTGCTGGCATTTCCACAAAAGCCATAAATAAGAATTGAATTGAAGATAAAATTCTTGCTTATAAGCAAAGAGTTATAGTCCCACAAACTTACCTGGCCCGGAGAGAGAGACGCCGTTAATGCCGTTATCGCATTTGGTGGAGCTACCGATGTCAGGGCTATTTTCCAACTTACATATTCTTCATGTTCTAATATTGGTCTACCTTTTAAAATGAAAAGTGTGTAAAATTCACAGACATATAATATATGCTTGTGGTACAATTTTACAATAAAATGGGGATGGCAGAGAATCTGGCCCAATAGATATACACTGTGCGCCCCTGAAAAAAGCTTGTGCATTGACAGTTGACTTCACTGACAGTTTGCTGTCAGTTTTCACAAATGCCAAGCATCCCCCAAAAACTACTATCTGTAACAACATGTTGAAAAAATTACTCCGGTCGGCATCTGCTGCGAATCAGCAATCTAAGAAATACTACTGCTGTGCTCCGGTAGTCGTCAGTGATCCAAACGTCAAGGTTACCATCCTGCCTAATGGAATCCGGGTAGCCACCGAACAAACCGGGAGCCCTGTCGCTTGCATATCCCTCTTCGCCGAAGCAGGGTCAAGGTATGAAGTCTCCTGCAACAACGGTATATCGCACCTCATAGAACATCTGGCCTTTAAGGGATTCCATACTATAGGAAGACAAGATCTCGAGACACAACTTTCACAAATGGGAACAAAAATAACATCAAAAACCACCAGGGAAATCCAATACTTCTCAGCGACGACCCTCCCGATATACACGGCAAATGTCATAGATATTCTCTCCAGAATCATTACCGACTTAAATATTACTGATGACTCAATAGAAGAGGTAAAATATAACATGTGTTTGGAAATGGTAGACGCAGATAACGATCCCAAAGCCGTGCTGTTTGACTATCTACACCAGACGGCGTTCCAAGGTACGAATCTGGCTCAAACTGTTATCGGGCCTTCAAGAAATATACGCTCTTTCAACTCAGATTTCTGCTATCAATTCATGCGGGATCATTACCAACCTTACAAACTGTGCATTGCTGCGTCAGGTGCGGTCATTCACGATGAAATATTGAAATTTACACAGGATTGTTTGGGTCAACTGTCGTTGCAACCTATTTGTGCATCAGAGCAGGGACCGAGCCGATACACGGGCTCAGGAGTAACTTATCGTGATGATTCCATGCCCCACTTTCACGCCGCTATCGCTGTTGAAGTCCCAGGCTACGGCAGTCCAGATTTCTTACCGCTAATGGTTGCGCGTGATATCGTAGGCAGGTGGGATAGAAGTCAAGGTAGGGATCTGAGGAACGATTCACCGGTAGCTCGAGCCGCGGCTACTGCGCATCTCTGCGAGAGATACGAGGCGTTTTACGTTCCGTACGGAGACATCGGGCTGTGGGGGGTATACTTCGTCAGCCAGCCAAGTACTTCTGAAGATATGTTATACAACGTGCAGAGTGACTGGATGTACTTATGCACGATGTTGCAGCATAGCGACTTGGAGAGAGGCACGAACGCCACAAAGTTTAACATGTTGAGGAGCCGCGCCGGTACCATTAACTCTTGCCGCGATCTCGGCATGCAGGTTATGTATACGTGCAACAGATTGTCTGCTTCGGATCTTCTATACGCATTGGATCGTGTGGACACGAGGACAATAAGGAATGTTGCTGACAAATATATTTACGACAGATGCCCCGCGGTAGCATCAATAGGGCCCACAGAGGGCTTTCCTGATTACAGCAGGATAAGGGCTGGGATGTATTGGGCTAGACTTTGATATTTTTAAATAAATGCTTTTATTTGGAAAAACACATTCTCTAATATTAGCTGTTAGAAATATTAGCGATTGCATCAATTAAAGAGTCAGGGAATGTTGGGATATTCCCAAGATCAAACTGCATATAACAACTTATAGTTGTACTACAATTGCAATAAGAAGCGTCACTTATACTCGGCTCACAAATGCACACGTTAAGTAACTCCGAACTAAGTCATCCAACTTAGTCCATTTAATACATACGTGACATACATGATACATTTTCCTTATACTAGCTTCCGTCCCGCAGTTTCACTCGCGTTCCTAAACCGAAGGTAAATAGTTTGGGATTGTCTAAGACGCTCTAGAAAGTTTCATGAATATCCATTCAGCCATTACAGAGCTGAGTAGAAACAAACAGACACACAAATTTTCTGTAATAAATAAGTCGTTATAGCCAGGAATCCGCTAGTCGTCAGGATTTAAAGTTTGGAGCGTGATAAATGTCCGTAAACATTCCATAACTTGAGGAGCATCACGATTATCAGGGATATATATGGAGAATTAATAAGCAGGGGTCATGCAGGTATTATACTATGAAGGAATATCGAAATACTCTGACTTTTAAATCTTTTACTGTTGGTTAAAACTCACCTATTTATGCCGATTTCTGTAGTTAAACCAGAGAAGAGCTGCTATCCATATTGTCGAGGAAATATGTATTTTATAACACTGGAAGCGAAATGTATAACTCGGTTCAAGTATTATATCATATACAGTTCCTGCCACGAGACACTCAACGTACTTGTGACGTCGAGCGATACCTGCTATGCTATTCTGTAAAAGGTAAATCATCTCGAAAGTCATCTCGCAACTCACCTCGCAACTGAATTGGCGGGTGAATTACGTTTCAGAATACCAAATCCTATTGAACAACGTCAAAATACTCACCTGACTTAATTCTTCTCACTTCCGTGATCACTCGGTGGCGCTAGTATCGAACTCATTCAGTTTAAGAATATGAAATTCTAATCTCATCGCGGATTCAGAAGTGATTTTGCAAATGAACGTTACAGAATAGCACTGCTGTATTGTATTCATTATGATTTTCTATGAAATTACTTTCGATAAACTCTGTATGTATTATGCGGTTCCTGTGAAAATAGAGCATGTAAAAGCAATAGAAGCTTATTTTCAGTTGAAGAACGTAGGTGCGAACATGTTGCATTGCACCAATCTGTACCCAGCTTTAGGTATCGCAGGCTGGTTTATAGAACAGACTACGATTGATCCATAGATAGATCCCTGATCAGAGAAGTGATTCAGTCAACAAGCTCTGGATAAGATTGTCACAGGATCGAAGTTATGGGAGTAAAATACTGGTTATTACAGCAGTGGGTAAATGTGTTATAATAGCGTTTTTACGCTTACCCACATAAGTGCCAGTTTTTACACAATAAAAGTTAAATAAAAACACAAAATTAGCAAACAGGGGTTCCTTTTCGGAGCTCATTACAAAAGATAAAGTCGACACGAGATTATCACAACGTAACGGACTAAACAGCCAGTCATCCCTGTAATTACCCGACTAATGTCTGCCACAGACTGCGGTAAGGGTGCTGGTTAATATATATCTTTGTCATTGAAAGTAATGGGATTCTTGTCTATATGTATTGTCTTTGGAAAATTGTGTTTCCGTGGAATTAATTAGCTTTTACATTTTTTTAATGTCTTCCAAAAATCCTAACTAATATTATAAATGCAAAATAGAGTTTGTTTCTTTGTTATCCCTTCACGCCTCAAATACTCAACGGGTCATCATGAAATTTGGCATCCAGATAGCCTATGGTATAGAGAAGGACAAAGGCTACTTTTTATCCCGGGTACGCATGTGAAACCGCGGGGGACAGCTAGTTATTAATAATGTCACTGTAATAATACTCCTATTCTCCTATTTCTTATTCGTCCTATAATGTCTAATGTTCATATTCCGCCAATGCCGGTGATTGTTGGGAGCACTGTTCTCGAAGTTGTAGACGAGTATGTTTACCTAGGACAAATTGTCCAACTAGATAGGTCCAACTTCGACAAAGAGGTCAATCGAAGAATCCAACCCGGCTGGGCAGCGTTCGGGAAGCTACGGAATATCTTCACGTCCAGAATACCTCAAAGTCTGAAGACAGAGGTCTTCAATCAGTGCGTATTACCAGTGATGACATACGGGACAGAGACGTAGTCTCAGAGTCACTCAGCGAGCTATGGAACGAGCTATGCTCGGAATTTCTCTACGTGACAGGGTCCGCAATGAGGACATTCGTAGGGGAACGAAAACGAAGGACAGCGCTCTTAGAGTTAGTAAGCTGAAGTGGCAATGGGCAGGCCACATTGCTCGAAGAGCCGATAACCGCTGGGGAAGAAAGGTTTTCGAGTGGCGACCACGTACTGGAAAGCGCCCTCCTACCAGGTGGACCGACGACCAGGTAAGAGTAGCTGGACACTGCTGGATGCAAGTGGCCCAAAACCGTTCGAAGTGGAAGTCAATGGGGGAGGCCTATGTTCAGCAGTGGACATCCATATGCTGATATGATGAATAATAGTCCAATTTAACTTTTAATTGCTGTGTCATTGTTATTATACTCATATTGAAACTTGATACTTAAATCACCTATCGATTTTGGCAGAGCAAGTAGCCGTTATCTAAAACTAGTTCAAACAGCGGCCGAGTTGAGCGGAGTTTACATTACAACTAAACACGATTTATTACTAAACTCCAGACCTTTTGTGAGGGCCAATAGTCATTAACGTGACACGGTCGTTAATTGGTACATTAAATGGTGAGGACGTATTTGGGAATACTTGGGATCATCTGTAATATCGTAAGGAAATAACAGGGGGCGTTGATCAATGATATATTTGTAGAGTCGTGATCATTGATATGATTTGACCCATTTCCTAGATATATTCTACGGCAATAAGGGTGAAAGCTACAAATCAATAGTCTGATTGGCATATCTGAAAGCATACTTATTTTCTGACGGACGAAATGTAGAATTGAATAGTATTTATATTAATTGAGTATTGAATGGTGTACGTACTTCAAACATGAATACCTGCTAACCAGTGCCAGGCATGAAAGGAATGTTATGTTTACGTATCGTACTTTTCTTAAATTCTTTGACCTGTTTTTTATATAAACTCATGTGGAACTCTGACCGGCGAACTCTAGACCGCACGGTGTGGGTTCGGCGCCTAAAACAATCCTTATTCTAACTAATATTATAAATGCGAAAGTGAGTTTGTTTATTTGTTTGTTATTTCACGCCTCACCTACTCAATGGATCATCATGAAATTTGGCATGCAGATAGCCTATGGTATGGAGAAGGACATAGGCCATTAACCCGGAAATGCGGGTGAAACCACGGGGGATAGCTAGTAATATTATAACCTTACTTGGGCTATATGAAAATTGTGTTTGTATGAAAAGTTAAGTTTAGGCGATGATAGCTCAGTGGTAGTGACGGCGGATACCGAGACGAAGGTCCCGGGTTCGAATCCTACAATGCTTTCGGTGAAGGAAAACATCGTGAGGAAACCATAGCACGGTGGTAGGGTACTTTGTAGTACCCGTCTGGCGGGCTACCACCCTCATGTTGAAAATGTCGCCAAGCACCTATCGGTGTGTTCCGTCTGTACTTGAGAGCCAGTTCCTTCTAGGCTTTGTGTGCTTACCACCTACGACCACATCATCACTTACCATGGTGGGATTGTGGTCAAACACAGGCCTATACACAGTAAAAAAAAAAACAATAATTTGGGAATTACGTGCCATATTGTCCCATAGTAAGAGTTGTACATCATGACCAATGCAACATTGGTTTCGAAAATATTCGGGTATAGTTACTTCAGTTTTGATGTCCATGAGATTTTAAGGATGGTACCTACTAAGCATTAAAGATTTTATAGAGATGGGGACTGTAATGAAAATATCTGTAACAAACGTAACATGTCTAAGTACGCATTAATTAAATCGATCCAATTAAATGAACGAGCCTCATAGCCACAACGACTATCGGCTTTATGTTATCGCTGAATGTGGCGCCACTCCACATAAAATCATTCGGCATTTGTATGCTTTCATCGTGTTTCAATACATTGTAATTAAAAGAACACAATCATCTTCGAATTTAAGCGTTTTTACGGAGGCGATAGGTGAGTTCGAAGATTACGGTGATGAAAAACATTGCGTCGTAAGAAAACCTTATAACCGTTTAAAAGCCGTGGACGAAGACGGTTTTTTTCAAGGATTTTTCTTCTACAAACATCAATTTTTTCACAAAGTTTTGAGTCGGTTATTTGCAGATACATCTGAAGGTCAATATTCTATGTATTCTATTGTGTTTTTTTTGTTGCTAAAGGATTCACACATTTTTATTAGAATGATATTTTTTTTTTATAAGAATTTAGTTCTGAACTCTTTATTTATATCTCGATTTATTTTATAAATCCGATGTGTGGTTGAAATCGGGTTATTTTTCGCTTCATGTTATTCCAACCTATATTTTAGATTTTTAACCCAAGCACTAAATAAAGCGAACGTAAGCAAGTGTAAAAATCATTGTAAAACGAAAAGCAATTTACTGGTGACCTTTATAAATAGAGCCTAAATAAACAAAAATATTAACATAGCATTTGAAGTAGGTATAATGAATATTACACAAACAAAACCAAGTCGAAAATACTCGCTGATCTGATTCTATAGAATCGGCTCTAAAACATTAGATGTTACGTAAATAATGATGTTTTAGCATTTGGTGGTGTGTACAATGGACGAGGCATAAGTGAGGCAGGACGAGGCATAAATGAGGCAGGCGTTATGTAACATGAAATTAATTCCACCCAATCAGGTAATATGAATTAAACATTATTGTTGGAACAGTTGTTCAGATTCAGATATTATTGTAAATATCAGTAATTTGTGGTAGAATTATAAGATAGTATTGTTCTCTCTCAGCTTTGTTTTTCATATATTTGAATAGAAAAATCACAATAAAAAAGAATCCTTGATTAAAATTGTTTTGAATTCTGTTTAAGTAGTATTTTTTTTCTTTCTTTTTAGGCAGGGTATTAATTTGCTTTAATCAGTTTGCAGTTTAGTTTTCTAAGTCACATTGTATTAATAAATATAGTGAGTACGAATAGATTGGCATTTCTTCACCCATGTTAACATTCTGCTTCTAGTATATTGGTTTATTAATTGGTATAAAAACGATTTACCGTGCTGCGAATCATATTTCTAATGACCAAACAAAATAATTGCAGCAAAATACAAAAGTAAAGGCCATGCCTCACGCCTGGCGCCTCGTCTGCTCGTGTGTACAACTCCTTAAGTCTGTAAACCGCAATATAGCAAAATTATGGCGTTGGAAAATAATTATGTGGCTAAAACACAGTGAAGGCTGTAATTTAAAACTTTGTTCGTATAAAGTTTGTTTGTTAACTTAGTGGGATTACCTCACATCGATGTACGTGAGTCGCCTCAGGCGTTCGGGTAGTTTTGCTTTGGTTTTTTGTTTCTGTGGATATTTTTTCCTTTATTGTCCAATGTTCGCCAAAACTAATCGAGGCTTTGGGAGACCGGGCGGGTAGAGTTCTTTTTCGGCAACGATGTTTGCCTGCCGGTAACTTGGCTGATTGGCAGCATAGGCAGTTCCGAGTGTTTTATTTTTATATTTGTGACTGCGTATCTATCTGTATGCTCCAGAGCTAGCTATCAAGCATCAACACACAAACAGCAGCAGGAGACGCACACAGATATAGCTCTCTAGAAACTGATGATTTTACTCGCGAAAGTGCGACCATCTCAAAATGATCTAATTGCCGATTTCAGCGGCAGTAGTATGTGGTCCGGGATATACTCTATTAGTTATTACATTTGTATAAATAGCTCGTATCATTATGCAATTCATACCAACCGCGCGAGCTTCCTCGGACCCACTTTCGCCATTATTGCCCATAATAAAGATTATGACAGCTGAAAACGATTTATGAATCCATATCAAATAATAAGAACACTTATCAAACCTAAACGCTGTCTATTGTTCTTGAGATGAGTACGAAAGCTTCCTGTCAGATTTCACTGACGAAGGTATCATTGAAATGTTTTCAGACAATCCAATTTGATTCAAATATAAATCAAATCATAATCATAAGTTCATTTATTCAATTTTGAATCTGATAAATTATTTGAATACCTACAGTATTCTTACTGGTTTTTAAAGAATTAGATGTTTTTTAGGAAACTCGTTTAAGTCTTTTTAGCATTACTTACAATTCATTTAAAAGTTCTATTTTTTCGATGACTTGTGTTTGATCCAATCTGATATCGTTTAGACATTGTTGCCTAAGTTGGTAAGAATACAAAGCTCGGAAGGGAACTGGCTCTCAAGTGCAGCTTCCGGCATTATAGAGTACTCGGTAGTAAGAAAGCTAAGGTTTTCTCGCAATGTACCTGCATCGAGACCCAAACAATTCACTCGAACTGTAACCACGAAAATCAAAGCGTCTCAAAAATAGATGATGAGTAGATTGTTTATTGAATGCTTTGTATGAGTGTTTTATGTATAATTTCTATAATCTATAACTCTCACTATTTCTTTTTATAAAATGAATTGAATTAATTTACTATTATATTAATTTGTATTGATTAGGTTACTGATTTAACTTTTTATATGAATGTAAATTATTATTATTTGAATGTGTATTTATTGATCTGTTATTTTTTATTATTAATATAAAATTTGTAAATCGTTAATTATGAATGTGGCGTTAGCCTATAAGTAATTTGTTACACTTAATAATGTTAAATTTCAAATCCAAAACCTGTAAATGAAATGTGTAAACAATTGTTGGCTGACCTAAAATAAATAAATGATTTTAACAGAAAATAAATTCTACGCCATCTTGTCAGATTCAGGTTCTTTTCATTGTTTTAATCTAGACTAAAAAAATTACTTAATATAGTGTCAAAATGTCACACTGTTAACACAAGATAGTGATCATCGCAACTCCGCAATACATTATTTCTTTTTGATCGCATGAGAGTTATAGAATTGCGTTCACTAGGATTTCCCAGTCGTTTATTCTGAATAGTGTTATTTTGAGAATTTTTCAATTTAACTCGAAGTATTTACTTTGTTGCGCAGACTTATGAGTGTTATTGTTTAATGTCTAAAATTGGAAAACGTAACACAGCCTTTTGTTTATCAATTAAACCGAATCTTCAAAAAGATTTGCATTATAAACTTCCGCCCCGTAGTATTTTAAAAGCTTTTATTTAGGTTCCCTTGTCGCGGTGTCTGTGTATGATTCAAATCTTGCTAGTAAAGACCCACTTCCCGATTTTCGATTGAGCTGAAACATTGCATGCATATGTAAATTGGATAACAAGGTAATATTATTATGACATGGAGCTGATCTGATGAGCCGGGTAGTGGATATAGAACTCTGTTATAAAACGACTTAACCCCATCGAGTTTTGGCTCGTTTGATTCGTCTTGATAAGGACTCTGGTTCGCGGGTCTGATGATTAAGTTGTTTTCATACCACTAAATTGGCAAACAAGCATACGGCCCGCATGATGGTAAGCGAGATGATGGTCAAATACTTGTCAATGTAAAAATATTTTATTTATACCAAAAGCACACGAAAATATCTTTCAGTTGTTGAAGTATGCGGATATTTTCCTCTCAATACTACGTCATCATCCTTTTGAGTTATCTTTAATTGTGCCAGGCGAAAATCAACCTTAAACCACTGCTATTAGGACGGCCATTAGGAAACAGACAGCCAAGTTAATCGTGCATGGTAGTGGAATAAATTTACGAGGCAGTAATGAGACCCATGGAAAACATTTTCATTTGTCTCGTTTGGCTTTGATTTTTACGATGTGTTACAAGTCACCGGATCAAGCGATATTAATATCATACTTACGTTGAGATTTCCAGATGTCATCTTTTGTTTGGGTTTGTCACAACTTACAATGAAAGCAAGTCTGAAATCGAGTTTTTTTACTTTCATTCTTAAGTTCAAACAAGCACGCAACAAGATAAAAAAACAGGGTTGGATGCGTAGCAAAAGTTGTTCAGCACAACACTCAGGTTGTGAAATAAACTGCCGCCATAGTTTCCCCAAGAGTTTCTTGAGCAAGTGCTACCGCTGGTATTGCAAGCATCTACAAGCTGCGATAAGCATCAGCCCCCCTAGACAAGACGGTTATCGAAAATCGTTATCGTTAGTAAACGATCAACCTTTGTATGGGAGTCTTCTGGCCCTGGTGAGCCGTAGCTTGTTCGTGGTATAACCTCAGACCAAGAAAAAATGAAAGACGGTACGGTCTGTCTTCTTAAGTGACGCAAGTAATAGGAAGCCGGCGTTCTTGTAAATACATGGCCTCACACACACATATAGACCATAGGAAGCCGATCGGTTGTCATTCCGTATTGAAACGTTGACAGTGCCTGCTTGAGCCAGTACTGATTTTACTCACGCACACGTAGGAAATTTTTGCTTCACTTTCTTATATGGTGACACTCCGTCTTGATTTTTTTATGTCTATGGGTATAACAAACCCCGCTATTGTCTTATGGCGTAATCGCGCAATTCCGTTTCTTGACTCTTTTATTTGTTTTGTATTCCCTTTGGCGTATCTCCAAATTACGCTACGGGGGGCTGTTTCTGTGAAGGAATAACCAAGGCCTTATAATACAGAATTGCTTACCCTCCCCCGACCCGCAACCTTGATTAATAATAATTTATTTAGTAACTATACCCATCTTCTCTAGACGCTAAAAGCACACCTTAGAGAGGTTCACACAAGCTATTTCAATTACCTATGCTGTAAATCATAGACATGGTCTATTGCATGATGAGCCGGACAATAATATCAGCTGTACTGTAAAGCTATGACGTTGCGGGCGAGGATGGGCCACGACCACAGAACAGACTGTTCTGTGGCCACGACTGTGTATGACGACAGTGGGCGACGGGCGACTATATAAATTCGCGGAGGTATGTTGAAATTGTCTTTGCTATACTTAGCATTTACTTACTTAGTAATCTTACAGATGCATAAATAAAAAAACCGGCCAAGTACGAGTCAGACTCGCGCACCGAGGGTTCCGTACAAACCTGTAGGTATATAAGTAAATGGTAGTATAGACCTGAGTATTTGATATGAATTTACGTACTACTACTTACTAGATCTCGTTCAAACCAATTTTCGGTGGAAGTTTGCATCGTAATTACATCATATATTTTTTTTAGTTTTATCATTCTCTTATTTTAGAAGTTACAGGGGGGGGGGGCACACAATTTACCACTTTGGAAGTGTCTCTCGTGCAAACTATTCAGTTTAGAATAAAAATTATATTAGAAACCTTGATATCATTTTTGAAGACCAATCCATAGACATATCCCCACACTTATGGGATTTATAAAAAAAAAAATGAGTTTCAGTTTTATATATGAGGAATCCCCAAAATTTATTGTTTTTTTTTCTATTTTTGTGTGAAAATCTTAATGCGGTTCACAGAATACATCTACTTACCAAGTTTCAACATTATAGTTCTTATAGTTTCGAAAAAAAGTGGCTGTGACATACGGACGGACAGACAGACAGACATGACGAATCTATAAGGGTTCCGTTTTTTGCCTTTTGGCTACGGAACCCTAAAAACCTGCCCTCGTATTAAAAAAACTATTTAACTAGAAAATTACCATAGCAAACAATATCTTCGGTTCCTGAAAAGCAATTAAAAATTCTCGAATAAAACTGGAGCGCGTGAATATTCAGAACAGACATTAGCAAGCAAATTCCCTGTTTGCTAGATTTAAATCCAATATCCCGCGCGCCTAGGCATTATCCCGGCGCCTAGGCATCTAGATCATTATCTGTAGCCCGGTAAATCAGGCAATTTCCGCAACATTCCTCAAGTCTCGTGTTATTCCGCCACGGTTATACGTTTCCGCCACGAATGGCTTTCATTAATTCTGTTCTTTGTTGGTCAATTAATTTGTTATGTGTTCTGTTCTACTTGTGATTGAACTGTATTTGGTCCTGAAATGGTATCATTTGATATGTACAAGTGTTTTCTTGTAGTTACATTTTGAGTGGCTTAGTGTATTTAGATAGTGTGATAGTGTGTGTGTGATATGTGGAGACATATATTATCAGCAGTCTTACAGGGGTATATAACAATGTTTCACACTTTTTTATATTTTAAAGTTTATATACTACAGACAGGTACAGCGTCGGGCTTTTATTTCGGATGTTCTGACATTTCGCAGATTTAGGTATTCTGACAGTGGCTTTAGTTAGGGGTTAGCGATTGGCGTGCGCTTATAAATAAATAATAACTCATACATGGCCACCAATGTATAAATCTGCCGCACTGCCGTCATACGGCCCGATCAGGTTTCGATAACAATTAAAAACATTTATTATTTTTTAACCGCTAGCAAAGGGTACTAAAATTATTGCTGCAACAAAATAAATACTTATCTAATTCGCAGCACAACTAATTGTTAGCACAGAAAGCTTACCTTTGTGCACAAAGGGTGCGTGCATAAAAATCTAGAATTTCCCGTCGAAAGGTAGAAAGTAATCCGTTAACACACTGAAGCGCTTCCATAAACCGCTTAGCGCGGCCGCTTAGCTATAACCGCTGGACTAAGTATACCTTAAGCTTTATCTGTCGGACTATGCATAGCTTAGCTTTGACTAAAGTTATCTCATCGTATTCTTTACCGGCTTTAGCTTTCACTTCGATTTGTGGTTTTGTAGGTAGGCGTTGCAATATTCATGTGATTCAAATTGTTGTGAATATTTTAGATGCCCTAACTACCCATCTCTTTCCATCAC
Source organism: Achlya flavicornis (assembly GCA_947623365.1). Taxonomy (NCBI): domain Eukaryota; kingdom Metazoa; phylum Arthropoda; class Insecta; order Lepidoptera; family Drepanidae; genus Achlya; species Achlya flavicornis. The sequence continues at coordinate 17,656,044 of OX392471.1, read as the reverse complement.
TTAGATAAATGGACAGATAATATAGGCTTATCATTTAGTGCTTTTTCAAGATCTAATTATTCAAATGGGCATTACCCGCTTCTTACAGTGTACGGTTTTAAGAGATTTGGATACATTGATTACAGACCGTGAAATTCAATGAGGATCCATTTTTTATCTGAACTTTTTTGGTAGTCTAGTGTCTTTAGTCCTTTTGGACCACCGCGACCAAGGACCGAAATACAAAAGAAAATTCACACATAAATGTAAAATATCTTCAAATCTCTTTCTTCACTAATCTACTATAAGATTAATAGCGTAGCACAAACCAATTTTGAACCAACAATTCACAGTACAATTTCCCCACCAGGTAATTATGATAATTTTCTCCGGAAAGTTGACTATCAAAATAATTTCAGGGTATCAGAAATCTATTATCATTTACATAACGTCTCTGGACACTGTTCCCGAGTGTTTGCTTGTATTATCTTACCCTACTTTGATGAGATTTTTAATTAAGGAAAGTGTTAGCTAACATTTTTTAAGAGAAGGTTTGCCTTGAACTTCTTTTTAAGACTTTTCTTAAGAAATACCTCTATTAAGGGAATTGTTTATCTGTAGGCTGAATACAAACTTCGTTATCAGATTGAAGTCTAAATTATGTCTTAAAGAAGAAAGCTATCTTCAATTCACCTTGGATTGAATGTAAGGGATTTGGATTTTAAGGAAATCTCGTACAAAAATCAGTGGTTGACTGAACAAAAATTGTTATATAAAAAAAGACCCATACAAAATTGCCTTATTGTGTTCCTGCCCGGAGTCTTCTCAGTTTCAGTGTATTCCAAACCCTTGAAACATTCAACTGTAGCATTCATTAGTACCTTATCAGAACCTAAACAGAAAACGTTACTTTTTGATCTGATAACATTTATGAAATACGAAATCCTTCACAATTTGGTTTAGGTCCTGAATAATTTTATCATTGTAGAGACATGGAGCTGTTCTGGATAGATGGATTACTTTAAGCTTTGTTACCACCTTCGCCCACATCTCTGGTGACACACTAGCCTGTCTATAAATATAAAAAGGCACTTATGAAGGCCAAACTGAAGTTACCACTAGGCCATCAAAAAACCATTTCTTCACACCGCTTGATTTCTAATTTTAAATTTTCCTCGGAAAGAAATTATCAGAATATCAGAAAAGCAATAAGTGTAGGCGGTAATGACGTCACGTGACGCGTCTACAATTTGCCTCATCATCGATTAATAATTCTCTCCTCGATATCGAAATCACCTTGTATGTGAGAAAGTGCCGAAGTCATTCCGGCTATGTAACCAAAGTAGGAACTCTTGTACGGCGTCTCAGATTCGTATTTTTTGTAATAGTAATAATAATCCACTCTCAAGCTGCAAATTTGTCTATCTATACTAATATAATATAGCGGAAGAGTATTTTTGTTTGTTTGTTTAAACGGGCTAACTCTGGATCTATCAGTCGGATTCTAAAAATTCTTTCACTAATAGCTCAGAGTAGATAAATACTACGTATAGGAAGCTACGTTATCCCCGAGTATTATAGGCTATTATAGTTTTATCACGGGAACAGCTAGTTTATTATATGAAAATTAATATAATTATCGATTACTAGCTGCCTCGCGCCGTTTCACCCGCGTTTCCGTGATAAAAAGTAGCCTATAATTCTCTGGGATAATGCAGCTTCCTATTAGTGAAAGAATTTTTAGAATCCGACTGACAAACAAACACGACTGACAAAACCTCTTCCGCTTTATTATATTAGTATAGATGTAGGCCCTGTATTATATTTAGGTAAGAACCATATACTTATATTCCGTACTTCATGCATTACTCCGGAACTCCAATGACTCCAACCATGCCGAAGAATTTTACGCTCGCGATAGTTCCGGCATGTTGCTACAGTAATTGGATTTAAAAATGTATTAAACCTTGTTTACCACTAAACTGCGCGATGAACCAAACGCTAATTACGTGTATAACCGTGTGGTGTAACCATTTTAATAACCTTTGAAGTAAAACAGTTGGGTATAATGATTGTAATTAGCTGTGTAGGATCGGGGCTTGACTATAATAGAGAGCAGATCAATTGACTTATCTCTTTGTACTCGTGTTTTAGGGTTATTATGAAATCCTTTCCCCATTACTACAAAAGAAGGTTTGGAAAAAAGTCGCTCGGTCACTTTCTAACGTCATATAACAAAAAGAGACGAGGCTATTTTAAAACCCGGGTTTGCTTTAAGCCACGTTTTGTTCTAGGGCTTTAGTTGTCGTTTGTGGGCATTATCCTTTAAGGAAAAAATACATAACAGTCAAACTCCGTATTTTTGAAGAAAGTCTCGGAGTGTCAAATGTGTGTCGGGTAATGGTATGGTAAAGTGCGGCCGCCGAGAGAATGCGTTTCTGACACATGTTAATATTGGGCTAATCTCGGAAATCTATTGCGATGGGGCTTTAACATACTGGTTCAGTGTTTTGTTAGGCATAGTTTAATGAAAGCCGTATCTTCATCAGAACATTCCGTTTTATGGCCAATATTAACAGGTGTCAGAAACCGTACTGTAGTATTAGTTTTAAAAAAAGTTATAAGTTTAATTTAAACTCAAACGAGAGCTTTTTGAATTCTTTAGGTACCTAATTTGAAATGCGATGCTCACTTCTCTAATCTACTTGACGTGTTAAAATCTAATATAAATCTATTCATTGCTTTCGGCCAACGCCCCTCTCCAAAATTTTGATCTTCGAAATTGACAATTTTCTTTTGATCTAATCATGACAATTAACAATTATCTGTAAGCTCGATATTAGGTAAATATATACAAATAAAACAAACAGTACAGTATACAGCAAATGTGTTTATTTCATATCTAGTGGTGTATTCTATAAATAAGTACAGTTTATTTTTGCGACGCATTGCTTTACAAGTTCGCGAAGATTTTTACGAACTTTGGATGATTTTTGGCCAAAGTTAGTCGCAATGCGTCGAACACTTTGAACCGAAGCGCACAGTTTAAGGTTATTCGATGTTTAAAAATTTTGATTCATAATTTTTTAAAGATTACTACACTGTTTTTTAGAGTGCATACTAAGTACGTTATCATTTTATGTTTACAAAATATTGAAAGTCTTATTATCTTGTGCAATTTTGCATTATATATTCATTATTCTGATATATAATTATTTTTAGGCATGAAACTTTTGTAAAAAAAAGGACATAAGAGAAAAAATATTCGTTTATTTGGACTGTGCGCTCAGGTATGAAAATTTTGCAAATACTTCTATTATAAATATTGTTCAAAAGAATCACAAAATAACAGCCAGATTTCAGACAAAACGCTTAGTTTTATGCTAGATAATAAAGGTTCAAAAATTGATCAGTCGTAATTTATAAGAAATAGTTTTTTTTTTACACAATATCATATATTAAGAAATTCACAGCTTAACGAGAACGATTGGCTCTCGTACATCGTGGATGGTTATTGTCATATAGACAAAAATAACACATTGAAATAATTTTAACTATAAGAAAAAAAAATACAATAATTGAAATAATCGGATACATCCTTTACTACGCTCATGCCATTCGTGAAAAATATAGATAATAATAACAAAAGAAAAAAAAAACAAAGTTACCTAATGATTATTATAATAATTATCACTAAGTAAAATATGTATGTATTTATGTATAACCTGTATTGTTTTCTCATAATGTTTCCAAATAATCGATTTTTATAAAACAATGCTTCCAATGAAATCCAGTTTTTTTTACCGTGTATAGGCCTGTGTTTGACCACGATATCACCATGGTAAGTGATGTTGTGGTCTAAGGTGGTAAGCACACAAAGCCTAGAAGGAACTGGCTCTCAAGTGCAGCTGTCGGAACACACCGATAGGTGCTTGGCGACAGATTTTCAACTTGAGGGTTGTATCCAGCCAGATGGGCATAAGAAAGTACCCTACCACCGTGCTATGGTTTCCTCACGATTTTCATACTATTTTAATAAGTTGGCAGTCTCTGTTTTATCTCATGTTTTCTCTACCATTTTGTAGATTATAGATCTATTTTTCATTAATTATATCTTAATATAAAATTCAATGTTTACTTATTGAACCGAAAATACTAAAAGAGTAATATAATATAATATAATTATTATTACTATTATACTTAAACATCATAAAGCCGTGAAGAAAGAAGGGAAAACAGTACATAATATCCGAAATGGCTTTCAATTCCTTTGAATAGAGACTTTAAATTTAATTTTCGATTTTTTTCACCCTACAATGTCAACAACCATTTTTTTTATAGTTAAAATTTATTCGCTACCTACACTATTTCATTTTTTATATCCATTTACATTACAATAGTAAAATAAAAATATTTTTCATCACTTTTTTACCGAGTTACATTTTCTCTAATTAATTTTATTAAGTTTTTTCTCTCTCAACGTTTTACCTCCCATTTAATTCCAATTTTAAAAGAAGCCTCCTTATTAAATCGTTACGAATTACAACATAAAAAAAAAATGTGAAATGTAAATAAGTAAAAAGTGTTTACACTTACATTCTTTTATAATTAATGTCATGTTGCATTCGTTTTTCAAAATAGCCATCCAGCAGGATACGAAGTAGATAGGTACATAGTGATATTTTAAGACCCAGAGGTGCTACAAGTGACAGGTCACTAAACGAGTGAAGAAAGAAGTGAAGTCCACAGTGAACATCTATCATGCATCTACAACACTGATTACACATAAGTAGTTCCAATTACTACTTTAACTATTTCAAAAATGTCATATTTCAAATCCTTAAAAAAACAATCTTTACTATACGCCGTTTGCAACCTTATTTTTCTGTAACAAAGCACGTCGATTAGAATCTGGGAATACGGTTCGATATCAAGGGAAATTGTATTCAATTTGAAAAACGTGTCACGTCATATTGGTTCGACAAAAGATTTGAAATATGACAATAGATTCCTGCTTTTCTTGCTGCTCATATTCAGACACATATATGAATACATCTACAGCAGGGGTGGCAAACCTTTGTTACACAAATACGATGTAATTTTAGATAAAAACTCCGTTGCTTTTTAGTAGTTTTTAAAATACCACAAAAGAGTTTTTATGAAAATTATATGGATTAAAACTATGAGAAGTGTAATTTCTGTAAAAAGTATACCTGCCTGTCATAAATTGATTTGTCTATTAATATTAACGGCCCTAGTACGTGAGTTCCACAGATCTGACTACATAAATTCGTCATCATTGTTGTGACGTGCCCAAGGCTCGGCACCCCTGCGCGGTTACATATTCCCGGTGAGATACTGTCATAAATTTTACGGAGTAACATCGAGTGATATATTTATCATGTTTTAAAATATACATACATCAATTGGAATCAAACTGTCGGAAATAACGCGTCCGCCATCGCTCTAAATGTCAACTGCTTTCGTATATCTGCCTTGACCGAATTTACAAGTTAAAGGATTGGAAAACAAAAATACGAAAAAACTAAACTCATTTCAAGAACCGATGATTCTTAGCTTACAACTCGAAGACACTTCAACTTTAACATCGAGAAACTTTTGCTAAAGTCAAATCGATTTAAATCTTAATGGGAAAGTTTTGGGACGATGTCATTTATACCGGGCTATCTGTGCCGGAGTTCTGGTGCAAAATATATAAGTACAGAAACACTGTTCTATAATAATAATGCAAGGTATAGTACACTCACACAAACATGTATTTGACAGGTTGTATAACTGAGAAGACCTGGTTATTCAGACAAGATTTAATTGAAAAGACTAGGTTTTACACAAAATTAAAAGTGTAATTTCTTTGTTTTTTGTCGTGATTCTTTGAAAGTGCTTCTGGTTGTTGACAGTAAAACCTGTTTATTCTTATATGTCAAACCCGTTCATTAATGGATTTTCTAAGTATTTCCAACGACGATTATCGACCATCTCGTCTGGAGGATGTAATCACGCGTAAAAAGCGTCGTTGTGTGCGTGCACCGCAAGAATAGCAAGAACTCTTGTGTGTATTTATTTATTGTTACAAGATTGGGTCATTAGGCAGATAAATGAAGAGCTGTCTACATTTATATCTAGACGTATTCAGTGTAGAATGCGTTGCTAGTGCAGTTGCCGTTGTCATTTGGCGAGTCGGGGTGCTCTTCGGGCTCCACGCCATTGGTGCGCATCTCATCACGGACCTGTTGAACAAAATATAGTTTTAAAGATAAATTAATGGAATCTATCATTGAGTTCAACCGTCGGCAAACAAGCATACGGCCCATCTGCTGGTAAGCGGTTACCGTAGCTTTATGGACGCTTGCAAAGAAGCATCGCTCACGCGTTACCGACCGTCCCCCCTCCCCAATGAGCTCTGGCGAACTTACTCACACACAAATTTATACAACATAAAGTTATTTGGCTGCGGTATTCTGTAAGGTGGAGGTACTTCCCCAGTCGAGCTGCTCTTTGAGCGAATAAACGCTACGCTCTACCTCTCTGAGAAGTGAAGTGTTCATTAATTTGTAAATAGCTTTTGTTCTAAAAAAAAAAGGAATGCATATTTCTTACTTCTTACTTCTAAGTCACTGGGCATCCATTTGGAGAGATTGTAATAACTACGATGCCGTATCCTAAACCGCACGATCCCGTCAAACATAATACCCATCTGAAATCTTCATTTATGCATTTGAAACGACAAAGACGCAGTAGCTTTCACATCCTGCAAATAGATTACAAATGCCTGTCTGTAACCTTGGAGATAAGACCAGACTCAGAAAATACGGTTGCAAGTCAGAACAAAGGCACGAGTCAATTGTCAGAGTCTTGTCAATCAACACATATCTATAGGAAGCAGGCACTGATAGCAGTACCATTTCTACTACATAGACGTCATAGTACCTACATAGGTATAAACCTATGTGACTACTATCGGATTTGGCAGCATTCTTTTCTTCTGATATACAGCTATTATGTAGCGTTAAGAGGTAATGCATGTTGTAGTTTAAATAGTAGAATTATTCATATTATTATGAAATGAGTTATATTAAAATTTGCGAGTTGTGTTGTAGTGAAACAATACTTCGTAGATGTTATTTAGGGCGATCATAGCTCAGTAGTACCACAGTCTATAAAACCATACAGTCGTTCGACATAGACGTCTAGACAGGGCAATCGTGCGGGGTGTGAGGGGCGAGACGCGGGAAATCAGGCCCGATCTGCTAACAAAACGATGTTAGTAGCTCGGGACACAGCATACTTTATATGGCCGTCGCGATACTGACTACACGTTGGCATTATCCACGAGATCAAAGGCGTCGGACGATTGTTGGTTTTATAGACTGGTAGTACGATGCCAAATGCGTAGGGAAGGTCGTGCATTCGAATCTTACAATGAGCTTGGGATTTAAATTAACACTGCGGTTATTTTATAGTACCTATCTGACTATCTATCTATCAAGTTGAAAACCTTTGGTCAAGCACATGCTCCGGTAGTTGCACTGAGAGCACCAGTTTCTTTGTAGGCGTTGCTTACCACTTATAGATAAAGAACATATTTGTTAGGATTTATAGAATCTTCTTCACATAACTAAACAACGACATATGTAAGGAAAGCATAATAAATAAAGTATAAAAAGTATAAAGTATAAAGACATCTAGTGATAATATTCCAACATCGTTTATCAACCTACCTTCTCCACTTGCCGCATGACGCGAAGCATGTTCAATCCAGCGAGGTTCTTCAACTCCTGAACGGTCCACTGTCCACTCCGCAGCAGCTCAGCAAACAGTTCCGGGTATTTGGACACGTCCTCCAGCCCTCGCGGCACCCTTGTGAGTGAAGAGTAACATTAGATGCACCTCCACATCTCTTTGTAAGTTATAGCAAAGTGTATATGAACAAGTTGTCTCCCTGGGGTTAACCCATGTTTCAGAACGATAAAATAGTTTACAAGCAGATAAGTGAGTAAATGCCAAGTAAAAATCTTTTCAATTAAGGTGGAAGTTTATTTTTTGACTAGTTTTCCGAACCGCAGCTTCAACCGCTCAGGGATGGAAAATTGGAAACACCTTTCAAAGTGTATATTTTATATATCCTCCTATCTACTGTATATACTTTGCGTAATTATGTAAATATGTATTGAAAAAACTGTAAATCAATCAATCAATATTTATTATGAAGTTTCTGAGATATTTTACCTGTTAACACCATCATAGTCACCACCGATTCCGACGTAATCAGCACCAATCATACGCTTGATATAATGGAAATGTTCTGCGGACAAACAACACAAACAATCAAGCAGACAAATTATTAACTTCGTGAAAAGCTGTACGCTAAAATTGAAAATAAGAACATTTGAAAATTATAACATTTGAAAATTATAACATTTGAAAATTATAACCTTTGAAAATTGGATATTATGAAAATTTGGAAATAGTGAACCAGAAGCAATAATTAAAATAGGAGAGGTCGCATCGTTACATACTTACTTAGTCATAAGTGAAACTGACTTTAAGTAAACTTCGAAGGTTAAGCAGGTTATTTCAATTCAATAGACTTGAACCCAAACTGGCTAAGCACTTGTTTATTGTTGCAGAACTATTTTGATAACTCAATAGTGTTGGGAACAACGGGATTGCGGGCAGCCCGGGAGTGACCGCAGCTGAAACTTTGTTGAGGTATCCCGGGATACCCGGATTATGTCTTATGTAAATCGAGATACCGGTACCGATCGATGGTAATTTTCATGGGGAGATATTAATTTGCAACCGAGGAGTTAGGAGGGTTTGTAATGATTGGTTATTTTAGTGAACGTTTCAATTCGATTGGATGGCTTCATACATAATATTTGTGTGCTTATCGACTTAATATAAACTTATTTTTATTTTATTAATTTAGCATGAGATGTGAGGCATCTCAGACCAAGAAAAAATGAAAGACGGAACGGTCTGTGTTGTTAAGTGACGCAAGTAATAGGAAGCCGGCGTTCTTGTAAATACATGGTCTCATACACACATATAGACCATAGGAAGCCGATCGGTTGTCATTCCGTATTGAGACGTTGACAGTGACAATAAGGCTCAGTACCATTTGAGCCTGCTTGGGCCTGATTTTACTCACGCACACGTAGGTTTTTTTTTTGCTCCACTTGAGGTGACTTGACTTTAAGGTGACTTAGGTGACACTCTGTCTTGATTTTTTTATGTCTATGTGAGATGCATATAGACATTAAGTTTTAAAAATATATTGATATTATGGTGCGTCCATGCTACGCGAAGCGAGCATGAGCCGAGCCACGAACGAACAGGATTCTATCGTTGTTCCGGTAGCGTGGACGGACTTGCGAGCCTCGAACGAGCATTCTAGTAGGGGATCCCAAGATGCTAAATGGGGATTTACTCGCGCGTCGTCGGGACCTTTTGGATTGATGAGATAAGATGCTAAAAAGAAAAATATGCGGAAAAGCTCGTGCTCGGTTCGCTTAGCATGGACGCACAATTAGATTTTATTTATTTTGATAAATAAAATTGTTCTCAATATAGCATTGTAAATAATGATTTATTCAATAAAGCTATGCCTTATGTGACATTTTATTGTATAATATTTATCAACAATATTTCGTCTCTTATAAACGCAGATGCCCTTTGTCAATTCAGTTGCAGATCTTGATTTTAATAAACACTGACCAAAAAAAGTAGTATTAATTTATGGATATGCAGTGACTAACCTATGGCCTGATCCGTATATACGAGTTTATATTGTCTATTACGGACATCAATATATTATTTCTGAATCTTGATATCATCCTATATCTACAGTGCGTCTCTAATGCAATATTATTATGTTAAGGAGCTGGAAGGTGGTCATGGGAACTCGATAAAAATATTCTTGTCTACGAATGACCATGACCATTTTGACACCGACTAAATTCTCGTTAAAACAATGCCATTGTATTCGTGTAACAGAACTTATTTTCGTCAATACTTTTCTTATGTGTGAGACCGAATTAGTTTAGTTTGTAAATTACGGAATCAGCACAACTTCATTCTTCTTGAACATGGTACAGTGTATACCGCAAATGCTATGTGGTTTATAATGGTGCGTCCATGCTACGCGAATCGAGCACGAGCCGAGCCACGAACGAACCTACAACGAGCAGGATGCGAATCCCTTTGCAGTCTTTGTATGTGAAAGAACTGACAATCGCGCTCGTTCGAGGCTCGCAAGCCCGTCCATGCTACGCGAATCGTGCTCACAGTGTGCTCGTTCGTGGCTCGGCTCGTGCTCGGTTCGCCAAGCATGGACGCACCATAACAATTCAATTGAACTGAAATTTCAAGTAAGAAGCGCCACAAATGTTTGAAAGACTAAGTAAATATACGAGTTTGCTCATAAATACAAAGAAAGTCCATATGTAACGACAAAGTTATATGAAAAGAACAGCTCAGACTTCTCCGGAACCGTATACCCTAACTTGCCAAGAGAAAATAACTAAAGTAATGAATAATGTAGGAGCCTAGCTACCCTCCATAAGTAGGAGGCATGTCCTCGCATGAAGCCAACAGGCGCGCGTAAATATTAGCATTGCGCCGACCTTCCCCGCACGAGCATCAAAATAGCCGTTCAACCGTTCGTTTACACAACATAGTTCCACCCAGCCTTATTAATAACGTTTACAGAGCTTTATACACCGCCGATAGTTCTATTGTTTTCTTTATCATGTATTTGTTATTTTATTGTTGCTATTTCAATCTGTCACACGTAGAGAAACCACACCACAGCGTCCCGAAAAAAATATAGTCAAGTGGTTACGTGTGTATAGTGTTTCTGCGACTTTTTGCCATTGCGTTGTGGTAAATGGTAAAATGGTAAAATGTTTGTACCGCTAGTTCCCGGTGTAGCTGGTGGTTGCGTTGTGGCAACGAACAATTACCCCAAAGAAACGCAATGACATTAATTTTGGTTGAAATAAATTCCGCCAATTTCCCACCGACGACAATGCGCTCTCATTGGTAAAGTCAAGGACACATGCGCTCTGATTGGCCAAGTCAAAAACACACAATGCAGTGATTGGTCCTTACTGTTCAAAATCAGTGACGAATCACTGACTAGTTTCCGAATTACTACTCTAAAGGGTGTTTTCCTCGATGCATTGTGGTTGCGACGCCGCCGCAGTGTGGTCGGTATAAGACACGTGGTCGATAGTGAGGGCAATATGTGGTCCGTGTGAGTTCAACTATCATACAAATTAGCACCCCCCACGTGGTGTGGTTGTGATGTGGTTGCGGTTGTAGTGTGGTTGTGGTACGTGTGAATAGAGCCCATAGGTGTGACAGTGAAGACAATAGTTTTTATTTAAAAACTTGATAGATATGACTGTTTAATATGGATTATTGCTTTTCCAAAACCCCTGGTCAGCAGAAATAAAGTTTCAAAGCGCATCAAGAATAAAAGTCGGCTTAAACTTTCGAGTGAATAAGCTGACTTGGTTGCGATGTGTCATACATAAGAGAGTTGATAGTATATTAGTGACAAAGCAAATCTTCAAGTTACGGTTCCTGCCACCCACCAACTTGGGAAAGTTCGTAACGTACGAGGGAACCACCACGAGTATATCGTAGTTATCTAGGTCTTGTGTTGCAGGCATCTTGTACAATTCGTAAGGTTGCAATATACTTGTTAATATTCCTAACATTATAGGTAACATAAAAGTTTTAACTATCGTCAATTAATTGGAGCTAAAATCATAGGAGTTATAAACTTGATATTTGCACACAAGTTATTTATATAAAGTAGTTTGGCCATCCAACAAGGACATGCTGCTAGCCAGCTTACCCGAAAGCTAGCAAGGAATGGCCTCAAAATTGTGACAAAATTAATAAATCACTATACAAAGCATTTTAATTTCTTAGTTAAAACAGTCAGTTCTTCTCAGTTTAAGATCGATTACCGAAATTATAATAACCTCTTTTAACAAACTGGTTTATTAAATTAGATTCTGTATTTTACTTCTCAGTTTAAAATAGTTATCGTTACTCTTTTACCAGCAATTTTTCTATGAAACAATCAAGATGAAATTTTCCATATACTGACGCCAAGATGCGAATAATGTATTGCATACATAGCCCTATTTGTATTCTAACGTATTTCATAATGTGTCTGAGATCATATTATTATGATTAATGATGTTGTGTCATTCAACTATTGTGTATACGATTTATGGAAATATTATTTGGGAAATAATATAAAAAGCTATATAAATCATTTATATTCAGTTTATGCCCCTGCAATTATTTTCAGTGCGATTAGTAGGGCACCAATTGATCAATTGAGTACCATCTTTAGGTTTAGACAAAAGCCAATTTCTGTTATTTTCTATGGGAAATCACATAAACTAATGATAATCCACGTGACTGCTGTACACAAAATCCCTATTTCCGCATGCGGAATATGTTGTGTTTGGATTTTGTCTAGACCTACTGTCCGCATACGTATCCGGATGATGCCGGGACGGCAATACCGATTCAGATTCCCGTACTTCTGAATTTACGTACATTTGTAGTGGCGGTGAAGGAAGCATATAGGCAAATGCCGACGATAGTGCATCAATTTATGCCACGATGAAGGCTTAGGTGGTAACTCTACAATCAGCTTGAGGTATCGATGACGAAAAATATCGTGAGGAAACCGAAGAGCTCACTGTCAAGGTACTTACTCTCAAGTAGAAAATCTGTCACCAAGTGACACCTCACCACCACCTGAAAGCAACATCCTTTCTTGGCATCAGCCGTATGGTGAGATTGTGGGCAAATACAAACCTATCCTCAATAAAAATACGGTTCATTCTCCATTGTCACGCCATAATAAAAAGAAACCTTCGCGGCGACATCTTAACATACCTTTGAATTTATATCAATACTTTATCCATTATAACGTTTATCTCCAATACCAAAGATCAACGTAATGCCTTTAAGAACAGCCGCCTAATACCGAGCCATTTGCTCCATACCCCCATAATCCTCCCCCTGTTTAGTATTCGCAGTCGCGTGCCAAGTCGACTGGCAAGTGCCAAGTGCCAAGTGGCACGACCAAGTTAAATGTATAACTTGGCGAGATTGAAACATCGTTCGGATATTATATACACTTGGGCCCTCAATTTGCGTCTATTGAAAATGTAGTACGTTATACGTAAATCTTTGGAGTGAACTTGTTAAAACTTAATTTACCATGAGTTTATGCGCATGGGCCAGTAGACAAGATGATTGAGACGGTTGATCGTTTATTAACGATGACGATTGTCGATAACCATCTTGTCTAGGGGGTCTGGATCGTTGAAGATCGTCTTTATCGTCGTGAAGGAGATGAGAGTCGTCACTTCATCATATCTAGGCCGATATTATTTAATTGTTGATTTTGGAAGGGGCACTGCAAACCAAAAGAACAATCATGGCGGCGTGTAGTAAAAATGTATGAGCAAACTTCTTTGCCGAAAATTATGAGTAGGTCATCAATACCATATTTCGATAATTGATAGGCACTCAATAATGCCTAATTATAAAAAAAAAAAACCTGGGACATTCCTCACACACGGTCATCTGATCCCAAACTAAGCAGAGCTTGTACTATGGAAACCAGATATGGTTTGTAAACAGGCAAAGTTAAACAATAAGCCAACTCATAGAAAGGTTTTAAAAAAAGACTTCCAGACATCTGCGAAGCTGTTCTTAAACGATCTAGGCGACGATTAACAATTTACCCAAGACTGCTTTTTACAGACTGCTTTTTTGTGGGCGAGAGTTTCAAAGCTGATGTGACATTGAGCAGGCATTTCACTCTATGGTCTATTTCTATGAGTCGTGATTACAAACAATTGAATTGAAATTCTCTATCCAAGGCATGTGGTGTATTTTCGATAACTGATTGGCTGGTTTGCTATAGCTAGAGTCTAATTGCATGCATTTTTTTTAACTCAAACTAAGCAGAGCTTGTACACAGATAACTAATAAACTACCTATAGATGAACAGAAATGTCAATACAAAAATATTTGTCTTGGATGGGAATCGAACTGATGGCCTGTGGCAATAAGGTATGTAATCTCCACGGAATCCGGCCCACACAATGTAAAGCTCATTTTGAAAAGTACTCTTTTCATTGTTGAGTTTTGTTGCCGGCTCTTCTCAGCAAGTGTAACATTGAGAAACGTTTAATTAATATAATAATAATAATAATAGGTCAAGACGTTGAGGAGATCTACGGGGAATAAGAACCTCTGGATGTGGTACGTACCAGCGACATCGGACAGGGTTGCATTTGGAGCACACTTCACGAAATCAGGGAAGAAGTTCACCATTATAATACCGCCGTTTTCTTTCTGTAACAAAAAAGTATATTTTAAGAATATCTACCCCAATATAAAGACCCTATACCCTTATACCCTATACCCTTAGAAGTAGGCCAATAGGCTTATGCTAAAGTCTGTTACCAGCTCAGAAATTTTGTTTATTTCCACTACATTAGCTACTTCAATGATGATAAATCAAAGATGACCAGTTTGGGGTGGTGTAGACTACAAATAAGCGGTATGCGGATGGGTGATCGCCTAGTGTTATTTCCACTCAGCGTTTTCCGTGCTTCGTGCACATAAGCTGTTGGTCTCGGCTATGACTTCATTATGATAGTCGGAGACCTCCTTGGCGGCCTGAGAACTCCATCAGTAGGTTGACCACAAGCCTACCTTCGCCAATCGGCAGTGGGCGTGCAAGTCCCCTTTCACTCTCATTTGTGAAAGGAGACTTGTTGTTTGCTCAGCAGTGAGTGGGACATTATGGGCTATTGATGATGACACTAGAAAAAGACCCTTCCTGGGCAGAATCTGGAACGTCTTGTGTAGTACGCAATAATAAACCACTTTTTAGGGTTCCGTAACATAAAAGAAAAAAACGGAACCTTTATAGGATCAAACGAATTTTGAATATAATTAGAATTTTAAAAAGTATTCCAGTCGGGGATAAACAAATATTACAAAAAATATACAGTCTCCGACAGCAATACCTTATAAAATTCAAGTTATATTAAAAATTCTGTTGATTAAAGAGCTTGTTCTTCTCTTTTCAGTTATTTGTTGTTTTACGCAGTCGGGATTTTGGTTCTTATTTATTAGTGTAATATTTTTAAGCAAAACATCCGGGTCTGCAAATGTGAAACAAACGCGGCGATACAGCGCCCAGAGAAAACGTCAAAGCCAATTCAATTTAGTCTCTTGTAGGGCACTTATGAAGCTCAAAGCTACTGACGTTACCTCTGGTTCGGGAGTCATACATGTATTTCATAATATGGAAGGTACTGGTCTGGTAAAAAGAAAAACTCAGCCAGCAATAGAAAAAGTTGTTCTGTTGAGACATAGACGATGATGATTACGTTTTAAAAATTATTTCCAGTCTTCCAAGTTTAGCCACTCTATACAAAATTAATCGGTATAACCAAAACCCAGAGGCATTGGTCTAAAATACACAAGTTTTGCATTTGACGTGCCTATTTATAGGTAGATATAATTATTTGACACAGTTGTTTGAAAGCATAAGGCATGTGCCCTACCACCGACAAGCTACAAGAAGCGTGATAAATTTGGTGGCTTTCCACAAGGGAAATGTGGCGAGGCATGTGTTTTAGCCCGCCAGAGGGATCGCTTCATTAAAGATGTAAATAAAGCGATCCCATTGTGCAAATCACTCGCTTTGTATCCCAGTCTGGATATTTGCTTCATGATCCCAGTAGAATGGAAGCTTTACCAGTATTAAAACGATAAAAAATACGGTAGCGTATTTTTTTCGTTTTGAAGAACGGATCGCTGATTCAAATTATTTATTTGCAGATACAAAATTATAGGTACAAAAAGGTGTTAACCAATTTTATCATGTTTAAAGAATGATACATCCAAGATAGATTATGTAAATAAATGTCACACACAGTACCTACACGATAGCGAAGCGGGCTACCGTGCAACGAATGCGTTCAATGTTATGTTTTGATTGACAGTAGTCATATTACTTACTTCTCAATCGAGATAAATCTATAAATAAATAATAATTAACTTCGATGAAATATCATCATCTTCGAATAATATAATCTAATCTAATGATTATATGAAAGATAGCTCAGTGGTAGTGACGTCGGATACCGAGACGAAGGTCCCGGGTTCGAATCCTACAATGTGCTTGAGCTTTCGGTGAAGGAAAACATCGTGAGGAAACCATAGCACGGTGGTAGGGTACTTTCTAGTACCCTACCACTATCTGGCTGGCTACCACCCTCAAGTTGAAATCTATCGCCAAGCATCTATCGGTGTGTTCCGACAGCTGCACTTGAGAGCCAGTTCCTTCCAGGCTTTGTGTGCTTACCACCTTCGACCACATCATCACATACCATGGTGAGATTGTGGTCAAAGGCCTATACACAGTATAAAAAAAAAAAACGTTTCATTTTCAACAATCGATGACATCGATAGATGAGTGGCGTAGCTCCCGGCCGGGTCAGACCCAAGATTTAGGCCACAATACATGACAAGCCAGATCCACTTGAAATACAATTTTATTTGAACTTATACATATAGGACTACTCATTCCTAATCTAGCGCCAGTTACTGAATAGTTGAGAGAAAACCGTGTAGTTTACACAAATTAAATAGTTTATGTCGCTACGACACCGTTGAAGTTTTGTTACGTGAATCGGGCTGTTGAGGACAACCGAAAATCACGTGACTGCAAGAGTTATGAATGTTGAAGTGGATGAATATCCAATATATGGAAAGGGGAAGACTCGTATTCATTGCAATCAAGCATAATACAGTAGTACCCAACTGATAAGGCGCGTTATGTATCTTAGCGCAGAAAATAAAGTATGGCCCGAAGATTAACGAAAGAATGATTAGAACTTACAATCAACATTAGATCACTACTATAAGGTTCAGAATACACTGTATTCACACACTCGCAAGTCACCCCCCTCCGCACACATGGCGGCATCTGCCGACCAATAGCATTTCCCGCGGTTTGAATATGTATCTATGTATCTGCGCAAGTACATCGGTAAGCCATATTAGTTGGGTACTACTGTACTACCTTGTAGGAAATTGTCCGTTATGAGGAAAAAATGGTAATCGGTTGCAGTTAGGTCTGCCGAGTACAGATGGCCAACTCTCAGAGAATTCTCGATCGCAAACCTTAGTCCAGACCCAGTTTAGACAAATACCCTGGAATAACAAGAAATACGAAACCGCCTTCTTACGATGGATAAATCGGAACTACCTATGCATTTGCAATACGAACCGGTGGTAAATTCAACTGTATGTACCAATTTAACGTTCATAAGTGCCTTACCAAGACCTAAACTGAATAAATGACTTTTTGATTTTGATTTTGATTTGGCGAGGATGGCGATGGCTGCCACACGCGTCATACTTGTGAACAAGGTGCTGCTTGTGGGGGCTGGTCTGCTTAAGTTTGCTATTTATTAACTTATTAAATACCACATGCAATTGTTGTCAATGCGATTAAAATGTAAATATTATGTAATGATAAGCTTGTTTTGAAAAGAGTACTTGCTGAGTTTATTGCCGGCTCTTCTCAGCAAATGAAACCTTGAATTTTGAATTGAATTTTCATACTTAAAATAATGTTCGAATGTATTACTCGGGTATGAATTAAAATTAAAAAAATCTAAAATATTTATTGAAATATCATACATTACACAGAACAGCCCTGCCTCCTAAATTACGAGGAAAACCTCTCATTATGCTGATATTGAGTTGTATTATCGTGAAATTGAATACACCCAATTGAGTTGGTTTTCTCGTTCGGAAATCCGATAAAAAAACCTACCATTTAATATTAAGCAAAATGATTTATTTTATTATTAGTTACCAATAAATAGTAACGATGTGAAATACACGATCTTACCACAGAGTTAATAATATACATGTTTTTTTTTAAATTAATTTATGCAGTTTCCATGACGGAAATCATTATGAGCAACCATCACCCTATTGAAGTTGAACATGTGTCGATGTTTTCCGGCTTTAGGCTTTGTCTTCTTATCACTAACGTTTATATAACTTACGCAATATAACAATGGGGAAATGTAATCTATATTCTCTCTTTAGATTATAAAGACGAAGCTTAGCCGTTGGTAGTGACGTTCGATGCCACGGCGTAGTTACTGGGCTGAAGACTAGCATTTAGAAGTTGCCACTCCACCAAAAAGTCACTTTAACGTTTACTTCCGCGATAATTTACATCATCATCAGCCTATAATGTCCCACTGCTGAGCACAGGCCTCCTTTCACAAATCTGGGTGAAAGGGAATGAATGGGCGATACTCTACCACGCGTGCCCACTGCGGATCGGTGGAGGTAGGCTAGTGGTCAACCTACTGTTGGAGTTTTTCAAGCCGCCTAGGAGGCATCCAACTAGCTTAACGACTATCACAATTAAGTGATAACCGGGACCAACGGCTTTACGTGCCTTCCGAAGCACGGAAACGCTCGATTTTTTAAATACCACTATGCGATCACCCATCCAGGTACCGACCACGACAGACGTAGCTTAACTTTGCCGATCGACTAATCATGCTACACCACGAGCGCTTCAATTCATTCAGATCATTCATGTATTATGAGGAAATGGCCGACATGCTGTGACTATTATTTTTGGGATGGCCAAATTCCTTTGTTTTTGACGTAACTGTTCAATTACTGTGACCATTAGACGCTTGGAACACCGGTATCAATCGAATTAAGAGGGGTTGTAGAGGGTTGAAAGGAGTCGCTGTACTGCCATTAGTATAGCGGAGGGTCAACTAAATGATACTACACCCCTGGTACAGTGCCTCCTCATGGAGCTCTTACGACGGCTCTTACCGTGAGTAAGAGTTGTCGTAAGAGCAGACACACACACCTCATTAAAATACCTCAGTGATGTTTCCCATCATCAAATTACTCACCAGAGACTGAATGATATCATCAGGTACATTCCTATTGTGGGCACAGAGGCTGTAGACCGAGGAGTGGCTGAAGATGACCGGGGCCCGGGAGATCCGGATAGCTGCCCGGGTGCTGTTCTCACCCACGTGCGACAGGTCCACCACCATGCCAAGCCGGTTCATCTCACGTACCACTTTCTGTTAACAAGACTTCTGGTTATTTTGTTTAAGGATATTCGCTAAGTGCGCAATAATTTATGTACACATTTTTGTTTGTTTATTTGTCTGTTGGTAATTTGCACGCGATTTAATGAATTTATTTTGAAAATAATAAACCAACCTAACTAGTTTTTAAGATGAAAATGATATTTAATAAATTTATCTTCGTGATTATAAGATATCTTGTAACTAAATTAATCTTCGTGATTATAAGATATTTGTAACTAAATTAATCTCCGTTCATATACGTTTGATAGGCAATATGTTTTAGAATAATTACCGTTTTGTCATAAAACAACATGACATCAAAGTCAAAGTCAAAGCCCTTTATTCAATTTAGGCCCTAGAAAGGCACTTATGAAAGTCAAATCTACTGAAGTTACCGCCAGTTCGTAAGTCGGCCTTCAACTGAAAAGAACAGGCAAGAAACTCAGCGATTCTACTACGAATATAGTACACATTAAATAATCCTATATATAAACAACAACCTTATTAAATTTCAAGGAACGTGCCAAAAATATCGCCAGGGTAACTGCATTACATTTAGAATATCGTTATTATCATAAAACGTCAGTAAGTCAGTCCCCTGGCGTGCTCAAATTGTCGGCCATTCATTTAGCTTTGCCGGAATGTGTGACAGTGGATTTAATATCATGGTAATAAGATTTGAAGGTGACGTAGGAGGCGGACTGCGGAGGTTGGTGATTTTATTTCAATTTTGGAAAAGGCCGGCAGGGTACGCTGGGGAATCACTTTAATATCGCCAGGGAGGTGTTATGATTGAATTAAGCGGACGTTGTTTTGAGCGCTTTTCAAATATATTTTATTTAAATGAATGTTTATTGCAGCTGTCTAATAAATAAGGTTTAAAAGAGAACTGATTTCAAATTATGACTAAGAGAGGTTTCGTACTACGTCCGATCCGAATCCGTGAAAATTCGATCCGGAGTAGTTGTAGAACTATTTGTATGGTAGTTTATGCACTGGATCCGATTTCCGTCATCCGTGAATCTCCATTTTCGATTATTGACGGACCGCGACGTAGCCATAGTACTTATAGTAGGTATTCGTATAAACAGTCCCGTACTGCGTCCGAACCAAATCCGAGCTGCGTAAGAGCAGACAGGCAGGGGGTTAGAAGTTTGATATGTTTGGGGATAAAAACATCGGTCCAGCAAAAGAGGGTGCACCCGGAATTTTTTACTTCTTTTGCGTCATCTTACGTTGAAGTTGACGCCGATTGAAAGGACTCACGATCATTGATCAACGACGTGGTGAACGCTCTACTGTAGTTTTGCGTAAAATGACGTCTAAATTACGACTATGAATCGGAGGTATTGCGAAAAGCAATATCCGAATTCGGTCCGAGTTCTCTAGATCCGTATTTTCACGGATTCGGATCGGACGTAGTGCGAAACCGCTCTTACTACTAGACATGTGAAGTTACTTCGTGTGTGTAATGTGCAATTGTATCAAACGCGACCAATGAGGACTACCGTTTCTGTGGCCACCGAAGAAAAAGGAGGACATACGTTTAAAAACTCGCCTGAAACAGGGGTTCGTAGCGATTAGCAGGTGTATGTCATAGGCCAGGAATATCACAATCTCTACAAAACACATGAATAATTAGTGAAAATCCGCGATGAAAAGCTCGCAAACATTCAGTACAGTTGACGTTTTTGGAGACCTCACTCTACACTAGTGCCTCTCGCAGCGAATTCAAGCGCGTTAGCTCCTATTGTACTAATTCGTAACTACGTGTCCTATTTGCGCTGCAAACAGGCACCTCAAGCCATTTTTGGATACGTATAGAAGTCGCTTTTTTCAGTTAATAAGTAAATATAGTTTCGTGCTCTTCTTTAATTAGTTCAACAATGGATATTCTTAGATTAAAAATGAGTTCCAGATCACTTTTATTATTAAATCAAATAATCATGTAAATAGATTGAAACTGACAGCCTTCCTAATGTTTCAGTACCTATGTACCTATAACTATATGTTGTATAGGTACATATATTTTTCGCTATTTGCTTTCCATCGGTTTCAAACGCGATTGTATGATGCAGACGTATTTTCTCATCGAACCGAATGGCCCAAATAAACAAACAAAAACAAACCTTACCGGTATGAATATAAACATAGCCATCGCTTTGTATTCGCAGAGCTCTTAAATTTAGCGCTTATACAGATTTAGAATAGGGTTGAAAATCACTTGCTTACCTCTCCGAATTCGGTCAGCCCATTTGTGGCCGGCTGTTCGTTGGATGAGTCCGCCCTATGGACAAACCAACAATACAAATAAATGGTGCAAAGATGCTAAAAACAAATGCTAGCATATATGATACTTTTTCTTTGTTCGCCAGCGCTTTTCAAATTCGCCGGGCGGTAGTTGGAAACTTGCTGTTTCTCAGTGGTATTAAAAGTAATAGAAAATGAAGATGTAGTCATAACGAATGGGACCCATATTGCAAGTAATTAATGATTCCCTTAATTGATTGATTTTGTACGTCATGATGATGTTTTATCGCTTTTTTTAGCTTGATTATTGAGTTGAACAAGAGGCATTGTAGGTATATTTTATTATTTCTAAAGATAAGAGTTAATTATGTATAATCTTCAGTATTTGACATGTGTTTTTCTATAGGGCCCATTTGTTTGACTTGCAACTATAATCGGTTTGTGAGGAGTCAATAAAGGAAGTCATTTAAAAACGTTTTGAGACTATTCACATTTTTATAATACATGTTTGCAAAGTTGGTTAGTGAGCTGCAGGCGAACGCGATAAGTGAGCGTGTCATACGACGTTTTTCAACACACTTGCGAGGAAAAAAACTGACTTGTATTTTTTTAAGTATATTTTTTACCCGTTTAAATTAAGAATGCTTGGTCTACACACATATCATTTGCAGTGAGGTGCTATCATAAAACTGTACGGTAATGTAAAGTAAAGAGCACAAGTGCGTAATAAGCTGCATTAAGATACTAAAAGACAATACGGTACAATAAATGTCACTTTACGAGCGAGTGTGTTAAAAAAGTAATTATTATCTTAAATTGAACATTGCCACAGAAAATAATAATAATAACGTTGTTATACATATTTATTGGTAACCTAATCATATAAACCACTGGACAGTGTGCCAATCAAGGATCTTGAATGTGATGCATTCCTGTAGTGATGAAAACTTACATAATGTTAAATATCGATACTTATATCTATCGATAAATTTGGTTTTGTTAAATGCAATACATTTGCACATAATGTTTGTACAAAATAATCATTTCTTATATGGCAGAAAGTTATTTTAAACTCGTTGAAATAAAAATCACATTTTGATGACATAGACTTTTCATCTCATATTATAACCAGCGAGGTATATAAGCTTTATATAAGGTATATTTCAATATTATAACTAAACATACGCTATTGGTGTTTGAAGTAAAATTGAAATCTTGGTTTTGATTTGAGTCACCTACGGATGCCATTAAATATTGATAGTCTAACCACTTTTTAGGGTTCCGTAGCCAAATGGCAAAAAACGGAACCCTTATAGATTCGTCATGTCTGTCTGTCTGTCTGTCTGTCTGTCTGTCTGTCTGTCTGTCTGTCTGTCTGTCTGTCTGTCTGTCTGTCTGTCTGTCCGTGTATGTCACAGCCATTTATTTCCGAAACTATAAGAACTATAATGTTGAAACTTGGTAAGTAGATGTATTCTGTGAACCGCATTAAGATTTTTACACAAAAATAGAAAAAAAACAATAAATTTTGGGGGTTCCCCATACTTAGAACTGAAACTCAAATTTTTTTTTTTCATCAAACCCATAAGTGTGGGGTGTCTATGGATAGGTCTTCAAAAATGATATTGAGGTTTCTAATATCATTTTTTTCTAAACTGAATAGTTTGCGCGAGAGACACTTCCAAAGTGGTAAAATGTGTGTCCCCCCCCCCTGTAACTTCTAAAATAAGAGAATGATAAATCTATAAAAAATATATGATGTACATTACGGTGCAAACTTCCACTGAAAATTGGTTTGAACGAGATCTAGTAAGTAGTTTTTTTTTAATAGGTCATAAATTGAAATTAATATCAAATACTCAGGTCTATACTACCATTTACTTATATACCTACAGGTTTGTACGGAACCCTCGGTGCGCGAGTCTGACTCGCACTTGGCCGGTTTATTCATAATTAAGTAATCAAACGTTGATTAGCTAAAATTCTGAAGTCTTTATCTGACACGTGACATTTGATGATCGAAAGAGTGAGACGGAGGACACTATTACACTGATTTAGTTAAAAAGCGATTATGAATAAGGGGGTAACTCTATAGTTTTTCGAGGCTAGATTATGAATCTAAGCTTATTTTGAAAAGAGTACTCATCTCATTATATGCAACCTTACAAGCCGATATTAGAGTCAGACTATTCACTGCTATTTTATTACAATAATTTTGATTAGAAATATCGATATTATGTTGGTAACATCACTATGACCTCATAGGTTGCAGTCGACCGATGCAATTTATACAGTGTGCCAGGATTCCCGTACTATATCGTCTCACATTGGATTGAGAACGTGAACAGCCTGTATACACGCCACATTATACGGCATGTTGATTTAAACATGGTCAGATTTATCCAACCATATTTGCCGAGGAAATCTTCGAGATTTATTTTATTATCTTCGTTTTGGTCGGTGAATTATGACAGGAATAAGAAATATTGGTATTTTATAAAAGTCTTTAGCATTTTAATAAAAAAAATGATATCATAACTTATCATTTATCTATTTTATGTTTGATTTATGAAGAAGGTAACCTACTTTAATAAATTATGTTTGTAGATTAATTTGTTTCTAAACTTTACGTGAGTTGAGAGGAACAAACCGACTGGAAAAGTACCTCCACCTTAAGGAAGATCGCAGCCAAATAACATTACTTGTTTTCCTGAAGCGACGGGTTGTACTATTATCTATTCTGTGCTTAGGTTGCCGGATCTCCGTGAGCTCCTATGCTTCTATAGCGTCTATACCTAAGCTACGGTAATCGCTTACCATCATCGACTTTATATCATAAAATAATGGAATGTTATTAGAACAATACTTTTTAAGTTACTTTCATTTTCAGTACCTATACAGTCTTTGTGAAATTAAATTGGATTTCTGGCAATTTCCTGTCGCGTGGCAAGTTTTGTCTCGTCTCGCAACCTGCAAAGATTTTGATGTATTGCCAGTGTTCCCATTACGAGTTTTCCACTTAGATGAAACGCTCAACACAATTTATAATTAAATATTTTTCACAGCGGACGTTTTTCACGAGAAATAATATTATTTTCGTTATTTAAAGTACCACTCAACTCAACAATGCAAAATATAATGGGGAAAATGTACGTTGTCCGGATGGCTGTATTTTATACATTAACGATGTTATTTAGGCTCTGGGTGACATTATTTCTTTTCGTTGAAGGACTTTTTTGAATAGATCATAATATCCTTATAATGATTACAATGCTATTTATTTTTCTAATCAACTAGCTACCACCATACATTTTTTAGTTCACGAGGTCCGATTCCATTCTATAACATTGAGAGTACTGAATGTACTGATGGTTTCAGTTTTTTTTTTATGTCAACAGGTTGACAAGCAGGCAGACGGGCCAACTGATGATAAGTCACCTGATGATAGGTCACCGCCACCTATGGACATTTGCAATACCAGGGGGATTGCCAATGTGTTGTCGACCTTGTAGAGCTCTTTTTACGCCTTTTTTGAAGAATCCCATATCGTATTGCTCAGGGAAAACCGTAATGGGGAGTTCATTCCACATCCTAATGGTCCGCAGTAAGAACGTCCGACTAAAACGTTGTGTGGACGATCGAGGCGGCTCGAGGATGTGAGGATGAACTCCACATCTTATCGATTATCTATACTAATATAATAAAGCGGAAGAGTTTTTTACCAGTCAGATTCGAAAAATCCTTTCACTAATAGGAAGCTACTTTATCCCCGAGTATTATAAGCTATTATTTATCCCGATAACGCGGGTGGAACCGCGGGGGACAGCTAATTAAAGATAATGATAGCAGTGGTAATGGATTTAAATCCTACAGTGAGATGTCGGTCAAACGGAAACGATTGCAAAAACTTTATTATGTAGATTTGCAGCAATTCTGAGGCTTATGTTCCATCCTAAGCACATGTCTACTTCCCAGCAACCTATAATTAGTTGTGACTTTGTGACACAGGTCTAACCTCAACATACTATGTATTAATCCCGTTCTACGAACCACTAGGCTGACAATACTTGTTACCTGCTATCTCAGGACACGGCTCACTGACATTGCTTTGACAATTATCCTCGGATCACGGCGTTTAGCGATTAGTGCTATTAAGGTTGTCATGTTCATATGTTAAGCAGTTATGTAGTTTAATGATGTATTATTGATTTTATATAGCCCTGAACTAAACTGTTTCGACAGTACTATTTAGTAAGTTTGTTAGGGTATGAGAATGTGAAGATGTTTTATACTCTTTTAGGCAAAAACTACTGAATGTGGATGAATTTTGGCACATCGATAGATTATACTATGGTATAAGATACAGGATACTTTTTATTCTGGAAAAAATTACGGTTTCTCGGGAACGCAAGTGATACCGCAGGGACTGGTAGTCTACTAAAAAGAGACGGGTAGCGAGGTAAAGGGACACCTTATGTCAAACCGACCATCATGGCGTGACACTAGTTTAATTTAAGTAGCATAATGTTTCTCTCCATGTCATAGACCTGTGTCTACTGTTGACGGGCTGTTCAAGATTCCACCTATCGCGCCGCTGTTAGTGGGTTCGATTCCGACACAGGACATGCATTTGTGTGCATGAACATGTCTGTATGACCTGAGTCTGGGTGTAATTATGTATATTAAGTATATATTTACAAACAAAAAGTAGTATATGTATTATATCAGTCATCTGGTTTCCATACTAGAAGCTCTGCTTAGTTTGGGATCAGATGACCGTGTGTGAGGAATGTCCCAGGATATTTATTAATATTATTGTGTGTCAAAATTCTCGATTTGTTCTGTCGAGGCGTCAAGAGCTAACAAGTCAACTCATTATTATATTTTGAATATTGACGTGATGTGATTTTTCCGTGTAACTTCTGTTTCAATAATAGCACCGTTGGAAGGTACGTTGTAGACTGTGTAGTACCCACCTAGCTAGCTACTACCCTTAAGTCAAAAATTTTGAAGAACCTATCTGTGTTCTTGTGACCCTAGATAATATTATACCACTATTATACCCTATTTTTAGGTTATTTAAAACCTTTTTAACAACACCTACGTCTGCTGTCATAACACATTTGTGGCGCATGTCTGGATAAATATTTTAAAGGGAAAAATAACAAGAGAGTAAAATTATCTCATGAAAATGGTTGGAATTTGCTGTTTAGAGGCGCCGGAATGGGGCGCGCGGGGCGCTAGGGGACGCGAGGGGGCGCTAATAAATGTCCTCGTTTGTGCAAACCCTGTGAGCTTTGATATTTTACATGTATGGAATAACTCGGGGATAGATCATAGGGATAAGATACCTATTGAGCTTAGCCGTCCGTCTGTCTGTCATCGGGCTGTATGGCAAACATAATTTTAATACAGCATTTAGGTAAGGAGTTATTCTATAAACCCCCTTATTCATAATGAAGTTATCAAACGTTGATTAGCTAAAATTCTGACGTCTTTATCTGACACGTGACATTTGGTGATCGAAAGAGTGAGACGGAGGACACTATTACACTGATTTAGTTAAAAAGCTGTTATGAATAAGGGGGTAAGTATATAAGATATGAAAAGTATAACATTCATAACAAAATCAAAATGCCATTTACTCAGTTTAGGCCCTACTATATATTATATATTAATACACTTAAACTGAGATGAAAATGTTTAAATAATTTCATAGCAAAATTACAAGGGTAAAGTTATTCTTATTAAATGGAACCCTTCGTGAGCGGGTCCGGCTCGCACTAAACCGGTTATTTTTCGTTTTAACTTCCATCTTAAAAGCCCAATTAAGATTCAAAGGGAGCTCACTTTAGTTAGTTGAGAATATTTATTTTCTGACATATAAGTTACTTGGTATTTGTCATCAAACAAACTGAATTTGAGGTGCTAATAGTGGCCGAAAAAAATAACTAAATTGATCAGCAAGTCATATGATCATATGTTCATAGGATATTAAATATATTACTGGACTCTTTGTTTCATGGAACTAAGATACTGTACCTAGTATGTGATGTGATGGTTCCGACGGAAGATCAGCGTTGTGGTAGCTATTCATAGTTATTACAACATATGCTGAGTCGGACCCCATTTTGTAGCATATATGATATCAATGTAACTTTGACACACACCTAAGCAAATTTTTGGTTTTTAAATTGTAACTTTTATTTTATGCTAGTATTATTCTTTGTTTTAAAATTGGTATCATTTGTTGTTATTATAACTGCAAACGATTAACGTTCGCTAAACTTAGTATTAATATTATTTTTGATGTGTATCTACATAAGTGTTTTTCAAATTATGCTACAAATAAACAATTATTCTTCTATTCTTCTTCTTCTATATCTGCAGCAATATAAGTAACGGAGCAGCAAGTCGTGATTGGGATTTGCTGATGAATTTTATTTTTACGGTAACAAAAGAGCGCTACTTAGTTGGTGCACGATAAAAAGGATCATTTAAATGTACAAAAACTTGGATCTACCGCTCACCGAAAATGCTTTTGAAAATTTGTTGCTTACTTCGGTGACGTCACCGACAAAAAAAACTTAAAAATAATTTCCTATTCACGCGCCTTATACCCGCTCCCCGCTCCCCGCCCCGCCTATCACTAAGCTGACTTGAGATTCCAACAGGCATTTGTTGCTCTGATCCGCACAGAGCGCGTAAAGATGCCTCAAAGTGCGCGGTGGCCGTCCCACCTCGGGGTCTTTTCTAGTGAAAATAGAAAAGGAATATTTTCCGTAATTTATTGTGATATTTTATAGAGCATGGATTTTATTATATATTAACAATCAGTTGACTCGCAGTTCCTGGAATTCTGCGAGCCAATGGGTTAAAAATACATGGCATTTTCTTGTTGAGATATCATAAGAAAATATGGATTGAGAATGTGCTGTTATATTTTAGCAAATATATGCTATACCTTTCGGAATATACGTGAAAATTACCAATAAATAGTGATTGTGAATCACGTGACGTCACTGTATACGTTGAAACGTATCCCGACGTCACGAGTTGACCCTCTATACAAACATAAATGCTTATTTTCTTTTGCCTCATTTGATTCTTTCAAATTCATGGTAGATTTGATATTTAATATAAAAATATATTCACTAAAAGCTACAGACATTCGCCGAGGCAATAAGTACTTCATAAAAAAAAACTGATGCAAAACTAGTAGGAGATCCCAGTGCCGCCAGACCTTCCTTATTTTCTGACGGACAAAATGTACAGAATTGAGTTGTATTAGTATGAACGTATAAACTATACACGTATGTATTGAGTATCTTCTAACGTCCAGCCATTATTCTGTGGATTAAAAATGCCAATTAACGTCTTATTTGCATTATAATAATCCCTTCACGCAAATAATCCAGCGACATTATAATTGTGTTTAAGGAATGTTTGGCTGCCGTCATGTCTGGCGGCCCTGGGATCTCCGTCTATAAATTTCTCATTTGTTATCTTCGCGCCGGTGTCAAATATTGACGCCACTTACCAAGGTGTGTTGCAAGTATGGGTGAGGGTCATGTAGCGCACTCCGAGGAGGTAGTAGCTGCGGAGGACGCCCAGGGAGTTGGCGATCGAGTGCCCTCCTTCAATACCGATGAGAGAGGCGATCTTCCTTGGCCGGGCGCTGTGAGCTTGCAGAATATCTGGAACAGACAATTATGGTTACACTTTGCTTTGAAAGGAATAGGAGCAGTGGCGTGCATTCCATATAGGCAAATAAGCAATGCCTACCGCATAAGATTCAATACAATAATATTTTGATTCAATTAAACTACATAATCACTTTGAATAAAAATCTAGCCTAACATTCAATACGAAATTTTAAACTTTGCCGCGCATGCACTCGCAAGTTCGCCTCTCAAATTCACGCACACCAAAACGATTTCGGCATATTCATACACACACACACACTTCTTTAAGATAATACGACGAAAGCATAAATGACGCTTTTGCTA
Organism: Achlya flavicornis; assembly: GCA_947623365.1. NCBI lineage: Eukaryota > Metazoa > Arthropoda > Insecta > Lepidoptera > Drepanidae > Achlya > Achlya flavicornis. The sequence continues at coordinate 17,626,571 of OX392471.1, read as the reverse complement.
TACGTAGCATACTGACATTTGACATTCGCGATTTATGGACCAAAAGTAACCTTACCTACTCTGTTGTAAATAAGGTAACCCATTCAAATTAAAAAAACTACAGTTTACCAACATTAGAGCAACTCAAATATAACTTCGCAATTTATTTGTGTTGGTTTGTTTATGGTTTGGCTGGCGTTGTATCGTCATTGTATGCAGTGTTGTTGTTATTTACTTATTGTGATTTTGCGAAGTGTATCTGTGTGAAATTAAAGAATTTTGTGGTGATGATGCAAAATGTATTGATTAATTAGTCCTTTATTCAGTTTTCGTTTGTTGAAAATAGTAGGTAGTTTGAGACCCGGTGAAACAGCTGCCCGCTGGCTGCCCGCAGGTTGTAGGGGTCCCGAGCCCAGGGATTACGTAATCTCCGCCCTGGGAGGCTGACCCGCCGCCTCGCGCATAATCCATGGTATAGTTGGTCGTGCCGGAGGAGGAGACCGGAGTGGACCCGGCCGACTGTATCATGGGGGGACCGGGGGCCCTTCCGACTGCCGCACCAACAAACCGCATCACCTGTCCACCACTCTCGGGGAATAGCACTGCACTTTGTCCCTTCTGCTGCCGGCACAGTTACTCCTCTCAACCTCTTCAAACCCTTTTATTAATGGCCAGGAAAAATAAGAGAAAGAGTTCATCAGCGGCCACCTCGTCCACATTATCTGTGGACATCTGCAACATCAGGGGTCTTCACTCTAACATCAGTGCAGTCCACCAACACCTTGAGACTGCACAGCCTGCTATTTCTCACGGAGACGCAAATATCCTGCCCTGATGATACATCGTATCTACACTACCCCGGGTACAAGCTGGAGCACAACTTTGTGCGCCGTGCCGGGGTATGTATGTACGTCAGGGAGGATATTTGCTGTCGCCGTCTCCATGGCCTGGAAGACAGGGACCTGTCGATTTTGTGGGCGCGCGTAGATCACGGTGGCCACACCAAAGTTTATGCGTGCCTTTACAGGTCCCATAGCGGTGACGTGGACACAAAACGGTTATTTGAGCACCTGCAATTGACGACTGACAAAGTACTGGAGCAGTACCCCTCCGCTGAGTTAGTGATATTAGGAGACTTCAACGCTCACCACGTTGAGTGGCTTAGTTCTCGGTCCACTGACTTTGCGGGGAGGACTGCTCACGACTTTGCCCTGGCCTATGGCCTCTCACAACTGGTTGTTTCTCCTACGAGAATCCCAGATATTGAGAGCCATACTAGTTCCTTACTGGACCTTCTGCTGACTTCGCGACCGGACAACTATGCAGTGACAGTGGATGCGCCTCTTGGGTCATCGGACCACTGTCTCGTCCGGACGCAGGTGCCTTGTGCGCGGCCCGTTACGCTCCGGTCACCCGGGCGTCGTCGCGTGTGGCACTATAAGTCAGCAGACTGGGATGGATTGCGTGAATACTACGCATCGTACCCGTGGAGACAGCTTTGCTTCGCATCAGATGATCCTGACACCTGTGCAGCTGCCGTCGCTGAGGCGATACTGGCGGGAATGGAATGTTATATCCCAAACCCGCTAATGGCTGCAGGGGTGAAGAAACGACCGTGGTTTAATCGGCCCTGCAAGGATGCTAGACATAATAAGCAGACCTTGAATGAGGCTTGGACCACGGCCCAAGCTAATCAGGACCCTAAAATCTCTGATGCGAAACGCAAATTTAACGCTGCCTCGAGATCCAGTAAGCGAATGATTGCCAGGGCAAAGTTCGATTTCGTCGGCAGAATTGGTGAGAGACTAACTAGCCTTCCCTCTGGGAGTCGCGCTTTCTGGTCTCTTGCCAAAGCTGCTGAGGGAAACTTTTGCCAGTCGTCCTTGCCACCACTACGTAAGCCGGACGGGAACTTGGCCCATAGTGCTAAAGAGAAGGCTGACTCTCTCTTTGCCTCGAACTCGACTTTGGATGATGGTGGCGCCACACCGCCTACCATTCCGCGGTGTCACAGCTCCATGCCAGAGATAAGCATTACCCAACGGGAGGTCCGGCGGGAATTGCTTTCTCTGGAAATCCATAAGTCGAGTGGGCCAGACGGCATACCGGCAGTGGTGCTGAAGCGGTGTGCTCCTGAATTGTGTCCAGTACTAACGCGCCTTTTCGCGCTTTCCTACACCAAAAAGGAAGTCCCGTCTTCGTGGAAGACTGCCCATGTGCACCCAGTGCCCAAAAAGGGTGACAGATCAGACCCGACGAATTACAGGCCTATCGCCATCACCTCCCTTCTCTCCAAAGTCATGGAGCGAGTGATCAACACGCAGCTTTTGAGATACCTGGAGGATCACGATTTGTTGAACGACCGACAATATGGCTTTCGCCACAGTCGCTCAGCTGGTGACCTCCTTGTATATCTCACGCACCGTTGGTCACTCGCCATCGAGAGTCAAGGTGAGGCATTGGCAGTAAGCCTAGATGTGGCGAAGGCGTTCGGTCGGGTCTGGCACCGGGGTCTTCTAACGAAGTTACCAGCATACGGGCTTCCCGAGGGATTATGCAAATGGGTTGCCAGCTTTCTGTCCAGCAGATGCATAAGAGCCGTCGTTGACGGTAGCTGCTCCGACAGCATGGACATAAATGCCGGCGTCCCGCAAGGCTCTGTGCTGTCCCCAACACTGTTCCTACTGCATATCAATGATATGCTGTCTATTGACGGCGTTCATTGTTATGCGGACGACAGTACAGGTAGGGATTGCAAAATCCGGATTTTTTTAAAATCCGGATTCAATTTTTTTCATCACCTATAAATCCGGATTATCCGGATTTTTCGAATTTTCGTATTTTTTTTGCAATCTTTTGTAATTTTAAATTGTACGCGTAGTTTATGCTTAATTATTAGTAGTTTGAAGAGAGGTGTTCTATTTTATTGTATTTCCATTGCTTGCTTTTGAAAAAAAATTGGATCTTGTTGAAAAACAACTGTATTTTTAGGTATTACATTAGACGATAAGTTACAATGGGGTCCACACATACATAATCTAGTGAATAGACTTAGTTCTGCAGCGTATGCAGTGAAGAAAATCCGTTCTCGCACTGACGAATTTACAGCAAGATTAGTTTATTTTAGTTATTTTCATAGTTTAATGTCTTACGGCATCCTACTTTGGGGCAGCGGTGCAGACATCAATAGAATTTTTATCCTGCAGAAGAAGGCTATTCGCGCAATATATAACTTAAAGCCAAGAGATTCCCATAGGGATAAGTTTAAAACCATAAATGTAATGACAGTGTCGTCTCAGTACATATATGAAAACTTAATTTATGTTCAAAAAAATATACTTAACTTTCCTACAAATAGCGACACTCATAGTTTAAACACTAGAAATAAGGACAAACTTGCTGTACCTGTAACACGGCTCAGCAAAGTTAGGGATTCTTTTAAGGGGCAATGTATACGCTTCTATAACAAAGTACCCAAATTAATTCAAGAACTATCTGTGTATAGATTTAAAAAGTTTGTTAAACAAAAATTGTGTAATAAAGGGTACTATAAAGTTTCCGACTTTGTAGAAGACAAGAACGCATTTGAATGAAGTGTTCGCTTTACAGGCTATTTTAATTTAATTATCTAATATTGTCAAATTTATTATAAGATAATTAAAAAAAATATATCCTTGCTGAGTTTCTTGCCGGGAGTCTTCTCAGTTTATGTGTATTACGAACCGGTGGTAAAATCAATTGTAACGTTCGTAAGTGCCTTATTAAAGGCTATATTGAATATACAATTTTTGAATTTGAATTTGAATTAAACTTCAAGTAATATTTTTTTTTAAATGGGCTTGTATTTGGCTACTGAGCCGTCCAAAAAGGATAATGACGAAGCCTAAGGTGGAGCACGCTAACCCAAATGGAACCTATTCATTCTGGCCGTGAAAGTCCCTAGATTCTAAGAGTCAGGAAATACAGTCGCCGGAAGCAAGTTCCACTCACTTGCTGTCCGCATTATAATTGAGGATACAAAAGAAAAATTTCCCCGTGTCTTGTGGTGCGGAGTAAAAATAGGGATGGTGGTTGGAATAAGGTTGAGCAATTCCTGCAAACACTCTCAAAACATATCCTGTACAAAACCGATAAGGCAAGCAACCTTTCTTCGATGGTCGAGCCTCGTGAGTTTCGTCATAATTAGTCTCATATTGGATGAGTCTTCTGGCTCGGCGGTTTATTGAGTCGAGGGCGAGAGCCTGGTGGAAAGGGCTCCGTTTGGTGGTGAAAAGACACACCTGCGTCTTGGTAGCATTAAAAGTGACCAGATTGGCATTGCCAATCGGAGACTGCCTGTAAAGTTACGTTCAAACGCTCTACCATGGCCTCTCGCAACAATTGGATCTATGACAACGGTGCTATCGTCTACGTACCCAAAGATACCGGGCTTCACCAGATCGTTAATATGCATCAGAAATAAGGTTGCAGAGAGAACTGAATCTGATCTCTGTGGAATTTATTGCGAAAAGGTCCGACGAACACCCGTCTATGACTACATGAATAGACCGTTTGCTCAGGAAATTGGAAATCCAAGCGCACCGTGACCACCAGACATTTCATATTAAGGAAGCTTGCTTAGAAGGCTGGTGTGTCAGACCCTTTCAAAAGTAACAATTTTCTGAGATCAGCCGATGTACAAAATGCTTTCAGCGGTAACCCGACTATATAGAACTATCATTCTTGATATTACGTTGTGCAAAGAGTTGTTACTCGCGCCGCACGCGCTCGCCTCCACCTAAGACTCATTGGCCGACTTAACTATTAGCTAGATGGATGAGCGGTAGCAGCTAGCCGCGTGTGTGCCGAGCGGTGTATAGATTTCAGAGTAATACTGACCTAAATCTACTGGATATTTAATTAATTTTTTTAGTTAAACATCAACTATAATCAATTATGATTAAAATCCGAAAAAACCGGATTTTATTCTCAATATTCGGATTTATAATAGGCCCCTAAAATCCGGATTTTTCAGTCATTTTCGGATTTCGAAGTATCCGGATTGCAATCCCTAAGTACAGGGGACGCTTATTACACGGGCCGTGCTAATATCCCTCGTTCCGAGGTGGAGGAAAGCCGCGAACGGCTGTTGTCTGAAATCTAGAGTACACTTACTAGTGTCTCCGATTGGGGCAAACTAAACCTAGTCCATTTCAACCCCACTAAGACTCAAGCCTGCGCGTTCACCGCTAAGAAAACCCCATTTGCTGTGGCTCCACAGTTCCAGAACACGTCCCTGAACATCAGCAAAAGCATCGGGATCCTTGGCGTCGACATTTCTAGCGACGTTTTGTTCCGAAGTCACTTAGAAGACAAGGTTAAGCTGGCATCCAAAAAGCTCGGAGTGCTCAACAGAGCGAGGCAGTACTTCACATCGGGGCAAAGGCTGCAACTTTACAAGTCGCAAGTCCGGCCTCATATGGAGTACTGCTGTCATCTATGGGCGGGGGCACCTGGATACCAGCTTGATCCTTTAGACTCGGTTCAACGACGTGCCATCAGAATTGTCGACGATCCCGAGCTCACAAGCGGTTTAGAGCCCCTCAGTCTGAGGAGAGACTTTGCCTCCTTATGTGTGTTCTACCGCTTGTACAACGGACGGTGTTCTGAAGAATTGTTTAAGATGATGCCCACGGCTACTTTCTACCATCGCAACTCTCGCCATCGACGGGGAGTCCATCCTCACATATTGAAACCTGAATTGTTTCGTACTGTGCGGGCTCAAAGGAGCTTCCTTCCGCGGACGCTCAGACTGTGGAATGAGCTCCCCGCCGTGGTTTTCCCAATGGAGTACAGCATGGGGTTCTTCAAAAAGGGTGTGAAAAGATTTCTGCAGGGTCGGCAACGCGTGCGTGATACCCCTGGTGTTGCAAGCGTCCATAGGCTACGGTAACCGCTTACCATCAGGCGGGCCGTATGCTTGTTTGCCACCTAAGTGGTATAAAAAAAAAAAAAAAAAAAAACTTGCTGTAGACCAACTCCAAAACATTCATGGATTCAAAACAAAGGTAAAAATCTTAGACAATTTTATTAATTGTGATTTTGCGAAGTGTGAAATGAAATGAAATGAAGAAATTTTGTGGTGAAGATGCAAAATGTATTGATGAATTAGTCCTTTCCTTTAGTCAGTTTTCGTTTGTTGAAAATAGTAGGTAACTTGCTGTAGACCAACTCCAAAACATTCATGGATTCAAAACAAAGGTAAAAATTTTAGACATTTTAACACAGGATATTATGTTTATTAAAAACACCTGGCTACCTGGGTGCTGTTATTCGAATCTATTATTCTGTTATTATGTATTTTGTTTGCTAATGAATCATACCAAATGTGTGTGGAATGATACGCTGACCTAAACAATTTTACGAATTTGGTCAAAAAACATGATCTATCTAAGAGCAATATTTAGGCGTGTATGGCCAAGATTTCTTCTGCCTACCTAGTCCGAAAACCAATGCACGCCACTGAATAGGAGACTTGGTAGTAAACAAAAATACGTCCTGGTTGATGGTAAGACATCTGCGGTATGACTCCTGCTTTGCCGACTTAGCAAAATCTCTTCACACCCATACACTATAAGTAATCTCATGGTGATCAGTGAAGGTGGTGAGCACACAAAGCCTACAAAGAAATTGGCTCTCAAATGCACCTGCCTTCTACAAAGTATCATACGACTTTGCCATGGTTTCCTTACTCATCACCAATGTATCGGGTACATACTCGTATACCCATAGCGGTAGCGTACGTGGTACCCACTTCTATCAGAATAGGCTTAACTAGATACTTCTGCCAGCCCCCCATAGACAAGAGTTGTCGACAACCGTTATCGTTAGTAAACGATAAACCTTTGTATGGGAGTGATTTAAGAGATTGTTAAAATTGATGACGATTGTCGACAACCATCTTGTCTAGGGGCTCACAGGTTAGTAAATTAATTTACGGAACAGTACGAGAGCATCAATAATTTAAAATGAGTTAGCAAATCATTACAGCGAGTAATGTAATTAAAAGTGCTGTATTTCCACATGGCAGCTAAAACGAGGCTTAAAAAGCTTTAGTGTTCACAGCTGAGTGAAAGCATGGGAGCGGAATGAAGCTTCCAAAGCTCTTTCGAGGTCGCTTAACCGAATAACTGTAGACGCGTCCCAAGTCAAATAATATTTATTGATATTTTATTTAATAATGGATAATTTTAGAATAGATTCTAATGACATGCGAGTATTCAAGTTTGTCAGTGATTATTGGTTATTGTGACGAATAAAGTGGGTATCTTAGCTTCGCCTCTTAGGAGATAAATCTAGTGTTATGGTCACAGTGTTACCATTAGGCACTATTTATATTACCTACCTGGCTGGCTACTTATACATATTTGATATAAATTATGTTAATACATTTATAAACAATAAGTTGTTACACAAACACTAATCAAAGCTAGGGTTGCCATCCGTCCGGGTTTCCCCGGATTTGTCCTAGTTTAGAGGGCGTCCGCTTCTGGGCGGGGTTTAATTTGTAGTCTGGATTTAAAAATTTCATGTCTGAACATTCTATTTTGTAACATTTAAAATGATGATAAAAGATGACAACATTTATTGTCTCTGAAAATAAATAATAATATAAAGTTGATTTATGACCTTTTTGAACGGTTCTTTATTATGCTGATCAAGTTAAAAAAAAAACCTGTTGACATGTCCGGATTCTGGCCAAAATCTGGGGTTTTCATGCGTCTTGTCCTGGTTGCTAAGTTTTAGAGATGGCAACCCTAATCAAAGCGAGAATATAATCAAACAATCATATTCTCGGTAAAAATAAAATCCTCAAACAGAACTAAATTGCTAGTACTCAAACTTGTAATAAAAATGAACAAACGAATGAAAGTGTAATAACGTTGAAAAAACAAACGACTATTTTATAAAATGTGTCTGCATTCGCTTCATACTCTTTTGTGCAATAAAATATTAATTATAAACGAGTTGGAACAAGTTTTGTATTACATTTTTATGCACAGAGTCCGTACTTTGATAACAAAATATTTATTCAGGCAAATTCTGTCTTGAATATAGAAGAGAAAAACGGACAAGTCCGAGATGAATTCGCGTGGAGATGGTTCCTTCATTACATTCCAACGGCAAATATAAGTTTCTACGCATATAATTAACATATTTACCATGTTTTTTAAAGACCATAGATTTCTTATAGGTTTTCCTTTAAGCAAATAATTATATTCTGAATGTTTTTTCAAAATTGTTTACGAGTTTAGGTAGGGGAATGGTCAATTTTCAACTACTTTCTTAAATAACTTTAAGAATATTTAATTTTTATGAGACTTTCACAACAAGCCGTTTCATTTATATATACCATGTGACACAATTAACAACTCTTCTTTTAAATAAAAAATCTAATTTGTCCCCCAAAAATTACCCCCATATTCCGAATTTTTATAATTACGATACACAGGCCACAGATATTCATATAAGTACCAAATTTCAACTTAATCGTCTTAGTAGATTCGACCCAAATCTGCTGTGACAGACGGACAGACAGACACGAGTGATCCTAGAGGGGTTCCTTTTTAGGGTTCCGTAGCCAAATGGCAAAAAACGGAACCCTTATAGATTCGTCATGTCTGTCTGTCTGTCTGTCTGTCTGTCTGTCTGTCTGTCTGTCTGTCTGTCCGTGTATGTCACAGCCATTTATTTCCGAAACTATAAGAACTATAATGTTGAAACTTGGTAAGTAGATGTATTCTGTGAACCGCATTAAGATTTTTACACAAAAATAGAAAAAAAACAATTAATTTTGGGGGTTCCCCATACTTAGAACTGAAACTCAAATTTTTTTTTTTCATCAAACCCATAAGTGTGGGGTGTCTATGGATAGGTCTTCAAAAATGATATTGAGGTTTCTAATATCATTTTTTTCTAAACTGAATAGTTTGCGCGAGAGACACTTCCAAAGTGGTAAAATGTGTGTCCCCCCCCCCTGTAACTTCTAAAATAAGAGAATGATAAATCTATAAAAAATATATGATGTACATTACGGTGCAAACTTCCACTGAAAATTGGTTTGAACGAGATCTAGTAAGTAGTTTTTTTTTAATAGGTCATAAATTGAAATTAATATCAAATACTCAGGTCTATACTACCATTTACTTATATACCTACAGGTTTGTACGGAACCCTCGGTGCGCGAGTCTGACTCGCACTTGGCCGGTTTTTTCCTATTGAGGTACGGAATCCTAACAATATTTATTGATGTTACTGGCAATACCGAGAGAATGGCAATATAATCGAGAACAATTTTGATTGAACGTCGATGAATTTATTCCAGACGATTTAAAAGTAAATTCAGTGCGGAAAACTTGGAAAAATGTGGAAAACGTGCTGTGAGCCAACAATCCACATTTAATGTACCTATTTGTATTTGATTACAGTGTTAACTGAGATATAACTAGTCTATTGTATACCTACTTTAATCTTGAGTAAAAATTTAAACGAAGAAAACCGGAGAAATTACTTTTTTTTTATTGTATATACTGGGTGGAGATTTCGAGATGGCATATTTTCGAAAACTATGTTGGGTTAGTCATGCTGAACAACTTTTACTACCAGCACTAAATACTAAAAAAAAATTGTTTTCATACATTTTGATCGAGCAAGATTGACATTTACATGGAAAGTTAAATGTTCATCATATATTAAAAACTTCGTAGCAGGATTTAAGAAAGTCGTTCATTTATAACTACACTATTTATCACCCGGGATAAAAAATACCATATGTCCTACTTACCATAGGCTACCATACCAAATTTTATCGTGATCGGTTGAGTAGTGTAACAAACAAACATAAAAACACAATCGCATTTATAATATTAGTAAGGTTAGAAAAAAAACAGATTAACCTTGTTCATATTATGTTAGCATAAAAAAAAGCGTGAAAATCGCTTTACGTTTTCAGCTTAAAGTATTCATCGAGTTCAAAACAAACAGTACAAACTAATACGACAAAATCGTTTATTTAAAACATATTATAACGCACGTAGGGCTTAAAGCGATTTACGTGCTACCTGAATGAAATACGGTATTTTGGCTAAAATTCAGTAGCGTTTCAGACACAAAGCGAGGGAACCCGGGGGACTAGCTATAAATTGCCACGTGACAACTACTCTGATTTCCTGAGCTAAGATCCAGGAGCCAGACAGCCAGGACCTGTCTTGTCAAGTAAATTGGAACTGCCTGGACATTTATTTATTATTACATTGTGTTTGTTCCTGTAATTTATTTTGTACGATTCATAAATTGTAATTCATACAGTTATATTTGTTAGAAGACATGTCTCTTTACTTTAGATTTGATTTTTAGGTTCAACAAAGTAAAAATTGTAGTTGAAAAATATGTTCTTCCATACATTCCAACTGCAAATGGAAATTTGTACGCGCATAGGGATAGAATATAAGGACACTGATAGCGTTAACAACATTACCTTGGCCAGTGGACAAGATGGTTGTCGACAATCGTTATCGTTAGTAAACGATCAAAATTCAAAATTCAAAATCATTTATTCAAATAGACCTTCGCAGGCACTTATGAAAAGTCTGACTCTAATACTCTAAAACCGGTTCGGAAGGTTGCATTTGCTGAGAAGAGCCGGCAATAAACTCAGTAATTACTCTTTTCAAAACAGGCTTAGATTAATTACATAATATTTACATTCTAATCGCACTGAAAACAATTGCGTGCCGCCGCGCCGGGGCAAAATTACAAAGTACACTGAAAAAATATTTAATAAGTAAATAAATAGCAAACTTAAGCAGACCAGCCCCCACAAGCAGCACCTGTTCACAAGTATGACGCGTGTGGCAGCCATCGCCCTCCTCGCCATATTGGAGGGAAGTGAGCGACCCGTCACACGACGCCGCCGCAAGCAAAGGCCTTAAAGTGAGCATGACTTACTTAAGTCTGCCTTAGAAATAAAAAATAACTAAAGGGAAACACTAAACACACAATTTGTTATCACTGTGACTATTGACAAGTTTAGACTAAATATCACAAAATTAAAAAAAGATAACAATTAGACAGACATAATAAATCTGTAGCAAGGGTACCAGTCCCTTGCTTGGATTTAGATTTAGGGAGTAACTCGGTCAGGCAGAAGGCGGGAATATCTAAGTAATAATGAATATCGAGAAGCGATGAAAATAGGTAATACTATCGTGAAGCGATGGGATGGAATGATTAAGAAAGAAAGATGAAACAAATGAAATGAAGGATGTTATTTGAATATAAGAAATGATTTTAATGCAAAGCAATTTAAATTATGTACAACAGAAAACAGAAATATTACAATAAGTTAAGAAATGAATACAAAGTAAAAGCGCGAGTGATCGTAAAGGCGGAGAGAAACCGAGTGAGCTCCGTAGGTGTCCTCTCCAGCGGGCACCGGTCGGTCGGCGCGGCGGCGCAGCGCAGGCGACGGCGGGGGCAGCGGAAGGTGAGGTGAGATCCGCGGGTTGCACCGATAATTATAAAATGCTGGTCCAAGCTTCATAAGCGGAGCGATTTTATGAAATTGTAAGGGCTTGGTCCAAGATTATCGTGTTAGCGGACTCGTATGTACTTGTGTGGTGGCGAAGTACGCCACATATTCCCCCTGGCCAGACCGTGACTACGGTCGATAAAAATCTGGGAACCGTACTCTTCTTCCGCTCCGGGTCCTCTTTTCTTCAGGAGATGGTACTGGAGCTGGATTCGGTTGGTCATCGGTTGTAGTAGCCGCTGGTTGTTGTACTTCTCTCGTCATGTACGCCGGTTTGAGCCTGTCGACACTGACGTTTGACTTCTTGCCTTTTACGTCTAAGGTGAAGAACTTCGGCTGTCTCTCGATGACAAGATAGGGGCCGGCGTAAGGTGGTTCTAATGAACCACGCACGTGATCCTGGCGCAGGAAGACATGGGTTGACGTCTGCAGATCACGTGGGAAGTAGAATGGCGAAGAAGAATGCCAAGCAGTAGGTCGAGGGGTCAGCTTCTGGATGTGAGCTCGGAGACGGGTCGCGTACTGGGTGACATCATTAGAGCTGACATCATCCACCGGAGAAAGGAACTGGCCAGGTAAACGTAGGGGCTCACCGTAGACCAGTTCAGCAGCTGACGTCTGTAGGTCTTCTTTCCATGCACTGCGCATACCAAGCAGTACCAATGGAAGAGCTTCTGTCCACTGAGAGGTAGTGTGGCACATAATCGCTGCCTTCATTTGCCTGTGCAGGCGCTCGACGATGCCATTCGCCGCTGGGTGATAAGCAGTGGTGCGAAAGTGGCGCGCACCAACCAGCGTGGCGAGAGATTTAAAAAGGTGGCTCTCGAATTGGCGACCGCGATCAGTGGTCACGCGAGCAGGGCATCCAAATCTGGAGATCCAGCCGGATACCAGGGCAGCAGCACAGGTTTCCGCGGTGATGTCTTTGAGTGGGACTGCCTCAGGCCATCGTGTGAACCGGTCGATGACGGTAAGGCAGTACCTGTAATCAGAAGACAGAGGTAAAGGTCCTACGAGGTCGAGGTGTATGTGGGAGAACCTCGAGGAAGGGGTATGGAAAGAGGAAAGTGGAGATTTTGTGTGGCGGGTAACCTTTGATTGTTGGCATTGCAAGCATTGCCTAGCCCACTCTCTACAATCCTTGCGAATCCCTGGCCACACAAACCTTTGTGAAACCAGTCGCACTGTAGCTGAACATCCAGGATGATGTAGATCGTGCAGCATGCTGAAGACTTGTTTGCGAAGTTGTGGAGTTATGTAGGGGCGAGGTTGTCCACTGGCTATGTCGCAGTAAATAGGGACATCGCTGTCTGCCGACGTCAACTTCTGGAGTTTCAAGCTGGAACCAATGGTAAGTAACTCTTGCAGTTCTGGGTCTGAATCCTGAAATCGTGCAAGAGCTTGGTAGTCAACACCCGTGATTTCTTCCACACGTGACAGAGCATCTGCAACAACATTGTCCTTTCCAGGTATGTACCTAAGGTCTGTCGTAAACTGCCCTATGTAGTCTAGATGCCGGAACTGACGTGGTGAGCATTTCTCCTTACACCTTGAAAAAGCATAGATTAGAGGCTTGTGGTCGGTAAATACAGCAAACGTCCTAGCTTCCACCATATGCCTAAAATACTTAATGGCTTCGTATACAGCGAGCAATTCTCTGTCGTAGGGGCTGTATTTGGCCTGGGAACCGGAGAGTTTATGAGAGTAGAAAGCGAGTGGTTCCCAGTCTGAATCTTTACGTTGCTGCAATACAGCACCAATGGAGGAGTCAGATGCGTCTGTGACAATAGCCAACTCTGCTGAGGCGTCCGGATGAGCGAGTAGCGTCGCCTGAGAAAGTGAAGTCTTGCAATCTTCAAACGCACGCATCATGTCCGTAGTCATCTCCACTGGGTGAGAACTTTTAACGTTAGGGCCTGAAAGTGCTGAATTCAACGGTGCTTGGATTTGAGCTGCGCCAGGGATAAATCTGCGGTAAAAGTTTAGCATGCCGAGGAAACGTCTAAGTTCTTTAACGGTTTTTGGAACCGTGTAGTTCTGGATTGCTTCTACTTTCGACTCCAGCGGTCGAGTACCATCAGCTGAGACGCGATATCCTAAGAAAGTCACTTCTGACTTACCCAGTATGCACTTAGAAGTATTGACCAGCACTCCGTATTGCTTTAGACGCTCAAATAACAGACGCAGATGCTTTTTATGCTCCAAAGGACAGGAAGAGAAGATTAAAATGTCATCAATGTATCCGTAGCAAAAATCTAGACCCAGGAGTACCTCGTCGATAAATCTTTGGAAGGTTTGAGCTGCATTACGTAGGCCGAAAGTCATATACTCAAATTCAAACAATCCAAAAGGTGTAGTTAAGGCTGTCTTCGGAATGTCGTCTGGATTTACCCTAATCTGATTATAAGCCTTCACCAGGTCTACTGTAGAGAAGACAGCACATCCTGAGAGCTGGTGAGAAAAGTCTTGAATGTGACGGATGGGGTACCTATCAGGAATCGTTCTGGAATTGAGTGAGCGGTAGTCGCCACAAGGTCTCCATCCATCGTCCTTTTTCCTAACCAGATGAAGAGCAGAAGACCAAGGACTCTCTGAACGTCTGGCTACACCGCTTGCCATCATATCTTCAAACTCCTTCTTTGCAGCTTGTAAACGGACAGGATCAAGGCGTCGAGGCTTGCACGAGACTGGGGGGCCCGGCGTGGTCCTAATGTGGTGTAAGGTATTATGCTTTGGAGTGGAAGGCATACCTGCTGGTCTCGTGATCTCAGGATATTCTCGTAACAGAGCGTGATAATCCGATTCACCTGTCACTGCCTTTACAGATGCGATGTCGTCAGGTGATCCGGAACGAAGAGCATTTACTGTGAGGGAAGTAATGCTATCGATGAGAAGTTGGTTCTTACAATCCACGAGCAAACCGTAGAAACTCAGGAAGTCAATCCCGATAATAGGCCTGGAAACATCTGCGATTGTGAAACTCCAGCTGAAGGCACGTCGAAGACCTAAGTCGAGCTTCAGTTGTTTGATGCCATACGTGTGTATGACAGTATTGTTCGCAGCTGTCAAGGCAAACTTCGTTTTGAGACAGGGCGTTTTGACTGCTAATCGCGGGAAGACACACAAGTCAGAACCAGTGTCCACAAGGAACTGCATCTTCGAGGTGCGATCGGTCACAAAGAGACGGCCTGTTGATGAAGCGGGGCAGTCGTTAGCCGCTACTTGCGACCGCCCTGAAAGTTTTCCGATGCCTTGTAACTGCAGGGCTCCTTGCACTTCTGCGCCTTAGCTCCGAAATTGAAGTGGTAGAAACAGTGAGGGTGGTTAAGTGGCGGTTGTCTAAAGCGAGAGCGTGAGCGTGAGTGTGGACGTGAATGGTTGTCTCGCCTATTGCGGTAATGAGAGCGCGAACGATCACCATTTGCCACCTGTTCAGTTAATTTTGCCACTTGCCTTGTAAGTTCAGATACCTGCCTAGTCAAGTCATCGTAAGGTGATGATGATGAAGAGGGTACTGCACTCGAAGTACTCGCCACTAGAGGAGTAGTTGGGGCTATCTCGTGGACCTTATCTGCCAAATCTGATAGCTTGTCTATGGGTAAGTCTACCTGCGATGCGATTACCGTCTGGATGTTGGCAGGCAGTCGACTGGTCCAAATAGTAGCCAGGAATTCTTTAGGGACCCCTGGACCGGCAAGGCTCTGTAGGTGGCGTAGGAACTGCGATGGCTTCCGATCTCCAAGCTCCTCATGCATTAGCAGCTGCTTGACTCGCTTTTCCTGTGATGCTGAAAGGCGTTTGATTAGCTCTGCTTTTAATTTGACGTATTTGTCGGTGGTAGGTGGGTTGGTGATAATGTCTCTGACCTCAGCGGCGTACTGATGTTCAAGCTGGGCAACAAGGTAGCAATATTTTGTCTCGTCAGTCGTTACCCTAGACAGTATAAATTGACTTTCCACTTGACGAAACCATAAATCAACCTAGTCACGTCGGGGTCACCACTATGGAGGTGCAAGGTGGATGACACCTCCATTTAAAAGGGAAGATCTTCCGCCAGGCTGGGACATCGTGCCTGGGGACCGCGGTCCAACTGTACATGTCGGACAGTTGTATATATGCAGATTCTCGAGAAAACTTCGCCAGCGCGATGCAGGATTTAGGCGCGCGATGCAGGATAATGTGGCGCCACGCCATCTATCTTTCCGTGTGTGAACTATCTCAGTGTTACTGATAGATGGCTGATAGATGTCGCTACATCACTCCCTTCCTAGACCGGAGGTCGATCCATTGTTGAGTCGTTGCGTTAAGCTTGCAAGTGCCAGTGCTGCTCGAAGTCTACGGTGAGTCGAGACGGAGCGTAGATGCTGCGACAGGTTGAGCCGGCTAGTCCACGTAGTGCAGAAACCGCCACGCCGGAGAGAAGATCCGGGCGTGTGCTGCGGTGGACTGTGCGGGCGAGGAGCTTAGTCGCAGTGTTGCCTTGCAGGACCAGGAAGCACGGTGAGTCGGCTGCGATGGACCTGATTAAGGCGAAGTTGGCTTGCTGTGTGACTGCTTGCCGGTGGGGAGTGATGAGCTTGGAGAATCTGCTCAGAAGTGCTATTGCATGTTCCGTGATTTTTGGAGGGTTGAAAATATTCCCATCCATCACGTCGGGGTCACCAGTGTAGCAAGGGTACCAGTCCCTTGCTTGGATTTAGATTTAGGGAGTAACTCGGTCAGGCAGAAGGCGGGAATATCTAAGTAATAATGAATATCGAGAAGCGATGAAAATAGGTAATACTATCGTGAAGCGATGGGATGGAATGATTAAGAAAGAAAGATGAAACAAATGAAATGAAGGATGTTATTTGAATATAAGAAATGATTTTAATGCAAAGCAATTTAAATTATGTACAACAGAAAACAGAAATATTACAATAAGTTAAGAAATGAATACAAAGTAAAAGCGCGAGTGATCGTAAAGGCGGAGAGAAACCGAGTGAGCTCCGTAGGTGTCCTCTCCAGCGGGCACCGGTCGGTCGGCGCGGCGGCGCAGCGCAGGCGACGGCGGGGGCAGCGGAAGGTGAGGTGAGATCCGCGGGTTGCACCGATAATTATAAAATGCTGGTCCAAGCTTCATAAGCGGAGCGATTTTATGAAATTGTAAGGGCTTGGTCCAAGATTATCGTGTTAGCGGACTCGTATGTACTTGTGTGGTGGCGAAGTACGCCACAAATCGATGCATTTATATCAAACTAAATAAATGAAGAACATTGAATTGAATTAATTTAATTACAATAGGTAATATAATCTGTAACCTAAAAATATAACTTATAATAATAATAGCATACTTTGAATTAAAATGGACCTTGAACTAGCTGCTCAGTGAGGCAGGTGCAGAGAGAAGCTACTTCTATACATCCTTGTCGTCAATATAATGAGACACTTTATAATAAGCCCTACTCAACAGCCGCTTTTTGATATGTTCCTTAAATTTAAAAAAGGACATACTGGTCACGCTATGAGGAATTTTATTGTAAAATTTGATACAATTCCCAAGAAAGGACTTATTTACTTTAGCTAATCTAAATCTAGGTACAGTTATTTTGTCTTTGTTTCTAGTGTTTCTATCATGATAGTCACTATTGACTGGAAACAAATTAATGTTCTTGCGGACATACATAATATTTTCTAAAATGCACTGATAGGGCAAAGTTAGTATATTAATATCCGGAAATATATTTCGTAGAGACTCGCGAGAACCCAAACAGTAGATGGCGCGAATTGCCCTTTTTTGTAATACAAAAATTGATTCCAAGTCTGCGGCAGAGCCCCACAGCAAAAGGCAGTAAGACATAAGACTATGAAAATATGCAAAATAAATTAATCTGGCTGTATTAATGTCTGTCAGTTGCCTTATTTTGCTGACTGCAAACGCAGCGGAGCTCAGTTTACCACCTAAGGCTTCCAGGTGAGCACCCCACTGCAATCTACAGTCTATAGTCAGACCAAGAAAAACAGTCTTATCTACTACATTAAGTTTATTACCATCCACAATAACACTGGTATCAACTTTTGGTACATTTGGTAATGAAAATCTTATACATTTTGTTTTTTTTCAACCTATCAATTATGATAGGTTGAAATGATTATTTAACCTATTGATCAACCTGTATGGGATTTACTCCTGGATTGAACTATTCTAAGGCACTTATAAAGGCTTTTAATAGAAAGTCTACAATAGAGGTTTTATCTCTAAGTAGAAACAACTTACGCATACTTGTGAGAGCCTTAACGGGGCACTGTGGATTGCACAAACATCTGTTCACCATCAGCGTTCATGACTCGAGGTTGTGCAGATTCTGCCGTGAGGCAGATGAAACACCAATACATCTCTTGTGTGAGTGCTGTCCACTTATGCCTAAACGAAATACTCATCTGGGGAAACACCTGTTACACCCAGATGAAGTCAAAACCATTCCTGCCAAGAATATTGTGCAGTTTATTACAGCTGTCGGTCTTGGCAGTGAAATTTAATTAACGTGGCGATCACAATAGATTTAGTCTAGTGATACAAGATCTGGAAAGACACAGAAACAGCCACTTAGCCCAAATAATAATAATAATGTACACTACAGATGATAAGGAAAACAAATACCTGTAACAGAGGTGGCCATCTGAAAGTACTGTGGGTACTTGTCGATGAGGCGCTTGATGACGTCAATCTGCTCCAGGGTGAGCTGCACAGCATCCTTGTTCTGAGTGGCGCACGGGACGAACGCTGACCAGAACTGTGGACAAGACATACCAAGGTTTTGAATTGAAAAGCCTTAGGTATTTTATTATAGGGTATTAATACCTAAGCGGGCTTATCTACAATGTCGCCATGGTTAGTGATGATGTGGCCGAAGGTACACAAAACTTAGAACGGAACTGGCTCTCAAGTGTATCTCCCAGCCACACAAGTTGTTGCTTGGCGACAGATTTTGAACCCGATAGTTATTGGAGTTTTACCGTAATTTGACCATGTAGACGAAGTGATAAGAGCCAAGTCAGATCGTCTAATGCAGCTGTCCGAACTCATTTGTTGGCCTTTGGTGAGTTGGCGTAATTTCAACATAATTTGGCAATAGTATTTTACCTAGCCTTTGCTGAGATATCTCCTATATCGTAACAATAGGGCTGTAACTTTAGCGGTGCGAGATTATGCTAAGTGGGAGACCTTTTCAGCCCCTTGGAATTAGATAAAGTTTAAGTTATTTGTTTTTGATGTAATTTTATGTATTCAGATGAAAACCTTTTTCTTTTCTATTCTATACAACAAATATGGTAATAAATTGAATATAAACACTTCAAACTTCTGCTAAAGACAAATGTCTCGAAACACAATATAACTTAAATAGTTCAAGAATGTTCCGATCTAAGGATATAACCTATGTGAGGTTGGTTCACTTCGTCCAACATGTCTATCAAAATCGGAGTACCCGGGTACTTCGCTCCGAACCTTTTATGAGGATCATAATTCAATTGTAGTGACGTTGAATGCCATGGAAGTCCTGCCTCTCTCATAAATTTCACAAATGCTTTTCTAATTATGTTTCTGTCTTCGGGAGCGTGAAGGGGCGAGCACGTATGGTGCTTAGCTTGGAGGAAATAGCTTAAGGGCACCTCAAGAGACGTTCAAACCTCGGCTTGGGTAGGGAGGGCTTTAGGGGCGTTTGGTAGAAAAGTAGTCGTATGTCCGCTGCTTTTACTATATGGTTATTTTCCTATTTGTCTTGTTACACTAAAAATACCACTGCGCAGCTCCCTTTAGTCACAGCGAAATGATACATACCTCAAAATCTACCCTAAAGAACCCCCTAAAAATTAAATTTGAATGTATGCACCAGTTCTCGAGTTATAAGCCTACAAATGGACAGAGAGACGTTGCTTTTTACACTATGTCCGACTAAGATACGCGTCCTACTTGATTACGAATCACCGTGGTCACGCCCCTCAATTGGCTACCAGAATGGCGAATCAAGACACAATTAAAGTGGTTCTAGACACTGGTTCTCAGTGCACAAAAGCCGGTTTCAGTGGGGAACCCTCCCCCAGGGCGGTTTTCCCGACTACAGTGAGCAGGTAAACTTTACTCAACACAAACTAATATTTGAAACAGCATTTCCAACATGTCCTAGTTCCGACATGTTCTGTGCCTTGTTATAACTGGCAAGTAAGTTGACTTGAATGAGACGACGCACTGTGGATCGAAAATCAGCTTTTGAAGACATAGGGATTTCAATTTTTAAGTGTCGTTTTTTTTCATGGATTTGGATTTTGTTTACCATTACTATGCTCAAATATTCACACAAGTTTCATTTAGCATACAAACCGATGACTTATGATTTTTTTTCGAAAAAAATGTATGGAGCTCGTATGAAAAATGCGATTATCTTTAGAACAGCAAGTTAAACCGTAATATCCTTACAGGGAGTTTAAGAACTAATTATTTATGATTTATTGACATACCACACATAACGTTATCTGCTGCAGAAAAAAAGAAAAAAATTAAGAAATATAAATATTTTTTTAAAATTTTGTAATGACTCGTTTTAAAGCACCAAGACAAAATACCAAGTTTATATTAGGCAATTAGCCTAAAAAAGTGATATTTAATCATTATTTTGTAGTACCATGACCACCATGCAACAACACAAATCACAAACTATTATCTTATTCAAGGCAAGTAGGTAATTAGGAGCTCTAGTAAATATTTTCAATAATTAAGCACTTTAGCTAACACATCTTTAATGAGCGTAGTAAACAAATATAAATCTCTAATGAGAGTAATTAAAAAAAAGTAAATTTGCTAATCACTTATAGTTTTAATGATCTATTAACAGCTATAAATAAGTTAAATTTGACTTTATAGTTTAATATATTCCAAACTTTTGGACTGCGAACATTAAATCTTTATCCTGTGACCGTAAAATATTATAATGGAAAGTCTAACCACCAACTTAGACTTGTTTGTTTTTCTAAGAAGCGGAAGTACTTCATTTGATCATGAAGTATTGTTCAGGGCAGTGGGAGCTCGTCTAGGTGATCGCCTTTTTGAGGAAGACCGTGTAACGCTTAAGGAATTTTGTCGAAAATTCACACGAGCTGCTTCACAGAGGTGGCAGAAATCTCACCGTATCCTTGATACATTCAGGAAGCATTACGAAAATTGGCTTCAGGCTAATGTTGATTGGCCAAGTTGTGTGCCAAATAATTTTGTCTTCGAAGAATCGAATGAAGAGAGAAATAGTGCATATTTAATGTCTCCAGAACCGTCGACATCGACTATTGGTACAATGACAAAAACTACCTCGAAAAGCATTCGAAGATCTGGGCAGCAAACAGAAGAAGAGAAGGTCTGACGAACATAAATTCGAAGATCCAATTGAATTAGCCAATTCAGCTGCATTACTTTTAAGAGAAGATGGTCGTGAGGATACTGCATTAATAATCGAGTATATGCTGAAAAATCCAGATACAGCTTCAAAAATTAAGGAAATGCTTGATAAACCAATTAAATCTTTATTTACACCACAAAAAGCACTAGGGTTGCTCCTTTCACTAAAACTGTCTAAGTGGCAATACATCACGTTGCGAGAGACAGCCATTAGGGAAGGTGCTGAAGATATTTACCCGACATACTAAAAAGTTCAACAAGCCAAATTGCAATGCTATCCTCCGAAACCATCAGTGACTTCTCCCCACTAAGTGCAATAATAATAAGGTGAGTCATCAACTTATGCTGACAATGATCGATGCTAAAATTTGTACGTATCTTTCGGAAGCTAGATCAAATGCATCATGCTACCTGTGCTTAGCCAAACCTACAGAAATGAACCGTTTAGATGCTGTATCATCAAAGACTGTGTCAACTGGCGTATATGAATTTGGCTTATCATCACTACACGCCCGTATAAATTCTATGGAATGTCTTTTACAAATTTCATATAGACTCGACTTCAAAAAGTGGGCTGCAAGAGGAAATGAGTACAAGGCATTATTAGAGGCAAGAAAAAAACATATACAGGATAAATTTAAAGATGAGCTCAATCTTTTCATTGACATTGTAAAACAAGGCTCAGGAACCACAAATGACGGGAATACAGCAAGAAGTTTTTTCGAGTTCCCCGATGAAACTGCAGCCATCACTGGGTTGGATGAAGAGCTTGTTCGAAGATTTGCCGTGATTCTGCAAGCAATAACATCTGGGGAACAAATCAATGTTATCAAAGTTAAAGATTATGCCCGCAAAACAGCCGAAAAGTACGTGGAGTTATACGACTGGTACCACATGCCTCAGAGGTCCGCAATAAAGATTTTAGGAGGTTCCGAGAACATCATTCGCGGAAAAAGAACAGGCAAGCTTCCAATGAGGATATCCTCAATATGCTTGTTCTTTTGTCTGATCCTTTGATCAGTGCACTAAGTTAGATACCAACAAAAGCCAGGGTTTCTTCGCTGAAACTAAAGAACTGATCAAGTTTCCGGAAACTCAGTTTGAGTTTTTGGATGTATCTAATTTGGATCCTGATTCCGAATTGGAATCCGACGAGAGCGATATTGAATATTAATTATTGTATAATATAGGTAATGTTTATAAGTTTATATTGTCTAAGTATTTTTTATTAGTATGGAGTAATTTTGTTTTTTTGTAGAATCATGCAAATACAAACATTTATTAAAATAATTATTGTTAGTATTTTTTAAATAAAAAAATACTTTTTTCATTTTTTTCTTTTTTTCTGCAGCAGATAACGCTATTTGTGGTATGTCAATAAATCATAAATAATTAGTTTTAAAACTCCCTGTAAGGATATTACGGTTTAACTTGCTGTTCCAAAGATAATCGCATTTTTTATACGAGTTCCATACAATTTTTTCGAAAAAAAAACATAAGTCATCCGATTGTATGCTAAATGAAACTTGTGTTAATATTTGAGCATAGTAATGGTAAACAAAAGCCATATCCAAGAAAAAAAACGACACTTAAAAATTGAAATCCCTATGTCTTCGAAAGCTGATTTTCGATCCACAGTGCGACGCGGCGACGACAGCTCAGTGATGACAAGTTAAAAGCCGTGGCGAAAGACGTGGTATTGGTTGTGGCTTCGATGGCTATTATCCTGATGTTGATAATCTGTCAAGTAGCTGTAATTACAAGTACACAAGTTTACAAGCCATTTAAATTCCCATCTAAGCTTTGTGTACTAAACATCTTCAGTTACATCATTCCATACTATAGTGAAATGTGATAAATAAAAGCCTACACTAAAATAAATCAATAATATAAAAGTAGAAAAACTCTTGGACAATACTCGTTTCACGCTATCAATTACTAGGCAAGTGAATTATCTACAGATTTAGTAATGGAAGCGTGGAAAATAGGTCATAGATTTCATTCCAGATCGGAAAATACTACGGACTTTTCTTTTAAGAATTTATTTGGATTAGGTAAATCATTTATAGATGGCGAATAATTTGAAACCATTCGTTCATAAAATACGTCTATCGTTTTTCCTGATTATACAACGGAAACCGTATATCTATAAAATTACACTACCTTTGGTACTAGGCGTACAGATCGAGCAAGGGAAAATTAATTAATAATCTATATATATAAAAATGAATTGCTGTTCGTTAGTCTCGCTAAAACTCGAGAATGGCTGGACCGATTTGGCTAATTTTGGGTTTGACCTATTCGTGGAAGTCCGGGGAAGGTTTAAATGAAGGGTAGGGTAGGGTACTACGCGAACGAAGTCGCGCCGGGCAGCTAGTAATAGATAAAGATAACGACCCTCATTGAGCGGTGATTCAATAAAATTGGAAGCATGTTATTTCTTTTGAGCTAAATCTTTTTTTATAGAGTCTTTATTTACTAGGTTAGTAAAAATACTCAAAAAAATAAATCTCAGTAGCCAGTAAAACGTTTTCTAATGAACGGCAGAAATTGATATCGCTGCCCAAACGTCAGTTTACGCTTAGCAAATATTTACTGTGGCTACTGATTCTACTGAGATACGAGTTTACTTTGAGCGTATATATGTCACGGCACATGTGCGCAGTTCGCTCTCTGTTTCATTCTCAGAGGGATCCAAACGCAAACATTTTCTGACCAGAAATATTAATTTGCTTTGTCGTGCTTGTGAGACATCTCATTTGCTTTGTTAACATTATGGTATCTCTAGATAACATATTAGAGTGTTCTGATGTACTTTATGTCAATAGATTGATTAGTAGGCAGATGGCCCGTGGTAGCAACCAAGTAGGTACTTCGATTATGTAATATGTTGTTGTTTATAAAACTGTTGCATAAAAGGGGAGGCTTTTAATAGCATCACATCACACTTACAAACATAAAAACTTCATTCAAGAGGGTAAATTCTTGAACTTATTGTTTTTTGTTTTTCATTGTTATATTTAGTTTGTGTTTTTGTTTTTGATTGGCTTATAGTCTAGTTAAAATCTATATGTATGTATTATATTAATCTTAATGCTTGTAAATAGACTGTAACCTGTTGCCGAGCCGAGCCTCGAACGAACAGGATTCGTTCGTTGCTCGCGATTTCAAGCGTGGACGTACTTAACGAGCCTACAACGAGCGCGATGCGAATCCCTGTGTTCGTGAAAAAACTGAAAATCGGGCGGAGCGCAGTCGAGCACGCTACGAATGCTCGTTCGAGGCTCGCGCCCGCCCACGCTACGCGAATCGTGCTCGCAGTGTGCTCGTTCGTGGCTCGGCTCGTGCTCGGTTCGCCAAGCATGGACGCAACATTAAAAATGGTAAGTAATTCCACCTCTTAAAACCCGGCATGTATAAGTTAAGTAACTCCCTCCAAAGATCGCCACTAGCTTATCTATATAATAGGCAATGCCATCTAAATCCATGTAAACATAGCAAATAACATTGTGATCTCTATGCCTGTCGTCTTAAGGGTGGAATGCTTGTATATTTTCATAATATTTGCAACGCGCCTTATGTTATGACTCGAATGGTGTTTATATGGCGGCGGAGCAACCAAATGAAATATTTTATGTGTTACTCTGACTACGTTGTTTTAGTTTTTATTTGCGGGATTATCTCGGAGCTCCTTCTGAGAAAATGCTATGAATGTAGCAGATAATGTTGTTTTATATGAAAATATAGAGGTTTTTACTAGAAAAGTGAATGTTAGATAGATTGAATCACTCCTAGCTAGTACTCTACGTAAGCCTTAGGGCTTTGTAGGCAAATGGCAAAAATGCAGCTCTTATTTTATGAGGCATTTAGCCATTTTTAACCGACTTCAAAAAAAGGAGGAGGTTCTCAATTCGGTTGTATGTTTTTTTTTTTTATGTTTGTTACATCATAACTCCGTCATTTATGAACCGATTTGGAAAATTCTTTTTTTGTCTGGAAGGGTACACTTCCCGTTTGGTCCCATTGTAATCAGATCAGGATTTGATTACTTCTTCGTGTACTTTGAAGTCGGTTTAAGTTTTTTGTAAAACAGTCAAATTATAGATGTACACTTTTGGGATAAGGTACTAAATTTATTCTTTAAACACATACTTAGTATTATAAGACACAAAATAACTTAAAAACTATAACAAAACTAAAACTATAACTTAAAAATAAACTTAATCTAACAAGCCGCTACCAGTAGGCAACGTGCCCAAAATGCTGGCTGCATTGCCACGTTGTATGGCAATGCTTAATCTTTGCCCAAAATAAAAACCAGCATTTTGGTCACGTGTTGCTTCGACCAGACGTCCAGATAAATCATTGAAAATTTTGCGTGCTCCCGGTCCCCACGGTCCTAGCGTTTCCACCCCAAAAGGCTCAAATATGTACCCGCTATCAAGGGTACTATATTTGCACCTTTTGAGGCTCTCCGCTGATTCCGCCGCCGCACCAGCCCTATTTTTAGTTCCAGGAAGATGAGACGGCGCAAGAGTGTCTACGCAAGTAGCGTCCCACACTAAAGGCCGCCCCATCTTCCATGGAATAAGAGTCATTCCGTCAGGTCTTTTACCATCGTCACGCATGAGGCCATTTGGTTCCAAAACGGCCGCACAGTTGGCGGTGGTAAAAGCCCGACGTATGATATCATTAAGGCTGGAGTGGCGGGGAATTCTTCCCGCACTTCTGACACAAGACAGACCGTGGTGACCGAGCCGGTCGACAGCAGTGCCACACTGGCAGCGGTGCGGAGCACTACACGAAGCGCCCAAGCGAATGGATACTGCAATTCGGAAAGATGTTGAATCAATTAAAGTACCAGTATTGGGCGATGGGAGAGCCTGTAGCCACAAACCCGATTCCCACTCACCAACGGCTAACAGACGGGCACGATCTGCGGAGCTTAAGCACGTATTTAAAAGATACTTCCGTGTTAACTCGCAGATCGGCCCATCCCACAGCCGCTGAGAAGATGTGGTTTGTGGCAAATCAAAGTTAGGACAGGCTAATCTCCACGCATTCCTGGCCTCGTTTAAGTAGTTTATTTCCAAACTGTCCAAAGAGGCTGCGAGAATTTTTTGTGTTAAATTTTGAGTACTATGGACAGAGGACAGGAATGCGGGGAGAGCTACACCAGAAATAGATCGTACTCCCAGGCCCCCCAAACGCACTGGAAGTGAAGCCTGTAACCAAGCCCGCTCTTCAAAATTTATATTCAAAATAGATGCCAAAGTATTTTTTACGATGCTGTCTAATCTTTCAAGAAGCTCTTTATGTTTCCAGAGCTGACAACATCGTAAAATGTAAGTAAATTTGGGGACAAAAAGACAAAATTTTATAATAGTAAAAGCCATGTGGGTATTAATTTTTGATAATCGGTTTGAAGTTTGTAAAAAAATTTGAATTTTTTCGTCGAAAAATGAAGGAAATGATTCATCAAGGATAGGGGAGCCTAATAAACGGAGAGAACATTTGTCAATAATTTTTATATTTGGGGCCAAACCGATAAACTTTTTTAAAACCAAATCTTTTGAAGGACAATTGTCGGAGAAATAGAGTTCACATTTTGAAAAATTTAAATCAAGACCTATATCTTTAAACTCTTTTATTAAAAAAAGAAGGTCGTCAAATACGGTGTTAGCGTCACCACCAAACGTCCCATCATCCAAATACCAAACATTTAGTTTAGATTGAAGACGTTGGATGATGGGATGAATGGCGAGACTGAATATTGCTGGGCCGAGAGGGTCTCCTTGTTGACAACCAACCGCGGATAAAATTTCGTTGCCAAGATAAGTTAATTTTGTTGAAGAACTATAACATTGCCAAATAAAACTATATAAATTTGGAATTTTGTCTTTAACTTGCGTTAATAAGGCTCCTCTATCCACAGAATTGAAGGCATTCTTCACGTCCACCTTCAGCAGCACATCTCCACAATTTTGATCTAAAAATGTACGCACCGAATGAACGGCGGCTTCGCAGCCACCTTGCGAGCCAAAACCTAGCTGCACTGGCTGGAAATAGTTTGCCAATTGAGGCGCGGTCTTTTTGCAGCAGATTTTGGCTGCAAGGCGACGATATGTCATACCGACGGCTATTGGTCTAATGCCACCGTCATTCTTTTTTAGAGCACAAAGATTGGCACCGTAAAGAATCTCCGTGATGTCTCCGTTGACTTGCCCTGACAGCATAAGGTTAACCAAAGCCGTCAAGTCCCTAAGTAGCGCCTCACCTGTTTCACCATTGCCGCCACACAATAAGTCTTTTAAATGTTGCGGCGTTAGGGCATCTAAACCTCCTGCGGAGCCACTCTGAAAGGACGCGACGGCTGCAGATACATCCTGAGCGGTAACTTCAACGGAAACATCAGACTCTTTCGGTGCCTCGGGAAGTTGAAGATCTGCTGCCGGAGATGGATGTTTTCCTTCTAGAGCTAGAAGCGTTTCAGGGGAAGCGGGTGCTATTGTGTCACTGGAAAAAAGGATTCGCGAAGCACCTTTTATATCTCCGTCACCGAGTTTGCTCTCTACAAGTCTGTAGATAGCAGACTCCGTGACGGGTTTCACAGTGAAATTTGAATTTTGATTTGATACTAAACTGCTGTCCGAAAGTAGTACAAGTTCTTCCAGTGTGCTGTACTTCACGCAGTTCTCTTTAACTCGAGTAGTTAAAGACTTTTTATTATTTTGTTCTGGACTGACGTAAAACACAGCATAAGGGAAAGACAACAAATGCTCCCAAGAACGTCTTGTATTTTTCAAAACTACTAACTTGATTGCCTGGGATAATGCGATAGCGACAGAGAGGCGGGCACCACGTGGAATCCGTTTTAAAACTGGTGTTGATATTTTTGAATGCGATAAAGTTTTCCAAAAGGGTTGATCAGGACTATACTGAGAAGTAGTACCTTGGTTAGAATTCGGAGCCGAAAGGGGGATGTTAACATTTTTATGGCATTTGCCCTGGTGGATTTTTAGACCTCTCTGTCCCTTAAAAAAACGTACCTGAGAACATTCATGGCATTGTACGAGATCTTCCAGTGACACAACTGGTTGGTTACTGGATTCACTTTGATTCGCTTGAACGCATCGTGGCATGTCCGAAGCAAAAATGTCTTTAAGTAACCTATATAAAAATACGATAAAATAAGCCAAAACACATAAAAACGCACAAGAAAACATATAAAACAAACCGAACACTTCACATGGCGTATTTATGAAGAGAGCACATTGGCGGCGGCGGCGGGCCACGGCTTGGAGCCATGGTAGCACTAATCTTCAATGCGCTCTTCGATTTTTCTATGCGCTCACTTACGTACGTGTTAGTACGGTATGCCTCGTGCAGTTCAACCGCTATTTACTGGGTTTATAAATAATTTTAAGATGAACAGTTGTGAACGTGCTTGCAACAAAAATATTTTCCTTTGACGTCTGTCAAGACGCTTTGTCTCGTATATATTTTATTATAATTTCTATGTACTTATACGATTAAAAAAGCTGAAGATAACAATGGAGCTTGTTTATCTGGTATTCACCGTCACTTAAATCGCTGTATTGTTAATATATAAGCACTTTAAATATTTTGAATTTATATTTTGTTCAGAGCTTATGTTTACCATGTCAAAGTCAAAATTCCAAATCAGGATAAGGTATGTATATAGTTGTATGCAGGTAGATGTCTACTGTGAACCACCAAACAGTGTGTGTAAAAAAACACATCTAACCATAGAGTTAGAATATTATAGAGCGACTGTACGGGTGTACGGTCTGTGAGCGCGGGTACGGTCTAAATGCCTTGAAAAGAAGTGCGCGTACATCGTTTGAACGACTCAAATGCGTATAATGAATGCCAATATCTCGTTTTTAGGGTTCCGTAGCCAAATGGCAAAAAACGGAACCCTTATAGATTCGTCATGTCTGTCTGTCTGTCTGTCTGTCTGTCCTACCGTATGTCACAGCCACTTTTTTCCGAATCTATAAGAACTATAATGTTGAAACTTGGTAAGTAGATGTATTCTGTGAACTGCATTAGGATTTTCACACAAAAATAGAAAAAAAACAATAAATTTTGGGGGTCCCCATACTTAGAACTGAAACTCAATTTCTTTTTTTTAATAAAGCCCATAATTTTGTGGTGTCTATGGATAGGTCTTCAAAAATGATATTGAGGTTTCTAATATCATTTTTTTCTAAGCTGAATAGTTTGCGCGAGAGAATCTTTCAAAGTGGTAAAATGTGTGTCCCCCCCCCCCTGTAACTTCTAAATTAAGAGAATGATAAATCTATAAAAAATATATGATGTACATTACGATGCAAACTACCAACGAAAATTGGTTTGAAAGAGATCTAGTAAGTAGTTTTTTTTTAATACGTCATAAATTGAAATCCATATCAAATACTCAGGTCTATACTACCATTTACTTATATACCTACAGGTTTGTACGGAACCCTCGGTGCGCGTGTCTGACTCGCACTTGGCCGGTTTTTATTTATGGATACTTTTACGAAGAACAAATGACAAGGTATCCATATCGACATTTTGTCCGACTGTAAATCAACTAGTGAACGATATATCTGTGAATGCATCTATATGGAAACTGCTCACGATTCGCGCAAGGTAACGTTATTAGCGCTATCACTCTATAATATTCTAACTCTATGCATCTGATGGTGCGTCCATGCTACGCGAACCGAGCACGAGCCGAGCCACGAACGAACCTACAACGAGCACGATGCGAATCCCTTTGTTCGTGAAAAAACTGACAATCGGGCTCGCAAGCCCGTCCACGCTACGCGAATCGTGCTCGCAGTGTGCTCGTTCGTGCTCGGTTCGCCAAGCATGGATGTACCATAACAGTTTAAGAAAGCACCTAAGGTACTTTCTTCTGAGACGAGTGAACTGCTAATCATCACAGTGAACCTGAACAGCTTTATTTATTCGACAGATTCCGTCGACCAGGCCTTGTTGATGGCTACCCACTGGTATTCTGTGGGAAAGAAGCCATCCAGAAACGAGGACTATGCAACCTGACCTGGCCGGTCCAGGATGGACTTATAAAGAACTGGGAGGAGATTGAGAAGCTCTGGCACCACACCTTCTACAAGGAGCTTCATGTCCCACCAGAGGAGGCATCCGTGACATATGGAGTCCATCCTCATGTACCCAGGAGAGATAAGTAAGGGTTTAGAATAAGAGGCTAATTCGGACTTGGACTCGCACTTGGCACTCGGGTCAAGTGCGATTCCAAGTCCGAGGTTTCTGACCTTCTCGTAAACAAGAACTATTTTTTATTTAGGTACCTACTATTTGACAAAATCTGGATAGATTATAAACAATCGGAAATTAATACGATATATTGAAGCGCTCCTGGTGTAGCATAATAAGCCGTTCTTAATTGATCGACAAGTTAAGCTACCACCGTCGTGGTCGGTACCTGGATGGGTGACCGCCTAGTGGTATTTAAAATCGAGAATTTCTGTGCTTCAGAAGGCATGTAAAGCCGTTGGTCCCGGTTATCACTTAATTGTGATAGTCGTTAAGCTAGTTGGAGGTCATCTAGGCGGCTTGAAAACTCCAACGGTTGGGCACGCGTGGTGGAGTATCTGCTCATTCCCTTTCACCCTGATTTGTAAAAGGAGGCGTGTGCTGAGCAGTGGGACATTATAGGCTGATGATGATGATTGTAAGCAGTATGATACAGTTCACAATATATGGGGGAGTTTATAATCTCGCTAAGTAGATAATAAACTAACGATTTTCACAAAAATACGGTGACATATATATAATACATGCATGTTATATATTCAGAACATTAATATAAAAGAAAGTCAATGGTGCCGATTCTGTTGTAAATCGCACTAAACTAATTTTAGACACATCTCATCTCTTTCTTACGAACATTATTGAAAAAGGACAGAACATATTTAAAGCTTAAGAAAATTAGTCTTTGCCGTCTTCATTTGCGGATATTTAAACGTAACCGCGATAGATGGCGATAAAATTTATATTGAAAGTGATTGAAAACAAGCATTGGACTAATTTGACAGGACTAAATTTCTTACATCCTTTTCTTATGTTCTTTGTTAGAAAGAGACATATTTAAGTTATAAAAAAAAGAACCAGGGCCAATATTGTTTTTTTTGTTTTACCAGAGAACGTATGACAGAGATCCTATTTGAATCGTTTGCTGTCAACAATCTGTACCTGGCCATGTCTCCAGCTCTCGTCCTCCATGCCAGTGGCCGAACCAGCGGAGTAGTCTGGGAGAACAGCTACTCCTGCTCATATGCCGTGCCAATATTTGAAGGATTCCCATTAGTACATTCCATGGTCTGCTCTCCAATTAGCGGAAAAATGATGACCGAAAGACTCCAGAAATTGCTGGCAAACATCGGGTATTCGTTTACTACTCCCCAGGAGTGGGATCTTTTGGATAAGATTAAGGTATTATTTTATAAAATAGTCGGGTTTAAAGTTAATTTCTTATGGTCCATGCTACGCGAACCGAGCACGAGCCGAAACACGAACGAACAGAATTCGTTCGTTGCTCGCGATGTCAATTGTGGATCATACAACGAGTCTAAAGGCCTTCGTTCACTATATTAGCACCGCTCCATCGCAGCATCGGCCCGGCCTCAACTCAATCCAAGCCGCCTGTGAGGTGGCAGCACGCAAGCGGCGCGCGGTGTCGGTGAAATTGGTGGCGCGGATTTGGCAAGATACCCTTGCTGGCTTCTTGCAGCAAGGGAGCGGACCGCTAGCTGGAAGTGTGTGTTCAGCAGATCTAGTGGCTTGTAGCGGCAAGCGCGCTTGCCGCGAGGGGTCAACTATTTTATCTAGTAATTGAAAAATATACTTTAACGCATACGATTTAAAGGCCTCACTTGCATGGCAAGGTAAATGCCGAGGCGTAGCCGTGCTGTTATAGTGAGCGGTGACCCATAAACGAACGCTATGCGAATCCCTGTGTTCGTAAAAAAACTGACAATCAGGCGGAGCGAAACAGACAAAAATAAAAATATCGGCGATTTAGAGTCAGTGACAAAAATTTTCAATTGAACATGATTGAATGATTTAAACATCTCTACTGTTAGAGAAGTGCTCTAACAGTAGAGATGTTTAAATCATTACAATATTGATAATCTCTTACAGGCTGAACTATGCTACGTGGCTTCTGACTATGACGCTGAGTTAAAGTCATCGGCATGCGCTGGCGAAAACAAGGTCCGATACAATTTGCCTGATGGCCAGCACATACTCCTAGGAGAGCAGCGGTTCAAATGCCCAGAAATACTATTCCAACCAGCAATTGCTGGCCTCCAATGTGCCAGTACCACCGACGTCATTTGCTCCAGTATTCAAAAATGCGATCTAGACTATGTAGGACTGATGTATAATAACGTGGTCGTATCAGGTGGTGGCAGCATGCTGACAGGGTTGGTCGACCGATTGAAGGCAGAATTGACCATGAAGTCTTTGAAGACCGGTTTTAAAACGAACGTGGATGAGTTGCCAATGAGGCAGTTTGCAACTTGGGCCGGAGCGTCTATGTTGTCTTCCTTAAGTACTATCAAAGGTTTTTACTTGACCAGGGCTGAATACGAAGACCATGGGTCTGATAAGGTTAAATATAAGTTTTTCTAAGGATTTAAGAGCAATTACCTGTACAGTAGTACCCAACTAATAAGGCGCGTCGTGAATATTTGTTCGCACAGAAAAGAAAGTATGACCCGAAGATTAACGAAAGCATGCTTAAAAGTTACAATCAACCTTAGATCACTACTATAAGGTTCATAATACACTGCAGCTGTTAGTTCCGTTTCACTGCACACCACGGTGGCAGCTGCCGACCAATAGCATTTCCCGCGCTTTGAAAATGTATCTTCTGCGCAGGTACATTGGTAAGCCATATCGGTTGGGTACTACTGTACGGTCGAATTTGCTTGTGAATGTCAATTAAACTTATTGCAAACTTTTTGAACGAGTTTTTTAATATACTATGGTCTATAAAAATAAAAACAATGTTAACTATGACATTATGAAAAATAAATGTCAAAGCAAAAACTTTAGATAAAAGATTATCAAATTGGAAGTACTACTATTGTATATAGTGCGTGAGTTTAATAAAAATGTCTTTCGAAAAACCACCTGTAGTTATTGACAACGGTAGTTACAACATAAAAGCCGGGTTTGCTTGTGATAACCATCCCGTGTCCATATTCCGAGCTGTTGTTGGGAGACCAAACTACCTGCACGGGTCTTACGGGAAGGAGTATTATGATGTACATATTGGTAACTAGACCTTTAATATACAAGATTCAAAGTGGCCTGGACAATTAACTTATTGGCCCTTTATTTACTGCCCCTATTAACCCTTGAAAACAGTTTTTATACATATGCGGGGTTAATATTAGTATGCCAATATTGTGTACTACAATTGGCTTCATTTTGGCGTACTGGACTAGGAATCTTGGAAACATCTAAATAATCAACGGTTGGTACAGTCGACGACATAAATATGTAAACACTTATGCATGGAGAACATATAATGTAACGTGTAGTGTAATATTTCAACATTTGAATCTATATCATCATCATCAGCCTATAATGTTCCACTGCTGAGCACGGGCCTCCTTTCACAAATGAGGGTGAAAGGGACTGGGCGATACTCCACCACGTTTACCCACTGCGGATTGGTGGAGGTAGGCTAGTGGTCAACCTACTGCTGGAATTTTTCAAGCCGCCTAGAAGGCATCTAACTTAACGACTATCACAATAAAGTGATAACCGGGACCTTTACGTGCCTTCCGAAGCACGGAAACGCTCGATTTGAAATACCACTAGGCGGTCACCCATCCAGGTACCGACCACGACAGACGAAGCTTAACTTTGCCGATCGATTAAGAACGGCTAATCATGCTACACCACGAGCGCTTAAAGTGCGCGAAAATTGCTTTTATAAATATAAATATCCTGGGATATTTGAATTTCACAAAGTGTTTACATATTTATATCGTCAACTGTACCTACATACCCTCAAGTAGAATGTCTGCTTACTTGTCAGACTTCTCAGATAAATAAATCTTTGAGATTTACAGGCTTACTACTAAAACGCTATATTCTATACTAATATGCTCAAAATATACTCTCTTATTACTAACATGGTCTGGTCACGTAAATAACGTAACATTGTTTGACTGTGACAGTAAGGGT
Organism: Achlya flavicornis; assembly: GCA_947623365.1. Taxonomy (NCBI): domain Eukaryota; kingdom Metazoa; phylum Arthropoda; class Insecta; order Lepidoptera; family Drepanidae; genus Achlya; species Achlya flavicornis. The sequence continues at coordinate 17,592,342 of OX392471.1, read as the reverse complement.
CTGCGCAAACGTACACTTTTTGTTACGGACACAGAATACCATCACAGGGAACCGTATTTGCTGTGTCCTGTAGGGACGATCGGACACAGTTGCTGGTTGCTACTCCTGGTCAGTGGTAACCGTAGTTGCTGTGTCCGGGGGCAGCGATCGGACACAGTCACCGGTCGGTACTCTTATATTCGTTACTTGTTTCCCGTCAGTGTAGGGATATTTTTTAATGTTGCTTGTGTTTTCAACTGACGACTTCTAGTTTCCAGTTACCGACACCGAACCGAGTATGTGTGAAGTGTAAGCAACTGGACACAAAAAATGTTTACGTCTGCGCAGGGAGTGGCTGATTTCATATGGGTACCAATGAATAAATGTATCCGACACAAAAGTGTCCACTTTTGCGCAGCGCATAATGTTTTATTATCGTTCAATTGTACATTTTACGTTTAATTCGTACAATTGTATAGCGTAAATTTGTCGCATTTATAAGAATAAGTATTAAGAGAGGTAGAGCATAGTTTTTATTCGCTCAAAGAGCAGCTCGACTTGTGAAGTACCTCCACCTTACAGAATACCGCAGCCAAATAACTTTATATTGTGTAAAGTTGTGTTCCTGCGCGTGAGTAAGGTTGCCAGAGCTCATAGGGTAGGGGGGATAGGTCGATAACGCGTTAGCGATGCTTCGTGTGTTACAAGCGTCTATATGGCTAGGGTAACCGCTTACCATCAGGCGGGCCGTATGCTTGTTTATCGACTAAGTTGTATAAAAAAAAAACTTCCTAATGGTTTTTAAAATTACTATAATAATATTCTATTTGCCACCTCAGTTTCCAGTTTATTTGTAGAGCTTTATTTCAGCGCTTACGTCTTCAGGAGACTTCACGAGCAAACAGAGACGGCTCCAGACCACTTAATGTAAGGCACTTATTATTGAGGTCATGCATTCTCCGAAGATGGTGGAATATTGCGAAAATAATCGTGATATATTTCTCTTCATTGCGCAATTATTTCCCCCAAGACGACCACAATAGGGACAGATCATTTTATGATGATTTGGATTCAGGCCACGTTCTTCTAACTATATCTCACTTAATATCTAGCTTAGCTTAGCTAGTCTGTGTAGACAGATCGAAGGAAAAAGTATATAGAAAAATGCAACTTATGTAAATGTTTACATTCTATTGTATGACAAAAAATCTTTGAGCACAATCCCACCGTGATGTGTTTTCGAAGGGTGCGCAAACAGTCTAGAAGAGTACTAAGATTCACAAATACAGCTGTGGAAATATCACAGAATACTTTTACTCTAGCGAGAAGAAACTTACCAATGGAGACAAAAAATACGACATAGAACACCTCCATCTATATAATGCCCCTGAAGAATGTTTTTTGCAGAGGTAGATCTCTTCTGGGGAAGCTCCACCTTACAGAATACCGCAGTCTAATAACAATGTTGTTTCTGCGCGTGAGTAAGATATCCAGAGCTCTTTGGTAAGGTAGGGTCGGTAACGAGTGAATGATCCCCGTGTGTTTCAAGCATTTTTATGGCTTCGGTAACCGCTTACCATCAAGCGGGCCGTAAGTTTGTTTACCGACTTCATCGTATAAGAAATAAAATTTTAAGATACTTGCAATACTAGAGGTATTACTCGCGCGTTGCCGACCCTGTAAACATTTCTTAACACGCCAAGGCAGTTTGAAGAGGGTTGGGAGCCGTCGCTGTTCCGGCAGAGGAGGGACAACATTTGGTACTACACCGCTAGTGTCCACACTCTCAGCACAGTTTAACTCCTCACGAAGCTCATGGCGACCTTACTTACCGCAGGAACCACAGAGAAAAGAAATAAAGTATGATAAGCCGTTCTTAATCAATCGGCAACTTAAGCTACCACCGTCGTGGTCGGTACCTGGATGGGTGACCGCCTAGTGGTATTTCAAATCGAGCGTTTCCGTGCTTCGGAAGGCACGTAAAGCCGTTGGTCCCGGTTATCACTTAATTGTGATAGTCGTTAAGCTAGTTAGAGGCCTTCTAGGCGGCTTGAAAATTCCAACAGTAGGTTGACCACTAGCTTAACTCCACCGATCCGCAGTGGGCACGCATTGTGGAGTATCTGCCCATTCCCCTTCACCCTGATTTGTGAAAGGAGGTAGCAGCAGCTCAGCAGTGGGACATTATAGGCTGATGATGATGAATTACACTGCGATATTCGGTAAGGCGGTATTTCCCCAGTCGGGCTTCTCCAAATTTAGAATGAGAGAACCCATGCTGCATAATCTCTTAGCAAAATTAATTTGATTTTCATTAGTCCATGCTATGCGCTATGACGTTACGATTGATGGGTTGTACTGGTCACAGTAGAATACAATTTCACGCGTGACGTCAGAGCTCGGCGCTGGATGGCCCTGACGTGACGATATAGTAGGTCCTATTTGATCAGACCTTTGCTCGTTTAACAAAGGTGATGAAGCCATAGCCAAGATTGAAGGCTTGGAGATGAACTGTCCCGTGCTGGACGGCAACATAGTCCACTGGGATGACATGGAGAGGGTCTGGCATCACGTGTTCTACAAGGAGCTGAAGGTGGCTCCCGAGGACCGCTCCATCATCCTGGCATGTTCATCAACAGTCCCGATGAAGGATAAGTGAGTATCAATCAGTTCTATTTTTATCATCGGAATATAGCCAGGCAGTTTGGTGAGGTTGATAAATTGACTGCGACGCCATTAGTTAGTTTGTTTTGAGTTTCAATGGAGGAATAAAGGTATATGGTATCCCGCTTTTTTCGGTTTTTTGTTTATTAGGTACTTGCTTTTGAATGCCTATTATGATAATCAAAATAGTAATGTCATAAACCTCTAATAGAGGAATATGTCCAAAGTCCTATAAACCAATGCGATTTTCTTATTCCGATCCCTTAATTTATTAGCTCGTTATAATAATACGCTTAATCGTGTTAATCGATTAATGCCCCTATTGAAGTCCCCTAGTCGATTTAAATTCCGTCCATGATTACTCGATGACAAATCGAATAGTTAAAAAAATCTTAGGAATCGAAACACGTCCGACACTATTAAATTACGGGTATAACCGGGGTATTGTGACAAGCGCGGATCCCGAATACGGATCCGTCCAGAATATTAATGGCATGTAGAAAGTATGCCCTTCACTCTGGGTCCTTTGGGCATCCATGTCGGTGGCGAATGATAATTTTCAGTCGCAAATTGTTATCATTTAATTCGAGTATCTTACGAGCAATATCCATCATTTGATTATACAATAAAATGGAGATGGAGTGAAGAGATATTCAATTTGTTTTTGTGAACCATGGGGACATTTTAAAACAATAGTAAAATTGGAGTTTAAAGAAAACTAGTACAGTGAAACTCATAGATTACATTGCCAGAAAAGTTATGTACATCATATTGTTCAGCTTAACGTTTTTCTATCTTTATATATTAAATTAACTCGAGAATTACTTCTATTTACTAGTGGCTCTATGAGCTATCGACCTCGTGAGTCTAGACAATTATATTCAATTGTTATTATTATGCCCTTGTCGATTCTTTCAAGTTTTCAAGAACCGAATCGACAAAGAAATTCTATTCGTCTGTTAAACGTAAATTCGTCTGTTAGTCGTATTTATTACCGAAACAGTGGCTATACCGCGTAATTTTGGTGGTAATCGTAACGAACACCATTAATGAATTTAATCCAATCAGGGCCCACGAATGGTCATCGTGGCGTCGTAACGCGTGCGCGTCATTGGTTGAAATAATTAATGGTGTTCGTTACTATTACCACCAAAGTTACGCGGTAGAGTCCCTGCTCAATTTCACGAGAATCGTTTGAGAATACCGACCTGCAGAGGAGAACAGCTGGACATCCTTCGGACGTCTGGACAGACATACGAAGCTGAAAATTACAAAGAAATGACACATCTGATTCGTATATTAATCGTTAGCCATGAAATAAACGGAGGTGCACGACGAGTTATGAAAATGTATATTCAGACTTTCACAGATTACGATTGTAACAATGAAATTAGTATCTGATAGGTTTGTGATTAACCACAATTGAACCGTGATAAGTGACGATGTGGCCGAATGTGGTAGGTAAGCACATAAAAGCTTAAAGACAGGCTTTTAAGAGTAGCCAGCCTGTGTTTGCGACAGATTTTCAATTTGATCGTAGTGGCCAACCAGATGATTGGCAAACAACTAAACCATCTTTGGAGCATCAACTGCTACTCAAGCGATTAATATAATGGATTAAAGATTTATCCTACTCAGCAATTGTAAAATAATAAAGGTTTTATCAATATGGGATATAAGCACATCTAAATATTAATTTATTTGCGCGGGGTTCATTGTTGCGTATGAGTGTAAACGCAGACGACAGTTTTTTCCTTATCTACTATACTAATATTATAATAATTGTGTGTTTGTTATTTTGAATGCAGAAAGTAATATCTGGCACTATGTAAATTATTTCATCAATAGAAGGGTCTACTGTACCCGATAAGTTTTATATGCATATTTAAACATTTTGCTTTGTGACGTCAAATAAAGCTTTGCCTATTCTCTAATTAATAATGTGCCAAATTCCTACTTACATATCTAATTAAATCTACAGCATCGCTCATAGTACTGCTAGCCAAAACATAGCTGTTTTCTGCTCTAAATTATTAAGAGCATCACAAAATACATTGAACCGAACCGATATGAAATGTTCGCTTGAAAGCTTATCTGTCAAGTTGTGGGAGTTCGAATACAGTTTGAAGTATCGGCCTCTGGCGTACGCTTCTATGATTAATAAACGTTCAGGTGACGGGCACGATGTCCTGATACCGTTGTCATAAGGTAATATCGATACACTCGTGAGTTTTCGATAGTATATTTATTCAGTTTAGAAGGTTACTAAAAGATAATGAAGTTGCTAGAGTTTCGGATGTCAGTCTTCATAAAAAGTGATAAATAAAGTTAGTCATGCTGTACTTTTGCAATATATCTACGATGCATTGACGTGAATGGTACCCCATTTTGTATTTATTTTATATTACTCCAGTTTCAAGCGTCTTTTGAGACGTAATGTTGTTTTTGGCGCATGCGCATGCAATGTGTCTATGAGATTATTATATATTTTTTTTAAACATTATTGAACTATACTTCGGTCCTTAATTACAAAATTCCCTTTTTATTAATAAGAAATAGAAACCCATTGCCATAAGTTTCATGCACAAATAACGAAACGACGTCGCATAAAAAGGCAAATTTTCCGTTGGAAATCAAAAGTCACCATTTTGATTCATCTTATGTAGGTGGTGTGGTAGGTACACCGTCGCACCGATCAGCTGGTGCAATGAACAACGGCACAATAGATTGTTGATTACTTGCCGTTGTTTCTGTTTTAACCTCCGATAACGAGTTACGTTCCCTATCCGATTCCAAGGTGTAATGGGAGATGTTTAATTTCACTCAGATTTGTTTTACTTACTCGTACCTGAGCGAATATGACCCGCTGACACGAAACTAATTAAGGGTTAAATAATACTATACATCTAATGTTACAAATGGGAAAGTTTGTCTGTAAGTTTGTTGGGTACCACTTCATAATGGATGGAATTGATGAGTCGTAATAATGTTGTGTATAAAGCTTGCAGTCGATAATATAACCTTTATTCTATGATATAACCTAGATACTCACTGCAGCGCCATCTGCCGGGCTGATTTGAATCTAATGTGATGGTTGAGATAGGGTAGGGTAGGAGAGTAGGTTAGAGTACGGTAGGGTGGGGTAGGGTAGGGTAGGGTAGCACCATCGGGTAGGTCGGCTAGTTATGTATAAAATAGAGAACTCTTAATTGGATACAACACATGATAAAAGACAAAAAAGTAAAATAGTATATTTGTCTATCAAATGAAACATTTTCAACTTATTAGTCCGGGCGACAAATTATCGAGGATAGAAAGATTTATAGCAGAAAGTTTGACTTCGGGACTTTATTTGGACTAGTCCTTCGTTAGTTAGGACCTTCTTTGTGCCCTAGGGCTTACTGTCGAGGGGTGGGGACTTTTAGTATGTTTGTCTCCAAACTAGTCCAAACAAAGTTCCACAGTTAAACTTTCTGCTTACGACTTTCCCATCCACACCCCCCGTGTGAGCACTCATTTACCAGGCTATATGAGGAGGAAAGGTTCTCGAATGGCGATCACTAGCTAAAAAGGACCAAACGGGATGACATCCCACCTGGTGGGCCAAAAACCTGGCAAAAACACTGAGCGCCAGCGGCACAAAACGGTTCCTTGTGGCATGTGGGAGCCCTTATTCATAGCAATGGAAAACCTTGGGCTGAATGATGATGATGACATGCTTGTATGATGCAGTACAATTTGATAAATTTTTGTTCTTACATCCAAGGTCTGAGTATGTTTCCACCTATTCCTGATTATACGAAAATCTAATTGGTCGTATTATCAATTCCAGGATAAAATGCTGCGAATTGTTCTTCGAAACTCTAAACGCGCCAGCCATCTGTATACAATTGCAAAGCGTTTTAGCTATTTACGGCTCGGGCCTCACGACCGGCCTAGCTGTAGACCTCGGCTACGACAAGACTGAGATCAGCCCCGTCTACGAGGGTGGAGTCATCAGCTACGCTGTCATGAGAACCAACATCGCCGCAAGACAAATCTCCGAATACATCGAGCACAGTCTCCAAGAAAGACAGATTAACCTTGGAAAACATCACCAACAAATATCAGAAAATATTATTCGAGACTGTCTTTATGTTACACGGGAGCATGATTCGACCTTTAGTTGTCCACTAAAAAAGTTTGTTCTACCCAGTGGTGAGGTGATAAAAGTGAGCGAAGAGGCACATATGGGCGCTGAAATTATGTTTCAGCCAGATTTGATCGCTAGAGAGAGGCCAGATGTGAAGTCTTTGCAGGAAGCTGTGAAGACTGCAATATTAAAATGTGATTCTGATTTGAGAACTGATTTGTATGATGGTATCGTTCCTTGTGGTGGAATTTCAATGGTACCAGGGTTAGTTGAAAGGTTGACCACTGAAGTGGAGAACCTGATGCATCGGCCTGTTACTATGCTAACTTCCCCCGAGGCTTCTACTGTATCTTGGCTCGGTGGCGCTACATTTGCTGGCATGTCAGATGCTAAGAAGATGTGGGTGCTTAAGAAGCAATTTGAAGATCATGGTGCGAGGATTGTTAAGAATAGGTTCATGTGAGGATCTTAATATCCTGATAAAGTGCATGGTCCATTTTGATTAACCAATTGAGTGAAGTTAGGAGATAGTGCATTTCAAATTGACAGCTTTCATACTTTTGGCATTGGTTAGTGAAAATGGTACTTACGTGCAAGGTTTTGCCAGTACAACTTTTAAAATAACAATCTTAAGAGCTTCAATTACAGAGCATTCTGAACTGAAATATTAGTCTTTATTTGAAACAAAGTATATAGTCCTTATTATTTGTTTGTCTCGTTTAAATTTGTGTTAAAATTAACGAAGTCTGTGATTACAAATGATAAATTATTGTAATAATTTCGACTTCTTTGAACAAGATGTTTTTGAACTTCTAAAGTAATTAGCGTTGATAGAATCTTTTAGGTTACAAATTAGAATTTGAAATTCCACTTGGGATGTTGAATGGCGTCTTTGAGGCTAATTTTATGATATTTGGGTGATGTCTAACGGACTGGAACATTATTTTAATTAACATATTTTTTAAGAGTCTGTATACTCTGTAGATACAATAAAAGGATATTTTTTATTACATAACTTAAATATTGTAATTATTGCACGGTTAAACAAATGGAATCAAATTTAGTTGGTATTTAAAAATATCATTAACTAGCTTTCCTCCCTCGGTTTCACCCGCGCCCCCTTCTTTACCTCCTTACCTACCGTACCCTACAATACCCTATAAAAAGTATTCTGTGTCCTTCTCCTGGTTTTGCTACCTCCTCACCAATTTTCAGCCAGATCGGTTCAGCCGTTCTTGAGTTATATATATAGTTGAATTATTCCTAGGTACGTAACGTAAACCATACATCTATTTCCAGAATTTCTAAAGTCTGGACTAAGCTTAAAACACTGGCTTTTTGAAACACCTACCACACCTATATAATAATGATGAGAAGTACTTAGGTATATACTAATTCTATACTTTAACTATGTGCATGCTATGATCACAGATTACAGAACAAAAGGCAGATAGAGCGCGCGGAACACGGGAGTGAGGCCAAAACAGCAAATACAAATTGAAAAACACATAGCTGGTATTCGGTTTTGAATTTGTATTTGCTTTGTTTAACAAACTTTATTCAACGAAAAACACTTTCTTTTTAATAAAGTAATTCAAATTCAAATTCAAATTCAAATTCAAATTCAAAATCTTTATTTGCAATACAGGTACAATATAAAAGGTGGTACAAGTTAAAAGGTAGGTATCACTGTATTCGCCATGTGTGGCGTGCAAGTTGTCGCTGCCGACAATAAAATTAGTACACTAAATATAAATTAATTATGAGAAGAACAATTCAATACAAAAAATACTATTAATACAATTACAATGAAATAAGATTAACAACAACAAAAAATATAATGTCAGAAAAATGTCTCACCCTCTGTGAGGTACTCATTAATTGAATAATATGCCCCACCTATAAGAAAATTGCTTAATGTTTTTTTAAAAGAATTGTAATCATCCTTTAGCTTTATATCTATGGGAATTTTGTTATATATCTTGGGGGCCATTCCCAAAATATTTTTATCATATAGCGCCGTTTTATGTGGTTGAGCCCGAATATTATGCCTATGTCGTGTACTTTGAAGGGTTTGGAATAACTGCATATTTTTCCTCACAAATATAGCCATTTCGTATATATAGAGAGATGGTAACGTCATTACTCGGAGTTCTCTAAAGTATGGTTTGCAACTGTCTATTTTCCGTATTTTACATATCGCCCTGACACATTTCTTTTGAGCTATGAAAGCGAGATCTTTATCCGTTGAGTTTCCCCAGTAAATAACACCATAGCGCAGAGCAGATGAGACATATGCATGATAAGCTGATATTACCGTTGGTCGATTTACTACTTCTGATAGCTTATTTAGAGCATATGCGAACTTATTTAGTTTTTTGCAGATTGAACTTATTTGTACCTTCCATGTCATATGTTTATCCATATGTATTCCTAAAAAAATTGTATTATCTGTTTCAATAATAGGTTTTCCTTCATAATTTATATTAAGATTCTCCTGATTCGTTCGTTGATTAAATGTCATAATTTTAGTTTTATTTAAGTTTATTTTTAAATTGTTTGAGACTAACCAATCTATTATCGTTTTAAGTGTATTGTTAATGTCAGATTCATAAGTATCGGGATTTCTACAATTAAATACTATCGTACTGTCATCGGCAAATAATACTATTGGGTGTTCTATAGCTTTAGGCATGTCATTTATATAGACCAGGAATAAAAGTGGCCCTAGTACACTGCCTTGGGGAACACCAAATTTTGTTGACCTTGGTTCAGATACAAACGAAAGTTCAGTTTTTGTCTTTGGACAGAATCTGACAATGCTGGTAATCTGTTCTCTTTCGCTCAAATAAGATTTAAGTAGGTTTATAGTGTTTCCTCGAACTCCATATTTCTCTAGTTTGTTCAATAATATTGTATGGTCTACGTAATCAAAGGCTTTAGTCATGTCCATAAAAAGGGCAGCTACCGGTGTTTTACTATCTACGTTGGTAACAACTTTTTCCATGAGCTCATATATTGCCATATTTATATCTTTATGTTTTCTAAAGCCATATTGTTCTTTACATAGAATATGATATTTCTCAAAAAACGAATCCAGATTCTGATGTATAACTTTCTCAAGAATTTTTGATAAAATAGGTATCAATGTTATGGGCCTATAGTTGTTCATCTCACTTCTGTCATCTTTTTTATGCAATGGTTTAATGATGGATTTTTTTAATTTTGTTGGATATACACCAGTTTCTATACACGTATTAACAATGTGGCTGAAAACCGGTGCAATTATAGAAGACACGTATTTAATAACCTTCGTTGTAATACCATCGTATCCACAACTGTTAGTGTTTTTTAATGATTTTATTATGTTAATAATGTCCTGCGGAATGGTGGGATTCATATATAACGTATTAGGATGTATGTCAATTAATTTTAAATTATTATAATTATTTTTAATTTCATCATTTGTCTCAATTTGATCAATGAAATAATTGTTGAAAGCTTGTGCAATACTATTTGGATCAGTTATAATTTTATTATTAATTATTAATTTTGATATTTTTTCCTTAGGGTAGTTGTTTTTATTATTATTAATAACATTCCAGGTTGCTTTAATTTTATTATCAGAATTATTTATATAATGGTTATTTTGTGATTTTTGGGTAAGTTTTATAATTTTTCTTAATCTTTGAGAATATGTCTTAAAAAGATTTTTATTCTGAGAATTTGGTGATAGCCTGTATTGCCATAACATATCCCGTTTTCGTTTGCAACATTTCTTTATCCCTTTCGTTACCCATTTAGGTTTTTTAGCTATAGTTATTTTAACTTTTATGAAGGGGAAACACAAATCGTAAAAAAGTTTAAACAGATGGTAAAACTCATTAAAACAGTTGTTTGCATTTGAGCATGTATATACTTCACTAAAACTAAGACTATGTAAGCAATTTTTAAATTTCTGCATATTTTCAGCACAGTAGTCTCTCTTAAAAATAAACCAATGGGAAATTGAGCATGTTTTTTTAACCGGGCACTTGAGCAATTGAGCTGTATGATCTGACATAGCTAACTCCCGTACTTCTGCTTTACTACCTTTAATATTGTGAATAATGTTGTCAATACACGTACCGCTACTAATGCGCGTTGGGTCGTTTATACTAATAGTTAGATTATAATTTAGAAGCAAAGATTGAAATTCGGAAGACAGATTTGTATTTTTCAAAATGTTAATATTAAAATCCCCGCATAAAATTGTCCTAATTTTGGTATTTAGACAATACCTATCTAGAAGAGTACCTAAATTTTCAATAAATATCAATTCCTCACTAACGCTATGACTTGGGGATCTATATAGACATATTATTATTATTTGGTGTGCTAATAATTTTATTGCACAGCATTCCATATCTGATAAACATCCATCGTTAATATTAATTACCTCGAATTGATGAGTGTTTTTAACTAAGATGCAAGAACCTCCATGCCGACTGTTTCTAGCGGTAAAAGTAGCTAGTCTGTAATTAGGGATCCCAAGATACACAACATCATCCCTCATCATATTATGTTCAGTTATACACATTATATCAATTAATATTCCCTCATCAGAAAGTTCCTCCAAATGTACTGTTAATAATTCTGATTTAGTTATCAATCCATTAATATTTTGGTGTAAAACCCATAAATGTTTATACAAGAAAAAAATCATTATTAGGTTGATTAACATCATCATTTTCACGTAATATTTGATCGTTTAGTTCATTTATTAACCTAGAATTATATGTTAGATCAGTTTGAGTCGATACATTCGTTTTGCTGATATTGATATAATCTTTCATCGTTTTGCCAGTATTGATATAATCATTATACCTCAGTTTATAATCAATATGCAGAATTTCTTTTAATATAATCCTACATGCATTTAATGTGAATAGGAAGTGTTTAGGTGCAATCGACCTACCATAGTCCATATCGACATACGTTACATTAGAATGTCTCTTGCATATAAATCTTAATAAACAATTCAGTTTCTGCTCGTTCAATGACCTGTTGTATGGTATTTCGGATATTATAATATTTGCATGTTTATTGTCAACAAGAAATCTCCCTAAGCTAATCTCGAAATCGTAAGGATCTGTATCATTTATACCAGCCATAACAATAATAAAATCGTTCGGTGACAAATTATCATTTTTGCATGATAGTATATATCTGAGTTGTGCATACGGCTTCCAAAGACAAGTTACAAGATATTTTTGTCCCAACAACTTTTGCAGAATATAAGTAAAATACCAGCTATGTGTTTTTCAATTTGTATTTGCTGTTTTGGCCTCACTCCCGTGTTCCGCGCCAGTTACAGAACAAAGCAGATGGAGCGCACGGAACACGGGATTGAGGCCAAAAAAGCACAAACAAACAAACAAACAAACTTTATTCAACGAAAAACACTTTCTTTTTAATAAACTTTGTTTAAACAAAGCAATACAAATTGAAAAGCAAATACCAGCGTGTGTGTTTGTCATAATGTGTTTTTCAATTTGTATTTGCTTTTTTGGCCTCAATCCCGTGTTCCGTGCGCTCCATCTGCTTTGTTCTGTAACTGAGGCTATGATTCATTCAAATTAGTTCGGTCGGATCAATTAACATTATCCATATACAAATCTACAGACACATAACGACTATTATAGTCAAGTATATGTGCTAGTTTATCCATATTTCACTGAACGTATTGTTATATAATATTTACCAAGCATATATTACTGGCTAGAAAATCATAACAGCTAGGCCGAAATTTTTATTCACTAGATAAACCTCGGATAAACCTATTCTCATTTCAAATTAACAGTCTTATACCGCTTATCAAGCCATAGAAAAATCAGCACTTAATGTATTATATTTTTATAAAAATATTACAGTGAATTGGTATAAAGAAATGATATATTCTATAAGGTGGGTAAATACACGCTCAACTAACCCTTACTTTTTACACAATAAAGCTCATATTGGCTCACAATATTTCCCGTAGCTGTAATTGAATATGGAACGCAGACAACACTTTGCTTATAAATTCGTAAACGGATTGATATTAGGCCTCATATTCGGTATTTGGGCCAACTCCGAGGCCTTTGCCGTCTAGACATGTTCGAAATACAGTGAACGTAAATAAAAATGCTTTTATCTTTATTTTTGTTATTTTTATTGAGACCAACAGCAGACGACAGACCGCACCGTGCCACACTTTTTGGTCTGTGAAAATAGAACCTATACATTTCTAAGTTTAAGTGTATTTCGAACCGGTGGTAAATTCAACTGTATGTACCAATTTAACGTTCATTTTGAATTTGAACTTGCAAAAAGTCCCGCGCTCAATCCTTTGGTTCACTTCACACAGACTTTTTGTGTGCCGAAGACTCCTTCGCACAAAAATTGCGTCAAAATCAAAATCAAAAAGTCATTTATTCAGTGTAGGCCCTGGTAAGGCACGTATGAACGTTAAATTGGTACACACGACTACACATCAAGCTATACATCTCCAGTATAAGCTGATCTTGAATTATAAAGGATTTCTGTACAATGAGAGGTCAGCTTACTGGAAATGTATAGCTTGATGTATTCGTGTGTACATACAGTTGAATTTATCATCGGTTCGGAATACAAGTCGTCTGCGCTGCCCGTCATGCACACATATTATCATTGGTAAAGTCCTGGGCCAGTAGGCAAGATGGTTATGAACAATCGTCATCGACAATAAACGATCAACCATTGTATGGGATTGACATTTTCTTTGATTGATTGATCTGCTTAAGTTTGCTATTTATTTACTTATGAAATATTTATTCAGTATACTTTGTAATTTTGCAGCCGCGCCGGGGCACGCAATTGTTTTCAGTGCGATTAGAATGTAAATATTATGTAATGAATCTAAGCTTGTTTTGAAAAGAGTAATAGCTGAGTTTATTGCCGGCTCTTCTCAGCAAATGCAACCTTCCGAACCGGTATTAGAGTCAGACTTTCCATAATTGCCTGCGAAGGTCTATTTGAATAAATGATTTTGAATTGAATTTGAATTGAATTGAATGAATTGACATTTCAAATCTAAATATCACGTGATTTTTAATAATCTCTTATGCCAATCCCATACAAAGGTTGATGGTTTACTAACGATGACGATTGTCGACAACCATCTTGTCTAGGGGGGCTGTTTAGTTTTAAAATAATATATGAACAGTGCTAGAATAAAGTTTTATATTCTTTAATCAAGTAAGAGTGTTTTTGTGTAATACAATTTTACTTTCACTGAGTTTGTCCCTTTTGTAAAAGTTGTCGAGCGTGACAGACCCTACTTAGATGTTTTAGAGGACATCTGGAAAAATGTATCCTTTCTAAACATAGTCCAGTACATATTGTATGAAACACAAAAGGCGTCTTTTGGAAAACAGCGCTGTTACCGTAGTCAGTAATATTTATGATTATCTGAATGTTACGTTTAGTGGCATAGACGTATGGCATTATTTTTATATAGTAGTGGTGAGTCAATGGTAGAAAATCAACGATGATATAATAATATAAATACCCTAGGATATTCCTCACACATGGCTATCGAATCCCAAACTAAACAGAGCGTGTACTATATAAACCGGATAACTGATATACCTACTACATAATAATATAGTATCTACATACATTTTGTTTGTAAATACAAAACGACACAGGACATTAAAAAAATATATATTTTTTTAGCTTTCTGCGCTTCTCCGTATGAACTATCTCTCTCCTGCGTTCGCGCATATGGTTGAAAAGCGTCAGAAAATATTCTCAGTTATTCAAAATAAATACATTTTCTTACATTTTTTCTATTACATTAAAAATATTCCCGTGAGAATAAAAGTATTCTCAAGTTTAATGGTTAAACGTTTAATTTCTTACACTACAATATTAATTTGTCATAAATAGGTTCTAACAGGCCACCTGGTGTGCCGACTCGCCCCTGGGGTGCCACCCCGCTCGGTGTTTTCCTCTGTGTAGTCTCCACTTGAGAGCTTTTCTACGCGACCGGTTATCGGTTTTTCAAGTGGCTTGTCCGTTGCCACTTCACCATACCTCATCGAACTTTATCAGAGGATTTCCTACTTTAGAATATAATATTATAAATGTCAACATTTGTGGATGTGTTTGTTACTTAATCACGCGTTAATGGATTTAGAGAACATAGAATAATTATTATCCTGGGAACATATAAGGACGGGCAAAACAAGACAACCGGGGGGCGGAATTTAGTATTTTATAAGATCTCTTACTGTACTACTGATGTATTGGTCTACAATAAGGCTGTATGTATACGTAAACACGTTGAACGAAACGTCAATCTAAAAAAAAATTATGTATCACTTGATATACGGTCTTCGTAGCACTTCGAAGCTTGGTGCTACGAGCTACGTCGTAGTATAATAAGTCGATATTCTAGTACAGTGTTTCCCAAACATTGTTCTGCCATGGCCCGGTAATTTTCACACTGCCCCTTCGTGACCCACTTAATACTTATATACCCAAGCTGGTTCCATTAAGTAAAATAATATACATTTATTAATAGTAAAAATGTTTTATTAATACTACATATTTTGGTATCGCTTATTTAGTTACTAAATTTTAGTGCGAAGTAAGCTGCTGCTTATTTTTTTAGCACAAGGTATTATTTTAAAGAAGGCGGGAATGTTGCGACCCGGTATTTTATTTTGATGGCCCGGTACCGGGTCGCGACCCGGCTAATGGGAAACGCTGTTCTCGTAGATTATTCAGTTTGTTTTAACTGGTACAATTTACGAATATTGTTTTTTTACAGTTAGTCTCATAAGTTCTTGTAATATCAATCTTATCAAACCCTACACAGATCGACAACCTAATTTGCTGTAGCTCCAAAAAGTTCCTCACCATAGCAAAGAGCATCGTGATCTTTGGCGGTGACATTCCATACGACGTTCAGGGGCCCAAGTCTGCTATTACAATTGTGTTCCTATGAACAGTGGTGTCAAAATTGTGACATTTTATAGTTTTGGTAGTCTACTAACACAATAGCGTCATTATGGCGTCATAATGGAGTCATCATGGCGCCACTATGACGCCATTATGACGCTTTTGACGTAAAGGTAACAACTCGCATTCAATAAGCTCAGTGCATTCAATAGTTATTTTTGAAGATCGGCAACGCGTACGTCCTTCCTCTCGTCTTGCAGTCTTCTATATGCTACGGTATCCGCTTACCATCAGTCGGGCCGTATTCGTGTTTGCTAGCTTCGTAGTAAAATTATATCCAACTCTAAGACCTATTAGGAAGGTTGCTTTTACTGAGAAAAACCGACAATGCAACATACTTTTTTCTTATGACCTTAACCTAACTATTATTCCAACTTTAATTAATTTCCATATAAATTTTCTCGTTCCTATAAAAACAAGGGTGTATCAGATCACAGTTCAATTAAAAGTGATCGATTCCCAGAGGACAGAAATTAATTAAAACAAACACGTGTTTTATTCCGAACGCTTTTGTGTTGAAACGTTTTGTATTCCACTGATGTTGGAGCAGAGATAAACAGAATGTTGTGATCGATTTGTACCATGTCTGTATGTCATAAAATTGGGTGTAATTAGCTAGATGTCTAAAAAAATATATTTGGCCCGTCAAATTCAAATACAAATTCAAAATCATTTATTCAAATAGACCTTCGCAGGCACTTATGAAAAGTCTGACTCTAATACTCTAATACCGGTTCGGAAGGTTGCATTTGCTGAGAAGAGCCGGCAATAAACTCGGCAATTACTCTTTTCAAAACAAGCTTTGATTCATTACATAACATTACATTCTAATCGCACTGACAACAATTGCATCGTCTTCTACATTATCAAAAAATATTGGCCACGTATTATTTCATTTGTCAATTAAACAAAAATACGAAGATATCATGTGTAGAAGTTCCGCGTGACGTCACGTTAGAGTACACTTTTTACTCTAGTCACGAGCCCCCCACTCTCGAACTAAGACTCGCAATCTTTGTCAATTGTTAATGATTTGGTAAAGCAAAAAACGTGTCCAATATTTTGTGATAATCTAACTGAAACGGACTGAATCCTCCCTATGATCAAATTACCTATATTAAGCAGGTATGTATTAAAAAAAATATGGTAGTATACCTGTACATCATACCTAATAACATTCTAATGGTGCGTCCATGCTTGGCGAATCGAGCACGAGCCGAGCCTCGAACGAACTTACAACGAGCACGATGCGCGTCCCTTAGTTCGTGAAAAAACTGTCAATCGCGCTCGTTCGAGGCACGCAACGCGAATCGTGCTCGCAGTGTGCTCGTTCGTGGCTCGGCTCGTGCTCGGTACGCCAAGCATGGACGTGGACGCACCATAACATAAGTATTCTTCTGGAAAAGAAAATACGCTTCGACTTGTAAACCTCCTCCATTTTTTCTTCGGTTAAAAAAGAAGCCTCTTTGTAAAATTGAAATTAGGATATTTTTGTTTATTTTGTCCCTCATTACTCGCAACTGTTGGAGCAGAAAGGGTTCGAAGTGGCGATAACGACCCATCAAACGGGAAAGCTTCACTTTTAACACGTCAATTAGGTTTGGTTTAATACAAAGGGGTAAGGAAACGGAGCCAAATTCTACTTAAAATTTTCATAAAAAATTGATTGATAAATATAAGCTATTGTAATTTTTGGGCGAGCATTCCGGGCCTGTTTATTAGCTACAGCTAAAATTCTACAAGCTATTCAAATAAAATTGTTTGCAAAATTAGTTACCGCCAGTAGAATTACCATGGGTTTTATACCATCATATTTACTAATGCCAATAAAGTATATAAGTACTGATTAAAATTTTGATGAGTTGTATCAGTATAACGATGTACTAAGAATAAAGTTGTATTGCTAGGCCAGATACCAGGTTCGGCGCTTGGGTAATCAGACGACTATCTCACAAACTCATTAGGCGGAGCACGGACACGCGCCGCGCCGCCTTGTACTAATCAATACAGAGTTTTTGTGAGAGGAACCAGAATACAGCCTCTATATCATAGGACATTACATACAGGTATTGCAAGTGTTTTTAGATAGCTGTGACCACTTAAACATCAGAAAGACAGCCCTATTATTCACTTTATTGACATAGAACCAAAATAAGATATTATTTCTTATGGTGAAAAATTAGAAGAGACAAATGACTTTTTGATTTGGCAACGTAATGTAGGCCAGAATTTGTATCATTATGTCATCTTATTTAGAAGGGAAATGGATAGATTTCTTATGGCTGAGTGTACTCTAATTGCTAGGCTAGGCTGACTGCCTAACCGTAAACTTAAGACCATCATAGGCCTTCTCCTAGGGCCTAAACTGAATATGGCTTTTACTTTCAACAAAAGTTTCTTACGAATAGAACACAGCTTCAACAGAAAGAGATCTAATTTAGAAGGAGATTCTAAACGTGCCAGGTTTACAAGCTATGAAATAAGGTGTATTTTCGATTAACACAATCTATTATTGATACTCAAATGATGTTTCAGTTTTCGTAGTATAAAATGGACCTTAATGCCATAACAAGCACTCTGGGAAATAAACGTAATGATATCGCGTTGAAACTCCGATGCAACGCCATCTATAGGCAGGATCTTGTAACATCGCCATTTCCCATTATATTATTTCGAATAGAATTATTTTTCTTTATTAGGTATGTCTATTTGTAATTTGTACACAATTATTATTGTATTGATTGTGTCTATTGTATAGATGTTACTTTGTAATCAATCAATAATGTATCTGATTATCTGTATATAACTAGGTATAAAAGGAGATATTATTTATCGATAGATGCACGAACAGTTTTAACCGCTGGGCATCCGCAGGGTCAAATTTGCACACAAGTTTGTGATAATCGTATAATGTAAACGTAATTCTTTTTTACCATTTAGGTGGCAAAAAATCATACGGTCTGCCTGATGGTAAGCGGTTACCGTAGCCTATTGACGCTTGCAACACCGGGGGTATCTGTCGCGCATTGCCAACTCTGCAGAAACCTCTTCACACTCGAAAGCTTGTGTGCATATATACTTAATATTGAATAATCAGATTAATAAGTATAATACTATCTACGTGTTGTGTTATAATTTATTATTTATAGTAGGAATGAAATGAAAGTTATGAAAATACAAAACGGAGCCGTTTTAGGGCTCCGAAAAAAAAGATAAAAAGGAACCCTTATGGTACTACTCCGTCCATCTGTCTGTCCGTCTGTCACAACGGTATATTTCAGCAACCACTGGTGCTATTGAATTGAAATTTGGAATAGTAATCCTTTTTCAATATTGTTTGTAAATAAGAGGTGTGGTGTAATTAAAATTAGTTTCTATTTTTTTATTTTATTGTATTGTAATGACGACTTACAATAGAATCAGCACCAATAGAACTTTATTTAGTAATCAAAAAGGTACACATTTCAATGAGAGAAATCGAATACGCCTCGCGGCGTCGCGAGTCACTTTTCACGAATTCTCTCACTGAAATGTGTATATTTTGTGTAGAAAAAGTGATAGATATTGTATCGCTATCTACAAAGTGCGCGTCGCGTCTCGGTGTGAACTGACCCTTACTGTAATTTGTCAAACAATGTGACGTGACCATTTAATCAGTATATCAATGCTAAATGAAGCTCTCGTGGTGAAGCATGATTAGCTGTTCATAATCGATCGGCACAGTTAGCTACCACCGTCGTGGTCGGTACCTGGATGGGTGACCGCCTAGTATTATTTCAAAGCGTTTCCGTGCTTCCGAAGGCACGTAAAGCCGTTGCTACCGGCTATCACTTCATTGTGATAATCGTTGAGCTAGTTGGGAGGCCTACTAGGTGGCTTGAAAACTCCAACAGTAGGTTGACTCCAACAGTAGGTAGGCCTGCCTGCCTACCTCCACCAATCCGCAGTGGGCACGCGTGGTAGAGTATTGCCCATTCCGCAATTTGTGAGAGGCCTGTGCTCAGCAGTGGGACATTATAGGCTGATGATGATGATGAATATGATGATGATTAGTTAAATAGCGTTTTATGAGTACATCGCTAGTGTATGGTATGGAGCTATAATGATGGGCAAGTAAAATAATGGACTTGAAGTCACAGTTAAAGCCGTCTAAGCTAGGTTTTTTTAAGTGGGCACCATATTCTATTATAATAGTAATCTATGCACCACATCTACATCCTTTGCTATTGCCAATATTTGCTAGATATAAGGCGAAAGTAGTAATTTATTTTTCATCATCCGTTTCAGTGGAACAGTACCCTTACTGCATAGATTTTTCTTATGTACGAATGAATCATCCAGAAAGAGTATGAAGATATTCGATATTTTTATACACTATTTAAGTGTATATACTAGCCAATAGCTGTATAAAGGCGCTTTAACAAAAGGACATGTCCCAAAGAACCCAATCTAACTGTAACCAGTCACGTACCGGCATCTGAACGATGACGGCGAAATGTTGCGAACGCCCTCAATATCTCCCTCCCAAGGGAATATAACCTTTATATCGACCGTTTTAAACCCATTATTACGTGCTACGACAACGACCTGTCCGTTGGATTATTTTCTTTCTATTAAATCCATTTGATATGGAAGGTACGAATCGAATCTGTTATGGACATTTTTACGGATGTACGAACTGGAAATGTGCACCAGCTTTGATACCGTTAGGAAGGAGTGTAGGGTACTAGGGGGTCAATTTACTCCTGTGGGTTCAAGGGTTAAGGTCATCAAATATGTAGGTTTGAGCTTCTTACGCCGTTGGATAAGGAAAAAATTCTCCAGATATCCACATTTCTTTTAAATGCGTAGGTTTTTGAGCATTTTTTTATGAATGGTCGGGCGCTTCACGTAAACGCATTATCTTAACAACTATAGGAATAAAGTATAAACGAAGATACGGTCAGGGCACGTGTAGTATGAGTGAGCTAACCGGAGAAAGACCGGTGAAACTACCTTAATGTCTTTAGAAACATAGGTATACCATTCACAAGTTCAGTCAGTACTGGCTCAGTACAGACATAACGATAACATTATAATATATTACATTTTTTTAATCCCTGGATAAACTGACTTGAGCGCTTTGTCTGCCAAAAAGAACTATTACATCGACCAAAAGCCTCAACAATCTCTACTCTTTAATTAATAATTAATTAGTTTTATCGTTTGCATGTCATTCAAAGCATAAGTAGATCGTTTGTGTAGTATTTAGGGTGTGACTATAAGTCAGTACTACTCCAACCGATTCTCATTCTACCCGCCCCGCACGCGCCGCTCTGCAAAACACTCAGCACTATCACACAACTAGTATCGATTCAGGTTGGATTAGCTTTTTCTAAAATCTTTCTCAATACTAGAAGATTAATTTTTTAGAAAAGTCTGCTGCGGCAGCCTCTATAGAGCGTAGTCCATGGAATTTTATTAAAAGCCTTTATGAGTCGTTCAAGTATTGGATCAATCGCAATCTCCTTGCCTTACAAAGGCTGCATGTCTTGGACAGATTGATTTTGTAAATCTCATTTATCCACACAAGAATACGTGTAGATTATAATGTTCTGTATTATCACTGTGAACGGTGTATGTGTTTATGCTTGCGAGTTATCCTTTGTATTACATTTGAAAATAATTGCCAATGTAGTCAGATTGTCCAAAAAATATTTAAAAATTTAACCGCAGCCAAAAGTTTATCATATATTTAAATGCAAAACCAGAGTGGCTAGTACAAAAAATCATAGAATATTCCATAAAATGGGACGGAGCTGCGTAAAAAAAATATGATAGTTGTGTAATTTTAATCTCATTATGTCTCTTTCTAACAAAGAACATAAGAAAAGGATGTAAGAAATGTAGTCCTGTAAAATTAGTTCAATGCATAATTCAATGGTTCAATGCTTATTTTCAATATAAATTTAGTCGCCATCTATCGCGGTTACGCCTAAATACACGCAAAATAAGACGGCAAAGATTAATTTGACAGCTTTAAATATGTTCTATCCTTTTTCATTAATGTTCGTAAGAAAGAGATGAGATGTGACTAAAATTAGTTTAGTGCGTTTTACAACAGAATCGGCACCATAGTTTACTAAACTAATGTAACGCTAATGGGCTGTCAAAATGGCCACCATATCTATACTAGAGCCAAAAAATGGCATATATAGCGAGACAAAGCGACGATAATAGAGTTCGCTAGTTTAACAAAGAAGTTTCGCCGTCTGAAACTAATATCTGTGCTAATATCACATCCACTTCAGTCGGCTGGCACTTAGTTAATGTCAAATCAAGTTATGTCCGCTTAACTCCTCCACCGCAACATGACCGACTTTACACCAAATTCTCGGCCTTTCTCGCCCTTTCCCGCTAATTTTACTACCGGGAAGCTTAAGACGAAAATACCTTAATAGTCATCAAGGGATTTTAATATCTTTCTTAGGAAGAATTCCGCAGATTAAAAAAGGAATATCGGAAAAAGATTATGAAATTAAATGGGGCCTTATCTTCTATAGTAATTGGATAATTTAATTTTGTTTCCATACAAATGGATTTTAAATACACTTGACTTGCCAGTTGGCGTGGAGTTTACATATCTTGAGTAACACGCCTCAGGTCGTAGTTCGATTTCCATCTAAGATAAAAAAAAACGAATTTGTCTGTTTTGTAATAGTGTGCAGTCTTTTATACCTAACGGTGGGCAAGGTGGTCACTATATAAAATCTCAATAGTTCGATAAGGGTTTATTTGTAAATAGTCCGAGTGTATACTTACTTTTAAAATAAAACAAAACCGCCGCCAAAGTGTTTTTTTTTTTTATTTTTATACAACTAAGTCGGTAAACAAGCATACGGCCCGCCTGATGTTAAGCGGTTACCGTAGCCATATGGACGCTTGCAACACAAGAAGCATTGCTCACGCGTTACCGACCTTTCCCCCCTCCCCTATGAGCTCTGGCGACCTTACTCACGCGCAGGAACACAACTTTACACAACATAAAGTTATTTGGCTGCGGTATTCTGTAAGGTGGAGGTACTTCCCCAGCCGAGCTGCTCTTTGAGCGAATAAACGCTATGCTCTACCTCTCTTAAAATGATGTAAGAACTCTAATCTGCCGTTACTTGAGCCAGTTTTAATTTAACATTTTGAGAATAGTTGCCAGCTAGGTGACTACGACAAAGTACTTACGGAGCTATTGTTTCCACAGGATATTTTAATACTAAAAGCTCTCATGTATGAAATTTCCGTTTCATATTTAGAACAACCATTAGGTTTGCTAAAATATTTCAATCGCGATACTCGTGCTCTTTTCCGCTGAAGAAATCCATCATATCTTCAGATTCTATGGCCAGATCATAATAAAATGTTTATGGGACGAGCTCAAGGTCTACCTCGAAGAACCACTTTCTTTCTAGATGTCAGTTGAAATCTATCATCTGTACCGTGGTATTCTGCAAGCTGTTAAACCAAATAAAAATGTTTACATGTATAAGATTCTCAAACTTCAAACTTAGTCCCATATACTTTACTTAAATAACGTTGTTAATTCTTAACTGTGCTTTGTATAAGTTATTATTTAGCGAATTACCCGTTGCAGCTTAAAGTTTGCAGTTTTACTTAATTAGTTGGCAAAGTTGATGTGATTAGAATCCGAGTACGAGAGCTTTAGCCGGTTAAAGTTTCTTGCAAATACCGGTTGAAATTATAGCATGAGTACATTACCCTGCAGCTTTACCCGTGTACCTGTAATCTTATTGTGATTGCGTGAAAGATACTTTACGTTAATCCAGGGTAGGAACCAATCATCTAAATCCGATCAACTCCGATGCGGCTTGATTTAGTAACAGAAGATAAATGTTGTAAGTTTTTGTAAGGGATTTAATTCTTGCTGTTTATAAATTTAAACAGGTTAGGTGTATGTCTTAAAACCAAATAAGCCGTAGAGCCAAAGTTGTTAGTAGTTTTGTAATATATTTGTAACTGGATTCATCAGCTGGAAAATATGACTCAGTTCCCGATATGATTATCTTTTGTAAATCATCGCAAAGCTCTTTATGACGATTCCAATTTTAAGGAAAAAAATGCAAGTTGGATTATTAATTTTCCGTAAAATTTTAATACCGTTTGCAGGGATCAAGGGGACAGTTACGTGCCTACCCTCGCCTCGCTCCGCTCCCGTAGGCACGTGCCGGGATTCCACTTGTCAATATCCAATAAAAGCCTTTAAAGGCATGGTCAAACATAATGCTTTATCGCGTCACAATGCAGCGCGCTACGATTTTTAGTAATACATGAGTAGGGAAACAGAGCGTATTCAATGTAGAATCTCATAATCCAGGGATGTAGCGCGTCCTGTTTGGCCAAGCCTTTATATACGTGACTGGTAATTACACATGACACATGATTGTGCTCATGATAACACAACTTTCACACGCTGCCACACGCGTCATACTTGTGAACAGGTGCTGCTTGTGGGGGCTGGTCTGCTTAAGTTTGCTATTTATTTACTTATTAAATATTTATTCAGTCTTCTTTGTAATTTTGCCGCCGCGCCGGGGCACGCAATTGTTTTCAGTGCGATTAGAATGTAAATATTATGTAATGAATCTAAGCTTGTTTTGAAAAGAGTAATTGCTGAGTTTATTGCCGGCTCTTCTCAGCAAATGCAACCTTCCGAACCGGTATTAGAGTATTAGAGTCAGACTTTTCATAAGTGCCTGCGAAGGTCTATTTGAATAAATGATTTTTGAATTTTGAATTTTTCACAAAGTTTTTTTTTTAATTTACTTAGCACATGAGCCCATAGTATTTAGAAGCCAACAAGAATAAGCAGTTTTTATTTAATTTAGTTATTTATCCCTCATTGTGTCATTGGGAAAGTTGTTTGTTATCATGAGTACAAGTGTTTAAGTATCGTTTACTAATTATCAGTCATCCTATATATATATATGCTTTTTTTTGCATGACCATTTTGATTTTGGTTATGTGCTAAGGATAGTCATTGTTGTGGTTTTAGTTGTAGACTTGTTAATTAAAATTTAAAATAAAGGTGAATGTCGTACGTAAAGGAAATCACCGTGGAAAAGCCATAGCATGGTGATAGCGTAATTTGTAGTAGCTGCCTAGCTGGCTAAGGGTCACCGCTAACTATAACAGTACGGCTACGCCTCAGCAATTACCTTACCATGCAAGTGAGGCCTTTAAATCATATGCGTTAAAGTAAATTTAACAATGACTAGATGAAATAGTTGACGCCTCGCGGCGCTTGCCGCTACAAGCTAGTAGTCCTGCTGACCATACGCTTCCGGCGAGCGGTCCGCTCCCTTGCTGCGTGACGCCAGCAAGCGGTATCTTGTCAAAGCCGCGCTACTATTTTCACCGGCTAGTGGTTTGATTGAGTTGAGGTGGTGCCGGGCCGTTGCTGCGATGGAGCTGTGCTGACATAGTGAGCGATGACCCTAACTCCTCTGCCAGCTCTCGGTGCATTTGAGGTGTCTGAGTAGAATATTCACCAGTATTTTGCAAGATGCATGGAGGTGATATGGATGTACACGATTTTAGGATATTAATTTTACATTTAGGTATAAGCACGGCATTGGCTCCTACTATATGGTATTGCTGATATCTATAGGCAGCGGTTACTTACATACCATCAGATGGATCGTCTGTCTGCTTGTCAGCCTTGTGAACAATTAGAATTTAGTAATTGACTACAGAATACCAGCGTTGTACTGCTATTAGCAGTGCAGCTTTATGCTGAGGTAGGGACCTTTTGACCCCACGCAACAAATTAATGTAATCTTCATGTGTGTGTGTACGCAGATAATGTACATAGAATATGTTACTGTCACTATATAAATAATATGTGCACCTTATCATTGTGGGTCAATAAATATGTTTTCTTTCTTTCTTTCTTTACTGCTGATTCCGTGCTTCGGAAGGCACGTAAAGCCGTTGGTCCCGGTTATCACTTAATTGTGATAGTCGTTAAGCTAGTTGGATGCCTCCTAGGCGGCTTGAAAAATTCCAACAGTATGTTGACCACTAGCCTACCTCCACCCATCCGCAGTGGGCACGCGTGGTGGAGTATCTGCCCATTCCCTTTCACCCTCATTTGTGAAAGGAGGCCTGTGCTCAGCAGTGGGACATTATAGGCTGATGATGATGATAATGAATTGACTACTGTTTGATCAAACATATTTCTTTCAGCACAATTTTTTGGGAATACAAACCAACGTTCGTATAGACTTCATCCAATTACATCTAGTTATTAATAAAATAAAAAGTAGCTTTCTTTAAATGGAAGTCTGTCTGCGAAGGTTAGACGAACAGTAAGCTTTGATATCGAATTTACTCGATATCAAACCTTCTACTAATACGGATTTATAAAGATAATGGGCGGTTCCTATGTCAGTAGGTATTACGTAATATTAAATATTGAAAACCAGAGTAGTTATAAGGATTCCATATACAAAGAGTAACCTCTACTAAGCCTACGCTACTCTGTATGTATGTATATCCGTCTGTCTATTTATCTGTATGCCACAGCCCTGAACTTTTTTAATCATAATAGTTACTTGTTTTCTATTTTAACTAAATGCGTATTAATTATTATTACAATTACAACCACAGTCGTAATCCAAGGGGATAACCCATACAGGAAACCTCGAATTAATCTTATTTTTATCCAGTTCTATACAAAAAAAAAACATAACGTAAAAAGCTGTAATATGGACCTAACAATATTCATATCCTAAACTTAAACAAATGATTAAAAAAGTTTGCTCATTGTAAAATTGAGATGAGTTCTTATACCTTGATTGCGTACGTAGTTATTAAAAAACAACTGGGCAAGTGTAAGTCGGAGTCAAACACTCTAGATGACGCAGATTCCATAAAGAAGTTTCTTGGCCCCCTTTAATTTTATTTCATTTTTATTACTTGTCGTTATAGCAGCCATAGAAATAAGTGAAATAAAAATAAATATCTTGGGACATTCCTCACACACGGTCATCTGATCCCAACTAAGCAGAGCTTATACTATGGAAACCAGATAACTGATATAATACATTTTTTTTTTTTTTTTTTTTTTTTTTTTAAATTTATTATGGCACAAACAGTCATACAGAAAAGAAATTAACAATAATATCTTAAACACAAAAAAAGACAACGAGTGCCGAAATGTATCAAATAAAATGATAGGATGCCCGACAATATAGGGAAGCATCCCACCATTATTATTTTGAGCTTGTTAACAAATACCATATAGCAATACCATATAAGGGATTTGGAACATTAACAAAATTATTGCTTAATAACACTGTTATATACATATAATAATATAATAAAGTACCTACTATATTAGGCGTGGAGAATAGAATGCTAAAACACAAGAAATAAAATAAATAAATAATTGTATGATTATTATAGGTTTTCAAAGTCCTTTACAACATTTAAAAAAATAAAATAGTACCTATTAGTCATCAAACAACACAATCAACTATTATTGTTGACAAGTTTATTAAATAGTTGAGCCTTAAGCGAGTTCAAAGAGTTGTTAAAGATATCAAATTCAGGAAATTCTTTGTTATAAGTGTTATGACAGCGAGATAGAAAGCAATTGCAAGTGTATTTTTTTTTAAAACGAGGTTTTACAAATATGTTAATTGCTCGTGAGGAGCGCGCAGGAAGACGAGTTCTAGTAATAAACGGTATCTTAGAAAGAAGCGTCGATGAGTCAATCTTATTGCTGAGAATTTTGTGCAAAAAGATAATGTCAAATTGTTTTCGTCGGTTTTGCAAACTTAGTAATTTAAAGTAAGTGAGACACGTGTCATAAGATTGAGTTCTATTACAGCGGTAATTCAAGATTCTTATAAATTTCTTCTGCACACGTTCTATTCTGTTAATATGGCACTGATAGTATGGGCTCCAAACAACGCAACCAAAATCTAAAATAGACCTAACAAAGGAGTAATATAAAATTTTAAGTGTTAAATTTTCTTTAAAAGGTTTAGTAATCCTATTAATAAAGCCTAATGCTCTGAATGCTCTTTTTACTATATTATCTATGTGCAGGTTAAATGAGAGTTGATCATCCATTACAATACCCAGATCACGAGTATTATTTACTCGCTTTATAACTGTATTGTCAAGGCAATATTCATAATGTAAAGGCTCCTTTTTCCGATTATATGACAGTATATGACATTTGTCAGCGTTAAGAAAGAGCTGATTTTTTTAACAGTAATTGGTTAAAGAGTCTATATCAGACTGAAGTTTATGGCAATCATCGGTAGTTTTTACAATTCTGTAAATTTTTGTGTCATCAGCGTAAAGCAGATGATCGCTATGTGTGATAGCATCTCCAATGTCATTAATGTACAATGAGAAAAGCAATGGTCCGAGATGTGAACCTTGCGGTACGCCCGATGACACGTTTAACCTGTTGTGATGGTTTAGGCCCGACCGGGCCACGCGTCAAGCTATTCGGCCGTGTCGGTTTAGGCCCGATCGGGCCAGATCAAATTACAAAGCAACTACGGCTCGAATTTCATGGTTATGTTACACATTATCGTAATAAAGTACTCAACATTCGGTATGTGAATAGAGAGCATTAAATTCCACATCCGTTTATAATACGCATTATGTTACTACCAGTAAAAAAAAAATGAAATATGATCCATTGTTTGTGGTCAATGACCTGAATGAGTTTTCTTTCTCCAAGGCTCTCCGAAAATGAATGTATAATTGTAATTAACTAACGTATTTCCTGTAAAAGGTGAGTGATTTGTATATAATATTAGTTTATCTAACCGTTTTAGTAATAATATTTATAATTTTTGATGTATGTAATTAGAATTCCTTGAATCTAAACACATACTTGTGACTCAAAGTACTCCCGTGTTTATAATCAAGAAAATCTTATTTCACACATCAGGAATTATATAAATCATTATTAAAACGGTTAGATAAACTAATATTCAATACAAATCGCTTACCTTTTACAGGCAATCCATTAAATATCACTATTCACACTCCATTTTGTTTTAAGTCTCGGCACAAGAGTCAATTTCACGTAATGCAGCGCCTATTATTTACAAATAGTTTTTTCAAACATATGCGTTTAATATTATGAGATAAGAATTAGGGACTCTTATAACCTAATACAATCAATAATGGTTCGAAACTCATTTACGATGTGTGTGTAACATGACGAAAGTGGGAGGTCTATTTCTAGCCATCGCTACACGAATCTACCTATATTTCTTTATTTTACAATAGTGTAGTGCACAAAATTTGTATCATTCGCCGAGTTTAGACGATTATCGATCAAATAGTTGGTAACAGCAACCCTAAATCATAGAATAAGAGCATCTATGGACACACAAAAAAAAAAGTTTGTTTGTTTATTATTGTGTTCTCGATATTTATTATGAGCATCGAATTTCTCTTTTTGCTTACTTGAGACTAGTAAAACAAATGTATTTATTAGATTAAACGTTTATTCGTGTTGATATAAAGGTGTGTAATATGTGGACAGAGTTATTCGTCTTGAAGTGCAAACTCGAAATGTTTATGAAGTGTCGTTTTTGCATAGTTGGCATTTTTTCCAGGTTTCTTATTGGAATCTTGTAATACTTCATTCCAATTTCAATAAGATTCCAATAAGAAAATTTATTCAGGATGACGCTGTAAGTTACTGTTCCTTGATTAATACTGTAAATACCCAATGTTTATGTTTTATTGACCTTGGGTGCCGTCCGCCATTTTGCAAATTTGCAAATTCCGCGAAATCTCGCAGGTCAAGGGCAGCTGTCAAAAAGACAAATTCGCGAGTCTATAGGTTAAAAATGTAGAATGATAGCCCTTTATGCAAACTGCCTGACTTCTGTTTCGGATATATGATTCGACCCACCTGAGTAAACTGCCGTGGATACCGACTCTCCAAAGCTTCTCCAAAAGTAAATCACTTTTATACCACTAAGGTGGCAAACAAGCATACGGCCCGCCTGATGGTAAGCAGTTACCGTAGCCTATGGACGCTTGCAACACCAGGGGTATCACTCGCGCGCTGCCGACCCTGAAGAAATCTCTTCACGCCCTTTTTGAAGAACCCCATGCTGTACTCCATTGGGAAAACCACGGCGGGGAGCTCATTCCACAACCTGAGCGTCCGCGGAAGAAAGCTCCTTTGAGCCCGCACAGTTCGAAACAATTCTGGTTTCAATGTGTGAGGATGGATTCCCCGTCGATGGCGTGAGTTGCGATGGTGGAAGGTAGCCGTGGGCAACAAGTCGAACAATTCCTTAGAACACTCTCCGTTGTACAAGCGGTAGAACACACATAAGGAGGCAAAGTCTCTCCTCAGACTGAGGGGCTCTAAACCGCTTGTGAGCTCGGGATCGTCAACAATTCTGATGGCACGTCGCTGAACCGAGTCTAAAGGCCCAAGCTGGTATCCAGGTGCTCCCGCCCATAGATGACAACAGTACTCCATATGCGGCCGGACCTGCGACTTGTAAAGTTGCAGTCTTTGCCCTGATGTGAAGTACTGCCTCGCTCTGTTGAGCACTCCAAGCTTTTTGGATGCCAGCTTCACCTTGTCTTCCAAGTGACTTCGGAACAGCACGTCGCTGGAAATGTCGACGCCAAGGATCCCGATGCTTTGACTGAAGTTCAAGGAAGTGTTCTGGAATTGTGGAGCCACAGACCATGGGGTTTTCTTAGCGGTGAACGCGCAGGCTTGGGTCTTAGTGGGGTTAAAATGGACTAGGTTTAGTCGACCCCAATCGGAGACACTAGTCAGTGTACTCTCGATTTCAGACATGTCGCGTATAAAAAGAGGTGAGGTGTGATAAATGTGAATTTGACGCGACTAGATAATGTTAAAGGTATGTGCATCTAAAAAAAGGGTTGCCTAGACAGCTCGCGGAGGGCCTCGACCTTTGGAGTGCAAGGACCTCTTGTGCTGTGGAAGAATTGTGGGTTCCTTGATCAGCAAATAAAACAATTTATTTAAAGTTACTAACAAACACTCTATTAATAAATAAATTTGTTGCCGCGGTGTTACATGGCGGTTACGGCCGCAGTGGAACAAAAATTTACTTAGCTCTACAGCACTGACTCTAAATGGCCATCAAAAGAAAAAATGTTGAGTCATGACTCACGGTACTGCAAAGCGATCAATGTGCCCGAAGGGAATCCCCCCTGGGCAGCGGACGTCCAGACAGGAAGCGACGGCTTGCGCGTCAACGCTGTGGCGTGACAGCAACGCCGCCCTCCGGCACCGATGCGGCGAACATTGCGGCTGAATGCCCAGCCGGGTCCTACGGGGTATTCCTTGGCTTCACACCGCGGGCCAAAGCCCGGCGGTGCATCCGGCTGGAACCTCCGTCGTCGGCGATGATGGTGGCGCTGCTGGCCACGGTAGTGCTTGCCACGTTGGCAAAGAAGAAAAACAAAAGCGTCTTGTACGTCGACGGCACTTTACGACACCATCGCGTCACATCAATTGCCTACCGAGGCACTTACGATCAAAATAAGTATGAACAAAAAAACAAAGAAAATAGATTAACGCGTCGACCGCATGGTCGGCAGACTACATCCCCCTTTGGTAAAATGGCGGCGGATCGGAGAGTCGGAGTACGTGTACCTCACACTGTTACTTTTCCTCGACTGACTGAGGTAATGGCCGTGCAAGCCTCCTAGGGGTTGCGTTGCAGGACAAAATAATCGATTTTTGGTCGATAAATTAAATTATATTTTCAATATTAATTAATGGCTAATTATTTTCGAGGCGACTAACAAATTAAAGGGTGACTAACTATTGGTTACTAAAAAAATAACTTGGCAGCGATTAAATAATTTGGCAACTATTAAATTAGATGGGCTACAAATTGCAAGGTATCATAAAAACCAAATAGTGGCAGCTTCTTTAAGGTAGCAAATATATTAAACAGGCACATAGAAATAATAGGTGGGGTACTATAAATAATGACTTGGCGACTAATATTGACAGTGGGATAACAAACATTGTATTATTGGCAACTATAGGCTTCCATATAAAAATATACTTTCGGGCTGCGATTTGCAAGCAGCTGTAAAAATTTAAACGGGTACTATAATTAAGAATTAGGGTTTCAGTATTTTTGT
Organism: Achlya flavicornis; assembly: GCA_947623365.1. Lineage (NCBI taxonomy): Eukaryota > Metazoa > Arthropoda > Insecta > Lepidoptera > Drepanidae > Achlya > Achlya flavicornis. Next base: position 17,560,358 of record OX392471.1, on the reverse strand, counting down.
TTGTGGCATCATAATTAGTATCTGGATGACCGAGTTGAACCTGGTTTTTACTTTTTAGCTTATCGTGTTTTTTGGAAATTATATTTAGACTCGAACCGGGGTCTTCTGGTTTCGGGACCGAAAACAGTGACCTTTGATTTTGTATGGTTTTCAGGGTCTGATGATGGAGTAGGAGGGGTGGCACTGGAACTCCATAGTGGATCATCGTATCCTGGCCGTGTTTGGGTTAGTTAGAATTGTCGTGACATGAACTTTGACCATGTATGATTTTCAGGGTCTGATGATGGAGTAGGAGGGTAGGCACTGGAACTCCATAGTGGAGCAACGTATCCTACCCGTGTTCGAGAAATTGTCATGAGATGAACTTTGACTGTATATAGAATTCAGGGTCTGATGATGGAGTAGGAGGGTAAGCACTCGAACTCCATAGTGGATCATCGTATCCTGGCCGTGTTTGGGTTTGTTGGAATTGTCGTGAGATGAACTTTAACCATGTAAGGTTTTCAGGGTCTGATGATGGAGTAGGAGGGTAAGCACTGGAACTAAAAAACTAAAACTAAAACTAACACTAACACTAACACAAAAACTAAAATGCATCATCATAAAATGTTTCCAGGTGAAGCTAATAAAAGCATGCCACTATTTGCTTTAATTAGAGCTCTTAAAATGTCGCACAAAGTATGTTTTATATGACCATGTTCATATTTTCTTCTCATCTTAGTTTACTTTATATACAACCTCATTATATAATTTAAGAAAGCCTATTTTCTACTTTTTATCCGCCATCAAGTCTTCGCCTAACAATAAATTCAGTTACCATAGCAAAAATATCGATGCCAGTTTAAATTAAAACAAAGCTTATTTAGCTGCTGCTTTCTACTTAAAATGATCCTTCACTTTAGCTGCCAACCTATTATTTTTAGTACCTCCTTTCATTTTTTATAAATACCAAATTCAGATTAATTTGTCGCCGCGTTAAATACATGCCTTAATTAATTCTGTATAGCTTGTAAAATGCTTTGATGAATTCTATAAATGTGAGTATAATTGAAATATTTTTACATGTATTAATTGCCGAGCTAATAATGATTTTCGAATACGATCGATAAAGACGCACTGAAGGTACGACCCTAAAAACATGTAGGTAGATGTAAAATAAAGTGACATCGCAAAATGAAAAATAAGATTTCAGCTTTCAGCTGTAAAACTAGGATCAATCGAAAGAACTTATTTTTGCGATTCCAAATGTACCCTTAGTACGAATTTTGGTTCAGTACAAAGCCTGTTAGGACGTGAAACAGTTTTGATAGTTCACCGGTAATTCAGATGGAAATTCTATATTAATTACTTGTATTTGTCTTATTAAGTATTTGAATCTAAGTTAATGATGTACGTAGTAAAGATTTTAAATGTTAGTTTCCTTGTGCCATTGCTATTTCGTTAGGCTTGTGACCCCTGTGACGTCATGGCCTACCTACCTAATAATTTCTATGTGTTATGTAGTAATCACTACTACAGACACCAGCCGTTCGCGGCTTTCCTCAACCTCGGAACGAGGGATATTTGCACGGCCCGTGTAATGGGTGTCCCCTGTACTGTCGTCTGCATAGCAATGAATGCCGTCAATAGACAGCATATCATTGATATGCAGTAGGAACAGTGTTGGGGACAGCACAGAGCCTTGCGGAACGCCAGCATTTATGTCCATGCTATCGGAGCAGCTACCGTCGACGACGGCTCTTATGCATCTGCTGGACAGAAAGCTGGCAATCCATTTGCATAATCCCTCGGGAAGCCCGTAGAAGAAAGAAAGATCAGCTTTCTCCTTTGCACTATGGGCCAAGTTTCCGTCCGGCTTACGGAGGGGTGGCAAGGACGACTGGCAAAAGTTTCCTTCGGCAGCTTTGGCAAGAGACCAGAAAGCGCGACTTCCAGAGGGAAGGCTAGTCAGCCTCTCACCAAACCTGCCGACGAAATCAAACTTCGCCTTGGCGATCATTCGCTTACTGAACCTCGAGGCAGCGTTAAATTTGCGTTTCGCATCAGAGATGTTAGGGTCCTGATCAGTTCGGCCCGTGGTCCAAGCCTCATACAAAGTTTGATTATTATGTCTAGCATCTTTGCAGGGCCGATTAAACCACGGTCTCTTCTTCACCCCTGCAGCCACTAGCGGGTTTGGGATATAACATTCCATTCCCGCCAGTATCGCCTCAGCGACGGCAGCTGCACAGGTGTCAGGATCATCTGATGCGAAGCAAAGCTGTCTCCACGGGTACGATGCGTACAAATCTCGCAATCCATCCCAATCTGCTGACTTGTAGTGCCATACACGTCGCCTTCCGGGAGGCCGGGGCGGATCATGTCGGACGCATGGCACTTGCGTCCGGACGAGACAGTGGTACATATACTACTTTTGTAAATATACATACTTAACATACATAATTACACCCAGACTCAGGACATACAGACATGTTCATGCACACAAATGCATGTCCTATGTGGGAATCGAACCCACGACCTGCGGCGCGATAGGTGGAATCTTAAATAGTTTTAAGATTCCACCTATTGTACCTGTGTACTTAAAAATATACCTTTTGTGATTATATCAACTGTCGAAATATTGCGTTTCATGAGATACAGCACACTGACAGACAAATGGACGAACAGACAGCTGAGGCTTAGTAATTGAGTCGCGTTGGCACCCTATGGGTACGGAACCAAAAAAAAGAACCTCATTTTGAGTTAGTAACAATACTTATAAAATGAAAATGTATTACTTTCAGAATTAGATCGACAACTTTCACACTACATCAAAGTTTTATATCATGTAACTATATGTGTACCTATGTACGTTTATTCATAAATATAGTTTTGCTAAAACTAATTACATCTCCCAAAGTGCAAAACTTGGCGCCTCTACCTACGGTAACTAACCACCAAACTAAAACTTGTTTAGTAATTAATATACCTTTGCTCATGGGAGCATCATCACTCACTTTGGGAAACGCTGGAAGTTGTATTATGTTGCCTATTCAGTATCGTTAGCTCATAATGCTAGGTGGTTTACTCTTGATGGCCAACAGATGTCATATACTGTTTGACGATAACTTATACTAAGAAAATATTTTGAATCTATAGTCTTCAATGAAATTATAAAAGACATAATTACGTATAGTAAGGGGCACGAGTCGTAAGCACATATTGACACCTGCGCAGTAGTCAATTTTTCTGTTTGGCGGAATGCAGAAGGGGAACGCCGAGCTGCACACGATTGGTTCGTCAGTCGATGCTCGCCGTCAATTGGATTTTCGCGTGTCAATTGGCTACTGTGATTTGGCCAAAAGTGCACATGCGCGAGCTTGCCCCCACGACTGCCTATCTGTGCTCACCAATCGTGCCTCATACTGTACAAGTTTGATCGCTTACTTGAAATAAATAATGGCATGTATTTAACGCGGCGACAAATTAATCTGAATTTGGGATTTATAAAAAATTAAAGGAGGTACTAAAAATAATAGGTTGGCAGCTAAAGTAAAGGATCATTTTAAGTAGAAAGTAGCAGTTGTTTTAATTTAAACTGGCATTGATTTTTTTGTTTTGGTAACTGAATTTATTGTTAGGCGAAGTCTTCACGGCGGATTAAAAGTAGAAAATAGGCTTTCTTAAATTATACAATGAGGTTGTATATAAAGTAAACTGAGATGAGAAGAAAATATGAATATGGTCATATAAAACATACTTTGTGCAACATTTTAAGAGCTCTAATTAAAGCAAATAGTGACATGCAAAAAAAATATTGTGGGGCTATAGTTTTATTTCTTGACTTTTATTTTCAACACGCTTTTATTAGCTTCACCTGTATGTATATATGGAATCACATATATGTAAGCCGTGTTTGGACTTTTTGGAATCGTCTTGAGATGCATTTTGAACATCTATGGTTTTCATGGTCTGATGATGGAGTAGGAGGGTGAGCACTGGAACTCCATAGTGGAGCATCGTATCCTAGCCGTGTTTTGGGTTGTTGGATTTGTCGTGAGATGAACTTTGATCATGTATGGCTTTCAGGGTCTGATGATGGAGTAGGAGGGTCTGGCACTGGAACTCCATAGCGATGCAATGTATCCCACCCGTGTTTGAGGTTGTTGGAATTGTCATGAAATGAACTTTGACCATATATAGTTTTCAGGGTCTGATGATGGAGTAGGAGAGTAGGCACTGGAACTCCATTTTTTTTTTTTTTTTTTATCTCATCTCATCATCATCATATCATATAGTTCATCTCATGACAATTCCAACAACCTCAAACACGGCTAGGATACGTTGCACCGCTATGGAGTTCCAGTGCTTACTCTCCTATTCCATCATCAGACCCTGAAAACTTTACATGGTTAAAGTTCATCTCACGACAATTCCAACAACCCCAAACACGGCCAGGATACGATGATCCACTATGGAATTCCAGTGCTTACCCTCCTACTCCATCATCAGACCCTGAAGTCTATGTACAGTCAAAGTTCATCTCATGACAATTCCAACAACCTCGAACACGGGTAGGATACGTTGTTACACTATGGAGTTCCAGTGCCTACCTTCCTACTCCATCATCAGACCCTGAAAATCATACATGGTCAAAGTTCATTTCACGACAATTCTAACAAACCCCGAACACGGCCAGGATATGATGATCCACCATGGAGTTCCAGTGCTTACCATCCTACTCCATCATCACACCCTGAAAACTACATATGGTCAAAGTTCATCTCATGACAATTTCAACAACCTCAAACACGGGTAGGATACATTGCGCCGCTATGGAGTTCCAGTGCCAACCCTCCTACTCCATCATCAGACCCTGAAACCCATGCAAGATCAAAGTTCACTGTTTTCGGTCCTGAAAACAGAAGACCCCGGTTCGAGTCCAGCTGTTTTTTTTTAAAAAAACACGATTTACCAAAAAAGTTAAAACCAGGTTCAACTCGTTCAGTCAGATACTAATTATGATTCCACAAACAAAAATACTGAAACCCTAATTCTTAATTATAGTACCCGTTTAAATTTTTACAGCTGCTTGCAAATCGCAGCCCGAAAGTGTATTTTTATATGGAAGCTAATAATACAATGTTTGTTATCCCACTGTCAATATTAGTCGCCAAGTCATTATTTATAGTACCCCACCTATTATTTCTATGTGCCTGTTTAATATATTTGCTACCTTAAAGAAGCCGCCACTATTTAGTTTTTATGATACCTTGCAATTTGTAGCCCATCTAATTTAATAGTTGCCAAAATATTTAATCGCTGCCAAGTTATTTTTTTTGTAACCAGTAGTTAGTCGCCCTTTAATTTGTTAGTCGCCTCGAAAATAATTAGCCATAAATAATTGGCTGACGGGAGGCACTTGTTCAAAGTAAAGCTATCCTTGTTCCACTTCATCATCATCATCATCATCATCAGCACATAATGTTCCCACTGCTGAGCTCAGGCCTCCTTTTACAAATTAGGGTGAAAGGGAATGGACAGATATTCCACCACACATGCCTACTGCGGATCGGTGGAGGTAGGCTAGTGGTCAACCTACTGTTGGAGTTTTCAAGCCGCCTAATAGGCCTCCAACTAGCTTAACGACAACAATTAAGTGATAACGGGGACCAACGGCTTCACGGAAACGCTCGATTTGAAATACCACTAGGCGGTCACCCATCCATCTAAACCGCTTGTGAGCTCGGGATCGTCGATAATTCTCCAAACCGTTGAACCGATTCTAAAGGCACAAGCAGGTATCCAGATGTCCCAACCTATACATGACAGCGGTACTCCCATCGAAAAATAGTTTAGAGGAGTAATATCGAGCAATCCAATTCCTCAATTAGTCAGTGATTTTGCACTGATTTTAAACAGTAAGGACCAATCATTGTTTAGTTGTCCTTGACATAGTCAATTAGTACTTAATGCCGGTGGTGGGAAATTGGTGGAATAGATTTCACACAAAATGAACGATTAGACTAAAAACCTTATACCTACTTGGTATAAAAAGTTTTTCAGAATTTCCAGCGATGTTATACAGCGTGTGTCAATAAAACACTCGAATCCGCCACTCACACTAAGAAGTTGACGTATCGCGCTACTAGCCCCTGTACCCCCTCCTCCTCGGGCACCTGTTGGTGGTAAAATATTGCGAGGAAGCGGCGGTGGCGCTAAGCGATTGACGGGAGCCATCGATCCCACCAACATATATAAATTATGAGGTTTGAAGCTAAATATACAGGATGATGACTAAGTGGCAGATCCGGATCCGGATCTGAATCGACAATAATGCGTTGCAGCTTAATAATAAAATAGGATCTGGTCCTCCACTTTTTGTATCGGCTGAAGATAACGTTACCGCGTTACATCTAGGAAATATCCCTTTAGAGTAGTAATACCGATCTATTTAATTCCGCAACTAGTCAGTGCTTTTACACTGATTTTGAACAGTAAGGACCAACCACTGCGTTGTGTGTTTTTGACTTGGCCAATGAGAGTGCATGTGTCCTTGAATTAGCCACTCAGAGCGCATTGTCGATGGTGGGAAATAGATTTCAAGCAAAATCAACGTCATTACGGTTCTTTGAGTTAATTGTTCGATGCCGCATTCGAAGGAAATGGGCTACTTTTTACCACGGAAACGCGGGTGAAACCGCGCGAGACAGCTAGTAATATTATAAATGCAAAAGTGAGTTTATTTGTATGTTACGCCTCAACTACTCAACGGATCATCATGAAATTTGGCATGCGGATAGCCTATGGTATGGAGAAGGACAAAGCTACTTTTTATACCGGAATTTCGGGTGAAACCGCGGGGGACAGCTAGTCATAATATCATCGTTAATTATGAATTAATCGAAAGCCATATGTAACGAACATGAGGAAACCACATCACGGCGTTACTTTTAAAATCACAACGTTAGATAAAAGAAAGAGTAAAAGATATTTTCATACATATAATTACGACATAATATCAACTAGTGAAGTGTTAAGCCAATAAGAGTAAGTCCGGTTAGCTACACATGCCCCCTAAGATTTCTAACACTCTGTATACTCCAATTTAAGTCGACGCGTCGCAAGATTATAGTTAACTGTTGTTTATAAAATGTAGTTGTGTTAGTTCCTAAGCTGCAGGCTTAAACTAGATCTAACTTAGCACCACGTCGTTATATAGTTCCATCCAAGTTCATATTACGTGTTGGTAACATTAGAGACTTTGTGATTAGTCTTTCGAAACTCTGTTCTATATTCTTATTAAATCTATCATAATATAAACTATCTGTATCCCGAGTGTAGAGTGCAAAGAATTAACGTAACTAATGCGTTTGCGTTTTTTAGTCATCATCATCAGCCTATAATGTCCCACTGCAGAGCATAGGCCTCCTTTCAAAAATCAGGGTGAAAGGGAGTGGGCAGATACTCCACCACGCGTGCCCACTGCGGATCGGTGGAGGTAGGCTAGTGGTCAACCTACTGTTGGACTTGTCAAGCCGCCTAGAAGGCCTCCAACTAGCTTAACGACTATCACAATTAAGTGATAACCGCGACCAACGGCTTTACGTGCCTTCCGAAGCTCGGAAACGCTCGATTTGAAATACCACTAGGCGGTCAACCATCCATTTACCGACCACGACGGTGGTAGCTTAACTTGCCGATCGATTAAGAACGGCTTATCATGCTGCACCATGAGCGCTTCACACCACGAGCGCTTCGTTTTTTAGTACTAGTTCTTAAATACAAAACGCATGGGATTGATTTTTAAAAACTTACTGATATAAGATACTGATTGAGATACTACATGATTACTACACGCCACAAGAGGACTTTGTTAGTTTTATCAAAGAGATGCTAAATATGACTTTCTGTGATCTCCAGAAGGTATCCTTTCCATCAAAAAGCGTAATAACGTACCTACTTCACTCAAGGTGTATACCGTTGGTTGACTAATAATAATTATTAAAGCATGTCTCATAATTAGCTCAACTTAATTATGAATAAAAATATTTGTGTGTTGGGAATACTGGGATCTCGCTACAGCGTGATGAATGAAGGTTGGTACAGTCAACGTCATAATAATGTACTACTTATGAACATTATATTATAAAACTAGTTTGCTGAATTCAAAATGCTTAAACAGTACTGTGAAACTGTCAGACAACGCACAGTTATCGAGATTTGAAATTGTGTGGGAATATTATATTAATGGTTTTTCAAAAGTCCACCTCTTAGGTAAGCGAGTCTATTATAAATGGGTAAATAGATTTCAATCGGAAGGTAATTAAAAAAACAAATAGAGGATGTTAATTTAATATTGCCACATTTTTCACCTGTCCAATGTTTTTGTATCAAGTTAAGTTGCCCTTTAAAATATTTAACATCCCTTAGTTAACTCATTAATTGTATGACATTAATTTGACAAAAGCGGACATTATTATTTTGACGCTGATTAAAATTAATTCTGACGTTGGCTGTACGTTATATGAAAACTGCTTATTATCAGGTTGAAGGTTCCCTAGCGACTGTACCGCTAAATCTATGTAAATAATTGCCTTTAATAAAATTGGACTTTACCTTAGTTGTAATAAGCTATTTATTTGTGAAAGCATATAACACGGGTACAATATAGTACCTTCTACGCTGGCAACCACGCCCAAGTTGAAAATTTGTTCCTGATGCATCTATCAGTGTCATATCATAACTGCATTTGCGAGACAGTTCCGTTTTAATTTGTGTACTTACTGCAGTAACATTATCTAAACTCGAGACGTTACATTTAAGTTTTTTTTGTATAATTAGTATTTTAAATAATATATAAATAATACATACATTTACACCCTTTTTTTTTGTATATTTAGATTTGTATTGTTGTATATGTGTATAGTTGATACTTTACACATATACAACAATACAAATCTAAAACTACATCTAAGGCACATATAAAACTATAGATATCCCATATAGTACAAAATTACATGACTACTCTAATTGTTACTACACAGGTTTTAAGAATATGATAAAATGATGATACTTTACATTCACATATAATAATGTTATAATACTTCCGCTTATTAGCCACTGGCGGATGATTCCGCGAAAGCGAAGAAATAATTTCAAAGCGACAGCGCGGAATGCGGCCCGCACGTGCCTCAACGACGGAAAGAAAGCTGCTTATGTTACAAAAGCGAATAAATGTGAAATGTTATGAAATGGAACCAAATAAATTGGATATGCGAGTGCAACACCAACTAATGGTGTTGCATTTTAGAAGCTAATATGGTACGTCATAAAAATAGTTGTCTCTGGCTATTTGAGATTTTGTTTGTTTTAGGTAATCTCTAAAACTACCAGTCTTTTAACTCGCGTATACTCGCGCTTTGCCGACCCTGTAGAAATCTCTTCACACCCTTTTTGAAGAACCCCATGCTCCCTTGGGAGAACCAAAGCGGGGAGCTCATTGCAGCCTGAGCGCGCCCGATAGGAAGCACCTTTGAAACCGTACATTATTCCCAAGTGACAAAATCATATGCCACGTGGGTGAAACTGAGGCACAGATTACTATATCTAACTATAGGGAAAGAGCTTGTTTTGTATCATCATCATCATCATCAGCCTATAATGTCACAGGCCTCCTTTCACAAATGAGGGTGAAAGGGACTGGGCGATACTCCACGCGTGCCCACTGTGGATTGGTGGAGGCAGGCTAGTGGTCAACCAACTGTTGGAATTTTCAATTTTCAAAATTTTCTAGCCGCCTAGGAGGCATCCAACTAGCTTAACGAATATAACAATTAAGTGATAACCGGGACTTTACGGGCCTTTCGAAGCACGGAAACGCTCGATTTGAAATACCACTAGGCGGTCACCCATCCAGGTATCGACCACGACAGACGTAGCTTAACTTTGCCGATCGATTAAGAACGGCTAATCATGCTACACCACGAGCGCTTCATTTGTTTAGTATACTCTCCTTGAATCTAAGGACCACTACTAAGGATCTACCCTTGTCTGTTTCTATAATCGAAGCCAGCATTCGTCAATATTGATTACTGACAAAGTTCAACAACAACCTTCGAACAAACAACAATTCAACAACACAATCATAATTTAATAGATTTATTCTGAGTCTAAGTCCAAAGTTTGATTACAAATATAAGCTTACAAGTATTATAATTTATAATTACATATTAAATGACAGATAACAAGGTATGTTTGTATTGGAATCAGAAGGCCTTGTGCGAAGAATTTCCCAGGATTTTACCAATTTAGTATAATGACTTGTATTAGTTTCTCTGCTTGCTCGTCCACCACCGAAAATATCGTCCTAGTACCGCATCTCATTTAAATAATTCTCCAAACGACAAATGTAAATATAATTGCTGGATTAACATATTTATTTAGTAATATCGGCTTTCAGTGGTGTCCATGACGACGGATTATGGCTAATACCTCATTGTGAGGGGATCAACCTCGTGGCCCGGTGAGGATCAGCATCACCTTCATGGTAATTGACACGGCTTTTGTAATAAATACTTATTTTTGTATTCATTAATTCAATTTTTTGTATTCAAATAGACCTTCACTGGTAAGGTAACAAATGGGTTAATAAACAGTTATACTTAACAAGAAAATTAGTTATTATTATTTATTTCTATTAAAATGTTTTATTATCAATTTCAGCTAAAAGGAAACAAATCGAACATTCTTTTCGCCAAATTGTTTTCGGTCTTAGAGAGCCCTAAAAGCATGTATGTGATAAGTTCCGGTATGCCCTTTAACCCGTCGAAGGCTGTGAGGGTGAAATATTGGGGCCAATAATTCTCCCGCCCGTTCCAAAATTATTTATCGGCGATATAAATTCAAATTAACCCTAACACGCCTTTGGGGTACAAAATACCGGGAGGGCTTTTTTTCTCATTTTACCTATTGGGTCAGGAGTGTAAATACATTCAATAATACAAATGTATGATGACAGTTGATACCTACAATGTTGCCGGGAATGAATTTTTAAAATGGTAACTTTATGTATAGCTTTTTTTTTTTTTTATACAACTATGTCGGGAAACTAGCATATGGCGCGCCTGATGGTAAGCAGTTACCGTAGCCATATGGACGCTTGCAACACAAGAAGCATCATTCACGCGTTACCGAGCTTTCCCCCCTCCACTATGAGTTCTGGCAACCATACTCACGCGCAGGCACACAACTTCACACAACATAAAGTTATTTGGCTGCGGTATTCTGTAAGGTGGAGGTATTTCCCCAGCCGAGCTGCTCTTTGAGTGAATAAACGCTATGCTCTACCTCTCAACTATGCCACACCGAGGGAAAGTACCTACTTATATTGATTTAATTGAAAGAAGACTTCACTTATTTTTAAATAGTAGATAACTGCATTTGGAAGCTACAAGGAAAACGTTATGTAAAATGTCACTACTTCTGTACAATATTGACAAAAAACAATAAATACAACAGCATTCAAAAAAAGAAATTCTTAACTCTTTGATTAAGGATACATCCAGATTGAGTGTCGAAGCTGTGCACGCGTCGAAAAAACTAGCCCCTAACTGTTAGGGGCTTTTTTTTTACTGTGTTTAGGCCTGTGTTTGACCACAATCTCACTATGGCAAGTGATGATGTGGCCGAAGGTGGTGCACACACATAGCTTAGAAGGAACTGGCTCTCAAGTGCAGCTGTCGGATACACTCGGCTTGGCGACAGATTTTCAACTTGAGGGTGGTAGCCAGCCAGACGGGTACTACAAAGTACCCTACCACCGTGCTATGGTTTCCTCACGATGTTTTCCGTCACCGAAAGCTCAAGCTCATTATAGGATTCGAACCTGGGACCTTCGTCTCGGTATCCGACGTCACCACCAATGAGCAAATCACCTTAAAAAAAAAAACAAAATAATGTTTAATATTTAAATTACTCCCGATTTTTATTGGAATATTTCAACAACTGCTATCATTATGAACGTCACTATGACAAGCAGAATGACGAAGAGGGAGCGTAAAACGTAGCTATTACGCGCAGCAGCCTATAAAAGTTGGCCTGTTTTATATATTCGTGTAGTATGGCGACGTTCTTTCTAGGTATATTAATTTCTATGTCGTAACAAGCAGTTTCACTCCGTGTAGCATACTTAGCCGTCGGATGAACGTCTGAATCAATGTCATAGAGTGATTAATTAATTATGTTCAAGTTTACATTATTTTTCCGCTCAATATACGGACACCATAATTATAATATAACCAAAGTTTTACTTCAAGATTTGAATGCGAAAAGCATAAGAGTGGTACTCACATCCATCCATCCTGGCACAAATTGCCTGGTCAAGCGTGCACATGACGTATTTGCTCGTAATACATACAGTAAATACTTTCCCCTTTTGCTTAGCAATCAAGGTGTTCCAAACGGTTTTCTTGTTCATCATTGGGGCGTTTTTATTGCAGGTTTGGGGTTATAAATAAGGATATTATGACATAAAACGCCGGGAGCAACGTTTTTATGAAACAAAAGCCGACCGTACGTACTGTGTTTACGTATGAAGAGTAATATATAGAAAAGGATGGTCTGCTATGTATTTTGTAGCATTTTTTAGAAGGATTAATTTATGCTTATTTCGTGAATAAGCAACGGGCTAAGCTCAGATTATAGAACAAGGCAGATGGAGCGCGCGGAACACGGGAGTGAGGCCAAAAAAGCAAACACAAATTGAAAAACACATACCTGGTATTCGCTTTGGAATTTGTATTTGCTTTGTTTAACAAACTTTATTTAACGAAAAACACTTTCTTTTTAATAAACTTTGTTTAAACAAAGCAACTACAAGTTCAAAAGCGAATACCAGCCATGTGTTTTTCTATTTGTATTTTCTTTTTTGGCCTCAATCCCGTGTTCCGCGCGCTCTATCTTCCTTTTGATCTGTAATCTATGGGGCTAAGTATCAAATCCATCCTGGATTACGTCTGCTTATTAATGAATCTGTAACTGTTGTCTCAATGATTATACAGTCCGATTTTTCAAACGCTTGATAAACTTTAACTAATCCTCTAATGCGCTCGTGGTGTAGCATGATTAGCCGTTCTTAATCGATAGGCAAAGTTAAGCTACGTCTGTCTTGGTCGGTACCTGGATGGGTGACCGCCTAGTGGTATTTCAAATCGAGCGTTTCCGTGCTTCGGAAGGCACGTAAAGCCGTTGGTCCCGGTTATCACTTAATTGTGATAGTCGTTAAGCTGGTTGGATGCCTCCTAGGTGGCTTGAAAAACTCCAACAGTAGGTTGGCCACTAGCCTACCTCCACCGATCCGCAGTGGGCACGCGTGGTGGAGTATCTGCCCATTCCCTTTCACCCTGATTTGTGAAAGGAGGCCTGTGCTCAGCAGTGGGACATTATAGGCTGATGATGATGATGATGAATCCTCTAATAAGTTTTACAAAAACTGTTCTAATTCCATATTGACAGTCAGCATCTGGCTTTAGAAAAATCACATCTTATATAATTAAATTTTGACTAACCTGAGCTCCAACCATTCCCTGCCTCAAGCGCGGTAGGTCGGTGTGGGAGTACTTGGAGATAGACCATGGCTCCACCATCGTCAGGTCCGTATCTAGCTCGAATTCATTGATCTGGTTGCGGAGGAACTTCCTGATGTTCCACGGAAGGTCATTGTGCCTGAAAGAATATCATTATTTAATTTGATAGCTCGGCCACTGAGTATTCGAATCTTGACGAAACAATAACACGAAGGTGGGGTACTTTGTCTTTGTACTACCCGCCGCCTGGCTACCACTTCAAGATGGTACTATTTTGGCAAGTACTTCCCTGTTACAATTCCTTTCTAAGCTTTGTAATTTTCAGCCATTGTCCATAGGTGTAAAACCAAAGTAAACGACATAGCTCAACGAATCAGCAAGCTGAAGTGGCAATGGGCCGGTCACATCTGTCGCAGAACTGACAGTCGATGGAGCAGACGAGTCTTACAGTGGAGACCGCGTCTTGGCAAACGTAGTGTGGGGCGCCCGCCAGCCCGATGGACTGACGACCTCAAAAGAGTGGCCGGACTGGGCTGGATGCGGGTGGCAAGAAACCGGATGGAGTGGCGCGCTCTGGGAGATCCTACGTCCAGCGGACGGCAGTGGACTTAAAATAGGCTGATGATGATGATGATGTCCATAGGTGTCGTTGACCACATACCATCATTTGAACGGTCTGCATGCTGGTCAGCTGTTTGTCTTAAAATGATAGTTGACCGTTACTACTTTCGTATGAACATGACTATTACAAATCTATCTCTCACTCTCTCGCTTTAAACAACAGTAGGCATAAAAGACAATACACACACACGCCATTAGCATTACAGTCTTCTAGCCTAAAAGATGGTAGTTGGCCACCAGGAGTTATGACGATTACAGATCGAGCAATGTGAGCGGATGAAGGCTTAAGGAACGAAAGAGAGAAAGATCGATAAAACCCATAGCAAGCTAAATGTATCATTATGAACATGAAATTAATATTTATTCACATACCCATCAGTGAGTGGCACTTCCTCTAGAATCTGCTTGGCTATGTCAAGCCTCTCGCGGTCATAGGAGGCGGCCGCCACGACCGCCGTTACAGCCAGCAGGACGCACGCCACCGCGCGTCTTTGACTCGGATTCGTCATTCTCACTGGTGACAAGGAAAGCCTTCGTCAGTATGTATGTGTACTGTCACGGTATTTTTTTGAAAACCGTTAGTTTAAAATCTACCTAGTGGGGTTATAAACTCCCCGATATATTGTGAACTGTGCCATACTGCTTACAATATAACGTATTCATTTTCGATAGTTTATAATTCAACGTTGACAAAACGTCATATTGTGAACCGTTCCTGATTGGTCTGTCTTGGCGGTAGTTCGTTCTGTATTCATAGTGTTAGAAAACAAACATAGGAGTTAAATCAAATAAATGCACATTTAATTTTTGAGATCAAAATGAAATATGTCAATCATTTTTTTTTTAAGAAACAATAGTAGCAGTCAACTACGTTACGTATCGCCAAGCGTATCGCCAAAGATGGTGGCGCGGGACACATGACGTTTAACCAATCAGCGCGCAAGGTGCGTTCCGACGCATTCAAGTATGATGCCAGTTTACAATATGACGGTTTGTCATGGATAGATTATAAACTATCGGAAATTAATATGTTATATTGTAAGCAGTATGATGCAGTTCACAATTTATCGGGTAGCTTATAATCTCGCTAGGTAGATTATAAACTAATGGTTTTCATAAAAATACGGTGAAATATATATACCTTTCACACATATGGACAAAATGGATCTATTTGTGAAGCGATGATAACTTGGTAGTACTGAAAACAGGTTGGTTCTCATAAAAACAGGTTGATGTAGACCATTGCAGTTATAGCAGTTGCGACTGTTGTGTACTGAGGTATACCGAGAATTCGAAGTGCGTAGATATGACGCGTTTTTCGGCCGTTTGTATGATGAGAACGTCATGTTTCTCTTACTGATTTAAAAAGCTGTGATGAAGGTCATGTCAACGTATTAGCATGTAAAGAAAAATATCGTATTACTCGACTCTAGCTGGCTCACACCCTCAAGGTGAGAAACTGTTGCCAGAACACATAACGGTTTCATTGCTCGAATTTTAAGAAACCCTTACTTAGTGAATTGATTCTATTTTTTCACATACTCCATCGAATATATGTATTATGTTCTCCTTACATAAGAAATTGGCGATTTGTCGTACCGGCCACTTTGATATTAAATATCTGGTGTTTGGTTAGGAATTCCAAATTCAAAATTTCAAAGGGCTTGTGTATTCGTGTTTCGAATTTAGTGATTCTTTTGTTTTTTGCATTTGACACATTTTTCTTTTAAATCGCATTGGAATATGGAAGTATCGCGTTATTTAGTGGTTATTTACAAAAACGAGCTCCACCGTGGCACCAGTGCTGCATAAACAGCTCCAAGGATTAGTATTTGGGGAAGCTACTGTAAAAGAAAACAAGGTAAGTTTCCGGTTCCAACGTTTACGTTCTGTCAATTTTTACCTAATAACTAATAAGTAGATATAGCTATTTTCCTGCAGGTAACTGAACCATGCACATTTTGTTTTGGCTTATAAAAATATCGGTTATTGATTCCCCTGCCGCTTTATCGTCGGTTTTATGAAACGGATTGTTGTGAAATGTTCAGACACTGATATTTTGTGTACATTTTGTGTCGACAACGACTGGGCGCGGCATTAAGCTGAAGGTAAGCAAACTATGGAGAGGTATTCGTGTGATTATGTAGGCTTATTTTAACTCAAAGTGTTTTATCTTTAATTTTATTGTTTACTCTGTTTAAACTTTTTTTTTTTTTTTTACTACTTTGGTAGCAAACAAGCATACGGCCCGCCTGATGGTAAGCGGTTACCGTAGCCTATGGACGCTTGCAACACCAGGGGCGGCACTCGCGCGTTGCCGACCCTGCAGAAATCTCTTCACACCCTTTTTGAAGAACCCCATGCTGTACTCCATTGGGAAAACCACGGCAAACCACGGGAGCTCATTCCACAATCTGAGCGTACGCGGAAGGAAGCTCCTTTGAGACCGCACAGTTCGAAACAACTCTGGTTTCAATGTGTGAGGATGGACTCCCTGTCAATGGCGAGAGTTGCGATGGTAGAAGGTAGCCGTGGGCATCATCTTAAACAATTCTTCAGAATACTGTCCGTTGTACAAGCGGTAGAGCACACATAAGGAGGCAAAGTCTCTCCTCAGACTGAGGGGCTCTAAACCGCTTGTGAGCTCGAGATCGTCGACAATTCTAGCGGCACGTCGCTGAACCGAGTCTAGAGGCCCAAGCTGGTATCCAGGTGCCCCCGCCCACAGATGACAACAGTACTCCATATGAGGCCGGACTTGTGACTTATAAAGTTGCAGCCTTTGCCCCGATGTGAAGTACTGCTTCGCTTTGTTTAGCACTCCGAGCTTTTTGGATGCCAGCTTAACCTTGTCTTCTAAGTGACTACGGAACAAAACGTCACTAGAAATGTCGACTCCAAGGATCCCGATGCTTTGACTGATGTTCAAGGACGTGTTCTGGAATTGTGGAGCCACAGCAAATGGGGTTTTCTTAGCGGTGAACGCGCAGGCTTGAGTCTTGGTGGGGTTGAAATGGACTAGAGTTAGTCGACCCCAATCGGAGACACTAGTTAGTGTACTCTCGATTTCAGACAACAGCCGTTCGCTTTACACAGCGTGTGTCCTATTCACAAAGGAAAAGAAAATTGGCATACAAGTCTGTTAGAATATGATTCAAAAAGGACAAGCCGGTTAGGGTGGAGGCTAGGTACCCGGATGGCCATGGCACAGTTCCTGGATATGCTTCATGCATGAAAATTACATTTCTGAGTCCGTGCGCCCAAATCTGCTAAAATGTCATACTGACTCGATATTATTATAATTACATTATCATTGAGCCGATGTGCGCTGTCTACTAATTCATAATGAAAAGAATGTTACTGTCAAAACTGACAACTAAAAGATCATTGTGCCACGATTGTAGTTTCATTGGAAAACCATCGGAAAGCTATTATGGCGCCATTACGACGCTATTATGACGCTATTGTGTTAGTAGACTACCAAAACTGTAACATGTGTTAATTTTGACAACACTGATAGTTGGAAGACAATTGTAATAGCAGACTTGGGCTCCTGTTATCTGATACCTTTAAGCTTTGGTTAGATTGGGATCAGATGCAGGAATATAAAATACCATAAGACATACGATACCGGGAGATTATCGTCTACAGAACTTGGCGTATGAAAATGAATCCTTATTAGCTGCTTAGCATATGCTAAAAGCCGCCACAGCATGTCTGCTAACTTCAGGCAAGCTTAATCATGAAAAGTTGCTCGGTAATTTTCAGTTAGGATAGCAATTTCATCCATATAGAAAGTTACGTATGCTGTATTAATCTTATTGTTCCTACGTGGGGTATTTTAAAATAATAAATACCCAGGGACATCCTTCACATATGGATATCTGATCCCAAACTAAGCAGAGCTGACAGTTAACTGATATACCTACTACATATACTACTTCTCTTGTAAGTCTAAGTTACACTTACCTAAAAAAAAACGACTACACTACTATAGATATTTTACTAGGCAAATAGACATGCAATATATGTCCTGGCCTGGGTAAGAATCAATTCCATGATTGAACATTCAGAGAAAGACATCACTACCGAACTATCAAACTATCTATACCTAAAATCCATCATCATAAAAGGACATGGAACTTTAAACTCTATGAAAATGGGTTAAAGATCAACTATGGAACGAACGACGCCTACACACCAACCATTATACAAATTCATAACTAACTTATTATAGAGACTTTACAAACGATGATTTCGTTTTGTTTAAAGTAAATATTGTTGTGAATGGCAAAATTATTGTTTTTTTTTTTCAATTAGGTAATCGATGAAAGACTCAATGTGGGTTGAAAAGGTTAGCTAATGTAGTCACGTGTTTATATGCATAATATACTCAGGTATAGCTCTTTACAATGTAGTTCGTATACTATATAAAACCATAATCGTTTGATCCAAAGATATACTTGTTTGTCGTTAATAATAATATAAGGCGCCGATCCAGTAGAGAGAGTTCTAGAGTTTTGTATTCTGAGTTCTGCATTTCGCGTTCACTGTAATCTATGCGGAAAGGATGGCTGCAAGAAATTTGAAAAATAGGTTTTTAACATATCTATTGCTGTCGCGCTATGCTCGAGCTATCCCGCCCGAGGGCGATAGAGACAACTACAGCTTGGACCAATTATACCTACTTAAATTAGACGAAATCGCTATTTCGTTATCCCCGGTTTTCTACTCCAAATATGGCACGATTTAAAAAAAAATATCAAGATTCATAATAAGAAGGGCTTTGGCTATGTCTGTCGGTTTTCCTTTTTAGTTTTACATTCGTCGAATTTGTTTGATAGGGCGTCTGATAGGGCGTTAAAAATGGTAAGTATTTGCATAGGTATTTGTGATTTTAGAAGGCTCCTAATTCTAATAATAATTAATTTATGGAGAAAAACACAACCGAGGAAATACAGTCGTACCTACAGATTGCATGGTGAAATTATCATTGCTCTAGTGTCATTATCCAGAGATGAAAAAGAGGATTACGTTTGTATGGAACAAACGCCACCAGCATTTCCTCTTAAAAGTAAAAACAAGTGTATAAAGTGTTATCGGTAGCGAATATTGTTGTATTCTAGAACTCTGGACTTGTTGTTTGCAGAATAGTGAATGCGGAATGCAGAACTCCACATAGAATACTCTCCGTGGGATCGGCGCCTAACATTTTATAGTGAAAATATTTTTTACACTCAACATTCAATAGTTGTTCAAATAAGTAGTAGCCATTTTTCCGTTTACAATAAATATCCTTCATTGAGGATCATCTTGTCTTGTATATAAAAAGGACTTAGAACCAACGCCCTAATAAGTTCAAAAACAAGCCTTCCCTATGATACATATAAAGCCTTATCACCGTTATCATAACGTCCATTATGAAACGTATTCATTTATAAATTTAATCAAAACAACTTTTAGATTAATATTACGCAATTTTGCCAGAGAGCATCGGAACAGGATCCACAGGTCGCGATTATTATTTCATGCTCCCACTTCGCTCGCTGTCAAACGCACCCGTTAAAGGTCCATGAAACAGGCATATAGCTTTACTAAAAGTGCGAGGGAGAGGGTACGCACAACATTGTCACAGCTAAAGGGGGCAGGTAATCCCGGGCTCTCGCGGAATACCTAACAAAGGTCCGTAACAAGGACACGACTTTAAGAGTAATTAGATGAAGCTGGATTATGTTTTTACCTCCAGACAGTTTGTCTCTTTGAGGATAATAAATAAACATAAAGTGTAAATAAATTAAATGAGGGTTGAGATATGAATTCTCATGTCAGTTGGACTACATGTTTTTGCAGAACAGACATTTTCTGAAATGCGTTGAGGGTTAAATGACCCTAACTTTTGAAATAAATAATTTTGGGCATTGCCGACTTATAAATAAACATAACCATAGTGCTAATAATCTGTTAGATAGATTCGTATCTTATTATAGATAGATCCGTCCTAGATCCGTGGGTTCACTACCTTTGAAAAATTGTTAGTACTATATAGATCGTACTAGTATTAAAAATAATCAAGCACGCCGTAATGGCTTGTCGGATTTAGATGTAAAGCGCATGAACGAAATTAACTAAACAGCTTTTATAGATAGTCAGTTATCGGCCTAGGATGGACGCCTTATCTATCTATATATATAAAAATGAATCCCTATTTCCCTTGGTCACGCCTGCATGCGTGAACGGCTGGACCGATTTCGCTAATTCTTTTTTTGTTGTGTTGTTATTGTCAGGAGAAGGTTCTTATGAAAGAAAAAATTAAGAATGTTGCGAGGGTAGAGTAGGGTAGGGTAGGGTAGGTTAGGTTAGGGTGGGCTAGGGGTAGTTTTAGGGTAGGGTAGGTTAGGGTATAGGTTAGTAGGACACCACGCGAACGAAGTCATGCCGGGCAGCTAGTATACAATAAAGTATGTAACACAAACCTTGAAACTGGCTGAAAAGCTGCAAATAGGTGAAATTAAAACTTTGAAAAGCTATTATTTTTTTCAAAATTCAACCACTGTGTGACTACTAGTTATGATTATTATATAGATGTAAAACCTATTGAGAAGTCGGGTAACAAAATTCAGCTGGCTACGTTCCAGTGACCTAGTTTCAAAGGCCAGTATATTCTATTCACACGCACTGTGCTTATTTGATCTATGGCGCCAATCTTCCCTTTGTTAACGTCGGGGACTTCTTACTCTATGCCTTGAATGGTAATTACCTCCATGAACGATGTGTTCAGACTTTTTGTATAATTTTCTGGTCGGACCATTGTGTTGTATTCAAATGGTAACAAGGAGTAGGCTTCGCCTTTCAATCACCTGACAATGAATTCTGAAAACATTGCAGAGCTAGTAACGCTTATGATGTGTCCAGACTCCAGACACAGCGAATACCGCACGCGGCGGCAAATATTTTTTTGTCTGGAAGAGTAAACTTCCCGTTTGGTCCCATTGTCATCAGCTCATGATTTGATTACTTCTTAGTGTACTTTGAAGTCGGTTTAAGTTTTTGTAAAACAGTCCAATGGGTATGTCCAAGCGTGGTCCAAACAGTCGCGCGACAGATTTGTGTCCAGCGAATGCCAGGTGCGGCGGCCGTGCGCGTTATTCGCTGTGTCTGGACACAGCCTTACACATTTTACTCAATTTTACAGTTATGGATTTTGACTCCGTGTAAATTTTCGGCTTGCGCGTAGCCTTCTAGTGCCCTAGCACCCGCGCTATGTTTCAGGCGCTGTCCAAACGTGGGCCATCGTAGAACGCTTAGTTTTTTTGTCACACAGGCGTATTGTTATATATTACAAGCCAGACAATTCATTAAACTGAAGAAATACTTAAATATATTCCATTGAGAATATGCATTTATTTTTAAATTTAATTATAACTGCAAAATTACTTCTATTTTGGTGGTCATTCAATGCAACTACATCAAATGTATATCTGTTTTGAACCTTATTTGTTGCCACGATGCCTTACGATCAATTACCTGAAAATTGCTTCATACCGTGCGCCGTTATACTGGCCGCAGTAAAATACAACTCGACGTCATAGTCATAGTGTGTTTATAATATAACTGACATTGATATTACAGAGAAAATTCTGGGGATTATAAAACATGTAAATATAAGGTGGGTACAAACTAACATTCTGACTTTTCCATAGACATTGTATATTTTATCAACATTCGTCTACATACAATATCAAAGTGTTTACATTCAATTATGATATGATACACAAAAAGTAATTTGCAACTGTGTCGTTTGCTTATTATTGTTGATTTCGTAGAACAGCTACGGCTGTGCTACGAGCTACGAGTCACAATTTACTAGTATACAATTCATCAAAAATATTTCATTCAAATAGACCTTTGCAGACTCTTATGGTGCGTCCATGCTTGGCGAACCGAGCACGAGCCGAGCCTCAAACGAGCACACTGCGAGCACGATTCGCGTAGCGTGGACGGGCTTGCGAACCTCGAACGAGCGCGATTGTCAGTTTTTTTACGAACAAAGGGATTCGCATCGTGCTCGTTGTAGGTTCGTTCGTGGCTCAGCTCGTGCTCGATTCGCGTAGCATGGACGCACCATAGCTATTTAGTTTGACTTTAAAACCGGTTCAGACGGTTGCAATTACTTAGAACAGACGACAAAATTACTCAACTATACAAGCTTAGATTCATTACTTACATTTACATTCTACTCTTTCCTACAATAATTGGTACCCCGCCGCCAGTAATACGACAAAGAAGACTATTAAAATGTAATAAGTGAACCAATCTTTAATCTGCAATGGACTGATGGTAGGAGATATTGTTGTACCCGCCTGGTTGGTGACCACCTTCAAGTCGAAAATCTGTCGCCAAGCAATATATGATTTCAGTTGGATTCGAGAGCCCGTTCTCTTTAGGCATTGTATACTCAAAATCTTCGGTCACACCCTCATTTCATCCGTGAAAATGTCTGTATTTTCTTATAAGCAAAACGCTGCCTGGTGGTTAATCTTAAATTAAAATCGTCTGATCAGAAAATCTTTATACATAAAAATCTTTGTACGTGTGTGTCACTGAACTCCTCCTAAACGGCTGGACCGATTTGAATGAATAAGGTAGGGTAAGGTAGCACTACGCGAACGAAGTCGCGCCGGGCAGCTAGTAATATTATTAAAAATAATTTAAAGCTCGATTTTGATTCTTTTCTTTTTTAAGTGGTCGCAAAGGGACAATTGCTTCAAAGTAGGGATGGAGCTTATTTACTTTCGTTAACTTAGTAGACTTACGTCGGGGAGGCGTATCGATGAAGCTTTTCAAATTCGTTTAACTTAAATACACTTTCATTAAATTAAGATTATTAAAGACAAAAAGAACCTTTTTAACCTTACATTTTACTAAAATAATACATTATATATATATGTATATATATGAAAATTGGCATATATATTTTTTTTCTGTGTTTCGGCTTGTTGGCCACAATATCTCAATTTTTAGGCACCGATCGCACATCAGGCAGTCTAGAGTTCTGCGGTGAGAGTTCTAGGTGCGTTCTCCTTGACCGCCACGGTCGCTGTGTGCAATAATCAAAAGCGCCGCATAGATAACAGTGAACACGGAACGCAGAACTCTGACCGGAGAACTCTAGGCAGCTCGTGTAGGATCGGTGCTTTAGTGGATAAAGCCTAGAAACGAACTAGCTTTTAAGTTCCTCCGGCAGTTGCTGGTACCAATAGGTGCTTGGGTGACAAGTCCATAGAGTTTCCTACGGTCGTCATATGATTTCTCTCGATTATTCAATGACCAAATGTTTTTAAGATCTAATCAACACATTTATCAGCCTGACAAGGATAGATTATAAACTAGCGAATCCGGGTTGCTGGGGTCCAGAGGCACGCAGTTTGGTTAGGGAGCTGTCCAGACGCCTAATTGATGCTACAGGGGACCAAAGAGCTGGCGCTTACCTCGGGCAACGCATTAGCCTCGCAATTCAACGAGGTAACGTCGCCAGCTTTTTGGGTACCCTGCCTGCAGGCGGCGATTTAAACGCAGTTTTTAATTTATAATTATTTCCATGTTTTTTTTTTTTTTATGTAGTTATGTAAATAACTTCTTTATGTTTCCCCAAATTGACAATAATTAACAGCCATTTGCCATATAAAAAACAAAACGATCTAAAATAATTAATATGTTACATTGTAAGCAGTATGGCATGCAAGCAGTAAGCAGTTCACAATTTATCGATTGTTTATAATTTAACTAGGTAGATTATAAACTAACGGTTTTCACAAAAATACGGTGACATATACAACGTGTAATGGGGTTGAATCTAAAAAGGGTGTATCACTCCGATATGTGCCCGGTTTCAATAAACAAAAACGAATCGTTTTGCTTACCAATGGTAGGTTTTTTTATTGTCAAACTGGGCATAATATAGATAATTTCGTAAGCTAATTTTACCTGTGATAGCTACTTCCATATGGGAGGGTCTTCTATGCGAAGCTTTGAGGTATTTGCTTCATTATTAGTAAAGATATAAGAGTCTTAATTTTAATAAATCTTAACCGATAACGGTCCGTACATTATTGAAACCGGGCATTAATCGTATAGAACCTCTATAAAAAGTTTCAGCTCAAAATAAATTACTCAAAAATTTTTGCTTCTAAGTTTGTTGAATTAAAATCATAACCAACGTGGAACCTCTCTATGAGGGTCATTATCTTTTACGTCACTTGCTAATATCATTACAAAATTTTCTCTTTCGCGATCTGTGCGCTTGGTACCAAAGAAGTCGTGTAATTTTATATATATACTCTTTCTGTTTGACATTGCATAGTTATTACCTAAAAAGGCTTTTAAAATTCCCAATTCAGTGCATAATACTCATCGTCGAACTTTTTAATGGACATGATGTGGATGGTATGCACTCGGAATCGAGCTGAATCCGACACCTGTCACGTTGACATTGGTCATTCACATGTCATTCGTATCTGAATACGATATAGGTACTGTACATACCAACTTAATTTGAATTGAAATGCAACAACAACAACAACAGCTTGTTTCCCGACTAAGTAGTAAAAAACAAAAACACATGCGTATTAGGGGCGGAATATTTCGTTCAAAGATCAAACCTTTCGGTCCACTTCCTGAACTGTCAACTATCTTAGCAAATGTACAGAAATAAACAATCCTTAAGCGCTCGAATCAATCTCAGAGCTCCCGAGTAAATTTCATCCCGGTAAATGAAGTCGACGCAAAAATAAACAACACAAACTTATTGGTGTCGAGTTAGTTACTTGAACAAATTGAACAAGTTCCCGGGAACTTGCTCCAGGACCCGGGACTCATCACGGCCGCAATTTACCTAATTGCAAAGCAATCCCGGTCATTCCTGGCGGGATGTTGAAATATCTTTGCCTCTGTTCCCCAGTTAGTGATGTAAACTAGACTTGCGTAACTTTAGGATTACGAAGACTGGAGAGGTGATCGAGGTATTTATGAAGGACAGTAAATGCCGAAATGGCAGATAGAAAGAAGTACTATAGTATACTGAGATAGAGTTAGCATCTGATGCCAATGTCTGTAGCTAAAGAGTCAGTTACTTCAATTTAATTTCGTCGGTTTATAATTGACCTAATTCGATCAGAACATTCCCCGATATTGGAGACCTACATCTGGCATAGAACGTGATAACAAACCGCTTACGCAGTATCCGAGAAGCGAGTGATATAATACTTTTGACAGAAAGCTGACATTGCAAATATTTATGTGACCGTAGACTGGGCTGCGCATATCATTAAACTAGAAGCAGGAGTGAGTAGGTCATGCTGTCGTCTGTGGGCGGGAGCACCTGGATACCAGCTTGGGCCTTTAGACTCGATTCAGCGACGTGCCATCAGAATTGTTGACGATCCCGAGCTCGCAAGCGGTTTAGATCCCCTTAGTCTGAGGAGAGACTTTGCCTCCCTAGGTGTGTTCTACCGCTTGTACAACGGAGAGTGTTCTAAAGAATTGTCTTGATGCGACTTGATGCCCACGGCTACCTTCTACCATCGCACCTCTCTCCATCGACAGGGAGTCCATCCACACACATTGAAACCAGAATTGTTTCGACTGTGCGGGCTCAACGGAGCTTCCTTCCGCGAACGCTCAGACTGTGGAATGAGCTCCCTGCCGTGGTTTTTCCAATGGAGTACCTAGCATGGGGTTCTTCAAAAAGGGTTTGAAGAGATTTCTGCAGGGTCGGCAACGCGCGAGTGATACCCCTGGTGTTGCAAGTGTCCATAGGCTACGGTAACCGCTTACCATCAGGCGGGCCGTATGCTTGTATGCCACCTTAGTGGTATAAAAAATAAATAAAAAAAAGAGTAGATACTTACTGCCAGTGAAAAAGCTCACAAACTTAATTTTCCGCCTCGGTGTTCGACCTGAAACAAAAAGTTAGTTTAAATTACAGTAATTTCGTTAAATCGTTCATCTTGACCAGCTGGGCCTCGGGACCCCTAAATTAGGGGCGGCTACACAATTAGTAGTAAAATTAACCGTCAGCCATTTTGGAACTATTTCATTTGAGAGGAATTAAATAAAAATTGGATACATAAATGGATTTTGCTAATAGATTAGAGTGGAAATATATTGAATTTATTATATGAATCCTATTTTAAGTTTTAACTATTTTAACTACACTTTGTTAAAAATAAAATGACTGATAAATGATTCAAGTATTTCGCGTGAACGGTTGGTGACTGTGTACTCAATTAAATTTCCTCTGTGTACAAATATTGGTGTACGTCAACATAACTGTTTGCTTTCAGAGTGGGTATACTTACAAATAGTATGTACTATTTCAATGATCTGATCGGATCAGATGGCCGGGTATTGTTTTCTTTTTTATATCTGGTGGGTGTAATAGTGCCAAGAGAAGTGGTGGCTTGTTTTTGACCAAATTATCAAGCAATATTATGATGGTGTACGTGCTTGGCGTAAGATGGGCTTGAGGCAGGTACTAGAAAATACCGGGCTGTGGTTTCCTAACGATGCTAAGTACATAATAGAATTCAAATCTTTTATTATCTTTTACTGGCTCGTACGTCGAGAGAGAGTCGTATCCAGCGATGTAACGTAGCCAGTCTTTTAGGTGCCCTAACCATAGAAAGCGACCTAAATTCCGTGTTTTATTTATAATTTTCCATTATTATTATTAATTTTTATTATATTTTTTTATTTTTTTTTGTTCTTAATTAGATTTAGTTGTAATTATAGTTTGTTTTGTGGGATTTGAGAATACCTAAAAATGAAACTGCGTGGCATAGACATATACTGCGTGGATACGATTTCTTGTATAATTCCCAACTTGTTGGTTACATTGCTGATTCAGCTTATCGGAATACTGAAATTTAGCTATACTTATTATGAAATACCAAACAGAATAAATAACTTCTTCAACAGAAAAAATCTCTTATAAAACTGAAGAGTTAGGCGTCAGGACATTGAATGACTGCCTGTCACATTTTCAACCAAACAATTAATCAAATATTATTCATAATATTACAAAACAGCCAGTAAAATACTGTGGCCAGTATGTACATGAAATAGACAATAAATAGGTGGCGCGCAAGTCGCCACAGTTTTAATAATAAAGAATAATGATCATTGATTACCACAGACAACATCTCAAAAATAAAGAATTTTTATCTCTATGCGATTCGCTCCTGGCGTCATCCTTTGAGGGCTAAACGTGAATAGACTACAAATGTATCACCAGCAGGATGTTCTGAGGATTTTTTTATTTATTAATGGTCGATTGTGTGCTTTATCTGAATAAATAACGTTTTTATTTTTTATTTTGATGTTGCACTATTTTATGGAATTGTTAGATTCTTTGGTACTCCTACGGGTAAAACAGAAGAACAACAATTAGTAAGAAAACGGTACGTCATACCGCGATCTCGTAGCAATTCGTAGCAAATCTCGTAGCAGCTCGTAGCTTAATAAGGTAAATGGCGAATTCATTATAACGATATTATACTTTATGCGACAGTAGAACTTAATATTTGGAATGTATGAATTTTAATGCATTATATATTCAACATAATTAATGTTTTATCGCCTGTGTATTTAACTCACATGTGCTTTATTTGCTACCTTTAAATAAGAAATAACTAAATAATACTGGTATTGGTTACTAGCTGTCTGTCTGTCCGTGGTCCGGGAAGAATGTAGCTTCCTGTTAGTAAAACAATTTTCAGAATCACATTACTAGTTCCGAAGATAAGCCCCTACATGCAAACTAAAAAACATTATTTTCATTAAATATTTGTTATAGTAGTTCTTTTTATAAAAGGCTTGTGGCTTTGTGAAATTCAAAAGCAATTTTCTCGCACTGTACTTATACACTTTTTCATTTCATGTTATAGAATATTAGGTCATGGTCTGAACAACGTTTGTTCTAGCGAAAAAACGATTAAAAAGTCACCGCGTATATATTTATGTTCGCGACTGTACGATAGTATACGAGCCTCAAGGTAGGTATAATCCAAATCGTCTATTAGGTTCTACAATGGGTCCCATTTCAGAGCGCCACAGTCTCCTCTAGATAGGGATCTATTTGTCATCAGTTCTGAACCGTTGTCACAGGGTTCGTACAGGCACGTACAGGCCGGTGCAATTGAATACCATCTGGTAACGATAGCAAAGCATCTATTGAGCAACTTCATTCACAAATAAATATACATTTGACGGGCCAGTTGGCGCAGTTGGTTAACGTTCACCTTACGCGCCGCAGGTCGTGGGTTCGATTCCCACACAGGACATGCATTTGTGTGCATGAACATGTCTGTATGTCCTGAGTCTGGGTGTAATTATGTATATTAAGTATGTATTTACAAACAAAAAGTATGTATATGTATTATATCAGTTATCTGGTTTCCATAGTACAAGCTCTGCTTAGTTTGGGATCAGATGACCGTGTGTGAGGAATGTCCCAGGATATTTATTTATTTATTTGTGAACTAGCTTCTGCTCGCGGCTTCGTCCGCGTGGCCTACAGGAAACAAATGACATATTTTTCTATAACAATAAAACAAAACAAAACAACTACATCCCGCTTCCCGCATGTATAAATTAATTTTCAATCTACAGCCTAAACATAAAATTTGAAGATCCTAACTTCGAAACTGACGGACTTTCATACAAACTTTCATCCCCTATTTTACGACCCTTAGGGATGGAATTTCGAGAAACTCTTTCTAAGTGGATAACTCTTCACAAAGAATATATCCTCTACATTTCATGTCTTTAGGACCAGCGGTTTAGGCTGTGCGTTGATATATCAGTCAGTCAGTCAGTCAGTCAGTCAGTCAGTGAGTCAGGACTTTGAATTTTATGTAATACCTAGATGAAGTTGAATAACGAAGTGACATGGTTCAGAAACTTGATTAATAAAATTGTCCTACGCGTATTTTTTTTATAATATATGGGCGTAGGGTTGCCAGGCCATAAAACACAAATGCCGGACTCGGCGCTTAATTAGGCCGGAAGATTTTCCCTAAAAGCCGAACATACCTTTTTTAATAGCTAATCATAGCTT
Organism: Achlya flavicornis; assembly: GCA_947623365.1. Classification (NCBI taxonomy): domain Eukaryota; kingdom Metazoa; phylum Arthropoda; class Insecta; order Lepidoptera; family Drepanidae; genus Achlya; species Achlya flavicornis. The sequence goes on along the minus strand of OX392471.1, from coordinate 17,531,057 downwards.
TTTTCAAACATCATATATCTGATATGATCTATATGCCAGGCAATATGCTATTTGCGCTCAAGTTTCGACTAACGCGGTAGTCTGACAAAAAGCCGGACAGGCCGGACACGACCGTAAATTCAAATATTTAGATTTAGGTAATACATATTATAAATGCGAAAGTGAGTTTGATTGTAACGCCTTACTCAACTCAACTCAACTTAACTACTCAACGGATCATCATGAAAGAAAGCCTATGTTATGGAGAAGGACATAGGCTACTGTTTATCCTGGGAACGCAGATGAAACCGCGGGGGACAGCTAGTAAGTTTATATTAGGTAAGTTAGGTCCTTTATTAGGTGGCGAGTGCCGTGCTGGCAGTGTGTGGGGCCCAGGGGTGTAGTCATCATCATCATCATCATCATCAGCCTATAATGTCCCACTACTGAGCACAGGCCTCCTTTCACAAATGAGGGTGAAAGGGACTGGGCGATACTCCACCACGCGTGCCCACTGCGGATGGGTGGAGGTAGGCTAGTGGTTAACCTACTGTTGGAATTTTTCAAGCCGCCTAGTAGGCATCCAACTAGCTTAACGACTATCACAATTAAGTGATAACCGGGACCAACGGCTTTACGTGCCTTCCAAAGCACGGAAACGCTCGATTTGAAATACCACTAGACGGTCACCCATCCAGGTACCGACCACGACAGACGTAGCTTAACTTTGCCGATCGATTAGGAACGGCTAATCATGCTAGGGGTGCTAGGGGTGTAGTACCTTACTTAAATGTAACTGATACATTGTCCATATTGCTGCCAACACAGCTCCTCTCACCCCATCTTCGAGAGGTGTGAAGAGCTTGCTGATGTCGCAAGCGTCTATTGACTACGGTAACCGCTTACCACTTGGCGGTCGTATGCTTATTTGCCACTTTAGTGGTATAAACTTCAAGGTTCAAGCTGTTCAACGCTGTAAGCCGTTGAATACATTTCACTTGCTTCCTCATTGTTTGTAATTAATTTATAGTATCGACTCCGGAATACCTGGAATTTAAGATGGTATATTGTGGCGCTGCAGGTGCTTTATGTACAGGTTAATGTATGTCTAGGTTGTTTTTTTAATATAGTCCTCTCAAGTTATTAGAACTAAGTGTACTTGTCTCTTTGTTGTCGGCAACGCGCGAGTGATACCTCTGGTGTTGCAAGCGTCCATAGGCTACGGTAATCGCTTACCATCAGGCGGGCCGTATGCTTCTTTGCCACCTAAGTGGTATAAAAAAAAACTTATAAAAAGAGCGATTACTTGTATTTTTAAGTGTATTTTTTTTTGCATTAATTTTGCCCGGCATATTCAATGATTCAGTTCTAACTTTAGTCTATCATTTTATATAAAGATGTTCGCTGCAATTTATTTAACATTTTTCATAATTGAGTTTTAAATTTGTATTGCAAATCAGGATTTGCGTAATCCACGACTTTATTTCAATTTAATTATGAACCGGGAATAAGAATAAGGCTAATCACCAACATTTCCGGAACAAATTCGTTATTTTCCGGTAAATCATGGGCTCGGCCATTGTGTCCTCAAAATGTCTCCTGAGGGCTAATTAAGGAAAACACTGATCTCTATACACTGGATGAGCAACGTACAAATGAGGCAATTTGATTCTCGCTATTTTGGTACTACATTTTGCGATGTCAATAGGTGAATGTTTACGTCATCATCATCATCATCAGCCTATAATGTCCAACTGTTGAGCACAGGCCTCCTTTCACAAATGAGGGTGAAAGGGAATGGGCAGATACTCCACCACGCGTGCCCACTGCGGATTGGTGGAGGTAGGCTAGTGGTCAACCTACTGTTGGAATTTTTCAAGCCGCATAGGAGGCAGCCAACTGGCTTAACGACTCACAATTAAGTGATAACAGGGACCAACGGCTTTATGTGCCTTCCGAAGCACGGAAACGCTCGATTTGAAATATCACTAGGCGGTCACCCATCCAGGTACCGACCACGACAGACGTAGCTTAACTTTACCGATCGATCATGCTACACCACGAGCGCTCAGTGTTTACGTACTTATGATAAATAGAGACCAGTGTGATAAGGTATATCGAAATTCAATAGATATTTGTTATTATTATACTGCAATATTATGAATGCAAAAGTCTGATTTTTTGGTAACCTTTGACGCTCCTTTAGACACTTTACAGACACGGGACATAAACATACACTACTTGTTATCACAGAAACGCAGATAAAACAGTGGGGGCCATCCAGTATTATAATGCAGACATAAACCAATACAAAAATAAACTCCCACTTTTTACTAAAGATAACTTAAGCTAAGTTTAGTAAGACCAGTCACTCGGTCACTTTCTAAAGTCATATAACAAAAAGAGACGATGCTATTTTAAAAACTGGGTTTGCTTTAAACCCTGTTGCTGAATCCTTACACATAAAACCGGCCAAGTGCGAGTCAGACTCGCGCACCGAGGGTTCCGTACAAACCTGTAGGTATATAAGTAAATGGTAGTATAGACCTGAGTATTTGATATTAATTTCAATTTATGACCTATTAAAAAAAAACTACTTACTAGATCTCCTTCAAACCAATTTTCAGTGGAAGTTTGCACCGTAATGTACATCATATATTTTATATAGATTTATCATTCTCTTATTTTAGAAGTTACAGGGGGGGGGACACACATTTTACCACTTTGGAAGTGTCTCTCGCGCAAACTATTCAGTTTAGAAAAAAATGATATTAGAAACCTCAATATCATTTTTGAAGACCTATCCATAGACACCCCACACTTATGGGTTTGATGAAAAAAAAAAATGTGAGTTTCAGTTCTAAGTATGGGGAACCCCCAAAATTTATTGTTTTTTTTCTATTTTTGTGTAAAAATCTTAATGCGGTTCACAGAATACATCTACTTACCAAGTTTCAACATTATAGTTCTTATAGTTTCGGAAATAAATGGCTGTGACATACACGGACAGACAGACAGACAGACAGACAGACAGACAGACAGACAGACAAACAGACAGACAGACATGACGAATCTATAAGGGTTCCGTTTTTTGCCATTTGGCTACGGAACCCTAAAAACGATTATTTTGAAGATACACTATAACAATAATAAATATATTTGACAGTTCACAAAACGTAACAAAATAGAGTGTTTCATGATAACACAATTAGTCAGTGACTTAGTAAAATATTATCATTTTTCTATTTTTTTTCACGTCCGACTATTATGATTTTTCACACAATACACACTTACTGAGGCTGTCCATCGAAATGCCAGCTAAAAGCAAGCTGATTCAATTTTCGAGCTGATTTCTATTAAAATTGATCAATAAAGGCAACGTACAGTAGGCAACGTAAAATTCACGTACATTGAAATAAAGTGCATAAATGTTTTGCATCAATTCCTTGCGTTGCATCATATTTGCTTCTCACTACTGCACGTCATATGCACAAAGCGGAATTAGCTTCGTTACTGTGCCGCATAGCGATGCTTTGTACACCATGTTTCAGGTAGCAGTGCTATGTGTATAAATTAACATGCCGTTTTGAAAGCAAACAGAATGTCATATGAAAATGTATGTTTGTAGGTGTTTACCGTGTGCTTTCTTATACAATTCAACTGGTAGGTTGTGCGCAGAGTGGAATGTTTGTGTTGTCATGTGGTTGTTAATTGTTGGATCGTAGTATGTTCACAGGTATGCCGACAAAGAATTACAGACGGAAATTTTGCGCTATATGTTTTAAAAAATACAGTACCTACATATATTTCATATTCACTAAACTTTAGAGGAAAGCTGTTAGTGTTAACGTGTCAAACAAGGACGCAATGTAAATCATACGTCAATTGAATAATTTGACATTGGATAATTAGATACTTGTCCATCAGATTTTCCGTGCGAAAAATACACGCGAAATAAAATAAAACGTGAGGTATGTGACGTTTGCTTAGTGAATGTTGACTGTATGTGTGGTATAAAATTATTAGTCATTTTTTCTATTCTTGATTTATATAACTTTTTGTTAAAAAAATCATTTTTAATACAAGCTTTTTTTGGTGACTATTTTTTGTTGACTGTACCTACTTGCATTGTTATCCAATTTGTATATACCAAATATCAAATCAATCCGACCACTAAAAGTGGGTGAAATTCGACTTTCAAACTCGACTTGCAAGATTCCACCCGAACAAACATAGTAACATACATACATTGCAAGTTAAATAAAAGTTTGTAATAAAAATCTTCGATTATCTAGAATACCTAAAATGTCTATGCTACAGCGATATTCTTGCGGTAAAATTTGACCCGAATAATATGATATGAAAAAATAGTCTCATCATCATCATCATCAGCCTATAATGTCCCACTGCTGAGAACAGGCCTCCTTTCACAAATGAGGGTGAAAGGGACTGGGCGAGACTCCACCACGCGTGCCCACTGCGGATTGTTTTTTTTTTTTTTTTATACCACTTAGGTGGCAAACAAGCATACGGCCCGCCTGATGGTAAGCGGTTACCGTAGCCTATGGACGCTTGCAACACCAGGGGTATCACGCGCGCGTTGCCGACCCTATCAATATATGGTTATATTATGGTGGAGGTAGGCTAGTGATCAACCTACTGTTGGAATTTTTCAAGCCGCCTAGGAGGCATCCAACTAGCTTAACGACTATCACAATTAAGTGATAACCGGGACCAACGACTTTACGTGCCTTCCGAAGCACGGAAACGCTCGATTTGAAATACCACTAGGCGGTCACCCATCCAGGTACCGACCACGACAGACGTAGCTTAACTTTGCCGATCGATTCAGAACGGCTAATCATGCTACACCACGAGCGCTTCAAAAAATAAAAAAATAGTCTCACAAAGAGTATATCTTTTATAACAAGAAATAATCTCAGACCAAGAAAAAATGAAAGACGGAACGGTCTGTGTTCTTAAGTGACGCAAGTCGATTCAAGTGAGAAGCCGGCGTTCTTGTAAATACATGGCCTCACACACACACATATAGACCATAGGAAGCCGATCGGTTGTCATTCCGTATTGAGACGTTGACAGTGACATAAGGCCAGTACCATTTGTGCCTGCTTGGGCCTGTACTGATTTTACTCACGCACACGTAGGAATTTTTATGGTTCACTTTTTTTTTTCTTTTTTTTTTATACCACTAAGGTGGCAATCAAGCATACGGCCCGCCTGATGGTAAGCAGTTACCGTCGCCTATGGACGCTTGCAACACCAGGGGTATCACTCGCGCGTTGCCGACCCTGAAGAAATCTCTTCACGTCCTTTTTGAAGAACCCCATGCTGTACTCTATTGGGAAAACCACGGCGGGGAGCTCATTCCACAACCTGTGTGTCCGCGGAAGAAAGCTCCTTTGAGCCCGCACAGTTCGAAACAATTCTGGTTTCAATGTGTGAGGATGGATTCACTTTCTTATAAGGTGACACTCCGTCTTGATATTTTATATGTCTATGGAAATAATATATTATTTTGATATAAATAATGTTTATGAAACATGAGCAATTTCGACGCCATTTCTAGAACGGCGATCAAAATCTTATCGATATTAAAAAAGTAAAAACCGGCCAAGTGCGAGTCAGACTCGCACACGGAGGGTTTCGTACAATGTTAACTAATTCATTGTGCTAAGAAACAAAACACCAAAAAAGAACGTTTCTAGTGTGGGCGCCCCCTTTAATTTTTAATTTTATTTCATGTTATAGCGTCAATAGAAATACATATTATCTGAAAATTTCAGCTGTCTACCTATTACCATTCATGAGATACAGCCCACTGACTGACAGACGGACGGACGGATGGACGGACAGCGGTCTTAGTAATAGGGTCCCGTTTGGCACCCTTCGGGTACGGAACCCAAAAAAGGATACACAATATTCCCCTTTCGTATTAATATTAGATTATCTCGTATTCATATCAGACTCGAAGATTAAAAGTTATTATACTGGGTGTATACGACAATACGACATTAAATGAAACCACGTAAAGTACTCATGTATACTATCAACTTTTACTATGGGACCAACTTCGAAATCGCAAAAAAATATTACAGCTTTTCATATATTTTTCCGAGGAGACATGTACCTTTTTCATGAAAAGCATTTTTTTTTGCGATTTCGAAGTTGGTCCCATAGTAAAAGTTGATCGTACATGGTTTCATTTAATGTCGTATTGTCGTATCGACCCCGTATAAGCATCTATATATATGACGAATAGGTAAACAAGCTTACGGCCCGCCTGATGTTAAGCGGTTAACGTAGCCATATGAACGCTTGCAACATACGGGTCATCACACTCCCCCATACCCCATGAACTCTGGCGCATAAACTACTTGAAAATATACTGACTTTTATGAATGAATTTGATAAAATCCCTGCCAATATAAGGTTTGCCAAAGTGTAATACAAAAGGCAATGAAGTATTCAGAAATTGGTAATATCATATCGCAGATACAAATATTAAACATTGAAGAAAGTAATTTCGGGGAAAAGAATAATTTATTTTTCCTTCCGATACGAAACTGCGGAGCTGGGGTGTGGTATAAGCGACGAAAGGCTGCGGTTGTTTCTTTGACGATAGCTACACCCGTATATAATTGAAAATAATCAATCTTTAAGGCGATGATAGCTCAGTGGTATATATAGCTTAGTGGTGAAAGCGCAAGCTCGTCAAGCTTGCGCTTTCGGTGAAGGAAAATATCGTGAGGAAACCATAACATGGTTGTAGGGTACTCTGTAGTACCCTCCTGGCTGAAAATCTGTCGCCTAGCACCTATCGGTGTGTTCCGAGAGCTGCACTTGAGAGCCTATTCCTTCTAGACAGTGATTGCTAACCTCTTTCGGCCACATCGTCGCTACCATGGTGAGATAACGATGAAAAGAAATAGATTGCATTAAAACCATAAACATTAGCGAAAACGTTAAAGTTTATTTAAAAAATACACCGAAAAGGCTAATAATATTATAACAGTATTGACGTACAATACTGTTATAATATTATTAGCCTTTTCGGTGTATTTTTCAAATAAACTTTGACGTATTTATATACTCTGAGGTAGTACGCACAGATCGAGCTATATATTTCCAATATAAGCTGACCTCTCATTGTACGGAAATCCTATACAATGCGAGATCAGTTTATACACTAGTGTATACTCTCTAGTTAGGATATATTATCCTATTATTAGGTATAATTAATGCGCAAGTGAGAGTTTATTACCTGTTGATGCCTCATTAAAACAACCAATAGTGATGTTTTTTTTATACCACTAAGGTGGCAAACAAGCATACGGCCCGCCTTATGGTTACAGATAGATTATAATATATAACCTTTAAAGATACTTTTGAGTCGAGTGTGTGACGGGCCATTTGGCGCAGTTGGTTAAGATTCCACGTATCGCGCCGCAGGTCGTGGGTTCGAGTCCCACCCAAGACATGTATTTGTGTGCTTAAACATATCTGTTTGTCCTGAGTCTGGGTGTAATTATGTTTATTAAGTATGTATAGCTCGGGGTAGCCTCACTCCCTAGAGACCGCGTCCCCAAGGTGGCGGATCGGGGAAAGCTCGTTGAATTGGTACACCTCCTATAGCAGGTGTATTGATTCAAAGGGTAGGAGGGAAATAAAATACCTCCCGCGGACCACAAGGCCGGAGAAGATAAACTTCGTTAACAAATCGCCTGTGGGCTTCTCTAACATATAAAGAGCAAAGGCTATAGGTGCATGGGGAGACTGACCTCAGTAGCCTTGGAATGGCAATCAGTCTAGGAGAAGGTACTCTGACACAAAACCGAACGTGCTGCCTTGTACGTAGATGTTGGCTCATCAAAGGCTAGGAGGTACACCCAATAAGTGTACGCTAAACAATATGGAAGCAAAATTAAAAGAGAAACTACCCCAGGAGGGTACCAGTATCACTGGAGAATCCCTCCCTGAGCTTAGCTCAGGCTGCCCCACGTACTCTGGGGGGGGCAAAATTTTGCCATCCCATGATGAAAAGAACAAGCCAAGAATCCTTAACCAACAAATATTTCACAAAGGAATGTTCAATAGAACGCGATCAACATCAACAAGTGAAATTTACTCGGGATCTCAAAAATCTACCACTGCTTCTTCTTCAGATTCTAAGCAGAAAAATGACGATAGAGAAAATAATTGGAATGAGATAACAAACAAAAAGCGAATGCGATCCAGCCCTGAAACATGCGGCCCACAAAAACAAACCAAGTTGGATACATATTGGCTCTCTCAGCCAATTCCTACATTTAATAGGTTTTCTGAACTAGATAGAGAGCAATCCATTGAATGTATGAACATAAATGTACCTATGAAGAAAATAGATAAGCCGCCGCCTATTTTTGTTGATAAAGTAAGCAATATACAACCACTCATTAATCTCTTAGCCGAACACGCAGGCAGTGATTATGAATTGAAAGTGCTCCATGATGAACAAGTCAAAATACAACCGCTGACGTCAGAAGTGTATTCAAAAATTGTTAAAGAACTCGAAATTAAAAATACTGAATTTTATACATATAAGCCAAAACAAGACAGGAGCTTTAAAGTAGTACTTAAAAACATGCATCCCTCAACTGATATTGCAGATATTAAAGAAGCCTTGGCGGAGCTAGACCATGAATGTACTAACATCTGGAATATTAAGCAACGAGCCACCAAAAAGCCACTCCCAATTTTCATAGTAGAATTAAAACAAAATAATAACAATAAATCAATCTATAATATTAAATCACTCCTACATTGCAAAATATTATTTGAACCTCCACGGCCCAAAAAAGACATACCCCAATGTGGAAAATGCCAACAATATGGGCATACAAAAGCTTACTGTCGCAGAAATCCAAAATGTATCAAGTGTGCTGGAAGTCATCTCTCGGCGGAATGTACAAGAAAATCGAAATCCGACAACGTAAAGTGTGTCCTTTGTGAAGGCAACCATCCTGCCAACTATAAAGGCTGTAAAGTTTATAGGGAACTTCAAAAAATTAAATTTCCGCCAGAATTTGATAAAAAGAAAAGACACTATACCCATTTAGCATCTGAAAAGGCAAAACAAGTAAAAAATACTTTAACAACAAATGCAGGTTATACGTATGCAGAAATGGCAAAAAATTACGAAACTCCACCTAATTATCCTCCACAAGAAAATAAAAGTAGACACAATCCTAATGGAAACTACGATCACAACAATGACATACGAGAACTAATGATTATGATGAAACAAATAATGCAACAATTAACTACAATGACAAACCTTATTCTAACACTAACGACAAAATTGACCCAAAATTCGATTCCTTAAATATAGTTATATGGAATGCCAATGGGCTGACACAACATACCCTCGAGGTAAAAAATTATATGGAAACAAATGAAATTGACATATTATTGATTTCAGAGACCCACTTCACAAACAAAAGTTATTTTAGTATGCCAAGATATAGATTTTACCACACTATGCATCCCGATGGCACAGCACATGGTGGAAGCGCAGTGCTGATCAGGGATAATATCAGACACCATGAAGCTAATCACTACTGTACTGAGAAACTGCAATGCACAAATGTTGTTGTTGAAGACTGGTGTGGCCCTATAACAATATCAGCTGTCTACAGTCCGCCAAAACATTCATTGAAACAGGAAGACTATGACAGTTATTTTATGTCTTTGGGACATCGGTTTATGGCTGGCGGAGATTACAATGCTAAACACACATACTGGGGTTCACGAATAGTGACTCCAAAAGGACGGCAACTACTCTTAACGATCCATAAACTACAACTTAACGTTGTCTCTACTGGAGAACCAACTTACTGGCCTTCTGACAATCGAAAGATACCTGATCTCATAGATTTTTGCGTATTCAAGGGAATCGGGAATTCATACCTGACCTGTAAATCCAGTACTGAACTGTCATCTGATCATTCCCCCGTTGAAATAACTCTAAGCCGAAATATTTTACTGAAGGAAAAACCATGCCGACTGCACTCTTATAAAACTGATTGGAACTACTTTCGAGAATTAATAGCAGCGTCTTTGGATACAAACCTACCACTCCAATCTGATGAGAATATCATAGCAGCAGTTGAACACATAAACTTTGTTACCCAGCAATCCGCATGGGAAGCCACACCTGCGCCGTGTGACAGAGTACATTATGGACCATATTGTTCACTTCCAGTAAGGAAACTCTTAGCCGCAAAACGCAGAGCAAGGAAACTTTGGCAGACTACAAGATTCCCTAAAGACAAGACATTATATAATAGACTCACAAGACAACTTAAGCGACTTCTAGATGATGATAAAAATCAAAACTAGCAACATGCTTGCAAAACCTAGACGCTACCTCGTCGACAGATTATTCGCTTTGGAAAGCCACGAAGAATATTAAACGGCCAATAATATATCAACCACCAATACGCAAAACAAATTGTTCTTGGGCTACCAGCGATCGTGACAAAGCTGAAGTATTTGCAGAACATTTAAAAGATGTGTTTACACCCAATCCCGATACCGGATCGACAAAGATTTCAAAAGTTTTTGAACTGCTTAATGAAACTCATCAATTGGAACCACCCATTGAAAGATTCCGCAAGGCTGAAATAAGATCAGCGATTAGGAAATTAAAACTAAATAAAGCACCAGGATATGACTTAATTACGGCAGCTATATTGAAAGAATTACCAGAAGAAGGTATCACTTTTCTGACCCAATTATATAATGCCATCTTACGAAGGAGTTTTGTGCCTCCGCAGTGGAAGGTAGCACAAATATTAATGATTCTTAAGCCTGGTAAAAGCCCAGAAGATGCTAAATCATATCGTCCTATCAGTTTACTTCCTATTTGCTCCAAAGTAATGGAAATTCTGTTCCTTGAAAGGCTAAATCCAATTGCTGATAAAAATAAATTGGTACCAGATCATCAATTTGGCTTTCGAGCAAAACATGGCACGATTGAACAGATCCATAGACTGGTCGAAAATATTGAAAATACCTTCGAACAGAAGAAGTACTGTACATCTGCCTTCTTGGACATATCGCAGGCGTTTGACCGAGTGTGGCATGATGGTCTCTTGTTCAAAATAAAAAATACGATGCCCATAAACTATTACAACTTTGTCAAGTCATATCTCACGGACAGATATTTCTTTGTTAAGCAGGGGGATGAAACAACAGGCCTTTATGCAATCAAAGCAGGAGTACCACAAGGCAGTGTGATGGGACCTATATTATACCTATTATACACGGCCGACCTACCAATAACGGAAGGAGTAATAATGGGAACATTCGCTGACGATACAGCAATTATGGCTACGGATGATATACCGACACAAGCTTCCCAAAAATTACAAATAAGTCTGGATAATATTTCAAAGTGGCTCAAAGACTGGCGTATCAAAGCCAACGAAACCAAATCTGTCCAAGTTACTTTTACAACCCGACGAGATACCTGTCCTCCAGTCACATTAAATGGAGTCCAGATCCCACAATCTGAATATGCAAAATATTTGGGAATGTATTTAGATAGGCGTCTAACCTGGAAAAAACATATATTTACCAAACGACTAGCGATGAGCCAGCAACTGCGCAAAATGAACTGGCTTATAAATAGAAAAAGTCAACTTTCCATGAAAAACAAACTACTACTATATAAGTGTATTCTCAAACCAATTTGGACGTACGGCATACAGTTGTGGGGCACTGCAGCCAACTCAAATATTGAAATATTACAAAGATTTCAATCTAAAATGCTAAGAATAATAGCTGACGCACCTTGGTACATTACAAATGAACGACTCCACCATGACCTTTGCATCCAAACAGTAAGGCAAGAAATAAAAGAAAGACTGATATCCTATGGTAGGAGATTAAAATCACACCCAAACATTCTTGCACAACATCTGATGGACACAGTAAAACCAAATAAGAGACTTAAAAGAAAAAACCCACAAGACCTGCTCTAAGGCAGTACAATTTACGAGGGCATGTCAATGGATATGTTCCTCCCAAGCTTACCTCACGCACTAAACAATTGCTGAATGTCATAAAAGACAGCTTGCAATAAAAAGAGAGAAAAAAAAAAAAAAAAAAAAAAAAAAAAAAAGTATGTATATACAAACAAAAAGTAGTATATGTAGTATATCAGTTATCTGGTTTCTATAGTATTTACAAGCTCTGCTTAGTTTGGGATCAGATGACCGTGTGTGAGGAATGTCCCAGGATATTTATTTATATTTTATCTCGGGAAAGAATAAGTAAGAAATAAATAACAGACTCTAATGTGCTACATCGCAAATGATTACGAGTCAACGCGTCTCAGGCAGGCAGTGAAAGCAAGCTTTGAGCCTCGCTCTCCATTGGCTTTGTATTTGTACTGTGATTTCTGTGACCTCCTGTGATTTGTACCACAGTGGGACAGGGCAAGGCGTTGGAGTACGCTTCGCCTCGGCGTTTACAATAAATCTTAACACGCTAAGTTTTGTCCAAGGTCCCGATTTCCGCATCTGTTACTTTGTCCCGTTCTCTACAAAACGGTGTGAAGTGTCTTTAAGCCGTGCGCTTAGTTTTTTTTACCAGCCAGGTGGATCAAGTTCAACGCCCTCAAGTTGAAAATCTGTCTCCAAGCACCTATCGCTGCGTTTCGAAAGCCGCACTTGAGAGCCAGTTTTTTCTAGGCTTTGTGTGCTTACCACTTTCTGCCACATCATCTGTTACCATGGTGAGATTTCGGTCAAACAGGTTACTATGCACAGTAAAAATTCGGGGCACCTTTGAAAATACAAAACATTTTCTTACCGATTTATTTACTAAAAACCAAGGAAAGAATGTTGGGAATAAAAAACCAAACCATGTATTCTGGTTACCTTAGCTATGATCAAGGCGTACGCTTTGAGCAATATTTACGCAAGATATGTACCTATAAATTATGTATGAACACATTGAAAGGTAAAGCCGTATAGAGACAAGACCTGCGTACTCGTTCCATACTTATTATATTTAATATTAAAATGTTACATATCTGAGTGAGATACTACATATAAAAAAACTGGCATAGTACGAGATGAACTAGCGTAGGATGGGTTCCGTATAATACTTATTTATTTGTGAGAGATGAGAGCAACAACAAAATAATAATGTTGCTAAACATACGTAAAAAAATCTCTTTTTAAAATTTTGAATTATTTTAGGTGTAATAAATACCAAGGTATAACAAATACAAAATATAAATTATTTATTATATCTACTTACCTAAGTAATAGCTCAGAGTATATAAATACTACGTACAAGTAATAGCAATGTACGTAATTACTATAAAAAATATAGCCACAATAAAATCCTTTCCTCTGTTCCGAAAAAGATCTACAAACAGTGACTTAAATTTATTAATAAGCTTTCGTAAAAAAAAAACATTTTTTTTTGGTTTCTGTACTTTTTGTTGACTGTACTTGCATTGTCATCCAATATACTAATGTATACCAAGTATCAAGTCAATCCGACCACTGGAAGTGGGTGATATTCAACTTGCAAGATTAGACCCGACATACAGACGTTGCAAATTAAATAAAAGCTTGTAAAATAATGATTTTCCGTTTAATGTTTTATATATTTAACGAAGAATAGGTTCACGGTACCTTCAATATATTTTTGACCATTGAGCAGTGAACCCTAAAAAATAGAAACAACCCTAATAAAAATTTCTAGATAACCATACAAAAACGTTTGATAAAGAAACATGCAAGTTTAAAACTTTTTATTTCAACAAAATAACCAGTTCTCGAATAAAACCTGTTTAATAACCGATATTTATGAAATCCGAGGCAAAGATATTCACAACGCGCGTCATACTCAGTGCTATACCACATTCTTATTGAATTGTTTAAATATGTATTTGAGAAGAACTTGGATAAATCGAATATATTATAATATTATTTATTTGGGAAATAAGGTATTCCGACTTGATGTGAATAAATAAAAAAAATACGTTCTGTCTATGGAGGTGCAAGCAAGGTGGATGGATGACACCTCCATTTAAAAGGGAAGACCCTCCGCCAGCCTGGGTCATCGCGCCTGTCATTCTTGAGAAAACTTCTTAAGCGCGATGCAGGATAATGTGGCGCCACGCCATCTATCTTTCCGTGTGTGAACTATCTCCGTGTAACTGATAGATGGCTGATAGATGTCGCTACATGTTAAAACTGGGCCCAAGTCTATGAACTATGAACACGTAGTATTTATCTACTCTGAGTATGAACTATGGGCTATGAACTGTCAGTAATAATCATTATAGTATACAACTCACAGGGGCTCGATGGCAGTGGCAACTCCACAGTTGTAATAGGAACGTATCAGAATAACATTTTTGATTTGTCTTCAACCTTCCGAACCGGTATTAGAGTCAAACTTTTCATAAGTGCCTGCGCAGGTCTATTTGAATAAATGATTTAGAATTTTGAATTTTTGAAAAGAGTGGCACTTGCATGGCGACTGTTTCTTACAAACTAGTACGTAGGCTAGAGTGAATAAGTTTTTCTACTTCATCTTAGCCTTCGTCATCGTCCTTTATAGGCGGGTCCGTTGCAAAACACAAGCCGATTGAATTTAATAAAATAAGCTTGTGGTGAAGGATTGGCGTAAGGAAAACAAGACCTGACCTGGTTGGGTATCTTCAAGCTGAAAATGCACTTTTGTGAACCAGTTTACTATTCCCTTCCACCAGATCTGCTCTTACCATGACGTGGTAAGATTGTAGTGAAACTTAAAGGCTTATCCTGATCAAACTTAAAAAATACTTAAAATAAAAAAGTAATATATTTATCGAATCGAAATCAGTAGAGACAAGAATATCTTAATTTTACAAAGCCGACAGTTTTTTTTAAAATTTTAGGTACTTATCGCAATTAACATTGTTCATGCTCCTTCACCACGGAACAAAGATGGCGATCAAATTTATAACCCCGAGGGACGATTAATATGAGGGTTATTAGGAATCCAAGAATACTGACAATAACTCTCGGTTCCACACCGCGTATGTTATGACGATAAATATCTGACGTGGCCCAATAAAAACGTCAGCACTTTTGTGCACAGTGAGGATGTATGAGGAGTTGCTGGGGTGTTATGTAAATGGATATAAGTATTCATATATAGCAGGATATTACAATTTGAAAGCTTAAATGTTAAGTATTAACGTTTTATATTGTGGCGAAGGTCGTGGATTGAAATCATAGAATGAACTTGAGGATTTGGTGGAAGAAAACTTTATAAAGAAACCATAGCACGGTGGTAGATGAAAATCTGTCACCAAGCAACTATACAGTGTATTCCAGCAAATGCTTTACCGAGCCTATTCACGTTATCAAATTCTCTACCTGAATATTATGTCTCTCTAAAGGTACAGTAGGAAAGTAGGTAAAAAAACAAATAAACGCCATAGGCACGAGTTTATAATAACTTCACCGCACAAACCTTAATTGACCTCGACATTCAACGTCATTGATCTAAGCCCGTGGGTATTCATATCTGGATAGATAGCTGGTAGCGAATAAGAGACACCTATTGTAGGACCCTATTCTTAGTAACACTATAAATCGCTCGAGGCGCTCCCGTCGCGCGTTTGTGTCGAAAATGAAAGATTTACGCCGGTAAGAATCCCCCGACCAGTAGCGGGCGGATATTCCCGGTTATATCCAGCTGAAACCGGTTACAGCCGGTTACGGGCGGCTTGAACTGGATCCCGCTCGGTGAAACAGTTTAATGGCGAGCGTTTTTTACCCCCGGTTCATTGTCACGCTCTTTTGTAGTGGAAATGTAGTTCGATTTTTGTGCGACTAGCTTTTGTTCATGGCTCTACTCGGATGGAAAGTCTTATGAATGATTGAAACGCGATTTTCTTTTAATGAGTTTCATGAGATGAAATAAAACGACTAGAGATTAGTCTATTAATCCAATTCAATGTTCATTCATAGATAAATGTCGAATGTTTGATAACGCATCTACTTGACATGCTCTGCTTAAACCGGAGTATCTGTATTCGATACCCGACTCAGTTAAAGGTAATTTGATTTGGCATTATTGCCTGAAAGCTCGGTTTTGGTAATGTGTTCGCGGTACCAATAAAAACCTTACCACATTTCACAATGGAGTTTAAAATCTCTTCCGTGAAATAAAGTAATACTGTATTCTGTATTGAATGCTGAAACCTCTGCATACTTATAAATTTAGCTGATTACACTGCTTTTTATTTGTTTACGAGAGTAATATCTTTTGTTTGTTTAAGTCTTCAGTTATTATGCAGCAAGGCGAATTTCAGAAAAACAAACAAAAGCTGCTATTAAATAATAGAAACGCGAGATAAAATTGCTCTCACCTCGGCATAACAATAAGCTACGGTTAAGATAAAAAAGTAAAAAGTAAACCCAGTGTCTTCATGGCAGGATGCCAAGTTGTGTATTAAGGTGCATTTCTAGTCAAGCGGTGGAAACTGCTTGAACGCTTTGTGACCATCCTTGGATACGTTGTCTTACTGACGCTAGGTGGGGCTGTCATCCATCCTATTTTCTGAGCATCCGCGAAAGGAAGCTTGAAACAGCATAGTGTTAGATCTAATGCATGAGGAAACACTCTCCGTCGATGGTAAGAATTGCGATGGTAAAAG
Organism: Achlya flavicornis; assembly: GCA_947623365.1. Classification (NCBI taxonomy): domain Eukaryota; kingdom Metazoa; phylum Arthropoda; class Insecta; order Lepidoptera; family Drepanidae; genus Achlya; species Achlya flavicornis. Next base: position 17,514,343 of record OX392471.1, on the reverse strand, counting down.
GTAGCTGTGGGCATCAGGTCAAAAAAAATTACTAAAAATATGCAGTTTGTTACTCACTCTATATCTATTTTTATCTGACGAAGAGAGCGACCTAAAGCTAGTTATTTTACGATTAATGTGGATATGCTCCATGAATGAATATTATATTAAAAATAGCAAAATTAAAAACTGTAGTGAGTAAAATTTTCCGCATTTGCTTCAGTAAATATTACTGTAATTTATTTTAATCAAGCGCAAATATCACGCTTTATTTATTACGTTGATCTAAAAGATATATATCAATATGAAACTGGGTTAAAATAGCCCAGTCTAGACAAGACTGGCAATCTTTGGAGGAGGCTTTCACCTGTAGAGGGGTTCTTGCAAGAGAAAACCAAAATTGAACCAGTTTCAAATTTATTAGTATTATTAATATTTTTTATGTAAATTAGGTTTTGTTTTGTTAGTTTTATTTGTAAATTATTTTGTAAGTTATTTTTGCAGGAAATAAAAAGGCTTTATTATTATTATTATTGTATATTTAAGGTAATTTTGTGCCTTGTTTTTTTCAGGTATTTGTAGCGTCTATATAAAAGTAATCGTGGAATTATTGACATACGTTGGATAAGCTTTGGTTATAAGATAAGGATGATACGTAGAACTTCATGTCTCGAAGGATTGTCTTTGTTTGTGTGGTAATATAATATTATTATAACGTCAAGAATGCCCACGTCGGCGAAAACTGTTGTTTTATCATCATCAGTATATAATGTTCCAATATATAATGCCTTTCACGAATGAAGATGAACGGGTATGAGCAAATACTCCACCACGCATGCCCACTACGGATCGATGGAATTAGGCTAGTGGTCAACCTACTGTTGGAGTTTACAAACCACATAGACCTCCCAACTGGCTTAACGACGACCACAATTAAGGGATAACTGGGGCCAATGACATGACGTGCTTTCCGAAGCACGGAAAACGCTCGAGTTGAAATACCACTAGGCGGTCACCCATCCCGATATGGGCCTCACCGGTGGTAGCTTAACTTTTCCGATCGATTAAGAACGGCTAATAATGCTACACTAAGAGCACTGCAACCGTGTCGTTTACCGCACCGTAATGGCGTGATAGTGCTTCTAATAGTATTGCTTCGCCCACATTGTAAAGTTTAATTTAATTAAAGCATAGGTAATTAAATTAGTTTGCTCATATGAAGTTATTATTATTTTAAGTTATTGAATAGTGTTTTTATTTAGTCAAATTATAATGTTAATTTTGTAATTTTTTTTTTCATGCTTTATGCTCCAGAGTAGGGTCATTCTAAGGCGATAGCTCAATGACGTCGGTTATCTAGACGAAAGTCCCTGGTTCGAATCCTAATATGAGCTTGTGCTTTCGGTGAAGGAAAATATAGTGAGGAAACCATAGCACGATAGGGTACTTTGTAGTACCCATCTGGCTGGCTACCACCCTCAAGTTGAAAATCTGTCGCCAAATACCTATCGGTGTTATCAGACAGCTGCACTTGAGAGTCAGTTCCTTCTAGGCTTTATGTGCTTACCACCTTCGGCCACATCATCACTTACCATGGTGTGATTTTGGTCAAACACAGGCCTATACAAAGCAAAAGAACAGAGTCTTAGCTGTGTCTTGAACATCCATTTTTTCCTTACGTGTTTTAAAAACCTCCAACCATCTTTTTAAACGTTGATCTGTCGAACCCAAAACTAATTACGACGTCGCGACATACAAGAGCAGATGGCACCCCGGTAGATTGTAAAAGAGTTTTTAGTTCCCCCATATTGGCACGGAGCGCTGAAAATAAAATGAAAAGTATATATACTTGGCTCGGACTCTGGTCTACGCGACTGTTTATGAGAGCAATCACGCCGATTGTCACCCGGTGCTGATAAACTAGCGCTGGTGGGTGACAATTGACAGTGACGATGTAGTTGCTGTTTTGGAAATGCAGCAAACGTAATGGTGCGTCCATGCTACGCGAAGCGAGCACGAGCCGAGCCTCGAACGAACAGGATTCGTTCGTTGCTCGCGATTTCAAGTGTGGACATACTTAACGAGCCTTCAACGAGCCTACAACGAGCGCGATGCGAATCCCTGTGTTCGTGAAAAAACTGACAATCGGGCGGAGCGAAGTCGAGCACGCTACGAATTCTCGTTCGAGGCTCGCAAGCCCGTCCACGCTACGCGAATCGTGCTCGCAGTGTGCTCGTCGTGGCTCGGCTCGTGCTCGGTTCGCCAAAAAAAAACTGAAAATTCTATACTTTTCACTATCCTATTTCCTAACCTTCTTTATGAAAGTATGAGTGGATTTTATATAAATCTTTAGTGCAGTAAAAGTCATTACTGGAACATCTGAAACTCACAGATATAAGTGCTTCGTGGTAAAAAACTTAGAGTTAGTAGGCAGGTAACTCCTACTAGATATAAAACATCGATTATAATTCAAATAATTTTACAATAAAGGCGTAAACTTACCATGAGGTACGGTATTTTATACTACCTACATGTCGGCATTGTGTTGTTGTGCCTTAAGCCAATCTCAAGAGGCGGACGTGTGACAGGAAGCAATCAACTCGGCTGATAGGACTCGCTCAGTGAGGAGGTAATCCCACTGATTGCTTTACAGCCGTTTAAGTTAACGGTATCGATTGCTTCTCTGTTATGTCGCCGTCTGAATGTACGCTGACACCCAAATATGCATTTATGTAAAATCTATTGAGTTTGCAGCAATAAAAAAATAAAGATAATTCGGGCCGTATTTTTGAAAATGTGGCTGTGTTTAACATTTTTAATAAGTATTCAGTCAGTTTTCTCTATGAAAAAAAACGTTACAGTTACGTCTTATTTATCGTATGAACTTCGTTAGCGAGTTCGACTTGCAGTTTGCAATAATTATCTAGTATTTTATTTCAGCATTATTTTTGATTTTACTATAGCTAAGAGGCGTGCATTGTGCTGTTTCACGAATTAACACCGTTTGCAATCCGCTTAATACATAATAATAAATAAATAAATATGTTCAGAAGTGGATATCTACTTCTTCTACGCAGTCGGGTCAAATGTTCATGACATTTATTTTGTTATGCCCCTTAGATCTTTGTTCCGGGGAGTTGATAAATTATTATACATTGGGTCTTTCGTCCCTCGGGTCTACTGGAGAGTGGGCCAAAACTTCTAAAGACCAATTTAAATACCCTTATTAATTTCATAAATACAAGGCCCCGCCATTTCTAAATTCAACATTACTAGGACTGGTATAAAATACGGATTTTCCGCATAAATCCACGTGGTAAAGCACTTTCCTTTCCGCTCCTCTTAAACCAGAGAGTCTGGTGTTCGGTGCTCGATTTTAGGACCGTACTGAATAACAAACGAATACAGGGGAGAGGGTTTCCACCCAATATACGTTTCAAGAAATAAGGGTCCGACTAGATCGGAGAGTTAGATATTGCGATTTTTGAACGGTGGTATAAAATCAAGACAAGCAGGTAGATGAGAAGACATCACCAATACCTGGATTGCCAATGTGTTACAAGCGTCAGAGGCAACCGACTCCCTAGTTCAAATTTTGTAACTTGAGAGCCAGCATAAACCAAAATACTCATAGTTTTGTAAGCATATTAAAATAATAATTTTTACATGTTGAGAAACTCACGTATTCTACAATCGTGCTTATAATATTTTTGAAACTATCTAGTAACAACTATTGATATATTTATATTAACCTGATAAGGGATATAAACCAAAAGAAAACAGAATCTTAGAACGAAGGAATTTTCAAGCTTTCCTGGTTTCTCCAAATGGCTCCGAAAACGCAGCAGTAAACTCTCCCGTGAACATGTTCCCTACACGTTTTAGTTACCAACACGATGACACTCCTACTGCTATTGCAAGTTAAGATCGGGAAAAAAACACCGGCTCAACCCATTACAAGTGCACTTGACAAGCTGAAATCGTTTTTGTGGGGAGATGGGGGATTAGAGGACCATCCATACTTTAACGAGAGAAGTGGGGAAGAGGGGGCAAGGCTATTTATATGTAAACAGAACACCGGATAGTTTAATCGATGCAAGGGGTACTCCAATGTATTCCACTGCCATTCTCTCCATTTATATGTGGTATTCCAGTTGCAGTGCAGTATTTGACACCGTAATAGAAGTTTTAACGTGTTTTCAACTCATTAATGTATAGGATCTATCTTTTTGTAAACCGCTTTCAGCTATGGTGTGCTTTCGTATCCACTATCCACACTGGACTTTTACAATCTAGAAATTTCAAGACGAGACAAAACTTATTGACTCTATCAATAAGTTTTGTCTCGGCAAGCATTCTTCATCTGAGGCTTCGTCATCATCATGCGGGTCTGTGGCCAAACGCAAGATATTTTTTTGTAAAAATAATATATTTTGCATTATAAATTTTAATTAATTTGATTGATACATGGGAAATGGGATCGAGTCAGCCTTGGTTCGATGGGCCCAGTGCAAAGGCTACTAGCCTTAAGCAAGCTGCCTACCGGGCATGGACTAAAGCGCATGCTCAAAATGATCCGGATAAATCCAAATTGAGAAAAGCATACAATTCTGCTTCTTGGTCCAGCAAAAAGCAATATGCTAGAGCGAAGTTCCAGCACATCGGCAGGATTGGCGATCGGCTTGCAGGTTTCCCTTCTGGAAGTCGAGCATTCTGGTCGCTCGCCAAGGCTGTCGAAGGTAACTTCTGTCGGTCATCGCTTCCTCCGCTGCACACAACGGATGACTCTCTGGCCCACACTGCAAAAGAGAAAGCCGATTTACTGGCAGCCCTCTTTGCAGCTAACTCGACACTTGACGACGGGGGAGCCACACCGCCTAGCATCCTGCGTTGTGGCAGCTCAATGCCGGAAATCCGGTTTTCGCAAATCGCGGTCCGACGAGCTCTGTTCTCCCTTGACGTCCGAAAGTCGAGTGGGCCAGACGGTATCCCCGCCATTGTGCTTAGGACGTGTGCTCCAGAGTTGTCTCCAGTGTTGACGCGCCTATTCAGACTCTCCTATACCGCCGGACGTGTTCCTTCTTCGTGGAAGACTGCCCTTGTCCATCCGATTCCCAAAAAAGGGGACCGAACAGATCCGTCCAATTACAGGCCAATAGCGATAACCTCCCTTCTCTCTAAGGTGATGGAGCGGATCATCAATACTCAGCTCCTCAGGTATCTAGAGGAGCACCAGTTGATTAGCGACCGCCAGTACGGCTTTCGTCACGGTCGTTCCGCTGGTGATCTTCTTGTTTACCTGACGCACCGATGGGCTGAAGCCATAGAGAGTAAAGGCGAGGCATTGGCAGTTAGCCTCGATATCGCTAAGGCCTTTGATCGGGTCTGGCACAGGGCACTTCTATCGAAGCTGCCGTCGTACGGAATTCCCGAGGGTTTGTGCACTTGGGTGTCTGATTTTCTTGCTGATCGGAGCATCAAAGTCGCCGTTGACGGATGCTGCTCCGATATCAAGAATATCAATGCTGGCGTACCGCAAGGCTGTGTGCTATCACCCACACTGTTCATCCTGCATATCAATGATATGTTGAAAATTGCCAACATTCACTGCTATGCGGATGACAGCACTGGGGATGCCCAATATTCCGGCCGTGCTAACATCCCTCGGTCCACGGTGGAGGAAAGTCGAATACGACTTGTGTCTGAAGTCGAGACTTCGTTGGAGCGGGTCTCGGAATGGGGGAGACTTAATTTAGTCCATTTTAACCCCTCGAAGACCCAAGTCTGCGCGTTCTCCGCGAAAAAAACCCCATTCGTAGTAGCACCAAAATTCGAAGACACTCCTCTCAACATCGCACAGAGTATCGGGATCCTTGGTGTCGATATTGCGAGTGATGTCCAGTTCCGAGGTCATTTGGAGAGCAAAGCCAAACTGGCTTCAAAAAAGTTGGGTGTGCTGAATAAGGCTAAGTGGTACTTCACGACACTCCAGCGGCTACAGCTTTATAAAGCCCAAGTAAGACCGCATATGGAGTACTGCTCGCACCTCTGGGCAGGCGCACCTTTTTGACCTGGTGCCATCATCACATTTCTACCATCGCACCGCTCGCCGGCGATGTGGAGTTCATCCTCACATCCTCGAGCCGCCTCGATCGTCCACACAACGTTTTAGTCGGACGTTCTTATTGCGGACCATTAGGATGTGGAATGAGCTCCCCGTTACGGTTTTCCCTCAGCGCTACGATATGGGGTTCTTCAAAAAAGGCGTAAAAAGAGCTCTAGAAGGTCGGCAACACATTGGCAATCCCCCTGGTATTGCAAATGTCCATAGGCGGCGGTGACCACTTACCATCAGGTGGCCCGTCTGCCTGCTTGTCAACCTATTGACATAAAAAAAAAAAAAAAAAAAAAAAATCAACACCATTCGACAGAAGGCATTTTTTTAAATTCAATGGGCGGACAAAAAAAATAATAATTTTATTTTGTATACCATCCAAACTACAAGTACACGTAGAAGGCGCCATTTCCTATCCTTGTCAGAGATTTGAAATAGAGAGAGCCAGAGCTACGGCTCACGGCATAGGAATCTACTGTTATTATACGCCCTGAGATCAGTAAATACATGACTACTTTCGTCCCCTTTTTCCAACATGAAGCTCCCCAAGCCAATTAATAGGTTACCAACAAATAAGCCCGAAACAGACTGCAACTCGTCCAATTTATATATATTTAGGATACAAATAAAATAGCCCCATTATCTAAGTATCCATTCGTCACAGTTTTCAAAGATATTTTCACCAGTCATGCCGTAAACATCCAAATTATCTGTGTCGGGATTAAAGAAGGCCATACTGATTTTTGCATTTGAATCTTCATGGGAAAACATGTCCACTGGTTTGTTGTAAGCCGGTGATATTGGAGTTTCCACGTAGCACGGCTTGCGACCTTTTGACGAGGTGGAATAAATAGGGACAATTAAATCTTTGAATGAAACAACCGCAAAATCATGTACGGGTGAATTTAGGTTTTCAAATCCTTGTCGGACAAAAATTTCTGATCGTCGGCCAGCTTGACTGACGACTGCCTGTTCAAGACGGTTTACTTTTATGTTGTATAGTGACCGTCGATGGTGATTATCCGCCTTACAGGAGCGATGTAAAAATTTTGGTACGGGTTGCGAGACGTCCAAGCTGGACCAAGAGTTTCCAAAGCATTAGCTGCAAATATAACGCATTTAGGACCAACGATGACTCCGGTGCCTATGCCCTGATTCGGGCCAGTGGTAAAAAAAAACATACAATCGTAATCATGTGTATCACGTGGTCACGTGTATTTTCCTTGCGTGTATGCCATAGCGCAGGCGACCAACGCAGCCAAAATAATAAGAGTTTTACACCTGTAAATAAAAACAGAGATCTTAATGTATAATTGAGCCTTCTCGAAGGAAGAACGTTCCACAACAAGATAACGGGATTTAACAAATTCTTATTTTTGGGGTTCCGGACGCCGCGACGCTCCATAAGAGGCTGAACTTGCAACTTATAAAGTTGCAATATTTGCCCCGCGCGATGTGAATAAACACGGCTTCGCTCTACATTTCTACTTGCAATAATTCTTTAAATTCACTTACATTTTTATTACTCAACAATCTATCTGAAAGCAAAGGTGACTGATGTATTTGCAGCACTCTTGAGCAATGGGTACTTATATACCGTTTGAAAACAAACAATTAATATGAAAACAAACCATTAATATGAAAACAAACAATTAATATGAAAACATAACAGATGAAAATAATCTTTATTTATCTATACACATCTATATTCAAAATTCAAAAAGCATTTATTCAATTTAGGCCCTGATAAGGAACTTATGAACGTTAACAAATGACTCTACAACGGTTCCAAATATAACTTGAACTGAGAAGATGAAAAATGTTTTGAAGAGTGTGATATATCAAAAGAAGGAACTTATTGTGAAGGTCTAATTTTTTTTATAATTTTAAAATTATTTGAGCAAACAATTTGATCATTCCCCCCATCTTATGTCCTAAACTACGGGGCCCAAAATGTAGAAAAATATACAGCATAAAATATAGTTCTTTACTTATAGTCCAGTTGGCGTGGTTCGGCAACAGGACTACTTACCTGCCGACAAGACGGGGCCTCCGCTCGCCACCTTGAAACGACCACCTCCGGACGGACCCCGTGCTCTCCTACCAGTGTAGTGACATCCTATTAAGCAGATTGCAGCCTGGAAACCCGACTTATACTTATTGAACTCGAACCCTGTTCTATCTTAATATACTATTTAATTTATACCTTCTAGTTATTTTTTGGTAACCCTAAGCCAAAGTTACACTTAAAAGAGAAAAACAAGCTACTTAATGTATATAATTTTGAATATAACTTGAATTTTATAAGATATTGCAGTCGAGGATAAACAAATATTACAAAAAAAAAATACATAATTAGGTTATTGGTTGGTCCTTTTTCTTTTAACAATTTAATTTATTTCAGTCTTTTTAGTTTTATTTATGAATGAGGTGTATGTTTTAGTAAGTAAATGAGCGGTACGGTAAAGTAAGGCTAACAACCATCGCAACTCTGTGAGTTACGTACGGTAACCGCTCAGTACCTACTGTCCATGCATTAAACGTGTTTTTTTGCAGTTTAAGTCAAACTGGTAGTATTAAAGTGTTATGATATATAAATATATGGAATGGGCTGACAAGCTTTCATTTGATACCCATATTGTTGTAATAACGTCATTTGCCATTTAAAATAATATACGCTACTAGCGGCCCGGTACGTGCTTCACTACGTATAAAGTGAAATAATAAAAATGTGATAAACGAAGAACCGCTAGACCGATTTTGTGCAAACTTCACATAAACCATTTACTAAATAGTCCGAACAAAGCCTAAACATTTGGTTTGGATAGGTGAGCTCGTTCTTGAGTTATAAAATTACAACGAAAAGTGGCATTGATTTTTGTATATATTGATTGATGTCACTCCCACAGTTAAGACGAATCTAACGACAAAATGTTTAAAATAATAATAAATCCATCAAGCCGTTTAGCCTGCAGATCGTGCCAAAGAAAAAGACATACATACAATCGAAAAACATAACCCTCCTTCCAGGTAAGTTGGGTAAAAAACAAATAATAGATAACCACAATCTTCATTTTATCGTGGAAAATCAGTGCACCTTTTAACTTTAAGTAACAAATTCTAGTGTTATTTATGTTTATGCACATTAGCAACAAACAAAATGGCTATACTGCTGAATATTTTACCTTATTTTGTGCCGTGTATTTACCCGCATGTAAAAGATCCAAGCTACTTCGTCATTCCGACTGACGGGATTGAGTTCCGCTCAGTTCGCACTGGTAGGTCGCTACTCGTTTCTAACCCATCGGTAATCGGCAATAGAAGCGATGGGACTAGCCGATTGCTCCTTGACTTTTATTTTTGTGTTATTTATTGGGTTCTAACAGATATATTTAAAAACAAAGTTACAACGCTGATTCAAATATTCAGTTTGCTGAATGCGTTCGCTGTTTCAGTTTTCTCTATGAATGTTACTAACAAAGATTATTATAGGGTTACTAGCTGCCCGGCGCGACTTTGTTCGCCTGGTGCTATCCTACCCTACCCTAATCTACCCTACCCTAGCAGTGGTATGAAAAATAGTTTACGTCCTATTGTCAGACCTACTGAATATACACACAAAATTTCATAAGAATCGGTCAAGCCGTTTCGGAGGAGTTTTCTTACAAACACTGTGACACAAGAATTTTATATATTAGATATTTTAAAATTTCTCCCCTATCTATACCCTATGTAACTATTTATATTTATGTTTATATAGCTACCCCCTTACTCATAAAACTGTTTAAAGGGGTGACCCTTTAATAATAATAATAATATCACATTATAAGACAATGACAATAGAGTGACGTTATTTACGTGAGTAAATAACGTCACTCTATTGTCATTGTCTTATAATGTGATATTATTTACGTGATAATTTAATCAGTATATTAGTTAAATAGCGCTTTATGAGTAAGGGGCTAATTTCTTGCTCCTATTTTGTTTTATAGAGATTGTGATGTCAATGAAAAATGACAATACTTTTATTTTTTCTAAGAAACCAGTTTTGTCACTATTATAAAATATTCCTAATCTTTTACGATTATATCAAAATAGCTGTATAAGTAATATATCGATTGCAGTATTCCTCATCCACATAATAATGTAAATGTTATTCCAAAAACACACTTAGCCAATTCAATATAAGATCGAAAATAAACCGCTGATTAATTACGCGAGTTGGCACAAATTTCACGAAAAATTCCATGTAAATCTTTCAAGGATTCCTTAACGAGAGAAGTTTTAAATTTGTTAACCCTTACGATCATAAATTTGTTTTGCAGATTTCGTAATTGCGGGGGTTGGGAAGTTCTAGGATTTGTGACTTTTGGCTGCTATATCCAACTATTAATCATAGTAACAACAATAATATACAGTGAGTTGTTGTGTAATGCTGTCTATCTACCGGGTAAACTCGCAGATTGGCTATACTTTCCATATATTGTACAAATTAACAATATGTATAGTTAGGTATAAAATACTGTCTGACAAATCAACGTATACAGACAGCTCAAACCTCAGGATCCAAAAAAATAATAATTTTGGCAACAGGTTTCTTGACCGAGGGTTGGAATGGTAGAAAACTTATACGGTGGATACGCAAATACGACATTAAATGACCACGTAAAGTACTCATGTATACGATCAACTTTTAATATGGGACAAACTTCTAAATCGCAGCATTTCATACATTTTTGCCGAGGAGACTGTACCCTTTTGTTCGAACAGCAGTATTTCTTTGCAATTTCGAAGTTGGTCCCGTAGTAAAGTTGATCGTATACATGAGTACTTTACGTGGTTTCATTTAATGTCGTATTGTCGTATCCACCCCTTATAACATGCTACTTTATCAAAAGATGCCTTGAAAATGGAAATGAAATCGCGGGACCGAAGCTAAGTGTAATATGACAAAATGAACAGACTTGATATGGAGTCGACATTATCTCCAGGTATTTAGACAGTATTTCACTTATTTTAACAGAGCATTTCGAAGATTGGACCATTATACCCATGTCAGTGTTCCCCTCACACTTGGCACACCCCTCCCTCTCACCCTAACCTCCCCTTTTCACCCCCATATGCTTTGTTTCTTTCCCTTTATACGTTTTATGATATTTCAATTTGAACCCGCAAATATGTCTCTATTTGGTTGAGCAACAGGTTTTATTTTAAACTCCGTCCCATAGTTTCACACGCATTTCAGAGAAATAATTATTGTTTTGCGAAAACTGTAATAGTTAAACTGGTTTTGATACAAATAGTTTTCTGGACAATACATGTTATTCCTCAGATAAAACTATATAGGTCCCCGTTGGGACTTGCTAAATAACCGGACAAGTGTGAATCAGACTGACAAACGAAGCTTCGTCAGCAACTCACGTCAGAAACTCAGCATCTTTTTGAATATGCTGAGTTTCTTGCCGGAGTCTTCTCAGTTTAAGTGTATTCCGAACCGGTGGTAAATTCAACTGTAAGTATGTACAAATTTAACGTTCATAAGTCCCTTACCAGGGCCTAAAATGAATAAATGACTTTTTGATTTTTGATGTTTCATGTATGGATTCCCTTAAAATTTTACTATCTGTTATTATAGCGGCATACAAATACGCAAATACTGTGAATATTTAACATATTAAGGTATAGACCGTATCTTATGAGATACAGACGGACGAACAGCGGAGCAGGCAGTAGGTAATAGGGTCCCGCTGGCACCCTTTGGGCACAGTTTTACCATAAAAGATGGTAATACTGTGCTTTGGGTATGGATCCCTAATGAAAAATAATTAAATTAAGAAAGTATTCTATGCGACATTATGAAAAAAAAACTCTTTGTCCTAATTGGCTCTATCGGAATGAAGAACGACAAGGACCGATTGAAAAGAGCAGAAAATAAATAAACAGATTCTAATGGTGCGTCCATGCCTGGCGAACCGAGCACGAGCCGAGCCACGAACGAGCACACTGCGAGCACGATTCGCGTAGCGTGGACGGGCTTGCGTGCGTCGAACGAGCATTCGTAGCGTGCTCGACTGCGCTCCGCCCGATTGACAGTTTTTTCACGAACACAGGGATTCACATCGCGCTCGTTGTATGCTCGTTGAAGGATCGTTAAGTACGTCCACGCTTGAAATCGCGAGCAGCGAACGAATCCTGTTCGTTCGAGGCTCGGTTCGTGCTCGCTTCGCGTAGCATGGACGCACCATAACACTCTTTAGAAATAACTCATTGTTATACTTGTCATCATCATCATCATGATGATGACAAGTGTTATACTTGTACGTAGTATAATTATTTACTCTATGGTTATACTTACAGAAGTATTTTTTTATTAATACCTTGTCAATTGCAAATAAATGTTCTATGTTGCCAACTCCTCGCGTGTATTCTTATAAATACAGTTACTGAATTTGTCGTATAGGGCAGAATATTTTTTGAAAAATCTCTGTAGATAACTTTCTTGATCAATAGCAGCGGATAAGAAGAATTTAGATTTGCCGGACTGGTTACAAAGAAACGGTAGGTACCTAGTGTTACAAAGAAACGGTAGGTACCTAGTGTTACAAATAGAGTTGAGAAATAAATAAGCACTTTATGCGTGCATGTGTCAATTCTACTGAAATGGATCCAGTTCCTTTAATAAAATGTAACAAGGAATTAAAAAAAAATACGAACAGTTTGAGCGTTTAACTTCTAACCAAGCCATGAAACGCGTCACCAATCCTGTACAATATTCAAGAATCAAAACTATAACATAGGAAAGGGCAGGTTCAATAAAAACAAAGTGACATACAAAGGTCAAAGTGCCCGGTTATTGCCCGCCCGGACATAGTGCCCGCATCTACGTCCCAGATATTGAGACAATAAGGAATTTTTATCGAATAAAAGGTCCGTCCCTTGTCGCGGCCCCTTTGTTTTGGCAACTAGACTGAATTTTAGGACGATTTACAATCTGATAGAGTTTTTAGGGCACTCGTGTTGTTACTGAATATAACGAACTATATATATTCTTCAGCAGTCGTCTTAGGCTCATCGCTCACTATGTCAGCACCGCTCCATCGTAGCAACGGCCCGGCACCGCGGTGAGGTAGCGCGGCTTTGGCAAGATACCGCTTGCTGGCGTCACGCAGCAAGGGAGCGGACCGCTCGCTGGAAGCGTATGGTCAGCAGGTAGCGGCAACTATTTTATCTAGTCATTGAAAAATTTAATGCATACGATTTAAAGGCCTCACTTGCATGGCAAGGTAAATGCCGAGGCGTAGCCGTGCTGTTATAATGAGTGGTGACCCTAACTGTGTTTGAAGATGGTACCATTACGTATGAACATATATGTACGTGACCATAGAGTAACAAAATTAATAAAGAGATAGCGTTAACAACATTATCTTGTGTGAAGCGTATAAGCAGTTCGCAAATAGATGCATTCATAGATATATCATACACTAGTGAATTATTATCAGAAAAAATTACGATATGAGTTCCTTGTCATTTGTTATCGGTAAAAGTATCGATAATAAACGAGAAATTCACATTTATTATAATTATTATTAGTCGTTCAAACTATGAAGCCGCGGTTCGTTTCATGGCAGCATTGCACATACCCGTGCTCACGGCACATACTCTAGTACGGTCGCTCTATTTATTATATCTCTATATACGTGACGTTACTAAATAATATATAGTTATTAAATAAATAAATAAATAAAGTTACCTCATAATTATTCGTAGGAGTTGAAGATTTATTATGGGGCGTCCATGCTACGCGAAACGAGGACTAGCCGAGCCACGAAAGAACAGGCCTCCAATTCTCGCGCTTTTGATATCGATGTCGAATACCTATACATTTGGCGAAAGATTTGTATTTTTATGATATTATAACACATGAATAGCACCGGGAAATCGAATTCCGCAACTAGTAAAGAATTGGCGGAATAGATTTATAACAAAATTAATGTCATTACGCTTCGATGGGTTAATTGTTTGATGTATAATTATAAATAGCTGTCCCCCGCGGGTTCATCTGCGTTCCCGGGATAAAAATGTGTCCTCCATACCATAGGCTTTCTGCATGCCAAACATGATGATCCGTTAAGTAGTTGAGGCGTGAAGGCGTAACAAACAAACTCACTTTCAGATTTATAATATTATTATAGTTAGGATTATTACTAGCTATTCCTCTGGGATAAAAAATACGAGTAGCATGTATGTCTCAAAATCAAAAAGTAATTTATTCAGTTTAGGCCCAGGTAAGGCACTTATGGACGTTAAATTGGTAAGTACATACAGTTGTCTACTATCTCGAGTATGCTCGAGTCTCTTTTGTCGTAGACTAGCAGACTGCCGCGGTATCACCCGCGTACGGTTTGATTTGTTTTTTTTTACGCTGAACCATAATTATTTATCAAAAATAAAATTAGCTAAGTTAAATTATAAGGAGTTATAACATCAGCTATGAACCGGAACATACAGACAAAAAAAATTAAAAACTCAATCCCATTTTATTCAAAATAAATTAACTCACATAAAAGCTTGGTGCAATGCAAATATAAAAGCATATTTAAATCAAAAGCACTAAGGAGTATTGATATCAACTTCGATGCAAATCACCGCCTAAAATAACTTTCTACCCCTTTTTAACCCCGTTAGGGGATGAGTTTCAATAAATTACGAAACACGTCTTCCATCAATTCTGTTATAGAATGTTTATGCAAAATTTGAAGTAGATTGGACCAAGGAATCACGTTGTCCCGTACAAACTTTGCCCCCGTTTTTCACCCCCTTAGGGGTAGAATTTCAGAAAATCCTTTCTTATCAGATGCCTACGTCATACAAAGAACACACCCTCCAAGTTTCAGGTCTCTACGATCAGCGGTTTAGGCTGTGCGTTGATCCATTAGTCAGTCATTCAGGACAAAGCATTTTAAATATAAATATCCTGGGACATTCCTCACACCCAGTCATCTGATCCCAAACTAAGCAGAGCTTGTACTATGGAAACCAGATAACTGATATAATACATATACTACTTTTTGTTTGTAAATTACATAATTACACCCAGACTTAGGACATACAGACATGTTCATGCACACAAATGCATGTCCTGTGCGGGAATCGAACCCACGACCTGCGGCGCAATAGGTGGAATCTTTACCAGAGTCTTAACCAACTGCGCCAACTGGCCTGTCAATTTTATATGTATAGATAGGCTGGCTATCTGCGTGACAAACTTCTCGGCAACCAGATCCGAGGTATTTTTGTTTATAGATATAAAAGACAGAAAAACGTGAAACATTAATGTAACCATCGTAAGAATGAAAAATAATCTGATGTCATAATATAAACAGTGACGATAATGTAAGGAAATAACACGCTGAGACGGCGGGTGCAAAAATAAAGACAGTTACATTACTTACATTATATTTATTAGTAGGGATGCTGCTAACTAAATTCATTACTATACCCAACCCTTTGCTACATATTCAGAAAGCGAAACGACCAGCTTTTTTACAAAAATTACTCAATCCTACCGATAGATATAGAAAAGATTCCAAATAAGGAATAATTAATGATAAAACTAAAGCTTTTCGTTCAGTTTTGAAAACATACAGGTTTACGCAACTTTCCACGGGGTAACAAACAAATGTCCAACTGATGTCATAGTCTGACGGAGTAGCCAAGTTAGAAACTAACTTATAGGTAGGAAATCAATATGAAGGACGAAGGACAATACCTACGAGATAACAAACTGTTTACCGTGACTGACTGACTCATGATCAGTTACCAGCTGACACTTCATAAAGTTATACAGTTATATTTTAAAAGCCCGGCTATACGCTCTGTCTTGCCTGCTCAGTTCAAAACTGTAGACATGACTGTACAAATAATTGGACTGTTTTACAAAAAACTTAAACCGACTTCAAAGTACACTAAGAAGTAATCAAATCCTGATCTGATGACAATGGGACCAAACGGGAAGTATACCCTTCCAGACAAAAAAATAATTTTCCAAATCGGTTAATAAATGACGGAGTTATAAGGTAACAAACATTAAAAAAAAACATACAACCAAATTGAGAACCTCCTCCTTTTTTTGAAGTCGGTTAAAAAGACGGAACATGGGACATTGACCACACGTGCAAACCTCATAGAGTTTTGAGTGCTCACACTCACATCACACATTGATACGAGTGTCGTCGAAAACAATTTGGCCAGCCAAAGTTTCAGTACAGTCTGAAGCGCGGCTTGATTGACCGTCCACACGCTCACACCAAAACTATGCAGTCAAATCTTCAACAAGTCAACGGTTACAGAAGACGCGCTTCCGGACATGCACTGGGGCTACCGTCTTGCCGTCCACACGCCCAGTCTTACCTGCGCAAACTGGTTTGTGCAGACATGCTTGCATGCAAGACGGGTGTAGTGTGTCTTGTAGGTGGGCTATAAGAGATCTATCTACAATAACAAAATCGAAATAATAATTCAAGTTTGTTTTGAAATCTAGACATATTATGATAAGTATTAGGTTTATTTTTTTTAGAAAGAAGAAAGAAAACCTTGCGCATACATTAAAATTCCCAACAATATACCATTCCCAACCATACGTTTTGTCTATCGACTGGGGACACACGGAGTAGTTTTTAACATAATACACATAAAGGCAGTGCTATAATGGCCCATCTGGTACATATACACATTTTAATCGCCACTATTCATAATCGCATTGCCTTCTACATCATATAAAAGAGATTTATAAAAAAAAAACTTACATTTTAAAGTAAAACTTTATTCATTTTTCAGTTTAGTTAGCGCAAGTTGGAGCTGTTCCCTACACTTAAAGTTCTGCTGATTTTATTAAGAGACAAGATTGAGTGGAATTCTTTTGAAGTTTCCTGAAATCAATATGTTTTTATCATTTTATAGGAACTTTGCTGCTGTGAAATTAAGGTTGTATTTTGATTTCTAGTTTATTTTGAAATACTGTTTTGCAAGCTTTTAGAGAGAACCAATGTCTTGTCGGTATAAATAACTCATGTTCTTGACGAGGCATTATACATAAATATACAATTGACGTAGCCGTAACAGCATCTTGAAGGTATTAAAAGCCTAAACAGAGAAAAAACCTTCAAAAACAAGCCTTGGCCAAGCTGATTTCAAGACATTATGTAAAAACGCGGAGCGTTAATGTCCAAAAACTGAATGTAAATAAGAGACACTCAATTCTGCCCTAAATCCTAACACAAAAATAAAAGTCACGCTCAAAATAACGGGACAATAGTCCCCATTCGCGATTTCAAAGCGAAAATCTCTGCATAAACAACGGCGGAATGATTAATGTGTAAAAATTTAATCGCCACCGACAATGGCGGGGAGAAAGTTGGACTTTTTTAGGAATGCTGTGTGTCACACCGCAACGCAATCTGTGATGGTAACTTTCATGCGAATGTGAATTTGTTAATCAATGGCTGCGGTTGGCTGGCCGTCCTCTTCCATCCCAGAGCGTGTCGCTCCTATAAACCACATACTCAGTTTATGTACTGCGAATACTGCGATATAACTTTGTTTATAATACAAAGATAGTTTGTATGTAGGTTAATGCTTGAACGGTTCTTTAAAACATGAGACGGTCGTTGTACTTGCTGTGTAGTGATAATTATCATCATTGTGAAAATTATAAATATAGACATATTGTCCAAAAATATGTAAAAAACAAATAACCTTGCTTACTTTCTTGCCAGTTCTTCTCGGGTGAATGCGACTTCCGAACCGGTGGTGGTAAATTCAGTAAATTTGAACTTCATAAGTTCTTCTGGGGCCAAATTAATACATAGGTTTGACTTTGGCTTTGAATTTGTTCATCAATTATATCACCAATAGATGTCGGTGTAATACGGAAGATATATAATGGTGCGTCCATGCTATGCGAATCGAGCACGAGCCGAGCCACGAACGAGCCTACAACGAGCACGATGCGAATCCCTTTGTTCGTGAAAAAACTGACAATCGCGCTCGTTCGAGCTTCGCAAGCCCGTCCACGCTACGCGAATCGTGGTGCTCTTTCGTGGCTCGGCCCGTGCTCGGTTCGCCAAGCATGGACGCACCATAACCCTTAACTACATGTTCATTATGTTCCACATGTTTTTTTCAATTATACGCCATAGCTGTTTTTGTCATCAATAGCCCACTGTTAAAATGGCGAATAATAGCGAATAGCGAATACACGATACGTCATCGCGTCAGTGTAAATGTGCCAGCAATATCTAGGCATAATCTTTATTATTCGGCTTTTTTTCACGATTACAGGAAGTTGAAATTGCACTCGTTCACAAACGATGAAGTTCTAAGCCTTGTGTTCGTACTTCGTACGGCTTGTACACAAGTGGGTGGGAGTTCCGAGCACCTTGTGGCTTAACGGGAATCAATATCCCAATTATGGGCTCATTGCTGAGGTCATATTCAAGTTACAGGTTAAACCATCGTATCCCCACTTGCACTAAAATTATTGAACCTATTCAGTTAAGATACTATGTTACTTGAAGGGTTAAAGAAGTAGGTTATTGTTTTAATAGCCCTAAACCTACCCTAAGGGTGGGAAAATAGGGATGATTTATTGTTCACTCACAGATTTTAATGCTGAGTTGTATATTACATCAAAAGAAATCAAAAATTAAGCATGTACTAATTAGTAGATTATAGCCACAAAAAATTATAAAATAAAAACTTTTTAACAAAAAAATTAAACCAACGATAAAACTGAAAAGCAAAAAATAATTTTGAATATAACTTGAATTTTATAAGGTTTTTGTGCGTGTGTGTTTTGAGATGTGACCATTTTCACAAACACTTGCGCTTGTTTGCACACGCAACGGATCCCAAACGGATCCATAGCTTTCAAGTTGTTCAAAATCAGTGCATGCGCTAAATCACGGGCGTCCCCTGGTTTATGCATAATGAAAACCTCCACCTCGACCTTGGTCTTCCCAGCATCAAACAATATATGATACGCATTTCACGCAGATTCTTTGACACAGCAATCCCCTTTGTTGTTAAAGCGGCTACCTACACGCCATCCCGTATATCCTCAGTCCGCCGCCTAAGGTATACTTGCTGAGTTTCTTGCCGGAGTCTTCTCAGTTCAAGTTGTATTTGGAACCGGTGTAGAGTCATTTGTTAACGTTCACAAGAGCCTTATCAGGGCCAAAATTGAATAAATGAATTTTGATTTTGAAGGTACGCTCACAGCGAGCCTAATGACCCCGTCACCTTAGCTCAGTTCGCAGCTGACAAAGTTCGAAATACACACACACAATCACATAGCCACGTTACCGTCCTCGCCGGCGAGGAACCGCAAGGAGGACGGGCTTGCGAGCCTCGAACGAGCATTCGTAGAGTGCTCGACTAAGCTCCGCCCGATTGTCAGTTTTTTCACGAACACAGGGATTCGCATCGCGCTCGTTGTAGGTTCGTTGAAGGCTCGTTAAGTACGTCCACGCTTGAAATCGCGAGCAACGAATCCTGTTCGTTCGTGGCTCAGCTCGTGCTCGGTTCGCGTAGCATGGACGCACCATTAGAAATCAGTTTTGTTTTTAAGTGTTACATCTGCTCAATGAAATCTGTTAAATGGTTTTGGAATCAGACATTATTAATGTCCTATCACTTGCAATGCACATACATTTCTGTACATGAATTATATTTGTCAAAGAAGCAAATACAGAAAGAAGTTGCAAGTCTATGAGGAAGCTGAATATCGTGGTGGTACGCCAACGTAAAATGAATACTAAAGAATAAAACGAATACTATTCAATCAAAAGATTTATATAATAAATGCAAAAGTGAGTTAGTTTGTTTGTTACGCCTTCACGCCTCAATTTTACACAAGCTATTTAAAAGGGTCGTAAACAATATTCACTAGAATCGAGATACTTATAATCTTATGGTGCGTCCATGCTACGCAAATCGAGCACGAGCCGAGCCACGAACGAACCTCCAACGAGCCTACAACGAACACGATGCGAATCCCTTTGACTAGATAGTGAGCAATCCATTGAATGTATGAACATAAATGTACCTATGAAGAAAATAGATAAGCCGCCGCCTATTTTTGTTGATAAAGTAAGCAATATACAACCACTCATTAATCTCTTAGCCGAACATGCAGGCAGTGATTATGAATTGAAAGTGCTCCGTGATGAACAAGTCAAAATACAACCGCTGACGTCAGAAGTGTATTCAAAAATTGTTAAAGAACTCGAAATTAAAAATACTGAATTTTATACATATAAGCCAAAACAAGACAGGAGCTTTAAAGTAGTACTTAAAAACATGCATCCCTCAACAGATATTGCAGATATTAAAGAAGCCTTGGCGGAGCTAGACCATGAATGTACTAACATCTGGAATATTAAGCAACGAGCCACCAAAAAGCCACTCCCAATTTTCATAGTAGAATTAAAACAAAATAATAACAATAAATCAATCTATAATATTAAATCACTCCTACATTGCAAAATATTATTTGAACCTCCACGGCCCAAAAAAGACATACCCCAATGTGGAAAATGCCAACAATATGGGCATACAAAAGCTTACTGTCGCAGAAATCCAAAATGTATCAAGTGTGCTGGAAGTCATCTCTCGGCGGAATGTACAAGAAAATCGAAATCCGACAACGTAAAGTGTGTCCTTTGTGAAGGCAACCATCCTGCCAACTATAAAGGCTGTAAAGTTTATAGGGAACTTCAAAAAATTAAATTTCCGCCAGAATTTGATAAAAAGAAAAGACACTATACTCATTTAGCATCCGAAAAGGCAAAACAAGTAAAAAATACTCTAACAACAAATGCAGGTTATACGTATGCAGAAATGGCAAAAAATTACGAAACACCACCTAATTATCCTCCACAAGAAAATAAAAGTAGACACAATCCTAATGGAAACTACGATCACAACAATGACATACGAGAACTAATGATTATGATGAAACAAATAATGCAACAATTAACTACAATGACAAACCTTATTCTAACACTAACGACAAAATTGACCCAAAATTCGATTCCTTAAATATAGTTATATGGAATGCCAATGGGCTGACACAACATACCCTCGAGGTAAAAAATTATATGGAAACAAATGAAATTGACATATTATTGATTTCAGAGACCCACTTCACAAACAAAAGTTATTTTAGTATGCCAAGATATAGATTTTACCACACTATGCATCCCGATGGCACAGCACATGGTGGAAGCGCAGTGCTGATCAGGGATAATATCAGACACCATGAAGCTAATCACTACTGTACTGAGAAACTGCAATGCACAAATGTTGTTGTTGAAGACTGGTGTGGCCCTATAACAATATCAGCTGTCTACAGTCCGCCAAAACATTAATTGAAACAGGAAGACTATGACAGTTATTTTATGTCTTTGGGACATCGGTTTATGGCTGGCGGAGATTACAATGCTAAACACACATACTGGGGTTCACGAATAGTGACTCCAAAAGGACGGCAACTACTCTTAACGATCCATAAACTACAACTTAACGTTGTCTCAACTGGAGAACCAACTTACTGGCCTTCTGACAATCGAAAGATACCAGATCTCATAGATTTTTGCGTATTCAAGGGAATCGGGAATTCATACCTGACCTGTAAATCCAGTACTGAACTGTCATCTGATCATTCCCCCGTTGAAATAACTCTAAGCCGAAATATTTTACTGAAGGAAAAACCATGCCGACTGCACTCTTATAAAACTGATTGGAACTACTTTCGAGAATTAATAGCAGCGTCTTTGGATACAAATCTACCACTCCAATCTGATGAGAATATCATAGCAGCAGTTGAACACATAAACTTTGTTACCCAGCAATCCGCATGGGAAGCCACACCTGCGCCGTGTGACAGAGTACATCATGGACCATATTGTTCACTTCCAGTAAGGAAACTCTTAGCCGCAAAACGCAGGGCAAGGAAACTTTGGCAGACTACAAGATTCCCTAAAGACAAGACATTGTATAATAGACTCACAAGACAACTTAAGCGACTTCTAGATGATGATAAAAATCAAAAACTAGCAACATGCTTGCAAAACCTAGACGCTACCTCGTCGACAGATTATTCGCTTTGGAAAGCCACGAAGAATATTAAACGGCCAATAATATATCAACCACCAATACGCAAAACAAATTGTTCTTGGGCTACCAGCGATCGTGACAAAGCTGAAGTATTTGCAGAACATTTAAAAGATGTGTTTACACCCAATCCCGATACCGGATCGACAAAGATTTCAAAAGTTTCTGAACTGCTTAATGAAACTCATCAATTGGAACCACCCATTGAAAGATTCCGCAAGGCTGAAATAAGATCAGCGATTAGGAAATTAAAACTAAATAAAGCACCAGGATATGACTTAATTACGGCAGCTATTATATTGAGAGAATTACCAGAAGAAGGTATCACTTTTCTGACCCAATTATATAATGCCATCTTACGAAGGAGTTTTGTGCCTCCGCAGTGGAAGGTAGCACAAATATTAATGATTCTTAAGCCTGGTAAAAGCCCAGAAGATGCTAAATCATATCGTCCTATCAGTTTACTTCCTATTTGCTCCAAAGTAATGGAAATTCTGTTCCTTGAAAGGCTAAATCCAATTGCTGATAAAAATAAGTTGGTACCAGATCATCAATTTGGCTTTCGAGCAAAACATGGCACGATTGAACAGATCCATAGACTGGTCGAAAATATTGAAAATACCTTCGAACAGAAGAAGTACTGTACATCTGCCTTCTTGGACATATCGCAGGCGTTTGACCGAGTGTGGCATGATGGTCTCTTGTTCAAAATAAAAAATACGATGCCCATAAACTATTACAACTTTGTCAAGTCATATCTCACGGACAGATATTTCTTTGTTAAGCAGGGGGATGAAACAACAGGTCTTTATGCAATCAAAGCAGGAGTACCACAAGGCAGTGTGATGGGACCTATATTATACCTATTATACACGGCCGACCTACCAATAACGGAAGGAGTAATAATGGGAACATTCGCTGACGATACAGCAATTATGGCTACGGATGATATACCGACACAAGCTTCCCAAAAATTACAAATAAGTCTGGATAATATTTCAAAGTGGCTCAAAGACTGGCGTATCAAAGCCAACGAAACCAAATCTGTCCAAGTTACTTTTACAACCCGACGAGATACCTGTCCTCCAGTCACATTAAATGGAGTCCAGATCCCACAATCTGAATATGCAAAATATTTGGGAATGTATTTAGATAGGCGTCTAACCTGGAAAAAACATATATTTACCAAACGACTAGCGATGAGCCAGCAACTGCGCAAAATGAACTGGCTTATAAATAGAAAAAGTCAACTTTCCATGGAAAACAAACTACTACTATATAAGTGTATTCTCAAACCAATTTGGACGTACGGCATACAGTTGTGGGGCACTGCAGCCAACTCAAATATTGAAATATTACAAAGATTTCAATCTAAAATGCTAAGAATAATAGCTGACGCACCTTGGTACATTACAAATGAACGACTCCACCATGACCTTTGCATCCAAACAGTAAGGCAAGAAATAAAAGAAAGACTGATATCCTATGGTAGGAGATTAAAATCACACCCAAACACTCTTGCACAACATCTGATGGACACAGTAAAACCAAATAAGAGATTAAAAAGAAAAAACCCACAAGACCTGCTCTAAGGCAGTACAATTTAAGAGGGCATGTCAATGGATATGTTCCTCCCAAGCTTACCTCACGCACTAAACAATTGCTGAATGTCATAAAAGAAAGCTTGCAATAAAAAAAAAAAAAAAAAAAAAAAAAAAAAAAAAAAAAAAAAAAAGTGTTACATCTGCTCAATGAAATCTGTTAAATGGTTTTGGAATCAGACATTATTAATGTCCTATCACTTGCAATGCACATACATTTCTGTACATGAATTATATTTGTCAAAGAAGCAAATACAGAAAGAAGTTGCAAGTCTATGAGGAAGCTGAATATCGTGGTGGTACGCCAACGTAAAATGAATACTAAAGAATAAAACGAATACTATTCAATCAAAAGATTTATATAATAAATGCAAAAGTGAGTTAGTTTGTTTGTTACGCCTTCACGCCTCAATTTTACACAAGCTATTTAAAAGGGTCGTAAACAATATTCACTAGAATCGAGATACTTATAATCTTATGGTGCGTCCATGCTACGCAAATCGAGCACGAGCCGAGCCTCGAACGAACCTCCAACGAGCCTACAACGAACACGATGCGAATCCCTTTGAACGTGAAAAAACTGTCAATCGCGCTCGTTCGAGGCTCGCAAGCCCCTCCATGCTACGCGAATCGTGCTCGCAGTGTGCTCGTTCGTGGCTCGGCTCGTGCTCGGTTCGCCAAGCATGGACGCACCATTATGAAGCAACTTTATTATACCTACAGCTCTCCCAAGGACCTCAATGGGGGACCAAGTTTCACTTATCTTATCTATCTTATTTTCGTAGTGAAAATTGAAATGTATCCTAGTACAAATAAATTCATGTACTTATACTAGGACCAAATACCTAATAAACAATACAGCGTTCAGTAATGACTCTGAAACTATATTTGATGACAGCAGTCACGTTGTATTTACCGGGAATGTGTAAAGTAACGTCTGCTATCCAATTGTCGCAAATTGACCTTTATTGCATCGGGTTATTTGCGCGAGGACCAATGAGGCAGAAAACCAAGGAGTTATTGCAACTGTTTGCGGCTTATTGTGACCTCACAAATACCTTGTGAGTCAATAGTCAAACTTTTAAGCTCAGAGTAGATAAATACTACGTACAACTTTTAAGGAACTAATAATTTACCTTAATTTTGAGTGTTCTAAGGAATTGTTCGACTTGATGCCCACGGCTACCTTCCACCATCGCAACTCTCGCCATCGACGGGGAATACATCCACACACATTGAAACCAGAATTGTTTCGTGTGCGGGCTAAAAGGAGTATTCTTCCGCGGACGCTCGGACTGTGGAATGAGCTCCTCGCCGTGGTTTTCCCAATGGAGTACAGCATTGGGTTCTTCAAAAAGGGTGTGAAGAGGTTTCTTCAGGGTCGGCAACGCGCGAGTGATACCCCTGGTGTTGCAAGCGTCCATAGGCTACGGTAACTGCTTACCATCAGGCGGGCCGTATGCTTGTTTGCCACCTCAGTGTTATAAAAAAAAAAGCTTAACCGATTTTTATACAAAATTTACAATAGCAGTAGTATATATACATAGCAAATACAATATATACCTATTATAAAAATATCCTCGAGTCTGCCTCTTCTGCCGATTGGCAAGGTTCTCGGATATTAATAAGGAAGCATTGAATTTGTGTAATAATTCAATGTAAGGAAGTTTTTTTTTTTCAATTCAGCCTCTATGTCTGTATAATAGGAGCTAACCGTTAACCTTATCGAGCGCGTTATGTATATAAACCAATATGTGTCCAATGATAAAGTTTGACAAAACTTATACTCTTTCGGTCCTTGTTTTTATAAGCTTAGGACTCAATTTTGATCAGTCGAGTTGTTTCATCAATAGATTCTTGTTATAAAGGGAAACCTCCCCTGACCTATTTTAATTAAATTTTGTACATTTAATAATATTCGCGAATATAACCTCTAAGCACAAACAAGCTTTGTATGATAAAAAGTGTGTTCCCATTTTTTATCAATACAGGCCGACGAGCTTTATACAGAGCTTTTATGTAAAAAATATCGGGAAAGCTCCGAGACGGTACATTCCGTAGAAATCGATGTGTGAGAGAACCTAAAAGCTTTTTTTTGTTGAATTATTTTGGTGACAATCGCTGCCTTTGATCTCTGTTTTTATTTATATTTTAAATGACAATTTATAATCAAAATTCTTCAAGGAATAAATAATACTTTTCTATAAAACATCAGTTAAAAGCACAAGAATCGAGTTGAAATATTTCACAATTTCTGGATCTCGACGGATCCCCGGGGATCGCGATCTTTTATCTGATGCTCATTCTTTTTACCGTTGAAGCATTTACGTTACTATCTACAGTAAAAAAATAGCAGTAAGTTAACTCAGAACTGTTTCTACGATAGTCATTATCTCACCAAGAACGTATTAAAATCATTACATCAAAGGTATATTTATTTCTATTGATAATTATTTTCCTTATTCCTTTTTCTATTTCATTATTTTGCAAACCCTTCCAAAATTGGAAGTGAATTTACACTGTATTTCTTACTTCATAAATATCGATATAGATTTCACGTGCTGTTATTTCTCAAAATATTTGATGCTAATAATATAAAAATAAATCGAAAGCTCAGAATATTCAATAGTAGTCTAAAGTTTATGGTCTTTTGGCGATGGCGAGACACGAGAAACGTATTACGTTTTGTCGCTGGGTTATGAGCGAGTGTGCAAGAACGACAGGGTATACTTACACATAAAGGGTTTGCGACTGTGCCCAACCCAGGGCCATCTGGTGGTCAGACGCGGGGTTCATGAGTAACCCACAAGCAAGTGAGCTCCCGTGAGTGAACTGCATCTCCGGCACTTTCCTGGATAGAAAGTAGAGGACTACCCGTTGGATTAGTTTTCCGGCAACCCAGCTGTAGGCATTCGTGGATACGTATTGGGAAGTGAGCGCGCATGACAGCTCCGGTACCATTCATAGAGAAATGGGAGTCAGCTTCTCTGGCGTCCCAAGCGGGGATTGAATCCGCGAGCACCCTAGGGTGGGTAACAATATAGGTAACAAAAATGCATTTTGAACTAAAATATAAAAATTAAGCGAAACAAAAAATATGCCAGAAATAGTTTTCAAACGTTTCTATAATGAGAAACATTCAAGTTAAACGCAATTACGAAGAGATATGACAGAAATGTAAGAAGCCGACGTGATTTATTACCGAGTATTTTTAAAAGGATTTCTTAGATTTATTGTTAAAAAAAATTATCCATCTCAGATTCTTTAAGTTCTACAACGGTTTTATTGTTTCCGACATTGAGGCGCAAAAAACAGTATACAAAAGCGTGTTTCAACTCTACTATAGCGTTACCGTGCAAACACCTAAATGTTGGTAAAAATTCAGTAATTTACCTTTTGTTTTCGCAACGGTTGCTGTTGACATACCTGAAAAACGACGATGTCATGATTTTTTGGAATTCTCTGCCAAATAATATCAAATTTATCTGCAGTGGTAGATTTCACAGGTATTGCAAGGATCATATTATAGTGAATACTTACAAAGTTTCGTTATTAATAAGCCCTTCAAATATATGAAGATTCTTTTTTCTTTGAGGTAAAATAATTTTAAAGCACGAAATGTCGGCAAAACAGAAACCGCGATCGGCGGGTTCGTCGTGATGTTATATTATACTAGATGTCCCCGCAGTTTCACTCGTGTTCTTGGAGTACAAATAGCCTATTTCCCTCCCCATACCATAGGCTATCTGCTGCCCAGTTAGCAGACAGAGTTACTACATTTATAATATTAGTAGGGATTTAACGCAGTAATAATATGATTTAGATAAAGCAAACGGTCGAGCTCACCGCATACAAATCATTATGGCAGCGTGTATCCTGTAGGTATTCCTGACATCACGATCTGATCGCTCCATACAATATGAAAACACTTTCTTTTCACAATTTTTTTGTCTGATTTGGTATATCTTTCGTTTTCTTTAGTCTGGTAACACATTGTTTAAGAAAACAAGTGATATAAACTAGTTCTTACTAACTTTAAGATAAAGTGAATTTAATTGTGTGTCTGCCTGTACGTTTTCAAAGCATAGCAAATGGATTATGATGGAAATTGGAGAGGTATATTGAACCCGGGAAACGGACAAAAGATTGTTTTTATCCGGTGGCAAAACCTGGTAGGATTATGAAAAGCTGCCCACTAACTATTTATACCTCGTAAGGACAAAGGTAGACCGCGTCATTTCGCAATGCAGGTTTTACATGGAAAGTGTTCATTTGTTCATGTCCCGTGGGATGAAACGGAGTACACATCCGGAAAAACTAAATGGGGCTCTTTAGTTTCATTCTTTTGAAACAAGGAAAAGTGGGGGAGATAACTATGGAAGGATATAGGTAAGTCTTGCATATCAAAATTAGTAGCACAGAATAAGAAATGGTGTCGTGGCGTACCTAAAAGTTTAAAAAATACTCCCTATTGAAATCATACATTTATTAGCTACTAACAATTTTAAAATTTATATTATTCTTAGTTTTTAGTTTACAATTTATATTATACTATCGTCATCATCAGCCTATAATGTCCCACTGCTGAGCACAGGCCTCCTTTCACAAATGAGGGTGAAAGGGACTGGGCGATACTCCACCACGCGAGCCCAATGCGGGTAGGTGGAGGTAGGCTAGTGGTCAACATACTGTTGGAATTTTTCAAGCCGCCTAGGAGGCATCCAACTTGCTTAACGACTATCACAATTAAGTGATAACCGGGGCCAACGGCTTTACGTGCCTTCCGAAGCACGGAAACGCTCGAATTGAAATACCGCTAGACGGTCACCCATCCAGGTACCGACCACGACAGATGTAGCTTAACTTTGCCGATCGATGAAGAACGGCTAATCATGCTACACCATGAGAGCTTAAATGTTTTCTTTGTTTAAAAAATACGCATACGTTAGAAAAGATTGTTTAATTCAATGTGTATTTGTCAAGAGTCAATTTAATTATTTGTAAATTAAACATTTTATATTTCACCAAGCTTCAAAATCGTTTGAAAATATATGTACACAGTAAAGTAACACAAATTTACGGATAACTGAAACACGTTCTTAAACAGACAAGTACCGACAAGCAGGCAGGTCTAGTTAAAAGGAACAATTGAAACTACAAAGGGAACCTGCAGTTTCAGGAAAAACGCAGGCGAAGTGACGCTCTCCCTTTGCAAGTTCTGTACGTGGATTACGTAACTTTATTGCAATGAAATTCAGATTGAAATTACCTCTGAATTGGTACAAATATTACATAACGGAAATGGTTCCATTTCTAATGAACCACTGTTTGTATTTGCAATTATCAGAACGTAAAAATGTATCAGAAAACCGATATCTTGAACCGATTTCAATTCGAAAATGAATGAAATTTAGTTACGTAATCGCCCCGCTGCTCGTTCACAATAATTCCATATGAGTTACTATTGCTACTCATCATTTACACGTTTTAAATATACGGTATAAGAAAAGGTTGCACGACTGTAGGTTATATTGTCTGCCAGATAAATTTTGGATATGTAAAACAATTTACTGGCGTAGTTATATATGAAGTTAAAATAAAATCTATCATAGTAATTAGGTGTTAATCTACTAACTTATAAAATATACCTGGAGAATTAAAAAGAAAATTTCGTACAAATTCCATTGAAAATTAATTAGATGAAGTGGTTAGTTGTGTAAGACAGGTAGTAAATATCCCGTCTAATGGCCGATTCCTATAATTTATGGACCGCTATTGGTTAAAATTAAGACTTATATCTTTACTAATAATGAAGCAAAGACCTCAAAGCTTTGCATAGCAGACCCTCCCATATGGAAGTAGCTATCACAGGTAAAATTAGCTTACGAAATGATCTATATGCCCAGTATGGCAATAAAAAACCTACCATTGCTAAGCAAAACGGTTCGTTTTTGTTTATAGAAACCGGGCATCAGTCCACACATTGTGACCGCCAACTAAGAACGTTGTGCGTGGCTCAACATGCTCTTGGCCACACTTTTTACCTTTTTGGGTATGAACCTTATTTTTTATTTATTTTATTTATTTATTTAGGACACATATACAGTCATGTCTATAAATTTCAAGAACAATAAAGTAAGCAAAGACCTGGTGGTCCATAAAATACATACATATTATCTATTATTATAGGTAGGTATTATAGGTAAAGAGAACACAATTTTTACACATTTTACATTATAGTATACCAGAGAACTGGATATTGTTCAACAAAGAAAGGTCGTTAGAAAAATGTTAAAAAATAAACATGAGTACTGGTGATAATAAGCAATATAATTTCTTAAAAAGGACGATCGACTAATCGATGTCTAAAATACATCGATTCAAATAATTACAACCAACGCATATATTTTAAGAGTCCTTTGCAGGCGCTTCTGACAGTGAAGCCACTTCGATCAGTGAAATTGGATGCTCGATGAGATGAGAGAGAAAATTTGATAGCTTATGATTGATCGACTAAAACGTGATTGAAAACAGTAGTTAACCCAATCGATCGATATCGAAGCAGGTTGGCGATTGTGCTTTATTTGATGATACTAATATCACTAGCTTGATCGATCGACTAATTATGAAAAGGCAGTCAAAAAAAGACTCGTCTCAAATTTCTGTTGCATATATACAGTATGAGGCATGAGTCGTGAGCACAGATAGGCAGTAGTGGGGGCAAGCTCGCGCATGTGCACTTTTGGCCAAATGATACGCTAGAATCCAATAGACGAAGAGCATCGACTGATGAACCAATCGTTTGCAGCTCGGCGCTCCTCCCTTCTTCATTCCGCTTCACACACTGAAAAATTAACTACTGCGCAGGTGTCAATCTGTGCTCACGAATCGTGCCCCTTACTATACTTACTTAATTCTAGACGTTATGTCATGTAAGAAGACAATATGTCAAGTAGGGAAATGGGGTCGCTATTTATGTAAAATAAGAGTATAAGAATAAGAAAATGATTATAATTATGACTCTAAAATCATCATTTACCTACCTGAACTTGGCTAAATATGTATTATTTTTCCATTCACTCCTTCTTATATTGTCTTTCTCACAAACACTTTTCTGATAATCATTATTTTGAATATGAATATTATATGTTACCGTAGCCATATGGACGCTTGCAAAACACGAGGCATCACTCACGCGTTACCGACCCTTCCTTCCTCCCCAATGAGCTCTGGCGACCTTACTCACGCGCAGGAACACAACTTTACAGAACAAAGTTATTTGGCTGCGGTATTCTGTAAGGTGGAGGGAGGTACTTCCCCAGTCGAGCTGCTCTTTGAGCGAATAAACGCTATGCTCTACCTCTCTTCTTATACGTTATCTACTTATATGACATATGTATAGCTAACTGGCTTATCACTTATATTTATTCTCAATCGAGTTCTAGTAGTATCCCGACCTTAGTTACTGTTGGTCGATTCATTCGTTATTCTTCCTACAACTGACGAATTATAACGAACTGTATGCAAAACAAATCAACAACAGTACACTATTGTTAGGAAAAATAAATTGACTTTGGTATACTTTTAAAGATTTGAAAATCGGGAAGCCGAGTACGCTAGAGCGCTTTATTTGACGGGTTGTACAGTTGAACACAAAGAGATGTATACATGTACCCCCTTACTCATCGTTATTTAACTAATATACTGTTTAAAGGGTCACGTAAATAACGTCACTCTATTGTCATTGTCAAATAATGGGAAATTATTTACGTGACCATTAAATCAGTATATTAGTTAAATAGCGCTTTATGAGTAAGGGGGCTAATGTTAAAAAATTATGTATCCTCTTGGATGCAATATAGTTAACTATCCGTCGTATGTGACAAATATGGTATGCATGGAACCTGACATTGTAATTTTTTTATATTTAGTGCAATAATTATGTATATCAACCTTCTGGCCATTGAAATTTTTATTGTTAAGTGTACATTCATATGTATCCTTACATTGTGAAAGAATTGTCTATACTTCATCGTTTGCCTGGCTACCTCGATGTTCAGGTAAGGTTACCACAAGTAATTAATTACATAGTTAGGAAAAGATTTATTATTATAAATGTTGTCGATTTCCTTCATTTCTGTATGACTTTTAAATAATCACAAATTAAATTTACTTAATTTATTTTATAAGAAGTATTTTGCAAGTGACACTTACTAGAAAACCTTGTATGAAACATGGATTGAACGCGAATACATAAATATGTCAATTCATAAAGCAAACAATGAGAGATAGATAGATAATATATATATATATATATATATATATATATTCATCCCCAAGGCAAACTGCAGTCCGCTGAAGAAAAAAGTGCATTTAAATTGGCTTCCACCAGCATTTGACGCCCGCATACCGGACGCCACTTTTTATTTCGCTAGCACTTGTGCCCTTTTGGTCCTAGGTAGCTATAGAACAAACCTGTATTTCATGAACCGTAATAGGTAGACTGTTGCAATTTTCACGGAATATGTATTTCTATTGCCGCTACAACAACAAATTATAAAAATAAAATTAAATTAAAAAATAAAGCGAATTACATACCCTGGAATAACACATATAGTATACTTTTTATCCCGGGAAAACTTAAGATTTCACAGAAATGCGGGTAAAAGTAAAACTACAAGATGGAAGTTAGTAGTTATAATATAATGATGTCCCTAATTCTATACTAATATTAAAATGAGGTAAAATTTGTGAGTTTGTTTTAAGAAGGTACTTAATCTCCGAAATTATCCCATACCCAGGATATTTATTTTTATTTTATACGTCTGTCAATATTTTCAATTACCCCAAGATTCTAGAAAAAGTCCACGAAAACATAACGGTGAGAGCTCAACTGTTCTACCAATTTATTTCTAACAAAAGCAGGTACTTTGCGCAGTTTCTTAATTGAATATCCAGAAAAATAAAAAAACATCTACTTACTTTGTTTTTTATACTATCTTTAAGTTTTAATAAGTGTAAAAATTCGACACTCGATATATACGGATGTGCGGTAGCAATATACGGACGTCCGGTAGCAATATACGGACGTCCGATAGCAATATACGGACGTCCGATAGCTATATATGGGAGTCTAATGAACGGTATAGAAGCCGAATAACAAAATAGGAATGCAAGATTTTTAATGATAAAATAATCTACTTTTAAGCATCACTATCCTATACCTATTATATTTTTCTTTAACGTACCCCATCCCCCTGCCAAGGATAACTCTCCCGTTTCCATCAATGTATCAGGGTCAGTAGCCACCTCTATCAAGTTATTTTCATAAGCGACCATGTAAAATCTTATGCGTTTGCTAGGTCTCCCTCTTCTTCTGAGGAAACATTCGATTACAAGAAAATACAGACAGACGACCGATGGCTATACTGGGTGGAGATTTCGAGATGGCATATTTTCGAAACCTATGTTGGATTAGTCATGCTGAACAACTTTTACTACGGGACCCATAGTGAATTCCCAAAAATTTTTTTTTAACTTTTCTTACAAATTGGCAACCTTGATCGATCATAATGTATAAAAAGTAAAAAAAAAAAAACGAGAATTCAGTGTTGGTCCCATAGTAAAAGTATATACTTTGTTTTTTATTATACTTACCATCTTTGAGTTTTAAGAAGTGGAAAAATCGACGTCCGATATCTATAAACGGATGTGCGGTAGCCATATATGGGAGTCTGATAGGCGGTACAGGGGGCCTACCCCCATATTTTACAAAACAACCTTATTGCAATACTGTTTTGTTTCCAGCATATAATAACCTTATTTATATTCGTACCATGACCTCTACCAAACACTATTGTTATATGATTGTTATATTCCTGCTAAGAACGAATGATTTTTGAGAATTGTCTATGGGCTCACTAAAGATGAAAAGAAATAACGCTATGGGCCTAACCAACTTTCTCTCTCTCAACAATACTCATCTCTGTCACTCATCCATACTCTCTCGCTCTTTCAAATAACCTTATTCTTCTTTTCGTACCAATGATGTCCCTAAAACAAGCTTATTTTATGCATGAAAACAACCTTGTTTATTTACCATAATGGTTCATTCAATTCGTACCATGAGCTATTTTTTATAAGCTTTTGACAATTAACATTATTGTTTTAATGTCAAATTTAGCAATCTTATATACGTTGTATTTACAAGCTGGAAATAACATTGTTTTCCAAATTTATATTATAAAAATCTATTATAGTGTCATATAAAGTAATTATATCGAATTTATTTACTTATAGAATGAATATATCGGGATTGCGAGATTAGGTATCATCCCAAAATAATATAACCGATTGTTTATAAAGTTTTTAAATGCACTTGTCGTTCACTACCAACTATGCATCTACGTTAGTAATATCGATCCCTCGACCCTTAGCCTTAGATTTATTTAGATGAAGCGGAGCTTTAAATAGCGTGTTTATATATTTAGTGATTTTTCATTTAGGTACCTACCCACTATTAATATCCTGTTTTCATTATAACCAACGTACATCGAATAAACCCAGATTAATCCATAAAGTTAACTTTCCTGCAGTGTTAGTACACAGAGTAGTCCATGTGTTCCTGGAATCTAAAATTTGTCGTAACCTACATTAGCCTGGATGGATTATTGTCAACAGACGGACAGACGACAGACTTATAATAATCTATAAAGATAATCATTTTAACCATCTAATGTAGTAAAATATTAATTAAGTATTATATATTTGTTTTGAAAACTCAACTCACAACAATCTGCTATACTGTTGCAGAGCAGATGCAACCGTGCGGGAAATTCTAAAATACGCATCCATTGGACCTAACTTTCTGTAGCCTTTGTGGCTGTGGATAGAACCGTGGGGGTCTGAAGCTCGCTGATTTGCTCACACATTATCATCAAAACCTCGGCAAACCGGTTGGTGGGGAGCTTTTTGTGACAACGCATTAGCTTGGCTATCCAAAGAGGAACACTGCCAATAACGAGCTTGAACCTGGAACCTTGTCGATGATCGACAACAGCGGAAAATATTGATATACCTACATACACATAATATGTTTAATTCCAAGACCTGCAACTACAGTAGGATTCCCGTCAATAACACAATGAATAAAAACACGAAAGTATTATGTACCTACATTCTTTATTCACATAAGTTTAATGAGAGTAAGATAATTATACACAATATAAGTATGGCATTAAACAATCTTGCAGATACAGATTCAAACTTTATTTCAGCGTTTATAGGTACTTAGACTTCACTTTAGACCAGCGTCTCCATCTCTACGTACACTTTTTTGAGAGTACTCCTTCGCTTGTAGATATCGATTGAAGGCGGTATTTTTGGTCTGTTTGTATTTAACCATTTCTACCTGCTGACTGGATCTCTGGCGAACTCTTCGGCTACAACTCTACAAAATGAATTGCAACTTACAAATGTTTATAACCATGAAATCTTAAATTTCATGCACTGAATATTACTGTCGAATATACTATTAAGATGTATCCATATTGATTGCACTTTGTTTGTTATTAAATTACATAAACAAATATATTTAATAACTAAATATCTTGGATATCTTTATTAGACATTTGAGTATGACAAGAATGACAGGTAAATATTTTGTTCCGATTCATTTCATCTAGAGTCGGCAGTCTATATATTTTTTCAATTAATTTCCTTACTCTTCATAATAACATTTTAAAATATTTGTATGCATTTTATAGAAATTACTCGAAAATATTTTATTCTTTTATTTACTTATACTTTACAATTAGTTTAATTTAATACTTTGCTAAAAGTAGAAGAATCTCAAATCATTTCGGTCCAACGTGTGAAAGAAATGGCACTATACAGTTAATATATCGTTATTTCTTTTTATCTTTTATCAGGTTGTAGCAAGCCATAGACAAATTCTTACAAATCATTCATTCTTTCTCGGCACTTAGCAATGTTATATCAATGTTGAACGATTGAGCTCATGGTACGAATCAAAGTAATATTATTATAAGGTGAAAACAAAACAGTCTGGCAATAAGGTTATTTTGTGAGAGAAGATGATGGCCCTATAGGATGGAACGGGACAAAACTTGTCAATTGTGACGCACGAATTTTGAAACTAAATGTGCCCTGTTGCACTACATACTATTTTGAAATAATACAAATATTTATTTTATGTATATCGACTTTTATATTACTTGAATTAATATTACTTAGGTCAATATGAAAACAAGGCAAGGGGCCGCCGTTCAATAGTGATATTCAGTGAATGGAATTTAATATGGCATGGTTACAAACAGAAGTAATTCAAGTATTATTTTATTCATTTTGCAGTGACGAATTCGCCGGAATTCAAAATAACTACTCTAAGAAATGTGCTGGAGAGAAATAGGTACCTAATCCTCAACTAGCAAAGCAATGGAGCACTTCTTGGTCATTACAAAAACTGAGACAGTTCATACATAAATATATACCTAGGTAGGTTTATATTTATGTATGGCACTTCAGTCTTAATACCTATAGTCTAGGCAGGTAGGTACCTATTGTCTTTAAATTATATGAATAAAGAATTTACCACAGGAATCAAAACATATTTTTATTTATTACCTTTTGTCAGGAATGCTACTGTAGTTGCAGGTCATACAATGAAACATTATGTGTATTTACGTATATAAACGTTTATGAATACAGTACAATCACAGTAAAGCTTAATCTATACGATATTAAATATTTACAACAATTAAATGAAATACAATCTAGCACTCGTATATAAATTTTCCTCTAGGCTGCCGTAGATTATCGACAAGGTTCCCAACAGGCTAGCCAAGCTAATGCGTTGGCGGAAAAAGCTCCCCGCCCGAGGCCTCGATTATTTTGGTGACAATATGCGAGCCACTCGGTGAGCTTCAAACCCATACGGTCGCATGGTTTCGATAGCAAATGGCATTTTGGTCCATTGCATGCGAAAGTGTTGATTCCTCACGTAGCATAGATGCATACCACGTCGCTTTCGTGTATCTATTATTGGCTTCTTTGGTATTTGCTTCCAAAAACACAAATAGTTCATATTCATTTGCCATCTATAAATGCTAGATGGCAAAGGCTAGAGATACACAATTCATTCGATAAGTTAAATAAATACGATCTACTGACTTTATATCACTATAATAATAGATATTTTTATCATAAATTTGGATAATTCGTCGCGTATATTGTGTTATATTTTGATTGATATATGCAATTGACATAAAAACCATAATGCTAGTTGTCAAAAGACACATCATGGTACGATTTGAATGAACGATTAGAGGTGACGTCATCAAACCTGCTAACAAAACAATATTGTTTTATGCCTATAATAAGCTTATTTTTAAGGATGTCATGGTACGAAAACGCAAAATAAGGTTATTTTAACCTTGTTTTAAGAGCTTGTGGTAGGCCCCCAGAACATAGACTTATAATTTCGCTACGCTTAATAAACATACAAATCATGGAAACGAAATATGACAATCCTTATGACACTTTGCGCGGGAGAAAGAGACGCATACATATTTTAGTCGTGAGACAATTTTATTTTCGAAGATCAACCCTGGTGTTTATGTATGATTTCGTAAGTTACTGAAAATAATTACGATCATACAAATAAAACTAGAAAAGAGTATGTTATAGACATTGTCACTTGTTCTGTGAGCAAATGTGATGTGAATAGTATGAAGTAGCCCACATAATTATACGATTCACAGGTAAATATTTTTTCATTGGAATATTTTCAACTCTATTTTATCACAATATAAACTTTAATCGGCTTCAAAATCAGTTTTTACAACAGTATATCCATTTATCTATATCTAAAAATATAAGTATGTAACTCAAGACTAGTTTTAATTTTTCCCATACAAATCCCTAACATTCATTTTCGTCTCGTCTTATACCTGGCTATGTTTTTCTTGTACATACAATTTCTTTGGTACAGAAGCCAAATAACAAAATAGGAATGAAAGATTTCGAATTATATAATTATCTACTTTTACGCATCACTAACAAGTACTTCAAGTTTTTCCCTTTAACTTACTCCATCCCCCCGCTAAGGATAACTCTTCCGTTTCCATCCATGTACTTGGGTCACCTCTCAAATTATCAAATTATTTTCATAAGCGACCAATTGTATTTTAAGCGTTTGCTAGGTCTCCCTCTTCTTCTGAGAAAACATTCGATTACAAGAAAATACGGACGTTCGATAGCTATATACAGACGACCGATAGCATATACGGACGCTCGATAGTAATATACGGACGTCCGATAACTAAATTATTTGGCTTTTATTAAAGCTTTATAGTTTTTGGCTATTCCTGAAATGATTTTTCTGCGGTGCGAGTAAATTATAAATAATGTCACACCGTATCCCTTTAATCCTAAATTGTTACAGTTGAGTTACAATGTAATTTAATCATCCATCGAGTAATTATTTATTCAGAAAATCTAATTATTGATTGGGGAAAAGAACTATAGGATTTTCTACTCTACCTACTACCATAATCCTACCCTTCTTCGAGAAAAACGTTATCTGTTAAGCCAAAAGTGTTGCCGGATGTAAATATATATATATATATATATATATATGTTGTAGACATATTTTGAATATATTTGGAGCATTGGAACCATACATATTTCTTTCACAATGTACGGATAAATATTAATTTAAGATTAACAGTACACATTTCAGTGGAAATATGGTGATATACATAATTACAGCACTTAGGACGAAAACATGACAATGTCAAGTTCCATACATACCATATTTGACACACAACGGATAGTTAATTATTGCATCCAAGATGATACATAATTTTGTAACATTGAAATGGATACATCATGGATACATCTCTTTGTAATTGACTGTACTTACTGGTCACAGATAATACAGCTCGACGTCCTAAAGCTGCATCAGAGCTTGGCGCTAGAACACGGGGCTATAGCACGCTTTTGATCTTTCTAATCTCTCTTCTCTCTTTCTAATTTCTAACTCTTTTTGTCATTTAAAGCTAATCTATCAATTTAGTTGAAAAAGCTGCTTTAAAGTCTTCGAAGAAAATCCTTGACAATTATTGAAAAATATATTAAAGAAATACAACCTATACAAGTACAGAACACAACAAACAATATCTAATTTACGTAAATGCACATACAGTGGAATTCGGTTTACAAGCCAAAGCATTCAAATGAGCACTCAGAGCAGCATCTCACAGTCAATTGTTGAGCTAAGTAACAGTATCTTGTTAGTCAAAGTCTGTCTTACGAAGTGCAAGGAGCTTTGGAATTTTGAGATGTCGTAAAAGCTCATTTGCTAAAAATAATATGACGCAAAGATTTACGATGATGAATGAATGAGTACAAAAACAACATGAGGTTCTTCAAGAAGAATTATTGTAGGCTTGGCAACGCGTGATCCCCGTGTTGAATGTGTAGGCCGATAACCGCGGCACCATCAAACGGAACGTAGTACAGTAAAAAAAACTAAAAAAACACGCTTTCTAAAAAGTGTTAAATAATAAAAATTGAACCTATATTGGACGGGCCAGTTGGCGCAGTTGGTTAAGAGTCTGGTAAAGATTCCACCTATTGCGCCGCAGGTCGTGGGT
Source organism: Achlya flavicornis (assembly GCA_947623365.1). Classification (NCBI taxonomy): domain Eukaryota; kingdom Metazoa; phylum Arthropoda; class Insecta; order Lepidoptera; family Drepanidae; genus Achlya; species Achlya flavicornis. The sequence goes on along the minus strand of OX392471.1, from coordinate 17,474,798 downwards.
TCGATTGCACAGTACATGCATTTGTTTGCATTTTGCATGAACGAACATGTCTGTATGTCCTGAGTCTGGGTGTAATTATGTATATTAAGTATGTATTTACAAACAAAAAGTAGTATATGTATTATATCAGTTTTCTGGTTCCATAGTACGAATGAAAAAAAAACTGTCTATCCCGTAAGGGCATTTTAGTAATGAAGTCTCATAATGATGTTAGTAGGAAGTGTTGATTTCTGTTCCCAATTTCATTTAAAATATAACAGTATAGAAAAGTTATTATGTCTCGTAGAGATGCAGTGAATTAAATCAAGTGAAGGCTACATTTATTGACGTATCCAATGCATTTTCAATTAGGCACACAAACTCATAAAACAGCAAATTTTAGTTCATTTCGGGGCAGGGAATTACAGCCCCGACAGGTTTATTTGCTTTTCCATTATAATAATAGTTAAGTGAATAGTACTTACCTATATTTGACTTCGAGATCTCAGAGGTTTAAAAAAAAAAAACATTCTAGATTTAATTTTAGTATCGCTTTTTTGCATGTCTGGCAATTTATAACAATTATTATCATTATTATGCGGTACCTATATACAAACGTACAGATTAATTAATATCAAAACAATATGATCCATAGTTTTAAATAGGTACTCAAGGAAAAATCTCTTACATTTTCTCTCGATTTTTGAAATATAGAAACCTAGTACATTTGAGCACCAGACAACAAACGTAATGCGACTCCTAAGAGACTCAGAACAAATATAACTTGAAAATTGAAACAATTTCTTGACTGCCAACATTTTTACAGAAGAAACGTCTGCTATTATATTTTGTTACGTTACGACCCAATGAGGGCTAACGCGCTTGTATTCGCCGCGAGAGGCGCTAGTGTAGAGTGGGGTACCTCAAGAAATATCATTATGTACTGAACGTTTTCAGATTTTCACAAATTATTAATGATTATTAAATTATTATTATTATGAAATTAAGATGAATGTCCATAGTTTATTATTATAATTATTTTATTTTTGATCATTTTTATAAACTGACTTATAGAAATTGGCACATTATAGTATTTAGCTTTATGCTGTATATGATTTAATTTTTGAATAAATGATATTCTATTTATGAGGAGGCATAGATTTTCATATATACGGTGTGGATACGATAATATGACATTAAATTAAACCACGTAAAGTATGTACTCATGTATACGATCAACTTTTACAATGGGACCAACTTCGAAACCGCAAAAAAAAACCGGCCTAGTGCAAGACAGACTCGCGCACCGAGGATTCCGTACCGTTCCGTAAATAAGTAAATGGCAGTCTGAGTATTCGATATGAATTTCAATTTATGACGTATTAAAAAAAAACTACTTGCTAGATCTCGTTCAAACCAATTTTCGGTGGAAGTTTGTATGGTAATGTACATCATAATATATATTTTTTTAGTTTTGTCATTCTCTTATTTAGAGAATGACACACATTTTACCACTTTGGAAGTGTCTCTCGCGCAAACTATTCAGTTTAGAGAAAAATGTTTTGAGTTTCAGTTCTAAGTATGGGGATCCCCCAAAATTTATTGTTTGTTTTGTATTTTTGTGTGAAAATCTTAATGCGGTTCACAGAATACATCTACTTACCAAGTTTCAATAGTATAGTTTCGGATAAAAGTGGCTATAACATACGGACGGACAGACAGACAGACATGACGAATCCATAAGGGTTCCGTTTTTTGCCATTTGGCTACGGAACCCTAATAACTAATTTTCATACAAAAGGTACATGTCTCCTCGGCAAAAATGGATGAAAAGCAGTTTTTTTTTGGCGATTTCGAATTTGGTCCCATAGTAAAAGTTGATCGTATACATGAGTACTTTACGTGGTTTCATTTAATGTCGTATTGTCGTATACACCCAGTATATTATTCATATTCTTGTACATACGCGTATAATTTAAATTTAAGTATAGTAAGGTGGAAATATTTATAAAGATACTGTTATTATATATATTGTAATATATTCATGTATTTTAATTATATCTTGTTATTCTTGTCACCGATTGTTATTCTTTTGGCGCGGATCGCCAAACAGTCAAAGGATTAAATAAAATAAAAATCCAAACATAGTTTTAACATTTTCATTTTCTACTCGTAACCATCTCATTGTACTTAGTCAAGGACTTCCCCTAAAAACAAGGGGCTATTCACGCGACAGCAATTAATTCCTAGATTAAATTTCAATTTCATTTTGCGTCGTAGTTCGGATATCGGGAAACTATTACTACCCGGATGAAGCTTTGTGTCTGACAGGCTAAAGTCCGCAATCCGGACACCGGACACCGGACACCCGGACACCCGGACACCCGGCTCAGATGGGTAAGATCGAGCCCAGAATGACCGTGACCGACCGAATCGCCGGTCGATTTAAGACCCGTATCCTTTTAAATTGCTTGCCTAGATCTTTAAATAGTTTTAGGTTAAAAATGGCCGTTATATAGAATACAACGTATTATAAAGGTTCTCAGGGTTATGTCTTTGTAATATGTTGATACTTTATGGAAAAGAATTGGTTCTTTTTAGGGTTCCGTACTTCAAAAGGAAAAAACGGAGCCCTTATAGGATCACTTTGTTGTCCGTCTGTCTATCCAGACCCTTTTTCTCAGGAGCGCGTGAAGGTATCAAGCTGAAATTCATATCAAATACTCAGGTCTACTGTCCCTTAGAGCTGTGAAAAAATCAAACTTCTAAGCCAACGCAATCAAAAGACAGCCGTTTATGCTGCAAATTTTCTACACTCGCAAGGGAATCAAAACCTACAGGGTACTTCCCGTGAACTCAGAATCTTGGTATTTGGTACGAAGCAACGTGTTATAGCACAGATAAAGTAAAAATTGCGAAAAGCATACATTTTTAGTTACATCATAAAATTTGTACGTAGTATTTATATACTCTGAGATAAAATAAAAATATTTTTAATAATTTATATCTACAGGTTTGTACGGAATCCTCGGTGCGCGAGTCCGACTCGCACTTGGCCGGTTTTTTTATATACAGGTGCTACTGAACAAAATAATTTGTGAAATATGTTGTATATTTAGTTGGCAGATTATATAATTCGTCATTTTACGGCGTCGGCATTTTATGAACGCTCGCTGTTTTGAAAAATGCCGATGGAAAATTGAAAAATGCAACGTGGTTTTTTTAAATGAAATTTAGCACGCAGATAGCCTATAGTATGGAGAAGGACATTGGTTACTTTTTATACTGGGAACGCGGGTGTAACCGCGGGTAACAGCTAGTAATATTGATTTGTGAATAATTAATTGAGTTACTCTTTGACGCAAAAACTACTGAACGTATTTGAATTAAATTTGGTACATAGATAGATAAGAGTATAATCTATCTATCACAGATTACAGAAAAAAAGGCAGATTGAGCGCGCGGAACACGGAAGTGAGGCCAAAAAAGCAAATACAAACTGAAAAACACATAGCTGGGGGCCAAGTCTGCTATTTCAATTGTGTTCCAATGATCTTTCAGTGGTGTCAAAATTGTGCCATAATGAGACTATTCTGTTAGTAACTACCAAAACTGTAAAATATGACAATTTTGGAACATTCATTGGAACACAATTGAAATAGCAGACTTGGGCCCCTGGTATTCCGTTTTGAATTTGTATTTGCTTTGTTTAAACAAAGTTTATTAAAAAGAAAGTGTTTTTCGTTAGATAAAGTTTGTTAAACAAAGCAAATTCAAAAGCGAATACCAGCTATGTGTTTTTCAATTTGTATTTGCTTTTTTGGCTTCTCTCCCGTGTTCCGCGCGCTCCATCTTCCTTAGTCTGTAATCTGAGCTATCTATGTACCAAATTTCGGAATAACATAATAGGATACTGTTATCCCGAAAAATCATACAATACAAAACAAAAAAAAAGATACAGAATTTTTTATTCTAGTTTAGATACCAGGGAACCGTTCATTTTTTGTCACACTTCTTCTATTTCAATAAAGATTTTATTTATTTAATCCCTCAGGAACGAGGGTGAAACCGCGGGGGGGGGGGGGCGCTAGTGCTTATAGTAAAATAATTCGATGAGTATTGAGGAAAAGACTGTCCTAGCAAATGTATGAGTGATGTAACGACATCGGTGACTTTTTGAATAAAAAATGAGCAATTGGAAACAAGAATTCATTATTGGATTTTCTGTAAAATTACGGATTACCATATTTACGTCATTGTCGGACAAGCGGACTCACAGACTAAATTGCATTCGCGGCCTTTAAGTGCTCTGTGGGCCAACTCTCTCGGAATATTCATATTAATAAACTATTATCGACAATAATGTTTAAAAAATATATCAAACGCAATTTTCGTGCTCTTAAGTCATCTTCAAAGTAACGAGTAAGGCTGTTAACACACTGCCACGCACCACGCAGCGTAGCGCGTTTATGCGTGTTTTAACGTTGCTTGTAAGTATCTCCGTTTGTATAGAAAACACGCACAGTCCAACACAAAGAAAATGCATCCACACGCGTTCATTCAGATCACGCGCCTACAAGCGGAGAAACAATGGCACACGCGCGTGGGTGCGGGGCGAGACGCAAGGTATGGCACACCGAGTCTCACAGAGCCGTGCTTGATTTTGGATGGGCTCTACACTGCACTATGACTACAGCGAACGGCTTTGAACGAAATGAGCCAGAGCCGCCGTGAATCCACAAAACGCAACTACGCGCGTGAGTGCGTAAAAATTCCGCACGGTTATACAGATCTGCACTCACGGAAGAACGCGCGTAGGTGCGTTGACATGCAAAATGCAGCGTGACTGCGTGATGCGTGGCAGTGTGATAACGGCCTAAATGAGTAAAAAAAAAATGTGCCCAAAAAGACGCAGAACATAATTTATTTATTTGCTAGTTTATTTGCAACGTCATTCGATAGTGCAATTGTATCAGAAAAGTGCTTGAAAATATTTAGAGTCGTTACAGTTTTCGTAGTAACTCAGAGTATATAAATACTGGTAATAACGATTGCTTTTTAATTGATAATACTTCAGCCAAAACTGTTTCTGCTTTCAATAATCCAGTAGACCCACTTTCGTGAACCTAGATTATCTTAATTAACTTAGAGTTAGGTTTTAGGTGCTAACTTGACATAGGCAAGAGGATTAAATTTAACTGCAGGTAAGCAACCAACTCTGATTTAATTAAGGTAACTCTGGTTGACACAAGTAGACCTTAGTGGTATATCCATTTCAATTAACATAACCTTTAACCATAGAATCAATGCACCGGGGATTGTCTGGCGCGGTGGCCATCAGACGTACGTCCATTACCTATTTGCAATTCGCAATGATTTTGACACATTGATGTTGAACATTTGGGGATTCAGGCCTCGGCACTTGGTCATCGCAAAACCGATACCACCAAGTCGATAAATAATTTGGCACAAATATGTGTCCAACTTCGACTAGAATCTGTTTTGGTTCATTGGAATGGCTTCGTAATACAATCTTTGTTAATTTCACTAATACATGACACTTTATGTTTAGATTTTTGTGACTCAATCATATGTTTAAACAAAGTTTATTAAAAATAGTGTTTTACGTTAAATAAAGAATACCTAAATTAGACCCTTTGGGTACGCGGGCAAGCCTGAAGAATGGATGCTGCGCTGTTGAATGCTGGTTGTATACCGCCATGAAGACTTAAAATAAAAAACAGGGACCTAAGTCTGCTATTTACATTGTTTTCCAATGAACTATTATTAGCTCAGTAGCAGTGGAGATGAGAGAGATTACGAGATCGTATCAGATATCATTTTCAGTCAAAATAGCAGACTAGAAAAATGAAAAGATCTTCCACATAAAAAAGCCTTGCTAAGTTTCTTGCCGGAATCTTCTCCGTTTCAGTGTATTCCGAATCGGTGGTGAATTACCAGGCCTACACTGAATAAATGACTTTTTGATTTTGAGGGCTTTTAATATGTTTTCATAGGAGTGGTTAATATAAACGACCAAGTTAATAACTAAGTCCAAATAATTAAGTTCTCTTTCATTAAAGTTAATATGAAGTGTGAAAGCTCTTCTACATTAAACGCGTCGTGTAATTTTGGCGGATCAACAGTCAAAGAGCAGTAATTACAACAGATGTCTTCTTGGAACTCACGTTGTAGTTGTTACGATGATTGTTAACGTTTTTAATTATGTTTAGCTTAGTTTCTTTAATATAATACTGGACAAGTGTGAGTGTAGCGTTAGTAAGTTTCTCATTAGGGCTCATATTCAATAAACCCTTATATGAATTTTAATAGACGGACAGATGTACTGACGGTTGACAGACGGACGGACAAAAGTGATCTATTAAATCCTTAACGCGTGAGATATGCCCTGTGTACTGATAGTGCTACGGCTGTGGCTACTGATTTTATCATTCATTCATTCAACTTTAGGAAAAGATTTACAAAATATACAAATATATAATTGGACTGTTTTACAAAAACCTTAAACCGACTTTAAAGTACACGAAGAAGTAATCAAATCCTGATCTGATGACAATGGGACCAAACGGGAAGTGTACCCTTCCAGACAAAAAAAGAATTTTCCAAATCGGTTCATTAATGACGGAGTTATGAGGTAACAAACATAAAAAAAAAAAAACACAACCGAATTGAGAACCTCCTCCTTTTTTGAAGTCGGTTAAAAAGAACAGTAATATAACAGATCTGATAATACATAAATATATAATTAGTGTCTGTAAGTCTAAGTGATAATCTGTAATTAGTGTCCTATTGTAACAATTAAAGTAAAACAAATAAATATTTCTTATATAATGCCCCATTAATATAAAAGATTAATACCATCGCCAACTTGGAACTCGCAGCTACTATAAACTTTTTCTAAGTCCATAAAGAACTGGCGAAAACTAGACTGAGTTCTAGGACGGACTCTCTTCATAAATACTAGTTAGGGTTGTAAAATTATGACAGACGCTGCGAGGAGTATTAAGACTATAAGTTGAAGTAGTTTATGCCATTTTCCTTTAGATATTATAATTGTAATGATATCAATTATTTTTCTTTGGATCATTAAGGTGATAAGCATACAGAATCTAAAGTAAAACAGCTACAGCTGGAAAACACCAGCAGTTCTTGGGGACAGATTTTTTGTAGACAGCCAGACGAGTACAAAATACCCTACCACGTCCTATGGTTTCCTCTTGATGCTTTCTTTCGCCGAAAACTGTAGGACCCCTTGATCATTACTGAGGCATTCAACATCATTGTTATGTTAAAATGATAGATAAGTACCAATTAATTACAAAGAAAAAATACGAAATTACGGACTCTTACCCTACTTTTGAGAGAGGTAGAGCATAGCGTTTATTCGCTCAAAGAGCAGCTCGACTGGGGAAGTACCTCCAACTTACAGAATACCGCAGCCAAATAACTTTATGTTGTGTAAAGTTGTGTTCCTGCGCGTGAGTAAGGTCGCCAAAGCTCATAGGGGAGGGGGGAAAGTGAGCAATGCTTTTTGTGTTGCAAGCGTCCATATGGCTACGGTAACCGCTTACCATCAGGCGGGCCGTATGCTTGTTTACCGACATAGTTATAATAAAAAAAAACTTCACAATACCCTTCCATATTTGTGTGGACACGGATTTGATCAAAAATGCTTTATAATCGTACACTTATCACATTATTTTTAGTAAAAACCGGTTTCAAGTAATTTTGTTTTTAAATGTGTATTCTATTCTCTAAAGATTTGACTGAATGAGAATTTGCATCAAGAATATTTTATCGCAAAATTTGCATTCAATCGCAATATTTGTGGTCTTTGCCGTTTAGGAATTTTATCATATCTAAAATGTATATTTACTACCTCCGGATCGAATTTATTGATATCACCAAATCTCTATTAATAATTCTTAAAGAGAACTTAATTAGTGTGATGCAGCGGCCGATCTTCATTCACTTATTTTATTAGTTGTATCAACAAGCGATACCGGGAGATGTAATTAATTCTCTCCTCCGGTGTGAAAATTTATTTGATTTCAGTGAATTTATAATTTATGGATGGACCACTGAGACCTGAAACTGACATGAAAGAATCATTCTAAAGAAAAAATAAATTTTCGAGGGTTTTGAATGTCTTTCTATAATATATTGAGATCTACTATAATATATATAACAATGAGGTATACTATATAATGTAATGAGGTAACCTACTGAACGCGGGTCCTATAATAACAATTGACGTCATTTGTTATTTTTTTTAACCGCGAGCTTAAGTAGTTGCGTTAAGATTCCACTGATCACGCCGCAGGTCGTGGGTTCGATTCCCACCCAGGGCATTCATTTGCGTGCATTAAAAATGTCCGCACAAACAAAAAAGTAGTATATCAGTTATCTGTTTTCCATAGCTCTGCTTAGTTTGGGATCTGATAGCCGTGTGTGAGGAATGTCCCAGGATATTTATTTTACAGTAGTACCCAACTAATAAGGCGCGTCGTGAATCTTCGTTCGCACATAAAAGAAAGTATGACCCGAAGATTAACGAAAGAATGCTTAAAAGTTACAATCAACCTTAGATCACTACTATAAAGTTCATAATACACTGCAGCTGTTAGTCCCGTCTCACTCGCAAGTCACGTCCCTCTGCTCTGCACACATGGCAGCTGCCGACCAATAGCATTTCCCGCACTTTGAAAATACTACTACTACTGTACCTACATTTAATATTAATGTAGGCATCGGAATACCGACGGGTATACGGGCCGTACGATGCGGATTTCCTATACAGACAATTCTAAAATCCTTTAGATGCAATCCGTACGTTGCGTACGATGCGGAACTGTGGATGCTTACCTTTATCCAATAATGATAAATCCGAGTGTAGTAGTGAAGTGAAATGAATTTTATTACTAACTTGTACCGTGACTTTTCAAGTCTCAAAAATTCCATGAAAAGTTTTAGTGGAACGGCCACCATTATACTGTCTGAACTTCATATCAAATCAAATCAAACATATTTTAATAAATTACATAAAACACAGGTCATTTGATAAAATTTATACCATAGAATAATCAATACAATCGACACAATAAAAAAAAAAAAAAAAAATATAAATTTATCTTCTCTAAAGGAGATGGCATTTTTTGGCATTACAAATTATGGAAAGGTACAGAATTCGGACCTATTTAAAAAAAAAGCGCTTATTTTATAATATTGATAGCCAGATTAACTTTATTATTGACAATGGGGATAAAATGTCGTTAAAAATTAGTAATGTGATTTGATTAGTAACAGTCCGGACCAATGTTTGTTTCTAAGGCCGTGGATACAAGGCTTTTTGCCTTGTCATATTTATTATGATAGTGTTGTCATTGAAAAATATAAAATAAATTATTAATAAATTGATTTACATAATGTTTTGATTGCTATTGTATAAAAATAAAAATAAAAAACAGTTTACGACGACGAGATCTAGCTAAGAAATGGAATACATATTTTTTTTTTCAACTTAAAATGTTTCGATTTTGTTTAGAAATAGAAACTAGCAACACTAAAACCTATGAATATGTTTCAAGTTCAAGATGTCTCAAAAAGTCCATGAGGAGTTTTAGTACAATGACCACCATTGTAGTAAAACATAACTGGGAACTATAATGTAACTTGACATTGGCAGAAATAAATACTAATTTGGATTTGGTTGGACGAGCTGATTTTGTAAGTGTAACCGTTGAAAATGATAACTTAACATTTTCCCCGGATATCATATAGTGTATTTTACGAGGCAGAATTAAATCTAGACATGAAGGAAGAAAAATATACTTTGTTTGTTTTTTGATTGACAGCTCTCTAAGTGGCCGGGAAGCTATAAAGCAATACCTACTGTTGCAATTGCATTGTTAGACGTAGGACAGTAGGATGCTGTGCTCATATCATGTCAATCATCAGGTACTTGGCATGGGCACGGCATCAAGACAGCCTGTCTCCCCCTGCACCTTTCTTTGATGATATTTTACTAATATATTATGATGATGATGAGCATGAATAAAATATTATGATTAACTAAATACTGATTTTTTATTGTAGCTACAATAATCCTGTCATCCTTAATTACCTACTTATCCTTAATAATATTATAAGCTTAGATTGTCGATAAGTAAGTTTGTAACTTTCCTGTGTAGTAGACTTAACCTATATGATCAGCGAGAACATCATTGAGCAAAACAAACTTCAACAAGTACCTAGTTATCCTTTTTCAAGTATAAAAGCATCATTTTACAAAGCATAATTGGCAATATGTTATGCATAAAATAAATATTTATGCATTAAAATAGTCATAGAGGTAAAACACCGATTAAAGTTAAAGCATTTATGCACTTAACCTCACTTTTACAAAAATTAAGATTTCTCTTTAATCCCATTGTATTTTTTTTATTTTTTTTTTAATAAAACCTCATAATATTCGCTATCAAACAACGCCACTTTTATTTCTGTAGAAATTAAAAAAGTTTAATGCCAGCGTTCTATGGACTTCTGCCATTCTCCTTTAATAACATATAAGGTTAACATTCATATAATTTTCTTTTCTTTTCAGAATTGAAACACTATTTAAGTCGTTATATTATAAGTAACATATTTTCTACCTAATAAAATATAAAAACATAGAAATCTTTACAAACCTTCAAAGTCAAGTCTAAGCCATTTATTAAATTTAGGCCCTAGAAGGGCACTTATGAAGGTCACATTTACTGAAATTACCACTTGTTCGGAACTCGGCCTTCAACTGAGATGAATCCGACAAGAAACTCACGAAGTATACATATTTTAAATATTTTTTGGAAAATCTGAAAATGTTTGTCTTTTTTTTCCACATTTATTTTTCTTCATTTAATCACATTCATAATATCACAAATGTAAAATGGAAAACTCAAATAAGACTAGGCTGTATGGCTCAGACCTTTGCCTGCCCTTTGGCAAACAAAAACAACACAAAATACAATGTGACATAATATATATTTTAGTTAAATAACGTTTAATGAGAAAGGTTACTAGAAAATGAAAATTACCTATCCAGCAGATTCTAGAACCTAAAACAATCGAACCGAAAAAAGAAAAGCTAGCATAAAATCACATAAGCTATATAGACAGGTGGATAGATAGACAATATCTCAAGAGATTTTCTTTTTGACAAAAAATATTTTCATATACGCCAGGGCTGCGAGCGCTGTGGTATAGAATGGGCGATGTTTTTTTGTTTTATTTTGCGCAACCCTGATGTTCGCTTTAATTTAAAGAAAGGAACCATTCGATAGATTGATTTATATGCAGGGCTGTCAGTAAGAAGTTATTTTGATAGTAGACAAATATTTTTGTTGTATTTTTACACTTTTTTTTTTACAAAATACTTATTTAGCATCAATAAAATTAGAAAGGCACTAGAAAGCCAGTTTCTCTTTAAGGCTTTGTTTTACAAAACCTTCGGTCTCAACATCACATGATAAGTTTGATCAAAAACCAGCCTGTCCATACTAATTAAGGTAAATTTTGAAGATTTAATATTTTCTAATAAATATGCCGAAATAATATTATCCTAGTTATAATCCAAAGTAAAATAATACTGTCGAAATGAAATCAAACAATGAAGTGAAGCTATCAAATGAATACAGATTGCCGAAGTTTTACGATTTCCACTTAGTGCCTTTCAATTTTTAAATAAAAGCAATGCAGTATTGAAAAGAGATTGAAAGTTCTGGGTAATACGATTCCCGGATACGAAAAGTTGCAATAGAATAGAATAGTATTTATTGTCAAAGATGAAAATACATAAACTAAAATACAAAGGTACTTCAGTAAAGTGCAACATGCCATGGCTCGTCATATTAACATAATCTACATTGTAATTCATATTCAATATTATCAGCAATTAATGTTATTTTTGTGTGTCGAGTACCACATGACACTTAAAATATCTTTAGTTAATCATGTGCCAACACAAACTACAAAACATAACTTGTATTAGGAAACAAGATTACTGATATTGTTTGGATACAGTACATAATATGTACTACCTACTTGTTAAGCTACTCAACATGAGAAAACAGACATGTTCTTACACATTAGTGAGTGGAATGGCTGGGAAGCTAATTCACGACTTTTGTTTTTTCGACAACAGTTTTAAAATACAACCATATAAAGAAAAAGTGCCAACCCTATATGCTAGTTTGAAAAATCTCATCACGTTATTTCGCTAAGCATGCAGGGAGTTGTAAATAAAGCTGGCTTCTCAGCGCGGACGCCAGCGCGGGCGTTCAGCATTCAGGTGTCATTTTTCTCAAGAACTTATTTATTCTTCTATGAAACCTTATTTTCAAGGTGTTTCAGACAAAGATTTTAAATTATTATCGTGCGTCCATGCTTGGCGAACCGAGCAATAGCCGAGCCATGAACGAGTACGATTCGCGTAGCGTGGACGGGCTTGCGAGCCTTGAACGAGCATCGGAGCGTGCTCGACTCCGCTCCGCCCGATTGTCAGTTTTTTCACGAACACAGAGATTTTCATCGCGCTCGTTGAAGGCTCGTTAAGTACGTCCACGCTTGAAATCGCGAGCAACGAACGAATCCTGCTCGTTCGTGGGTCGGCTCGTGCTCGCTTCGCGTAGCATGGACGCACCACTAGATAAATAATTATACATTACAAGGGCCTGATAAGGCAATTGACACTTAAACTGAGAACACTCCGCAAGAACTCAGCAAGGCTTTATTTTTGTGGATCCTTCAGTTAATATTGTATTCTTTTTCAAATTACATAATAATTACCTTAGCTTTCATTAAAAGTATCTTTAAGACGAGATCTTACCAAATTCACAAAAATGGGTTTCTTTGAGATTCGAGTATGACGCAAAGTAATGAAAATACCTAACACAAAAAAATACTGTGGACAGAAGAGGGTTTTGAGAAAAATGTTAACCGAATAGAATATTAAAAAGTGCTTTGATACTCTCAATAAAAATTAGTAAGTTACGTAGGTACGTCTCAAAAAAATCTTTCGCGTCGAAATTCTCCGTATTTTCAGCGATGACAACAATTTTATTTTAATTATTCAATTTAATGTGTAAATGTCCATTTCATAGAGTCGACACATTTATGATTTACCATTTTCAACCCTATTCCAGTGAAGAACGAGTGCTGTCAAAATCGTAGTCAGTCCGCGCCTTAAGGCATGTGACGTGTCTTCGCTTCTATTTCTCAGAACAAATCGATACACAATTCAGAACAATAACAGAACCGAGCCTTCGGTTCGGAAATGAATCATAACTGCCTAAAACTCAATGAATATTACAAAAGGAACTGATTTGAAGCAATTTTGCTGCCCTTTTCACCTTTTCAGCCGGATATCCGGGAGCCGGGTACAAAAACGTTTCCGTAACACTTTTATGAATTTTGTTTTTTACTGCGGTTTGTGCACTTACGCCCGGTTTCAATAAACAAAAACGAATCGTTTTGCTTACCAATGGTAGGTTTTTTTATTGCCAATCTGGGCAAATAGATCATTTCGTAAGCTAATTTTAACTGTAAGTTTTTTTTTTTAATTTATTTATGCAAGACACTGTGAAAAACAAACACAAAGTATTAAAAACCACACAACGCAATCCTCAATGGGTTTATCTGTGTGTGGCGAGGACGTTCGTTCGCATAGTTATGTAATTTTGAAAAAGTTAGTTATTTAATTTATTTAGGTAAAAATATTTCAGTTAGCGCTTCACAACGTTATGCTTAATATCCTTATTGTTATACATATCAACAATGTTATCAGGTAGCTCATTTAACAGCTTTGGTAGCAATTAATCGGCTGTTCTTGTTCCGTAGAAGTTATTATGTTTTGGTAATACATATTTACTATTTATATTTGCTCGTAAGCGCTCAGGACGTTTACATATTTTGAGTGATTCTGAGGCGGCGTTTTGGCTTAGAACATAAAATTTGGTTTTATCAAAAACGTTCATAACGTTGCAATATTTGAACAAGTTCGTCATCTTTATATTTATTTTTGATGTATTTTGACACAATACTCTTTAGCATTCTTGTTTGCATGTTTAGAATATCGTTTACATGTGTTTTATAGGTCAAGCCATAGCTATTTAGGCCATAACCGACGACAGACTCGGCCAGAGCCAAGTAAATAAGTTTTAAAGTTTTGAATGGCAACTTATATTTTAAGCAAGTTAATTTGCACAGCATGGATCGAAGTTTAGCACATACGTGATTTATATGTTGTTTCCAGCTAAGTCTGTTGTCAATTACGAAATCACAAAAAGAAAATTACAGCTTTTCATACATTTTTGCCGAGAGACATGTACCTTATGTATGAAAAACAGTTTTTTTTTTGCGATTTCGATGTTGGTCCCGTAGTGAAAGTTGATCGTATACATGAGTACTTTAACCTGTTGTGATGGTTTAGCTCCGATCGGACCTCGCGTCAAGCTATTCCGCCGTGTCGGTTTAGGTCCGATCGGACCAGATCAAATTACAAAGCGACTACGACTCGAATTTCATGGTTATGTTACACATTATCGTTTTAAAGTGCTCAACATTTGGTATGTGAATAGAGAGCATTAAATTCCACATCCGTTTATAATACGCATCATGTTACTACCAGTACAAAAAAAATGAAATATGATCCATTGTTTGTGGTCAATGACCTGAATGAGTTTTCTTTCTCCAAGGCTCTCCGAAAATGAATGTATAATTGTAATTAACTAACGTATTTCCTGTAAAAGGTGAGTGATTTGTACAGAATATTAGTTTATCTAACCGTTTTAGTAATAATATTTACAATTCCTGATGTATGCAATTAGAATTCCTTGAATCTAAACACATACTTGTGACTCAAAGTACTCCCGTGTTTATAATCAAGAAAATCTTATTTCACACATCAGGAATTATATAAATCATTATTAAAACGTTTAGATAAACCAATATTCAATACAAATCGCTCACCTTTTACAGGCAATCCATTAAATATCACTATTCACACTCCATTTTGTTTTAAGTCTCGGCACAAGAGTCAATTTCACGTAATGCAGCGCCTATTATTTCCAAATAGTTTTTTCAAACATATGCGTATAATATTATGAGATAAGAATTAGGGACTCTTATAACCTAATACAATCAATAATGGTTCGAAACTCATTTACGATGTGTGTATAACATGACCTGAAAGTGGGAGGTCTATTTTTAGCCATCGCTACACGAATCTACCTATATTTTTTTATTTTACAATAGTGTAGTGCACAAAATTTGTATCATTCGCCGAGTTTAGACGATTATCGATCAAATAGTTGGTAACAGCAACCCTAAATCATAGAATAAGAACATCTATGGACACACAAAAAAAAAAGTTGTTTTGTTTATTATTGTGTTCTCGATATTTATTTTGAGCATCGAATTTCTCTTTTTTGCTTACTTGAGACTAGTAAAACAAATGTATTTATTAGATTAAACGTTTATTCGTGTTGATATAAAGGTGTGTAATATGTGGACAGAGTTATTCGTCTTGAAGTGCAAACTCGAAATGTTTATGAAGTGTCGTTTTTGCATAGTTGGCATTTTTTCCAGGTTTCTTATTGGAATCTTGTAATACTTCATTCCAATTCCAATAAGATTCCAATAAGAAAATTTATTCAGGATGACGCTGTAAGTTACTGTTTCTTGATTAATACTGTAAATACCCAATGTTTATGTTTTATTGACCTTGGGTGCCGTCCGCCATTTTGCAAATTTGCAAATTCCGCGAAATCTCGCAGGTCAAGGGCAGCTGTCAAAAAGACAAATTCGCGAGTCTATAGGTTAAGTGGTTTCATTTAATGTCGTATGTCGTATGGTGAAATATGATAATCATAACCATAACCATATCTTAATATATAAAATGATAAACTGATTGTTGATATATCAACGCACAGCCCAAACGGCTGGACCTAGAGATTTGAAATTTTGCACACAGATACCTTATACAGTGGAGGCATCCACTAAGGAAGGATTTTTGGAAATTCCACCCTTAAGAGGGTAAAATAGGGGATGACAGATTGTATGCAAGTCCGTCAGTTTTGAAGTTAGGATCTTCAAATTTTGTGTTTAGGCTGACGATTGAAAATTAATGTATAGTTATCTCAGCGTTTGTGATAATTCCACCCCCGAAGGGAGGAAAAGGGGGATGAAGTTGGGTATGCAAGGCCTTCAATTTCAAAGTAAACTTCATGAAATGTATTATTATACGGTGTAGGCATCCACTATGGAAGGATTTTCGGAAATTCCACCCCTAAGGGGGTAAAATAAGGGATGAAAGTTTGTATGCAAGTCCGTCAGTTTTGAAGTTAGGATCTCCAAATTTTGTGTTTAGGCTGACGATTGAAAATTAATGTTTAGTTATCTCAGCGTTTGTGATAATTCCACCACCGAAGGGAGGAAAAGGGGGATGAAGTGGTTTATGCAAGTCCTTCAATTTCAAAGTAAACTTCACTAAATATATTATTATATAGTGTAGCCATCCACAAAAGAAGGATTTTTAAAAATTCCACCCCTAACAGGGTAAAATAAGGGATGAAAGTTTATAAGTAATATATCAACGCATAGCCCAAATCGCTGGACCTAGAGATTTGAAATTTTGCACAAAGATACCTTATACAGTGTAGGCATCCACTAAGGAAGGATTTTCAGAAATGTCACCCCTAAGGGGGTAAAATAGGGGATGAAAGTTTGTATGCAAGTCCGTCAGTTTTGAAGTTAGGATCTTCAAATTTTGTGTTTAGGCGTACGATTGAAAATTAATGTATAGTTATCTCAGCGTTTGTGATAATTCCACCACCGAAGGGAGGAAAAGGGGGATGAAGTTCTTAATGCAAGTCCTTCAATTTGAAAGTAAACTTCACTAAATGTATTATTATATGGTGTAGGCATCCACTAAGGAAGGATTTTTGGAAATTCCACCCCTAAGGGGGTAAAATAAGGGATGAAAGTTTGTATGCAAGTCCGTCAGTTTTGAAGTTAGGATCTTCAAATTTTGTGCTTAGGCTGACGATTGAAAATTAATGTAAAGTTATCTCAGCATTTATGATAATTCCACCCCCGAAAGGGGAAAACTGGGAATGAAGTTGGGTATACAAGGCCTTCAATTTCACGATAAACTTCACTAAATTTATTATTATACAGTGTACGTATCAAGTAAGGAAGGATTTTTGGAAATTACACCCCTAAGGGGGTAAAATAGGACTTGAAATTTTGTATGGAAGTCCGTCAGTTTTAAAGTTAGGATCTTCAAATTTTGTGTTTAGGCTGACGATTGAAAATTAAAGTAAAGTTGTCACAGCGTTTGCGATAATTCCACCCCCGAAGAGGGAAAAGGGGGATTAAGTTGTATACGAAAATCTTTCATTTCCATAGTAAACATCACTAAATTTATAATTATACAGTGTAGGTATCCACTAACGAAGGATTTTTCAATATTACACCCCTATGGGGGTAAAATAGGGGATGCGAGTTTGTATGAAAGTCCATCAGTTTGGAAGTTAGGACCTACAAATTTTGTGTTTAGGCTGATGATTGAAAATTAATTTATTATGAAAAAGGGATGAAGTTGTGTATAGAAGTATACTAAATTTATTATATAAGCTTGGAATATAATAAAAATTTGGAAACTAACGCAAAGAATATCGGTGTTGTTGGAATTTGATCCATTAATGAGTGAAAAGGGGGATTAAATTTTGTATTTGAAGTTCTTTATTTTCGGAGTATAAATCACTATAATCTCGGCTTATGGCTGGAAACTAACGCAACTTTTCGTTTTTCTAATTTGACCCCTTCAAGGGTTGAAATTCGTAAAGGGGGATGAAATTTTGTATTTAAGCGGTTCATTCACATAATTTTGTATTCAAGTAAAATAATGTACACGTGTATCATGTTATTAAGAAGCCTACTGCCGCCCATCTATCTGTCTGTCTGCCACGAGAAAAATTCTCAGCTGTCTGGTTGAGGAACTTTTGGATAGATCTCCGCCCGTGTCGATCCGTCTGTCTGTCTGTCTTCTACGGGTAATTTTTTAATTATTATTATTATTTAAATTTAATACTACGGCCGGCCTGATGGTAAGCGGTCACCGTATGTATCAGTCGTGCGTTGCCGACCATACAGAAATATCTTCACACCCTGGCGCCATGGCGGGGAGCTCATTCCACAGCCTGAGTTTACGCGCTAGAAAACTCCTTTGAAACCGCACAGTAGAAACCATTTCGGTTCCTATATATGAGTATGGACTCCCCGTCGATGGCGAGAGTTGCGATGGTAGAAGGTAGCCCGTGGGCATCAAGTCAAACAATTCTTCAGAGAACTGCCCGTTGTACAAGCGGTGCACACATGAGGAGGCAAATTCTCTCCTCAGACTGACAGACAGACAGAAACATCTCAGCTGTCTGGAAATTATTGAGGAACTTGTAGATATAGGTGTATTCATCTGTCTGTCCGTGTGCCATGAGCAAATATCTCAGCTGTCATGAAATGGTTGAGGAATTTGTGGATAGGTCTCATGGCGTAATTTTAGATAAATAATCCCGATCTCGACACCTCCCAAAAAAAACATATTTCTTCTTCAGCTAATCGGACAGTGTATGTATGCATATTTCTGCCGGTAGATTTTCAGATCTTCTTCTTCAAATCGGGAACATAAACTTTCCACATATAGATGGTACACATACCAAGTTAGGTATAGATGAAATGTATACTGACTGATGTTACTATGAACACAAACCGATAGAGTGGTTATGCGCGAGAGACCCATTATGACTCCCAAAAATGACCAACCCGCTGCGATCAATGAAATGTTGCCACCATGGTCGATATGGATGAGTCGGTTAATTATCCTATTCAATTTTTTAACTCTCTTAATCCGCCGGGTAATCCGTTTCATGCATGTACCTGCTCCTGTCATATTGATTAGAAATATACGGCCTCCAAAATTGTGCTGTAGAACTTGACTACAAGCAACAGTTCTCCGCCGCAATGTTATTGAGGCCAAAATATTAACTGGTTCTGCCAGAGAAGAAACAGTCTCGTGCCGCGTATACCATTGATCCCAAAGCACCTTCCGTTTGAATTTAAAAGATTACAGCTCCTTATCGAGGTTTGCTTCGCGATGGCTATTAATAAATCACAGGGAAGAACTCCGAAATTTGCTAGAGTTTATTTGCGGCAGGACTGTTTCAGTTTTATGTGGCATGCTCGCATGTAAGCTCTCAATCTTCCTGAACTTTTGTCAAATATCACACGTAGTGGCGGGCTACAGCCATGAACAAAGTTATATATTGTTACAATGATTCACATCTAGAAAAAAGAAATAATCTACGCGGACGAAGTCGCGGGCTAAAGCTAGTAATATATAATTGTGCGTCCATGCTACGCGAAGCGAGCACGAGCCGAGCCTCGAACGAACAGGATTCGTTCGTTGCTCGCGATTTCAAGTGTGGACGCACATAACGAGCCTTCAACGAGCTTACAACGAGCGCGATGCGAATCCCTGGGTTCGTGAAAAAACTGACAATCGGGCAGAGCGCAGTTGAGCACGCTACGAATGCTCGTTCGAGGCTCGCAAGCCCGTCCACGCTACGCAAATCGTGCTCGCAGTGTGCTCGTTCGAGCCTCGGCCCGTGCCCGGTTCGCCAAGCATGGACGCACCATAAGAAACGCAAACGTTAGTACAGTAGTACACAACTAATATGGCTTACCGATATACCTGCGCAGAAGATACATTTTCAAAGTGCGGTAAATGCTATTGGTCGGCAGCTGCCGCCATGTGGGCGTGACTTGCGAGTGAGACGGAACTAACAGCTGCAGTTTATTATGAACCTTATAGTAGTGATCTAAGGTTGATTGTAAGTTTTAAGCATTCTTTCGTTTATCTTCGGGCCATACTTTCTTTTCTGTGCGAACGAAGATTCACGACGCGACTTATCAGTTGGGTACTACTGTACACGACTCATTTCCCATATATGTTTTAAGAACACTCATCATTATGACTGTTCCATTGACGGTCAAATAATTAATTAAAGTTAATAATAATTTTAATATTTTGTAAGATTTACTGTACCATATTCAACCTTACATGGGTCCCAAATCAAAGATCGTGACTGTACCGTACCTATAATACGCTTTGAAGCTTAAATTCATTCAGAAATCTCTACAAATAAAACCAGACTGGCTCATGGGAATAGTTACTTGAGCTGCAGTAAAGAGTATCTTGCGCTTGAAGAGATTTAAGAGTCTCTAAAATGCTGGTAATTTTTTAGAGATTCTTTTTCGTTCCGTTAAACTAGTGAAGGGTGAGTTTTATCGCCATTTAGTTCTCTTTCAGACTAATAAAAAGGTGACGTCGCTGATAACTTACTTTTAGGGTTTTTTTATAAGTGTAGGATTCTCAGTTCATCAGTCTTCAAACAACATAATTAGCGATGATTCGGGAATATTAATTTATTGAAAGAAAGAATGAAAAAAGTTTTATTCATGACAACATACAACATTACATTGATGGCTAAAATATAAAAATAGAACAAACAATTGAAAAATGTTGTGTAATGCCAGGAATATGTCTTAGGTAAATAAAAAAATTAACCGTCGCGCAATATTTTAGTCGAGGCCCACGTCGCATGACATCACGAAATAGAATGACATATTTTTTAATAAACATGTAGGTACAATAGCTTATAAAGCATCTCTTCAGGACAGTTAGTAATGGAAATATATTTAGGTAGGTCTCTACTGCAGTAAACTTGCAGTAAACAGGGGGCACGTGCCCCCCGCAAAACACCAAGCGAAGTGCAAGGGCACTACCTACCTTTTCTCGAAGCGTTTCGCAGTTTTTTTTTGGATTATACCAGATAAATAAAATTCTCGGGATATGATTTCAATAGTAAACTTATTAGATATACTAGCAGACCCCCGCGGTTTCACCCGCGAACGGTTAGTTTTTTTTTTTGCGCGGAACTCTAATTATTTTCAATAATAAAAGTAGCTAAGTTACTCCTTATAACATCAGCTATGAACCGGAACTATGCCTGTGACCGGAACAGACAGACAAAAATGTTTAAAAACTCAATCAGATTTTATGGTGTGGTTGAAAGCTTGGTGCAAAATTTATTGCCGGCTCTTCTCAGCAAATGCAACCTTCCGAACCGGTATTAGAGCCAGACTTTTCATAAGTGCCTGCGAAGGCCTATTTGAATGAAACCAAAATTAAATGATTTAGTATTTAGAATGCGTAGATAGAGACTTGTAGGTAGATAGGCTGTCAGCGTATAGCGAAGAAGATAGCGATAGTTCGACATAATTACATATATATTTGGATTTTTATCGAATTTAGACGAAATTATCTATACAATTTGCATGATATTGACAGAAAACACACTTGAGTATAGTAATCCTTTGATTTACTTACTGTATGAGTAACCGGCAATACAAAGTCACAAATAACATACAATTAGGGTTTCACAGTTTCACTGCCCTCATCAACAAATATCGACACTGAGGTCAAACAATAAAAACCTATACTTACGCTAGATAGGGACACAAAAATACGCTTAGTCCTGCTCAAACATACACGTTTTGACATATGCGTATCTTGGCTTGTCTAACTATAATTCTCCGTCTACGGTGCAATGCAATACTTGTGGCAATACTCTTTAAAATTGGAATGTCAAATACCTATCAAAGAATATTTAAATCAAAAATACCAAGGAGTATTGATATCAACTTCGATGCAAATCACCCCTAAAATAACTTTCTACCCCTTTTTGACCCCGTCAGGTGATGATTTTCAATAAAATACGAAACACATCTTCCATCAATTCTGTTACGGAATGTTTATGCAAAATTTGAAGTAGATCGGACCAAGGAATCACGTTGTCCCATACAAACTTTGCCCCCGTTTTTCACCCCCTTAGGGGTATAATTTCGGAAAATCCTTTCTTATCTGATGCCTACGTCATACAAAGAACACACCCTCCAAGTTTCAGGTCTCTACGATCAGCGGTTTAGGCTGTGCGTTGATTGTCAGTCAGTCATTCAGGACAAAGCATTTTATATATATAGATTAAGTTTCAATAACATAGCTCTTATATTTTAGATTTTATTGATATCTAAAAAACCCCGATTTCGTCACTGACTCACTGATGATCATCAAAACTCTTAGGGTACTTCCTGAAGTCCTAGAAAGCTGAAATTTGGTATGTAAGCTTGTATTAGTACACAATCAACAAAATAATTATAAAACGTAGAAAATTTTTAATTAAAAAAAGTTACAAAAAGAAGTGAAATCCCACCAAAAACATTTTTATGTAAAGTGTTGCCAAGACATATGGCTCGCACTGTCAAAAAGTTATCAGATCTCATGTAGAGCCAAGCTTATAACTCTACATGCCTTTACTCTACAAGCCCTAACTTCACAAACTCTACACACCGTAGTCAAAATATGTGACCCCCATAGATTTAGAAATTACTAACATAAGACTAAATCTATGGTTGATCCAAATTATTTATAATAATGACACGGACGACTCGCTACGATGTTTACAGTCGGGATTTCGGGAACCATGACTAGACTGTGTGAAAAAAGCCTGCCTTTTTAATAATTCCAATCAAATTCATATCAGTTATAAAATAAAGTCCATAATAACACATTAAATAACTTTAAAATAATTACTAATACAATTTGCTTCATCATCAAATGTTTGAAGCGCTCGTGGTGTAGCATGATTAGCCGTTCTTAATCGATCGGCAAAGTTAAGCTACGTCTGTCGTGGTCGGTACCTGGATGGGTGACCGCCTAGTGGTATTACAAATTGAGCGTTTCCGTGCTTCGGAAGGCACGTAAAGCCGTTGGTCCCGATTATCACTTAATTGTTATAGTCGTTAAGCTAGTTGGATGCCTCCTAGGCGGCTTGAAAAATTCCAACAGTAGGTTGACCACTAGCCTACCTCCACCGATCCGCAGTGGGCACGCGTGGTGGAGTATCGCCCAGTACCTTTCAACCTCATTTATGTGGGCAGGAGGCCTGTGCTCAGCAGTGGGACATTATAGGCTGATGATGATGATAAAATGTTTAAAAAAAAAACATCCGCCATTTTGTTTCTCTAACAATATCAAGCGGGAACAACGTATTTTTAGGTCCGTGCAACAAACACATTGCCAACTCATTCATCAAACAATGTCAAAGCGTTCGCCTGTAGGTATATACATAGTACGAACATACAAACGTACAATCAGCACATCCATTAGGCTATGTCACTGTCAGGGATGTAATTCAACCATGGAATGAACAAATAGCATCGATTTATAAGTATGTTAAAAAATAAGCTTGGACAAGTTGGCAGGTAGGTACTATTATGATCCAAGAAAACAGCTACTATGGGATCAAAATAAGAATGGGAATTATTTCGCGATTTTGTCAGATCATAGCTGAAAAGAAAACGGTATATAAATTATTTTTAAAACTCGTTATAACTTAAATATGAAATTCAATTTAAATACTGGGTGGAGATTTCGAGATGTCATATTTTCAAAACCTAAGTTGGATTAGTCATGCTGAACAACTTTTAATATGGGACCAACACTGAATTATCAAAAAGAAATTAAAAACATAAAAGTTGTTCAGCATGACTAACCCAACATAAGTTTCGAAAATATGCCATTTCGAAATCTCCACCTGTTATACAAAGCTTGATTCTTGAAAAGTTTGATTCTGCGTGTCCGAAATAAATGGTTGAAATTTCATGTCAAGTATGAGGAAAGTAACAAAAGCAAAATATGCAAAAAAATAATTCCACGAAAACTTTCCGCCTTTTTTTGCAACTACCTATATGACTATTACTTTTTAAAGCGCCTAAGTGCCGGACAGTTTTCTTATATAAAACAGTTTAAACGGTCTCTTTCTTGTATACTATTATTCTGTACCCTAACACAGGTTTTATAAACTTAAAAGTGAGTATCAAGTTACCAACTCATGTAAGTAAAAACATCTAATTTAATAGTTATTTTTTAAATTTATTGATATACCAAAGACTCTGGCTGTATAGGTTTCTGCCACTGCTGCGTAACGTACGCTTCTTAGATACATTTAGGTATATTTTCACCAGAGACGAAAAAAAAAAATTACTATACGTACATTTACTTACAGTATGAGGCACGAATGGTGAGCACAGATAGGTAGTAGTGGAGGCAAGCTCGCGCATGTACACTTTTAGCCAAATCACAGTAGCAGAATGACATGCAAGAATCCAATAGAAGACGAGCATCGACTGACGAACCAATCGTGTGCACTTGCAGCTCGGCGCACCCCACGGCGGTGAAGGGGTGAAGGGGGGGTGTGGAACAGACCGAAAATTAACTACTGCGCAGGTGTCAATCTGTGCTCACGACTCGTGCCCCGTACGAGAAGCATTTGATTCTAAGCGCAATTTGCTGCGTGACTCACGTAAAGCAGGCTGCACACCAGCGCAGCATGCAGCAAGCGACGCTGTACAACTATTTGCTCACCAATATTTGCATCTTGAAGCATTTGCTGCGAAAATATGCACATTCTACGTTCATAATATGCGACGCGGAAGCAAAAATGAAACACGATTTGGAATATCGTATTATATTTATTAAACAAAACGAATGAAATCCTGCTTTTTATGACCATAAAAAGTACTTGGTAGCATCGTATAGTAAGACTGAACCTTTTCTGGATTATTAATGAATTCTATGGATATTTTGAAATTCCAAAATTTTCGCCACTGATATTATTAAATCAAAATCATTTATTGCAATAGATCTTCGCAGGCACTTATGAAAAGTCTGACTCTAATACTCTAATACCGGTTTGGAAGGTTGCATTTGCTGAGAAGATCCGGCAATAAACTCAGCAATTACTCTTTTCAAAACAAGCTTAGATTCATTACATAATATTTACATTTACATCGCACTGACAACAATTGCGTGACCCGGCGCGGCGGCAAAATTACAAAGTAGACTGAATAAATATTTGCAGGCCAGCCCCTACAAGCAGCACCTGTTCACAAGTATGACTCGTGTGGCAGCCATCGCCCTCCTCGCCATATTGGGGGAAAGTGAGCGACCCGTCACGCGACTCCGCCGCAAGCAAAGGCCTCAATGTGAGCATGAATTACTCAAGTCAGCCTTAGAAATAAAAAATTAACTAAAGGGAAACTATTAAACAGACAATTTGTTATCACTGTGACTATTGACAAGTTTAGACTAAATATAATGTATATAGAAAATATAAGATTAGACAGACATAATATATCGATGCATTTACATCAAAATAAATAAATGAAGAACATTGAATTTAATTAATTTAATTTAATTAGCAATTGCCACATCAAAAAGTCGTCGTCATCGGAAAACGACATAGCACAAATTGCGTTAATAGGTGTGCGTATTTTCGCCGCAAATATTGGGAAGCAAATAGTGTACAGAGTTTGCTATTCGCTTGCTGCTTGCTGCTCTAGTGTGCAGCTTGGTTTAGTAATTATTTCGAGAAAATAATAATTCAAACTAATTTATAAACTGCCAGTTACTAAAATTCAAATAAAGAAACTCGTCGTCAGTAAATAAGGCAGTAACACACCTGCGCGATCCGAAAATGTAATTATCACAACAATTCGCTTGTTATAGGTTGTTCTGAACGCTATATCCCACATAGCTTTGCGAAATATCACGAACAATAGTCTCGTTTCGCTCACTAATTAGTGATTAGATTGCCACTACTATTTGTGCGAATTTTCTTCGTGTTTAAAGTGAGTTCTCAATTAAATCTATGTATCAAATTAAATAACAATGAATTAACATCTTAATTTAATTTCTTGATTATTCGGATAGATTAAAAAAGGCGGATTAAAACTGTGTCAAGGCTTCCATTTGAACCCTAAATGGAAGCCTTGACACAGTAATTTTTTAATCTATCCGAATATCACGCTTTTGACTCCTAAACTAAGAATGATTCTTAAAATATATTAATTATTGAATATAAATAAATAAATGGGAATACAATAAATATTAAATATGTATGAGGGTATATTTATTATTTTTTACCCAGGAAACATCCCTACTGTAGTTTCGAGTCAAATTGAAAGGGGCACGCGGTAGGGGCTCTATTTCCATACGCTACCGAGTTTCGAAGTCGCCTCGTTAACGCGAACACGTGAAATTAATTTTTGAATGTTAAATTGTTGATTGAGCTATGTTTGGTATACAGATTTATGTAAAGTTTTTACCGTACCGTTTATTCGCTTGTATACTCTCTTCAATAAATTTTAATTAAGAAACCTGCTAATTAGTTTTGGAAGTTTGTTAATTCGATTTATATTTAATGTGTTACTATAGGAACGTAGCAAGCAAGCAATTAATATTCGAGTCAAATCTTAACTTACTTAAAATCATCAATATATTAACTCAACTTCTCTCTATCTGTTCGTCTGTTAGTATGTTTAGAACTAAAGAACCCTTGAATGGATTGCTGGCACTGATACCTCTGGGGGTTTCTTGAGGAAGGGTCTTGTCCTTGAATTTAGGTTAAGTGATACTCTACTATACAGGATGGAAATTTGAGGGCCGATGCCATTAAAGGCGTTATAACCATTCTTTATAAGAAACTAGTTTCTTGTCCTGTCCACCCTGTATAGTAGAATGATGAAGCGCTCGTGGTGTAGCATGATAATCCGTTCTTAATCGATCGGCAAGTTAAGCTACCACCGTCGTGGTCGGTACCTGGATGGGTGACCGCCTAGTGATATTTCAAATCGAGCGTTTCCATGCTTCGTAAGGCACGTAAAGCCGTTGGTGCCGGTTATCACTTAATTGTGATGGTCGTTAAGGTAGTTGGAGGCCTTCTAGGCGGTTTGAAAACTCCAACAGTAGGTTGACCACTAGCCTACCTCCACCGATCCGCAGTGGGCACGCGTGGTGGAGTATCGCCCAGTCCCTTTCACCCTCATTTGTGAAAAGAGGCCTGTGCTCAGCAGTGGGACATTATAGGTGATGATAGTAGAATGATACATAGGTACATAGCCTTAATTAAAGAATAAGATAAAAACAACCTTAATGTAATGAAAGCACAATTTCATTCATTTACTCGATGTACTGAATATGCTGTCTTTAATTTCATACGGCAGTAAAATGAATAAAAAAAATCCTAAAGCAGTGTACACACGGATGTGTAATCACAATCAGTGTCGCGCTACAGGGTGTTTAAGTTTTAAACACCGAGGCATGTTGTGTACACAACACACGGCCGGCCGCTGTGTTTGGCTGCGACACTCATGCGAGTGTTGTCATAACATTTTCCTGTTTTGTGATAAAGTTATGGTGCACCCACATTGGATGTGCGATTTCGCAGTGATTTTTATGCGGATGAGAAATTATGTTGCTGTTTTGATTTTATTTTGTGTATAAAATTAATCTGCGTCTTATGTTCTTCAGACTATAGGGTATTAGCATATTTATTATTAATATATAAATCGCGATCGACTCGGGAAAAGGCAATAAATAGATAGATCGACAGGTTAGTTTCGCATTTATAATTTATATAATTTAGAAGTTCTGGGATCGTACTAATATTTGAATGCAACAGTTGTGTATGATGTGTGCTTATTTGTGTACATGTTTGTTACTTAATTTTGTCTTCAAAGGTAAACTCATTTGCATTTAATCGTCTATATTATTGAAAGTAGTATCAAATTAGAGAAATGTCTAAAAAAGATTTAACACTGCGGACCATTAGGATGTGGAATGAACTCCCCTTTACGGTTTTCCCTCAGCGCTACGATATGGGGTTCTTAAAAAGAGGCGTAAAAAGAGCTCTTCAAGGTCGGCAACACATTGGCAATCCCCCTGGTATTGCAAATGTCTATAGGTGACGGTGACCACTTTCCATCAGGAGGCCCGTCAGCCTGTTTGTCAATCACTTGACATAAAAAAAAAAAAAAAAAACAGACGTATAATGTCTCTTTTATTTATAGCTAAATGAGCATAGTAGATTCTATTCTACAGCAAAAGGTGACATAAAAGAAAATAAAACTGAAACTGCCAGTAAAAATAACATTAAACACCATACCGTAAATGCATCCACTCAGTCCATTTCAGTATAATATTTTATCGCTCACAAAACTGTACCACTCAAATCAATAGCACTCAAACGACGCGACGGTATGAAAGAGCCTTTAAGTTTATTATGCTCTGTGACGCTACAACGTTTTCACACGTGTAAGCAATCCTATTGCAACACAATACGGGCCATTATCGCCTGCTCGTGGTTAGGGTAGCGTGGAAAATTAATGACTTGAGGCCGTTCTGTCTGCCGCCGAGTAATTGCTAACATATAAATGAGGATTTATAAAACTTTCGTATTTCATACGGAGAGGATATTTCGAAGTGATGTAAGTGTAGTCCACGTGTAGTCAAGCTTTATTGTGATTCGATATTTAAAATTAATGTTTTCTTTTCCGTACTGTTAAAATGTATTTTCAGCGCAAATTCGAAATTTAAATAAAGTAAACATGGATCTAGGAATTTCGGGGTGAAATCGCAGGGGCAGCTATTAATTAATAAAAATTACGATTCATAAATCTTGAAACCGACAGCCTAACAAAACACGCGCTTAAGTACCGATTATTATACATAAAAATACCTTTCTAATCATATAAATATTATTGCTGTTGGAGCGGGTACCAAGCCCCATAAATTTTTGCTCATCATCCTTTAAAATAAGTTTATTTTTGAAGTAAACACTACATTTTAAGTAAAATGGTACAAAGTGCATGTAATATATTATACGTAAGTAATTATTTTCACATTGCATCCCACCCAATGGCTAAAATACTTAATTAAGTTGGGCAAACTGAAATAAATTATACCGTCGAAATATTAATTGAAACAATCGGTTCGAGTTAGAAAATTAATCAAATATTCATTGATACAAATAATTACTGATGTTGCTATTAGTAATCAGTAATATCAGTAACGATGTGGGAGGACGTTATTGTTCAATTTGATCCCACTTTAAGTACAGCTTGTTGATCGAAATATAGCTGATATATGGACGCCAACGGGCCTCATTAATTAAATAAATCTTCATGTACCTACTTATAAACGCTGGCTCCTAAACTAGGAGGGTCCTATATAAGGTCCTAATAAATTAGTGAATTTCCTCTTGAGGGATGATTGTATAGGTCATTAGTAATCAAAAAATTATATTAGAAAAATAATCCGTGGGAAAAAAACAACATTCCGAAATTTAAATTAATATCAGTACAAAGTATTAATTTAACCATTTATATTATTTTTTTTCCCACGGATTATTTTTCTAATTTTTTTTTTTTATTACTAATGACCTATACATACATTCATCCCTCAAGAGCTTATTCACTAATTTATTAGGAACTTATATTTTAGGAGCCGGAGTAATCAATCTGAAGTTATTTATAAAAATACGAGAAAATGATTAAATAAAATGAAAAAATAACAATATTATGATAAATAACTTGATCAATATGCGAATGTGATTATGTGA
Source organism: Achlya flavicornis (assembly GCA_947623365.1). Classification (NCBI taxonomy): domain Eukaryota; kingdom Metazoa; phylum Arthropoda; class Insecta; order Lepidoptera; family Drepanidae; genus Achlya; species Achlya flavicornis. The sequence continues at coordinate 17,445,183 of OX392471.1, read as the reverse complement.
TGGACGTGTAAGCGTGTGTGGTCTGAGTCTACAGTGTGTGTATAACGTTCATGGTATACGTATTGTTTTATCTACTAATGGCCGATTCCTATAATTTACCGACCGTTATCAGTTAAAATTAAGACTCTTATATCTTTACTAATAATGAAGCAAAGACCTCAAAGCTTTGCATAGCAGACATGGAATGATATGGATATGGAAGTAGCTATCACAGGTAAAATTAGCTTACGAAATGATCTTTACGCCCAGTTTGGCAATAAAAAAACCTACCATTGGTAAGCAAAACGATTCGTTTTTGTTTATTGAAACCGGACAAAATAACGCCGTACGTCCGTCGGTCAGTCAATCAAGTATTTTTTTACAATTTACGGCCGGTTCACACATGTCTCCGTTTTACTGTTCCGTTTTATCGTGTACGTTTTTTTTTCGTCGATGGCGTATGTAGTTGTATGAGCGACTTCACACATGGCACAGTATTCTGTATACAGTAAAAAATATCGTTCCGTAAAAAAAATACATTCCGTTTTGTCATCGAATACTGGACGACGGAACAGTAAAAATATACGGATACGTAGAATTTTAACGGATAGATACTGTGTGCGTGGCGGGCGGTGTGTGCGGGGTGTAGGAGGGGGAGTGATGCGACAGGTTTTGTTTGACTCACATTTTTCTGTTCACACATCGCATCCAGTAATGACGGATTCGTTGAACGTTATACGGTGCCTATGTGTGAACAGCGCATAAATTTATGACGTATCCGTTAAAAGCGTACCAGTAAAACGGACTCCCATGTGTGAACGGGCCGTTACTTGTAAATACTAACAATCGGATGCTTATAATCATCAAGTAAAAATATATCTATTTACCATACAAAATTAGCATTTGCCTGAAATATCTTGTTAATTTATAAAAAAAAACTAAAATTGTTGAAAAGACTTTAAATATAGCACTCTTTTAGCACTACCGCAGTCGGGTAAAATTTCAAAACTTTTGGGTTTGAATGTCATTCAGAGCATTTCTTTCTTGCGGACCGAATCTACCCCTTCAAATTAAGACATATCAACATTTAATGGTGCGTCCATGCTACGCGAATCGAGCACGAGCCGAGCCACGAGAGAGCTTACAACGAGCACGATGCGAATCCCTTTGTTCGTGTAAAACTGACAATCGCGCTCGTTCGATGCTCGTGAGACAGTCCACGCTAAGCGAATCGTGCTCGGTTCGCCAAGCATGGACGCACCATTAGGCTTTTCGGTACGCGGACGAACAAAGAGTGGACCGGAAGTACTAAAGACCCGTCATAAAATGGTCTTAATTAAACAACGTATATAAGAAACTTTGATTTGGCTCAGCTACTATTATTTAATTTATATTAATGTACATACCTCGCCGAAAACAATGTTGAACAAGAACATCAAGACATGTTAAAACATAATTGAGCCAATCACAGAAAAGGAAATGTCCTTGCTCTTTAGTATTCGTTTCCGCAGAACAAATCCTTGGAACCAATTTATTCCGGGGCTTCCCTATAATACGAACCGAATAAGATAATGCATGATAAGCAATTTATTCTAATCGGCAAGTAACTTACTAACTTGTACCTCCTTAATCAGCAAGTACATAACTTTTAGTCAGGTTCATTCCCAAATTTAATTCAGAAGGTATTTTTTTGGGTTCCGTACACAAAGGGTTCCATCCTAATTCCTAAGCGTTGTCCGTCCGTCCTCCATCCATCTGTTTGTCTGTCAGTGTCTCATGAACCGTAATAGGTAGACCACGGAAAAGAGAATACTTCTTTTCTCTGTGAGGTAGACAGTTGAATTTTACACAGAACAGTGTATTTATGTGGCGATACAACAAATAATAAAAATGAAAAAATAATTGACAGGGTTTAACGAAAAACGTCTTTACGGAAGCCTCCGTGTGCGAGCCCGACTCGCCTTCGGCCGGTTTGTTTGTTAATGCTTATTTGGTTGCAGTAAAAGTAATCCCACCTAAAACATTTTATGTGAAATGTGAAAAACACTTTATTCATATTCATATTCATTTATTCTGCAACTAAGTGTATAGTGGTTCTTATTCTATTACAAACAGTGCTTAGATAACTTAGTGACCTTTTACAGGTATTGCAAAAGTATTGATAGTAACATAATAATTATTATTATTCATATTCAAATTTAAACAGATTCCAAAATAAATAGTATGTCATATCATAATAAATTATAGAACTAAGAATTTAACTAAATAAAGCTTACCTAATCATGTCATACAATCATCCTTACTATACAATTTTATTCGTAACATTTTAAAACAATCAATTTGTACTCTATCATTACATAGCATAACTATTTGGCTAATTATTAAAATATTCTTCAATAGTATAAAAACATTTATTAATTAAAAACTTTTTAAACTTTTTATTAAATAGGTTAAATGTCGTTTCGGTTTTGATGTCTCGAGGTAAGTTGTTGTAAATTTTTACTGCCATGTAATACGGACTGCAATTGAGCATTTTTATTCTAGAAGGTGGTAGGTATAATCTATCTTTGTGACGTGTGTTTCTATTATGGGTTTCTTTTAGTTTTTTAAATAGATTGTTATTCTTAAATACAAATGTACAAATCTCGTGTATATATATTGAAGTTAACGTTTGCAGTTTGAATTTTATAAAATATGGTTTGCAACTTTGTGTATTATTTATTTGTGCTAATATTCGGACACATTTCTTTTGTAGGAGAAATAATTCGTTCGCATTTACACTATTTCCCCACAACATAATTCCGTATTTTAGCCACGAGTATGCGTATGCGTAATAGGCCGATAGTGCGGTTGCTGTATTTGTACTATATTTAATTTGAAAGAGTGCATATGTAAATTTTGATAGTTTCGATTTTATTTGTTCTATGTGGGTTTTCCAGTTAATGTTTGTGTCTATATTCAGTCCTAGTAAATTGAAAGTGTCTACTGTATCTATTTGTGTGTTTTCAAGTGTTATATTAATATCTAATGGGGCTTTTGTGTATGGTCGAAATTGTATGATTTTAGTTTTATTTAAATTTATTTCTAAGTTATGGTCTTGAAGCCAAAGTTTTATGTCATTAAGGGTATTGTTGATCTTGGAATTTATATTTAAACTAGTATTTTCAAAATTCATTAAAATCGAAACGTCATCTGCGAACAAAATTGGTAAAGCTAAGTCTTTATTTAATATTTTCGGGAGGTCGTTGATATATATCAAGAAGAGTACACAGCCCAATACACTTCCCTGGGGGATAGAGCTGGTTAATCGTCTTCGTTGGGATCGTATTGTTTCTATTTCATTTATTTCTTTTCATCTTACGTGACGGTAGCGAAACGCCAAGATACATATTTTAACTCAGGTGTAAGAGTTTGTGAAGTTTGTGGGATTTCACTTCTTTTTGTAAGTTGTTTAGCAACTTACAAAAAGTCAATATTTTTTTATTTTGTAATTTATTTTTTTGTTGGGTTTTGTAATTTAATTTTTTGTTCCCAGTTTTAGACTTTTTTTTTATTTGTGTACTAATCCAAGCTTACATACCAAATTTCATATTTCTAGGACTTACCTACCCTAAGAGTTTCGATGATCATCAGTGAGTCAGTGACGAAATTGGGATTTTTTAGATATTAATAAAATCTAAAGAATAATATACAATTTAAACTTTTATCATCACTCTTGACATCATATCCGGAGAATTTTGTTTATCTGGTATAATCCAAACCCAAGTTAGGAGGGCACAAAAAACGGCAAAGCGCTTCGAGAAAAGGTAGGTAGTGCCCTTGCGCTTCGCTTGACTCGTCTTGGCGGTGGGCACTAATAATAATATATTTTTAAGATAAAAGCTAAATAAAGAGATTATAAAAATAATCATATTTATATATAGGATTAGGTTTTTTTATAATATTTTTGATTTTATACATTAATGTTATAAAAAATAATTCTGAGAATTCAGATAAATAAAGATAATAATAATAATTAATATTATATTATTATTATTATACTTAGTGATACCACTTCTAGTTTTTTAAATTTGCCGGGCTTTTGCAGTTTCTACTTTCGTATGCCAGACTATATACATAAAATTGGGTTTTACCTCATGTAAAAAGCGGGAAGGGTGTACGGACACAATATAAATATGATTATTGAGGAACAACTTATTTAAACCAAATACAAAATGCATTATGCAAATGCTGACCCCCATATAATCCATTTAGAGGACAATATATTGTTCCAGTATAATGTGGCGCTTGGCTCTAGTTAGACATTCAAATCTAGATTTATGACCATGTTTTGCTGCCTACAGGAGCTCTATTTAAATAAAATTGGTAAATACTATGATGCAAAGGTCTAAAATCTGGTAAACTTTGCAATATGAGATTGTCAATGGTTTTCGAGCACAAACTTGAACAAGTTGCACTTGTTCGAGTCTATAAAGAGTTGCCAAGTTCTGCTCTTATTGGTAAAGTTACATGAAGGGTATAATTTTTGAAAAAAATATCAAGTTTTATTCTGAGTTAAGTTAACTAGGCTTTATTTGAATGAAAATGTAAACGTAGAGCGATTGGCGATGAATGGAGAAACTGACTGATTGACATTTAAAATGTACTATGAAAGGAATTTTAGAAATTCCATCCCTATGGGGGCATAATAGAGGCGCGGGTTATGTAGCTAGGCCTGACTTATATTATAAATGCGAAAGTAATTCTTTTTACGACTCGACTAACGGCCCGTTCACACATGGGAGTCCGTTTTACTGGTACGTTTTTAACGGATACGTCATAAATTTATGCGCTGTTCACACATAGGCACCGTATAACGTTCAACGAATCCGTCATTACTGGATGCGATGTGTGAACAGAAAAATGTGAGTCAAACAAAACCTGTCGCATCACTCCCCCTCCTACACCCCGCACACACCGCCCGCCACGCACACAGTATCTATCCGTTAAAATTCTACGTATCCGTATATTTTTACTGTTCCGTCGTCCAGTATTCGATGACAAAACGGAATGTAATTTTTTTACGGAACGATATTTTTTACTGTATACAGAATACTGTGCCATGTGTGAAGTCGCTCATACAACTACATACGCCATCGAAGAAAAAAAAACGTACACGATAAAACGGAACAGTAAAACGGAGACATGTGTGAACCGGCCGTAAGATTCTGAACCGATTGCGATGAAAATCGGTAGGCAGATAGCCTAGCTAGGCTATGGAGAGGGTCATAATGCTACTTTCTCACTCGAAATTCTTCAGATAAATAAAAAAAAAAATATGTAGCTACGTATTGCTCATGGGAATACCAAAATATTTACTTGACATGGATTGAAATAGTAGAGTACACTCTGTCAGAGATGTATTTATAGTATTTGCAGTGGACTGGGGACATCCTCTGCATAATATATCTCGGTTGACCTTTCGACGTTTGTGGCAGTGACGGAAGTTAGAAATCTTTTAACCTACTTCAAGAAAGAACGGGTCTGTGTTTCTCCCGTATGTTTGACACGATATATTATTATGTCCACTGTACTCCAGCGTCCAAATCTATATATTTTTATGATGAGGTGGACGGAAGGTACCTACTGTTTCAAGTCAGCGAAAGAGTCACGTGTTCCATGACTCAAAAACTCAAAATGTATGCGTACCGCTAAAAAAACGCAGATTGTAAAATTTACATAGGCATTTTTTTAGGAACACATTTAAGAAACTGAAAGCATTTTTAAATAAAATAAGTTTTTTGTAAAAAAAAAAACTACAAGTTTTTTTGTTGTCTGTATTTTTTTGACTGTACTTGCATTGTCATCCAATATACTAATGTGTACCAAATATCAAGTCAATCCGACCACTGGAAGTGGGTGATATTCGACTTGCAAGATTCCACCCGAACATAGTTACATACATAGCAAGTTAAATAAAAGCTTTGAAAAAAATACATTGTAATGACGACCTTACTAAATTGGTACTAGTACGTTAGGAAACTTGTAACTTTTGTCATAGCTTTCAACTAAAAACATTCTCAAGATACTCCTAGTGGAATTCATTGTCACAAAATAAAGCCACTACACATTAAGGATAATAAATATAAGATTTCACGCGAGCTTTTTCCTCCAGCTTTCGAGGTTTTATCTCATAAATTTGTGGTTGGAAAAGTGACAAGATTTAAGCGCCTTGTCTGCGTGTTTTATGTTAAAAAATAACAGACCATAGTATGGTGTCTAGGTTTTGAGTTTTATGATTTACTAGCTGTCACCCGCGTATTCACCCGCGTTTCCGGGATATAAGATATCCTATTGTGGAAGAATTTAGGTAGGTAGTTCCAGAGATTAGCGCGTTTTAATAAACAAACAAAACACTTCACTTAATGTCGCCAGAGCTCATTCGGAACGGGAGTAACGTTCGGTAACTCGTGAGCTGCAAGCGTCTATTAGGGCTGCGGTAACCGCTTACCATCAGACTGTCCGCAAGCTAGACTGCTGACTTATTTGTCTAAAAAATAAATTTAATTTTCCTTTGAAGAGTTTCCACTCGTAAAATACGTTTCAATATAAAATATGGATAACGGTTTAGTCACATGTCCGACCGCCGACGATGAACGAGTAACGAGTAAAATTAGCAACTAGAAACGAGTTGGCGAGCAGCGGGAAGCGAGTGTGTAGTTCCGATAGGTTTGTCGCGGGGCTGTAAGCGAGTGTGCAAGTGCGACGGGCGTTTACTCGCGCCACTCACTCGCGGCGATAGAAAATGACTGCTAGTTGTTATCTGCGGTGAATTCTGACCGCCAAGCGAGCATCGCTGAGCGAGAATTATTTTTGATAGCTTGTCGCTCAGTGACAAACTAGTAGAACGAGTCCCCCCGCCGGCAGTGTGAATCTATTAATATATTATATTTATCTCTTTTGTTTACACGGAATGTCATATTAATATCTACTGTACGTTTCATGAACGAGAAAATAGCCGATAGTTACTCGTTTACTCGTCGGCGGTGGGACAACAGCCTTAAGTTCCCACTAGAAATGAAATTAATAAGAAATGTTAAGAACTTTACTTACAATTATTTTTCTTGTAGAAATACTGGATTTCTTACCTGAAAAATAAAATAAAATATTTGATGTTATTTTTCTTGTTACTGGCTGGCTACAACTACATGCCATTAAAACATCGATGGAAAAAATATATCCTACTGATCTTTGATGTAATTTAAAATTAGAACATGTTTTATATAGACTTGTCAGAGGAACAGCTTACCGGAGGTTTTATAGCTATTGAAAAATCAGCCATCCATTAGATTGATATTTTGAATAAAGTTTTTATTTTATTGATAATTTCTGGATGAAACATAACGTAAATGAATCAAGCAAGTAATAATTTTAAACCAAGGTCGGTGTACAGTTTATGATAATTTTTAATTTTACGAGCGGGTCAACCCTGCATCTTAACTGTCATATTTTTTACTAAAATAATAATAAAAAATTACAACAATGTTATAAATTTAAAGAGATTTTATGTCTTTATATTTGGACACGTGAATCAAGCTTGTGAAGTATATAGGGTGTTTATCGTTTACTAATTACCAGTCAATTAGTAAACGATAAACACCCTATATATTTCTGTCGTCACGATAGCCCGTTTATATTTGAAGAAGGCTACATAATATTAGTACAACACTCAAGCATACATCTCACGCGTTAGCAATAAAGAGTTTTGCTGAGTTATAAGCTAGTGAGTTGGAAACTCCCGAAGTTATGAAGTGGATGGAGTTAGCGCACGTGGATCTATTAACTTTATTGACGATATGCATCTCATTACACTGGCTATGGGTGTTAAATTACGTAGATATTTTTCTCAGGCCATAAATATTCCATTGTTGGATGGTTGACACAGATCGCGAAAGAGAAAATTTTATAATATTAGCAAGTGACGTGAAAAGATTGATGAAAATGAAGATTGATTGATGATTGATTGAAGATGACCCTCATTGTGCGGTGACACGTTGGTTATAAACTTTCAAGCCTGTTTTTTAGGGTTCCGTAGCCAAATGGCAAAAAACGGAACCCTTATAGATTCGTCATGTCTGTCTGTCTGTCTGTCTGTCTGTCTGTCTGTCTGTCTGTCTGTCTGTCTGTCCGTGTATGTCACAGCCATTTATTTCCGAAACTATAAGAACTATAATGTTGAAACTTGGTAAGTAGATGTATTCTGTGAACCGCATTAAGATTTTTACACAAAAATAGAAAAAAAACAATAAATTTTGGGGGTTCCCCATACTTAGAACTGAAACTCAAATTTTTTTTTTTCATCAAACCCATAAGTGTGGGGTGTCTATGGCTATCCATAGACACCCCACACTTAAAAAATCTTCAAAAATGATATTGAGGTTTCTAATATCATTTTTTTCTAAACTGAATAGTTTGCGCGAGAGACACTTCCAAAGTGGTAAAATGTGTGTCCCCCCCCCTGTAACTTCTAAAATAAGAGAATGATAAATCTATAAAAAATATATGATGTACATTACGGTGCAAACTTCCACTGAAAATTGGTTTGAACGAGATCTAGTAAGTAGTTTTTTTTTAATAGGTCATAAATTGAAATTAATATCAAATACTCAGGTCTATACTACCATTTACTTATATACCTACAGGTTTGTACGGAACCCTCGGTGCGCGAGTCTGACTCGCACTTGGCCGGTTTTTATTTTAATTAACTGTCTACACATAATTCTTACAGATATACACATGATTTAATACCGTGGAAGAATCATTTATGGTTTCGACCAATACGGCTTTAGCAAATGGAAACACTGCTTTCCAATAAAGCTTAATAGCGTATTATAATCGGATTTAATTAAATCATTAAAAGGTTTACTTTCGAGGTTGCGTGCATGTACGTGCGGTTAAATTCTGCGAATACTCGTATTATAAATGCGAAATTGCGCCGCATCAATATTTCTATTGATTATTTAAAAAAAATTCAAGACACAACAACCCGGACTCAACGCTTCGCTTCATCGTTATACGAACAGCAAAGGAGTGGAACTCTCTTCCGGGATCTATGTTTCCCGACACCTTCAACCTAGATGTATTGAAGGCCAGAGTGAATAGGCTTTTTCTGGGTAAGCGTGCTACATTCTCGGCCTCTTCATAACTCCTCATGGGGTCGAAGTCGAAGGTCAAACGCAAGCCCATTTATCATACAAAAATGTACGGATTTGTATTTTTACATTATAAAATTTATGCATTTAATTTAAATTAATTAACAGCTATTTAAATCTTATCTAGTAATTGAAAACGTTTTCCCTACAAAGTTTTCAAAAATAATAATTTTATTGTGAAATATTACCCTAACTTTAAATAAGAATTTCGTTTTTATTTTTAAAACCTAGTTGGTGACAGAATGATATCACCCAACATAAATAAAAGGCTTCAGCCAGGTTTCCAGCACTCTTTGAGGATATCAGCGGCTTATTGTTTCCTTCCCACGATCCGGTATTTATATCCGGGTTTCCTGTAAATCCTCCAGCGAAAAAGCTTCGTGTATTTGTGAGAAAAACACGAGACCTTTTTAAACGGTATTATTTCTTGTTACAAAAGGACTTTTTCATGTCATCAACATAGACTTATAAAAAAAATAAGACGGAGGATCGCCTAATAAACGAGTGAAGCAACAAAAGAAAGCCGGGGCGTTCTTGTCCATACATGGCCTCACACACACATGTACAACATAGGAAGCCGATCGGTTTTTATTCCGCATTGAGACTTTGACAGTGACAATAAGGCTCAGTACAATTTGTGCTTGCTTGGGCCAGTACTGATTTTAGTCATGCACACGTAGGAAATTTTCGGCTTCACTTTCTTATCAATTTGTTACGCCAACATGACGGTACGCTGTCACTGTCACCCTTATCTATGGACATTGCAATACGACTTTGAGGACTCTTTTAACGTACTTTTCCAAGAACCCCATGTCGTATGGCTGCGGGAAACCTGAAATAGGCGGTTCATCCACCATCATACCATATATCGTATAAACATTATTGAGTACACTGAACTCAACTGAGTCTTCTGAAGGGATCATAGGCAATACCACCGTGGTTTTCCCAACAGAGTATAGTAGCATGGGGTTCAAGGAGAAAGATTTTTGCGGGGTCAACGAGGGCTACTCCTGGTGTTACAAGCATACGGTTACAGCTTACCATTAGGCGGGCCGTATGCGTATATTTGCCAAATGAGTAGCAATTCTGCTTGCATATTAAATAATTCATATGGAACTCAAGTCGAAACGTAGTACATTAACATTTTAATTGTTAAAGTTACTCCCTGAGTGAATTGGTTTATTTGCGATCTTTGAAACTTAATGAAGAATCGTTAGATAAGGACCTGAACTTTGACTATATCCTACACTCCCCCGCATTCTGTACGTGAATCGGATCTCACAAAGGAATATGGATCGCTCACGATTAATGGATTTACTGCTTTGTAATGCGAACCTATTTGTAGGTTTTGTGAAGGAATGAAGGCGCAGCTGAATTAGTTTTGGGACTTTAGATGGTAAAATCCTTCGTTAAAAAGAATTAACCGTACAAAAAAACAGCCAGCTAGCGTATTTTTTTTTATACCAAACCAGCCTACGGCCCGCGTGATGGTAAGCGTTTACCGTAGCCTATGGAAGCTTGCAACACCAGGGGTATCACGCGCGCGTTGCCGACCCTGCAGAAATCTCTTCACACCCCTTTTGAAGAACCCCATGCTGTACTCCATTGGGAAAACCACGACGCACAGTCTGAGCGTCCGTGAAAGGAAGCTCCTTTGAGCCCGCACAGTACGAAACAATTCAGGTTTCAATATGTGAGGATGGACTCCCCATCGATGGCGAGAGTTGCGATGGTAGAAAGTAGCCGTGGGCATCATCTTAAACAATTCTTCAGACCTACCTATCACGCTGCACGTCGTGAGTTCATTCACAATTTTTCAGCCAGGATATAGGTTTGTGTATGTCATGAATCTGAGTCTTGAAAAAGCTGCAATATGCTTAGTTTGTGTACAGACGGGCCAGTTGGCGCAGTTGGTTAAGACGTGGAGTCTTATATTAAGTATGTATTTACTCAGTTATCTGGTTTCCATAGTACAAGCTTTGCTTAGTTTGGGATCAGATGACCGTGTGTGAGGAATGTCCCAGGATATTTATTTATTTATTTATTAGATCCGATATCCTAGACATCCTTAAATTGGGTCAACATATAGCCAAGTACTTCATAACTTACTACTTTGTCGTTTTTTTTTTCGCTGAAGTGGCAATGGGCAGGCCACATCGCTCGAAGAGTCTTTGAGTCGTCTCACTATATCTGTGTGATCGAGGAGTTGGATTGCCTCAACGTTCACGTGATGATGAAGCCGGTTGTGGTGAACTATTTGTCAGAATGACTATGATTTTTGTTCAGGCTTTATTATTTCCTTTAAGTAATAGGTACCATTATTAATAATTTGTTACACCTACTAGACATTTCATACAAAAAATGGGACAGTATGTTTATTTAGAGATTCACAAAACTGAATTCGTGTTGTTATTATTATTAAATGCATGAGCCCGACTCATCTGTCTGGTTTAGGGTTTCGTTCCCGGGTCCCGGGAATCGGGAATTCCCGGGAAATACGTCGTTCCCGAAGTCGGGATTTTTTTTGCGATTTCCCGGGAATTCCCGGGAATTTCTTTATGAGATTGAATGCTCAAAAACACTGCAAATATTGGTCAAAATTAACGAAAAACCTTTGAAACACAAAGATGTTGCATACGATATTAAAACAAACGTCGATATCCACCGAAATCGAACGAACTGAACTACAAGCTTATGAGAAATCGTAGGAAGTGTGTAAATGTGGAGATAACGTTTTTTTCTTAGAAAAATTTCAAGTTCTCCGAAAATACCCATAAAAACATGTTTGTTTGTAACCTATCAAAAGTCAAGTAAAATACGTAATTTAATTTAATTACCTATTTGTGTCTCACACACAAACATAATTAGAAAATTATAAATAATCATATGAAACTATAGGTCATACATAGTTACTATGGGTAGTTTGTAAACTGCCGATTTTAGAGATAATTTCTGAATGCGCGTAATTTTGAAGAAAATGAAAGTTTAATTAATATTTTTTTTAAATATATATTTTTGTAGATATAGCTTATCAGCGTTTTTGTCAAAGTCAAGTAAAGCACATCATCATCATCATATCAGCCTAAGGATGTCCGCTGCTTAACATAGACCTCCCCCATTAACTTCCACTTCGAACGATTTTGGGCCGCTTGCATCCAGCGGCGCCCAGCGACTCTGACCAGGTCGTCGATACGTCTGGTGGGAGGTCGTCCCAGTACAGTACAGTACAGGAGTACGTGGTCGCCAATCGCGTCGTCTTCGAGCGATGTGGCCTGCCCATTGCTATCACATCAGCTTACTATCACTAAGAGCTATATCGGTAATTTTTGTTCTTCTACGAATGTCGTCGTTTCCCTGTCTCGTTGAGAAATTCCGAGCATAGTTCGTTACTTGTGAATTAGTAATTTTTTTTTCAACACATGCTCGTAATTTGACATTTATTGCACCGTTTTTAGTAACATAATGTAGCTTCTGACGTACTAGTGCTTTTTAATTTATATTACCGCACAGTTTTATGATAGGTATAATCCCGATTATGTAAGTTTGTAACTCAATGCTATTGATATGTGCGTAGACGAAGCATTCTTAATTTAAACGGTTAAAACAGTTTTGCTGTCAAAAAAGAACTTGCGCGCCATATTTGTTGACGTTCTTATTGACTATTATCAAAAAATCTAGTGAAAAAAATACAAGTTTGTTTTTTTCCTCACAAGTGTGTTGAAAAACGTCGTATGACACGCGTGTGCATTGATCATTACACTCTCGGGTTCCTTTGCTTAATAGGTACCGTCTCGTGTGATTACCAACTTTTCACACATCTCATAATGTACTATTATTTAATTCTGAGACAAATAAATTGCTAATTTAATTAAATTACGTGGTTTACTTGACTTTATATACGTTAAAATAACAAAACTAACAACCTTTAAAAATTTCCCGGGAATCGGGAATTCCCGGGAAGTCATTTTTTTCATTCCCGGGTCCCGGGAATGGAAAAAGGTCGGGAAAAACGAAACCCTAGTCTGGTTTAATAGAAACAAATCCGTTTTTTTTTTAGTTGTGCTATTCAATTAAATAACAGTTTTCTTTATCTTTAATCAATCTAGTTTTCGCTTTTTGTGTATAAAATATGTACTACACATTATTCATCGCACTACAAGTTTGGCAGACGTATAACTTGAGCACAAGTTCTCTTTGTAATTATCATGGGATAAGCTAGGACCGATGTTTAACAGTATCTTCGTCTTGTACAGTGAAAGTTGCTGGGTCCTCTTTTATCTAATCTACAACACTATTAAAGAAACATTCAATATTAAACTGTGTCATTTTATGTATAATCTTAATTGTAAAAATTCTCTGTAAGACTTCCTTTGTAAAACGTGTTTTGATTTCAATTTAAATGCCGTCAGCATTCATATTGCTTCCTGTGTCTTTGATATTTACGCTCAAATTATAATATTATTGAATACCTTTTGATTTGAACAAACATTCTTTACAAATTTCGATTTAAATTTAAACGTGAACATTGAATTATTCGGATATTGTTTTTGATGGTAAAATAATTCATAAATTCAATCCAACTGTATTTCAATAAATAACGGGAAGTTCTCCAAATATCAGCATGTATTCATTCCTTTGACAAGCGTAAAATTTAAATTATATTATAAGCTTTTCTCAATTCGGTTGTAAGTTTTTTTTTTTTTTGTTTTTATGTTTGTTACCTCCTAACTCCGTCATTTATGAACCGATTTGGAAAATTATTTTTTGTCTGGAAGGGTACACTTCCCGTTTGGTCCCATTGTCATCAGATCAGGATTTGAATACTTCTTAGTGTACTTTAAAGTCGGTTTAAGTTTTTTGTAAAACAGTCCAATTAGTACAATGAAAATTGAGAACGGAAAATAGGCTGGAAATTATACACAATAGACTGAGAACTGATAAAACTGAATTGAACAACATACGGACTCTTGACACATTGTCATTACACCAGTCATGATTGGGAGGAGATCGGGCTTAAAAATGAGAGCCCAGAGTAAACTGGATACAATATGCTCAATCATGCTCAATGTTAAAAAAGAAAAAGCGGCCATGAAGGGTTCCGTAGCAGCAATTTATATTTGAGTTGATTAAATGAAAGGGAAATTGCGGTCTACGATTTATGACGTATTAAAAAAACTACTTCTCGTTCAATCCAATTTTTGGTGGAACTTTGCATGGTAATGTACATCATATATTCTTTTTAGCTTTATCATTCTCTTATTTAGAAGTTACAGGGGGGGGACACACATTTTACCACTTTGGAAGTGTCTCTCGCGCAAAATATTCAGTTTAAAAAAAAATATATATTAGAAACCTCAATATAATTTTTTAATAGCTATCCATAGATAACACAGGTTGTTTTGATGATAAAAAAAAATGAGTTTCAGTTCTAAGTATAAGGGAACACCCTAAAGTTATTGTTTTTTTTTTTCTATTTTTGTGTGAAAATCTTAATGCGGTTCACAGACTTCTTACCAAGTTTCAACGGCACAGTTCTTATAGTTTCGGAAAAAAGTGGCTGTGACATACGGATAGACAGACAGACAGATTTTTAGATCTTTTGACAGACATGATGAATCCATAAGGGTTCCGCTTTTTGCCATTTGGCTACGGAACCCTAAAAAGTACGTAAATGAAAGGAAGATAAAAGAAAATACTGTCGGGATTATAGATAAAGATAAGAATGAGCCGGAGACTTAGGCGAAAACCATTGTCAAGATTAAGAATAATTCATTAACCAAAATCATCATTTGTTCTTTCTTTGAAGTTTCCTCTTCTCCACTCCAATTTTCTGCACCTCCTTAAACAAATCGATGTCTACTTTTGGTTGATGATGTTTTCAATAAATTCGCCATGATGTATAAGATGGCCAAACACTTATCTTCTTCTATTATCTACTGTCTTTTTCGTCACCCTCTCAGTCCAGCTGATTTCCTCCATCCTTTCTCATCAGCGCATTTTAAATGCCTTCAGTCTAATATTTGTTTTAATCTTTAATATTTAACGATAACATTTCATGTTGTTTAATTGACTTAAAAAAAAGGAGATTATCAATTCGACACGTATGTATGTAATATATTCACATATGATAATCTATTAGGGCTTCCAAACAAATATACAAAATTTCATAGGCGTGTAGTATGTGTTTGGCCATGCATATCTCCGAAGATATTAATCGGGTCGTAACCATTTTTTATTGGTTTACATTTACTTCAACTTCGGGAACAGTGCAAGTTTCATCGAAATTGGTTCAGTAGTTTTCAAGATATGGACAAATATGTGTGACGGCCTGGCTTATTGATACGAGCTACGGGTGTGGTGTCAAAGGAAAAAAAATCTCAAATATTTTGAATGGAATACTACGTGCTCTTCCGCTGACTTCAAATCAGTGTCAGATTAGAGTTATTTCATACTTTTTAGTGAATTTGGAAGTCGATAAAAAAATTCAATTACTTTTTTATTGTGATATTTATTAAAATAAAATATATAAGTAATTGAACCGTTCAATTAGGAAATAATATTGTTGACCGCAGGCAGCCGTGCGGTTAGCCGCCAACTAATTTGATCCCTCAATAGCTTAATCGGTAAAACTATTTGCGTTATTCTGTAATTTGGAATGTCAAAAGGAAGAACCGGTGGTAAATTCAACTGTATGTACCAATTTAAGGTTCATAAGTGCCTTACCAGGGCCTAAACTGAATAAATGACTTTATGATTTAGATTTTTTGAAGAGCGGATGAATCAATATATCAAAACTAACATTACAATTGATTTTGTGATGCAAAATTACAAAATGCCACTAATTTTAAACCTAAAATGGTTAATCACATAATAATAATCACAAAATTTGGTATAGACCACTCAATTGTGGATTTAATTGGAAATCAATGTTTTTGTGGAAAAAATACCCATAAATAATAATAGGTATACCCATAGATAAAAGTAACTAAGGTCACAAACAAAGAAACGGTATAAGTGACTTTATACCTACTAAAACGGACCTTGACTAAATAAATGAAATAAAACCAATATTCTATTTTTTTTTATCCTGAGAACATTAACAAACTAGTGTTATCAAAATCAAAAACAAAAAGTCGTTTATTCAATTTAGGCCCTGGTAAGGCACTTATGAACGTTACACAGATTAATTTACCTACATACAGTTGAATTCACCACCGGTTCTAAATACACTTAAACTGAGAAGACACCGGCAAGAAACTCAGCAAGGTTATCTGCGATGAATATATTGCTGCCACAGCTGAAATTATCACCCAGCCATCAATGCAAATAGATTTCAATTTAGATTACAAGAACATTAGACAATCTGCCTGCCTGCAGATATCAAAATTAGATTAATCCGGACCCTGGTAAATGAAATCGTTTTAGTTCCCATTGACCGGATTGATATCAAACAAATGAATTGCTCTATTGGCTCTACAATAAATTTGTGATAAATTTGCATCAAATTGATAACTTAATTTCATTTCATTATAAATGTCAACAACTCTTATTATCATTCCATAAAAAGGTAAACAAATGACATAATATTAACACAGATGAAAAAATACAATGAAAAACAAAAGCCTATAAAAATAATAGAAATATACCAAACAAAATTTCTATTATTGCAACGAAACGAAACCTCGCGTACTTGCCCGCGTCGAATCGTCCGAATCTGGAAGAACCCCAGAAATCCTAGACGAATTCGGATGACGCCATCAGATTCGGCGCGGCTTATGCAGTCGATTCGACCGATGCGCTCGCATCGCATTCTATCAGTTGCGTAGCAACACGCGAGATGTTTATAAATATTGTACGAAAGGAGTAAAGGAAATAGAAATGATTTCTTCGGCGCGGTCGATTCTTTCGGTGCGGATATGTGTGCGAGCCCTCCTTGACTTCGATTCGTTCGAAGCGTTCGGCTCTGATAAGTGTGCACGCGAAGGTTTTCTGATGCCTATCTCTCCCAATTCCGCTGACTACGTCCCTACGTCATCGGAAACCTTCTGCGCGTAACTAATATGTACCAAAATTAAAACATAAACCCCCTTATTACGTAAAATTGTTTAAAGAGAGGTAGAGCGTAGCGTTTATTCGCTCAACGAGCAGCTTGACTGGGGTACCTACACCTCACATCAGCAGCCAAACAACTTTATGTTGTGTAAAGTTGTGTTCCGGCTCCGGCGCGTGAGTAAGGTCGCCAAAGCTCATAAGGGAGGGAGGAAAGGTCGGTAACGCGTGAGCGATGCTGCGTGTGTTGCAAGCGTCCATATGGCCGCGGTGACCGTGTACCATCAGGGGGGCCGTACGCTTGTTTACAGACTAGAAAGAAAAAAAAAGTCAAAATCAATTTAGGCCCCAGAAGGGCACTTATGAAGGTGAACTTTACTGAAGTTCCACCGGTTTAGGAGTCTCCCTAGCCTAATTATAGCAAGAAAGTAACTCTCGTTTACAAGCCAACGGAAACAAACGAAAATGAAACGGGAAATAAAAGTCTAAACATTTTTTTTGTGTGTAAAAAAGCAAGCAATAAATTTCAAACTACTGAATTTATACCGATAAAGGAATTATAAAATTGCGGCCACTGATTTAAAAGTTTAAATCGGTACCAAAGTTTCCGCCATCATACTGGGGGAAAAAATGGGGAATTTATTTGATTATGTCGTAATACAAGGAAGCTCTGTCTTGTCTTGTCTTCCTCATTTTTCAGGTCAACGATTTGAATTACAGAAGTTTCAGTTGCTAAAGTTTTTGTAGCTTTATTAATCTTTTTACATAAATCACGTTTCAAAATGTACATTTTTATTTAACTCATGTACCAAAAAGGTTTCAATCTTTTGTATATAGATGTGTTTGTTGGTGCCGGAGTTTCCATCACATCTTTACCATTGTATTTCAACACAATATAACTGACGGCAGGATAAAGTAGAGGGCACCAGAGCACGTGGGAGATCACCCATGCGACCATGGACCGACCAAATTTAGACCGCAATAGGCGGTTTCATCAACGACTGCACCAGAAGGGCAGGAGAGTGCCGAATGGCGGCGTTTTGTAAAGGCGCTACAAATCACACGTCGGGACATCTACGACCACTCTGTCAAGAGTGAGACGCATGAGAAGAACGTAACTAACGGTGTGACCGAAGGTGGTGCATTGACGACTGTCTCTCTCAAACACAGCTGTAGAAACATGCCGGTAGAGATCCTTGGAGACAGGTTATAACAGGTGGAGATTTCGAGATGGCATATTTTCGAAACCTATGTTGGGTTAGTCATTCTAGACCACAGTCTCTTTTCCGTGTTCTGGACAACTTTTACTATGGGACCAATAATGGATTCTCAATAAAAAAAAATTACTTCTCATAGCAAATGTCAACCTTGCTCGATCATAATGTATGGAAAGTAAACATTTTTTTTGAGAATTCATTTTTCGTCCTGGCAGATGGCGCTGCAGTCTGTATCTAGGTTATATTATCGACTGCAGCGCCATCCGAGCAGCCGGGCTGATTTGTGAATCTAAACCATCCAGGGCGCCCCCCAATCGCATACAAAAAAAAACATTCAAATCGGTCCAGCCGTTTAGTAGGAGTTACAAACACAAGTACAGTTGAATTTCTTTGTATGCGTTTGGGTGACGCCCTGGATGGTTTAGATAGGATAGGGTAGGGTAGGGTAGCACCACGCGATCGAAGTCGCGCCGGGCAGGCAATTTAAATTTGGCTTGGTTTAAACAAGCTCATGTAAAAAGATCTCATGCAATAGTAATCTATGTCTGTATACTACACAACGCAACACCAAAAAAAAAAATGACAGTCACGCAAACTCGCAAAAGAATTCTATTTTCAAATGCCGCTTTATTAAATATTTTAATAACAAATAGCCAGTGCTGTTCCTCTTCCCGCCTCAATCCACTTTCATATTCAGAACAATTTCTATTCTTTCATCACTGGAAATTACTTATACGATGATCATAGACAGGAAATTCAAAAGTAGACTACTATAGTTGTGGGTACCGGAAATATAACGTGCGGAATAAACCCGGAATCGGGATAGGAGGGACTATTGCCGGATGTAGGCAGAAAACCACAAAACGTCAACTGTACTTTAGATCGGATATTGGATATAACAATGTAAAACGAGATCAAAATTGATACATAAGTACATCGTAATATGATATTTTTATGAGCTGGTAAGCACACAAAGCCTGAAAGGAAACTTGTTCTCATGTGTTAGTTATTGTTCGTTTTTTCATACGACGATGTCGGTATATAAGCGAACGGCCCACCTGATGGTAAGCGCTTCCGTAACCATATGGACACTTGCAACACACGGGGCAACACTCACGCGTTACGGATCCTTCCCCCCTCCCCAATGAGCTTTGGCGACCTTACTCACGCGCAGGAATACAACATAAAGCTATTTGCGGTATTCTGTACTTCCCCAGACGAGCTGCTCTTTGAGCGAATAAAAGCTATGTTCCGCCTATCTTACGTAACTACCATACTGGGGCTCTACCGCGTAACTTTGGTGGTAATCGTAACGAACACCATTATTTCATCCAATGACGCGCACGCGGTATGACGCGCCGATGACCATTCGTGGGCCCTGATTGGATGAAATTCATTAATGGTGTTCGTTACGATTACCACCAAAGTTACGCGGTAGAGCCCCCGGTCATGTAAATAACCTCACATTGTTTAACGATGACAGAAAGGAAACACAAATCAAATACCAATTCAGAAGCGAATACCAGCTATGTGTTTTTCAATTTGTATTTGCTTTTTTGGCCTCACTCCCGTGTTCCGCGCACTCCATCTGCTTTGCTCTGTAATCTGAGCTACGCTGGTACGCTTTTTACCTATGGCCCCAAGTGTTTATTATGTATCTCACTGGATAATGTTTTATCATAACAACCAAACTAAAAAAAAATACGATGCTTATCGCTGTGTTTGACTACAATCTCATTAGGTGAGTGATCATGTGGCCGAAGGTAAGCACAAAAAACCTAGAACTGGCTCTCATGCTGCCTGAAGGACCGGTAGGTGCTTCGTGATTACGGAACCGATTTAATCAAAAGAAGTATATTAAAGTTGTCCCGAACTATAGAAGAATCTAGCTAGAATGTATGTCGATATAGAAAATTTTATAAAGCCAGGGCTATACCTGTGAATGTCATACCACCCGACCCCATTTCAGTTATATGTGACTGCATATGCAGAGAAAAACCGTAAAAAGTCATCAAATCGAGTCGAGTCGAGTCTCTGTATTGCTGAATCCATCAACCGACCATATTGTAGTGATGTGCAGTTATCGATAAGATATCGATAAAGTAGTTATGTTTCCCTTAAAAATAAGTATTAGATTAGTTTTATAAAGTAATATTACTTATATTTTATTCAAAGTTTATATTGTTTTGTTATACCTACTCCTGAAGTTTAAAAATACAACCAATAAATTAATTAATTCTAATGTTGTTATTGGATTTTAGTGTATTTTTTTTGACTGTGCTAAAACATTTTTATCGTCTACCTCTAAATTACATCAAAACTAAACTCTAAGCTGTAAATTACACTTTTTAATTTAAAAATAAAGGACTTTGCACTATATTCTAACCGTCTTACTAATAAAAATATGGAACACGGTTGTTTAACAGCTGTATAGTTATGCAGTGTGTAAGCCTTACACAGTTGCTATACACTCCCTTTACTAATAATCAGTGTGTAAGCGTTGTATAGTTATCTATTTGTTAAAACAAAAACGACTGGCAACTTTTTAGGAAAGTTTTGAAACTAAAACTATGTAACTTCAAAATACGGGAGAAAATATGGGGAAAAATGTGTAAACACCAAAAGATACTGAAAAATAATTATATAAAATATTAATCATATCATAAAAATCAGGTTTCTTTTTCTTAAGACTATTTTTATTTTAATAATTAAACAATATAATTACTTTTAAAAAGCTTCAAATAGCTAATGGTGGTTTTGAACGAAACTGTCTTGTGCTTATGGCTACAGTAGCCATTTAACCAAAGAAGAAGAAGAAAGAAGAACGTCATTGTCAAATAACAAATGTTACGTCAACAAACGAAGCAAATGGCTGTGCCAATGACTTCAAACTAAGGATACACCTACCGGAACATTTTGCATGAAGTTATCAAAATCAAATAAATTGTAAATTTTTGTTTTATTTTATCCATAACTCCAGTATAAAACACAAGCCTTTCACTACGCAACTAGGCATTTTTATGGCAATTATAAGCAAACAATGAACGAATGAACTGTTCCGTGGACCTCAGTATGACCGCAGTCGACTGAGTCGCGTTGGCCCTAAAATGACTTTTTAGGGCCAGCGCGTTGGTGTCATTTTGTTGCGCGGTTGGCCTGGTCCGTAGTAAATGGACACAACACTTGATTGTCGGACACAGCTGATCTATTGAAATCTGCCATAATGTTCTTATACAAACACTAAACAAGGGTCCTGGCCCGTGTAAGCCCTGTGTAAATTTCCTAGGTAACTAAAACACGTGTATACAGGCTTTGTGTCAAAAATGTTTTTATTAGTAGCAATTATCCTATAACAGATGTGTACACCGCGTGTAACTTTTTATTAGTAAGGCTGTAAATATTTATTACAGGATTTCTTCAATTCAATCTCACTCAAATGCATAATGTAATGACAAACTCCTCCAAAACGTCGAGAAAATTACCTTAAATACAATTTTGAGATTCAAATTTAAATTCTAAATCATTTATTCAAATAGACCTTCGCAGGCACTTATGAAAAGTCTGACTCTAATACTCTAATACCGGTTCGGAAGGTTGCATTTGCTGAGAAGAGCTGGCAATAAACTCAGCAATTACTCTTTTCAAAACAAGTTTAGATTCATTACATAATATTTACATTCTAATCGCACTGAAAACAATTGCGTACCCCAGCGCGGCGGCATAATTACAAAGTAGACTGAATAAATATTTAATAAGTAAATAAATAGCAAACTTAAGTTAATTTGGAAGAACTAAAGACGTCCTCACTTTGGTTTGTGTCAAGGAGTATTTTGAGAAAACGACAAAGAAAAAAATTTTGGATGACTGCAAACGCAATCACACTAACCACTTCTAATGAAATAAGCTAACGTCAAAACTATCGACATCGATTTTTTTCTATAAACATCACTATTTTCTGTACAACCATAACAAAGGTGACGTTTTGATTGGACAATTTTGACATCAGGAGTTTTGCAGGCATGATATTGGATAGCTGTGTTTCCCAATACTGCAAATGAAAAGTAGTTAAAAGAATTCTTATGAAGGACTCCCGTTGATTCTAAATAGGGATGCGCATTTTTTTTTTTTTTTTCAAAATTCATAATTCATAATACTTATGAAAAGTCTGACTCTAATACCGGTTCGGAAGGTTGCATTTGCTGAGAAGAAGCAATAAACTCAGCAATTACTCTTTTCAAAACAAGCTTAGATTCATTAGATAATATACATTTGAGAAAAATATAATGCCAGGGACTATTACGACGGGCCAGTTGGGGTGGTTGATAACCTTACTGCAGGTCGTGGGTTCGATTCCCACATTCATTTATGTGCGTGAACCAGTGGCGTGAACATGTTTGCATGGTCTGGGTCTGGATGTAATTATTCATAAGTATTTGTTTACAAAAAACATATCAGTTATCTGGTTTCCATAGTACAAACTCTGTTTTTTAGGGAACAGATAGCCGTGTGATAATAATGTCCCAGGATTATTTATTTAGCTTTGCTAGTGATTAATTTGTCGGAGGTAGGTATTTAAGATAAATTTGCTTAAAAATATATAAAAATATATGTTCTCGCGGAATTGTATACCTACATGGCGGTTTGTCACGTTGAATTGTTTGCTTGCAATGACGCACTTCTAAATAGAGGGAGCTAGTATTTTTTGTTTGCTTAGTTCCGGTAATATCCGCTAATATTATGTGAAAATGTGGCGCAAGGGTGAAAACTGAAATCTGCTCGAGAGGAGTCTGGGCCTTAAACTCAGCGGATAAAATATATTCAATTTATTAAGCGTATATAATCATTCCTAGTAAATACTTGTTAGTCAATGACGCATTTAAAGTATCAATAAAAAACGAGAAATTGGCATTCAACTTATTAGTTTTCCTCAAGTTACGAGCGTGCAATTTGATAATTAAATAGATACGTAATCAATTAGTTTTGTATCTCCTTGCTTCTAATTGCTCATTGGTAATAATATAACTTGAGTTGCATTATTAATCACGTAACTATTGTCACAAAGAAATCACTAGCCTTATATTAAGTATGTCAAAACTTGGGCGGATTGTAGTTATTGTATATTTATTTAGTGCAAAAGTTTTGCAAGTGTATAATATAACATAACATACATATTTAATAATGCTTAAGAGATTTTTGTTTGATCGTTTGTTTGTTTAAACGCGCTAATCTATCTACCAGTCGGATTCGAAAAATTATTTCACTCATAGGAAGCTACTTATCCCCGAGTGTTATAGTTATCTTTATACAGGGATCGCAAGTGAAACCGCAGGGGATAGCTAGTTATTATACACATAGAGAGAAAATATGACGTCATCATTTATAGAAGAAAATGTGGCCAATATTTTTTCTAACTACTTTCATTATTTTAAGGTCTTTACCATAGATCAGTCATCGCCATAGATTTCGTATGGATCTGTCGATTGTTATATGGTATTATTAAACTGAGATTACTAGCCTACCTACATTGTCTGTCACCTATTGTACCTAGCATCCTTATTATCATCAACAGACTTTATAGTAAGGAACATCTTATATCCTTTTCATGTGTACTTTACATAAAAAGGCTTTACTATATTTAGGAGTTCTATAAAGTGGTCCCATGCGTGTAAAGTCTTCATGGCGTGCGGTAAACTGCCACTTCTATATTCTTAGGTAATCAAACACACGCACGAAGTTTCGTAGTTTATTCTTCGAAGGCCATAGTCCAAACAAGCTTAGTAGGTATAAAGGCCCACGTAAAAACCTTTATATCTTTTAATTAAGGGAATAACAAAATCCGATATATGGTGACATATTTTGACGAACCAGCGATAAAATAGCAGACTTAGAATTCAAATTTGTAATGGTGGCCACGAACTGCCACATCATTTCTTTTGTCGTATTGCTGACTTCTACTTATAATCAGCCTAGCTTCAATTGAAAGGTGGCAGTAAGGTTTTCAACAATCGTTCTGAGGTTTCCACAAGAAGAATACTCAATAATTTTAGGACATTTACTATTGTATTTATAGCTGATAAATGCAGAGCAAAACACTTCACCTCTCAAAACAAGGTACAACTACAATTTAACAGCAGTTTATGTGTTCTCAGAAAAGTTATTACAAGTTGTTATACAACACTCGAGTCCAGCTTGCTCATTCCAAGTTGTGGTACTTATTGTTTCTGGCACTAGAAATAACTAAACTTTCCTATAAGATTTTATGTTAGAGATGGTCTGGTTCTGGTAACTTCGAGTATTTTACTTATTGTGGAAGCTCAATGTACATACCTATCTGATTTCTAGTATACTAGTTATTTATTAATTACAAAAACTTAACAGTACATTATGTATTACACATACACATGTGGCCAGTACAGATGCATTTAATACTGACCATGCAACACAACAGACATGGCCTTACTAAAAAAAACACTAACTCAGGGTTTCCCAAACTTATTTTAACTGTGACGCCCTTGGGTAGTTGCCATATTTTTGCGACGCCCTGGCCTTCTTACCATACATTTACCTACTAGTTGTAGTTCTAGCCTAATAACAATTTGTCAGAAAAACTCCAAATAGCATTAAATTTTTTGAAAAAGAAGAAGCATTCGCCGCCCGCTCCCGCCGCTTCACAATGCACATGGCGCTCACTCGACTTGGTCGCATCGACACAGACAGCCAACCTATTTAGATCGCCTCACGACGCCCCTGGGATTAATACCTCGGCGCCCCAGGGCGTCGCAGGGCACGCAAAGTTTGGGAAGCCCTGCACTAACTAATATCTATACTAATATAATTATAATTTATAATCTATACTATAATATAATAAAGCGGAAGAGTTTTTTTGTTTGTTTGTTTAAACGGGCTAATCTCTGGATCTACCAGTCGGATTCTAAAAATTCTTTCGCTAATAGGAAGCTACATTATCTCCGAGTATTATAGGCTTTATCACGAGAACGCGGGTGAAACCGCGCGAGGTAGCTAGTAATATTATGAAGCTGAAGAGTTTGTTTGTTTGAACGCGCTAATCTCAGGAACTACGGGTTCGAATTGAAAAATTATTTTTGTGTTGGATAGTCCATTTATTGAGGAAGGCTTTAGACTATATAACATCACGCTGCGACTAATAGGAGCGAAGCATCAGTGAAAAATGTTGCAAATCTGGAGAAAAATATTCATATTTGAAGGCATTGCGTGCGCTGCGTAAACGATTCAAGTTACCCAAAACGCGAGTGAAACCGCGAGGAACAGCTAGTATACTAATAAATGCGGGGTAGCCTAAGTAGGTAGATAATTTATATAATCAATTGAAATCTAAACAAAATCTACAAAAAGTACATTAAAGTTAAAATACAATTTAAACTAATTAAAAATACAAATTAAAATAATAAGTAATGCAATTTAAATGACTATAGTTTTTGTAGTTTCTCCCGTGGCTTATAAATTATCTTTGTGCAAGAAATCACTACGAGCCATAACTCCGTTTCTCGTGAAAGGAGAAACCGAAACACACTCGCATAAAATTATTAGTAGGGATAGAGAGGGAACAAAGCGAATTTTATATATTTTTGTCTCTGATTCTCGGCTTTCTGATATAAACAAGTTCTTTGTTAAATATGTCATTTTTAATACAAGCAATTTTTTGAGTGACTGTACTTTTTGTTGACTGTACTTGCGACAAAGTACTCATCAAGCCGAATCAAACTCGATGGGGTTATGTGGTTTTATCACGGAGTTCCTATGACCATCTTCCAGCTCCATCATCAGATCAGCTTCACGTCATCATAATATAGCATTGTCACGCGATTTGCATATTCGTGCAAAATTTCAGCTCAATCGGAAACCGGAAAGTGGGCCAAAAACTTGCAAAATTCCATTACAGACAACGGGACAGATTAAACTAAATAAAAGCTTGTAAAAAAACTAACTAAGACAATATTTAAAAGTGCATTATTTTTAACCGACTTCAAAAAAAGGAGGAGGTTCTCAATTCGGTTGTATTTTTTTTTATGTTTGTTACCTCATATAATTATCTCCGTCATTTACTAACCGATTTGGAAAATTATTTTTTTGTCTGGAAGGGTACACTTCCCGTTTGGTCCCATTGTCATCAGATCAGGATTTGATAACTTCTTAGTGTACTTTGAAGTCGGTTTAAGTTTTTTGTAAAACAGTCCAATATTCACATTAAACTTTTATTTGAGATTAGGCTCTTACACTTGTACGGGTTTATTTGGTCTTATATCTTTGAATAAAATATACGTATTTGCTTCGATATTCAACGTGAAATACTCTAGAAAGGTAAAAGTTTTACATCTAGAAATGTGGTTACGACAGTGATCTGACATTTTGTAAAAGATTTTCCGTCTGGGAATGTTGAAATTTGTATCGTTGTGAAACTACCGTCGTTATATGAATTCAAAGGATATGTAAAATGGGTTCTTGAGGTTGTTTGGGAGATGAAGGTATTCAAAGTCAATTCAAATCCATTTATTCTGTTTGAGCTCTAGGTACGGAAGTTAGCAGTCAGCTGAGAGAAGCAGAGAAAACTGAAGAGAAACTCAGAAAGGTTACCATAGAATAAGGTAAAATACTTTTCAACAGACTTCGAAGAAGGAGGAGGTTCTGTGTTCGACGTGTATGTTTTTTTTTTTCAAGTATTTACTCAAATTACTCGGAAACTGACTCGGAATTGACTTTCCAGTTGGCGCAGTTGGTTAAGACTCTGGTAAAGATTCCACCTATTGCGCCGCAGATCCTGGGTTCGATTCCACATGACATGCATTTGTGTGCATGCACATGTCTGTTTGTAATTATGTAAGTATGTATTTACAAACAAAAAGTAGTATATATATTATATCAGTTATATGGTTTCCATAGTAAAAGCTCTGCTTAGTTTGGGATCAGATGACCGTGTCAGGAATATCCGAGGATATTTATTATTATTTTTAAACTGCTTATGCGATTTGGATGGTTTAAACTGTATTAAATAGAAGAAGACCCCGAGGTGGTCCCATATAAATTTTATCATGATCTGACCATGGACATTAAAGATATGATGGAATTCCTCAACGCAAACGAGCACAAACATCGCGTTTGAAGTATTTTATTCCATATTGTCGACAATTTATCAATGATCTGATTTATTTTGTTTATTTTGATTTATGTGCATCAGTTTGACGTAGGCTTTTCCTTACTTCTACTAGGATCAGTATTTCCATGATAATAGTTATTTACAGATTGTTCGTTTATAGTACCTATTTATTTTTAGTAAAGGATGTCAGGCTAGAAGTATATCCTGAATGTAAATGGCGGCGGGCGAGGCAGGAGGCGATAGTACTCGTTTGAGCCTTTTGTTAACAAATACGGTGGTTTGTTATATGATGAGTAGTGATTACCCACGATGTGGTACTATGAGAAGGTCGCGCTGGTTATCACTTCCACAAACTTACTGCTGGTAAAATAAAAGAACGAAGCTATATACAAAAATAAATAATTAGGCCTTTTTGGAGTACCGAGAGGTTAAACGAGAGGTTTAGAGGTTTTTGCGATACCATGAAAAAATAATCACAGAATTAACGAGTGATACTTCGGTTTTATTTTTATTTGGCATGTATTTAACGCGGCGACAAATTAATCTGAATTTGGTATTTATAAAAAATTAAAGGAGGTACTAAAAATAATAGGTTGGCAGCTAAAGTGAAGGATCATTTTAAGTAGAAAGCAGCAGCTAAACAAGCTTTGTTTTAATTTAAACTGGCATCGATATTTTTGTTTTGGTAACTGAATTTATTGTTAGGCGAAGACTTGACGGCGGATAAAAAGTAGAAAATAGGCTTTCTTAAATTATATAATGAGGTTGTATATAAATTAAACTAAGATGAGAAGAAAATATGAACATGGTCATATAAAACATACTTTGTGCGACATTTTAAGAGCTCTAATTAAAGCAAATAGTGGCATGCAAAAAAAATAGTGTGTCTATGGTTTTATTTCTTGACTTTTATTTTCAACTCTTTTATTAGCTTCACCTGGAAACATGGATTTCATGGTTTTCAAGGTCTGTTGATGGAGTAGATTTTATTTTTATTTTTAGTTTTAGTTTTAGTTTTAGTTTTAGTTTTAGTTTTAGTTTTAGTTTTAGTTTTAGTTTTAGTTTTAGTTAAAGTTTTATAGTTCCAGTGCTTACCCTCTTACTCCATCATCTGACCCTGAAAACCATATATTATGATCAAATTTCATCTCATGACAATTCCAACAACCTCAAACACGGCTAGGATACGTTGCACCGCTATGGAGTTCCATTGCTTACCCTCCTACTCCATCATCAGACCCTGAAAATCATACATGGTCAAAGTTCATGTCACGACAATTCTAACTACCCCAAACACGGCCAGGATACGATGATCCACTATGGAGTTTCAGTGCCAACCCTCCTACTCCATCATCAGACCCTGAAAACCATACAAAATCAAAGGTCACTGTTTTCGATCCCGAAACCAGAAGACCCCGGTTCGAGTACAGCTGTTTTTTTTTTATTCGAATCTAAATATAATTTCCAATAAACACGATAAGCTAAAAAGTAAAAACCAGGTTCAACTCGGTCATCCAGATACTAATTGTGATTCCACAAACAAAAATACTGAAACCCTAATTCTTAATTTTAGTACCCGTTTAAATTTGTACAGCTGCTTGCAAATCGTAGCCCGAAAGTGTATTTTTATACGGAAGCCTATAGTTGCCAATAATACAATGTTTGTTATCCCACTGTCAATATTAGTCGCCAAGTCATTATTTATAGTACCCCACCTATTTTTTCTATGTGCCTGTTTAATATATTTGCTACCTTAAAGAAGCTGCCACTATTTGGTTTTTATGATACCTTGCAATTTGTAGCCCATCTAATTTAATAGTTACCAAATTATTTAATCGCTGCCAAGTTATTTTTTTAGTAACCAATAGTTAGTCGCCCTTTAATTTGTTAGTCGCCTCGAAAATAATTAGCCTTTTTATTTTTGTTTAATTTTAGGATCTAGGGGGGACCTATAAAGGTTGAAACTGCAACAACTAAAAATAATACTTAATTTTAACATTAGTACTTAAAATTCACGTTCTAAAAAGTATGAAATAAAAAAATATTCTGATCTGAAATTCATATGTACAAACTATTTAATATTTATCGTCTATTAAATAAACAATTTACAAGTAATAATAAAATGTTTTTCTTTCTTTTCTTTTTTAATTAATTTAATACATATTCATAGTGATGTTCAGAGGATAGCCGTGGCCATATACCACTTTGGCCTGAAACCTGAAACCTTATGATCGTTTACTACTGTAGCTTCGCCGTAGTCGGGTAAATAAAATTACCTTAGATCCTTTATTTTACAGTAACACATCTTCACACTCACATGGAACTAGGGGCCTGGTTACGAAGTAATGTCATTACAATCCAGGACGTTTTCCCTTGAGACGTGCGCCACGAGGGCTACCAGCCCGTCAGTCTGGATTTATCCGGACCGTCTCTGGCGTTTTTATCTTCTGTCCGTATTCGGTTTATGTTCTGATTTTTCAACTTTACATTTACATTATAAGACATCTTTACACCCATAAAGGGTTTGAAAAGGGACTAAGAGAAACTGGCAGCGGTATCAAAATAATATGAAAAACACCTTAGCTGGGTGGGATCCTCTCTAAGCTTCTTGAAATAACGGGATAACCCGCGTGTATGCCCTTTCTCTATTTTTAGAGTTCCGTACCCGAAGGATGCCAAACGGGACCCTATTACTAAGACTCCGCTGTCCGTCCGTCAGTCCGTCTGTCGGTCAGTGGGCTGTATCTCATGAATAGTAATAGGTACACAGTTGAAATTTTCACAGAATGTGTAGTTCTATTGCCGCTATAATTGTAGCGGAGCCCAAGCCCAGGGATTTCGGGATTAACTAAATCGCGGCAGATTAATATACACGGGGATACCTTACCCGGTTAAGTACATCCACCAAATATGAGCCCCATATATATAAGGCCATATATTAATTTTTTTTTTATTTTTTTTGCACATTATAATAATGATAATAATGGTCGCGAGTTTGCGTCACATCGAAATCGTCAGATTATTTAATGAGAGTTTTTTTTTACACCCCCTTAGAAAATCTGACGCGCTCGATATATATTTTTTTCACTTAATTTTTTTTTAAATCTATTGCCGCTCCCCTCATTGATGAAAAGGAATATACATTATATAATTTCTTTTTCTTCTTATCATCTAAGTTTTGCAACCCAATAGGTGTCTATGACGCTTTAGTAAATCCCCATTTAGCATAGTGGGCTCCCCTACTATAACAACAAATAATAGAAATGAAATAAAATTAAAAATAAAATCCTTCCTCTGAATATCTGGAAGAAGACAGGACATTTCAAATGTTGGCATGGTAACCCTATGCGATACGACAATCTAAGTTATTGGACAAGTTACCACCGATACATCGTCAGTAATTGACACGCAGTGTTCGAGCTCCTTGTGCACAAGTGCTATAACAGCTTCATATGCTTTAGCTGACTTTCATACCAGTAGAAATTCATCGTTACTGTCAAATTGAACGCGTTGCCATTACTGACGAAAATTGACGTGGGAGTATTGCCAATTTATTTTACTGTATAAAATAAGATTATTAATATTTATTTGATGCCTAGTTTAGATGAGAATGCATCACTTGAGAACGGCTCGACTGATTTGGGTGATTTCTTATTTATTGTTCGTAATTATCAGGACAACGTATTTTTTTTTATTTCCATTTCTAATAATATGATATTTAACAATTCCGCATTTTATATAATTTATTGTTTGAGAATTTTTTCTTGTAGTAATAATAATAATAAATAATAATATAAGGTAACAATAATATAACTCCAACGATTCGCGGGATATCTACAACGTATGGGTAGAAATTTACCCGGCGTCCTGTGGTTCGATGGAAAAGAAGTTAGGAGTCTTCTTTAAAAACTAGTAATTCATAAATAATGTATATGAGTCAGAGGGATAATATCCCCTGAGTAGGGTTGGGTTTCTTCCCGGGAATAAACCCAACTTCGAGTAAATTTCCAATTTAGTGGGAAAGAACCCGGGAATTTTCCCATTGGGTGGGAAAATACTCAAATGGTCATATTTAGTAGATTTTGCGTATATAGCGAGAAATACCTTTACCAAATCGTTTGAATAACATTTAACATGATTTCTATTAGGGTCATACTCATATCATACAATAAAAAAACTTTTTTTTTTTTTTTGCATTGTTTTTAAAAAAAAGCGACGTTTTGGGGTGTAAGGGTTGTGGTGGACAGTCGGTGGACAGTCGGACAGACAGTCTCGTGCAGAAAGAGCACGTGCACATGTACGACGCTTATATAGCCCGTCCCGGGTCCCGAGGGAGGTGTTGCAAGCGTCCATAGGATACGGTAACCGCTTACCAACAGGCGGGCCGATGCTTGTTTGCTACCTAGGTAGTATAAAAAAAATGTGTGATAACTTCCTCCAAGGTCCGCGTAGGTCCGCGCGTAGGTGATGTAGGTACATACAACAGCGAGTATGATTAAAATAACAATCAAAAGCATCAACAAATATGTTTTTTGAGGAACATAAAGACATTTGAGTATTTTCCCGCTGTTTGGGAATTTTCCCGTATTTTTTCATTATTTTCCGTATTTTCCCGTATTTTTCTTTTCTTCCCAATATTTTTCTTTCCCTGCCCATCCCTACCCCTGAGTAAATCCTATTCATATTAAATCAATTAGAACACACTAAAAGAATTCATCCTCAAATTTTAACTGTCGAGTTTATAAGTGATAATGTAAACAATGGTGGCACTGTATTTCGTTTACCCACGAGGTTGGGGCACGGTTAGGTAAAAATGTCCATTTTGTGGGCAATTACCGAGGTTCCAGGTGCATTCAGTATATAAATAATCGCTATTGTTTGCGGGAAAATGGACCGGCGTGTTATAGTACACTGATGCGCAATTTTCTTACGAAAACGCAGTTTTTTTTTATTTTGAACTCACAAAAAATAAAATAATACTAGCACATGTATAGCAATATACCGTAGAAGCACATTAGTACAGTAAAGATTTGTGTGAGGCCAAAAAGGCATCTATCTGAGCTGATAGCTGCTATTGACGAGTTGCGTGTTGCAGCGTTAGTAACTATTGCTATAAGTAGTTGCATAGCGCAATTTTCCAGACTACCTATTTACTTATACTACCCATCGTTAACTTATATTATAAATGCGAAAGTGAGTTTTTTTGTTTGTTACGCCTTCACGCCTCAACTACTCAACGGATCATCATGAAATTTGGGAGGCAGATAGCCTATGCTATGGAGAATGCCATAGGCTACTATATATTCTGGGATCGCGGGTGAAACTGCGGGGGATTATTTCGAGCTACTCTGTTGCGGACCTGGCTGTATTTGGAACCGGTGTAGAGTTATTTTGCTAACGTTCGTAAGTGCCTTATCAGGGCCGTACTTGAATAAATACATTTTGATTTTGATTTAGCTCCAATTAATAATTTCAGATTTTTATTTAGAATGAAACATGTGCTTGGTAAACACTCGCGTTGATGAAGACTGCGTCTGGCACAGCGAGAGCAATCAATGAAACAATATTATTTCTAGCTATTTATGGCAATAGAGTACTTCCCAAGGGAGGAACCTACCTTATTAACATCAGTTTAGACCATGAATAAAACTGACTTGACCGCAATCTCAGAATTGTCGGTAGTCATCAAGATTCATACATCTATTCAATTACAAATATTACCCTATCATATTGCTAAAAACCATAATCTATGATAAGTACTTCTCAGTTTTTATTTTACGCAACATACTAACATGTTGTTTTGTTCAGTTGCCAAATCGCAGTCGTAAAAAGTAACAGTAGTTCCGCAACAAAATCCCGTGGTATTAGTGTGCTATCAACCTCGTATACTCTATTATAGGTCATAAGCAACTATAAGTGTAGTTCATGGATGTATGTATGTTAGTTTAGTAATTCTGCATTTCTACCTTTAGAAAAGTATACGGAAAGGGAGTTGAGTTAGAGTACCACCGGAGAGTTTTCTCCAGTGGTACCGGCCTTGGTCTGCCTTGCTAAATATAAGCTTATGATACTGTTAAGAATAACATAAAAAAATCTAATTTGTTAAAATATGTTTGACATTGAAAATAATGTAGTTTTAAACGTGTCTGCCGTGATGTTACACCACTATCGTCTACCATTAAATTTTTTAATAGCAAAGTAGTATATTATTTTAAAATATCCAAATGCCAGCTTTGTTGAAATACTGTTGAAGTTGAAATTCATCAGATTTTTGTACCGTTGGCACCTGATTAAATCTGTACCCACAGCGGCTTAGTTAGTCCCCATCTCATGCTCAGTAGGTATAGGAGAGTAACTGGACAAAAAGGCTTGTTGAATTGAAATATGTACTATCTGCCTTTCACTGGCTCTCTAGCTAGATGTGACAGGCGGACGTAGTGGCACCATAAGCGCGTTGACACACGCACCGGAATTTCCAGGTGAAGTCATATGCGCGTTGTCACAAGCCACCGCCCGGACCGAACACAAAATAAAGTTAGTTCGCTGTATTCTGTAAGATGCAGGTACTTCCCCAGTCGAGCAGCTCTTTAAGTAAATAAACGCTATGCTCTGTCTCTATTAAATAATGTGTTATTTTTAAACACCTAATTCAAAATCCACGCAAAATATTGAAAAAGTCTCGCATAATAGAAATGTTTCCTCTTTATGCGTGTCCACACAAAAGACAGCTCAAATAAATTTCCTAGCTCGGGCTTAGACTAGATAGTCCACTGGATCCCAAAGTGGGAACATGAGCCCCCTTAGCAAGGGATGCATGTGAGCGTATACATTTGGGAGTGCATGAGATTTAAGAAGGGTTCCACTAAATATTCTATTTAAGTTTGGCCTTCCGTAATGTGATATTTTTTTATCTCTTTGCTACTTTTGCTAACCCAAGACCTACGGGGTGTCTACCTATGAACTAAGTATGAATTTTAAGTCTAAGATATGTGTATTTGGTATAGCAATATCTATTAAATATCGTTTAATTAATTATAATTATTATATATATTAAATCTAAATAAGATGAAAAAAGAAATTACAGATAAGATAGAAAAATAAAGAATATTTACATAGGAAAAAAGAAAAAGTGAAAACAAATAAAATAAAAAAACCGGCCAAGTGCGAGTCAGACTCGCGCACCGAGGGTTCCGTACAAACCTGTAGGTATTATATAAGTAAATGGTAGTATAGACCTGAGTATTTGATATTAATTTCAATTTATGACCTATTAAAAAAAACTACTTACTAGATCTCGTTCAAACCAATTTTCAGTGGAAGTTTGCACCGTAATGTACATCATATATTTTTTATAGATTTATCATTCTCTTATTTTAGAAGTTACAGGGGGGGGGACACACATTTTACCACTTTGGAAGTGTCTCTCGCGCAAACTATTCAGTTTAGAAAAAAATGATATTAGAAACCTCAATATCATTTTTGAAGACCTATCCATAGACAACCCACACTTATGGGTTTGATGAAAAAAAAAAAATTGAGTTTCAGTTCTAAGTATGGGGAACCCCCAAAATTTATTGTTTTTTTTCTATTTTTGTGTAAAAATCTTAATGCGGTTCACAGAATACATCTACTTACCAAGTTTCAACATTATAGTTCTTATAGTTTCGGAAATAAATGGCTGTGACATACACGGACAGACAGACAGACAGACAGACAGACAGACAGACAGACAGACAGACAGACAGACAGACATGACGAATCTATAAGGGTTCCGTTTTTTGCCATTTGGCTACGGAACCCTAAAAAAAGAGGAGACAACCCTTTATAAAAATGAAAGCTGTTCCAAGTCGCTGCCAGTGGGTAAAGTGCCCAGAACGCTGGCGGCATTGCCACGCTGTATGGCAATGCTAATCCTCTGACCGAGGTATTCGCCAGCCCTCTGGTCACGGGAAGCGTCGATCAGTCGTTTAGAAATTTCGCGAAAAATTCGATGGGCTCCTGGCCCCCACGGGCCCAAAGTCTCAACCCCAAACGGCTCAAAAATGTAGGCAACATCTAAGATACTATATTTGCGCCGCTTGAGGTTTTCGGCACAGACAGCCGCACCACCCGCCTTTTTGATAGTCTCTGGAAGGTGGGACGGCGCGAGAGTATCGACGCAAGTTGCGTCCCACACTAAAGGCCGCCCCATCTTCCAGGGCATCAATGTCATTCCATCAGGCCTCTTACCATCGTCCCGCATCAAGCCGCTCGGTTCACGAATAGCTGATACGTGGGCGCTGGCAAGAGCCCTGCGGATGATGTCGTTAAGGTCCGAATGGCGCGGAATCCTGCCTGCACTTTTTACGCACGATAGCCCGTGGTGGCCAAGCTGATCGACGAAAGTACCACACTGGCAGCGATGTGAAACATACATAGGTGCACCCAGACGAAGACAACACGCAAGCCGGAAAGTAGATGGATCGAGCAAGGTTCCTATGTTAGCTGACGGAAGAGCTCGCAGCCAAAGACCTGATTCCCATTCTGACACGGCAATGAGACGGGCGAGATCAGCGTGGCTAGTTGACGTTTCTATAAGTTGATTCCGTACTAGCTCGCAGATTGGCCCATCCCATTGCCTCTGTGAGGATGGGAATGAGGGTAAATTGGAATTAGGGCAGGCTAAAGTCCATGCTATCTTGGCATCAGTCATATAGGCTATATCACACGATGGAATAGAATTTTTGATGATAGCACTAACGAGAGTCTGTGTGCTATTGACTGATGACAAGAAGGCCGGGAGTGAAATACTTGAAATTTTGCGGATGCCCAGGCCTCCTGATCGTATTGGAAGTGATGCCTGAGTCCAAGTGCGGTCGTCAAAATTTATATTTAAAATTGATGAAAGAGTTTCTCTAATGATGTTGTCTAGGCTCTGTAAAATGGATGGGTGGTTCCAGAACGGACAGCATCTAAGGAAATATGTAAATTTAGGGACGAAAAGGCAGTGTTTGATGACCGTGTAAGCCGAATGTGTATTGATTTTTAAAAGGCGCTCCGAAACATTGCTAAAATTTTGAATTTTCTCATCGATAAAAGATTGAAAAGAATCCATAAATATTGGGGAACCTAGGAGGCGAAGTGAGCTCTTTTTTAGAATTTTGATGTCAGGTGCAATTTTTTTAAATTCGTTGATTGCATAGGTTTTAAGTGGGCATGAATCTGAAATAAAAACCTCGCATTTAGATGTATTTAAGGAAAGTCCAATGGAATTTAGATTATTTAAAAGAGATCTAAAGTCTTTAAGAACTGTGTCCACATTGCCTCCTAGGGTACCGTCATCAAGATACCATACATTAAATTTAGATTCCAATAGGGTAATGATGGGATGTATGGCTAAACTGAAAATAGCCGGCCCTAGAGGGTCGCCTTGTTGACACCCTACCGATGACAGAAGAAGATTATTTTTATAAACTAATTTTGAAGGATTACTATAACATTGCCAAAGAAAACCGAAAGCGTTAGGATTTTTTTCTTTTATCTGTGTCAAGAGAGCGCCTCTGTCTACAGAATTAAAAGCATTTTTTATATCCACTTTCAGCAGCACGTCTCCACCATTATGTTCAAGAAAGGTACGGAGGGAATGGACCGCTGCTTCACAGCCACCACGTGAGCCAAAGCCTAGCTGGGTTGGTTGGAAATAGCCTTTTAATAACTCTGCTTGTTTTTTGCAGCATATTTTAGCAGCAATACGGCGATAAGTGGTGCCAACTGCGATCGGTCTTATCCCTCCGTCCTTCTTAAGAAAAGCACATAGATTCGCACCATATAAGATGTCAGCGATATCTGGGCAAACATTACCGGCCAACATAAGATTGATGAGTGCTGTCAGGTCTCCCAGTAGCAATTCACCTGAATTGCCAGTGGATAACAGGTCTTTTAAGTGTTGGGGTGACAACCCATCTAGGCCAGCGGCTGATCCACTCTGGAAAGACCTGACAGCACTGTAGACGTCATTGGGGCTTACCTGTATTGTAATATCTGCGAGTTGTGGTGGATCGGGCAGGTGGAGATTTGTTGCTGGAAGTGGATGTTTTTCCAAAAGGGCGCATAGGGTGTCGGGCGTATTTGGTGCGAAGACGTCGTCGGAAAAAAGTATTCTAGCGGCTCCCTGAATGTCTCCATCGTTTAATTTATTCTGTACAGATGTTGATAAAGGAGGTTGATGAGGTAAAACTCGGTTCTGAGTAAATTGGGTGGAAGTGTTACTATTACAATTTTGTTTCAGTCTGGAAGTCAGGGAAGTTTTGTTTTGGGGGTCACGAGGTACGTGGAGGACCCTGTAAGGGAAGGTCAGAAGATGTTCCCAGCTTTGCTTAGAATTTTGAGAAATTGTGCTTTTTATATCTGAAGAAAAGGCTTGTACAATTGAGGCACGGGCGACACGAGGAATGCGTCTTACTACGGGGGATGTGGATTTTAAATTACTAAGTTTCTCCCAAAAGGGTTGTTCCGGAATTGATACATTGACTGGTGGATTAAAATTTAGATCTGACCTATGTACGCGACTCTCATGTATGCGCAAACCCCTTGTACCTTTAAAAAACCTTTAAGATAATATCAAATCAAATAAAGTCAGGAGCACCGCGCGAGCGCATCTCAACTTTTCGGGCTCCACTGAAAATCAGTGCTGATGGTACCTATGTGCCACAGCAATATGCTGAGTTGCAGTCCTGTTTGGCATCACACCACAAATAACTATGCTTTTTTTTTCTTTTATTGTATATTATAATTATAAAAGCTTTGTGTTATATTTTTTTTTGTTATTAATTTTTATTTTTATTGTAAGCTTTTGTTTTTGTTTTTTGCATACTTTGTATTTTTTATTCTATTTTTGTGATGTCAAATAAAGCTATGTCTATTGTCTAAATAAGTACTATATATATTATGGCGTAAGTTTTATTCAGTTCATAGTCATAGTATTTGTAATTATACACGTGAAGTTGTTAAAATGTGGCCTACAGGACAAAAAGATTGCGAGCCTCTGGCCTAGGCTTAGTCGAGGAGTCGGCTAGCTAGAACATTCTCTTTTATGTATGCTACAAGGAAAATTGCGAATTTGGGATTGCGAAAATGTTGCAATTTCCAGCGGTTTACGCTTGGTAGCATGCATTAACTGTACATATGAATAATCCTCTTTGTTTACATGATCTCAGAGTATTTGTGATAGTGGGGAAATAACCCGCGTGGTTCTTTACGGACATCGAACAATTAACCCAAAGAAGCGTAATGACGTTGATTTTGCTTGCAATCTATTCCGCCAATTTGCCACCATCCATAATGCGCTCTGATTGGCTATGACAAGGACACATGCGCTCTGATTGGTCAAGTCAAAAACACACGACACAGTGATTGGTCCTTACTTTTCAAAATCAGTGACAAATCACTGACTAGTTTCGGAATCGGATTGCTCAGTATTACTACTCTAAGGGATTGTTCCTCGATGTTTACGGACTTCTTTTCTAACATAATTAATGATAATACCAGCGCTTATTTTACTAGGTACTGTCAAATGTCCTACTTATTTGTAAACTATATATATAAAATTCAAAGTCCAGACTGACTGACTGATTAACTGACTGACTGATATATCAACGCACAGCCTAAACTGCTGGACCTAGTGACATAAAATTTAGAAGGTATATTTTTTTGTGAAGAGTAGGTATCCATTAAGAAAGGGTTTTTCGAAATTCCCCCCTAAGGGGGTAAAATAGGCGATGAAAGTTTGTCCGATTTTCATGTTGTGTTTAGGCTGAAGATTGAAAATTAATTTATACGTGTCTCAGCGTTTTTAATAATTCCACCCTCAAAGCGTGATGAAGTTGTTTTGTTTTTTTGTAGAATAATATGTCAGTTGTTTCCTGTAGACCACGCGGGTGAAGCCGCGAGCAGATGCTAGTACTATAATATATGC
Organism: Achlya flavicornis; assembly: GCA_947623365.1. Taxonomy (NCBI): domain Eukaryota; kingdom Metazoa; phylum Arthropoda; class Insecta; order Lepidoptera; family Drepanidae; genus Achlya; species Achlya flavicornis. Next base: position 17,405,661 of record OX392471.1, on the reverse strand, counting down.
GCTGTATGTTTGATACAGAGCGATCTAATCTCAGGAACTAATAGTACTTATGATTTGAAATAATATCCTTTATCATTGAGCCGATGTGAGCAGTCTACTTATTCATATAATGGTCTCATAATGAACGAAAAGAATGTTATACTCTATTTCACATAGGATGAGTCGTCAAGGTCAAGGGTATTTTACCAATATCTAGTGAAATTCCATTTGATTACTCTGAAATAGTACTCACAATATTTCATGAAACCTCGCTCTATCATAGTATTCCTTCATTATATCGAAATGAACATTAAACATTGAGAAATCTAATAAAATACCATGTGTCACTGAACTTATGCTATTTTAAATCTACTGTAGTACAAAAATATTGTGTTGTGATTGTGGCACGATTGTAATTTCAGAGGAAAATCATCGGAAAACTATTATGGCGCCCCATTGTGTTAGTAGACTCTTTCTTCTTTCTTTCTTTTGGAATAGCAGACTTGGGCCCCAGGTACAAAACTATAGTCTTACTACCCGAAACTCGGCAAGTTAGGCAGATTTGTACGTGAGATATTGCATTAAAAGCAGCATCTACGCATATTCTAAAGACTAAAGAAAGAGTCAAAACCCAAGAAAATCTAAAAACTACATCAAAATCCACTCAATATTTACAGTTTAGCAAACTTACGGATACTCCCATAAGTTTCAACAAAAAATACGACTTAAAAATACACAATACAGGAAGCGTTCAATAATTGTTCACAGGATCGCATGCTTTTTACATTCCACTGCTCACTCCCTGTCGCATTTGAAGCGTGATGCATAAACTATGTTGAATTATTTCACAAAGCTTGCGAAGCGCGTTTAGCTTATGTACCTAGAATAAAGTCAATCAAGTTATTTGAACATCGAGTTAGATATTACACCGTGTTTGATCATCGAGCGATTTGAATTTTGAACTTGTGGGGAATCGCTTTTATTATTGAATACGAATACTTTACGTGCCTTCCGAAGCACGGAAACGCTCGATTTGAAATCCCAATAGGCGGTCACCCATCCAGGTACCGACCACGACAGGCGTAGCGTAACTTTGCTGATCGATTAAGAACGGCTAATCATGCTACACCACGAGCGCTTTTTATTATATTGAATACATCAAAACAATTCTTATATTCCCCAAAAATTACGCAGATTTTAAATCCCGTAACTGCGGCCGATTAAGCGGATTGTAGGTACTGTACAAAAGTGTATATTCAGCCAGTTGTGAATTTATTGTTCTTTTTATATGAGTCGATGTTGATCGATTCGGAAAATGGCCGGATTCGGCAAAGTTCTGTGAAATAACTTGAAACTTTGGGAATTATGACGCGTTTGTTACTATATCCCGTTTGCTGGGTAGGATAACCATGCTATGGTTTGTACACATAATTTACTTTTCTTTCTTAGTCCAGTTAGCCGACAAGTGCAGCTTAAGGTCATTGTTGAGAGAAAACAATGTACCTATTTTTTTATTGACAGCCATAATTTTTCTTAACTGTGTATAGGCCATTTGTCTATAGACCAATGATATTATTATCTAGTTATACCTACCACCAAAAATGTATTGAGAAAACCATAAGTGGTAAGTGATAATGTGGCAAAAACATTTTATAAGTTACGCTGTAGTTCACTTACAGTTTTTGACGTTTCAGAAATCATGGTTACCCCACGTCCAAATTTGTATATGTAAGTTTTCAGTGGGCTGCCTTGCCGCCTTCGCGCCGATTGCAATATTGTGAACCGTGGAACTTTTCCATTGGATTATTTTTGCATTTTTGTTACCTGATACGGTTTGTTTTCTTTAACATAAATTTGACAGGCGCGTTACAGGCGTGTAGAATTACAATTCCAATACATTATAATGTATTTTTGCTAAAGAACTGTATAAAAGGTCACATTTTTAACAATGATATTTTGTCGTTCAACATTTATTAAAACTACATAAATATTAGTAAACTAAGCAAGCAAGTAGTTGAGTTAAGATTAAACATTTTTTTTAAACCTTAATTTCTTAAATCTCGAAGGATATACGGGAAAAGTATAAAGTCACTCAAACATGCATAGCAACTTAAATTTAAACATACAATAAGACAAGTAGGATAAAAAAACAGAGAGTATTCAGTGTAAACCGATTACATAAGTAAATTTAGAACGAAAAAACTACGCGGAGTTTAAAGCTGTGTACAGAAATCCAGCTCGATCCCCTTCACGCAGGGGATCAGTATTCACTTTGTATCGTTCCATAAACTTTGAGTTGAAATCAAAGAGACGTTTGTTGAAACGTTTGCGCGCGCCCTACCCTTTTCTTTGTAGAATGGTAATCTCAGATCACACAAAGGTACGATAACTAGCATCAGATACCGATTGTTTGTTTGTTTACCTTACCTGTACGATGAAGAGATGTTTAAATTATTCGATTATTCAAAACTATCGAAGATTCTAGGCTATCTATCTTACTAGTTTAGCAACTTGAGTCTGAAGTCTGAAACCAATCGACCAGCAAAGGCAACTTCTCCTTCAATCTGTCTGTCTAACAATAGTAACTTTAGAATCGCTGAATGGATTGTTTTCACAGATAATTTATCTTGCTAGTTATCTAGGGAGTTAATTGAGGAGGTTTTGGGCTACTGTGCGCCGAGAGAATGCGTTTCTGACACTTGTTTATATTGGGGTTATCTCGGAAATGGCTAATCCTATTTCGATGGGACTTTCACAGGATGGTTCAGTATTTTCATCTTAAGCAGATCAGCCTTTTCCGTGATTTGGCCAATTTTGAAAAGACAGCGACAAAATTATACCGGAAATTTTAGCCTATTAGAAAATGTTGGCCCAAAATTCAAAGGCAATCGAAAAACATCAACTGCCTGGCTTTTGGCTTTAGACGAATTGCAACAGTTTCGATTGACGAAATATCTCGGTATCGCACATCACTAGGGTACTCGTGTTTGTTAAAGAGGATTACGGCCATCGATTTATTTGTCGTCCAACGAGTTGTGTGTTGCTCAGTTTGCGAAAGCCTAATTTCAGCCAGTTTTGTTAGTTGAATTCTATTCTATTTGTGCTGATTGGTTTGGTGAATAAAGTAAATGTACTGTAAGTAAGGTCGAAATGTTTTATAGTCTTTTGTTAGGTAAAATAATAGGGCTGCCACTTATGTATCAAATATTTTTATCAGTAAAAATTCAAACACTTTTTTGAATTCATATTTTTTTATTTATTTTGAATAGTTTTATATGATAGTAATAGCTTAAGTAAGAAAGCATCTAAAGCTTAGAAAGAAACTAGCTCTCAAGTGCAAATTCCCAACTTAAAGGTCTTAAATCCTCAGCGAAATTGTTATTATAAAATATGATCTAAAAACCCTTACAGCACTCAATTTCTTTCATCGTAATATGGACTACTTAATTCAATTTTTTATAATAAACCCCTATATAAAGGTAGATTATTGAAAATTTAATGTATCGAGAGGCATATCTAATAAATATACAAGTTTCTATGAAAGGGGACAACCCTAACGGTCTACCCCGGATCCAATCACCGCTGTCCATATTTTATAGAGCCTCGGCTGGAACGGAAATCAATGTATCCCTTCCTAGCCACCCATTAACCATCCTGTGTCCGTAATATGAAAATATATATCTATTTGTCCATCTTATGACCTCTATTGGTTGTCGAACTTAGCGCCTGAGGCACAGATTAATTAGTTGGAAAGTGAGTTGATCGACAGACAGCTGGATTTGAGGAGATATTTTTTATCCTGGGTACCGTAGTGTGCTAGCTTGTTCTAGCAGAAGCTTATCGTTGACTATACAGAGACATGATGGTAGATATCTAATGATTGTTTTTAATGCATTTTTTTTTATTTAAAAAAGTTTAGCTAGAAATAAACAGGTTTAAAAAGTATTAATTAAATATTATCGTAACTATAAGGTAAATATTAACCCCCCCATAATAAAGTTATCAAACGTTGATTAGCTAAAATTCTGAAGTCTTTATCTGACACGTGACATTCGGTGATCGAAAGAGTGAGACGGAGGACACTATTACCTCAGCTATTACACTGCTTTCGTAAAAAAAGCGATTATGGATAAAGGGGTAAATGTTATAAACTGCATTTTCCCGTGATATCTTGTTAGGGTTATTTAATACTAAAACTAATATGGTATCTGTAGATTATATGGTTATAAGGTAGAAAAAGGAACCAAGCAGAAAAAAATATTAGCTATACATTTTTGTCGCAATAAAGAAGTCACAAAAATAAACTTCAACACAAAATGCCCAGTCCTGAAAATAGGCCTTCCCCAGGGTATACCCTGGGCAAGGCCTATTTACAGCTATAGCTGTAGTCACTTGCCGACAGAGTTGGCTATCTTGGTAATACACAGGTGGACAATACAGTCCACAGTCCACTGTCCGCTGCTGTCCCTTTCACACCTTTACGACACCCATGGGAGAAGACGGGTTGACCCTTCAAGGGACACATTGAGTTAGTCTCCCAGAAAATAGAGCGTCCAAAGAATTCCGAAGGCTTTTAACTTCGCTAATAGTATTTTATTACTTTCTGTCGCTAATGGTTGTGTAGCCGCACTTTAGGGAACTATTTATCTATTTATTTAGGGAGGTTTCGCGTTTTCAACCTAGTAGGTAGGCTTTTATCCCACCTAAAGCTGGATTAGCCGTGCTGCAGGCGTCATAAAGCACCCAACTTGTGATTAACCAAGAAACAAGCGATGTACAATCATTTGCATAATGTGACACGGTGCTAAAACGACCACCTGCTTTTGTAGCTGACTGGAAGCCAGATATTAATTTAAAATACTATTGTCGAAACGTATTTTAAATGAGATATTTTAATCACGCGATAAAATAATTCATGTTTAACATGTTGCTGGTAATGTAATGTGAATATTGGAATATATTTGCGGCTTCTGTTTTTTTGTATGTAATACTGAGTCTGATTGATTGATGAGTCAGCTTGTTTGGATACTTGAAAAGGACTCAAAATTTAATTAAGAACTTAAAAACCTAGTTAAGCGTGAGCTATTATTGGTTTAGAAACTGCAGTATGTGCCGGCAATACAGTAAAATGGTGCATAATAAATAAATATACCTACTACAAAAAAACATAGATATTTTTACTTAATTGTCTAAAACTGGCAACATTATTGCCCCCCAGTTCTTTATTTTTGAAGAAAAAATTATAAAAATATATTTGGTCTCTACTCAATGAGCCGGATAATGCAACCTACATAATATGTTGTGGTATGCCAGGGCTTCCCCTGCGTCCAATTATCGAAACAATTAAATTAAATGATGCAATAAACTATACACTAACCCCTTTATTAATAAATAAGACTCCGTCCATTTTCATATGGGATAAACATTTACCCCCTTATTAATAAATCTCTCTCTCAAAGTCTCATAAGGATTGTCATATTTCGTTTCCATGCTATGAAGGTCTAGTTAGTATAGCAAAATCCTAAGTCTATGGTTTTTGCAGTTTTTGTAAGCAACCACAAAAAAGATTAAACTTAGGAAACCAAACTCCTTATGACTATATGCTATGTTTAGATAGCCCAGATATTTGCTTGTGAAGTATCAACCTGATATAGACTAAAACTAAGGTAGTCTCAGGAAGTGCTGATAAAGTTCCGACATGTCAGCCAACTTCGTTCAGCGCTGAAGCTAACTTCGGCTTCCAGCTGACCATATCACTTAAAATTAACTTTATTCTGCACCATTTAAATTTGATATTCACTTGCAGTTACGTTCTCGACTTGATATCTGTCAGTTTTAATCATTTTGACGTGTTGATGGTGTTAATTGAGAATGTACTTTATGTTCCTGTTTCAGGTTCTAAAATCAATTATTGAAATCTCTAATCGAAATGCATTTTTTTAGAAGTAATTAGGCTAATTTACATGGCCGCGGAATGGAATGGAAGCGAATTTTTGCAAAGAAATTATACATAGCATAATGAACTTTATGTCAATTGTATAACATACAAACTAAATACGAGCCAAAAATGAGGTCACGCTAAGAGAATTCTCGAGAATGCGCGAGGATACCCCCTTATTAATAAATAAGGCGTAAGTCAGCCTTGTAACACCCAGATATTAAGATAGCCCCAGCCCTTTTTGTTATATTACATTAGAAAGTGACGGATATATTTAAAACCTAGGTATTAATATACATGACTTACACCTTATTTATTAATTAGGGGGTACGAATACCAATTACTTTTATTAAGCAACTAAAACACCAACAACCAATACCATAGACCATCATTAAGATAAAAAGCAGAGTACTGACTAGACTGATTCATTCACTATTTTGATTTACAACAAATATGTACAAAATAAAATTTCCTCAAGCCTGCCGCTGCGGCAAAGTTCCCAGAAGGCTGGCAGCGTTTCCTCTTTGGATAGCCAAGCTGACGTGTTGGCGGAAAAAGCTCCCCGCCCGCTGGTCTCCGGAGGTCTCAATCTAAAGTTCTAATAATAATAATCTAAAATCTCAAATTTAGATGACAAGGTGCGAGCAAAACGGCGAGCTTCGGACCCTCACGGTCCCAAGGTTATTTTATTTATTTATTATTCATTTATTTAGTTCATACATTTATCATAAAGCAAATCGTTGGGCCGGATGTAATAAAAATGATTTTTGCTTTAAATTATAGTAATATTGTGAATATTCCAAATATACGTGGTGAATACGCCAATTAATGAAACGACGTAAAGTACTCATACATACAAACAACTTTTATCATGGGACCAACTTCGAAATAACAAAAAATACAGTTTTTCATACAAAAGATACATGTCGCTTCGGCTAAAATTAATGAAAAGCTGTAATTTATTTGCAATATATTACATAAATATTGTAAAATAAAAAGTATTTCAAATATTTTTGGAATGCTGGAACACAAATATTATGAAGTTCAAGTAAATAAATACTAAACGACAAGTGGGACGAAAATAACACTATTTTTATAGTGGAATATTTTAATTTGTGTGGGGTTTATAAAATGTTTCGTTTCGTTTTTGTTATCAGTGTTTGAATATCTAATTCTTTTTTATTTATAATTTTGCAGAACTCATAGCAAATTGTGTTATTTGATACCTACTAAAGATTATTAATAATGATAATACTTTGAGATCTTGTCTCGGAATACCAAATAAATGAATTATATTCCTTATTATTTGAATGCGCAAAAGCTGGCTTTGTTTATTTTATTTCGTAAACCACAAATTCGATAAAAAATTTGCATGAAAGCTTTTCTGGGTGGAAACAGTTTAGTGCTTGGCGACAGATTTCCTGACTCTTACAATCTGGGGTTTCATGCGCGTCTTTAGTATAGAAATTTGCATAGGTATTTCGACGATTCGACTTTTAACTCATCTTTGGATTTTTGGTCGCTGACTGGAAAGCAATGCTTAGGTACCTCTACCTACTGTCCTCTGTCAGGGACGGTTTCATGCAGTGAAGTCTATCAATTCTTTATTTGAATTAGTTTAACTGATTTTGAAATATTAATAATTATCGTTTTTGTGCGTTGTTATCGTCCAGATTTTTTAAGAAAATATTTGTTGAATTTTTAATAATCTTGGTTTTATTTCATATTTTAAGAGTTCTCTAGATAAACCTCTAATAAGCTTTATTCCAGTGCTAAGTCTATTAAAGAACTGTTCAGAAGTAGATGAATATCTACTTCTGTATAAAAGAATTTCTTATTGACCGGGTACCATTTATCTGCCATTGAGAAATCAGCCCTAATTATATAAAGATACAACTTAGTTTCAAAAGAAAATTCGATGAGGGTTGATTTTTCAACGGCTAGACGGTATTGGGTAGTTAATTTGAAATGATAAAGACAATAGCTTAAAGCTTTTTGAGTTTAAGCTAGTGATAGAGAAAATAAATAATCAAGAAAAATATGTTATTCTGTATTTGGAAGAAAATGTAGTGCAATTCTAAATACAAATTTTGCTAATTTTCTATAACTCAACGTTGAGTTTTATTTAATGAAAAAATATAGATACAGACCTCATCATGAAATATTTGCCAAATAAATGTTTCGATAAATTATAAAGAATTTCGTAATTACGCGAATCTAGTTCTAACCAGGTATTAATTTTAAGTTTAAATTATACATAGCACCAAATATTATGAAAACGTGTGGCGTGCCACACTAATAGATAATACATAATATTTATCTACCTATAGGATCTTGTCAAGTTCAAAACTCGTCTTAAAAAACCTTTTTTTATATCTCATTAAATAATGTGCCAATTTAAAAAAGAAAGAACTTTGTATGAGTAAAACGCGAAGGGAATAATGCTAACAAAAAATTGATTTTATTTTAGCCAACAATCTATGTATTGTTTTTTTAATTAATAAGGTATTTATGTAACTTAAATAATATTTTAAAATCCAAACTCCACAAATGTGTCGAAATAATCATTTTTTCATCACCCAAGTCGTGTCTCCCGGCGAAATGTAAGAAACTGATCGCGTCATAAACGTAATTCGAAAACCGAATACATTCAAATATATTAATAAGGTATTGTATTCGGTAATATTCTAAATTCGAACTTGAATTTTAAAATTAATTTCAAATAAGTTTTTAGTGACGTACCTTGTTCGTTCGAGACGCGGCTAGCTGTCGCGGGTGGCATATGAAACGACCAACGCACACCGGTTGCGCGCGAATACTGCCAACCGGTTGAGTCTTGCTGATTTCCGCGGGATTTTCTTGGCACGAGAGACGTCTCTATATCGATAAACATGTCATACGACGCGTATGAACTATCGATTAAAACTTTATCTAATAGGTACCGCTTGTGTGACATTGTTATCGTCATATAAATTACCCGCCTGTGATTAATTATGTATTAATGTATTGAAATTTAATAATAAATGTTTACGCATATCTCTCTCTTAATAATTAATTGTTTCATTACACAATGTATTGTATTGGTTACTAGTAATATTTGGAAAATAATCAATCATAAAAAAAAAAACAATTACTGGGAGATTAGGTAATTTGTGGTAACTAATACCACGAAACGAGAACCTCTAGTTATACGCGTCTTACAGATTTTTACAAGTTCTCCCTTAAAACATCGTGGCGGTCATCCCTAATGTCAACGCATGCGCTCAAGCCGCCCTCCAACGATTGCCGGGCAGACTAACCACGTTGATTGATTCACGAACTTGTGCGCAGGTTAACTCAACGGCATGTGCCTTAAGTAACGCACTTCCAACTCTAAAAGAACCCCCACCCCCTCCTTAGTACCTCAAATACGACGCAAAGGGAGGCGGTTATCAAAAATCAACAGTTCAAACTAATCTGGTTGGTTTTATCTAGGCACGCGTAGAGCGCGTCATTTGTTTTAAAAATGGAATTGCAAGATTCCCGCGTTTGTTTATTTTGTGTTTTTCTTTTATTTCAACGTTTCTCTTTGCGCTCTGCCTGAGTCTGAATTCTTTACGGCCAGTTTCAAAGCGTTTAGTGCTGTTATAACATATCTTGCGAATAAGTACACTATTTTACCCATACCTACTACCAACACGTCCTTTTCTATAAAGAGAAGATTAAGTAGGACAGCAAGATAATCAGAGCCTGAGCCCAAATACAGATACGTAAACAAGTAACAGATTTCGTGCTGTAACAGAAGTAGCAATATATCAGGACAGAAAAGTCTCGTAAATTGGCAATTTCTCCAGAAAATCCAACTTAATTTCCTAGATGCAAGACAGATGGTTGGGGTGTCAATTTGTCTCGAGCAGGTCTCATTAATCAATATCAAGAGTATTTTTCCTTAACTACAGCTGGGTGCGCATCATGAGGGTATTTTTTCTTGAAGCCTGGTCTACCATATCAAAGGGTACTGACTGACACTGGGTAGCTGACCTAAATATGTTTCAGGTAGGATAAACTGATGGAAATTCAATAAAAGACAATTTCCCGCAGATTATCAACATGTATTTTATACAACGCTTTTTTGCAGTGTGACAGTACAATTCTATAAAGACATTTCCAAACAACCTTGCTCGAATATGGAACAGATTAACACTGCCAGTATCAAAGCTATATAGCCTCCAACACGCCCCCTTAATCTATTACATATGATGGGCAAAACAAAACATTACATTTACCTACAATTCGTAACTCTGTACTGTACTTGGCAAACAAACAACAACATAACATAAAAACATAGTCCTACATCTAGTTAAAAGATTAAACAAATGACTACCTACTAAACACATAACAAATAAAAATTAAAAATTAATCTATTACACAAAACACTATCAAAACATAAAACCTTAAAACATCCTATTTGTTCGCCCCCTTAATAGAGTAATTTTTCAAAGATAACTGTCCTATGAACTCTTTTAGTTTCGGGCCATGAACTGACTTAGTCAGAATGTCAGCTATCATTTTATCAGTTGGCATGTACTTGATCTCAACTTTGTTACTCAGTACACATTCACGAATAAAATGATGTTTTATGTCTATGTGCTTCGTTCTGTTATGCATCATTTTGTTGCTTGCGATTTTATGCGCTGACTGGTTGTCATTGTAAATGACGACCGGTTTACTATCTATAGGTATTAAACTATTCAGTAAACTACGTAAGTAAATCGCTTCTCTAGAAGCTTGACTTAGTCCTACATACTCAGCTTCTGTGGAAGATAAGGATACGGTTGCTTGTTTCCTACTCTCCCACGTCACAATATTTGTTCCTAATTTGAATAACAATCCAGTGAAAGATTTCCTGTCATACGCTCCACCCCAATCTGCATCTACGTAACCGTTCAAACCTAAATCTCCTGTCTTTCTAAATGTAAGGCAAAGGTTTGACGTACCTTTTAAGTACCTTAAAACTCTTTTTGCGCACTTAAAATGTACTTCATCGTAACACGAATTAAATTGGGAAAGTACACTTACAGCGTGTGCTATGTCTGGTCGCGTATTACAAGCTAAATAATTTAAACATCCTATCAAACTTTGATATGGCAATTTACAGTTAGAATCAGGTGACTTTTCTAACTTTATTCCAACTTCCATTGGAGTAGTTACAGGCTTAGCATCTGTCATGCTAAAATCATTTAATACATTCAGAATGAACTGTTCCTGATCTAAATAAAATACATCTCGATCCTTCCTTAGTCTCATTCCTAAAACATGTCTAGCCTCACCAAGGTCTTTCACTTTGAACTTTTTAAGCAAATCTGATTTTAATTTATGCTTTGTTTGTAAACAATTTCCAAAAATAAAAACGTCGACGTACACTACGACTATTAGCTTATCTTTATTATTATTGAATTGCTTTTGATAAAGACACGGTTCTATTTTCGACTGCACAAATCCTAAGTTCAACATCTCTTTATCTAATTCATTGAACCAAGCATTTGAGGCTTGTTTCAACCCATATAAAGATCGCTGAAGCTTACACACCTTAGTTTCTTGACCTTTGACTACTGCTCCTTTCGGTTGAAGCATATAAATATCTTCTTTAATCCTACCATATAAAAATGCAGTAGTTATATCCCATTGGTCAATAAACCAGCCGTACTCAACCGCTAATGAGAACAACAAACGTAAAGTAGAGCCTCTAACAACAGGGGAATATGTTTCATAATAATCTATGCCATATACCTGATTATAGCCTTTCGCAACTAATCTAGCCTTATATTTGGTTACCTTGCCATCGCTATTTTTCTTGATCTTAAATATCCATTTACAATGTATTGCCTTCTTATCAGGTGGTAGGTCAGTCAACGTCCAGGTCTGATTCTCGTTCAACGATTGTAGTTCGTCGTCCATCGCTTTCTGCCATAGATCACTGTCAGGTCTCGCCAACGCTTCTTCGACAGTCAATGGTTCACCATCAATCATGCTTTCCATAGCATATATGGCATTACAACCGTAATGATCGACTGGTCTTCTCTCTCTTAGAGGATACCTTCTGTCGGTCTCTTCTGGAACACTCATTACCTGTTCAGTTACAGCTATATTGTCTTCAGCATCACTAAATATATCACCATGATGCTCCGATGGTCCTATTCCATTGACAATAACTGATTCTCCTGATTGACTCGGCTGTACAGTAGAGTCCTCATCAAGATTTATTGTAGCAATTGAATTATCAGTCTTCACATTTTGAATAAAAACATTTTCTAAAAATTTGACATCTCTTGCCGTTGTTACTTGACCTGTCATAGGGTTCATTAAACGATATCCTTTTTGATTGTCTGGATATCCAATGAAAATCATAGATTCTGTTTTTATGTCCAGTTTGCGTCTCTTTTGTTTTGGTTTCAATTTAAAAGCCAAGCAACCAAAAACCTTCAGATGACTTACATCTACATCTTTTCCTGTCCATAGTTTTTCCGGAACGGCATCACTAACAGCTTTCGTAGGACTTCTGTTCTTTAAATAAACAACAGTATTTACCGCTTCCGCCCAGTATTTTTTGCCGAGGTTCGCTTCTGATAGTAATGTTCTCGCCTTCTCTATAATGGTACGGTTCGCTCTCTCCGCTACACCATTTTGTTGTGGTGTATAGCTCACAGTCGTTTGGTGTTTTATTCCTGCCGACTTTAAAAAGTTATTAAATTGACCACTACAAAATTCTCCACCATTATCCGATCTTAGGCATTTTATTGATTTACTTAGTTCATTCTCAACTTCCGACTTATATTCTCTGAACTTATTAAAAGTTTCACTTTTATTTTTCAAAAAATAAACATGAGTCTTCCGAGTGTAGTCATCAATAAAAAGTAGAACATACCTCGAACCACCAAACGAAGATTCCTCCATAGGTCCACAAATATCCGTGTGAACTATCTCTAAAATCTCGTTCGCTCTCGTACCTTTATTTTTAAATGGACTCTTGCATGTTTTTCCTTCGATACACGGTATACACGGTTCACGCAAATCATTGCTTTTAAATTCTAAACCGGTAACAAAATTTTTCAATTTATTCATATAATTTCTGCTTAAATGGGCTAATCTTTTATGCCAAATATTTGAAATATTTCCATTTTGTTTTGACAAAGTCAAATTTACGACGTTATTCTTTCTTTCTTTTAATTCATAAATTCCATCGACTTCCTGACAGCTCGCAACTATTCCATTCTTATTTTGAATATTGCAAACTCCTTTGTCAAAATTTATAGAATAATTTTTCTTGGTCAAATCGCTCACCGAAATAAGATTCATGAATAAATCAGGAACATGTAAAACATTATTCAAAATCAATTTTCCATTTTCATTGACTTGGGGTTCAGCATTACCACGTCCTTTTACTGATAACTTGTTACCATTTGCAACTGTAATTTTATCATTACCATTCTCAGGTTTATATGCTAATAACTTAGTTTTATCGTGGGTCATGTGATTAGAACATCCACTATCTAAGTACCACTTATCTCTATGAATCGCCTCCTTCGCATTCAGGCAGATATTCGCGGTTTTCTTCCGCTCTTGGCATTCTGAAGCCTTATGTCCTTGCTTGTGACATTTATAACATTTGTACACAAACTTCTGCTTACGATCATTCGTTTTATTTTCAGATCTATCACCTTTGTATACTTTTCTTGTTACTAAAGCTTGCTCTTGGGTTGTGTTTACCTTGCTCTGTCTATTTCCTTCCTGCAGTAACTTGGTTTTTATTTGCTCTAAGCCGATTTCTTGACCACTATTGTCAACAGCCATGATCAGGGGGCCGTACTCAGGAGTCAATCCACCAAGCATAATCGATATGATCCAGTCGTCAGACATTTTTGCATCAATATCAGCCAACTGTTGTGCAAGGAATGTGACACTTGAAATGTATTTTTCAATTGAGTCATAGTTCTCTAATTTGCAATTCCAGAGCTCACGTTGAAGAGAAATTCGTCTCCCCCAACCTTTATCTTCATAGGCTCTTTGTAAACATCTCCAAGCTTGTCTCGCCGTCTTAGCATCATACACGTGCGTAAAGCACTCTGGTTCAAGTAACAAACATATCGTGGTCCTAGCCTTACGATCAACATCTTTGTCTGCCTCAGTGACGTCCTTTTCAACAACGTTCCACCAGTTTTTATTTTCTAAGTAATTTCTTACTTGGAATTTCCAATTCGGGTAGTCAGACGTTCCTCGTAATTTTCTTATTCCGAATATGCCGTTGGAGTTTTCTTCCGACATATTCATTGCGTAAAAGAATTTTTCAATAATTACTTTTTCACCACTTTAATGTTTTAATATTGATATTACGTTACTTTGATGCTATGGGCTCATTGCTGCGCCCATAACCTGATGGAAATTCAATAAAAGACAATTTCCCGCAGATTATCAACATGTATTTTATACAACGCTTTTTTGCAGTGTGACAGTACAATTCTATAAAGACATTTCCAAACAACCTTGCTCGAATATGGAACAGATTAACACTGCCAGTATCAAAGCTATATAGCCTCCAACATAAACAGATTTTCCATTTTAAAAATACATGAACAAATCAAATAGACTGTTTCATAGAGACCATTTAAAAAATAAACAATAAAAATATTAGGTACCAAAATAAGAAAGTTTTCCGTTTCAGGTTTCTATAAGACGGAAATTTATTTTGATAATAGTACATTATGATACCTACATGTGTGCAAAGTTGGTAATTACAGACGAGGCGGTAGAGCCGCAGGAGAAGAATAAAGAAGCCGAGAGAATAAAGAATAAAGAAAGAAAGAAGAATAAAGACTCCGCTGTCCGGCCGTCAGTCCGTCCGTCTGTCATTGGACTGTATCTCATGAACGGTAATAGGTAGAAAGCTGAAATTTTCAGAGAATATGTATTTCTATTGCCGCTATAACAACAAATAATAGAAATTGTGTGGTTTTCTCAATGGAGTACAGCATGGGGTTCTTCAAAAAGGGTGTGAAGAGATTTCTTCAGGGTCGGCAACGCGCCAGCGATATCCCTGGTAACTGCATACCATCAGGCAGGCCGTATGCTTGCTTGCCACCTTAGTGGTATAAAAAATAAATGAAATAATATTAAAAATTGAAGGGGGCGCCCATACAACAAAATTAATGCGAGTCAACTCATTGTGAGTTGACTCGCACTGGGGCCGGTTTTTTATTTACCTTTTTTTTATGTACCTCGGAACTCTAAAAACAATTGAATGCTAGCTATTGATATTTGAATGCTAGTTCTGAATCACCGTTTAGCTTGTATACGCCCCCTTAAATAATTATATAGTTGTTCTGTTTGTAGGTATCGTATGTATGTACTATCACTATGGATAACGTTTCAATGATAGACATTTCTGTTGATGCACATTTGTCTGTTTGCCCTGAGTCAAGGTATTGATATAACATATTATGTATCAGTTATCTGGTTTCCACTATATGAGCTGTTTAGTTTGGGATTAAGTAACTTTGTTACAAACAGTTTCAATTTCAAAAAAAACCTCTTTATCCATAGAAATTTATTTAGATTTTAAATTGATTATACTCACCGCTAGCTATATATACACTTCAATCAGGTATCTACCTATATTTTAAAATAAAAATGCCACGATGCAGGTGGGTAGTACTAAATCTGTTTGTAACATTGTTCAATTTGTAGATGCACCAACGCAAGCATTTTCACAGAGGCAGTGGGACGAGCCGCTCAGCAGGCTTATACATGAATCTCTTATGGAGAATTCTAATAATGCTGCTGAGCGAGCTCGTCTCCTTGCTTCAACGGAATGGGAATCAGGGCTCTGGCTTCATGCTTTACCTTCCCCCAACATCAGCACACTGCTAGACAATTCTTCATTCAAAATTAGCTGTTGCCTTCGATTAGGAGCAAAATGTATTGTGCCAAATCGCTGCCTTTGTGGAGACAGTGTTGGACATCTTGGTCATCATGGCCTCTCGTGTTGTAGGAGTGCTGGGCGGATGGCATGCGGCCATTAATAACCTTATCCGCCGATCTCTTGTCACCGCTGGCGTACCAGCCGTTTTAGAACCGAGTGGTTTGGTGCGGGACGATGGCAAGAGACCGGAAGGAATGACTTTAGTGCCCTGGAAGTTGGGACGACCATTGGTTTGGGATGCTACATGCGTCGACACCTTGGCTCCGTCTCACCTTCCAGACACTTCAGTAATGGCTGGTGCCGCTGCCGCCCAGCAAGAATGCCTGAAGCGCCGCAAATATGCATCTATAGGCAAAAAAACATAAATACGTTAATATTTCCAATTTAGTACTTTTTTTTTATTTTATTTTATTTATTTTAGGAAAACTTACAGCAAATACAATCAGTAATGTACATGTAGAGTATGAAGGCCATTTAAAAGTTCTCATATATAACTGAAATACTTCAACATAAGTACTGTTTGCATATGCAGTTACCAGAACGTTAAAAGTAATCAGAAACCCGCAATATACGAATTACAACATAGTTGCGTAATAGCCCCGCAGATGGCTCCGTGCGAAGATATGATTCATGAATCCATTTGAGTTTTTTTTTTCAAAGTGTTTTGATGTCCTTTGACAATGACTATAGTTTCGAATGCTAAACAAAGCTTGAGTATTCGGTAAAAAAATAATCGTGAGGAAACCTAGCACGGTGGTAGGGTACCTTTACTATATGAAACCCAGATAATAAAGACAACGGACATGCACATAGGTCCAGGGTGAGAACCGAACCCATGACCTGTGGCGTGGTGGGTAGGGTATCTTACCACCAATACCAACCTTCCCATGAATTAAGACTCAATTTACATTGCCACGGAATGGAATGGATGCGAATTTTTGCAACAAAATTGTACATAGCATAATTAACTATATGACAATTATTATAATTATTATTAAATTTATGAATTCTTCGCTTTTTGGCTTGTATTTAGTTTGTATGATCATAATATAGGTATAAAGTCAAAATTGATAGTAATTAAGTTAGATTAACAACTATATTGTGTTTAATTAAGTGTGTGTATTGTTATTTTTTTTTTCTTTTAATTTTTTTTTGGCATTCTAAGCTGGGTTTTTGTATTTATTTGTAGTTTTCTTTTGTTTTTTTTTGGTTTTTAATTAGCACCCACATCAGTCTATCTATTTTTTGTCTTAATTACTTTGTATTTGTTTTAATGTGTGTGCTGTTGAAGTACCTTTTTGACAATAAATAAATCATGTAAATTGAGCGTTAATGTATTTTCATCACCAAATACCACCAAACCACAATGCTCGATTTATTCAAGATGCCGTCAAGAAGGATCTTTTTTTTTTTTTTTTATACAACTTAGTCGATAAACAAGCATACGGCCCGCCTGATGGTAAGCGGTTACCGTAGCCATATAGACGCTTGCAACACACGAAGCATCGTTCACGCGTTATCGACCTATCCCCCCTCCCCTATGAGCTCTGGCGACCTTACTCACGCGCAGGAACACAACTTTACACAACATAAAGTTATTTGGCTGCGGTATTCTGTAAGGTACTTCCCCAGTCGAGCTGCTCTTTGAGCGAATAAACGCTATGCTCTACCTCTCTTAAAGATTTACAAGATATATTTATAGATAAGCTCCAACTAGCTTAACGAGTATCAAAATGATAACCGGGACCAACGGCTTTACGTGCCTTCCGAAGCACGGGAACGCTCGATTTGAAATACCACTAGGCGGTCACACATCCAGGTACCAACCACACCGGTAGTAGCTTAACTTTGCCGATCGATGCCGCGATCGCTTATCACTAAACCATGAGCACTTCAATCGTTTACTCGTTTTGTAATGGTTTACAAGTATAAAATCTTGACAAGGCACTATTGGAATTACGGTTAAAAATTATGATATAATCCTGGGACTTTCTTCACAAATCCCAAACTAAACAGATCTAATTTATTTCAGTTTATGTCCTTATAATATTTCTTATATATCAGGAAGCCAAAAAAATTACTGTCATAAAAACCTTAAATCGACTTCAAAGTACACTAAGAAGAAATTCTGATCTGATGACAATGGGACCAAACGGGAAGTGTCCAAATCTGTTAATAAATGACGGAGTTAAGAGGTAACAAACATAAAAAAATACAACCGAATTGAGAACCTCCTCCTTTTTTTGAAGTCGGTTAAAAATAATCGTCTAAGTGCTAGTTAGACTAAATTTTGTCAACAAAATGTTATAAGTCCCGTATTATACAACCAAGAGCCAAAACATAATTAAAGGCTAATATATTGAGTTAATCGAAAATAAACCTTTAACCACAGATCTAGAATTCAAATTAAATTGCGTATATAAACCCAGAAAGGAAAACTTGTTTGACCTAAAACACACATAGTGCTTTTTCGTGTATTACTCTCTAGCTATAAAGGTTGTATTACAAGGGATGCATTATTTTAATTATTTTTCCGAAAATTAAACATATATATTTTTTATTATGCCTCATACAATATTAGGACATCACTTTGTCCCACCTGAGAATGAAACAAGGTAAGAAAAACCATCTAGCCCCATTACACTATGAAAATATACGACATGAAGTTGTACTTCTCTCAAAGGCTTCGGAATCTGAATGTAATAAAATTTTCCAATAAAACTGCCTTATAGAGTTGAATCAAAGAATTCAATTCTGTTAAGTTATACGAGTATGTACATACTTTATTATATCATCGAAGATTCGGATCGAATCCGCGTTATGGTGCGTCCATGCTACGCGAAGCAAGCACGAGTTGAGCCTCGAACGAACCGGATTCGTTCGTTGCTCGCGATTTCAAGCGTGGACGTACTTAACGAACCTACAAAGAGCGCGATGTGAATCCCTGTGTTCGTGAAAAAACTGACAATCGGGCGGAGCGCAGTCGAGAACGCTACGAATGCTCGTTCGAGACTCGCAAGCCCGTCCACGCTACGCGAATCGTGCTCGCAGTGTGCTCGTTCGAGGCTTGGCTCGTGCTCGTTTCGCCAAGCATGGACGCACCATTAGATGTGTTGTTGCAGTTGCATAAAAATCTCTTGTTTTAGTGTTGTATAAACTAGCAGAACTCCGCGGCTTCACTTGCATATGCTTTTGTTTTGATTTTGCGCGGATCCCTAATTATCTTTCTTAAATAAAAGTAGCCTAAGTGGTAACTTAGGCTACTTTGCATTTGTAAGGAGTACCATATAACATTAGCTATCTTACAGTGAAGAGTAATGCTGGCGGCCTCCTGGGCGGGTTGAAAATTCCAACAGTAGATTGACCACTAGACTACCACCACCGATCCGCAGTGGGCACGATTATAATCTGCTCATTCACTTTTACCCTCATTTGTGAAGGGAAGCCCGTGGGACATTATGGGCTGATGATGATGATGATTACCCTACTATTGAACTATTATCACATTAAAATGCACAACGTAGAACGGAACATACCTATTAGTTTTTTCATATTAACTTGATGCTTTTAATTTAATTAAATTAATTATATTAAAATGGTGGCTAGCCTTTCGGATGAAATTCTGATACCATTATCTATACTATCTATACTAATATTATAAAGAGGAAACATTTCATTGTTTGTTTGTTTGCATTGAATAGGCTCCGAAAGTACTGAACCGATTTGAAAAATTCTTTCACTGTTGGGAAGCTACACTATCCCTGGTTGACATAGACTACTTTTTATCATGGGAACACGGGTGAAACCGCGCGAGACAGCTAGTACTATATAAAATCAGAATTTCAAACGAAATATGCTGTAATTTATTCATGACAAATTGCTATTTTGATGGTATTATGTTGTATATTGCCAAGTTACCTCACATAGTTGAGTTTATTAAATATTCACAAACTCTACACACAGTAGTCAAAATATGTGGCTTGGCCGTTTCACTACTACAAGAACTATTGTATAACAAAAATTAATGAACAGTGAATATATTTTTCACCTTACTCCCATGTGACGGTAGCAAAACGGCCAGCCACATATTTTGACTAAGGTGTAGAGGTTGTGAAGTTAGGGCTTGTAGAGTAAGGGCATGTAGAGTTATAAGCTTGGCTTTACATGAGATCTGATAACTTTTTGACAGTGCGAACATTTTATATAAAAATGTTTTTTGTGGGATATCTATTTTATTTAACGGAAGTGAAATGAGTCTCGAGGAAGCTAAACTTATTTTATATTATTTGTTTTTTATTTCTGATTTACATAACCCTTCAGGAAATCACCATTTGGCATTAATCGTTATATCATTACTGGAAAAATTTCGTTGGCGAATAGAGGTATTCTTTATACTCATTCTTTTGTTTTATTATAAAAAGTGGAATACCTTTTTACGGATGAAGGATTTCCATTCTTGTCGGATGGCACTTGAAAAGTTTATAGAGGTTTTACTGGGCACTTAAAAACAACAGTTATTCCTTCAGCAGCCCTCAGGGGGATGACCAGGGGGTATCGTTATAAAGAAAAAATATTTAAGGCCCACTTGCGTTACAATTTTGACCGTGTAACCTATAATAAATAATAATAAATAACCTGGGACATTCCTCACACACGGTCATCTGATCCCAAACTAAGCAGAGCTTGTACTATGGCAACCATATAACTGATAATGAATTCGTTCTGACGTTTCATCGAATAGGGTAGGAATAGGGTTTCTTCGTTTTGAACTTTATAAAAATTTGATCTATACAAAACGTGATTGAAGTCCAGTATAACTCAGAAATAGATCTATAGAAACCTGCAAAATATGAGGACTTTTGGAATAAAAATAAACATTTTACACTTTTTAGGGATCCGTAGCGATGTCACTATCCTCTATGCGCATTAAATGATG
Organism: Achlya flavicornis; assembly: GCA_947623365.1. Taxonomy (NCBI): domain Eukaryota; kingdom Metazoa; phylum Arthropoda; class Insecta; order Lepidoptera; family Drepanidae; genus Achlya; species Achlya flavicornis. Next base: position 17,384,853 of record OX392471.1, on the reverse strand, counting down.
AAAGTGTGTGCCCATCCGTATGTCATCGGTCTTTAGTTCGTAAACACAATGTGCTATAAACCAAACATTTGGAAATATGTACACTAATGTACTGTGTAAATATTTATCGAGTGAATCTAATTTGGTATATTTGAGTGTATCTAATTTGGTCTAATAAAAATTATTATTATTATTATTATAATATTGAATTAGAAATGCAATCAAATTACTGTCCATACATGATTACAGGGCACATTGAGCAGAGTACAAATATATTTTCTATTCTTTTTTTTTAAAGTTAAGAAATATGGTACCTTTAACTCGGCTCAGCAAAGTCCTTAACTCTTTCAAGGGGCAATGTATACGTTTCTATAATAAAGTACCCAAAGAAATCCAAGAGCTACCTATACATAGATTCAAAAAGATAGTAAAACAGAAATTATGCAAGAAAGGGTACTATAAAGTTTCTGATTTTGTAGATGACAAGAATGCATTTGAATGAATTGTTCGCTTCGCAGGCTATTGTTATATATATTTTGTAAATTGTAATACTTATAAGTACACATTACAAAAAAAATACTTGCTGACTTTCTTGTCGGAGTCTTCTCAGTTCAAGTTGTATTTGGAACCGGTGTAGAGTCATTTGTTAACGTTCATAAGTGCCTTATCAGGGCCTAAATTGAATAAATATATTTTGAATTTGGGTACCGCAGTTTTCGACCATTTTTGTTTCAATAACTAAACTAGTTTTATACACAAAAATTGTCTAGAATAAACTATGTACAATATTTTAACTTGCAGAGAGAGACACAAAAGTATTATTATTGTCCGGAACCTTCCATGTATGAGTGCCCACTCACCCCGTATGTGCTACCTTATTGCACTCATTACCTGTGTTCTGTCAACGTCAAGGAGCACTCATTCCTCTCTAAGCTTGATGTATGGTTCGTTTGGACATTGCCACACCTACCTTTATTTCTAGCGGAAACACAACGGCATGAAAAATTATCCTGTATTTTTATACTAACATAAATTATAAATTATGTCAGAGTTTTCATTGTTATTCAAAATTCAAAAAGCATTTATTCAATTTAGGCCCTGATAAGGCACTTATGAACGTTAACAAATGACTCTACAACGGTTCCAAATACAACTTGAACTGAGAAGACTCCGGCAAGAAAATCAGCAAGTCTTTTTTTTTATGTGTACTTGTAAGTATTACAATGAACAAAATATTCATAACAATAACCTGCGAAGCGAACAATTCATTCAAATGCATTCTTGTCATCTACAAAATCAGAAACTTTATAGTACCCTTTCTTGCATAACTTCTGTTTAACTATCTTTTTGAATCTATGTAAAGGTAGTGAAGGCAGCATCAACTTTTAAAGAATAAATGTACCTAAACTGGATTATTTGAACCTACCGATGTGTTCCGATAGCTGCACTTGAGAGCCAGTTCACTTCCAGGCTTTGGCTTACCTCCTTCAGCCACATCACTGACCATGGATTGTGGTTACTGTCACAGGTATCAGTAATATATATTTTAAATATACTATATTAAATAATAATAATATTCCATAATAATATTAAAAATGCGATAGTAACTCTGTCTGTCTTTTACCTTTTCACGCCTAAGCCGCTGAGCCGATTCCGATGAAATTTGACACGCAGATAGTCTATGGTCTGTTCAAACAAAGTTTTTTAAAAAGAAAGTGTTTTTCTTTAAAAGTTTGTTAAACAAAGCAAATATGAATTCTAAAGCGAATACCGGGCATGTGTTTTTCAATTTGTATTTGCTTTTTTGGCTTCACTCCCGTGTTCCACGCGCTCCATCTGCCTTGTTCTGTAATCTGAGATGAAACCATACTTAATGAGGGGCTCTACCGCGTAACTTTGGTGGTAATCGTAACGAACACCAATAATTATTTCAACCAATGACGTTACGACGCGACGATGACCAAAAAAAAAGGAGTCTTCTCAGTTTAAGTGTATTTCGAACCGGTGGTAAATTCAACTGTGTGTAACGTTCATAAGTGCCAGGGCCTATTGAATAAATGATTTTTTAATTTTGAGTCGTGGGCCCTGATTGAATGACATTCATTAATGGTGTTCGTTACGATTACCACCAAAGTTACGCGGTAGAGCCCCCGGTTCAACTACTGTCGTCTAGTTGGGCGTGAAGACAAAATAGTGTCGCCATCTCGTCTATCCACACGTAATTAATTTGTACTGTAATCTGCCAAAACATGTTGTTATCTGTTAGCTCGAAAGATATACGATAGATGGAGTTGCTTTTGTGTTGTTTCTAAATCTCGGAATCTGAAGTTTGTTATACTACTTTATATAAAGGGAGACTGAGCGGATCTACGATTTTTTCGAACTTGGGCAGGAACTTGACGGTAGTAAAAAAAAGTGTGGGCGTTTACAAATCAAATGAATAATCGATAGACAGATTATTTTTACGCCGTTTTGAGCGGTATGTTGTGCTGATTCTATTTTATTCCATGTAACACCTCTTCATATAAATCGTATAATTGTGACAAATAAAAACATTTCTATTTCTATAGAATAAGTTGCGCTGGACGTTTGGCAATTTATGAAACCAGTTTTTTCAAACATTATGATTTTGACGACCCATGAACTGCCACCCGGGGCTGGTGCCCAAGTTTACCCCCCATAGATCCAGGCCTGGATAGACTAGCTTCTACCTTTAGCTCGTTTAGCACGTATGGTTGCTAACTATCCGGCCCAAAAACTAACTATCACTGGGAAACAAACACACACCGATAGCTATTGCTCCATTGCTGCGTAAAAAGGGCAAATAAAACAACACGCTTTCACTTTGCCTTTGCACTTTGTTTTAGTGCCTGAAACTTCGGGAATGAGTTTAGAGTTAGCTTTACAAGCAATAAGGTCTACATTTGCATATACATTCACAACCGCAAATAAAAAGAGAAACGATGTTGAAGGCACTATAAACGAATATCCTGTGACATTTTTCATAAACTTACTACTTACAAAATATAGATAACTAGCTGTCTCGCGCGGTTTCACCCGCGTTCCCGTGGTAAAAAGTTACCCTATAATACTCGGGGATAATGTAGCTTCCTATTAGTGAAAGAATTTTTCGAATCCGACTGGTAGTTCCTGTGATTAGCCCGTTTAAAGAAACAAACAAAAAACTCTTCCGCTTTTTATATTTACACCCAGACTCAAGACATAAAGACATGTTCATGGACGTAAAATGGAAATCGAACCCACGACCTGCAGCGTGATAGGGTAGAGTCTTACCAACCACGCGTAGGCCCCGTTAATAAAATCATAGCACATATTTTATTTTCAACATGAGCTAAGTAAAAGCGTAGTCGTATATGGCTACAGTAACCGCTTACCATCAGTCGAGTAGGCATGTATGTGGGTCTGTCCCCCGCAGTTTTAGCTTAATATTTTAACTCGTAGTATCCCGTAGCGAGTGTATACGAAACTTGATTTAACATCTCGTAGACTCGTAGCAAATTACTACGAAAGTGTTAAAACTCTTTAAACTGAATTTGGGGTTGATGTTTACTAAGAATTACTACTATACACTAAGCACCAACATTTATACACAAGTTCACAAACAACTGAACATACTAGACCTCAATAAATACAAAATCAAACTCATACTCACATAATGGTTGCAAAAACAGGACTATTCTTCAACAGAATCCTTACTCACTTTCATCGCCTAGCAATTTATTCACACCACAGATACTCTCTCATACACACCCACACCCCTACACACACCCCCACACAACACTAAATCCATTATAATTATGTAACCTCTTAAAAATAAGTTTATTATTATTTTACTTCTTCTATTCTAAATTTAATTTAATTTTGATTCTTTTAATCCTAAATTTCTATGGTAGATTGACACAATCCACTCGTTGTTTAAATCTAGTTAAGAAACCTTATAGCCGGAGACTGTCTCTTAAGATACAGGTTACCCTAGTTTAAGAGGCAGGGTTTTAAATCAATTGTGAACAGATTTCTGCAGCATACTGTAATATAATTTAAAATTCTACCTTTGTTTTTACCTTTATGTATATTTAGTGTATCATGTTATCAGAATTAGAATCTGTAACTTTGGTTTTATTATTAATTTCAATAAATAACGTTTAAGGCGGTTAGAGTGGTGGTTCTGATGTCGGATGTCGACACGAAGGTCCCGGGTTCGAATCCTTCAATGAGCTTGAGCTTTCGGTTTCGTGAGGAAACCATATCACGGTGGTACGGTACTTTGAAGTACCTACCTGCCTGGCTACCACCCTCAAGTTGAAAATCTGTCGCCAAACCCATATCGGCGACTTGAGAGCCGATTTCTTCTAGGCTTTGTGCTTACCACCTTCGGCCACATCATCACTTACCATGGTGAGATTGTAGTCAAACATATACCTGTGTGCTTAGTGCAAGTTTTCTTAACAAGTCGATAGAGTCAACGTTAACTCAAATTTGTATGGCATCGGATCAGCGCCGCCTAGTGGATAAATTTTGAAACATAATTTGCGAGTGCCAGTTTGTTTATGTTAACGTTTTCGATAGCACGCATCGAATAACAAGTAAAGTAAACAAAGAAACGAGCGAGAACGTTGTTTTTGCGAGTGTGAGTGGCCATTTAGACACCTTTGACAGTTGGAATCGACAACGTCTCCCTAGTGACCACGTTAATGTTGTCACGGAGCTTTTGGCAGTGAGAGCAATATTTTCGACTTCTTTTTTTTACTAAAATGAAGTGTTGAATGCAGAAAAAAATGTCATCACGTTATTTTTTCGCTTGGAGGATGTTTTCGAGGGCTAGGGCACAAGACGAGCGTAATCATATGTCCAGCCTTCGAGCTAAAGCTCGCAATGCTAATAATCCAGTATTTGATCTTACGGATCCCGAATTTAGAAGAAATTATCGCCTTTCGAAAAGGGCATTTAAATTCTTGTGCAGAGAATTGAGTCGACTCACTGATTTAAAGTCTTCTCAACGGGTTACCTTGGAAGTTAAGGTAGGGACATCTAAAATCACTCGTGAGTTACTAAACACAAAACCTATATGTATTTTTTATTAAATATTTATTTATTCTAGGTATTGACAGCTCTATTTTTCTTTGCAACGGGTTCTTATCAGCGGCCAGTGGGAGTAGCAAAGAATATCTCTCAAAAAATGTGCAGTGTTTATATTGAAGAGGTTACCAAAGCTCTCACACACAAGAATATGATGAATAAATATATTCGATTTCCTGACACTACAAATGCCAGACAAACAGTTAGCCAAAGGTACCTTATGATTGCATTACAACATTAATATTTTAATAATATACGGGTGGTAAATTAGGAAATATAATTTAATTTCAGGTTTTTCGCTAAATATAGATTACCAGGGGTAGTTGGGTGCATTGATGGTAGTCATTTCAGAATATTTGGACCACCTAAAGAAGAAGAGCATCGTTACTATTGCCGAAAACACTATCATTCACTAAATGTCCAAATGGTAGGTATGTAACTAATCAAACCTTTACCAAAATTATGCCATTACTCTAGTCGTATTTTTTACAGGTATGTGATGATGAATATCGTATCCTTAATGTTAATGCCAAATTTGGAGGTGCAAATCATGACTCATTTATATGGGAAAATAGTGACCTCAACCAATATATGCAGTTGTTGCATCAAAATGGAGAAGTAGTGTGGCTTTTAGGTAAAATTTACATAACAGCATTATGCATTAGATGTTTGTTTTCACAAAATTAATACCTATTTGATTATTTTTTTAGGAGACTCAGGCTATCCACAACGTCCGTGGTTGATGACTCCAATTTTAGACGCTACTCCAAATACACCACAAGCTAACTACAATCAGAAGCAGATGACTGCTAGAGTTGTCATTGAAAATACATTTGGGAGACTTAAAAATCGTTGGCGATGTCTAAATAAAGACAGGGTTCTCCATTATAAGCCATTAAAATGTGCCAGAATCATACAGGCTTGTTGTGTTTTATACAACTTAGGCATTGAATTTGGCATTGTAGATGAAAATATCATAGGTATGTATGAAGTTATGTAGTTTAAAATCAAACAGCATACCATTTTTCATATTAATACTTACTCTTATTTCTAGCTTTAGAATGTGATGATGATCAAGACCATGATGAGATAATTACCAGTGAGAGAGAGAGAGGGTCCACCACTGATTTAATTAGAGGAAGGGTACTAAGGGATCAATTAGTCAGAAGATTACAGCTACAATAGATTACTTTAAGGATATTAAAATGTTAATATTATTCTCATTTAGGTAGGTATATAAAATAATTAATGGAAATAAACAGATTCAAAATAAAATAATGTTTATATCTATCAAATAATCTAAGGTAATTCTTAAAAAATAACATCTAAATAACAAGTGTTATCTTTACAAAACTTAATATAAAATTTATTAATAAAATATACAATAGTAATTCTTAAATTAATAATATCTAAATACAAGTTTAATCTTTACAAAACTTATTGACTAATTTATCTAATAAATTTAATGTTCTTAAGCCTAAGGTTTGCCACTCCCTCGTATTCTGCACTTCCATTTCTCTTAACCTATTTTCCTCCCTCCTCATATCCATGGAGTCTCTATGTTGCTCCATTCTGAATGCTCTCCATTGTGCATCAGAATGTACAAATTATTGGGCAGCTTGGTCTTCGTGTGACAATCTTAAACGTCTTCGAGGTGAAGGCCGTATTCTCGAAGGCCTCTCACTACGACGCGGGGTAGTTTGCCCATACTGAGCAGGCTGCACACGAGGTACAGGTGCAGCAACATGAGACTCGCGAGGAGATAATGCCGGTGAGACGGGATTCCAATCTCTAGTATCTGAAAAAGAAAAAAAAATCTTTGTTATGTATGATGTACTTATGTATGTTTGGATAAATCAATATACAAACACATTCTGAGTATCCTACTAATATAATAAATGCAAAAGTGAGTTTGTTTGTTTGTTACCTCTTGACGCCTCAACAACACAACCAATTATGATTAAATTTAGCATGCAGGTAGATCATAAGTTGGAAAAATATATACACAGGATACTTTTTATCAAGAGAAAACATGAGATCGCTTAGGAACGCAGGTGAAAACGTGGGTTGAAAACTAGTATTTATTAAATAATTAAAAATAATTATATTCTATAGATATTCTCTTTTTCATTTGCAAGTAAATAAATAAAAATATAATTGTCTTACTTTCGTTGATATCAACATCTAGATTCAAGGCTTGGCTTGGAGGTCTTGGCTCTATGTGAGCCTGGCTTGAAGGCAGGTCTTCTGTATGAAGTTGTCTTGAAGCCTGACCCTCTATGTGACTCTGGCTTGAAGGAGGCTCCATGTGGATTTGACTGGAAGGCCCAGGCTCACTCCATAGTTCATTGCCTAAAATATAAAAATAAATTCACTTACAGTCTAGGTATTTACTTATAAATTATAATATATAAGATAAGTTACATTCATCAACTAGATAGCTATAGCTCAGAGTATATAAATACTGCTATAGGCTTCTGTTTACCTGATGGTACTGGAGTTTCAGGTTGTGAAACTATCTGCACACTTGATGCAATTTCATTATCCTGAAAATAGTTAAATATAAATATCATAGAAATACACAAAATTAAATGTTATCAATTCAAAATGTGTCATGTGAAGCTTGAACACCATGTTAACCTGAGAAAACCCTGCCTCCGCCACCGCCAAACCCGTTGCTGCCTGTATGCCGATAAGATTTAGCACTCTTTGTTCTAAATCGGTAAGTTTGACAAACACTGCAGGCCCACCACCAGTCCCTCTCGCTGCTCTATGCAATCGCGCAGCTTTCTTTTTGGTGTTATTTTTGAAATCACTCCACACCTTTAACATGCAAAAATCCAAATTTAAAGTAGTAATCCATAAGCAGAGACACTCCACCAATAATAGTCTTAATATATAAAATTATATTTGGGCAAACCTTTTTCCACCTTTCTGTGGTTTTTGTATCACCACCCCCATCACTGTTCAACAGTGATGTCAGCTCCTCCCAGTGATTTATTGTCACCACCCTACCTCTTGCATTGGATGTTGGTTTACTAAGATCTCCATGTCTGGCGATAAATAAACAGAAACACAAAATATATCACAAGTAACTTCAACAACTCAAACATATTTTTTTTTATATCTTCACTACTTACTCTTCCATAAATGTAACTAACAAATCAAATTGATGCTGGCTTGTTTTCATTTTTAAGTTTGTTTCACTCACAGTCTAATATTATATTAGATAGGTACGCCCAAAAGCAAGCTACGACATACACGCTTTGTTTATACAACAAAATTCAACAAGTGACGCCACGCGTTACCCGACTAGTTGTGATATACTACGTCTCCATTCAAATAGCGTAAGAAAATATTGTATTTCATTTAGTCGGCTTATTGCGTAGACGAAACGTGCTGCCAATATAAGAAAAAAAAAAAACGCTCTTGACCGTGATCATACACCACTTGAATCCGATACCTAGCTTGTCACTCACACTCGCACTTAAGCACTATTCGGGGTGACGAACGAATGCTCAGAAACGCTGTAGTTAAGTCATTCGTTTTATTTTATGTAACTCGCACTAAGCCTACTTACACAGTAATAAAATAACGCGAGTGAAACCGCCGGGGAAAGCTAGTAGTAAATAACAAAGGATTTTTCTAGGTCGCTATTTTTTAGATAAGGCAAGGTTTGTACATGCTACGGGGTACTGATGAACTCTAATGCGAGTGAAACCGCAGGGCTAATGCTAGTTCCAGACTACTTAAACAGTTTTTAACATACAGCATAGTGGAAAAGTCGTACCCCACTCAAAGGCTGAAAATATGTATTAATTGATATTTAGTTAAGTTAATAAGAGTTTATAATTAATTCATAGCTGTCTCTAATGCTACGTAAAACTATTTAGTAATTTTTTTTTAATTATAAAATTATAATTCAGTTTAAAAACTCATTATAAAGAGTTTACTTTCGTAGTAGTTTGCTACGAGTCTACGATAAAATAAACTTTCGTAGACACTTGCTACGAGATACTACCAAATGAAATATTATTATTTATGCTCCAGGCATAGACATATAAAAAAACAAGACGGAGTGTCACCTTATAAGAAAGTGACCCTGAAAAAATTCCTACGTGTGCGTGAGTAAAATCAGTACTGGCCCAAGCAGGCACAAATGGTACTGAGCCTTATTGTCACTGTCAACGTCTCAATACGGAATAACAACCGATCGGCTTCCTATGGTCTATATGTGTGTGTGAGACCATGTATTTACAAGAACGCCGGCTTCCTATTACTTGAAACACAGACCGATCCGTCTTTCATTTTTTCTTGGTCTGAGCCTCCAGGCTTATGCCTTATTATAATATTGACTTTATTAAAGTATGAAATATACCTTATTTTTTTACTAGCTTCTTCCCTCGGTACTACCTGAGATCCTGAGTGAATATATTAATGAAAAATTAAAAAAAAAGTATTTTAAATAAATTAAATTAAATGCCAAATTGTTTAAGTGGCTTACTGAGAGATGTTTTTACACGCTAGAAGAATATTTTAAATATGACAAAACTTAGTAGAAATTTATATAATTTGGACATCTCATTTAATTATTATTTTATTGTATTGCTATATTAAGTATATTATGTGCCATTAATTATTAGATTCAATTTAAATTTATAATCAAATTTTGCATGCTATTCTGTAGCGAAATGTGTAGACCCTATTTTATGATAACACCTAATTTTTACGACATTTCTGGCGAAATAAACAATTTCATTTCATTTCATTTAAATCTAATATTAAAAATCTGAAATATTATGTTTGATCGTGGTTATATCATTAATTAATTATCATGGTCAAACACAGAACTGTACACAGTAAAACAAACAACCACCATCGATACTGCAAAGAATATAAAATCTATTACCAAAAGAATTACAAAGTATAACTTTTCTAACAGGTCACTTTCTTTACAAGATAAATCAATGAGATATTTATGGGCGACCGGGCTCGTGCCTTATAAATAAACAATTGGCAAGAATACTTTAGCAAGTTTCGGGGCCGGCCATGATTTACTTTCCCTCCTCTGACCAAGGAGTATCTTTCTAAACTCGGGTAGTAAAATTCCATTAAGACCTTTTTATTGACAGCATTTTTCTGGGACACAAAGAGATATTTAGATTTGTCTTATAATTACTGAATATTATTTGATATGTGTTTACACCAGCTTAATACCGGGAGATACTGGCACAAATTTCGTGGTAATTTGTACCAGTATGGCGATCCTTCAGGGGGGGGCGATCCTTAAAAAATTACGAAAAGGAAAATGATGGTTATAGTGCTGGTACCGGCGGCCCAATCGCGTGGGCGTTAATCGAACATGTCAGATAAATTACCAGTGTCGAAAGATTTGGTCCACATTTTTTTTTTGACAATTTCAAGATACATAGTTTGTTCTTACATACCATTGAGCTATTATTACTATATATAGAGAAGACGCCACACATCACAACTACGTTCCGTTCAAGTGAGGCCATCCGGCCACACTTGTTGTTGTAGAACGATGAACGAAACGCGTAAGCGCCGTGAAAATAAGGTGTTTACGAGAAAAATACTCCTAAAAGCGTTCTGATAGCGCTACGTGTTTGTACTGTCTGCTTAGACGATTAATTATTGTTGCAGCGCTAACGTGAACTTTAGTTGCCTCTAAAAAAATGTCACATAACCTTTGCTTATGATAGCTTCTCTATACGTGGGTGTGGTGTTACAGACGTAAAAATTTTGGCGTAAGATTTGGCTTACGTTTCCTAATAATGAAAAACAAAGTTTAAACATATAGGTATCCTCACAGTAGCATCGCAGTATATTTATGCAAATATATTATTTGTACATCAGAATATTAATATTTTTGTAAAAAAAAGTGACGTGCACTCTTTTAATACTAGAAATAAGCATAAACTTGTGACCTCTGCTTATAGACTCCAAAAAGTGCAAGGTTCATTTTTAGGACTGAGTATACAATTTTATAATAAAATCCCTAATAAAATTTTGAATTTACCGTCACATAAGTTTAAGGAATGTATTAAGGCCGCTTTAGTACAGAAGGCTTACTACAATATTACCGAATATTTAAATGATAAAAATGCTTGGGTGTAGCGCTCGCTCTACAGGAAACATCTGATGTAATAAATTTAAGTTTGATTTTGAAAAGAGTAATTGCTGAGTTTATTGCCGGCTCTTCTTAGCAAAAGCAACCTTCCGAACCGTGCATTAGAGTATTAGAGTTTGACTATTCATAAGTCATCATTTCAAATAAGTGTTCTGTTTGTGTAGTAGTGATTTGTCCTAAAAGCCGCCTAGCTCATAAAAGCAGTATTATTCATTTATTCATTCATTGCTTCATGTGGTACAAATATATAGGTGTTATAATTCTAATTAGTTCACAACATGAGCCCTGCAAGGGCATTGCAACATTTATTAGTATAATTCTAAATTAAATGGTTAGTATATTGCATTATTATTATTACACAATTATCACATTATTATTACATTATTAACTCTAAACTAATAAGTCAACGAAATTGAGTCATCATAGCAAAAAATCTCTTTAAACTTATCTGTTTTGAACTCTTCTACGGAGTAGTAGCACTTTTGGATAAGGAATGATTTCAGATTTTTATTAAATAGCATATTATTATTTTAATTTTTTATACATTCAGGAATTTCGTTATAAATGGATACTATTCTAAAGTTTGGACTTTTCCCTAATATTTGTAGCTTTGTTGCCTGTAGAATAAGTTTATTTTTGTTCCGTCTATTATAATTTTCATGTATTTCCCCGTTGGTTATTAAGTAATATTCAAAAAAAAACTTCAGGAGAGTTACAGGAAGATATCGGGAGCTAGTAATAAATGCGTAACTAGATGGCGGTACATCGAAGTTAAATCGCGCTATGGTTTCGTTCTCACGAGATACAGACGCGGACGATGGTATGTGGCTCGTTGGTATCAATATTGTGGACTACTTCAGTCGCACTCTGATTTTTGAAATGGTCTTGATATTGGTATCTAAGACCATCACTATGAAGTATACCACACCACCATCAACAAATAAATACAAGTTCAAATTGAGAACCGTTTGCCGCAACACAAAATTCAAAATTCAAATCATTCAAATAGAATAGACCTTAGCAGGCACTTATGGAAAAGTCTGACTCTAATACTCTAATACCGGTTCGGAAGGTTGCATATTTGAGAAAAGTATCGTTTTCAAGCCATTGTTCTTAATGCCAGAACAGTAGTGAGGTGTGTAGTGAGTATACTAAGGCAATATAAGCATTGGCCCACATGATGTAAGAAAATAATACTTCAAATCCTTAGAAGCAGAGGGTATGGCTGCTGAGCAAGCTTCGCAAGTGACCGTTCGCTGCATCAAACTACCAAGCATAAAGCTCTCGCGACACTAGTTATCGATGTCTAGTTATGAATCTGTTTTTCTTTTTATATATTAGTTTAAAATATTATATTAATTAAAATTGTGTATGGGGGGTGAGTTGGGGTGTGTGTGTTGGGGTGTGGGGGTGTGTCTGAATCTAACAGCTTTCTTTTTTAAACTGTTAAGAATCATATTAACTATACCCTTAAAATAATAAAAGTAGGTGCAAATTAGAGTTATGAGCCACCATTAACTTCATGTGGCCTGCCTTCACACTTCACAATTTACCTTCTGGCAAATTACCACTAAACAAAAAAATAACCAAATCGGTTAATATATGACGGAGTTATGAAGTTAACAAACAAAAAAAAACATACAACCCAATTGAGAGTCGGATAAAAACAGAATCACTTGAGACAGTTGAATATATAAGCTATTGCGTCTTTTCCATGAGTAAATTTTAACAAAAAAATAAAAGTTTTTGTGTTCTACAAAATTTCTACGCTATAATGTAGGTTGTACACGTGAATCACTCTAGTTTCTAATGAAACCAAAATCTTTATTGTTTGAAGGTGTTGTAATTTCCATTAACGCCATCTATTCAATGCGTTGCGAATGCACTTCTGTCAGTGCATGGTTCCAGGATATGCATTTTCCTTCGGTTCCTGTAACATATCAGGGATGCAGTTTAATAACAACACAAAATACCCAAGAACTTTGTTAAAACTTGATTAATCCACTACATCAATGTAACTGGGCTTGCTGTGATTTTCAAGTATGGGAGGTCCATTAATCTTTAGCATATTTTTTGATAATAATAATACAGTTTTATTACAGCGACGGTACGTATCGGTTTCAGGATGCACACCACTAGCGACGCCGCCGTAGGCAATTGGAAATAAACTTCAACACTAAACATCTTTTATTCCCATTAATGTAATCCAAAAAAAGTAACACGTAAAAATTGGTAAAATCTCTATGAATGTATACTTAAAATTTGAACCCGAAAAAACGATGTTTGCCCTAACTTTAGAGCCAAAATAGCCTGAATGCATGCATCGCACTATCGGAGTTTTCTCGGCTGGCGAGTATAAATACAGGGGACGATATAAGGATAGCGGGGAGTCCTGCGCTACTCGGGAAGCTGGTTCAGGGAGAGCCAGTCTAAGTCTCCCTATTCAGTGCATTGTCGCTGTCCGTTTACCTTTCATTCGTTCCCTACACCTTCGTGTACGATTATTGAGTTCGGACACATTCGCCCGTTCTCGCCCCCACCGCAGTAGCCACTTGACTTCCCTTTTAAACCTTAAACTTTTGATAACATAAAATATGAGAAGTAAATTGGGTAATAGTGAGCATGCATCAAAGAAATTGTATGTATAATAATAATAATTATTATTTCCTTTTTATTTCCTGCAAAAATAACATACAAAATAATTTACAAATAAAACTAACAAAACCAAACCTAATTTACATAAAAAATATTAATAATACTAATAAAATTTAAGGTGGTTCAATTTTGGTTTTCTCTTGCAAGAACCCCACTACAGGTGAAGGCCTCCTCCAAAGATTGCCAATCTTGTCTAGATTGGGCTATTTTAACCCAGTTTGAGCCAGCTATTTTCTTAATGTCATCGTTCCATCTAGCGTAAGGTCTTCCTTTCTTTCGTTTCCCTTGTGGGCCATTCCATGTTGTTGCCCGTTTCGTCCATCTTTGGTCTTGGAGGCGCGCTACGTGTCCAACCCATTTCCATTTTGATGTTAAAGCTTGTGCTAGAACATCAGTTGCTTTGGTGGTTTGTCTGAACTACAAATTGAAACTGAAATTGTATGTACTACAAGAAAAACATATCCAGGTTTAAGACGAGCCGAAAATGAATGTTAGGGATTTGTGTGTGAAAAATTAAAACTATTCTAATATTATGACTAGTCTATTCTACAAAATAATTTCAATCACCCTTATAATTTTGGCTTTGTGACCATGGCACCCGATTTTCTTATAAGTGGTATGTAGTTGACTGTATTGTTTTTAGGGTTCCGTAGCCAAATGGCAAAAAACGGAACCCTTATAGATTCGTCATGTCTGTCTGTCCGTGTATGTCACAGCCATTTATTTTCGAAACTATAAGAACTATAATGTTGAAACTTGGTAAGTAGATGTATTCTGTGAACCGCATTAAGATTTTTACACAAAAATAGAAAAAAAACAATAAATTTTGGGGGTTCCCCATACTTAGAACTGAAACTCAATTTTTTTTTTTTCATCAAACCCATAAGTGTCTATGGATAGGTCTTCAAAAATGATATTGAGGTTTCTAATATCATTTTTTTCTAAACTGAATAGTTTGCACGAGAGACACTTCCAAAGTGGTAAAATGTGTGTCCCCCCCCCTGTAACTTCTAAAATAAGAGAATGATAAATCTATAAAAAATATATGATGTACATTACGGTGCAAACTTCCACCGAAAATTGGTTTGAACGAGATCTAGTAAGTAGTTTTTTTTTAATAGGTCATAAATTGAAATTAATATCAAATACTCAGGTCTATACTACCATTTACTTATATACCTACAGGTTTGTACGGAACCCTCGGTGCGCGAGTCTGACTCGCACTTGGCCGGTTTTTTCTTTCTTTCTTTCTTTCTATTAGTTTTTTTCAATTGACATGTACAGTGTCGGAATGAAAAGGTTCGTCAGTTTTCAACTTGATTCATTCAACGTATCACGAGCACATATTACCTTTTGAAACTGAATAGACTGAAAACACTGAATTAGAGAACCTTTTTCGATTGCAAACGTCACATTCACAACATCACTGGTAATATGTCGGTACATATAATAAAATAGATTCTTGCAATCTGGTGCAAGCGAAAACCAACTCTAAGGTGACGAACCTTTTCATTCCGCGACTTTACCTAGCTCCAAAAAATCATAGCTCAAAACGAAAAATTGAAAAACCTTTGCACATGGAAAATCGTTTTACACGCTTCTCCTGTATGTAACGAAACATCTTCAAACGTGATTTTCATCGACTTCAAAACGGCACAATAAACTGAAACTTTGCACACTTATCAAGGACCGATGATAGTACAATTTGGTACCATCGTTAATATAGTTTATTTTATTATTTAATAGTTATGATTAACTTTTGTCAGTAGGTATAATAACCGTGTTAGATCCTACAATTCAACGAATAGAATAGAAGAATAGAATTTTGTTCCAATAGGCTACTTTCCTGAAAAAAACTATTTAGTCCGTCTTTTACATCATCAAAAAATATTAGACACGTATTTTTTCTTTTGTCAATTAAACAAAAAAATACGAAGATATGGAACTGAATGACGTCACGGTATAGTACAGTTTTTAGTAACAAGTGACGTCACGAGCCCCCACTCCCGAACTTAGTCGCGCTTTATCTTCGTCAATTGTTAATGATTTGGTAAAATAAAAAATACGTGTCCAATATTTTTCGATAATCTAACTGATGGACTAATTAGAATTATAATTTTTCTACCTAGGAAACATCCCATTTTACAGTTTTGATAGTCTACTAACACAATAGCGTCATAATGGCACCATAATATCTTTCCGATGATTTTCACTGACTTTATAGGTAAGTATATAACGTAGCCATCAATTAATGTAAGGTTATTAAAAATTCAATACATATGGGGGTGAAATTATAGGGTCGTGAGTACTTTCAAAAGGTTCAAACCCGCGGTTTCCACACAAAATAAGGTTACGGTTGATAGTGTTATAGCGCCATCTAGCCTTTTAAGTATGCAAAATTTCTAGTACTGTGGTACCTACAGATATGAAATAAAATACAATGAGGTTGTTTTAGTACTTAGCACGCTAGTGTTGTTAGAAGTTATTGGTTAAACCGCTAGATGGCGATGCTTACCTATATACGTAGTATTTATATACTCTGGGCCTATATGATATACATACCTATATTTAATTTTAGGTTCTTTTGAAATCAACTCGCAAGATTGGGAGTAATAGTCTATAATCGCAATTTTGATAGCTCATTTATGTTTATTTTTGTGCGCTAGTAATTCGCTCAAAAATAGAAAGAGACAGGTTAAATATAGCTAAGTAGATTTCGACTCAAGATCTCCACTTACTAAACTTATGAAGGTATGAACCTATCTACTTAAGTTTAGTAAGTGGAGATCTTGAGTCGGAACTCACAAAAACTTTTCCTGTACTTTAGTATATAATAACCACTTTAGTATATTATTTACTTCGTGCGCCTGTATGAAGGTTTTGTACCTCAATCACGCATGTTTCAGAACTATAATACCTAGATGGCGTTAGTAAAGTAGTAGTATTCGAAAGATTATAAATATATTTTATTTATTTTTTCTACCAATTTCATGTTACAAATATTTCAATTATAATAATATAATAGTTATCTCTCAATCTGTGTTATAAAAGGAATTTAAGAAAATAGCATTTTGGTTTGTAGCGACACCTAGCGACTCAACCGATAACTTTTATAAATAGCTTGCCTAGTAAAAAGTAGGTAATTATATTTATTTTATTTTGGCAACAAACAGTTGTTCCTACATAACGTAATGAAACAGGGTTAGATTTATTGTATACATTTCCATATATTTCATTGCAGCATTAGGTACCTACCAGAGTACTAGAAATGTTGCTTTCTTTTAAGACCAGATGACGCTACACAACCACAACCAAGCGTAACTTTTTCTACACCTTTCGGTCCCGTGTTTTTTTAGGCTTTATGTTATTTTCAAAATCCCTAACAATGTGGACTCCCATGTTATATAACTTAAATAAGGCACCTGTGTGAACACTTTTAAGTTTCTAAACAATGGTGGATCTTAAAATTCGGTTTGCAGGCTGGTTTGTAATTGTTTTTTATTTATTATTATTTTCTTTGTTTTTAATATTGTTTAACATTCAGGCAATAAGTTGTTAATGAATAAATGAATTTGAATTTCTTTGACCCTACTAAGGGTAGCTTGTCAAGATTTAACAGGGATGGACCCTGATGCTTCATGCTTTACATAAACCGCAAAAAGCTCGTGCTGCATAGGTATTTAGTAGCATCGTTACCTTGCATAAATTGTGTGTCGAGCAGTTTGTATTTAAATAACATAGTTTTAACTATAGTTAAAAGAATTTTTACCAAATTTTTTTGGTCTGGTGCATATGATTAGGCCTTAAAGTGGCCAAATTTGGTCAACGCTGAGGGTTGTTGTGAATTAAGATATCGGAGCCTGTTTACTTGAGAAGCGCAAATTACAAACAATTTACCTGTAAAATGTCAACATTACATTGATAAAGGTTTTTTAATTATGGTGAGAATGATCCGCGAAAGTCATCAACAATTGTGTATGTATTCTCCCCTGCCTTTATATTTGTCTTCGAAAAATTTTGAACAAGATACTATAATAGGTTTTCTACAGGACAAAAATAACTGAAGTTCACAATTTAATATAATGAAATGCAGTCGAAGATACAAATTCCCTTCCCAACAACTGAAGGATTTACCATTAACAAACTTCACACACACCTAAGTAAAAAGTAAAAAAAAACGAAGTGTTTTTAAAAAAGTCGGTTACGAATACAAATACTTGGTCACAGTATGTTCAGTTGTAAGACAGTAGATCAGTCACCATTTACTTATTAGTTTAGTTAAGCAATAAAGACTGCGCATTCCATTTACTCATTTTTGAAAGGAGGCAGTCTTGTTGAACACAGGTTCAGCAAATCAGCAGTGTGATATTATGATGAAGTAATACAAATGGCTTATGATTTTCCTGCGGTTCGACGCCCCTTTGAAATTGTACAGTGCCTACCGTAACGATAATTAATTACTGATTTGACTTATCAGACTGTCTCTGTAAAGTTGAATATAGACTAGTCTCAAGGCGCGTCTCTCCTTCCAGTCAAGTGTTCCTCATCCTTATCCACTCAACACCTTTCCATCACCTTCCTAAGTAGTTTATCCATCTGTGATTGATTAGGTTTGCTTTTAATCTTAAAACTCTTATTCCAGAAGTCTTCTTTAGATAGGTTCTCGCTGGTGGCTTCTCTGCCAAAACGGCCTAACTTCGAAGCCAACGATAGAATATAATAATAAAAAATTGTTTTAGTTTAAAAGTTGGAGGCCTCGTGTTACTAATAGCAATATATACTGTGGAACATTGGTCTGCCCAACAAATTTCCTGTTTTCGCTGACCTTGTTTTTTTTTTGTTAAAATAACGAATTTTGACATGTGAGTGAACTCGCTTCGGTGAATCAATTTGCCAGACAGGTTTTGCCAATAATCTTTTTTACATAATGTTTGTATAACTAGACATCATGCCTCGATTATTTGTCCATTAGATAATTCGCTTACCACCTTACCCACATTCTGTCAATAGTTAAATCAAGACCACGGTTCTGGGAAAAGATACCTTCTATAATCAGTAAAACATGACCCATATCATGTGATTCGGTTCATCGACTCCCGCGCAGTCATCTGTGCAAACATTGATCGCTTCATAATAATTAGAACATACATTGTTTTCTTTAGCATTAAAGAAAGGTACGTAGATATAGATCTTTGATTGCAACGGATTCTGTGTTTCATAATAAGTCATAATTGAATTTTAATAGTCATTGACTAAACTAAAGGATGTATTACTATCAAATCAATTGATGTATGCTAAAATCTTCGAAACCTGTCCCATCGATACCGCTGTGACATACGGATAGATGGACGAAGCCTCATCATACAGGTTTCATTTTTACTTTTTCGGTATGGAAACCTAAAAAGGCAGCTGAAGTTACTGTCAGTTGGGTATCAATGCAAGATAGCTCACTGGTAGGGTACTTAGTTGTATACTAGCTGGGTACCACCCCCAAAAAGGCAGCTGCACTTGGGAGCCAGTTCCATTCTAGGCTATCTAGACCACCTTCAGACTTCTTCATCAAAGGAAACTTGGTACTGAGAACATTTTTAACTTATTTTTATTTTTATACGACTTATTCGGTAAACAAGCATACGGCCTGCCTGATGGAAAGCGGTTACCGTTGCCATATGGACGCTTGCGACACACGAAGCATCGCTCACGCGTTACCGACCTTTCCCCCCTCCCCAATGAGCTCTGGCGACCTTACTCACGCCACCTCACGCGCAGGAACACAACTTTACACAGCATAAAGTTATTTGGCTGCGGTATTTTGTAAGGTGGAGGTACTTCCCGAGTCGAGCTGCTCTTTGAGCGAATAAACGCTGTGCTCTACCTCTCTTAAACTTTTGATGAAGATGTCACAGGGAACGTTTAACGTTGTGTGAACATACTAATTATAAAGCTTCCTGGACCATTAATGTATCTAACTTGCAACCTGTGGGATGCAGAATCCAGTTACCGTTAGGTTATGGGTTGGGGTCTACCTTGTTAGGTTAGCTTTTAACTTAGTTACTTGCGAAGATATCTTTGTAATTACCTATTTTCCGGGGCCATGGTGAAGATTCTTATTAACTTGCGAATGTTTATCGATGTGTATTTTTAACTGCGTCTCATCGTTAATTTTGGAGGGACGTATTCCTTTTTAATGCAGACAGAACTGGTGAGTGCAGCAAGATGCACTTGAGAGATAATGCTCTCAAATTACCGACAGGAATGTAAATGTAAGGATGAAAAGTGCCGTGTTATTAATTGTGTGCTTATCTTCTTCGACCATATTATCACTGAGCGTATTGAAATTTTGGTTATACCTAAGTTTCTTCTAAGCCCGTTTTTGACGGTTCAAAGATTATGATCACCATTTTGTTTTTTTGTTACTCACCACTTGGTAAAATGTACCTTTCCATATGTCTAGGATTTATTTCTACAGCTTATCACGTAATACCTCCAATGAAGCGGGCGGCTCAAACATATCCCTCTCTACGTATCACTGATGGAATACATCAAAAAATATTATTGGGAAAGAAAAAATAGCCATTGTATTAGCCTCGTAAGCGTAGGTCTTCGTAAGCGAAGCTAGTGAGCCGCGGATCCTATGAATGGAGCGCGGGCGCGTAACGGTCGACGGTGGCGGCGCGGGCGGCGGAGCGGGGCGACCGCGTGCCTGCGCCCGCGCAGCCGAGCAGCGGGACAAGTTGTGACGCAGAGTAATGATGCGCATAGTATACCACAGATTTTATTAATCCTTAAACAAGATGTAGAAGCGCTCGTGGTGTAGCATGATTAGCCGTTCTTGATCGATCGGCAAAGTTAAGCAACCACCGTCGTGGTCGGTCAGACCGTGCTTCGGAAGGCACGTAAAGCCGTTGGTCCCAGTTATCACTTAATTGTGATAGTCGTTAGGCTAAATGAATGCCTACTAGGCGGCTTGAAAAATTCCAACAGTAGTTTGAACACTAGCGTACCTCCACCAATCCGCAGTGGACACACGTGGTGGAGTATTGCCCAGTCCCTTTCACCCTCATTTGTGAAAGGCCTGTGCCCAGCAGTGGGACATTATAGGCTGATAACGATGGATACGACAATGCATGAAACCCGTAAGTTACCACTGGAGTTATAGAAACTTGTAATTTTCCATACATGCTCGTTATAACTTAGTCATCAACTAAGAAAGGATTTTCAGAGTTTGTAAAATAGGGGATTAACACCGCCAGGCGGAAACCTAGTTATTATTATAAAGAGGTAATGTTTGTTTGTTTGAAAGTAGGTCGTAACCGGAACCAACCACTATTCTCTCATATCTCAACCGATTCTGAAAATTCTTTCAACGAGAGGAAGCTACATTTTTTCGGAGTGCTATGGGCTACTTTAAAAAAAAAAAGGGTTCGTTGTAATCATCCTATATAATTTTATCTAGCGTAGTACAGTAACGTCATTCTGGTGCTAGAAAAGACACTCAAGTCTAAGTGGCACTCAATTGATTGTCAATTGTCAAGGTAATTGTGTTATCTATTTTTGCAGTCTTCTTACAAAAATTAGGTCATCAAATAGCTTTTTATAAAGGTATTCCTTTTTACCTTATATCTTTATAAATAGAAAATAATCAAGTTCATAACAATTATTAAATTCGTAAAAGATTAAAATAAATGTTGCTTCACTATCCCAATAATACATCTTCACACACCTTGTGCCCGAAGAGGAATGAATTTGAACTTGAGCCAGCTCTTTCTAGGCTATGGTACTATCACCATTGGGTACATCATCACATCACTTGACATGTTGAGATTTTGGTCAAACCTAGGCCTAAAGTTAGCCTACAGCAATAGCAGTAGGATTTATTGACTATAATAGGCTTCTCGGAGGCATCCAATAACTATCCTACCTCACACATCAGTGTGTACCTACTATACTAAAACTACTGCGAAAAGAGTTGGTTTGTTTGTCACCTCTTATGGCCTCAATGGAAAACCCAATCGTGTTGAGTAAATTAAAGAGTAGACTGATACTTTTTATCCTAGAGGAACATTTAATTCCTCGGAATCAGGTGTGAAACCGCGGTGAGGAAACTAGTCCATGTAAAAATCAATGGTTTATCTAAGCATCATTCACCACATTATTTTTGAGCAATGATACACACGAGAAAAGGAATTTTAAAGCTCTTAAGGATAAGGTAAAAAGAAATGAAAATAATTTTCTTAAATGTTTATCTACAAATATATAGCTTAGATAATTTGGCCGTAATATCACTGGAAGTAACAGGGATGTATTGAGGTGGTATTCTTTGGAGTACAGAAAGGCCCCCTTTTGAGAGCGGATCTTATATACGGGGCAGACGGAATGACCGACATTTGAAAATTGAAGAATAAATAAGAGTATGGATATAATCCATCTGTATGACCAGATGTTTTTTTTTTGTTAGATACCCAGTTTAGGACCGTTTCCATATAATTAAAGGTATTCAGAATCATGAAAGGTATGAAGTCTCTCACTTTTACTGTAAGACCATGTGTCAAGGAAAATATCCGAGAATCGTTAGTTTATAGTGTAAACGCCATAGGGTAAAATAGGTTTCAAGAGAATAAAATAATGATGTACTTACTTAGTAATATAATTCTGTCCAATTAAACAAACCCTGCACTGCACAATATAATATATCACGACACTGTAAACTAACATTTGATATCTTTACAAGAAGTGTTATATTCGAGGATAGGATAACGACTGACTAGTTGTAATTGTATTTTTCAACATGGATGCAAAGATGGCGCCTACCAACAACTTTTACTTTATCACCGGAAGTAGTGCGTAGTCAAACTATTAACCATATTAAAGTGGCGCCGTCTTTACGTACTATACAAAATTATCTTAATAAATGTGATCACATTAAATAAATATTGCTAATTAAATAATTATTGCTAACAGTCGGCCATCCAAAACATTCGTACGACCTCGTACGATGCAGTTAATAACAATCAGATAAGTAACATAAATATGAAGTAAATGACAAATTACATTACAATAATGAGCTTAAACTTAAATAAATAATTCAATAGGTAAACTAAAACTAGATGAGTACCTAAGCTGTTTATACTTAACATCAAATGTTCAAAATTCGTATTAAATAATAAAATAAAATCTCATTTTCTCAAAGCAGTTCGAAATTAAAATTCCCTTTTAAATATGTAAAATTGTAATAGTTAGTTGTAGTGTTATAATAGGGTGTATTAGTTAACTATTTAAAATGTATGTATTACCAATGTCATTAATTGTATTAGTGAATGTGAGAGCTCACCTGCCAACAAACTGTTATTGGTTTGGCAGATGTAACTATGTAATTATTTTGAAAAGATTCACTAATAAACGTTTACATACATACATACCAATTATTTTCGAATTTAGTTAAACCAGTACAACAATAAATAAATTCTGAATATCTTCGGCATCAGGCACCTTACATCCTGATTACCTTTTGACCATAGGGTAGTCCAATCTAAAATCTTTAGCATCAGGCCCCTTACGTCCTGATTACCTTTTGACAATAGGGTAGTTCCACCTAAAATCTTTGGCATCAGGTCCCTTACGTCCTGATTACCTTTTGACAATAGGGTGGTTCCACCTAAAATGTTTGGTATCAGGCCCCTTACGTCCTGATTACCTTTTGGGAATAGGGTAGTCTCATCTAAAACAGAACACAAAATCATTAATAAATTTATCTGAAATAAATGATTATTATTTATTAGTGTACCCAGGTGGTCCAAAATTATAAGAACCCTGGTATTCAAAAATTATATAAGTACATACAGTTGAATTTACCTACGGGCCATGTCCATGCGATCAATAGCTTTTATGGAGAATTTCCTCCCTTCCTTTTCAGTTAGTGGTGTATCCTCCACTTAAAAACCAGTATAACGATTTCACCTTCTCTAGAGTTTTGTCTACCGAGAAATGGCCAGTATCATCATGCTTACACTGACAACTTGCCAACGGACTTACCACCATTCCTTATCAGATCTTATCCTAAATAGCTTATCAATATAAAATATCTCTTTGTATCAATGAAATATTAAAGATTTGAGTCATTTAGAATTCTAACAGTATTTTAACAGTTCTCTGTTCTGAAATATAGCCCGCAATGAGTTACAGTTGTGAGTACTGGCCACCGTACTGTCACCTAATAAAATAATATTCTTAAAAGTCTTTCCACGTTAATTAACCCCATCAAGTAGAAGCAGAGCGTGATTATCAAAAATACAGCAACAATAAATAAATATGTAAAATTACATCGATGAGTTATAGCAATTTAGAACCGCTAAGAAGTCGAACTATGACATTTATGGTATCCACAAGCTCAAGCTGTTCTGGTAAATTATTGGGTCATAGTAAGAGGCGAAAAGTATTGTTACCAGACGCGGATGCAACAGCAAAATCGGCTTTCATCAAAGAAGATGAAGGCAAGAGCTGAAATATTGTTTTAGTCACAGTCAGAATTGAAACAAATAAAAATATGCACGTCAGCCAAATCGGTTTGAGACAAATTAAAAGCTGTTTGTCAAAGCAGCTAGTTCTCGAGCAAATGTCAAATAACAAAGACATCCGTGATGTCCAGTGATAACTTAATGACTTCACAGTATTCACATAAATAACATCATGGACATAGTTGGTACCTAAGCACGCCGATATGGAAATAAAATTACCTCCACAACTGCTCAGTATACAGTAAAACTTATACAATCTGCCAACAGCATTCGAAAACTTTTGGATAGCCACAGAATCAAGAGATTATTATTATTAAATGAGAAAACGAGCCGACATGAAAGAAAGAACTTCAATGTCCGCTTGAATACTGAAAATCCAAACATTAATGAGAACGTATGTTGTAGATTGCGGCTGTTCTCATATGTAAATATTATCTATTTCTTAATACCGATGTGTCATACAATCACCTTTACACGGAAAAATAATTCTATCACTTTCAATAACGGAAAAATAATCCTAATACTTTCAACTACTGTATATCTGGGCGTACAATTCAACGAGTTACCAGTGTGAGAGACCTAGGTATTGTGTTGGACTCCAAACTTCATTTGACATACATAGACAGTATAATAACTAAAGCATATAGCCGTCCGGGTATGATTCTTCGTTTAGCTAAATCATTTTAACATCATTAAAAACCCTAATATATTAAAATACACAATCCACCACAGGAGTCCACAATATGCTGTGCATATAGATTGGAAATGGTGCAAAAGAAATTCTTAAGATCATTGGATTATCGTACTGGCAGCACTTTCACAGATTATAAAAATAGTGCTATCAGACATAAAGTGCAATAATACAAGCAAAATTGAAGGCAAGAGAAAGGTTTAGAAAGGTTTCAGTTACCACAGGAAAAGAAGGTACTTTAACGATACCTTACTTGTTCCTGATATGTTAGTCAACTTACTGTTTGTAGGCAAGATACCAGATATCAACAAAGTCGTCTTCATAAAACAAAGGCCTACATCGTAGAGAAAAGCGGTGAAGTGACACTGATAGCACAAATAACAGATGAACTTCAAAAAACAAAGGCCTAGATCGTAGAGAAAAGCGGTGAAGTGACACTGATAGCACAGGGAACAGATGAACTGTACTACCTCAAGGTAACTCAAGTCTGACAAGAAAAGAGGCTGCCAACTACACACAAAAAAGAGAAAAGATAATACGGTGGCATCACACGGAATGGCACCGTAAACTTGGCCAAAAAAAACTTCGCCGCCAAATGAAAAGGACCTGATCAAGATTGCTACAGATGACCTTCTGTACGGTTTGAACTGGAACAACGAAAAGTTTGAACTTGGAAACCTGCATGAAAAGCAAGCTGCCAAGATTATCTTTCACAAGATTCTTCAGGACGCAAGTGCTGGACATAATTCACATTGGCGTCTGTGGAATAATCCGAATACTGCCACTTCTATTCATCTCTCTTTTTTTTTTTTAGAAAAGATGTATTGACGATTTTCAAACAACATAAAACGAATGAATGAATGATTTACTTCGCTCGAATTGTGGTACATACAAGGTCATAATAATAAATTATAAACAAGCTTATTGCTCACTCTTCACCGCAAGTGGTAACTAAAATCTATTACGAAGACTAGACGTTCCACGATAAAAGGATAAAACACCTAGGTACAATCTGACAACGGCACTGAATACCAAGGAGTTTGTCGAATTTCTCAAACTTACACCCCACAACAAAATCGGAAAAGCGAAAGGAAGCACAGGTCCTTGCTAAATGAAGCCAGATGCTTGTTCATTGAAGAATATGTCCCCAAACAGCTCTAAAAAGCAGAAGCAGTAGCTACGGCAAACCATCTCACAAACCGTAGCCCTTCGAAAGCATTGAACGGTGGCATACCATTCACGAAGTGGATAGGCCGTCACTGGCAGGAAAACTGTCATGCTAAAGATGACGACGCTGTGACGAGCCGGGAAATTGCATAGTTATAGAAAAGATGCACTTCCAAGATCGCGCCATGAAAACCTTGTAAAAGAAAAGGAACATCGCAGTCACACGGCTGCGCAGGCGGCGCTCGGCACGGCTGTGCGGGCGGTGCTTGGCACGGCTGCGCGGGCAGCGCCCATAAAAGCGACGCCCACTACGGTATCGCGGGCGGCGCCCACTACGGCAGCGCGGGCGGCGCCCACTACGGCAACGCGGGTGGCACCCGGCGCGACTGCGGGCGGCACCTGGCACGATTGAGGCGCGGGCGGCACCCACTACGGCAGCGCGGGCGGCGCTTACTACGGCAGCGCGGGCGGCGCCCACTACGGCAACGCGGGTGGCACCCGGCGCGACTGCGGGCGGCACCCGGCAAGATTGCGCAGGCGCGGGCGTCGCCCACTATGGCAGCGCGGGTGGTGCCCACTACGGTAGCGCGGCCGGCGCTCACTAGGGCAACGCAGGCGGCGCCGACTACGGCAGCGCGGGCATCGCCCGGCGTGACTGCGTGCGGCACTCGGGGCGACTGCGCGAGTGGCGCCCACTACGGCAGCGCGGACGACGGCCACTACGGCAGCGCGGCCGGTTCTCACTACGGCAGCGCGGGCAGCGCCCACTTCGGCAGCGCGGGCAGCGCCCGGCGTGACTGTGGGCTTCACCCGGCGCGAATTCGCGGGCGGCGCCCACTACGGCAGCACGGGCAGCGCCCGGCGCGACTGTGGGCGGCACCCGGCGCGAATGCGCGGGCAGCGCACACTGCGGCAACGCGGGCGGCGCCCACTATGGCAGCGCGGGCAGCGCCCACTACGGCAACGCAGGCGGCGCCCACTACAGCAGCGCGGGCGGCACCCACTACGGCAGCGCGGGCAGAGCCCTGCGCGAAGGCGCGGGTGGCGCCCACTACGGCAGCGCGGGCAGCGCCCGGCGTGACTGGGAGCGGCACCCGGCGCGACTGCGAGAGCGGCGCCCACCGCGAAAGCGCGGGCAGCACCCACCACGTAAGCGCGGGAGGCGCCCACTACGGCAGCGCGGGCAGAGCCCTGCGCGAAGGCGCGGGTGGCGCCCACTGCGGCTGCACGGGCAGAGCCCTGCGCGAAGGTGCGGGTGGCGCCCACTGCGGCTGCACGGGCAGAGCCCTGCGCGAAGGTGCGGGTGGCGCCCACTGCGGCTGCACGGGCAGAGCCCTGCGCGAAGGTGCGGGTGGCGCCCACTGCGGCTGCACGGGCAGAGCCCTGCGCGAAGGTGCGGGTGGCGCCCACTGCGGCTGCACGGGCAGAGCCCTGCGCGAAGGTGCGGGTGGCGCCCACTGCGGCTGCACGGGCAGAGCCCTGCGCGAAGGTGCGGGTGGCGCCCACTGCGGCTGCACGGGCAGAGCCCTGCGCGAAGGTGCGGGTGGCGCCCACTGCGGCTGCACGGGCAGAGCCCTGCGCGAAGGTGCGGGTGGCGCCCACTGCGGCTGCACGGGCAGAGCCCTGCGCGAAGGTGCGGTTGGCACCCGTTGCGACTGCGCGAGCGGCGCCCACTACGGCTGTGCGGGCACAGCCCTGCGCGATGCCGCGGGCGGTGCCCGGCGCGACTGCGCGAGCGGCGATTGGATCGGCCACGAAAGTTGCGGCTGCATGCGGATGGCCGCCCGAGCGGCGGCAGTCAGCCCGGCTGCGGGCTTGAGGTTGCAATCGTCGTATGTTGACCAGGATCGGCGATTGATTTTCCCGTTCGATCGGGCGAGCCACCGACCATTATGCACCACCCAGTTTTTCGATTGGATCCAATGAAACAAAACATTGATCGCGTAGTAAACCGTTACCTACCACAAGTTTCTTGGAGTAAGGATGTAAAAAGTAAAATGTAGATATAATAGGAATTTTCAAGACATTAATTTAGCCAAGAGTAATGAAACCGTGGCCCACTGGTTAAATTAATTCAAACCAAAACATTTTGCTTTCGTATAATAATACACTTATGGTAAAGGATGATGTAGGTATTATTTGGGCTCTTTACGTTTTGAATGTCGAAATATAGTCCCGACCATGCATAGATTCCAAGAAGATTCCCCTAGCATTCAATTTCCCACAGCCCATACGTAGGCTAATGGATGAATACGTAGGTTAATGAAACACCTTCAATAATCTGAGGCTATCAAGGATTCACCCAGACCACGCATCACTCTTAAAAATCATTTACCATGGAATAATAATAAAAAATAGACATGGGACTAGAGAGAAGAAAAAAAAATATGCATAAAGTACGTGCTTTCTACATAATGATATTTCCCTTTTTAAAAGTCACTTGTGTGGGTCTATGCGGTTGTCATCCCGCTTCTGAGATGTAAACGCCATAGGGTAAAATAGGTTTCAAGAGAATAAAATAATGATGTACTTACTTAGTAATATAATTCTGTCCAATTAAACAAACCCTGCACTGCACAATATAATATATCACGACACTGTAAACTAACATTTGATATCTTTACAAGAAGTGTTATATTCGACGATAGGATAACGACTGACTAGTTGTAATTGTATTTTTCAACATGGATGCAAAGATGGCGCCTACCAACAACTTTTACTTTATCACCGGAAGTAGTGCGTAGTCAAACTATTAACCATATTAAAGTGGCGCCATCTTTACGTACTATACAAAATTATCTTAATAAATGTGATCACATTAAATAAATATTGCTAATTAAATAATTATTGCTAACAGTAGTTAGCTATTACAAACATACATTTACGAGAGGTAGAGCATAGCGTTTATTCGCTCAAAGTGCAGCTCGACTGAGGAAGTACCTTAATACACCATAAATGGTGTTTCAATTAGAGGTGACGACTGCACGCAATAAACAAGGACTAACAACCGAACCAAACCCAAATTAGTAAAAATGCTATTCAAATTGGTAATAGGCCCCAGATTCTAAATACATCCCTGCATTTTAAACCTATTTTAATAAACAGGTAAGATAAGTAAATAGTTAAATATAAAATTCCCAGCGCTGTTGTAAAACAACAGAGCTCTTAGCATCTGTTGCAGTTGTACTTTATTATTGTTTTTTATAAACTCGTTTCCGCTAAGCGATTAATTTCAAAGTAACTTGTTATTCCGACATTCAAAGTACCTCTCCAACTGTAGTGGAGAGGGGAGATCTTTCAAAGTATAGGATCCATTATTTAGTTTATCAAATATTATTTTTATACTAATTACGGTAAATATTACGGTAGTAAACATGCATTTGGTCTGGTTGTAAGAGGTTACCGTAGCCTATAGAAGCTTGGAACACCAGGGATGCTGACCCTGCATAAATCTCTTCACTTATTTCTTGAAGAACCCCATGTTGCTGGGGAAGTCATTCCACAATCTGAAGTCTGTGGTAGGAAGCTCCTTTGAAACTGTACAGTGCGATACTATTTTGGGTGTAAGTATGAGCTCCCTGTAGCTAAGTATAATATTACCTAAGGATTTAAATAATTTTCATTTTATCGTCCTCCTCTCCATATAAGACAAGTAATAAATTATCGCAAAAAGAATATTTAAAGAAGGTATCGCTTGAAGAAAAATACAAGACAATATATTTACACAAGTATGTGAGCCATATATTGAGTATAAAAATATCTTTTTGTCATACTTTATATAACAGAAAACTGGGATTGGTCTCTTTCATGTCGAGCATGGGCCACAGTATTAGTAGTCATAGATGTTTTTTCGGAAATTTTCGGTGTTTCCTGAGACAAGACCTCGCTAAATTACCTAAGTACTAACTAAACATTTACATAAAGTACACATTTATATTTTATAAGATTTCGATATCGCATCGGTAATTTTTAACCCATTGGGAAACAACCATATGAAAAAAAATGGTTGGGTTTCCCAATGGGTTACATACCCGCTTTGCGGTCTGTCGCCAAGCACCTACTGACCGGTGTTTTCCTTAGGATCTTCGGCCACCTCATCGGTGGTAGTGTTAGCACACCAAAATAATTGTGATATATTATTATGATAATTAATTACCGGCGAATTGAACCCAGCGAATGCAATTATGTAAAGTGAGATTAACGAATAATTTCGAATAGAGGTGCAATATAAATTTACATTTAAATTAAATACAAATATTGAAATGAACTTTGTTTGCGTAATGCTTTAGTTAGGGGTTTCAAAATTTACGATTTTAATTTTAAAAGGCATGTTATAGATAATTTGATTCCACGATTAAAATGATAATTCATTTATATTTGATTAAAATAATAGCTAGCATATTATATATTTAGCTTATTAAATATTTATTCAGTCTACTTTGTAATTGTGCCGCCGCGCCGGGGCACGCAATTGTTTTCAGTGCGAATAAAATGTAAATATTATGTAATTAATCTAAGCTTGTTTTGAAAAGAGTAATGCTGAGTTTATTGCCGGCTCTTTTCAGCAAATGCAACCTTCCGAACCGGTATTAGAGTCAGACTTTTCATAAGTGCCTGCGAAGGTCTATTTGAATAAATGATTTTGAATTTTTGGACAAATGCACTTTGTCCGTTCTCGCCTAGACTTCGGCCCACCATCACTTGCCACGGTGAAATTGTGGTTAAACACAATATTCATGGTAAAAAAATAATATTTTTAGGTTACCAAAATGACAAGATAAAACGTAGGTACTTATAAAAACGGGAATTTGTGTGCAGACAAATTGGCCACCAGCTCAGCATAATGCTGTGTCCAGTCAGCACACAGCGCTGATTTTCAGCCGGCGCCAGTGGGACGTTTTGGCCATACGTCCGGGCAAGTGATGGTCACCAAAGCATATAAATAAATACACATAATAATTGCACAGATAAATCTTTTAAACTTTATATATTATTAACAACACACACATTCTGAATAAATAATCTGGAAAACACAGGCGAAATAATTGATTAAAAGCGTACTGTAGGTAGGTATAAATAAAACTTCTTGTAAGGTGTAGATCCAATTCCAATATATTCAAAATGTGAGCTTGATAACTTATTTATCTCCAGGAGAATAATTATAGCGCGATCTAATCTACGAGTGATGCCATCTCTTATCAAAACAGGCTATTTTGACGTAAACATAACTGCCCACCAAGGACAACAGTCCTTAAACTTACCATTAATTAGAAAAGCATGTGAACAAAAAATAATTATTCCACTAGAACCAGACAAGTATAACAAGATTTACATTAACATAATACAAGGTAATATTTACAACAAGCTAATAGGTAACACAAGGTAATAGGTAAAACAAAGCAATAGTAACACAAGGTAATAAGTAACACAAGGTAATTGGTAACACAAGGTAATAAGAAAAAAACATGATGTATCAAACAGACCGTAAAATCCTTAGACCTATTGTAGAGATACAAAATAAAGAAACATTACATTCCTAGTACTACTTGGTAGGGTCAGGACATAGCATACTCTTATATTAAGTAGGTTTGTATAATCAACCCCACTTAACAAAATGATCCCGGTTGCTAAAACTCTTTCTAATGGTAACTCTCTTATCATCATAAATTTTGAGCCTACTCTATTTGCGCACACCGAATCCGCCCCCCCACTCGGAGTATTCCGAGTTGATATACGAATTGAACCCATCAAGTAATTTTAGATTTATGATTATTTTTGCTATACCTATTCCGTGATTTCCCTTTTTTGTCAGCCACTTTTTCCGCGTATAGTGGATAAACCGTGTGACTTGATGTAGGTGCGGCTTTATTACTACCGGTTAATACCCAACCAAAAACTGTATCCTGAGCGACTAGTGAACCTGAGGGGCATTTCTTGAACCCATTTTTAAGTAAATGACCGTAAATATCAGATCCAAGCAAAATATCAATTTTGTTAGAAACATTAAATTCTGGATCTGCAAGCTTAATTTCATTCAAAATTGGCCATGACTCCACAAGTACTTCTCTTGGTGGCAATAAACCTGTCAGTTTTTCTAAAACATAAGCTTCTACTTTGATCGCATATTCAGAATTATGAGATGAATGAAGTGTAATATCTACCTTTGATTTTGCAACCAAGCTTAGTTCCCCTCCCAAGCCTGATAGATTCTCCCTGATTGCTTTCTTTCTTAACTTTAGTAACTGAACTGTTGATTCAGTCACAAAGGAAAGATGAGAAGCTGGGTCGATGAGCGCACGTAACTGTTGTGTCAATCCTACTTCCGATCTAGCGCATACCAAAGCTGTAGGTAGTAAAGAATTGTGACTTACCCTTCCTAAAACAAAACTACTCTTTACTGGTAAGTCCTCCCTCTGAGATTCACATGAATCTTGTGACGTATGTGCCACTTCTGTATTAGCAGATGGTAGGTCGGTAGGCTCTGATTCTTTATGTACAGCGGGCTGACTAATGATACTCGAGTGTAACAATGAGTGATGGCGCCTTTTACAAATATGGCAAGATGCTATGGTGCGACAGTAAATTACTGAATGATTATTTGCAAGGCAGTTGAAACATAACCTATTCTGCTGTACAAAGTGACGCCTAGCAGTGTTATCTAACTTTAAAAACTCTTTACATGTACTAATTCGGTGGTCGTGAGAGCAATAAGAACATACAATTTGTGATACATGTAAAACCTGACCAACATGCGCAGACTTAGTATTGTTATTGGTGGGATAATTATACGAATTATGTTTACAACGCATTGATGCCCTTGAATCTAAAAATTCCAATGAGTGAAACCGAGTCTCCAGAAACTCTTTGAAGTGACTAAAATTGGGCAAATTGTTCGAATGACTGACTAACTCGCTTACCTTTGCTTCCCATAGTTTTCGAGACTCATTGTCCAATTTCATGCTCACAATGTAAATAACAATCACATCCCATGACTTAATATCAATCCCCATATTACTAAGACTCTGTAACATACAAGTGGTACTATCTAATAACTGCTTAATGGCATTGGCAGACTCCGTTGGAATAGCTTTTAGACTAAAGAACTGCTTCAATATGCAATTGGCTAAATATTGTTTATTGTCATATCGTTGTTCCAACAAAGTCCAACATTGCTGATAGTTATCATTAGTTATTGGTATGTGTAGTAACAATCGCTCGGCCTCTCCGGTAAGATGTCCTTTCAAATAGTGAAGCTTCTGAACGTTGTCAATTGAGTCGTTCTTGTGTACAAGCGAAATGAACAAATCCCTAAAACTGATCCACTCGGTATAGTGACCGGAAAACACAGGTATCGTTATCTTTGGTAGCTTGACGAAAGACTTGTGACTATCCGCTGAATCTTTGTGTTTCCTATCAACCGGGGTTACTTGTACCTTGTCTAACATCTCCTGCAATTCCGCTTTAAACAATAAATAAAACTCCTCAGTATCACTGAATTGATCTTCTGCCAAATATTCGCTATGTTCGTTTCCTTTTCCTTTAACTATTTCATAATGATTTTTTGTATATTCCTCCCATTTTGTGTCTATAATTTGTATTCTTATTTGTATGAATTGCTTTGTTATTCTGTCTTTCGGAGTCTTTTTGAAGTTGACTTTAGCTTTCTGCAACTGTTGCATAATGTCATTCTGAACTTTGATTAATTCCATTTTTTTTAAAACAAATGCAAATTAGCCACAAAGTTTCTATATCGGGTATAGGTTCCCCGTTGGTAACTTTTGTTTGAAACTATTCTAAGTATAGAATACTTTGAAAAGTACTCACAGTATATAGTACGGTTGATACTTAACAAAATACCATAAATTCCGTCCACTTATCCGAAATCCGGTTGGTAGCTCACTCGCCGATGCTCGTAACCGCTCCCTGCGGTACGATGGTGCTGCTCCGACTCCCGTGATGTGCTGTCACAGCACAGAGCCCCGTTTCCAGGAGCCAGAGATCTTCACCGACGAGACCTCCGTCAGGAAAGATTTGCCAACTTGCAAATCTTTGGTCGGCTAATTGCCATAAATCCGGCTCGAAGGACCATGATTAAAAGCGTACTGTAGGTAGGTATAAATAAAACTTCTTGTAAGGTGTAGATCCAATTCCAATATATTCAAAATGTGAGCTTGATAACTTATTTATCTCCAGGAGAATAATTATAGCGCGATCTAATCTACGAGTGATGCCATCTCTTATCAAAACAGGCTATTTTGACGTAAACAATAATCGGAAAAATTAAGAACTCAAATAAAAAAAAAAAGGACAACATTTAAAAGTGGTGTCACTCTGTCCGTATATTCATCCTGCAGTGGTATATTTTAGCAACCACTAATCTCAGACACTCTCAGAGTATATATAATAGTTATGTTAACTGTGTTACCCACACATAATAAAAGGAAAATCATAATTTACATTCCAAAACTTTTAATTTCGTTTTGTTGCGTATTTTATTTATTTTGTTCATACTATTTTTGAGAGAGGTAGAGCATAGCGATTATATTCTCAAAGAGCAGCTCGACTGGGGAAGTACCTCCACCTTACAGAATACCGCAGCCAAATAACTTTATGTTGGGTAAAGTTGTGTTCCTGCGCGTGAGTAAAGTCGCCAGAGCTCATTGGGGAGGGGGGAAAGGTCGGTAACGCGTGAGCGATGCTTCGTGTGTTGCAAGCGTCCATATGGCTGCGGTAACCGCTTACCATCAGGTGGGCCGCATGCTTGTTTACCGACTTAGTCATATAAAAAAAAAAAAAAAATTTGTATTGTTGAAAAATAAAAAAATAAGGTACACTCAGGATCCTGGCTCTTTGCTGTCACGGGCCTGGCAGATACCTAGGACGAACAGTTTCTAGCCCCATGAATAGCAACGAGTTGATACAGCTTTCGACCAGTCAGCGGCTGGCCATCTTCAGGTCTCGTGTAGTCAAAATAACTGATATGCAAATAACAGTTTTCCGTACAGGCTGAGTAGTGAGAAGTTCATACTATTTCTTCATTTTCTGCTACGATTTAACTCGTAACCCTTAAGGTATGGTCATTTTATCATTTTAATGTGACACAAAGGAAATTTAACGCCCTGTCTGCCTACCCGTGTACACAGGAGCCACTAAGTATCTGTAAGCGTGACTATTAGCAACAATGTTCATTATGCACGGAAAATGATAAAAGATAATACGAGAAAAGTTACGTATCTGCTACAAAACCAAGACATAATACTACATTCACGTGCGGAAAATGTAGCGATTTTCTTTTGTCGTCGATTCCCGGGATAGTATGCCAAGGGACTCAGTTGTAAAAGCCTTCACTACTCAATATTCGTAATAGGTTTAAATAATGGTTCCTGGAATATCGATCACTGCCGAGCTGAATGCCTCTACTGCTGCATTGATATTGGAAATTCAACTCCAAATGTATGGACTTCCAAGTATCTCTAAGTAGGTATTTTTAAGTGTAGTCTCAAGTGTAGAAGGAACCCATATGTGATTGGCTAAAGAATTTAATTTGCAGGTGCAAGCTAGGGTAGTTCGAAACGTGTTGGCTGTTTTCTTCGTTTCTGATCTGATCTGATGATGATATGATTATGGACAGGTCTGATGATCTGGGGCTCTACCGCGTAACTTTGGTGGTAATCGTAACGAACACCATTAATGAATTTCATCCAATCAGGGCCCACGAATGGTTATGGTCGCATCACACCGCGTGCGCGTCATTGGATGAAATAATTAATGGTGTTCGTTACGATTCATCATAATAATAGCCTATAATGTCCCACTGCTGAGCACAGGCCTCCTTTCACAAATCAGGGTGAAAGGGAATGGGCAGATACTCCACCACGCGTGCCCACTGCGGATCGGTGGAGGTAGGCTAGTGGTCAACCTACTGTTGGAGTTTTCAAGCCGCCTAGAAGGCCTCCAACTAGCTTAACGACTATCACAATTAAGTGATAACCGGACCTACGGCTTTACGTGCCTTCCGAAGCACGGAAACGCTCGATATGAAATACCACTAGAGGTTCACTCATCCAGGTACCGACCACGACGGTGGTAGCTTAACTTGCCGATCGATTAATAACGGCTTATCTTGCTACACCACGAGCGCTTTGTCTACTGTCGTTACGATTACCACAAAAGATACGCAATAGCCCGGCAGGATGGAACTTGGCAGGCGTGGCTTTTGATCTCGATAAAGCGGGTGAAATGGCGGGGCACGGCTAGTATAGGTATGTTACAGCGCACTAGGTTGTATTCTTAGTATTGTTATAGGCGAGGGGTATCGTAGTGAGCTAATGAATATGCATCCATTGAACCGATGGAAGTTTCTATAACAAGGAGCAATATTCAAGAAATATTTTGACATGTGAGCAGTAACGTTGGTTTTTGTTTATTTCCGGAGTCTTTTAGGGTGAATTCACACCGAGACGAGACGAGACGCGAAGCGGCGCGCACATTTTAAGATAGGGATACAATATAGATCTTTATTTACTTGAGAGAATTCGAACAGGCCGAGTACTTACAGTACCTAATCAGGGGTCGCGCTGCGACTCGAGGTGCAGCGCGACGCAGCGATATGCTTCGCCGGTAGATGGGCAATCATTTTTAGGGTTCCGTGGCCAAATGGCAAAAAACGGAACCCTTATGGATTCGTCATGTCTGTCTGTCTGTCTGTCCGTATGTCACAGATACTTTTTGCCGAAACTATAAGAACTATACTGTTGAAACTTGGTAAGTAGATGTGTGGATAGGTCTTCAAAAATAACATTTTTTTCTAAACTGAATAGTTTGCGCAAGAGACACTTCCAAAGTGGTAAAATGTGTGTAATTAATAAGTAATTCCTAAAATAAGAAAATGATAAAACTTTAAAAAAAATATGTAATGTACATTACCATGCAAACTTCCACCGAAAATTGGTTTGAACGAGATCTAGTAAGTAGTTTTTTTTTAATACGTCATAAATTGAAATTCATATCAAATACTCAGGTCTATACTACCTTTTACTAATATACCTACCGGTTTGTACGGAAGCCTCGGTGCGCGAGTCTGACTCGCACTTATTAATTTAATTAAGCGCTGCGCAGTCCAAACCGAAACTATTGCATCGACACGTCGCGTCTCGTCTCAGGGTGAACAGACCCATCTTCGAAGCGCCATATAACCATAGATAATACACTATAATATAACTTTAACGTTAGCCCTTTGATTAAGGATACATCCAGATAGAGTGTTGCAGCTGTGCACGCGTCGATAAAAATAGCCCCTAACTGTTAGAGGCTAAATCAAATAAAAATTAATAAAAATGCAAAATAATGTTCAATATTTGACTTTCTCCCGATTTTAATTGGAATATTTCAACAACTATTATCATTATGAACGTCACTATGACAAGCAGAATGACGCAGAGGGAGCGTAAAACGTAGCTGTTACGCGCAGCAGCCTATAAAAGATGGCCTGTTTTATATATTCGTGTAGTATGGCAACGTTCTTTCTAGGTATATTTATTTCTATGCGTTAGCCAAAGAAAATACACTACTATACGCATTTCCGCATTTATAATATCATCATCATCATCATCATCAGCCTATAATGTCCCATTGCTGAGCACAGGCCTCCTTTCACAAATCAGGGTGAAAGGGAATGGGCAGATACTCCACCACGCGTGCCCACTGCGGATCGGTGGAGGTAGGCTAGTGGCCAACCTACTGTTGGAGTTTTTCAAGCCGCCTAGGAGGCATCCAACCAGCTTAACGACTATCACAATTAAGTGATAACCGGGACCAACGGCTTTACGTGCCTTCCGAAGCACGGATAATATCATAGGTATAATAAATTATATAATGCGTAATGTAATAATTATTATAATTTCAAAGATTGTAATAAAATTTGAAATAAAATTTTAGATTGATTTATAACTCATAAATAATT
This sequence comes from Achlya flavicornis, assembly GCA_947623365.1. Taxonomy (NCBI): domain Eukaryota; kingdom Metazoa; phylum Arthropoda; class Insecta; order Lepidoptera; family Drepanidae; genus Achlya; species Achlya flavicornis. Next base: position 17,346,637 of record OX392471.1, on the reverse strand, counting down.
TAACGGGTAGATCCCATTTTCAACTACTTGAGATAACTAAATATTCCAATACCACAAGTTAAATTTAGCGCAAGATTTTCCGAGCTTCACTACAAACAGATTAAACAAAGACAATTATAGGAAAACGAATTTACCAAGCGAAACTGAGATGTCCTTAAGACGGGAGTTGGGCTGCGATTATTCCATAAAAATGTATTATGTCTGTCTAATTGTTATATTTTTTTATTTTGTGATATTTAGTCTAAGCTTGTCAATAGTCACAGTGATAACAAATTGTGTGTTTAGTGTTTCCCTTTAGTTATTTTTTATTTCTAAGGCAGACTTAAGTAAGTCATGCTCACTTTAAGGCCTTTGCTTGCGGCGGCGTCGTGTGGCGGGTCGCTCACTTCCCTCCAATATGGCGAGGAGGGCGATGGCTGCCACACGCGTCATACTTGTGAACAGGTGCTGCTTGTGGGGGCTGGTCTACTTAAGTTTGCTATTTATTTACTTATTAAATATTTTTTCAGTCTACTTTGTAATTTTGCCGCCGCGCCGGGGCACGCAATTGTTTTCAGTGCGATTAGAATGTAAATATTATGTAATTAATCTAAGCCTGTTTTGAAAAGAGTAATTGCTGAGTTTATTGCCGGCTCTTCTCCGCAAATGCAACCTTCCGAACCGGTATTAGAGTATTAGAGTCAGACTTTTCATAAGTGCCTGCGAAGGTCTATTTGAATAAATGATTTTGAATTTTGAATTTTGAAATTTTCGTCCCCTGTTTTCTTCCTGAATAATGCCTCTAGAGTCATCCTTTTTTTTTACATATAATCAAGTTCTGCTTTGGACACGTCCCTGTTACTTCCTTTTTTTAAGCAATTAAGTATTAAAGAAATTATGGCCCTCCAAAAATTACAATAAATGTCCTGTTAAGGACTACCAGACAAATTCGAAAAGTTTTTAACATAAAAGAAAATAATAGGGACCTAGATAACCCCTTACTTAAAATTTTAATGTAAAATTATTGAATCAGCTTAGATTTCGAGGAGGAAAATGGGGAAAACGAAACGTCGATTTCGTCGATTTTTTTGTGAATAAATCGGTCTGAGCTGATGTCCCTATTGCACATAGCGCATAGCATAGCGGAATAGCGCGACGGCAATAGTTACTTCAAATACCTATTTTTCAAATTCCTCGCAGCTAGTAACCCCTCTTAATTTAATACCGACATTGTCTCCCCGACAGCGGCAAAATAAGGACTGAAATAATGTGCCTTCAGAGCAAATAACAACTTATATCAAACCAGTACAAAAGAAGTGCATCCGCGAGTCAACTAGTACCAGGTATTGATAAACATAAAGAATTAATAACAAAGGACCACCTAACAACGACTCAAACAAAGGGTAATTTAAAGTCTCCAGTAAAACGCATTACATTGACACCTTGGACCAGCAACGTGGAAAAGTTCCAGATTGAAGACACAGAAGCAGGCGTGGCCTGACCATTGTATAAAAGAGCGCTCACCTTGTTAGGAGCAACTCATTTTCTGTTCGACCTTAGGCTTAAGAAGTTTATATTATATTATTAAATATATCATTGGCTATTAAAATTGAATAAATATTTTTTTAAGAAAGTTTAACTTTCAAGTATTTTGACTGGCGCCCAACGTGGGGCTCAGATTTAAGCAAGTTTTAAAAGTGTTAAGCCTACTTCAGTTCAAGATCAAAGTAAAATCCTTGGTCGCTGAATAAACTAAATACTACTTCGCGTGACTCTCAAGTCTTTAAAATCTGGGAACTCAAGATATAAATTAGTCAAGATATAAAAAATATGTGGAACGTGTTCATCAGCTGGCAATTATTGTAAGTACTTAGTAGCATTTCCTACCAACTTCCAAAATTCCGCTCCTAAGATCACCCGTTCTTGTATTCAAAACTAAGGATCGTTGTAAAATGACTGACTCTACTTCTGATAGTAAGGGTATACCAAGCTTCGTGCCTACAGCACCAAGTTTTACAGAGGTTATGAAAATGGACCCATTTAAACTAATGGCATTTGTTCCTTCATATGATGGAGAGCCACTAGCAATTTATAATTATATTAATAATGCGACACAATGGTTAAACTATGTCGGAGGAGATACACCTCAAAATGTAATGATGTTGTTAAGTAAACTTACAGGCAGAGCAGCCTTAATTATTTCTATGATTGATCACCAATTTAATTGGGAAAATATTAAATTAAGTTTAAAATCAGAGTGTGGGGACACTCGAGAGTTCAATACGTTATTAATAGAATTATCTAATCTTAAGAGAAAAGGATCTTATAAAGATTTCATTTTTGAGCTAAAACAAAAATTGTTTTTTATAAAAAGTAGATTAATGGATTTGTATAAAAATAATCAATCAGTGGACCAAGTTATGGATCCATATATAAATATGGCACAAAATACTTTAAGAAGTAGTTTACCTTATCATGACCAAATTTACGTAAGTAATTGTAATTTTAATGACACGGTTGCGAAAATTTTACAGTTAGAAGCCGAAGGTCGTTTTGAAAATATTAAACAAAAATTCTCAAATTATTTACCAACACCAAAAATAATACATCAAAATCCAATGCAGACACATTTTCCTCATAATACCCATAAACAAGAACATAAATATCCGCCCACACAAAGGTCTATTATGAACAGGATAACCAATCCTCAACACCCCATTAACATGTACAATCAACAGCGTAATTTTATGCCATACCAGAACAATGCATTCGCGAGACATCCGCAATTTAAAAATGATTATGCTAATAAAAATTATCAGTCACAACAAGTCATTCCGCCCAGACTGTCTGAGGACGTGACAATGCGAACAGCTACCGCGTTAAAACCCGGTCAAGTAAATATTGGAAAAGGTTTTGTTTCTAAAGAAGTTTTCCTACATGAAGACGAAATGAATCCTGAATATGGAATAGAACAAAGTGATTATTACGAATACGCACCTGACTACCAAGACAGTGAGTATTATAATAATATTCCCGAATATATTCCCGAAAATGAAAATTTTCAGGAGGATACAGTAAACAAAGACCCATCTTAGAATTTAATCATGTTAAATCATATTTACCTTATTTTGAAACGGAAAATCCTAAATTAAAAATATTAATTGATACTGGAAACCAACGTTCTTTTATAACTAGTAAAGCGCAAAGAACATATTTTCCTGAATTTTGGTCACCTGAAAAATTTATTGTTAGGACTTCACATGGTATAACTTCTCATAATGGTGTAATAAATACCCCATTTTGGTGTTCATATTTTGGTAAAGATAAAGGACCTATGAAATTTTATATTTATAACTTTAGTGATAAGTATGATATTTTAATGGGTACCGAAATGATCGAGCAAATTAATGCGACAATAGATTTAAAGGAAAGAAAATTAACAATGCCAGAAAAAGAAATATTAATATTCAATATGACTGATGAAAATGATTTAAATATCCAAGATTTGTGTGAAACATATAAAGATTTATTTACAGAAGATGTTACAAATAGTGCAACAACAAAAATAGATCACCACATTAATCTAGTTGATATTGAACCTATTTATCAGAGACCTTTTAGACTACCGCAAATTCAACAGCAAGAAGTTAGCAGACAAATTAATAAATTATTAGATGAAAATATAATTAGACCATCAGAATCTCCATGGGCTTCACCCGTTCATTTAGTTTCCAAAAAGATGGATCAATCGGGTAAACAAAAATGGCGAATGGTAATTGATTATAGACGGTTAAACGAAAAAACAAAATCAGATAAATTTCCATTACCGAATATAGAAGAGTTGTTTTCGAAGCTGCAAGGTAATAAATATTTTACGACTTTAGATTTAACGTCAGGATACCATCAAATAGCGATGAATAATAATTCAATTGAACAAACTGCATTTAGCACACCTGATGGCCATTATGAATTCCTCAGAATGCCATTTGGACTTAAGAATGCACCAGCCACATTTGAACGTATGATGAATAATGTATTGAAATCAGAGATCGGACGTGATGTTTGTTTGGTCTACCTTGACGATATAATAGTCTATTCAAAGACACAACAGGATCATGTGAATAAATTACAACAAGTGTTCGAAGCATTAAGGAAGGCGAACCTTAAAGTCAATAAAAATAAATGCGTGTTTATGCAAAAGGAAATAGAATTTTTAGGTCATGTTCTTAATAGAGATGGATTGAAACCGAATCAAAAGAAATTAGAAGCAATTCAAAAATTCCCGATACCTAAAACTTTAAAAGAAGTTAGAGCATTTTTAGGATTAATTGGTTATTATAGAAAGTTTGTACCAAACTTAAGTAAAATCATTAAACCAATTACGGAATATACGAAAAAAGATGCAACTATAGACGTTAATAATAAAAAATATTTGGAAGCTATAGAGACATGTAAACATTTATTAATGAATGCACCTATATTAGCATTCCCGGACTTTAACAAAACTTTTGTTATTACAACTGATGCTTCAGATATTGCACTAGGAGCTGTACTTAGTCAGAATAACCATCCAATAGCTTATGCATCGAGAACATTAAGCAGTACTGAACAAAAATATAACACTACCGAGAAAGAATTATTAGGAATACTTTGGGCAGTTACTCAATTTAGACCTTATGTATATGGTAGACAGTTTGTATTGAGAACCGATCATAAAGCGTTAATATGGTTAGCAAAGCTAAAAGAACCAAATCAAAGATTAACTAGATGGAAATTAAAGTTACAAGATTATGATTATAAAATAGAACATGTTAAAGGAAAAGATAATTTTGTAGCAGATGCCTTAAGCAGAGTAGAAATACACCATACAGATGGCGATTCATTAGAAGTAAACTTAGAAGAAGATTTAGCTTTGTCAGATTCAGATAGTAATAATTCAATTCAAAGAAATTTAAACGAAGACTTAACGTTATCAAATAGTTCAAAAATTAGTAGTAGTCGAACTGAGACTGTACATTCGAATCAACAGGATAGTGATAATGGAATACCTATTCTTAATGCGTATCCATCAAAAAGATTAAAACGTGTAGTATTTGAAATGGCCTCATACAAAAGGGCTGAACAAAAAGATGGAATTTGGTATTTTTATATTCCACCCGGTAACGAAGAGGAAGTTATTAAAGAATTTATGATAGAATATTTACCATCCGAAAAATATGCATTTATGATTCCAGACGAGGAATTATATTACAAAGTATCCGAAGTTTATCGTAAATACTTTGATCATACGAAGTTTAAACCAGTTAGGTATACAAAATTGTTAGTAGAGGTTAATAATAAGGAAGAGCAATTAAAATTAATTAAGGAATATCATTTACAAGAAAATAGACATGCTGGTATAGAAAGTGTTTATAAACAATTAAGAGAAAAATATTATTGGGAAAACATGAGAAAACAAATTAAAAAGTTTATTTTAATGTGTGAACCATGTAAAAAAGAAAAATATAATAGACACCCTCATACAACTTTATCATTAGAAACAGAAACACCTCATGAACCAATGGATGTTTGGCACATAGATTTCATGTCATTAGAAAGACAATGGTATTTAACTATTATTGATAAATTCTCAAAATATGCTATAATAAAACCAACTGAGAAAAGTAAAGTTTATGATACTTTATCAGAGGTATTTGCAATGATAGGAGCACCAAATAAAATTGTGCACGATGGAGAACAATCGCTTTGTAGTGAAATATTATCAGAATTATTTCAGACTTATCAAATCACAAACCACACTACTTCTCCTCAACATCATAAATCGAATTCAGATATAGAAAGATTACATAACACAATCCAAGAATTATTTAGATTACAGAGAGATTCAGATTTGGATCAAAATCAAAAGATAACTTTTATTACTCATGCGTATAATAATACAACACATAGTATTATTAATATGACACCATTTGAAGTACACTTTGCACGAAAACCAAAGTTACGAAGTTTTGATAATTTAAAAGTTGTTATTCAACGCTATACAACGCAACATAAACAATTCGCAAATGATTTAAATAAAAATATTCACAAGTTATTAAAAAAACAAAAGGAAAAACGGAATAATAGAATCAATAGTAAAATGAAACCATCAAAATCATTTAAAATTGGAGACATAGCATACGTAAAAAACGGTAAAGCAGAAAGACATAAAACAAATTCTAGATTTTTAGGTCCCTACGAAATCGTTAGTTGTGAACCTCACAATAAATATAAATTATCTAATGGAAGAATCTATCACGTAGAGGAACTTTCTGTTACAGATGCCTCGTTGCTTACGGATACAAATTCCGACCACTCAATTACGACGAGCATTTGATTATTGTAGAAATGAAGCCTACCCGTATTATTGAAGGAAAGTGGACAGTCATTCATAAATTAGATATAAAACCTATAGTTGATAATAAAGATTGGATTGTTGATAGAATCGAAAGTGCTATGGCAAGATCTAAATTAGAAGATGTTAAACATATTTACGATAGAATTAATATTATAGTTGGACATGTAAATGAAATTTGTAATCATTTAAATATTCAGACTAGAACGAAAAGAGGATTAATTAATGGATTAGGTTCTATTATAAAGGCTATAACAGGAAATTTAGATCAAGATGATCTTAATAATGTTCAAAAAGATTTAGAAACTTTAAGAACAGCTTATAATTTACAGATTTCAGTAACTAATGATACATTAGAAGAGTATAATAAACAATTAAATAAGATTACACATATTCAAAGAAAAATAGATAATCAATTTACACATATTGCTAATGTAAAATATCAACAAAAGATAGCATTTGGTTTGTTGTTACAAGCTCAAACATTACAGGATATTGCAGAAAGGCTGACAACAGCTATTACCTTTGCAGAACATCATATGTACCATTATAGTATAATACAGTCACATAATTTACAAGATACATTAAACTTAATTCCTAATGATGTTATGATTTCTAGTAATATAAATAATGTAGAACCTTTTATAAAAGTGAATAGTAAGATTATTGGTAATATTGTATACTTTATGCTAGAAATACCTTTGGTAAAATCAGATGTTTATTTAACAAGAAAAATTGTACCTGTTGTCCAAAATTTCCCTACCTGTACCTATCCCATTATGCGAAAAGTCACTTTAGCCTATAATGATCAAGAAATGTATGAAGTTCAAGATTGTACTGAGTTTGATCAATTAATTTGCCAAGGAAGTATCTTACAACAAGAAACATGTGAATCGGAAATAATACTCAAGAAAAGTACTGACCTTTGTAATGTTGTACCTATTAAATGTCCTAAAGAACTTATACAGGAACTGTCACCACGAGGAATGTACATTTATGTGAATAAAACTACAGAAATAAATGTTAAATGTGAAAAAGGAGACGAAACACTATGGATTAAAGGACCATATATATTAAATGGTGAAAATTGTCAAGTTACAATTGCAGGTATCATAAGATTTAAAACAAAGGATTCTGAAGACATAATAATCCTGTCAAAATTAGAAATAGTAAACAAAGAAGAGGTACCTGAAATGGATTTAACATATGATACAACAAAGATTTCAACTAAACTACATCAATTGAAACAAATAGAGAAACTACAAACCCAAGAGACTCATACTTATGTTCAGTATGGTCTATCAAGTTTTATAATATTAATAATTATTGTATGTTTTCTTTACAAATTTTTCAGTACCAAGGTTCATTCTAAACCATGTACTTCAAATTTGGAAGGGGAGAGTCAACTAGTACCAGGTATTGATAAACATAAAGAATTAATAACAAAGGACCACCTAACAACGACTCAAACAAAGGGTAATTTAAAGTCTCCAGTAAAACGCATTACATTGACACCTTGGACCAGCAACGTGGAAAAGTTCCAGATTGAAGACACAGAAGCAGGCGTGGCCTGACCATTGTATAAAAGAGCGCTCACCTTGTTAGGAGCAACTCATTTTCTGTTCGACCTTAGGCTTAAGAAGTTTATATTATATTATTAAATATATCATTGGCTATTAAAATTGAATAAATATTTTTTTAAGAAAGTTTAACTTTCAAGTATTTTGACTAAATAGTTTTTTATTATTTTAAGCACTTGTAAATATTAGAGTTCCCGAAAGTTGCCATCCACATTTCAAATCATTTTTTTTTTAACTCTGATATCCATATATATTCTTGAGATTTGTAAATTTGTAAGAAAATATCCAAATTTTTTCAATAAACAAGCTGACAAACCGAACCGTGACCACACTAGATTTCGACATAAATTAATACTTCCAAGCTCTAAGTTAAAAATGCATAGCTCCGCCCAAATATTATGGCAGTAAAAATTTACAATCACATCCCAAATATCATTAAAGACGAGAAGAACTTAAAAGACATATTGATTAAAAAATTTTATTATTCGCTAGAAGATTTTTTTTCAGACAGATTTCTTGAAATATAGCGGTGCGTCTAATTATTATATTATATTGTATTACCTTTAGGTTATTTATCTGTATGATTGTATTGCAATGCCCTAGATGAGGCCACATGTTTATACCTACATTTAACTGTGTGTTGTGTTTAAATGAATGTGATGCAATAAATGTTTGAATTTGAATTTATTTATTATCCTATTACATAAATTACATGGAGTAATTATCAAATTCAAATTATTATTGGCAACATTTTACATGAAAATGTTTTTGGTGGGATACGGAAACCTGATACTACAGCAAACACTAAAGGCGTCAGCTGAAAATCAGCGCTGCTGACATAGTTAGTAGCACCATGCTGAGCTGACGATCCTCTTTGACGGCGCAAACTTACTGGTTTGTATTAAATATTATTGTATGCAACCCCTCTGTCGACAGAGGGGTTGCCTTCGTAAGACGTTTTTTGTATATTTTTTTATTATTGTAAAGCGGCATTAGAAATACACATTCTGTGAAAATTTCAACTGTCTACCTATAACGGTATTATCACTGACAGAAAGACGGAGAGACGGACGGACAGCGTCGTAGGGTAGTTTACTAATAATAGGGTCCCGTTTGACAGCCTTTTTGTACGGAATCCTAAAATGAGTTTTGAGTAGACTTTTGCCGTCAGATCACTGCAGAATGAGTGATAAAAAGGAGTGAATAGTCAAATCGATTCAATGTTTGAAAAGAGATGGTACCAACTCAGACCACTGGTCTCACAAACCTGGAATTCAACTTTTTATTCCGAGACTAAATGAAACGATGCGCTTTTGAAATCTGTGCTTTTCATAAAGTTTATCAAGGAATAGTTGCCGCAAAGTTTAGCTTATGCAGGTGTATAGATAAGAGAACTTTAAGAGGCAGATATATAATTACAGTACTTGTGCTAAGCTTCTTCTAGGTATCTGCGGTTTTCCCAGAAATAAATTAATAGTTTTTTTTACTGTTTTTAGGCCTATATTTGACCGCAATCTCACCATGGTAAGTGATGATGTGGCCGAAGGTGGTAAGCACGCAAAGCCAAGAAGGAACTGGCTCTCAAGTGCAGCTGTCAGAACACACCGATAGGTGCTTGGCGACATTTATAACATGAGGGTGGTACCCACCCTGTTTGGTTACAAAGAACCCTACCACCGTGCTAGTTTCCTCACGATGTTTTCCTTCAACGAAAGCTCAAGCTCATTGTAGGATTCGAACCCGGGACCTTCGTCTAGGCATCTAACGTACCACTGAGCACTTTTGGTGCAGATGGTCGGTCTTACAGATATAAACCAGTACTGCTTCGGTATTCTGTTATGAAATTGTATATAACTTAAAAGATAGAAAAATTGAAATGGTGCGTCCATGCTTGGCGAACCGAGCACGAGCCGAGCCTCGAACGAGCACACTGCGAGCACGATTCGCGTAGCGTGGACGGGCTCGCGAGCCTCGATTCGTTCCTGGCTCGGTTCGTGCTCGATTCGCGTAGCATGGATGCACCATAAGATTGTCCAAAAACTAAACATGAAGCCTTATTGGTGAGTTTCTAGCGGTTCTTTGCAGTTGGGGGGCAGACTTCCGAAGGTGGTAATAATGGTAACTTCAGTGGATTTGACCTTCACCTGTCTGCAGAGGCTTTCTTTGCAGCTCGTGATTAGATTGATTTATATGATTGCTTTACTGCCAGCTAGCTTTATACTATGAAAATGCTTGTGTTCATACCGCGTAGTGGACTGTAGCACTAACTTCTACCTTAAAAACTTGGAAGTTACCTTTCGATTTAAATATAGCTGCCCGGCACGATTTCGTTCGCGTGGTGTCCTACTAACCTATACCCTAAACTACCCTACCCTACCCTACCTTACCCCTACCCTACCCTCACAACTTACTTAATTTTTCCTTTCATAATAACCTACTCCTGACAATAACAAACACAACAAAAAATAATTAGCGAAATCGGTCCAGCCGTTCACGCGTGATGGCGTTACCAAGGGAAATAGGGATTCATTTTTATATATTAGATAGATATAGAAGCGCTCGTGGCGTAGCATGATTAGCCGTTCTCAATCGATCGGCAAAGTTAAGCTACGTCTGTCGTGGTCGGTACCTGGATGGGTGACCGCCTAGTGGTATTTCAAATCGAGCGTTTCCGTGCTTCGGAAGGCACGTAAAGCCGTTGGTCCCGGTTATCACTTAATTGTGATAATCGTTAAGCTAGTTGGATGCCTCCTAGGCGGCTTGAATAATTCCAACAGTAGGTTGACCACTAGCCTACCTCCACCAATCCGCAGTGGGCACGCGTGGTGGAGTATCGCCCAGTCCCTTTCACCCTCATTTGTGAAAGGAGGCCTATTCTCAGCAGTGGGACATTGTAGGCTGATGATGATGATGATGATGATGAGATAGATATATAGATTATTTGTAGATCTTGAGTGTTGAGCATAGATGATATAGATACATTATTTGTAGATCTTGAGTGCTTTATCAATTAAAGAGATATTAGATAATGTAATCATTTAACTTCATTCACAACACAGGTGATTATTGTATCGACGGACCTGTCACGCCACAGGTCATTGGTTCGGTTCCCACCTAGGACACACATAACAATTTGTGTACATCGGTTTGTATCTGTTTGATCGAGTTTTGGGAAATTATCTATACTATAATAAAGCGGAAGAGATTTTTGTTTGTGTTAATCTCTGGAACTACTCGAAACCGATGGGGATTCGAAAAATTCTTTCACTAATAGGAGGCTACATTATCCCCTAGTATTATGGGCGTCTTATTCCGGGAACGCGGGTGAAACCGCGAGGGACTGATAGTCACGAATAATTAGTGAAACTCTGCGATGAATAGCTTGCATTATACGCGATATAATTGATAATTCAAGCGCGTTAGCCCTCATAGTGGGTGGTAGCCAGTCAGGTGGGCACTAAAAAGTACCCTATCAACATATTAATACATACTTATTACCTACCTATTGAGGACTCTTCTTTTCCTAAAGTGGGCCTCTTGAAAAGGCCCTTTTAGCGTGAATGGTGCTGATTCTGCTGTTTACAACGAAAATAATTTTAGTTTCACTGTGTCTCTTTCTAAAAAAGAACATAAGAAAAGGATGTAAGAAATTGAGACCTGTCAAATTAATCCAATGCTAATGTTGTCAATATTAATTTAGTCGCAATCTATCGCGGTTACGTCTAAATACCCGTAAATGAAGGCGGCAAAGACTAATATGACAGATTTAAATATGCTCTATCCTTTTTTAATAATGTTCGTAAGAAAGAGATGTGATGTAACTAAAATTAGGTAAGTGCGATTTACAACAGAATCGGCACCATTGTCGGCAGTCTCTAGCCAGCCTCCAGGCAGAATCGCCGAACTTTGTGGGGATGTGCACAGGCCTCCCGATCTCTCTGGTCCGAGGATATATGCCTATTAGGTACTCGGCAACTTCCTCGCGCTCCAGAGACGTGGGCGGCCGTTTGTTGTCCTCATGGAGACACTGCGGACCAAAGGACCCAAAGGACTCTTGGTTACACATATGAAAGATAGATGTCGGACGAGTGATGAATGTCCTGTTAGGGTTTTCACAATGGCGTGCAGGTTTAAATATAGAAGATTACTAGTGAGCTGCTTTTCATAATTCGACAGCGTCATCCTAAGGCTGTTTTTCCATCAGAGATGTGCTATGCTACGTTGCTACGTTTGATATCTACCAATCATATTCATTGGTACACAATTACACATAGCTTAGCACTGGTGTAACCGTATTGAACTAAGATATGTTTTTTATATGGAAGGATGCATGCTACGGATGCGTGCTATGGATGTGTGGTATGGATACGTGCTACGGGTGAGTGCTATGGATGCGTGAGCGCCTTTCCCCACACCGCGCCGCTTCCCTACTATCTATATATCGCATAGCTCGAGCCACAGAGAAAAGAAATATAAATAGAGACGCTATGCTAGCGGAGCCCGCGCGCCACACATGACATCAAATGGGCATAATATATCAACCAAAACACGCGTCAACGCTTCGTAGTATCCGCCATACTTAGCAGAGGTGCGTAGCTCCGCGAAAAATATTAATTATGTCGTGATGCGCTATTATTTCCTGTAGGAAACGAAGTGAGGAGTCGGAGTGTAACTCAAGGAGGGATTTCCTTTCATCGATGAGTCTACAAACCTTTATTTAATTGTGATATTTATAAAAATGTATTCGAGATTATGATAATTTTAGGTGTAAACGATAAACTCTGATACTACTGCAAAATTATACATTGAAGGCAATGTACTCACTTTATTTGTACGCAAGGTAGCGAGCGCAACTCCGCACGTAATGTATTGCGTTCTTTCACATTCGTCGTGAGTCGTGACCTGTCGTGACCCCAAAACACGTGCATCGATAGTTTTGTTCGATCAATATCGATAAAATTCATCTTTTTATCACTGATTTGATTAAGGCAATAGTTGAAAGTTATATCAATATCCGCATTCATCTGTTAAAATTAAGCTTTCAAAACGAGAATTTCGAAACAAATAAATTTTATTTCAAGGGCAATAAACCGTGTAAAAATAACTTTTTTTTTATTTACTTCATCATGTTAAACGTTTTTTTTTACAGTTCAGTATTCTTAGCACAATTATTCTTATCGAACGTGAATTTTCTTACGGAATTTCTAAAAATAATTAAATTTAATATCGACGAAATTAAAATATCGATAATTTTATTGATATTTTATCGATAACTTTCGCTGCATTAAGCGAATAGCAATAAGTGTTGCTACTCGACGCCAGTCGACGCAGCTATTACGCAATTATCAACATTATGTCTAATGCGTTTGAGTTCAAAATTGCGTTCCATGAAAATAACGCCATCTAGTGCCGAGTGGCAGAACTTTTTCGTCGATTGAATATAGTTAGTTTGTAGATTACAAAACGACGTAAATACTTTGTACGCTATTGAAAAATAAATTTTATGTTAACGTAAAAAGGTAAATTTTCATATGTATGACCTGTGTGATTAAAGCTATTTTTGAGTAAAATAGAAACGACCAATCAAAAGGATTGTTTATTTGTAGTACAATATATGATTTAACATTTATTTGTGTGAGTTTGGCGACGCTGGTTCCGATACAAATTCTAACGCATCGCCCTTCCAGTGTATTCTCTTTTCCGTGGCTCGAGCTGTGCATCTTCCTCGCGCAGCTACATAGCTTAGTACCAGTGGAAACGGTCACATGGTTTCACAGCTTAGCTATTACATCCTCGCAGCATAGCTGCATAGCACATCTCTGACTGTTTGCTCGCAGATGGGACGCGCGTCCTCTACTAATGACTACATATGAAAAAAAAACAGTATTCGAGTATTTAATAGTGGATCGGTTATTTCATCACAAAATCCAAGAAAAATCTTATATGGCAGTGATATTTAAATGTTATAGTTAAATGATAAGTGGTCTCATGATGTCACCATGCACCAACCAGTATGCGTCATTATCGCTCGTATTTTTTTCCTCTTTTAATTTTAAATTAGGATTGACTTGATTTAGTTACTTACATTGGTAATTAATAATTATGTTTGATAGACCAGCTGTAAGCTACAATTGTAGATCACTTTACTGTTCTCTACGGATGCAGTAGCCTTTGAGCTCATGCCTACAATATGAAATCTAACATTATTTTTGATAAGTCGATAACTCCCGAGATAGAACTTTCGACGGTTCGTACAAATTGGAGCATAGCCTTGGTGACCCAATATAAATTCTAACTAATCGATTGAACTCCTCTAAACTCGGATGGGGCCTAGACTCCCCAATTTCACCCACTGTCAGATGCGATTTGACATTGACGTATAATAACAATAAATCTTATAAGACCACGCTATGTTACAAATCCCCTTACACACATATCTGGATAAAGGACCAAAAAAAAAAGAGAGAGCAATATGTTATCTCTGTTTTTTATTAGTCTGTGCAGAGGATACGCGCGGGGGAGGCGCGGGGGGCACGGTGCGGGTCGCGGGGCGCGGGTTCGTCAGTCGTGCGCGTGCCGTCGTAGTGGGACTACGCGCGTTGTGTTTACGAAATTTTCGATCGGCATCATATGTTATCGAAATGGATGTCTTGCCCAGCGGCAACTTATTCCGCGAACTGAAGGACGTCACCGACACCGGCTACTTCGAGTGGAAGTTGTCCTTGGAGGACTACTGGCAACAGGTGAGTCACGCTGCGCGACTAGCTACGGTCTTCTCCGCCATCGCCACTGCTGTATGATAAAGCTTAGCGCAAATTTGTTTAAAACAATCTTCGTGTGGCCTCATAGTGGTCGCGCGCCTGCGTACTCCAGCGGTCGATTTTCAATCTTAAACATAAACGATACTCTTAATCGTGCGTTTTCTAATGCTATGCGTTTTGTAAGTCATCACGTCAATGTTGGTTTACACTACCGTTGCTTACGCCACGACTAAAAATATCCTAGCGATCTCAAGAGTTAGTGTTTATTGCCTCTAACCGAGCATTCGGTACCTACGTGCTGGTATGATTTTTAAATCCTACCTACATTTCTTATAGTTCGTCGATTCGCGGAAAACGTTGCGTTTTACTGGGAGTTTCGCACGAGAAATTGTTTCCAGCTCCCATTTTATTTATTCAATGTCGGTTGAACTTGAATGGAAAGTGAAATGTTGTTTACATTAAGATACCTGCTATTATCATGAACCGGTATTATTAAAACGGTTATAAGAGCGATATAATAATGTTTGTTTAATTTTATTATTTAATATTTTGTTTACATTTATGTCATTTTACAGTCTTTTATTCATTTATTTTCTGCTCAGCATTTTGTGTTTTATTACATTAGTTTTAATACTAAATTATGATACAAGTGTGCTAAGTTGGTCATTACACACGAGGCGGTAGGTATTAGGCGATTAGGGAGCCTATAATGTAATTATCAATGCACACGCGTTTCATAGGGACGTTACCTATTTACGGAAAATGGCGCGCAGGTTTCTTTTTTGAAGCGATGCGCTGTTGACTATTTTTTAACCGGTTAAGAATGCTTCGACTACACACTTATAAGTTCCTGTGTAGTACCTATAAACTTAAACTAATCGAGATTATACCTAGGTCCTACCAAAAAACAAGAGGGCGGTAATTTGTTAAAAAATTATTTTTTTATGCCAGCCTTTTTTTGTGAATGTACTTTTTGTTGACTGTACTTGCATTGTCATCCAATATACTAATGTATAACAAATATCAAGTCAATCCGACCACTGGAACTGGGTGAAATTCTACTTGCAAGATTCCACCCGACCTAGTTAAATTTAAGTTGGAAAAAGCCCTTCGTGTGTAATAAGCTGCCACAGATTACAGAATAAGGCAGATGGAGCGCACGGAACACGGGAGTGAGGCCAAAAAAGCAAATACAAATTGAAAAACACGTACCTACCTGATATTCGCTTTTGAATGTGTATTTGCTTTGTTTAACAAACTTTATGTAACAAAAAACACTTCTTTATTAATAAACTGTGGTTAAACAATGCAAATACAAACTGGAAAACGAATACCAGGTATCAGATTTTCAATTTGTATTTGCTTTTTTGGCTTCACTTTCGTGTTCCGCGCGCTCCATCTGAATTATTCTGTAATCTGTGTAAGCTGCATTATGATCCTAAAAGCGGCGCAATAAGAGTCACTTTACGAGCGTGTTGTAAAAACAATTTATAATCTAAAATGCCTGGTGAAAATCATTATTCGCGGCATAATCTGAATTCCGAACGCACTACAAAATCCGAAAACCGTGGCTCAAAATGTGGAAATTACCTACTTTAGTCTGAGGCAAATACCTACCTACCAACCATTGGTCCTGCTGCCTGCCAATTTCATAACTCATTTAGCTGTAAAACTGTCGTAGGTACAAATTCAAGAAATTAGCCCGACAAATCTTCTAACTTATCTGGATTGAACCATGTCGATTTTAATTTAAACTAACAATTTAACCTAAAATCATTCTTAGTTAGGTTACCTACCTACTTACTATTAGACTTTTTTCTGACACTTCTCTCATTAGTTAGATCCTGCTATAATCAAATGCTAGCCATCATGAGATTTAAATCATATCAACAGTTTTTATTAGCACTATACCTACCTAGATGAAATGTAATATTTGGAACAAAACAGCGTAGGTAGGTACCTACCAATTTTCCCGTTTTGCGGTCAATATTCGCTTCCGTTAAAGAGAACTCGGATTTAGTTTGTACATCACACCGTGACGTCATCGTTTGAGTATTCCTACTCAAATTAGGTATCAAATGAGCTTAAACAGGAATACGCGATATTGGCGCCTAACATTCGGAATTGGCTCTATCAAATGTGTTTTTATTTAGCTTGTAACTTTTTGTAAAATAAAAATAAAAATAGGTGAAATTAAATAAATACTGTAAGGCGCTGATCCCACAGAGAGAGTTCTGCGTTCCCACTTCACTATTGTGCACACAGCAAGCAGTCTAGAGTTCTAGACTTTTGCCAAAGATTTTCATAGGGCATCGTGCCTACCCAGATGGATAATCCGCCTTACTAAAGCATGACATTTAATTTCACTCCGCTTGAGGGGCTCCCTGAGCAAATCGCTCTCAGTTCGTACTGCGCACGGCTGTCAAATACTGTCAATTCTGGCTTGTTTATTTCATGTTCCCATAGAGGCGACTATCCTTCTGGACGTTTTAAATTCTTTGACTTTTGCAATATTCGCTACCGATCACACGTCATACACTTTTAAAGGCGCCACAAGGATTACAGTGAACGCGCAACGCAGAACTCTGGAACTCTCTCTGTGGGATCGGCTCCTAAAAACTGCTGTAAATAAGTAACGATAACAGGTTGAGTGCAACCAACACCATTGCACCTATTTATAAAAACAGGAAGCGGTTTTGTTTTTATTTTTAACTTTTGTTTACAGATAAACTACATATACGTTTGTTTTGTTTTTATGCGTGTGCGACGTAACATTCTGTTGTGGCACTCCCACTCGTTTTAATGTTGACATTATTACTCCAGCTTGGCCATTGCCAAGTGCCTCTTACATCATTTCTATTTTTAAGTTACCTATCATCTATTCCTGCATTTATTTTTGTTTCAGGTAAATTTTAAATCAAAAATTACCAAAGAATTTGAACATTATTTTACCTTTAAAATTCGAATTCGAACACTACAAAATCCAAAAGACACTTACTTAAATGTTACCGTTAGATAACTGATTACCAATCCTATTCGGTTTAATTTTTGAATCGATGATTGGTGAAAATGTAAAAAGTAATTACTTTTATAGGTATTATAAATGTTTTAAACGGTAATTAGTTGAAATTAATATTAAGTTTTTCGGATACCGGACAATTTTAATCTTTAGTAACGTTAATAATAAGGTTGCATTTTACAGTACGGCATTGTCTTCCAGCGGCTGTTCTCTCTTTATACTTTTGATATTCTGTATACCGAAGTGATATGGGTAAGTTATTTTATTTTACGAACAAAGATGGTAAACAAATTAATTCGTGATGTGAATCTGGCCTTGAAGTGCAACTGCAGGAAGACTTCGACGCATTCTTGGCCAGTGATCTTGAACTTCAGAGTAGGTAGCTTCGGAGCTAGTGCGTTGAAGTGACATGTCTTTCAATCAATGTAAATGCTTTCTCGAAAAATGTATTGATTAAAGATGCTCTCACATTTTGTAGGTGTATTAAAATATTGTATCGAAAATAACTCAACATTTTTTTTAAAGTTAAGATCAGAAATTGTTTCGAACATTCAACTATCATTCAAATTAATAAAATATTTTATTAATTATCTGCTCGTCAGTTAGGATAAATAAAATCCTCGTAAATTTATATAGAATTACGTAAAATATCTTCATTTTGCGTTGGTTGGAATTAATTTTATAATAAGTGTTGAAATTCTCTGTTAATTGGGCGATTTCACACCTATAGGAGTAAGTTACCTAGTTTTACTCGTTTTTACCCGAGGTTTGTAGTAGTTTAGTAAGTGTATTTTTTTGTTGACAGAAACACATCCTACCTATAACAGGTGGAGATTTCGAGATGGCATATTTTCGAAACCTATGTTGGGTTAGTCATGCTGAACAACTTTTTACTATGGGACCAACACTGAATTCTCAAAAGATTTTTTTTTACTTTTCATACTTTATTATCGAGCAAGTTTGACATTAACTATGGAGAGTAAAACATTTTAACTAGAAATCTCCACCCAGTATAGGTTCGTATGCATTACAAAAAAAAAAACAAAATTAATAATTTCAGTCGCATAATACAAGCAAAACCAAAGGCAATACATAGCGCAAGGCGTAAGTGATAGCGTATCTAAACAGTGCATTTCCAAAGTAAATACATATTATCACTATGTACGAAATGGCGAAAAATAATTCATTTATTTTGTTATCTTTGTTATCAAGCCGGTGATAACAGCTCGTAGTAGACCTGTTACAATCAGCTGATTGAGCCGACTGTGAAACGTGATATCATTATTTCATGACTACAGTTACATATTAGCTCAGAGTGACAAATATGGGTAATTTTATTGGTAATAGTGAAATAAATTAATGGTAAAAATTTGAAAAAGAGCTGAGATCTTGTTGGTGTAGTTGACGCCACTCTATTCTGTTGTTTGCTACTTATTATTATTATTTTTGAAAAATCTAGAAATCGTTAGCATCAGATGGGGACACCCTTATAGCTGAGGGCTCTTAGGGGCTCATCTTTATATACTTATGTATATATTATAGTTACCTACTATAGTCTAACCGTGGCCAATATTTAAGAGTATTTTAACCTACTATATTTAAATATTGCTGGTAATAATTAATTGCTCATAGAGGAGGGGGAAAGGTCGGTAACGCGTGAGCGATGCTTCGTGCGTTGCAAGTGTCCATATCGCTACGGTAACCGCTTACCATCAGGCGGGCCGTACGCTTGTTTACCGACTTAGTCGTATAAACAAAAAAATCTTTAAATACTAGTTTTTTTTTATTTACTTTTACATAAATTATGAATTTCTCAACTGGGTATAATAATGACAAGGATGAGTTAATACTGAAGACTGGGTTACCTCTCACATTTGAACTCTGTACGACCACAATGCTCTTCAAAACTAAAGCGACCTCCATATCAGCCGTGCGCCGCTAATTGTCAGTAATTAACTGTAATGGCCGACTCGAACTGGCCGTTTATCTTTGGTATTTTGAACAAGTAATGTGTGTTTTACTTATTTCTTTTAAGTTCACTTGATTGTTGCGACATACAAAAAATGCACTTTAACCCATACCGAATTGACGTGACGCTAGAACATCGACTAGAAGTTCTATGCAGCGATTTGATGCGTTTTTATTATCGGTGAGTGCTGACGGTTCTATTTGACGGTTATATTCCTAGGTGGTTGTTCAGTTGCATTCAATTCTCGCACATATTGTTGACGATACAATTATTTTTACATTCAAAACTCACTACAACTCACCTGGGTTTAGTGAAATAAAGAAAAATCAAAGCATTTATTGAAATTTCGACGCGTTCGACTCTGATAAGTGTGCGTTCACCTTTAGAAGCCCTCTCTTTAAAAAAAAAAATAGAATAAATAAATATCCTTGGACATTCCTCACGCACGGTTATCTGATCCCAAACTAAGCAGAGCTTGTACTATGGAAACCAGATAACTGATATAATACATATACTACTTTTTGTTTGTAAATACATACTTAATATACATAATTACACCCAGACTCAGGACATACAGACATGTTCATGCACACAAATGCATGTCGTGTGCGGGAATCGAACCCACGACCTGCGGCGCAATAGGTGGTTACCAGAGTCGAAACATTTTAATTGCTTTTGATACGTACATCTACTCTTGAAGGAGTTGAAGATCAAATAAAAACGTCTGAAATTATTGAATTAAACCAATGTATTAGAAATCACCATTCATTTGACATACCAAGAGGAAGTTTTAAATGTATATGTATGTGTGTTTATCCTCATTCTAGAGGACATAACATTTAGTATTGTTGTTCCTTTTTTTTTTTTCGTGGTGAAATCCTCATAGGATACCCGACCGCCCCGGGGGTAGCGGCCAGGTTATGCCGGACTTATACCGGCTAAAACCCCACGGTGGTCGCCATCTGCGCTGTAGAGGGGGCTTCTCGTGCTGGGGGAAGTCTGACACCTCCCCTCAGCACCCTCGCTGTGCTACGTCGACCCATCGTCCTCCTTGGGGATTATTGTTGTTCCTAACACAATGAGTCGCGATGGAAGCGACGCTTACGTGAAATAGCACTAGTTTCTATTCAAAGATTGATTCTTTCGTTGAAAGGTTGTGAGCACTTGTGATTAACCTGTATAGTTTAACGATAAACTGTTCAGAGGCGTATTTGAAGGATATAATTTTATTTATTCGTTGATATTTGAAATAGAAACATTGTTTCCAAGTTTGTTTCATATGGTGACATCTCAGTTAAATAATGTGCAAATGCAGCCCGTGATATGATACTAGCTGGATACGTTATACTGGAAAGAAAGAAAGAAAGAAAGAAAGAAAGAAAACAAAACTAGCTTCCCGCCCCGTTTTTGTATTGCTACCACAATGCAGCTTAGGTAGAAATTCTGGTGGTCTTAGGAGACTATTCCGTAATTTTTTGTGTTATTGCTATCAGCTATTATAGTTTTCAAAAAATTTACAGTTAGCGAAAAAACGGTGATTTTCGAAATAAAATATTTTTTAGCTTAATCGATCCTGTCTTCGACATGGATCAAATGGCTGTAAGGAGCCAAGGATAACTCAAAAAGTTGGGATAGTCTCCTAAGACCCTTAAAGTAGTTTGGCCTTCCTGACCCGTCTAATATTTCTTATAGTCTTTCGGTTAATTCCAAAATCTTGTGAAACAATTTCTCGTGAACCCTCAACATACAAATGGTGGAAGCTTTGCTTAAAATAATATTGTCACTGAATTTGTCTACCGCGACGTCTAGATCCGCTGAATGTCAGCGTTCGGGAAACGGCTTTCATAAATTGCACCAATTTCTTGAAAATCCCCAGCATTTCTATGAATTCTGAAATAATTTGATGATCCGAGAGCAAAACAGCTCAGTGGTGAAGCGTGATTCCTAGGTGTTCACCATGGTTCAATGAACAATAGTCGCAACTACGCCAAAGCAAACTACGGGGCTCTCGTTGACATTCACAGATACCCCGAGGCAATGTTGTCATCCTTATCTTTTAACATCGATCTGCAAAGGACAGCATGTAGTTCTAGCGGGCTGTCTACGGAGGCTCACTACTAAATTTTCCATGAAACTTGCACTTTACGCAGTATGATCAGCACTTGTTATACGAGTTAATTGAATAGAACGTAAACGACAACGTATCCTATAAAGATATTGTGATAAATTCCGCATATAAAACAGCTGTATAACAGCAGCAATAAAGGCGATAATTGTGTGCACTTTTAAAAGCTTACTTTAATATTGCAATAAGTATATTGATAAACTGCACTATCTGCAAGTATCAACGCTCGTAAAGATAATAATCAATGATATTTTGCGAATTGACAACAGTCGCAGAAATTTGTTAAATGTTATCATTGATAAGTGATTACCACCGGCCAGTCAGCTCAAATTAGCAAAAGTACAACGAAAACCAGATTACTCCGAATCGGAACATGTTTTTTATACGATGGTGTACGTACACAAGCATACAGCACATAACGCCCGTCTGATGGTAAGCGGTTACCGTATATATGGACGCTTGCGAGGCATCACTCACGCGTTACCGACCCTTCCCAGTTCCCCAATGAGGTCTGGCGGGCGGCCTTATTCACAGTAATCTGTGCTCACGCGCACGAACACAACATAAAGTTATTTATTTGACTGCAGTAAGTAAGGTGAAAAGTACTTCCACATTCGAGCTGCTTTTTGAGCGAATATTTTTTTGTTTACGGACTATCTTGACATTTTCATAAAAATATCGCGTTGGTGTCATAATCATAAATTCTATAAAAGACAACAATAGACTGCGCCGTTTGGTCTTTTCTGTAAAATAAATATAGATTCCAAGAGTGCATTTGAGCCGATAAAAACTGTACACCAAAGAATGAATGTCCTTCTTTCTTTGAAATCCTTATTCGATACTTTCGAAGCGTGGTTACAAATAGGT
Organism: Achlya flavicornis; assembly: GCA_947623365.1. Taxonomy (NCBI): domain Eukaryota; kingdom Metazoa; phylum Arthropoda; class Insecta; order Lepidoptera; family Drepanidae; genus Achlya; species Achlya flavicornis. The sequence continues at coordinate 17,323,943 of OX392471.1, read as the reverse complement.
GGTAAAACGACTGTATAAAGGTCTTATAACATTATCTTTTGTATATGTATCAGTATGTATATTATCAGGACAACGTTTGTGATCGCTTAAATCAATATTCCATTCGACATGTCCGCATTGTATGTTTTACTAAGTATACATTGTTTATCGTCTGTCAACCATTTTCTCAGTAACTGTGAGTCATGGACATGGACAGGTATATTAATAAAATAAATAATGATTCACTTTACACACATTTTTTTAAACGGCTGTGCCGCTTTATATTGTGTTCTAGTTCGACAATATTACATAAAAACTAGCTGATCGGCGCGACTTCGTTCGCGTGTTGCCTACCCCTATCACTTAGGGTTATGAAAAATAGATAGTAGCCGATTCTCAGACCTACTGAATATGCATATAAAATTTGGTAAAAATCAGTAAAGCCGTTTCGGAGGAGTAAGGTAACTAACATTGTGACACGAGAATTTTATATATAAGAAGCTATGATAAGAAGATTGTAAATAATAAACGTCATCATCTTTGATTGCCGTGGGTCATCCTTAGAGGATACTACGTATGCTATTATGGACTCTACTGTAACTTATTCTGAGACACACAATAATTGTTTTTTTTTATACAACTTAGTAGGTAAACAAGCATACGGCCCACCTGATGGTAAGCGGCTACCGTAGCCATATGGACGCTTGCAACACACGAAGCATCGCTCACGCGTAACCGACCTGTCCCCCCTCCCCTACGAGCTCTGGCGAACTTACTCACGCGCAGGAACACAACTTTACACAACATAAAGTTATTTGGCTGCGGTATTCTGTAAGGTGGAGGTACTTCCCCAGTCGAGCTGCTCTTTGAGCAAATAAACGCTATGCTCTACCTCTCTCAATGAATGAATGTGTCTCTTATGGTTTAGTTAGTATGTGCCTTAGACAAAACATCGAGATTTCTGGTCTATCTTTTAACCTGATGTCTCGCAATGGGACGCGCTCTTCCTATACGGAACGAATATAATTATAGGATTAATTATAATTTAAACCTATAAGATAACAAAATCTAAATCCATAAATCTAACGTCACAAGATGGATTAAAGGTCTCTTCCCGCCCTCATGCCGTTAAACTAGCTAAGTAAGTGAATTAGCTGCAATAGAGTTATATAAGGGGCTATAGTCGACCCCTGATATTGAGTTAAGAACCCGCAGGGAAGCTCCCGGGGATTGTCATTGTACAGTCATGAATAATGCTCCTTAATGATATGGGTCACTAGTTAACAAGAAAATAATGAAAATCTTGGTTAGGTTACCTTACTGAAGTTGTATATCTATTGCTAATTTATCTGTGTATTCCAGCAGCTGTGCTTGAGTGCTTGTTGCATTTTAGGCTTTGTGTGCTTATCACCTTTGGCTATATAATTGCTCAAACATGTCAAGTCAGGCCTATATAGTAGAATGGCACACATTTCATGAAAAATAAGTTCTCGTCCTACTGTTAATTTAAAGCAATAAGTAGTTTAATACCTAATAGATAAGATAAAAACATATTTTTTATACTACATAGACTTATGTTAAAATAATCCTCGAAGGTAAAATATTATAGCATATTTCGATAGGTACGTTGATATATTAATACCAAACGGGGAATAATATAGGTATATAATACTTATAAGTTTTACTAACTTTTATAAGAAAATCTATTACTGTCCCATAGAATCGTCTTTAATAATGCAATTGTACGCACCGTTGGGACCGGAAAATACACAGCAAACATTGTAAATGTAACAAACGATAGCATAACTTTGTTACATGAAATACTATATGTAGAATGAAAACGGTGCGACGCGGGGCAGAGGCAAATTCAATTTGTGACGTCAGTGGAGAGCTGTGTTACCACACCTGATGTGATTCTTGGCCATCGCAGCTATCCAGCCAGCCTAACTGCATTACTTACGCCTCGGTACCGTACTTCGCGGGTAGGATAGGCAAATATAAGGACACCTAATGATCTTGCATAGAAATAAATATACCTAGAAAGAACGTCGCCATACTACACGAATACATAAAACAGACCAACTTTTATAGGCTGATGCGCGTAACAGCTACTTTTTACGCTCCCTCTGCGTCGTTCTGCTTGTCATAGTGACGTTCATAATGATAGCAGTTGTTGAAATATGCCAATTAAAATCGGGAGAAATTTAAATATTAAACATTATTTTGCAATTTGATTTAGCCCCTAACAATAAGGGGCTATTTTTTTCGATGCGTGCACAGCTTCGACGCTCAATCTGGATGTATCCTTAATCAAAGTGATCTTGACGAAGTTTTCCGTTTTTTTTGTGTGTTCCTATTTTATATTACAATTGTGAAAGTTTTGTTGGATTTTTATTACTCGAATCAGGTCATATTAGATCACAGTTGGTAGATACAAACATAGGATTCTTTTAAACCCGGGAATATGTTACCCCTTTTAGAACACGGATAAACTGAGTTAAGCATTCCGGGAATACATAAGGCCGAGGATTTATCTCGAGGATCTAAAATATTTCTCCATCCCAAGGTTGTCTGGAAGAGATCGCTTCTTAGCGATAAGACCGCCTATTGTACTTACAGTAATTTTTAATTTTAAGCTTTTATTTTTATACTTTGTTAAATACTTTTTGTAAAATAAAGAGTTTAACTATCCTAACTAATATTTTAAATGTGAGTGGCGTGGTTGGTTAAGACTCAAGATTCCACCTATCGTGCCGCAGGTCGTGGGTTCGATTCCCACACAGGACATGCATTTGTGTGCATGAACATGTCTGTACGTCCTGAGTCTGCGTGTAATTATGTATATTTACAAACAAAAAGTAGTAGGTATATCAGTTATCTGGTTTCCATAGTACAAGCTCTGCTTAGTTTGGGATCAGATGACCGTGTGTGAGGAATATCCCAGGATATTTATTTATATTTTATTACTAAATTTCAAAATTCAAAATTATTTATTCCAATAGACCATCGCAGGAACTTATGAAAAGTCTGACTCTAATACGGGTTCGGAAGGTTGCATTTGCTGAGAAGAGCCGGCAATAAACTCAGCAATTACTCTTTTCAAAACAAGCTTCGATTCATTACATAATATTTACATTCTAATCGCACTGACAACAATTGCGTGCCCCGGCGCGGCTGCACAATTACAAAGTGGACTGAATAAATATTTAATAAGTAAAGAAATAGCAAGCTTAAGCAGACCAGCCCCCACAAGCAGCACCTGTTCACAAGTATGACGCGTGTGGCAGCCATCGCCCTCCTCTGCTACTACTAGGATAAGCCTGTAAAATGGCTATGCAAGGCCTGTAAATACCTTCTTAGCGTGCTGGCACATCATCTCGAAGTCCGATACAAAGTCCTTAGCGCAGTCTCAAGTAGCAAGTGATTTTGATAACCACTCAAGCGTGTATATTGTAAAACAATCCGATTAGATTTGACCAAAGAGAATATAACGCTACGCTAAGAGATTTGACAATAGTAATATTTATGCTGTTATGATGACGTCATGATTGACATGTGTAATGTTTTGACAAATTGCATTTCGGAGAGGTAGTGATGTGCCTGAATGATATAATATTTATCCACCGAATATTTAAATGATAAAAATGCTTGGGTGTAGCGCTCGCTCTGGCAGGTAACATCTGATGTAATAAAATTAAGTTTGTTTTTGAAAATAGTAATTGCTGAGTTTATTGCCGGCTCTTCTTAGCAAACGCAACCTTCCGAACCGTGCATTAGAGTATTAGAGTTTGTCTATTCATAAGTGCCAGTGAAAGCCTATTTGAATAAATAAATTATTTCATTTCTTTTCATTCCACCATATTTTTTTATTTTATTTATTTAGATCCTAAATTACTTTATGCAATGCAAAGGAGTCAGTTCTATATTTCACCTCCTCTATTTTTTCATACGCGTACTTTTTAACCGACTTGAAAAAAGGGGGTTCTATGTTCGACTGTATGTATTTTTTTTGTATGTTCACCGATTACTCGATAACGGCTTATGCAATTTGGATGGTTTAAACTGTACTATGTCAAGGTAGATCCGATCCATCCGAGAGGTGGTCCGGTATAAATTTTATCATTATCTGACCATGGAAATTGAAGATATGATGGACTTCCTCAATGGAAAATAGCACAAAAAAAATGACGACAGTTTTTCAATGATATGCACATCCTCGGTCTGTGACAAATCTTTAGAAGTATATGAAACTCGAAATTGAAAAATAAATTAACTTGTTCACTAAAAAAACCGCCTTCAATGAACACTGAAAAGTATGAAATAACTCTTATCTGTCACTGTTATGAAGTCAGCGAAAATATTTTCTATAGAACTCGTCTCTTTCGCTGACTTCAAAACTGTGTCAGATAAAAGTTATTTCATACTTAAGTGTTCTTTGAAGGTGTTTTTTTTTTGTTAAGTAATTTTTTATGTAAGCACACGATGTTAACTTAAGATTGAATTAATGAGTGCGTAAAAAATTCAAAATTTTATTAAAATAATAAAATACACAGCAGTAACAAACCACTAACTAATAATATTCCAAAACACTGTAATGTCCCGCGTCTAGATACCCAGAAAACAATAAATGCTTGATATTCCTTCCCCTCCCGTAGTCTATGGTCTTCGAGCAACTGTCTCTATGTACTTTGAAAGTGTAATCGGTAAATAATTCGCTAACGCAATGTAATTCGACATGACCCGCATATTCTCCATCCCTTGAAAGTAAATTTCTATAATCGGATGCCGAACGAATATTCATACCGTATGAGCGATCGCCGATTATAAAGTCTTTGTATCGATTCCAATTATCAACAATTCTATCGACAACTCTCATCCGAATTTCCCTGTGACGGTCCTGTGTTCCGAACACACAGTAGGCAACCGATCTGAACATACAATTACCATCGCCCCGGATCGGTATAGTTCGTCTCGCCATCCTCCGCTTTCTATAACGAATCGGTTTTATTATCGATTTTTCTGTATCGAGTCTTCGATATCGACACATCGATCATCCCGTGGGCGTCACTTATTTACGTCAATACAACCGTAGAGAGAAAACAAAAACAATATTGTATGTAATTATTTAAACTTTTTTCTAAAATCGCCTCGAATTAAATAGATGCATTTGACGTGACAATATTATTTTAAAATTAGAAATTATACGCGTAATTTCTTGCGGCCATCTTGAACGCGGCCATTTTCTTCTAAAATAATCAGCTGTGATTTGACTTTAGCTTTTTGTTTTTTTCCTTTGACACATTAAACGCTTGTCTAGCAACGAGGTATCTATTCTGAATTCTGAAGATTCTGAACCATAGATCTCTTACTTTATTTCCGGCCTGTTTTCTATGCCCAGCCCATGCCATATTTAAGAGGAAATGCTGGTGGCGTTTGTACATATACATACAAACGTAATCCTCAGTTTCCTCTCTGGATAATAACACTAGAGCAATGATTATTTTACCATGCAATCTGACGGTACCACTGTATGTCCCTCGGTTGTGTTTTTCTCCATACATTAATTATTATAAGAATTAGGAGCCTTTTAAAATCACAAAAACTTACTATTTTTAACGCCCCTATCAGACGTCCAGCGAACAAATTTTACGAATAAAAAAAAAACAAAGTGAAACAGCCATAGCCAAAGCCCATCTTATTCTGAATCTTGTGTTTTATTTAAATCCAGTTTTGGATGAGAAAACCGGGGATTTAGAAATAGCGATTTCGTCTAATTTAAATAGGTATAATCGGTCCAAGCTGTAGTTGTCTCTATCACCCTCAGGCGGGATAGCTCGGGCACAGCGCGACAGCAATAGACATTTTACATACCTATTTTTCAAATTTCTTGCAGCCATCCTTTCCTCTTAAGATTTGGAGTACCTACGCAACATATCAGATAAAACACTTCACTTACACCTTGGGACTCGTATGACATCCTCAATTCCTCATCTGTCAACTGATGTAAGTGGATAGGTACTAAGGGCTCCTGTAGCTAAACGATTTTTAGTAGAGGTGCTATTGACATGGACTAGTGGATTTCCGAGAAGCTTTTGATGAACCATATTTTTTTTTATACAATCGTGTGGCAAACAAGCATGTGGCCCGCCTGATGGTAAGCAGTTACCGTAGCCTATGGACGCTTGCAACACCAGGGGTATCACTCGCGCGTTGCCGACCCTGAAGAAATCTCTTCACACCCTTTTTGAAGAACCCCATGCTGTACTCCATTGGGAAAACCACGGCGGGGAGCTCAACCCACAGTCTGAGCGTCCGCGGAAGAAAACGCTTTTAGCCCGCACAGTTCGAAACAAATCTGGTTTCAATGTGTGAGGATGGACTCCCCGTCGATTGCGAGAGTTGCCATGGTGGAAGGTAGCCGAGGGCATCAAGTCGAAAAATTCTTTAGAACATCAAATTCTTTTCTCCGTTGTACAAGCGGTAGAACACACATAAGGAGGCAAAGTCTCTCCTTAGGCTTAATTTGATCGAAATCAAGTCTAACTTATATCATACGATGCTTTGCAGTTTGTTTGTATGTTTTTAATAAATATTTAGGCACGTAGAATATCTGGAAGAAAACAGTATAAAATATCCTGGGACATTTCTCACACACGGTCATATATATTCGTCGGTCGTATATTTTTAACCGACTTCAAAAAAAGAAGGAGGTTCTCAATTCGGTTGTATTTTATTTTTTTTAATTTATGTTTGTTACCTCATAACTCCGTCATTTATTAACCGATTTGGAAAATTCTTTTTTTGTCTGGAAGGGTACAGTTCCCGTTTGGTCCCATTGTCATCGGATCAGGATTTGTTTACTTCTTAGTGTACTTTGAAGTCGGTTTAAGTTTTATGTAAAACAGTCCAATTATTATCCGGAAAATCTTCAATCTCTCGGGAAAGCGGATATAAAAGATAAATGCTAAATTGACTTGCTTGCCTAAAGCTTAGTATATCGAGTTCTCAAATTAGCACTCAAAGAGTATTTTTCATGTTCAAAGTTTATTTGTAAATTGCAGCAAAACAGAGGAGAAATTAAATGCATCTAAAAAAATATTTATTGATACATTTTTAGCATTGATTCAGCCATCTCACACGCGCTTAACCCTGTTCTTATTCTAAATACAAACTTGACTCAGCCGTCTCCTCAAATTCAGCTGTCGTCTAAACTAAGCTGAGCACATCGATCGGTGAAGTTTCGTCGAGTCCCTCATGAGTCGTTTAGGGGAGCGACTCCTCCCCCTCCCCTCCTCGCCCCTTTCCATCGTGCTGAATAATCTGTCACCTTTCGCACGTGTCTACGATATACTAGTGTTAGGTTTGTGTTTTTAGGGTCGAATTATCTTAGTATGCCTATTTTATTGCGATGATAACTCGGTCGTGGATTCGAATCCTACAATAAACATTAGCTTTCGGTGAATGAAAACATAGTGAGAAAATTGAAGCGTGGTGGTAAGGCTTTTCGTAGTATACGTCTGGCTGTCTACCTTAAAGAAGTCAAGTTGAAAATCGTTCGCCAAGCACCCTAACTGTGAATTTTGACAGCAGCCTCTTCATTTTAGGCTTCGTGTGCTTGACAAACCTTTCCCAAATCATTATTTACCATACGTTCTTAAATATGCCAATACATACATAAAATTCTAATAGTACCTTGTGCTCACCTGTACCTACCCTGTAACTCTGTTTTTTTTTATTCTAGATGGTTACCCGCGATACAGGCTTGCCTAATGCGGGGACCGATGTTAGACACATGTAACTGGTAAAACAAATATGTGGCAAAAAAATCAGTAATTAAATCTGTATAAAATCGCTTTTATCGTATCTTAAGTACTAATTTACATTAAATTGTGAAGGTAGTTTTCAGCTATGACTGATAATAATTTCGCTTTGACGCCTTTGATCTTACCTCAGTGAAAATGAAGCGGTCTATAGTGGACGGAATCCTTTATTGCAAATTTAACTTTATGCCTTCGGAAATTAAAACTTAGACTTCCATGGTAACGGTACCGAAAATACGGACACAGCATTTTGCAGCGTCTGTGTTTCCTGACTCATACAATCTAGGAACTTTCAAGGCCAGAGTGAATAGGTTATTTCTGGGTAAGCGGGTTCCATCTTAGGCTTCGTCTTCACCCCTTATGGGCGGGTCAGTGGCCAAAGGCAAGCCCATTTAATAAAAAAAAAATTACCTATAAATACAAAAAACTTGTCATTACTGACTCGCCACACGAAACTTGAAAGGTTTCGCAAAGACGATTCCGTTTATGGCATTAGCATCCAAGAAAGGATTTTTGGATAATTTACTCTCAAAAGGGTTAAAAATAGGACCGTGGAAATCGTGGGAAATTGAAGAAGAAACGAAGATAAGTGCCTAACCAAGGCTTAACTGAATAAATGTCTTTTTGGTTTTGATTTTTGATGATCCGACTATCGTATATCGTTTTCGTTGTAGGGGATCGAGCTTGTACTATGGAAATCAGATAACTGATATACATAAGTACACCCAGACATATTCATACACTTTAACGCATGTCCCGGGTGGGAAACGAACCCACGACCTGCAGAATGATAGGTGGAATCCACGCCATCTGGCCCGTCTGCCAAATATGTGTATTTCTGTGATTATAGTCCTTATAGCCTAAATACCTTAGCCGCTATTCAGTTTAATCTCTAGCTCACCAAAGCTGCACCAATCGCTCACTCTAATACAGACTCAAGGATTATTTCTGCAGAGTTTGTATTCGAGAGATAGATATTTCGAAGGGCACAAGGTTACAGGTTCAGGCGCTGAAGTCTCAGACAATGTTAAGTAGACGTAAGGTCAAAGTTACGAGGCCATCGATCGTCTAGTATGTCACTATTCAATCCAAATTTTAAAACAGAGGGCACTTCTTTTTTAAAATGCTAAAATTTCTTCGTGGTAAGATGTGGTCAGAAGTGGCACATAAAATCTTGGGTGCTTGGGGACAGATTTTCAATTAGAGGGTTGTAGTCAGCAGCCTATATTTTCCATCAATGAAATGTCAAGCATTTCATAACTTCGAACTTCATCAATGCATAAAAAAATGCAATATGCATTAGAAATACTATAGCTGCTATTACTTAGGTCTTTCTGGAGTCTTCTCAGTTCATTATATAAGCCTAAGGATGTCCAATTAAACCATTAGTCTTCCCTCCTGTCTCCCTTCCCCATCAGTTATCGCGTTTCTCCGAGAGATGTGGCCTGCTAATTGCCACTTCAGCGTTCTAACTCCACAAGGTATATCGGATCTTCTTTTTAGTAAATATCCTGGGACATTTTTGGTTCGTCGCTTGCGATGTCAAGTGTGGACGTACAACGAGTCTACAACACGAATGCGATGCGAACGCCTGTGTTTGTCAAAAAACTAACAATTGACGGAGCACAGTAGAGCGCGAGCCGAACGATCATTCGAGGCTCCCAAGTCCGTTTACGCTACGCGAATTCATGCTCCACGTGTGCTCGGCTCGTGCTCGGTTCACATTCGTAAGTCAGAGAACATAATTAATAGACACGTTATCAAATACCACGGTGGAATTGTTGTCTAATATCTATAGCCGTATAAAAAAGTATATAATAGACGCTCTTAATTCTATAGTAGTGGTGCCTACCCATAAAGTCTTTCATGACTGCCTGTCAATAGAATGTGGGATTGGCTTTCAGCGTTTATGTCATAGTCCCGAAACTGGAATACCTATGTGCCATAAGTTTTCTACAGGTAAGGAACCGACATCATAGTAACATTGTATAGAAATATTGTGGTTTTACAAAATAGCTCAGGCTGTGTAATAAGCCGCCGTGGTTTTCCCAAGTACCTACTTCATGGTGTTCTTCAAAAACCACCATCAAGGAAAAATCTCTTTACAGTTGTACTACTGAGCAATCCAATTCCGCAAATAGTCAGTGATTTTGCCCTTCTTTTGAACAGTAAGGACCAATCACTGCATCGTGTGTTCTTGACTTGGCCAATCAGTCATCTATTAGATTTATATGAGTGTGTTCGCAACTACGTACCTAACACAAAAAAAACATTACACATATATTATATTCAAAATAAGTATTTCCGACTTTAAGAGGAAAGGATGGCTGCAAGAAATTTGAAAAATACGTTTTTAACATATCTATTGCTGTCGCGCTGTGCCCGAGCTATGCCGCCCGAGGGTGATAGAGACATTTCGTAATCCCCGGTTTTCTCTTAAACTGGATCGATTTAAAAAAGTTTTCATTAATCATAATAAGAAGGGCTTTGGCTATGTGTGTCGGTTTACCTTTGTTGTTAAGTATATATTCGTCAAATTTGTTCGCTGGACGTCTGATAGGGGCCTTAGAAATTGCAAGTTTTTGTGATTTTAGAAGGTCCTAATTCATATAATATTTAATTTATGGAGAAAAACAAAACCGATGGACATACAGTGGTACCTACAGATTGCATGTTAGAATAATCATTGCTTTAATGTCATTATCCAGAGAGGAAACTGAGGATTACATGGGATTACGCAAACGCCACCAGCATTTTCACATCATACATCTTCTTATATCTCAAATTTCAGCTCGGTGTTCCTTTCAGCGGTTTTCTCTAAGACCTGTAGTTTAAAAAAAATAGAGGCTAGAAAAAAAACATCCTGTATATACGATAAATAAGCAATATCCTATTACAAATGCTGCAGGCTAATCTAGATTCAATTAAACTAAACGAGAAACCGATACCTATAATAGCCTTGCAATTTGACAGATATCACCTCAAGGTTGTACAGACAATAGGATGTCGGAGTAATAATTCCTATGAACCTGAGGGTCTGGAAACAAATCACAACATCAGGATATATTATTAATTAATACTGTCGGTTACTTGTGGTGTTGTGTCTACGGTAAGGCTTGTCGTAGCTCCATGAGGATAGCGCTGTGCTTGCAGTGTGGGACCAGCTGTGTAGTACCGAATATATGCCATCTGCTCTCATACTCCATTTAAAACACCTCATGGATGTGACGAGGTTTTTGCTACGTCGAGAACGCGCGAGTAACGCTGCTTTTCCACCAGAGATGTGATATGCTACGTTGCTATGGATGCGTTTGTTGTCCACCAATCATAATTCATTGGTGCACATAGATTAGCACTGGTAGAAACGGATTCAACTAAGATCTGTTTTTTATATGGAAGGATGCGTGCTATGGATGCGTGCTATGGATGTGTGCTATGGATGCGTGCTATGGATGCTTGCTATGAATGGTCGCGAGTGGTGCATCGCATAGCTCGAGCTGCGCATCTTTCTCGCGTAGCTACATTGTGGCGGCGCATCTTCATAGCACATCTTACTCGCACCGCTACATAGCTAAGTATCAGTGGAAACGGTCACATAGTTTCACAGTTTAGCTATTACATCCTCGCAGCATAGCTGCGTATCACATCTCTGGTGGAAAAGCGGCCTAATACCCATGTTTGCCAGCTTCAGTTGCTACGTTGAAGCGAATATCCTGTTCACGACATTAACTTCACTATAAAATATTAAATGTTTCTATGACTCAAATTCGATGACAAATCTCTAAAACCCTGAATAATAATTGAATATAAATGATATTATTAGTTTTAAAAGATTACACACTCATATGTAAAAAAAATGTGAACGAACTGCCCAATGTCAACAATTTAGCATTGTCTATTGAGAGAAATTGATAGCGTCGCGTGCCTAAGTGATAAGATATAGCGGGGGCGGGATCAGCGAGCCGGAGATAACTGATGACAGCCGAATGTTATTTATGAATTTGGAATGTTGTTTTTAAATTCGGTATTGTGATGTATTTTTTATATTACAATGGGGTGTTATTGAATAATATTGCGATTTTATATTTGAGATTTATTCAAGCTAAAGAGATGTTACGCATACGTTCATTTAGGGTTGGCACTTTGGGCTCCAAGAAAAAATAATTATGAATTTAACAATTTGACGTTGAAAATGGAGAGTGAGATTTCAAGAGTCAAAAGTACCCTATTAGTAGCTAGTGGGCATCAATCATTTAAATCCCTAAGGTATCTTAATAATTGGCGTATGTGTTATGTGAAAAGGGTAATCGGTAGTTGCCTATATTTAATATAAATGATCAAACACTATATAACCAGTGTATAAAATGTTTAACAAACAGATATATTAGAACTGTTCAATTTATGCATTTTTATTGATTTTAAAATACCAATCTAAGCACGAAAATATCATTTGATCCTACGTCATAACCACATAAAATCTTTAATAATAAATAATTGCTTATTGGAAAAAAAATAGAAAATATTATTAAACTAGCTCTCCGACTCGCGATTTTAGTCGCGAATTTCCAATAATCCTTCGTCATAAAAGGAAACTGTGTTCGAAATTTCAAGTTTCTTACCCCAGTGGCTTTAGTTGTTCTTTGATAGGTCGTCAGTCAGTTAATACGAGTCTCTTTTTATATATTAACTTCTGTTTGTGATTAGTTACAAACTCGGTAAACGCCCGGTTTTATTATTTTTTGTTCCCTGCAACCAAACTACGTTATCTATGAAAGATACGTCATAATCTGCGCTATATCAAAATGAATCCAACCATTTATTAATCCTTTATCACCGTCGGAATGTAACAGAGTTTAAACTGTCAAACATGACATATTGATAGTGCAATTCAACTTCGCCGTGAAAGCTTAACCTTTGAAACAAACAGGTGTCACCCCTGGACAGCTCGATTGAACGTTGAACTATATTAAATTGATCAATGGACGTGTAACATTTCTAGCGCCCCGGAGGCAGCCTATTGCCCCCTCCACCCACCCCCGTTTCCACCCCTCCACCCTTGTAGTAAGCGTAGGAAAATCATCAATGGATGTTAGTTATAATGTGCATTTGCTTCGATTTTTTAGAAACGTTTTTAGTGTCCCGTATCGCAAAAGAAAAAGAAGGAACCCTTATAGGATCACTTTGTTGCCCGTCTGTCCCTTTTCTCAGGAACGCGTGGAGGTATCAAGCTGAAATTCATATCAAATACTCAAGTCGACTGTCCCTTGGAGCTGTGAAAAAACCAGATACAGCCGTTTATGCTGCAAATTTTCGACACTCGCAAGGGAATCAAAACCTACAGGGTACATGCCGTGAACCCAGAATCTTGAAATTTGGTACGAAGCAACGTCTCTTATAGCACAGATATAGGAAAATTGTTAAAAGCATAAATTTTTAGTTACATTTTAAATAAATACGTTTTTAATCATTTATACCTGCATGTTTGTACGGAACCCTAGGTGCGCGAGTCTGTACCGCACTTGGCCGTTTTTTTTTAAATCTATTTTACTTAACGTGTTTCTTTATTTTTACAATTTAATTGATACAATTTTCTTGATTATTTTATGTGTACTTATTTTAAAACGGTAACGTATGTCTGTTTGTTCTTTAGTGTGCGTAGGGGGGTATGCCCAGGGTCTGCTCTGCTTTATTGCGTTGTAAATAAAACTGCGCAGTGACCGACGAACTTAAATAAGTCGCCATTAACGCCGGCGGACCACCAACATATATTATGACTGTAAGGCTGTATTGTCTGACATATAGGTTGTAGATTACCATTCAGGGCATTAATTAATTGCTTGCATGTTTACTTTAGGTAGGTACATCCTACCTGTGTGGATCTGATATTAAAATAACATAATTTTAATTAATTGCAAATATTTAAACTGTCTCAAGGAAAATAACGAATAATACTGACCTGGTTTTAACATAGCCACGTAACCATTTCATATATTTTTGTCATGACGCCATGAATATTATTTATTAATGTATCTCACATTTTGCCTTTTTCTTTCTCAACATTTAAGGTCACACAGTTGAGCGATTAAAGAAGCCCTTAATTACAAGAACCGGTATTTTCTGGAATTTTGCCATCTTTTGAAAGTCTGCCAAAACTTGCAAAATTCTTAGGGCTGCCATGCCAAATTAGCATAAAGTTGCGTTAAGCAACATTTTTACGTTCTATATCATAAGTACTAACAATTATTAAATGCAAAGCGAAGTCTGTCTGTTTGTTACTACTTCATAAGTAAACCTCAGAATCCGTAATTTGTCACGTAATCTATGTCTAATATGGGGAGATATTGGCTATTTTTTAACCCTGAGAGACTGAGAAAAAGTCAGGGGCACAGACTGTAACTCAATTTGGCGGAAAATATAATACATCTTGGCATAATTAGTAATATTTAATTGTTACCGGAATATACTTGATATTTTTGATCCTGGAAACACGTACAACTTGTAAATGTTTTAACATTTATTATTAAACGAAAAAGTCTTTTGACTTGCACCACGCCATAAGATATAAAAATTTACATAGAATAGTCTCACACTAAAAATAAGGATGAGTAGTGTACCAAACCGGTTGTGACAATACATCTTGCGTCCTCTTCCATCGCGTTGTGAGTGAGAGGAGTTGATAGCTTAAGGGCAAGCTCTAATCGGTCCACTCGGGCCACTTATGGGTTATTTAGTAAAAAAACCGTCACATTCCTAAATATGTACGACATAATCTTAACATAGATAAAACATTTTGTTTGGTAGGTACAAACCACAAAAAAAAGTGTATCTAAATTTCGGAAAGGCTTTCGTGTTTGACCACAACATGTGAAGGAATATGTGGCCGAAGGTGGTAAGCAAAAAGCCCAGCAGATAACTGTGTCCTGGATGCTTAGGAACAGACTTGCACCTTTGCAGCCAGCCTTGCGGGTGTGGGTGACTCTGTAGTACCTACTATCGAACAAAAGTTTATTTTTAATAGTCTTCTCAAAATGCTCAGTCTGCATTCAAAGTCAAGGCCCTTTATTCAATTCAGGCCCCAGAAGGGCACTTATGCAGGTCACATTTACTGAAGTTACCACCGGTTAGGAACTCGACCTTCAACTGAGAAGAATTCGGCAAGAAACTCACAAGACAATCTGACTATGTTTGGCTTTTTTTTTCCAAATAATTCACAATTTAAATGATAACATACCTAATATATATATATATACCTAAGCATAGATACAGACGAAAAAAGAACAAGAAAATAAATAAAAAATAATAACCTTAAAAAAAAATAACCTTAAAAAACACAATTATTGACCTACTGGCTTTAATATAAGCATGAGCAAGTTGCACTTGTGCAGTGAAGCTACCTACCTATCTTTATCTCCAATATAATCAGCTCTTTCTTTCAAACTTTTTTTATATGTGATTTAAATTTCAGACAGAAAGACACCTCATATTTAGTTTTTTTTTAGGTATTTTAAACCTTCCCCGGCATGTGTAGAAAAACTCATCACAGTTTTATTTAATCTAGCAAATGCCCAGCGTGCTTTTCAATGTATTTTTTTCTTTATCTTACCTATCCCCATCGCCATACCAGCTAGCGCAAAACAAAGTTTCATCGCAATCTAAACATTGATTTTTGAAAGATAGATTCAATTTAATGTTGAAAGCATTAGCTGATAGCCCGGCTTACGACAGAAGCAACATACGACGAGCGAGCCATTAAATGTATTGTTTAGAAATGTAGAGACCGACAACAAAGGTCCATCACATCCATGAGTAACATAAACAACAGACCACTACCCGGAGTGGATAAGTGTTGACGAGCTTTCCTGAATTGTCATCTTAAACAACCATAAAATTGTATTGGTGAAGCTATTAATCGAAATCGATGATAGAGATCGGAAACCATACGGAAATCTCTTGCGATGAAGCGATACTCCATACCTTTAGGCCGCTTTTCCACCAGAGATGTGCTATGCAGCTATGCTGCGAGGATGTAATAGCTGAACTATGTGATCGTTTCCACTGATACTAAGCTATGTAGCGGTGCGAGTAAGATGTGCTATGAAGATGCGCCGCCGCAAAGTAGCTGCGCGAGGAAGTTCCGCAGCTCGAGCTATGCGATGTATAACTTTTTGCTTCCACGATGGCATGTATACTTTCAGTGACAAACGCGGTCCTACTGCAGGTACTCTGCTCTCCATCCATAGCACGCATCCTTCCATATAAAAAACATATCTTAGTTGAATCCGTTTCCACCAGTGCTAAGCTATGTGCAACAATGAATATGATTGGTGGATATCAAACGCATCCATAGCAACGTAGCATAGCACATCTCCGGTTGGAAAGCAGCCTAACTCAGTCGCTAATTCCGATACCGTATCGATCTCAGCTCCTCTGCTGTCCATACTAATTATAAAGTTTTGTTTGCTTGAATGCTCTAACTAACAATCAGATTTAGAAAGTTATGTTTGCGTTATATAAGTACTTTCCTGGGGCCTACATATCTACCCCCCTTACTCATAAAGCGCTATTTAACTAATAATGTCATATTAGTTGACAATGACAATAGAGTGACGTTATTTTCGTGACCCTTTAAACAGTACGTTTTATGAGTAAGGAGGTAAATCTTAAGTAGCAGAACAAATACAATCTATGTATAGAATATTTCTTCGAATGTGCCGCTGCTGTCGTTAGGCAAGGTTCCCAGCAGGCTGGCAGCGTCCATTTGGATAGCCAAGATGAAATTGATGAATCAAACTAATGATTAGATTAAAATAAAACTGTCGCCATTTTTCACAAAATGATATGAACGTTAAAAGAAGAGTATAGCAATATTGAATATTATTTATTCAGATTATTTACTGAACTATTACTTCTTTTTTATATTACTAAGTTGGCAAACAAGCATACGGCCCGCCTGATGGTTAGCAGTCACTTATGCCTGTAAGATTAGACTTGATTTGGACATACATATCCTCATAGTGAACAAGGGCACAGATTAAGTAGTTACTCAAGGGGTCAATATACTGATGACTTGGGATGCGGGTACAAATATATATATATAGGTAGTGTTGAAAAAAACTGACAGTGCGTTGTAAAAATCATTGTGTGTCATGCTATTTAAAATAAGCTTTCCGCCCGGCGATCTCTTTTTTGACCCCCTTTAATTCAACTTCTATTCTTGTAATTCAACCCAATTACGAGAAACACTTTAGTGAATCTCTACGTTAGTTTTGTTTTATTTATTTAAAGACACCGTAGCAAAAACTTTTTACAAACAAATTTAACCGCCTTCAAAGGGGGCTTAAACTGAAAAGTAAGGAATAAAAACGTGAGTTGGACTCACTGTTTTGAAGCCAGCGAAAGAGCACGACGTGTTCCATAGAAAATATCAAATTCTAACAAAATATTTATGGTTCCCCAGATTAAACCAATTACTAGTTCATCATCATCATCATCAGCCTATAATGTCCCACTGTTGAGCACAGGCCTCCTTTCACAAATGAGGGTGAAAGGGACTGGGCGATACTCCACCACGCGTGCCCACTGCGGATTGGTGGAGGTAGGCTAGTGGTCAACCTACTGTTGGAATGTTCAAGCCACCTAGGAGGTATCCAACTAGCTTAACGACTATCACAATTAAGTGATAACCGAGACCAACGGCTTTACGTGCCTTCCGAAGCACGGAAACGCTCGATTTCAAATACCACTAGGCGGTCACCCATCCAGGTATCGACCACGACAGACGTAGCTTAACTTTGCCGATCGATTAAGAACGGCATCATGCTACACCACGAGCGCTTCTAGTTTAGTTTAATTACAAGTTGCGTAATTATATTGCTCAGTAAAACCCTAAAGGGGTCTTACTCGATGTACCCAATCCGCAAAAATTGAATTAAAAAACCGTTTTAAGACCGATTGAATTACAAGAAATTGAACCACTAATGTAAAAAGAACAATAAAGCAATATCCTAAATTGTCAGTTCACATAGATCAGCACTCCAAACAAAATGGCATAGCAAAAACCAATAACTTAAAAATCGTTAGGGGCTTAGTGAAATTCATTACATTACATACATAAAATTGCCGGCAACAGAATGCATTTAACAATTTTATGAGCACCACAAACGCCGTGATAGATTTTAATCGGATCATCCATTTAATTTAAACTAATTGCATTCAGTTTGAACAAATTGTTTCAATATGAAATTTGTCATCCTATATCTTCCTATATGGATGTGATTTGTTACTCTTACACAGGAAAAACTACTGAACGGATTTGGATGAAATTTGGCACACAGATAAAATACGTGCTGGATTAACACATGGGATACATTTTATCCTAAAAAAGCAAACGAACCCTTGAAATCACGAGTGAAAGCGTGGGCCACAGCTAGTTGTGCCTATATAAACACTAGCTTACATAGCTTATTTATTGTACAACAAGGTAGCATTCGGCCCGCCTGATGGTAAGCGGTTACCGTAGCCTGTAGGCGCATCCTACACCAGGGGTATCCCTCGCCCTTTGCAGACTCTCTCTTCAGACCCTTCTTGACACGTGTTGAGGAGTTTCTGAACCGGCAGCGGACAGGACAAAGCAGTATCATTTGGCTACACCAAAATAATTATGTTGTTTTATCCATCTAACTTTTTCTAACTGCATAAGCTGCTTCTCTGACTAACTGAGCTTCTCCATATAGCTTCTTCTTCTTCTTCAGCTGTCCCCCGCGATTTCACCCACGTTCTCTGGATAAAAAGCCTATGTCCTTCTCCATACCACAGGCTATCTGCATGCCATATTTCATGATGATCCATTGAGTAGTTGAGGCGTCAAGGTGTAACAAACAAACTCACTTTCGCATTGAGTTTTAGTTAGGGTTAAGATAAGATTAGGGCTGCCATACGTCCAGCTTTCCTCGGTTCAGAAATTCCGGTCAGTAACTAAATTGTCTTGGTCTGTGAATTAATCGGTTTGCGATGCCCATTTCCCGAAACACGGTATGTACATTGCAATCAGGCAGGGCTTCAGGTCTTCCCCTACGTTTCATTAACGTACTACACGCAATTACATTACGATATACCTTATTTGATTTAGTAGTTTTGTTGATAAAGTCTTATCCTAACTAATATTAATAATGCGAATTTGAGGTTATTAGTTTCTTTGTTTGTTACGCTTACACGCCAACTATTCAACCGATCATCATGAAATTTGGCATGCAGATAGCCTATGATATGGAGAAGGACATAGGCCGCGGGAACGCGGTCAAACCCGGTTTTTTTATTCGTCTAACGAATAAAAAAACCGGGTAACGTTAGTTACCGTAGCTTATGGAGACTCGCTCGTTCAAAAGACTCCTATTAGCCCGCACAATTCGAAACAATTCTGGTTTCAATGTGTGAGGATGGACTCCCCGTCAATGCGAGAGTTGCGATGGTGGAAGGTAGCCGTGGGAATCAACTCGAACAATTCTTTAAAACACTCTCCTTTATACAAGCGGTAGCATCAAAACACACATAAAGAGGCAAAGTCTCTCCTCAGGCTGAGGGGCTCTAAACCGCTTATGAGTTCAAGATTGTCAATAATTCTGACAGCACGTCGCTGAACTGAGTCTAAAGGCCCAAGCTGGTATCCAGGTGCTCCCAAGCTGGTATCTATAGGGATGACAGCAGTACTCCATATGAGGCCGCACCTGGGACTTATAAAGTTGCAGCCTTTACCCCGATGTGAAGTAATGCCTCGCTCTGTTGAGCACTCCAAGCTTTTGTCTTTGCTTATTTGTATTGAGAGCCAATTGTTTTGAGTCTTGAGAAATCGATCAAGATCAAGAGTTTCATTACCTTACAGTTTACTACACAATTTATTTTCATTTAAAACTATAACCAATTTAATACCTGAGCAAATAAACAGTTTTCATAATAATTTTAAATGTCGTATCATTACTAATAAATGAAATAAAATCGCAAAAATGTTAACGTTCCATCGAAACATTGACGTTGATTTTTCAATTTCATTAATAGTCAATATAGTCGCAGTGATGGTGGAATCGTACAATTCTCGATCCGGGATTGACCTCGTTTTTAGCACATCGAATAAAAGGGTATTTTCCGACATTGAGGTTGCTACTGCCGAATATGCAGTTGTGCATTGTGGTTTTGTTTCTTTTCTCTACAGATTGGTTTGATTTGACTACAATCCAATATCACCGATGATGTGGCCCTTTAAGTGTAGTCAAGTGACATAATTTTCCATCAGCTCATCTGAATTTCTGTCTTCTTCATGAGGAATTAGCCGAGCTTCAACTCTCTCTAAAAAGTGTTACTTTCAGATTATTAATTAATACCTACATGAGAATACCTATGTATAATGGTACCTTACAATTTTTGAACACCTTTTTTTATCTAGTGAGATTATAAACTATCGTTAAATTGTGAACTGTACCATACTGCTTACATTTTCGATAGTTTATAATCTATCCATGACAAACCGTCAAATTGTGAACTGGCATCATACTTGAATGTGGCGGAACGCACCTTGCGCGCTAAGTATATAATTCGTAAATTACCATCATCTACCAACCAAAATAGTATACTTACTTAATCAATTAGGCTAGTAGAAGCAGCTTTCTCAAGTTTCCCAAACCTATCACACAATACCAGCAGGAAGGCAAAGAACCCGGCCCATACAGTCCATAGGCGGCTTGAAAACTCAACA
Source organism: Achlya flavicornis (assembly GCA_947623365.1). NCBI lineage: Eukaryota > Metazoa > Arthropoda > Insecta > Lepidoptera > Drepanidae > Achlya > Achlya flavicornis. The sequence goes on along the minus strand of OX392471.1, from coordinate 17,303,399 downwards.
GTAGGATGACCACTAGCCCACCTCCACCGATCCGCAGTGGGCACGCGTGGTGGAGTATCGCCCAGTCCCCATCACCCTGATTTGTGAAAGGAGGCCTGTGCTCATCAGTGGGACATTATAGGCCGATGATGATGATGAAGTGTGGCATCGCTGCTAAAAAAATTCACCGCGAAAAATTATTTTACAAATTCATGTCAGTTCAGTGGTGAATTCTGATTGGTTTATTAAAGGTAACACGTATAACATACAAAACAGTAAAAAAAAAACACGATTTTTACAAAATAAAATGAAAACGCCACGTCAGTTTGAAAGTTCTCACCAAAACAGGTTTTCATATTTCGGCCATGCCGGTGGCTGTAACACAATTGCATGTGGATCGCATGTCAAAAGGCTATGCCGCACGTTTCAATTATAAATGAAAATTGGAAAATATACTTCCATATTTTGTTGCATAAAAATTAAAGGGCCATCCATAAATTGCGTTTTCCAATTTGAAATGGAGCGCTCATCACATTATATTTGATTTTTATTGTGAACGAAAACATTACCACTTAGGTGGCAAACACGCATACGGCCCTCCTGATGGTAAGCGGTTACCGTAGCCTATGGACGCTTGCAACACCAGGGGAATCACGCGCGCGTTGCCGTCCCCAAAATATCATATTTCTCACTCGATAAGCTTTAATTAATTAATTATTCCGACCAAGTGGTAGTCGAGTGTCGCTCTACTTATTCAATATTTAGTTTTGAGTAAACATTCTAACAGGTATAACGAAACATGTCTGTAAATCGTTTAGATCACGAGCTAGAGACCCGTGACATTGGGACGGGTCACAGGGGACGGACATACAAACAGACATACAGCAGGGTGATAGCAAGATGGCTACGTTATGATCAACGTTTGTTTAGATTTTGATACAATTGTGTACGCTTGCTTCAAAATAATTTATGTTGGACGAACATGTAACGTAAAGTACCTATCATTCAAAGTTTTCAGATATTTTTGACAATAGGCCTTACGCGATAGGAAAAAGGTACAATAATTTTCATTCTTGTTTATTCATCAATTCAAAACATTAACTAAATTTAAATATTTTCTGTAAAAAATTCAAATACAAAACCCATTTTCTAATGGACAGATCGCAATGTTTGTATCATTCAACATTTAAAATCATTTATTCAAATAGACATGAAAACTTTCACTCATGAAAATGGCAAACTTAAGCAGACCAGCCCTACAAGCAGCACCTGTTCACAAGTATGACGCGTGTGGCAGCCATCGCCCTCCTCGCCATATTGGGGGGATGTGATCTTCCACTGAGAAAGTGAAAACACGGGGCGCAAACCTAGCAGAGGTATATATTGGTTAGTTAGTATATCTCCAACTGCTATCAATTATTTACAATTAATACCGATGCTTGGCCATCGATTCGATAAACATTTCCGGCGAGTTGTCCTGTGTAGTTGCACCGGGTAGATTGTATAGGGGAGATTCGCCATTATTGAGAGCTGTCGATGATTGTCCAGTAATTTGAGTGCGCACCAATTAATATAGTGCTTTATTGCGTAATGGAGATGGTTTAATGTACCTACATATTCTGAATGGGGACTATTGTTTTCCAAACTTTTTCATTCAAATAGAGGCCAGTTGGCATGGGTTCGGTTCCCACCCTGGACATGCATTCGTGTGCATGAAATTCTGCAAGTCCTGAGTCTGTGTGGAATTACGTAGGCTGCCCGGCGCGACTTCGTTCGCGTGGTGCTGTTCCTGTGGTGATACCCCACCCTACCCTACCTTACTCTACCCTACCCTACCCTATATGAATAATTTTCCCCGTCTTTGCAAAATTTTTCACTGATGCTTCGTTCCTATTAGTCGACGTGATGTTATTTAGCCTAAAGCCTTCCTCGATAAATGGACTATCCAACACAAAAATAATTTTTCAATTCGATTCAGTAGTTCCTGAGATTAGCGCGTTCAAACAAACAAACTCTTCAGCTTTATAATATTATTAGTATTAGTATAGATGTAAACAATAGTAGAATCTGTAGTATATCAGTTATCTGGTTTCCATAGTAGAAGCTCGGCTTAGTTTGGGATCAGATGACCGTGTGTGAAGTCCCTGTGAAGCTATCCCGAGTTCCCAAGATAAAAAAAGTCTATGTATCCATATCATAGAATATCTACGTGCCAGTTTATGGCGTCGCAATCGCGTGAAGTGGTATCAAGCAGAGTTACATTTGTAATATTAGAAGCGATAGGAATAGAAAGCGATATTTAACAAGCAACCTTGTTACGATATTGAGTAAGTATATTATAGCTTGCAGATATCTCCATATTGTAAAAGGATACTATACAAAGCCTGCAGTATCGTTAAAAGTTGTACTTCACGCGTTGAATCCTTTTAAAAATATTTTCTTCCAGCATAACTTGCTTGTTAGCTAGGGTTATGAACATAAGCAAAAACAAGGATTTAGGCGGTTAACACACTGCCACGCACCTCGCAGAGTAGCGCGTGAATACGTGTTTTAACGTCGCTTGTAAGTATCTCCGTGTGTATAGAAAACACGCACAGTCCAACACACAGAAAATCCATCCACGCGTGTTAATTTTCGTTGACACGCAACATGCAGCGTGATGCGTGTCAGTGTGTTAACCGCCTAAATAATATAAGTAGTGATTGTAGTGGAATAAATGTTTTGATTCTTATACCTAGAAAGAAGGGAAACTTCTCAATGCCCGAAAAACAACCTTAATTTATTTTTACTTAGGATAGGATTTTGTTACCACCATAATCTCATCATGAAAACAATGTGGTTGAAGGTGAACTAGCTAAAGCACAGCTGCCAGATTACTTTGGTACTTATTAAATTTATTTGAGGGTGGTAGCCAGAAAGGCAGTACTCTAACACCGTATTTTGGTTACCTCACGACGTCTATACCTCTGAACCACCACATTAATATCGGTTAATACGTAGGGTTAAGAGGATAGGATGGCTGCCAGAAATTAGAACAATAGGTTTTTAACATATCTATTGCTGTCGCGCTGTGCCCGAGCTATCCCGCCCGAGTGCGATAGAGACAACTACAGCTTGGACCGATTATACCTATTTAAATTAGACGAAATCGCTATTTCGTAATCCCCGGTTTTCTCCTTCAAAACTGTAACGATTTAAAAAAAGGACAAGAATCATAATAAGAAGGGCTTTGGCTATGTCTTTCGGTTTTTTTTTGTTTTTTATATTCGTCAAATTTGTTCGCTGGACGTCTGATAAGAGCAGCGTTAAAGTTTTTGTGATTTTAGAAGGCTCCTAATTCTTACACAACCGAGGGACATACAGTGATACCTACATATTGCATGGTAAAATAATCATTGCTCTAGTGTCATTATCCAGAGAGGAAACTGAGGATTACGTTTGTATGGAACAAACGCCACCAGCATATCCTCTTAATTCTCATCGTTTTATTAAGTACGTGTGCAATTCAAGTATCTCAATACCTTACAGGGTGCAGAATTTAATATAACATTCTTGACATGCTCCCATAAGTGTAATGAACGTGCTCTTTGATCTCCCATAGATTAGAGAGACTTAACTAATTCAAAGCACTACGATTGAATTTTCAGTGTAAATTCTCGTTGAAAATGTTATACTCCTCAAAATTATACATAAGCTGGATTACAGAAATACGGCTTAGAATTTGCGAGTGTTCCGGCATTTCAATCCGCTTTCAGGAGGAAATATGAAAGGAGGGGTAATAAATATCCTGGGAGATTCTTCACACACGGTCCCAAAGCAGAGCTTGTTCTATAGAAACCATATATTGCAGTTATTTGACGGGCCCGTTGGCGCAGTTGGTTAAGACGTGGAGTCTTAACCTATAGCGCCACAGGTCGTGGGTTCGATTCCCACACAGGACATGCATTTGTGTGCATGAACATGTCTGTATGTCCTGAGTCTGGGTGTAATTATGTATATTAAGTATGTATTTACAAACAAAAAGTAGTATATGTATTATATCAGTTCTCTGGTTTCCATAGTACAAGGTCTGCTTAGTTTGGGATCAGATGACCGTGTGTGAGCAATGTCCCAGGATATTTTACACCTTTAAAGCCCTCTTTTCATGGTAGTGCTTAAGGCTCTGCGGTGATCTCTGATTAGTCTGGCCTTATTTTGTTATATGTTAAGCTTTAATCAGGTAAATCGAAATTCATGGAATAGTAAAGTAATAGAACGCTCGTCCCGTCTGCGAGCCAAGAATGGGGACCGAAAACAGATTAAGTACAGTGTGTTTCATTCGTTTTCGACATGAAATCCATATTCGAAATAAAACCTTATTTCGTGACAATTTTTTTTACATAATAATAGATGTGCACCATAACAAATATAGATTCACATGACAAAAAATACCCTTAAAATTCATACCTGTGGTAAAACTTATAACTGCAAGTAGGTGACACTACAATAGATGTGGTAAATGTACCCACGGAATCGATCCTTGACCCCTTTACCCGCCTGCCCACACCCAGGAGGCTCGGTTTGTTTAGTTAGTGTAAGGTATTGAAGGGAGGGCGAATTATGATGCTGTGTATTCTGTATTTTGATGTCACTGCTATGTTGTTACTATAATGGACGATCCGTTAACCCGTTGGATCGCGGAAGGGACGTGCGTCCTATATGAAAAAACCTGTTTATATGGCAATGGTTCACCAAATCGCAGTAAACTAATTTGAGTCACATTACATTTCTTTCTTACAAACATTAACTGACTAAACATACACAACAGACAAGAACATATTTTGATCGTTTGGTAGAAAGAGTTATAATTTTAGTTTACAAACCACAGAATCAGCAGACAGCAGCAATAATAGATTTAGAAAATATACCCATAATACCTATGTTATAATATGCTGTGGTACTTTAAAAATAAACTTAAAAAATCGCTCATCTCCTTATAATTAGAGAGAGAGAAAGAGATTAAAGGTGTCAGATGTAAACAGCAATTAGCTATCGTCACACCACGGTCTATAGACACCGGAGCTTCACACGATCCTAATTGACCAACTGGACACTTTACTGCCATAAGTAATTAGGTACAAGAGTGACTTGATTTGCCTTTGAGATTTCAATGGGGTGTAACTGATGACATGTTCCTGACTTGCTTTCCGCCTCGGGGTATTCCCCGGATTTTTCACCCGGATTCCCGGGATGAAACCCATACACTCGGGGACAATATAGCTTTCTATTAGTGAAAGTTTTTTTCGAATCCGACTGGTAGTACCAGAGATTAGCCCGTGCTTTATTATATTATAAAAACCGGCCAAGTGCGAGACAGACTCGCACACCGAGGGTTCCGTGCAAACCTGTAGGTATATAAGTACATGGTAGTATAGACCGGAGTATTTGATATGAATTTCAATTTATGACGTATTAAAAAAGAACTACTTACTAGATCTCGTTCAAACCAATTTTCAGTGGAAGTTTGCATGGTAATGTACATCATATATTTTTTTTAGTTTAATCATTCTCTTACTTTAGAAGTTACAGTGGGGGACACATATTTTACCGCTTTGGACGTGTCTCTCGCGCAAACTATTCAGTTTAGAAAAAATCTATATTAGGAACCTCAATATCATTTTTGAAGACCTATCCATAGACCCCACAAGTATGGGTTTTATTAAAAAAAAAAATGAGTTTCAGTTCTAAGTATGGGGAACCCCCAAAATTTTTTGTTTTTTTTCTATCTATTTATTTATTTCTATATATTCGGTTCACAGAATACATCTAATTACCAAGTTTCAACATTATAGTTATTATAGTTTCTGAAAAAAGTGGCTGTGACATACGGACGGACAGACAGACAGACAGACATGACGAATCTATAAGGGTTACGTGTTTTGCCATTTGGCTACGGAACCCTAATAGTATATAATCTATACTATAGATAATAATAGTAGTATAGATTGTCGACACATTATCAACGGTGCATATTAGCCTCATAAATGCCTAAGGAACACAAAATTGAAAAATAAAATTAATTTGTAACTAACTTGATATTTTCTATAGTACACTCATTTATTTATTTCTGTGGCGGCTATAACAACAAATAATAAAAATGAAATAACAATTTTAATTAAAGAGAAAGAAAGAAAGAAAATACATTTATTTATCAAAAATCGACGCACATAACATAAAACAATAGTTAAAATAAAAATAATAAAAACAATAAAACAAACGCTTAAATTAAAAACATAATAAGTACATAATACAAAAAAAAAAAAACAAAATAAAGAGCCCATCCATACACGCCTTAATGCGTTTTTATTTTCATAGCAAGGTTGAGTTATTTATTATTGTACGGACCCTCCGTGTGCGAGTCTATCTCGCACTTGGCCGTTTTTTTTTAGTGTTTATGGTGTTTTTGTTTTTGACAAAATATAAACCAACAATAATAAATAAAACTGTATGGAATACTGATAAGGTAATCGCATCAATATTTGATAATAATTAGTATTAATTAATTGGGTCTACCGAAGATGTTCTTTTCGGCAAATATTGTACCAGCTTTCGTAACTATTTAGCCGTATATTTACTTTGTAATATCGGCGTATATAAATGAAATATATGTAATAAATGTTTTGGTTAATTGATAATGTAACTTGTTTTGTTAATTAATAATAATAAGTACGGTATCAACAATTTATTTAACTTATAATTTACATAAGTTAATAGCGTACGATTGAAACTAAATTAACATGCAAATTTCGCATGTCTACGATAATAGCAGTCAACGATAGGTCTAAAAAGGCGACATGAGGTGAATTCATGAAATCCGAATAATTTATTGAAATTAAATTGTATCAATTAAGCAGCATCTCCTGTGATTCGAAAAATGATTTCCTTTGTCCATTGTAGACACAGATCGTTGAATTCAATTATCGAACATTGAGTTTTGTGTCTCGAAATCTCAGGCTACTTTCAATCGACCTGCCAATTAACAAGCGAGCTTCGATTCGGTCAGGCATATCTGTTTACGTATTCAGCCTTTGACGTTGCACGTTGGAGCAAGCTGCAATACTAGCCCTTTGGGAATTACTCCACTATGGGTCAGTCATCCAATCAATGGATGGTAGTATATGTGTTTATTTAACTTGTTGGAGACGCTTTTCACAGCTGGTTCTTCGGTTGAACCTTGTGGTGCTGCTTTTATTACCGTACTGCTCGAACAGAAAGAGAAAGTTGATATTAGAATCCTTGTCATCCTGGATGACACAGGGTAGAATCCGAACCAAACTTAATGGCGGCTGTGAAGTGCGCTGCGAGCCGGCTTTGCGCAGGTTCAGTCCACTCGAATTTACCGCATACCTTCGTTTTCGCTACTGCGCAGCGTTCCGCGCCTAATATCACAGCCGCCAATAAGTTTGACTCAGCCTCTACCTAAATTGACAATAACACAAATGTGGTTGGAAAGGTATATTGACATGACATGTTACAGCCCAGAATTTAAACTTTTTAGCGCACTTTGCAATGAAAAATGGCTCTAGCTAGATGATTTTTTTGTAACAGCAGTCGTGATTTTTAATGCTTATTCGTCGGTCATATAGACTTGTGTTTGCTGCGAATCTCACCGTGGTGATAAAAAGTGTGTTAATCACGAACTTCTAAACAAAAAGAGCGAAACAACTCTCCGCTGTTAAATACTTAACACGTTTTAAAAGGAAAAGATATAAGTCCTAACAAAATGAACAAGGGAAAAAAACACAAAGCATTTTTACACATTTCTCGTTGCATGAAATAGAAAATTGTTCATAACAATAATTCCGTTGCGGGGAATCTCTTTCACGCATAACTTCATAACTTCATTCTCGTTTATCTTTTATTTTGTACTTCGTTTCCAATTTTTATTCCAGAATTTTAAAAGCAATATAGCCTCAATTGCCTACGAAAAATCTTTAGGTATTTACTGAAAAATAAAGCTTTCATCGCATAAAATTCAGTAAAATCAGCCGACCGTGTCTATCGGTTTGAAAAGGCTACATGCAAAAAGTGTTGAATTTATTTTATTAAAAATTTCACCAGGAATTTCCCTCGGAGAATTTTTTTTTTTTTTTTTTGTTTATCCTGTTACGCGTGACGTGTTCAATTGTTCATGTTGCTTTAACCGATGGATACAATTTTATTATAAAGTATATCTTCTACTATATAAAAATAAGTCGGTTTTCCTTCCTGACGCTATAACTCCAGAACGCACGAACCGATTTCCACGGTTTTGCATTCGTTGGAAAGGTCTCGGGCTCCGTGAGGTTTAAAGCAAAGAAAGTAGGGTAGGGTAGGGTTGGGTAGGGTAGGGTAGAGTAGGGTAAGGTGGGGTAGGGTAGGGTAGTACCATAGACTAGGGTAGCACCACGCGAACGAAGAGCCGGCAATAAACTCAGCAATTACTCTTTTCGATTAGATTCATTACATAATATTTCCGTTCTAATCGCACTGACAACAATTGCGTGCCCCTATGTAATATTTATCAAATCAAATAAATTGTTTTAGGCTGAATATATCACAAGCTAATGCCCGGCGTACTTTCCAACGCGTTTTTTTGTTATTTTTAGAATAATTTCCCGATATACCTAATACTGTTCAAATTAATTACGAAATACACAACTAAAATGTGCCTTTTGTTCTGTAATCAGAGACTAAAATATGATATTCCTTAAATTACCTTAGAGTACCTACATCGTCTCGGATCTCGATTACGCTTGATATAGCATTAATTCGACTGATTTAAGTGATCATGAATGAATCATTTAATTATGAGGACAGTTGACCACCTGACTCCACAATACACGAAGGTCACGACCTGAACAGCTGAGATGTGTCATGAGCACAGCCCAGCTAGATGACTCACCGAGACACGCGATCTTTAACATAATTGAGATGCGATAAAGTCATAAAAAACCGGCCAAGTGCGAGTCAGACTCGCGCACCGACGGTTCCGTACAAACCTGTAGGTATATAAGTAAATGGTAGTAGGTATAGATCTGAGTATTTGATATTAATTTCAATTTATGACGTATTAAAAAAAAACTACTTACTAGATCTCGTTCAAACCAATTTTCGGTGGAAGTTTGCACCGTAATGTACATCATATATTTTTTATAGATTTATCATTCTCTTATTTTAGAAGTTACAGGGGGGGGGGGACACACATTTTACCACTTTGGAAGTGTCTCTCGCGCAAACTATTCAGTTTAGAAAAAATGATATTAGAAACCTCAATATCATTTTTGAAGACCTATCCATAGACACCCCACACTTATGGGTTTGATAAAAAAAAAGTTTGAGTTTAAGTATGGGGAACCCCCAAAATTTGTTGTTTTTTTTTTCTATTTTTGTGTGAAAATCTTAATGCGGTTCACAGAATACATCTATTTACCAAGTTTCAACATTATAGTTTTTATAGTTTCGGAAATAAATGGCTGTGACATACGGACGGACAGACAGACAGACAGACAGACATGACGAATCTATAAGGGTTCCGTTTTTTGCCATTTGGCTACGGAACCCTAAAAAACACAGTACATTATTAGTGTATATCGTTGTATTCTGGATTATGTTAATCATTGCATTTCAAATTTAAATTTCGAATGTTTTAAAAAGAAAACTTGAAAATGGAAAGATGGGTCACAGTTTTACGATGGGTTTTTGCCCTTTTCGTTTATAGTGATTGAGTGAAAGAAAGTTATTGGATTTGAAATTCTTTAAAAGCTTTTTGATTAAAATCTTCTAGAGTTGGATAAAGTAATTCTACTTTTATAAATGGCCATGTCAAAGTCAAAGTCAAAGTCAAAGCCATTTATTCAATTTAGGCCCTAGAAGGGCACCTATGAAGGTCAAAGCTACTGAAGTTACCGCCAGTTCGTAAGTCGGCCTTCAACTGAGAAGAACAGGCAAGAAACTCAGCAAGGTTACATTTTTTAAATTTTTTTTTTTTTTTACAATCTGACTATATATTGGCTATTTTTTCCAAAACATTTTGGTTTTGTAGGTATACATAGGTACATACTTTTTATTTTACAAAATAAAATACACAATCATCAAAACGAATAAAAATAAAAAAAGACAAAAATAAACCAACATACAAAATAAATAAAAAATAATAACCTGCACTGGTTCATAATAAAATCATGTAGGTAATCTACTGGATTTTGTACAATGTGCACTTGTGCAGAGTGAAGCTATTTCCAGACATCTTTATCTTCTATATAATGGGCTACCTTGTAATAAGCTCGTGCTTTCAAGACTTTTTTTACGTGAGATTTGAACTTAAAATCAGTCATTTTGGTTACCGAAGGTGGGATTTTGTTATAAAAACGTACACTATTTCCAAGAAATGACTTTTGAACTTTCGCTAATCTAAAATACGGAACAACTAATTTGTCTTTTTGTCTAGTATTGATATTGTGAACTTCACTGTTTGTTTTAAACGTGTCTAAGCTTTTACGTACCAACATTATATTTTCATAAATGTAAAGTGAAGGTAAAGTCATGACATTTATTTCCTTAAACAATTCCTTCAATGATTCACGAGGTCCCATACTATAAATTGCACGAATGGCCCTTTTTTGTAATATAAAAATAGTCTCAATATCTGCTGCAGCTCCCCATAATAATATGCCATACGATAAAAGGCTATGAAAGTATGCAAAATAAACTAATTTGGCCGTCTCGACATTCGTCAATTGTTTGATTTTTCTAACAGCAAATGCAGCAGAACTTAATTTACCAGATAAAGATTCAACCTGAGGACCCCATTGTAATTTATTATCTAATGTTATACCTAAGAATACAGTTTTGTTCACTAGTTCCAAACTGCTACCATCTATTAATATCTGACTGTCTACATGCGCTACATTTGGGAGAGAGAATCTTAAACATTTAGTTTTCTTCGAGTTTAGTAAAAGATTGTTAACAGTGAACCATTTGGAAACTATTGACATGGTGTCATTTACTTTATCGAGTTCTTTGTCTTTTCTATCTACTTTGAAAATGAACGAAGTATCGTCAGCAAACAAGACTATATCTGAGAGACCATTTACAACTGATGGTAAATCATTAATATATACTAGAAACAGAAAAGGCCCTAGTATTGAACCCTGGGGTACCCCCATTTTGACTAAAGAGCCCTTGGATGTTGTACCACTAATTCCTACCCTTTGTTGACGATTACTAAGATAAGATAAAACAAGATCATGAGCAGTTCCACGAATACCATAAAATCCAAGCTTAAGGAGCAGAGTACGGTGGTCAACGCAGTCAAAGGCCTTAGATAGATCACAGAAAATGCCAATTGCATCTTGTGAATTCTCCCAGGCTTCATAGATGTGCTTTAATAATTTTGCTGCTGCATCTGATGTAGATCTCCCCTTCGTGAAACCAAACTGATGACTATGCAGTATCTCATATTTATTAAAGTGACCTAACATTTGATTAAGCAACAGTTTTTCAAATATTTTACTAAGTGCTGGAAGTACGGAAATTGGTCTATAATCAGAAGGATTATCCTTACAACCAGACTTAAAAATTGGCACTATTTTACTATACTTCATTAAATCAGGAAAAGAACCCTGATCAATGCATTCATTAAATATATCTGACAAGATAGGTGCAATCACTGTTATAATTGATTTTAAAATAGTTACTGACAGTCCCCATAGGTCTTCAGTATTTTTCAAATTGAGTGCATTAAATGATTTTGTGACATCACTAGCAGTAACATAACTAAAATTAAAGTTTGGAAATGATTCATTAACATGTTGCTTAAGTAATGTTTCAGCCACGTCGGGACACGAATTAAGACTATCGGTAGTTTTCTCTGGTATACTCTTGAAAAAGTATTCAAAAGCAGTGGCAACTTCTAGCTTGTCTGACAAAATTTTATTATTAATTTTTAACGTGTGCTGTTCGTTTTTATTTTTAATTTTACCTGATTCCGTATTTATAACGTTCCAGACTGCCTTGATTTTATTAGATGCTTTATCTATTTTGTTACTTAAGTATATTGATTTAGCTCGATTACATACTATTTTAAATAATTTTGAAAACTTTCTAACATAATTATGAAAATGTCAATCGTTATTACTTTTTTTAAATGGCTTGGCGCTAGTATTGGCCGATTTTCGAAAATAATATCTTCGATAGTAAAATACGTATACCTAAAAACCATAGAAATAAATATACCTAGAAAGAATGTCGCCATACTACACGAATATATTAAACAGGCCAACTTTTATAGCCTGCTGCGCGTAACAGCTACGTTTTACGCTCCCTCAGCGTCATTCTGCTTGTCATAGTGCCATTCATAATGATAGCAGTTGTTGAAATATTCCTGGTGTTGCAAGCGTCCATAGGCAACGGTAACTGCTTACCATAAGGTGGGCCGTATGCTTGTTTGCCACCTTAGTGTACAAAAAAATATCGGGAGAAATTTAAATACTAAACTAAAACTATTAACATTAAAATTTATTCCTACAATTATAAAGGCAATGGTGCCAATTCTGTTGTAAATCGCACTAAACTAATTTTAGTCACATCTTATCTCTTTCTTACGAACATTATTGAAAAAGGATAGAACATATTTAAAGCTGTCAAATGGCGACTAAATTTATATTGAAAATTGGTCTAATTTGACAGGACTAAATTTCTTACATCCTTTTCTTATGTTCTTTGTTAGAAAGAGACATAGTGAGATTACAATTAGTTTAGTTGTAAACAACAGAATCAGCACCTATATATACATGGAAATAATTATAAATAAAAAACTGCGTTTAAATCGCCGCCTGCAGGCAGGGTTCCCAAAAAGCTGGCGACGTTACCTCGTTGAATTGCAAGGCTCATCATTCATCATTCATCATTTCAGCCTATTGCAGTCCACTGCTGGACGTAAGCCTCCCCCAGGGTTCGCCACATGGCCCGATCTCCCGTTTTCGCCATCCAGTCACCACCAGCCACTTTTTTCAGGTCGTCGGTCCATCTGGCCGGAGGGCGTCCTACACTACGCTTGCCGAGTCGTGGTCTCCACTCGAGAACCCGTCTACTCCACCGATCATCGGTTCTGCGACAGATGTGACCAGCCCACTGCCACTTCAGTCTGCTACACCTCTGCACTACGTCAGAGACTTTGGTTTTTTGTCGGATAATCTCGTTCCGGACTTTGTCCCTTAACGAGATTCCGAGCATACCCCTTTCCATAGCTCGCTGTGTGACGTGTAGTCGGTGGGCTAGTTTCACTGTCAGGTTCCACGTCTCGGCTCCGTATGTCATGACCGGCAGGACGCACTGATTGAATACCTTGGTCTTCAGGCATTGTGGCAATGGTGACTCGAAGATGTGACGCAGCTTTCCAAATGCTGCCCAGCCAAGCTGCACTCTTCTGGTGATTTCAACCGCTACCGTAGGCTTTAGCTCTAGAGACCCTACACGTGACCCCCGGGTAGCGCTAAAGGTAGCAACACTTCCGGTGGTAGGCTTAGGCCGTGGTTGGTCACCACCCACCTGGCAAAGCCGAGGCGTAATAGTGGGTTTCTGCGTTTCGTCTCGATGCTGGGTGAAGCCATTCGAAGATGATGGGTCTAGTCAGTTGTTTTGCCTCGACTGACCGGCTCCAAGATGCTGATGTTTCTGCACCGGGCGCCTAGACTTGGAGGGCAGCGGGATCCGAAGCACAGTTGTCCGCTGGCTGACCGCAGGTTGTAGGGGGCCCAAGTAGTGTGCTAGCCTCATGCGAAAGGCTGCCCCGCCGCCTCGCGAAAAATCCCGTAGTGCGCTATCGTGCCGGTTGGCGACCGGGTCGAGGGACCCGATAGACACTAACGGGGGGGTTCGGGCGTCCCCGCGGTCTCCATTCTAGGTGACTTAGGTGCTAAACAACATGCTGACTGGTGTTCATTGAGGTAATGCCTCGACTAACTTCCGTCTTCTTCCTGTTCACTCGCTCTCCAAAAATTAATATGAAAAGGTCCAATAAGAAAGAAAGGTTAAAACAGCGGATGCACGTCCCTCGGCTAAAAGTGCACCACACCAACATTCGTGGTTTGCACTCAAATCTCAACCCGGTCCACCACCATCTTGAGACCGAGAAGCCGCACCTGCTCTTTCTTACGGAGACGCAAATCAAAAGTCCGATAGACGCAACATACCTCAACTACCCAGGGTATACCTTGGAGCAGTGCTTCAAGCCTCACGCTGGGGTTTGTGTGTATGTTCGTGATGACATTTGCAGTCGACGTCTCCGTAACCTTGAAGACCCTTGTTTCTCCGTGTTGTGGGTTTTGGTGGATACCGGCACGGAGAAAACTATCTACGCTGCAGCATACAGGTCCCACACAGGTGATCAGGAGACAACCAGGCTCTTTAACTACCTCAGTGAGACAGGCGATGTGGTCCAAGAGCGGTATCCGTCGGCTCAACTTGTGTTTCTCGGGGACTTCAATGCCCACCACGAAGAGTGGTTAAGCCCATACCGGGACACCAACCATGCTGGGCGAGAGGCGCGCAAATTTGCACTGTCGCTAAATCTTGCCCAGCTCGTTGATCAACCGACGCGCATACCAGATATTGAGAATCACACTGCATACTGCCTGGACCTTCTGCTGACTACTGAACCGGACATTTACTCAGTCGTTGTATCCTCCCCATTAGGGAGCTCCGACCACTGTCTGGTGAAATCTGTATCCCATTTTTCTCCGCCTGATTTAAGCCCTAAGGGAACCAGGCGGTTGTGGCGATACAAGTCAGCAGATTGGGATGAGATGCGGCACTTTTATGCTTCATATCCTTGGCGAGCTACGTGCTTTCTGTCGGATGACCCCACTACCTGCGCCGATGCTATAACTGATGTGTTACGCCAGGGTATGGAATACTTCATTCCATACTCCGACGTATCCATTAGCGGCTCGGCCCGTCCATGGTACAACACTGGATGCCGTACCAGTGAAGCTCTCAAACAGAAAGCGTACACTGAATGGGCTAACGCGCGTAGTACCAAAGCCTCCGACGTTGGCATCAAGAAGAAAGCGTACAATAAAGCCGCCAAGCAATGCAAGAAAGTGCTCAAAAGAGCTCGTTTCAACCATATTGGCCGTATTGGCTCCAAACTTGCCACTTACCCTACAGGTAGTAAGGCTTTTTGGTCCCTGGCCAAATCGGTTGAAGCGAATTTTTGCCGCTCGTCACTACCTCCACTGACCAAGCCCGACGGATCTCTGGCCCACAGTGCAAAGGACAAAGCGGATCTATTCGCAAACCTTTTCGCTAGCAACTCTTTCCTAGATACCACCAGCCAACCTCCACCTTGTCTTCCTCACTGCGGCTCCGCAATGTCGGATATCCGCATTCACCAAAAAGAGGTTCTCAAAGTGCTGCGTGGACTAGACGTGAGTAAGGCCAGTGGTCCCGACGAGATTCCGGCGGTAGTATTAAAGTCCTGTGCCCCTGAGTTGTCTCCTATTCTCACGCGTCTATTCAGACTCTCTCTGAAAACAAGACGTGTACCTAAGTCCTGGAAGCTTGCAAACGTCCAACCTATACCCAAAAAGGGTAGCCGTACAGACCCGTCGAACTATAGACCTATCGCAATCACCTCCATTCTCTGCAAGATTATGGAGCGTGTATTGAACGCCCAACTTCTTGGCTACCTGGAAAACAATGATCTCCTGAGTGATCGCCAATTCGGCTTTCGTCCTGATCGATCTACAGGAGATCTCCTAGTGCTAGCCACCCACCTCTGGGGCGAGGCCATTGAGAAACATGGTGAAGCGCTAGCCGTTTCACTGGACATCTCGAAGGCTTTCGACAGGGTCTGGCATGATAGTCTGCTCAGCAAGCTTCCCTCATACGGACTGCCCTCTAGTTTCTGCGCCTGGATCTCTGATTTCCTGAGTGGACGGTCTATTCGAGTGGTCATCGATGGGTGCTCGTCTGAACTAAAGGCGATCAACGCTGGTGTCCCTCAGGGATCTGTTCTCTCTGCTACGCTGTTTTTGCTGCATATTAATGACTTGCTGAGACCCGGAATCTATGGGTACGCAGATGACAGCACCGTCACAGAGAGTTATGTATCCGATCCGCGGGCTAGTAGGGCCACAACAGAGTCTCTCAGAGAGGGTATGGTTACGAGGTTGAACTCGGCTCTGCAAATTGTATCCGAGTGGGGTACCGCCAATAGAGTCGAGTTCAATGCCTCTAAAACACAGGCCTGTCTCTTTTCTGCAAAGAGGAGTCTCTTTAACCTGACTCCCGCATTTCGTGATGTATCTGTACCGTTATCCAAACACCTAGACCTTTTGGGTCTCAATTTATCCTCTGACCTTAATTTCGGACGGTCCATCGAGGCCAAGGCCAAGACTGTTGCCAAAAAACTTGGAATCCTGAACAAGGTGAGACGGTACTTCACAAAGGAACAGCTTCTAAATTTATACAAAGCTCAAGTTCGACCTTGCATGGAGTACTGTTCTCATCTGTGGGATGGCTCAGCCAAATATCAACTGGCAACTTTGGACTCGTTAGATAGGCGCGCTCGAAGGATAATTGACGATAGCGACCTAACGAGCAAGAAACTGCAAAACCTGGATCATCGGCGTCAGGTTGCAAGTTTGACGGTATTTTACAGATTGTTCCACGGAGAATGCGATAAAGAACTCCATAATCTTGTCCCTCCATCCCCGTTCTTCTATCGGACCACTAGGCGTCGGGGGGGTCTCCATCGCTTCGTCGTCGATATTCCATCTTGCCGTACCAAGCGTTTCGCTTCCTCTTACCTTATACGCACGGCCAAGTTGTGGAATGCTCTCCCGGACAACGTGTTTCCAGACACTTATAACATGGGTTTATTCAAGGCCAGAGTGAACAGGCATCTTATGGGTACGCGCGGTCCACCCTAGACTACATCTTCGCTTACCATCAGGCGGGATTGCGGTCAAGCGCAAACCTATATAATATAAAAAAAAAAAAAAAAAAAACTCTCAAAGTTGTCTCTACCCAGCTGTAACTTTTGTCCTAGGTAGACGTACTCCTGGACAACTTCAATGGCTACACCTTCGACGGAAACGGGCACAGGGACGATGTGCTCGTTGAACATGACCTTAGTCTTGTCCAAGTTCATCCCTAGCCCAACGCGTCTCGAGGCAGCATTAAGACCGGACAGCATTACCTGCAGGTCTTGCAGCGATTCTGCCATTATAACTATGTCGTCAGCAAAGCGGAGGTGTGTGAGATATTCACCATTGACATTGATGCCCATTCCATTCCACCGCAGGGTCTTGAAGACATCCTCCAGAGCATTGGTGAAGAGTTTCGGGGAAATAACGTCACCCTGTCTTACACCTCTGAGCAACTGGATGGGTCTTGTTTGGTGGTTCTGGACTTGGACGGACATAGTCGCCATTTGGTAGAGACTTCTCAGCACCTCCACGTACCGCCAGTCGACTTGGCATCGCTGCAAAGACTCCAGAACGGTCCAGGTTTCGATGGAGTCGAAGGCCTTCTCGTAGTCCACAAACGCCATACACAGCGGTTGGTTATACTCCTCGGACTTCTGTATAACCTGCCGAACAGTATGGATGTGGTCCACGGTGCTATAGCCTTTACGAAACCCAGCCTGTTCCGGTGGCTGAAAGGCGTCAAATCTTGATGCCAGACGATTCGTGACGACTCTCGAGAACAGCTTATAGACGTGACTCAGAAGCGTGATCGGCCTATAGTTTTTAAGGAGCGTTTTGTCTCCTTTCTTGAAAAACAATGCCACTACACCTCTGCTCCACGCCTTCGGGGTAGTCCCATTGGTTATTACAGAGTTGAAGAGCCTCCTCAACTCCCCAAGAACAGGTTTACCCCCAGCCTTGAGGAGCTCAGAGGCTACTCCATCTTCACCGGGAGCCTTCCCATTACTAAGCTGTTTGAGAGCCGCCTCGATTTCGTCGACATCTACGTCTGGGAGATCTTCAGTGAAGTGGCGGGTAAGTGGGGCTCTAGGGTCTCTCGCGTCAGGTGTAGACTTCGGTGCATGCGAAGCATACAGATGTCCGTAGAAGTCCTCAATTTCAGCCAATATCCCCGGGACTGATGTGACGGTTTCACCATTCGAGGTAGCTAACTTTGTCAGATGACTCCTCCCCAGTGTCTTGGTAAAGACCTTCGACCCCCGATTTCGCTCGATCGCCTCATGTACTAGGCGAGTGTTCCAGCTGCGAAGGTCGCGTCTCACCAAGCTCCTGATTTTCTTGTGGAGTGACTGGGGATCTGACAAAGTTTCCTGTGGTGTCTCACGTCTAAATCGCATCAAATCCAGGGTCTCGCTAGAAAGTTTGGACTTCCTATCTGACCGCCTTTTCCGAAAGTGCCTCGTTCCCACTTCGCGTATCACCCCAATTAAGCCGTCCAGATCCTCATCAACATTTGCCGGGGTCTCCAGTGCGGCGAATCTATTTCTCAATTCCAGTTGGAATGCATCATGTCCAGCTTGGGGCACATTTGGACGAAGAGCAGACCTCACCATGCGACTACGTTCGAGCTTAAAATTGATACTTAGGGTGCCTCGCACAAGCCGGTGATCGCTACCGGTATTAAACCTGCTGATCACTGAGACATCCCTAAATATATGCTTCTTGTCGGCTATGATGAAGTCAATTTCGTTCTTCGTCACACCGTCGGGGCTCTTCCAGGTCCACTTCCGTTGGGGCTTTTTCTGATAAAAGGTGTTCATACAGAACAGCCCCTGCATGCTAAGGAAGTTGACCAGCATTTGGCCCCTACGGTTTCTGCGCCCATAGCTATGCTGTCCCAAACAAGATTCACCGCATTCTTTTCCCACTTTGGCGTTGAAGTCCCCCATGACAACGGTATAATGGGTTTTGGTGGTACGATTCATGGCCTTTGACACATCGTCGTAAACGGCCTCCACCTCCTCATCTGAGCTGCTCGACGTCGGCGCATATACCTGTATGACCTTAAGAGAGTATCTCTCGGTCAGTTTCAGTACAAGGTACGCTACCCGTGCCGAGACGCTGCAGATCTCCATCACGTTGTCACGGAGGGCTTTGTTGACGAGGAATCCCACGCCACCCTGAGATTGTTGGCTCCCTTCCCTAAAGTAGAATAGATGGCCCGACTCGAGGGTTATCGTGTCCTCCCCCTCTCTACGAACTTCCGACAACCCGAGAACATGCCATCGTATCTTCTCTAATTCTACTTCAAGGATCTGGTGGCTTTCGTCCAGCCGTAGACTGCGTCCGTTGTACGTAGCCAGGGCCAATTGTTGGCAGCCGTCCGTAGCCCGGAGATTCCTAGCACCCCCTACCCTACCGTAACCAAGGCCGCTGCCGTGACCTGGAATAGTAGGGCGGCCGGGAACTGGGGGCCGTTTCTTTTTGTGTCGATCCATAGAGGGTATTGCCCGTAGTCACCACGCTGGGCAGGCGGGTTGGTGACCGCAGTTGCAATGTTTTATTTACTTTTATTTGATTTAGAAAAAAGTAGCCCCTAACTAGGGGTTTTCGACGCGTGCACAGCCTCGACGCTCAATCTGGATGTATAAACATTATTGTGCAGCACAAAAAATGTTGATTGCCAATCAACCAAAAAAAAAATCAAAGGACTGGAAAGTCAAATACGTCAAAGGCCCTTGGTTTAAAATCTATCGTGCTAGTCCTAAATTACAGATATTTTCAACGCAACCTGGACTACACTACACTACCAATAAACCGTTGACATTTATTAAGTAGTTGATTTCCCTGATTGATGGAGGGCCATACAAACGCTAGTTGATTGGATCTGAATTGTTTGTGAATTTTGCAAAGTGTTATCCATTTAGCGTTATTCGGTGCGGAATGTAAAGCAAAAAGTTTGGACGATGAATGTTGACTTTTAATTTATATTCAATCATAACTATATTCTTTATTGTATTTCAATATATTTTGTAATAGCTGCCCGGCGCGACTTCGTTCGCATGGTGCTTCCCTACCCTCTGGTGATAACCCACCCTACCCTACCCTATATGAATAATTTTCCCCGTTTTTGCAACATTTTTCACCGATGCTTCGCTCCTATTAGTCACAACGTGATGTTATATAGCCTAAAGCCTTCCTCGATAAATGGACTATCCAACACAAAAATAATTTTTAAATTCGAACCAGTTGTTCCTGAGATTAGCGCGTTCAAACAAACAAACTCTTCAGCTTTATAATATTAGTATAGATATACAGGGTGGATCGATAATAAATGTTAGCTGAGAAGACTGACTGATCTTTTGTATAAAACATATTTTTTGCATTTCGGAGTTGGTCCCATGGTAAAAGTTGTTCGCATTTACGAGTACTTGGTTTCATTTATTGACGTATCCACCATGTGTAGGTAAATTATCTATCGCCTAAATTGAGCATAAACAAGGAATAAATATGCATAATATTGTGTTTTAACTATGTGTACTTTTATTTTTCTTTTGTATCTTGTTTGTTGTTAATAACGTTGCTATTTTTTTCAATTAATTGTGTGTACGTTAGATATAATATTCCTTTATGGTGGGCAAATAAAATTATTTCTTTCTTTCTTTCTAAACAATGGAGTTGACAGCCAAAGAATAAAAATGTACTGACAGTGTTTATGGTGGTACTAAGTGCCAAGTGACGGCTTAAGTGAAAACTGTCAGGAAAGTGTCACACCTGGGCCAGTAGACAAGATGGTTATCGACAATCGTCATCGTTAGTAAACGATCACTGTAGAGGTACGTAAGGTAAGGTATGGAAATGACATAAGAGATTGTTAAAAGTCACGTGATATTTCGATTTGAAATGTCAATCCCATACAAAGGTTGATCGTTTACTAACGATGACGATTGTCGATAGCCATCTTGTCTAGGGGGGCTGTACGGACACAACTAAAAGTGTTCGCGTCATATGTACGGTCTATAACGTAAGTTGCCGAACAAATCTACAAATACCTGTACACTAACCCCCTTACGTCACGTAAATAATGTCACATTATTTGACAATGACAATAGAGTGATGTTATTTACATGACCCTTTAAACAGTATATTAGTTAAATAGCGCTTTATGAGTAAGGGGGCAAATGTAACCAGTTGTAATGTATAGTACACTAGCTGTCCTCCCGTGGAATTGTATGACATTCCGGGATAAAAAGTATCCATATGTTATTCCAGAGGTTATTCTATTTTATAATCGTATTTTTCTATCTTCACCATAATCATCATCAGCTTATAATGTCCCACTGCTGAGCACAGAACTCCTTTCACAAATCAGGTTCAAAATTCAAAATAAAAAAAAAAAACATTTATTCAAATAGACCTTTGCAGGCACTTATGAAAAGTCTGACTCTAATAAGGGTGAAGGGGAATGGGCAGATACTCCACCACGCGTGCCCACTGCGGATCGGTGGAGGTAGGCTAGTGGTCAACCTACTGTTGGAATTTTCAAGCCGCCTAGAAGGCCTCCAACTAGCTTAACGACTATCACAATTAAGTGATAACCGGGACCAACGTCTTTACGTGCCTTCCGAGGCACGTAAACGCTCGATTTGAAATATTACTAAGCGGTCATCCATCCAGGTAACGGCCACAATGGTGGTAGCTTTACTTGCCGATCGATTAAGAGCGGCTTATCATGCTTCACCACGAGCGCTTCAAATTCAATTTAATTTATTTTCTATCTTATTTAAACAAAATAAGGTGCAATAAAAACGTCTCCAACACAAATATAACCAGAACAGTTTTTATGCGTCGACCTAAATCAAAATAGATTTATCACCTAAAATCTTACGACGGCCATATTGATACTTCGAAACAGAACACGATATGAAAGTACGGCACAAAGTATTTTTAACCGACTTCAAAAAAAGGAGGAGGTTCTCAATTCGATGGTTTTTTTTTTTTTTTTGTTTAATGTTTGTTACCTCTTAACTCCGTCATTTATTAACCGATTTGGAAAATTCTTTTTTTGACTGTTAGGGTACACATCCCGTTTGGTCCCATTGTCATCAGATCAGGATTTGATTACTTTTTAGTGTACTTTGAAGTCGGTTTAAGTTTTTGTAAAACAGTCCAATTATTGAGTCTTGTCACGTGTGTTTGTTTTAGATAACCTGTGACATTCGTAATATTAATATCATATTGTGATGAACGTGACTATAGTTTAACGATTATTATGCCAATTATATACTTTTTAGGGATTTTTACTGTTTATAGGCCTGGTTAAAATAACCTTATTTGTCTTTTGTCCCTCTTTGACATCCGGCGTCAAAACAAGACAAAACACAAATAAGGTTATTTTAACCTTGTTTTAAGAGCTTGTGGTAGGCCCCCTGTTTGGCATTAACCTCACTTTACCTTATTATGAATGTTTGTTTTTGTTAATTATTAATTATAATTTGCCATTAATTTATTTTTTTATTCATAATTTCTAGTATGTAAATAAATAATATTTAAACCTGACTGTATCATTTTTAGTTTTTTTTAAACACCTGCTATATTTTTCATATTTTTAATTTAATTCTTTTGACATCCACCAACATACACTCAAAAGTATATTATAACCTTAGTTTTTTTAATTTCTCATGTGAAATGATATGTAATCTTTTGAGAAATAAATGTCATAAACCATTAAACCATATGTCAATATGTAATAATTAATTTATAATCTATATTGTTTTGACATCCTAAGGTTTAATCAAAGGTTTAAAAAGGTCATATTTTTTTATTTTTAATAAAATTACAACTTGTTATTATTAAATTCCATTTGTATATTTGCATGCCTACATTGTGTTAAGGCGAAACATGTAGCTATTTAATTAATACTTGACATCTTAATGTGCCATGTTTCACGCAATAAATGATCTTTATCTTTATCTTTTTATCCTACCTAACTATGGTCAGTGATGATGTAATCGAAGGTGGTAACTACATAAAGCCTAGAAGATAACAAGCCATCAATCGTCTTCGTAATACCGCGTCATCGGATGAAAATCATCAATGGCGGTCATAATGATGACCACCAGAGATACGCGGTCGCCCCGCTGGACACAGCGATAGGTGCTCAGCGACAGATTTTCAACTTGAAGGTAACCAGTCAGCCAGGATAGGAAGTACAGTATGAGGCACGAGTGGTGAGCACATATAGGCAGTTGTGTGGGCAAGCTCGCGCCAAATTACACTCGAGAATCCAATAGACGACGAGCATCGACTGACGAACCAATCGTGTGCAGCTCGGCGCTCCCCCCTTCTTCATTCCGCCAAACAGACCGAAAAATTAACTACTGTGCAGGTTTCAATTTGTGCTCACGAC
Organism: Achlya flavicornis; assembly: GCA_947623365.1. Classification (NCBI taxonomy): domain Eukaryota; kingdom Metazoa; phylum Arthropoda; class Insecta; order Lepidoptera; family Drepanidae; genus Achlya; species Achlya flavicornis. The sequence goes on along the minus strand of OX392471.1, from coordinate 17,280,056 downwards.
TCGTGCCCCTTACTATGCCTTACCATGGTCCAAGATCCATTTTTTTATATGAGAAAGTCTGTAAACAAGCTTCGCCCGATGGTAAGCGGATACCGTAGCCATATGGACGCTTGCAACTCACGGGAAATTGTAATAGGTACCTATTAATAAATAGGTCGTACTCCCAAGAACCTAAGGAATCAATTATTAAAGGTCCTCGATTCTCATTGGCTTAGGAGGAGATAAGTTCTCAGTTATTAATACCTCATGCAAGGCTCTTGGATTATTTAAACCTAGATAAGTCACGTTTTTGACTCGGTTAAGACCTTCAAGATTCAAGGAGTCATGTTTTAAGATTACATACCTTGGCTGCCCCGCTGCAGGTCATCAGTTCGATATATATCCAGGCCCCGAATCTCGAATTTTCGACATTGCTAATCGCCATGTTTTTCAGCAAATGTCTAATACGACATTGGTTGTCAAAGACGTGTGAAAAGGCCCCTGAAAAGACATTTGTGTGCACGAACATGTATGTTTGTTTGAGCTTTCATCATAATAATCCACGTAACTTAGGAAAAATATTACGTCGACCCATTTCAGCTCGAAATAAGAACAAATCAATAAACGTTTTCACATTTATAAACTTACAATGACATATTCAAATTTGTAATATATGTACTGACGGAATAATCTACTAAGCGTAAATTGATTTTACTATTAGCTCGGTGAGTTCACTCACACTGAGATGCGACGCGACGTGACGATGCCTGAAGATGCCAATTGTTTCGCACTGCTAGCTACTACGCAGCGCGGTACCGCAAAACGCATCGCGATGCCGCAAGACACATCGTGAAGCCATGAAAATCTCTTGCACGCCGCGTCTACCGGCGAAGCATCTCGTGTCAAAAGTGTCTTACTTTTTGGGTACGTGCGCACCACGTCTCAATGTAAGCTGTCCCTTAATTTAGACACCCACCAAAATTGACAACCAAAGTGCACAATATGTAATAGAGAAACTAACTTTTAAAAGTGGTGCAGCAAAGGTTGTTGCCATGACAACTATCAGACTAAAAGCAATGTCATACCTCCCACGAGCTTTTACACGTGTCACGTTTTCTATTAAAGTATAATATTTATGTTCAGATAGCGAACTTTTCTGCTGCAAATTGTGAACGCGGGAAATTGAAGTGTCGCCCTCTCGAACTATTCTAGATATTACTGAGAAGGCTCTTCCCTCGCTAGTCATATTGTATGGTATTTACAAGACCTTGGGCTTTGTGTGACTTGACTTTATCTGTATTGTTTTATCACTAAATAACGAGTAAGTTTACGAACATTAGGCGATTTTGAACAAAACATTTCAGAATCGCCTACTGAATCGATTTAAATCGATTCAGGAAACGATTCTGAACGACCAGTTTAACAGTTTAGCACCTTAATCTGTTACACGTTGTATATACGGGGTAGATACGACAATACGACATTAAATGAAACCACGTAAAGTACTCATGTATACAATCAACTTTTACTATGGGGCCAACTTCGAAATCGTTTTTTTTTTTAACTGCTTTTCATACAAAAGTTAGACATGTACCTTTTGTATGAAAAGCAGTAAAAAATTTTTTTGCCAAAAATTTATGAAAATGTGTATTTTTTTTTGCGTTTTCGATGTTGGTCGCATAGTAAAAGTTGATCGTACACATGAGTACTTTAGGTGGTTTCATTTAATGGTGTATTATCGTATCCACCCCGTCGTGTTAGTTACACTATTTATAACTCAAGAACGGCTTAACCGATCTGGCTGAAAATTGGTGGGGAGGTAGCTTAGAACCAGGAGACGGGCATAGGACTTTTTATTCCGTTCCCGTGGGACGTGACATAAAGCAGGGTAGCTAGGATTCGCGTAGCGTGGACGGGCTTGCGAGCCTCGAACGAGCGCGATTGTCAGTTTTTTCACGAACAAAGGGATTCGCATCGTGGTCGTTGTAGGCTCGTTGTATATTCGTTAGGGGCTCGGCTCGTGCTCGATTCGCGTAGCATGGACGCACCATAACAGAACAGCGTATTATTTCTCTAGCATTCAACCCAGTATTATATAACCCAGACAGGCCAGCTGGCGTGGTTGGTTAAGACTCTGGTCAAGATTCCACCTATCGCGCCGCTGGTCGTGGGTTCGATTCCCACACAGGACATGCATTTATTTGCATGAACATGTCTGTATGTCCTTAGTCTGGGTGTAATTATGTATATTAAGTATGTATTTACAAACAAAAAAGTAGTATATGTATTATATCTGTTATCTGGTTTCCATAGTACAAGCTCTGCTTAGTTTGGGATCAGATGACCGTGTGTGAGGAATGTCAAGTAAAAAAAAAAAATATTTCTTTAAACCAATTTCTAGACTTAGCTAAAATAAAAGCTTTGTGAAGCGAAAATGGTAAGCGGTGAGCTCTTGGCTCGACCAATTAGAATCGAATTCATTTAACAACCCAACGGAACTGAAACCAGAAAGCGATGGATTATTGCATTTATTAAGTTTGCCTTCCTTCCAATGAGCCATTTAATACTTTTGTTTTGAATCGGGAATGCAATGGAGTTGTTTATGTTCTTCAATGAATGTGTCGTTGTTAGAAACATCTGCATTTGTGTATTTGGATTATTTATGATGAACTGAAATAACACAACCATTTTATTTTTGTGTTATGGTGCGTCCTTGCTTGGCGAACCGAGCACGTGCCGAGCCACGAACGAGCACACTGCGAGCACGATTCGCGTAGCGTGGGCGGGCTTGCGAGATTGCGCTCCGCCCGATTGTCAGTTTTTTCACGAACATCGCGCTCGTTGTAGGGTACGTCCACGCTTGAAATCGCGAGCAACGAACGAATCCTGTTCGTTCGAGGCTCGGCTCGTGCTCGCTTCGCGTAGCATGGACGCACCATTATAATAGAAGTGAGTGATTATAAATAAGTTATAAAGCATATTATTAGCAATCCATATAAAGACATTTTTTTAATAATAACTTATTTATTGCACAAAAAGTCGGAGTTGTTTAAAAAAAAAAAAAAACTTTTCTAGTCCAAAGACAAATCTTATGAGCAACAAATTTTCACTGCCATAGATTATAGTCTTAAATTACAATAACATTTATAGTGGTAATAATAGATAAGGTTTTAATAGTAAAAACAGTAAGTTCGAATAGAAAAGACAAGGAACCTATATGGTAATAAAAATTTTGAAAGTAAGGAAAACTGCCTTACCTACCTGCATGTGGTAAACCCAAGTCAAGTTATGAGCGAGAAATTCTAGTGGTTTTGATTTGACTCACTAGTAGAATGGCAAAACTTGAAAGTAAATGTAAGATGGCGGGCTGTAGAATATACATACTTGTATCATTATCATTTTAAAGTTTGCCAAATTAGATGATGATGATGATGAAGACGCGAGGATCGAGCCCCTGAATTTATGCGCCAGTTTATGTATTATTTTCCACTTTTTCACAAAGCGTTTATTAACTCAAAGAGCAGCTCGACTGGGGAAGTACCTCCACCTTACAGAATACCGCAGCCAAATAACTTTATGTTGTGTAAAGTTGTGTTCCTGCGCGTGAGTCGCCAGAGTTCGTAGGGGAGGGGGGAAAGGTCGGTAACGCGTGAGCGATGCTTCTTGTGTTGCAAGCGTTCATATGGCTACGGCAACCGCTCACCATCAGGCGGGCCGTATGCTTGCTTACCGATATAGTGGTATAAAAAAAATTGACCTTCTAGGTCCTAGAGTCTAGGATCATAGTCAACTCAATGTAGTCTAAATACCTTTCCCATACTTTTAAAGACTTCTCAAGCAGAACTCCGAGCGCTATTGCTACGGTGGTATTTTACAGATTTATAGGTAGGTACTTATGGGCAATCCTAATCTGCCTGGCTTAAAAGATTATGGCGATTTATCATAGATTTGTAATATTTACAGGGTTTTTCCTATAGTCAACAACAAAAACCTTTATGAATTATAATATTGTTAATGTAATTTATTTGAAAGGTATTTTTAAATTGGACCTACTGTGGAATAGAGTAATCAACAACCATATAATTAACAATATCCTTTGGAGATCAAATGAATAACTGTATAAAACATTTGAAAACAAGGATAGGCAAAATAGTCAAACTGTCTAAAAAATATATGTAAAATTCCAACCTTGCTGAACTTTATGCCGGTTAGCTGACGGCTGTCTTCCGAACCGTTACAATTCTCCTATTACCTTTGATTTCCACGATATACATACATACAGCATTCACGTTTCAGAAATGCCCCAGGTTATTTATTAGTTGGAGTGGAATTCTAGGAATACTAAGCCTGAAACATAAATCGGAAATGTAAGTAAAGTGGAAACGTTCATCTTTGTTGAAAACAGATCGAGTAGGCAAATAGACAAGGAGATTGTAGAATTTGATGCTACATCACGTTCTGCAGATGAGATTGAGTTGCCCAAGAGCTTAAGTTGTTCCCAGTGATTGTATAAATATCATGGAAATAATAACAAGCATTTGATTCAGGCTCTCTCTCTCGAAATTTAAGAGCTGTGCTCTTGTCGGTGTACCTTCTTCCAATCTGCTCTATCATTAGCAACATTTTGCACGTCTTTCTTTTGCATATACGACACGACGTCTATGTTTGACATCACTTGTCTTGATCTATGTAACTTATTCTTGGTAGTTTATTATTATTTTGTTTGTTTTTAATTCACTTTAAATAGATAGCCGGTACCGGGAGCAAAGTCCAATCTACCGGTGGTTAGGGCTGCAAAGACATGAACCTCCACACAATTCAAGCCGTGAATCAGGCTCTTGATTCAACCGCCTAACGAGAGCCTCGTGATATTTTGGTCGAGGCTTTCGGCCATCAGGCCATTGGCCTTTACGACAATCGGCACAATGATAGCCGAGCTCACATTCCACATGTCGACAACCTAATGTGCTAAGTCGAGATACTTTATTTGTTTCTCTTTCTCAGCTTTCAGGAGGTTCTCGTCATGTGGAATGGTAACATCGACTATCATTGCGCGGCGCGCTAATCGGTCTATCAGCATTATGTCAGACTTATTGGCAACAATAGTCCTGTCAGTAATGATAGATCGATCCCAGTACAACGTGACATGATCATATTCGAGAACTGGGTCGGGCACATACTTGTAATACGGTACTTATTATTTTTAATATTAGTATTATTTTGATCAATTACACTATAAGAGTTAAATAAGAAGTATAAAACAAACTTGCCTCAAAATAAGAATATAATTTCCCACTTGTAACCTGGATATAATGAATTGTAATAGTTTGGCGAAAATTTTATAAATAACTATTACTAAGGAAGTAAAAAAAGCTCCACCTGATGGTTACTATGGTTTGCGGACGCCAACACCAAGGGTATCACTCTTGAAGAACTCCATGATTTACTGTTTTTCTTTTACTCAGGAATCCTTTTCCTGCATACGCAAGTATTAGTTACCGTCGCAAATATTTCATCTAAAACCTTTCCCAGACCGCAATTTCCACCAGCAGTCAGCGGTAAATAGTAAATGGAGAGCGGTAACGTGGAATGCAGTTTCGCTGCACTTCCGTCGCGTATCCGCCGCGTGACCGTCGCCGCGCCCGGTCGTATCGAGGATTATTTCCTTCTCAAATGGTAAAACGGTTCCTAATTCCAAACAGAGTTAAACGAGATATGGTGTATGGAGAAGTACGTCTCGATATCCTACATAAAGTAGTTTACTACATTACAAATTATCTGAAAAGCTTGTTTCTATTCCGCAGATTTTACAGAGAGATTAAAAGTTTTAGCGCGCGGGAAACAGCGGGGACAGTAAATTTATAATATTATTAAGATCAAACTATATGGACAAAATAATACTTGTATATGGGCCATGTTTCGTAACAGACTAGGCCTTACGAATCGCGTTTAGTTTCGCGTTTACTTAACTTACAGGTCGGTTAACGAAAGCTGGCACGTTCACAGTACTCATAAATTTGCAATCAGTCAAGTCTAATGGACGAATGCAAAAATAGACCACTCTATATTTATGAGCAGTAGCAAAAGCAAAACAATAACTGTCTCCTTCATACTCATAAGCTTGACTTTGCGCGAGAGAGACGGTGTAAATGTGTTGAAACGTGCCAGTTTTAGTTAACCGACCTATACAAGGTCCATTATTTGTAGTGGCACAGTGGGTATGACCAGCATGCTAAAAAGTTTAATTTAAAAAATGAAATTTTACAGCAGCGTAAAATAAATTGAAATCTATAAGAAATAAATTAGATGACATTTTTATCGTTGTTTTACGAATGCTACGCAGAAGTGTAGCTATGAAAAGTTAAACAATAAAATATTGAGATGACCAGAGCAATGTTCGTGTTGTTCGCAATTTTGTTGCGTAAGTTATTTTTATAATTTATAATTTAATTACCCCAACAAGAGTAACCTCCAGTTTAATCATATTTGTTGCTCCGTAGATATAATTTATGCTGCTTCAGAAATTGATAATATAACATCAATAGATAATACGACAGAAAATAATAACAGAACGGATATAAACGTGAATTCTCTTATTGATGTAGAAGAAGCGAACAAAACAGATACCGACCAAAAAGCATGTGACACCAGATATTGGAATATATTCCTATCACTACTAATGAATACTTCTAAAGAACAATTAATCAACATACCTGAGAAAATCAAAAACAATTATAATTTAGATGCTTCTGAGAAAATAGTAATCGATGGAGCATTTATGAGTTCAGTAGATGAATATATATTTGTGATTCAAATCAATCTAAAGAAACTAATGGACGATAAAAAATTTAATACAAGCGAAGAATTCATGATCGATTTTATGGACTTATCGAATTCATTGGTAGCAAAAATACTCGAATATAACTTGGATAAAATACAAGGTGCTATGTTTTTACCAACGAGATGGGATCAGACTTTTAAAAATAAAATTAAAAGGCAGCAAACTAAAATTGCAGTTAATAATGTAGAAAGCTACATTTGTGATCATCTGGATGTTTGCAAGGAAAGATTTATATACTCACAGTATATAGTCGATTGGTTGAGACAGCTAATGGGCATGACATCTAAAAATCTAAATAAATTCTTTAGTTTTGCACCTGAAACTCTTGAAAAACATAAATACTTCGTTAAATCTAATGTCAAGTTAAGACAATTAATTAAATATATAACTATGTCTGATGCTGCAGCACAAAGAGACAATCTAGATATTGTCGATGAATTAATAACTAACCAAGTAGAAGTTTACAAAATGGCACCAGACGCTTTAAAGAAAACTGTTGTTCTATTAAAAGATTTGTTCAAACTAATTGATGATGTTTACGACCTGAGTGATGAAAATGAGAAACAGCTCAATGATATATCGAGCAAGCTAACAGAACACACTGAAGGTAACTTTGTGGATTTTAGACAGGTGCTTGATGCAATAGTCGAGAATATACATCTGAATTTTCGAATTTGGCCGTTGGATAAACAAAACAGAATGTATTATATTTGGTCGAAGGTGATACTATTATAAAAATGTTCCTATTGTGTAGTTTTGTTCCACCAAGGCGTCAAACAATGACAGTACTGACGTGCTATCAAAAAAATATATTAATGAATGTAGCATTGAAATATCGATCCTTTATTTACTGCATTAGTTGTGTTCCTTTAGAGGATAAAACGAAAATAATAAATGACTCATTACAAACGATGACGTAAGTTATTATAAAATCTTTACTAAGTAGCATGTTAGATAAAACTTGTTTACTTGATTTGAACCTCAGAGCAGGGAATCAAATCACGCTCGCTTCCCTAATTGATTCCATGCAAAATATACATAAAGTTATCACCGCAGGACTTAAGCCAGTTGCAATTACTTCATATTACGTCGGTTCAAATGTCGTAAGTACTAAACCGTCGAATCATTGTCCGTACTCACAATGGTTGAAAACGATGCTATGTGACGCGAAAACATTCCAAAGAGGTATCCACAATCAATGCTATTGTACTTCCCTACGTGACTTGACTCACTTTATAACAACAGACAAATGTATCCTTTATTCTGTTCGCAATAAGGGTTGCACGTAAAAAGGGTTCTAGACAAAATATAGTTGATATGTTTCAGTATACGGTTATAGTAGTGATTGATTGAGGCTCGAGGTTTCATTGTTAAAATTGAACGAAACTTTTTCAAAACACTTGTTAGTAAAGTTCTGGATTTAGACCGTTGAAAAGTTTCTCACTTCCCTATAACTCAATAAGTGCTACATGAACATGTGCTATATTGGTGTTTGTATTGTGTGTAGAGCCTTTAGGCAGCAATAAGAGCAGTAATAAAGCTGTAGGTATTGTGTTACGAGCCTTGCGTAGTCACAATACCACAAGAAGTTGATTATTAAAGTCTCCTGTCTAGATAGGAATTCTCGTACAGTCGTACGCCTCTTATGTTCTCGTTTTATCCCTCTTGAGTATCCAATTTTATCAACACCAGATATAATGAAACTCCATGCTCTTTGGTACAATGGTGTAAGGTTTTTATATTCTACTAGCTGCCCGGCGCGACTTCGTTCGCGTGGTGCTACCCTACCCTGTGGTGCTACCCTACCATACCCTACTCTATCTAAACCATCCAGGGCGTCACACAAACGCATACAAAAAAAAAACAACTGTATGTACCTGTGTAACTGTGTAACTCCTCCGAAACGGCTTGACAGATTCGATACGAATACGAATCAGTCCGGCAGATGGCGCTGAAGTCGATAATATAACCTAGATACCGGTTAAAAAAATCATTCAAATTGGTCCAGCCGTTTAGGAGGAATTCAGTGACAAACACACGTACACGTATTTTATATATAAAGAAGATAGCTATATCTTGTAAAATTGGTCAAAGTTAATTCATCAAGTGTGATGAATTAACTGTTCTGAAGATCTGGTTATATTTCAGGTTTCTAAAATATTTGTGAAGCTTTATAGACAATAGGCTGTCTCCCGCGTTCTGTAGATAAAAGTAGCATATGTCCCTCGCCAGGTCCTGTGGCCAGATAGGTACTGTACTTGTCTGGAAAATATCAATACAATTGGCTGAGAGTCGTGAAAAGGTAACTCACAGACAGACATAACTACTAAGTATCACATATTTTTTTATATTTATTATTTCCATTCCGTTTTTTTTTTGCCTCATATCTTCGTCATTTATGAACCGATTTGGAAAATTCTTTTTTTGTCTGGAAGGGTACACTTCCCGTTTGGTCCCATTGTCATCCGATCAGGATTTGATTACTCCTTAGTGTACTTTGAAGTCGGTTTAAGTTTTTTGTAAAACAGTCCAATTATTATATTACTATTCGGCAACTCACGAGTGATTGCAAGCGTCAATAGACTACAGTAACCACTTATCCTCAGAGTTGTATGCTGGTCTGCTACTTTACCCCGTAAAATAATGGTTTTATATACCTAGACTTAAAATACGTTTTAAAATACCTCATTGAAATCCAAAAATACATAACTCCGTCATTTATGAACGATTTGGATATTTTTTTTTTTTTCTGGAAGGGTACACTTCCCGTTTGGTCCCATTGTCATCAGATCAGGATTTGATTAATTCTTAGTGTACTTTGAAGTCGGTTTAAGTTTTTTTGTAAAACAGTGTTGAATTATTTTTAAAAAAACAATAGAGAAACAATACACCATCAGCTATTATTTAATTTAGTTATTTATCCCTATTTGATTCTTTGGGAAAGTTGTTTGCTATCAATGAATGAGTACAACCATGTGTCTAAGTATCGTTTACTAATTACCAGTCACCCTACATATATCTTACCAGTAACTGTAACTTAAAATGAATCAGCAATACTTCCTCATTCATTACCAGTATTTATTTTTAAAAGAATAAAATGGCGTCTTATAAAAGAAGTTCTTTTAGGCACTATTATATTCAAGTGCCCTACCATATTTATAGAGATTTCGCACACTGCATGCAAACTCAAACTCGTAGTTCGACATTCCTTGGATTACGTCATTTTAACGGTCGCCGGGTATAATGTCGATAATCGCTTGGCCCACGGTTTTGTAGCGAGGGTGGCTTGAAGCTGCGTAGGTTTTAAGATCATGACCAATGCTCGTTTATTCTTTTTTTATTTTTTATTTTTATTTAGTTGCATTCAGCGTCGCATGTGTGGGTTTTGAATACGCGTTTGTTTTAATTACAATGTTTTTAATTCTGTTTGACCTAATTTAAATATAGCTGTACTGGGTGTACACACATCTTTTCAAAGCCTGTGTTACTTATACCAAAATGAGACTTATAACGAAAAAAAAAAAAACAATTGATTTGTGGTTATTTAATATAGGGTCTTTCAAGGCCAGAGTGAATAAGTTCCTTCTGGGTAAGCGTGTTCCATCTAAGGCTTCGTCTCCCTTATGGGCGGGTCAGTGGCCAAAAGCAAACCCATTTAATAAAAAAAAAAAACTTGTACTAGTTAGTTGTAACTAGTAAAAGTTATACAGCATAATTAATCTAACATAGATGTAGAAAAAAAACTGATATATTCATGCTACTTTTGAATAATTGCCACAATCTTTAACATAAAAAACATTTTCACCACAATTTCACTATTCATGAAATCATCCATGCAAAATCAACTGAATATCTCTAGAATTGAAACTAGATGTATCTAATCAAGCGTAATCAAGTTTGGAATCCATCCGCTGTAATCTAGTCAATTTGCGCATGGATGCACCCAACGGTGGCTCAAAACTGTTGTTGGTAGGTACTGGCTGTTATAATCAATGATGATTGTTTTTGAATATGGAAAATGTTATGGTGCGTCCATGCTTGGCGAAGCGAGCACGAGCCGAGCCACAAACGAGCACGATTCGCGTAACGTGGACGGGCTTGCGAGCCTCGAACGAGCATTCGTAGCGTGCTCGACTGCGCTCCGCCCGATTGTCAGTTTTTTCACGAACACAGGGATTCGCATCGCGCAGCATGGACGTAGCATGGACGCACCATTATGTTGTGTTAAATGAAATGAAATACAGGTTCTAGCACATGGATTTGTACCGTTTAATTTATATTATATAGTACTGAGAGAATCCGTAATTTCTCTCAAAAACTGAATCTATAAACATTATAGTCTAAGTCAGATCTTCCCAAACTATATTTTCTCGTAGACCTTTCAAAATTTTCTCGTTTTGGTGGACCCCCTGCTGCTACATTTCTACCATATTCCCAAAACTCGTCAAATCATTTGATGAATAGATCTATCTAATGTAGACCTCCGTTGATTGTCCCGTAGACCCCTGAGGGTCCTGGACCACTTTGGGAATCACTGGCCTAGATCTAGTGATATTTAGATCTAGATTGTGATAAAAAGAATACATAGAAAAGATTTTACTTAACAACACGAAATTAATACAAACAGAAAACAAAAAATAGGACTAATAACTAGGTTAACCACATAGGTACATTAAACAAAACAGATCCTATTAAAAGTAGGGTAGGTACCTACGTACACAAAAAAGTCGTGATTGATTGAATTTCTTTTAAGGTGATGATAGCTCAGTGGTTGTGACGTCGGATATCGAGACGAAGGTCCCGGGTTCGAATCCTACAATGTGCTTGATCTTTCGGTGAAGGAAAACATCGTGAGGAAACCATAGCACGGTGGTAGGGTACTTTGTAGTACCCGTCTAGCTACCACCATCAAGTTTAAAATCTGTCGCAAAGCACCTATCGGTGTGTTCCGACAGCTGCACTTGAGAGCCAGTTCCTTCTAGGCTTTGTGTGCTTACCACCTTCGACCACATCATCACTTACCATAATGAGATTGTGGTCAAACACAGGCCTATACACAGTAAAACAAAAAAAAAACTTTCGTCTACTTTCAGAGTACGAGTCGAAAATTATTTTTCCTGTAAATATGTTTTCCTAATGAAGTTTAATTGTACCGCTAAATATGCTCGTTTATTTAATGAATGGGCAAACACTAATTGTGGCTTATGTTATAATGGACATAACGTTTATTATAATAGGCGAACAGTTAGTGGACGTCATGTTTTACACATCTTGTTTAGTCTAGATAGTCTATAAGAGTTCATTAAACGAGACTTATTACATTATTTTGTAATACTAAACTCGCTATGAGTCATTCTCAGACATTAGACGTTGTTTACGCCACCTATCAAACTTTTATATTTCATAGCTGTCCCTTGCGGTTTCATACGCGTTCCCGGGATAAATAGTAGCCTATAATCATCATCATCATCATCAGCCTATAATGTCCCACTGCTGAGCACAGGCCTCCTTTCACAAATCAGGGTGAAGGGAATGGGCAGATACTCCACCACGCGTGCCCACTGCGGATCGGTGGAGGTAGGCTAGTGGCCAACCTACTGTTGGAATTTTTCAAGCCGCCTAGGAGGCATCCAACTAGCTTAACGACTATCACAATTAAGTGATAACCGGGACCAACGGCTTTACGTGCCTTCCGAAGCACGGAAACGCTCGATTTGAAATACCACTAGGCGGTCACCCATCCAGGTACCGACCAAGACAGACGTAGCTTAACTTTGCCGATCGATTAAGAACGGCTAATCATGCTACACCACGAGCGCTTCTATAATAGTAGCCTATAATACTCGGGGATAATGTAGCTTCCTGTTAGTGAAAGAATTTTTCTAATCCGACTGGTAGTTCCATTGATTAGCCCGTATCTCTTCCGCTTTATTATATTACTAGATGCCCAGCGCGACTTCGTTCGCGTGGTGCTACCCTACCCTGTGGTGATACCCCTCCCTACCCTACCCTCATCATATCAGTCCATGGATGTCCACTGCTGAACATAGACCCTACCCTGTATGAATAATTTTCCGCGTTTTTGCAACATTTTTCACTGATGCTTCGCGCCTATTAGTCGCAGCGTGATGTTATATAGTCTAAAGCCTTCCTCGATAAATGGACTATACAACACAAAATTATTTTTTCAATTCGAACCAGTAGTTCCGCGTGAGATTTGCGTGTTTAAACAAACAAACTCTTCAGCTTTATAATATATTAGTATAGATTATATTATTAATATGAAACAAGCTAAAATATATAAAATACGTCTTTAAGTAATATATAAAAAAATGCAAAAGTTTACTAAAAAGAATCGGAACTCGTTGCGAGTACCTAAATGTCAAATCATTTTGACATTTAGTTTTGCCGCGACACGGTAATATTAATGTCGTTTACATACTTTTTATAAGCTGTTTTAACTTTTTTTTAAACATGAACCATACGGGGAGAATGTTAATAAGCAGTACTTTAAATTTAATAAAATTCCCAAATGAAGGATTCATGACACAATATAGATTGAGTCAGTCCCTTATCTTAGCTTATCTAATATCAAAACATTAACTATTTTGAAACTTAACACATTGTAATAAAGTTCAAACTTAAAATTCCCTAATCAAAAAAATTGTATTGCCATAATTTTCCGGGCGACATTCGGTCAACCAGATCCTAATTAAAAACGTGCGAGGGATAACTTTGATCAAACAACTTGTTCGGGATAAAATCAACGCTCGACCTTGCTAATAGAGTGCTTATTTGTTTGGATACGAATCATTGCTCTATTCATACGCTTCTTGTTCAAGTAATTTACTGCAATTACCACTTTATTTCAATTCGCTGGTATTTACTTTAACGTATAAATTTTATTTCATTTTAACCGACTTCAAAAAGAGGAGGTTCTCAATTCGGTTGCATTTAAAAAAAATGTTTTTTACCTCATAACTCCGTCATTTATCAACCGATTTGGAAAATTATTTTTTAGTCTAGAAGGGTACACTTCCCGTTTGGTTCCATTGTTATCAGATCAGGATTTGATTACTTCTTAGTGTACTTTGAAGTAGGTTTAAGTTTTTTTGTAAAACAGTCCAATTATTAACGCAATTTATAATTAACGTCGCTGTTCTCAATGATAGAGAGAGATATCCTAAGTAGTAAGTCCGAAGATTTTTTTTATTTTTTTTAGGAAATCTATTTACACATATTTATAAAATAAATGGTCAACTCATTGAGGTCATTTAAAAATGTTTAAACTCACATAATTTTGTCGCTAGCACAAACACAAGCTATCCTAAAAATGATTTCCAAAATGTATCCTAAGAGAAGTAGAGCAAAGGGTATATTCGCTCAAAGAGCAGCTCGATTGGTAGTACCTCCACCTTGCAGAATACCGCAGCCAAATAACTTTATGTTGTGATCCTGCGCGTGAGTAAGGTTGCCACAGCTCACTTATTGTGTTGCGTTACGCTTGCTTGTAAACTTCGTAGTATAAAAAAAGCTATTTCAATTGAGGTATGTCACATTTTACTACACGCGACATGCTCACTTAAGCCATCTAACAACCCGTAAAATAGGGCTGTCACAAACGTATAATTTGACCAAAAAAATAACTTTTTAACAAAAAAAAAACCGCCTTCAAAGTATATACTAAATACGTGTAAAGGCCTGCGTAAACAATGCATATTTATGCGATAGCAGCAATCGCGGTTGATTTGCTGTCATTTTTTAAGAACTCCATTGTCTGTCTCCTAAACTCATCATCAGATCTATATGAAATTTATATGGGACCATTTCGGACAAAAAAAGAATTTTGAAAATCCGTCTATATATGACGGAGTTATGACCGAACATACATAAAAAAAAACATAAACATTCGAATTGAGAACCTCCTTAAATAGTGGAGTTTTAAGTGTCCTTTACATAAGTCATGCTTGCACGTTAGCAGGTAGCAGGTGCCTGGTGCATGGCGTTCAATATTGTTCTATCATTTATTATTTTTTACCACCGAGGCGTGTAGGAATGTCATTCACGATATCGACTGATGAATACTGATGATGATTGCGTGTCAACGAGTCAATGCAGTCATACTTAAACAGGGTGTTGAAGTTATGAGCGCTGTTTTATTTAAAGTATGAGTTTTATGTGTTATGGGTTTCCTTTGGATGTTTTCCTTCACGGAAGACGATAAGGATCTTCTCCATTATGACTGTGCTAACATCGCCTTTAGGTAAGTTTACCATAACATGGTCTAGCATCCCAGCTGGCTACGACCCTCAAGTTTTATTTTATTCAGTGCTCGTCGTCCGTCTTTCTATTACGATTTGAAATATCTGTGAAAAATTATGAAATGTAACATATAAATAAAAATGCTTATCGCATCCGGCCACATGATTATATTTTAATAGTGCCAATTTTGCGTGTTCAACCTTACGGCCGATTATCGTATTTATTTACAAAACTATCGGTACATTTTTGATTGATCAAAATATCCACTTTGACAAATGATTTTTGTACACAAACGTTAACGTTTGATGGAAAATCCATTTAATTTTGATTGAAACAAACATTTACACTGATGAATTTCGATGGATTGCTTTGCTATGCTATACCGATTTTATTTTAGTATAAATGCAACTAATATAATCTGCTGACGATGTGTAAATAAAAGTATGTCTAGCATTACTTTTATTGAGCTTATGGACTATTTTTATTAACCGACTTCAAAAAAAGGAGGAGGTTCTCAATTCGAATGTTTGTATTTTTTTTTATGTATGTTCGGGCATAGCTCCGTCATATATGGACGGATTTTCAAAATTATTTTTTTGTTTGAAAGGGGTTTATTCCGAAATGGTCCCATATAACATTTCAAATAGATCTGATGATGAGTTTCAGAGACAGACAACGGAACTCTTAAAAAATGGCAACAAATTCGCGATTACTGCTATCGCATAAATAATGTACGTAGGCCTTTATACGCAAAAGTATTTAAGTATTTATGAAACTAAAAATTCAAAAATAAATTAACATTTTAACAAAAAAAAACCGCCTTCAAAGTACACTAAAAAGTGTACTTTTGTTACTGTTAGTGTACTTTGAAGGTGGTTTATTTTTTTGTTAATAAAATTACAGAATATTTAAATGCATACTTTAAATCTTTGCATAAGTAGGTATTATGATCAGAAACAGTTTATTATTGAAACACTGCACCATTGAAATAAGCCAGTTCATTATCGTGTGATAAATTAAACAAATTATTTTAAATTATTCACCGAGAAGTGGCATTATGTGTCATATTTCCTGTACGCTGCGATTTAGCATTTTAGGTACACCCCTGCTTACAGAATTACGGTATTAAATTTGCACTTAATGTGTTGAAGTTTAAAGTTTTATTTCGCTTGTTTAGTCATTTAGGTACATAATAATTCGATAGCCTTGTATTATTGGCATTCTAAACATGAAAAGTTTTCTGTAATCGGACATTTTAAAGTTCACTTTAAATCTATCGCCGGCGTAGTTGGTAAGCTACCCGATCACGCCAAAGTTCGTGGGTTCGAATCCCTCACCGGACAGAGATATTCATGAAAGTCAGTTTGTTCTATCTATCTTAAAACGTAGTTGATCAGCTATCTGTTTTTCATAGTGCCAGCTCTGCTTAGTTTGGGGTCAGATATGAGGTGTGCAGGATGTCCCAGGGTATTATGTTTGAGCCAATTGGCGTGGAGCGCTGAGGTGTCAGGAAATCACTTCAAATTACCTGAGGCGATGATCGCGTGTTCGAATGTCAACATGTAAGGGTTCTAGGGAATCTCAAATAACCTTGAATTTACGATGGCACAAAACGTCGCGAGGAATCCATACCACAATGGTATGATGCGTTTAAGCACAGTCTATAAAACCATAAAGTCGTTCGACGAAAATGTCTAGACAAGGCAATCGTGCGGGGTGTGAGGGGCGGGCGAGACACGGGAAAGCCGAGCCCGACCTGCGAACAAAACGATGTTAGTAGCTCGGGACACAGCATCATTTATATGGCCGTCGCGATACTGTCTAGAGTCTAGAAAATGCCGACGTCTAGACTTTAGACGTTGTCGGCATTTTCCACGAGATCAAAGGCGTCGGACGACTGTATGGTTTTATAGACTGTGGTTGTAGTATTGTCCAGAAGGCCGCGATTCAGTCGCGCGAATGCATCACGCGCGTTGGCGAGATACTGGGAGCATATACATAGCTTTCACAAGCTTCGCGCGATTTTAAAATACCTGCGTAAATGGCGTGCACTTCCCCCATACATTGACTCGAAATACGCGCGAGAGAATCGCGGCGAAATCGCCCCTTCTGGACAGGGTCTTAATCTATATCTATCTGTTTACATATAAAAAGGATAAACCATAGAGTAAGAATATTGATAGAGTTAACATGAAACTACGAACGCGCTGTTCGTTTCAAAGCAGCGTTGCATATAACCGTACTCAACTATAATCTATCGGTCTATCGGTCTCAAAAGCACTAAGTTCAACCCTAAAAAGGGAGATAGTGTATAGGCAGGGATAGGAGTTACTAGCTGATTAAGTCAGTATTTCCAATGTCGCCTCGGTTGTTGGGAAACGAGGTGTGAAGGCACAATTAGAGCCTATCGATGCGTACATTATCGAGGTGTCCAAGTTTCGATTTATTGAATGTAGGTCACACAGCATAAACAGCATTATTTCAAGTATATAATGTAGTACAGGTCGGTTAACTAAAGCTGGCACGTTTCAACACATTTACACCGTCTCTCTCGCGCAAAGTCAAGCTTATGAGTATGAAGGAGACAGTTGTTGTTTTGCTTTTGCTACTGCTCATAAATATAGAGTGGTCTATTTTTGCATTCGTCCATTAGACTTGACTGATTGCAAATTTATGAGTACTGTGAACGTGCCAGCTTTCGTTAACCGACCTGTATGTAGGTGACGCTACTACTTACAAAAATCGTAGATCATACAAAGTTTGTCACGTACCACATTGGAGAAGCAGCCTTGCCAAACGACATTATAATGTAATTAGTAGTTATCTATGCAACAATATTAACAAAATCTGTTCTATTTATTATCTAAACAAAGAATGCAAAAATAAATTAATCATTTGGCTTTTGAAACATAATTACTCCGAGACCGAAAACATTCTTAATATCTATTAAAGATAGGATAATTTAAGAATTGTTAAAAACTAGCTGCCCGGCACTAACCTATACCCTAACCCACCCTACCCTCGCAACTTTCTTATTTTTATCATTCATAAGAACCTTCTCCTTACAATAACAAACACAACAAAAAATAATTAGCGATCGGTCCAGCCGTTCACGCGTGATGGCGTGCGTGACCAAGAGAAATAGGGATTAATGTTTATATATCCATAGATTATTCCATATTAAATGTGTACAAACCTGTGCGGAGGCTTTGGTATCCATAACACAAGTTAATATCTTACCTTGGATACCAGAGGTTTCAACAAACGATTATAGTTATATGGCCCTAACTCTTCTAGTGTAAAATTGAGTGTTTATGTGTATTATGTTGCGAAATAAATTTGCTGCTGCTTTTAAATTGCGACTATGCATGTATTTTTTACCCATGTCTTGTTTTATTATATAATTCAACTAACTATTCTCCGTGGTTTCACCCGCGTTCCTCGGATAAAGTAGCCTATGTCCCTCCATTCCATAGGCTATCTACGTGTCGTAAATATATAATAAAGAGACAGACAGAGTTTCTTTCGCATTTGTAATATTAGTATAGATTCCTTTTTTAACCGACTTCAAAAAAAGGAGGAGGTTCTCAATTCGACTGTATGATTTTTTTTTTTTTTTTTTTATGTTTGTTACCTCATAACTCCGTCATTTATTAACCGATTTGGAAAATTCTTTTTTTGACTGGAAGGGTACACTTCCCGTTTGGTCCCATTGTCATCAGATCAGGATTTGATTACTTCTTAGTGTACTTTGAAGTCGGTTTAAGTTTTTTGTAAAACAGTCCAATTATTCTATTACGATATTCCGTACAGCATTGACAAATCTTATAAAATATCCTTGGTTTTTAACAGTATGGGCATCGATTCTAATGGTGATATTGAAGAAAATAATTTCACTAACGATGAGATGCGTGCACGCGTCGAAAAAAATAGCCCCTAACTGTTAAGGGCTACATCAAATAAAAATAAATAAAATTGCAAAATAATGTTTATAATTTAAATTTCTCTCGATTTTAATTGGCATATTTCAACAACTGCTATCATTATGAACGTCACTATGACAAGCAGAATGAGCAGAGGGAGCGTAAAACGTAGCTGTTACCTATAAAAGTTGGCCTGTTTTATATGTGTTCATGTAGTATGGCGACGTTCGTTCTAGGTATATTTATTTCTATGGATGATACATTGATTTACCATTGTGTTTAATGTATTTCGAGCTACATTAAATACTTTTCTAACTACCTACATGTTCAGCAATGTTCCATTTATCCTAGCGCCTCGAATTCCAATGCCCTGTTATGGTTGTAATTATCATAATGACTACAATACTTGTATTGTACACAATGTAGTTGTATATGTAGGTATATAATGGTCGGTGAGTAACGCTCTGACTCACTGTGTTGTATAGATTGTGTATAAACAAACATACTATTATAGTGTGTAATTTGTTTATAGCATGGAGCTAATGCGGTGGAGATTGTAAAAATTATAAATAGTTGTTAATTTTGATAAGGTGAATTAGAGGAAATTCTAAATCATCATCATCATCATGAGCCTATAATGTCCCACTGCCGAGCACAGGCCTCCTTTCACAAATCAGGGTGAAAGGGAATGGGTACTCCACCACGCGTGCCCACTGCGGATCGGTTGAGGTAGGCTAGTGGTCAACCTACTGTTGGAGTTTTCAAGCCGCCTATGAGGCCTCCAACTAGCTTAACGAGTATTACAATTAAGTGATAACCGGGACCAACGGCTTTACGTGCCCTCCGAAGCACGGAAACGCTCGATTTGAAATACCAGTAGGTGGTCACCCATCTAAGTACCAACCATTACGGTTCGAGCGCTTTCATACAATTTAATATTAAATTCTAAATACTTTTAACTGTATTCCACCCGCGTATTTACTCGCGTTCCGAAGAGATCGAATGCTTTCTATGAATAAGAAAGTAGCCTATGTTTTTATCTAAGGTATGACCTATCACCTATGCACCAATGTCATATAACTAATAACTGCGTCATTGAATATCAAGGATCCACAAAAACTTTCCTTTTTTATTAGTAAGTATATTTTTTGTCTTTTTTTTATGAATTCAATCTAGAAAGCCTATTCTGTAATCTGTGCCGACAACATAAAGAAATTTTAAAAGTCTTTCGCTTGGACAGAATTCTTGAAGTAATTACTAGGAAATTGAATTTTCTCTGAAGATTTTTATTTTAATGGTGTCTCTAAATGTTGTCTCCAAATTAAATTCTACATTTTGTTCTGTGAAGTTGGATCTTGGCCGATATAATGGGAGAGTTAAACGTTTGTTTCTGGGATTTAAAAAACATTCAGTAGATTATTATTGTTCTACTTACGGGGTTTTTATAGAATTATCGTTCATAATCGCATTACTAATGAATGATACAAAAAAAACAATATAAGTTGCATACCAAAGCAGTCAAATGCATGCGGCGTTCACGTGTCCCCAATACTATTACAAGCGCAGATTCGTATAGAGCCATTATGTTTGAAAGCTGTGTACCATTTTGAACCTTAAATACTAGATGATTAGTATTATCGTAATGGTTAAAGTAATTCAGGCGCTGAGTCAAGAAAGCTGGTGAATACCATGCATACCTCAAACCACAGCGACTGAAAACTTTAAATGCATATAGTTTCGGGTACCTCTTTTTGTTCTACTCATTTTGAATCCCAATTGTACTCTTAACGTAGGCAACCTAATGGTGCGTCCATGCTACGCGAATCGTGCTCGCAGTGTGCTCGTTCGTGGCTCGGCTCGTACTCGGTTCGCCAAGCATGGACGCACCATAGGAAAGGGTTTCTTCCAAATTTTTCTCCACCTATGTGTACCATATTCAAGCAATAGGTCCTGGGTAAAATAAACTAATAAGTTAGAGTATCAAAAAATATTGGACTCATATTTTTTGCTTTAACAAATCAAGATAAAGCGCGTCAAAGTTCGGGTGTACGTGACGTCACTTTAGAGTGAAAACTGTACCATAACGTGACGTCCCGTGGAACTTCAACACACGATATCTTCGTATTTTTTTGTTTAATTGACAAAAGAAAAATTCGTGTCTAATATTTTTTGCTAATGTATATGACGGGCTAAATATTATTTTTTTGTCATCTAATCTATTATAGTGTCATTTAATTTAAAAAAAAATAGGAATGCGAATTGGATAGCTATAGCACAGGCTAGAGAACACAGTTCACTGCTTCTATTTTCTTTCCTTGAAGAAAAGATATCGTTATAGTGAATAGAATTTGCATTGATATTTTCAAATAAATTGTATGAGAAGAGATTCAATAGAAAACAACTTGAAAGGGACTAGAGTCTAGACTTATGGCAACATCACGGGCGGGCAATATCTGAAGTAGTTATTTGTGACAATAAAATAAATATTATTTTAATACGATCTTATTTTTCAAACCAGTTGGTTTTCAATGACAAGTTTTCATAAGATATGAAAATATCTGTTTGTACCTGAACGTATTTTTATAAAAACTTACTTTTACTTTATATTGATGAAAAAACTTCACGTTATTATTTCTTGATTAAGTTTTCTGTTATTTCCAGAGATTAGCCCGTTTAAACAATTATATTGCTACTTATAGATTATTGTAATGGTGTCATACTGTATTAATTCAAGTAAAATAAATTATATTGTATTTTCGCGTATTCACCTTAATACCTAGATCTATCAAAGAGCAGCTCGACTGGGGAAGTACCTCCATCTTACAGAATACCGCAGCCAAATAGCTTTATGTTGTGTAAAGTTGTGTTCCTGCGCGTGAGTAAGGTCGCCAGAGCTCATAGGGGAGGGGAGAAAGGTCGGTAACGCGTGAGCGATGCTTCTTGTGTTGCAAGCGTCCATATGGCTACGGTAACCGCTTACCATCAGGCGGGCCGTATGCTTGTTTACCGAATTAGTAGTATAAAAAAAAAAACTTGATCAGGATGTATCTGCGTATAAAATACAGTTATTTTTATATACTGTGTTAATTTCTCAGACACGACCGCCACAGCAAATAATGTACGTAATATGTTTACTTTACAATGATGCAGGTGTTACTCTATATTTTTCATTATTCTGTGCATTTTGTTACACAAGTTTTTGGATACATTTAGTTGTACTAAACTAGTAGTTGTACTAGTAGTTAATTATTAAAAGAAATATAAAACCCGACTGCGTAAAACAAAAATTAACTGAAAAGAGGAAAATTTACGGGCAAGTTGGCGATTCCCCTTACGCGCGGCAGGTCGTGGGTTCGATTCCCACACAGGACATGCACAGGACTGCAATACATTCAATTTATATTCAAAATTCTATAGATTAAAGAGCTTGTTTTTCTCTTTTCAGTAAATTTTTGTTTTAACACAAAATAAGTACGTACATTTGCACCCGTGGGAAACCGGGGCGGCTCGCTACTTTGATGTAATTGTGCGTCTATGCTACGCGAATCGAGCACGAGCCGAGCCACAAACGAGCTTACGACGAGCACGATGCGAATCCCTTTGTTCGTGAAAAAACTGACAATCGCGCTCGTTCGAGGCTCGCGAGCCCGTCCACGCTACGCAAATCGTGCTCGCAGTGTGCTCGTTCGAGGCTCGGCTCGTGCTCAGTTCGACAAGCATGGACGCACCAAGTACTGCTAGAACTAGACAATGGTTGATATTGCCAATAATATATTGAAATTGGCAATATTAGATTTTGCCATAAAGAAGCGGATATACCTACTTATACACTTTTACCATATATACATATAGTTATATTCATATAATTATCACTTATCCAGATGATCCATGATGCAGAGCGACTATTGCCATATATATTCTTGTATTCCATGTATTGAGGCACCTTACAGTATTCTTTTTCAATTAACATATATCAGCTTATCTGGTTTGAGTCCTTCCAAGCCTTGAGGTATTCCAATATTTCGCTTTTATAGTACTTACCACAGAGTAAATAATAACAGTAGGTACCTACCTACAGTTTTTGTCAAACTCTTTGACATAAAATAGCCCCGGCCGCTATTTGCATGTTAAAGTAACGAACGCTGCAACAATATTGATGAAAAAAATTAGTACCCCCAACCTCAATATATTGCAGTCCAAACAGAACGTCACAGTTTCACCCGGTGCCGGATAACCAGCGGGGCGTTTATCCGTGTTACCGGCTCGGCCCGGTCAAACAGTGAGGGATCGATTGTCACTTTATTATAATAACTATTGTTACTCATATCGTTCTCATTTGGTTATCACGCGGATAACTGGATTCGTATTGTTAGTTTATACATCAACTGGCAGTTAAAGAGATTTTCGGTACATAACATATATTGTATTTTGTATATATTTGCTGTATAGTTGGAATTAAATAATAATAATAATAAAAAAATTCTATTTGTAATTTCAAATTTTAGTTTGTCTTTAATTTAGGTTTAAGGTTTTATTTTTCTTGTATTTAGTTTGATTCTTTTATTCTACAAATAAAAATATTGCAGTCTCTTCAGAAAATAATAATGATCAATAACATATACTGCCCGTTCCACATCAACTTATTTATTTTATATGATTAATATTATTTATTTTTGTTTGTTTATTTATAAAAACACACATATTTAAAGATTATTAAACAGCTATACAAGATTCGGAGAGTCATGTATGTATTTGTTGCACAAACGTTGAACACTGACACCCAAGCTAGGCAAGAGCCTGTATTATGGGGGACAGGATTCGGTCAAGGTATTTAAAACATACAATGAAAAAATTACAAAATACGTGTCTGACGCTGCATAGTACACACGGCTACAGATCAAGCTATACATTTCCAGTATAAGCTGATCTCGCATCGTATAGGCTTTCCGTACAATGGGAGGTCAACTTATACCAGGAAAGTATAGCTTGATCGGTAGCCGTGTGTACTAACAAACATGGATCAAATTGTTGAAAATGTTAAGTTAATGAAGTAACTTTAATTAGGTATTTGTGAGTAACATTCAACACTTGATACGACTTTATAGAATTGACAAATAAGTAAATATGCTCGGACATACACACGACTTTCTGACATGCCATTGCGCACCGTAAAACTTTTGGCAACCGAACAAAATATAACAACATAAAAAGTTACAAACAAACCGCTGGAATTCGGAGAATATCCTGAAAGGCTTATTAAAAGCGATGTTGATTTGATAACAGAGAGAGAGTCCGTAGTAACAAATGTAGATCCCGATGGTATAGTGAGCTATTGTCGCGAATCCCGCACAAAGGGAGAGTCGAGCTCGGATTCTCGGAGTCTCAAATTGAAACGCTGATTGCTTAATTGTTATCCACTATTCGAAATGTCGTGGTAAATTGAATTATTAATGAAGGTTATAATTAAACCGTGATTTTAATGATATTGCACCTCGATATTGAATAATAGTGTCGCTATTATTTAGGTGTATACATACCAAATCCTCAACTGTACAATCTTTTTTGGATTCCGTGCCAAAAATATAAAAAGGAACCCTTATGGTGCCACTCCGTCCGTCCGAGCTATTGCGTATCTTTGGTGGTAATCGTAACGAACACCATTAATTATTTCATCCAATGAAGCGCACGCGGTATGACGCGACGATGACCATTCTTGGGCACTGATTGGATGAAATTCATTAACGGTGTTCGTTACGATTACCACCAAAGTTACGCGGTAGAGCCCCGGGTTCGTCTGTACCTCTCTAACAGCGGTATATTTCAGCAACCACTGATACTATTGATTTGGAACTTGGAATAGTTATAAATATCGATAAGGATGTTTTCCTGGGTTAAAAAATTATAAATCTAATTAGTCCGTCAGATAGATTATCAAAAAATATTGGAGACGTATTTTTTGCTTTACCAAAATAGACAAAGCTAAAGCGCGACAAAGTTCGGGAGTAGGGGCTCGTGACGTCACTTGTTACTTAAATGTGTACCACACCGTGACGTCACGCGGAACTTCAACAAACCATATCCTCGTATTTTTTGTTTAATTGACAAAAGAAAAATTAAGTGTCTAATATTTTTTGATAATGTATATATGAGTGACTAAATAGATATTTTCAGGAAATTAGCCAATAGAAAAAAATGAAAAAAAAAATCGTTTCGTTGCAAAAGCGACCGAAAAGAGACACCATCATTTCAAGGTTATATTAATTTGTAAACTCCAAAACCAGTTTTTTTTAAGATGGCGTAGGCTTTGAATTATGATGATACGTCTAAGAAAGGTCGAAACCCTCGGTGATGAGTCAGACACAATCTCTTGGTCGGTTTTTTCTGCCATAGCTCAAGTTCACTTAATTGTTAGGTGAAGGAAAATATACGGAAGAAACCGTGCTATCACGGTGGTAGGGTTCAGGGTCTTTAAGGAGAGTAAATTCGTCAAGCGCTTAAATGTGTGTCGGTAGCTGCACTTGAGAGCCAGTTCCCGTCAAACTTTGTGCACTCTCCAGGTGGTGAGATTACCACTTTATTATCTAACTAGCTGCCCGGCGCGACTTCGTTCGCGTGGTGCTACCCCACCCTGTGGTGATACCCCACCCTACCCTATATGAATAATTTTCCCCGTTTTAGCAACATTTTTCACTGATGCTTCGCTCCTATTAGTCGCAGCGTGATGTTATATAGCCTAAAGCCTTCCTCGATAAATGGACTATCCAACACAAAAATAATTTTTCAATTAGAACCTGTAGTTCCTGAGATTAGCGCGTTCAAACAAACAAACTCTTCAGCTTTATAATAGTATAGACCATTTTGAGATTGTAGTCAAAGCACAAGTACGACCGAATTAAAAAGAAAAGAAACAAAAGGTGCTAAGAAAACGTGTTTCATTACAGAAAATATTGTGTTGCTGTTATCGCCTTTAGGAAAAAAAACTCTGGCAAGCAAAAGTTAATCCTTTTCAAGCATAATAAGTTTAAAACATTTTATTTTCATTAATGCTACGAACTGTTTTGTGTTATTTTTTTTACGCGATGTTCGAATGATGCTGGTGCGTTTGAACTAAGAGGATTTCTTTGAAATATTTCGCTTTTTTTTATTTTATTTAAAAAAAAAAAAAAAAACCGGTTCGGAAGGTTGATTTTTTTGCTGAGAAGAGCCGGCAATAAACCCAGCAATTACTGTTTTCAAAACAAGCTTAGATTCAGTACATAATATTTACATTCTAATCGCACTGACGACAATTGCGTGCCCCGGCGCGGCTGCAAAACTACAAAGTAGACTGAATCTATATTTAATAAGTAAATAAATGGCAAACTTAAGCAGACCAGCCCCCAACAGCAGCACCTGTTCACAAGTATGACGCGTGTGGCAGCCATCGCCGAAATGTTGCTTTATCTATCCTATAAATCGAGAGAATCATGTATATTTTTTATATTACTCTGAAATAGTACAGCAAGCGACTTGTGTTGGCTGATTAGTTGAATCGTTCATACGAGCATCGTTCCGGTTGGGTTTCGTTCAATCAAACATATTTTTAGCTGTATAATAAAACCGTGTCAGCACTAGCATGTACAATTTTTTGGATGTGGTAAGCAGAAACGTTTTAATTCCTTTCGGAATTCCTTTCCGATGTTATTCATATTTTTTTCATAAGTTGAGAGGAAAGGGTGGCTGCAAGAAATTTGAAAAATAGGTTTTTAACATATCTATTACTGTCGCGCTGTGCCCGAGCTTATCCCGCCCGAGGGCGATAGAGACAACTACAGCTTAGACCGATTATCGATCGCGATTCGTAATCCCGGCTTCCTCCTCCAAAATTACATCGATTTAAAAAAAAAACAGAAACATAATAAGGAGGGCTTTTGCTATAATAATAATAAATTCGCATTTAAAATATAAATTAGTTTCTGTTATTTTCGTTAGATAAAATATAAAAACAAAAACCATAAAATCTATATAAATGAAAAGAAATAAACTAAATTTTAAAATATTGGCAAAATAAGTAGGATGTACTTATACCTCATCCAATCTTAAAACTATGTTCTTTAATCGTGGTTAATATCAATTCTCCAGAATCGTGGATCTTTGCTGTACCACAAATAAATACTGACAGCGTTTGAAGTAATAGGCCGATTCAACGTAGAGCACTACTGAGGCCTCACGGCACCTTTAGGTTTCTCAAATTTTGCTCTTATAATAACTACCTAGGTTTCATCCTGCAATATTGTGTGTTATTTTTTCACGGCATAACAAGTAAATACCTACCTATCTATTGCAGGTCGAACTTAACTATGCAATCATAGACGTATAAAAAAATCAGGACGTAGTGTCGCGCTATAAATTAGTGAAGCACCAAAAGGAAGCAGGCTTTCTTGTAATTACATGGCCTCACACACACGTACACCATAGGAAGCCGATCGGTTGTCATTCCACATTGAGACGTTGACAGTGACAATAAGGCAGAGTAACATTTGTGCCTGCTTGGGCCAGTACTTATTTTAGTCAAGCATACGTAGGAAATTTTCGGCTATACTTCATTTTCGCTTGACACTCCGTCTAGATTTTCTTATACGTCTATGATCTATATGTCAAATGTCAATCAGACATTGGTTTGTTTTTATTCAAATTACACGGCAATCCCCTCAATGAGCTCTGGCGACCTTACTCACGCGCAGGAACACAAAATTATGTTATTTGGCTGCGGTATTCTGTAAGCTGGAGCTACTTCCACAGTCGAGCTTCCTTTCCGAGATTTTCAACGGAGTATCATATAAATAATATTTCATTTCTTCAGTTTCATAATATTAAATAAATCGGTATTTTCATGTCACGAAATGCAACAGCGGCCTTGCCGACTCGTATTCGTAAGTGGGTGACGATTAGCTGACGTATGTTAGAGTGTCTACAGACGACAACTGTTAAAGCTGTGCGATTTATAAATGCACTTTGTTGGCTTTTTGCAAGTGGCTGTGATTTGATTATAGTTGTCTTTAAATTCATGAATCAAAGCGCTAGGTTGGTAGCTTGACTTGCCGTTCTTAATCGACGGGCAAAGTTAGTATCCGGATGGGTCGCCTAGTGATATTTCATCGCGAGCGTTCTTTTTTTTTGGTAAAAAGGGCTTGCGTTTATTTTTCGACTGACCCCAGGAAGCATGTTAAGATGTTGGTCCCGGTTATCCCTTAATTGTGTGTTGATAAGCTAGTTGGAGGCTGCCTGGCGGTTTGAAAACTCCAATAGAAGTTTGACCATGATCACCATTGCCCACTACGGATCGGTGGAGGAAACGCTTTAGAAATAAATGAAGAAGATGCGTATCATCTTCTTTTTCTTCTAAAGCGTTTCACTCCGGTTGGGAGCTTGCTCGCCGACTTGTCCGCGTAAGGGTGCTAAGACCAAATTTTGGGTCCGCATCTTAATGTCCATTAAAAAAAAAAGATGATACGTGATGCAAAATATCTATTAACCCCCTCATAACTCATAAAACGTTATTTACCTATAATATGCTGTTTAAAGGGTCACGTAAATAACGTCACTCTATTGTCATTGTCAAATAATAGTTAAATAGCGCTTTATGAGTAAGGGGGTACGTAATTAATATAAGATTATTGAACTGCCATGACTCATCATGCTTATCTCAATTATTGCAATTACTCGCAACTTGCTTCAAAATGTCGAAATTCGAATACTATTAACGGATGGTTTACTTGCACAGCCATTTTTATTTTACTTAGAAAAATTAGATTAGAGTATTAGAGTCAGACTTTTCATAAGTGCCTGCAAAGGTCTATTTGAATAAATGATTTTGAATTTGAATTTGACTTACTTACTTATATACTTAATACTGGCATGACACTGTAGGTGATTGGCACCAGAATTATTTGCGAAACTAACAGTCACGAAACGCAGTAGTCTGTGTGGTACATTCTTATTAGCTTCGTGTGAATGGCGCTTATTTTCGTCCTGCCATTTACTGAATGTGACCCATTCAATGTTACGGGTTGCCACTGTTTGAAATTTGTTAATATATACTAGTTTTAGTCATCGGGTTTATTCGCGCTCCGGACAAATTTAATGTTTAAATAAAAAATATCCTATATGCTATTCCAGGCTATGATCTACATGCGTGGCAAATTTCATCAAGATTGGTTGAGCCCTTCTTTCTGTCCTCCGTAGTTGAGCCAAATAAACGAATTCATTTTAGTAGGTATTTATAAAATGTGTATGATTTTCAATAAATACCACAGCATGGTATATGATGACGTAATCGAAGGTGGTAAGCAAGCATACAAATTGTAAGCCTTACTACCGGATTACACTTATTTGAGTGCCTACCTGCATTTATTTCTAAAATAGAGCTATAAGAATAAATAATTAATAAAAACCGGTCAAATGCAAGTTGGACTCGTACACGAAGAATTCCGTAAAAAAGTTTCTCGTATATCCCTTTCAACTTTTAATTCATTTTATTTGTATTATTAGCAGCAAAAGATACATTCTGTGGAAATTTCCACTACCTAACTACCTATTCATGAGATATACAGATATATAATAGCCCACTGACAGACATATAGATGGATGGACGGACAGCGGAGGTTTAGCAATAGGGTGCCTTTTGGTACGGAACCCTAAAAATGTACAATTTTATACTTCGCGTTGTAAAAGCTCTGCTTAGTTTATGATCGGATAGCTGTATGAAGAATGAAATTATTTTCTTACTTTATATTATAATTTGCGAAAGTTTGTGTGTGTACGTTTGTACCATACAACTCTGTTACGGCTGAACAGACTTCCATAAAACTTATGTCACTACAAAGTTATGTCATACCTACCCTGGAATAATGTATAGAATAGCATAAAATAACTTATTATCGCGGGAAAACACTCCTCGAGAATGCGGGTAAAGGAAAGTAGTCTGTACTAACATAAAAAGAAAACACAGTTTTGGATAAAAAAATAATACATCCGAAACTCTAAATACACGATCAATCAAAACAAATTTTCTTTCTTTCGAGCACTTGAAACTCAGAGAATAATAAAACCGGTTATTTAATAGAACCGGCTGCGGCTGTGCGTGCCAGCCCTACTGGCATTATCTGTGGCATCATTCGGGTGAGTCACCGACTAAAATAGGTAGGATAATAGCCGGCTTCGCGTCCTTATGACGTAAGGCATTTTAACATTTACACACTTTTATTTTACATTTTTGATTGTACATATAATTGTATGTATACATAGGTATACATACTAGCTTCTCGCCCCATGGTTTCACTCGCGTTACCTTCACCAGTAGAACCAATCCCCAAGGTTATGGCAAGCGATTTTGTGACTTATTGATCAAAACAGGACACATCATCATTATCAATATACATCAATATATATAAAAATCAATGCCACTTTTCGTTGTAATTTTATAACTCAAGAACGGGCTCACCTATCCAAACCAAATGTTTAGGCTTGGTTCGGACTATTTAGTAGATGGTTATGTGAAGTTTGCACAATATCGGTCGAGCAGTTCTTCATTTACATTTTTATTATTTCACTTTATACGTAGCGAAGCACGTACCTGGACGCTAGGTTTGTATAAAAACGTAATTTCAAAACGAATGTAAAGGTATTTTCGTAAATAAGATTTTTTTTACAGTATTTTCAGGATACAATCTAATAAAAAAAACGTCGCATAATTTATTTCTGTGGATTTCTACTTGTTAGGAGTTCTAGGTAAGATAATGAATCATACATCCACCTTTAGGTTATATTTACTCTGAGTATTTCAAATTAATAGGTATCAAAGATATAATAAATGCCTAAAATCTATTGCCGTCTCACGTAGGCGCCTGCGCTGGCATCAACAATAAATAAATACCAAAAGCGCGTGGGTTGCCTGAACTTGCCTGGCGGTAACGTACTCTGAAGTTCTTACAAGATGTGACATTGAACTTTCTAACGTAAACTTGTACAGAATAGAAGCAACCAATGTTTAGCGCGAACTTTTGCTTAGAAAACATAACTTTGTTCCCGCCGGGTTCACAATAACAGTTGAACAGTGCTTCCTACTCAAGTAACTTTCCTTTGTAATCATTGCGCTGTCATAATAAAACTCAAGGTCAATTGGGTATTGTTGAACCTGCAAAAATCTCTTCACACCCTTGAAAAACTCAGAACCCTTGGGAAAAACACAACCTGAGCGCGTCGGTATGAAGCTGCTTTGATAAGCCGAGACCATTTTGGCTCCATTGTATGTGGATGAACTCCCCATCGATGGCGAGAGGTGCTTCGGTAAAAGATAGTGGTGGGAACTCTGACCATTGTCCGTTGTATGTGGTAGATAGAATAATTTTCAGGGTCTGCAACGCGCGAGTGATATCCCTGGTGTTGCAAGCGTCCATAGGCTACGGTAACTGCTTACCATCAGGCGGGCCGTATGCTTGTTTGCCACCTTAGTGGTATAAAAAAAATAAAAAATGTATGCAAATACTCTTTCCTTAGGTGAAGGTTCCTTCCAAACTAGTATTTGTATGTTTGATTATTTATTAATCTTACGAAAAGATAGCAGCGTTTTCTGATGAAAGACAGTGCAACTATAAGATTGAAATTTTAAAGTATATAAACAGTTTATCCCATGAGAGGGGGCACTTTTGAAGGTCGACACTACACCGCACTGGTTCGAAAGGCAGCCTACAACTGAGAAGAATTGGCGAGAAACTCAGCAAGGTTACACTTTTCACACATTCAAGAATAATCAATTGTTCTATTAAGCCATGAAATAATTTCGAAATATGGACATAAGTTTCGTAATATAATATTATTCTTAAGTAATTGTAATCATATTATTACAATTACTTATTACAATAGATTGGTCATGAAACTATGTCACAACTATTACAATACATAGCCTGTTGCGGAACTTGGAGTACAAAGGCAATCTTTATTGAATGGATTTACTACTACTTACACCTATCCTTGTCTCACATACACGGTGTGAGAGAGTGGCTCAATCGATTTAAAATTAGAACTGCTTAAAGGGAGACGTTTATAAGACTCAACACTGTTTGGAAATTAGTACATTTTTCATGTTTTTATGAAACTGGTCACAGACAACCACGCTCACCACAGCTCAAACCACAGTCTAGAAGCTTAAAAAATTGCACTCATTTGTGTTTCTTATATAACGAACGCATTAACTCAGATAGTCTTTCAACCGTAAAAGAGATATAGAGGGTGGAACATCAAAAGCTAATATTAACTAGCGCAATTAATATTTTCTACTAGTTCGTCATTTAAAATTACTTAAATTCTTCCATAATCTTCCGCCGAACAAAACTTAGCTACATAAAGCTCTTATAATAGCATTAAAAAAAACGAATAGCGTTGCAAATAAAGCTTTTATATCACTTCAATAGACCTTTATGGAGATATGGGCACCGCCTCTATGTAGTGAATATATAGAACTAATTTGACAGAACGGATCGCAGATTCTATTGAACTGGTTCGGGGGGCTGATTAGCATTTTCTTCTCAACCTTTGTACGTGCTTCAATAACTTGAAACTTGGTAGTGGAACTTAGATACCACTTGCGTCCACCTGGGTTAAAATTTTAACCCGAAGGCGTCGTCCTAACTGGCGACGATCGTACGATCAAACGATGCGATTTCGTCGCACGATCGCGCTGATGTTCCTGTGCGCGCGCGTTGACTTGCGAGCTTCAATTAGGACACTCTAAAGCGTTTTGTGTATTTAATCCCGTCGTGCGACGTTTGATCGTACGATCTTCGCCAATTAGGACGACGCCGAAGTTACTTCACCCGGTGGTATGTCATTTTTGCACAGCTTTTGAGTTATGTTTTATAGCTTAGAGCCAAGTTGTCGCAAGTAATAATTAGACATTGAAATATAACATAAAGGTACACAGAATATATAAACATCTTAACCTATTCTTAGTAGTTCTGTGGGAATTTCGTCGACTGGATTCAATATAAAAGCGTTTGTGTTAACATTTTTATTTTCATACATTTGTGTATTTGAACTTATGACTTTTAATATAAAAAATTCATTTAATAACACACACAAAAGAAATAATAATAAACAATACTCTAAACTAAACCTAATATTTAAAAAATAAAACTATTCTAAATCCGTGCCAGTGGGTAACGTTCCCAGAACACTGGCAGCATTGCCACGTTGAATGGCTATGCGAATGGCGTTTGTTAAGTTGACACTAATATTTGTACGTAGTATTTATCTACTCTGAGCTAATATCCTTCACTTGAGGGATAGCTCTCTCGAGTCGAGATTATGTAAAGGAGTGGAATATCAAACTACAAACACGGTAACGCAAGATTCTTAGGGTCTTCTCGAGAATTTATTATATTTATAATGCAAAACCCAAGTTGTGATGAAATTGGCGAATTAGTTCTATCAAAAACTTTTTAACAAAAAATTTTTATGGCAAAAAATAATAAACCTTTTAAATATATAGAATTTTGAATATAATTTGAACTTTATAAGGTTTTTCATTTGTAATGTCGGTAATGTGTATAATGTGGTCTACAGTAGCACGCGAGATTGAATTGTTAACTTAGTAAAGCCAAAAAATCATTAAATCGTAGTTAAACACATTATCTACCTGCCCTGTTTCCAATCACTTGGATAAATGCAGGAAAATACCGAAAAAAATCGTGTCTAACCTTTTTTTCATCTGACAACCACCAATGTATCTGTACGAATATTTGTACTAAATATTTCGAGAGACAGTAAACCATAGTAACTCAGCAAGGACTGAATCTGCTCCAAACAAAATATCGTTGTTTCTGCTCACAATGAACTGAGTAATTATCGACTAACTCACGCTAAAGAATCCGTAGTACAAACGCAGGCAGTTTCTAAACTCTTGCAATGACATGACCTCTTTCTGCAAAGATCGGCTAAAGTGGTCGCTTTAAGGCAGGCGAGAGTTGTTAGGGTTCTGTATAATGGTGCTAATATTTTCATTTGTTACTTTCATTAGCACAAAACAGATCTTATAGTCTTGTTTATGTGTTTGCCGGGAGTATAATTTTTCTGAGTACATACCACGATTTATCTAAATCGGTGTCGTTAGAACTCGATTAATCTCGAGAGTCATTTCTAATTTCGAGAGTTTTTGCAGCCGTGGGATCAATGGCGACTTTTCACATTTCATTTATAATTATGTTCCCAGCATTCGTACCAATTATCAGCTCTATGCTAATTATTGTATGGTGAGCACTTATGAATCCAGGTTAACTATAAATGTTGCTTGACCTCTCGTAGGATCCTAGCTGATATAACCATAGAATTAGCATGTCGGCATATATCCGCTACGTTAAAGCAGACCCCGAAAAGAGATATATCCTTATAAAACACTAGCTGTCCCCCGCGGTTTCACCCGCGTTCCCGGGATAAAAAGTAGCCTATGTCCTTCTCCATACCATAGGCTATCTGCATGCCAAATTTCATGATGAACCGTTGAGTAGTTAAGGCGTGAAGGCGTAACAAACAAACAAACTCACTTTCGCATTTATAATATTAGTTAGGATTATGCGGGAGAGAAAGAGCCGTATAGGTACACAAATACGACGTTAGTCAAAAAAAAACCGGCCAAGTGCGAGTCAACTCGCGCACCGAGGGTTCCGTACAAACCTGTAGGTATATAAGTAAATGGTAGTATAGACCTGAGTATTTGATATTAATTTCAATTTATGACGTATTAAAAAAAAACTATTACTAGATCTCGTTCAAACCAACTTTCGGTGGAAGTTTCCACCGTAATGTACATCATATATCTACTATATAAAAATAAGTCGGGTTTTCCTTCCTGACGCTATAACTCCAGAACGCACGAACCGATTTCCATGGTATTGCATTCGTTGGAAAGGTCTCGGGCTCCGTGAGGTTTATAGCAAAGAAAATTCAGGTAGGGTAGGGTAGGGTAGGGTGGGGTAGCACCACGCGAACGATGTCGCGCTGGGCAGCTAGTTTTTTATAGATTTATCATTCTCTTATTTTAGAAGTTACAGGGGGGGGGACACACATTTTACCACTTTGGAAGTGTCTCTCGCGCAAACTATTCAGTTTAGAAAAAAATGATATTAGAAACCTCAATATCATTTTTGAAGACCATAGACACCCCAAACTTATGGGTTTGATGAAAAAAAAAATTTTGAGTTTCAGTTCTAAGTATGGGGAACCCCCAAAAATTATTGTTTTTTTTCTATTTTTGTGTGAAAATCTTAATGCGGTTCACAGAATACATCTACTTACCAAGTTTCAACATTATAGTTCTTATAGTTTCGGAAATAAATGGCTGTGACATACGGACAGACAGACAGACAGACAGACAGACATGACGAATCTATAAGGGTTCCGTTTTTTGCCATTTGGCTACGGAACCCTAAAAAACGAGTAAAGCCCGAGTACTTTGGTGTGATTTCGCGATTTTAATTAAAATAATTACGACTAGGCTTATACCACTTAGGTGGCAAACAAGCATACGGCCCGCCTGATGGTAAGCGATTACCGTAGCCTATGGACGCTTGCAACACCAGGGGTATCACGCGCGCGTTGCCGACCCTGCAGAAATCTCTTCACACCCCTTGAAACCTGGAACGGTCAAAATCTAATCAATAGCTTTTAGATTCAATTTTTCATAAAGCGAAACCCTAAAAACCGTCAAAGTGGACGGCCACTGAAATCAATTTGCGGCTGAAAAATAATTACTCGTAATTGTGTGAACATCAATGGGTTATTGTTTGAGAGCATAATGTATAGTGGAAGTTTTTGTCAGTCTGGGCAGTGGGTCGGCTAATGATAGCACAGTGGGTTGCCCGTCTCTACCGGAACAAAATGTTAAATATACATTTAAATGGGCTTTGCTCCTCATTTGTGGTGTTCATAATAATTTATCGGATGTTGCTTTGTTCAATTCAACAATAGCGTGGGTAATTAGAGCTAGGAAGTCGCAACTATAACATATACGACTGTATTTAGTTCGATGAACAGTTGTACAAAATACGTATGCAAATATTTCCAAAGGTGAACTACTTGTACGCTGGGGACAATTAGATTCAGTCTAGTAACTCTTTTTGTCTTAAGTTTCTTGATGGATTGTCAAAACTGTCCCCATCATCATTAACCTAGTAGAGTAATTAGGATTAACGTAGTCCACTGCTGGACGGACGCCTCTTCCAAAGCCCGCCAGCTTCTTTCAGATATTCTGGCTGTCTTTTAGAGGTCAGTCCATCGAGCTGAAATTCGGTACAACCCCTACCGTGACCGTCTGTTCTTTGTTAGATGACCAGCCCATTACCACGCCAACTTACTGATTCGTTGAGCTGTGATTTAGTTCCTTAAACGATCTCAAGCTCTTTCCATTTATGCATGGTCCACGTTTCATCTCAGTACGCAGGAGGCACTGGCTCAAATATAAGTATAAATTGCTAAATCCTATAAGTCAAGTATTTTATCATGCTTTTCATAACTGCAATAGGATAAGAAATAAGTGGGACGCCTGATAAATAAGTCGTTATGTTTCTCTCCACTGCTTTTGATTGCAGTTGTGATAATGAGACCGAAGGTATGAATACAAAGATTATATTACCATAGAATTGCAGAAGAGAGAGGTAGAGCATAGCGTTTATTCGCTCAAAGAGCAGCTCGACTGGGGAAGTGAAAAGCCACCTTACAGAATACCGCAGCCAAATAACTTTATGTTGTGTAAAGTTGTGTTCCTGCGCGTGAGTAAGGTCGCCAGAGCTCATAGGGGTGGGGGAAAGGTCGGTAACGCGTGAGCGATGCTTCTTGTGTTGCAAGCGTCCATATGGCTACGGTAACCGCTTACCATCAGGTGGGCCGTATGCTTGTTTACCGAATAAGCTGTATAAAAAAAACGAACACAAGTTTTAAAGTACCCACCATAGTGTTATGGTTACCGTTCAGTGTTTTCTTTTATCAGTTCATTGTAGAATTTTATCACTAATTTACTAGTAAGGTACGCTGGTAGGTAAGAGACCCGACACAGCATGCCCCAATGTTATCAAGTTGAATAGGTCATATATGTCCCCATCCCATAAACAAGAAGGATTCTGGGTGTTCTAATCGTCATTTTTTTTTTTACAAATCAGTATACTACAGTGCATATTAAAATCTACAAATCGAGACAAAACATTATGCGGTACAAATAATACAATACATTTTCTCGGAGCGTGGAAAAATAACTGAGAAAGGTGGTTGTGAAAGCCACTCATGCGCAGCGACGCACACCGATTATGTAGGGTGACCATATATGGAGACTTGTTTTAAACTTGATTCGGTTTATTTAAAAAAGCACTCGCATTTCTTCAACAACTGAAACTGTGAACTTGCAAGTTAAAGATGTCACATACTTTGTCACAAAATGACTGTGCGCTCTAGCTATAAATGTCTTTAGGTTATGTTAACACATACATGTTGCGAAGAAGTTATTTCATTTCGTAGTTTGAATGTATAGTGATCCTTGCAATAATATTATTATCAATTGAATAGATTGATGCATGTATTGAAATAATTTTTTGTTTTCCATTGCGAATGTATTGCAATTGCAACAGCGATTTATTATTTTGTAATCTATGCGATTTTATTTTTTAACTACTGTATTTTAGGTATGCAATGCTGTAATTTAAGCGAATAACTATTTCACTACAATCAAATCAATGTAATTATAAGAATTTACATACTTTTTCAAATAGTCGATATGTTTTCCCGTGATAAAAAGACAAAACCGCATATTGAAATGTATAAAAACAATTTTACGATCATGTCCGCCATTTTTCCTGAGAATGGTCACCGCAGGGAAACCGCGACAGTTGCGTATGCGCCGGCTCATTCGTATGACGAGAACGACCTCTTCGCATTTTTCCCGCCAAACACTTCCTCTCGCCATGTACACTCAACTACTCAAGTGGAAATATCAATGTATTACCTTTAGGGCTCATTTTTCAATGGCCAGATAAGCGATATGGCTGATAATTGAAATTAGAACAGTTGTATAAAATTGGAATAATTTCGTATAGTACGAGGATTTTCTTGCGATTATAAAATAGAACCTTATGATGCGTCCATGCTTGCCGAACCGACCACAAGCTGAGCCACGAACGAGCTACACTGCGAGCACGATTCGCGTAGCGTGGACCGGCTTGCGAGCCTCGAACGAGCGCGATTGTCAGTTTTATTGCAATAGTATCGTGCCAGTATGACATTTTAACAGACTTGGCTCCAAAAGCAAACACAAATATAGTTCAGAAAGAAGTGTATTTATAACCGACTTCAAAAAAGGAGGAGGTTCTCAATTCGGTTGTATTTTTTTTAAAGTCTTTGTTACCTCATAACTCCGTCATTTATTAACCGATTTCAAAAATCCTATTTTTGTTTGGAAGGGTACACTTCCCGTTTGGTCCCATTCAGATCAGGATCATCATCAGATCAGGATTTGATTACTTCTAGTGTACTTTGAAGTCGGTTAAAGTTTTTGTAAAACAGTCCAATTATGTAAAGTACCTAAAGTTTAATAACAACGCTTAAAATTTATTTCTTCTGTTTGCAAATTTGGCTTTTCCAGCAACTGTTTTCCATGAACTTTCACAGGTGGTTCGTTCGTTGTTCGTGTAGCATGGACGGGCTTGCGAGCCTCGAACGAGCATTCGTAGCGTGCTCGACTGCGCTCCGCCCGATTGTCAGTTTTTTCACGAACACAGGGATTCGCATTGCGCTCGTTGTATGCTCGTTGTAACGTCCACACTTGACATCGCGAGCAACGAACGAATTCTGATCGTTCGTGGTTCGGCTCGTGCTCGCTTCGTGTAGCATGGAATAGGGTCGTTTCAGAATGAAATTTTTGATTTAAAATAGTTGACTTGGCCCTCAGATTTCCTAAAACTTAAACATACTTATAAGTACATGTAGTATAAAAAATACAAGGTAGGTACTTATTAATCATATCAAACGGATAAAAATAAAAATTACAAGAAATATATCAATGTGCAACCAAAATCATACCTATCACAATCGTATAAGGTTCATACACAAGATTACCAAGGGCAAAGTTAATTTGGTTTTATACCATTGAATGTACCGTTAGGCGAGGCT
The DNA here is from genome assembly GCA_947623365.1 of Achlya flavicornis. Classification (NCBI taxonomy): domain Eukaryota; kingdom Metazoa; phylum Arthropoda; class Insecta; order Lepidoptera; family Drepanidae; genus Achlya; species Achlya flavicornis. Next base: position 17,240,864 of record OX392471.1, on the reverse strand, counting down.
TTGTGCTTAGTACCTTTGGAACCTTGGGGAAGGGCGTTGACCCCGATAGGTGAAAAAGTTTGGGTTCCAACCTACCTTTTGTTCGAGGTCACTGACTGTGTTACCTATATAAATTAGTGCGTGTATAAAGCCCATTAAATCAAATCCCGTGGGAGTTCATAATTAGCCTTGCTTGTGGACAAGTGAAAGGCGAAATATAAAGTTTCTTTGTTACTTATTTATCACTTTAAAACTACGGGTATACTAAAATGCCTCGCATCCCAAATTTTCTAAAAAGACGGTAAATGTTGATTGAAAAGTCACAATATAGACAACATTTACAAGCCAATCACATAACGTAATTGAAGTCATAACACACATACAAAATCCGGAACACAAATTAAAACGCCGCACTGCAAATTCAAAATTCAAAATAATTCATTCAAATAGACCTTCGCAGGCACTTATGAAAAGTCTGACTCTAATACCCTAATACCGGTTCGGTAGGTTGCATTTGCTGAGAAGAGCCGGCAATAAATTCAGCAATTACTCTTTTCAAAACAAGCTTAGATTCATTATATAATCGCGCTGTCGCATTCCTCTCACAAATGGACATTTCCACCTAATAAAATAAATTATTAAAAGAAACAAAAAACCCGACTGCGTAAAACAAAAAATAACAGAAAAGAGCTCACAAACTCTTAAATCACTCACAAACAAGCTCTTAAATCTATAGAATTTTGAATATAACTTGAATTTTATAAGGTATTGCAACTCTTTTTATATTCGTAGACGCCATTTAAAAATAATATACCCTATGACCACGGAGGACAGAAGGAAGCCTATGACACTCCCACAGTTAAGACGAATCTAACGTAACCTCATATGCTTAAATCCACCTTAAATCCATCAACCCGTTTAGGCGGCAGAGCGTGCCAAAGAAATAGACAGACATACATACATACACTCGAAAAACATAACCCTCCTTCCGGGTCAGTCGGGTAAAATGGCCTGTCACTCCCTGTTTATTAACCCCGGGGTTTTATGCGGGACACGTTCTCAAATTCAGGTAGTACCGAACCAAATGTCCGAATTTAAAATAAATTGATCGATTCGTTTGAGTAAGCGAATGAAATACCTGAAACACACGGATTCAGTGGGAACCATAGAATAATGTGTGAACACAGTTTGTTTTTGCACGTGTCGAAATTTCACCTTATTTGACATATCATTATAAAACAAATCGATCGTCGCCAATTAGGACGACGCCTTATTTTACGGAAATCCTATACAATGCGAGATCAGCTTATACTGGTAATGTATAGCTTGATGTGTAGCCGTGTGCACCTACGCAAAAGGTGCCAACGATATTACAAAGACTCCGCTGTCCGTATGTCTGTCATTGACTGTCAGTATCTCATGAACGGTTATAGGTAGACACTTGAAATTTATTTTGGCGTTTTTTGTTACTCTAACTATTCATTTTATTGCAAAGTTGAGATAGTTTATATTATTATTCTACGGAACCCGCAAACAGTAAAGTATTCAAAAAAATACATATCATAGATTGGCTTGGAATAAACGAAGATTAATGACAGGGCTAAGTATTAATTATTACCGGGTAAAGAAGGCACACTCAGATAATGTATACATTAGTTGTCCTTCGCATCGCAATCGCTTTATAGTACTTACTGATAGTTTTACCCCACAAAACACCGCCATTTTTCTGTCTCGTTTCAAGTTATTACTTATTTTTCATTATTCTTACAGACATGCTACGAAATGGAGAGGTATCTACGCGAGGAGCCGCGAGGAAAGCGCCGGGATCCGCCCCAGGAGGAAGAGTGGGCCAGGTCTTCGACATCATCACCTCCCTCCCCACCATCACCACCGTCTCCGCCGTCACCACCCCGGATGTTCACTGTTACTGCTGTGAAGAGTGAACCACCCAGTGATTCTGACGAGCCAAGGGGTGAGTGGTGAAATTTTTGAAGCTATTTAATAGCTCAGTGTAGACATCGCTCCTTTGACTTGCGGTTAAAAAATGTCAATTGATTTCTATTGCTTTCCTCGCCCGCGCGGGTTGTCAAACAGTCAAAGGATTTAAAGTAAGACCCTGTGTAGAAGGGGCCATTTCGCCGCGATTCTCTTACTCGTAATCGAGTCATTGAGAGAGAGAGAGAGAGAGAGAAGAGGTAAAAAGTATGGGAGATGTGCACGCGATTTACTCGCGTATTCTAAATTCACGCGAAGCTTGTGGACGCAATGTATTGGCTCCCAGTATCTCGCCAACGCGCGTAATGCATTCGCGCGAGTGAATCGCGGCGATTTCGCCCCTTCTGGACAGGCCACACACTCACACATGGATCATTTTGCAAAAGGCGCGTGAAAAATTCTAATGTTGCGTCCATGCTTGGCGAACCGAGCACGAGCCGAGCCACGGACGAGCACACTGCGAGTACGATTCGCGTAGCGTGGACGGGCTTGAGAGCCTCGAACGAGCATTCGTAGCGTGCTCGACTGCGCTCCGCCTGTTTTTTCACGAACACAGGGATTCGCATCGCGCTCGTTGTAGGCTCGTTGAAGGCTCGTTAAGTACGTCCACGCTTGAAATTGCGAGCAACGAACGAATCTTGTTCGTTCGAGGCTCGGCTAGTGCTCGCTTCGCGTAGCAGGGATGCACTATAATATCGAACACCATGCATTCCATTTAAGATGAACCGCAAATTTAAATATCATATACTTGCCTAATATTCCAGATGAACCACCGTGTCCAGTTCCCGTGCGGCGGCCACACCCCCCTCGCATACACCCCCACCCGCACGCGCACACGCACGCGACTGACCCGCGTCGCCGCGTCCATCGCTGCGAGTTTCCCGCATGCGATAAGGTCTACACCAAGAGTTCACATCTCAAAGCGCACAAAAGGACGCATACCGGTAAGATTGTATGACTAAAATAATTGATATAATTACGTAAACGGTAAGAGTAACTACATTGGATGGACCTGAAGGGAAAAGAAGAGTAGGAAGACCAAAAAAACGATGGACAGACGACGATATAACAAAGGTTGCGGTAAATTGGGTAGAAACTGCCCAGGACCGTGCCATTTGGTGTCAACTGGGGGAGGCCTATACCCAGAAGGGCTCCTCATCAACATTATAATTAGATTTGCATAATACTTAGTAGAGTATAGGTAAATCTGTCTGTCTGTCATCTATGAGCGGGAGCACCTGGATACCAGCTTGGGCCTTTAGACTCGGTTCAGCGACGCGCCATCAGAATTGTTAACGATCCCGAGCTCACAAGCTGTTTAGAGCCCCTCAGTCTGAGGAGAGACTTTGCCTCCATATGTGTGTTCTACCGCTTGTACAACGGAGAGTGTTCTAAAGAATTATTCGACTTGATGCCCACGGCTACCTTCCACCATCGCAACTCTTGCCATCGACAGGGAGTCCATCCTCACACATTGAAACCAGAATTGTTTCGAACTGTGCGGGCTCAACGGAGCTTCCTTCCGCGAACGCTCAGACTGTGGAATGAGCGCTACCGTGGTTTTTCCAATGAAGTACAGCATGGGGTTCTTCAAAGGTTTTGAAGAGATTTCTGAAGGGTTGGCAACGCGCGAGTGATACCCCTGGTGTTGCAAGTGTCCATAGTCTACGGTAACCGCAATTGCAAAGAAATCCATATTAATTATCGAATCTGCTCACAAAATTTCACGAGAATTGGTTGAGAAATTATACCTGTAGAGGAGAACATCTGGTCATCCATCAGACATACGAAAGCATTTTTGCTCCAGCTATTTTCATAAATGAAGCTGTATAAAACTCTTTAACAAACTTGGAAACAGGAATTACTGAAGTTTGTTGAATTGAACAAATGTATGTTCAATTCAACAAACTTCAGTAATTGTGTTTTGTTCTAAGCAATGATAAGTTCAAGGAGTCCCTAGCAATGAACTCCGTTCAATAGAACCTTGTTGCTACAGCAAATTGCAAAGGTCTTTCCTGTTATTGTAATCGGTTGAACTTCCCTACCGTACCGTAACTAATAGCTTTACAATTTCCTGGATTATTCAATCGTTTAGCGTTGGAGAGACCATTTATTCTGTTGATAGGTCTATGCCTATAAAATATGACTTGTGTTTAGATGTCAATAAAATTTAAAAATTATTATAGCGATATGCCACGTTGTAAAATAAGGAACACTGAAATGTAAACCACAAGGGAATATTATTTTGTATGTTGAAATAAATAAATAAATATCCTGGGACATTCCTCACACACGGTCATCTGATCCCTGAACTAAGCAGAGCTTGTACTATGGAAACCAGATAACTGATATAATACATGTACTACTTTTTGTTTGTAAATACATACTAATTACACCCAGACTCAGGACATACAGACATTTTCATGCACACAAATGAATGTCCTGTGTGGGAATCGAACCCACGACCTGCGGAACTGCGCCAACTGGCCCGTCAAATCATTTAGAAACATACAATTTTATTTCACGTGTAGTGAGTGACCGCAACCATTTTTATTCCAGGTGAAAAGCCCTACAAGTGCTCGTGGGAGGGTTGCGAGTGGCGTTTCGCGCGCTCCGACGAGCTGACCCGACACTATCGCAAACACACGGGCGCCAAGCCCTTCCGCTGCCGCCACTGCGAGCGCTGCTTCTCCCGCTCCGACCACCTCGCGCTCCATGCGAAGCGCCACGCGTAGCCCGAGAACCCACCGCCCGCTCCCAAAAAACGCAGGAACCGCAATCGACGCGCTGATAAACCAAAGTAAATCGGTGCGTTAAACATCGGGCGCCCGTCTCTCATTATAAATGTGTAAGTGATTCCGTTTTAATATAAGTTGTCGTGAGTTGTGATCAAACGGAATTGAACGTTGTGATTGCGCGTTAGCGTTCGTTTCGCTTAGTGCTAATTTTGCGTTTGTATAAGAGACGTGCGCCCAGCGGGCGGGAGCGGGAGGTTGCGCGTTGCGCTGCAAGCCAAAGAAATGCCGCTACATACAGTAGCCGAGTCATCACTCATCGCACCTAATGCTTTAAAGTTATTTTTATTATATATATTTTTTTTGTATTATTAAGAGCGGATTTTTAAATGAATAAATTGGTGAAAAATCTCTTATTTGGACACCGGCCTGTTATCGTTATGGTTCTTCGTTGCAATCAGAGAGCGATTTATATTTGCCGTTGTTTATTGTGTAGTGTTTTTGTAAGCTTCGTGTATAGAGATGTTTAGTTGACGTCGGCCGGTCGCATGGCGGCCGCGCGCCGAGAGTTGTGCCATCGTCGGCGGCGGGCGAGCGGTCGAGCGGCGTTTTTTATTTAAGCGATTTAACGCTGCGCGGCCGCCCTCTCCTTGCCGACCTGCATTTTAAAATCACGTGACATAATTATTTATTTGTTTGCTTGCGGGATGTTCGGCAGACTATCCCACCGACGCCGAGCACAATCTTTTATTTTAAGCCTTAAATATGATGTGCGTCGCGTTACCTGATGTTAAGTCGCGTCGGTGTTACGATGGATTTACTACCATTTATTTATTCGTGACTTTGATGCGATTATTTTGACGAGTGACGGAAGGTATTTTTGAATTTGCACGATGAGTGAGAACGCTGCGTTTTGAGGTAGGCCGACCGTGTCGTGTGTTACCTGCCTATATTTGAGTGTCAACTTCTTCGTAACACCGACGCAAATTTTGTATGTTTATTTTGTAATTGTTTAAGTTTTAAGATTCGTTTATATTTTAATCGCTATATTTTAATTTTAAGCTGTCTCTTACTATTTCATTCCGACGCAACAGCACTAGCTGTGTTACAGTTGTATATATATATATATATATACATGTGATGTGCAATTACGTTATTTAGTTAGTCTTTAAGTACTGCATTTTTATTAAGTTTGCACGTGTGCTTTTATATTATTTTTTTCGCGCCCCTACGCGTTTACCTTTATGTGAAACTTTAAAGTACATAATGGCCCTGATTCTGTTGTTTACAACTAAACTAATTGTTTCTAACAAAGAACATAAGAAAAGGATAAGAAATTTAGACCTGTCAAATTAGTCCAATGCTTGTTTTCAATCTATCGCGGTTACACGCAAAATAAGACGGCAAAGATTAATTTGACAGCTTTAAATATGTTCCTTCCTTTTTCAATAATGTTCGTAAGAAAGAGATGAGATGATACTAAAATTAGTTTAGTGCGATTTACAACAGAATCGGCACCATTGTATGTTTTATTAACTTTCTAGAGATGTTACGCGTGTAGGGGCCCTATACAAGTTGATTCTGGGGCCGGTAACACCATCCTTGATGCCGGATTAGTCCTCAAGGATGTTAAAACTATATATATGCCACACGTCAATCTGTAGATATGATGTCACGGGCTACAAACATTCGGTTAGTGCTTTAGAAAATATATTGTAAGCTGGATTTTGATGTGACGCAGGCCGCCGGCCTTACAGTACGCAAAAGTGTAACTTATATTGTTAATAATATTTGCCGAGTTAACTTTTTTATTTATTCATAAATACATTTAATATGTACTGAAATAGTAATTCGCGAACAGTAGGCGCTCAAAACTAAAATAGCTTTGTTAAATTAATATAAATGTCAAAATAATCTGGTAATTGTTTTTGGAAGCATTTATTAGGATTTTATATTAAGTACAACGACTGGGAAATAAAACAATATTTAAAAAAAACTACTGCCATATTAAATTGTATTAGATACCAGGTGTTTGCTCAGTTCAAAATGAGACTAAGTATAGACCGGGTAGGGTTTGAAATCGTCTGTTCTGGTTTTAAGAGAACCCGGGGCCAATGTTGTCTTCCCGAATTTAATGAGATAATTATGAAGAATTCGACTTATTCTCGGGATAATTTGGTGACAGTTCATTAGTGCTCGAAACAACTGCACGACTATAAAACCATCCTAAAGTCTCTTTGAATTGAAACATAATTATAATAGTCATTCAAAACTATCGTAGGAATATATATATTCGAAAAATAATTAATTTCCATCAACATTAATTAGTCAATATAAATAATGTGTAAAAATCTAACAAGCATTTGAAATTATCTAGGCATGCTAGGCATGTTAGAAAATATAAGTGGAAGCGAAAGTAAATAATGAAAATATGCTGATTCTTTGTAATACACATACCTTTGTTTGTCCAATGTCCAAATGTTTTAATTTCTGCAAATTACCAACGTACTCTCATAGGCTGTTTCGTTCAAACAGTTATTTTTATAATTTATCAAAATAACATTATATTAACTCAATTTGGAAATTGAATAACTCCACACTCCATAATAATATTAACTTTAATATAATTATAGCATTTAATAAATATTCAATCAATGTTATTTATTATTTTAAATATATTTTATGTATAACATAATTTCCCGAATAACGAATATTAAAATGTGATAAGTATCTAAATCGATTGTTAAAAATAATTGTTTCATTAAATCATTATTATCACATTATTACAGCTTAGGACATTATAATAAAAATATTTCTGAAAGTTTTTGTGAATGTTGTATTTGGAGTAATAAAATGTAAAAGAAAACTATGAACACATACGTAAGTTGATATTGGAACATAAAAAAATGTGGACGTATTTCCAAAAATCGAATTTATATATTTTCTAAAAAATGTATAATTGTGTGTCACACACTAAAATTTAATATCTCATTTCAAGATTTATCCATACCCAACATAATAAATTTAGTGTTGTATTTTAGAATATCTCCACTTTCCTTTTTAGATAATATTAGATCAATGTATACAGGTGTCGTGAAATCATAACAATTAAGGAATATTTGAAAATGTGATTCATAAATTATCCAGCATAAAACTATATAATACTAGTAATGAACATGTTTCATAGTAAAAAATAAAATATTATTTAGCATAACTAATGCTTCTAAGGCAGATGTTAGACGTGTTTAGAAAATAATGGTATGGTATATTACGAACAACGTTATAACTTAACACATGTAATGGAATTGCTCTGCTTTTAAATACAACACTTTTCCGAGAGTAATATAATATTATATTAATTTTAAAAAACCAACGACTTTCTACTTTACAGATTTTTCGTAATGCTTTTATACAATAGTATAAACAATTGTTTATTATCAAAAATACCATATTTTGACATTGACGTTCAAGACATATACTAGGTAATTGGGCTATTTAATCCATAGATAATTTTATTAGCATCGAGTTATAAAATTGTCTACGTAACTTTTCTATAATATTATGTAATTTTATGTATGTATGCACGACGGCTGGTAACTGCATATTTGTAGATTTGTAGGAAAAATTATAGTATGTTTTATTTAAATTGGATAGTCAATACTTTTCCATTACTGAAAAAATATGATACATAAATAAAAGAAATGAAAAAAAATATATATGTACTTATTCGTACAAAATGCATGATTTATAAAAAATACGTTATACAACGTTGCTTAAACGATTATCCCCCCACAGTTAAATAAAACATACTGTTTTTCATTATATAAAAATATAATATATATATATACACATTTTTTTATTTTATTCAATATATTACTGTGTACGTCTACTGGTATGTGTAGGAATAAATAAATTATACAACTTTAGGAAATAAAATAAAGTTGCGGCTGTGTATCAAAGAATCAACCTCTATACCTATATATAAATATATATTTTTTCTGGATAAACCGACCATATTGGGAAGCGTATTAAGATTATTTTATAGTAAATAAGGTATACAATATTTTGAAATCATTACTACGTACGTCACGAATAAATTATGTTAATATCAACAAAGAGTTTTAATTTTAAGATATTTTTATGCAAAGTATTATTTGACCTAGGTTCTTATACAGCATACCTTGTAGTTATGCAAATTCATATTTTATAACATTTTTTACTTTTTTTTAATACTGCAAATTGTCAAGTTGCAATTTTATTTTTTACTTGTATGCATGTTATGTTATTAACACGTAAAGATTTAATTTATTTGCGGTGAGTTATCATTTTATATAAACTGTATTACCTATATTATTTTTAAGTTTATCAGTACATTCCAAACGGCTTCCCAATTTTGTCAGCTTATATAATAAAAACAGGTTGACAAAATATTCAAGAATTTAGAACCGATTTAATAAATAAATGCTTATTATTGCAAGTCAATATTCACCACAATGTATAGATATTTTAATTTATAAATAAAATTAAATATATAAAAATAGGGATGACATACATAATACAATTTTTTTTAATTATCTACCTTTATACACAATTTGTTTGCACGGAATATTAAAGTTAGTGTCGGTTGTAGATTCATGGAAATAACTTATCTCCGATAACATTTCCAAATTAGACAACTATGTATAACCATTTTAGAATGTCAGATTTTGTGGGTGATAACTACAAGTGACTATCATTATTGAACTATCTCTTTAAAATTGTAACGTTTTGTGGTTTTTTAACATCCATATCTATAGACTTTACATGGTAAACTAACGCCCGAAGTTCGATCTATCCTTTATTATCAATTTGTGGATAAAAAAAAAAAAAAAAAAACAAGGACAAATATACATTTCAAGAATAACTTGATCATGATAGTTATGAAGTGATAGTCACTTTTAGATATTAATTTTATGATAAACACTTAAATGTGTACCTTTAAATGGTCGAGTCCTCTTGTGGTTACGAGTAAATATTTAAAAAGTAACGGCTTTTTATTCTTTAGACATGCCGTGCGTGTATATACTACGATTATAGATTACTAATCATATATTTACAAATAAAAAAAGTTAATAATAATCTCAATGGTTATTATTTTGGGTTTTTATTTCCGATTAAAAGATGTCATGTAATGAGTCACTCCCCTACGCGTGGGGCTGTGTTGTTTAGCATTATTGCATTTTATATTAATAAATTTTTCTTATATGTGGATATTGAAGTTTTATTATCTACTATTTTTTAATATTAAGTATTCGATATATAATTATAAAGTCTTGAAATACAATTTATTGAAATGCGTTTTGTGCTTGAATACCATTTTATTTTATATTTGTCTCTACTGCTGTGCCAATTTTTTTCTATTTAAACCGTTGCGCAATGCGAATATATATTTTGGAATTAAATGCACATGCGAATGTTCTTTGGTAAGTCTTAAAAATACTTAGACCGATTTCGAAGATATTTAACGTGACACAATAAAGTAATGATACTTGGATATTATGTTCGATGGCCCTTTAATATATAAATTATGTAAAAACAATGTATGTGCTCATCCAATAGAGTTGACTGCTGCGGGTAATTGGAATGTTTCTAAATAATTGGACTGTTTTACAAAAAACTTAAACCGACTTCAAAGTACACTAAGAAGTAATAACATCCTGATCTGATGACAATGGGACCAAACGGGAAGTGTACCCTTCCAGACAAAAAAAGAATTTTCCAAATCGCTTAATAAATGACGGAGTTATGAGGTAACAAACATAAAAAAAAAAAAAAAAAAAAAAAAACAGCCGAATTGAGAACCTCCTCCTTTTTTTGAAGTCGGTTAAAAATGGCATTGGATTAGTGTATTGATCGGTATAAATAAATAAATATCCTGGGACACTCCTTACACTCGGTCATCTGATCCCAAACTAAGCAAAGCTTGTACTATGGAAACCAGATAACTGATATAATACATATACTACTTTTGTTTGTAAATACATACTTAATATAGATAATTACACCCAGCATGCGTGCAAATGCATGTCCTGTGTGGGAATCGAACCCTCGACCTGCGGCGTGATAGGTGGAATCTTAAACAGAGTCTTAACCAACCACGCCAGTTGGCCCGTCAAATATCTTATCTCGTCAAGTATCTTATCAATTTTATATTTATTTGTAACCTTTTTCTCTTCCAAATAATATCTACTTTTAAGTATTAATTTTAACTACAGGCCCACGCTAATATATATCTATTTTATTTTATTGTTTATCATTTTTAGTTTTTTTTTATTCGTGTACTTACAAACGTGACATCACTAAGGGCGTCAGCTGAAAATCAGCGCTGCTGACAGTAGTCAGTAGCCCTATTCTGAGCTGTGTCCTATTTGACGGCACAGACGGTTTATTTTTTATTAAAATATTGTTATGTTAATGTGTTCGTCAAATAAATGAGTTTCTTTCTTTCTCTCTTAAAGGATGTCTGTTCCGGCAACTGCGCTTGAGAGCCAGTTCCTACTAAGCTTCGTGTGATTGGGCTTGTATAACCATGGGCCACATTTTACCACGTTGATATTGTGGTCAAAGAGGACTATACATCGTTTTTTTAAGCTTAGCGCGCGTGGTTATTTTATTGCATAAACAAGAGTTCAAATTGTTGGAATCATGACTAAGCTAAAGCGCTATAACTATTATTTGACAAAAACATGCGAAATGATTAAATAATAATATAATTGATCACCTTGGCTTTATATATTTATAATAAATTGTTGTCACTTTATCCTAATTTATTTAAGACGGTTTTTTTCCATCGTCAATTAACTTAATTCGAGATGATAATAATAATGATTTTTTGACGGTTTTTGTAAATTTTATTGCTCGGATAAAAGATAGCTGATGATTGGAAAAATCTCCAAAAAATTACTATTTAATATATGGTAAGCAATATTTTAATTATTTCGAATGTGGAACCTTTATTCACTAACTTAGAATGGCTGTTATATCTAGTATTACCGATAGATGGCGTTAAATATGACAATCAAAAACGCCATCTACATCCAATGGCTTATATTTAAAAACTGTGCAAGCTGTGTAAGCTTCTGATTTATTTTCATTAAAGTGTTAGAGGGTGCTATAATGGAAAAATAGCATCTGATTTTCTAACGATGTTGAAAAAAGAGCTTCAGTGTAACCAACTGTCGGTGGTACCCCACCGTGGTTTTCCCAAGGGAGTACAGTATGGTTCTTAAAGAAGGGTGTGACAGACTTTTGCAGGGTAGGCAATGCGCTAGTGATACTCCTGGTGTTGCAAGCATGAATAGGCTACGGTAACCGCTTACCATCAGGCGGGCAGTATGCTTTGCCACCTAAGTAGTATACATAAGAAGGTAAGGGCTTGTGGTTTAGAAAAAATATAAATACAAGTTATTAGCATATCAGAACCCTACGGCCCATGAGCTAGCGAAATAGCTCTTAACACCACTTTTTGTTATTAAGTCGTAGTAATTATGTTATTACGGGCAAAGTCTTCCAAAAACGTAATTTAGTAATTTTTAGGCACACTCACAAGACAAGCTGTTTTTTTCGATGATTGACCAAACCATCAACTGTGATTGGTTAATCATCCTTTGTAAAACAATTAAAACAGATTTATAGTTGAAAATATAACAAAAACGTACTTGCATACAATCTTCATTGATTTTGAGCGCCAAACTTCCGACATTTATAAATATAAATAAATAAATATCCTGGGACATTCCTCACACACGGTAATCTGATCCCAAACTAAGCAGAGCTTGTATTATGGAAACCAGATAACTGATATAATAAATATACTACTTTTTGTTTGTAAATACGTACTTAATATACATAATAACACCCAGACTCAGGAGATACAGACATGTTCATGCACACAAATGCATGTCCTGTGCGGGAATCGAACCACGACCTGCGGCGCCATTAGTGGATTCTTTACCAGACTCTTAACCAACTGCGCCAACTGGCTAGTCAAATGATAGTTATGATCATAACAAAACGTAGATTTATAAAATGAATTTGTAATTCAGTCACATTTCTGTACATACATAACTTTACATTTTGCCGCGAGGTGTCATCCAGAAAAAGTGTGTATGGGAAAAGTGCGGTCTCAAAGGAGCTTCCTTCCGCGGACGCTCAGTCAGACTGTGGAATGATTTCCACGCCGTGCGGTTTTCCCAATGGAGAACAGCATGTGGTTCTTCAGAAACGTCTCTATTTACGATACGATTTCTGCAACGTCGGCAACGCGCGAGTGATGCCCCTGGTGTTGCAAGCGCCCATAGGCTACGGCCCGGTAACTGCTTACCATCAGGCGGGCATAGTGGTATAAAAAAAGATAATCTAAAATTACCTACATGGCTACATCAAGACACGTACATAGTTGATTTGGAAGAGGAGCTCAGAAAGCAATTTTTTTTAAATGTATTTTTTTCTCATTTCTACTAGTGGAGGTTAAGGTTTGCGTACCCCGCCCCTCACCCTCCCGGTTCTGTCTACGAGGGCCAAATGCGTCAAACTAGTTCTTCCACATTCCCAACATCTTACCTGAGACTAATATTAACCCATTGTCGCGAATGGGACGCGCAAAAACCAACTGTGAGTCAACTTATTAGAGAACCTACATTTAGTTTTAGCTTACAATTAATTTACGTGTCGTTTGGTGTGGCATCTCTAGTGCGTTGCTTCGGTTCCTATTCAAGACGAACATTTAAATAGGTACGCGTCTGTATAATGTAAGTATTTAAGTTTGTTAGCTAATTATCACCCGTAGACCGAATGCCCATATTTTTATGTACAGTTTTATGGCATGTTATGTAGTGACAATACTCAGCGAGTGCAATATTTATATGAAAAAAAAAAAACTTACAATGAAATTAATAAATGTAAGAACTTCTATCTGACACTGTTTTGAAAAGAGCACGACGTGCTCCACAGAAAATAACCAACTCTCAAAAATTCAAAATCATTTATTCAAATAGACCTTCGCAGGCACTTATGAAAAGTCTGACTCTAATACTCTAATAATTCGGAAGGTTGCATTTGCTGAGACGAGCCGGCAATAAACTCAGCAATTACTCTTTTCAAAACAAGCTTAGATTCATTACATAATATTTACATTCTAATCGCACTGACAACAATTGCGTGCCCCGGCGCGGCGGCAAAATTACAAAGTTGACTGAATAAATATTTAATAAGTAAATAAATCCCTTTCACCCTGATTTGTGAAAGGAGGCCTATGCTCAGCAGTGGGACATTATAGGCTGATGATGATGATGATGATGAAGTAAATAAATAGCAAACTTAAGCAGACCAGCCCCCACAAGCAGCACCCGTTCACAAGTATGACGCGTGTGGCAGCCATCGCCCTCCTCGCCATATTGGAGGGAAGTGAGCGACCCTTAGATAATTTGGCAACAATATTGAATAATATGCTGCAATCGCGATGTGTATGCTCTTTCCCACTGAGGAATTCTATGACATCTTCACAATAAAATAAATATATAAAGTCCACGGTCGGATCATGATAAGATTTATACTTATATTAGGGATTGAGTTTTTCCCTAAAAAAGGATTACTATTAAGTAGTAAAGAAGTAAGCTGTCCCCAACAGGGTCAATAATGTTGTGTTGTTGTTTACCATGAGGTGCCTTTTACGATAGTTAAGGATTTCGGATTTGATAGATAGTTACTGTAGTTTACAATTACAAAAATGCAAATAAAGTATTTTGTTATAGTTCAAGCGCGATACCCCCAGTTACGCGCTTGAACTATAAGCGAGAGGCGCTATTGTAGCGTGGGTCTTACAAATACAAATGCACTGAACTTTTACGGTTTGCGAGGTTTTCATCGCGAATTTTCATTAATTATTCATGATTGTTTTTGGAATCGCTATCCTGGCACACACGGTCATCTGATCCCAAACTAAGCAGAGCTTGTATTATGGAAACCAGATAACTGATATAATACATATACCACTTTTTTTTTGTAAATACATACTTAATATACATAATTACACCCAGACTCAGGACATACAGACATGTTCATGCACACAAATGCATGTCCTGTGCGGGAATCGAACCCACGACCTGCGGCGCAATAGGTGGAATCTTTACCAGACTCATAACCAACTGCGCCAACTATCCCGTCAAAACCACCAAACTATCAACCACTGTTGTGGGCGAGTTTTGTCATTTTATCGGAACAAATGGAAATGCGCAATCAATTAAGTTGTCCCTGCCGCGCTAAATAATACTTTTTAAAATTAGTATCAATTCCAGATACCTAAATATCATTGTAACGTATGTTTGTACATTGTGCAATGCCAGTTGATGTGTAACGTTACGCTTCGGTGTAACACGCGGCTGGTGTTACATAGGCGCTGGCGGGGTGCGTTATTATGCCTCCGACTTCCTTACTCTGCACAGTGAAAGCCTGGCTACACATCTGACTACTTCTCTAAGGTAATTTCTAAAGTGGTTTTTAGTTAGAAATGTGAGTTTACTGTGAGTGCCTTGCGAATCTATATTGAAAGTGAATAGAAGTTGTGTATCCCTGTTTTTAGGTAATTGCGCGCACGCAGGAATGTGTCATTTGGCACTGTCAAAGTTTATATAGAGAAGGATTACACCGTTAGGTTTTATTCATTACGGCCTAAATAAAGAATAGTGGCGAGATTTGTACAAAAAAGAAAGATTTGTAGAGACGTTGAAATGGTGTTATTATTGATCCTCGGTGCCTAAGGAATAACTTGAGGCATTTTAAATATTTTTAGATCCCCGGTATAAAAATGCGACATTCTATGCCATGCCGGCGAATCGCGACCAAAACCATCATGTTATGTTTTGCGGGATTTATTAAATATATGTTGCTGGTAATGTAATCTCAACATTGGAAGTGGTGATTGATGGAGTTTGTTTGTACAAATCAATGTATTGATGTCGCCATGATTCTTTGTTACGTGGAAGGTTCCCATTTTAATTTTTTGCGGATATTTCTTGTATTATATGCGCCTACAGGAGTGGATGATTATATCTATGGTTTGCAAACTATTAAGGACCATACATACTAGTTAGATCCATCAATAAATAAAGGATAATAGATTGACGTAACGATTATAAGTAGTAGATATTTATGTATGCGATGATTGATTTTAATTTATGCTGTGCAATGTATTGATTTGACTTGATTTACCTATATTAACTATTAATTATGTGAGTACGTTATAAAATAATTATAATCATATTATAATAAATTAGAACTTGTTTCACAGGTCGCCGGTAAGTTCCTTTAGGAAGTTAACGCAGTATCATTAACTAAGATATCAGTAACTTATCGGTAACCTGTAAAATATGCACTATTAAGTTTTTTTAAATTTAAAAATAAATAGCATCAGTGGTTGCTGTATATATACCGCTGTGACAGACAGAAGGAGTGGCAAAATAAGGGCTCCTTTGAACCGTTTTGGTTTGCAACCCTAAGAAATAAATAAATAACAAAAAATATTTCTTAACACGCGGCTAATTGATCCCAATAACATACCTACTCTATAAAATACACTCAGAACAAATATACATGTTCATGCTGTCATGTTCATGTGACAATGTTGTCCGAGATGGGAATCAAATCCACGACCTATAGCGTCACGGCCTAACCGATCCGTCTACATGCTGCAAGGTAAAATTTATAGCTGAAACAATGTAAATACTTAACCTACAATTCAGTGCTACTAACCTACAGCAAGTACCTATAAAGTGACTGCATAACATGCACTAACTGCAGACTTGTTTCGCAGTTATACAGCATAATTTTCCATACAGCATTCTTATCCGATTTACCGACTATGTAGACCAGCTACCTGGCCACAAAAAAAACCCGACTGCGTAAAACAAAAATAACTGAAAAGAGGAAAACAAATTGAATTTTATAAGGTTTGCAGTCACGTCAGTTTCTATAAGGTTTATACATACTTACATAAATACACTCGAAAAACGTAACCCTCCTTCCGGGTCAGTCGGGTAAAAAGGCCACTCTAGCAATAACGTTGAATGGAATTCATTTCTAAATTCACAGTAGTTATCCAATGGTATTTTCAAACCCCTGGGTCAAAGTTGCCACAGGACGAAAACTGCTCAGAAGGACTGATGGGAAAGTTTATGGGGTAGATTTAGTAATTGACTTTCCTATTGTAAATATTGTCTTGGCTGGCTTGACCAGTTTTCTATTTTTCTTAACCAAAGTGAAACTGATTGCGTAGCTCTACGGCAAAATTGAACAAAAACGAAACGATCTTACCCAGTATGCTTAAATTTTCAGATGTGGCTAGCAGCGCTAGTTGTCGTACTAGCGATCTGCCTCTACCTCTACTTAGATACAGTCAAACCAAAGAGATTTCCACCAGGTCCTATATGGCTACCAATCTTAGGCTGTTCCAATGAAGTTTCCAAATTGCGAGAGAAAACTGGCTACCTTTACAAAGCTGTTAAGGAACTAACCTTAAGGTACTGTCAAGATGCCACCGTGATAGGTCTTAAGATTGGAAAAGATAAAATCGTGATGGTAAATAGTTTGGAAGCCAATAAAGAGATGTTATTCAATGAGGACCTCGATGGAAGACCAAAAGGCATATTTTATCAAACCAGGACTTGGGGCAAGAGGCGTGGCCTTCTATTGACGGATGGAGAACTCTGGAAGGAGCAGAGGAAATTCATTATGAAGCATTTAAAAGAGTTCGGCTTTGGAAGACAAGGTATGGGTGAGATAGCACAGTCAGAAGCAGCACATATGATCAGTGACGTGTTAGAGACACTCGACGAGAGCGGCGGTAAGTCAGCGGTCATAGTGATGCATAATTACTTTAACACGTACATCTTGAATACCCTCTGGACAATGATGGCAGGAATCAGATACCAGCCGAGTGACCCTCAAATGAAAAATCTCCAGAGTCTTTTATTCGACTTATTCGCTGCTGTAGATATGGTTGGTACAGTCTTTAGTCACTTTCCAATTCTAAGCATTTTGGCACCAACACTTTCTGGTTACAAAGACTTTATTAAAATACACAAGAGATTGTGGAAGTTCCTTAGAGAAGAAATCGCGAGGCATAAGGAGAGGTTCGATCCCAGTAAAGATGATAAAGATATCATGGATGTTTATATAAGGGTGTTGAGGGAACATGGGGAGGTGAATACGTATTCTGAGGGGCAGCTGGTGGCGATGTGCATGGACATGTTCATGGCTGGTACGGAGACGACCAGCAAGAGCATGAGCTTCTGCTTTAGCTACCTCGTGAGGGAGCAGGATGTTCAAAAGAAGGCGCAGGAGGAAATTGATAGGGTCATTGGAAAGTATCGGATGCCTTGCTTGACTGACCGAGCTAAGTAAGTACCTAACTTTATATCACTTAAGTACTTTCTGTAGGTATGGATGCACTTGCTACTTCAACTATACCAGTTTGAATTTGATGTGATGTGATTTTACTTATAACGAATACATCATCAGCCTATAATGTCCCACTGTATAGAGCACAGGCCTCCTTTCACAAATGAGGGTGAAAGGGACTGGGCGATACTCCACCACACGTGCCCACTGAGGATTGGTGGAGGTAGGCTAGTGGTCAACCTAATGTTGGAATTTTTCAAGCCGCCTAGGAGGCATCCTACTTGCTTAACGACTATCACAATTAAGTGATAACCGGGACCAACGACTTTACGTGCGAAGCACGGAAACGCTCGATTTGAAATACCACTAGGCGGTCACCCATCCAGGTACCGACCACGACAGATGTAGCTTAACTTTGCCGATCGATTAAGAACGGCTATTCATGCTACACCACGAGCGCGAAATAGCCTATAGGACTTTTTATCCCGGAAAAACTAAATATCTCACGGGAACGTGGGTGAAAGTATATATTTATAAGTAGTTTGTCAGTTACAAGATCTGATTAGCCAATCAGATGACCATCTATGTCTCCCAGGATAAGGCTGCATTTCCACTGAGGCGGTGCTGGGCGGAGCGGAGCTTAGCGGTTCATGAATAACCAATCACACTGTTTCCTCTGATGCAGATTTCGAGCATTGTGATTGTGTAATTCAATTACCGCTAAGTTCCGCTCTAGCTAGCTCCACCTCAATGGGAACGCACCCTTAGTTGTCAATATAATAAACTGCGGACCCTTCTATTTCAGTATGCCTTACAATGAAGCCGTGGTCCACGAGTGCGTGCGGCACTTCATGGGCCGGACCTTCGGAGTACCACATCGAGCTTTAAAGGACACCATGCTGGCTGGACATCGCATACCTGAGGTGAGAAGTTCCTTTTTTATATCATTTAGTAGTTTCTAGTATTATGATGGGGTACCATAGCAAGGTAGTGATACTGATACAAATTACTAACTAGTTAAACTTCAGTCAACTTTTTTTCTAACGTAGTATAGATAACTGAACAAGTGAGAGTCATACTGCACTGTAGGATTTTCTAGTCAGCCCAAGGTCCATATTCTAGTACGTCAATAATTGATCAATAATTGAATTTGGAACGTGCACCAATAACATTAGGTTTATTATCGATGAACAAAATCTATTCTTGAGACTTCTGAGTTTTGATTGTAAACTTAGATCTGAGCATTATAAACAGAAGTATTTCTGTTTATAAAAATCTTATTAAAACGCTGTCTGAAAGATATGACTTTTTAGCTGTAAGACCACCCATTGTACAGTAATTTAGTTATAGTATTTCTTCTTTTTGTATAACTATTTCGGATATAAGACGCGCCATTTTCAAAAATTTTACCATTTCTCTGAAATTTACGATATCATAGAACAGTTCGGACTTCTCCCATTAAGACTTGGTAAATCTTATGGTCTTATCCACGAACGAACAGAATTCGTTCGTTGCTCTCGATGTCAAGTGTGGAAGTACAACACGAGCGCGATGCGAATCCCTGTGTTCGTCAAAAACTGACCGCAGTCGCCCGCGAGCCGAACGCTCGTTTGAGACACGTAGGTCCGTCCAGGCTACGCGAATCCATGCTGCACGTGTGCTCGGCTCGTGCTCCGTTCGCGTAGCGTGGACGTACCATTAGGATATACCGAGGATAGAGCTTTCACAGTCAAAATTCAAAATCATTTATTCAAATAGACCTTCGCAGGCACTTATGAAAAGTCTGACTCTAATACTCTAATACCGGTTCTGAAGGTTGCATTTGCTGAGAAGAGCCGGCAATAAACTCAGCAATTACTCTTTTCAAAACAAGCTTAGATTCATTACATAATATTTACATTATAATCGCACTGACAACAATTGCGTGCCCCGGCGCGGCGGCAAAATTACAAAGTAGACTGAATAAATATTTAATCCTTATCGTAATATTATAAATGCGAAAGTGAGTTTGTTTGTTTGTTTGTTTGTTTGTTAAGCCTTCACGCCTCAACTACTCAATGGATCATCATGAAACTTGGCATGCAGGTAGCCTATGATATGGAGAAGGACATAGGGTTTTTATCCCGGGAACGCGGGTGAAACTGCGGGGGACAGCTAGTAAGTAAATAAATAGCAAACTTAAGCAGACCAGCCCCCACAAGTAGCACCTGTTCACAAGTATGACGCGTGTGGCAGCCATCGCACAGTAAAATATACACATCCAGTGTTTTAAAAAAAACGTTATCCACAGGACACAATGGTAGTCAGCAACTTCACCAACATCTTGATGGACGAGACACTGTACCCCGACCCTTATTCA
This sequence comes from Achlya flavicornis, assembly GCA_947623365.1. NCBI lineage: Eukaryota > Metazoa > Arthropoda > Insecta > Lepidoptera > Drepanidae > Achlya > Achlya flavicornis. The sequence continues at coordinate 17,220,362 of OX392471.1, read as the reverse complement.
TTCAACCCTGATCGGTTCATATCAGGTGGGAAGGTCTGCCTACCAGACCACTATTTCCCCTTCGGCTTATCCAAGCATCGATGCCTGGGAGACATCCTCGCCAAGTGTAACATCTTCGTGTTCACCACCAACATGCTGCAGAGGTTCTCGTTTCTACCAGCTCCTGGAGAGCCTCTACCTTCGTTGGACCATGTGGATGGAGCCACGCCATCTGCTGCTCCCTTCAAAGCCTTAGTTACGCCGCGGGTCTGTTTTTGAATACAGCCGGTTGGACCAAATTTAAGCCGGCTTTTCACTATGGGATATAATATAAATTACATCTTGAGCTCTATATTATATCCCGCTTTTGCCGTTCACACTGTAAGATGTATATTTTGGAAGTGTTCAAACTGAGGGCGAGGCAGGGGAAGGCTCGGTGTCCGGGGACGTGAGGTAAAATATACTTCAAATATTTATAGTTTGGGATGTAATGTATATTATAGCGCAGTGTGAACGGTCTCGTACAAAATGTATGACAAGCGATAAAATATTATGTTTCAAGATGTAATATATATTACATTATATCCCATAGTGAAAAGCCGGCTTTATGGTAAAAGTAGACATCAAACTGATAATTTTCATTTGTTATTTTCATATTGTTATTAAAATCGCTAGTCCCACAAATTATCTGGCCCGATGAGAGAGGCGATTTTATCGCATTATGTGGAGCGAACAACCAATGGCGAATGGAAGGCAGACTTTCAAACTGGCGTCATTACTTCCTCTTTTGGCCACCGGGCCAGATAAGTTTGTTGCGCTATAGGCCCAAAATCAAAATCAAGAAGTCATTTATTCCGTTTAGGCCCTAGTAAGGCACTTATGCCCGTTTTGTATAGAGAATGTCCTTGTTTATGCTAAATCTATGGTTTCTTCAAAAAAGTATTTTAATTCTGTACCCCGAGTATAGAGAATTGACGTTAATAAACGCTTACTAATGCGTTTGCGTTAACTATAGTATGGGAGAAACTAGTACCATGAGTATTCCGCGCTGATGAGGCGCTGTGCCAATTCGTTTACTAACGTCAATTCTTTACATTCGGGGTACTGTTGACAAATTCTTAACATGATAATAAAGTAAATGAAGATTGAAGAAACCGGCTGTTAATTATATCATAATTACATTGTTGGAACGGTCACGAACTTTACATGTTATACACTAGGAGAAAGGTCAATAAATGTTTGATCATTTTGAACAGAAACTGTCTCTAACTTTATGCTGAGCCTTGTCGCAACCAAAGAAAAATCAGATGTAGCGCGCTTTTTTTTGTAAGACCTGTAGTTCAGAAGTTGCACTCGCTGGCTGGAAAAAAAAACACCTGTATAGCGTAAAATTCAAAATTCAAAACCACTCTAATACTCTAATACCGGTTCGGAAGGTTGCATATGATTTTAAAGGGCTGTGAAAACTGAAAAAAAAATAACTTATTTACTGCCAGGTACCAGGAAGGCATAAAGCTATGGGTGATATTTGATTCGGGGATACACCCATCCACAATACACACATCTTATACAACGTGCAATGGTAATGTGAAGTGTAGAGAGTAGAGTTTTACTCAAAAACTATTTTATAGGAAAATGTTACTTTTAGGAAATTATCAAACCGAAATTTGAATGTATGTATTTTAGGACTATTGATTTTTATAATAGCACAATATACCTAATAGTACTTCTTGGCGAAAAAGGAACCCTTACAGGATCACTCCTGTGTGTATCTCCAGATTATTTTCTCTGAATTTACTGGAAGAAAAAAGCAAACAAAAATGGGGGAAAGTTTCCAAAATAATTAGTGCAGCGCTCGTGGTGTAGCATGATTAGCCGTTCTTAATCGATCGGCAAAGTTAAGCTACGTCTGTCGTGGTCGGTAGCTGGATGGGTGACCGCCTAGTGGTATTTCATATCGAGCGTTTACGTGCTTCGGAAGGCACGTAAAGCCGTTGGTCCCCGTTATCATTTAATTGTGATAGTCGTTAAGCTAGTTGGATGCCTCCTAGAAGCTTTAAAAATTCCAACAGTAGGTTAACCTCTAGTCTACTTCCACCAATCCGCAGTTGGCACGCGTGGTGGAGAATCGCCCATTCCCTTTCACCCTCATTTGTGAAAGGAGGCCTGTGCTCAGCAGTGGGACATTATAGGCTGATGATGATGATGTTTCGAAAAGTCCGTGAAGAGTTTTAGTACAATTACCACCATTGTAGTAAAACATGACTTTTATGGACGGTGACTGACTGAGGACTATAATGTGAAGTGATTTATTGTGACTGAAAACTATAATATAACTCGACACTGGCAGAAATGAGCCCTAATTTGGGCTTGGTTGCCAAAATTAAAAATAAGAAGAAGAAGAAGACTTTTTTTTTCCTTTTTTCTCAATTTACAATGTTAACTCTTAGCCAGAGGGATGCAAGTGCAACAGCCAAAGTAGTTTCCATATAGGTATATATAAGCACACAAATCGGCCTTTATTTACCAGGAAGGCATAGCCGAAAAAACCTATTTGATTCAAACAAGCCTATTTTACACATGCGTGAAGATTAGTGTGTAATTATGTTTGTGTGAAGTTTATGCAAGTTTAGTGTCACACACAATCACAGGCTACTCACACATATGAAGTAAACCTATACTATATTATATATATATCTTTATATATATATAGCATATATTATATGGATAGGTTGGATGTATATAAAACATAAATTTGCATATTACTGCATACAAAATGGAACTCATGTACCAGGAAAGCATAAACCAGAAGAGCTATTTGAATTACTATAAAATCAAGATGCAATGGCAATTAATTGTTAAACTCGAACAAAACAAATAAATTTTCTAGATATTTTTCTATTTCACCCAATGATCCAAAGAAATCTAATGGTGCGTCCATGCTTGGCGAACCGAGCACGAGCCGAGCCACGAACCAGCACACTGCGAGCACGATTCGCGTAGCGTGGACGGGCTTGCGAACCTTGAACGACTTTTGGCTTTTGAATCAATATAAGAAACCTCCAATATAACATTTACGGAGATGTTAGCCGTAGTAACTTGAAATGCCGTTACGAAGGGCGTAAGTTCAAATCCAAGATCCTATCTACAAGCCCCTATCAGTGAGTTTCGGGTAACATAGAAGTTCTCTTCCAAAACAAGACTGTACTTTTGCAGGGTCCGCGCAAGAATATTGAAAAAATACGCACGAGGGTGAAACCTCGGCGTCAGGTAGTCAATACTAAAATAAATCATAGTGGAGTTCCAATTCATCATCATCATTATCAGCATATAATGTCCCACTGCTGAGCACAGGCCTCCTTTCACAAATGAGGGTGAAAGGGAATGGGCAGATACTCCGCCACGCGTGCTCACTGCGGATCGGTAGAGGTAGGCTAGTGGTCAACCTACTGTTGGAGTTTTCAAGCCGCCTAGAAGGCCTCCAAGTAGCTTAACGACTATCACAATTAAGTGATAACCAGGACCAACGGCTTTACGTGCCTTCCGAAGCACGGAGACGCTCGATTTGAAATACCACTAGGCGGTCACCCATCCAGATACGGACCACGACGGTGGTAGCTTGACTCGCCGATCGATTAAGAACGGCTCATTATGCTACACCACGAGCGCTTCAATTGTATCGAGATAACTCGTTCAGAGGACGAATGTACTAGTAGTAAGGGTTGGATTGCAGCACATTCGTATTGCACCTATGGTTTTATAGACTGTGCCACTACATTGTATTATAAAAGGTTTACTACTACCAGTATTTATCTACTCTGAGCTACTACTAAACGAGGACACGTGTACGTCACAATGTTGCTCTCTCGTTCTCTCTCGGACATTTCCAATAAGTGACGTATAATTCATCATAAAAGACACTTAATTTTTATTTTTCACCTCAGACTTGTTTTCCAAACAATTATACTAATACCCTAATACTCAAATCTATGTTTCGATTCGTGAGCTCAACAAAAATCCTAAGCTTACAAACGAACAACATTACATTTTTATTTAGCTGCTAGGCAAGCTGGCGCGGTTGGTTAAGACTCTGCTTAAGATTCCACGTATCGCGCCGCAGATCGTGGGTTCGATTCCCACACAGGACATGCATTTGTGTGCATGAACATGTCTGTATGTCCTGAGTCTGGGTGTAATTCTGTATTTACAAACAAAGAAGTAGTATATATATTATATCAGTTATCTGGTTTCCATAGTACAAGCTCTGCTTATTTTGGGATCAGATGACCGTTTGTGAGGAATGTCCCAGGATATTTATTTAGATTTACTTTGATATTGCTTGTATTTTATCACAAAACTGCTGTAGCTGACGGTGGTAAAGTCGACTGTATGTACCAATTTAACGTTCATAAGCGCCTTACCAGGGCCTAAATTGAATAAAAAACTTTTTGATTTTGTTCATGCATGTTCTGGGTCGGACCGAACCCATGACCTGCGGTGGATTTTAATGGGGTTATTACAAGTAAACATACTTAGATTGACGCATAAGCTTTTTTATAGAAATCGGCCAACGAAGTGAACAATGAAGTCAGTTTTTTTTAGCATGCATTCAATTGCATGCAGTTACAGTTTGTATGCATTTATTTCCAATTCGATGCATTTCAAGTACCAGGATTGCAGAAACGATACGAGGTGAAATGCATTGATAACCAATCTATAGATAGATAGATAAGCATTTATGCATAGCTTTCTATAATACGACACAATCACACATGAGTCTTCAAAGAAAGTGTTAGTTGTGCATACATACACACTAGGGCACCTGCACCCTGCACCAATTACAATTAATGGATATCCGATATCTCGGTACATATATTTATTTCTCTTTCTAGCCAAGGGCGGCTTGTTTAGTGGTAGGTTTTAAAAGATAAACTAACAAATCGTTAGCTCTGTTTAAAACTAATTATACTTCATTGCTTCGTCCTCGAGATTAGATACATAAATTTGTAGTATACGTCCAGTAATCGCCAATCTACCACTAAGTTGAAAGCAGAGTCAAACTGCATTCATATAAAATAAAAAATGTGGGTACTTTGATGTCTTCCTCCTGCCCCCGCACTGACAGACACTCATTCGCGTTTTAGTGCCTCGCCGATCACCACGTTATTATTTCTTTTCAAAAAAAAAGTATAATACGGTGCCGAAACGAAGTCACAGAAACGACAATAGTGATTATTTAAGCAGGATACGAGCACACTTTGACATATCGTCAAAATTAAATCCCAAAATAATGGGTCATTGTTATATAGTGATAAAGATATTGTGAATAGTTTACAAGGACTATATCCGTATCGAACTTTGACATATCGTCAAAATTCCAAATTGTGTTGTGTACATCTTATACCTTCGTATCTTTTGGAATCCCAAATAATGGGCTACTGACAGTGATTGTGTACATTTAAAAGGAATGTTACCTTCACGTTATTTAAAGATATTGTGAATAGTTTACAAGGACTATATCCGTACGTATCTAACTTTGACATACCGTCAAAATTCCAAATTGTGTTGTGTACATCTTATGGGGATGTAACCTTCATATCTTTTGGAATCCCAAATAATGGGCTACTGATAGTGATTGTGTACATTTTAAAGGAATGTTACCTTCACTTTATTCATCACATTGAAAAAGATGGTAATAGCCACGTGCCTCGCCGCGTTACCATCTGCGGCCACGGCAGTGCCCAGTCAGCCAAGTCGAACGAGACTTACAGGTGAGTTACAGTATAATTTCAATTGAAAACTCATTGCAAAATCAGTCATTTTGCACGTTTGGTAGGCCTTTTCATTTCATCTTGCCCTGCAATTCAGTATGGTTGGATGTACCTATAAGTTCTAAATGGGCTTGTGTATTGATGTTGAATACCCTTGCGTATACCAAGCGTAATACCAAGCAAATGGAAAGATGCAAATATCTTGCTTTGTGTAATATAATTAGACATGAGCACGCTGGCGCGCCGCCGCCGCCGCGCATTTATCCGCGCCGCGCCGCCGCCGTCTGCATGAATCGGCGCGCCGATTAGTATCAGTAGTAGCAATAATCCTCCTTTCCGATGGTGTCGACATTTGCGTGCTACATTATTTTGTTAAATATTTATATGAAAAACAAAAATTCATGATATGTATGATAAAGTTAAGGTCACGCCGCCGACACGCCCCGCCGCCGCCGACCCTATTAAGTCGACGCGTCGGCCGCCGACTGACTATACTTTGGCGCTCATGTCTAAAATACTAGAAGCTAGGATAGTTTAGTTAGTCATTTTATGTCATTATCACAGTATTTACAGGATGATTATATTTGTTGGTTATTTTTAAATTAATAAAATCTATTGTTATCACCATTAATCCCATAAGACTGGACAGCTTAGAAATGATTTCTGACACCAGAAAAAAGGGGGGGCGTAGTTTATAGTGAGGAGACTGCCAACGGCCCCAGGAGTACATAAGTACAAATATCAAAAAATAATAATATATGTATGTATACATATATACATATACTGCAATGATTATCATATCACTGATCGATCAGTATCAATCTGAAATATTAATTATTTATTATTCAATTTTGAAAAAATAAGAATATACTAAATAATAACATAATCTAAATAATAATATCTTTTAATTAATTAAACTAAATTAAAATTCATTCAGAACTATTAATAATATTAGTAATAAATAATAATAATAAAGCCTTTTTATGAATTCTTGAACACATTTAAGCTTATTTCTAACACATAAAGAAAAATCTATCTAATTATAGTTATGTTAAAGACCCCTGAAGGGTATAGGTATCCAACACCTTCTATTTGCTCCTTTGATCAGAACTATTACTGTCGAAGAGTTCCAGCCAGGTACATACATCTCAATGACACAAGTCGCTGTGACGGAGTCACCGTTGCCGAAGGCAGAACTATCCGTAGAAACAGGACTTGATCCGGAAGTTCCGGAACTAGATAAGGAGATTTTTTTAACCTATTGGGAAAAAATGCCTTCAAAAGATAAACGATATAGACCGGATATTCGAGGTGAGTTAACTGTGCGATGGGAGCACATCGCTTATAAAACATCTTGTTCCGAAGGATGCACAAATATCGACGTATACAAGCTTAATCCGAAAATTAAAACGGCCTTATCGGAGATGCTCGTTAAAAAAGACAAGGCTTAAGAGAAAAAGCAAATACAGTTCGCAGTAAGTATATTATCTTGCATCAGTGAAGCTTTCACTCAATTGTTTTCCTTAGATCAGAAAATAATAAAATTATTGAACGAAGCTGGACGCCTAATGTGTGACTCGCAACACAACGAATCTATGACAAGACGGCATCCAAAAAGCAATATAAAAATCTGGCGCCGAGATAAAAATGAATGCATCAATTAGGAAGGTTAATCCAGCGCAGAAACAAAAGCTGGCTCCTACCAAAGTATCAAACCATAAGCCTCCGCTCCCAGCAGCCAGGCAAGCGGGAGCAGACGACACCCCGCCCACGGCAGTCGCAACCGCCACGACAGCCGCCGTCGCCACCGCCGCCACGCCGCGCTCGCGGCACTACCCAGCCCCGCGTCGGTTGATCCGGTAGGTTCCGCAGGGCAATTATCTTATTATTATGATCAATGGCGTTTGATAACTAATGGACCCCATCAAACTAATTCTCGGGGTCAAAAGTTATAATAATTATAATATCTTTATATCAGCCAAAAAAGCCATATTTGGAATACAAATTTCAAAAGTATGAGATACCTTTTTTCCCAAACCGGTTTCTCAATCATATGATCTGAGTCCACCTGTCTTATCCGTATCCAAAACCCTTAAAGACAGAGTGGTCACTGATCTTTTTTATTAAATATTGAAGCTATATCACAATGTAAACCATGTGAAAGACAATTTCTCTCTAGTTATTTTTTTATCAAAAAACCAAATGGTATCAACAGATTAATTATATAAACATTATTAATTATTTCCACGCTAGCGGATAAAAAGTCCCTTTGTCTTACGATTGAAGTTTGAGGATAAATTGTACCAATTTGCTCAATGTCTTTTTCGTTTCACAAAATTATTAAAAATCAGTAATTTGTTTAATCAAATCATTAGCACGGTCATTAGGTTATTTGTCATCTATTTACTTAATGTATTATTTCTAGAAATTATCAAAATTGCAAAAATAATATCAAACATACAAAAACATTTTTGAGTCTTTACGATTTATAATCAATATCGAAAAGAGCTATATAATTTCAAAATACCTTGTGCAAGTTTCTTGGTTTTCTGATAAATACCTAAGCACGTTAGCTTAACTGAAGAGAAGCGATATTTAAAAAACTAATACCTACTTATTAATTACTTAGAACTCCTGTCAGTTTTCTTAGGATTACACATATTAGGAAAGGACTTCCAAAATTGACATTTTGTATCGACATCACTATTTCGTAAATCAATCGTATGGTTAGATTTCCACATCTCACTGAAATAACCAAATCTTTATGGCAGTGGTGTTAATGAAGCTCGCAAAATGTCTGTGTTCGTTTCATACATAGGTACGTTTAAAATAACGGAATAGCAGTTACGAAGATCACATCCAGATACTGGATGGGTGTACAAACATCTGTTTTTTGAAATGATTGTAATTTATCAATAGACATTATTGACCTTTTTTGCATCTCGTATGAATGAAAAATGCGAAAATATGTCTCATGGAATAGAGACCCCGGAGAATTTGCTATAAATATATTTACATTAAATCGGAAAGATCTTTCTTTTTATGCTCTTCCACCCTTTGCGGTTACGTTAAAAGTTTTAAGAAAAATTATAACAGATCAAACGTCGTATTTTGACCCACGCAACCCTAGTTTTCTCCTATTTCAGGATGTTCTCTGTTTCGAAGTAATTCAATTTAGACCCTCTGATAATGTATTATTATCTATTTCCAACAGTAACCCAAAGATCACGTTGATTGTAGTGAAGTTATCAGGACGGCACTACTGTAGAGGAGCGTACCACCGTCTTAACTTAAAAGTTTAATAGCTTCCTCCTTCCTAATTGTCAGAAAGTTCGATAAAACAATACGACATCGCAATACGACGCGGACAAAGTACAACTTTCTTACAGTAATACTGTACGTAGTATTTATCTACTCTGAGGTAATACTAAAGTATTTGAGTCCAGATTATAATACAGATCATTAAAAAGTCATCGCTTCGCTCTGTCATTGATCTTAGGATCGATAGTAGGGTCTGATGACCGAGTTATTAGTAACTCCAGCTCCCTAGTATAACGTCACTGGGATCCATCAATAGTTTAGATTTCTTATCGAATTGGTATCCTAATAACAATTAGAGTGGAGAGAGTATTTAACTTAAAAGATTGTCACTGTACTCATGCTGGTAACCGCTCAAAGAGTACAGACTATAAGCAAAATAAATTAAAAAAATATTATAGTTGTTAATAATCAGCATATTATATCTATCAAAATACACGAATTAATTATAAAAACCCGACTAGGTTCAAATTCAACCTTGTGTGTATATTCCATTTTACAAAGACCACCCGGAAATATGTACAGCAGAAGTATTATTAGCATACAAAAAAAAAAAAAAAAAAAAAAAAAAAAAAAAATTGTTTAAACGTTTGACACGCTATCAACTAGTTAGCTATATTCTCAGCTCACTCATATATTCATACTTAAGTATGTATTTTTTACATTACCTTTTCTGTAAAAATGTTATTTCTATATGTTGTACCTACTATTACAATTAATAAAATTTCAATCAAATCAAAATAGGTATCTTAAACTTAAACATGCATATAATCAGAAATACTGTTGGATGGAGTGGCAATTATACAGTCTTCGCAAAATTTTATCGAAGAGATTTTCAGTATAATCAATCAGTTTGCTTTCACAATCTTAAACGCAGAACCTGACTAAAATATAAAATCATTGTGTTTTTAATTTCAACTATATAAATAGTGTAATTTACTATGGTAAATAAAACCATAATTTAACCATAATTTTGTTATAAAGTACCTAATTAGTTAAATTTGGGTAAAAACATTGTTATTACATCACAAACATTAAATAAATACCTTTAATAGTATTTATATAAGTTCATTAATATTTTGATCATTACAATATCAAAAATAAAATAAAATTAGTGCTTTAATATTTCACTATCTTTCAAAATCTACAAATTTATGTATCTAATCTCGAGGACGAAGCAATGAAGTATAATTAGGGATTAAAAGAACTTACCTGAAGTGAAGTTCTATCCAAATTATACGAGTTGCTTCGTCCGAAGAGATTAGCTCCCTCCCAGCCCTTTAACCCCCATATAAAGTGAAATATTAAGATTCCAGGCTTTCAACTAAATGAGTGTCTGTCAGTGCGGGGGCAGGAGGAAGACATCAAAGTACCCACATTTTTTATTTTATATGAATGCAGTTTGACTCTGCTTTCAACTTAGTGGTAGATTGGCGATTACTGGACGTATACTACAAATTTATGTATCTAATCTCTTCGGACGAAGCAACTCGTATAATTTGGATAGAACTTCACTTCAGGTAAGTTCTTTTAATCCCTAATTATAGTCAGTTATATATTGGTAAGGATATAAATTGCCCACAATAATCACTTCATTATCAGTTCTTGGATTTATACTTTTATTATATCCCCGAACTAGGTACTTATCCCAAGCGGTAAAAGTAGTAGATTCAGTCCCGGATAAATAATTCCTCTGATAACATAAAAACTGTTGTAATTAGGTACTTACTTTTAGTTGACAAGTAACAAACTTTGAACAAACCATAGACATATTGGTACAAAGACTATAGAGCTGGCGTTACGCCTTCGAGTTTTTTTACCTATAACTATTTCCTTGTATTTAGATACTAAAAATATTTTTTTCAACATTATGTTATTCATTATACAGTCAATTTTAAATACAGAGGAAAAGGGCTGACAAATCGTTGAATTTTAACGATTTTTCACCTTAACTACCAATTAAATAAAACCGGCCAAGTGCGAGTCAGACTCGCGCACCGAGGGTTCCGTACAAACCTGTAGGTATATAAATGGCAGTATAGACCTGAGTATTTGATATTAATTTCAATTTATGACCTATTAAAAAAAAACTACTTACTAGATCTCGTTCAAACCAATTTTCGGTGGAAGTTTGCACCGTAATGTACATCATATATTTTTTATAGATTTATCATTCTCTTATTTTAGAAGTTACAGGGGGGGACACACATTTTACCACTTTGGAAGTGTCTCTCGCGCAAACTATTCAGTTTAGAAAAAAATGATATTAGAAACCTCAATATCATTTTTGAAGACCTATCCATAGACACCCAACGGTCAACAACACTTATGGGTTTGATGAAAAAAAAAAATTTGAGTTTCAGTTCTAAGTATGGGGAACCCCCAAAATTTATTGTTTTTTTTCTATTTTTGTGTAAAAATCTTAATGCGGTTCACAGAATACATCTACTTACCAAGTTTCAACATTATAGTTCTTATAGTTTCGGAAATAAATGGCTGTGACATACACGGACAGACAGACAGACAGACAGACATGACGAATCTATAAGGGTTCCGTTTTTTGCCATTTGGCTACGGAACCCTAAAAACCCGCCCTCACCAATTTGTCTGTGACGTCACGCGGTCAGATGGGAATTAGTTTAGTGTGCGTAAGTTCAGGAGTTCACTATACGACCATATCCGTAGTGTCCGTACATACCCTACAAGTACGTAGAAACTTCGTGAAAGAGTTACATTGTATGTACAAACAATAACTGACACTACAATTAACAACACATTTACCCACATGCACCATTGCACCGATGCATTGCACCAAACACCAGGAGAACATAGGCTTGCAGAGATGTTATTTCTGACCTTTATACATATTATTATATACTTTATCTACACCCATGCTATAAATCCTCTATAACAGTTCCTGAAACAGTTAGCTTATTGGCAACATTAAAACACTGGTTGTCATAGTGACCATTATATCATCCTAAACAGTGTTATAATGTTGTACTGAATTTCATTATACAACTCCTTTCTTTTTTTTTTGGCTTTTTCGGACCATTCCTTACTCATTAAACAGCCACATTCTCCGTGGTATCCTTAAGAATTTCAAAAAAAGAACATTTTCATGCAGGCGCGTTACACTAACACAGCGCCTTAATAAAAAAAAATATTAAGAGGTTATTTGAATTCACGTCGTATGCCGCCATTTTGGTTCGATAAAGGTTCGATATTAGAATTGCAGAAATGTATTACTTTGTTGTTTACAAAAATGATCATGGGTGTAGATAAAGTCTTGTATGCAACTGTACATAATTAGGAACTAAAACCCTCATGTGATATTATTATCACACTCGCTTCGCTTCGTGTGATAAACCCACATTCGTGTTTTAATACCCCTTATTATACGACAGTTGCATAAATAACTATTAGGGCACAGGTAGGTTAAGTAATGCACTATTTGCATCATGGCAACGATGCGAACATTTCATACAGCCACCAGGAGATTATAAACATGTGAAGCTATTATTTCTTATGTATAGGGCAGTAGGTATGTGAATTGCATAATTTGCAACTTGCTGCTAAACTGCACCGATGCACTGCAACGAATATCGCATCCAGTGACCAGGAAAGCATATCCATTTATAGCTGTTATTACTGAAGACAAACACTACACATACATTATACATACTATTATATGGCAGTATGTACAATCGATGGATGTCCCTTACTCTTTGTTGTCGTCGTCTGGAACCTGACAATATTTTGTTACGTGAAGGAAAATATCGTGAGGAGACCATAGCACGGTGTGTATATTATAGTAGGTGCCCGCCGGCCTAGCTACCTAAGTTGAAAACCTGTTGAAGAGTAAGTTTGCCAGAGCTCATTGGAGAGGGGGGAAGGGTCGGTAAAGCGTGAGTGATTCTGCAGGGTGTTCCAAACGTCTCTGTGATGTAACACCCGTGTACATAGGGCTGCGGTAACCGCTTGCCATCAGGCGGGCCGTACGCTTGTTTGTCGAGTGAGTCGTATAAAAAAATGTTTACAAATTCATCACTTAGTTATATCGAGACCTCCGGAGACCAGCGGGCGGGGAGCTTTTTCCGCGAACGCGTCGGCTTGGCTATCCAAAGAGGAAACGCTGCCAGCCTTCTGGGAACCTTGCCGTTACTCGGAAGCAGCGGCAGGCTTGAGGAAATTTTCTATAATATAGATTGTATTTTGTACCAATTTGTTGTGATATATTGTATGATAATCGGTGGTGACACACGGACAGACGGACAAGAGAGTGATCTTATAAGGGTTCCTTTTATTACCTTTTGAGGTACGGAACTCTAAAAACGAACCTAATAGAAAATTGCATACAGAAGAATATTATCGCTCTAGGACCATTAGTAAGACCCGGCAGCGTCTCTCATTCCAATCGCATTGCAACTAAGTTGCCAACTATTACAATCCAGTAATAGTACTAGGAGCCCAGAGTTTCAGGGCATGCGTGGAAGTTCTACACCACAACACCAGCACATCAACGTGGCACGGTTTTCTAACGGGCCCTTTGTATGGTCCTTTTGGGTCACTGCTGAGCACGGGCCTCATTTCACAAATGAGGGTGAAACGGCAGATACTCCACCGCCCACTGCGGATTGATAGAGTTAAGCTAGTGGTCAACGTACTGTTGGAGATTTTCAAGCCACCTAGATGGGTTCCAACTAGTTTAACAACTATCACAATCAAGAGGTAAGGATGGCTGCAAGAAATTTGAAAAATAGGTTTTTAGCATAGCTATTGCTGTCGCACTGTGCCCGAGCTATCCCGCCCGAGGGCGATAGAGACAACTACAGCTTGGGCCGATTGATTATACGGAGATTATACCTCTTTAAATTAGACGAAATCGCTATTTCGTAATCCCGGCTTTCTCGTTCAAAACTGGATCGATTTAAAAAACAACGAATCCATAATAAGAGGATCTTTGGCTATGACTGTCGGTTTTCCTTTTTTGTTTTATATTCATCAAATTTGTTCTCTGGACTTCTGATAAGGGCGTTATTAATGGTAAGTTTTTGTGATTTTAGAAGGCTCCTAATTCTTATAATAATTAATTTATGGAGAAAAACACAACCGAGGGACATACAGTGGTACCTACAGATTGCATGGTAGAATAATCATTGCTCTAGTGTCATTATCCAGAGACGAAACTGAGGATTAAGTTTGTATGGAACAAACGCCACCAGTATTTCCTCTTAAGGGACCAACGGCTTTAGGTGCCTTCCAAAGCACGGAACACACTCGAGCTGAAATACCGCCGCTAGAGGGTCGCGGAGTCAATGCTACTCCGTCTAGAATATATTAAGTATGGGATGAGTGCCAACTGAACGTACATCAGTTCAACGTATTTGGATGCAATTTGGCATTCAATCAAAGATTTGTTTCGCCACGGGTGTTCCGTACACTAATAATTATAAACACTAAGGCGCTGCACAGACGTGTGTCCTGTGTCTGATACAAGAACAACCAACGAATATTTGATTACTATAGAACCAGTAAGAAATCAGCCACTCCCTCCGCTGACGTAAACTGTGTTCAATCGCCGCTGCAGGACACAGCAACTACTGTTTTGCTACGGTTTTGGTTGCTTGTATCCGACACTGGACACACGTCTGCGCAGCGCCTTAATGTTGTGAATTAGTATGTCAACTTTGCTATGGCATGATAAGTAGGCGCTTATAATTCAATATTATGTAAATTACTCCAGTACCTTGCTGCTACAAGTTGTGTACTGGTTGCGTTATTCTATAACGGTATTATCAGGCGTTCAGCAATTAATAATTTATTTTATTTTATTTCTCTAACTTCAATAACTGAATGTAGATTGACACCTTAACTTCTAAGTACTCCAAAACCGTTTGAAGTGGAAGTCAACGGAGAAGGCTTATCAGCAGTGGACATCCATTGGCTGATATGAAGTTGATGATGAGCCCCTACCATGAGACAGACAGAAAGGGTTTTTTTTTTATACAACTTAGTCGGTAAACAAGCATACGGACCACCTGATGGTAAGCGGTTACCGTAGCCATATGGACGCTTGCAACACACGAAGCATCGCTCACGCGTTATCGACCTTCCCCCCCCCCCCCCCCTATGAGCTCTGACGACCTTACTCACGCGCAGGAACACAACTTTACAAAACATAAAGTTATTTGGCTGCGATATTCTGTAAGGTGGAGGTACTTCCCCAGTCGAGCTGCTCTTTGAGCGAATAAACGCTATGCTCTACCTCTCTTAAATAAACGCTATGCTCTACCTCACTTAAATAAACGCTATGCTCTACCTCTCTTGTTTGTTTGCTTGTTTTTTTTTTATCTCAACAGGTTTTTTTCAAGAATTATAATAAGATGGGCTTTGGCTAAGTCTGTAGGTTTTCCTTTGTTTTTTTATATTCGGCAAATTTGACGGATATCTGATAAGGGCGTTAAAAATGTTAAGTTTTTGTGATTTTAGAAGGCTCCTAATTCTTATAATAATTAATTTATGGAGAAAAACAAAACACAGGGGCATACAGTGGTACCTACAGATTGCATGGTAAAATAATCATTGTTCTAGAGTAATTATCCATAGAGAAAACTGAGGATTACGTTTGTATGGAACAAACGCCACCCGCATATCCTCTTAAAGGGTAGGAAAGGTAATAATAGACCTGTCTTGTGTTTCTGTAATTATTATTTACTTTGGTTTTAACTACCCGAAGGTTATGCCACCTTTTCCAATATCTTGGCCCTTGATGTCGTAGTATGATATGAAGATCCTGAAAGAAAGACTTTATTTCAGCAAAAAATACAGTAAACTTGGTTGCCATGAGGTTCTTGCATACATAAATAGCCCGACAAATGAGTAAATTAATGTCGATAATATAATCTAAATACCAACTGCAACGACATCTGCCGGGCTGATTTGTGAATCTAAACCATCCAGGGCGCCACACAAACACACTACAACATTTAAATTAACATTTAAATTACGCATCACAAAACGTGATATAACCATATCAGTATTTCATCTTACCACACTTTCATTAAGCTGATATAAGTTGGATACATCACCTATCCTTATTGACTTTGAGTTCATTCGCGACGAAGTCCGTCACCTCCTTGGTGATGACCTTGTTCTCTTTGACCCCAAGGTGTCCGATGGACTCCAGGGACGCTACTACTCCTGGCGCTGCTGTGTCTTCTCCGAAGGTCATCAGACAATCGGTATTTACAACGCATATGAAGTTCTGAAATTTAAATCAAAATATTGAGTACGCGTGGACGCCTAAGGCTGGCTATACTCGGACAGCCTGAAACAGTCAGGATCAACTGATAGTTATTGTTTTGCTTTTGGTAATCCTCGTAAATATAGAGTGTTATTTTTTGCATTTGTCCATTAGAATTGACTAACTGATTAGAAGCAATAATGTGATGGTGCGTCCATGCTACGCGAATCGAGCATGAGCCGAGCCACGAACGAACCTACAACAAGCACGATGCGAATCCTTTGTTCGTGAAAAAACTGACAATCGCGCTCGTTCGAGGCTCGCAAGCCCGTCCACGCTACGCGCTACGCTACGGCTCGTGCTCGGTTCGCCAAGCATGGACGCACCATAATAAAACATGCTTTATAGTGGAGCTGCCTATGTGCGATGCGAATACTGTGTTCGTGCCAGCCACAGAGAAAAGAATGTACCTATTCTCTTTTCCGTGGTGCCAGCTTTCATTAACCGACCTGTAAATACCTAAATATACTGGAAACTCCGCCAGTAGTAAGAATAAATTATACTATATATATATATATATATATATATAGTATTTTGTTGACTGTGTATGTGTGATATGCACCTATAATAATATTTTTGGTGTCATATATAAAAAGGGTTCTTTTGAGAACCCTGACTTAACTTTCAGGGATTGAATTACTTATTATTACAAACAATTGCTCTGAAAGCTCGAAATAAAACAGATGTTCCATACCTTTTAGAACGGCAGATCACCCTTTCAGAGTTGGTCACACAGTAAAATTTATTTCATACAAATAGAGTGACATGATTACCCTCAATCCAGAAAGTTTAGTTACGAAAATATCTCTACAAATAAAATATATTTCATAACAAACCTCAACCGGCTTATTAACAGTTTTTGAAAGCACCGGTATTATTTTCCTCACAAAATCAACCGGAATCTTACTTTGTGGTAAATTCGTGAATATTTTGAAGCAAGGCATATCTGTAGTTAGATAACGACAGTGACACAACGCGATGCAAATACTTGTGATTACTTTATGACATTTAAAGTTTTTATTTCATTTACATCACTATCTGTGTACATGTTTATTTATTGATAGGGGTTATCTGCATGTCGCTGTTGTTGTATTGAAGTTGTTGAATTGGCCATAATGGTGCAGATTATGTTGTTTACAACTAAACCTCACTATATCTTTTTCTAACAAAGAACATAAGAAAAGGATTTAAGAAATTTAGTCCTGTCAAATTGATCCAATGCTTTTTTTCAACGTAAATTTTGTCGCCATGTAAATGGTTCCGCCATTCACAAAGTCTGCTGTTTTAAATAAAAAATGACATTCTGACAAAGTGGAAATGCTGCCGGCCTTCTGGGAACCTTGCCGTTAATCGGAAGCAGCGGATAGACTTGAGGAAATTTTCTTTATATTTTGTAATTTGTACTGCACATATCATATATCATGAAGTAGAAGTTTTCGACCTTATTGAAATTTACTTTTTTTTTGGCCTTTAGACGATCCCGAGCTCACAAGTGGTTTAGAGCTGCTCAGTCTGAGGAGAGACTTGCCTCCTTATGTGTGTTCTACCGCTTGTACAACGGAGAGTGTTCTGAAGAATTGTTCGACTCGATGCCCACGGCTACCTTCCACCATCGCAGCTCTCGCCATCGACAGGGAGTCACAATCGAGTCACATCCTCACAATTGAAACCAGAATTGTTTCGAACTGTGCGGGTTCAACGGAACTTCCTTCCGCGGACGCTCGGTCTGTGGAATGAGCTTCCTGCCATGGTTTTCCCAATGTAGTACAGCATGGGGTTCTTCAAAAAGGGTGTGAAGAGATTTCTGCCGTGTCGGCACGTGTGCCCCCGTGTGTGTGACTACGGTAACCGGTTTCCATCAGGTGGGCCGTATGCTTGTTTGCTAACTTAGTGTATTACCAAAACTGTCACATTTTACACACTGATAGCTCATTGGAACACAATTCTAATAGCGGACTTGGGCCCCAGGTGGACAGTCAGCTTGCCTTCTGACAAAAACATCCTAGCTCTTTTGAAGAATAGCATATTTAATGTTTATAACTGCGACGTGTATACTTGATGACGTTGATGTTATTGATTCGTTATCAGATGGACTTGAGCTGTTATATAATTTAAAAATAAATTATGCAACAATATTAAGTTAATTTTCATTGCCGATTTACTGTTCGTTCATTATCTCTGGAACTTCTCAGGAAATGCTGGCTGGCTGAAAATGTTGGAGAATGACGTCATAGTACTAGGAATGTATAATCAGCTGTACCTACTGAGAGTCTAGTCTGAACTTGATAGCATACGCAGCAAAACTGACGGGTCATACATTTGGTGCCAATTTAATTCTATCGGTTAACCTCTAACCCCCGTATTAATAAATAAAGTGTAAGTCCCACTGTTACTGTTGGAGTTTTCAAGCCGCCTAGGAGGCCTCCAGTAGTTTAACGACTCGGGACCAACGGCTTTACGTGCCTTCTAAAGCACAGAAACGCCCGCAATGTGCTCGGTCACCCATCCTACACCACAAGCGCTTCAAATGAGTAAATAACACATCAACATATGATGTGCTCCATGGTGCTCCATTACAATGAGAAAAAAGGCAAACTTAATTTAACAAGCTTAGATTTGTATAGAGAGAAAATGTATTTTTTAACCGACTTCAAAAAAAGGAAGAGGTTCTCAATTCGAAAATAGGGAAGAGGTTCTCAATCCGGTTGTATTTTTTTTTTATGTTTGTTACGTCATAACTCCGTCATTTATGAATCAATTTGGAAAAAGTTGTGTTCTGTTAGAATAATGACTCCATTGAAGCTAAAAGAAGTATTGTATGTTATTTGTTTAGATGGTTCTGTACAAATGTTGAATTACAATGTTTAAGAAAGCTGCCGCCTCCAGGTGGAATTGAAAAGCCAGCAAAACCTGTAATAATAATTAGTACAATTGACAATTGACAAACTGACCCTAATTACTACAATGAAACGAAAGTCGGTGAATACTTAGTATCTAATTTGCAGTCGCTTTTATTTAGAAAATTGGGGCTTTAGTCTTTTAATGTCAGGTCTTTAGGCATCTTCAATTATATAAATTACTTGTATTTTAATCATTCTGTTCAATACAGCGACCTCGAGCAATTTACATAATACTCAACGAGAAAAAGCTTTAGATAACCAAGCTCAAACTGGTATGCCACATTGGATAGTTTTATCTATTCTGTGGTTTTATTTTATTTCTAGCGCGTCAATTAACTAAATTAATCGACAAGATTGATTTCTTCACTTGTACGTCCAATTTGACTATTTTGTAATATGTATAAGGCATCAGACCTACTGTTAGCGATCTTTCCCAACCATGCGTTATAGGCGCGTTAGTAAAAGTACGAAGCCTTTATTTGTGTCACAGACTCACAGTGCATTGAAAATATGTATGTATGTTGTATGTGCAGTAGTTTTCATGTTATAAGCTTAGTACAGTATGAGGCACGAATGGTGAGCATAGATAGGCAGTAGTGGGGGCAAAATCACAGTAGCCAAATGACACGCGAGAATCCAATAGACGACGAGCAGCGACTGACGAACCAATCGTGTGCAGCTCAGCGCTCCCCCCTTCTTCATTCCGCCAAACAGACCGAAAATGTAACTACTGCGCAGCTGTCAATCTGTGCTCACGACTCGTGCCCGTTACTATCTGTTAGACGGATAGGAAGAAAGATGTTTTATAATAGACGTGTCCGGCTATTCACCTCTACAGGTCGCATTTCTCAACCGATTTTCGTGAAATTTTGTGAGCCGCTTTAATAATTAATATGGTTTGTTTTTCAATTTGTCATTTTGAAAAACTTCCCAAGAACTAAATAGACCGAAATATTACATATAATTATCGAGACTCGCGAGGTTTACAACTCAAAGAGCCAATGTTACGGATTAGTCCAACCAAATAAAAAAATACTTTCACTGACCAAACCATTTCATCGATTACATAGTTCGTTCCTCAAATCGAACTACTCGCTTCAGAATCGCTCGATTATCGCTTCTCTGTAGTGTTCGCTCTTGCCAACGGTGCGACTGCCTCCTATGCATCATGTTCATGAGATTCATGATATTATTGCAAAATACTTTAAGCTAGCTACATCTTCTCTGTTATTAAATATCATGATCTTTCTAATTACACTTTATGCAAATCAATTCCATAACTTCTCAATGGAATTTAAAATTAATATGATTTAAAATTGGGTTGTTATTTTTTTTATATACCACTGAGGTGGAAAACAAGCATACGGCCCGCCTGATGGTAAGCAGTTACCGTAGCCTATGGACGCTTGCAACACCAGGGGTATCACTCGCGCGTTGCCGACCCTGAAGAAACCTCTTCACAGCCTTTTTGAAGAACCCCATGCTGTACTCCATTGGGAAAACCACGGCGGGGAGCTCATTCTGCAACCTGAGCGTCCGCGGAAGAAAACTCCTTTTTTGATTTTGTAATTACTTGTTCAGTTTAGGCCCGGGAAGGCACGGTTGTTACATAGTTGAATGTACCAAAATAATTTTAAATTTATTTAGTAAAAAATTATAACATTAATAACTTGGGACAATCTTCACACTCGGATGGAATGGAAAGGATGGCCGAGATAACCAATATTCCTACCTAATCAACAAATCGTGAGTCGTAGTTCGATTCCCTCGCACTACAAACATGCGTGTGCATGACATGCAAATTCAAATTCAAATTCAAAAAGCATTTATTCGATTAGACCCTGATAAAGCACTTATGAACATTAACAAATGACTCTACACCGGTTCCAAATACAACTTGAACTGAGAAGACTCCGGCAAGGAACTCAGCAAGTCTTTTTTTTTAATGTGTATTTATAAGTTTTACAATTTACAAAATATGTATAACACTAGCCTGTAAAGCGAACAATTCATTCAAATGCATCATGTCATCTACATAATCAGAAACTTTATAGTACCCTTTCTTGCATAACTTCTGTTTAACTATCTTTTTGAATCTATGTATAGGTAGCTCTTGGATTTCTTTGGGTACTTTATTACAGAAACGTATACATTGCCCCTTGAAAGAGTTAAGGACTTTGCTGAGCCGAATTAAAGGTATGTATAATATGACATGCATCTGTGTAAGACCCAGGATATTGTATCCTCTTCCAACATCAACATGCTAAATTTATATCCAAATTTCAGGTGTCTAACATATTCCAAGCATTATCTTGTTAATTTCCGTGCTAGAGACTTGTGACAAACGGACAAAGAAATCAAAATTATACAAAAAAAAAAAGTAAGACTCTGTAATTAGCACATTATCAACACAACACATTATGATTATAGTATTTGCTTACATAAATAAAATCAATTTAAACTCAAAAGAAACTAATAAAATACCGCATCGAAATAATTACCTCCATGTCTGGAAATCCGGATAAATCCATGCGCTTCGTATGATATAGGTATAAAACCAAGAGTGTGTGTGAATTTTGTATATGTACGTTGATTAAATTAAATAACTGTTAATAAGGAAGCAGACATTATTAAAATAACATCCTTAATTATCATAATTAAAGAATATCTCCAAGTATTCATCTTGACGGGCCATATTTTAATTCAGTTTCTTTGTATTGTAAATTAAATGATTTTCGTATATACAATTGACTATGATTGTGTAATATTAAAAAGATCTCTGTTTAAACTTATATTTGTGATGTACTATTTTTCGTCCGTGGTTTCACTCGCATTCCCGAGGGATCGTATGTTTTCCCGGGATAAAAAGTATCCCATGTGTTAATCCAGAAAATGTTCTATCTGTGTGCCAAATTACATCCAAATCTGTTCAGTAGTTTTTGCGTGAAAGAGTAACAAACATACATCCATACTCACAAACTTTCGCATTTATAATATTAGAAGAAGGATATTGTTAGCATAGTATAGTTTAGACAAGTATTTATATACTCTGAGGATATAAGATAAGGTGAAGTATATGTTTACCACAATCTAACCATGGTTAGTGGCCGAAGGTGGTAAGCACATAAAGCTTAAAATAGAATAAGGCTTTTCCACCAGTATTGCTACGCTGCGACGGTGTAATAGCTAAGCTGTGAAACTATGTGACCGTTTCCACTGATTCTAAGCTATGTAGCGGTGCGAGTAAGAATCAGGTGTGCTATGAAGATTCGCCGCCGCAAAGTAATTGCGCGAGGAAGATGCGCAGCTCGAGCTGTGCGATGTATAACCTTTTGCTTCCACGATGTCATGTCTACTTTCAGCGACAAACGCGGGCCTACTGTAGGTACTCGCTACTCTGCACATAGCTACACCACTCGCGACCACCCATAGCACGCAACCATCGCACGCATCCATAGCACACATCCATAGCACGCATCCTTCCATATAAACAACATATCTCAGTTGAATCCGTGTCCACCAGTGCTAAGCTATGTGCACCAATGAATAGGATTGGTGGATATCAAACGCATCTATAGCAACGTAGCATAGCACATCTCTGTTGGAAAAGCAGCCTTAGGCTCTCAAGTGCAGCTGTCGGAACACTCCGGTAGGTGCTTGGCGACAGATTTTCAACTTGAGGATGGTAGCCAGCTAGGTACTACAAAGTGGCTATATCTTCCTCACGATGTTTTCCTTCACCGATAACTCATTATAGGATGGAACCCGCTACCTTGGTCATGTCACTAGTCAACAGAGCTGTCATCACCTTTATCGCTAATTTTATACATGATATCTGTGTCTGTCTGTTCCTTGTTATTGTTTCACTGACTGTGACAACCCTAAGTTAAGTTCAAGTACGTTTTGTTCCCACGGTATTATCACAGAGCAAATTTATGCAGAAACGACACTTTATTGACTTATCTTTATAAGAGAAATCTTTGGCCTATCTAATAATGTCTCTTTGATAAGTGCAACTGCAGACAGCTGCCTACTACAAAATACCGTACCTCCATGCTTAAGATGTTTTATTTTCACCGAAAGCTCATGATAATACTAAGTTTAGTATACACTTTACAGCTACTACATCTAAGCCTGTTAGAAGCTGGTTGCATTTGGCATTTTATTTTGCTTACTCGCGTTGTTTTACCTCATATTCGCGCTCCAAGGACCAACATTGCTTATTTTAACTAGTCCCTTGCAGATCAAAGTGCCACATCTTTTTAAAGCATGTAACAATATAAGAAATTCCCCTACCCAAGAGATTTACTATTTCGAAATCAACCGAATTTTAAAAGAATAATCCTTACTGCTAAAATCAAATGACACATCTATATTTTTTTTTTTTTTAATCTATGCCAAAGAGAAGTTAATTGTGAGAACACAATAATGTAGGAAGCGCAGAAAATATGCGCTACGAGCTTGTTGACCAAGAAAAAAGAAGATTATCCAAATCTAGGAAGTAACTATGATCGAGGCCGGCTATTTATCTAACTTTCTAATCGTTTTTACCTATGCCAGGCATGGTTGAATTGCCTATCTGTATTCATTTGACTCTCGAACTCGATCATTCATTTTGAATTCATCTACCGAGCTTTACTCGAAAACACGGAAAAACGCGTTTTCCCAGACATGAGACCTAGATCGATTTGTCGCCCCAAAAGCAAATTTCATCGAAATTGTTGGAGCCATTTTCGAGATCTCAATACTATATACATACATAAGTATTGCTCGTTTAATAGTATAGGATATAGAGAAAAGACAGTTGAGTGGAATATAATGGTGCGTCCATGTTACGCGAAGCAAGCACGAGGCGAGCCACGAACGAACAGGATTCTATTCGTTCGTTGTTCGCGTAGCGTGGTCGGACTTGCGAGCCTCGAACGAGCATTCGTCTCGCGCTCGACTGCGCTCCGCCCGATTGACAGTTTTTACACGAAAGAATGAAAGAAAGCCCATTTATAAAAAAAATTAATACTGTGTATAAGCCTGTGTTTGACCGCAATCTCACTATGGTAAGTGATGATGTGGACGAAGGTGTGTGATGATGTGAATGAAGACACACAAAGCCTAGAAGGAACTGGCTCTCAGGTGCAGCTGTCGGAACACACCGATAGGGGCTTGGCGACAGATTCAAATCAAAAAGTATTAATTATATTTAGGCCCAAGGCTAATTTATCTTTAACATGAGGGCGGTGGCACCGTGCTATGGTTTCTTCACAATGTTTTCTTTCATTGAATACTCAAGTTGCTCGTAAGATTCGAATCCGGGACCTTCATCTCGGCATCCAACGTCACTATACTGGGTGGAGATGTCTTGATGCCATATTTTCAAATACTATTTTGTTAGTCATGCTAAACAACTTTTACTATGGAACCAAAATAGTTTTTTTTTTTTCATACATTATGATCGAGGTTGATATGAAGGTTGACCTGCGCAACATTGCGTTCGTTGCCTCCTTCCTCAGGTTGTCTGTCAGGTGAAAAGATTCCCACCAGGCATCTCCAAATGCAAAGGTCTTAAAGAATCCAATAAATAAGCATAAAAAAATGTTTAGACAAACTCAATACCTACTCGTCATGGAGAAAGTTACCATAAAATGCGGACATAAGATCGATTTCCAGATAGCTAAAGCATTCCACTCTCTTCTAGGTCAGCGCAATTATAACGGGTATACCCTGAGGTTATGACAATGTGTTTTCAAATGATGACCATAGATAATGTAATAGCGGGTTATATAATCTGTTGAGCGGGTAGAGGTTACTTAAGCTTTGATGCTTTGATTTGACCTAGGTATTGTGCTTTCTGACCAACTTACACATTTGTTGTGTGTGTTTTTTTTATACCGCTAAGTTCGCAAACAAGCATACGGCCCGCCTGATGGTAAGCCGTTACCGTAGCCTATGGACGCTTGCATACCTCGCGCGTTGCCGACCCTGAAGAAATCTCTTCACGCCCTTTTTGAAGAACCCCATGCCGTGCCCATGCCGTACTCCATTGGGAAAACCACGGCGGGGATCTCATTTCACAACCTGAGCGTCCGCGGAAGAAAGCTCCTTTGAGCCCGCACAGTTCGAAACAATTCTGGTTTCAATGTGTGAGGATGGATTCCCCGTCGATGGCGTGAGTTAGGATGGTGGAATAAAGGAAACGAAAGAAAAACATTTATGGGTTTTAACTATTTGATACTGATTGAAACTAGTCTTTAACTACTTTGATATACGTCCTAGGTAAAATTGATATGATTAAATAAAATAAGTTTTCTGATTCCCAATTTATATTACTTACGTAATACAGGTAATTTATTAGGAATGTAAGCAACTGACGAGACTCTAGCTGCATTCGTTACGCGATACTCAATTTGCTTACTTGAATTTTCTGCTCGCCATGACGCCACAGGGTTTATTTATATGATCAAAACCTTTTATGATCATTCACGTTGATCTAAATTCTAAGGAAACATGCGGTCTGATTGGCTAAGTTAAGGACACACAAAAAATGTAGATACAGTGATTGGTCCTTCCTTACTGATCAACATCAGTGCAAATCACTGACTAGTTGCGGAATTGGGTTCATCATCATCATCATCAGCCCACTGCTGAGGACAGGCCTCCTTTCACAAATCAGGGTGAAAGGGAATGGGCAGATACTCCACCACGCGTGCCCACTGCGGATCGGTGGAAGTAGGCTAGTGGTCATCCTACTGTTGGAGTTTTCAAGCCGCCTAGAAGGCCTCCAACAAGCTTAACGAATATCACAATTAAGTGATAACCGGGACCAACGGCTTTACGTGCCTTCCAAAGCACGGAAACGTTCGATTTGAAATACCACTAGGCGGTCGCCCATTCAGGTACCGACCACGACGGTGGTAGCTTAACTTGCCGATCGATTAAGAACGGCTAATCATGCTACACCAGGAGCGCTTCTCTTCGCGAGCGGGAATTGTGTTGCTCGGTGACTACTCTAAAGAGTTTCCTCGATGACCTAGAATCATGAAATTAGACAAGATGCAAAGTAAAAGTTTGAAAATATCGCAGATATGTATTTATATCATTATAGTTTTCCTGAGATAAAAATATCTTATATTGCTTATCCAGGTGATCCGTGATAGGTTGTGCCGTTGAGGAACCCAACCTGAATCTACGTGTCATCATTTTATCATTATTTATTTATATTATGGCGGCTACTGATTCAAATAAATAAATAAATTTAATTTTTACAGACAAACATAATTGTATTATCAAATCTTATGGTTCGTCCATGCTTGGCGAACCGAGCACGAGCCGAGCCACGAACGAGCACACTGCGAGCACGATTCGCGTAGCATGGACGGGCTTGCAAGCCTCGAACGAGCGCGATTGTCAGTTTTTTCACGATCAAAGGGATTCGCATCGTGCTCGTTGTAGGTTCTTTCATGGCTCGGCTCGTGCTCGATTCGCGTAGTATGGACGCACCATTAAATTCGTTCATTATAAGCAAAATAAATATTGTTTCAAAGTCTGCAGCTGAGCCCCACAGCAGAAGACTGTAGGACATTAAACTATGAAAATAAGCAAAGTAAACCAACCTTGCTGAACCCCTGCCCGCATCTGTTATATTTGTCTTATTTTTCCTGTGTATTTTTCTGACTGGGAAGCGGCGGCTTATATCTACATAGGATCATTTATATTCCGTGAAAAAACTGAGTTGTTTGTAAATGCATGACCCGAAGTAACCTTATTTAAATTATATTGAGTACCCAGATAGTTTTACAAACATCAGGTTATGCGCTAGAATATCAAACGGGCAATTAACCACACTTTAAAATAGAGCGGTCATGAGTTAAACAGTGTTACGAGTGAAACGTTGCGTAAGCTGCGCGTGCGCGGGGTGTCGCTCTACTTATCACCGCTTTACTTGTTTAGCATAAGCATCGTGTGTTTTGTACTCTATAGTACTATTACATGCTTAGCACGTTGTTTGCCTTTTTTGGGCAGCGATACTAAAGGTCATCGCCCACTATGTCAGCACCGCTCCATCGCAGCAACGGCCCGGCACCGCCTCAACTCAATGCAACCACTAGCTGCCAGCGCGCCGCCTGCGAGGTGGCATTTCGCAGGCGGCGCGGCGCCGGTGACATTGGTGGCGCGGCTATGGCAAGAGACCACACGCTTCCAGCACAGTAAAGACAGAACAGTAGGTTATCTAAGGCCGCCCGCCGAGTCATTAGCCTACTCTTGCGTTGATCCCCAAGGTTGTCAATTTTACTTTTAGTTAATATTTTCGAACAAGCAGCACTTGATCAAAATTTATGTAATAAAATGCATATTATGATTGAATATTTTACCAATTTATAAATTTAGTAAAAATAAAAAGCCCTTATTCACATAACATTTATTATATTTGATACCGAGAAATATTTTCTCCGGTTTCTGCACGTCCGGAACGCTTTATTATTATTATTAAAATTTTTGTAATAAGCTTTTAGGAAAGCATGGACAGGGCATCTTAAATTCTATATCATTCAGTTGATCGTAAATTGACCGGCCAATTTTAATGTTGATGTGGTCCTTTTCGAACGCGAGAGTAACGAGTCCGGTTTTGCGAAATCATTATTGAGGCACCCGAAAACACTACAATATTTTTTTCCCCTTTTTGAAGTTATGATACTCGTAATAATTAATATTATGGTAAGTGGCCGGCGAGAGTTGACGAACGCGAGCGGTCATGTAACGTACGCGCGTGCTCACAGTCGCGCTGCACAGCCCGTACTGCCGCCACCTTATTCCCCCATATATTATGCTAGCGTGTGCGTGAAATCGCGTGCCGACACGGCGCGCGGCGCGCACGCACACATTCAAACCGAGAGCAGCACGTTTGTATGAAGATATTTTACTGTTCTTTACTGTGCTTCCAGGGAGCGGTCCGCTCCCTTGCTGCGTGACGCCAGCAGGACTAGTGGCTTGTAACGGCAAGCGCGCTTGCCGCGAGACGTCAACTATTTTATCTAGTCAATGGTGCTGATTCTATTGTAAATCGCACTAAACTAATTTTATTCACGTCTCATCTCTTTCTTACGAACATTATTGAAATAGGATAGAACATATTTAAAGCTGTCAAATTTTGCCGTCTTATTTTGCGTATATTTTTAAGCGTAACTACGATAGATGGTGACTTCATTTATATTGAAAAAAAGCATTGGACTAATCTGACAGGAGTAAATTTCTTACATCCTTTTCTTATGATCTTTGTTAGAAAGAGACATAGTGAAATTAAAATTAGTTTAGTTGTAAACAACAGAATTAGGGCCATGTAAAATTTACTTTAATGCATAAGATTTAAACGGCTCACTTGCATGGCAAGATAAATGCCGAGGCGTAGCCGTGCTGTTACAGTGCGCGGTGACCCTTACTGTTACACTTTTTTTGTTGACTATTTTGAGCGACTAGTTTGAGTTGTGAGGAAACCATAGTAACGACTGAGGTGGGTACTTTGTAGTACCCGCGTGGCTGGCCACCACCCTCAAGCAACTCTGTCACCAAGCATTGAGAGCCAGATCGGAATCTGAATTTATTTGGGTTGGTTTATTTTCCTAAGTTAGTTAGATAATAACTCATTCAGGTTGGCTGTCGGCCTTCGTCTTGGCGCGGACGTTGTTGTACCCCACCGCTGCCCCTGTGGAGTCAAGGTGGACCGTTTAGGCCACCACGGCCTCTCTTGCACAAAGAGTGCCGGCCGCTTATCCCGCCACGCCTGCCTTAATGATGTGATCCGTCGGGCCCTTGTCAGCATAAACGTGCCAGCCGTTTTGGAACCTCCCGGCCTGGCTCGTGACGACGGTAAGAGACCCGATGGATTGACGCTCATTCCGTGGCAGATGGGACGGCCACTTATCTGGGACGCCACTTGTGTGGATACGCTGGCTCCGTCCCATTTAGCCTCAACGTCCTTGAGGGCGGGTGGGGCGGCAATAGCGGCAGAAGCCGCGAAGCGCCGCAAATATGCTGGCCTGTCAAATAGTCACATCTTTGCGGCCTTCACGGTAGAAACTCTCGGGCCGTGGTGCTCGGATGCTCATAGGCTTTATAAAACTATAAAGAAAAAAATTGTTGAGAATACGGCTGACCACAGGGCTGGCTACTTCCTCGGTCAACGGATAGGAATTGCTATCCAACGAGGAAATGTGGCCAGCCTTATGGGAACCTTTCCCAAAGGCCAAAGTGACCTTGGGGATTGTATATATTAGTTAAGTAGGTAAGTAAGTAGTTTTAAATCTATCTATATTAATTAATAAAAGTAATTCCTTTTCCTAAGTAGTAAGTATCGGAATACTAACTACTTAGAAAAATTGCTCAATAATAAAGTTATGAATGTACCTCCACAAATATTGGCAGATAACGCTATACTCCCTAAGTAATAATTATTGCAACAAATGAACACTGAAAGAAACTGCATTTAATAAATAATGAGATGCCCCAATAAGAATAAGTAATTTTTCGTCATAAAATAATAATTAAGCTTCATAATCAGCTTCTTAAGGGTCGGGATAATAGCATGACATTTCGCTGGAGACACGTGATCTAAGAATGGCGCGGACCACCTTAGGTACTCCATCCTCAGTAAAGGCGTCTCCGGACGACACGATTTGCCACCCGATGTCGGGCCGATTAGGCGGCCCTAGAATTTGGTGTGAAATTGGCATGTGAGGAGGCAAGTTGACGCAAAGTTCGTATGACACGAGAGATCGGCCTACATATCGGGTGCCAAATCGTGTCATCCGTAGACGATAACGCGAAAGTCATCGACATAATTGCGAAAGTAACTACTTATCTGTTTTTTACCTTTTTACGACTAAGCCGCTGAGCCGCCGCGATGAAATTTGGCACGCAGATAGCCAATGAAAAAGAGAAGGACATACCTTTCTACCACCACACAGGGTCTCAATCAAGTATACTATTACAAAATGTATTCCGATGAACTATCAGTGGTTTTAATATGACAGATTTGACAATTTTGGTAGTCTGCTAATTCAATAAGATAAGATAAGATAAGATAAGATAAGATAAAATTTTTATTTGCATAACACATGGTATTAAAGTTGTCAGGTACAAAATTCATAGAGCATACATGTGTTGCTACTATATATAGCATGCAACTTATTCTACATAGGCATATAAGAACATATTGATTACAATTCAACTTAACAAACTATATTATTAAAACATTAGAACACAACATATTAAATTATCAATGTCAAATAAATTCATATCACAATGTCATGAGTTCCTTCAGATCATAAAAATTATAATTATTTAACCATTTAAATAAGCAAGTATTAAATTTATGTATATTCGTCAGAGCAGTTATTTCTTTGGGTATTTTATTATATATTTGAACGCACATTGATGAACAGTTTTTGTAGTACTGCATCGTTCTCGGCTTATGGCTCAATACAAGTCGTTCAGTGTTTCTTGTGCTGCGTGGATACATATCACCAGCCCTAGTGAACAGATCCCCGTGTAGCTTCACAAAAATGCAAACTTCAAAGATATATAAACAAGGTAGGGTGAGTAATTCTAATTTGTTGAAAAGTGGTTTACATGATTCAAAAGGTGCTGCCCCGCACATTGCTCTAATGCATTTTTTCTGAGCTATAAATGCTCTATTGATATTTACACTATTACCCCATATCAGTAAACCATACCTTAGTACTGAGCTTACGTAGGCGTGATAAGCAACTAACGCAGTTTTTTAAACAACATTGGTTAACAACATTAGTTAATCGTTTGAGGACATAAACAAACCGATTAATTTTGTCGCATACGGTACCAATATGTGTTTTCCATTTGATGTCTCTGTCTACATTCAAACCTAAAAATTTAACTGTATCTGTCTCTATGATTGGATCATTCTTATAAGATATATTTAATGAATTTACCTGATTGAATTGTATGTAATTTGTTTTATTTATATTTACTTTTAGATTGTTTATGTCAAGCCAGTTAATTATAGATTTAATTGTATTATTGATGTCTAGTTCATGATTATTAATTTCATTATTTTTATTATTTGCAACAACAACAGATATGTCGTCAGCGAAAAGAATACATTTGTGCATTGTTATATTTGGCAAATCGTTTATATATATTAAAAACAAAAGAGGGCCCAGTACACTTCCTTGCGGAACACCAAATCTATTAAACATGTATTCTGATTCATATGACGCGATAATATTGTTTTCATCCAGTTTGTTTATAACTACACGTTGCTGTCTGTCTTGTAGATAAGTCTGAATCCACTGTAAAGTAGGTCCTCGAATACCGTAATGTTCAAGTTTATCTAATAAAATTTCATGTGAGACATAATCGAATGCTTTAGACATGTAGGTTATTTCGGACTCACACGTATAGTAAGTGCGTTTTCACACGAGACGATAACGACACCGTAACCACACAGTAAAAAAACTGTGACGATTTAGCCGACCATATATTTCTATGTACCGTATTCACACGCAACGATAACGACACAGCACTGCACGACACAGGAACGATAATTCGGCTATGTCGTTGGTTCGGCTAGATCGTGACGATTTTTTTACTGTGGCGATTTAGCGGACCTTCGAAATGTATTGAAAAAAGTCAGGACTTTCACACGGCGAACAGCACGATAACGATAACGACACTTCTTGTCACCTCACTGTTTGTTTTGAATGGTGTTTGTTTACTGGTTAAGAGCTTTCTACTGGTTTTATCATGGAAAAAAAAACAAGTCAATTCAAAAAAAGCTAAGTTCAGTTGCCGGCGATTGAAATTTCGCCACATGATGGACGTTTAGTCGCAAAAATTTATATTCGTAACTGTCGTTACGGTGCGGTATCGTTCCTCGTGTGAAAACGAACGACGACACGACCGTTTGCCAATTATCGTCGGTCGTTTATCGTCACGACAAAATTGTGTCGTTATCGTCTCGTGTGAAAACGGCCTAAGAGGCACGAGTTGTGAGCACAGATTGAAACCTGCGCAGTAGTTAATTTTTCGGTCTTGTTTGTCGGAATGAAGAAGAGGGAACGCCGAGCTGCACACGATTAGTTCGTCAATCGATGCTCGTCGTCTATTGGATTCTCGCGTGTCATTTGCTACTGTGATTTGGCCAAAAGTGTACATGCGCGAGCTTGCACCCACTACTGCCTATCTGTGCTCACCACTCGTGCCTCATACTGCGATTTATTTAAATTTTATTACAGGTAAGCTACCAAAATGCTAGTTTAACTACCAGACCAAACCCCCACCCAATTCTATCAATGAATTGAATACTAAAAACATAAACAAACAGTGGAAAAAGTTAAGTCAAAGTAATAATTAATACTAATTAACAACAACACAACGTAAAATTTTGAAAATGGCATAAATTAAATCTCAATTACAGATGTTTTACATATTTACAACAAGTATGTACAATTTACAATATATATTTATATACACCATTAATTACAGGACAACCTGGGGCTCTACCGCGTAACTTTAATCGTAACGAACACCATTAATTATTTCATCCAATGACGCGCACGCGGTATTACGCGACGATGACCATTCGCGGCCCCTGATTGGATGAAATTCATTAATGGTGTTCGTTACGATTAAAGTTACGCGGTAGAGCCCCAGGTTGTCCTGTAATTAATGGTGTATATAAATATATATTTTGGTGGTTGGTTGTTTTCCTTAGTACAAGCTCTGCTTAGTTTGGGATCTGCTTAGCTGTGTGTAAATAATGTCCCGGGATATTTATTTTAATGGTAATATTGATAAGGCACTATCCGGAAGATCCGGATCTGTTAAGCAAGGTGGCGCAATGATAGACACTGAGACCAGGGGACCAATGAATTTCATCCAATCAGGGCCCACGAATGGTCATCGTCGCGTCATACCGCGTGCGCGTTATTGGATGAAATAATTTATGGTGTTCGTTACGATTACCACCAAAGTTACGCGGTAGAGCCCCTGGTCTCAGTGTCAATCATTGCCCCACCTTAGAGCCCCAGTGCAAGTTAATGATTAATTGTACAATCTGACCCAGTGGAATCTCACAATAAAATTGAGTGATCGCTTAAGTTACGCAACATGACGACGATTGTATGTATTTTAAAGTTTAATTGATTTGTTTATTGCACAGAGGTTTATTGAATGACTTGCTGTACAGTCAGCAACATAAAGGATCAACATTTATAAAGTATACAGATATTTTGTAAATGTGTCCCTACAATAATCTACATACTATGAATGTTTACATCATGGATACTTTTTGCGTACAGGTGTTCTGTAAAACTAATTATCTGTTCAGTCACTTGTGTTGCTGACCGTACCTGTAACTCGGTTCAACATAGGTTTATGCTATTTAACGCAGTATCCAAAGTTCAAATAACTATTTAAAAAGCTAATAATACATAAGATGTACAAAAAAGTTTTTTTTTTATTAGTAATAAAGTTTCTGATATAACAACATACAAGAACGCCTTCGAATGAATTGCTTGCTTATCAGGTTACTAAAATTATAATAGAATAAAACTGATTAATACATAAAAAAATGAGTAACAATTAGAAAATAATAAAGAGTTAATATAAAGATGACATAAATTTTAACTGAATGTTTTATGATTACAATTTGATAAATGAGCTCTATATTATCAGATTCATCAGCTGGCGCGGTTGGTTAAGACTCTGGTCAAAAATCCACCTATCGCGCCGCTGGTCGTGGGTTCGATTCCCACACAGGACATGCATTTGTGTGCATGAACATGTCTGTATGTCCTGAGTCTGGGTGTAATTATGTATATTATGTATGTATTTACAAACAATAGCGTACTTCATATTAGTAATAGTCTTAGTAATACACTTCAAAGTACAATAAGAAGTAATCAAATCCTGATCTGATTACAATGGGACCAAACGGGAAGTGTACCCTTCCAGACAAAAAAATAATTTTCCAAATAGGTTCATAAATAAAGGAGTTATGAGGTAACAAACATAAAAAAAAACACAACCGAATTGAGAACCTCCTTCTTTTTTGAAGTCGGTTAAAAAGTAGTATATGTATTATATCAGTTATCTGGTTTCCATAGTACAAGCTCTGCTTAGTTTGGGATCAGTTGACCGTGTGTGAGAAATGTCCCAGGATATTTATTTATTTATTACATTTTGGTTTGGTTTGTTTTTTCAATGGCCAAAAGTAGTATCTGTTATTTTAAAATATTAGACTTATCAGAGAAATAGCTTGCTTATCCGATGTTCAACCAGCGATTGAATAATCAGGCCACCCCAGTACCTACAATACACAATAATAGAGAAGTAAAAATACCTTTTTGTAAAAAAAAAAAAACATTTCAGCGTGTATTCGTCGATCTTACTGACGATCTTAACAGGACCCAGATGATTACAGCCGTCTGAAACTGGAATAATGTTGGTTAAATTAATAAGCAGGATTGGGCAGGCCAATAGTACTTTAACAACCTAATATAATGCTGAAATGTATTATCCCACCAAAAACATATTGTTATAAAATGTAGCCAAGCTAATAACTCTACATCCCCTTACTCTACAAGCCCTAACTTCACAAACTCTACACCTTAGTCAAAATATGTGGCTTGGTCGTTTCGCTACCGTCATTATGGGAGTAAGGTGAAAAAGGTATTAACTACATTACTTTTTTGTTATACACAACATACCACCACCACATATTTTTCCACATATATATAATAGGTGTTGCCACATATTTTTACTACGGTGTGTAGAGTTTGTGAAGTTAGGGCTTGTAGAGTAAGGGGATGTAGAGTAATAAGCTTGACTCTACATGATATCTGATAACTTTTTGACAGTGCGAGTCATATGTCTTGGCAACATTTTACATAAAAATGTTTTTGGCGGGATTTCACTTCTTTTTGTATGTTGCACTAGCTTCTGCCCGCGGCTTCGCCCGCGTGGCCTACAGGAAACAAATGACATATTTTTCTTCAAAAACAAACAAAGTGCTCTCACTCCCTCTCAATTGTTTTTTTTTCTTGTTTAAGCCCTATTGACTCTGTTAGGCATCTCCCATTTCGAAAAAACTATGATATACGTGACCTTTCTTAGTGGATACTTACACTTCACAAAGAACACACCCTCAACATGTCATGTCTCTAGGACCGGCGGTTTAGGCTGTGCGTTGATATATCAGTCAGTCAGTCAGTCAGGACTTTGAATTTTATATTCTGATGACTATATTGGCTATTTTTTTCCATTTCTTTTTATTTACAAAATAAAGTATTAATAATAATACACAATCATAAAAACGCATGAAAAAACCAAGAACTTAAAGTACGTGTGTAATAATATGTTTTACAGAAAATTCAACCCCTTGGTTGCATAAGTAACTTCATCCCTCTTTTCCCCCCTACGGGGGTGTAATTATCCCAAACGCTCAGACACTTATACATTAATTTTCAATCTTCAGCCTAAACACAAAATTTGAAGATCCTAACTTCGAAACTGACGGACTTTCATACAAACTTTCATCCCCTATTTTACCCCCTCAGGGGTGGAATTTCGAAAAACCCTTTCTTAGTGGATACCGACTCTTCACAAAGAATACACCCTCCAAATTTCATGTCTCTAGGACCAGCAGTTTAGGCTGTGCGTTGATATATCAGTCAGTCAGTCAGTCAGGACTTTGAATTTTATATATACAGATATGTTTTTTTTTTATTTTGTGTTTGAAATTTCCAAGGTTTATATTTTTTTTGTTGATTGTGTACTGATACAAACTTACATACCAAATTTCAGCTTTCTAGGACTTCAGGAGGTATCCTAAGAGTTTTGATGATCATCAGTCAGTCAGTAACGAAATCGGGGATTTTTAGATATCAATAAAATCTAAAGTATAAGAGCTATTTTATTACGTTTAATAAGTGCACTATTGGCATCATATCCCGAGAATTTTGTTTATCTGGCATAATCCAAACCCAAGGACTGAGGGTTCAAAAAAACGACGAAGCTTTCGAGAAAAGTTACGTAGTGCCCTTGCGCTTCGCTTGGCTGTCTTGGCGGGATATATTACAGGGAATAGGTATTACAAAATTTTAATATAATTTCTGACAGTGTATGTCTTTCGTTTGACCACGATCGATCGCATCATGCAAGCGTACTAACTAGAGAAAAAAAACAAAAACAAAAAAACAGCAAGCGTTTTTTTTTATTTTTTTCTCGAACCTGGGCACGAACAGCTAGAAGGTTATAATAACTTAACGTTGTGGGTGAAACCGAAAGGTACAGCTAGTTAATTTAAAAAATGGTTTATCTGTTTTCACGGCTAAACTATGAAACCGATAATTATAAAAAACGGCCGAGAAAGAGCATGGACTAATGGGATAAAGAAAGGATACTAATTATCCTTGAAACACAGATTAATAAACTATACTTCAATAATCACTGTACTTACCATGAGCTTTGATAATAACAAAAACTGCATATAGGTCCAGGCTTGTATCTTAAACTCAACTCTGCTTTACAAATACTGAAGATACGATGCCCTTACAAATACTTGGCTCTCCAGATTCAGTATTATATGGTATTATACAGATGCAGATATAGTAATATTCTGCCACATATTTTTCCACTTGGCTATATGCTTTTAACAACAACTGCGTTTATGCATGATTCTAGAAAAAAACACAATTTATTTGTTATTTTTTTATCGCTTACCGCACACTATTGTACATCGCATATCACTGGCTCAACTCAGTTATACTGAATGCGTGAGAGGACGGCGAGAGAATTCATTAAAATGCTTTCCCGTTATTTCATGACGGCGTATTCCAGATTCCAGACTGAAGAAAAATGGTAAAGACAGATCGTGGATCCAAATACTACAATCAGCATTTTCTTTTTTTTTTTTTATACCACTGTGGTGGCAAACAAGCATACGGCCCGCCTGATGGTAAGCAGTTACCGTAGCCTTTGGACGCTTGCAACACCAGGGGTATCACTCGCGCGTTGCCGACCCTGAAGAAACCTCTTCACACCCTTTTTGAAGAACTCCATGCTGTACTCCATTGGGAAAACCACGGCGGGGAGCTCATTCCACAGTCCGAGCGTCCGCGGAAGAAAACTCCTTTTAGCCCGCACAGTTCGAAACAGTTCTGGTTTCAATGTGTGTGGATGGATT
Organism: Achlya flavicornis; assembly: GCA_947623365.1. NCBI lineage: Eukaryota > Metazoa > Arthropoda > Insecta > Lepidoptera > Drepanidae > Achlya > Achlya flavicornis. The sequence continues at coordinate 17,182,874 of OX392471.1, read as the reverse complement.
CCCCGTCGATGGCGAGAGTTGCGATAATAGAAAATACTATATTATTAGTTTGAACTTTCGTTGAAAAAACTATAACACGGTGTTAAACTACGCTGTACACACCTGGCTGGTTATGATATGTAGCAAAACACCTATTTAGACATTGCCATGTTCAATCAAACTGTTCAAAGATAAAAATGAAATGACAAAATGTTTAAAACATGTTTATAAATTACACTGATACGCCTGAGCTAAATTATGTTAGTTTTTTACAAAAGGGGTCAAAGCGGCTACGTCGGTGGGGTAGAGAACGAACGTCAAACGGACTGACCGAACTCAATACACAAAGTCTAATCTAACTAAAGGGCCCTCCCGACCACAGAGGGGATTTGAGACTGGCCCCCCCTTCGTACCAAAGGTTACCGCGTAGTCACGGACCCCCAACAACATGATTTCATCCCCAGTATATATACTAACCGGACGACAATACTTCCATAGCGCGATTCATGATTTTACGCAGTAATCGACTCGTGAAACATCCCATTTTGAGTCTTAACTTCAGGGTGTATAATATCAATTTTGATACAATACTAAACCCCAATAATACCAACATCAGAAAGCATTATTGATCAGATAAATATAGCTGTGTGATGTACCTAATTTGTATAGAGAATCTCCGTGAGAGAATCTGTCAAGCGACGTTCGTTATATTTCTGAATGGTAAAATTAGGAAGTTCTGTTTTTTTTTTTTAAATAAATGTCTATCTTTAAAATGAGAAAATGATTTTTAAAAAACAAGTCGCTTCCTCTTTTATTATTCAAATCGATGAGACAGTAAAATATTGAATAAAACATTATTTCATGACCCACGTCGAATTTAAATGTTTCGTGCGGTTTCATGATACTTTCTAGTTGTCACTAGTTTGCCATTGGTTTGAGAAAGGGGTCGCTAGTGGGCTGTGTAAAAAAAACGTCACAAAATAATGATTACCAACAATTACAATTAGTCTCTATTCCTCGTTTTATTGTCAGTTATTTAGTTGTTATCTTTTTTTAATATTTGAGAACCATGCAATTTATCGGAAGTGCATTCGCATTACGAAGATGCACTATTCCACCAGATGGCAGTATTTAGGAATGAAATTTAACACATAACAATGTTTTTTCTATACTATAACCTACCTGCGTGGCAAATTTCATCATGATTGGTGGTGCTGTTCAGGCGTCAAGAGGTATCAAACAAACTCTCTGTGATTATACCAAATTTAATTAGCTACCATATAAAAATATCGCTCTTTATTAATTACTAGCTGTCCCCCGCGGTTTCACCCGCGTTCCCTGGATAAAAAGTAGCCTATGTCCTTTTCCATACCATAGGCTATCTGCATGCCAAATTTCATGTTGATCCGTCGAGTAGTTGAAGCGTGAAGGCGTAACAAACAAACAAACAAACTCACTTTCGCATTTATAATATTAAGTTGTTAGGATTTCTACACTAATAGAGGTAAAGTATATTTCCGTGCTTCGGAAGACACGTAAAGCCGTTGGTCCCGGTTATCACTTAATTGGGGGCTTCCTAGGCGGCTTGAAAACTCCAACAGTAGGTTGACCACTAGCCTACCGAGCACCGACCCGCAGTGGCATTGGTCGTGGCAGTGGCCGTACCAGGTGGATAGTCGAATTTTAGATAGATAGAGCTAATTTTATACCCATTTTGAACGCCTCAGCTAAATATCTGTTGAGATAGTGATCTAGGCATTGTATTAACAATTTGTGTACTTAAATCGGTTTCCGGAAGTCGACTGACGATATACGTGGAACCGTTTCAAAAAAAGTCTAAGAACAATAGGTATTATTTCAATACATACAAACCTTGAGGCTAACTATGACTAACACATATTATATACTCTGTTGGATTTATTTTGCGCGATCGTATGAATTTATAATTATTTTTGTATTTTGGCAATATTATTAATAGAGATAAGGTTTCATTTTTGGAATTGATTGAGGTTTTGTTCTAAATATTTTGACCGATAGTAAATTAAAATAATAATAATAGTTATATAAAGAAAATTCATCAACTATCTTATTAAGCAAGTCTTAAAACTCAGAATCCCAAATTTACTACATTTTCACCCTCCTCACACCGAAGTATTCCCATTTGCGCACCGATTTTTTGAGCACCGAACCGATTCCCTTTTCAGCACCGATTCATATTTAGCAGAATAGTTTTGATGCTCTAAATATGGGTGCTCTAACTTTTTACTTTTTTATAATAAAACTGTTATTTTTTATCGATACGTTTTATTAAAACCCACGACACTAGAAGCTACAAAACCGTCGGTGCTCAAAAGGGAATGATTTCGAATTTAATTTTTGTTCCCATTTGAGCACCGATGCAAATTTTGCATCGGTGCTCAAATGAAAAGGGAATAGAATCGGTGCTCAAAATATCGGTACGCAAATGGGAATACTTCCCTCACACCCACTCACAAATTTATCGTAGCCTACATTCGTTACTCGCGAAAGTAATATCATGACAGTACTCCTGATAGTATTGGCTTGCCCTCGCGTGTGTTATTCAAAGCGTAAGTAATTAAATTTGTTAGCTTTAATTAAGTGGTATAAGTAACCTTAAACATCGACGAATAGATGACCTTTGTGCAGAGATTCTGTTCAAAAGAAACTGCACCTTCAGTTGCCATCATAACAGTGTCGATCGCTTGATCCATCAGATAACACTGATGAACGGAAGCCCTGCAGGATGAAGCCAAGGTCCGGGCTTAGTGCATCATTTAGATCGTATTGAGTAGAAAAACTAGCTGTCCTCCATGGTTTCGACCACGGGGATAAAAACGTAGGCTATTGCGATTCTCAGGTCCATAGACTATGTCTACTATTAAACAAAAACACGTCAATATGTTGCTGGGTTTCTGTGTGTAATGACAAACTTACAAACACAATATATTGTATTGACGGGAGTCTGGTAAAGATTCTACCTATTGCGCCGCAAGTCGTGGGTTCGATTCCCGCACAGAACATGCATTTGTGTGCATGAACATGTCTGTATGTCCTGAGTCTGGGTGTAATTATGTATATTAAGTATGTATTTACAAACAAAAAGTAGTTAATGTATTATATCAGTTATCTGGTTTCCATAGTACAAGCTCTGCTTAGTTTGGGATCAGATGACCGTGTGTGAGGAATGTCCCAGGTTATTTATATTTATATTTGACAATGGCGATGATCAAAAACAATTGAGAAAGTAACAGTAATATTAAATAAATATTAATATGTCAATAATTATTTCAGACATTTGTTATTTGTCATTCATAATAGTGTTGATGTCGAACAAGTGTGGCAAATAACCGTTATTCGCAAGGATTGCCGAATAATCAATAATCAATTATTCGTGATTACCAGTATTCGCTTTCATATTTAATATGTTCACGTGTAGTTAAAATATTACCTAATGGATATACAATATAATGGATGTTGCTTAAAATATTTCGTATTCAAATTAATTTTATTATGTAAATGAATGTATTATTCCTACTCACGGATTCTACGTACACCACAGAATATACAGGTACAGAAGACTCACATGGAAATATGAACTCACACGCCGCAAGCAGATTCCATATTATATAGGCGGCCGTATTAAAAAAAAACGAATAGTACCTACCTACAAATGTATTTTTACGATTACCATAGAAAAAAAAATGTATTTTTAACCGACTTCAAAAAAGGAGGTTCTCAATTCAGTTGTATTTTTTTTAATGTTTGTTACCTCATTACTCCGTCATTTATTAACAGATTTGGAAAATTCTTTTTTTGTCTGGAAGGGTACACTTCCCGTTTGGTCCCATTGTCATCAGATCAAGATTTGATTACGTCTTAGTGTACTTTGAAATCGGTTTAAGTTTTTTGTAAAACAGTCCAATTATTTAGGGAATTCTTGGCACCTAAAAAAATTCCAATTGAAAAAACAAATTTTGGTTTTTTGAAAAAAATTCTGTGTAGCTTTTCCAATTATTATTTTTTCCCGTAAATGCTATGTCCTGATAATAACAAAAACAACGAAAACACAGCCTAACCACTCGATCCGTTCTCATTTGATTATCATCCATATATTGCGGCATTTGATTTTATTTATATGGATATAGGTTATGCAACATCACTCAAAGATGCCGAGAGCCTAGTGACTCTGTCCGACAGATGAATGATCCTTCTATCTATTATTAATACTTATCATGGGTTATTTGCATAAACTCGTTGTTTTTCTCGCAGACTAGGAAACTATACAACGGGGACACGTAAGCGCAATGCTAGACGTGAAATTCCTATGCGATGCGACGCTGCTCTATAAAGGGTCATTTTGGACCCGACTAATAGAGCACATCTGTGAAAAAAAAAATGTTTATCTATATATATATAAATCAATGCCACTTTTCGTTGTAATTTTATAACTCAAGAACGGGCTCACCTATCCAAACCAAATGTTTAGGCTTTGTTCGGACTATTTAGTAGATGGTTTATGTGAAGTTCGCACAAAATCGGTCTAGCGGTTCTTCATTTATCACATTTTTATTATTTCACTTTATACGTAACGAAGCACGTACCGGGCCGCTAGTTTTTCATAGTTTTGTCGGTTATCCCAAATACTCCGCAGCGTTAGATAACGTAACAAGTAAATTTAGTGATGGAGATAGTTTTATGGTGCGTCCATGCTACGCGAAGCGAGCACGAGCCGAGCACGAGCCAAGCCTCGAACGAACAGGGTTCGTTCGTTGCTCGCGATTTCAAGCGTGAACGTACTTAACGAGCCTACAACGAGCGCGATGCGAATCCCTGTGTTCGTGAAAAAACTGACAATCGGGCGGAGCGCAGTCGGGCACGCTACGCATGCTGATTCGAGGCTCGCAAGCACCACGCTACGCTAATCGTGCTCGCAGTGTGCTCGTTCGTAGCTCGGCTCGTGCTAGGTTCGCCAAGCAAGGACGCACCATTATGGAAACGAGGATGTGAGGATGTTAAAATGTTTGTTACTTTCACGCAGATACTACTGAATAGATTTGGATAAAATTTGGCGCACCGATAGAATATATTCTGGATTAACACATAGGATACTTTTTATCCTTGAGAAACAATATATCCCTCGGAAATAACCGCGAGGCGGAAACTAGTTAATTACAATAATATATTTAGGTATATGCTTTATCCAATACCACCAATACCTTTAACTAATTACTTATGCTAAAACTTAACTTGTCCGTAACAATTGTTACGGACTATATAATATTTTCATGTGAGGATAAGTGAATACTAATATATTAAATAAATAAATAAAGTAATGTAAGTATACTGGGTTTTATAAGAAGATAACAAGTGAAGGCTTTGCATAAATGAATTTGGAATATGGGGGTCACTTTTGGGGGACAAATAACACAATAAAAAAGTCTGTACTGTACCTACTGTGTGACATAGGCTCAAATAGGTATATATTTTGTATCATTTTAAAATAAATCTTTTAAAAAAATAAGAAAATTGACTATTCATATAGTGATAAAGATAATTATTTAATTTCTTAACAACAAATATGTATAAAATACAATCTATATTTACATCATATAATCTATATATAGAAAATTTCCTCAAGCCTGCCGCTGCTTCCGATTAACGGCAAGGTTCCCAGAAGGCTGGCAGCGTTTCCTCTTTGGATAGCCAAGCTGACGCGTTGGCGGAAAAAGCTTTAATTATTCACCCCCTATACTTATACTGAAACCTGAGCCCAAATTTAGAAAAAATAATTTTGTACAAAAAGTATTGAAAATAGTCCTTTACTCATACATTACAGGAAATCTTATAACAAGACTATGGTCTTCAAATAACATGGTAAATCTGTCAATAATGTGCGTACAAACTTACATGTGTAGTCGGAATGTAGGAGAGAACATTTTTATCTACTTTAATGACAAGTTTGTAACCAAGTGCGAGACGAACTCTTCACGCAAGTTCGTCTCGCACTTGGTTAGTAGCATGAATTGCAATGACAGCGTAGCTTCAGTTAAGACAAGTAGTTTATACATGCATTTATTTATAAGCGGCATTGCACACTTGCGATGACAGACTATAAATTACGACATGCATGGTCGTCAAAAAAAAATCCTTACAACATAATATTTTTACGTTTAATCAATGTAACATTTACATATATTATTATAAGCTAAATAAACAATATCGGCCAATTCAAGAAATCGTTCGACGTATTCGATGCTCGCTTATGGTGGGTCCACGATACGCGAATCGAGCATGAACGAACATAATTCGTTCGTTGCTCGCTATGTCAAGTGTGGAAGTGCAATGAGCCTACAACACGACCGCGATGCGATTCTCTGTGTTAGTGAAAAAAATTGACCACCATAAAACATTTTCATGTAAAATGTTGGCAAGACGAGACCATATGGCTCGCACTGTCAAAAAGTTATCAGATCTCATGTAGAGCCAAGCTTATAACTCTACAAGCCCTAACTTCACAAACTCTACACACCGTAGACAAAATATTTGGCTGGGCCGTTTCGCTACTACAAGAACTGAGAAGAAACATATAAGAACAAAGAATATCAGGAAGTCCATCAGGGGGAGAGAAAAATGATCCATATGAACAATAATGTTATGGTTCACGAGATACCAGAAAAGAAAGACAGACCTTTCAGAAGATGGCGAAATAAAGACTGTAGCGGGTGGCGTGTGGATCAGCAGCTTATAACAGAGAAGAATGGAAGCAGTTGGAGGAGGCCTTTGCCAAGAAAAGGTAAACGAACAGGGATGTCGAGGCAAATTATCATTAAAACTTATTAGAATTCTTTTTTTACCAACAAACAATATTTTATGTCTGAAAAAAAGGCAATCATTATTATTATTTAGGAAGAAATTAGAGCTACTCTGTGACTCAAAAATAACGCGTATGAAGCCGCGGGCATAGTCTAGTTAGTTATAAGCCATGCCAAGGGAAGGGTGTGTTTCATTTGCATGATATTTCAATACTTAAAAGTCGTAAAATTAGCATTCGACCATTTAAAAATCACCAGTATATAATTAAAATTAAATATTTGCATTTATAATTGTGCTAAAATGTGGTTTGTGTTTTATTTCGAACTAGCTTACCACTCGCGGATTCTCTCACATGGGCTGACACCGATATTCAGCAACCATAAAGCCCATCACAGACTTAGTTATAATATATATTAATATGAAACATAGCAAAGCATATAACGATATATTTTCAATATTAATTTTTGAGTGACCACACACGCAGCTATAATATATATTTCTGTTACTTCACCAACTTGTACTGGCATTTATATTATAGCTCGGCATATTAATATATATTATAGCTACGTGTGTGATGGGCTTTAATGCTATATTATATTATATTGATTCGGGATCAGTGTACATTCCAAAAAACGTTTTGATTTAATTTTAGGCTGCATAGTTTTTGAATTATAATGAAAAATTTCAAAGAAATATCCCTCCACACGTAGTAAAATTCTTTTCGATCATTATGAGACCATTATGAATTAGTAGACTGTTTTAGCAGACTTGGCCCCCAGGTGTACTTGAGAGCCAATTCGGTCTATAAAATAAAAATAACTCTCATTAAAATCAAGTAATGTAATGTAATTAACACAAAATTAAAATATGATGACATATCGTTTACTCTAGCCTAGGTCAATAGCAGTCGGTCAGTTTGCGAGATTAAACAGTCACGAGGCAATACGCGGGAGGTCATTATAGTGTATTACACGTATGCTATAAATTTGCATATATTTACACTTAAAAACAATATTTTGCGTAACATGGCGCCAAAAAATATGATAATCTGCTTTGTCGCGACTAAAGAATGAGAGGTTGCGTGTCATCACTATTGGGTCTTGTGAATGAGCCACTTATGGATTTAGGGTTCCTTGGCGTTACATCGGCGAGGCGAATACTAAGCAATGACTTTTTCAATTAATGCATTACTTGTGAACTGTTTTAGAATTATTTGGCGGGTATGTATCTGAATTATTATGTTATTTTCATTTCCATGCTATGTAAAGAGTGTGTTGTTTAACTCATCACAGATTTAGTTTTTATACTAGTACCTATAAGTGAAGACCTGTTATTGGCTTCCTGATGAATATTAATGTTTTAAGTTTTGTATTTTAAATAGCTGTTGGTCTTCCCATAATAAATAAATAAAAGGAAACCAAAACCTTGCGAATTCATCGTGACCGTAGTTGCGCCATTTTTACTTGGATTCTGTTTTATAGCCTTTAGTCGAAGTCGAATTTACGTACGGAACCTTAAGTTAATTCCTCTGCTTTTTTAAATATACTTACCTATAATGGTAAATTTGAAATTAAACTATAGGAGACATGTTTTTTACTTAAATTATTTTTTTTTATTAGATGGGCTTGCGTTTGGCCCCTGACCCGTCCATCAGGGCCGATAACGAAGCCTGAAACACGCTTACCCAGAGGAAAAATATTCACTGTGGCCTTGAAAGTTCCTAGATTGTAAGGCGTCAGGAAGCACAGACGCCGGAAGCAAGTTCCACTCGCTTGCTGTCCGCATTATAAATGACTTACACTAATGACGCTGTGTCCTTATTTTCCTTGTTTTTTTTTATTCCGTGGTATTTTCGGTATGTCAACAACGTACGGGTGAAAATTTCCCCGACGTCTTGTGGTTCGGTGTAAAAATGGGGATGGTGGAATAAGGTTGAACAATTACACATAAAAACATACAACACAAAACATACGTAACATAATTGGATTGTTTTACACAAAACTTAAACCGACTTCAAAGTACACTAAGAAGTAATCAAATCCTGATCCGATGATAACGGGACCAAACGGGAAGTGTACCCTTCCAGACAAAAAAAAAATTTCCACATCGGTTAATAAATGACGGAGTTAGGAGGTAACAAACATAAAAAAAAAAAAAAAAAAAAAAAATACAACCGAATTGAGAACCTCCTCCTTTTTTTGAAGTCGGTTAAAAATACATAAAAGAGAGTTCTAACTTACGAGTTTTTAATAAAGCTTGCCCCGCTGTTTCTCTCCTTGCGGGAAGTAGTACTCTTTAGCCTATTTCAACCAAGATATTCTAACGTTAGTATTGGTAAACGTGGAGGTACTTCCGCAGTCGAGTCGAGTCGACTTTGAGTGAATAAACTCTATTCTATAAAGCTTTACCTCATTTCAAATCTATCCCATAAAATATATCATCCCTTGGTAGCTTGGGGAAAACAATGGGCAGAAGATTCATAGAGAATAGGCACCATCCCATTATTTAAACGACGTCCACTATCGCGTTTTTAAGTGGGTGTGACATGGTAATACAGTGAATTAAAATATACGAAATTTCCCACATTTGAGATAAGAGTGTTCATAGCCACCATAATCTCGCCATAATATGGAAAGTGATGCAGCCGTAGATGATCACACTTTGTCATAAGTATTTTTTGTATTCTTACTAATAAATATAATGTTCTGTTTGTTTGCCACCATAGAGGTATAAAAAAAAGATTGGATTTCAATTGGGTCCGAAATAAAGTTTTTATTTTTAGAATACCTACCTTAGGGAGACACAGGGTCACTACGGATCTGAAATTATTAATTAACCCCATTACTCATAAAGCGCTATTTAACTAATATACTGTTTAAACGGTCACGTAAATAATGTAACATTATTTGACAATGAAAATAGAGTGACGTTATTTACGTGAGCCTTTAAACAGTATATTAGTTAAATAACGTTTTATGAGTAAGGGGGTAAATGGGTAAGGTCTAGATCAGTGATTCCTAAAGTGGTCCAGGTGGGTGGACACGGAAGACTCGACGGGGGCTACGTTAGATCTAATCTTCACATTTTTTGAAGAGTTTTGAGAAATGTAGCACCAGCGAAACGCATTCAAGCGAAACTAGAAAATTTTAAAATTGGTCTACAAGATTATTTTTTTTGGGTACCTCTGGTCTAGATAGATAGTTTATAAACCCATCATAAGTTTGGTCACTGCACTGTCACCAAACCAGCGTGATGACGGTGACGACGGTGTGGAACTGTGGAGTACGTACTTAGTTGTTCATATAAATAAATTGTAATGTAATCAATCATGGTTCAAGCGTTCTATTGAACGCCCGAACCATTACAAAAATTTTGAAAAATCGAGTTATAATTTTTTTTCCTATTTTACTACCAACCATCGGAACGGAAGTGTAATGTAACGAAGGTATCATACCTCGTTTCAGATCTTATTTCGTGAGAACGAAACCATAGCGCGATTTAGCTTTGTTATAACGCCATCTAGTTCTTGTCTTGGTACTAGCTCCTGATACTTTCGAGTCAAAACTAACATCTCAGCTAACATCGAAGCTGGAACTTTTTGGCGGGAACTTGTAGAGTGACGTTGCGTTTTCATCATTAATTTCATAAATTCGTGTATTTTGAGTTTTATTGCATATTATCGGTGGTATTTTATCCAATAAAGATCAATAAATGTGCACCAGTGAAGTGAAATGAATTATGTGTATCGTGACTTTTCAAGTTGTCTCAAGAAGTCCATTTAAAGTTTTAGTAAAATGACCACCAATTGTACTAAAACATGACTTTTATGGTCGGTGACTGACTGAGGACTATGTGAAAGTGATTTATTGTGACTAGAACTTATAATATAACTGGATATTGGCAAAATACACAAGCCGTGTGACGCCATTGAAGAAAAAAAAAACATCGCAGCTGCAATTTTTACTCGACTGACCCAGAAGGAGGGTTATGTTATGTTTTGCGAGTCTATTTCTTTGGCACGCTCTGCCGCCTAAACACGTTGATGGATTTAAAGATATGTTAACTAAGAGTGACATAGGGTATATTTTCATTAGTCAACGAATAAAAAAATCGGATACCAAATGAAAGCTTGTAAATAACCCATTTCATAATATGTATACATAATATAAATCGAACTAGACAAACGCGAGTGATTGTGAGGATGGATGGAAGTATATAAAAAAAACCATTTATTTGTGCTACTTTTTATTCCAATATTACAAATCATCATAAATATTTAAAACATAATTTATATATTTATTTCATCATCATCAGTCTATAATGTCCCACTGCTGAGCACAGGCCTCCTTTCACAAATGAGGGTTAAAGGGAATGGGCAGATACTCCACCACGCGTGCCCACTGCGGATTGGTGGAGGTAGGCTAGTGGTCAACCCTGTGGGTCAACCTACTGTTGGAATTTTTCAAGCCGCCTAGGAGGCATCCAACTAGCTTAACGACTATCACAATTAAGGGATAACCGGACCAACGGCTTTACGTGCCTTCCGAAGCACGGAAACGCTCGATATGAAATACCACTAGACGGTCACCCATCCAGGTACCGACCACGACAAACGTAGCTTAACTTTGCCGATCGATTAAGAACGGCTAATCATGCTACACCACGAGCGCTTCATTATTTAATTAATTCAATTTGAAGCTCCCAAAATTATTGTGGAACGTTTTTTTTAGTTATGAGTAGGTACCCATGTTTGGATGTCATTGGAGTCTTTACTATTTCACGCAAATAATACCGAACGGATTCTGATTAAATTTTACACATAGAATAATGTTCTGGATTATCAAGTAGGGTAAAAAAAAAAAAAGAATACTTGCTGAGTTTCTTGCCGGAGTCTTCTCAGTTCAAGTTGTATTTGGAACCGGTGTAGAGTCATTTGTTAACATTCATAAGAGCCCTATGAATCGGCTTTAGTAAAAGCTTCTCCATAGAAATAAACGCCTCCCGTGGAATTTTCACGAAACTAAGTTCTCCTATACACATCGAAATAGTATTGCCCATACATGTTCTTTAAGAAGCGGACACAAACGTGAATTTATTTACACCTGTACTATTATTTATTCTGTGCTCTGAGTGTAAATAAATTCACTTTAATGTCACGTGATAGACATAGAATATAGATTAATTAATTTTTAGGTATTATTTGGCTGTACCTAATTAATGTTGCATTAAAAATATTATAGTAAGTACTTTAGTACCTATTAACTTTAAATTTTCTTAACAGCAAAACATGAGTTGCTTAGGTCTTCGAAACATGACACTTTACGAGGTTTTGTCACAGAATACTTATTGATTGCATTGATTTACTATAAGTAAGTCATCCGGAGACGCCATTTTGAAATAAAATCAAAATGGCGAAATGATGGGAATGCCAGGCTCCATACTTAAAACCCCTTTGGCACACATATGGAATATCGGGATTAACTAACACACATAGGATACTTTTTATAGGTCCCACGGGAACGCGGGTGAAACCGCGGGGCGGAATGTGTAAAATTATGATATTGCCAAGTCACGTACCTACATATTATAGAAAAATACACCAAAAATGCGCAAAATCAAAATCAAAATCAAAATCAAAAATTCATTTATTCAATTTTGGCCCTTATAGGGCACTTGTGAAGGTTAACAAATGACTCTACACCGGTTCCAAATACAACTTGAACTGAGAAGACTCCGGCAAGAAACTCAGCAAGTGTTCTTTTTTTTTTTAATGTGTACTTATAAATATTACAATTTACAAAATATATATAACAATAGCGTGCGAAGCGAACAATTCATTCAAATGCATTCTTGTCATCTACAAAATCAGAAACTTTATAGTACCCCTTCTTGCATAACTTCTGTTTTACTATCTTTTTGAATCTATGTATAGGTAGCTCTTGGATTTCTTTGGGTACTTTATTATAGAAACGTATACATTGCCCCTTGAAAGAGTTAAGGACTTTGCTGAGCCGAGTTAAAGGTACAGCAAGTTTGTGCTTATTTCTAGTGTTCAAACTATGAGTGTCGCTATTCTTAGGTAAGTTATTTATGTTTTTCCTCACATGAATAAGATTTTCATATATGTACTGTGACGACACTGTCATTATATTAATAGATTTAAACTTGTCTCTCAAAGAATCTCTAGGCCTTATTTTATATATTGCGCGGATAGCCTTTTTCTGCAGTATAAAAATTCTATTGATTTCGGCACCACTACCCCAGAGGAGGATACCGTAAGACATCAAACTGTGAAAGTAACTGAAATAAACTAATTTTGCCGTAGATTCGTCAGTGAGAGCGCGAATTTTTCTCACTGCATAAGCTGCAGAACTAAGTCTATCCACCAATTTACAAATGTGAGGGCTCCATTGTAACTTATTATCTAAAGTGATACCTAAAAATACAGTTGTTTCAACAAGATCCAGTTTTTCGCCTTTAATTACAATATTTGTGTCCGAATGTCTCACATTGGGTAGACTGAATCTGATACATTTTGTTTTTTTCTCATTTAGCAATAAATTATTTATAGTAAACCAATCAACGACTACAGAAAGAGCATTGTTCACATCGTCAGAATTAAAATCATGTCTATTCACTTTGTAAAGAAGTGAAGTGTCATCAGCAAACAATACTATCTCATGTTTTTTTTCTACAAGATATGGTAAGTCGTTGATGTAAATGAGAAAAAGAAAAGGTCCAAGGATAGAACCTTGTGGTACACCCATAGTTACTGATGACCCAGGGGATACTTTACCATTAACATCAACCTTTTGAATTCTGTCACATAAGTAAGAAATCAAAAGATCTAGTGCAGTGTCTCTAACGCCGTAGTGATGTAATTTGCTGATCAGTATTTTGTGATGGACACAATCAAAAGCCTTGGATAAGTCACAAAAAACACCAATGGTGTCTCGTGAATTTTCCCAGGCGTCAAAAATATGTTGAATAAGCTCAACACCAGCATCGGTTGTTGAGCGACCCCTAGTGAAACCAAATTGTTTACTGTGAAGCAGTCTATTACTATTGAAATGTACCATCAATTGATTAAGTATAATTTTCTCGAATACTTTACTGAATGTCGGTAATATGGAAATCGGTCTAAAATTTGTGGGGTCAGATGTACTACCGGTTTTAAATAAAGGCACTACTTTACTATGTTTCATAAGATCAGGAAACTCACCACAATCAATACATTTATTAAAAATAACGGCTAAATGAGGTGCAATACAATCAATTATAGAATTAATAAGTTTAACTGAAAGCCCCCATAGATCAACAGTGTTTTTCAAATTTAGAGATTTGAACGCTTTAATTATATCGCTAGAAGTAACAGTTGAGAATTTAAAGTCAACAGTACACTCTTTTACATTTTTCCTAAGTAAAGATACAGCGAGGGTGGGAGAAGAATTAAGAGACTTGGTAGTCGAAACTGGAATATTGGTGAAGAAAGTCTCAAAAGCGGCAGCAACATCTTGATCAGATTTTATTGATTTATCATTTATAATAAGTCGAAACTCATGATTACGTACTTTGAACTTTCCAGTTTCACTATTTATAATTTTCCAAGTCGTCTTGATCTTATCATGACTATTTTTAATTTTATTTCTTATATGTATTGATTTAGCCGCAGCACAAACGCATTTAAATGTTTTTGAGTAATTCCTTACATAATTTAAAAAAACAAAATCATGATTATACTGTTTTTCCCTATATAATTCATACAATTTTCGCCTACTTATATAAATTCCCACCGTCGCCCAGTCATTGAAGACCGTATTAGATTTCCGATTAACAGTTTTTGAAGAAAAAATTGAATTATACTCATTTTTAGTTAAATTAAAAATTGAGTTATACAGTTCATTAACATTATTATTATCGTAAGGTACGTCTGGTAATTTATTGACAATGTTATTTCTAAATTTTTCAAGGCGACTTATACTCATAGGAAGACACTTAATATCTTTTTTTATCACTTTTTTTCTAGGCATATTAAATGAGACCAACTGGCCACAGTGATCAGAACTTAATTTACTTATTATTGACTTTGTTACTGGCTCTAAGTTAGTAAAAATATTATCAATGCAAGTTGCTGAAGTGGCAGTGATTCTAGTCGGTTCTAAAAAAAGATTTACTAGATTGTAGCATAGAAAAAGTGATTTGAGTTTATTACCTATTGCGTTATCCTCCAACAAGTTTATATTAAAATCTCCACAGATTATTATATTTTTATTCACACTATTTAGTTTACACAAAGCTTCATCCATACATTTTTCAAACAATTTGAATACTGCAGTAGGGGGTCTGTATACGCTCATGACAATGAATTGCTCAAGCTCTACACATGCTATTTCTATAGTTCGCTCAATAGATAGGCTCTGAATATCTTTACGTTCCTTAAATTTCAAATTGTTATGAATTATTATTAGTGAGCCACCATGTATAGAATCTTTTCTATGGAATGAACTAGCAACCTGGTGCTTACTAAAGTTAAAAATGAACTGGTGGGCCTTTAGCCAATGTTCAGTGATACATAAAATGTCAATATTATCACAGTTCAGAAATAACTCCAGTTCTAATTCCTTGCCCTTAATTCCTTGTATATTCTGGTGTACCAGGTTAATATTACTTTTGTTATATTTATTATTATACATTTTATTACTGTTTATTTCTAATGATAATGGGCAGGATACATTTATAATTTCATAGTTAATATTCTTATGACTAATGCTAGAGGTTGCCTCTATTGTCACTTGTTCTAATTTAAATTACTACTAGTACTTGGAATAGCTTCCAATGAATCCAATCTATTTGGAATAGCTTCCAATGGTTGTAAATAGCTATGCTGCTCAATAGAAGCAGCCGTCCGAGTAGCCAAACAATTGGCTGAGTTAATATAATATGATAGCGATTCTGCTACTTGTCGTTTGTGGTATTTTGGAAGATAAAAATTATCTTCTGTTAAATAATAATAATAATTCAAATTACTTAAATAACTATTAATATCAATCAAGTGAAACTTATCACTATGACGACATGTCAAAGTGTGTAATGTCATATTTAAATTGTGTCTATAAATATTTTCAGTCTGTGGCAAACTTTGAAGAAACGGGAATGAAAACAAAACTATATTTTTTACATTTAATTGTGCAAGTGTACTAAAGTATTTTATTAGACTTTGTTTGTCTACATTTCCCCTTCTTCCTATAAATATTATCAATGTAGTATTATTATTAAATGTACTGCTACTAATTCTATCTAATATCTGACTATAAGAAGCACCGGGCATACACATATTAGTTATAGACTGGCCCAAGCAGTGACTAAGTAACATTCCCATATTTTTTCCTATTTCATCACTAAACATTACAATATTCTTTAAATTATTTAAATCCTGTTTGCATTCTGTAGGATTTGGTGTATTACATTTATTTATTGTAATATTTACCAAGGGAGTTGGACAATCTGTCCTGGAGGAGCTTGATGGAGATTTTAAACAATCATAATTATAATTGTTTACAAGGGAATCAAATCTATCAGAATTTCTTTTAGAAACCTCCACCAACTCATTCATGGCCAGAACGTAGGAGTTCATCTCTTTCTTACAAGTTTCATAATTAGTTGAGATAAACTTTAACCTATCATTTAAACCAATAATTTCAGTCTGGAGTTGCATTGTATCCGAGTTATATTTAAGGATGCCATTTTCGAAGTCTACATGGCACATATTTACTTCTGTTATTAAGTTTAAACGTTCCTTCCTTAATTTAATGTTATTACATACAATCTTATTTTTCTTAATAAGATTTTGTGTTTTTTTGATAAAATTTTTGATTTTTATGTATTTCTTTAGCTTATTTTTACTACATTTGATTATCCGCACTGCACCATTAGAAACAATTGGATCTTCACATGTTAAATCTATTGTGACAGTGGGTTTTGAGCATAGGGCTGAGGGACCAGAAACCAAACCCGGAGCTGGTCCGACCAACTCATCGAAAAGTGTATTGGTTTCTGCTACCTCTGCTTCACGGTTACTATTTTCTAAGCGAGTGATGTAGTTACGGGCCTCACATAATTCTTTCTCAAGAGTAGTCACTCGCCTGAGGGCCTCTTCAAACTCATAGCTGCATTGGTTGAACCCGTCGACAATGCTCTGAAGCTGATCCCGTTGATCGGCTACTTCTGTGTGCCGGACATGCATATCTGCCATCTCAGTTTTTAACTTTTTGTTCATACATAATATATCTAGCATTTCTTTTTCACTGTCATCGCGTTCTGTCATTAATTGCTCACATTTGGTTTGAGAAATTTTAAGTTCTTGCAGTACAATCTGCAGTTTTTCTTCTGTCTGACGAGCTGAGGTCTTGCGTGTTCCAACCATGGTGGATTGTTATTGTATTTAAAATGACCAATAGAGTTTGAATGAGCAAGTAATAACAAAAACAACAGATACAGGTATGAACAATTTGCTGTAAATTTTCTTACGACTATTTTAGCGACTAAACAGGATTATTACTATAGATATTATTAATTAGTATGTGCGATAGAACATATATGTGAAACAATCAGAATAAACTATGTACTCGCCTGAATTTGGACCAAAAGGACGGTTGAACCGATGAGTCACTCACTATGAAATATTAGTACACTGATTTAACATCAAAAACAGCGATACAACATTAATTGATTTATTCCACTTATATTTTCGTAGCAAATATTTAGTGATTAATCAACCTAAGCACTATATTAATAGGATTTTTATAATTAAAATTATATTTAAAATTACGATACAATATTTGACAAGTTGTCCGTAGTGTTGCCACAGAGAGAAAAAAGGTCTAATGCCAAACCAATTTGAGCAACGCAATAAACCATTTTGAGGTAAGATCCTTAACTTTCACATTACATGGACACTCGAGTCCAAACAAACAGACAGACGATCAAACAAACATGTATACGATGACCAACTGTGCCAAGGTTCATCTAATATGTACCTATGACAATGTTTACTATATAAATTCTGCTTTCTTATTATTATTGCTTTTGGCAAACATACCTACGCAAAGGTAAAATTGGTCATCTACGAGAAAGACAATATTACAAAGATGTAATATGAGAGTAAAGGCCAAAGAAAAATCCCTTCTATTACAAAAAAAACAACCCCATTCTCATCGGACTGCAGCAGACGTCCATTTTTCTAGAAATCTATTCTGCCACCACCGAAAATGCGCTCTGATTGGCTAAGACAAGGACACATGCGCTCTGATTGGCCAAGTCAAGATACACGATGCAGTGATTGGTCCTTACCTTACAGTGACTATAGTTGCGGAATTGGAATGCTCGGTATATATAGGGTGACTGGTAATTAGTAAACGATACATAGACTCATGATAACAAACAACTTTCCCGAAGAAACATTTTTTTTATTTATTTAGCACATAATATTTAGTACCTAACAAGAATAAGAATACATCATCAGCTTTTATATAAGATAGTCATTTATCCCTATTTGTTTCTATGGGAAAGTTGTAATGAGTACAATCATGTGTCTAAGTATCGTTTACTAATTACCAGTCACCCGATATACACTAAAGGGATTTTACCTCAATGCCCATTCTAGATATAACTGAGAACAGGGGGGCTAAAAAGGAAGCTAAAGCAATATTGCTACGCTATTCATTTTTTCGAATTCTCGGCAGATCCTAAGTGATTCCAATATATTTTGGTAAAATAGTTACTCATTATATACAATTCAATTCATTAAAAGATTTGGAATTGACGAATTGCATAAGATCTGCTTTAAATTCGAAAAAAATAATGGCGTTAGCAATATTGCTTAGCTTCCCTTTTAGGGGGCCTTAACTTCTTAGGTAATTTCCGTTAAATATGTTTTGAAGAGACTAATGGTATGCAAGCCTCTATAGACTACACAGTACCCTTGGCTGGCCGTTTACAAACAAGCTTGAGGTGTGGTGGATGGTAATCGAACCCTTTCCCGTCAGTCTACCTACAATATAGTACGCTTTATCACCATCAGCCTATAATGCCCAACTGCTGAGCACAGGCCTCCTTTCACAAATCAGGGGGAAACGGAATGGGCTGATACTCCACCACGCGTGCCCACTGCGGATCGGTGGAGGTAGGCTAGTGGTAACCTACTGTTGGAGTTTTCAAGCCGCCTAGAAGGCCTCTAACTAGCTTAACCACTATCACAATTAAATGATAACCGGGACCTATGGCTTTACGTGGCTTCCGAAGTACGGAAACGCTCGATTTGAAATACCACTTGGCGGTCACCCATCCAGGTACCGACCACGACGCTGGCCGATCGATTAACAAACGGCTTATCATGCCACACCACGGACGCTTCACATAGTACGCCAATACGCTTACCCAGAATAAACCTTTTCCCTCTGGCGCTCATTGAAGGACAATGTTTAAGCCTAAGATGGAGCACTCTTACCCGGAAGAAACCTATTCACTCTGGCGAAGTCTAAGATAGAGCACGCTTACCCAGAAGAACACTCACTCCCACCTTGAAAGTCCTTAGATTGTAAGTCTTGCTTACATTATGGTGCGTCCATGCTTGGCGAACCGAGCACCAGCCGAGCCACGAACGAGCGCGATTGTCAGTTTTTTCACGAACAAAGGGATTCGCATCGTTCTCGTTGTAGGTTCGTTCGTGGCTCGGCTCGTGTTCGGTTCGCCAAGCATGGACGCACCATAATATTGGTGCGTCCATGCTACGCGATTCGAGCACACTGCGAGCACGATTCGCGTAGCGTGGACGGGCTTGCGAGCCTCGAACGAGCGCGATTGTCAGTTTTTTCACGAACAAAGGGATTCGCATCGTGCTCGTTGTAGGTTCGTTCGTACTCGATTCGCGTAGCATGGACGCACCAATAGATGTATGTACATATTGTCTCCCATACAGCTAATTGGTTATGGCTATAAATATTTGTTTGTCAAATATGTTCATAAGCTACCGTACAGGTACTATATGTATGAGTATGGTGAGGTAACATCATGATTGCTTGCTTTAAGGTGACGGGCAGTTTCGGGGAAAAATTGTGATTTATAAATGATGGTTGTTGCATTTGGTAAAGCAGTTGTACTCGCGATTCAGAGGGAATCCTAATCCTAACTATTATTATAAATGCGAAAGGTTTTATCCCGGGAACGCGGGTGTAACCGCGGTGAACGGCTAGTAAATAATATTTATAATAAAACTAGTTGCGCCCCAACCGTAAAACTGACCTGAATTTTCTAAAATTCTATAGTTTTTTATTCGTAGTAAGCAATGCTCTTAATTTTTTTCCATAAGAATCTTCTCCAGAGTATTAGATAGAAAACATTAAAAAAAGATGGATAAAGGCTAATGTTCACACATGGGAAATATGGATTTGTTTTTATATAGTATAGAGATTTATATAGTATAGAGACTCGCAGTTCATATGGAACTTGGAAAAATTGAGATTTATTCTTTCAGATGCATTCTTTGAACATTTCAACTATACTATTTTCATTGTAACTGTAACTATTACAGTCAAAGTTTATAATTATAGTTTTTAAAAACTATTTACTAAAAAGTATTAATGGTGATACCAAATTAGTGTATTGTCATCTGTCCTTAATAAGTCTGACGTTTTGAACTCGATGAAAATTAAAAACTATGTACTTAAAAGTATTAATGATGATACCAAATTATTGTATTGTCATCTGTCCTTAATAAGTCTGACGTTTTGAACTCAATGAAAATTAAAAACTATGTACTTAAAAGTATTAATGATGATACCAAATTATTGTATTGTCATCTGTCTTTAATAAGTCTGACGTTTTGAACTCTATGAAAATTGAAAACTATATGCCTACTTAAAAGTATTAATGATGATACCAAATTATTGTATTGTTATCTGTCTTTCATAAGTCTGACGTTTTGAACTCTATGAAAATTGAAAACTATATGCCTACTTAAAAGTATTAATGATGATACCAAATTATTGTATTGTTATCTGTCTTTCATAAGTGTGACGTTTTGAACTCGATGAAAATTACGTTAATAAAATTAAATACATACAGATGAAGTAAACCAAATAGGAAATAAAAAAGCTTCTTTGTAAAGTTTTCTTGATTTTACAATTATGTGGGAGTTAATAAATCATGTATAAAGATAATCATCTGTTATAAGTATGTAGGTAAGTATTGTTTAAATATAGCCAGTAGTTGACGTGTGGACGCTAATGTGTAATCAAACATCGATAGTGTTGAGCAAACTAAAGTATGGGTGTCCATTGCATATGTTGGATGGATTCTGAGATGGGATTTTAATACTTGCAATAATCTATCATTATTATTTAAACAACTTATAACGGAAAGGATGTAACCATAAAAGTAAACGACTTCTTTGGTAATAAGCGCACAGATCGTAAAAGAGAAAATTTTGTGATAATATTAGCAAGTGACGTGAAAATATAATGACCCTTATTGTATGGGGACAAGGTGGTTATGATTTTAATTTTATTTCAATAAACTTGCTTTATAAGGGCTTTTATTTTGAGCCGATACTTTGTAGAGTCTGTCGGTGCCAGGGCTATTTTAAAACGCTCGGATTCCATATCGGAAACGGATTCAAAACTACCGAGGCGAAATTACGCAATTGCTTTTTTAATTTCCGAATTCGAATATTTGTGATATTTCTTAACGGAAATATCAATTCGATTCATCGAAAAGTTTTTGGAAATTAAAATAGCAATTGCTGAAATTCGCCTCGTTTTTTTTTAAATCCGTTCCCGATGTCGTATCCGACGTTTTAAAATAGCCCTGCTGATGTAGTCTTAACTCCAGATAGATATATACAGGATGGAATTGTTCAACCTCACCTGGAGGGAAAGTACTCTAAATACTGGAGATAGCAAATGTTACTCAAAGGAAACATTCCTTTATTTTCAAAAAGAAACAAATCTGCACTTAAAAAATTTCGAAAATTCACTTGCCACTCTCGGGAATCGAGCCGGGCTAAAATCAGAAAAAATAAATAGGGTCAATCATATGGATCAAATCTCTAACAAACATGATATATTAAATTAACGGAAAACCATGTAATCTAAGAAAAAAGGGTAAACGAACTAGTAACTTACTTCGCTCCAGGTGAGGTTAAAAAATTCCACCCTGTATACTTTCCGTTATACGTTGTGTACGGCTATGTTGAACCAACACAGTTTTACCACAAGAGATGGTAATATGCAGCACCCGGTAATATCGGAACACCCCGGTAGTTGTTTGGCGACAGATTTTCAACTAGAGGGTGGTAGCCAGTCAGGTGGGTACTACAAAGTACCCTACCACCGTGCTATGGTCCTCACGATCTTTTCACCGAAATCAGAAGCAAGTATGTGTTTAATAATACTGGCTGTCCACTGCGGTTTCGCTGAATAAAAATTAGCCTATAATACACGGGGATAATGTAGATAAACAAACAAACAAAAAAGCTCTTCAACTTTATTATATTATTAAAGATATAATGTGATATATCAAAGCTTATTATGTAACAAAATAAACATTACACCACGATGTCATCACATGTTATGATATAAACTTAATAATTAAGAGGCAAAGTAATTTATTACTGTGAAGTCGTTACTCAGTGTGGCTTAATCTCTTGCTAGTAACACTATGTTAGTAACGTCATCTTCTGACATTGTTTTGCGAAATGAAATCATAAATGTGAAAGTTCTAGTCAAATTAGCAAATTGTTTGCATGTATCTAAATGGTTGTATCAATTTTTTGGAAGAAAAAATATTTTTATTTGTTTTTTTTTAGTATGTACGGATCCCTCATATGTTACCGACCCTACCATCCTCCCCAATGAGCTATGGTGACCTCACGCGCAGTTTATTTGGCTGTGATATTCTGTAAGAGGCATGGAACAATCCCTTAGAGTAGAAATACCAAGCAATCCGATTCCGAAACTAGTCAGTGATTTGTCACTGATTTTGAACAGTAAGGACCAATCACTGTATCGTGTGTTCTTGACATGGCCAATCAGAGCGCATGTGTCCTTGACTTAGCCAATCAGAGCGCATTGTCGATGGTGGGAAATTGATGGAATAGATTGCAAGCAGAATCAACGTCATTACGCTTCTTTGGGTTAATTGTTCGATGGGTGGTGGTCTCGTCTGGGGAATTCCCCAGACGAGCTGCTCTTTGAGCGAAATAAGCTACTACCTATCGATCAAGAACTAACTAACTGCATCGGATTTTGATGCAATTTCCACAGCATGAGGATATTTTGTTTTTATATTTGCGCTGCAACGAGCTGAATAGCGACATTTTGATAAAACAAATCCCAGATAAAACCTACCACGGGTAGAGACGGCAAAAAAATTGCTGATTCTGTTGTTTACAACTAAAGTAAATTTAGTCTCACTATATCTCTTTCTAACAAAGAACATAAAGAAAAGGACGTAAGAAATTTATTCCTGTCAAATTAGTCCAATGCTTGTTTTGAACGTTTTAGTCGCCTTTGGTTACGTCTAAATACCGGAAAATTAAAACGGCAAAGACTAATTTGACAGCTGTATTTGATATGTTCTATCAGTTTTCAATAATGTTTGTAAGAAAGAGATGTGATGTGACTAAAATCAGTTTAGTGCGATTTACAACAGACCAATATCTCTATTTATAAAACCTTCAGATTATGTCAAGTACTATTATATCTACTGCGATATTATTGCACCTACTAATGATAACAACACGCTAGACATTGCTACATCTAAAGATAACAGCAAATAGGTACTTGACTTAGGTATAACATCTCTAGTTATGCTCGCAAAGGAGGAGGCGGAACGTGTACCAGGGTGGTAGTGTCCTACCTGACAGGTAGGACCCTGGCTATCCGCTGCAGGAGAACCGGGCGTCGGAGGGCGGCTTTTTTAAGCCAACTTCCCCCCAACATGGGCCCAAGGGTGGCGGACTCGGGGGAGTCTGCCGCCCATCAACATCGGGCCCGAGTAGTGGAGCGTGTGTTCCCGCACGCTACTCATGAGACGGCGGAGACAAGTGCACCGGTCTCTGCCGTCGACGAAGAGGAGGTATAACATCTCTAAATGGTTTGGTCTCAGACGTCTTTTTCAAAGAACTAAGCTCAAAAAGTGTAGAACGGTTTGTGTTTATGATTACACCAATAGACAGTGTCTCTTAAAGAGATACCGCGTTTAGCCCCTATTATCCTAACTAATATTATAAATGCGAAAGTGAGTTTGTTTGTTTGTTACGCCTTCACGCCTCAACTATTCAAAGGATCATCGGCATGCAAATAGCCTATGGTATGGAGAAGGACATAGGCCATAGGCTTTTTATCCCTGCAACGCGGGTGAAATCGCGGGGGACAGCTAGTTATTCATAAATCAATAAGTTATTTGGAAAGTAGATATAATAAAAATTTACAACATTGACATGAATAGTGCAGTACTTTTTTTTTTTTTTTATACCACTACGGTGGATAACAAGCATACGGCCCGCCTGATGGTAAGCAGTTACCGTAGCCTATGGACGCTTGCAACACCAGGGGTATCACTCGCGCGTTGCCGACCCTGAAGAAATCAAAAATTTGAAACATGAAATTAGAAACAATTCTAATTTCAATGTGTGAGGATGGATGGATGCGCGAGTGGAAGGTAGCCGTGGGCAACGAGTCGAACAATTCCTTAGAACACTCTCCGTTGTACAAGCGGTAGAACACACATAAGGAGGCAAAGTCTCTCCTCAGACTAAGGGGCTCTAAACCGCTTGTGAGCTCGGGATCGTCAACAATTCTGATGGCACGTCGCTGAACCGAGTCTAAAGGCCCAAGCTGGTATCCAGGTGCTCCCGCCCACAGATGACAACAGTACTCCATATGAGGCCGGATCTGCGACTTATAAAGTTGTAGTCTTTGCCCCGAATATTACAGAACTTATAGGAGAATACTATATCTATTCGAACTCCGATGAAATTGGGTTGGTTCCGTTAAGAACACTGCGACATACATACAAAAGTATAGTTAATAAATAGGCAAAAGCACTACTGTCCTTAGGCATCGATCCCACAAAGAAGAGTTCTGAGTTCAGAGCATTCCGCGTTGACTGTAAGCTATGTGGCGCCTTTGAAAGTAAAAAAAGTGTATGATGTGTAGACTAGACTGCTTGCTGCGTGCACAATAGTCCACACAGAATGCAGAACTCTGAACGCAGAACTCTAGAACTCTCACTGTGGGATCGGCGCCTTAACTCTTGAATAATGTTTATATTTGTATGATTAATAATTATTTTATATAATACGTTGTATTGCTAAGCTGTCACGGTTTATGTCAAGGAAGTCACGGGTGGTAATCCTTACGCAACAGTATGGAAGTAAACCGTGCAAAGCCGGGTGAATCAGTAAAGTATAAATAAGTTTTATAAGCATTTAGGAGTAAGAACTATTATTTTTATTGACATATACCTTGATATTTGCCAATAAAAATGATGTTAAGCACTTGCAGAAATGTGACCTTTAGATTTAATTTAGATGTATGCTAAGGTGTTCAGGTGCCATTTATTAAAAAAATACGAACTTTTGTCTAGTAATTTGGAGGATAAAATATTAAATTAATAATAATAAACATTCATTCTTCACACACGGTCATTAAGCAGAGATTGTACTATGGAAACCAGATAACTGATATAATACATATACTACATACTTTTTGTTTGTATATTTGTTGTACATAATAACACCCAAACTCAGGACATGCAGACATGTTCATGGATACAAATGCATGTCCTGTGTGGGAATCGAACCCACGACCTGCGGCGCAATAGGCGCAAAATTGCACCAAACTTAATTTATTAGTTAGCTTTGAATCTCTGACTCTGCAGTATCCCATTTAAAATATAAAACTCAAGTTTTAAAACTCTTTTTCTTTTCTCTCGTCCTCGATACGTTTGTCTTCTTTATGATTGGATTGATGAAGGCTGAAAATGTGCCTTTTTATCCTCGAGGAGGTCATCAATCGCAGCGTCGTTTAAATTTAGGTTTTTACCCACATAAATTATGTTCACAGACAGGTTAATTGTATATGTATATGTGCCTGGCTATCTTCCTGCAGATTCTCTCACATTTGGATAATATCCACGTATATTACTCCAATCGTATGTGTAACGTTCAAATAATCATTATTTTGAGATTGCTTCGTCATTTTTGATCCTGTATCTACTAACTGATTAATCTGATCTACCTCTTTATCAACTCTTTTGTATAAGTCTATTTTTTGGAAAATGGTATTGTTTATAGTTTCTATATATACTACTTTAATACAATAAATAATAAACTGCCTCCTATTGATCTTCATACAACACACACTCATCCTCACACATATTCGTCGACGATTCCGTCAGGAACTAAACAAACTCCCACTATTAAGCTCCTCGACTAAGATACCACACAGTTCAAAGCTGGTGTGTTACCACACGAGCACAGCGGTCAGCTCACTTTCACTGGAAATGAGGGAGCAAGACGATCTGCCAAGAGAACTCTCATATCCGCATTATAAAGTACGGAATACAACTGACGAAGGTAACACGATTTAAAAAGCTGGGGATAAAGCTTTAGGCATACATAAAATTTGTAGATGAACATTTGATGAAAGATAGATAGGTAAGGTTAGAAGAACAATTGATTTAGACCCCAATAAAATATCAATAAAGCCCTCCAAAATTCTTTTGTTTCAAATTGTTGCAAGTATCTTAGTTACTAAACAGTTAAATAGAAGCAACGGTAGCAAATATTTTTTCATTTTTACATTATGGTAGTGTGCAATCATAGAAGAAGAAAGGTATAGCCAGCACTATTATATTCAGGCTAGCAGCAAAGATAGCATAATACCATGTAGTCGTAGTTGCAGTAAAGCTATATAAGAAACAATCTTCTTCACGCTTTTACTCAGAAATGAATGTTGCTTTTGCTTCGATGGTTAACTCAATAGTTTCACAAGGAATCCACAATTATTCTTATCACATGTCACCCATCAATAAATGCCGTATCGTTATACCCTACATAGCCATCCATGTATGGTTTAAAACTATCATCACAAGCCGCCAATGCTACTGTCACTACAATACCTTAGCACCTTTCGTTATTTACTGCATCTATAAATCCAAAAGTGCATTCAAAACAGAGCGGAAGAACCTACACGGAATTAAATTCTAATTCCATATTCCAACTTCGAATTGGCACCGTGTAAGCTGCGCTTAACACACAAGACACGGTTCGTGCACAAAAGAGCCGAGGTTAGTTAAGCTCTTACATCGTGTGTATAGAAATGCGTATGCGCATACGTTGAGAATGCTGATGCCTTTATTTATAGACCTAACTGCATAACAGTGTATGTGACATTTTTGTTATCGATGACAGGTTTGTTTGCGTTGCATATAACTAAGTTAGTAAAAGTCTGAGTTAAAGTAAAACATGGTGGTAATAAAGGGTACAAAGGAAGTTGCTTAATGCAGCTGCTGCAACAGCTCAGCGAGTTTCGACTTTATTACAGTTCAGCCGTGATGCGGAAATTAATACTTAATTAGCGATCATTAAGTTTCAAATTGCTGTGAAGATTAAAAGTTTAAACCATCTTAGAATCTGAGACGATTTACAGAAATTGTAATTGGTAATCTAAAGTCGTTGGTAAATGATTTATAAGTTTTTGCATATACTTGAAAAAATTGGGGCATTTCTTCATGAGACTGTGTAACTACTAGCAGTTATTTTTACTGTAAATAGTGGTTGTTAAGTAAACCAATCTAAACCATCTTATGAAAACAAGTTTGTAATGCATTTGGAAATTGAAATCTTTCATGCGTATGAAGTTAAAAGAATTTATGCATATTACGAATTAAATATTTTTTTAAGTACACTTACTATGTTATGATATTATTAATTGTGTGTATTTATAACAGAATACAATATAGAACTACTAGTACGTTGTATATTTATTTACTCTGAGATTATGCTCGTATCGTTTCCAATTTCCAAGCCAATAATAAAATGATCTCGCATACTCGAGCATATTTCCACATTTTTAGCTTTCGAAGTCGAGATTTTTGTAAAAAAAATATGCTCTTCTTCATAAGCTTTTGATGATCCATTTCCGGATATAGGCATCCTATACCTAGCTATATAGTACCTCCTTACAGTGTTTAAATATACCTCAGTATCTCTTATATTCATTATTGTTTCAACCCTTGCGATGACAGTAATGATTGTAAATCATTGCGTATACGCAACCGGATTCGCTGAATCATCTATTTGTGCGTCCATGCTTGGTGAACTGAGCACGAACCGAGCCACGAACGAGCACACTTCGAGCACGATTCGCGTAGCGTGATTCGTAGCGTGCTCGACTGCGCTCCGCCCGATTGACAGTTTTTTCACGAACACAGGGATTCGCATATACAGGTGATTTTTTCAAGTTGGCTTGGATGTCCTAATTTTTAAGTATAGGGAATAGCGAAAAATGCTTAAAGAGTCTCAAGGCCGATTAAATTCCAGTTGATAACCATCAAGCCCCGTCGTTTAGTCCGCGTATACGTGATAAAGCTACCTAGCTCAATTTATGTAATAAACACACAGAATCTGCGGTGGCGTATTATACTCGTATAATAGATGAAAAAGAAGCCGGTACAGTAAGTAACATATAGGTACTGAGTATAATCTGCTGTAATGTAGCATAGTCCCTTGACTGTGTTGTAACATTAGCAGCTCAGAAGGTTCAATAGGCATTTCCTAATGTGCTAATGTTGTTCAGTCTTGTAAAACAACTAATAAATTGTTTTGTGTCTCCAGATCATAAACCCTTTTAACAGAAGTCACATAGCTGTGACTACCGCGTCACAGCTATGTTAATGGTACTAGGGCATGCATTACGGGATTCCGGAATCCCGTAACTCCGGAATCTCGGAACAAATATCCGATATTTCAGTTCCGGAATTGGGACTAGTTAATATCGTAATTCCGGTATTCATAAATTTTACAAATCGAGTGATATTTTAATTTTTCTGTACGTACCAATCTAACTACAGCTACAGCGGAACTATACAACCATACTCCCGGGTGACACATACTCCCTTCCCGTTCCCCCTGCATGCCTCGCCTCTCACTCCGCATCGTTATTATTATAATCGCGTATTCTTAAAGCTCTAATAGACTGGAAATCAACAATATCCTTTTCCGAATATGAAATTCAAACATTGAGAGACATTCATTATAGCTTAGATGTTATAAAATTGGCTGTACTCTCATTATGCCATCGTGAATCGTGATGCGACGCTTTACACAGATGCTGAGATTACCTCAACGACTCTGCGAACTTGCGTGCTTTACACCTGCAGTGTCCTCCGACCCAGATTTTTCAGATAACGACATTGAAGTTATTGTACCAACTCTACAAGAGCAATTAAATAATGAAAGGGATAAGTGTAAAAAAGTCTGCAAGAATCTGTCTGACAATTTTTACTTTTCAGGGTTTGTAGAATTAAAAAAGGCTATGTACGATAACGGAGGAGATCGACGCGTGTATCTCACAGAACCTTATAATTATATTTTGTGCGTTCTGCCAACAAGAGAAGAGAGCGAGGGAGTGTTTTCGTGTGCTGGGGTACTTTTGTAACCGATTACGAAGCTCGCTGTCTGACACAATGTTAGATGTATTATTGGTCTAGAGAACAAATTATCAAGAACAACGTTTCATCTCAAAAAAGTAATTATTGTATAAGTTAGTTGTTACATGTTGATTTGATCTAAGTTTATTGCCAATTATTTATCTTCTGATGTTGTTTATTATGCTAAATGTATTATATGGAGGTCTACGTACCTAAGTTAGTTGTTGATTTAATCTCATTTTATTGCTAAATATTATTTTTCTGATTTTATTTATTATGCTAAGTTTATCTCAATTCTTTCATTATGAAAATTTTACGATTTTACGAAAAAAATACCAATATTCTATATTAACTGAGAACTAATGTAAAACTTATTTAATTTTAGATGTCACGTACTATAAATGAACACCGCTAAAAAGCTCAAATGATTAAAAGTCAAAGGTGGCTTAATTTGATTAAAAGGCTGATCAATAAAACTTTTTTGATTCGAAACTATTCCCAGAAACGAAAAACCATTAAATAGTTGTCAGTTCCGGAACCAGTTCCGGAATTCCGGAATTGAGTGCCCAATATCGGAACTTAGTTCCGGAACTGAAAATCCTCCGGTATTGCATGCCCTAAATGGTACACGAGGATTTGCAATAAGAATTTGATGGCCCTTCCAAGCCGGAAGACCTGTATCCACAAAATGTATCAAAAGAAAAGACCCATATTTATTTTACTCCCGTAGTTCAAACCGTCCCTTTCTTATTTGGTGACTATGTTATTGATGGGATTTGAGTGTGAAATATTATTACCAAAGGTTTTGGGTGTGGGTGTTTGATCAGTCAGGATTTGTTTTTTTTATCTTGGTTGATACCATAAAATTAACCATAAAAATAAACACACGGGGCACAAGATTCACCCTGTGGCCGTTGATATGCGCTGATCTCGCGGGAGTTATAGCTACCACTTACCCAAGTTGTGAAGACGTTTGCACTGCACTTACACCGTAGTTAAAATGTAGTGTAATGTTGTTAAATTGTGTTATTGTATGTTATCTGTGTGTAGGTGGTGTTTGACGATATATTTCTAATGAATTTAAATAAAATTATATTAAAAAGCGCGGGATAATTATATAGCGGGTAAGGCGTTTTAATCCAAAGTGAATAAAAGAAGTACTTACTTAGGATAGTATCGGCCAATTATGATGCTAAAAAAAGAACTGAACAAAGTTTGAGGTCGCGAATTATTCATTACACTAATATTAAGATAGAGAATTTTTGGGATTTCGGATGTTGGACTCAATCCCGCATAAACAACTAAACCGATTTGGATGAAACTTGGCACATAGAGAAAACGCTGAGAAACCGTATGTGATACTTTTAATCCTGTCAAAACATTAGACCATTCGGGATAGTGAGTACAAACGCGGTCGAAGCTATAAAATCTTGAACAATACCTCTATATCATTTAATGTCACATTAAGCTTATGTGACATAACTTAATGTTAACACAACACCGTGTCTCGAATGATGACTTGTAATGCGCAAAGAATAGCCTTTGCAAATACATAATAGCCGATTATAAACATATAAAGGCGTTGTTTGAATAGCATCTCTAAGTTGGGTGGATAAAAGTTGAAACTATAAAAGTTGATTTTATGGACAAGTGCAAAGAAAGTTTCTTTTACAAGCGGCCTTTTATTTTGCATTAAGCGATGCAATATTATTATGAAATGGACCATAGAACCCTGTACTAAAACGCCGCAACCCCATCGAGTTTGGGCTCGTTTGATTCGTCTAGACAAGGACTCTGGTTCTAGGGTCTGACGATTATGTTGGTAGACCAATATATTTGAAAGAATAACTTTTTAACAAAAAAAAAACCGCCTTCCAAGTACACTAAAAAGTAAGAAATAACTCTTATCTGACACTGTTTTGAAGTGAGCGAAATCGCATGACGTGTTCTGTAGAAAATATTTCGCTGACTTCAAAACAGTGTCAGATAAGAGTTATTTCTTACTTTTTAGTGTACTTTGAAGGCGGTTTTTTTTTTGTTAAAAAGTTATTTTATTTTTGAATTTTTAGTTTCATATATACTTAAATACTTTCGCGTGTAAAGGCCTACGGAATTTTGAAAATCCGTCTACATATGACGGAGTTATGCCCGAACATACATAAAAAAATATATATATATAAACATCCGAATTGAGAACCTCCTCCTTTTTTGAAGTCGGTTAATAAACCCCTTTCGAACAAAAAAAGAATTTTGAAAATCCATCTACATATGACGGAGTTATGCCCGAACATACATAAAAAAAAAAAAGAAAAAAAAATATAAACATCCGAATTCTCTCCTTTTTTGAAGTCGGTTAAAAATAAACTATACTGTTTTACAAAAATCTTAAGCCGACTTCGAAGTACACTAAAAAGTAATCAGATTCTAACCTGATGACAAACTGGAAGATACCCTTCAAACCCAAAAAAAGAATTCTCCAAATCGAATAACTGACGAAGTTATGCGGTAACAAACAAAAAAAACATGCAACAGAATTGAGATTGAGAACCTCTCCTTTTTTGAAGTTGACATTTCAAATCGAAATATCACGTGATTTTTTACAATCTCTTATGTCAATCCAATACAAAGGTTGATCGTATCTTGTCTAGGGCTGTACAATTAAAGTTAAGTTTTGTCCGATGATAGGTAGTTCAGTACTATTGACTTGCTGGAGGTTGTGGTTATGATTCCTACAAAGACCTTGACCTTGAGGACAGCGTCACGTAAAAACCAAAGTTCTGTAGGAAACTTCAACCTGGCCATCTACGAACCTCAAATTGAAACTCTGCTGCCAAGTACCTAAGAGTTCCAGTTAATGTTCTCTTTAGTCTAGTGTGCTTTTTTCCATTATATACAAGCTTAGTAAAAACCCGGCCAAGTGCGAGTCAGACTCGCGCACCGAGGGTTCCGTACAAACCTGTAGGTATATATATAAGTAAATGGTAGTATAGACGTGAGTATTTGATATGAATTTATATTTAAGTAGGTATGACGTATTAAAAAAGAACTACTTACTAGATCTCGTTCAAACCAATTTTCGGTGGAAGTTTGCATGGTAATGTACATCATATATTTTTTTTTAGTTTTATCATTCTCTTATTTTAGAAGTTACAGGGGGTGTGAGTGTCCCCTCATTTTACCACTTTGGAAGTGTACCTCGCGCAAACTATTCAGTTTAGAAAAAAATGATATTAGAAACCTCAATATCATTTTTGTACACCTATACATAGACTACACTTATGGGCTTTATTAAAAAACATTTTTTGAGTTTCAGTTCTAAGTATGGGAAACCCCCAAAATGTATTGTTTTTTTTTTTTTCTATTTTTGTGTGAAAATCTTAATGCGGTTCGCGAATACATCTACTTATCAAGTTTCAACAGTATAGTTCTTATGTGTAAAAGTAGTAAAAGTGGCTGTGACATACTGACGGACAGACAGACAGACATGACGAATCCATAAGGGTTACGTTTTTTGCCATTTAGCTACGGAACCCTAAAAATTAACAAAAGGCAGGAGAATGACTTGCAGTTATTATAACAAACAGCACTCGTCCGTTATGCAAGTTCAAGTTGACACTCGTGTCAATATTGTTTATCATGTAGCCGTTAATAAAGTTAATGTTTCCACAGTTTTACCACCTAAAGAGTTATTAAAGCTATATTCATTATTCATTATATATTAAGGGACGAGCCAGTTGGCGCAGTTGGTTAAGACGTTGAGTCTTAACCTATAGCGCCGCAGGTCGTGGGTTCGATTCCCACACAGGACATGCATTTGTGTGCATGAACATGTCTGTATGTCCTGAGTCTGGGTGTAATTATGTATATTAAGTATGTATTTACAAAACAAAAAGTAGTATATGTATTATATCAGTTGTCTGGTTTCCATAGTACAAGCTCTGCTTAGTTTGGGATCAGATGACCGTGTGTGAGGAATGTCCCAGGATATATATTTATTTATATTCGTACTTATTTCATTCATATTTACATTGTGTTGAAATATTATATGAAATGACGCCGAGTATTTGTTTTGCAGGGTCGTCTTCGCGTGATACTCATGCAAACGCTTGTAACCGCTTACCTCAGGGGCTCTACCGCGTAACATTGGTGGTAATCGTAATGAACACCATTAAGAATTTCATCCAATCAGGGCGCACGAATGGTCATCGTCGCGTCGTACCGCGTGCGCATCATTGGATGAAAAAATTTATGGTGTTCGTTACGATTACCACCAAAGTTACGCGGTAGAGCCCCAGGAGGGCAATGCCATAAGCTTATTTTGCTACCTTAGTGGTGTGTGGTTTTGTTTCTGTAGTTTTACCTTTTGGAATTTTTGTATACCTACTATAGAGTCATATGTTGCGAGCAAAACACGGTCTCTTGTAAGTCTTGTAATAGGTACAGTTAATACTACCAGCATGAGACAGACAGACATATTTTTAATGTTTTTTTTTTTAATACAAGATTTTATCTCTGTTTGATTCACTGTCACTGCTCGGCTCCCTGTCATCAGTATCATGATTATTCATGATACATCAACCAAATTACCTACGTAACTGTAAAAACCGGTCGAAATCTGTAGGTAGGTACAATGGTGCCGATTCTGTTGTAAGTCATACTAAACTAATTTTAGTCACATCACATCTCTTTCTTACGTACATTATTGAAAAAGGATAGAACATATTTAAAGCTGTCAAATTAGTCTTTGCCGTCTTCATTTGCTGGTATTTAGACGTAACCGTGATAGATGGCGACTAAGATATTGAAAACAAGCATTGGACTAGTTTGATAGGACTAAATATCTTACATCCTTTTCTTATGTTCTTTGTTAGAAAGAGACATAGTGAGACTAAAATTGGTTTAGTTGCAAATAACAGAATCACCACCGGTGTTTCTGTGTTGCGTTAGGTAATTATTATACAGAAAATCCGAAAGAATAATAAGACATTAAATATCTTCATATAGGTAGGTACTTTCTTTTCAATAATTTCATTTCAATTTCATTCTCATATTTTTATTTTACTATAGAACTAGAAAGAAAGAAAGAAACATTTACACAACAAAATAGCACAATATACAACAATACAATACATTTATAAGACAATACTACACAACATTATAAAAACCAAACATACAGCTGCACTTGAGAGCCAGATTCTTCTACGCTTGCAACTGCAGCATCTATTAGGTACCTTTGCGACACATGACTATAGATACACGGTAAATAAATTATTAAAAGAAACAAAAAACCCGACATTTGATACCCATATTGTTATAATAAGAATTTTTTGTTTCTAATACCCCCCCCCCCCTCACCCCTCTTTTTTTATTCGTAGACGCCATATAAAAATAATATAGGGTATATAACACTCCCACAGTTAAGACGAATCTAACGACAACTCATATGTTTAAATCCATCAAGCCGATTAGGCTGCAGAGCGTGCCAAAGAAATAGACATACACACATACATACATACAAACACTCGAAAAACATAACCCTCCTTCCGGGTCAGTCGGGTAAAAAGCCGTGTCTGGAATGTAGACTCAATATCCTCGATCGTACACTTCGTTAGACCAAGTTATAATTATAAATAAATGATGAACTGCCCAAAAAGGAAAGTCTAATACCGCAGAGCATAGGTCAAGATGTATATTGTGTCAACAACACAAAATACTTGAGTTACCTACTATTAAGCAACCAATTGCATCGCGATTTGCGTTGCGAGGTGATTGACTTTTGTAATTGGTTGGGGCATGTTACATTCTACACACACGGTCATCAGTTTACCAAATAATCGAGCTTGTACAGTAAGCAACATAAGCAGAACAGATTTAAATTAAAAAAATACCTATTTGTAACATAACTCAATACCATCAAAGAACGATGGGTCATTTTATATGAAACGCGTCCCCAGAGTGTAGCACTATGAGCTATGATGGAGATTGTTGGCCACATCGAGGGCATCATTTCATTGTATGACACCAAGTCTGGATTCCATGGGAAAAAAACCGGCCAAGTGCGAGTCAGACTCGCGCACCGAGGGTTCCGTACAAACCTGTAGGTATATAAGTAAATGGTAGTATAGACCTGAGTATTTGATATTAATTTCAATTTATGACCTATTAAAAAAAAACTACTTACTAGATCTCGTTCAAACCAATTTTCAGTGGAAGTTTGCACCGTAATGTACATCATATATTTTTTATAGATTTATCATTCTCTTATTTTAGAAGTTACAGGGGGGGGGACACACATTTAACCACTTTGGAAGTGTCTCTCGCGCAAACTATTCAGTTTAGAAAAAAATGATATTAGAAACCTCAATATCATTTTTGAAGACCTATCCATAGACACCCCACACTTATGGGTTTGATGAAAAAAAAAAAATTGAGTTTCAGTTCTAAGTATGGGGAACCCCCAAAATTTATTGTTTTTTTTCTATTTTTGTGTGAAAATCTTAATGCGGTTCACAGAATACATCTACTTACCAAGTTTCAACATTATAGTTCTTATAGTTTCGGAAATAAATGGCTGTGACATACACGGACAGACAGACAGACAGACAGACAGACAGACAGACAGACAGACAGACAGACAGACAGACATGACGAATCTATAAGGGTTCCGTTTTTTGCCATTTGGCTACGGAACCCTAAAAAAGATATTGACGGTTAAAGCAGACAAAATAATGTGTAACTTTGTTACCGTCCCGCAGTATTTGTATAACTTTTCTGGTTTAAAAGTATTATATATGCTAATGCAGAGTTTAATCTATCTTTGTGCTAAGTTTCACCCACATCTGATAAGCCATTTCGGCGTAATTTAATAACAAACATCGATAAAAACATAAGCATTTTTACTTACATTACTAGGATAAGGTAAAGATCTAAATATTATTATTTCTTTTTTTATTTGGCACAGCAAACAATGACACTCACATATTACCTACCTACTATATGACATTTTGTTTAACTGCCGTTCTTTAAGTGTAATCAGCCCCATGGGCAATGACTGACTGGATTATGGTAAATAGCAAAACATAATAAAAAAGAGAACTTGAAGATGACTAAAAACTGAATATGGTTTAAAATATGAATTTGGTTAGTGAAAGTCACATTTTTTTTTATGTTCCATATCGTTAATGATAACCGAAGACACGTACAACATAAAGTAGGTACCTACTTTGTATCCCGGAAACACATGTAAAATCCCGAGGTACAAATTAATAGTATACTTTAACGTTATTAATGCGAAAGATAGTTTTTTTTATATCACTAAGGCAGCAAACAAACATACGCCGCGCCTGATGGTAAGCGGTTACCATAGCGGTTACCGTACCCTATATAGACATACATACAAGCGGTACAACACACATAAGGGGGCAGAGTCTCTTCTCAGACTAACGGGCTCTAAACCGCTTGTGAGCTAATAATAACAAAAAACAATCATTACCAAAGGAACATTTTTGTAACTTCAAATGTGAATATCTTTTTTCTCCCATGGAATTCAGACTTGCTGTCATAGAATAAAATAATGTGCTCGACGAGACCTACAATTACCACTATAGCTCATCGTGCTACAGTCTGGGGACGTTATTACCCATTCTTCTTTCTTCGCGTTTGGTTCAGCGGTTTAGGCGTAAAAAGGTAACATAAACACACACGGTTCCTTTTTCATTTATAATATTAGTACGAATTTATACTTGCAAGCTCTAAACATATAGGCATGTTCAGGCACCCAAATGTTTGAGTGGGAATCGAACCTAGGACTTGTAGATATTTACTTTAGCAGGGGGATGTGTAGCCGACCTCGACGATCTAATTATACGCATTTCACCAAGATATAATGTCGAATTTGAGTCAAAACCCAACCTTTGGTAAAGTCAAAGTCAAGGCCAGTTATTCGCCTTAGGGCTTAGCTTATTTTATTAGGTTGAAACTACTGACAACATGTTCGGGAGTCTTCAAATGAGAAGAACTGGCGAGAAAATAAGCATTTTACGTTTTCTATTATTCAACCTTCCAGGGGGCCTACCACTTCTTAAAACAAGCTTAAAATAACCTTATTTGTCTTTTGTCCCTCTTTGACATCCGGCATCAAAACAGGACAAAAGACAAATAAGGTTATAATCATATTGTTTAAGAGCTTGTGGTTGGCCCCTGCACTTCATTCACTCGTTTGTATAAGCGAACTCGATTAACCTATGCGCCGAATAAAAACTCTTAAAGCACCATATTATGATGTTTGGTTGTATAATAGGAGCGTGGGATGTGGGAACAATGGAATGGACCAACGCCCGCTCGTTTAGCTATTGCGCAACTATCGCACTACGGTCGTCGCACTGCGATTGTTCTTGATAATGTAAGTCTACTAAATTAGAGTGTACTAGGTGTTTTTGTGTGTGTGTAATGGGGGATTTCGGCAGTAGTTTTCTTCTAGATTATGTGTGCCTAACATTCATTCACATCATCAGTTAAGTAGGTACCATTAGTGCTATTCATGATTTAAAAAAAACACGTATCTTCTATCTATTCATCTTTACGCGATACACGCGCATCTCAAACCGCAGAGAAAATTTTGAACATAACCTATGTTTTTACGAAAGAATCCACTAAGGATGAATTTTATAATATTCAAATAAATAATTGATTTCTGGTAGGTAATCTTACATAATTATATTTAGGTACTGGGGGGCTAAAAAGGAAGCTAAAGCAATATTGCTACGCAATTAATTTTTTCAAATTCTCGGCAGTGATTCCAATATGTTTTGGTAAAATAGTTACTCATTATATACAGTTCAATTCATTAAAAGATTTGGAATTGATGAATTGCATAAGATCCGCTTTAAATTCTAAAAAATGAAAATTTCGTTAGCCATATTGCTTAGCTTCCTTTTTAGGGGGCCAGGTATGGAGTAGATTGCAGGAGTCGGTCCTCCTAATGCCATAAATGCATGTAGCCATGGTGCCTGTTTAATAGGTATTCTTGCCGGAGTCTGTGTATTCCGAACCGGTGGTAAATTCAACTGTATGTACCAACTTAACGTTCATAAGTGCCTTAGCAGGGCCTAAACTGAATAAATTAATTTTCGAATTCGTTTTTTTAATAATGGTTTTATTTACTGCAAAGCTGTTGGAAATAAGAAATATTTTTATAGTGGCAACACTGGTTTTTTGTTGGTTATAATAGTTTTGTAATATCCTGTGAATGGTGGAACAATACAGCAAACTGAATTTACGTAAAACTAAGTTTTATTTATTTATCGCATCTCTTTTCCCCATCATCGACCTCAAGCATCGTACAAAAGCAACAAACGCACACATACATTTCATCGTCCAAATTACAAAAAAATGCAATTAAACACATCAATAAATGCAATTAATAACATCAGAAGATCGCCACACTATTTATCAAACCAAACTTTTCATTCGAATACTAAACTCGAAAGAAGTATTTAAAGTAATACGCATTCCACACTGAATCATTATGGTTTTGTTTTCCCCTCGTGAGAACCTTCGTAACAACCAAAAATATGTGATGTAACAGAGTTTCGCTCATAATTAAAGTGTACTACAAATACTTAGATCGCCCGTATTTTATAGTGCGTTACGCAACAGCGTTACAACCATGTGAGTTGCCTACAAGTTATTTTGTTACCTTTTGAACTGCTAAAGGTGGTATTATTGCATAATTACGTAATTGCTACGATTGGTTTATCAATCTTAAATGTGACTTGGAAAGTTGAGGACCGGCAAATTGGTACTACACCTACTTCAAACTAAAGAGTTCTTTGGGTAGAACTGTACTGTACCCCGAGTGTAAAGAAAAGACGTTAGTAAACGCTTACTAATGCGTTTGCGTTTACGACACTCTATAGGAAATGGCACAGCGCCTCTAGCGGAATACTCATGGTAATAATTTCTCCCATGCCTTGTATTAGTAAGTGTTTAATTCTTTACACTCGGTGTACTGATTGGCGGACTTCGCAAACTATTGTTTTTAACCGACTTCAAAAAAGGAGGAGGTTCTCAATTCGGATGTTTATATTTTTTATTTTTTTTATGTATTTTCGGGCATAACTCCGTCATATGTAGACGGATTTTCAAAATTCTTTTTTTGTTCGAAAGGGGTTTATTCCGAAATGGTCCCATATAAATTTCATATAGATCTGATGATGAGTTTCGGAGACAGACAACGGAACTCTTAAAAAATTACAGCAAATCAACCGCAATTGCTGCTATCGCTTAAATATGCATTGTTTACGCAGGCCTTTACACGCGAAAGTATTTAAGTATTATATATGAAACTAAAAATTCAAAAATAAATTAACTTTTTAACAAAATAATTGGACTGTTTTACAAAAAACTTAAACCGACTTCAAGGTACACTAAGAAGTAATCAAATCCTGATCTGATGACGTTGGGACCAAACGGGAAGTGTACCCTTCCAGTCAATAAAATAATTTTCCAAATCGGTTAATAAATGACGGAGTTATCAGGTAACAAACATAAAAAAAAAAACATACAACCGAATTGAGATCCTCCTCCTTTTTTGAAGTCGGTTAAAAATAAACCGCTTTCAAAGTACACTAAAAAGTAAGAAATAACTCTTATCTGACACTGTTTTGAAGTCTTTTAGTTTTATTTTTTTGTTAAAAAGTAAATTTTTCTTACATGCAATGTTGATAACTCTGACGTAATTTCTTTATCTCATGGCAGGCATGGTATTAGGTCACTACTATCTGTAATCCAATAGCAAACTTATAAGTATTTATAAACAAAATAACCGTCAATGCCATACAGTAAAATTGTATTTTGCAGTGTCATCCGCATAAAACGTTCGTTGTGCAACTTCACTCGACTCGTCACTTGAGCAAGTACTTGTAATGCGCGCACGATCCCGTCCTTACTTGCTGCATAACTGACATCAATTCTGTCGATCTACTATGCTATCTTTAACTTATGTATGGTCGAGTGTACTAGCTTAGAATGGTGTCAAATTATTTCCTTGTGGGGCCGTGGTGAACGCTCCTACGGTCAAGGGAGTGGAGGAACCGAAGTTTTCTTTTGTACTACTAATCTAGCAAACAAACATACATAACTATGCCTCGCAGTAATGTTTAATTGGCGATCTTCTGTTAAGTGTAGCAATTCCCCAGCCCGGCTGCTCCAAATTTGAACGTGAGAACGCATAATGCCCTACCTCTCTTCAACATCATCATATCAGCCTATGGATGTCCACTGCTGAACATAGGCCTCGTCCATGGATTTACACTTCGAACGGTTTTGGGCCGCTTGCATCCAGTGGCGCCCAGCGACTCTGACCAGGTCGTCGGTCCACCTGGTGGGAGGGAATCCCGCTCGCTTTCCAGCACCTCTCTAAGTTACCTCTCAATTAAATATTTTTGCCCATGGCCTACCCATAAAGGACGATAACGAAACCGAAGATGGTCACTTGCCTTGCGTTGCTCCTGAACTTCCATCCGAATGACCAACGATTATTTTGGTAAACGAACTTGGTGTATAACCTGCATCCAATAAATGAAGTTCAAGGAAAGCAAACAAGTCGTGGAACCGACGATACACTAGCACATTTAGGGACGGAAAAACCATGTGAGAGAACCATGGCACGGTGGTAAGAAACTTCGTCTTTGTGTCGGGTTAAAAATCTGTCACAGATGTTCTTTATGTCGCTGCTGGGCTTGAGTGCCAATTTCATAAAAGCTTCGATGATTGTGACAAAAACGTGTTGTTCACTTATTTGAAATCTATGATTATAAAATTGCTCAACATTTTCTAAATAAGTGTGGGATGTAAACGCTTTTAAATGATTGAGACACATTTTATAAAAAATAATCTAACAGACAAACATATTATTTTACAACATAGGCCTACATATTACATATTATTTGTATATGTAATAGTTTTATTGACATCAAGAATTTCACTTTCAAAAATATCAAGGTAGGTACGTAGGGTTCAGTATTAAATAACCTTATAATATTGGTTTTCGGTGAAAAGGTGATTTTAAAAGAGGATATAATGGGAAAAGGGAAACTGAAGAAGAAATGGGTCAATTATATGAAGGAAGACATGAGTAAGAATGGAGAAACTGCACATACGACTTTTGGTACTATTTGGAAACAGGGCAGATGATGGTATTATTATTTACCTGGAAGAACTAATATTTTACCCTGCTACGCTAACATTGAAAATAAAATAAATAAATTATTTGTTGTACAAATAACTTTATGTTATGTTCCTGCGTGTGAGTAAGGTCGCCAGAGCTCATTGAGGAGGGGGAAGGGTCGGCAATGCGTGATTAATGCCTCGTATGGTGCAAGCGTCTATATGGCTACGGTAACCGCTTACCATCAGGCGGGCCGTATGCTTGTATACCGACATAGTCATATAAAAAAAAAACAACACAATTATTTACTAAAACTATGTATACATACACCTAATGGTGCGTCCATGCTAGGCGAACCGAGCACGAGCCGAGCCACGAACGAGCACACTGCGAATGACACTGCGAGTACGATTCCCGTAGCGTGCTCGACGGCGTTCCGCCCGATTGTCAGTTTTTTCACGAACACAGGCATTCGCATCGCGCTCGTTGTAGGCTCGACGTCCACGCTTGAAATCGCGAGCAACGAACCATCTGTTCGTTCGAGGCTCGGCTCGTGCTCGCTTCGCGTAGCATGGACGCACCATAACACATAAATAACCACGGAACAATTATTCAAGACAAGTTCAACATACACTTGACTGGTTGTTTAATTATAATGTAATCGAGCATGTCACGACCTGGGCGTAAGTAATTATACGTTTAAAAATTAATATTATGTCCACGCATGCGCACAATCAACGCGT
This sequence comes from Achlya flavicornis, assembly GCA_947623365.1. Taxonomy (NCBI): domain Eukaryota; kingdom Metazoa; phylum Arthropoda; class Insecta; order Lepidoptera; family Drepanidae; genus Achlya; species Achlya flavicornis. The sequence continues at coordinate 17,140,436 of OX392471.1, read as the reverse complement.
TTTGTACGTAACACCATGCTTTGATTAGTTTTTACGATACTATGTTTAGTGTTACCATGATTCTTTTATAATTGAACTAGCGGCCCGGTACGTGCTTCGCTACGTATAAAGTGAAATAACAAAAATGTGATAGATGAAGAACCGCTCGACCGATTTTGTGCAAACTTCACATAAACCATCTACTAAATAGTCCGAACAAAGCCTAAACATTTGGTTTGGATAGGTGAGCCCGTTCTTGAGGTATAAAATTACAACGAAAAGTGGCATTGATTTTTATATAAATAGATTTCGATGAGAAAAAAAAACAGGCCAAGTGCGACTCGGACACGCACACGAAGGGTCCCGAAAAGACGTTGGGATCCGTCCCACTTGTTTCTATTTTTATGGTCACAACAAGTATTACATAAATTCTCTGTACAGGTTACCTACTAATAACCAGTCTATGGTGTATCAATAGCAGCCCTACAAAGTGTTACACGTATCGTGAAAGTAATGTAAGCTCATGTATCATAGAAACCACTTCAAATACGCGGTTACTCGGATATTTGAATAATAAATATGGATTCCACCTATTGCGCCGCAGGTCGTGGGTTCGATTCCCGCACAGGACATGCATTAGTGTGCATGAACATGTCTGTATGTGAGTCTGGGTGTAATTATGTATCTACAAACAAAAAGTAGTATATGAATTATATCAGTTATCTGGTTTCCATAGTACCAGCTCTGCTTAGATAGGGATGATGACCGTGTGTGAGGAATGTCCCAGGATATTATTATATTATTTAGTTGTCAGTATTGACAGTTTTTGTACTAAAATTCTTTTCGATCATTATGAGACCTCAATTGATAGACGCATCGAAAAATATAGCCCCTAACTGTTAGTGTAATTAAATAAAATTGCAAAATAATGTATAATATTTAAATGTCTCCCGATTACAATTGGAATATTTCAACAACTGCTATCATTATGAACGTCACTATGACAAGCAGAATGACGCAGAGGGAGCGCAAAAACGTAGCTGTTACGCGCAGCAGCGTATAAAAGTTGGCCTGTTTTATATATTCGTGTAGTATGGCGACTTGTAGGTATATTTATTTCAAATATGTGACCATTCTGAATTAGTAGACTGCGCGCATCGGCTCACTGATAATGGAATTGGAATAGTATCGTGTCAGTATGACATTTCAGCAGACTTGGGCAGCCGTGGTCATGTGAGGCTGCATATGGACTTCGCAATTGAAGATAGATGTTCACACTGAGCTTCCACGGGAAGTGCCTATTGCAAACTGCCAAAACTGTATGTGTTGTTTATTTGACCCATTTCTCAAGTCTTTTTGTATAAACAAAACCGAATAAATACAATAAAATTAGTTTTATGTCAGTTTATGTATTCCCACCGATGAATACATGAGTCGACCTTGTTCTAATTCGAAGCCAGCCATCAGATAACCAGTGTATGTAAGTATATAAGTACCTTCCTATTCACAAGAAAGTAAAGATAGTATTACCTACCGCGGTTTGCCGGAAAGCCAATCTAGCGAGGACCCGAGGCGCCTATTATTTTTCTTGGATAAAAAGTACATAATTTATATGAATTCTGAACTATATTTAATTATTAGGCATATTAGTATTAACATTTTTTTATTTATAATAGTATTAGCTTAGGTTAGATATCTTAGACATAATTTTTAACATTTAATTTACATTACAAAATTGATCGAGACCTCCGGAGACCAGCGGGCGGGGAGCTTTTTCCGCCAACGCGTCAGCTTGGCTATCCAAAGAGGAAACGCTGCCAGCCTTCTGGGAACCTTGCCGTTAATCGGAAGCAGCGGCAGGCTTGAGGTTTTTTTTTTATATATAGATTGTATTTTGTACATATTTGTTATTAATAAATTAAATTCACATTATAATTTAATTATAATTACACGTTAATAGGTATGAACGCGAGACTGATCTAATTTAATTTTAAAGTTTCATAAATATTTTTGCTCTACCATAAACTCTTCAATTGAATAGTAGCATTATTAATAAGGTAATATTTTAATTTATTCTTGAATGGTAAATCCTTGACTTCATTTAATATCCGTGTGCCAAATTTCATCCAAATATACCATAATTGAGCCACAATCATCTGAACGTCCAAACTTTCGCATTTATAATGAGTGAGATTGAACTTACAACAATTCATGTAATATCCACTTACATCATTATAAATTAGGTGAAAATCCACGTAGTATGCGCTGACCCTATTATAAAGGCGCCTCATACAAGCGAATTGTACAGGAAGATGCGTGACAACACGTAATGGTAATTGCACTTTCACACAAACCGATGAGTGGCCGCACCACTTGCACTGGCGAGGTTAAGCAATCATTTTTGCATACGGTCTCGAGATGGACCCACGACGTATCAAATCACGACTGTTGATAGGTATTACAACAATTTGTTTGTTTATTACAGTATTCGTGCAGGTTGCAGAACTAATCGATTTATTATGAACAGGAAATTTTAGATATATGATCGTTAGCCTGTATTATGTGATGGTAATGCTTTCTTGCTGTTGTTGCAAAACTGTTTTTAATGGAGAATAGGTAATCTATTAGTGTTAAACAATTTGTTGTCTTATGTCCACTTGCGTCAACCACATTTTAACGCAGGTTGACGTAACGACCTTAGGTCTACTTAATACATAATGATATATTCAACCACAGGTTAGCAACTAACTCGTTAAGTTAATTAATCAATCGACTCACTTGTAAGCTGTTTTTAGGGTTAATGAAACCCTTATGGATTCGTCATGTCTACTATACTGTTGAAACTTGGTAAGTAGATGTATTATGTGAACCGCATTAAAATTTTCACGCAAAATAGAAAAAAAAAACAATACATATTGGGGGTTGCCCAAAAATTCTGATGGCACGTCGTTGAACCAATACCAATGCCAATACATGACAGCAGTACTCCAAATGAGGCCGGACTTGCGACTTGTAAAGTTGCAGCCTTTGCCCCGATGTAAAGTACTGCCTCGCTCTGTTGAGCATTCCGAGCTTTTTGGATGCCAGCTTAACCTTGTCTTCTAAGTGACTTCGGAACAAAACGTCGCTAGAAATGTCGACGCCTGAACAACAGTAAAAGCATCGGGATCCTTCCGATGCTTTTACTGTTATTCAGGGACGTGTTCTGGAACTGTGGAGCCACAGCAAATGGGGTTTTTCCGCTTATCACGGCCGTATGCTTGTTAGTCTGGTTCTCATGACCCCTAAAGAACTCTATGTGGGAGCTTCAGACAAAAATAATACTGTTAGAACAGTGGGTACTATAGACTAGTTAATTAATACTACGTTGTGTCGCTGCGATTTCCACAGCCCATGTATGAAGGCTCTAATACAATACGTGACCGCTGTTGAACCGGCGGCCGAATTAACACAGCTGTATGCTTTCACTGTCTATGTTATGGTACGTGATGCCGATCCTCGCGTGTTCCTCGCTGATAGGAGACAATCGTCAGGTAATCATTATGACAAACTCAAGGAATTCTTCGTCATTTGCTGCCTTCTTTTGAAAATCACTTGCTAATGCGTTGCCCGAGGTAAGCGCCAGCTCTTTGGTCCCCTGTAGTATCAATTAGGCATCTGGACAGCTCCCTAACCAAACCGCGCGCCTCTGGACCCCAGCAACCCATTGTTTCGACCCCAAAAGGAAAAAATATGTAACCGTCTCCAAGAGTTACATATTTCCTCCTTTTGAGGCTTTCCGCAGCTTGGGCTGCCGCGCCCGCCATCCAAGATGTATTATGGAGGTGAGAGGCCGCCAGGGTGTCAGCACAAGTTGCGTCCCAAATCAGCGGCCTCCCACGACTCCATGGAATCAAAGTCATACCATCGGGTCTCTTACCATCGTCACGCGAGATACCGTTCGGCTCTAGGATAGCCGGCACGTTGGCGGTGGTAAGGGCCCGACGGATGACATCGTTTAGTGTGGCGTGGCGCGAAAGCCGCCCCGCACTACGGCGACAAGATAGACCGTGGTGCCCCAACCGATCTACCTCGCCGCCACAATGACAGATAAGGGGTTCAGTTCTTGAGATGCCCAGACGCAACCCAACTGCAATGGAAAAATATAATAATATATTATCAAATTTAAGTTAAATAAAAGTTGTTGTTTATAATGTTAGTAATACAGTACTTTTACTGTTTAAACAATAACCCTATATTACTTATTAAAATTTCAAGTTTTTTTACGCAAGTGCTTTGAACAGGTTGGACCTTCAGAACAGATGCGATAAGTATTAAGAGAAAGACAACACAAACACTAAAAACTTCCACATTATCTCAAAAGCAATGAAAATATTAGCGAAGCTAGCTCAAGTAGTGAGTCCTTGTTAAATCATGGTTTTCAATTCTACAGTGAGTGAAAACACCTTGAGGAAACCATAGCAGCTTGGTAGGATCCTAGCCAACATGAAGTTGAAAGTCTGTCGCAAGGCACCTATCGGTGTGTGCCGACAAGTGCACTTGAGAGCCAGTTCCTTCTAGGTTTTGTGTGCTTACCGCTTTTGGTTACATCATAGGGACATTACGGTTGGACAGATGCTTGTTTTTAAACTATGCTACCGAAATTGATGCCTAAATGTATTACCAATATGTGGCCAAGCCTACAACCTGTCATAGAGAGATAAATAGGGTGTCATGTAATACAGTTGAGGACAAAATAATGGAATAGTTTTAGTATGTAAGGCCTCTGCTTGCGGCGGCGTCGTGTGACGGTTCGCTCACTTCCCTCCAATATGGCGAGGAGGGCGATGGCTGCCACACGCGTCATACTTGTGAACAGGTGCTGCTTGTGGGGGCTGGTCTGCTTAAGTTTGCTATTTATTTACTTATTAAATATTTATTCAGTCTACTTTGTAATTTTGCCGCCGCGCCGGGCCATGCAATTGTTTTCAGTGCGAGTAGAATGTAAATATTATGTAATGAATCTAAGCTTGTTTTGAAAAGAGTAATTGCTGAGTTTATTGCCGGCTCTTCTCAGCAAATGCAACCTTCCGAACCGGTATTAGAGTATTAGAGTCAGACTTTTCATAAGTGCCTGCGAAGATCTATTTGAATAAATGATTTTGAATTTTGAATTTTATGAATTCCCTCTTTTCTTTTCCATTATTTTGTCCTCAACGGTAATACATGATACCCTATTTTACTTATTTGCAAATACAAACAACATTTATACAGTTTATACCCAGCATTTACGAAACAATAACAACTTTGGCGAGAAACTCAGCGAAGCTTTTTTTTTGAGGATCTAAATATACAACTTCTTTTGTCCAATTCCGCACGTTGGGGACTCTCAAGATACAGGCTTGCCCTAGTATGGAGTCCATTGATATTTCAGCATTGAGTTTATGTGTTATTCTTCTATATGTAATTTGTAAAATCTTACTTTCTTGTGTTTTTTAAATAAAATTATTATTATTATTATTTAAATAAACTGTAATTACTCTACCACCACCGCCGCCTGCTGTCACCGCCCAAACAACTGGTTGTGGCCAATTTAACATTAAATATTCTTTACATCAATTTATTTGACATTGCATGACAAAGAATTCCAAAGAATTAATTCTTGTTTCTAAGGGATGATTTGACACATTAGTACAAGCTCTGCTTAGTTTGGGATCAGATGACCGTGTGTGAGGAATGTCCCAGGATTTTATTTATTTACAATGGCCCAGATAAAAGCTATCTGGCTTTTAATTTGAAATAGGAACAGCTTTTGTATGTAATAATATTTTGGATTTAATTTCATACTGAATTTCGTTATACATTTTTATTGTCTTCAAGTGTAACTGTACTAAAATAAATCCGGATCATAACAGGTTTGACGATAGAAATGTTTTTTTTACACAATGTAACCAACGATTATTATAGTGTCGTGCAAAACTTATCGACTATCATCGATAGTATGCGCTATTAAGTATGTAGTTTTATGTTCCATGATATTGTATCGTTTTTATAAGGAAACAGCCGTTTGATCTGTCGCTGAAATCACACATAAATAGGTTGATTGACAAATAATAATTTATGAAAAAAGAACGTTTAAAGATCTTTTTTTATTAAACACTTGCACTTGGCTGGCTTTTATCAAATACTCTTTCAAATCACATCACATTTCAATACACACAAATCGCTCAAATCTCCTTATAATTTTCAATGGAAATCTATGGAGGAATCCAATGTCCTGCAATGAGTATATATCTGGGCGAAATAATTATAGTAACGATATCAGTTATCGATAACCATAATAAAAAACAGTACAACACTATAGATAACTCTCTTATTCAATCCGTATCTATCAATTACGTACGCTGGAGACAAAAACATTATTACTTTCCTATAAATAAAGATATAAAAAAAAAGAATAAAGATAGTGTGTTTTTAAAGATGGTGTTATTGACAGTAGTTTTTTTTTTGTTTTCAAGTCTTTCTTATACCAGTTCATTTAGACAATATGAAACATATACCCCCTTACTAATAAAACGCTATTTAACTAATATACTGATTAAATGGTCACGTAAATAATGTCACATTATTTGACAATGACAACAGAGTGACGTTATTTACGTGACCCTTTAAATAGTATATTAGATAAATAACGTTTTATGAGTAAGGGGGATATAGAATAGAATACGAATATAATAGAATAATTGTTTATTTGTAGCATAATTTGAAAAACACTTATTTAGATACACATCAAAAATAATATAAATACTAAGTTTAGCAAACGTTAATCGTTTGCTATTATAATAACAACAAATGATACCAATTTAAAAACAAACAAAAAAGAACAAACAATAATACTAGCATAAAATAAAAGTTAAAATTTAAAAACCAACAATTTGCTTAGGTGTGTGTATATAGTTTTATTACCTATTTTATTTATCATCACTCTATCTGTCTTTATGTCCGTTTCTAACTCAAGAACAGTTGCACGGATATCGTAAATATTCTTATACATTTTGACATAAGTCCGCCATCTTTTTCGCCAAACCTAATCCGACATCGATGTAAGAAATGCGAGAATCGGGGACCATGTACCTACCTTGTATTATTGAACTGAAGTTTTAGCGTAACTAGTCTGAGACAAAAACCCATGCGGGACCCACGGACAGATGCACGATACATAATAACATGGCAAATAATAATTAAAAATATATAACTAAGTATTAATTACGTTATCCCTGGGATCATAGTTAAGTACAACACCCACATTTCACCGAAATATGTTAATTTCCAAATTTGGCATGTGGTAAATATTATTGCCGTTTCAATGAACGTTAATTTAATTCAATATTCAAAACAGTTTTGGTTTTTACATCCCACCACTAGAAGTCACGAGACTAACCATTCGTTTACATAACAAATTTAATTAGGATTCATCTTTTAGTGCATATTTTACATGGATACTAAGACGGCGTTTTCCTATAGATTTTGTGCAAGAAATTCTTATGTTATCTAATGGTGCGTCTATGCTTAGCGAAACGAGCACACTGCGAGCACGATTCGCGTAGCGTGGACGGGCTTGCGAGCCTCGAACGAGCGCGATTGTCAGTATTTTCACAAACAAAGGGATTCGCATCATGCTCGTTGTAGGTTCGTTCGTGGCTCGGCTCGTGCTCAATTCGCGTAGCATGGACGCACCAACCTTATGGTAATTTTGATCAGTGTTGAACTGTGAGCTGCGTGACGCAATATTAATAACAAGTATTTCACTCGCGGTTTAAATTTTCCCGTTTTTTTTTATTAATTTCAGATTTTAATGCCAAAATTATGCCACATAGGTGTGAACTTATCTGTAATGGTAGCACGGTAAAATTTCCTTTTTTTTAATTTTGTAATACGGTCCTCCTCATCTAAAGGTTGGCTTGTGATCGCTGCTAGTGATAAGGTCGTCTGTCAATGTGTCATTTTGTTACTGTCAATGTGATTACTGTTATTATATTTTTTTTCTCAATTGGTGTGCAAATAATGATTTATACACGGCTATTGCAACACGGAGGGAAAGTGCTATATGTTAAAGAGCTAATGTGTTCCCGTCATAAAGAGTATCCTTTATGTTATTCCATAATATGATCTATCTGCGTGCCAAATTTCATCGCGATTGGTTTTGTTGTGGAGGCATCAAGTGACAAACAAACAACTAAAGTAACACATTTTCATATGTATTATTTTAGTAGTTTGTTAAGAAACGGTGTAATTAAACTTTTTTTTTATTGATAAACTATCTCACGTCTCGTGGTAAGCGCTAACGACCTTATTCAAGCACAAGAACACAACAATATAGCAAAAAAATATATAATACCCCCTTTAAAAAAAACAAAAAAAACATGTGTAAAAGGTTGGGTAAATAATATTTAAAACTATTCCAAACTCATGTCAATAGCACAGTCTATAAAAACATTCAGTCGTTCGACGAAGACGTCTAGACACGGCAATCGTGCGGGGTGTGAGGGGCTTGACGCGGGAAAGCCGAGCCCGAATGCGAAAGCCTGCGAACAAAATGATGTTAGTAGCTCGGGACACAGCATACTTTATATGGCCGTCGCGATACTGTCTAGACGTTGGCGGCATTTTCCACGAGATCAAAGGCGTCGAACGACTGTGTGGTTTTATAGACTGTGTCAATAGCATTAGTGTGTTGCCGAAATATAGGCTCTGTGACGGCTCGGTGTGTGGGACGGAGTGGCCCCAAAAATTCGAAACACTTTAAATAAAAACAAGGTTTACTATTCGTGCAACAGTTTGTAATGTAATGTAATGTAGGTATGCGTTGCTATGTCATTCATCGGATTAGTCTAAAATTGGTAATTGTTGTGCATAGACCGGAAAAAAGTCATTGAAAATAGTTTTTTTATTTATACACACACAACATATATTGTGTTAACAATTCAAATTCAAAATCATTTATTCAAATAGACCTTCGCAGGCACTTATGAAAAGTCTGACTCTAATACTCTAATACCGGTTCGGAAGGTTGTATTTGCTGAGAAGAGCCGGCAATAAACTCAGCAATTACTCTTTTCAAAACAAGCTTAGATTCATTACATAATATTTACATTCTAATCGCACTGAAAACAATTGAGTGCCCCGGCGCGGCGGCAAAATTACAAGAAGACTGAATAAATATTGAATAAGTAAATAAATAGCAAACTTAAGCAGACCAGCACCCACAAGCAGCACAGCACGTTCACAAAATCACAAGTATGACGCGTGTGGCAGCCATCGCCCTCCTCGCCATATTGGAGGGAAGTCAGCGACCCATCACACGACGCCGTTAATAATAGTTGTTATCGTCTATCCTATAAAAATAACAGAATGCTAAGGCGGAGGAGCCATTAGTTAATAAAACCATTTAATTTGGATATCATATTACACCATACGCCTATTGAAACATTGGTCAACTTGTTATTTTTCTAACGACATTATGATTTCATAACAAAAGATAATTTTATGTGTTTTTATTATGGTATTTTTATGTGTGATCGAAGGTGTAATGGTTTTCATAAAAGCATTTTATATGATACTAGGTACCCGGGCACGACTACTTTCGCGTGGTGTCCTACTAACCTGTACCCTAACCTACCCTACCCTACTCCTACCCTACCCTACCCTACCCTCGCAACTATCTTATTTTTTTCTTTCATAGGAACCATCTCCTCACAATAACAAACACAACAAAAAAAGAATTAGGGAAATCGGTCCAGCCGTTCACGCGTGATGGCGTGACCAAGGGATATAGGGATTAATTTTTATATATATAGATAACTATAAATATACTTAAATGCCCTGCACCTAATGGTGCGTCCATGCTACGCGAATCGAGGACGAGCCGAGCCTCGAACGAACAGGATTCGTTCGTTGTTCGCGTAGCGTGGAGCATCGTCTCGCGCTAGACTGCGCTCCGCCCGATAGTCAGTTTTTTCACGAACACAGGGATTCGCATCGCGCTCATTGTATGCTCGTTCTATGCTCGTTGCAAGCTCGATGTGCGTCCACACTTGAAATCGCGAGCAACGAAGAAATCCTGTTCGGTCGTGGCTCGGCTCGTGCACGGTTCGCGTAGCATGGACGCACCATAACATTTTTATACTAAAACTAGCATACGGCCCGCCTGATGGTATGCCGGGTTTTTTTTTTTTTTTTTTTTTATTCGACTAAATCGGTAAACAAGCATACGGCCCGCCTGATGGTAAGCGGTTACCGTAGCCATATGGACGCTTGCAACACAAGAAGCATCGCTCACGCGTTACCGACCTTTCCCCCCTGCCCAATGAGCTCTGGCGACCTTACTCACGCGCAGGAACACAACTTTACACAACATGAAGTTATTTGGCTGCGGTATATTCTGTAAGGTGGAGGTACTTCCCCAGTCGAGCTGCTCTTTGAGCGAATAAACGCTATGCTCTACCTCTCTCTATGGTTACCTCACGATGTTTTCCTTCACCTAAAGCAACTCACTATAGGATTCGAATCCAAGACTTAAAGAGACAAGACTTAGCTAAGCTATCGTAAAGTATAAGTAATTTAAAAGCAAACAATTGCAAAGAGCCTTGTAAAAACCATAAAATAACTGACCATGGACTATACTGGTTAAACCCTCGTTGCACTAGTTAAAAATATATAAATAATTCAAGTCGAGTAGCAACCCTAGCCAACAAGCCGGCACCTGTGATGTCCCACTAAATAGGGCTGTTGCGACACATTATACTCAATGAATATTGTTTGGGACTTGCTTTATTCATGGCGTTACTTCTGCATGACCTTGGCCTAAATGCCGTGCGATTGAATTTTACGTGTATCAATTGGAATACTTAATGTGGTTTAACAATAAATGGAGTGAATACCACGTTATGGTACAGATAATGGTCCCAAAGGGGGGCTAAGTTGATAGTTCAATCTGTGGACTTATTTTGGTTTGACTGGACTGGTTGATATAATTATTACGAACATTCTTATAATTTTGTAGCTGTTCGCTGCGGTTTCGCATGTATTTTCGGGATAAAATGCATATATCACTCCATAGGCTAACTGCGTGACTTTTATTGGTATCGGTTCAGTGGCTTGGTCGTGAAGAGATAATAAAAACAGACAGATGAATAGAGTTACATTCGCATATAATAATATATTAATGTGTTGGTAGGTAGGTATACATTGCAATCATACAAAATATAATATAATATTATACCAAAAAAATTGGATGAAATTCTAATCATCGCAAATTTTAGATCAAATTGAGTTAATTACTCGCAGTGAAGGTCAATAAATATCCTGAGACACACACACCGTCATCTGATCCCAAACTAAGCAGAACTTGTACTATGGAAACCAGAACTGATATACTGCGTTTATTTTTGTAAATACATACTTTATATACATTACACCCAGACTAATAACTGCTAATGCACACAAATGCATGTCCTGGGTGGGAATCGAACTCACGACCTGGGCCTGATCGATGGAATCTACCAACCACGCCAACCGGCCTAGCAAAATATCTCACTTATTATGTCCAAAGAGGTGGAGTAAAATATTAAGACGAAAGAGTTATTTTGTCTTATATCATGAAAATTATAATACCTCCGTCTTAGCTAATGCTAAATATATGACAAACCGACTTATGAGACCAAGGAATCAAACCAAAATCTCTCACCGTTGATATGCTCATAAAAACGGGTCATAAAAAGATTTTCACATAAAACTGTTAATGTTATCGATACGTTTTATTAAACACCAGAACACTGGAAGCTACAAAACCATGGGTGCTCAAAAGGGAATGATTTCGAATTTAATTTTTGTTCACATTTGAGCACCGACCCAAAATATGGATCGGTGGTCAAAAAATCAGTGCTCAAATGGGAAAAATCCCTATTTCTAACTAAACACACAGTTTGATTGCCATAAAATGTTGCTATACTACCAAATATAGTACATTATGTACATTAATAGTGTTTATGCCACCCAGAACTGACTCGGGGCCCTCCAAATACAGTGTAGGATCGCCAGTTGTAAAAATTTGGTTCTCATTTCATGCTAAAATGGGTATTTATTTTGCTAATAATTTACACATTTTGGTGATAATATGGTCATTTACTATTTTTGGGAATATAAAGTGTTTTTATCGAATGGTTCGTCAAACGTAAGCCGTTTAAAAATACATTCGTTATTAATTAATTAATTAAAGTACAACAACTAGGATTCGAACAAATTCAAATTCAAAATAATTTATTCAAATAGACCTTCGCAGGCACTTATGAAAAGTCCGACTCTAATACTCTAATACCGGTTCGGAAGGTTGCATTTGCTGAGAAGAGCCGGCAATAAACTCAGCAATTACTCTTTTCAAAACAAGCTTAGATTCATTACATAATATTTACATTCTAATCGCACTGAAAACAATTGCGTGCCCTGGCGCGGCGGCAAAATTACAAAGTAGACTGAATAAATATTTAATAAGTAAATAAGTAGCAAACTTAAGAAGACCAGCCCCCACAAGCAGCACCTGTTCACAAGTATGACGCGTGTGGCAGCCATCGCCCTCCTCGCCATATTGGAGGGAAGTGAGCGACCCGTAACCCGACGCCGCCGCAAGCAAAGGCCTTAAAGTGAGCATGACTTACATAAGTCTGCCTTAGAAATAAAAAATAGATAACAGATTTTGGAACGCTTTAAAACTTTTTTTAATCGGGCGTTGGCTTCTTTTGCATATCATCATATAGCTATGTCGTCATCATATATGCTAGACCCCCAATTAAAACACGGAATTGAAGTCGTGACATATGACCTATCGAGTGGTTATTAGTTATAATATTTTAATTACTATTAACGTTACATCTAATATATTTCATAATCATATAATCGTAGCACTTGGAAAGTTGGAACTGTTTTCGTATAAATCTGGTTTAAAAAAATCGGTTTAAGCATTAAAATCATTTCAGGGTCAAACCTACTGAAATATTCATGAAAATTAAAGTCCATTTTTAGAAACGATGATATAGAGAAAAAGAGAGATATAATGGTGCCTCCATGCTTGGCGAACCGAAAACGAGCCGAGCAATGACGAGCACACTGCGAGCACGATTCGAGTAGCGTGCACGGGCTTGCGAGCCTCGAACGAGCATTCGTAGCGTGCTCGACTGCGCTCCGTCCGATTTCGTTTTCGTTTTCGAGAGCTCGTTAAAGGCTCGTTAAGTACGTCCACGATTGAAATCTCGAGCAACGAACGAATCCTGTTCGTTCGAGGCTCGGCTCGTGCTCGCTTCGCATAGCATAGACGCACCATTAGAGTTGAGTGAGAGTCCTTGCTTCTTGCCAATTTTATGAATCTAGGTCGACGGGAAGCAGGTTTTGATGTGTATGTTTGCGTTTTATCCTGACTGATTAGACGCACAGCACGTTTAAATCCGTCTCTAATTATAATATGACTACATATCTGTCAAGATTGCAAACAATTAAAGCAAATGCGACCTAAGAGGCAAACAAATAATTTTAGATATAAAATACAAGTCACAATTTACAAACTGTCATTATATTATCACAAGCAAAAAATAAATATCCTGGGACATTCCTCACACACGGTCATCTGATCCCAAACTAAGCAGAGCTTGTGCTATGGAAACCAGATAACTGATATATTACATATACTACTTTTTGTTTGTAAATACATACTTAATATACATAATTAATTACACCCAGACTCAGGACATACAGACATGTTCATGCACACAAATGCATGTCCTGTGCGGGAATCGAACCCACGACCTGCGGCACAATAGGTGGAATCTTTACCAGAGTCTTAACCAACTGCGAATAATAATAAGAATGTCAATATGCAGTTTATGGTCACGTCAGATAGACGGCGCCACAGGTTACGACACCATGACTTCACTAAATTGAACAACAATTTTATCCAGGCAAGATTTTAATTGGTAATGACTTACGTAGTCTATGCTTTATCCTTTTTAACCGACTTCAAAAAAAGGAGGAGGTTCTCAATTCGGTTGTATGTTTTTTTTTTTTTTTTTTTTCCTGATAACTCCGTCATTTTTAACCGATTTGGAAAAATCTTTTTTTGACTGGAAGGGTACACTTCCCGTTTGGTCCCATTGTCATCAGATCAGGATTTGATTACTTCTTAGTGTACTTTGAAGTCGGTTTAAGTTTTTTGTAAAACAGTCCAATTATTATTATAAAATATAGTAAAATCTAGTTTTATAAATATATCTGCCACTTTCTAAGCCTATCCTAAAACCTTTACGTAAGACTTGTTTTGAGCCATCTTTTGTAATAATACGAAGAAGTATGGGTTTGACCAGAATCTTATGGTTTAAAGTTGTGGTTCAAGTCAGTCTAAAGATAGATTTTAATTTGAGAATTTATATAATCCTGAGTTAATTAGAAGTGCATTATAATATGTATGGTATTATAGATATCCCGGGAAAACCATGTCGTAGAAATTAGGTTAACTTAGAAGTTATAAATCGGAAAAGTAAAGAGATCTCTATAATAACAGACGTGAAACACGAGTGAAATAGGTACTCTATTTAACGATTGAAAAATGGCTACCCAACACAGTAGTAATATTTAGTTAAAGGCAAAAGATTCAAAATATACAGAAAAACTTCGATAATAATAATAATTATTAAAATATCAAAATAATATACAATAAAGCTTCGGATGATAATATATATGCTTTCAAACAGAAATCGGAGTCAAAATACATAACTTTTAAATATTATCAAACACAAATAAATGTATCATCAAAATCAAAAAGTCATTTATTCAGTTTAGTCCCTGGTAAGGCACTTATGAACGTTAAATTGGTACATACCATAGAGAAAAGAAATATAAGTGTATTCTCTTTTCCGTGATACATACAGTTAAACTTACCACCGGTTCATCTATTAGCTACACAAAAAGACTATAATAAAAAATTACTTCACTATAGGGATGAAGACCCAACCTAAAATTAAATAAAGCTGCAAATAGACTAAAAACAACACAAGAAAGTTATATTCAACAATAAATTCGCATTTGCAATTCATAAAAAAAAACACGATGCAAAAATCAGCTCATAAAATTTTTGTAACGCAACTGTAATATTATGAAAACTCAATCACAACTGGGCAATAGATCTCGAACATTGAGCGATGTGAAAATCGCGGCACTAACTGTCCTGCGCAGGAATCACGGAAAGGTGAGAGAGGGGCAGGTTCATAAAAAGACTGCGTCCGCGCATCCAAGTCAGTCGCAAGCGCGGTTACCATCATATCAAAATGAGGACGGTGACCATAGCGGTGGGTTTACAAACTTAACTTAATCGTGTTGTGAATTTAGTGGCTAAAAGTGTTGTGAAATATGTGTTTAATAGTGTTCGAAAAATACTACTAAAATTTCGTGTTAACATTTTATTTTCGCGTATTCAAATTTAAACTATGTCCGATTTAATTTGTAATTTAAACATGATTGTGCGCATCGATTACTCGCAGTTAAATTTTAAAAGCTTTCGTTACATAAAAGTTTTCTAAATTACTGCTTTGTTTTAATTTACTGTGAGCCGTGAATATTTATGAGAAATTGATAATTAAAAAAATACATGTGTTCGGACAACCTGCTCACAGTGTAGACTTTTTTATGTTAATTGCGTGCAGTAATTAAATCAAATTAACTTTAGTTAGAGAGAAAATAATAATAATTTGGTGTTAGTTTACGCGCTATAATTTCGTGTGAATATTGTGATAGTTTTAATTATTCAATTAACATAACTTTTTCTTTTCGCAGTTGTGGGTGGTGCTCGCCTTTGCAGCATCACTCGCTGTTCCCATCAAAGATGAAGCTCAAAACACCGAGCTAGTCAGGGAGAAGCGCACACCTGGAGGCTGGCACTCCTCGCCACCCGAGGGCGTGTGGAAGAAGAAACTGATCTGGAAGGAGGACTGGAAACAGATTTGGAAAACAGAGAAAAAATTAATATGGAAAACTGAATGGAAAAAGGAAAAAGTACCAGCGTGGAAAACCGAACAGGTCCAACAGTGGAAGGAAGAACAAGTCCCTGCCTGGAAAATAGTCAAAAAACCTATCTGGAAGGAAGTACAAGTGCCGATATGGAAGGAGGTTCAAGTTCCTGATTGGAAAAAGGTATGGAAACCAGTGTGGAGAGAGATCCAAGTGCCCATCACCAAAGACATTCAAGTGCCTGAATGGAAGCAAAACTATGTCCCTGCTTGGGTGAAGGAAGGTGTCCCTGGAGAAAAGTACCTAGGTAAAGACGACCATGGTTGGGAATACACCAGCCATGATCTCTGGAGGAAGAAGATGATATGGAAACCAGTATGGAAAAAGGTATGGAAAACCGTGCAGAAACAGGAGTGGGTAACCGAAAAGAAACTTGAATGGAAAGAAGAACAAAAACAGATTTGGAGGACTGAGAAAAAACAGGCTTGGGTAACAGAGAAAAAGGAAGAATGGGTCGAAGAAAAGGTTCAAATCTGGAAAACCATTAAAAAAGAAATCTGGGTGCCAGTAAAGAAAGAAATATGGGTCGAAAAGTGGAAGCAGATCCAGGTGCCAGTATGGAAAACTATTGAAGTTCCTGCTTGGAAGAAAGTGTGGAAACCAGTGTGGCAAAAAGTTTGGGTGCCAATTCACCACGAACATCACGGTTGGGACTGATTCTAGGTATGATACATGACAATTTTCTGTATATAGACGTTTAGTTACATATTAGTCATTTGTTAACTAATTGTTACCAACAGATACCAAGATATTGTAAATATATTAATTAATACTGATGTTACATCCCATGGTAAGTTTTTGTGAACAATTTTTTGGGCGTACGCGAAGGCGAATGCTTCTTGGCTCATAGCGAATGATTCTTAAATTTGCAAACGCGAAATGTATTTGGCTTTGCGTGCGCCTCGATAAGAGACCCTTTAAACATTTTATTATCTTTTCCATAGTTCTGGATCTTCAAACCGTTCCAATATTTTTTTTAAATAAAATTCAATGGTTTATTGACTTCACGGTCGTTCCGGTTTTCCGTCTAGAAACCACTTCGCTTACTTATTAGTATTGTTTCGGTGATTGTTATGCAACCTTGGCTCTTAATAACTTTACTACCTAAATCCTGAGTAATTATTCTAGTAATGTAATTATATCAGTTTTATTGTGTTTATGTAATATTTAGGTAAATTGATACTTTATGTAAATACATTTATTACTTCATAAAAGCGAAGCGTTAACACCAAGCAATACTTATAATTGAGGGAATGAATAAATTAAGTTTAATGTTAAAAAATGTTACATTCACAGAACAATTATTATATTGGTGTCTAATGTAGTTTATTGTTTTGTGATTGAGACAAATTTGAAATTTATTGTGATTCATTATTTTTTATTTTTTAACGAATTTGTCGAGGCTACAATGTATTTGTTGATTTTCGCTTCTGTTCAAAGAAGTATTTTTGTTTTGATTTTTTTGTTGTTATTTTCTACTGATAAAATAATTAACAAAATAATAACGAATTAGTTGGACATTTCTTTTTGTAGTATTGACATCATTTTATTCTTGTCAGTAGAAAGTAAATTATTATAATTAAAATTGACGACGCATTATTGGAAATTTACGTTTGGTTAGTTCGCCAAAAGGGGCTCGAAGATGTAGGGTGCAACTGAGGTTGCGGGTTCGCATCCAAATGATGAAAGTACAAGATTGTTTATTATGTTTTTTTAAGTTTTTTAGCAATAAACGAGTTAAATAATAAAAATAATTAGTTTTATTTTTAATTAATTATAATTAACTGCCTATGTTTATAAAAGTAGCCTTGTCCATCTCCATGCCGTAAGCTATCTGTAAACCAAGTTTCATCACCATTGGTTCAGCAGTTTAGCCGTGAAAAGGTAACGAACAGACAGAGCTAGTTTCGAATTAGAATGTCAGATTTTCCGGGGGTTACCCACTTTCCCGGGGTAAACATAATCCAGTTTTCATTTTCCAGAATTCAATCAAACCATAACTTCTACCATTTTTTATCATATCAGTTAAATAGTTTAACTATAAACAAGTAACAATATCAAACTATGCTTACAAGAATTCGGGGAGAATTGGCGCGGTTGGTAAGCTGCCTTACATGTCATGTCGCAAGTCATGAGTTCGATTTCTATACAATACAAACATTTGTGTATAGATAAATGTGTTTGCTCAAAGGCTGGATGTAATTATATAAAAGTATTATATAGTTATATGTAGTTATATAAAATCACTTATCTGGATTCCATAGTACAAGCTCTGATTAGTTTCGGAGATGACCGTGTGTTAGGAATATACCAAAATATTATTTTGATTATCTAGGTTGGTTAGTCACTAATGGGCGATGATAGCTCAGTTGTAGAGGCATCGGATGCCGAGACGAAGGTCCCGAGTTAGAATCCTAGAGCTTGGGCTTTTGGTGAAGTAAACCATCGCAAACGATGTAGGCAAACAACGGCACTGTGTTGTGTTTTTAGGGGTAGGGTTTATAGTGCCCATCTGCCTGGGCTTCCACCCTCAAGTCGAAAAACTGTCGCCAAGCACCAATTGGTATGTCCCGACAGCTGCACCAGAGAGCTTACCACCTTCGGCCACACTTACCATGGTGAGATTTAGGTCAAACTGAGGCCTATATAAAGTAAAAATATATAAGGCGATGATAGCTCAGTGGTAGTGGCGTCGGATACCGAGACGAAGGTCCCGGGTTCGAATCCTACAATGTGCTTGAGCTTTCGGTGAAGGAAAACATCGTGAGGAAACCATAGCACGGTGGTAGGGTACTTTGTAGTACCCGTCTGGCTGGCTACCACCCTCAAGTTGAAAATATGTCGCCAAGCACCTATCGGTGTGTTCCGACAGCTGCACTTGAGAGCCAGTTCCTTCTAGGCTTTGTGTGCTTACCACCTTCGACCACATCATCACTTACCATGGTGAGATTGTGGTCAAACATAAGCCTATACACAGTTAAAAAAAAAAAAAAATATATGCAAAACATACTATGGAAAATTACTTGCACATAAATTGTGTCTTTGGCACAATAAAATACCCGTAATCGTTAACAATATATGCAATATGCAGCAATACTATCTTTCGTCATCATTATTGACCCGTCGATTGGTGTAATTGATTCAATATTAGCTGTCCGTCTAAATCTAGACATTCCTTTTTCTCAAATACCTATTTCTTAACTTGTTAAGCTATTTGCATTGTTTATGGTTTACAAGACAGTAGTCAGATACTTACCTAAGTTTGTTAATAGATTGGAATTCTGTATGCAAACATTGTATATGTATTTGGCAGACCGCAAAAGGCCTCTCCGAAGGTTAGGACAGGAGCTCTTTTCAACTTCAACACCCTGATGGGGTCCAGCGTTGCCATGACCCGATTTTGGTGGGACGTCCCGATTTTCAGCCGGTTAATTAAATTAAAAAGCTGGTACCGTTTCTGTGCAGTGGTGTCTTTACAATTTCTACGTCCAACGATGATTTCCGTTGAGAAATCCCCGAAAAGCGGGACTGGGCCTGTTCCGTGCGGAACATTCCTAACTTCAGAATGTTCCGCACGGAACAGGCCCAGTTCAGGTTCAAGTTTCCAAAAAAATATTGCGATAAGTAGTTAAAAACTATTGATAAAAATTTTTGGTATGCTTGGTACGCTTTAGGCGATAGAATCCCGCTCTGCCCGAAAAATAATCTGGCAAAGCTGGTGGGGTCACACTTGAGCCTGACGGGTGACGGACTCAGAGTCCGCTGCACTAAGCTCTCCAGCGGACTACCAGGCTTTTTCTATATCAGCAGACAGGGTAAGTAAATGTTTGTCCGACTTACATAAAGCTTAGAGCGCACAACTGGCTCTCATATTGCAGCTGTCGGAATACGAGTACTTGTTCGGCGACAACTTTTTTTTTTTATACCGCTGAGGTGGCATACATGCATACGGCCCGCCTAAGCCGTTACCGTAGCCTATGGACGCTTGCAACACCAGGGGTATCACTCGCGCGTTGCTGACCCTGAAGAAACCTCTTCACACCCTTTTTGAAGAACCCCATGCTGTACTCCATTGGGAAAACCACGGCGGGGAGCTCATTCCACAGTCCGAGCGTCCGCGGAAGAAAACTAAAAATGTTATTAAAATAAAATTATTAAATCATCCTTCAATAATATTTGGGTAGATTATAACTTGAGGGTACCAAGGCTACAAAGTACCCGACCACCGCGCAATGTTTTTCCCATGACGATAATTATTGCCAAAAATATAGTTTATTGTCCCTACAAAATGATTTATTTCCAGTGAACGTACTTACTTACTTTGTAGCCATTTCCCCTTTCAAACAAACCCACAGGTGAATACTTGTTGCAAAATGAATTACACAAACAGGATTAACGCTAAATTAATCATTTAGTTTCACCATAATTTGTTAAAATGACAATGACGTCAAAAAACAAAATTTCGATGATAAATTTCAACTATTATATGCGCAGGCGACGTTCGTACCGCATCTAACATCTTACATAAATTACTGGCTAGATCTTCTATAGAAATCTAGATGTAATCTGCTAGTTGTGAGAACCATCTATTATCTACAGAAATATGCACTTTCACTCTTATAAAAACACGTTAAGGTTGAACTTTGCACTCATGGAGTTCCGCAGTCGGAACGGAAAGACAAGGTGACTTGTCTCTGTTAGTTATTAAAAAGTTAATCCTGACATTAATATATAATAAAGGTGAAACTGCATCATTTGTTTGTCACTGCTTTTAGCGGCGTTTATTACAGGTACAGTCGAGGACATAAATATGTATACACTTTTTGAAATTCAAAAGCGATTTTCTCGCATGTTTAACATTTAAGTGTTAAACTATTACACAAATCATAATAGTATATGCTAGAAGATTCTGCCTTTATAATATCTCATAATTTCAATCAGTAGTTTAAGAGGAAACCGTTGTTGAATTTTACAAAGTGTATACATATTTATGTCCTCGACTGTACACGGGATTACAGATACCTAGGAATAAAATATATCCGTCACTTTCTAATGTCAGTTCAACAAAAAGGGATGGGGCTATCTTAATACCTGGGTATTACAAGACTGACTTACACCTTATTAAAAGGGGAATAAAGAATAGAAGTGGATTAAAATTGGATCGCAAGTATACTTTTTACCCGACTATGGCGAAGCAAAAAGGAGGGTTATGATTTTAACCGGTATGTATGTATGTGGGTATGTATGTTCATCTGTTCCCTCATACCTACTCATGGTGCTGTTCAGAGGATAGCCGTGGTCATATGCCACTTCGCCCTAAAGTTACGTCTAAATCTGTGCCTAAAGCTTATCTCAAGCTGTTGTTTTAAACCGATATGGTCAGTGAATTATTGTATAAAGGCGTATTTTATTTTATTTATGTTCATCTAAAATTTGTAAAAAACGGATCATAATACAACAAATAAAAATTCCCACAAAAACATTTGTAGACACTTAAAGTTCATTAGCCATCTTTCAGTGTATGCAAATTAACAGATTATCATCTAAAATATGTGATAAAGACAACAATGGTACGAGTAACGTCGACTCCTTTAGTCATAATTCCACAATTATTTGGAACCTCTATGAGAACAATGATAATTATTATTTTATCCTAGGTAATGTCTGAAGTGCTTTGCAACACGTTTATATAAACGACGATTTCGGTAAACTAGCGTAGGTACCTACGGCTCGCCTGATGGTTAGCGGTTCCCGTAGCCGATGCTTACCCTCTCCCCAATGAGATCTGGTGTTATTTCTAAGAGTAATTATGTTTTACAAAATTTTGGGGCTAAGGTGCAGACCGTAAGGTGCCATGGAGCGTAGTATATTGGGAGTCAAACTTACAGACCGCATAAAAAACACTATACTACGATCCAAAACACAAATCGCTGATGTGTCTTTTAAGGCGGCTAAGTTGAAGTGGGACTGGGCTGGACACGTGTGCCGCATGCCGAATGATATGTGGGCGAAAATTACCACAGAGTGGACCCCACAAAATGTTAAGCGGTGCCGTGGCAGACCTCGCCGGAGATGGCGGGACGAATTAGACAATTTCAAAAATAACTGGTTCAGCGTTGCAGCCGACCGAGAAGTATGGAAAAAGGAAAGGGAGGCTTTTGCCCAGCAGTGGGACAGTATAGGCTAATAATAATAATAATAAATAATAAAGGTGCAGACCCCACAGCGAGCTGTCTAGAGTTCTGCAGTCGGAGTTTCACATGCGTTCTCCCTGACCACCGCAGTCGCTGTGTGAGCACTGGAAATGGCGTCTAAAGCTGTGTATGCGCTACTATTTAATTTATTGGCCACTAACCCACCCATAAGGGACGAAGACGAAGCCTAAGATGGAACACGCTTACCGAGAAGGAACCTATTCACTAGCCTTGAAAGTCCCTAGATTGTGTGAGTCAGGAAATACAGACGTCGGAAGCAAGTTCCACTCCCTTGCTGTCTGCATTATAAATGAGGATGCAAAACGCTGTGTCCGTATTTGGTTTGCTGTGGCGTCTTATGGTTCGGTGTAAGAATGGGGATTGTGGAATTAGGTTGTACAATTCCTTAACTTAAGTAACTTAAAATCTTTGTAAAGAAACCTCTTAGGTAGGTAGCTGTAAGCGCTGCATCAAAATCTGTGTCGCATTCTTGGGTTTTAAGAACAATAACACTTGTGTTTTATAATGGTTGAAAATGGGTTGAAAATATATTGGATAACATTTTGTAGTTTTACCTTCCGAAGTTTTTGCCTAATTAATTACAAGTATTCGTTAAAACCTACTTTTGGATCCCAAGGTGCGGCAAAATGATTATGCAACAAAAATGTTATGTAAATATTATTAATTTAAAATTATTTATATTGTAGATAATAATATTTCTCGCATATTATATATATTTTCAATTATGTCATGTTTTTGCATAATTGTAAAGTTCACCCGCTTTCTCGAGAAATATAATATTATTCTAGGATTCTAAGTATCTACCTACTATGACATTTTATTCTAGAATATAATCTAACTATTATTATGAGCCAAATCTCATGTACATCCGTTTAATAAAAATAAAATCCTAGACCACCCCAGAATGGAGGCGGCGATCGAGAAATTTTAAATATTTCTCGAGACCACGGCATTTGAATTTTATATACAGGTTGTCCCAAAACACAACGTCAAGTGGGTACCGGGTATACCAACGGAAATCGAAAAAACAACTATTCTAGGGTGTTCCTTTTCAACGCTTTCAAAATATACCTTCTACGTGCCATGGATGTTTTTCTTTTCAGTATGTATGTATAAAGTCACAAAATGGGAGTCATAACAGGAGATAACAAAACACAAATTACCGTAACAAATAGAGTTGTCGTACAAAAAGCTTAACGAGCACAATGATAGTGACAAGCCACTGTCTGGTGCCATTCAACAATGGGGCGAGAGGCTGCACTACACTTTCACTAAGGTCGACGGGTCACAACATCTGCTCTTGCGCACGAACAAACGTAACTATATATATCAACATGTCTTAATTTGGTACAGTAATTGAATTTTTGATGCAACCTGCTTGTCTATAAAATAGTGGCCGCATGCATTGTTGTTTGTCACGGGCCAGTTGGCGTGATTGGAAAAGATTCCACATATCACGTCGCAGGTCGTGGGTTCGATTCCCACACAGGACATATATTTGTGTGCATGAACATCATGCATGTCCTGAGTCTAGGTGTAATTATGTATATTATGTATGTGCCTTTTGCGGTCGAGACCATGGGACCGTGGGGGTCCGAAGCTCGCCGTTTTCTCGCAATTTGCCATCAAAATTAATCAAGGCCTCCGGGGAAAAGCAGGCGGGGAGCTTTCTCCGCCAACGCATCAACTTGGCCATCCAAAGAGGAAACGCTGCCTGCCTGCTGGAAACCTTGCCGTCAATCGGAAGCAGCGGCAGACTTGAGGAAATTTTCTAAATATAATACAAAAAACTTCAGAAGCAAAAAGTAGTGTAATATAGTACCTATATCAGTTATCTAGTTTGCATCGTAGCTCTGCTTCGTTTAGGACCAGAGAGCTTTGTGTGAAGCAAGCAAGATATTTTATTATTATTTATTTATAGGTGCTATGTGACAGATTTTCAACGTGAGGGTGGTAGCCACCCAGGTGGGTACCCTACCACTGTTCTATGATATATTTCACTAAAACAGTCACTGCGCAGCACCCTCTAGTCACAGCGCAATGATATATATCTTCAAACCTTTCTAGATTTCTAGAGCAAACCAAATAAAAATCTAGGCAGGGGTTCTCGTGTTATAAGCAAACCAACTGACAGATTAATTAATTAGTAAAAATATGTGAGAATGTTAACATATAGACGAATGAGTTATGAGGGATGCGTTTTTCGTGTGTGAGGAATAAATATCTCAATAGTTTTTTATTTTTTATTTATTTTTATTTGGCTGCGGTATTCTGTAAGGTAGAGATACTTCTGTACCTTACAGAATCAACTTTGAGCGATACAATGCTATGCCGTACCTCTCTTAAAAACTCTTTTTAGGTATTAGGTACGCCAGACTCTACGAACCTGTTGGTTTGTATGCTGGTTTTGTTTTTGTTTTTTTTTAATGTTTATTCGTTTTGATGATTGGTTATTTTATTTTGTAAAATAAAAAGTATGTATGTATACCTACTAATGTTTTGGAAAAAATAGCCGATATAGTCAGATGGTTAAAAAAAAAAAAAAAAAAATGTAACCTTGCTGAGTTTCTTGCCTGTTCTTCTCAGTTGAAGGCCGACTTACGAACTGGCGGTAACTTCAGTAGCTTTGACCTCCATAGGTGCCCTTCTAGGGCCTAAATTGAATAAATGGCTTTGACTTTGAACCCATGGGTCTAGGTCAGATGCTAATGTAAAGATGATTCTGAGATACCAGCAGGAATAAAACTACAACGCTGCATGTAACAGTTGGAAGTGATGGTCTGTGATCGGCGGAAGTCAGTTCGCGGGAAACGTCGAACCGTGATGTGATTACGTAACCGACCCATGGTCCGTATCCGCGGTAACCCAGGTAGGGTTGCCGTCATTATATCTAATTACATACGAAAGTTAAAGTGCTTTCTTTAAATTCAAAATAATTATCTCACTCCCAGGTTTTCATAATTGTACAAATAACATATTCAAATGTTTATTGATAAACTTTTATCTATAAGTAAGTATATATAAAAATGAATCCCTATTTCCCTTGGTCACGCCATCACGCGTGAACGGCTGGACCGATTTCGCTAATTCTTTTTTTGTTGTGTTTGTTATTGTCAGGAAAAGGTTCTTACATTAAAAAACATTAAGAAAATTGCTCAGAAACTTAGAAAATTTAAGAAAACTTAACGACAATATAAACTTTTCTAATGTAACCTTAGCAGGGTAGGGTACGGTAGGGAAGGGTAGAGTAGAGTAGGGTAGGTAAGGGGGTAAAGAAGGGGCGCAGGTGAAACCGCGGGCGGAAAGCTAATTTACAATAAATATGTACAAATTACAATCTATATATAGAAAATTTCCTCAAGTCTGCCGCTGCTTCCGATTAACGGCCAAGTTCCCAGAAGCTGGCAGCATTTCCTCTTTGGATAGCCAAGCTGATGCTTTGGCGGAAAAGGCTCCCCGCCCGCTGGTCTCCGGAGGCCTCGATCTATTTTGAGGACAAATTATTTTACTATCTTTTAAAATAACATGTCACCATCATCATATCAGCGTAAAGCTGTCCACTGCTGAACATAATTGCCTCCCCAATTGACTTCATGTTGTACGGTTTTGGGCCGCTTGCATCCAGCAGCGCCCAGCGACTCTGACCCGGTCGTCGGTCCACCTGGAAGGTCTTCCGTGTAACTGGACAAAATATCACAATATTGGATGGTTAGCTGTGCCGTTTTTGCTACCGCGGACATGTGCGAGAGTCGAAGCAGCTCTCATCCTAATGATGGCATTCAATCCGTCTGTATTAGCATCAGGAAACATGCCTGGTGCATTGCAGTGCATCGGCATCCCGACAGAATCCTAAACGGTGATGGATTTGGCGTCTGTTCGTTGGAACTGTATATCTGTGGTTCCTAGACAGTAGGGTCCGTTGGGTAATGGGATTGAATAAAATGATGCCGATTGTAATAAAATAATAATAAATGTTTGTTTGTTTGTTCTTAGGTCTTATTCACTTGAATACTAGTTTTTGGTTTTATTTTTATTTGTAGTTTTTCACCTTTTTCACAGCTTTAAATATTTTCTATCCTTATTCAATAATATTTATAAGAAAGAGATGTCACATGTTTAAAACAATAGAAATAGCACCAAAATTCCTTTTTTCGAAAACACATTGAAACTTCAAAATCTCGCAAGTAAACTGTTATTATATAACAAATTTTGTGATTGCTTTGCGTGAACGGAATTTATTTATTTATCATTACCATATTTAAATAATAAATTCGGTATAAAAGTTACATTTATCTCGACGAGTGTACCGTACGTTTGTGGATCGCTCTGCCATGTGCTGTGGTGAAATTGTGCGAATCCATCGTGAATAGAATAACATTACATGACGTACCTTGGTATCCGGTATTTGTCCGGTTGCGAGTGAAGACCGGACAGCGGACAACCGGAAATAATGCTCATATTAAAGAAACTAATACGGCAATAAGTATATTCATCATCATCATCATCATCAGCCTATAATGTCCCACTGCTGAGCACAGGCCTCCTCTCACAAATGAGGGTGAAAGTGACTGGGCGATACTCCTCCACGCGTGCCCTCTGCGGATTGGTGGAGGTAGGCTAGTGGTCAACCTACTGTTGGAATTTTTCAAGCCGCCTAGGAGGCATCCAACTAGCTTAACGACCATCACAATTAAGTGATAACCGGGACCAACGGCTTTACGTGCCTTCCGAAGCACGGAAACGCTCGATTTGAAATACCGCTAGGCGGTCACCTATCCAGGTACCGACCCCGACTGACGTAGCTTAACTTTGGCGATCGATTAAGAACGGCTAATCATGCTACACCACGAGCGCTATAAGTATATTATAATAATCTATCTGCCTGTCCGTCAGTGACCTTTTAACTCCAGAACCAAAACACGACATGCAGTTACGATTACGTACACTAGGTACTTATGCAATTTATTCGTATTATTGTTTAACATTCTTGACATCAATATTGGGTGTAGCTTCAATCGGTGCTCTATGGCACAAAGCTGACACTCAGGAGATCCAATTGATGGTAAAATAGCTACCATCGTCTAAAAGCATCAAAAATCTAATAGTCATTTATTTAATTCAGGCCCTGAATGGCACTTCATGGTGCGTCCATGCTTGGCGAACCGAGAACAAGCGCGCTTGTCAGTTTTTTCACGAACAAAGGGATTCGCATCGTGCTCGTTGTAGGTTCGTTCGTGTCTCGGCTCGTGCTCGATTCGCGAAGCATGGACGCACCATTATGGTGACATTACAGTTGACTCTACCTAACACCTGCACCGGTTCGAGATTTCGGCAAAAGGGCGATAATAGCTTAGTGGTAGTGACGTCGAATCCCGAGACGAAGGTCCGGGTTTGAATCCTACAATGAACTTGAGCTTTTTGTGAAGAAAAACATCGTGAGGAAACCATAGCACGGTGGTAGGATACCTTGTAATACCCACCTGGCTGACCGCCGCCCTCAAGTTGAGAATCTGTCACCAAGTACCTATCAGTGTGTTCCAACAGCTGCACTTGAGAGCCAGTTCCTTCCTGGCTTTGCGTGCTTACCACCTTCGGCCACATCGTCACTTACCATAATGAGATTGCGGTCAAACACAGGTTAAAACACAGTAAAAAGACGCACACGCGCGCGTTATACCCCTGGTGGTGCGGGCGTCCATAGGCTACGGTGACCGCTTACCATCAAGCGGGCCGTAAGCTTGTTAGCCACCTAAGTGGTATAAAAAAAAAACTTGAGAGGCAGACTTAAGTCATGATGGCCAAACACCAGCCTATAATATTCACGAATTACAGCAAATACTTTCCAATACATATCCAGGTATAATAAAGCTGGAGAGTTTGTAAATCATAAATATTTAATGCAATTAGACCTTTGCAAGCACTTAAGAATAGTTTTACTCTTATATCGCACTTAAGAGAGGTAGATCATAGCGTTTATTCGCTCAAAGAGCAGCTCGACTGACGTACCTCCTTACAGAATACCGCAGCCAAATAACTTTATGTTGTGCATAGTTGTGTTCCTGCGCGTGAGTAAGGTTGCCAGAGCTCATAGGGTAGGGGGGATAGGTCGATAACGCGCGTCGATGCTTCGTGTGTTGCAAGCGTCTATATGGCTACGGTAACCGCTTAACATCAGGCGGGCCGTATGCTTGTTTATCGACTAAGTTATAAAAAAAAAACGATTCAGTATGCATTTATCCAGCAATAAACTAGGCAATGATTACTTTCAAAACAAGCTTAGAATCAATGATTCTTTAAATTCGCCCGGATCTTATCAATCGGACTCCGCCCAGGCATTCTTAGATGGACACTTACACAACTTATTGGAGATTCTAAGGAGTTTGCGCAACAAGAGATGTACTGATTCAAATACAAGCTGTGGGTGTGTGGAGATCTACACGTCAATTATATAGAGATAAACTGTCCACCGTTTTTAGAATTAAGTTTATGTTCGGTAATAAACTGCCGCGTATACTTTGGCAAGTGTTGCCAACCTTGAAGGTCTTTGAAGGACCTCATATCGTAGCGCTGAGGGAAAATCGAAATAAGGAACTTCTTCCACATCCTTATGGAGTGTGCGACGGTAAGAAACTCAGCAAGGTAACATTTTTTATATTATACGATCTGACTATGTTTGGCTTTTTTTTTTGGCTATTTTTAACTGACTTCAAAAAAAGGAGGAGGTTCTCAATTAGGCTGTATGTTTTTTTTTTTTTATATTTGTTGCCTCATAACTCCCGTCATTTATTAACCGATTTGGAAAATTCTATTTTTGACTGGAAGAGTACACTTTCCGTTTGGTCCCATTATCATCAGATCAGAATTTGATTACTTCTTAGTGTACTTTGAAGTCGGTTTAGGTTTTTTGTAAAACGGTCCAATTATTGGATTCACTAGCTATGCTCGAAATAATCACTTGCCTAGTCCTTTCCATATTATATGACAAAATTATAATGATCGACTCATTAAAGAGATAATGATACCCTTATAAAATTATAAGGCAATAAAAACTCACAATGGGCGTTATACAACGAGGTTGCGTAAAGGGTCGCTGGTTCGGTTCTCGGAGACAATGAAGATGACTTGAGGTACTAATGATAGCCGTTGCGACGTTTTTGTGGACGAATATTCTCTCTGCGGACATTCTGTGAGTAGGTATGTTATTTGGTTGTGTAATATAATTATTGATGGCGATTGCAGAGATGGTGTGATACTGGAGGTTGCGGTGAAGGGCGTGAACTTGAGTTTTCGGCTTCGGCTTTCGAGGAAAAATGTTGCTAAGTACCTATTTACTCAAACTGAATATCAAAACTCATTTACCCTGTTAACGCACTTATAAACGATACAGTTAATTGTAAAGTAAGTTAGTTAAATCTAGACAATCATTGTGTTTTATTTACCATTTTTTTACCAGTTTCTGTAAGCCAAATCAAAGTTAATCTATAATCAAAACTGGAGCCTGGATTTAATACGCCATCATTGACAATTATAGGGGTAATAATTTTTAAACCACAAATTAGGTAAGTACATTGGACAGAAAAATGAGAAAAAAAACAGGTACAGTACACATTATAAGAATTCTTAACGACTGACAGTTTTGATATAGATTAACTTTGTGAACCCTTCACCAGTTCACCCGTGACCACGATCAATGCAACTTGTGGGAGATCTGGAGTGTAAACTAAGCCTAGACCTGTATTTTAGAACTCCATGTCACCCAATAGGTACATCATAGTGTGTAGCAAAGAGTCACGTTAAACTTTCAGAAATTGGCAACAAGTCCTTTATGTACATTCATTTTTGATAAGTAAATTCACTCCTCTCATTCAATCTTACATTTCTAAGCTGTCTTTATTTGCGATGGGCGATTGTTCCAAAAAAAGTAATCGAAAGAATCGAAAATTGTAAATCTGTATATTCGATTGTCAATTCATTCGTTCTAACGAATAAACAATCGAATAACAATCGACCTTTCGAATGAAAATTGACGCACGCAGCGCAGGCTGCAATAGTATGCAAAATCGACGGGTGAGCGCAGAGGCGAATAGATTAATTATTAATCTCATTTAACTCGGGACGGACGGACAGCCACTGCACGGCACAGGCCAAGCACGGTGCCGCACGAAGCGTTTTATGAACAATCGAAAGACGTTGATTGTTATTCGAATGATTCGAATAAATTGGACAATCGAATAATTCGATTGTTTTTAGTAACGATCGCCCATCGCTATAGTCTTTATAATAGATCCGTGATGCAACACAAATCCAGTTCCTCGGTGACAACGTACTAGGATTATACATAACTCAAACATCCTTCAGCAATTAAACGTAATGAATGACAAATTGTGCTGTGTGACAAGAAGTCAAAGTGCATTTAAACAGCTATTAGCTGACTATACTACAGACAGTCACAATTAGATAGACTTCTTAGCTAATTAGCGCTGTTGAAACTGGTGTTTACGAAGTATAAGAAAAGTGTAAATTGTTAAACAGATAATTAAGGTTTTTTTTTGGAAAATCCTTAAGTATCTGCCAAAGGCCCATCTGAGTTATCGTATTAACTCAGAGTTACTTGTGTCTTTAATTACTATTAAGATTTATATTTTATTATTTTGTTTATTAATTTGTTGAAATTTACTTACAGGTTGGTAAATTGTAGGTATTTTAGATGTAACATAAACTTTCATTCTGTCAAACATATTCGGGTGAAAATGATTAAATAGGTAGGTAGATCCATGAAAAGGTACTAGCTCGCCCTAGGTACCTACACAACACACTTGTACCTACCTAGATATTTATTGTTAACTAGTTTCGCCCCCCGGCTTCACCCGCGTACCCGAGGGACATCCTGTAGTTGAGTTTTCTTAAATTTTCTAATTTTTTTTCCGTATGAACGTTCTCCAGGTTCAGAAAACTTTAAAAAAAGATGGATGCAATCGGTAAAGTCGTTCTCAAGTTATGGCGTGACCAAGGGAAATAGGGATTTATTTATATAGGTATGCAGGTATATAGAGATGACACTTTTGAATCTTTACCCAAATCCCATAATATGTG
Source organism: Achlya flavicornis (assembly GCA_947623365.1). NCBI lineage: Eukaryota > Metazoa > Arthropoda > Insecta > Lepidoptera > Drepanidae > Achlya > Achlya flavicornis. The sequence continues at coordinate 17,109,063 of OX392471.1, read as the reverse complement.
AATGGGATGAATCCTCCATTCTTTCCTCGGTCATGGAAACCGCAGTGGAATCTGTTCCAAACAAACGCACTACAAACAAACGGACGATACCACGTACCATCACGATACTTGTACTTGTACGTACCTAGTATTTATCACAGATTACAGAATAAGGCAGATAGAGCGCGCGGAACACGGGAGTGAGGCCAAAAAAGCAAATACAAATTGAAAAACACGTAGCTACGTACCTGGTATACGCTTTTGAATCTTTATTTGCTTTGTTTAACAAACTTTATGTAACAAAAAACACTTCTTGATTAATAAACTGTGGTTAAACAATGCAAATACAAACTGGAAAACGAATACCAGGTATCAGATTTTCAATTTGTATTTGCTTTTTTGGCTTCACTTTCGTGTTCCGCGCGCTCCATCTGCCTTATTCTGTAATCTGTGGTATTTATATACAATTCAATTTAATTCTTATTTATGGCTTTTGCGGAAATAACACCACAACTTCGCCAATGTCAAGTGATATGAAAACCATGAGACGCGTAAATTACGGAACAAATAAAAAAAAAGAAAAACACGAAAACAAATATTAAACTTATTTTAAGGGGAAACACCTATACTTATCAAAGACATTCTAGAATTAAATACTAAAGTAACATAAACCTACTAACTTCTAATTAAAAATACAACACAAAAAACAGTAGATGAAAATGATTATTATAACTTTATTTGATTAATTACAATATATTTACACAGTAAACCAGTAAAGCGAGTGAAAATAAGAGAAAGAAGGTGTTTAAAAGATACAGGACGAGAGATTTGAGGGGGAAGATAGTCATATAAAGAAAAGCGCGCATTAGGACAACAGAAAAACAGATGGTCCACGTTTCCCTCGTCAAGACCGCATTCACAGATCGAGCTATCCCTGATCCTAAGTTTAGCCAAAAACACTGGGGTACAAGAGTGATTTAAACGGAGCTGACAAATAGTGGAGGTTGTTGTTTTGTCTGCTAAACAATATTTTGCAAACAATGGTTTTGTTGGGACGTCAGGCTGAATATCCCCGTAGATAGATCTAGACATTTGCCAACCTTTATTCATTTAGGTATATATACTCTGAGACGATACCAAGCTGTCATTTTTCTTTAGTAGGTACTCGCCATCTAAACTGGATTTGTAAGAACTAAATTATGCAGACACACTACTTGCCTACATCACAAACTAAAATTTAGAATGTTGCATAGAGTTTTCATTAGATGGCGCTGTACTACAAATTGAGAAACCTTTTCTACCGTGTTTCTTATTTGTGTTGAAAAGCCATATGAGGGACCAGGGAGAGATGCAAGTATCAGCGAAGGCACTACCCGCCCTCCAAGAACATGAGGGATTTGTTCAGGTCTAAAAGTGTATAAAGGTCATATTTATTTATTCACAATAGTTGCCAATTAGTTAAATTAAATACCTATAAGGAGGCGAGAATAGACTGTAAAATACTTAGTAGGTGTATAATGAAACGGCTCGTAAAACCAGTGTGTTCCATTAAACAACCAAATTAAAGACGGCATAAAGACGGGCGTTGACTTGAGTCATTGTTGCAATGATTATTGTATACTTCATTAATGTCCGGTTTCTGTAAACAAAAACGAATCATTTTGCTTACCATTATACGTTTTGGTTTTTTTATTCCCAAACTAAGCATATAGATCTTTTCGTAAGCTAATTTTACCTGTGATAGCTACTTCCATATGGGAGGGTCTGGTATGCAAAGCTTTGAGGTCTTTGCTTCATTATTAGTTAAGATATAAGAGTCTTAATTTTAATCGATAACGATCCGTATCTTATAGGAATCAGCCATAAGTAATTCTTAAAGGTCTGTACCAAAATTTTTGTTCAGTTTGACCATGTACCTATCCGTTAAACCTGAAGTTAATCGTGTAGGTTGATTTCTTCATGACTAGAAGTGCCCATTAACATTTGACAAGGTGCCTCAAATTTTCGAGGATCATATAAATAAATAAATAAATATCCTGGGACATTCTCCCACCCGGTCCTCACACACGGTCATCTGATCCCAAACTAAGCAGAGCTTGTACTATGGAAACCAGACAACTGATATAATACATATACTACTTTTTGTTTGTAAATACATACTTAATATACATTATTACACCCAGACTCAGGACATGCAGACATGTTCATGCACACAAATGCATGTCCTGTGCGGGAATCGAACCCACGACCTGCGGCGCAATAGGTGGAATCTTTAACCCAACTGCGCCAACTGGCCCGTCGTATATAGGATATAGGATAGTATTATAATATTAATAACCAAAAATTATTTTGTTGGTGAGTTTAGTACTATAAAAACTACTTTGTGGTTAGCTTCCATTGAATCATGGCGAGCGAAATATCTTAGGTTTGCCGGATCAGGATGAATGTGGGCTGGTTACCATTGCAAAGTTCATTGTAACTTCGTCTTCTCATTTTCCATGGGCGCTAGACTGTATTAATTATCGTGGGGGTATCATCCTGCGACAAATTCTAAACTACAGATAGAATTAGAACCAAAACTAGACATGAACATCCGGTCCTTAATGAGATTTGAAATATATGAGAGTTTTTCTCACAAAAGTTTGTCGCCCGATAAACAATATATAACATGAAACATACCACACCTAAGGGAAATGAATAAGTCATTTTTTGATTGCTCCATGGTAAAGACAGGGATGGTAAAAGGCCTTTGGTCTTTATTAAATTAGCTTTCCATCCCCTATTTAAAAATACTCGGGGGTAATGTAGCTTTCTGTTAGTGAAAGAATTTTCCGAATCCGACTGGTAGTTTCAGAGATTAGCCCGTTTGAACAAACAAAAAAACTCTTCTCTTTAAATAGAAGCATACTTATGTCAAACCTATCATTTCCATAGCTATCATAAATAAAATATTATATCAATTATTGATTGAAGTGCTAGGTCCCTTCAACAGACGGTTTGTCATGGCACTGGACATGACAGTGGATTCCTGCTGATTTTCAGATGCAGGTATTTTATTGTTTACAAGATCTAGAATGTTTTTGTCCTCTCAAAGCCTATGGTAGGTACTTCTCGTTACCTAAAATCATGAAATTCGACAAGAGGCCAGGTCCCACTGCATAAGTAAAGGAAAATACATTATATTTTTTTGCAATCAACATTTGGAGCAGTAAGTTTTTTACTATTATATCACCATCTCTTAAAAACATTTGATCAGCTTTTAGGTACTCTTTTTGGATCTTTTTTTAACAAAAAATTGCTTTTTAGTAGTTTTTCATCACCTTTGAAAGTGATGTGGCCAAGGATGGTAATGAGACGACACCTATAAGATAACTAGTCTAGGAAAGTCAGGACTAGAAAATGGCGTCATTAGCCTAGTTAGGCTTTCTGATTTCTATACTACTTGCCTGTGGTATGCGTTTACCAAAGCCTATTCACCAGACCAGGGATAACACTCACGCGTTGCCAGCCCCGCAAAAGTCTTTTCCCTCCAAAAAGAGTTTGACAGGGTACCAGCAACGAAAGGGAACACACAACTCTGGGGCTCTACCGCGTAACTTTGGTGGTAATCGTAACGAACACCATCAATGAATATCATCCAATCAGAGCCCACGAATGGTCATCGTCGCGTCATACCGCGTGCGCGTCATTGGATGAGATAATTAATGATGTTCGTTACGATTACCAGCAAAGTTAGGCGGTAGAGCCCCTGGTTCCTGCACAGTGCCAGCACATCTCCACATGGAGCTCTGGCGACCTTACCGCAAGAAACACGGACGGGTCTAAGTAGACTATGTGATTCAGGGGGCCTACCACAAGCTCTTAAAACAAGGTTAAAATAACCTTATTTGTCTTTTGTCCCTCTTTGACATCCAACGTCAAAACAAGACAAAACACAAATAAGGTTATTTTAACCTTGTTTTAAGAGCTTGTGGTAGGCCCCCTGATATCACTACATAAGTCGTAGGTCGTAGGTCGTAGGCAAGGCTGAGCAAGACAATGTTCATTTTACACAATGGAATTACAACGTCATTTATACTAGGGTATCCATATTTTGCAGCGATCCTAGGACTATTTTTATCGCGCTTGTCTCTGAACAGAACAGGTTATCTTGGGGCGAAGTATTTTCATTTTATCAAAGTTTGGCTTTACGTTTGCCTGAAGGTTTAAAATCTGTCATGAGCATACCGAATTCCTTATGAAATTCCTTCGATTATTATGAATGAGTACTAAAATGCGAATTTTGAAGCCTTTTTTTAAATAAACCAAGCTTTTTTTGTGATATCTGCGTGATTCAAACCTAGTAATTAGACATTAGACATAGATATATTTAATTAGACATTTATTGATCACTTATTAGGAAAATACGAATAATAATAATAGTAGTCAGACAGTCCTGAAAATTTTTTACCTATGCGCTCCCTAATCACTACTAACACAATACACTTAATCCAAATGCATCATGCATTTAGGAATGTATTCAATCAATCATTATTTTTGAATGGCTAATGAGCATCCGATTTTAATAAGGTGCTACTCACGGAACAACAAAAAAATAACTAAGAAATACGAACTATCTACGTGACCTATAATTATATGCATACCTACCTACCAATTGTCTAGGTAAAATCAAGTGCGTTTAAAAAAGCAGGTACCTTAATAATATGACCGGGTAAACTGAATAAATTACTTATTTGGATTTATGAAAAAGAAATATCACGGAGAATTAACGACCTGTTTAATGAAAACTCTTCGTTCCTAATAGTCCCAGAAAATGATAGTTCTGTAATTAAGCCGTCCACCCTGCTGTTTATACCGTTAAATCAAACAAAATACAACCCTAATTCGTGAAAATTAAAGTTCGCTATTGTTGTTTCTTACAAAGTTAATTAGCTGACTTTTACCACTTTTTACTTAATCCGGTACACGCTTGGCTGTGATGATGTTATGATGGTTATTTGGATTTTTCTGTAATAAAGCCGTCCACCCTGCTGTTTATACCGTTAAATCAAACAAAATACAACCCTAATTCGTGAAAATTAAAGTTCGCTATTGTTGTTTCTTACAAAGTTAATTAGCTGACTTTTATCACTTTTTACTTAATCCGGTACACGCTTGGCTGTTTTTCACAGAATAATGATAATGTTTATGAAATTTCCAGAAATCTGTGGTAATTATTTTCTCGATTATTTTTATTCTAATTATGATAATTATTAACATTTCACTGACAATATTTTATTTCAGTATTGTTTATAATTAAAAAAATGTAAACATATTTTATAAGATTCTGATGTCCGTTTTTGTGGCACTTCTTATTAAATCTGTCTATCGAAATTTCATTTAAACTAATAATTATTTTTCTAAGCATACCTATCTAAATACGAGACGTTAGAAAGTTGAATCAAAACTGTTGTATTTAATATATTTATTTGGGCAGTTTATCCATGTTACATCTGGTAACACAAGAAAATATTCTACTGTCAATTCTTCAGTGGGCGGATTCGTCGGTAAAACAGTCGCACCCCATGTTTGAAAGGGGAACGTCGCGCCCCGTGCTACGTAGTATAGCTCACTCAACTGTCAAAATAAAACCTGTTTTTCTTCAATATATAAACGGAAAAGTGTATGATTAATCTCATCCCCTAATTTAGATAAACAAAAAGGACTGTTTTTGCCACAATAATAAGTGTGAACGAAAAATATTATGTGAGTTCAGTGAGCTGAATTTAATACGGTGAGTTCATTTATTTTTACGATTTTGTGTATTTATTTTTTTGAAAATGCGTCTTTGTTTTTTGCTTTATTATGTGGTGTGTATTTAGTGATTTTTATGAAAAATAATGTATTATCCTGAATGAGCTTCTTGGATTAGGTTCTACTAACCCATATCCGACCGCATTGCGTGAATTAAACTTTAATAGGTACGGGCAATTTATATGTATGTAAAATTTACATTATTAGGAACTATTTTTTTGATTTTGATGTGATTCTATTTTGATAAATAAAACCATATCAATATAAAAAAAAATGTACATAATATTATTATTGCATTTGCGAAAGTATTCGTGTGTTCAATGCCGCTATTAATAATTAAGTAGAATAAATACAAATTATTATCTAATAAAATGTATTATTTAAATTTATTTTACGATTATTTTCTTAGTCATATTATCAGCCTAACTTACTAGGATATTCATAGCTAATTAAATACTTATAATTATTTAAATATTGGGTTAGATTTGGTTATAGATTGGGTTAATAGTATAGTAGGTATCTTTTACAATTACCTACTATTCCTTTTCTTCGGAAACATCTTTAATTTTGCGTTTTTTACTTAATTTCTAGGCTTACCACCTCCGGCAATATCACGAGTCAAAACTTACCTACCACTGAATTTATAATCTACTTAGATAGATACCTACCTACTTAACGCTTTATTGTTACACCACATGAAAAAATACAAGAACTTAAAAAAGAAAGTGTTACAATGGGCAGCCTTATCAATAAAAGTGATCTCTACCAGGCCTACCCTACCCTACCCTACCCAACTTAGGTACCTATATCAAACATAAAAACAAAAACCCAAAAAATCATGCTGTATATCATTAAAAAGTTTGTTATTTGAGATTCAATAAAAAAAAAAGTTGTAGTATAAAAAAAAAAACAAACATTATTTTACTATTTGTTTTCTCCTTCGAAGTTATCTCAAAGCTTTGCATAGCAGACCCTCCCATATGGAAGTAGATATCACTGGTAAAATTAGCTTACGAAATGATCTATATGCCCAGTGTGGCAATAAAAAATCCTACCATTGGTAAGCAAAACGATTCGTTTTTGTTTATTGAAACCGGGCATTAAAATCACGCAACGATTCAATCGGTACACTGAGATACAAGCTCTATGGTGCTACATCAAATTATTCCCGCAGCGCTACGACGCTAAATGGGCTCCAAGAAAAAGGGGATATAAAAAGATCGTTTCAAGGTTGACAGCATACGTTGTAAACATAACGTGGCGGTGACCGTTTACCATCAGTTGTGCCATCTGTTGACATTGAAAAAATGGCGTAGGTAGTTATACGACTATTTGCTATGTATGTTCTTGCAAAACAGACTGGTCGTGAAAAAAATCGTGTTTAACCGAATGAAATATTATAATTATTAGACACAGTAATATATACTAAAGATAACAGCTATTTTGGATGAATAAGATCTAGGTTTGTTTTGGTATTAGGTACTATATTAGGTACTCGAGTATCTATTTTATTATTTTAAGTAGTTACAAAATGCAACAAAGCCTACTTCGTCGGTTTTATATTTTGATGTAGGGTATATTTCAATTACTTTAATTTTGTCTTTATTAAATTAATAAATTAATTTCTTCTGCGGATACAGTGTGCTCACACATCTGCGTCCACACGTCTCTCGAAACCTTGTAGTCTCTTCTTCTTCTTCAGTCGCTCCCTCATTTCTGAGGATCGTGGTCACTGAAATCCCTTAAACGAACAAACTGCCTCCATCAATTCCGGTCAGATAGTGTAGGTCACATTAAAATTATACCTAAAATGATAATTTTAACGTGACCTTCAGAGTTTCTTCCAAAAATTACATAGTCATCAAGATAAATGTAACACTTATCCTATATCAATAATGATTTCCCTCGATAAGGAACTCGGATCTGGTCTAAAGAACGATTGGCAATCATTTCATCCAATATTCTTGAATTCATAAAAAGTCTGCAGAATACTTGGAAAGTCTAAGTGGAAGACTCTTCAAGGCATATTTGAGATATTTGTGAAATGTTTCATGAGAGATAGGAGCAGGCTTTACTTCGAGAACGAATCTAACGGGAGGAATGTTGTCAAAAACATCTGCAGTACATGTCTGGTTTCAAGGTTTGGATGCCCTTACATGATGATCACGCGAGTTTCTCAGTTTTATAAGAAGGTACTATGTACGGTTTAAAAAAAAACCAGCAGCTTGTTTATAATCAGTAATAAAAATATATATTTTTATTTTTGGTCTCGTTTCCAGATTCCCCGCGGCCAGATTCACACAGATAGAATATGTATTGGGGACATTGGTGTAAAACATAGGAGACTTTATCCCGGGAAAAAAATACATTCCGGGAACGCGGATGAATCCGCGGGGCGAATCTAGTAAGTTATATTGCCAATAAAACATACATATTGCATATTAATTATACACACAAAGGATTCTTAACTATTACTGCGAATGATTAAATTTCATTGTGTGTATGGAAATCATAGGAATGCTACCCAATATGTTTTAATTATGTGTAGAAGCCTCTCATATTTGTATTTCGGAACTGCGATTGTGTAAATAGAGTGTGTAGGTATACTGATATTAGACTAGGAGGTGACGACAGAAATGGTCACGATAAGGTAAATGGCTAAACTCATGTTCATGGGATAAAGGACACCTCTCTGATGCCAAATATGTCGGTCTGCCTGCGCGAAGTGGTTGCGTTATCTAGATATAGCGCCTGAAAAACTGTTTATCGTGACCGAAAAAAAACGATAAGGTAAATGGCTGAACTCGACGTAGAAAGTAAGTGTTAGTTGTACTGATGTCAATTTAAAAAAAACTGACCAAATATTCGGTTGCGTTATCTAGATATGGCGCCTGAAAAACTGTTTATCGTGACCGAAAAAAAACGATAAGGTAAATGGCTGAGCTCGACGTAGATATTAAGTGTTAGTTGTACTGATGTCAATTTAAAAAAAACTGACCTAATATTCGGTTGCGTTATCTAGATATGGCGCCTGAAAAACTGTTCATCGTGACCGAAAAATAATAATAATAATGGCTGATCTCGACGAATCATAGTCGTCAACCACCATTACTAGCTTATTAATAAAAAAACTGTCAAAAATTTTGGTTGCATTTTTATCTACGTAACATACGTTTCTAAGCGATCTACGAAACAATTATTACTATGAATAATTTGAGTGTTTTACGGTTTCGCGGATTTTGCATTGTCAAAAATATTAAATGTTATCAGTGCCGCCGCCGTCCCTTTACACCCTCCGCCGCCCTGCCTGCACTGATCGGCATTCAGAAGTCAACAGGCAAACATAGATAAGATTATAACATTATTATAAATACTAGGCCACGCTCTGAAAACTATGTTTCAATGGTTTTCTGCCAAAAATCTTATGCTAATATATAAAAAAAATATGTATAAGGTTTTCAGTATCAAATTTAAGTTGATACCAATTTTAGTTGATTTCTTGGTCTGACCATAGACTTTAGATTTTGGGGTGCTCACCTTAGGTGGTAAACTGAGCTCCGCTGCTTTTGCAGTCAGCAAAATAAGGCAACTGACGGACATTCATACAGCCAGATTAATTTATTTACGGTCCCTTACGGTTCCCGTACGGGTACTTACTTACGGTCTTTTGCTGTGGAGCTCTGTTTGATTGTTTGTTTCTGAGTTTTGTTTTGTAGCATATATGATATCAATGTAACTATGACACAAACCTAAGCAAATTTTTGGTTTTTATTTTTAACTTTTATTTTATGCTACTATTATTGTTTGTTTTTTTTGTTCTTAAATTGGTATCGTTTGTTGTTATTATAATAACAAAGTTAACGTCTGCTAAAATTAGTATAACTATTATTTTTGATGTGTATCTAAATAAGTTTATTTCCAATTATGCTAAAAATTAACAATTATTCTATTCTATTCTCTGCCGCAGACTACGAATCAATTTTTGTATTATTTTTCTTTCTTTCTATATTCAAAAAGGGCAATTCGCGCCATCTATTGTTTGCCTTCTATTGTTTGCGTCATCTATTTTTTACAATTTGCCGACGAGACATGTACCTTTTGTATGAGAAGCTGTAAAAAAAAATGTCGATTTCAAAGTTGGTCCCGTATTAAAAGTTGTTCGTATTTATGAGTAATTTACTCATAAATACGAACAACTTAACTTACTAAATAAAACCTAACTTAATGAAACCACGCATGAATTACGTGGTTTCATTTAACGCCGTATTGTCGTATCCACCCCGTATAGCAATTTAGTATAGTATAGTATAGTATTTGCAAAATTCTTTTTTTGTTTCGCTTTAACCCTTTTGGATTAATTGCAAAATGGTCCCATATAAATTCATACAGATCTGATGATGAGTATCGGAGACAGACCTTGGAACTCTAAAAAAAAATGTCAGGAAATCAACCGCAATTGCTGCTATCTCATAAATATGCATTGTTTACGCAATTACACCAAATAAAATTAGGCATGTACACGAAAGGGTTACGCGGATGTATGTATGTATGATTCAGTATAATATGAAACTTTCGCTCACTACAAAACAGTGCAAAACATACTGCTATGAGGAATTTTATTGTACATTGGAAACATAATATTTTCAAAAATGTACTGAGACAGCAAAATGAATATATTAATTTCCAGAAATACATTTCGTGGAGACTCCTGAGAACCCAAACAGTAGATGGCGCGAATTGCCCTTTTTTGTAATACAAAAATTGATGCCAAGTCTGCGGCAGAGCTCCACAGCAAAAGACCGTAAGACATAAGACTATGGAAATATGCAAAATAAATTAATCTGGCTGTATGAATGTCCGTCAGTTGCCTTATTTTGCTGACTGCAAAAGCAGCGAAGCTCAGTTTACCACCTAAGGCTTCCAGGTGAGCACCCCAAAATCTGCAGACTATGGTCAGACCAACAAAACAGTCTATATCTACTATATTAAGTTTACTACCAATACCATCCACAATAACATTGATGTCAACATTGTACATTATTTGATAATGAAAATGTTGTACATTTTGTTTTTTTTAGAATTTAGCATAAGATTTTTGGTAGCAAACCATTGAGACACTGTTTTCAGAGCGTGGCTAGTATTTATAACAATGTTATAATCTTATCTATGTTTGCCTGTTGACTTCTGAATGCCGCGCAGTGCAGGCAGGGCGGCGGAGGGTATAAAGGGACGGGGGCGGCACTGATAACATTTCATATTTTTGATAATCCAAATTCCGCGAAACCGCAAAACACTCAAATTATCCATAGTGATAATTGTTACGTAGATCGCTTATAAACGTATGTTACGTAGATAAAAATGCAACCAAAATTTTTGACAGTTTTTTTATTAATAAGCTAGTAATGGTGACGACCATGATTCGTCGAGATCAGCCATTATTATTATTATTTTTCGGTCACGATGAACAGTTTTTCAGGCGCCATATCTAGATAACGCAACCGAATATTAGGTCAGTTTTTTTTAAATTGACATCAGTATCACTAACACTTACTTTCTACGTCGAGCTCAGCCATTTACCTTATCGTTTTTTTTCGGTCACGATAAACAGTTTTTCAGGCGCCATATCTAGATAACGCAACCGATTATTTGGTCAGTTTTTTTTAAATTGACATCAGTACAACTAACACTTACTTTCTACGTCGAGTTCAGCCATTTACCTTATCGTTTTTTTTCGGTCACGATAAACAGTTTTTCAGGCGCTATATCTAGATAACGCAACCACTTCGCGCAGGCAGACCGACATATTTGGCATCAGAGAGGTGTCCTTTATCCCATGAACATGAGTTTAGCCATTTACCTTATCGTGACCATTTCTGTCGTCACCTCCTAGTATATATGGTTCCTATAATCCATCCCTTCGTTTATTCGGTAACTAGTAAAAAAGTTTTCGTTTAATTTATAATGGTACCTTAATTATTTTTATCTACACCCATGCTATAAATCCTCTACACAAACAGTTAGCTTATTGCCAACATTAAAATACTGGTTGTCATAGTAACCATTATATCATCCAAAACAGTGTTATAATGTTATACTGAATTTCATTATACCTACAACTCCTTTTTTTTTTTGCTTTTTTCGGACCTTTCCTTACTCGTCAAACAGCCACATTCTCCGTGGTATCCTTATGAATTTCAAAAACAGAACATTTTCATGCATGCGCGTTACACTATCACAGCGCCGTAATAAAAAAAACTTAGAGTTTATTCGAATTCACGTCGTATGCCGCCATTTTGGTTCGATATTAGAATTGTAGAAATTTATTACTTTGTTGTTTACAAAAATGATCATGGGTGTAGATAAAGTCTTGTATGCAACTGTACGTAATTAGGAATTAAAACCCTCATGTGATACTATTATCACATTCGTTTTTTAATACCCCTTATTATACGACAGCTGCATAAATAACTAATATGGTCTTTGTTCTTAAATAAAGATTGTATACTTTTTCCTCTTGCTCCTATGGAATGAGATAAGCCGTAGGGGACAACTATATTCATAAAACAAACTTGCTTTTCTACCATCTTCTGTACGTCCAGTTTATGAAGCGAAATATAATTTGCATTGAATTTTTGGTTAATTAACTATAATAAACCTAACTATACTAAGCATCATATACTATTGAAATATGCTTAGAATGTTATGTAGCTCTGAAATAATTGGTGTAAATTGAAGCGAGTGAACGACGGGAAACTCCAGTTATCTAGGTACCCACAAAAATGTCAAATGTTGCCAATACGAGACCATATGGCTCGCACTGTCAAAAAGTTATCAGATCTCATGTAGAGCCAAGCTTATAACTCTACATGCCGTAACTCTACAAGTCCTAACTTCACAAACTCTACACCGTAGTCAAAATATGCGGCTTGCCCGTTTCGCTGCCGTCACATGGGCGTAACGTGAACAATTTCTTCACTGTTAATTAATTTTCTGTAATACAATAATTCTTGTAGTAGTGAAAAGGCCAAACCACATATTTTGATTACGGTGTGTAGAGTTTGTGAAGTTAGGGTTTGTAGAGTTAGGGCGTGTAGAGTTATAAGCTTGGCTCTACATGAGATCTGATAATTTTTTGACAGTGCGAGCCATATAGGCAACATTTGACATGAAAGTTTTATGCTAGGATTTCTCAACTTATTTTGAGTTGCTTATGTTTTTTTTTTTTTATTTTGTTAATTTTTTTACTGGTGTAAAATTTCCGTTTTTATTTTTTGTGTACTAATAAAAGTTGACCCACCAAATTTCAGCTTTCGAGGACTTCAGAAAGTTCCCTAAGAGTTTTGATGATCATCAGTGAGTCAGTGATGAAATCGGGGTTTTTTTGATATCAATAAAATCTAAAGTATAAGAGCTATATTATTGAAACTTAATATGTTTAATAAGTTCACTATTGACAACATATCCCGAAAATTTTGTTTATCTGGTATAATCCAAACCCAAGTTATAAGGGTTCAAAAAAACGACGAAGCGCTTCGAGAAAAGGTAGGTAGTGCCCTTGCGCTTCGTTTGGCTCGTCTTGGCGGGGGGCACCGATACTCAGAATAACATCGTAGGTATATTGATTGCCATTCGATGGTAAGATCAGGAATAGAAATTACAGCCATATTAATGTTAGGACTCGCGCACCGCGGGTTCCCTACAAACTTGTAAGTATGTAAATAGTTCGCTCGTCACGGGAATCGAAGATTTTTCCCCCTTTTATCGGTTATGTTTATTTTTTTTGCGATATAACTACAAATTTACGGTTTCCTTCCTTTACTTGTGCTAGATGGCCTTGCTTCTTGCCAAATTTCATGATTCTAGGTCAACGGGAAGTACCGTATAGATTTTGATTCCCTTGCGAGTCAAATTTTTTCACTGCTTCATGCATTGTACACTTGAGTATTTGATATTAATTTCAGCTTGATACCTCCACGCCTTCTTGAGAAAAAGGGTCTTTATAGACGGACAGACGGACAACAAAGTGATCCTATAAGGGTTCCGTTTTTAGGGTTCCGTAGCCAAATGGCAAAAAACGAAACCCTTATAGATTCGTCATGTCTGTCTGTCCGTGTATGTCACAGCCATTTATTTCCGAAACTATAAGAACTATAATGTTGAAACTTGGTAAGTAGATGTATTCTGTGAACCGCATTAAGATTTTTACACAAAAATAGAAAAAAAACAATAAATTTTGGGGGTTCCCCATACTTAGAACTGAAACTCAAATTTTTTTTTTCATCAAACCCATAAGTGTGGGGTGTCTATGGATAGGTCTTCAAAAATGATATTGAGGTTTCTAATATCATTTTTTTCTAAACTGAATAGTTTGCGCGAGAGACACTTCCAAAGTGGTAAAATGTGTGTCCCCCCCCCTGTAACTTCTAAAATAAGAGAATGATAAATCTATAAAAAATATATGATGTACATTACGGTGCAAACTTCCACTGAAAATTGGTTTGAACGAGATCTAGTAAGTAGTTTTTTTTAATAGGTCATAAATTGAAATTAATATCAAATACTCAGGTCTATACTACCATTTACTTATATACCTACAGGTTTGTACGGAACCCTCGGTGCGCGAGTCTGACTCGCACTTGGCCGGTTTTTTTTCTTCTGAGGTACGAAACCCTAAAAATGGAGTTTGTAAGAAATATCGAGTTCTGATGTCATGTTTTATAATATAAACTTTATAAAAATCAGAAATTGAAGGTGATAGATATTAATGTATAAATATTAAATATTACATAATCATCAAAATTCCATAAAAATACAAACAAACTTGTTATGCAGTACGGTTTTTTACAGCAGTTATAATATAATCAAGAAATTACGTCCAAGGATAGTCGGAACTTGGTCGGAACCCTCGGTGCCCGGCGAGTCTGACTCAGACTAGCACTTGGCTGGTTTTATAATAACTGCTATAATTGCACAACCTCAAAGACTGCAACCACAGTAGATATATCAAAATCTACTGTGCTGCAACTGTGTGCGTCGCGCCGCGCCGCGCCATGCGAACAGGTGTTTGTGTTTGCCGACTGGAGTGACAGTTTGTTTGTGTTCTAAATATAGAACTCAGGGTTTTTATTTATCATTCAAAGACAGGCAAAACTTGTTATCCTAACTATCCTCACTATACTGGGTGGAGATTTCGAAATGGCATATTTCCGAAACCTATGTTGGGTTAGTCATGCTGAACAACTTTTACTTTGGGACCAACACTGAATTCTCAATTTTTTTTTTTACTTTTTATATAGGTTTTATATATGATCGAGCAAAGTTGACATTTACGATGGAAAGTTAAAAAAAAGTTGAGAATTCACTATCTGTTTCATAGTAAAAGTTGTTCAGCATGACTATCTCGAAATCTCCACCTGTTATCCTTACTTATTATAAATGCGAAAGTGGGTTTGTTTGTTTGTTACACCTTCACGCCTCAACTACTCAACGGATCATCATGAAATTTGGCATCCAGATAGCCTATGATATGGGGAAGGACATATGCTACTTTTTTATCCCGGGAACGCGAGTAAAACCCCGGGGGACAGCTAGTATAATATTGCAAACGCGAAAGTATGTGTGAGGAATTTTCTAACTACCCACTTAACTCACGGTTGGGAATATCACTTTTGCTAAACTCAACTTTCTTATTTAAAAATAAACTTTAATTTATTACATAAGGTGTGTCGTGGGTATGTTCTACATCCAATCAATCTTGTCGTTCTTATATTCGTCCATGTTGTATAAATAAAGCTAATTGCAGCAAAGCAGTTGTAGAAACGTTTACGCCATCTTAAAATGAACATTATACTTTTTAAGCCAAATACAAGCAAATTATAAGGTTACACAATTATGCTAATTTCTAGTGTTGATAGCATGCACCTTTAATTCAATCCAAAATTCTATAGAACATAATCGAGATAATCGAAAAATAATCGAGGTATATCTATCAGCTGTAGCCACACTGAGATTCTACGCAAGAGATCATATTTGGGTGTCCATTGAACATTTGAGTCTGATTTCCTGTTGGCTCAACAAGACCGCGAATTTCACTGTATTACAGCCTAGATTTTTTACATCTTACAATGCAAGAAAACTACATGTACTTACCTAGTTTTCTTGTAATTTATATTGTTGGTTAACCATACGATAGCTTGGGCTAATGCACCGTTTACACCGTCATGTTTGAATTTCTGTCTAATATACACTACAAATCATTGAGGTGTTAGCAAATATTACAACTATTTCGGATATAAAACGAAAGGTCACTTATATACACACTGAATAAAAATGACCCCAGAATAGTGCCCTGTGGCATACCTATAATAACACAAAAATGTCAAATCATTAAAATAAGACAACTTTCGAAAACCTCAGCTCATCAGCATAATTTTAATCACGATCAAAACGTTCGTTTCTAAATCATTGGGCAGAACTTAAGCCCCCGAATGCAATTTAGTCCGCTTGTCCGAGCGTGACGTCAGCGCTGCGTCAATATTCGTCTTCGTTTTATATTGACGTCCACGACGAGACGCGACGTCTACCATGTACCGATCTAGTAAGATCTCACATTCTTGATTTGTTGTCGCCTCGGTATGTAGTCTAATGGTGCGTCCATGCTACTCGAATCGAGCACGAGCCGAGCCACGAACGAACCTACAACGAGCACGATGCGAATCCCTTTGTTCGTGAAAAAACTGAATATCGCGCTCGTTCGGACCTCGCAAGCCCGTCCACGCTACGCGAATCGTGCTCGCAGTGTGCTCGTTCGTGGCTCGGCTCGTGCTCGGTTCGCCAAGCATGGACGCACCATTACAGTATAAAGCTAAGCTAGAGACTCTGGGATTCGATTATTACCGGATTGAGTAACGTTTATGAAAGCTTTTTTTGGTTCAGTTATGCACCGTTTCCAAACTTGGGCCAACTTGACAACTCCGAAAACAAGTTTCATAAAATAATCTCTCTCTATGTGAAGATATAGGAATAAATACATGAGATTTAATCTTAAAGTATACAGATGTGCCTTGAAAAGATTTAAATATAACTTGTACCTATTTATACTATTATTGATATTTACCATGTTATATACAAACTGTTAGATAACCAAACTTATTCTCGTTCATTATGTATATATAATTAATGACTTATCTAGGAACAACAATTCCAGTTGCATTTAATCGTTTAAATTACATAGCTTTTATGGTATCAGCGGGGCTACAACATAAGTCAACGGTAATGAATTTAAATGAAATGGGCTACAATTTCTACAATTCTATTTATGTAACATGTGAATATGAAACGAGGTCTAAATGTTACAGAACTCCATACAATGGTACTCCAATAAAGCCCAGTTAAATTAACTCCATTACCATTGACTTGCGGGGTAGCCCTGCTGGTTGGTAGAGGTGTGTAACTCAGCTCTGAACCAGCTCAATGAATCAGATCACTCGGGTTTGAGTCGTTGAGCTACAGCTCAACAACATAATGACTAGCTCACGGCTCAATCCAACTCCTATTGTATCTGCAACTCCCTCCATAGATTATTCTTGTAATTGTAATCTACGAATTATTATTTCGTTCTAAAACATTTAAAAAATAATTACATTCAATAATTAAATATGTAACATAACTCTCATATCAGATCATAAAAAAAAAACAACTCTAAAGTATGAAAAGAGTCGCTCGGCGGAGTCGAATGAATCGCGGCGGCTCAGTCGGCTCGATTCGACGCGGTACGCAGTGAGCGTGCGCGCGTATCGTGGAATTCGTGGACTATAGGTACATTGAGCTGATCTGCGAGCTGAGTCATTGAACCGGCTCACACACCTGAGCCGTGAGCTGTTCTGCAGATCGCGTATTTTTGATGAGTTACACACCTCTACTGGTTGGTTTCTATATTTAATTAAGGGCCGATTTTTCCATCGTCAGTTAACTTGGAGGAATAATTTTGAATTTTCGTCTTTACTCCTCTGAGAAAAAATATCTAACGATGACACATTGACGCTGAAAGGAATTAGCAATGTGAAAAGGAATCGATATTATGTCATCAGCCTTACCCCCAAAGGGAAGGTTGATGAAATGATGATGTCAGACTGTCAGTCCACATAAATCAACGTGGATCATCATTACTGATGCCTAAACCACTGCAAAAATTCGAATGAGGTAATAAAGTCGCAATAATTGCGTGTTAAATATCCCACCCTCTCGGCGGCCTCGTTATTTCACGAGAACGTAACCATAGCGCGATTTAACTCCTATGTACCGCCATCTAGTTCCGCATTGAGTAATAACTCCTGATACTTTCAGCGTTACTCTCCTGAATTTTAAATATTCCTTGGTCCATGCTTAGCGAATCGACTACGAGCCGAACCACGAACGAGCCTACAACGAGCACGGTGCGAAATATAATAAAAATCTGCAAAAATAATAATAATTAAAACTGAGTAAGGAAAATAAGCTGTATAAACCGGCTGAGAGTGTACTCGCCGCATTGTCCGCATGGTGACAAGACCTAATGGTGCGTCCATGCTACGCGAAGCGAGCACGAGCCGAGCCACGAACGAGCACACTGAGAGCACGATTCTCGTAGCGTGGACGGAGTTGCGAGCCTCGAACGAGCATTCGTAGCGTGCTCGACTGCGCTCCGCCCGATTGTCAGTTTCTTCTCGACCACAGGGATTTGCATCGCGCTCGTTGTATGCTCGTTGTACAGTCGAGGACATAAATATGTATACACTTAGTAAGATTCAAAAATTGTTTCCTCTAAAACTACTGATTAAAATTATGAGATATTATGCAGGCAGAATCTTCTAATATATACTATTATTATTTTTGTAATATTTTAACACTTGAATGTTAAAAATGCGAGAAAATCGCTTTTGAATTTCAAAAAGTGTATACATATTTATGTCCTCGACTGTACCTACGTCCACACTTGACATCGCGAGCAAAGAACGAATCCTGTTCGTTCGTGGCTCGGCTCGTGCTCGGTTCGCGTAGCATGGACGCACCACATTACCTTTAGTCAGGTCAAAAAAAAATATAAAGCCCACATCACTAACGTAGCTATTCCGTATTCATATCACTTCCCAAATTCAAGAGTAAGGTACTGAAATCGTTTCAACCTAGATAACGGATTTTATTAGTGTTTTAGTTTTAGAATTGCATCCTTATTTTTATATATTTCGAAAAATCGCGGTAGGGGGGGTGGGGGTCTTGAGATATATGGCATATCACGTGTATATTTTTTTGATGTGCCCACGCAAATCTAACCACGCTAAGGAACATGGTGATTGTCCACTCCCCACTATTGAATACAGCCAAGTAAAGGCCGGTTAAAAAATACACGTGATTTTGGTAGGGGGGTGGGGGTAGGGGTAGCCTAAAACCTCACCATATCACCAGGGTCGAGGGGAGGGGGGTCAAAAAGTGGTCTAAAAAACCTCACGTGATTAATGGACAACCCCTTAACTTACGATAAATTTGCAAATGTAAACTCTCTTGTAAGTAAGTAGCTTATCGTAATTAAGTACAATTTACGGAAGTTCAGAGTTTAAACTTAATCGAATTTGCTCACGGAAACGTTTCTCAACTTAACAATGAAACAACAACTTTGTTTGTAGTTAAACGAAAAGTTGGTTTTTTAGTTCGACTGACTAGACGATTGGAAATCGTTCAAGGACTGACTATCACAGCCAAATTCAAAATCCGAGGCATGATCACTATCATCATCATCACTACATAGTATAAAATCATGATCACTATCATCATCATCACTACATAGTATAAAATGAAGTTGCTTTCCGCGTCTGTCTGTCTGTTTATCCACTAACTTCTTCTAAACCACGCAACGAATTCACTATGAGTTAGATAATTTTCCCAGGAAGGTTTATATACCTAGGTTTGTTTTGGTTTTTTTTCCTATATGATACATCTATGTTATACAGGGTGTTTTTTTTTTACCTCACCTACAGGGAAAGTACTCTAAATACTGGAGATAGCAAATTTTATTCAAGGGAAACATTCCTTTATTTTCAAAAAGAAACAAATCGGCATTTAAAGATTTTCGAAAATTCACTTGCCACACTCGGGACTCGAACCGGGCTAAAATTCTAAAAAATAACGTTCTGTACTTTTATGGCATTAATCGATAGAATCAATCTTAAGGATCAAATCTGATAAAATTACAAACAAACATGATAAAATAAATGAAAGGAAAACTGTCGGTTTTCCTTTCATTTATGGACAGGACAGGAAAGCAAAAAAAAAACCCAAACAAAAGGGAAAACAAAAATAAAAAATTAGGATAACAGAATTATGATAAAATTTTAAACTTGATTAAAAAAGTAAAGTAACTTTTTAGAGACTTATGATTTAAATCGGCATGTGCACTAGGCTGCGCTGTTAAACATTACATAAGAAAGCCTAGGGATCGGATTTTAATACCCAGTTTCTTCAATAACTAACTGAATTATTTCCTACTGTTAATTGTTTGCTAGTAGCCGGGTTTCATGCTCAGTTAAAGCCAATTATTTGATCTTTACGATATTTATTTGTTTAAGATGTTATTAGCCCTGGGGTAATGGCGCAAACTTCGTGGGTGTGAACCCTACGAGGACCTTGAGCTTTCAATAAAGAAAAATATCGTTAGGATAGAAAGTGATACGGGTAGATACCTCATACCTTGTTTGTACCAACCACCTGTCTGATTAGTTTAAAATCTGTCATCAAGTGTCTGTGTGTTACGTCAGATGTTTTGTGTACTTACAGGGGCCTAAGTCTGCTATTTCAATTGTGTTCCAATGATCTTGCAGTGGTGTCAAAATTGTGCCATAATGACACTATTCTGTTAGTAAGTAGACTACCAAAACTGTAAAATGTCACAATTTTGACACCACTGAAAGTTCATTGGGACACAATTGAAATAGTAGACTAGGGCCCCAGGTCGGTTAACTAAAGATGCCACGTTCAACACATTAACACGTTGCGCTTGTGTAGTGACTGTGTATAAGGTAAAGCGTGACGTCGCACTGCGCATCATGAAAAGTCTGTCCGTCTCTCTCGCGGTCAAGCTTATGAGTACGAAGGAGACAGTTATTGTTTTACGCATTGAATTATATACAGTATTACCCAACTAATATGGCTTACCGATTAATACCGATGTACCTGCGCAGAAGACACATTTTCAAAGCGCGGGAAATGTTATTTGTCGGCAGCTGCCGCCATGTGTGCGGAGGGGCGTGAATTGCGAGTGAGACGGAACTAACAGCTGCGGTGTATTATTAACCTTATAGTATAGTGATCTAAGGCACACACTAATATATTTTTATTTTATATCTTACAATTTTTAGTTTTTCTTATTCGTGTACTTACGACCGTGACATCACTAAGGGCGTCAGCTGAAAATCAGCGCTGCTGACTGTAGTCAGTAGCACTATGCTGAGCTGTGTCCTATTTGACGCCACAGCCCTACTGGTTTATTTTTAATTTAAATTTTGTTATGTTAATGTGTTCGTCAAATAAATGAGTTTCTTTCTTTCTTTCTAAGGTTGATTGCGTTAATCTTCGGGCCGTAATTTCTTTTCTGTGCGAACGAAGATTCACGACGCGCCTTATCAGTTGGGTTCTACTGTACGATCTTTAAATTTTGAACTGAGAATAGAATTGCAAGTGTTTTAATATAGCTTTCAGAATTGATTGCATACTAGTGGTTAATTAATTCAATTAATTAGTAAAATTGCAATCAAATGAAAATAAATCTAGTTTCATTGGAAATTGATTTCAATTTACTCTATTGATTTATTGACTTGTAATGAGTGAATGATTCATTTGGATTTGCGTATTACAGTGAAATTGCTTTTTTATCGATAAAACTTATAATGGAAAAGGAAAACATTATGAGGCAATTAATGTACAGTAGTTGGGCTATTTAGGAACCAATTCTTATAATATTTTGTCCCCTGTTTTATACCTGTTTTTAACGGCGTTCCTAAGGGATCCCGAGGGAGTGTAGATTCATTTTATTAACGTTCATAAGTGCCTTATCAGGGCCTAATATACTACTTTTTGAATTTGATTTTGATCAAATTTATTCCCGGGTTAAAAAGTATAATATATACGTTATTTTAGGTTGACGAGCCAAATGTCACCTAGATTCATAAAGTTATAATATCATGGATTGGTTCCAATGAAGCGTCAGAGGTAGAAAACAAACTTAAATTTACACTTATTATTATTTTGATACTCGTAGTAAGATTCTTACTGAATACATTCTTGACACCGGTATGGTTATAGGTATTATAGGTCATAGATAATAATAAACACAAGTCCTAAATATCTTAATTTCAGTAATTTTTAAAATAAATATGTCATCACAAGTATGAATTTAGAAGAATTGTTGACGATCCCGAGCTCACAAGTGGTTTAGAGCTCCTCAGTCTGAGGAGAGACTTTGTTTCCTTATGTGTTCTACCGCCTGCAACGGAGTGTTCTAAAGAATTGTTCGATTTGATGCCCACGGCTACCTTCCATCATCGCAACTCTCGCCATCGACAGGGAGTCCATCCCCACACATTGTTACCAGAATTGGTTCGAAATGCGAACAGCTCAACGGAGCTTCCTTCCGCGGACGCTCAGACTGTGAAATGAGCTCCCTGCCGTGGTTTTCCCAATGGAGTACAGCACGGGAGGCGGGCCGTATGCTAGTTTGCCACCTTAGATGTATTAAAAAAAAACAAATTGACAAAAATAAGTGTATTTTACAAGTTTTTATTTAGTTTCACGTGTCTGGTGTCTATGGTCGAATCTTACAAGTTAATTTGGCCCACTTCCCAGTGTCCGATTGAGCTGAAATTTGGTACTCAACAAAAAGTACAGTCACCATAAAAAGCTTGTACTAAAATTTTTAATTTTAACAAGTAGGTACTTGTTTATCGATTTGAACATCGACAAAGTCGTCACGCGACTTTTAATCGCAGTATCGTGCATATTGCCTGATTTACTTATCTCTTCACCCACAGATTACAGAATAAGTTATTACTAAGTACACCTTATTCTGTAATCAGTGTCTTCACCACGCATTTTTTTGGATTTGTGTATCACTGATTCTTCAGCTTATATCACGGTGTTTCTCTACCGTATTTTTTTCAAAACTTCATGGGAACTGGCTCTTAAGAGCAGCTGTTGTACTCACTGGGTAGATTTTAGACTTGATGGTGGAGCCAGCCAGGCCCTACCTAAGCATGGTTTTTCACGATGCTTTCCTTTATCCAAAGCTTGAGATGTAAGCTACCTAGGTAAGAATGTTCTAAACATGGACTGAACTAAACAATAATAGCTTGCATAATAGGTGCAGAAAAACCAAAGATTTTCATAGGGCATCGTGCCTCTACCCAGATGGATAATCCGCCTTACTAAAGCATGACATTTAATTTCACTCCGCTTGAGGGGCTCCCTGAGCAAATCGCTCTCAGTTCGTACTGCGCACGGCTGTCAAATACTGTCAATTCTGGCTTGTTTATTTCATGTTCCCATAGAGGCGACTATCCTTCTGGACATTTTAAATTCTTTGAGAAAAACATAATCTGCTTGTTTAGACACGTGCACGCTATTATAATAACA
Source organism: Achlya flavicornis (assembly GCA_947623365.1). Classification (NCBI taxonomy): domain Eukaryota; kingdom Metazoa; phylum Arthropoda; class Insecta; order Lepidoptera; family Drepanidae; genus Achlya; species Achlya flavicornis. Next base: position 17,085,633 of record OX392471.1, on the reverse strand, counting down.
AGTTACCCACTGCCGTCCAGTCTCGCTATGTTTTGTATATTTATTACTATTACTAGGTCCGCCCCGTGGTTACACCTGCATTCCCGAGGAGTATAATGGTTATCATACGTACCTCCAAACCTGGTCAGCGGACAAGTATTACAGAGCGCAGTGGTAAAAAACATAAACACAACACTTTCACATTTATAATAATAATCAATATAAATATTATTAATAATAAATAATATATCCTCAAAGAGTTTCGAAGAACGGATGGGCTTTCTTATGGTGCGTCCATGCTACGCGAATCGAGCACGAGCCGAGCCACGAACGAGCCTACAACGTGCACGATGCGTATCCCTTTGTACGTGAAAAAACTGTCAATCACGCTCGTTCGAGGCTCGCAAACCCGTCCACGCTACGCAAATCATGCTCGGCTCATGCTCTGTTCGCCAAGCATGGACGCACCATTAGATTAGCAGCTTCCAGTTTTAAAGATCTTTGATTTCATCTCCGTAAACGAACACTCGGTGGAGAGACTTATTGTCTATACGGGTGAAAGGCAAAACATTAAGCGGCCGATCACCCACTCATTGGATGGATTATTACTTGTCCATTTGACCCTAGACCTTGTTCAAACTAATTCCTAGTTACTTACATAATAGGACTTATACATATATTTATTAATAATACTTTAATTAGGCATACTAAAATAATAATAAACACTACTCTAAACTACAGCTAATCTCTCTCTTAAAGTGGGTAGGTAACGTTTTATATTATACTAGCTTTCCGCCCGCGGTTTAACCCGCGCCCGTTCTTTACCCCCTTACCTACCCTACCCTACCCCACACTGCCTTATAAAAAGTATCCCATCTCCGTCTCCTGGTTCTGAGCTACCTTCCCACCAAATTTCAGCAAGACTTTCTTTTATATAATAGGTGAAGATTTCGAGATAGCATATTTTCGAAACCTATGTTGGGTTAGTCATGCTGAACTACTTTTACTATGGGCACAGATTACAGAATAATAATTATTCTGTAATCTGTGACTATGGGACTAATAGCGTTTTTTTTTTTTTACTTTTCTTATAAAATGTTTTTGTGTGACTAATACAACATAGGTTTCGAAAATATGCCATCTCGAAATCTCCACCCAGTATATCGATTTGTATATTCTACTATAATAATATAATAAACACGAAAATGCGGTAGTATGTTTGTTACCTCTTGGCACCTCGACGGCACAACACAACTAATCGCGATATTTTGACACACAGATAGATTATAACCTGGATTAACATATAGGATCCTTTTTATCCCGGTAAACATATATAAGATCCGTCGGGATGCGGGTGATACCGTGGGCGAATACATGTTAGTAATACATTTATTATTACTGGGAGTCAAAATGTGTTGAGAATCGGTGAGTTCTATTCAAAACGTACTATTTATACAGATTCCATACAATTCAAAACGTAGTTCTATTAAAAACGTACTATTTATAGAGATTCCATTAAATTCTACGTTCATTTAATTCATCGGCACTAAAGCGGACGCTACGCTCTGTTCGTATTAAAATAGATAAGAAATTTAGCAAATTATTTTGTTAGCTCTCCTGTTTACAAAAAAACATGACAAGTGCGAATTAATGTCTGAGGGTTTCGTACAAACTTTATTATGTATGTAGGACGTAGGCAGATAGTTCATCCGTTTCTATTTTACAATTTCCTCTTAATTTGTGCTGTAAGACTTTGCTTTTTGTCAAATTTCATGATTATAGTTCAAGTAAGTTTGCGAGTATCACAATATTTGACATAAATGGCCGTATCTTTTAGCGATGACTTATGGCCGATTCCTATAATATCAGTTAAAATTAAGACTTATATATTTACTAATAATAAAGCAAAGACCTCAAAGCTTTGCAAAGCAGACCCTCCCATATGGAAGTAGTTATCACAGGTAAAATTTGCTTAGAATAACGCAAAGATGTTCATTTGTTTGAAATCTATTCAGCCAATTCCCACCACCGACAGTACGCTCTAATTGGCTAATTCAAGGACACATTTGCCCTGATTGGTACGTCAAGCACACACTAAACATTTAGCTGCAGTGATTAGTCGGTTCTGTATTAATCAATGCAAAAGCATTCACAAGAGAAGATACATAAGATTTCCTCGATGCTACGCGATTTTAAGCTTTAATATTTGCGATCATCGAGATTTCAAGCCTAGTTTTAGCCACTGTATGTATTGTATCTTGGTTAGGCTAAATCTAGTTATATATGTGAATATATGACCATAACCTTCCGAACCCGTATTAGAGTCAAACTTTTCCATAAGTGCCTGCGAAGGTCTATTTCAATAAATGATTTTGAATTTGAATAGGTATGATATGATACACATACGTTTTGGCTGCACCTGGTTTAAGTTCTCGCTCTCTTTATTTTTTCTTTTTTATACGACGTTTTCGGCAAACAAGCTTAACATTTACAATAATAATATTTGCTTTTCACTTCGCGTAAAAGTTAAATCTTCCCGAATAGGGATGATTCCTGGGTAAATAAATAATTATTCTAATTAGTCCGTCAGTCAGTATATACAACAACACTATAAGTAACAGACAAGTATTTTTTGCTTTATTAAATCATTAAATCAAAAATTTACAAAGACGTCAAAGTTCGGGAGTGGTGGCTCGTGCGTGACGTCACTTGGAACTTCAAAATGATATCTTCGTATTTGTTTCTGTAAATGACGTTCCAGTGCATTCTTGAGTTCAGACGGTATGCTTCTTTCGGTTGAAATACCTATTCACTCAAAATATATTCTTTAAGTTGCATCGTCCAGTGAGCCGTGAAGCTTTGTTGCATACTCGGTCCAAGTATTTGTGCCATCTATATAGATATTGAACTGACGTATAGTAAGTAGTACATATATGTTCATTTTCTATTATTGGATGTTAGAATTGTTTTCCAAGCTTCGGAATCACTCGATAAGCTAGTTGGAGGCGAACTAGGCAGCTTGAAAACTCCAACAGCAGGTTGACCACTAGGTCAGTAGTAGTAGGCTATTGCCTACATCCACCGATCCGAAGTGGGCACGCGTGATGGAGTATTTGCCCCGTCACCCTAAATTATGTGGCTTGTCCTTAGCAGTAGGAATAGGTGTGTTTCCTGGGTAAAAAAATAATAATTCTAATTAGTCCGTCAGTTAGATTATCAAAAAATATTGGACACGTAGTTTTTGCTTTACCAAATCATTCAAAATTTACAAACTTAAAGCACGACAAAGTTCGGGAGTAGGGTCTCGTGACGTCACTTGTTACTAAAAAGTGTACCACACCGTGACGTCACGCGGAACTTCAAGCAACCATTTCCTCGGTATTTTTTTCTTTAATTAACAAAAGAAAAAATACTAGTGACTGAATAGAATTATTCAGGAAACTAGTCTATTATCAATGTACCGATACATGTTACCCAGTTAACAAGTTGATCCATGTTATAAGTAACTAAGACACTATAAAGTTGAAAATCAATCGCAATATAATTACCTGTGTGTCCAAGCAGCTGCATTTGTCAGTTTCCTTCGCCTTGTTTGATTGCCATCACCATAACTATACAATCCACTTTGTACTTATGTACTTTGATGTTCCAAAACGTACTTTTAAAAGAACCATTACTAAGATACATGACTGCCGTTACGAAAACTGGACAATAATTTGATTTCAAAATGTTCTTTATAGACCTTAGTCTTTGATCCCTTGGAGTGTCGGCAGGTTGTTGGTGTGGGATAAGACATGTGTCGATACACTTGCGCCATCTCACTTACCGGCGACTTGTAAAGCTACAGGGGCAGCTGCAACAAAAAATACGCTTCTATTGGACCCAATTATATTTTTATGCCTTTTGCGGTCGAGACTATGGGACTGTGGGGGTCCAAAGCTCACTTTTTTGCTCGCACTTTGTCATCAAAATTGATCGAGACCTCCGGAGACCAGCGGGCGGGGAACTTTTTCCGCCAACGCGTCAGATTGGCTATCCAAAGAGGAAACGCTGCCAGCCTTCTGGGAACCTAAAAATACCCACACATTATATGCTCAATGTCACCCAGGATGAAAACTTCTAAACCGCTTAAAGCATTTACAAATGATGTTGGAAAAATGAAAAATGAAACAGACATACATGTAGATACCTACCCTGAAAACGAATGAACTAAATTGCTTGTGTGTGAATGTATGCGTAACGCAATAAACCAACATTTTCATCATATTTTATAGTTTTGAGCTCCTTTGATGTGCAGTCTATATTTACTTTGAGCTACGTCTATGAGCTACGCAGATTAAAAATTCATGATTACTTCGGACATTGGCTTAAATCTGCATCAACTTGCATCTGCTTTGAGTTTCGATGGCAGATGGGGAGCGAGAATCAGGGAGTCTTTATCGTTCCGTAACTAATCGTCTCACAAATTATTACGAATGCAAAAGTTTTGATGTTTTGATGTTCGGTGTTTGTCACTCAATCATGCATATAAACGTGTGATGGGATTTGGAAGTAACTTGTCATATAAATAGATCCCCTGAAATATACATAGGATACTTTTTCTCGGGGCAGACATAGCTTATAATGAAGTTTTATTCAAGAAATATCCTAAAGTTTTTCCATCAAACTTATATAGCTTTTATAGTCAGAAAGAAGCAATGCTAAAGATAGGGCAGACCACAAAGAAGCTATTAATGGTAGATTATTTATGGCTTTAGTAATAGATAGGGAAGGACTATAAAGATAATTAACAGCAAAGTGTTATCAAGTGGCGAAGTTTTGCTCTTGATGCATTTAATATAAGTAACGCATCATTTCTCAACTTGGGAGTCGCCCAGTGTCTATCTGTGGGGTCGCGAATGTGTCAAAATCAAATGGTGCGTCCATGCTACGCGAAGCTTTCACGAGCCGAGCCTCGAACGAACAGGATTCATTCGTTGCTCGCGATTTCAAGCGTGGACGTACTTAACGAGCCTACACCGAGCGCGATGCGAATCCTACGCAACGCGAATCGTGCTCGCAGTGTACTCTTCCTCGGAAAACTAGGCAACATATTCTGAAGTGAAACAATAACAAGGTACCTATTGAAATTCTTCGCAGATGTAGCAGCGGATATATGGATTCAGGAATAAATACAGGAATGATAAATATTTACATAAGACGTCGATATTGCATATTCGCGCTTCTTTTTGGTACCTACCTAATTTTCCTACTTCACAATCAAGAACAAAATGACCAAACAAGAATGAAAAATGGAACGGAGAATGTAGAGTCAAAAATAATGAAATGAAAAAACTGCTTCCAACGATTGAAATCGTTTCGACCAGATATAGGCTGAATATCTAGAATTAACCTGTATTTATTGGAGCTTTAATTTCACAAAACAAATCTAAGTCATATAGCTTTATGACAATTTTATTTACAACAAATATGTACAAAATACAATCTATATATAGAAAATTTCCTCAAGCCTGCCGCTACTTCCGATTAACGGCAAGGTTCCCAGAAGGCTGGCAGCGTTTCCTCTTTGGATAGCCAAGCTGACGCGTTGGCGGAAAAAGCTCCCCGCCCGCTGGTCTCCGGAGGTCTCGATCAATTTTGAAGACAAGGTGCGAGCAAAACGGCGAGCTTCGGACCCTCACGGTCCCAAGGTCTCGACCGCAAAACGCATAAAAATATAATTAGGTCCAATCGATGCATATTTTTTGAATTTTGAATTTTGTAGCTTCCCCTGCATCTTTACTAGTCGCCGGTAAGTGAGATGGCGCGAGTGTATCGACACATGTGGCATCCCACACCAGCGACTTGCCGACACTCCAAGGGATGAAAGACATACCATCCGGTCTCTTGCCATCGCCCCGCGCAATAACCGACTGGTTCCAGTACGGAAGGCACGTTAGCGACAACAAGAGCCCTGCGGATAATGTCATAAATAGCTGAGTGTCGTGATATTCGACCAGCACTTAGGCTTTATGACTATTTGTGAAATCTAGCTATTTAGTCATAATACTATTATCCACTAGGGAAACAACTATTTCAGTTCAAATATACAAGTCAATAATGCAAATAAACATGAAAAACTTGAAAAAATTCCAGTCCGACTGATTGGACTATATTCGTCCTCATTATTTTTATCTTTCGAGTTATCTTGGACACCACTGAATTCCCAATTCCAATATTATTTCTTATGGAAAATGAACGCTATTTACGTACTAATACAATTGGTTTTACTATGAATATATTATGTTTGACTACAATCTCGTCATAAATGCTTTGTGACTGAAGATCATAATCGAGGGGCCAGTTTGCGCGATTCACCTTACGCGCCGCAGGTCGTGTGTTCGATTCCCACACAGGACATGCAATTGTGTGCATGAACATGTCTGTATGAGTACTGAGTCGGGGTGTAATTATGTATATTGAGTATGTATTTATAAACAAAAAGTAGTATATGTATTATATCAGTTATCTGGTTTGGTGTGTGAGGAATTTAAAAAGGCCTCTAAGCTGCAAGTCGAATAGGTAGAGGATACGAGGAACCTATTTATTTAAACCCTATAAAAGCCTCTTGGTAAAAGGTGTTAGGAAACACTTGCGACGAAAAATTCCCTCTTATTTTTCCAAGACATTCCTCCATTTATCGACTAGGTTCGGTTTACTGTTTCCTTTATACTGAAATTCAAAATTGCGGACACGTTGTTGAAACTTCAGATGTAAGTCCGTTGTGGATGAAAGTGGGATAATGTAAAGGCCTAAATACAAAAAATGTGTAGGTTCTATGTTCAACGATTCCTCAGAAACGGCTTAACCAAATATTTTATACAGTTTGGAGACAAACCTATAAAATAACAAGTTGTATAAATAAGAACCTCCAACGAGCCTAAAACGAGCACGATACGAATCCTTTTGTATGTACGTGAAAAAACTGACAATCGCTCTCGTTCGAGGCTCGCAAGCCCGTCCACGCTACGCGAATCGTGCTCGCAGTGTGCTCGTTCGTGGCTCGGCTCGTGCTCGGTTCGCCAAGCATGGACGCACCATTATAATAAAGTAGCTCCTTGGTGAGGAGAGCGTAAATGAAATGTCACCTCGAACATAAAAAAGATAATCAATTAGAGTTGCTAAAATGTATCATCGATAGTTGAAATATAAAATGAACATCGATATGGTTATCGACATTACATGATCACTTCAGTTAATTCAGTGGTTTTAAAATAATTAGTAATCACGCCGGGCACAGGATTCACCCTGTGGCCGTTGATATGCGCTGATCTCGCGCGAATCGATGTAATTGAGGACTTATAACTACCACTTACCCAAATTGCGGAGACGTTTGCACTGCACTTACACCGTAGTTAAAATGTAGTGTAATGTTGTTAAAATTGTGTTACTGTATGTTATCTGTGTGTAGGTGGTGTTTGGCGATATATTTCTCATGAAATTAAATAAATTTATATTATAACCCTTTCCTAACGGCTACTAGATATATCAATAAAATACGGCTTTTTGCATTTAAATCTTTCAAAGGGACATCATAAGAATAACATATATTTTTTTCAGATTTTTATTAGCATTCTAGGTATTATTTTCAAAGGACTTTTTAGTACCGTCAGAGACTTTGTGTCCCAAAACATCTAGCTTATGATACAAACATACGAACTTTTAAAAAAATTACTTAACGTATTTTACTAAGCTTCAACACCATGATATTCTGAAACAAAGTTTTTATTTTTGTTTTGATACAGGAAATCTTTGTGTGAGGCTTCGGCTGGCTGTTTTTCATGCTACAAACTTCTCACTGTATCTTCAGTTTCCCATCCTTACATCTTCTAGTGTAGAAAACCCTGATTTACGTCGCTTTGATAGATTTGGGCTTGGAGTATTGTCTCTCATCAATCTATTTTTTTAGAAATAGGTGAGTCTCTTTTTGGACATAAATCCTTGTGGCACTTATCTTCTGAACTCTTTTGCTGGCATTTTCTCCTGTAGTAGTCCATGCACTATGTAAGCATTTACAAATGCTATATCCAGCATGCTCCAAAATAATCTACGCCGCCACTTTGGGATTCTGTCAAGACAGCACAGCACTCTCATACAATAGATAGATAGATAGAGCAATCTGCGGTATCTACCCCCCCATGAATTAGTTGTACACCTTCACAAACTTGGGGCAGGTAACTGCAGATCTCGTGCTATCTCTTTGTTTTCCCGAAACATTAGTACCTCGTGTCTGTTGAATGGAGACAAAATTATGTAACTTTGTTATCTTTCCACTTCCAAACTCTAATCTCAAGGTTAGAAGACCTGTAGTCAAAGTCTTCTCTTTTCAATTTGTTATCAGATTTCGTGTTGTTAGGCAGTCACTTTCTGTTAGTTCTACAACCAAAGGACTACTCCAGTGTCAGTAGAATATGCTGGTAAGTAGTATGCTTACCAGTTTTTTTTCACCTTCGGTTTACTTCAGATCTTTTCCGTGAAGATGGTCTGGTAAGCTCTGGTAGCGATCGAAGTGTATGGTGGTGCAAGATATACATCAGGGCTTGATGAAGAAGTAAGTAGTGAGTGGTACTTGCTGAGGGTTGCCCTTCTTCTTCCAAAGGCGACAGCAGATGGATTTGGAGCTCTCTTTATAGAGCGTCCTATAAAATTTTATCAGAAATCCTCCTTTGAAGGAAGGAGGGATTTTGGAGAATGATCTCATCATCGGAAAATTCTACATCAGATCCTGCGTCGTAAACGGGAAGGTCTTCTAGGAGACACGTTTCGATCAGCGTGATGATTTTCAAGATATCTATTTTGAATTACCTAAAACAATACCTATAATAACTTTGTAAATACTTACTAGTATGTAACAATCATTACTGAACATAAAAGTATACCCAATGTCCCTGACGGTACTTTGCAGTCCCCATCAGATTTACGTAATTTTAGTATAGAAAAACTTTGATATACATGCATAACTTATAAAAATACTATTATTTATAAATCAAACTAACAAATTTACAAAGAAAAACATAACTTACCTTGTGAATTCTATTTTTAATATTTTTCTGAAATTATCAAACTTCACTTGCTCCGCCGTTTCTTCAAGCCTCAACTTGCAAGAGTCACAGATTTTCTGTCGTCTATCAAATAATGCGTTTTAATTGGCTTACAAAATGGTACTTCTAAGGATCAACAGTATCATTTGTACGTTGCGCTTTCGGGTATTTTAAATATGTGGTAGGAAAGTAGGCTGTACGAATTAGTACCGTCAGTTAGGAAAGGGATAAAGCGCGGGATAATTATATAGCGGATCAGGCTCAAGAGCGAAGCGAAAGAGAGAGCAAAAAACAAAAGAAAATCATCATAAAGAAAAAAGTTTAAAAATTCGTTCCAATTAAAAAAATAAAAATTAAACTGCCAGCGCTATTGAGAACTTGTGTGAACGGCGCAACTAATTAATATCTTTAGAAATGAGTCTAAAAACAGGTTGAAGTTATCTCGTTTTTATTTCTTCTCTATTTATAGATTTATATTTATGTAGATGTAATATTATACCACAGACTTAAATCTAAATAGATAACGCAACGATATTATTTTGTACCATAATGTCACAAGATTGATTTAGTTAGACTGGCATTCGATTTTTAACGTGAAAATGAAGCTATCCTATTTGTCAGCTAAATATATCCCTCGCTATACATCTCTGGTGGACATGCAGCCTTATGCGAGTTCCCTGTCCGCGCGAAACAGTTTCAAAAGAAGAACATTGTGCCCCATTTTTGTACAGATTTTGATACGCGAAGTACCTACATACGCGGCATCTATTTAGATATATATCTGTGTATTATACTTATTTTATTTATGTAAGTAGTACTTACTAAGTAGGTACTACATAGTTATACATCACTTCTAATAAAATGCAGTGCCTTTTCACTTAGATTTTATTGGATTATTTTAGTTAATAATTATTGAAATTTGTGAATAACATATTTCAACTTACCCTTTCGCGAGCTATAAAGTGACATTTAATAAAAAAAAAAAATATTAGTACGCAGAGAATATGGGTGAATTTGAAATAGATTGTTATTATTTAAATTTTAACTGTGATATAGTAGTTTTAAATGATGTTTTCCTAAAATCGATACTAAAAACATCGATACTTATGCCTCACTAACAAAATGACAGTGTCAAATTTTTTTTTGATTTCCGCGAAAAAATGCGAAGTACCTAAAATCTTTAATAATTTTAGTAAAAGTTTGTTTCTAAAATCCAGTGAAAAGTATCAGATATAGAATGTTTTGGAAATAGATATTTGTGATTTGAAAATTATGAAAATCTGGGAACTTTCTACCAAAAATTGGGAATGTGGCCGACGCGATGGTTCACGGATATGGGGTTCGTAATTCACTATAATATTTATCAAAATAAAATGAGAATTTTCTCTGGAATATTCTACACTGCTCACTTTAGGATTTGATACCATGAGATCGCCGTCACTACCACATAAGAATACTACTAAGTAAAGATGGGACATTCATACCAACCGCGATTTTATCTTCCCCTACCGTATTGTTGCCGGTAGTACGGTCTCACCGTTGGATGCGTGGGTTTGTGGTTTGAACTACAAATACACGCTTTAAAGCAGGTACAAAATGTGTTGGCTTGTATAAATTTGTCTGCCACAGAGCTATCATCGTCCTCAAAATCGTAATTTATTCAGTTTAGGCCCTGTTAAGGCACTTCCTAATGAAATTATTACAATAATAATTTATTACCTCAGAGATATGAAAATTCACATTCAAAATCATTTATTCAAATAGAACAATAAGCGTGATAGTAAGCGGTTACCGTAGACATATGGACGCTTGTAACACACGGAGCAATCACGCGTTAGGGGGATCCCCTCTCCCGAATGAGCTCCGTGTGCAAAACCGACATGCACTAGGTCGGTTTTTCTATATTTTAAAGACAGTAGCATCCATAGCAACGTAGCATAGCACATCTCTGGTGGAAAACCGAACCGGATCCTAACCGTCCCCCGCGTTGGTGTGATGAAAAGTATATAACACTCACTTTAATATTCTTAAATACCTAATTTTAAGAATTTTCATAATCGTATCAGTTTCCCGAGATTACCTCCTACATCGTACTCCTAACTGACAAACTACTATAACCTCTATATTAATATAGATAAAGATGCATTTTCGAACGCTAACACGGAAAATACGGTTTTATTTTATGCGATGTTTTATAATTTAATGCCAACGAGATGAGGTCCGCTCAGGGCTGTGCCCAGAGTTTACAAATTATTTTAACTTCGTTCCCGCAGTGATAACACGGTCACAAGTTCGAGGCTAATGTTCTTACGTGGTGCAGCCCTGTAGTAATTGCGTTTGCCATAATTACCTTTAACTACGTTTAAACGCGTATTAGGAACACGCCAACAATTTTGATATTTTTTTGGCGAAAATGCATCCTTTGTTTTTTTTATAACAAAAAGTCGGTAAACAAGCATACGGCCCGCCTGATTGTAAGCGGTTATATGGACGCTTGCATCGTATGTTTTCCCGGGGTAAAAAGTATCCTATGTGTTAATCCAGAACATAATCTATCTGTGCGCCAAGTTTCATCCAAATCCGTTCGGTAGTTTTTGCGTGAGGATATTATAAGGATACTAGCTGCCCGGCGCGACTTCGTTCGCGTGGTGCTACCCTACCCTATCTAAACCATCTAGGGCGTCACCCAAACGCACACAAAAAATTCAACTGTACGTGTGTTTTATTAAATTCGCCTCCCGAGCGCAGCTCGCACAGGTAAAACTGACATAGGTAGGTACTTAGACTATAAAGTCTGCATTCTGCATTAGCTGTCTAATTTTCTGTAATAGATTGAAAGTTCTTGAAGATGTTCACTTTGTGCATACCAGTTTCTTGTTACAAGTTCTTATGCTTGTAACACTTAGAAAATAGAAAAATAGAAAAATATTATATTATTATAACACTTAGCTTGCAAACTTTGTTTATTGTGAAGTGAAGAATCTTCTTGCTGTGTAGCCTGCGATGTCTTTCTGTGTCAGTAAGAGGGAATTTTAAATTATAAGAGAGTCTACAGTAGCTCAACGATTCTTTATAAAGTGCTAACCGTCATTGTACAAAGAGTGTTATTCTTTTTCAAAAGTTTTATTTTGTATGTTGTGATCACTACAATTTATTACACGACTGCCCAAAAAAGGAGTGTAATGTTTTCAGGGATCATGTATGTATGCGAGTTTCTTCTTCTTGTTTCTTTAGTCCACAATAACTTTTAAATGCCTGAACTGCAGGGCTATTTTAAAACGCTCGGATTCGATATCGGAAACGGATTCAAAAACTACCGAGGCAATATTCCGCAATTGCTATTTTAATTTCCGAATTCGAAAATGTTTGATGTTCCTTTACGGAAATATCAATTCGATTCGTCGAAAAGTTTTCGGAAATTAAAATAGAATTGATGAAATTCGCCTCGGATTTATTTAAATCCGTTTCCGATATCCAATCCGATGTTTTAAAATAGCCCTGCAGATTTAGATGTATGGTATATCGTTAGATAGAAGTATGACGGGCCAGTTGGCGCAGTTGGTTAAGGTTCACCTTACGCGCCGCAGGTCGTGGGTTCGATTCCCACACAGGACATGCATTTGTGTGCATGAACATGTCTGTATGTCCTGAGTCTGGGTGTAATTATGTATATTAAGTATGTATTTACAAACAAAAAGTATGTATATGTATTATATCAGTTATCTGGTTTCCATAGTACAAGCTCTGCTTAGTTTGGGATCAGATGACCGTGTGTGAGAAATGTCCCAGGATATTTATTATTTATTTATTTATTTAGAATCTTTACATCATCCCCAGTGACATTGACTATAATTTTTATAGTTTTTGTCAAGACATTTTTAATTAATCCTTTGACTGTTTGGTGATCCGGGAGCGGGGAAAACAATATAAATCAATTGTTATTTTTTAAGCAACCGGCGACTGTGTCCGATCGCCGCTACAGGACACAGCAACTACGGTTTCCTGTGATGGTATGCCGTGTCGGTAACAAAAAGTGTCTACGTTTGCGCAGCCCCTAATAGTAATGATCTTATATAACCCTTATTATCATTATTACCCTATTTAGTCTATCGTCAATCGATCCCTTGTCAATTTAATTTTTCTTTCAAATATTTTCTACATTACACAGCTGTCTCATAAATGACGAACTAACAATATTCAATAAATGACGTTTGTAATCTTAAAACAATCAATAAGTAAGGCTGGAACTACACCGTTGAATTCGTCAATAATTATTCTATAATGCTATACAGCTTTATATTTTAGGGACGGCAACGCGCGCGTGATACCCCTTTGTTGCAAGCGTCCATGGGCTACGGTAACCGCTTACCATCAGGCGGGCCGTATGCTTGTTTGCCACCTAAGTGGTATAAAAAAAGCTTTATATATAAATTTCTACTGTACGTGTGTATGTCACTGAACTCCCCCTAAACGGCTGGACCGATTTGAATGATTTTTTTTGTATGCATTTCGGTGACTCCCTGGATGGTTTAGATTCATAAATCAGCCCGGCAGATGGTGCTGCAGTCGACAATATAACCTAGATACCGATTCAATCAAATCGGTCCAGCCGTTTAAGAGGAGTTCAGTGACATACACACGTGCAGTAGAATTAATTCCCTGGATGGTTTAGATAGGGTAGGGTAGGGTAGGGTAGCACCACGCGAATGTAGTCGCTCCGGGCAGCTAGTATATTTTATACAATGATTGCATGTTTTTTAGCGTACCTTTTACCTTCATATAATGGTGCATCCATGCTACGCAAACCGAACACCAGCGAAGCCACGAACGAACATGATTCGTTCGTTGTTCGCGTAGCGTGGTCGGACTTACCAGCCTCGAACGAGCGCAGCGTTCGGCTCGCGCTCGAATGCGCTCCGCCCGATTGACAGTTTTTCACGTACACAGGGATTCGCATCGCGCTCGTTGTAGGCTCGTTGTAACGTCTACAGTTGACATCACGACGGGCCTGCTGGTGCGGTTGGTTAAGACTCTGGTCAAGATTCCACCTATAGCGCCGCAGGTCGTGGGTTCGATTCCCACACAGGACATGCATTATACATAATATTTAGTAGTTTGGTAAAATGGATAATTTGATATTCGCGTAACAAAAACTCAGCTCTAGCTCTTCCTAAACCATCTCTTGTAAAGTACATCGTTAGTCTGGAGAGTAATACAACTTTGTGCAACCGAAAATATATCTTCTTTACTGTACGAACACGAGTAAGAGAATCAGATGCTAAGGCTTTGAAAACAATGCCTTTTCTACAGAAAAATCTATGTTTATTCTCACCTCTTCTTCAAAGTTATTTGTTTTGTTATTTTTGACTTATTACGTGAACAATTGCTTGCAAAGGAAACTAATGCAATTGAAAGACGGATCCTGGGGGCATTGCTTTCCGGCCAATGCTACGTTTAGTCAATATTGCCAGCTTCGAAATAGTTCAATATTTTTTAAACTTAGAACACTGATTAATGCGTAGAAAAGTATTGAGAAATTGATGATTATAATCAATTTGAATTTATAATATTGGAATACATTTTTGACTCATTCAGATCCCTAAAGCATTCAGCAGATGGCAAGGTTAATTAACAACAGAACGTGCAGTGCTTTGGGCTGGATTTAGCGGTTCAGATTTCGTATTCAGCCTGTAAGTGGTGCATGGAATGGAAAGTCGCTCTCTGAGTTTAAACGTCAAGTTTAAAAATATACAGCACTAGCTGCCCGGCGCGACTTCGTTCGCGTGCTGCTACCCTACCCTACCCTACCCTTCCCTACCCTACCCTGACAGCAAAATCCCCATTAACAAAATGATCCGCCATTTATTGAATTCATTTGTTACAAAAAATTTGATGTGATGAAGAACCGCTCGACCGATTTTGTGCAAACTTCACATAAACCATCTACTAAATAGTCCGAACAAAGCCTAAACATTTGGTTTGGATAGGTGAGGCCGTTCTTGAGTTATAAAATTACAACGAAAAGTGGCATTGATTTTTATATATATAGATTTAAGCGGTTGAAACACATGTCAACCTTATTCAAGAGTGTTCACATTTTGCCTATATTATAATAATTATTTTTGCAAACATTTATTCAACGATGGTTTTGTTTGCATATTTGAAAATCTCCTTGAAATTGACACCAAAGACATAGAAAATAAAGCTCAAAACAGAATGTAAGAAATTACTCTGCTGCGCAACCGAATTTGAATGCCAGACAGTATACGAAACAACATTTTACAAAAAAAGGATCTGTTCTTGAAAAGTAAAGTAGTCTGTTTTTGATGATTATGTATCCTGTTCTTATACACCAAGTAAATAGGGACAAGATATGCCTCATGTTTGGACAAATAAAATGCATACACAGTTACTATACAATTATTCTAGCAGTTTTATTTTTTGCTCAATTGTTCCGGAGATTGGGGAGAGAAATACTTTATAAAATTTTCTTATTTGCCCAAAATTTAAATTCTTTTACCACAGATTACAGAATAAGGCAGATGGAGCGCGCGGAACACGGGAGTGAGGCCAGAAAAGCAAATACAAATTGAAAACACATACCTACCTGGGACCCAAGTCTGCTATTTCAATTGTGTTCCAATGAACTTTCAGTGGTGTCAAAATTGTGATGTTTTACAGTTTTGGTACCTAGTCTAAAACACAACAGCGTCATAATGGCGCCATTATAGCTCCATGTGACACCACTGAAAGTTCATTGGAACACAATTGAAATAGCAGACTTGGGTCCCAGGTATGTGTCCCGCGCTCTATCTGCCTTTTGTTCTGTAATCTGAGTCTCTTACTTATGATATACGTCAGCGAGTGAATTTTTAGTAGTAGGTAGTTAATAAAACAGACGGGTAGACAGAAACGAGATAGATTCAATAAAGATTACTGTTTCATTGGAAAAAATATAAAGTCTCAAATAAGCGTGCCTGTGTACTCGACGTAGGTACTTATGCGGCATCAGTATGTGAGTGCATTTTTAAATATCACAGGGAATGTACATCTCCCCTCTCTCTCTACACATCAACGAAGTGATCAAACCAGGGTCGGGATATTTGAAAGCTTGTCTACCAATCTGACAGCCATAGCCATATCAATCCATAAAAAAATACACTAAATTAAAAGGAGACAAAGGAAAACGCATCAAATAGACACTGTATGTACATATTGTAGGTATTTACATGATGAATTTTCTATCTACCCTCAGAGCGTAGACTTAATTTTATTGCTGTAGCTGGGGGCTGTTTTGTTGACATATACCTCCTTTTAGGTACCGCAAGAGGCCTGCATGCCCTGTAATCGTTATTTTTCGGTCGATACCTTACCATTAACATATGCCAAAAGTTTGCCGAGGCCGATGTACGCGCGTCTTAGGTGGTAGTCTAGACTTTGCAGTTTGTATGTCGTTCCTTTGAACGCCTCGGTGTATCAATATTTTTCTTAGACTAAAAACATATTGTCAAATGCGACATAGGTGCGACCGACTGTATTTCATAGAGTTGATATTATCTGTGATAGAATTGGGTAGTATTCTTAGGAAAATCTGTCGCCAACTTGTCGCTAATATACCTTCTGCTACATCACATACCTACATGATTTACCCCTTAGACTATGGGCTTAATACAGACCACCGTAATACTGATCAATGCAACAACATTTTTAGTGTATCCTTGGCTTAGCCAATCAGAGCGCATTGTCAGTGGTTATTGGCTGAATACACTTCAAACAAAATGAGCGTCATAAAGCTTTGGTTAAATTGTTCGAT
Organism: Achlya flavicornis; assembly: GCA_947623365.1. Lineage (NCBI taxonomy): Eukaryota > Metazoa > Arthropoda > Insecta > Lepidoptera > Drepanidae > Achlya > Achlya flavicornis. The sequence continues at coordinate 17,068,761 of OX392471.1, read as the reverse complement.
GAAACTAATGCTATTTTAAATAATTTGCTGACATGAGGTTGAGCAATCAGACGTTTGGGTAGAGTCGGGTTTGCGCAGAAAGCTAGAATCAAATGTGTGGAGCAGATATTTTGAGTTATTCCGTTTACGTCGCGCGTAGCTCTACGTCGCGTTCCTTCTACGGTGATTCCGCCTACGTCGTCTTCCTACGGTGCGTGTCAAATCGCGATTTGACATAAAAGTACAGTTATTTCTAAAAAATAATATCAAAAACGAAAAAAAATTATTTTCTTTTAATTTCTAAAACATATCATCATTATTCATTATGTAGGTACCTACTTATATTTTTTTTATACTGGCTCTGCGAGAGAGTAGCCATGGCTTATCAAGCTATATATTTTTCATGTAACAATGGATTGGGTTATCAAAACCTTTGAGAGGTATCTTATGTACTTAATTTTTAGATTCTCAATTGGACCCGGTAGATGGCGCTGCAATCGGATTATAGGATTTTTTTTGTGTGAGTTCGGATGGGTCGCTTGATTGTTTTGATTTATGTTTGGACCCGGTAGGTGGCGCTGCAATCGGATTATAGGATTTTTTTTATGTTTTTTTTGAGTTTGAGAGAGTTGAGTGGGCCCCTTGAGTTTTTAGGTTCACAATTGGTCCCGGTAGGTGGCGCTGCAATCATCCTAACTAATATTATAAACGCGAAAGTGAGTTTGTTTGTTACCCCTTCACGCCTCAATAAGTGTAAATAAACCGAATAAACCTATGTCCCTTTCCATACCAAAGGCTACTTTTTATCCCAGGAACGCGGGTAAAACCGCGGGGGACAGCTCGTATTATTTAATATAATCGTATTATAATGATTTTAATGTTTGGTGTGCAAGTTATTATTATTATGTCTTTTATGAAAATAATATGAAACATCACTTTCTTTTTCTAAGGGCCTATTCACACGGCGATTTGTTTACGCACTATAGACACGCGTAAGATACAAAACGCACTGCGAACGTAATGCTATAATAACCTGTAGGTAGACGTATACACAGGTTCATGAATTGAGTCTTGATTTTCAGCCGCACTTTAGCAGATGGCCCGTAAATACAGACTGAAGAGCGTAATAGCGTTTCCTATTGTAACATTATCGATATTCGCCAGCGACTACCGGCTGGGCTTTAATCGCGTTTTTGTATTTATTATATCTAGTCTAAGGTTTTTTTTTAAAGTTTTGCAGTGCAAGTAATGCGTGTCAAAATTCAAAATCGCGCGCGCCACCCGCCGCCATGCGCAGCGTGGTCAAACACTAAAGTCATTCATGTCAAGATTATGTACTAGACATATTTTATGTAGATTGGAAGGACAATGAGCATTCTGCTTTGCTATTCTGTAACGTTTTTGTCAGCAAATCGCGCGAACGATTGACGTCATTCGTTCGCGTGGCTAGTCCGGGAGTTAGCGTATGCCGGCTGACGTTGACACGGATAGTTGATCTTACATGACTAACTAGCTGCCCGGCGCGACTTCGTTCGCGTGGTGCTTCATACATTCGAGTCTCCAATGCAGTAATTTTGGCTAAATTGTACGTATGTATCATGGACGATAAGATCCTGGGACATTCCTCACACACGGCTATCTGATCTCAAATTAAACAGAGCTTGTGCTATGGAAACCAGATAACTGATACTGCATATACCTACTACTTTACGTTTGTATACAATATCCATAATGACTCAGGACAAGGACACATGTCAGTGCACACAAATGCCTTGTCCTGGGTGGGAATCGAACCAACGACCTGCGGCGTGATGGTGGAATCATCCACGCTTAACAGGCCTGGGTATCTGAATATGATTTGTTAACACAAATTGTGTAGGGCCTACTGCGTAAGTACCTATTTAAAAACTATTTATGGCATTTTTACCTAGGCCTTTTTAGTTCAGATAGGTAGGTACCTATCTTAGTGGATTTTGGTATCTCCGTAAACATCTGATATCTCCAGTAAATATTTATGAACACTAGTGGTTGCTACAAACGAATTTCGAATCAAATTATGGTTTTCATAAGAATAATAATTAATTATCACATGGCCGTGTGAAGAAATCCTAAAAAAAAACATATTTTCTTGAATAAAACTGAAAAAAGCTATATGTTTCGTAGGCTTACTGTACACTATGACGTCATAAGCGAGCAGACGCACCGTCGCAAGACTCGAAGTAGGCGGAATCACCGTAGACGGACGCGACGTAGAGCTACGCGCGACGTAAACGGAATGAATCGACTTTTTTACCTAACCTAGGTAGGTTAGGTAGAGGTATACCTGGGTGACCGAGCTTTGCGCGAAAATTCGGAAAAACGTGTTTTCCCAGAGACGAGACCAAGCTAGATCGATTTTTCGCCCCCATGTTCCAAACATGGGGAACCGATGGAGCCGTTTTCGAGATCATGAAAATTATAAATACAAATATTGTTCGTTAATTAGTATCTTCTTCTTTATATATAAAATTCTACTGTACGTGTATGTCACTGAACTCCTCCTAAACGGCTGGACCAATTTGAATGATTTTTTTTGTATGCGTTTCGGTGGCGCCCTGGATGGTTTAGATTCACAAATCAGCCCGGCAGATGGCGCTGCAGTCGGTATCTAGGTTATATTATATTATCCTACGTACCTACGTACATATTGTACAAACACACGTTGTTTTTTTTTATATGCGTTTTGGTGACGCCCTGGATGGTTTAGGTAGGGTAGGGTAGGGTAGCACCACGCGAACGAAGTCGCACCGGGCAGCTAGTAGGATATAAATAAATAAGCTTATGTTCTGTACTTACTGGTCATGAAACAGGCTTATCCACTCAGATGAAGCTTTCACATACAAAACTGTTTATCATAGATAGGTCTGTATTTGATCAGTTTTATGTGCACACAAAAGCTAGAGTTGCTTGAGGTATAAAGTAACCTATGTCATAATACCAGCTTGGTTTTACTTACCGTAGACAGTGACCACAAATAAAAAAACCGGCCAAGTGCGAGTCAGACACGCGCACCGAGGGTTCCGTACAAAACTGTAGGTATATAAGTAAATGGTAGTACCTACCTATAGACCTGAGTATTTGATATGGATTTCAATTTATGACGTATTAAAAAAAATCTACTTACTAGATCTCGTTCAAACCAATTTTCGTTGGTAGTTTGCATCGTAATGTACCTACATCATATATTTGTTATAGATTTATCATTCTCTTATTTTAGAAGTTACAGGGGGGGGACACACATTTTACCACTTTGGAAGTGTGTCTCGCGCAAACTATTCAGTTTAGAAAAAAATGATATTAGAAACCTCGATATCATTTTTGAAGAACTATCCATAGACACCCCACACTTATGGGTTTTGTTAAAGTGTAAAAGTGCCATTTGGCTACGGAACCCTAAAAAGCATGTCTGCATCTGACTTTTCCATTCAAATAAATCAAACGGCAAGTTGAGAGTTCGATTACAAATTGCAATAGCGTATCAAAAATTCTCTTTGAATTTTCCGTATGCATGTCATATCATGTAACCATAGGTTCTGCAATCTTTTAATTCGGGATGGAAATTTCAACATTATATACGTTTGATTTTAGAGTTAGTTTACATCGGTAGTGTACGATCGTTTTAACAACTTTTTTATGTTTGCAATTTTTGTGGACTACCAGTGAATGTATAACGGTTTCATGTGGGGTACATTTGGTTCCATACTAATTAATAGGGGTGTCACTTATTGTTGTAGAAAGCAAATTTGTAATTAATTTTACACAGATTTTTAGATCTTTAATTTTATCCGAGTTTTCATTCAATGACATTTTCTCAGTTTAGGCTAAAGATTTTATATATGCTAGATAAACAGAGATACATTAAAGGAGACAAAAAAGTGTTAGAGAGATAGTGCCAGTAAATAATAGTGGGTTATACTTACTTATATTTTTAGACATTGATAAATAAATCGCTCGTGGTGTAGCATGATTAGCCGTTCTTAATCGATCAGCTCAAAGTTAAGCTACGTCTGTCGTGGTCGGTACCTGGATGGGTGACCGTGTAGTGGTATTTCATATCGAGCGTTTCCGTGCTTCGTAAGGCACGTAAAGTCGTTGGTCCCGGTTATCACTTAATTGTGATAGTCGTTAAGCTAGTTGGATGCCTCCTAGGCGGCTTGAAAAATTCCAACAGTAGGTTTGACCACTAGCCTACCTCCACCAACCCGCAGTGGGCACGCGTGGTGGAGTATCTGCCCAGTCCCTTTCACCCTGATTTGTGAAAGGAGGCCTGTGCTCAGCAGTGGGACATTATAGGCTGATGATGATGATGATGATAAATAAATAAACTATTGTAAAAACTAATTTTAGATCCGATTCGTGATAATATTATGATAAAATATGGTTGAAAAAATTGCGTATTTACCTTATTGGATATTTTAATTGGGAAAAAATTATGTTGGTGCCGATTAAGGATAATATTTTGTTAAAAATATACAGTTGAAATTCCAATGAAAATATACGTACCTATTTACCTGAATTATTCCTTTCTATTCACGACACAATTGCTCACGGAATAAGTCAAAATATATATTTGTACGATCGTAATTAAATAAAAATAAATATATATCCTGGGACATTATTTTCAATCGGCATGCCATGGCCTCTTACACGAAAAAATATTGACTTACTTAATTTTTTTGTATGCATGCCGTGTATTGATTATTTTCTAACGCCCGTCAAAGTCAACGTAGTACCTACTGTGACAATGCAAACTGGATCTTAAAGCTTTCCATCACAGTAACGTGCACATTCAATCAGGAATCTGAGTAGACAGACGTTAGGGGACTGAACGCCGCCTACCCGTCTGCTCCACGTTAAGTGCATTATTATTATGTATTTTGTAGTGTGTAACAATTTTGTCTGTATTCGACTAGCTTTCCACCCCCCCCCCCCCATTTTAACCGCGATCAAAGTCAAAGCCATTTATTCAATTTAGGCCCCAGAAGGATCTCATGAAGATGACTTATGAAGGTCACATTTACTGAAGTTACCATCGGTTCGGAACTCAGCCTTCAACTGAGAAGAATCCGGCAAGAAACTCAGCAAGGTCCCCTTTTGTACCTTCTTAGGGAAACCCAAGTAACACCGAAGCGCAGTATATCAGCTGAATTCTCTGTCTGCGGATGAATTACTATCTACAATGGAATCTTAAGCTGTACAAGCCTGCTGAATTAGAGCGTTAGCAGCGCTGTTCCAGAGATTAGCGCATTTTAACATTTATTATCTGAATAACTGTAATTATTTGCATTATATTAGCATTATTTAGGCACCCATTTAGATCTAAGTCTTTTATCGGTGAAGTCGACAACCAGACCATAATTATGATAAAATTTAACATTTTCCCATTTAAAAATTTTTTTTGATGGGATTTATATTATTAACTTTTTGGTATTGTCGTAAACTGCGACCTGCAAGGTGACGGGATCTAAGGAAAGATGGCTGCAAGAAATTTGGAAAATAGGTTTTTAACATATCTATTGCTGTCGCGCTGTGGCCGAGCTATCCCGCCCGAGGGCGATAGAGACAACTACAGCTTGGACCAATTATACTTAAATTAGACGAAATCACTATTTCGTAATCCCCGGTTTTCTCCACCAAAACCGGATCGATTTAAAAAAAAAAAAAAAAACAAAAATCATAATACGAAAAGCTTTGGCTATGTCTGTCGGTTTTCCTTTGTTGTTTTATATTCGTCAAATTTGTTCGCTGGACGTCTGATAAGGGCGTTAAGAATGGTAACTTTTTGTGATTTTAGAAGGCTCCTAATTCTTATAATAATTAATTTATGGAGAAAAACACAACCGAGGGACATACAGTGGTACCTACAGATTGCATGGTAGAATAATCATTGCTCTAGTGGCATTATCCAGAGAGGAAACTGAGGATTACGTTTGTATGGAACAAATGCCACCAGCATATCATCTTGACATTCAATAATTATTGTTTTGATAGCCCTAGACAACTTTAATCTGTGGCCCTAGCCCCGGCCCTAGCTAATGATTGTCAACGTCAAGCCAATAGGGCCATGGGGTCCGAGTGCACTGTGACTGTGTGACTGTCGACTCTTCACGAGACCAGAGGGCTGGCCTTTTTTTTGGCCAAAGAATCAGCATTGCCATCCACAGAGAAAAGAAATATTCTCTTTTCCGTGTTGCCATCCAACGTGTTAATGCTGCCAGCCTTCTGGGCACATTTCCTGTTGACAGCGATGTGGACGAATTTTTTGACGCATCGTATTTACTTATATTTTATTTATATATTTATAGTATACATATTTTTATGTTTCTTTTAGTTTTTGTAAATTATGTTCATAATTTATGAAATATATAATAATTTAAGTAATTATTATAATTGCTTTGAGTTCTAGCACCAGCCAATTATATTTTAATTGGATATTCTAACTACTTGCCTATAAGGTAAAATTAATTATTTCATAGCTTCCACCCACACTTTATTTAATGGAATTTCAGTAAATCAGCCGAAAATGTAAGTTCTGAATAAACGCTTCACTGAAACCCTGATAGAATTTATTTTCGATGTGAACATATTTACATAGAAATTGTATAAAGTTCTACGCGTGAACTAGTTTTAAACTGTTTTCAGCGAAGCGAATATATTTTTACTAAATATTTATCAAATAGTAGTGTGTGCTTGCTTAATTTATTGTTATAAAATGGAATTTCTGTAAAAATACAGTTGCGAATAAAAACCGCAATGATTTATTGTAAAGTTTCTAGCTGTGCGAATAAATAAGTATAAGTACCTATTGTTTAATTTGTGTCTTGCAAAATAATTATTATAGCGAGTGAACTATGCTTTTTTTAAGATTAGCATTTTGTCCACAGACGCAGAATGAGTCACGGATCCGTAGGCCGCGTCCTTGGCGGTTTTCCATTTCTTCCTCGAAAACGTATCACAGTATGCCTCGTGCTGCTGCTACTCACCGTATTCACAACCGTGGTGATCCACACTACTAACTGTAAGTACTTAGACCTAAGAATCAAATCTAGAAACAGAACTCTCAGGAGGAGGTAATGTTTATCGAAAATAATCTTTATGTAATGGGATTAGGATTTATATTCCATTATCTGAATCTCGACTTAGCTTTTGGTTTTAATCTTTGGCGAGACATTACAAGCTACACGCGTCAAAAATTGTGTACCTACATATATGACCTACGCCTTCTCAAGTCCTATCGCTCCGTTGTGTAGGTACGTATAATATATATATCTGTAATCAATGTGTTTAAATGTGCAATCAAAGTGCAGTCGATCGATGTTGACTTGATACTAATAGTTGCGCCTTGCACACTGGAAAGTCGCAGTTGTTTAAAGTAAACTTTTATAACCTATGATTTATTTATTAAAAACGCGTTGAATTGCGCAACAAGCTGTGTTAAAGCGCGCATAAAGCCAGAAAAAAATGCGAATGGCAGATGAAACAAACTTATCTATACTAATATTATGAAGAGGAAAGATTTCATTGTTTGTTTGTTTGCATTGAATAGGCTCCGAACCTACAGAACCGATTTGAAAAATTCTTTCACTGTTGGGAAGCTACACTATCCCCGGGTGACATAGGCTACTTTTTACCACGGGAACGCGGGTGAAACCGCGCGAGACAGCTAGTGTCTGATATTCGCGTGGCATGAGATGGAGATAGCGTGTTTCGCGGAACAAAAATGAACTAAGCGCTTCTAATCTAAATAACTCGTAAAGTATAGAATATTTTAAAAAATCGTTAGTATCAGCCCTGGGTCATACATTACTGATATTATTCATCGAATTTTTGTCTTAATTAGATACACCGTGAACAAATAAAAACGAAAATTAATTAATATTAGAGGTATCTTTGTGATTTTTTTCTTTCGAGGATTTTTCATTCTATTATGTTTTTGCTCAGAGTGAACCCTTGTATATATAATGAAAATACCCGTATAACATATTTTTTCATTTAAATATTATTTAGGTACTTTGGTAAATTTAAATTCTAAGATATGTTATTTTGCTTTGTACGCACTCTTAATTGAGGTGCCATCGAGCTATCACCTCATCGATTGAACTCAATTTATCTATACATGCTATCAGTACCTTGGGAGGCCCCAAGGCCCGACGTTTCATACAAGTGAATCTACTAATAATACCGGAGCACCGGCCTGCCCACACATTTTTTTGTGTGTTTGTGTGTGAAATGCCATAGGTTACAGGTTTAATGGAGGTGAACTTAGTTAGGAATGAATTTAGTTGGTACGTCCTTAATTTCAGTCAGTGTTTTTAGGGTTCCGTAGCCAAATGGCTAAAAACGGAACCCTTATAGATTTGTCATGTCTGTCTGTGTCCGTCCGTATGTCACAGCATTTTTTTTCCGAAACTATAAGAACCATAATGTTGAAACTTGGTAAGTAGATGTATTCTGTGAACCGCATTAAGATTTTTACACAAAAATAGAAAAAAATCAATAAATTTTGGGGGTTCTCCATACTTAGAACTGAAACATTGTGTGTCTATGGATAGGTCTTCAAAAATTATGAGGTTTCTAATATCATTTTTTTCTAAACTGAATAGTTTGCGCGAGAGACACTTCCAAAGAGGTAAAATGTGTGTCCCCCCACCCCTGTAACTTCTAAAATAAGAGAATGATAAAACTAAAAAAAATATATGATGTACAGTACGATGCAAACTTCCACCGAAAATTGGTTTGAACGAGATCTAGTAAGTAGTTTTTTTTAATACGTCATAAATTGAAATTACTATCAAATACTCAGGTATATACTACCATTTACTTATATACCTACAGGTTTCCTACCTCGGTGTGCGAGTCTGACTCGCACTTGGCCGGTTTTTTATTTACACTGTACTATGTGAAAGAAAAACACATTCAGGAAAAGTGGCTTAGATAATCACTGAAGAGTCCTCTTCCTACCAATGAGAGTCCTGGATCTGCCGCCTAGGTACTGAATAGGTATTTACTAGAAGGTATTTTCTAGTCGAATAATATGGCGAATTATTCGACTATTTTCCATATAGGTAATGCCGAATACTCGCTAATCGACTATTCGAGGCAATATAATAACCTATTAAACTTGTATCCTTATAAAATAACTTTAGTAAGAGGGAGATGCAACGTCAAATACTTTGTGCGATTGGCAATGGAATCATCAGTACATGGTATTAATAACTACGTAGGTACGTATTTACAATCAACAGGTAAACCAGACCCCATTGTGAGCGAGTAATCCTACCGCTCGCATTCCACTTATCTGTGAATTCCATGTTTCGCATTTTCCTTTCCTGTTCTGTGCGTGGATTGTTTCTAGTTCAAATAAACATCAATAGAAATATTGGAATAAATTTGTTCCAGTTGCAGCCCATCGGAACATGTTTAAAACATAGTTTGTGTTTTAAGGGAACTCTCTCACAAATATGCTGGAACACAATATCACGATATATGAAGATATATTTTCAATTCGGTGGGTTTATTTTATTTTATTTTATTAAGGGACAATAAACAGCTACAATACAAGGTCTTACATATAAACATCTTATGAAAGTACTAACAATATTGCAGCCTACTACATTATCCACAAATTAAATTAAGAAATTAGCTAAAATGTGCCACTAGAGGCATAAAGTGATGCTCAAAGGGTTGTAATAAAAGACAAGTAAGAAAAATAAAAATAAGAAATAAGCAAGAAGTGAAGTAGTTATACAAAATCCAATGCATAATAATAATTGAACACACATACTATAATTTATTCAGTTATTATCTTGATTAATTAATTGATTAATTGGCAAACTAAGTAAATGTCTAGACGCGTCTCTTTTAAATTTAAATTTCGGACATGCAAATATATCAATATCTATAAAGTTAGTATTATAAGACTCAACCATTCGACGAATAGGGCAGCGTAATCCGGTGTTCGTTCGACAAGTGTTTACAGCGAATAGGTTTCCGGTAGGGAATGCAAAACCGTGGCAAAATGAAAACCGGTTTTTTTTTCGGTTATGGAGAGGTAAAACCGGTTAACCGGTTTTAAAACCGGTTTTTTTAATGTTCGCTCGTTTTTTTTTCACGTTATTTCTATAGCTCGAATTATAGGTAATAACCGTGCCTAAGATTTAAAAATCGCAAACTGAGGAATTATAGTCGGTTAAAGTTAATGAAGAGAGTATAAAAGAAAACTCAAATTCATCATCACCATCTGCCTGCCTTGTTCCCAACCATTTGTGGTTGGCGCAATATGTACGCTTCTTCCATTCGTCTATTCTATCCGTTATACCAACTTTCACTACTTTCTTAATAATATCATCTTTTACACAATCCATCCATCTCTTTTTCATCAAATTGATGGAAATAATAGTTTATTTAACTCTGTAAATTCATCTTCATCAGATACTCGTTTATATAGACTACACGGTTCCTTTCCTTTTGATTATATTTTACAACGAATGAAATCATAAAAACATATCACGTTTGCTTGGTTTTTAATTTCTATGATATATGATGACTTTATGTTAAAAAATAGATCAGTAGAAGTACTTATATAAACATTTATTGAATTATGTTTCGTATGTTATAGTATTAATTTCACGTGTAATATTATGAACATGTCATATAGTAGCGCCACAGCAACTTGCGTGTACACAAAAACGTGATAATGATTATACGAATGTTTTACTTAGATAAATTGTTGTCGTGCAGATGGTTAAAAATAACACCAATCAGTCAGCTTGCTGTATGGCATACATAAGAGCCTTCGTTGACAGTAGTTGCTCCGATAGCATGAAATTAATGCTGGCATCCCGCAAGGCTCTGGATAATCCCCAACACTGTTCCACCAGCATATTAATGATATACTCTCTATTGCTAGCATTCATTGCTATGCAGATGAAATTACAGGGGACGCTCATTACACGAGCCGTCCAAATATCCCTCGTTCTATATTGGAGAAAAGGCGCGAAGTACTTGTATTCAATCGAGAGTACAAAAACTAGTGACTCCGATTGGGGTTGACTAAACCTAGTCTATTTCAACCCCACTAAGTCACACGCAAGCCTGCGCATTCACCGTTGCGAAAAGTCTACTTTCTGTGGCTCCTCATTTCTAGAACATGTCCCTCAACATCTCAAAAGCATTGGGATCCTTCGCGTTAATATTTGTAGCGACGTTCTGTTCCAAGGTATACAAAAACGTCCGGCCCAAGTGGAGTAATGCTGTCTTCTGTGGGCACCTGGATACCAGCTTTGGTATTTAGACTCAGTTCAGCGACGTGCTGTTATAATTTTCGACGATCCCGAGCTCACAAGGGTTTTAAAGCCCCTTAGTCTGAGGAGAGACTGCCTTCTTATGTGTGTTCTATTTCTTTTCCAACGGACTGTATTCTGAAGAATTGTTTGACCTGATGCCCAGTTACCTTCTACTATCGTACTGTGCGGTTTCAAAGAAGCTTCCTATCGCGGACGCTCAGGCTGAGGAATGAGCTCCCCGCTTCAAAAAGTTTGAGGGTTGGCAACGTGCGAGTGATAACCGTTATGTTGCAAGCGTCCATAGGCTACGGTAACTGGTTATCATAAGGCGGGTCGTACGCTTGTTTGCTGCCTAAGTATTGTAATAAAATATTTAACGTATTTTATATCTATCATAAAAACAATCATTATTATAAGTTATTTTCTTACCAGCTCAACACAATACACATCAACACACCCCAGTTCATCACAAAAATACTCAATGCATTGCACTCAGTTTACAAAAAGGCGGCAAATCTTCCTTTTTTAGTTTTTCCAAACATTGAAAGAAAAACCGAAAATAATCGAAAAACCGGTTTTGGTGCCATGTAAAGCCGGTTTTTTTTGTTGTTCAAAACCGTACCGAATAACCGGTTTTTCGGTTTTCGGTGAAACCGGTTTGCATTCCCTAGTTTCCGGCGCGTACTTTACGTTTGTTATTGGTCCGAGGGACTACATAGCATATTTTGCTCGTTAGGTCAACGGAGTCAAACTCGTTATGGACAATACCATACAGAATGTTGGATTCTAGATATTTACGCCGCGATTCTAATGAGAGAAGTTTGTATTTATCTAGGAGTTGTGAATACGGCAAACGTTCTCTGCAGCACCTAAAGAGCATGGTACGAAGAAACTTTCGCTGTACCTTCTCGATCTCGTCAACATACTTCTTATAAAAGGGGTTCCAAATAGGCACAGCATATTCAAGCTGTGATCGAATGAGAGTTTTGTAAAGGTAAAGATAGGTTGAGGGTCGCTTGAATTCGGTGGAGGATCTCATAACAAACCCATACATTCTAAAAGCGCTATTAACAATACTCTCAATATGTTGGTTCAGTTGTAACTTACTATCTAGCCATACACCCAAATCTCTAACCGCGGAAACACGGCCCAGAATAGTGTTACACAAGCTATAATTCAGTTCAGTAATATTTTTATTCTTGGTAAAATGTATGTAACTACATTTGGGTAGGCTCAGTTGCAGTTTATTGCCAACGCAATATTTTGTGAGTCTATCCAGGTCCTCTTGAAACAACTGACAGTCTTCCACTGTGTGAATGGGTTTATAGATTTTTAAATCATCTGCATACATAAGGAACTTAGAGTTTCTAAAACAGGTTTTAATGTCGTTTATGTATAAAGTAAAGAGAATTGGTCCCAATATCGAACCTTGCGGCACCCCTGACGTAATATATATATTGTTAGATTGGAAACCATTCACAACAACTTTTTGTGTCCGTTTTTGTATATAAGAAGAGAACCATCGAAGAAGATTTCCGCGTATGCCGTTGAACGCAATTTTATTTAGGAGCATCTCATGGTCCACCTTATCAAAAGCCTTCTTAAAATCTGTATACACCGCGTCTACCTGCACTCGTTTGTCGATGCTTTCAAATAAATAATCAGTAAAAATCAGTAAATTTGTAAGAGCTGATCGACGTTTGACAAACCCATGTTGCTCAGGAATGATGACGCTATGCAATGCCGGGTAGATCTGAGCATGAACCAGTTTCTCAAAGAGTTTTGACAGGGCTGACAATATCGAAATCGGCCGGTATTGCTCAATATCATGCTTTGAGCCACCCTTATGCACAGGTGTGATATTTGCCCTTTTCCATATCTCAGGAAACACGCCTTCGCTTAAGCATTTGTTGTAAATAGTGTAAAGTGGCTTATAGATGCTGCTAGCTGTATATTTGAAGAATAAGGCTGGGAAACCATCAGGACCAGGTCCTTTTGCTGGGTCAAGTTGCTTCAACTCCTTTAATATAGTGGATTCTTCTATATGTAAGTTAGTTAGCAGTACGTCATTACTCGTAGAACATGTAGGGGGAGTCCATACTGAAAGCGTAGGTGATGTAGGTTCAAAAACTGATAAGAAGAAATCTGAGAACATGTTACAAACTTCATACGGATCATTAGATTTATGACCCTGGTATTGCATCACAGACGGGACACCCGATTTTACTTTACGGTTTGAAACGTATGTCCAGAAATGCTTTATATTAGACGTAAGGCTGTCTTCAATGGAGTTCATATAAGATTTATAGCAACTCTTGCACGTTTCTCTAAAAGTAGACCTATAATCGGAGTATTTGTTAAAATCCTTAATGTTATTATATCTTTTCCATTTGATCCAAAACTGTTTTTTCTTTTTGAAAATTTTGATTAAGTGCTGTGAAAACCAAATAGGAAAATCAAATGAGCGAAGTCTAGAAAGGGGGACATGTGGCCTGATAATGTCACCCAACGTATTGTAAAATACATCCAGGGCCTCCTCAGCCGATAGGTGATTAAGTGACGATGACCAGTCAGTTTCACAAATAATTTTGTTAATAGCGTCAAAATTTGCTTTACGAAAATTAAATTTTGATAAGGGCTTTCTTTTCATTATTTTTACTGTTAAACTAATAGGTGCAAAAATTAAAAAGGGAGGATGATGGCAGTCCGCAGGAAGTAAAGGGTCTTTTATGGCACTGACTGCGCATGGAGTATTGGAGATGAATAAATCTAGGATCCTTCCACCACTATTGAGCAAGTTATTATATTGATTAGCACCGAGTGTAGACATAAGCTGTTTTAGCTGAGAGCAAATGGGGGAGGATCCTGTGCACAACGCACCAATTGCGTCAGCAGGGATATTATTTATGTCAACGTTCCAAGAGACATGAGGAAGATTATAATCCCCTGCAATATAAACATTTAAAATATTAGGCTCGATAAGCATATCCTGAAGTAAATCAAAGTGGGAAGTATATACGTCCATGGTGGCCCACGGCGGTATGTACACAGCGCTTATTATATGTACTTTTGTTTTATCACAACTAGGTAGTTCAACCATCAGGTGCTCAATACATGGTGACGCAGTAAAATGTGATTTTTTTGCGGTATCGAACAGGGCTGGCCGTAGTTCACGTAATACTGCAATAAGAACCCCCCCACCATCTTGCCTCTGGGTGGCTATTCTGTCTCGATCACACCTAAACACCGCGTAGCGTTGATCAATGAACTCATTATTGTCGATTTCGGGTAACAACCAAGTTTCTGTTAAAATTATAACGTCATATGAGGACGACAATATATTCATAAATAGAGTATGTAGCTTGGTTCTTACACCCCTACAGTTTTGGTAGTATATAGATATTTTTTGTTGTGTACTATCCATAATTAGCCCACGCCACTATTAATTCATATAAATAAAATGATATAATGCCCAAATACGCGTGGAAGAGTGCGCATAGCCTACATCGACAAAGAGAATGTTCAGGTAAAAAGAAATCACAACAGCCCCTCGCATGGCGGACAGAAACACTGCGTTTATCGTATTCACAACATATGTGGTTAGTTTTGTTTAAAATATTATAAATAAGTAGCAACATATTATTTAGGTTTCGAATTGTTGAGTCGCATTGAGATATGATATGATAAGAGAGTATTACGATACATTTAGTCATGTGAAAAGTATGCAATGAGTTACATTTATTTGAGTTTAAACATTTATTTACGTCTAAACATTCACTGCTTGCGTTTAAAAAATATAAAATAACATTAAGCAATAAGACATCCGAAACATTAAATAAAATCAAGCTTATTTCATTATGGGCCTGACATTGGACGATATGTACGAGATTAAAACATATGCAAATAATGTCTACAATGGGACAAATCAAAATACAATCGCATTCCAGAGATATTAGTTGAAAGCAAATATGTAGGTATATCGATATTAAGGCAAAAATACCCGTTAGAAAAGGACAGCTAATTAGTTGTGGGTTTAATGTTCTTAAGGTCGCTTTCTCCGCGTATTGCAAATGCAGTAGTGTCGTCGCGTTCGCGGACCAGTATGGTAGCATTTTTGATCCACACATATTTGAAACCGTGTCTCTTAGCGGCATCCCTGGCTTTACGAAATAAGTGCTTCTTCTTCAGAGTTAGGTGTTCATTAATGTAGATCGACGACGGTGTGCCAGAAATACCAACCTGGTCAGACTTCAGTGATTTGGTTTTACGGAATGCACTTCCGGGTTGTTGGAAAACCGTTATATTGATGTAGAAACAGGAACATGCAGCACAGATCCGCACGTGTGTGTTTATGGGTAGTAAATCTCTTGAATATGGTGCCGACGGATCATCACTCACACAGATTATAGTACATTGTGATACATGTGTGCAAAGGCGCTTGAACCGTAATCGAACGCGATAAGGAAGCCGAGAGTGTAATGATCAATGCACAAGCGTGTTATACGACGTTTTTCACACCCTTTAATTATGTACGAATAATGTTATACAGGGTAAACTAATGTGGTAGTCCATATCAACGAAGGGTGTTGCCACAACAACGCTAGGGTAGCCCAAGTACCCTTAGGGAAGGTTCTAGCTAGTAGTAATAAGTTAATTTGTTATAATGATGAATAGTTTCTGCAGAAAAAGAATACGATTTAAAGTCACGGAGGTGGTTCTTTATTTTCACCGTTTTCTCGGAAACTGCCAGTGGCTTATACTGTACTATGTAATTAAGGTTAGTCTGTAAGTACCTACTGATTTCAATTCAAGAGTAGCACGTGTTCTATAAAACACAGGAGATTTATTATACTTATACTATTCATCAAAAAAAAAGTTGGTACTTACCTATTTTACTTATTAAATCATTGCATGGCGTACCATGTTCGTAATTTCTAGGATCATTTTTCTCTCATTTACAAACTGTTACGGCTAATTACGTTTGCCCCAAATCTGATTTAAAATTTATAGGTTTTTCAATGTTAGTAGTAAAGTTTTAGTAGGTATCTGACTTTGAATAACTTTTTTTTTACATGTTGAAGTTTGCGTTAGTTTTCCTCTTGCTACTTTACTCACGCGCAGGAGTACTAGAGAAAGTTATTTGGCTGCAGAATTCTATCAAGCTCTCTGTGCGGAATAACGCTATGGTCTATAAGTACCTCTCTTCATCACGTATATACATAATTTTTTAGCCAGTGTGCATAGGTATTAGTGGTGCATCCATGCTACGCGAAGCGAGCACGAGCCGGGCCTCGAACGAACAGGATTCGTTCGTGGACGTACTTAACGAGTCTTCAACGAGCCTACAACAAGCGCGATGCGAATCCCTGTGTTTATGAAAAAACTGTCAATCGGGCGGAGCGCAGTCGAGCACGCTACGAATGCTCGTTCGAGGCTCGCAAGCCCGTCCACGCATCGCGTCCACGCTGTGAATAAGTAGATCGCTGGTGATGGCTTGAGAACATAGAAAAGACGGTAAATTATAGTTTACACGTTTATTCACATTTTATAGAAATGCAGACAGTATGAAGCTAATACACTTACTCCATCTTGTATAATAAGAAAAATGTTGCTATATCATATTACTATTTTTAATACAGCAACACCAAAGGTGGTCTTATTTCCTGTAATGACTGGTCATAAACACACGCTACGCGAATCGTGCTCGCAGTGTGCTCGTTCGTGGCTCGGCTCGTGCTCGGTTCGTCAAGCATGGACGCACCATAACAATTTATCTATAGGATCCCAAAAACTATTCTTAGATTATTAGTTATTTTTTAACGTTTGATTTCAAGTTTGTAATGTTATATACTATTGCTGTTATATATACCTATTGCTGTATTAAATACGGTAGTTGGCCCCCATGATCGATTATTCGCTTCTATGCACGTAATAATGTCTGTTCATGCATTGCATCTACTTATTCGTAGAAGTTCTAATGAATATTTGATGATTCGGTGAGTTTCGAACTCTTTACGGAAACAATATAAATCGTTTACTTGGAAGTTAATTGTAAGGTAAACTGTCTGCTGTGTCAATGGGTAATGTCAAAGTCAATTTTTTGCCTGACAAAAACCTGAGGACAAGATTCCGCTCTGCGGTTTCACCCACGTTCCCGTGGGATCTTCTATGTGCCAAGTTTCGTCCAAATCCATTCAGCTGTCCAGTCATTCACATTTTATAACATGACTAGCTGCCCGGCACGACTTCGTTCGCGTGGTGTCCTAACCTACCCTACCCTATCTAAACCATCCAGGGCGCCTCCCAAACGCATACAAGAACATTCATTCAAATCGGTCCAGCCGTTCAGGCGAAGTTCAGTGACATACACACACACGTACAGTGGAATTTTATATATAAAGATTATAACAAAAGCGCTATTATAAGTTAATTCGATATGCTAAGCTAAGTGGTAACTTAATGTCACTTCGCTCCTCGAAGTACATTAGACGGGTTATGTTCCCATTAGCTTCCATTGTGAGTAAAAGGGCAGTAGGCTTTGAAGTACATTTGCGGGCTAGAATTCTGAACTAAGGCTTTCAGTGAAATCTATACTAGTATTATAAGGAGAGAGTGCGAGTTTTGTGAGTTTGTATGTATATGGAGGGTTATCTCTGGATCTACTGAATTACAGATTGTGAAAAATGTTTCGATAATAGGAAGCTACCGTGTCCATGAGTGCAAATTCTCGCAGCGACACGTCACCCCTTCCAGACTTTGTGTGCTTATAGCTTTTATTATTTACCAGGGTGGAATATTATTCAATACACTGTATAAAAAAGCTATATGCCTTCATTCCTATTCAGGGTCGGTGTACTGACGCAACCCCTGGCAATTTGAGAGTAGATTATGCATGTCTAATAATGTGTATTCATTCTCGGACTATTCCGCATTGACACGCGGCAAGAGTTATGGTTAGAGAGAAAACCTAAGAGGATATTAGAGCTGTAACAAAGATTAATAAATTATTATGTCAAAAGAAGTCGTTAATAAATTATGCAACATGTATCCTAATATGCTAAAATCCAAATGTATCCTAACATTATTATAAGAACCAGCGGAAGAAAGTTTTCAACTATTTATTTTTTAAGGTAGTAAGTACCTAAATGACAGAAAAGACAGACATTTAGTAATAGAATAATCCTGTTCCAGTGTTTGATAAAAAATAACTTTTTTAGGGTTCCGTAGCCAAATGGTAAAAAACGGAACCCTTATAGATTCGTCATGTCTGTCTGTCTGTCTGTCTGTCCGTGTATGTCACAGCCATTTATTTCCGAAACTATAAGAACTATAATGTTGAAACTTGGTAAGTAGATGTATTCTGTGAACCGCATTTAGATTTTTACACAAAAATAGAAAAAAAGCAATAAATTGTGGGGGTTCCCCATACTTAGAACTGAAACTCAATTTTTTTTTGTTCATCAAACCCATAAGTGTGGCGTGTCTATGGATAGGTCTTCAAAAATGATATTGAGGTTTCTAATATCATTTTTTTCTAAACTGAATAGTTTGCGCGAGAGACACTTCCAAAGTGGTAAAATGTGTGTCCCCCCCCCCCTGTAACTTCTAAAATAAGAGAATGATAAATCTATAAAAAATATATGATGTACATTACGGTGCAAACTTCCACTGAAAATTGGTTTGAACGAGATCTAGTAAGTAGTTTTTTTTTAATAGGTCATAAATTGAAATTAATATCAAATACTCAGGTCTATACTACCATTTACTTATATACCTACAGGTTTGTACGGAACCCTCGGTGCGCGAGTCTGACTCGCACTTGGCCGGTTTTTTTTATACTCTTATGTAGCAAACAAGCATACGGCCCGCCTGATGGTAAGCGGTTCCCGTAGCTTATGGACGCTTGCAACACCAGGGGCGTTACTCGCCTCAGTAGATACACAAACTTTTAAAGTATAAGTACAGCGTAATAATTCAATGATAAGTACCTTTAAAAGTTTGTGTAGGAAACTCAATCAATGTGTGTTCGACCCTCAACAAGGCCTATGCGTTGACTTTTGACAGTTAGTCAATACTTGCACAGTAGGTAGGTAATTGACGTTAGCTACCGAGGCTACCCACAGTGCCGGCGACAGGCGCTTTTGTCGCTGTAAAAAATCGTTTTATAGTAGGTGTGTTTGTACAAGCTCGACTACAAGCAGGCCAGCGATACGTTATTGCGTTTCGGGGTCCATTGAATTTCAATTTTGTAGAGGATTTTCGCTCTATGTGTATGACACTTCCCTTTTTCGTTTTTCCAAACAACAAACGAGTTGAATTCAGTTGCAGCTGTGCTTTCTAATGTTTGCATTTCAATGAACTTCATCGTGATACTTGTGAACAGGTGCTGCTTGTGAAGGCTGGTCTGCTTAAGTTTGCTTTTTACTTAATTAATATAGATTCAGTCTAATTTGTAGTTTTGCCGCCGAGGCATGCAATTGTTGTCAGTGCGATTAGAATGTAAATATTATGTAATGATCTAAGCTTGTTTTGAAAAAAGTAATTGCTGAGTTGATTGCCGGCTCTTCTCAGCAAATGCAACCTTCTGAACCGGTATTAGAGTATTAGAGTCAGACTTTTCATAAGTGCCTGGGAAGGTCTATTTGAATAAATGATTTTGAATGCTTTTTTCGTGGAGGAATCCTTCTGGATACCTGGCACTCAAGGGGGAGCTACCGGGATATGTCAGACACCGAGGTACTGACTTAAAACCCACGACAAAGTTGAAGAGTTTGTATCTTTGCTCGCTAATCGCAGGAACGTTTATTGAGGAAGGACAAACCCTTGGTATTTTATAATATAAGGACTTTCAAGGGTTAGGTACGTGAATAAGTACATCTGGGCAATCGACGTATACACGCATGGCCTTATTTCTCGGAATGAGTCCATTGCTGGTCTACAGCCAAGGGCAAGCCAAAATTGATTAGCAAAACAATTATATAACTAAACATAACTATAAAGATCTAGTCTAGTTCAAGTTAACATACGTTTTTCTTAATATACAACGTGTAACAACGTTTTCTGAATCGATTTATGCAACTTTTAATAAAGATATTATATACAGTTTTTCTCTGCATTATAATTCACCAATCAACGAATTCAGTCTTTGTTCTCATGTTATGATAAGTTATTTATGATACTTTTCTTATTATATTTTTTATTAAATTTAATTAATAGTTCAATTTGTAACCGAATGAAAATTTGGTTAAGATGTTGATATATTAAAACTTTTACCTTAAAAATGCTTGCATATTATTATAATATATAGTTCTAGCAAATGGAAAAATATACTCAAGTTACTTAGTTAAGAACAGTAGTACCCAAGTAACCAACTAATATGGCTTACCGATGTACCTGCGCATAAGACACATTTTTAAAGCGCGGGAATTGCTATTGGCCGGCAGCTGCCGCCATGTTTGCGGAGGTGCGTGACTTGCGAGTGAGACGGAACTAACAGCTGCAGTGTATTATGAGCCTTATAGTAGTGACCTAAGGTTGATTGTAAGTTGTAATCATTCTTTCGTAAATTTTCGGGCCATTACTTGCTTTTCTGTGCGAACGAAGATTCACGACGCGCCTTATCAGATGGGTACTACTGTACGGTGGACCTCGAGTCTGTCGGTAAATACGGAATACGGATATTTTCGGGGTAAGGCAATAAAGAGTTCACTCGGCTACCGCGGCGGTAGGTAAGTACAGCAGCGCAGCCATGTTGTAAATAAAACATTGGATGGACGTCTTGTATACAGGATGATATGTCCGTGCCGTTGTTGAAATACTCAACAACGGATATCTTTTAAAATATAAATGACAATAATTTTCTGTGAAGAGCAAACTTAATATACATTAAATGCCCGTCGTAACTAACTTATTTAATCAGATAAGGATTAATATTATATGGGTCAAAATAACTTCAAAAGTATAACCCACATTTTTTTTTATCTCAATCGCATAAAAATGGTTACTGTGAGTTATCCATAGGATATAGATATATATATACCACCGGGCACTTTTTTGTAGATATTTTTAAGGTACACACGGCTACAGATCAAGCTATACATTTCCAGTATAAGCTGATCTCGCATTGTATAGGATTTTCGTACAATGGATGGGAGGTCAGCTTATACTAGAAAGTATAGCTTGATCTGTTGCCGTGTGTACACAATTCCATAGCACATCATTTTGATATATCTCGTAAAGTTTAGTCAGCGATAGTAATGAAAGCGCAAACAATTCTGTGTTTACGAAACATTGTCTTTTTTTAATATTTTCTGTATAAATAACATAGATGTATTATATATATTGTATAAACTTTCCTGGAAAAATTATGTAACTCATAGTGAAAACCGCATAAAAATCCGTCGCGTGGTTTAAAAGGACTTAGCGGACAAACAGATAGACAGACAGACGCGGAATGCGACTTCATTTTATACTATGTAGTGATAAAATAAGAATGCTTCGTCTACACACATTACTTGCAGTGAGGACATATTCGGGACCTATCATAAAACTGTGCGGTAATGTAAAGTAAAAAGCACTAGTGCGTGGATAATCTGCATTAAGATACGATAACTATGTACCTCACTGCAAGTGATATGTGTGTAGACCAAGCATTTAAAAGTTTGACAGCTCACCGCTGTCATAAAAAAAGACTTGCGTGCCATATTTGTTAACGTTCTCGTTATTATATTTGTGTGATTGAATATTATCAAAAAATCTACAAATTAAATACAAGTCTGTTTTTTTCCTCACGTGTTGAAAAACGTCGTATGACGCTCGTGTGATTATTACACTCTTGGCTCAATACCGCCTACTAACTTTACACACATGTATCATAATGTACTATTATGAAAAATATTCATTAAATTAAACGGCATTTCAGAGTAATACCTTATTTTCTAGTTAGGTATAATATTAACTTTAAAATGAACGTGCTATTGACATTTTCAATTAAGTGGCAGCTAATTACATTTTCCTTAACTACAGTTCTTTAAGTCTTTAAGTAAAGGAAGTGAGACTCAACGTCACTATATAGGTTGTAGTGTGGAAGCGGGCGGGGTTAGTTATAATGATATTTAATAAATTGAAATACAAATATAGGTAGTTTTTACCTCGCAGCTTCCTTCAGTGCCTCATGTTTCATTATGTTCATCGAGAGTAGGATTTCCAGCAGGGATTTCTAATCTGGTCGATAACGATTTCCCAGTGGTCGACATAATGGTGCGTCCATGCTTGGCGAACCGAGCACGAGCCGAGCCACGAACGAGCACACTGCGAGCCTACAACGAGCACGTTGCGAATCGTGAAAAAACTGACAATCGTGCTCGTTCGAGGCCCGCAAGCCCGTCCACGCTGCGCGAATCGTGCTCGCAGTGTGCTCGTTCGAGGCTCGGCTCGTGCTCGGTTCCCTTAGCATGGACGGATTTTGGGCTGCAATACCTTCTAAAATTCTAAGTGCGTTGAGGCACAAATATATCATTAGAGAGATGCAATGAAAATGACATTGATTCATATAAAATAATAACATTTATGTTCTATTTTAATACCAGCTAATGAAAACAGGCAGCCTATTTTACTGGATATAAAAGTACTTGAAAAAGTTTCTTCATATATAAACAATAACCACTTGTATCACAATAGGAACAAGTCATAAAGTGCATATAAATATTACATATAACTATCATTTTCCAATACTAGAAAATAAAATAATTTCCTGGGAATTCATATTTTTCTGCATAATCCTACTTGAAAATAAGCAGTGTTGAGCTCTCAGACAATTCTCGAGATTCCAAGTACACTTCAAGCTTTTGACTCAAAAAACTACGTTTATGAGTGCCACTGTACTTTTTAAGACTCATCTATATATAATAGGGGCTGGCTGTGTGTATGTAAATTAGCTTTTTGAAAATTAGTTAAAAATATTATGTTGCAGTAAAAATCTTTGACTATAGGTATTTGGTTATAGGATAGTATAATATTCGTCAGCTATATATAGATTACCAGCTGTCCCCCCGGGATAAAAAGTCCTACTCCATACCATAGGCTATCTACACGCCAAATTTCATGATGATCCGTTGAGTAGTTGAGGCGTGAAGGCGTAACGAACAAACAATGTTTTTTGGAAATTATATTTAGATACGAATAAAAAAAAAAGCATCTTCTTAACGGTCTTCTGGTTTCGGGATCGCCCGATTTTCCACCTGAGCTATTATAACCTTGTAGATGGTGGCGAAATTTACCTTCGTATTCTAATGATATTGTAGCAGTTTTTCATTGCCTGAAAACACGGCTAAAACGACGTTTTCTAAAAATGAAACCTAGCTAGATCGTTTTATCGCCCCCGAAACCCGTGCATACTAAATTTCATAAAAATCGTTAGAGCCGTTTCTGAGATTCAGATTACATAATATAAGGTCCTAATAAATTAGTGAATTTCCTCTTGAGGGATGAATGTATATGTCATTAGTAATCAAAAAATAATATAAATAATAATATAGAAAAATAATCCGTGGGAAAATTCAAAATCATTTATTCAAATAGACCTTCGCAGGCACTTATGAAAAGTCTGACTCTAATACTCTAATACCGGTTCGGAAGGTTGCATTTGCTGAGAAGAGCCGGCAATAAACTCAGCAATTACTCTTTTCAAAACAAGCTTAGATTCATTACATAATATTTAAATTCTAATCGCACTGACAATTGCATGCCCAGGGGCGGCGGCAAAATTACAAAGTAGACTGAATAAATATTTAATAAGTAAATAAATAGCAAACTTAAGCAGACCAGCTCCCACAAGCAGCACCTGTTCACAAGTATGACGCGTGTGGCAGCCATCGCCCTCCTCGCCATATTGGAGGGAAGTGAGCGATCCGTCACACGACGCCGCTGCAAGCAAAGGCCTCAAAGTAATATCAGTAAAAAGTATGAATTTAAATATAACCTACATAATTATAAACCTAGAAACAGAACTGATGGACAGGCGGAAAGAGTTGCCATTACAATAGGGTTACGTTCGTCCTCTGGAAACGGTCAAAGCATCCCCATATTTATAATACACAACTGTCCGTCCCTTGCTACAATGCGACGTCGCTGGTAAAAGCTATGTCGCGTCGTAGCACTCGACTTCGTGGATCCTTCGTCCATATAAAACTCATGCCCCCTTATTACAAAAGAAGGTTTAAAGCAAGTTTAGTAAAACCAGTCGCTCGGTCACTTTCTAGCGTCATAGAACAAAAAGAGACGAAGCTATTTTAAAATCTGGGTTTGCTTAAAACCATGTATTGTATATATATAAGGGGGATGAAGTCATAATAGGGTATTTTCATCTGTCAAAGTATTTTTGTATGGTTTTTACTGCTGCCTTTTTGGCGCGAATATATATCGTTCAAATTTAAACCATTTTTCTTTGAATAAAGCGATATTAATACCAGTTGACTAGCCAAAGCTAGCTTGAATAGCCAAAGCTATTCAAGCTTTGGCTTTGACTTTGATAGTGAGTCCCGTAACTGGTAAGTGCATAATTCAAAATGTGACGGTAACATTTAATACTTTTTTGGTAAAATCGAGATCTATGGTTAAAATACTTAAAGCTATATAGTAAGCTATAAAATTTAAAAAAACTCATCACTCATTAACTCATCCTAAACCTACTTTAACTACGTATTTTAACCAGCGAATAAAAACAAATAGAATCGACTTTGTATTAGTTCTGGAGATTACCTTCTACATCCAAACTTACGGACATACCAACTTTACCTCTTCATCTATCTAATACCTTTAAACAAGCAATTCTTGTATATATGTATAGTATATAAGTTCCTAATAAATTTGTGAATTTCCTCTTGAGAGATGAATATTAGCTCAGATTACAGAACAAGGCAGATAGAGCGCGTGGAACACGGGAGTGAGGCCAAAAAAGCAAATACAAAATGATAAACAAGGGATTAAATTGCACAGTCATACCAGTGGCTGGCGCACTGACTTGTGTGCTCTGTGGCGACAGAGCACATTTAAATTGCCCCAGGGTTGGTGACAAACATATCATCACGCGTACAGTGTCGCCATTGATTTCATTTTTATCTCAGGAACGAGGGTGAAACCGCGGGGGACAGCTAGTAATATAATAAAGCAGAAGACGTCTTTTGTTTGTCAATTGCCGTTCTTTTTCTAGGTTTATAATTCTGTAAAGCGTAATAAAGCGTAATTTAAATATACCATGAGAATTTACATGACTATAAAATGAATAAATTTATCGGAAGGAATTTAAATTTATTATAATAATTCATAAATTAATGTAATAATGATTTATTTATTTATTTATTCTGTAAACAAGTCAGATATTAATTTCATAAAGTGGTAAGCGCACAACGCCTAACTCTGAAAACGTTCAAGAAACTGGCTCTCAACTTCTACTGGTAGCCACTCAGTTGTAGAATTCGAACTCTCACTTCTCGAATCACGGTTGTCTAACCTAAAATACCCGTTTAAAATACCATTATTATAACCATGAACTGTGGTTCCTACACAAAACTAATTCGAAACATTTTCATTGAAACAACACTTCATTTATGAAACAAAAATCTATTGAAAACTATTTCGTATGCCTCTATTTTCATGTTATCGTCGACTATTTATAAAATGGAAACGTCCACAACCTAATGGAATTCCGACTCTACGCCCTTTTGGATAGAAATGAAAATTGAATGTATAATAATATGTACATTGAATTGCATTCTTAGTTGTGATACGTGCACTACGTTTGTACAGGTGTTTCCATTTGTTTCAGGACTTACTTAAATGTTATTTTAAATAACAATTCTATTGAGTTTTAGCGAGTAAAAGTGAAGTTTACGTTTTTTCGTGTATTTTGTGTTTTATTGTGATCTCTTTCCACCTTATTAATAAATAAGGTTTATGTCAAGTATAGTAATACCTAGGTTTAATATATATCCGTCACTTTCTAATGTAATATAAACAAAAAGGGATGAGGCTATCTTAATACCTGGGTATTACAAGACTGACTTGCACCTTATTTTATTAATAAGGTTTCAGCTTAATTGACTAACTTCCATATTTAAAGTATTTTCCGCAGTTCCTAGATTAATATTTTTTCATGTGTGTTTAGCTTTTGTTGATGTATAGTGGGATGCGCGTACTATCCGCGAGCAAACGGGGGCTCTACCGCGTATCTTTGATGGTTATCGTAACGAACACCATTTAAGAATTTCATCCAATAAGGGCCCACGAATGGTCATCGTAGTACCGCGTCATTGGATGAAATCATTAATAGTGTTACCCCCTTATTCATAATCGCTTTTTAACTAAATCAGTGTAATAGTGTCCTACGTCTCACTCTTTCGATCACCAAATGTCACGTGTAAGATAAAGACTTCAGAATGTTAGCTAATCAACGTTTGATAACTTCATTATGAATAAGGGGGCTGGTCATTATTAACACCAAAGATATGCAAGTGCCCGGCTGGTTAAGTAAAGCATTAGCCCTGATTCTGTTGTTTACAACTATACTAATTTTAATCTCACTATGTATCTTTCTAACAAAGAACATAAGAAAAGGATGTAAGAAATTTAGTCCTGCAAAATTACTCCAATGATTGTTTTCAATATAAATTTTGTCGCCATCTATCGCGGTTCCGCCTAAATACACGCAAAATAAGACGGCAATTATTAATTTGCCAGCTTTAAATATGTTCTTTTTTTTTTATTATTTATCCTAAGTTACACCTTCTTTAGTGTTCCCTTTTCATACTACAATCTAGCCTTCATATTAGGCTAATAAGTAATTTATATTTAACATAAACTTCTATATTGACTATATCTAAGAATGTGTCCATTAACACTTTTCTTATTTTCACTTTGTTCTTGTGTTCTTTATATGTAGCACTTGGACTATGTTACACTATTTTAACTATCACTATACTAACTCAAACGGTTTAGTTCTTTTGAGTCGTCTCACTATATCTGTGTGATCGAGGAGCTGGATTGCCTCAACGTTCACATGATGATGATACATATGACATGATATGTTCTATATTTTTTCAATAATGTTCGTAAGAAAGGGAAGAAAGAGATGTGATTAAAATTAGTTTAGTGCGATTTACAACAGAATCAGCACCATTGACATACATTCACTAGGTATATAAAAACCAAATCGATAATTATTAAATCGAACGTACAGTTACACATGTTCTAATTCTAGTAATTCTACCCTTACGTAAAGAATAGAAAAAAACCGGCCAAGTGCGAGTCAGACTCGCGCACCGAGGGTTCCGTACAAACCTGTAGGTATATAAGTAAATGGTAGTATAGACCTGAGTATTTGATATGAATTTCAATTTATGACGTATTAAAAAAAAACTACTTACTAGATCTCGTTTAAACCAATTTTCGGTGGAAGTTTGCATCGTAATGTAAATCATATTTTTTTTTGTTTTATCATTTTCTTATTTTAGAAGTTACACATTTTACTACTTTGGAAGTGTCTCTCGCGCAAACTATTCAGTTTAGAAAAAAATGATGGAACCTCAATATCATTTTTGAAGACCTATCCATAGACCCCACACTTATGGGTTTTATTAAAAAAAAATTATGAGTTTCAGTTCATGGAGAAAAATTTATTGTTTATTTCTATTTTTGTGTGAAAATCTTAATGCGGTTCACAGAATACATCTACTTACCAAGTTTCAACATTATAGTTCTTATTGTTTCGCAAAAAAGTGGCTGTGACATACGGACGGACAGACAGACAGACATGACGAATCTATAAAGGTTCCGTTTTTTGCCATATGGCTACGGAACCCTAAAAATCAATAAATAATGTGTACGGTATAAATGTATTTAAATCAAAGCGCCAACGACACGGCTATCCATATCACTTCGATGTACACCGGCGGTCGGACAGGCGAGCATTTTAATACTACATGTTTAACAGAACAATGGACGACTAACAAAGGTGTTGTACTGAGAACTGCGCGGTGCTTGAATTGCGTGTGTGGAGTGGATTCACGTTTTGCTATTGCTGCCTTGCGGGAAGCAACGCTCATGTATGAATGGAGAGTTCTATCTAATGAAAAGAGGTTAAAATTGTTAATTAATTTATACGTAAATACTACTAGTAACAGCTTAAATTTGCATCAAGAATTAGTATTAATTTTGCATGCAAAATATTAGTTTCTTAATACATCCCACTCAAGTCCCAGGATATTTATTATTATTTATTATTTATTACTTCTAGACTCTGCAGAAAAGTTGTGGAAATTAAATTTAGACTTGGTTCAGTGACGTGACATCAGAATTGTTGACGATCCCGAGCTCACAAGCGGTTTAGAGCCCCTCAGTCGGTCTTTGCCTCCTTATGTGTGTTCTACCGCTTGTACAACGGAGAGTTTTCTAACTGTGCTGTGTGGTTCTTGTTTCGAACTGTGCGGGCTCAAAGTAGTTTTCTTCCGTGGACGCTCGGACTGTGGAATGAGCTCCCGCCGTGGTTTTCCCAATGGAGTACAGCATGGGGTTCTTCATAAAGTGAATGGAATGGAAATTCGATCGGTGTTCCTTGGTAGGGTCTACATGCTTCTTTATCACTCTTGGCATCACCATAATCTTCTATAAAATTTTGGTCAAACGCTTCCCAAACTACAACCTTTTTCTTTTGTTCGCAGCTCGTCTACAACGCGAGGATGCTATGGAACAACAACTTGCAGACATGCAGGCACATTTGCTATTCCTGCAATCGCAGTATCGCGGGAGACAAGAAGACATGATGTCCCTATATGTGAGTTCAAACAAATGTCTTTCTATCACATCACATTAAGGTTCCCCGCCTCATGCTGAGTATCCACGTTAACACCCGATAATAATATTCAATCTATTCTTGATTTGACACGATTAAAGGTTCGTAACACGGTTTTCGTTCTATTAATCGGTTTTTAACAGTTTTATTTATATCCACGCACGTATGTATATTTTTAAATCCATGCCAAACGCAACATTGATATTGCGAGCTGTTTCTGCCGCGTTAGTTCCGCGTGGGAACTCGTATTCAAAAATCACTCGAATTTTCGAAGTATCCAACTTTCTTGTCTAAGCTGCATCAAAAAAACAACTGAAAGACGATAATCGAATGTTGCATATTTTTTACCCGACTGACCCGGAAGGAGGGTTATGTTTTTCGAGTGTATGTATGTATGTATGTATGTATGTATGTATGTATGTATGTATGTCTATTTCTTTGGCACGCTCTGCAGCCTAAACGGCTTGATGGATTTAAGAATATGAGGTGTCGTTAGATTCGTCTTGACTGTGGGAGTGTCATAGGGTATATTATTTTTATATGGCGTTTACGGATAAGAAAAGAGGGGGGGTATTAAAAACAAAAATTTCGTTATTATAACAATATGGGTATCAAATGAAAGCTTGTGAACAGCCCATTCCATATATGTATATATTGTAATACTTTTGTGCTACCATTTTGACGTAAATTCCAAAAAACCGTGTTTAATGCAAGGACAGTAGGTATAGGTAATATGAGCGGTAACGGTACGTAACTCACAGAGTTGCGATGGTTGCTAGCGTTACTTTACCGTACCGCTCATTTACTTACTAATACTTACAACTCATTCTGTATAAAACTAAAAAGTCTGAAATAAATTAAATTATTAAAAGAAACAAAAAACCCGACTGCGTAAAACAAAAAATAACTGAAAAGAGAAAAACAAGCTCTTTAATCTGTCGAATTTGGAATATTACTTGAATGTTATAAGGTATTGCAGTCGGGGATAAACAAATATTACAAAAAAAACACAAACTTAGGTTATTGGTTTGTCCCCGACTGCAATACCTTATAACATTCAAGTAATATTCCAAATTCGACAGATTAAAGAGCTTGTTTTTCTCTTTTCAGTTATTTTTTGTTTTACGCAGTCGGGTTTTTTGTTTCTTTTAATAATTTAATTTATTAAAAGAAGAACTTCATAGAGACCATGTGAAAAAAGTTTCACTCAAAAATCTCAAACCATGAAGGTTCTATGTCAATTCGAAGTACCTATTACAATAAAACGGCAATTTCATACTTTAACCGCTATTATTTAAACTTGTTACAAGCTTAGTTTTAGGCATCTCTCTCATATAATTAGTTTCCGCGAAAACATAGCATACAGACAATCAGC
Source organism: Achlya flavicornis (assembly GCA_947623365.1). NCBI lineage: Eukaryota > Metazoa > Arthropoda > Insecta > Lepidoptera > Drepanidae > Achlya > Achlya flavicornis. Next base: position 17,038,238 of record OX392471.1, on the reverse strand, counting down.
ATGGGGTTCTTCAAAGAGGGTGTGAAGAGGTTTCTTCAGGTCCGCAACGCCCTGATACCCCTGGTGTTACAAGCGTCCATAGGCTACCCGCCTGCTTATGTTTGTTTGCCACCTTAGTGGTATAAAAAACACCTAATTGCTTTACTACATAAATATTATAAAGAGGATGTAGTAAGAAGTAGATGAAGTATGTTTGGATGTAAGACGTAATCTCAGGAACTACATAACCGATTCAAAAAAAAATTTCACTAATACGAATCTACATTATTCCCGAATGCTATAGTTTACTTTTCATCCCATGGACGCGGGTGAAAACGCGGGAGACAGCTTGTGTGGAATATGGAAAATATGGAATACTTATACTTTATACATTATTTATTTTGCTTGCCTTACATAGGTATACCATGTTACATAGGCACCTTAAGGTAAATAAATAACACTATACACTAAGGACCCTGTTGGGCCCTAAGCAATGTAGGAGAGAGGAGGAAAAATTATATAAAATTTAATCATTAACTTAACTTATCGCTTAGGTATTCATTTATAGTATAGTAAGATAATTTAATAATTTGTAAATAATTTGTTCACAGGCGAGAACTCTGGCTGCTACTAATAACAAGCTACTACCCCAACAACCGGTGGGTGCTAGTGGTCCCCCAGTCGCTCAGAGCCCCGAAGTGATAGCGCTTTTGAAGAATATATCAGGTAGGTGCTTATCACCAATAGGTATCTGTGGTGGAATTTATTGTCCTATCAATTAATGGAAATCTAGAAAACTCCTTAATATTTTCTCGAAAAGCAAGATGTATTAACATATGGCGAATAATATATCATACCGTCCGCCTGATGGTAAGCGCTTACCGTAGCCTATAGGCACTTGGAATAGCAAGGTTGTCACTCGCGCGTTGCCGACCCTGCAATCATTTTTTCTCATCCAGGAGTTTGAAGAGCGGCGATAAGAATCACTGAAACCGCAGCGTCATTTGGTACCTACTACATGACTGGTCCCCGCACACTGCAAACACAACAACTCCTCACGGAGCTATGGTGACGTTACTCTTAGCAGGAACACAACACCGCATTTTAATGACGTCATTTCGGATATCCCGCATTATAGACAAGACAATTAATAACCTTGCACACCCAGTCCGCACCGTATGTACCTAATTCAATCAAACGGAGTGGCTAATGAATATACCTAAAAATATATTGTAGGCTTTAGCAGGGCTTTGCATCCTCATTTATAATGCGGACAAAAGGAGTGGAACTTGCTTGCGTCCAGAGCGTCTGTTTCTTTTTGACGTTTTTTGAGTTTAGGCTTATCAATGATCAGGGACTGGTAAGGTAATGGTATATTATGTCAATGGGTGGTCAAATATTAGGACCCGTTCTTTATACGAGCATACACTAAGGTTGTGGGCAACAAAAGCGGTCTATGATAAATTAGCGGAGGGGTATAAGTGTCGCTTCATAAGAGGAAAGGATGGCTGCAAGAGATTTGAGAAATAGGTTTTTAACATATCTATTGCTGTCGCGCTGTGCCCGAGCTATTCCGCCCGAGGGCGATAGAGACAACTGCAGCTTGGATTATACCTATTTAAATTAGACGATGTAATCCCCGATTTTCTCTTCCAAACCGGATCTTAAAAAAAAAAGAATCATAACATTGAATTATTACGCTTAGAAGCGAAGTATCGAACAAAAATCCTCGCGACACGTAAGCCACTTGACAACCAATGTATGCGTGAGTACCATATAATTACACTCGCTGACACGCACACAAGCGCACGAGTAATGTTGCAAGCTAAACGAAATTTTTCGGTAAAATTAACCTTCCGATTTCGCCTACTAGTGAAATTGGAAGTAAGTATTCATAAAAATAATTAAATAGTTCAAAAAGTTCTGCGTCTTAGATATTTTTTAAGGCGATGATAGCTCAGTGGTAGTGACGTCGGATACCGAGACGAAGGTCCCGGGTTCGAATCCTACAATGAGCTTGAGCTTTCGGTGAAGGAAAACATCGTGAGGAAACCATAGCACGGTGGTAGGGTACTTTGTAGTACCCGTCTGGCTGGCTACCACCCTCAAGTTGAAAATCTGTCGCCAAGCACCTATCGGTGTGTTCCGTCAGCTGCACTTGAGAGCCAGTTCCTTCTAGGCTTTGTGTGCTTACCACCTTCGACCACATCATCACTTACCATAGTGAGATTGTGGTCAAACACAGGCCTATACACAGTAAAAAAAAAAAAATATTATAGACAAAGGCCTGTTATTTATTTATTACTAGTTGTTTCATAGTACTTATTTCGGGTATTTTAACATAATAAACCAAGATAATGTGCAGTGCTATGAACGATCGTACAATTTGTAGCTTTCCTTGGTAATGATAGGTTTCAGATATGATAGGTTGTATAGAAAAAGAAGATTAAGTAGTATCTAGGTATATCATTTTCATTAACAAAATTGAAATTTTAAAAGCCTGTTAGTTGAATTTGTTTCCGGAACAACTGCCGCTTTGACAATATTTTCCTAGCTATATTCTCTTTTTTCTACCAGCCTGATTCGAAATTATTTCACTAATATGAAGCTATATTATCCCAAGTATTATAAACTACTTATCCCAAGAATGCAGGTGAAACCGCGGGGGACAGTTAGTCGGTTATAATAGCTATAAGTAAAAGAAACAACTTATCGGACTCAATTACTTTATTAATAACAAAATCAGTATCAATTACGTAAAACAACGCAAATTCGCACAAAAAACAGCTGGCTACACTTTGCTCGAAATCTGAGTGAAGTATTTTTATTTTAGAATTTTGTTATTTTAGATGAATTACACAATAAAATTAGTGGCTTGCCTGTGGAATGTTACATAAGAATTCTTATCTTTCTTCCCTCATGAATTATGACACAATTTTACTACACAAACCGTCATATTTATTATTTTTCTCAGAGCTGCACTCACTAAAACGTCACTCAGTACACTGACAGCGCGGCGGTCATTTGGAGCCATTATGGCTCCAATTGAATGGATTGTTTTTCGCGCGTGTACTTTGCTTCTATGTGTAATAATTCAATGAATCATAATAAGAAAGGCTTTGGCTATGTCTGTCGGTTTTCCTTTGTTGTTTTATATTCGTCAAATTTGTTCGCTGGACGTCTAATAAGGGTGTTAAAAATTTTAAGTTTTTGTGATTTTAGAAGGCTACTCATTCTTATAATAATTAATTTATGGAGAAAAACACAACCGAGGGACATGCAGTGGAACCTACAGATTGCATGGTAGAATAATCATTGCTCTAGTGGCATTATCCAGAGAGGAAACTGAGGATTACGTTTGTATGGAACAAACGCCACCAACCTTTCATCTTAACGTAGTAAAAGTTAGCATTCTTTGCTCTAGGTTTTTACGGACGTTTTTTCAATAATTAAGCTCTTTTGTCTTCACAATCTAAACTCATCGGAACGCCGTATAGGAACCTAATTGAAAGAGCAAAATTTATTTATTTTAGACTCTTTGCATGCGGCTGCTGCGAAGTTCAATCTAATTGCATCCAATCCACCTTGCATTACTACGATTATGCATATGCTATATGCGTTTATGCAATGCGATTTCAATTTTATCATATCTGGGCTAGATTTTATAGTTGTGTGTAATCGGGGCGGTTTAAATATATATTGTATGTAGAATGTGTTGTACATTGACTAGTACGGAAAATAATTATAAAGACACTAAAATCAAAGACAATTTGAGAGTCGACGGTGTAAATCTATAAATAATAAATATTCTGGGACTTTCCTCACAAACGTTTATCTGATCCCAAACTAAGCAGAGCTTGTACTATGGAAACCAGATAACTGATATAATACATATACTACTTTATGTTTGTAAATACATACTTACAGCCTTACTAATAAAAAGTTACACGCGGTGTACACATCTGTTATAGGATAATTGCTACTAATAAAAACATTTTTGACACAAAGCCTGTATACACGTGTTTTAGTTACCTAGGAAATTTACACAGGGCTTACACGGGCCAGGACCCTTGTTTAGTGTTTGTATAAGAACATTATGGCGGATTTCAATAGATCAGCTGTGTCTGACAATCAAGTGTTGTGTCCATTTACTACGGACCAGGCCAACCGCGCAACAAAATGACACCAACGCGCTGGCCCTAAAAAGTCATTTTAGGGCCAACGCGACTCAGTCGACTGCGGTCATGCTGCGGTCCACGGAACAGTTCATTCGTTCATTGTTTGCTTATAATTGCCATAAAAATGCCTAGTTGCGTAGTGAAAGGCTTGTGTTTTATACTGGGGGCCTACCACAAGCTCTTAAAACAAGGTTAAAATAACCTTATTTGTCTTTTGTCCCTCATTGACATCCGGCGTCAAAACAAGACAAAACACAAATAAGGTTATTTTAACCTTGTTTTAAGAGCTTGTGGTAGGCCCCCTGGAGTTATGGATAAAATAAAACAAAAATTTACAATTTATTTGATTTTGATAACTTTATGCAAAATGTTCCGGTAGGCGTATCCTTAGTTTTGAAGTCATTGGCACAGCCATTTGCTTCGTTTGTTGACGTAACATTTGTAATTTGACAATGACGTTCTTCTTTCTTCTTCTTCTTTGGTTAAATGGCTACTGTAGCCATAAGCACAAGACAGTTTCGTTCAAAGCCACCATTAGCTATTTGAAGCTTTTTAAAAGTAATTTTATTGTTTAATTATTAAAATAAAAATAGTCTTAAGAAAAAGAAACCTGATTTTTATGATATGATTAATATTTTATATAATTATTTTTCAGTATCTTTTGGTGTTTACACATTTTTCCCCATATTTTCTCCCGTATTTTGAAGTTACATAGTTTTAGTTTCAAAACGTTCCTAAAAAGTTGCCAGTCGTTTTTGTTTTAACAAATAGATATCTATACAACGCTTACACACTGATTATTAGTAAAGGGAGTGTATAGCAACTGTGTAAGGCTTACACACTGCATAACTATACAGCTGTTAAACAACCGTGTTCCATATTTTTATTAGTAAGACGGTTAATATACATAATTACACCCAGACTCAGGACCTACGGGCATGTTCATGCACACAAATACATGTCCAGTGCGGGAATTGAACTCACGACCTGCGGCGCAATAGGTGGAATCTTTACCAGAGTCTTAACCAACTGCGCCAACTGGCCCGTCAATCTGTTTCTGCCTACTTAAATTCATGCTTAATTTGGTCCAACAGTACCTATGGATCGATCGACATCAATCGTAGACGTCGTTCAAATGAGGTAAAGGAAGATGCTACAGAATAATAAATAACCAATAATTTCAGGGCTTGATAGCGACAGTGTCACACCTATTATCTGATTGGGATGGCAAATTTCACAGATTTCCACTGCATCTAAATAAATGCAGGATTTTTGTTCTCTCTAAACAAGTATATCAACCCAGATCTCACTCTCTTGATTCCCATAACCTTTTATTATGCATTAGATTATCATGCAGACAAATCTGTCGTTACCAGGAACGCAAGCTGCTGCGGGCATTAACCCGAAACCCCTGCCGCAGCTCCGTATCCCCTTCGTTTTCCAACTGCTTCCTCATCTAATGAACGACCAGGCCAGCCTTCGGCCTGCCTACCACATGAAGGCCGGCAGGACTTTTGCTGATGTCGTGATCGGGATTCCAACAGTGAAACGTGATAAGGAGAACTACCTGATGATCACATTGAAGGTATGGGAAAAGATCACTGATAGAATGTGTTGCAAGCGTCGATATGGCTACGGTAACCGCTTACCATCAGCCGGGCCGTATGCTTGTTTACCAACATAGATGTATAAAAAAAAAAAACTTTCTGGACACTGTTAAATATATAAATGCTTTAAAATCAACAGTTTGAGCATTCATAATCATTGGGAATCTAAATAAGAATGTGAAGTCTCCTAGCTGAAAATAGAATTCAAAAGTACGTTAAGTAAGATCGTTTATTGATGTAATCTAAGAGAGAAACTTTTGTCGAGCTGAAATAGTTCTGTAATAAGAATGATGATATGTGTAGAAAGTTAATATATGAAAGTTTGGTGGCAATACGTTGAATAAGAGACACAAAAGAAATCCAAAAACGTGACGACTGTAATATCCCAATCAAAGCCACTTTATTTACAGACGTGATCTCTTGGATTAAGACTTGTAATCGAATGTATTTACAGCACCTGGTCGATGGATTAACACCGAATGATATGAACTCGACTCTGATTGTAGTGATGATTGGTGAGACTGATCTGGAGTACGTACTGAATACAGCTCGAAAGATTGAAGTATTGTAAGTATTACCAGAGGGTTTTTAATGTGGTTTACTAATTTCTGCACAACGGTTATATCTTTAGTTTTAACGGTAAAAAGTACTCTATGTAAGTACTCTCCACTTTCAGGGTATGGGTATGGTACTTGGGATCTATGTACAAAATGTCATCCTAAATTTGTAATGAAACCAATTACAGCGTGATTAAGTAAAAAAACAGACAAAGAAAATTTGCATTTATAATATTAGTAGCATAGGGTGTAAATTTTTGCTTCAGAAGTGATCGGACTAGAAGTAATGACTGATGATCTAAGCTGAATGAACAATATGTAGAATTGGCTTTCGGTAAAATCCATTATGTGAGGTTCGAAGAGGATGGTAATCAAACGAACAGTGACAAAGCCGACTAAGATTCGTATTTAATTAAAAAAATATTTTTTTTGAGATAGCTTTTCATTGAAACAATATACACAAAAGAAGATATAAAACTGTTAATAGTTATTACGTTCGACGACCGTCCTTCTGTTATTTTTAAACAATATGGATTTTACTTACGTTCCAGTACAGCATGTATGATAAAATTAGCTCTAATATTCTAAAGTTACAGATCATAATAATTCTAGAAATAACAACTTTCCCAATAATATTTTACTAATTTTCTATTTCAGGTTCGTCAATCAAGTAAAATCTGGGCTAATTGAAGTGATATCACCATCTGAAGCTTATTATCCCAACTTGGAGACGCTGCCTTTAACCCTGGGCGATTCCCACAAGCGTGTGATGTGGAGAACCAAACAGAATTTAGATGCAATCTTTCTAATGGCCTATGCGCAATCTAAAGGCACATTTTATCTGATGATGGAAGACGATGTTATTGCAAAGAAAAACTACATGCAAGTGAGTATCCTGTCACTCGTTGATTATTTCTGGCTACATTTATTTGTAATGCCCTGGCGAAGACTTTATGATAATGGCAATGCTGCTAAATTTGGCGAATTTATATCTTGCGATTTTGGTTTACATTAATTTCACTGATTGATACTAGGTATTATTATTGACCCATGATTATTTGATAAATCTGTATTTTATTTTGCTTTTTTATGTACTATCATATCATTAGCAAAATTTAGATCCATAGAAATACGGAGGCGATAAACATGTAGCTTTGTGAAATAATTTCATTCTTAAGAAAGGTATGAACAATCGAATGCTGCAAGTGTTTGAATGACAAGACGCGGTCACAATCAGAAGATTACTCGAAGACGGTTAAATTTTGAAATATATTCCTGTTATAAATCGTCCTCTTCTTTTACATATTAAAAAGGGTTCTATGTCACACTTAAATATTGTTTTCCCAGATTATTGCTAGGTTTCCATTATTCTTCCTTATATACAATTGACAAATGCTTTTTAGCAGCAAAATACGTTGATATTATGATTTCAACGGTATTTTCAAAAGCTGTGTAATGAAAATAATTTCTTTGAGAATTATCAACAAAATATTTACTCCGAAATTTTGCGATATGCACTCTCGATAATCCTTTACGAATTGTATATGTTGATATTTGATCAATGCACTAGAGAGGAAACCTCGTTTCGAATTAGGGAAAGAACCGTAAGTGCCTTATCAGGGCCTAAATAGAATAAATGCTTTTTGAATTTGAATTTGAACCGAATTAATAATAATAAATATCCTGGGACATTCCTCACACACGGTCATCTGATCCCAAACTAAGCAGAGCTTGTATTATGGAAACCAGGTAACTGATATAATACATATACTACTTTTTGTTTGTAAATACATAATTACTAGTGATAAATGAAATATTGTCTGCTAGTGGGGACAGCGCTCTTCCCTAAAGTACAAGAGACAAAGTGCAACTGAATGTAGTAATGTTTTAGTGTAATCTATCGATACAGTGCTGTGAGCTTTTAAGTTTTTGAACAATAGATATGGTGATTTAGCAATGGATTTCAAATTAAGTGCATTAATCAGGATCAAAGGCCAGGGGTTTATGGTATTTTTTTTTTTTTTTATTCGGTAACAAAAAATATATCGATGCTCGTAACAAAAGTAGTGTGTTAGATATTGTTTGTGGAAATATTTACAAAAGATACAATGGTCCTTCTCTTACAGATATAAAACTAAGCTTTGATATAGAACTAAATTTTCATTTCTGCCAGAAGGATCGTTGGGATTATGCTATTCCTGAAAATTAGGAAACGGGCACGCTTAAATCTCGAGACCTTTCTTTTCTTTTTGTAATAATAACATTCTTATTTCTGGGTTTAATAATATAATCATGTTCACGCACCATCACTATTTATATTACATTCATTACACGAAGTGTAGACGCTTTTATTTTGAGATGCACATATCTTTCTTCCAGAATATAAAAACATACGCTGCAGCTACTACCGTTTCGAACCCGCAGTGGTTTTTCATCGAATACTGTCAAATGGGTGGCATAGGGAAGTTGTTCAAGTCCTCAGACCTGGTTCACTTCATCACCTACGTGCAGTTGTTTTATAACAACATGCCGATTGACTGGCTTCTTGAGAGCTACCTTGCTGATCGAGTCTGCACAATCGACAAGACTTCTGTAAGTATCAACTATTTCTTCATTTTTAGAATTGTAGAAAAGAACACTTACAAGATCACTCGCTTCAGTATATTATTCAAACTATAAAAGATATTATGTTTTACTTTATTGATACGAATCAGAGCAGATGTCTTTCCAAATTAGAACAAATCTGCATTACTGAGTATTCTCTCTAGTAGCTGTCTTGATTCCAAAAAAGTTTCAAGAAGATTGATTTGTTTTACAGAAAGTTTGCGGCAAAAATAAGTTGCAGATACGGCCCAAGTACAAGTCTTCGCTGTTTCAACACATCGGCCTCTATTCGTCACTACCGGGAAAAATGCAGTTGATTAAGGTACGCTTTAAGAAGGTACGTTAGTTAATTAACATTCTGCAATGAGTGCTGGACGACTTATATACATGAGCCCCTAGATTTGTCCCTTCCTAAAAGTTACTGCAAAAGTGCAGGGGTCATATCGTAGATATAACTGAATATTCCTCTTATTAATTTAGAAATTGTGTTACTTTTTTTATGAGAATGATAAATATTAATAATTACTAAATGCACATTCTTCTTTTTAATTTCTCTAAAAGCCATTGGTCAAACTATACGTTAGATTTTCCTTAAAACTTATAACAGGAATATGACTCTCCATCTAGATTTTTAGATGGGCCAATAAATAAATAAATAAATAAATAAATAAATATCCTGGGACATTTCTCACACACGGTCATCTGATCCCAAACTAAGCAGAGCTTGTACTATGGAAACCAGATAACTGATATAATACATATACATACTTTTTGTTTGTAAATACATACTTAATATACATAATTACACCCAGACTCAGGACATACAGACATGTTCATGCACACAAATGCATGTCCTGTGTGGGAATCGAACCCACGACCTGCGGCGCGTAAGGTGAACCTTAACCAACTGCGCCAACTGGCCCGTCAATATGGCTTCAGTAGCAATTTTAATTAATTATGTTTTATTTCCACTTTATAATTAGATTCGCGATCAGTTTGGTAGAACTTGGAATCCCATAAACACACCTGGAGGAAGATTGCGCAGATTCCCGATTAAAATGCATCGTTTTCTTAAACCAGTGTGGTCTTTCTTATTGGCAGATGAATTTGTTCAGTATAGGTAGTTATTATGACTATATACCAGGGCCACATTATATAAAAGAAGTTACATAATATCCATAAGATACTTCGTAGAGTAATCCTATCTAACTAATAAGTGTATTTGAGCTATAAGTAAGCAGAAGTGTACAACCTCAAGCAGTAGCTGAGCAGTGTACATTTGTGCAAAGGGTAAACATAGGATATTATATGTCACACGTCCTAATTATTGGTTCCACTTGATCATCAGGCCGTCATGTGAGTGATCACGGTGCAACTCTCACATGAAATGAGTACCAGGGGAAACTACCGCAGATGGTCCCTAACGCCTCGTAAGGGGTTGCCAGGTATAGTGTGCCGTCTTTTGTTACCTAACTGTTGGTAAAGGTGGCCACTATAGAAAATCTCAGTAGAATAAGGAATTATTAATTTCAAACTACACATTTCTTATTGGAAACATAATTCTATGTAATCACAGAAAGACCATACTTTTTTTTAGAAGAAGAGTAAAATACTCAAGAGATGTATCAAAGCTAAAATGGCAATGAAAGAAAAACTCGTCAGTCATAAATTACCATTGAAGAATTCAAATAACGTAACACAAGTGACGCTTAGCAAGAATACGCTGATGAGAGCCAAATTGATCAAAGATAATATTAATATTTTAATGGAACGATTGGGAAGTAAATTAGGCGTTGAACTTAAATGGTAGTAGAGATTAGTGATAAAAATAAATCTATTAAACCATTTTCAAAGCTGTGTGGAGAAATAGCAAAAGAAAGCCTTCCTTATAGTGATGACTTCGCTGGACTAAATTAGGTTTGCATGCATAGTGAGCTTACACTTAGTAGATAGAATAGCAAGTGTAGATGTAACTAATATAGCTCCTGTGCAGTGTAAGATTTGATTCGAGTGCTAACTACTTCATTTCTGTTATCATGTCGTATCGATAGTAAACACACCCTGGAACATCCTCATGGCCATTTAATTGTAAATTAAGCAGAACTAGTACAATTAAAAGTAGCATAAAAGTTAGTTTCATTTAAGGAAATGATTGGAGAGGAGACGAGTGGGATTAATCATGAGTGAGATGCCTTGATGTTAAAGTCAAGCAAGCTATTTCTATCACTTAACGCTCATCTCTGCTTCTGTACCACACCTTAGAAGATTTAATACTTTTCTAATCTAGGTTTTTGATCAACGTTCTAGGATCCAAACTTTGGACCGGCACCGAAATATTACCCTCACGATGCTCCAGTACCTGAGCGCCTTCGTATCGATGTCGAAGTCAACACCAATCACACCCTGAAGAAGGTATACCAGGGTCAGACGTTCTTTTGGGGGATGAAGCCAAAGAAAGGCGATACACTCGAGTTTTGGTTTGCAAACCCGACAGCTATTGAAAAGTAAGTTAATTTGCTTGCACATTAAGTTTCAGCTCTTGTTTTGAAAGTTAAAGCCATTTATTCAATTTAGGGCCTAGTAGGGTACTTATAAAGGTCAAAGCTACATTATTCTTAAGAAAGCATAAAACGAGGCAGAATAATGGACCGGTAAACTGCAAAACATGGAAGATGACAGATGGAAAGGAAAATATAAATCAGGTTTCCTTAAGAAAGAGTATTTTTTAAGCAATGAACATCCGTAGACTTACGATATAATAATATTATCGACAGGTTTACGTTTTGGAACGGTAAAGATGGGCAGTCATCTCACAAATTGAACAACACTGTTGTTGAAATATTACCATTTGGGAAAGATTTTGGTAACTTCACCACCATAAACAACTTCGGTGCGGCTAACGGAGAGCATCACGACATTGGACCTTTGGATGCCATCAGGCTACGCGTTACTAATGAGAGTTTCCACTGGATTGTGCTTTCTGAGGTGAGAATTTTTTCATAAAATTCATCTATACTGCTTTTTACTTCACTTGCCTGCCCTGCTCCTAATTATAATAACCTGAATCATCTTTCATATAATCCCGATAATCCGGTTTTCAGTCTTCCTCTTCCTAATTGCATATTTTTAACTCTTTTAGTAGCATTGCTTTCATCTCTTCTAATAATAATAAAAGTAATGGAAGCGATTTCTACTTCTCTTTGTCTAGCCCTTTTGTTTACTAGATTAATTTATCGTACTATTATTGAATCAATAGATATTTTCAATGAAATGTCTTCTTTATTATTGTGCAGGGTAAGGGGGCCTTTTGCCAGATGACCGAAGACGATAATCCTAAGAAAAACATTATTCAAGTGAGTAACACTAAGCGCATATCAAATTTGGTATTGGCGACATTTGGTATTTGTATTATAAGTAGTTAACATTAGTGCAAAGCACAAATACGACAGTATAGTTGAAAATAATTTCGACCTTGCAAAGTCTCCGATTTTTCATTAACATAATTGAACTCGTATTGATGATAACGCATTCAGGACAATAGATGTCAATTTTTTATATCCAGCAGTCGGAGATGTGACGATCATTATAAGTAATGCAAACAGTACACATCGGCAAGTATCACAGAGTACAAGACAATGTAATACATAAATTCCTTATTGTTTACACGATAACAAAAATAGTGTACAAAAATAACAAATAATAAACAAAAGTGCAAACAATTCAGGCGGCCTTATCGCTGAAGCGAGTACGTGAAATGACGTAAGCGATTACTCGGAAAACTCGTAGTCCGACATCATCTTTTTTCAGCACTGCTTGTATGACGTCAAAAAGCTTGTCTTCGCATATGTGTGCCATTACCACAGCTGCCCCTTTTTATATTTTTGGGAGATCTACTATTTAGGGTAATTTACTAGTCGTTGGCTATCACTATTGTGTTGTACTTTTAGCGTTTTCAAAAGAGAATTCTGATTTTCATAATTAACATTAAATATATAACTGTAAATTTTTCGTGTGTTTCTCTTTACTGGCATTAACTAAAATTACTGATGTTTAACGTCATAAATTTTTTACTAAACCCCTCGAGACATTAAAAGCCACATTTAAACCTTTATCTTCATATACCAAAAAAGATGAAAGAGTTCGAAAAGGAGACATATACGTATCCTTTAGACTGTGTGGATTTTTAAATCTCAAGGAGTTTTAAAACATACATCTAACGATTATTATAAAATAACCCCCTTACTCATAAAGCGCTATTTAACTAATATACTGTTTAAATGGTCACGTAAATAAAGTCACATTATTTGACAATACCGACTTTTCCCCCCTACCCGTATGAGCTCTGGCGACCTTACTCACGTGCAGGAACACAACTTTACACAACATAAAGTTATTTGGCTGCGGTATTCTGTAAGGTGGAGGTACTTCCCCAGTCGAGCTGCTGTTTGAGCGAATAAACGCTATTCTCTACTTCTCTCAAACTATTATATTAGTAATATAAGGTTTTATGAGTAAGGGGGTAAATCTCTAATACTCATCAGCGTTCTATTCAATGGCTATCAGTTTGAGTAATGCAAGTTATTAGACGCTGGTCAATTAATTAAATTCATGTCCAAAAATTGGTTGCAGAAAGGAATCAACATTGCTGATGATAAATATAATTATGATGTTGCTGACAACAATGATACCGATGTCGTATATAAGCATTATGATTTTTATGATGACAGTGAAGAGACACCTCAGTAAAAAGTATACGTAAATTAAATACAGCATTGTGGCCAAAAACTTTAGTTTTCTTATTTCAATGATAGAACCGGTCTTAACCTTCGTTTTAAAATACGTACTAGGTACCAGTTCTAAAAATATTTTGGATTATTTCGTTCACATTTATTTATGCTCCGAAAATACTTATAAATTCTTGTGCCTGATAACCAGAGAATAACCCTACATCGTGGCGGTGATTGACCCACGAATTCAAATGACAAGACGTATGGCTACAAATTAATCAAAACGTAAGTTCCGTACCATTCAGTTGTGCATTTATTGAACACGCAAGAATTTTCTGACGCAATTAATGCTTTGCAAAGATTAAACAGAATGTAATAACATAATTGGACTGTTTTACAAAATACTTAAACCGACTTCAAAGTACACTAAGAAGTAATCAAATCCTGATCTGATGACAATGGGACCAAACGGGAACTGTACCCTTCCAGACAAAAAAAGAATTTTCCAAATCGATTCATAAATGACGGAGTTATGAGGTAACAAACATAAAAGAAAAAAAAAGAACATACAACCGAATTGAGAACCTAGTCCTTTTTTTGAAGTCGGTTAATAACACGCTGTTGAATTGCTTCGCGAATTTTTTTCATGCGATAGTTTTTTTATTTAATTGTTCACTTTATTTAATTCACATTCAAAAATTATATTACTATTAATATAACCTGATGAATGAATTTGTTTAAATTGATTCCTAGTATTATTGAGAACTCTTTGTGATATTTCTGTATGTCCATTGATTGTTTTAAAATTATATCTTCAGGTGTTTTCTTCTCTTTTTGTCTTAACCTTTCAATCCCTTGTTTAAGTGTCACTAATCATGTCACGATAGTAACTCAATTTTGATGGTTGACCTCCTGATATCATGTCATTTCCTTGCGGAGTTTTCCTAAAATGTTTGTCCATTTTGACTTCTGTGTTAAAAATATTCTAACTCCTTTGTTCTTCATCAAATTGACTTCTCTTTTCAATGAAACCATTTGATTTGCTTCAGATAAGTAAACTCATGACTATTTCAGGATATGAAGAAGTTTGCAGCTCGTACAACCATATCTAAACCTCAGTGGTTTTTCATCCAGTTCTGTAAATTAGGCGGAATAGGAAAGCTGTTTAGATCCTCCGATTTGGTCCCCTTTCTGACGTATGCGCAGCTATTCTACTACAATCTGCCGATTGATTGGCTCTTGGAGAGTTATCTTGCTGACAGAGTCTGCACGATCGACAAGACTTCTGTAAGTCCAATCCAATGGCAACTATTGGCAACTAGATAAAAATACGAATATCAAGTACTTATTAAAATTTTGTTTTTCTGCCAGTAAAAATATTTAAAATATAAGAATTACGTCGCCATAATTTTTCTAGAAGTATAAGTAATAAGGTCAACCAATATATCCTAAATCCAATAAAATAGTGTAATTTGAAAGAACATATATTTCTACTGCAAAAAAGAATTACAGATTGTAAAGCACGAGTTACTTGAACGGGGATAATGAAGTGGCTGGCACTCAAGAGACTGGAAGTACAGGCAAAATTGTATAAATGGTATAACATACCTATATTTAGCAATTTTCGGATGGATGAATAATTTAACATAATATATTAATGTTTATTGTATATAGAATAGAATAGAATAGAATGATATTTATTTGACAGCAGTAAAACACATATACAAAGAAATTAAAAACACAGAGAAAAAAAATAGTAGTAGAAAAGTACTTAATTAAAAAATACACAAAATAATAATAATAAAAGTGCTGTCAAAAAGGATACCGACTCAGCATGATATGATATGATTTAGATTTAGATTGAGATATGATTAATATCATAATATATTAAACTGGTCTCCAGGTTAGTTAAACCAGTATCATAAGGACCAGTTTTCTTCAAGTTCCAGTAACGTCATTATAATTATTGATTGTAACCAAATTAAATATTAAAAGTAACACATATCTTTGAGCCGTGCAAAAAAGTCACTCCGGAGTCATCATAGAAGAAGCTTAAATAAATCTTCAGTCAAATGGTTTGCTCTGAGCTCATAATTATTTAAATAAATTACAGAAAGCATGCGGTAAGAACAAGCTTTCGATCAGGCCTAAATACAAAACATCGCTGTTCCAACACATCGGCTTCTACTCATCTCTCAAAGGCAAGGTGCAGAAGATCAAGGTACGGCACTTTTATCACTGTTTTATCACTATTGTATAGAGCTGATGATATGTGGTGTGCTGTGAAGGTGTCAGCTGGTTAGTTTAAACATTTGGTGAAGGACATCGTCGACCATACCGTAGTTGTAGTACCCACCTTACTTGCTAGTCTGACCTTTGGTCAAGAATATTTTGCTAAACACCTGAGTGTATATGTAAGTACTCTCCGCTTATAAACTTCGGCTACATCATCAGTTAATCAGGTATTAGTATGATAAAACGTAAGCCAATCTTCCAAAAAAACGTTTCTTAACATTTGAATGACGTGATCTAAAAACGGGGAAATCTTCTAGTGTGAAAGAAACTTTGTTTTTATTTTAACGTCTTTTCATATCGGTATTCTAGGACGGACATTTCGGTTCAATTCCAATGTTCTACCCCCATGAAAACCCACCCCTCGAGCGTCTACATACTAGTATTCAAGTCTACACGGATCACACCCTGAAAAAAGCGTATGAAGGATCATCTTTCTTCTGGGGAATGAAGCCGAAGAAGGGTGACGTAGTTGAATTCTGGTTTAAGGAACCGACAAAGATTGAGAAGTAAGTTTAGTCTTCATACTTCGTACAGTCTTCTACAAGGCTCTAGTCTTTGCCCGTTATTCTTTGTAATGTTTACTAACGATACGTAACTATTTATGCGATATAATAAATGTCTGTGTTGAGCTGATATTTTCTGATAATTTCATCATTGCTCTATTGTAAACTTTACTCAGATTAATATACTTTTTGATCCCACCATGATCCATACCCTGAATAACATTCAAAACTATAGTTATTCTTACTAGTCTGCTCCTAACTGCTTCAGTGAGCAGTTTTCCAACTGTAAGCTGTTTTGTAAACTAGAGCTAAAATGCTCCACTTAATCGACAGATTCATATTCAGGAGTAGCAACATCGAGCATATGTCTGACAAATTCTACAATACCGTCATCGAGATCCTGCCAGCTGCCAAAAAAGACAACTTCACAGTTGTGCAGAGATTTGACGAATTTGGATTGGCTGACGGAGAGTTGAAACCTGAGATTGGACCTCTCGCAGCCATTAGGCTTCGTGTTACCATCGACAGTGAATATTGGGTCGTACTTTCTGAGGTAAACAAATGATCACTACTGAATATCGATACTATATTGTTGTTGTTTTTTCATTTGTATTTATGCTTATGTTAATTTGAAATAGCTAATATAGTCAGATTGTCTAAAGGTATTTCTTAAATGTAAGCTTGCAGAGTTTATTATTAATTCTTCCTATTTGATGACTGACTTCCGAATCGGAAAACCGAACTTTAATCTTCATTAGGATTTACTTACACTTTAGTAGGGTTTTACTATTGAAAGTTCCCAAAACGAACGTAGAATTCACAACTTCCTATAATAACATTATTCATAGTTTATTCTGTCGTCCAGTTTTATGAACCTTATAAAAAAGCTATTATTTATTATTATTATCTTAGACTAGCTGCCCGGCGCGACTTCGTTCGCGTAATACCCTACCCTACCCTTCATTTAAACCTTCCCCGGACTTCCACGAATAGTTCAAACCCAAAATTAGCCAAATCGGTCCAGCCATTCTCGAGTTTTAGCGAGACTAACGAACAGCAATTCATTTTTATATATATAGAAGACTAGCTGCCCGGCGCGACTTCGTTCGCGTGGTGCTACCATACCCTATGGTGCTACCCTACCCACCCACCCCACCCTACCCTACCCTACCCTACCTGAATTTTCTTTGCTATAAACCTCACGGAGCCCGAGACCTTTCCAACGAATGCAAAACCGTGGAAATCGGTTCGTGCGTTCTGGAGTTATAGCGTCAGGAAGGAAAACCCGACTTATTTTTATATAGTAGATCAAATGCTTTTTATTAAGTGTTTGGTTTTTCTTTACAGATCTATCTCAGGCCATTTGATGTGGCGCAGACGAATTAAGATATGATAGTATCAACATTAAGCAAACCACACTTTGTAAGACAAGAAACTCAATTATTTACCGACCTATTTAATATGTACCAAACCTCAAAGTTAAATAAAAAAACTGGCACTGGTTGGCTATGATGTTGATTATGAATTCTGTTGTCTGTGTTATACTTTTTGTTTTTTTAGACAAAAAAAAACAAAAAGTAATTTAATTGCAAAATTCTAGTATTTACGTTTTAATTAACATTATTTTATTAATTGAAATACCGTAAACTACTCTGAACTGTATCATTTGATATGTTTAATTGAATGTAATGCGTATATAAGTTGTACTTATATCGTTTTTAGTACTTGAGTTGCATAATCCTTTTTTGGGTTCCGTACCTGAAGGGTGCCAAGCGGAACCCTATTACTTAGACTCCGCTGGTCGTCCGTCCGTCTGTCTGTCAGTGGCCTGTATCTTATAAACGGTAATAGCTAAACAGCTGAAATTTTCAGAGAATATGTATGTATATGTAAATAATAAAAATGAAATAAAATGAAAAATTAAAGGGGGCACCATACAAGTGCATAACGTAATTTTTTGGCGTTATTTTGTTTCATAGCAAAGTAGAGTGAGTTAATATTTTACGGAACCCTCCGTGTGCGAGTCTGACTCGCACTTGGCCGGTTTTTTTTTATGTTTACATATATTACTTAAACCTAAGTATATTTATTTATCGCTATTACTTCAATGTATTACCGATAATTTACTTGAAGTTGCTTGAATCGATCTCTCAGCGCTTTTTTATACCAAAGTTAAATCCCAAAACCTAAATAACGAATATCGACGCTATTAAATATTATATTATATTATAGAAAATAATATAAAATATTTTGCTATAAACTCGCCTGGTTTGCGTGAAGTCGTAACATAGCTATAAGTTAAAATAAATAGATATTTATGCTATTAATCCCCAATATTCTATATGCCATATTTATAATAGGGATGTGTGTATAATCAAGTTGTAAGTTTTTCTCAAGTCAGTATTAATATAAATGAGTTACTTATAATATCAGATCTCTCTCATTACACTCTGATAGAAAGGAAATTTCACGGGTTTGACTAATATCGTGTCACTATGTTAAGTTGGTGTCTATATATATAATATATATATATATAGGCATATCAATTTAATATAATATAATTAATATTTTATCGATTCTTTTGTATGAAAGTGGGCGTAGTCATATACGGGAATGGGGGATAAGAGTGCTTTATTAAATTTAGATAATGTAAATATTTTTCCTTTTTTGTCTTAGGTATGGGATACTTCTCTGTTTATATCTTATTGTATCCGCGGCTATGCATGTGAAAGGTTTTTTTTTTCATATTTACTTGGAATCTTGCGGTTATTTGGGTTTAGTGCAATTTTTTTCGTTCTGGTGAAGTGACATTTATACATTCTGTGGAAGTGATGGGATGTAAGGAACAATGCCCAACCCTGGCTACATCCATGGCAATTTATTATTCATTGGTTTACGAAGGAGTAGCCCACCATTCGCAATAGATTGATTAATATAAGGCAGGCTGTCGCATTTATGTAATTTACCGCGACGCATAGATTTATCTGCTACAAATAAGTTTATACTTGTGTATATTTTTTTTTGTTTCCATTTTGTTGAGCTTTTATATTATAATAATATTATGTGATAGAAATTAAGTGGTGGCCCATTAAGTTTGTTAACCATCTGTCTAAACGATATTATATTATAATTATTAATGTTAGTATTGTATGATATTATTAATATATTTTCTATTATTATATATTGGTAAAATTAGAGTTGGGTCGTGTATAACTATATATAAAAGTAGCACATATTAATATGGCGTCAATTTATCATATAATAAGATTGGTTCAGATTGAAAACCATGTGCGTCGTTTGGTGCTTTAATGCTTTTTTAGGAAATTATTAAAAAAAACAACGTAAAAGAAAAAATAAAGCACTAAACAAAACAAATTATAATAAATATTGATTACTACTGTACTCATTCCGAAATTAATACAATTTATAAAATTACAAAAAATACACTAAATTTCACATAAATATAGTTTGTTTTAGTGTGTACTTAAATTATTTTTATTATTAAAAAGAAACGTGTGATATTATTTCAAAATATTTATTATTTACTATAACTCTATCTTAAGCTATATATAAATTATAAGATTTTCTATATATAAGATGCCATATAATTATAAGTGCATGGATGAGTCTACAGGGTTAAATCGGTAAGTGAATAAGTAAAGGGAATTGTTCGTTGTATATTCTGATTAATCAATTATTTATTAAACATAAGCCAAAGCGTAGGTAACTAAAATTTATAAAATCGCTGTTCACCGTTTTTTTTAATTCAATAAATTTTACCCATACGATCTTTTCAAAAAAATAATCTATATAATACGACAGCGATTATCAATACGTAAGTGATATTACAATGTTTTTTTGTGTATGATACTAATGTATACCAAATAGTTTCATCACCAATTAAGAGGGCCAACCAAAAGCTCTTAAAAAAATATTAATATAACCTAATTTGTCTTCTGTCCTTCTTTGACAACCGGCGTCAAAACAAGACAAATGAGGTTATAATAATATTGTTTTAAGAGCTTTTGGTTGGCCCCCCTGGTCTTATTTATTTGCCATGTGACTTGATACTCTTGTCACATGGCTAGATTTAATGACTTAGGTTAAGATGTCTAAAAGGTATAACTTCGATCAAAAAGTGATTATATCTAATGTGGTTTAATAAACTATTATTCTACAACGCCAAGCGTTTGCCCATTTATTTTACTAACAAACTTTAATCGTAATAATACGTATTCTTAATCTTTTTCCTGACTTATTACCTACATTCGTTATTTTTCTTCATTATTTAGATTATTTTTTTAATTTTAACAAAGAATTTATTTAGAATAAGGTCCGGGCCAATCATAGTTGAATTCTTTTGTGCAGTTATCTTAATAATTTAGGTATTTGAAATAGAACGATAAATGATTATTATTTAGCATAAATATATAAATTACTCTGTCCGTATTATATTTATATATTAGTTTTCTCGTTTATCTTTGATTATTATCTATATTATTTAATTTTATAACTTGTAAAAGCACTTTAGGTACTAATAGAATGTTAGAGTCCCAAAAAATCATTGAATCAGTCTTTATTATTCGTATAATTATTTATTTATATTAATTTTAATTCATCATGTTTGAAATTTTGTATGCGTGCGTCAATATATGTTTAGCGTATCTAATAAAATAATAGTAATATGTACCTAAAAAATAAATTTATTTTTATTTTTATATTTAGTAGTTAGTTTTTCTATTTAGTTTATTAGATACTCTAAACAGGTAAAAAAATTAATAAAACTTTGATACGAATACGTATTAGCAGTACGCTATAGCACGTATTATTATTATAAAACATCAGCGTATCTTTTGTACTAAATGGTTAGTTTATATCATATTTAATATATTATTTTAGATTTAGTCGATTCATATATCACCAAAAGTTGTTCATGAAAGTAGGAACGAAAAGGGACTCTTGCGTTTTGTTTTAAGTATTGTATTATATATTCTAACGCACACCCTTGGAATTCAAAAAAGTGACAGATGATATTTATTAGTACTTTTGATACAGGGTAAATTCATCCAGACATACCTACTTTCTTTTAAAAATATACTTATGAATTATATATTTATTTTAACATAGTATATGTTGGCTTGAATAAAACTAACTATATTAAAGTTAGTTAAGATCTCATAATTTAAGATTGAGTTAATATTTATTTTATTTTCACTAACCTACCCTGTGTCTAAAAGCATATTTATTTTATTAACTAATAGAATAAGCTAAAATGTATCTGATGATACCTACTTTTTGGTGTCTATTTAATTGGTGTCCACAATACCTAATATAATGAAAGATGTAATCACTAGACGAATTTATTGACTCTGTAATCTACGTTTTCAGAAAATTTATAACAAAAATACAAGACGTTTTTATTTATTGTATTACTTTTATGTTAGTAACTCGTAACTATTATCGCAGTTTTGGAAACTGCAGACTGCATAGTCAATGAATTAATTAGTTATAATTAATGATAAATTACTAATAATAAGGTTAATAATAGTGAATCTTGGTGTTTCAATATGAATAAAGAAAAATCACATTGACACTTATGTGTTTTATTTTCATTCCCGTAAGTTTCCCCCGACTCTCAGAGCATTTAAACCTCCCACAGACTTTCTATCAGACGGTAGTAGTGTAGTCTGGGGTATAGCCAATAGCCGGAACATACGAAATAATAAGTAGTAGGTAGGTAATGAAAGTTATGACTGTCTTCCATACAATTTTATTGATACCAAAAAATATTGTTATGAATGTATCGAAATATGACTGACCCAAAATAAAATAAAAATAATTAAATAATCTAGGCGCGAATAAACATGATACCTACATTAATATTACATTTGAAAATGATAAAGGTGCTATTTAATTACAAAAGAAAATGGTGCATATTGCATGAAGGTAGTCATACTGTCATTGATGATAATGCAATTAATTGAGGAACTTTTACAAGCACCACTTTCTTATCTTAAAGCTCCACCATTCCACAGTCCACAGTCAGATAAGGGGCGAATGGTGAATTTTCATATTTTTAATTAATCCTTGGTCTGGCGATCCGCGCTGGCGAAGAAAACAATAGAAATCAATTACTTTAAAATTATGAAAATAAGAATTTTTGTGACACATGACAAGTAACAATTTAATTTTTATTTCACACGGTACAGTTATAATTTTTTTTTAGAATTTTCTAATTTGACCCCAAAAAATGGCTCGCATAATAAAAATAAACCCCACTTCCATGTTTGGGTCACAGAAATACAGGCGTGATTTAATAAAAGGGACATAAAAATACATACTCCCGAAATTCGTGGATATTGTGGAACACTTTTGCCCATATTTTAACCGACTTCAAAAAAGGAGGAGGTTCTATGTTCGACGCGTATTTTTATGTTGGATTTTTTTCGAAAACTTTAATTTAAAACTATTATGTGAAGTAATTGAATGTCCTCAAAGATTTCGGGGATTGTCTTTTTGTACCCAACCATGATATAGGTATAGACCGTTTTAAGTATCTTTATCAGAGTTTCCAATAGCTTTTAATGCTCTCTTAGCTACCACCACTCCTTCTTCGTCAATCCAAGTGATTCCATCAATATCCTTCCAAATACGAGTTTTGTATCTCTTCTCCGCTACTGATTCTTCATCTTCTTCCCAACATACAGAATTCCGCTTTATTTCTTCTAAGCATACTTCAGCTGTATTAGCATCTTCACTATCACCTTCTTCACTAATTTTCTGTTCATCATCTGATTGTATTTCTTCTTCTATTTCTAGATCTTTCTCTATTATAACAACACCGATATCTTCTTCAATATCAGAATCAGAATAAATCTCATCATTGTCGGTGTCTTCTTCGTTTTTATTTCGTTCTAATTTACGCAGGATTCTATCAGCTCTTGATTTCCACCGATCGAGGTTTCTGAGCGCCATTGCATACATTGGTTTTGTATTTGGTAGTATTTTGAACAACATGCTGTAGCACGGTATACATATTTGACTTAGGAAACCAACCTGTAAAACATTAATTATGTCATGAGTAAAAAGAGATTCATGGGATAGTAAATTATCTGTGGTAATCAGTTCAAGTATTAGACAGCTCAGCTATACTGTGAATTTTACTGTATCTTTATTAAAAATATCTCCGGTTCCATCTTGACCATTACCATCCTCATTGTCAGTAGAAGTAAAATTTCAGTCGTCATAGTCATCAAAAATATTTCAACCTAAATCTGTGTTTTTTTTTTCTATAAACTGTGTTAGTAACAACTGGTAAAAACTTTGGCACTTGCCAATTACCTGACTTGCAGGTTGTTCATCAGGTTTATTTCTGTCCATCATTGGAATAGGAAGCCTTCCGGCTTCCCGCTCTTTGTCACCCTGATCGTAGAACTCCTCGAATATAACCTTTACCGTCTTAATTTGGATCTCCCAGGGTTTTGCGGAAGCGGATAGGTCGGCTGCGGTCATTGATATCGCCATTGCTAAATCTCTGAAAAACATCTACAAGATGAGTTGTGTAGGTGGTTGGCTAAAGAGGGAATGAGAAAGATAAAAATTAAATAATAAATGATTACCCTGATGTTTCTATGCCTATTGTAAGAAAGATTTCACATATTTAAAATATTAAAAGATAATTATGAAACAAGACAATATTACGCACAGCTGCCGCTGATTAGCTAAAGCAATCAGTAAGTATCGTACATTTTTATTAGCAAAATAATACATGAATTCGCATTAGCATTAAATGCAATAGCAAATAGCATCATACTCTGGAAAACAGTAGCATAGTAGCTACGACTCACTACATAGATAGTTCCAAATAAAATGAATCGGATTACAAAAGCATATACAAAAAAAAAACAACTAAACTCGAGGCTCGTTTATTACCTGTGACTACTAACTGACCAGCTGAAGCGATGTGACGAGTTCTCATCGTGCAGCTCCTTAATTTTTTCAAGGTTTGGAAAGAATGCCGCCAGGTCAGTCGCCAGGATACACTGCCTTATGTACCCCAGGATCTCCTTGTAATCCTCGCTTGAGATGTGGGAGAAAATGTTGTGGCTGTCCTTGAGAAGAAATTATCATCATGATATTAGTACAAGGATGTTCACAGCTGACCAATTTGAGGATTGTAATTTAAAAATAAATGTGGCGCATTTGGTGATCGAACCCGCGATCGAGCTAATGGGCCGTTTCAAATTTGCGAAAAATATGGATCTATGCGAATTTAAGGTCAATTTACAAAGCCATTTAAGCAGTTGAGGTTCCAAGAAGAAATTTATGAAGACTTAACTTTACTGTGAAGGCATTAGCAATGGAAAGAACATAATTAAATGTATTATTTATGAGAGTAAATTCGCTACTTGGCTTGTCATGTCTTTGCCTGCTTTTAATAAAGTGTACGAAAATGTCTATCATACGCAGTAGGAAACGTCTGTCTATGAACTTTAATAATTACCATTGACCTATATTCTATCTAGACCAGACGAAATGACCAATGCTCATCTGACCTCATGTGCCAAAATAATTGTAAGACATTTTCATTTTACTGTTTTGTTTATAAAAAGTTATCATGAGATGTCGATATAAAAGTCGAGTCGTGCTTCCTGTAAATCTATTTAAACTTGTATTTCTTCTTCTATTCTTCTCCTGATATTCATACCTCCTACCGCTACGGGGAAAAAAGGCTTTAGTGCGTTTTTGCTATTTTACATAGTATTTATATACTCTGAGCTAAAACCAACCTGGTTAAGTATAGTGACAGTGATATTGAAGTGATGATGTTCCAGAGTGGAAGTGGTGTACATGGCTGCGAGAGGTGATGCTGTCTCGCTCATGTACTTGTTCGTGTATCCTCTGTGGTCCAGGTCATGGCAGAGACAGGCTACAAATAGAGCGAGCCTCTGAAAAAGGGAATACAAGGGTGTTTAGTGAGGAAAGAATGGCTTCAAGAAATTTGGAAAATAGGTTTTTAATATATCTATTGCTGTCGCGCTGTGCCCGAGCTATCCCGCCCGAGGGCGATAGAGAAAACTACAGCTTAGACCTCCTAATAATAATCCTCGGTTTTCTCCTCCAAAACTGGATCAATAAAAAAAAAAGACAAGAATCTAAATAAGAAGAGCTTTGGCTATGTCTGTCGGTTTTCCTTTGTTGTTTTATATTCGTCAAATTTGTTCGCTGGACGTCTGACGGCTTTAAAAATGGTAAGTTTTTGTGATTTTAGTAGGCTCCTAATTCTTATAATAATAAATTTATGGAGACACGGACATACAGTGGTACCTACAGATTGGTAGAATAGCCATTGCTCTAGTGTAATTATCCAGAGAGGAAACTGAGGATTACGTTTTTATGGAACAAACGCCACCAGCATTTCCTCTTAATTCACCACTACACTTGCAGATTGATCTGTATGTGAATGTATATGTGAATACAGTGTACAAATAGTACAGTCGCCAAAAAATTTGCTACTGTTAATACTTATGTTTGTTACTTTATCGCCCTCGAATGGATGATAGGATTTGAGTGGAATTTGGCACATAGATAGACCATACTTTGGAATAAAACAAAATATACTTTCTATTCGAGGGTTTTCATTAATCTCGAGAGGACAGTTATAACCGTGAGACAGAACTAACTGACGCATTGATTGGACACAGTTCCCCTTTTTAAGGCCTAAATACTTTTAAAAAAGGCAAATCACTAACCATTTTGTAGTCAAATCGATTCTTCACATCATTTTTCAACATGACATACATAGCATGAGCTACCGACCATCCATGGTCGAAGTTATGGTACGGTACAGTTCTATAGTTCTTCTTCACAGTCAGGACGAACCTGGTAACCGTCAGCATATTGAACTTAGTTAGATCAAATAAATCGTTGAACATAGTTATCGCACACTTGCATTTATCGAATTCATTGAATCTGAATGGGTCTAAGTAGAAGTCGTTGAGGTCGACGTTCAATAAGTCTTTGTCTGTTAACATAGTTTGGACTTCATTCTCGCGGCAGGTATTGTGGTAGCTCAGAACTTCTAAAGCCACTCGGTACTTCTGCTCTTTCCTCATGATTCTATCGTAGAGACGAGCGTGGTGAAGTGCAAGACCGAAGAATGTCGAGAAGGTTTCGAATGACACTTCGTCTTCGTGACCAAAGTTGTCGTCATTGCGTTTGTTGACCATTTGAACGACACCGATTACTCGACCCTCGACCTTGATTGGCATGCAGAGAATGCTGATAGTCTTGTAGCCAGTAGCCTCGTCTACTTCCCTGGGAATCGAAACATAGTTATATGTAATAGTTATATATCTACATTTCTAAAATAAACGTGGCCCATGTGGGGATCGAACCCGCGACCTTCGCGTTATTAGCACGACGCTCTAACCAACTGAGCTAATGGGCCGATACTTTCATGGGGAAAAATATGGATCAGTATGTGAATTTTAATGTCAAAATTCTAAATCAAAGCCATTTACTCAATTGTGCCACCAGTGAGGGTTCTTTAAAGATTTAAGCTGCAGAAATTACCAATGGAAGTCAGGCTTGAGCTGAAAAGAGATGGCATGCTACTCAGCAAGGATACTCTCTTATTATTTAGCTATATAATATATAATAAACCGACGATATTTAAAAATAAGCTGAACAGAAAAGTTACAATTCATAAATTACGAGACAGATTCGCTACTTGTTTGGACTTTCTTAGGGTCATCGTTCACTATGTCAGCACCGCTCCATCGCAGCAAAACGCAAAGGCCCGGCACCGCCTCAACTCAATCCCACCACTAGCTGCCAGCGCGCCGCCTGCGAGGTGGCAGCTCGCGGGCGGCGAGGCTCCGCAGTCAAATTTATGGCGCGGCTTTGGCAAGATACATACAAGGGAGCAGACCGCTTGCTGGAAGCATGTGGTCAGCAGGACTAGTGGCTTGCTACAAGCGCAAGCGCACTGGCCGCGAGGCGTCAACTATTTTATCTAATCATTTTAAAATTTACTTTAACGCATACGATTTAAATGCCTCACTTGCATGGCGAGGTAAATGCAGAGGCGTAGCCGTGCTGTTACAGTGAGCGGTGACCCTTAGGCTTCTCGTAATAAAGAGTACGACAATTTTTGTCATGCGCAGTAGGAACTGTATCTGTATATCGACGCAGAAGAATCTGTACGTGTGTAAACAGATTTATCTCGATGTTATCATGTTTACAGACATTTGGAAAGGATAACCTAATTCAAAATAAGTATGTGTTACTGTGTCCACGGTGCGTTTAATCATAGCATTGTTGTAAGGATATTGTGTTGTCCTCTATGCGTTATACATACGTACGATTTGATTCTTTTGAGTGTCCCAAGACACCTACTATTTTTTTATTATTATTTTCTATTTAGCAAAAACTGTCCTCTCCTATATGAGGTTACATTAGTTTAGATTAAGTAGGTATTTTAAACAAGTTAGGATACTTACCTATTTAATCATAACAATGTGGGCAAATATTGTGATGTGAATAAGACCAAGCTTAACGTGTCTGTGTATTATTATAAGATAAAAACAAAAAAAACTGAGTTTCTTGTTATGAAGAACATCCTTTAGGCTTAATTTCTTAACCGACTTCAACAAAAGGAGGAGGTTCTTAATTCGGTTGTATATTTCATAACTCTGCCTATTAATTAACCGATTTGGTTCGGAATTCTTTTTTTGTTTGGACTACACTTCCCGTTTGGTCCCATTGTCATCAGGTCAGGATTTGATTACGTTTTAGCGACTTTGAAGTCCGAAAACATGGCACACAAAACATTTTATTTTGACATAATACTAAATTTACCTGTTAAATCTATAATCCGAGTACGCATCAGGAATATTAACATTTTATTTTGACATAATACTAAATTTACCTGTTAAATCTATAATCCGAGTACGCATCCACACAAAACATTTTATTTTGACATAATACTAAATTTACCTGTTAAATCTATAATCCGAGTACGCATCCACACAAAACATTTTATTTTGACATAATACTAAATTTACCTGTTAAATCTATAATCCGAGTACGCATCAGGAATATTAACATTTTATTTTGACATAATACTAAATTTACCTGTTAAATCTATAATCCGAGTACGCATCCACACAAAACATTTTATTTTGACATAATACTAAATTTACCTGTTAAATCTATAATCCGAGTACGCATCCACACAAAACATTTTATTTTGACATAATACTAAATTTACCTGTTAAATCTATAATCCGAGTACGCATCCACACAAAACATTTTATTTTGACATAATACTAAATTTACCTGTTAAATCTATAATCCGAGTACGCATCCACACAAAACATTTTATTTTGACATAATACTAAATTTACCTGTTAAATCTATAATCCGAGTACGCATCCACACAAAACATTTTATTTTGACATAATACTAAATTTACCTGTTAAATCTATAATCCGAGTACGCATCCACACAAAACATTTTATTTTGACATAATACTAAATTTACCTGTTAAATCTATAATCCGAGTACGCATCCACACAAAACATTTTATTTTGACATAATACTAAATTTACCTGTTAAATCTATAATCCGAGTACGCATCAGGAATATTCATAGTTTCTCCCGACAGCGCTACGTGACCAGCTATTCCCCTATTGATGGGCATTCTTATCTCTTTCTTCTCAATATCCCGATCCTGGCCTGGCTCGTACTTCAGGTCAAAGACCGTGGAAACCAGCTCGTAGTTCCTGTAGTCCACGAGGAACAGTGACGCTCTGTCTGCATTTACGAGCTTCTGAGCAAACTCCAGTATGGTCTTTATTAATTGATCTAGGGATACCATCTCTTCAAATATTGCCCTGAAATTATTATAAATGTGATAATGCGTTCAAAGACCAAGCCATTTAATAAATGTAGGCCTCAGAAGGGCACTTATGAAGGTAAAATTTACTGTAGTTACAACCGGTTCTGAACTCAGCATTCATTGGGTGTAGAATGCTACATCTCCACTCAATATATCCCTAGAAATACTCACTTGACAACCACTAGCAGGAAATCTGACATGTTTCTTTCTCTCTTCTTATCCAAGTACAAATTGCAGTAATGCAACGACAAGCTTCCCCACACTAGGAAGTTGGAGCTGATCTCTTCATCGATATCCTTAAATTTGTCCTTAACCCGCCACATTTCTATGACATATGCTGCTTTTGCTGCTTTGTTTAGTACTGGTTGGTACATGACGTGATTTGCTTCCTTCTAAAAAATGGCCATTAATAATATGGAAACCATGATGGACACCAGGTTGATATCAAATCCTACGTTAAACTTGAACTTTTGATTAAAGAACATGTAGAGGAGAAACCATAGCACGCCTGGCAGACTACACCCTTACTGTCGCCAAACATAAAGTGTGTTCAGCTGTACCTATAGGAACACCAATTCCTTAGTTTAGCACCTTTTGGTGACATTATATCATTGCTACAGCTCTTCAATTTAAATAAAAGGAAGAATGTAGTCGTGCCAAGTAATCTTATAGCTCAGAATATATAAATACTACATACAAGTACAACTTATAGATACAATGTTGCATTTAAAATACGTGACTACGTAAGAGATCGGAGAGCCTATCCCACTGGTCATAGAACCATGAAGTTTAGAGAAAAGCTTCTTCTTATAGCGTCGGCGATCGCAGTTTCACAAACTTGCATTTTAGGATGACATAAAAATATCACAATCTAATAATATTTGAATACGTACCACATATTTAACTCCAAAAGCCCTAAGCAATGTTTGTGAAGTGTCTGGAAACCTGGCTGGATCATCAAGTCTAGACAATCTCAGACAAGTCCCTCGCTTCGCTACTTCCAACAGCAGACCGACTTGTTCTGACTCAGCCCGCGTCAGGCTTTTTGGGGTGGCACAACTATTTGGTGACTGAAAAAGAAAGCAATATTGGATATGTAGCTAGACGCGATCATGCAATTTAGGATCACAGTGGAAATACAGCAAACTCCTCTAGAACTGCATTTAACCGCAATATGCAGCAGGTTAGTTGGATATATGAATTGTGTTATGTCCTTGATCAATTAAAACGTTGGGAAAAATCACCCATACGTACCCCCATACTAAAGCTTCTGGAATTACATTATCTTAGTAACTAGTCCACCCAAGGAGTAATCTATGTTTTAAAAGGTGGTTACACAGTCACACCTATTGGAAATCTGATCCACTTTTGTTCTAACCCTTCTGATAGCGGTTTAAGTTTTTGGTATCGATGATTTGTGCGACACCCTTAAACCCATTACCTTGGCATCCATGACGAAGTACTTAACGAAGCAAGGATGATCAGGGAACAGCTTGTAAACTCTGAAGGCGTCCACACCGACAGACGCTGTGACACGCTTGGCCAGTTCCCACATGACTGAGTGCTCATTCGGATCATTCTGAAGGGTTCTTAGCAGATCCTGAAAGGGACAAACAATTTCATCATGATTAGGCAGTGTTGCCGGTCCTATCAGTCCACTGGAAGTTTGCTACTCTGTAATTAATAACTTCAAACGGCGCTGTTACTGTTCAGATTTAAATTCGGAATATTATAATACAGGATTAAACAGGATAAGATAGCAGAGGATGGATTGCAGCCCAATCTGAGCCGCCATTATCTAAGCCATTCTTAATCGACCACCGATCTGGCCGTTACCTGGATGGGTGACCGCATAGTGGTATTTCAAATCGAGCGTTTCAATGCTTCGGAAGGCACGTTAAACGGTTGGTCCCAGTTATCATGTAAATGTTATCATCCAAAGGTTGCCTGGTAGAGATCACTTTTAGTGATAAGGTCGCCCATTGTAACACTTTATTATTTTTATGTTTTGTTTGTTAATTGTTTCTTTTTGTTTTTTGGTGTAACAATAAAGTGTTATCTATCTATCTATCTGTGATATCGAAGCTAGTCGGAGTACTCCTAGGCGGATTGAAAAATTCCAAAAGTAATGCAATGTGACCACTGGCCTACCTCCACCAATCCGCATGACATGCGTGGTGGAGTATTGCCCAGTCGCTTTCACGTTCATTTGTCAAAGGAGGCCTGTGCTCAATGGTGCGACATTTATAGGCGGGTGATGAACATTTTCTAAATGTGGTGTGGATGTGTTCCTGCGGTGAGTAAGGTCGCCAGAGGAGACGCTGTGCTGCCAGTGAGGGGAGACCAGCCAATAAATACATAATGTTGTCTTACGAATCGACCCCTCTCAGACCTTTTGAGTGTTAACAGATTTTTAAAGGGTCGGCACCGCGTGAATGATATGATACCTCTGGTGCTGCAAGCATCTATGAGCTACGGTAACTGCTTACCATCATGCGGGCCGTATGTTTGTAGCATAAATACGTTTACAATCAATTCTTATATTTACCATAAATATCTGTTTTTTGGATACTTTAGTTTTTGGTCTGTATCCACCATGGTGTCTGTTCACCGTTGTTAGTGGTGGATTCATCTGAAAATTGTTCAATTAGTTAATTAATCAATTACCTTTATGTTAGATCAGGGGTTCCTAAAATTTAAAGATAACGGAACACCAATCAAATACCTTTTATTTCATGGAACCCAATGGAATGAAATGATTAAAAATCAACCCTGAAATTTCTTTAAGAACATTTTAGCGCTATTTCAAAATAATTTTAATAACCGTGGTATTATTTAATACTTTCCGGGTTGAAACGCTGGGGCCGTGGGGGCCGGATGCTCACCATTTGTTCAACGAGGTCTCACATCGTCTAGTTGAGACCTCACGTGACAAGAGGGCTGGCGTTTATCTAGGTCAACGAATAAGCATTGCCATCCAACGTGGCAATGCCGCCAGCCTTCTTGGTACGTTTGCATAGGGCAGCGATTTGGGACAAGATTTCTATTTGTAATTTGTAATTTTTAATTTAGATTTAAGTTTTTTCTTGTTTTTTACCCTTGAATACTTAGCTAATAATAAATAATTTTGGCGGAACCCTGATGACTATTCTACGGAACCCCTAGGTTCCGCGGTACCCAGTTTGGGAATCTCTGTGTTAGATAATGAAAGTAGCGAGTAGGATGTAATTTAAGCCTTTAGTATATGTTTGTTTTTTTTTTGTTTCCGCTTTTTGCATGTTTGTAACACCGAATTATAGGCAGGGTGCCTATAATTCAAGCGTTTAAAGTAGTAATATCGAGCAATCCAATTCCGAAACTAGTCAGTGATTTTGCACTGGTTTTAAACAGTAAGGACCAATCACACGAGTCCTTGACTTAGCCAATCAGAGCGCATTTTCGGTAGTGGGGAATTCGCGGAATGGATTTCAAACAAAATGAACGTCATTCTTTGGGTTAATTGTTAAATGACCTACGTAACTTACATAAGCGGTGCTCAAATAATGAATCGCAACTCACACTTAAGTTGCTATAAGGTCGAATATACACACATGTATTTAAGACGCTCAAAATCTTAAGCGACTTTTCAAAAGCACTGTGATTTCAAAAGCAGGATTTTGTGACTCTTCAATTTAAGTTAGTATGAAATAAGCGAATAATACTAACGGATTTTTTCATCGACTTCTTCTGAACCCATTTCTCTAAAACCTCCAGAGGAACGCGTTCGCTGACGTAAGCATCCAAGAAGTCCGTGTTTTTGTTTAAATAATCGATTATTTCTTGCTTTTCGGCATCTATGAAAGAAAATATCGCTAATAATGTAAGCTGGTTATACATTATGTTTTTAATTAAAGTCAAGCCAAACAATAACCCCCTTATTAATAAATAAGGTGTAAGTCAGTCTTGTAACACCCAGGTATTAAGATAGCCCCAGCCCTTTTTGTTTATATGACATTAGAAAGTGACTGATATATTTAAAACCTAGGTATTACTATACTTGACTTACACCTTACTTATTAATAAGGGGGCACAGATTACAGAATAAGGCAGATGAATACCAGATATCAGATTTTCAATTTTTATTTGCTTTTTTGGCCTCACTCCCGTGTTCCGCGCGCTCCATCTGCCTTATTCTGTAATCTGTGTAAGGGGGATATAGATTATTGTTATGGAATAGTTTCACCCACGTTCTTGAGGATCTTCTGTATATCCGGGATATAAACAATGCAATGTTTTATACCAATATTACAAAAAATCGCTCAAACTTTGTAATATGAAAATTCTAACTGTCCCGCGCGGTTTCACCCGCATTCCCGAGGTATGGTATGTTTTCCCGGGATAAAAAGTCCCTATGTGAAAATCCTATGTGTCAATCCAGAATATATTCTATCTGTGTGCCAAATTTCATCCAAATCCGTTCAGTAGTTTTTGCGTGAAAGAGTAACAAACATACATAGATAAAAACTTTCGCGTTTATAATATTAGTAAGGATATAGCGCATTCATTACCTTTAAAAGATACCAGTGATTGGGATTTCCCATTTTTCGCATCTCTACCTGAAAGTTGATCAAAACATTAAAAATATTTTTTTAAGAAAACCCCTTAAAATTTGGCAAATGTGAAAATTTGTTTGAGATATTTATGTCAATGTTTAGTCTAATAAAAATTCCTCCAAGATAAGTAAAATAAGTCAACGTGGCCGTCTTACCTGATCCCACCTTACTCTCCGGCTTAGCAGCTGACCAATCCATATAAATAGAACGCCTTGCTCTGCAGCCGCTATGAAACCTTGACTTTTCTGCTGTTGGTGCAGGAGATTGGGAACCTGGAAAGTAATTTTAGCATACTTTAGTAAAATTCATCAATGTCTTCAAGTCTTCATAATCATCAAGCTAAAGAAGTCCATTGCTGAACATTGACTACATAGGTGATCCACATCGAATGATCCAAAGATGTTAAACTATGCCACATTTGCAGCTTCATAAATGATTCATCTGAGATGAATAATAGTACATTAGTACTTTAGTACCAGTTTTATTATTACGGATTACAGTCTAGGCGGTATTAATTGATAAGGGAGCCGAGAGTGTAATGATCAAGCACACGCGTGTCATACGACGTTTTTCAACACACTTGTGAAAAAAACAGACAGACTGGAGTAGATTTTTTGATTATAATCTACCACACAATGAAAACGTTAACAAATATGGCGCCCCATGTTTTTTTTACAGGTATGCTCTGTCTTGGCTCCTCAACCTAGTAGTCCAGGTCAAACCTGTCCAGGATAATCGTAATTGCAGACCCGATCATATATTATTTACGTTCTATTTAAACAATTCATCACCAGATCCGCTTGCATCTCCATTTGCAATAGGAGGCAGGAGTCGTGGAGACCCCGAAGTCAGGGTTGACTGCATCTTTCACGGTACAAGCTGAAAGTGAGCAATTTGTTTGTGATTATTTATGGCTATTCACATAAGTCCCAAAATTCTATAGCAGTGTATTTAGGGTTCCAAACCAAAATGGTGAAAAGCATCGAACAATTAACCCAAAGAAGCGCAATGACGTAGTATTTGCTTGCAATCAATTCCGCCAATTTCCCACCATCGACAATGCGCTCTGATTGGCTAAGACAAGGACATATGCGCTCTGATTGGTCAAATCAAATCACACGATGCAGTGATTGGTCCTTACTGTTCAGAATCAGTGACAAATCACTAACTAGTTTTGGAATTGGATTCTACTCTAAAGGGGTGTTCCTCGATGGTGAAAAGGAACCCCTATGGTGCCATTCCATCCGTCTGTTGATCTGTCACAGCGGTATATTACAGCAACCACTAATGCCAATATTTTTTTTATAGTTTTAAGTAAACTTTTCTCAGTATTTTGTTAATCTTATTTCACAAAGCTAACGGAACATTAAACAAATTAGACCGCGCGAACTTATCTTTGTAACCACCACTTATTCAAAAGCAATTAAGTATATTATACGTTCTAGAACCTTCTGTAGCCCTTTTGATTAATGATAATATCCGACAATACCATTACAGATATTAAGGTTACATTTAATTACACCAATAAACATCTATTGTACAGTTTATTTATTGCTTTGCGACGATGGTAAACCACGGCTCTACTATTTTGTTGGAACACGATGCGATTCAATTAATTAGAGAATAATGTTTGTTTACGTATCGATACCGGAATCCCTTCCATCCAGCATAGCCTGCCAGCATAGTCGCTGGGCGTAGCATCCAGCTACGCCCAGCGACTCTGACCAGGTCATCGATCCACCTGGTGTGAGGTCGACCCGCTCGGAGCTTTCCAGTACGTGGTCGCCACTCGAGAACCTTCTTTCCCCATCGTTTATCTTTCTTCGAGCGATGTGGCCATCCCATTGCCACTTCAGCTTGCTAACTCTACGACCTATATCGGTAATTTTTTTATTTCTTCTACGAATGTCCTCGTTTCGGACCGATCTATTAATAACGGGTCTTTATGCTATAACACGAGGGCTTCACAAAGATGTTTCAACAGTCAAGTGAGGCAATGGTTAACCTCCCAGAAGCTTTTTAGCTTGTACGTGGATGATTTTGTCATAGGGCTCGGCAGCATGCAAGCGGCTCAGTTGGTGGACAAAGGATAAATAACATTAGCTATGGGGAGAAGGTGCTGTCGAGCCCTTCCATCTGCGCGCTGAGGAAGCTGCTACTTGTTTTCGAAGAGTTGATTGTCTTTGCAGTCGGTGGTAGCTTAGCTAGCTTAGTCACATCCCTCCCGTATATCTTAAAGTGCGTCAGGCAACCTAAACGATGCTCATGTCAATGAGTTTATGCCATAATACGAAATAAATTTGCATATATTCAACACAAAATGCTGGGTAACTCAAAGATGTTGCTTGTGGTTCTGGCTGAAAGATTTGACAGTTCTGTAGAAGCATTGGATGTCAACCCTGATACCCAAATATATTTTATTTTATTTAAAAGCGAAGTGTTGCAATTTCACTCTTCACGAACAGTAGTTCATCCAACACTGTGCTACTGCTCATTAGGACAGTCTGGTTTATATTACTTAGGATCATAGTCACCCTACACAATCTATACTAATAATATAATAAAGCGGAAGAGTTTTTTTGTTTGTTTGTTTGAATAAAGGGCTAATCACTGGAACTACCAGTCGGATTCTTTGTGAATCCCGATCGTGGCCTATTATCTATACCATTGCTACCATTATGTTGATGGCTTGGAATAGATACGCAGATTAGGATTCCGTTAGTGGAATTAATCACTAGCCTTTGTTGCATTATTTGCATGTTATTAAAACATTAATGACCGCCCAATACTAGCAAACTGATAGGCATGACTGTGTATTGTAGTATATTTGACTCTGAACTATGCCTCTTTAAGCTTTTCCAAAGTGTTTTTTTTTCTAGGTTCATGGTGCTATGTTGGTGCTATACTGGTATTATAATAGGTTGTAATAATAAAAAAGCAAAAAGATGCAACGAGATTGCAAGTTGCAATGTATGCAGTCCGTCTGTCTGTCTGTCAGTGGGCTGTATCTCATGGACTGCAATAGGTAGACAGCTGAAATTTTCTGCGTTTTTACGTCTACTGAATCACGACCGTAGGGAGCGATTCATGATGATTGAATCACGAGTGTAGCGAGTGATACATGGCCATCGATATAAATACGTTTTATTCAAGAGTTGCATACTATATACATTATATATATATACTATGCATATACATTATATATATTATATATACTTTATAGGTAGCATGACTACGATAAAAAGATAGATTTAAGCGAAAATAGACATTTAATGAAGAAAAAGGGAAGGCCAAAAAATATTATGTAGTAGTTATCAGGTTTTCATAGTAAAGGCTCTGCTTAATTTGGAATCAGATAGCCGAGATAAGGAAAAATATTAGCAGAACGCGAATTGGCTAAAAAGCATATCAAATCAAAAAGTAATTTTTCAGTTTAGGCCCTGATAAGGCACTTGTGAACGTTAAGTACATCCAGTTGAATCTACCACCGTGGCACCGATTCGGAATACACTTATAAACTGAGAAGACTCCGGCAAGAAACTCAGCAAGGCATTTATTTTGTGGATCTTTCTTGAAGCAAGAAAATACAGCGCAGCTATAAGCATGCAACTTCTAACAGACAAATTGTAACCATTAGATAAAACAATAATTGTGACGCTGCATGTACTACGGAGTATCAAAGAAGGATCCAATTGGTGCGCGAATAGATCCGGCTCCATATAGGGCAAAGTAAATGACCGTTTGTATACCAAATGTAGAATATTATGTTTACAATACCGCAATCATTAATTGACGTCCAATATTCTTCTGTCTTATTACATGAGCCAAGTAGTAAAACGCAGATTTCGTTATATGATGTTAGAAAGTGACGAATGTATTTCACGCCGGGTTTTGCCAGACTTGCTTCAAACCATCTCACGTAATTAGGGGGAGTTTATGTTTGACCACAATCATCATGAACTTGGTAATTTTGTGGGTAAAAGTGAAAAAAAAGCCTGAAAGGCTTTTGCACGTAGGTGGTTTGGTTGTTCAGCTTGAGGTTGGTAGAAGAATTTGAAGGAAATGATAGCTCAGTAGTCAATTGTAATTTGGAAGCTGGGGAGAAGGTCAAGGGCTTGTATAGAGTTACGGAAAAATCGAGAGGTACCCGTCTGGCTGACCACCACAACTACTTCTGGTTGAAAATCTGTAGCCAAGCACCCATCAGTGTTTTGACAGCTGATCTTTAGACACAGCTCCCTTCTTGGCTTGGTGTGCTTACCACCTCTGGCCACATTATCACTTGCCATTGCGAAAACAAAAGCCAATCCCATTGGCTAGACCAAAATGTTTACTCACAAGTACTCCATCAGGTACATTATGAAACAACATCCATATTTAGTACAATGCTCCAAAAAAGCAATAACCGATATCAATAAAAAAAAACAAGTTGCAACATAAAAACCAAAATGTCAAGACATGAAAGTAAGTACCTACCGGTAACATTACTCAAAATTAATTCACGCAGCCAGGGCAAAGCGTTGCAACAATAAAAATAATCAGCTTGCGACACACGAAACTTCCAATAATACATACCTTCATTCGAACAAAAGAGCGCAGTCCATAATATTGTGATCAAATTAAAAGCACAATGGTTAATAAAACGTATTGGACGAGTGTCGAAGTCAGTCCCGCGCGCGCAATGATCACTGCCGAAACACTGGGCGATTAAAGTCTCAATTGACTTCACCGGCTGGCGATAAGGCATATACTATTCAATCACCTGTATCCGCTTATTTCTTATCTATTCTATTCTATCGATCGGTGTGGGAATGTATTATACAGTTATTTATAATAGCTAAGGTTTTAGACAGTGAAAAAAAGATGCTTATTGATAGAATCTCCAGTTTTTGTACGAAAAATGGCTCGATTTCACTCGGGTTTCATCCTCCACACCACCCACCTCATCGCATGCAATCCTAATGGTGCGTCCATGCTACGCGAAGCGAGCATGAGCCGAGCCACGAATGAACAGAATTCGTTCGTTGTTCACGTAGCGTGGACGGACTTGCGGGCCTCGAACGAGCATTCGTCTTGGGCTCGACTGCGCTCCGCCCGATTGTCAGTATTTTCACGAACACAGGGATTCGCATCGCGCTCATTGTAGTCTCGTTGTAACGCGACACGCTCATTTGACATCGCGAGCAACGAACGAATTCTGTTTGTGGCTCGGCTCGTGCTAGGTTCGCGTAGCATGGACGCACCATTAATACAAACAAACAAACTGTACCATTTCGTTCTGAGCAGATATTTTACTCTAATGAAATTTTAAATTCAGTGGACACAGTTGGATTCGTGTCACACCCGTGGCAAAACTAAACTTATTAGGGTATTGAACTCTATAACACCATATAAGAGTCTATTCACAAGTACGACAACTACACGACAGCGCCGCAACATAATTTAACTGTTATACAAAAAAACTTAAACCGACTTCAAAGACCATCAAATCCTGATCTGATCAAACAGGAAGTGCACCCTTCCAAACAAAAAAATAATTTTCCCAATCGGTTTATAAATGACGGAGTTACGAGGTAAAAAACATGAAGAAAAACAACTGAATTGAGAACCTCCTTCTTTTTTTGATGTTACAAAATGTTAAAATAATGTTATAATGTTTGTACCGCTAGTTGCGGGTGTCGCTGGTGGTAGCGTTGTGGTTGCGACTTTGCGGTGTGGTCAGTATTACACCCGCGGTCGATAGAGACGGCAAAATGTGGTCATGTGAATTAAAGTGTTTTTTTTTTTTTTTATGAATACAAAATAAAATAGTGAAAATAGTGTAACATAGTCCAAGTGCTACATATAAAGAACACAAGAACAAAGTGTCTTCCCCTTAATAGAGACAATAAGAAAAGTATTAATGGACACATTCTTAGACATAGTAAATATAGAAGTTTATGTTAAATATAAATTACTTATTAGCCTAATAAAGGCTAGATTGTAGTATGAATAGGGAACACTAAAGAAGGTGTAACTTAGGATAAAAAAATAAATAAAAAATAATGTGAATTTAAGTATTAATATTCATACAAATTAGCGCCCGCCCACGTGGTGTGGTTGTGATGAGGTTGCGGTTGTGGTGTGTTTGTGGTTCGTGTGAATATAGCCTAAGTAACACATACATATGTATTAGGTAGGTATACAGGGTGAGTGAATGTACGAGTAACGTACTTGTTAAGGGTGAAAGTACTCTAGTTCCCAGCAGACTGGCAGCTATTCCCCTATGGATAGCCAAACTAATGCGGCGAAGGAGAAAGCTAACCTCAGGAGAACTCTTTGGTGCATAAGGTATTTGATGCTATTTAGGGTTCCGTAGCCAAATGGCAAAAATGGAACCCTTATAAATTCGTCATGTCTGTCTGTCTGTCTGTCTGTCTGTCCGTCCGTATGTCACAGCCACTTTTTTCCGAAACTTTTAGAACTATAAT
The DNA here is from genome assembly GCA_947623365.1 of Achlya flavicornis. Lineage (NCBI taxonomy): Eukaryota > Metazoa > Arthropoda > Insecta > Lepidoptera > Drepanidae > Achlya > Achlya flavicornis. The sequence goes on along the minus strand of OX392471.1, from coordinate 16,997,822 downwards.
GTTGAAACTTGGTAAGTAGATGTATTCTGTGAACCGCATTAAGATTTTCACAAAAAAAATAGAAAAAAAACAATAAATTTTGGGGGTTCCCCATACTTAGAACTGAAACTATTTTTTTTTTAATACAATAAAATAAGTCTGGGGTGTCTATTAATAGGTCTTCAAAAATGATATTGAGGTTTCTAATATATTTTTTTTCTAAACTGAATAGTTTGCGTTTGTGTGTCCCCCCCCCCTGTAACTTCTAAAATAAGAGAATAATAAAACTAAAAAAAATATATGATGAACATTACCATGCAAACTTCCACCGAAAATTGGTTTGAACGAGATCTAGTAAGTAGTTATTTTTTTATACGTCATACTTTGAAATTCATATCAAATACTCAGGTCTATACTACCATTTACTTATATACCTACAGGTTTGTACGGAACCCTCGGTGCGCGAGTCTGACTCGCACTTGGCCGGTTTTATAAAATTTCTGTAGTGTATAATTGAAAGAACTCGAGCGTTTCCGTGCTTCGGAAGGCACGTAAAGCCGTTTATCACTTAATTGTGATAGTCGTTAACCTAGGTGGATGCCACCTAGGCGGCATGAAAAATTCCATCAGTAGGTCACCATTTTAGGGTCGGCAACGCGCGAGTGATACCCCTGGTGTTGCAAGCGTCCATAGGCTACGGTAACTGCTTACCATCAGGCGCGCCGTATGCTTGTTTGCCTCCTTAATGGTATAAAAAAAGTAGGTTGACCACTAGCCTAACTCCACCAAACCGCAGCTGGCACGCGCGGTGGAGTATCGCCCAGTCCCTTTCACCCTCATTGTAAAAGGAGGCCTGTGCTCAGACATTATGGGCTGATGATGATGATGATGAATGGTAAGAAAGTGTCTTCCAAACAACCTTTAGATGCAGAGGAATATAAGACGTACCAAAAAATATTTTGTAAATAATAATATTTGATATAAATAAACATATAAAAAAAAACTCCTGTTATTTATGTAGAACTTTTGATTCTTGGATATTTGTGACTCAATTACGCATCAACGGCTGCACGGATTATGATAAAATTTGGCAAACAGACAGCATAATTATATGTTCTAGATGCGATGCGAATGCGGCAAACCGCAGGCCGTGAAAACGAGTGCACATTATCTGTTCATGTTATCTGTGGTATGTATATGACATGTTTTACTTATACTTACTTGTACTTACTGTAAGTTAAGTTAAAAAGTAAGCAAAGCTTTTCAGTTACCACACTATCCAATAATTTCGTCAAATCAAACAAATGCTGCAAAGAATAGGCTCTCCACACTTCACATACGCGATTTCGCGATTGTTATATTTAGTAGGATAGATGATTGATTGATTGATGATTAGATGGATAGGAAAGTTCTTTATATGCATGCCTACCTTTCTGTTACCAATAAGTTTTTTAATAATGTAACATAATAAACAATAATTTACCTGATAGTAGGTATTGCGTAATGATGAAAAACAAAAGGGTAGATAGCTTATCTTGGTATTATCTCGTTTATTAGTTATCCTGAAATTTTACTGACCAGTTTAAGTTCTATTTATTATTAGATTTCATCATAATACTATCACGGATTATTTTTCTAATATAATTTTTTGATTACTAATGACCTATACATTCATCCCTCAAGGAAATTCACTAATTTATTAGGACCTTATATAGAGTGACTGGTAATTAGTAAACGATATTTAGACACATGATTGTACTCACGATAACAAACAACTTTGCCAAAGAAACATTGTTTTTTAATTTACTTAACACATGAGCCCATAATATTTGCATGGGGTTCTTCAAAAAGGGTGTGAAGAGATTTCTGCAGGGTCGGCAACACGCGTGTAACATCCCTGGTGATACAAGCCTCCTTAGCCTGCGGTAACCGCTTACCATCAGGCGGGCCGTATGCTTGTTTGCTACCCAAGTCACAAAAAATTAGTAGGTACCTAACGAGAATAAGAATACACCATCAGCTTTTATTTAATTTAGTTATTTCTTCCAATTTATTTCTTTGGGAAAGTTGTTTGTTATCATGAGTACAGTCATGTGTCTAAGTATCGTTTATGAATTACCAGTCACCATATATATATTTTTTGTAATATCCACCAGAAAAGTCGCAAATTTCAACCAAGCGACGCCGCGCACCAACAGCTAGTGAAAAATAAACACTCGTTATGGAAGTTTGAAACAAGTTGCATTGAGTGAGATTTTTTTAATTGCCTCTTGATTGCGTAAAGAATCTCGGAATGATTACGACTTGTTTTCAACCTTTTGCAAATTATAGTAAACCTACGCAGTAATATTATAAGTCAATGTAGTGACCTACGAAAGTTTTATTATAAATAGATACCATTTATTGACCGATATATATTGTCACCCGGGTTCCAAGTTAAGATGGAAAAAAACAGACAAACTTACAAACACACCTATCCTGAAAACACATCCACTCTTTTGTTTAGCAGTCGTTTATAATGTTCTTTAGGCGCCGATAAAATGTTATAAAAAAACCGGCCAAGTGCGAGTCAGACTCTCGCACCGAGGGTTCCGTACAAACCTGTAGGTATATAAGTAAATGGTAGTATAGACCTGAGTATTTGATATGAATTTCAATTTATGACGTATTAAAAAAAACTACTTACTAGATCTCGTTCAAACCAATTTTCGGTGGAAGTTTGCATGGTAATTGGTAATGTACATCATATATTTTTTTTAGTTTTATCATTCTCTTATTTTAGAAGTTACAGGGGGGGCACACATTTTACCACTTTGGAAGTGTCTCTCGCGCAAACTATTCAGTTTAGAAAAAAAATATATTAGAAACTTCAATATCATTTTTGAAGAACTATGCATAGACGTGTAGGTTTTATTAAAAACAATATTTGAGTTTCAGTTCTAAGAATTGGGAACCCTCAAAAATTTATTGTTTTTTTTTCTATTTTTGTGTGAAATTCTTAATGCGGTTCACAGAAAACATCTACTTACCAAGTTTTAACAGTTCTTATAGTTTCGGAAAAAAGTGTCTGTGACATACGGGCGGACAGACAGACATGACTAATCCATAAGGGTTCCGTTTTTTGCCATTTGGGTACGGAACCCTAATAAAAAGACTGTATCATTTATTTGAATAAACTGGAATAAACACTATTTTTATGCAAACCTCATTCTGTCAAAGACAAAAATGGGAACTGTCACGATAATCGAAGACAAATAACTTCAGTTTGCTGATAAATACCTGATAAAAAATAGTATAAGGCACCTAATAATATAACTTCAAAATGTGTAGTTGTTAAAATGGGGATATATAATCGTGAGCTCATTAAAAAACGTATATCAATCATGACTGTAGGACGATGGTTGGTTATAGGAAAGAAGACACCGTGTCTTCAAGTCAGAAACTGATTGCTGGCGTCGTGTCTGGGATGACCACCAGGTTTATCACCCAGCCTATGGATGTCATCAAACTAAGAACCCAACTTCAAAAGAAAGTCAGTGCACATGAGCGGAAATTTTTAGTGGTATGCAAGAAAATTCTTAAAGAAGAAGGATTCAAAGCGTTTTGGCGGGGACATAATCTTGGACAGGTAATGTTTAGTTGCCCGCCCCGCGGCTTCACCCGCGTTCCCGATAAAAAGTACCATTATGTGTCGTTGATGAACATTCCCTTCAAAGTTAATATCGAGCAATCCGATTTAGCATCTAGTCAGTGATTTTGCACTGATTATGAAAAGGACCAATAATTGCATCTAAATACAGATAGACGCCAATCCTAGCGAGAGAGTTCTAGAGTTCTGCGTTTCGCGTTTCGACGTATGAGTGATGCCCCGGGTGTTGCGAGGGTCCATAGTGAAACGGTAACCACTTGTCATAAATAAGGCCGTTTGCTTTCGGTTTTACCATTCCCAACGGTAGGAAGAATCTTCTGCCACTGCCTCATTCCGAAAAATCTATATCGCAAAATAGAATTCAATTCGGTAGACTCTTACACAAGATCGCAACCAATGTGGTGCTGCGTTCCTGCGACTAAGGTTGCCAGAGCTCCGTGAGGAAGGCTGTACTGGCAGTTTGTGGGTTCAGGGGTTCCTTCCCCTACCGGCACAGCGACACCTCCCACCCAGCCCTTGTTCAATACCTTTGGGTGCGAAAGGAATTTTGCACTGTTTCGTTATTGATATCAAGTCTTCTCAGTTTAAGTGTATTACGAACCGGTGGTTAAATCAATTGTAACGTTGGTAAGTGCCTTATTAGGGCCGATATTGAATAAACAAGTTTGAATTTCGATACTTACCAAGGTGTTGCAAGCTTCTATAGGCTACGGAATCCGCTTACCATCGGGTGGTTGTATAAAAATAGACTAGTTACGTATTATTATACCTTTGATACAATTTTCAGGTGCATTCAATAATTGCAGTAAGCAGTCAATTTTATATTTACGAACTAACAACGAAGTACGTTGCAACCCATGTATCAGACGAATACCATAAATTCAAGTAAGTGTTACTTGTAATTCATTAAATTATATTATAGTTAAGTATCTAATGTTTTGAATGTTGCTATTTATATCCAACAGGGGCTAAAAGTACTTCTAAAAAGAATTTATTATCTTATTAAAAATCAACAATTGAATATTAAAATACCGGTTTTGGAATGTGAATGTATTAAATTTAATTTAGGGCACTAATAAAATTTTTCAATCCTGCCATATCGGCTTCTCTTGCAAAGAAAATATAAAAAGTTTTAATGTTTTTGTAATTAATCATCATATATTGCATATCCAACCTCAATAGGTTTAAATATTTTAATAATCGATAGCATTAGCAGTTATATGCCACTGTTATAGACGGACAGACGAACAAATGGACGGAGTCGCACCATTGCACCATAACCTCAATCCTCTGTGCCATAACTCATAAAATCGTTTGTCCCGACTGCTAACAACGCCCAACCTGAACTAGAAAGTTTATATTTGACCGGTAGATTCTTCAAAGGCTAAGGAGATTAAGAAATTAATTATTTAAGGGGGTGAACCTGAGGGATTTTTTTATTCCTTTGGTTAATAAACTCCATAAAAATAGCACGAATACTGTAAGTAAGTAGTAGTATACTAAGCAACAATAAAAAATCTAATCTATTTATTTAAAAATAGACCTCCGTAAGCACTTTTTAATAGTCTGGCTCTAATACCAGCTCGTTGCGTCCCGCGCAAACTACGAAGTAAACTCAATCAATATTTATTTAAGAAATGGTAGACCGGCCCCCAAAGCACCTGTTCGCTAATATATAGAGCGTGTAGCAGCCATCGCCCTCCTTGCTAAATTGCACACGAAAGTCACACTCCTGAAGTCACACGAAATATCATAATTATTATTATTATACTCCAGCACAATCTCGAGTTGGTTCACAGTTTCATGAAAACCTAGATATTAAAAACAGGATAACTTCCTTCAGTTCATTCTGAAATAATCTAGTACAGTAGTACCCAACTAATATGGCTTACCGATGTACCTGCGCAGAAGATACATTTTCAAAGCGCGGGAATGCTATTGGTCGGCAGCTGCCGCCATGTGCGCGGATGGGTGTGACTTGCAAGTGAGACGGAACTAACAGCTGCAGTGTATTATGAACCTTATAGAAGTGATAGTGAAGTTGATTGTAAGTTTTAAGCATTCTTTCGTTAATCTTCGGGCCATACTTTCTTTTCTATGCGAACGAAGATTCACGACGCGCCTTAACAGGTGGGTACTACTGTACACGTAATAGCGTACGTGTAATAGTGAAGTTAGCAACGATTCTGATGTACATAAACACAACGGGCGGTTTCTCTTTTCAATAAAACCGGTCAATATGGTACTCACAAAATGTTGATACAAAAATGATAATTCATTTATGCAATGTACATTATTTTATCCAACAGTTAGTGTAGTCTATTGAATTTGTTGGTTTAATATTGTGGTGAAGAGTGAAGATCAATTTATTTAAATAACAACTCCCCTAGAAAACCGTAGCGCGCCTGGTGTACTAGTGTTGTAGTGTAGAGCTTCCACGCATGCCCTGAAACCCTGTGCGCCTAGTAGGTACTAACATAAATAGCACAACACTAGTACATGTATGCAGTTGCACGGATTGTAATAGGTACTTGATAGCTTATTTGCCTTGCGCAGTGGAATGAGTTACGCTGCCGTGTCTTACTAATGCTAATGGTTCTAGAGCAACAATAACATGTTATTATTATATTTTTAACTGTATTTAATTATAATATGTTATTCATCATCATCATCAGCCTATAATGTCCCACTGCTGAGAACAGGCCTCCTTTCACAAATAAGGGTGAAAGGGAATGGGCAGATACTCCACCACGCGTGCCCACTGCGGATTGGTGGAGGTAGGCTAGTGGTCAACCTACTGTTGGATTTTTTCAAGCCGCCTAGGAGGCATCCAACTAGCTTAACGACTATCACAATTAAGTGATAACCGCGACCAACGGATTTACGTGCCTTCCGAAGCACGGAAACGCTCGATTTGAAATACCACTAGGCGGTCACCCATCCAGGTACCGACCACGATAGACGTAGCTTAACTTTGCCGATCGATTAAGAACGGCTAATCATGCTACACCACGAGCGCTTCATTATGTTATATGTTACAATATGTTAATGAAAATCGAAAAAAAAATAGGCATTTTTTTTCCAAATTTACTATTAATCCAAAGAGTGTGTGACATAAAAGCAACAATATATTTATTTCAATAATTAGTCGACGGAAAGGTACCTAAGTGATTGAATAAACATTTATCGAAGACTTAAGATTTATTTTCAAGCTCATTGTAAGGTTCGAATCCACGTCTACTACAATAAAGAAATATTAGACAAGTCAACGAAATTAATTATCAGACTGTATAACAATGATAACATAGAGTTGGTAGGCGATATTCCATACCTACTGCCCTATAAACTTAAATCAACATAATAGGTCAGAAATAAGAGATCTACGTGGTTATGCTATCCTGGTATTTTCCTAGCTGTATGCAATATTTGGTACAATGCATCGGTGCTATGATGCAACGTAATGCATTTCATATCTATAAATGCCCTAAACAAGTGCATACAGAGGTCAAAAATAACACCTCTAGACGGCTATGCTTTCCTGGTAATTGGGTGCAATATTTGGTGTAGTGCATCGGTATAATGATGCAAATAGTGCATTTCACTTACTCTACAAGTGTCAGCAATAACACCTCTAGACGGCTATGCTTTCCTGGTAATTGGGTGCAATATTTGGTGTAGTGCATCGGTATAATGATGCAAATAGTGCATTTCACTTACTCTACAAGTGTCAGCAATAACAGCTCTGGACGGCTATGTTCTCCTGTACAATGTATTTGGTGCAATGCAATTGTGCATCATGCGGCATTTTGGTCGAACGTTTGTTACCGAAGTTATAACAAAGAGAAGTGTCACTCTCAGAAGTTTAAGAGGTAGAGCATAGCGTTTATGCGCTCAAAGAGCAGCTCGACTGGGGAAGTACCTCCACCTTACAGAATACCGCAGCCAAATAACTTTATGTTGTGTAAACTTGTGTTCCTGCGCGTGAGTAAGGTCGCCAGAGCTCATAGGGGAGGGGGGAAAGGTCGGTAACGCGTGAGCGATGCTTCTTGTGTTACAAGCGTCCATATGGCTACGGTAACCGCTTACCATCAAGTGGGCCGTATGCTTGTTTACCGACTAAGTTGTATAAAAAAAAACTCTCATCTTCTCGTATGCCCGGTCGCTTTACCTTGCATAATCGCGATTACTTTTAAAGGTTATTCTGGTAATTATAGTTATTTGAATCACATTAATATAACAGGCGTGTAGGGATTGAGTTATGATGGAAGATGAGTTTGAGAAAGGTCAATCTGACATTGTACCTAAAGTGGATATTGTAATGTTCCACGGGTCGCCAATATTTTGGCTAAAACTTTGGACACTGCTCCATTTATGAAGAAAAAAAAGTTTATTTCACATTCCATAAAAAAAAAATCTCTATAATATAATCATCAAATTGCAGTGGTATAATATTTATTGTGTTTGTTTCATTTGGTTATATGTTCAATTATGTTTAAATTTATTAAGTTAATTTATTAGCAACACACATGTAAAATAACTCAAATATTACGCGTGGCACCGCGGGGGCACTGCTAGTCACGTTGACTCTGATTCGTAAATAATTGGTTCTTGATTATAATAATCAAGTCTAAATATTCTATTTCAGTCAGTAAGTTAGTCAGTCAGTCCGTCAGTCAGGCAGTTAGTCCGTCAGTCAGTCATTCAGTCCGTCAGTCAGTCAGTCCGTCAGTCAGTCAGTCAATCAAGTAACTAAGTTATTGGATAGTTACTTTAATAAATTCTATATATATAATATAATATAAAACATAGGTATTGTGTTTCTTAATGGATTCTCCATGTATCAGAATAACTCATGTCTTCTTTTCCCCAATATCCAGATATCCTCTGGGATTTTTGTGCGGTATTGTGTCTGGGTGCTGTACCGCGTTCCTGGTGCTGCCCATCGAGGTGGTAAGAGTCAGGCAGATGATCGTCAAGGACCAGTACAAGGGGCTGCTGAACGGAGCCAGGAAAGTGTACCAGCATGGCGGTGTATTAGCTTTCTATGAGGGTCTGAATGCTTCTTTGTTGCAGGTTTGAGAATTATGCGATTTGTTAATATTTTTTTATTTTATATAAAGTATATACCGTAGGTATACCAAAAAACCATTACTTTTTATTTTGTCTGCCGTTCTGGCGTCCGAAACAGCTGAACTGATTTTGACAGGACTTTAACTAGCAGATAGCTGATGTTACAAAGAGTAACTATGGCTACTTTAATTTTAGAAAAATAATGATAGGACCGCGCTAAAAAATAAAATGCGCAGAACTTAGTTGGTAAATAAATCTAGAGAGTAATCTAGCTAACATGATACCTTTCAGTTGGGCCCAGCCGTGGGCATCTCATTCTCGGTGTTCAGCACCATGCAGCCAGCGATCCTGAAGTACTTCCACGAGTGTGACGACAAGCATTGCGTGCACGGCACCGGCAACGTTCACAAGGCCGAGTACGTACTGGTGGCCAGCACCCTCGCCGGGACCACAGCTGGCTTTGTCTCCAAGACCATTACTTACCCATTCGACTTGGCTAAACGTAGGATGCAGATTAGTGTAAGTATATTTTTGACTACTTTCTGCGCCGCCGTTTTAACCGCGTTCTCTACTTTTCTCCCGGGACATAAAGTATCCTGTGTTGATCCAGAACTTTATATTTTTTTTATACGATCAAGTCGGTATACAAGCATACGGGCCACCTGATGGTAAGCGGTTACCGTTGCCTATGGATCATTCCACCTGATAGTATATGACCTACTGTGGCCTAGCTTATAGGTTAAAAAAACCGGCCAGTGCGAGTCAGACTCGCCCACGGATGGTTCCGTACAATATTAACTAACTCAACGCCAAAAAATTACGTTTCTTGTGTTGGCTCTTTAATTTTAATTTTATTTCATTTTTATTATTTGTTTTTTTAACGGCAATAGAAATACTTGTAACTAATAGCTGTCTAGCTATTACCGTTCATGAGATACTGCCCACTGACAGATAGACGGACGGACGGACGGACTCGTTTGGCACCCTTCGGGTACGGAACCCTCACAAACGTGGACCGCCTTCCTACCTTTGAGAAAGATGTCTGAAAAAAAAATGGAGATTATGCAGAATCAAAAGTTTTCCCTAACACAAGAGCGGATAGTTTCCCAGGTGGATATTTCGCCCATAAATCTTTATGAACATCAAACGGGGTTAAATTAATGAACGTAACAACACTTGATGTCATAATAAACGGATCACCCCTAACTGACGCACGTAATGCTAGGAAGCAGCCTCGTCATTAGTCACCACCGCAACTGGGCTATAGCCCGGTAATGTTGCGTGCGCGTCGCTTCTGAACATTGTAATTTATACACATAGCACGCTGGTGAGTACAGTCTTAGGGCTCACATGTATTGGAACGTAACATTCACGTGTTATGTATGTTTGACTGGATTTTGTTCGCCGAATGGATAATCATTTTTGGATAGATACAAATATTCATTTGATATAAGATTTTTATTCTTTTATTTATTATACAACTAAGGTAAAACCAAGCATACGTTCCATCTGATGGTAAGTAGTTTAGTTACCCTGAAGCCCATAGACGTTTTCGTTACCAGGGGCTATTATTTTTCATATGTTCAATTGTCAGTGTTCATTGCTCAGATTTTTTTACAGTAGTACCCATCTGATATGGCGCGTCGTGGATCTTCGTTCGCACAGCAAATAAAGTATGGCCCCGAAGATTAACGAAAGAATGCTTAAAACTGACAATCAACCTTAGCTCACTACTATAAGGTTCATAATACAGTGCAGCTGTTAGTTCCGTCTCACTCGCTTCCAACCAATAGTATTTCCCGCGCTTTGAAAATGTATCTTCTGCGCAGGTACATCGGTAAGCCATATCAGATGGGTACTACTGTACCTTGCTGATTTCTTGCCGTTTCTCCTCAAAGTTCTGTTAGTCTTCCCAACTGGAGGTAGCATAAGTATATCTATGACCTTCATAAGTTCCTATTATATAGGGTGATGGGAAGATGGGTGCAAAGCTGTAAGGCGGTGATAGTATAGATCATTTAGACCCTTTTTAGCCATGGTTGTCTAAGACGAAGTGTAAAATTTTTTTTTTACCAATCTTTTCTGATTTTTGGCTCAAAACTCCGAAACTTATCCGTTAATTGATAATTATAGCCAGTTTGGATGATGTGTGAATTCTTTTTCATATTATTTATTTAAAATAATCTGAAAGCAATCCAAATAAACATGTACTAAACATGTGTGTCATCAGTTTTTAGTTACAGTAAAGATTGGTAAAAAAAAAATTACACACTTCGTCTTAGACAACCATGGCTAAAAAGGGTCTAAATGATCTATACTATCATCGCCTTACAGCTTTGCACCCATCTTCCCATCACCCTATATAATCACACTAGCTGTTCCCCGCGGTATCACCCACGTTCCCGGGATAAAAAGTAAGCTATAATACTTGAGGATAATGTAGCTCCCTATTGGTGAAAGAATTATCCGACTGGTAGTACCAGAGATTAGCAAAAACGCAAAAAACTTTTCTGGTTTATTATATTAGGTACAATAGATCGTAGATTTTGCTGCATAAAAAATCCGCTTCGACGCATTCCGTTCGTTGTGAATCGGACTTACTTCTTGGTTTTATCTTCGTACCAAACGAATACGTAAAGCTTGGCTTGAACTCTGTTTACACTGCAGCAATGTATAAGTACCCTAAGAAATAGTTATATAAAGTAAAACTAATTAACTAGTTGACTGCTAACAAAAATATTGTATTTATACATTACTTGAAGCTTATTATTTTACGATAGTAGGTATATCATCATCAGCCTATAATGTCCCACTGCTGAGCACAGGCCTCCTTTCACAAATGCGGATGAAAGGGACTGGGCGATACTCCACCACTCGTGCCCACTGCGGATTGGTGGAGGTAGGCTAGTGGTCAACCTACTATTGGAATGATTCAAGCCGCCTAGGAGGCATCCAACTAGCTTAACGACTATCACAATTAAGTGATAACCGGGAAAAACGGCATTATGTGCCTTCCGAAGTATGTACGGAAACGCTCGATTTGAAATACCACTAGGCGGTCACCCATCAAGGTACCGACCACGACAGAGGTAGCTTAACTTTGCCAATCGATTAAGAATGGCTAATCGATTACCGCTTCTTTATTAATGCTTCTTCAATAGCATTTAAATCGTATTTAAATAGAGTTTCATTTTGCAGAGTCACAAAGAAGACGCGCGCTTCCCAATGGTAGGTACTGCAAAGAATTTGATCAAATGTCGCAAGTTGTTTCAATGTCTGCTCCAAACCTTTCGATATGAGGGTATGAAAGGGCTGTACAGGGGTTGGAAGATCACCATTTATAAAGCCCAGCTGACCAGTGTAGTGGCGTTTACCACGTACGAGCTCTTGTGCTTTGCCATACGTGAGTTTGAGGGGTGATAAATTGTTTAGTTTTAATTTAGTCTTCGCGTTTGTAAATATAATGGTAACTGCTTTTTTTTTATTTTGTTTTGTTTTTTATTGTGATCTATGTAAAAACTATTTAAATTTTATTTTGGATCCTAAGTTCTGTTATAATAAAGTAAGTATTCTCAATGGATTCTCGTTCTCAATCAGGGGGACGATTCTGGTAACAAAACGTCAGCGGTGTCGTAGCGACATCAACTATTTTAATTGTATTTCGTGCAATATTTTGTATAAAAAACATTCAAACGTTATATGCCTGAACAATTTGTCTATAGGATCGTTTTTCAATCGTTCATTCGAAATTATAACACTGTATAATCGTTGAAGTCGCAACGACATCGTTGAAGTTTTGTTACGAGAATCGAGCCACAGATCGAATCTCTGCGCCTAGTGAACGACTTAATGCACAATAATACCTATGACATCATTATACTAAACTACAAGATCTATATTTTATATTTCTTCGAAAGCATGGTGGAACTTGCTTGCTTCCTCCCCGGGTATTAACCGCGTTCCAGAGGCATCTATACTTTCCAGGGGATGATCTAGCTATGTACTAATTGTATCGGGTTCCAAGAACCGGGTTCCAAGAACCACCTTCACTTTTTTGACTTGTTTTTGACAACATACTCGCCAAGGCCAGTGATGATGTGGCCAAGGTCCAGTTGCCAGAACGTCTGTGGTGCTCGACGACTGATTTTAAACTTAATGGTTCCAGCCAGATGTGTTCTACAGTGTCTATGGTTTCCTAATAATTTCCTTTGTAGGTTTGGAACACACGACCTAGTTAGAATAAAATAAATTCTGTAATTATCTAGGTAAGTACCCACTCCTGTCTTTTCAAAAGTTCTCTTATAAAAATGTATAATATCATTATGTTGATGGGTATTTGATATATTAATTTCTACTAGATTAGGTGAAATAGATTCGATAGAGTCAAAATTTAATTATTGTTTTTTTATATCATAAATGTAAAGGGTAAAAAACAAAACACGTTTTTTATAAAAAGTTTAACACACCTTTATTCTCTTTGGTTCTTAAATTAACTGTTTTATTTACAAGTAATGGTAACATGAAATATAGGTCTGCTTTTATCAGTATTAGCCTCTGGAATTTCTAGATTCAGAGAGAATCCAGAAGAGATCTGGCCGTCAATCACAGCCAGATCACACTGAAGAAGTATTCCCTCTTAGATGAAAGCCTAGACCTTTTTAGTAGTTTTTAGTCAGTTGCCAAAATGTATATATAATAAAATGTACAGTGATTAAAATTTATATTTAGTTTCTAGTTATGAACATGTTTTCTCCCTTCTTGATGGTTTCTTTAGCGCTATTTACATTAGATATGGTAACTGGGATGTGTTTTTGTACTTAAAATTAGATCTGTGGACAAAAAAAATAATATTACAAGTTTGAATTAACAGCAATATAAATTAAAACTGTAACTTCCTCTAAAGGGCGATAACCTCTCTTTAACCTCCTCTATATACCAAACTAACCTTATGATTAAACTCATGCAATTCAAAATCAGTGCCAGCCATGTGACAGCGACTCGCTCTCCCACCCATGGTGCTCCTCGTGGTGTACCGGTACGAAGACCTTCTTCTCGACCTCAACGTGCTTCACCACCGGTACGGGGACGTGTTGTACCACCGGATACGGCACGTGCTTGTAGATCGGCACCTCCTTGATCACCTGCACCTCCTTCACCACTGGCACGTGTACTGGCACGTGCACTTTGGAGACGTGGTGGTGGTGGACGGTGTGGACTTTGTAGGGCACGTGTATTGTTACGTGTTTGCTGTTGAGATGATTGATTTGGTTAATTTTTGGCTTATAGTTTTAAAATCACTAATTGCTGGAGCACATGAAAACGTGACGAAATCATAGCATGTTGGTAGGAGCAGTGATTGTCTGACTGTATTTTTTATTGTTCATACGCCTGTGTTTGACCACTATCTCACCATGGTAAGTGGCCGAAGTTGGTAAGCACACAAAGCCTAGAAGGAACTGACTCTCAAGTGGAGCTATCAGAACACACCGATAGGTGCTTGGCGACAGATTTTCAACTTGAGGGTGGTAGCCAGCCAGATGGGTACTACAAAGTACCCTACCACCGTGCTATGGTTTCACCTTCACCGAAAACTCAAGCTCATTGTAGGATTCGAACCCGGGACTGTCGTCTCGGTATCCGACGTCACTACCACTTAGCATCATCGCCTTAAATGGTTGTTGGAAATGTGTTGTCAAGCACCTACCTACCTAGAGACAGGTTACATATAGGTCTCGTGTGCTTAACACCTTCGTTCAACTTCACATCAAGATATTATGGCCCAATACAGCCCTATCCAAAGTAAACAATAGTACAATTCTTCAAAACGTAGTAGGTATGTCAATCATTGTCAATTCTGTAGTACTAACTACAATGTTCAATTCAAATGGTCTACTACAGATTAACAATTGAAACAGAAAACGCGTTTGAATTCCAAATTGCAAGTTACACCATCATGACATGTGACAATGGTCATTTGCAAGAAACTATCGATTCACATTCGTATTATCTGGTACGCTACCGGAGAAAGCATGTGCATTATTTATACACGAGACACGTGCCGATCACGGATTCTTGTGTCACTCACTGGTCATTTGTAGAATAAAGTTGGAATCATTGAATTATTACACAGTTGGAATCTAGCTGCTAATTTTTGTAAACGATTTGGGAATGTCGACTGTATTTTATGCAGATTATCCTCACGCTGGCCTTGAATCTGTGTGTAATAATTAAACAACACGCAATTTGAATTGCGTATAAAATATGAGCACCGCTTCAGTACATGACGAAATTGGTACAATTATTATTTATTATATAACTTGTTTATGTTTCCACCACGCGATCCGGTTTCATTTACTTACCCAAATTTCAATGAAACTATTTCCTGTAATAAGATCTAGCTAGCGAACGTATGGCACAATGGTAATGACACGAGAATTGTAGTACAGATAGACATATGAATGGAAAAAGTCGAGTAATTTACAAGTAATGGCGAAACGGTCGTTCAACTGTGATGGTAATGATGTAAGATGATTTTACTTTTATAAGGGAGAGTCGCAAGTGCATCGCACGGTGTTTTTTTGTACTATTATAGGCCATTTAGGTACTATTATACCATTGATCGAGAAGTCTTGGAGCGAGATCAAGCGCGAAGCTCAAGACCGATCGGGTTGGAGAGTTTCTGTGGACGCCCTCTGCCCCATCTAGGGGACACAGGATCATAAGTCAAGTAAGTCATAACATTGATGTTTTTTTTAATTGAATTTTTTAATATTAGCTTTTTTTAGTGACTTATTTTTTTGGCTGTACTTGCATTGTCTTCTAATATACATACATACCAAATATCAAGTCAATCCGACCACTGGAAGTGGGTGAAATTCGCCATGCAAGATTCCACCCGGAACAAATATAGTTACATACATATTCGTACACACATTTTAAGTTAAATAGAAGCTTGTAAAAATTAATATAATTCAATGAGCTACATAGAATTTCTAATACAGATTCTTACTTTCATTGCCTGGTGACTCAGGATTAACTGACCAATAATTGTACCCCATTATCCTAGGCTGGAAATTGGTAAATCATTGGCCCATACATCAGCTATATCACAGGTTACCGTTGAGATGTGATGATAAACCAAACTGGGTTACTAGAGCTGCACGCTGGTTGGTTAACATGACAGTGGTCACCCATGCGTTGGTTATAGCATGTAATTTATACCATGTAATGTGACTGATTATATTAATTATTATGAGTACCAATACACTGTTGGTTAGGTACTCTTACACGCCATTTTCTTCAGGCCTTTGATTTTTTCGGACTATTTCAAAGGTTGCTGCAAGAAAACTGACTTCTTCCATGCATAAAAAAGAACTCTACTGCGGTGATTTATCGTGTTGGAAAATACCATAGACCATCAAACTTTTGCTTTTTATTACAATGTTAAATTGATACATTAAACGATGAAAATTGAACCTTACGTGGGATAGCCATAAACTTATTTTTGGTAAACTACGCTTTGTAAAAAGTCCAGGACAGAAAAGACTGGAAGAGCCTTTAGCCTTGTTGATTATCACCCTCATATAACAAAAAAAACCACAAGCATCTAAAGGCGTGTTCCGACAGTTCTTGAGAATCAGTTTCCCTAAAGGTCAGAAACATATTGACACTTTTCTGGAATAATTACCATCATATTGGCCAGCATGTCTTATCTCATGAAAAACCTAGCAGTGGCTATTTGGAGCTGACTTCACTAAGGTATTTTTGACGTGACCAATGGTGGTAATAAAGCAGAAGAGTTTTTTTGTTTGTTTGTTTGAACGGGCAAATCTCAGGAACTACCAGTTGGATTGGAAAAATTCTTTCACTAATAAGAAGGTACATTATCCCCGAGTATTATTTATCTTTTTATCACGGGAACGCGGGTTAAACCGCAGGGGATAGCTAGTAAAGGCAGGCATAAAAACAGCTATAGGTTGGAATAGCTATCATCATGTGTTATTTTTATGTAATCAGGAACCGGAATCTAATACCGATGTCGAATAACTAACAGTTAACTATTGAAAGCTCTACCTTTCACTAGACGTACGAATTACTGGAATTTTATGCTGCATCTAGAACTGGCTGCGAGCGCACTTGTTACGTACAGGTGTTATTTACGGAACAAGCTAAAAAGTTTTTGCTTCACAGTAGCTATAACAACTAGAGATCTTTAAGGCGTCGTCCTAATTGGCGACGACCGTACGATCAAAACGATGCGATTTCGTCGCACGATCGCGCTGTTCCTGTGCTCGCGCGATGACTTGCGAGCTTTAATTAGGACAATCTAAAGCGTTTTGTGTATTTAATCTCGTCGTGCGAAATCGCATCGTTTGATCGTACGATCGTCGCCAATTAGGACGACGCCTAAGCCTGTTAAATGACATCATTGCATAAGCAGTGATCTGGCGAGACTTGGGCAAAAAGCAGTTAATTTATCCCATTTTTAACACGCTTTTATTAGCTTCACTTGTATGTATGTAATGGAATCTTGAAACGTAATTTTCATCGACTTCAAAACAGAAACTTTGCACACTTATCAAGGACCGATGTCAATATATTGATTTTATAATCGTTAATACTTTTTAATACGGCTTTTAAGCGTGTTTTTTAGTTTTTTTTTAACTATAATTTTAGTTTATTTATTCCTCTGATCGATCAACGTGTCAGATTAGCCATTATCTGGACGATAACCGCTTGATAAAATTCACCCTATAATAAAATTATCCTGAATACACCGATATAGTTCCTGAGTTTGGCGTGTTAAAAACATACAGTCACAGGAAGTTAGACACATCCAGTGACAGAATATCATGTATAATGAATAAAGATTCATGAATGAATGAAAGCACAGTGTTATTGTTTAAAACAAGACGTTGTTTATAGCAAGTCGTAATTAAAATCTGCTTTCGCTTTCAGCAGCCGGTACTTATCATTGCTTTATCTGAGGCTTTATCCATCTATTGATCTTATTTATGTTATATTTGTGTTTATTTAAAAAAAATGGCGAAACTGTTTTAATAAAAATAAACTAATTAATAAATAAATATATCTACAATATTTGATATCTGCTTAAAAAGTTGTGTTTAATTTTAAAATAGCTGATAGCTTCTCGTTAGAGCTGTTTGAACAGTAGCTAATAATAATGACACGATACTCATTTGTTTTATTTTTATCATAAAAGTGAACGACCGCGAAATACTGTCTTCTTTATAAATACACTAGCTGCCCGGCGCGACTTCGTTCGCGTGGTCCTACCCTACCCTGTGGTGCTACCCTACCCCACCCTACCCTACCCTAACCTACCCTACCCTACCCTACCCTACCCTACCCTACCCTACTCTACCCTACCCTACCCTGACAGCAAAATCCCCATTAACAAAATGATCCGCCCTTTATTGAATTCATTTGTTACAAAAAATGTGATAAATGAAGAACCGCTTGACCGATTTTGTGCAACCCTCACATAAACCATCTACTAAATAGTCCGAACAAAGCCTAAATATTTGGTTTGGATAGGTGAGCCCGTTCTTGAGTTATAAAATTACAACGAAAAGTGGCATTGATTTTTATATATATAGATAGATTTACGTTTTCTAATAGTCTAAAACAATTTGAATAAATGCTTTTATATTTATTTATCGTCCTTATGTTTGTATTAAAACATTTTTTTATCGTTCCAAATTACTTAAAATTTGTTGCGGGACTAAAATTTGCGTAAAATATTACTTACATAACACACACTAGTGATCAATCATTATAAATGTATGTTATAAAGCATGTCAGTGCAGGCACTTATTCCGTATTTCATAGTTATATAATGATCATTTAGATCGTAGTAAATAGTAAAAGTTCGCGAACAAGTTAAACGATCATTAGATATAAAAAGGTGAATCATTATATCAAAAACGCTCGTCAATTAGTTTTAGCAAACCTAAACTTTTGTATTATGATTTTATTGAGACGTTACAAAAACCCTGTAAATATCGCAAGCATGTCAAAGCATATTGCTAAATCTAGTCTACCCATTTAAATTAAGAAAAAAAACTTTTTACAAAAAAAAAATTATGGCAAAAAAAACAATCTACTAATAAAATAAATTAGGATTTATTTTGCTACTTCGTATTCTTCGAACGTCCACGATTATCTAACAGTTAAAATATTAACCGAGTTTCGTTACGGCCTTGACTGTTATTTATTGCACAACACTATGATACAGTTACATTAGTTGCACTATTTTTATTATTTTTACATCTCTACTCAATGGATTTTACTTTTATTTGCGCAAAAAGAACTCTTCTTACGTTATACAGTTCATTACCATCTAAGTCTTTTTTATCTGTTTTACAACTGAACTTGAAATTGCAGACGTATTTTAAAGTCGTTAAAAAGTCATTTCTTAGTGCATTATTATAGGAGGTAATGGCTGATGATTCTCGATGATTAAGCAGTAATACGGACATTTTAATTAGTTTTCTAGTAAAAATTATAGATTATATTACTTTAAAGTGATAAATACAAATGAAAGATTGGCTTTTGAGAATAAAGATGAAATTTTACTCACTGTCCTCCATAACCACCGGGGGTTGGTGCAGCGACCACGGCAGCGACCAAGAGGGAGATAAGCTGAAAAAAAAATATTATGAGCACTTGTATCGCGGTATAACTAAAACGTTTCAAAACAAATAGAGCGCTTTATCAAATAACCATAAATAAATATTGTTCTTTTTTCAAACTTTGACAGTTTTTTTTTTGTTCAAGTAAAAAGGTTTAGTTCACTCACAGCGAGTTTCGCGTACATCTTTCTTGATTTTGCTGGACTGATTTGCGTTAAAACACTGTGTCTGTGAGACTCACTTGCTTTCTACTTACTCGACACGTTCCACAAGCTTATATACTCGATCGTTTTGCGAGTCCAATAGTTGCATAATCTAGCCCCTTGGTTCATCCCTACTAGCCCGTTTTACCCGGCTATTTTAGAAAGGTGTAACCTGTTACCCGTTCGTTAGATAGAAAGGCGGTATCACATTTGGTGGGGTTTCCTCTGGTGGTGGTAACACTGCCGCGACTTTGTAAACGTACGCGATGTTAGTTTTTTAAGTGTATTTAGATCGAATTGTCTTTGCCTGTGTAGATGTGGTGAAATATTGTGATAGTAATACCATTAAAAATTCCTTACTTTTAAAAACTTTTCTGGTATCGTTTACAAGTGTATAGGCATATTGTGAACAGTAGTTTATAATTGGTATTATCGTGTACGTAAATTTTTACGCTAATAGTTGTAAATTGTTTTGATACTGTTAGAAATATTACATTAATTTCTGTTTCTTTTCACTAATACATAAAACGTATTCCGAACAATGTAAGTATCTCTAATAAATGCCTTGAACAAGATTAGTGTTTTTAGTAATACCACTTGACCTAATAAATATATACATAAGTAGGTAAAAATACAATTTTTAACATTACAGTCATCCCAGTTTCAGTGTATTACTAGCCGTCGGTAAGTTCATAAAACCGAATAAATAACAATTTAGGGTTGAATTTAAAAAGCTTACCATAAACTATTTGCTACTATTACCATAAAGGCCTTACTCACTTAACCTACTTGTAAGTTGCGTGAGCATTACAGGTTCGATTCCTGCCCTTATGTAATGAGGAGTGAAGAAAGCATTTAGTAATGATTCACTATCTTAATTATATGTTATAATCTCATTTTTCGTGTATACTATAATAATATAATAAAGCGGAAGAGTTTTTTTGTTTGTTTGTTTAAACGGGCTAATCACTGGAACTACCAGTAGGATTCGAATAATTCTTTCACTAATAGGAAGCTACATTATCCCCGAGTATTAAGGGCTTTTTATCACGGGAACGCGGGTGAAACCGCGCGGGACAGCTAGCTAATGTATTATACGGTAATTTACCTTCTCGTCTTAGAGTGCCTATAAAGGAAAACGCAAGGTCGTTTATAAAAAAAAACCTTTAGCTCTAACTTTGGAATTTCAGGGGGTCAATTTTTTGGCTGTGTTTTTATTTATTAAAATGTTTTTGTTTTTTTTTTTATTATGAAATTAGATTTTTCAGCGTTTTGCGTCCACGTTTATAATGCGGACAGCAAGAGGGTGGAACCTGCTTCTTACGTCTGTGTTTCCTGACTTTCAATCTAGAGAGTTTCAAGGCCAGAGTGAATAGGTTTCTTCTGGTTAAGCATGCTCAGTCTTCGTCCTTTACTGATCAGTGTCGTGTGTCAGTAGGTGTGAAGAGCGTTCCATTAAAACTTGTTTTTTTTATATTGGACTTGCGTTTGAGCCCAATATAAAAAAGCAAGGTTTTAATGGAACGCTCTTCGATTTCAAAATTAGTTCGATGGTAAAAAAATATCAAATAAGTAATTAAAATAGGACACCTATTAATTAAATCTATATCCTTACAAACTTTAAACTACTGAATGGATTTGGATGAAATTTGGCACATAGATACCGGAAGATCAGCGCTGTGGTACAGTCATGTGCTGCAGCATAATGCTGAGCTGTAGGCCGCTGCTGTTTGTCCTCCGTTTATGTTATCTTTTTTTTATATGTTTAACTTTTTTCTTTTATATTTTTTTTTCTGTCTAGGTATCTATCTAAAATTTATTTCTTTCTTTTTTTTCTTTCTAGATAGATTATGTTCTGGATTAACACATTTCATCCCGGCAAAACATACGATTCCTCGGGAATGCGGGTGAAACCGCGCGGGACAGCTAGCTTATAATATTCTAGCTATAATTATAAACACCATTCATAATTTGACATCCTATAAATGTTTATGTGTATGAAACTATGCTAAGCGAAATTAATATCTAATATAATTACTTTCAAAACAACTCTGTTATTTGCTATACTGCGAACGAAATATTTTTGTATTATTATTTTAAGTAAGAGTGCTTTTGCGAATTATTTCCAAATCGTGTCGATATGATCTTCTATACTGGGTGGTATATCCATTACAGTTATCCGTTACAGAGAAATTTTTATATTAATATTAGCTGCCCGGCGCGACTTCGTATGCGTGGTGCTACCCTACCCTACCCTACCCTATCTAAACCATCCAGGGAGTAAATTCTACTGTACGTTTGTATGTCACTGAACTTCTCCTAAACAGCGGCAGATGGCGCTGCAATCGATAATATAACCTAGATACCGACAGCAGCTTCATCTGCCGGGCTGATTTGTGAATCTAAACCATCCAGGGCACGACCCAAACGCATACAAAAAAAAATCTAATCGGTCCATTCGTTTAGGAGGAGTTCAGTGACATACACACGTACAGTAGAATTTTATATATAAAGAAGATTAGCAAGAGACGTGACACAATGATAATGACCGTCATTAAGCGGTGACGTGTTGGTTATAAATTTAAGTTAATAAACTTCGAAGAAAAATTTTTATATGAATTTTTGAGTAACCAGCCCCCCTAGACAAGATGGCTGTCGACAATCGTCATCGTTAGTAAGCGATCAACCTTTATATGGGATTGACATAAGAGATTGTTAAAAATCATGTGATATTTCGATTTGAAATGTCAATCCCATACAAAGGTTGATCGTTTACTGTCGATGACGATTGTCGATAACCATCTTGTCTACTGGCCCTGATGTAGTTCACCTCTTTCGGATTTATATACCCTTTTCACTAAACCCAGTATAAAAGCACAATACATGAAAATAGGTACTAATATTTTAACAAAAGCATATTATATTTTTTTATTATAGTTTGCTTCATACTCATTATGTCAAAAGAAAACGTTTATGTAATATGTCAAAATTACATCAAAAAACCCGCTTCGTCATAGCTCAACAAAACGTGGTAAAACCTGACGTATCAACGTATAGCCTTGGGCAACATACTCTTAGCTTGATCAGGTCAAAGAAAGGTCTAGATTATTCTAGAGATGTGCCACTAAACTTTTTTTTTTTTTGTAAAATTCAAAATCATCTATTCAAATAGACCTTCGCAGGCACTTATGAAAAGTCTGACTCTAATACTCTAATACCGGTTCGGAAGTTTGCATTTGCTGAGAAGAGCCGGCAATAAACTCAGCAATTACTCTTTTCAAAACAAGCTTAGATTCATTACATAATATTTACATTCTAATCGCACTGAAAACAATTGCGTGCCCCGGCGCGGCGGCAAAATTACAAAGTAGACTGAATAAATATTTAATAAGTAAATAAATAGCAAACTTAAGCAGACCAGCCCCCACAAGCAGCACCTGTTCACAAGTATGACGCGTGTACTAATTATCATCTAACGTCTTCCCATTATATTTGGATGGAAATGCCAATTATCATCTTATTTACATGTTAGGGTGACTGGTAATTAGTAAACGATACTTAGACACATGATAGTACTCATGATAACAAACAACTATCCCAAAGAATATTTTTTTAATTTACTTAGCACGTGAGCCTATAATATTTAGTATAGTATAGAATAGAAGACATTTATTCAGCTCATAATTAACACATAACATAAGAAAACTAAAAAAATAATTATACATCAACCGCTTAACCTATGGAGCTGAAACGGTCTCCCACTCAGCATAATGTCGCAGCACAAGGTTACGACGCTGGTTTTCAGTGAGAACCAGAATATTAACAATATAACATACTACCAATAAAATACAATACTTAGAACATAATATTACTATATATAAATAATATAAATATACTAAATAGACAAATAAATAGTAATGGCACAGTAAGGGGCACGAGTCGTGAGCACAGATTGAAACCATCGCAGTAGTTAATTTTTCGATCTGTTTGGCGGAATTAAGAAGGGGGAGCGCCGAGCTGCACACGATTGGTTCGTCAGTCAATGCTCGTCGTCTATTGGATTCTCGCGTGTCATTTGGCTACTGTGATTTGGCCAAAAGTGCACATGACATGCGCGAGCTTGCCCCCACTACTGCCTATCTGTGCTCACCATTCGTGCCTCATACTGTACCTACCTAACAAGAATAAGAATACACCACCCGCTTTTATTTAATTTAGTTATTTATCCCTATTTGTTTCTTTGGGAAAGTTGTTTGTTATCATGAGTACAATCGTGTGTCTAAGTATCGTTTACTAATTACCAGTCACCCCATATAGAGCCTTCGCGCTCATACTCCAGTGACATTTTAATGGTGTTTGGGGAAGTTTGGCTGCTACAATTGATCTGGCTGTTTGCAAAAAGTATTGAAATAGTTCCTTGAGTACCTATCATATAAAAATCTGCTCTCAGAATATAAGAAAAGTACATAATGTACATAACATTATGTACCTTTCATACCTGGTACCTGGTAAGCTGGTAGGCCCAATTCTTTCCATTTTGTCCGTCAGAAAATAAGGCAGGTCTGGCGGCACTGCGATCTCCCAACTATTACTGGTAAATATTTTTATTAGGTATATTATCCCGTTAGGGGTAGGGAATACCTCCCTTTCTTAATTTTCTTCTTAAATCCTACTCTATTATAGAATGTTACTTTATTTTTTTATACAACTAAGGTGTCAAACAAGCATACGGCCCGCACGATGGCAAGCAGTTACCGCAGCCTATGGACGCTAGCAACACCAGGGGTATCACTCGCGCGTTGCCGACCTTAAACTCTACTCTACTCTTACTACTCTTTACTCTTCTAATTTCACGGTACTATGATCTGTGAATTATCTCAGCGTTGATATCTCATTATCAATCAGTCAGGGCTTGGTCTTTTATATATATAATAATTAGCGCAGTTTCGCCAGTCCATAAACTATATTTGTATGCGAAAAATCACGTCAGTTCGTTAGTCTGATAATATAAAAGCGAATGTTACTGTACATATTTGTAACACAAGGAAGATAAATTACGAAGAATCTTTCACCCCTGTGTGTCTAGAAAATGATCTAAGTACCTATCACATTTCATTCAGAAAAAAAAACTACGCATACCTACTAAGAAATATCTTCCTAAAAACTCGTTCTCTCTGGAATACAGGTGAAGCCGCGAGGCGCAAGTTAATTATATAACTCATGACTCCAAGTGACAAACCAAGTAGGTTCATTCGAAATCCAGGTACATGATGGCCGGTTCTAAGGTCAACTGGGGTCAGTCGTGTCGTGACAATTCATATGGGTAAGCGCCGCCTATATATAAAGAAACTAGCTGTCTCCCTCGGTTTCACCCCGCGTTTTCAGGATTAAAGTAGCCTATAGAGCACTCAGGGATAATGTAGGTCAGAATATTGAACATCAGATCGGTAGTTCCCTGGATCCAAACTTTATTACCTCTTTCAAATCAAATCAAATTTCTTTATTTGTCAGTCACAGATCAAATAATGGTATTATAAAATAAAATAGATTGTTTCACTGAGACTTGCCTAATAGGCGTACAAAATAAAATCACACAAAATAAAATAAATTAAGTGAAAAAAATAAACTAATGGCAAATTAATACAATTATTTTAAAGTCAAAAAATGACATATAAATGATTTAAACTATAAATGAAAACATGTCAATTAAATAATAAAAAATCAGAAAAATAAAAAACAAATAAAAAAATTTTTTTTACCAATCAGGAAGATCACGACTAACGCATGCATGACTGATCGTCCGAGTAAAACCATAGCAAAACCATATAATCTTTATAATCCTGTGACTTTGAAACCAGATAACTGATAAACGACATATACTAATTTTTGTTATAATTAATATATAGGGTGACTGGTAATTAGTAAACGATACTTTGACATATGATTATACACATGATGACCGAACAACTTTCCCTTTTTTTTTAATATATATTAGGTTTATGCCCTTAACAGCTGATAGCGCGAGCGAGGTCCTTACAGGGTGGTTAAATAAATTAAAAAGCTTTGTAAATGGTAATGCTATAGTTTTGTTTGTAAATAGGGATAAGTAACTAAATTAAATAAAAGCTGATGAGTTATTCTTATTCTTGTTAGTTACTAAATATTATGGGTATTTTTGTCTCAATGTTTCATAGAACAAACTATAAGTAGGTACATATATAAACTTCTTGAAGTTGATATGTAAACTGGCCATGCCATTCACGTCTTATATATCTCATCATGAAAGAATTTGGGAAAAGCGAATCCCATTTAGTTCTGTGCATTCACAGACAAATAAAAACAGGAGCAAAAGCTAGTATGTAGTTCTATAGTACAAATAGGGACAATATTTTCTCAAATGGGGAGGGACAGGCAAAGCTAATCTCAGATGGCGCCACCCTCACTGGTAACTGTAATTGATATTGAATTGATGGATTTTCATGAATTTCAATTAATTAAACCAACCAGTAACCGGCTTTTATAATAAAATCGTTAGGTTTGAAGTGATAACTGCATAATCTTCCTATGAACTTGGTGTCCATTTTTTTTTAATAATCCACGGCTTTTTTCTTTTCAATTGGTGTAAACCTTTATTATTGCATTAAAATTCACTACAGAAAGGCATTATAATTATTGAATAACTTATTTGATAACGAATACTTAAAAAATGTATGGTGTTTGACAGATAGACGGCACCAGCGACTATACGACACCTAGCGGGATAAATTGTCAGTGTGCCTCCTCATTGTTATATTACGTCATGTTCCATGGAACAAATGGGACCTACCCGATGAACCAGACCTTAGGGAGGAAATAAGTCATAGCTTACAAATTGACGTAATAATATTTGACCTTTTCAATACAATTTCAAATCCAAGATGTTTCAAGGAGGAACTTTTTGAGTAACACTACTGGAGAACGGAATCCTTGCAGTATTTCCTAACTATTGTTTAATTGTAACTGGTTATCAGCAATCTGCGGTGTCTGTAGCATCAAACCTGTTTAACTAGTCGATAACCTTTGGCTTTCAGATCTTGCCAAACATTTGCAAAACGCTGGATTTAAAAAAATGGTTGTCTCTACATATAGATTAGTTGGGTAACAATAACACAAATAAGTGTTACATCTCTTTCTAACAAAGAACTTACGAAAAGGATATGAGAAATTTCCTCATGTCAAATTAGTCAATTGGTGACACACTGGTACCAAAAATATATAAACTTTTATCCTGTACCTAAAAAAATTGCATTGACTGGTAATGAGAAAGATGTGTTGACAAAATGAGTATGTAGGTATGACAGTTCAAAACCAGGGGGCCTACCACAAGCTCTTAAAACAAGGTTAAAATAACCTTATTTGCATTGAATTATTACACATAGAAGCAAAGTACACGCGCGAAACACAATCCATTCAATTGGAGCCATAATGGCTCCAAATGACCGCCGCGCTGTCAGTGTACTGAGTGACGTTTTAGTGAGTGCAGCTCTGAGAAAAATAATAAATATGACGGTTTGTGTAGTAAAATTGTGTCATAATTCATGAGGGAAGAAAGATAAGCATTCTGATGTAACATTCCACAGGCAAGCCACTAATTTTATTGTGTAATACATCTAAAATAACAAAATTCAAAAATAAATATACTTCACTCAGATTTCGAGCAAAGTGTTGCCAGATATTTTTTGTGCGAATTTGCGATGTTTTACGTAATTGATACTGATTTTGTTATTAATAAAGTAATTGAGTCCGATAAGTTGTTTCTTTTACTTATAGCTATTATAACCGACTAGCTGTCCCCCGCGGTTTCACCTGCGTTCTTGGGATAAGTAGTCTATAATACTTGGGATAATGTAGCTTCATATTAGTGAAATAATTTCGAAT
Organism: Achlya flavicornis; assembly: GCA_947623365.1. Lineage (NCBI taxonomy): Eukaryota > Metazoa > Arthropoda > Insecta > Lepidoptera > Drepanidae > Achlya > Achlya flavicornis. The sequence continues at coordinate 16,970,349 of OX392471.1, read as the reverse complement.
CAGACTGGTAGAAAAAAGAGAATATAGCTAGGAAAATATTGTCAAAGCGGCAGTTGTTCCGGAAACAAATTCAACTAACAGGCTTTTAATATTTCAATTTTGTTAATGAAAATTAAATACCTAGATACTACTTAATCTTTTTTTTCTATACAACCTATCATATCTGAAACCTATCATTACCAAGGAAAGCTACAAATTGTACGATCGTTCATAGCACTGCACATTATCTTGGTTTATTATGTTAAAATACCCGAAATAAGTACTATGAAACAACTAGTAATAAATAAATAACAGGCCTGTGTCTATAATAAATTATCTAAGACGCAGAACTTTTTAAACTATTTAATTATTTTTGTGAATACTTACTTCCAATTTCACTAGTAGGCGAAATCGAAAGGTTAATTTTACCGAAAAATTTCGTTTAGCTTGCAACATTACTCGTGCGCTTGTGTGCGTGTCATCGAGTGTAATTATAATATATGGTACTCACGCATACATTGGTTGTCAAGTGGCTTACGTGTCGCGAGGATTTTTGTTCGATACTTCGCTTCTAAGCGTAATAATTCAATGCTTATTTGTGTTTTGTCTTGTTTTGACGCCGGATGTCAAAGAGGGACAAAAGACAAATAAGGTTATTTTAACCTTGTTTTAAGAGCTTGTGGTAGGCCCCCAGTGCTAAAAGTTGGGTAAGAATCGTTTTGTAATTAATGAGGAGGACATATCATAGTAAAATAAGAATTTTACTTTGATTAAAATACACAATGAACTATAGTCAAACAAGTTTAAAGATAAAAATATTTGTACCTAATTAATGAGTTCATTTTTAAACTGATTAAAATTGTTGAGTTTCTTCCCGGATTCTTCTCAGTGTTTGCTGAGTTTCTTCCTGGAGTACACGTCTTCTCAGTTTTTGCGGCGTTGGTAGAGCCAATTCGTCACTACCTTTTTTTTTTTTTTTTATTTTTTTTTTTATTTTTTTTTTTTTTTTTACTTGGGGAAATCCTCATGGATACCCGGGCACTCCGGGGGGAGCGGCCGGGTTATGTCAGACTCCTACTGACTAAAACCCCACGGTGTTCCTACATGTCGCTGCCGGCTGGATATACGGGGGCGCCGAAGCATTCGTCCGCGTATCCAGCAGCGACGGCCTGATCGGAGGCCTCCTCTTCGTCGACGGCAGAGACCGGAGCTCTTGTCTCCGCCGTCTCCTCCTGAGTAGCGTGCGGAAACACACGCTCCACTACTCGGGCCCGATGTTGATGGGCGGAAGACTCCCCCGAGTCCGCCACCCTTGGGCCAATGTTGGGGGGAAGGTGGCTCAAAAAAGCCGCCCTCCGACGCCCGGTTCTCCTGCGGCGGATAGCCAGGGTGGTAGTGTCCTCCCTGTCACGTTCCGCCGCCTCCTTTGCAAGCATAACTCGCTCGCAAAAGGAGTGGAGTGCGTCCCACGATCTCTCACTGTCAACCACAGCGCGAACCACGCTCGGCAGCGAGAGATCAGTCCCCACTTCGGCGCAGAGCTCGCTGCGCTCGCTTGCCCAGGCTGGGCACACCTCCAGCGTGTGCTGGGCATCCTCCTCGAGGCACCCGTCACAGTGGTGGCACTCGGCGGTCGGCTCCCTCCCGGCAATCCGACACAGATACCTCCCGAAACAGCCGTGTCCCGAGAGGATCTGCGTCAACCGGAAGGTCAACACGCCGTGCCTCCGCTCCAGCCACTCATCGAGCACTGGACGGATGGCCTCAATGGTCCTGTGGCCCGCACTAGGGTGCTCCAGCCTGGACTTCCACTCTAGGATCGCGAGCGTGCGCAAGTGCGCCCTGCTCCCCTCCACCTCACGTGGTGCCGGTCTCTCGCCCTGGGCCAGCGCCTCCTTGCGCCAGAAATAAACTGACGCGAGGGCTCTCGCCTCGAGGTCCCATGGCAAGGAACCGGCCAGCACACACGCCGCTTCGCAGGAGATCGTGCGATATCCCCGTATTGCCCTGATAGCCACCACCCTCTGCGGTCTCCGCAGGAGGGCGATATTGCGGCTATTCAGGGCCTCCGCCCATACGGGAGCTCCGTACGTCACCATTGATCGCACGATCCCCAGGTACAGCCGCCTACAAAGGGCACCCGGCTCGCCAGTGTTCGGTAGCAGCCGCCCGAGAGCAGCCGCCGTGCCCATCACCCTTGGCACCAGGCGCCCGAAGTGGGCTGTGAAATCCCACTGACCATCGAGGACGAGACCTAAGTATCTCATCGTCAACCCAACGTCTATGCGGACTCCACTCACGACGATATGAGCATCCCGAGGTGGCGCGTGCTGAGGCCCGTGAAAACACAGGGCCTCAGACTTGCTAAGGGCCACTTCCAAGCCCAACCGTCGTATCCGGCCCACAAATTGCGCCACTCCAGCGGTGGCGCGGTAGGCGGCTGTACTATACCTCGTGCCGCGGGCGCTGACCAGGGTATCGTCGGCGTAACACGTTACGTCGACACCCTGGATACACGGTACCCGCAGCACCCAGTCGTACCCGATGTTCCACAGGAGCGGACCCAGAACCGAACCCTGTGGAACACCGCAGGACATTTCCCTTCGGCCCCAGCCCTCTCGGCCAGGGTAGACCACCGACCTTTCGGACAGGTAAGCCCCGATAACACGGCGCAGGTACAGTGGCACTCCATGATACCGGAGCGCCTCCAGTATGCAGCTCCAAGGGAGGGAGTTGAAAGCATTGGCGATGTCGAGTGACACAGCCAAAACAACCCCGCCCCGGGCCACCACCTCCTGCGCTTGGGACTTAACCCGCATCACCGCGTCGATGGTCGATCGACCCCTACGGAACCCAAACTGACTCTCCGCCAGATCCGGACCCACACCCTCCAGGTGCTCGACGATCCGCCCAGCCACAACTCTCTCAAAGAGTTTGGCAATGTCGTCGAGATTCCGCTGGACGCCCTTCCTTCCGGAGGAGAACCAGACGGCCCGTCTTCCACCTCTGTGGAATTATGGCTTGAGCCAGACAGGCGTCGAATAGTCCCCTCAATCGAAGCTCCAGGGCGTCGGGGTTTAGGGCAAGGGCCAACACACGTCCCGGAACGCCATCGGGGCCGGGGGCCGAATTTTTGGCACGAAGCCTCAAAACGGCCGCACCCAGCTCCCCCTGCGATACTTCCGGGACTACCTCAGTCACGTCCGGTAGTAGGGGCGCTGCGTCACGCGCAACCATCGCCGGGGGAAGGTGTTCCTCCCTGTGTGGAAACAGGGCCGAAACAACCTCCTCCCGGAGTCGTGGCTGGAGACTCTGTGTGATCGGGGGGGCCCAGGGGCGAAGCTTGCCCCTCACAGCCTTGTAGGGCCTTGTCCACGGATCACGATTGAGAGCCTCCAACGACTCCTCCCAAGCACGGGTTTTGGCGATGGCTATCGCCGTCTGCAGCGCCATTTTCTCGTCCCTGTAGGCGGCGTATAGGGTAGCCGTTTGGGCTTCGTCCCTGCGCCTTCTCCTGCGGTATCTGGTGTACCGGCGCCTAACCTCAACACAAGACTCACGCAGTTGCGTGAGTTCCGCGGTCCACCAGTACACCTGATCAATAGGAGGACAAAGCCCGGCCCGGGGCATCGACGCGTCACATACCTGCGTCATCGACTCCCGGAACCAGTCCGCTTCGTCCTCAACCACAACAGGTCCATCAGGCGCGGGCACCCAGGACTTAACCATCGCCGCCTCCTTTGCCACGTCCGTGTTGAGGGCTTTAAGCCGCCACCTCGGACTCATCCCACTCAGGGGTCGAATCGGGCTATCCGGTACTCCCCGGAGCAGAGTGGAGACGTCGAACCGAATATATCGGTGATCCGACAATGTCTCCACATCCTCCAGTACTTCCCAGCCTCGGACCCGGCGCGCAAGGGCGAAGGTCGCAAACGATACGTCCACGATTGAACCGCCCTGATACCGCACGCACGTGTCTACCGACCCCCGATTGAGGACCGATAGGCCATTCGCCAGGAGCCAATCCTCCAAAAACCTACCCCTTGCATCGGTCGCGGGAGATCCCCACGCCACAGACTTGGCGTTAAGATCCCCAACCACCAGCACGGGGTGAGGATGGCTCCGTCCGATCAAGGCCCCCACCTCATCCATAAAGGACTCGAATTCGGCGAGGGGCCTGTTGGGAGAGAAATAGACTCCTATGGTCATTATCTCCCCCAACAACGCCGCAACGCATCCCCTACCCTTCGCTACTTTTTCGAAAGGAGGGGAGCCAGCAGCGCCTCGACGGACTAGGGCAACTAGGCCATCCAGGTCCCCAACCCAGTCATTACCAGGAGGGATGAGGTACGGCTCAGGCACCACAGCCAGCTGTATCCTCCACTGCGCCATGCTCTGGACTAGCAAATCCTGAGCTCTTGCGCAGTGGTTGATATTCGCCTGTAGCAAGCGAAGGGCGTGCGTTATTCCGTTGCCATCGGAACCACCACTTCGCTCGCTGCCGCGCTGGTGCTTGGCTGTGAGCTGGCCGCAGTCGACGCGGCTGCTTTAGCCCTCAACTGCTTCCTCCTCTTCTTGCTCGGCGGTCGGGCCGCGACGCACGCCTTGCCACCCAATTTGTGGGAGACTGGCTTGCCAGCAGCCGCGCACACCGTGCAGTGTGGTGCAGCAGTGCACACTCCGGCCCTATGACCAATCTGGCCACACCGGAAGCATTGACCGCCACGGTCCACTTCTGCTGTGCACTGCTCCCGTACGTGCCCTATCTCAAGGCACTTGAAGCAGCGCATCGGGCGCGGCCGCAGGAGCTGCACCTGTGCCGAAACCCAACCGACGAGCAGTCGTTCTTCTTTCCCTAGGACTTTTTGGGCAGCCGCAGCAGGGCATTTCAAAATGATTACGCCCTCGCCGAAATGGTTCTGGCGAATCACGCCCGCCCTTATGGATGCCTCAGGGCATCCACCATTCCTGGCCACAGCAGCCACGACATCTTCCGCTGTCACTGAGTCATCCAGACCCGATATGCGCAAGTCTGCACACTTCGTAGGCCTGGATACCTGGACGTCCTCCTCCTTGAAGGCCCCCCTCAACGCTGCAGCGAGGGAGTCTGCCTTTTCGCCGCTGTTTGCGCCCGGGATGATGAACATCCGGGCACCCGTAGCGGCTCTCTTAAAAAGGAGTCCGGGGATGCCGAGGCTAACCGGATTCACTTTTGTTTTTGCCTCTTTTATGGCTGCCTCGTAGGACACGCCCCTCTCCAAAGCAGACGGCTGAAGTTTAATAACGACAGCCGCCGAACGAGGGACGCGTATCTGCGGCTTCTGTGACTGCTGCCGCGACTGCCCCGGCGCAGCCGCAGGCTTCATCTGGGGTGGCACAGCTTTTCCACGCCTCCCAGCCACCTCCCTCCAGGGCTCATCCATAGATTCCGGGGCCGGCGGCAGAGGGCGCGAACCCGGAACCGCCTGAGAAGGGGGAGCGTCAGCCTTCTTCCCTCGCCGTTTTTTCCCACCTCTCCGAGTATCGAGACCCACAGGCTCACGCGGAGCAGCCGCAGCACTAGCAGCCATCTTTCCACGTGGTGCAGTCCCGGGAGCCCGAGCATTGCCCGGCCGAGGCTCAGTCGTAGGAGCCGAAGAGTCCGCAGCAGATCCCTGCCCTCCCCGAAGCGCCGCCGGATCGGCAGCAGCCGCCCGCTCACGTGGAGCAGACGCAGGAGGCGACGCTTTCGCTCGGTCCGCTGCCAAAGGCGGCCGAGTCCGTCGCTCAGGGAGCAACCTCCCGTCTAGCGCAAGCGCTTCAAGCCGGGCGCTCACCATGAGCCCAACCTGGGTCATGATGCAGCGCGTCATTTCTTCGAGATCCGCTGATGGGGCAGACGAAGGCTGTAGCGCCACCGTGCCCACTGTCGGAGCCCGCTGCATGTCAGCTCTGAGTTGAGCCAACTCTTTCCGCACTTCTGCGAGCTCCGACTTTAGGCCGGCATTCGCAGTCAACAACCGCTGAGTCTCCCCATCAGTGGTGCGGGACTGCAAGTCCTGCACCGTCTCCGTAATGGTATCAGCAGCGACCTTTAGGCCCCGCACAAATCTACCATTTAGATTTGTGGATTTCGTGGCGACCTTGGATGACGAAGCTATCGTCTTTAACCTATACCTAACTTATTGTAATGTTTAGGAGTGAAGCTTTACGCAGAGATTGTATGTAATAATCCAGTTGATTTAGAAAACACGGTCACTGCACACCCCGGTGCGGTGTAATCACATATTCTTGTAGTTACGTATTTAATGACGACATCGTCAACTTAGTTAATACAGTTATATGTAATTGGACACCACCTTACTCATGAAATATCACATCAACTATCTTCGGAAAAGTAGGTTGAGTTCTTAATGGTGCATCCATGTTACGCGAAGCCAGCACGAGCCGAGCCTCGAACGAATAGGATTCGTTCGTTGCTCGCGATTTCAAGCGTGGACGTCCCGCGATGCGAATCCCTGTTTTCGTGAAAAAACTGACAATCGGGCGGAGCGCAGTCGAGCACGCTACGAATGCTCGTTCGAGGCTCGCAAGTCGAATCGTGCTCGCAGTGTGCTCGTTCATGGCTCGGCTCGTGCTCGGTTCGCCAAGCATGGACGCACCATAATGTATTGCAATACTGCAAGTAATAATATATGGTGAATAGTATGACCTTCACAGTTAACCGTAGGATATGTCGGTAAGACCTTGGCTTAGGTTACTAGTATTGGATTCGTCGGGTCTTGGCCCACTGCGTGTTTACAGAGCTGACTCTACAAATTGGGGAGGTCTGTAACTACAGCTACGAATGTCCTCATTTTGGACCCTGTCATGTAGAGAAATTACGAGCTTGCCCGTTCCATATAACGATTATTATAAAATCATGGTACTGAGAAAAGTGAATCGCCGGCCGATCACAAGGGGGTCTAAGGGGTCGCACCACAAAAAAAATTGAGTAACGATGTTCTAAGCGATAGGAGGAAATAGTTATTTATCTTTATGCTCTACCGACTGCAGTTTGGATGGAATTTGATACAATCTCATAAACGCAGATAAAGGGGTAAAACGCGGGTGAAATGTAGACCTTACACAATACTCTCGCGTTCTTATTTTGCATAGGACATGATTATGCTTGCATATTTAGTACTCATGTAAATGAAAAATTATGTAACGAATTATAGAATGTTCATATATATTTCATTTTATTAAGTAATTAAATTTTATTTATATAATACTTCGTGTAACTCTGCTCTACAAAACTAAATATAAAACGATTTCATAATTTTAATTTATTGTAAAAAAATTCAACAGTCATCTCCTAATCTTAGCTGATACTTCGTTTCACCTTCCTATTTCGGCAGCTACTTTGTGGAAACAAACTTGGAGGTCCTAACCATAGCACGAAAATAGCTGTCCTCAAGATGTTGTCCTTCACCGAAAACTCAAACTTTTAGCTGTTTTTATATTCGATGTGCCTACATAGTATACTATTTATACATATTTTTTTATACCACTAAGGTGGCAGACAAGCATACGGCCCGCCTGATGGTAAGCAGTTACCGTAGCCCATGGACGCTTGTTCCGACCCTGAAGAAACCTCTTCACACCCTTTTTGAAGAATCCCATGCTGTACTCCATTGGGAAAACCACGGGCGGGGATACATAACTAGCTTCAGTCTCGTGGTTTCACCTGCGTTCTCGAAGAATATTATTGTTAGCCGGGATACATAACATTCATTTACTCCCCACTCGTTCCCCATTCACTATTATGCACACAGCAAGCAGGCTGGAGTTCTGCAATATTCGCTACCGATCACACGTCATACACTTTTTTCACTATATAATCGAGTTCTGCTTTGGACAAGTCCCTGTTACTTCCTTTTTTTCAGCAACTAATTAATAAAGAAATTATGCCCTCCAAAAATTACAATAAATGCCCTATTTTTCCGCCGTGAATAAAAGGACTACCAGACAAATTCGAAAAGATTTTAACATAAAAGAAAGTTAAATTTATCTAGATATACCCCATACTTAAAATTTTAATGTAAAAAATAATTTTATCTGCTCAGTTTTCGAGGAGGAAAATGGGGAAAACGAAACGTCGATTTGGTAAATTTTTTGTGTATTAATCGGTCTGAGCTGCAGATGTCCCTATCGCACATAATGCATAACATAGCGGCATAGCGCGACTGCAATAGTTTCTTCTTCTTCAAATACCTATTTTTCAAATTCCTCGCAGCTATGAACCCCTCTTAAAGACGCCGCATAGATAACAGTGACCGGGAAACGCAGAACTCTTAACGCAGAACTCTAGAACTCTCTCTGTGGGGTCGGTGCCTTAATTTCCACTGATTCCGTTTCCTAATTCGGTCAACGTTGTTGCGCGTACAGTTTACGATTGCATCAACCAGACTTTTAAACGAATATTTGTTGTATAACCAATTTAATCTTAATCTACATAATAATTTCATATTATATTAATTAAAAAATGTACAACATTACTTATATGCTACTTTTTACCAAATGACATACATTTTGAGTACAGACGTCAGACTATAACGGTTCATGAGATACAGCACACTGACAGGCAGACGGACAGAACTGGCGGAGCAGAGGATTAGTTATAGCGTCCCGTTGGCACCCTTTGGGTACGGAACCCAAAAATGACGTTTTTTATACCTTAAAGAACCCTAAAAATATATTTTTCAACACACTTGCTCATAAAGTGACATTATTTATTGCACCGTTTTTAGTATCTTAATGCAGCTTACGCACTCGTGCTTTTTACTTTACATTACCGCACAGTTATGATAAGTATAATCCTGTTTATGTTAAGTTTGAACCTCAATGCAATTGATATGTATTATGTAGTAGACGAAGCATTCCTAATTTAAACGGGTAAAACAGTTTGAAAGAAGATGTCAAAAAAAAAAAATGCGCGCCATATACGCTAACGTTTTCATTGTGTGGTTGATTATTGTCAAAAAATCTACTCCAAGAAATACAAGTCTGTTTTTTTTCCTCACAAGTGTGATGAAAGACGTCATATGACACGCGTGTGCATTGATAATTACACTCTCGGCTCCCTTATCGCGTTGGCCTGCGGCTCACGCGCTTAATACCGCCTCGTCTGTAATTACCAACTTTGCACACATGTATCATAATATAGTAGTATGACTATTTGAGATTTCAATGTTAACTAAATACTAACGTTGATACTCTAACACTTCTGTGAATTTTAGGATAATTTATAATTACAGAGTAGCAGGATTTAGCTTATGGTTTTACATGTAAGTAGCTCTAAGAACTCTTTCAAAATTAAAATTGGTTACCAAGATTTGTAGAAGTTACAAAACGTCATTGCAAAACGCGTCAATGAATGAACCATTGACTGGACAGTAAAGGAACCAAAAACGGTAAACGTTTACACATCATTCCTCGGAAGATCACACTGATGACAGTAAGTACGTAACCTGTGTAATGAGTCATTGTCACAGATATAGAGAAACATAGATAACTCAAATGTACCTACTTCGCGTGCCCGGCATAAGTGTAAAACACTTATATGCCACTGTCCCGCATAGTTTCAGTGCGTTCATTTCTGCATTGTATTCAACAATTAACGTTTTGTAAACGATTTGAGTTTTCCATCGCCAAATTCTTTACGTCATAGCACCTAAGTAGGCTAAAAATGAATTGATTTTCATATACAGACCCTAGTCTTCTATTAACAATTGTGTTCCAATGAACTATCAGCGGTGACAAAATTAACAGATTTCCCACTTTAGGTAGTCTTAGTAGACTTCAATATTCAATATTCACGTATTTGTGGAGATAAATAAAGCTTATTATTATTATTATTATAATAGCGTCTAAAACCATTATTAATTTAGTAGATAAAGCATATATGGCAGTGGAGTAGTAGGTGATAGGATAGTGTCAATGTCATTTTTGTTAAAATAGCAAACGCATACTTGCGTTATCTAGATATATTATATCTGTGGTCATACATAAGTCAAACACATTTACAAAAAATCACTATCGAAATTATTTGCGTATTTGAATATTTCCTGTTATTAGAACGGACACATCTTAAGTTCAAGACGCGTATTATTTAATAATCATTACATCAATACAGATAAATACGGTCATGCATGATAAGTACCTACCTACTTAGCGAGGACATTCTAAAAAACGGTTATACGAAAGCTAACGACTGTTACTGGCTTCGATTCCAAGGTAGAGCAAGGTTAAATTAACATTTGTTAGAAACGATTATTTGGATTACCGCGCGTTTTGATTTGGGTCTCAATATCTTGGATTTGTATAATTAGAGACTACACTAAGCGGATCACCGGACGAGTTAATGGTTTATAAATCTATACTATAATAATATTATAAAGCTGAAGAGTTTGTTTGAACGCGCTAATCTCAGGAACTATTGGTTAGAATTGAAAAATTCTTTTTGTGTTGGATAGTCCATTTATCGAGGAAGGCTTTAGGCTATATAACATCACGCTGCGACTAATAGGAGCGAAGCATCAGTGAAAAATGTTGCAAAAACGGGGAAAATTATGCATGTAGGGTAGGGTGGGTGTATCACCACAGGGAGGGGTATCACCACAGGGTAGGGTATCACCACAGGGACGGGGTAGCACCAAGCGAACGAAGTCGCGCCGGGCAACAAGTATTATAATAGAATTGCAGGATATTGGAGCTAAAATCATAATGTTGTTTATACTACTAAGGTAGCAAACAAGCATACGGCCCACCTGATGGTAAGCGGTCACTGTAGCCTATAGACGCCTGCAACACCAGGGTATCACTCGCGCAATGTCGACCCTTACATAGATGATCTGGTACCATTTTTTTCACGACAAAGATAGCCCTACTAGAATGATAAAGACTCAGCAAATCACACGTGAGTTTTGAAGCGATTTCTGGCTCTTCATTGCAGCTGTCGGAACACACCGGTAAGTGCTTGAAGACAGATTTTCAACATGAGAGCGGTAACCAGCCAGGGGTTGCTACCGTGCTATGGTTTCCTCACTATTTTTTCCTTGACCGAGATCTCAAGCTCATCGTAGAATTCGAATCCGGGACCGGATACGTCTCGGCATTCGACGTCACTACCACTGAGCTATCATCACTTGTTGAGATTGTGGAGTGTGATCTAGCAAATAAGTTTTTGGTAAAAATTACATTTATAATACAAGCTTTTTTTTGTGACTACTTTTTGTTGAATGGACTTGCATCTTCAGGGTCGGCAACGCGCGCGTGATACCCCTGGTTGCAAGCGTCCATAGGCTACGGTAACTGCTTACCATCAGGCGGGCCGTACGCTTGTCAGCCACCTTAGTGGTATAAAAAAAGATGTCTTCCAATACACTAATGTATATCAAATATCAAGTCAATCCGACCACTAAAAGTGAGTGAAATTCGACTTGCAATATTACACCCGAACAAACATAGAAAGTTACATACATACATACATTTGATACATGCAAATGTACTACACATCTCCATTCTAATCTTCATCTCTAGACCTTTGAAAACATTAACAAATCATAATTGCATATAATCTAGAATTATAAACAACGAAATCATTTCAATATCCATTCATTCAGTGAATGTTAGTTGACGAATGTATTAATTATAGTCATAAATCAGTTAAACACGTAATATGTTATTAACTTATTACATTATGTCGGTCATGTGGTGTACACATTGCTACACCGTATTAAGGCTAAGACGGATTAAGTTTCTTTAGCTTGGAAATGGAGCATATATCGTAATTTCTTATGGTGCGTCCATGCTTGGCGAACCGAGCACGAGCCGAGCCACGAACGAGCACACTGCGAGCACGATTCGCGTAGCGTGGACGGGCTTATGAGCCTTGAACGAGCATTCGTAGCGTGCCCGACTGCGCTCCGCCTGATTGTCAGTTTTTTCATGAAAACAGAGATTCGAATCGCGCTCGTTGAAGCTTGAAATCGCGAGCAACGAACGAATCCTGTTCGTTCGAGACTCGGCTCGTGCTCGCTTCGCGTAGCATGGACGCACCATTAGGTTAATACAAGATGCGGTAGTTAGTTACTGCGAGTGATACAAAACTACGTAGTACAGGCGAACTGTTTACGCTAGATATTTCTCTTGATAAATCCTATGAAAAATACGCACTTTCACTATTCCCGAATTTTGCGGGCAACTTTTATTTTTTTTGTCGTTGAAACCATATTAATCCTAACAAATATTATAACTGCGAATGTGAGTTTGTTTGTTACGCTTGTACTCAACCGATCATCATGAAATTTGGCATGCAGATAACCTATGGTATGGAGAAGTACATAGGCTACTTTTTGTCCCAGGAACGCGGGAAAGCTGTTTTCAAGGTTCAGTATTTGGCCATTATATTTATTTAATTACTAGCTATGTCCCCCGCGGTTTTACACGCGTTCACAATATAAAAATTATGTCCTTCTCCATACCATAGACTATCTGCATGCCAAATTTCATGATGATAGGTTGAGTAGTTAAGGCGTGAAAGCGTAACAAACAAACTCACATTCGCATTTATAATACTACCTAAGCTGTGCCTGTGTAAACCATAGTAAAGGTTCAATATGTAAACGTCGAGGTACTTTCATTCTATTCGAGTCAGACTCGGTCGGTAGCACGTGGCGTTTATCTGACAGCTGTCGTTCAAGACATGGCATACTCGTATGCGCACACGCAGCGCATATTACACAGGTTTTTTCAAACGAAGGAAACCGCCTCCGGGTACGGATGCCCACGCAAGTGTTACTTACAAGCTGTATTTTATTACCCGACTGACCGCCGGAAGGAGGGTGCACTCCGCCTACAAAACTTCATAAAATTAAGTTATATAAGTAAAAGCTAAGAGCAGAGGTCGTATTTCTCTGTTCTGTTAATTTTCATTTTACCTAGGCAGCTGGGATTTTTCGATTCTTTCTTTATTTATTTTTCTATTCTAGAAGGTTGTCAAACCAGCATATGGGCCAGCTGGTGGTAAAAAAAAATAGCCATATGGAAGCTTAAACACTGGGGGCGACACTCACGCGTTTCCCCCTCCCCAATGAGCTCAGGAGGGCTAAAAAGAAAGCTAAAGCATTATTGCTAGGATTTTTTATTTTTTATTTTCTCGGCTGTTCCTATGTGGTTCCAATATTTTGTGGTAAAATAGTTACTCATTATATAAAATTCAATTCATTAAAAGAATTGGAATTGATGAGTTGCATAAGATCTGCTTTAAACTCGAAAAAAATAATTGCGTTAGCAATATTGGTTAGCTTCCTTTTTAGGGGGCCAGGCGACCTTAATCACGCGCAGGAACACAGCATTAAGTTATTTGCCTGCGGTTTACTGTAAGATGGAGGTACTTCCCCAGATGAGCTGTTTATTTAGGGAAAACACGATATCCTCTTCCCTCTACATTTATTTGTATTAGAGGACTGATACACATGATCATCATCAGCCTGTGGATGTCTACTGCTGGACATAGACCTCTCCCAATAATTGCCTCAACTTCCGTTCCTCAACCCACCCGCCTGCCAGGTTTCGCAGGTCATCAGTCCATCTTGCGGGGGGGCTTCCCGCAATTGCGCTTGGTCTCTAGTCAAAATCTCGTTTATCCCATCGTTTATCGGTTCTGCGACCTATATGGCCTGCCCACTGCCGCTTCAGGGCCAGTAGACAAGATGGTTATCGACAATCATCATCGTTAGTAAACAATCAACCTTTGCATGGGATTTACATATACATAAGAGATTGTTAAATATCACGTGGCTTTTAACAATCTCTTATGTATATCCCGTACAAAGGATGATCGTCTACTAACGATGTCGATTGTCGACAACCATTCTTGTCTAGGGGGCAGCTTGCTTATTCTCTATGCTATGTCGGTCAGTTTAGTTCTCCGCCGGAGGAAAACCGATTGTAAGTTGAAAATGCTGTAGATAATAATTTCTTAGTACTAGCTCATACATAATATCGATAATATCGTCGTTCTAAAAAGTTTTTGTAATTAATGCTGTTGTTCAGTTTTCTAAAAAACGTGTCGATGCGTCATATTTTTGCAGCAAAGCGTGCTTCTTGTTTTCTCCCCTGCCGCATTACATAAATACGTGTTGTACGCGACAGTACTTGGTCTACATAACGTGTGGTCATTTCTCCTTTCTGTTGCAACGCCATCTATTGAGAATAATAATTAAAATCAAAAGTGGTCACATCCCGTATGCGTATCACGGATGCGTTACCGCATGCGATCTCATCGTTTTACTGACTTTATTGTCATGACGTCACTCTAATTTTGACTTATTGCGTAAATTGTTCAAGTGTTTCGGATTCCCTGTGCGTAACATTTTATTGTTGGTACCTACAACATGTATTGGACTGGCCGGAGCTGTGCGGAATAGAATTTTAAATCCACGATTTCACTTTTCATTTATGATAGTTTTTCTTCATTGTTTCCCACTAAGTTAAAATCTCATAGCATTAAGGCAATGAGGATGGACATGTAATAGTTACATTGTATCCTTTTCCTTTGATTAATAGGTAATATACCCAGCACACGCGTCTTAAAAAATGTCCTCTTAACTGTTAAATACCTAAATATCAATGAAAAATGCAAAATAATGTTTAATATTTAAATATCTCCCGATTTTTATTGCAATAGTTCGACAACTGCTATCTTTATGAACCTCACTAACTATGTCACGCAGAATGACGCAGAGTGAGCGTAAAACGTAGCTGTCACCAGCGTAAAATGGTGCCCTGTTTAATGTGTGATGCTCTTTCTAGGTATGTCTATTTCTATGATTGTATCCCATGAACACGGTTGAAACCGCCCTCGGGCCAGCTATAAGGAACCTTAAAAAGTCTTAAAAGGTGGTAATATTGATCCAGAATCAGTATATTTTTAAATTTATTTATTTATTACTAGCTGCCCGGCGCGACTTCGTTCGCGTGGTGCTACCCTACCCTACCCTACCTGAATTTTATTTGCTATAAACCTCACGGAGCCCGAGACCTTTCCAACGAATGCAAAACCGTGGAAATCGGTTCGTGCGTTCTGGAGTTATAGCGTCAGGAAGGAAAACCCGACTTATTTTTATATAGTAGATTTATTTAATAGGTCAGTATCAACAAGATTCAGAATAAGACATTTTTGAATCATTTACTGTATATATAGTGGATACGACAATGAATGATTTAAACGGCCTTTTCGGCTTCTTGAGCCGACAATTTAATGGCGCCTATTAATATAAAAATATAAACCAAATCCATTTCTGTCTTATTATTTTCCTCTTAAGTACTTCATACTTAAATACTTTGAGCATAAAAAATATAAATCTTATTCCTTCTTAAATTGAAAATCAAGCCACACAGTGTAAAAAAAAGTTCAGACGGAACACTGCCCGCGATAAAAGTGAAGATAAAAAACTCTGGTCCTATCACGTATATTATATGTACACTAACACATATGCATAAAACTCTGCTCACCCCGAAGTTTTCATGGCAGACATGCGTATTTATGCATAACAGTGGCTTCAGTTTGCTAATGGCAGAGGTCCGTATGAACTTTTATGTCAGTGGCCTTAGCTTCTAAGGATAATTATAAAGTTTTAAATAGCATTTAAAATAATCCAGGCAAAATCTTACCAAACAACGGTTGAAAATATCACTTTTCTGAAGTCATATTAAATTTGGTCAAGGATATTTCATCGAAGTGAAGAGGCCACATTGTACCAGTAAAAATAGGTACATCTTCTTCACGCTCAGCTTTATCAGACTACTTAGCCGTATCAATAGATATGTCCGAGTCAGCATTTGATCCATGGGACTCTTTGCGAGTAGTGGATTTATTTATGCTGAGATACTTATCTTGAAGCTTGCTCTTCATCTTAAAGAACAGGTATTTGTACCTGCGCATCACATTCCTGAACGAATTCTTCGGCAGCAGCAATATCTGTTGAAAACACTTGTTACTCAGAGATTGATTTTGTGTTTATCTTAATCTAAAGTTTGATGATAGCTATTATGCAAAGCAAAATAGGAGGCACCCAAGGCATGCCATCTTGAAATCCGGGAAAAATATGAATATTAACTTATAACAAATAAAACCGGCCAAGTCATTCATCATTTTCATTTGCTATGTTTGGGTCAGCTATATTTAAAACTATTCCAAATTTCTAATCAATAGTATATTAGTGGTTACTGAAATATAGCGCTCGGACAGACAGATAGACAGACGGACGGAGTGGCACCTGGCACCCTGTAACAATAAACATAGAAAAAGTTATGACTATGATTGTCATAATGCTCGCACAAGGCTCACCTTGCAAGGAGTAACTGCCACCACGTAGGATGTTCGGACCTCTCTGTCAGTCACCAGGGAAAGTTCACCGAAGTAGTCTCCATCGATTAGATGCCCCATCTCTTCGTTCTGAGGAGAGTACACTGCCACTACTCCCACGTCGATGATTATCAACCCATCACCTTGTACCCAATTCTATTCAAAAGAATGCAAGAGATCAATCCAAACATTTTATTCTCTGGTCTATTTTATAACATCGTATTCGAAATCAAAGCTGATTACAAAAAATTACAGCTACTCTTTCTCACAGACATATATCTCAATAACACAACCATCAACATTATATTGGGTACAAATACGATTTTGATTTTGAACCCGAGTGTTATAAAATCGAATTGCAGGCAAGGTAGATTTAAATTAATACTGTCTTTTCATATCGAAAACTAAAGGTTTGAATAATCTCTGCAACGAGCTTGCACTTACATCGGCTACAATATCGCCCTGTAAATAATTATCCTCTTTCAAAAGCAAAACGAGTTCTGATATGATATCAAGAGGCCAATCAGAGAAATAAGGCACCCTGGCCACGCGCCGCCTGTAACAACTCAACAGCATCTCATTCTTCAAAATCTTCGGTAGAAAACCAAGCAATCCGTTCTGAGTTTCAGTTAATTTCATTTTTGTAATATGTAATTCATGGTACCGCATCAATTTTGAACTCAGTTGATCAGGCAACTGGCGGTTCTTGGCCAAATTCATTGCGGTGGCTTTATATAGCAAATCCCGATCTTGAGTAAACTTCATGCGAGTGATCAGAGTGTAGCACTCCAGTAAACTCCAAATAAAGAAAGCATTTGAAATAACGTAAGCTATTAAAGATGTCATTTTGTCGGATTTGGATCTGAGTTTAAAACCGAAGGTGAATAAAAGTAAGGATTTGGAAATGCGAGCAAATTGTCTGCATAAAAAATTATAATTAGACAATGAAATCCTACCAAGCTTTAACTTGACTAATTCACCATATAAAGATGTATCGTCAATGCGACCGGTAATCATAATGATCCAAAGAGATACTGTGTCACACAGTTCGATGTAATTGAGCATTGTGGTGAAACCAAGGACAATTATTCGAAAGAGACAGTAAAAATGAGTGACTTCAAAGGATCCTCGGTCCCTGGTCCAATACTCAGATGATTCGTATATACGTTGCAATTTGAAGAGAGTGAGAAATCTCAAGACACAAACAAATTTGTTGGACTTGCATACGATGCAGGTCATCGTACGGCCATATCTAAGGAGCATGATCATTTGTAAAGGGATAGCAGATGCGCAATGCAGGAACAGTTTTCTCGAGCAATAATGCATTCTGCCTCTACTGGTGTCGAGGATGATCTGCTTCGTTTTCTTATCGATGTATCCAGTCTTGAAATTGATGAACAGGTCGACTATCACGAAGCTTTCTAATACTACACATATGTAGTAGAACAGAGGTGATTGGTGGCTCAATATCATTGAGGAGTTATGGTGAAAGAGCACTTGATTCACTATCAATATCCAAAGGAATAGGCAGTCCCAAGCATTTCTGAAAATTCAATAATTAATTATATTTTACCTCACCATAGTAAATGATGACGAGGATGGTAAAATGTAAGAAACACAATCCTAGAAGTAACTGGCACTCAGCTGCCGGAATACAGGTGCTTACGTGCGACATATTGTTAAACTTTTAACTGGGGAAGCCAGATACACTGCTACATTACTTTACTACAAAGTGACCAGTTTAGGATGGTTTTCTCCTGGAGTCGTCCTGGTAAAGTCAGAGAGTATATTTACAAAGCTTCATAAACCCTTTTCAAACAAAAAAAATATCATTTGACGGGCCAGCTGGCGCGGTTGGTTGAGTTGAGACTCTGGTTAAGATTCCACCTACCGCGCCGCAGGTCGTGGGTTCGATTCCCACAGAGGACATGCATTTGTGTGCATGAACAAGTCTGTATGTACTTTTTTTTTTTTTTCTCCTACTTAGGTAGCAAACAACCATACGGCCCGCCTAATGGTAACCGGTTACCGTAGCTTATGGACGCTTGCAACACCCGGGGCGTCACTCGCGCGTTGCCGACCCTGCAGAAATCTCTTCACACCTTTTTTGAAGAACCCCATGCTGTTCTCCATTGGGAAAACCACGGCAGGGAGCTCATTCCACAATCTGAGCGTACGCGGAAGGAAGCTCCTTTGAGACCGCACAGTTCGAAACAACTCTGGTTTCAATGTGTGAGGATGGACTCCTGTCGATGGCCTGAGTCTGGGTGTAATTATATTAAGTATGTACAAACAAAAAGTAGTACCTATATGTATTATATCAGTTGTCTGGTTTCCATAGTACAAGCTCAGCTTAGTTTGGGATCAGATGACCGTGTGTGAGGAATGGATAAATATCCCAGGATATTTATATATTTATTTATTTTTACATCATTTTTACGACAAAGTTATACAGTACCTGAATTTGCTGAGTGGATGAATTCTGTTCTTATAATAGCGGTACTGCTTTATTCGGTCGAACCTTATTGAATGGGAGCTGGTATAGTACACCCTCGACCTCTCGTCGTTGTACGAAAGTAGAAACAGACCATTCCACCATCTTTTTATATTCGATAATACTCCTCTTCCTAATATATCCGTTTGTAAAACATCTTGCTCGGATACAATAGAGCAACAATGATCGTAGTAAGACTCGTGGAAATAA
Organism: Achlya flavicornis; assembly: GCA_947623365.1. Taxonomy (NCBI): domain Eukaryota; kingdom Metazoa; phylum Arthropoda; class Insecta; order Lepidoptera; family Drepanidae; genus Achlya; species Achlya flavicornis. The sequence goes on along the minus strand of OX392471.1, from coordinate 16,951,273 downwards.
TTTATTTCCTTCATTTTAAAACCAATTTTCGACTTTATCGAATGTTTATCGATTGCTTACTTTTCTATATAGCTCACAGATATAGTCAAAGAGAATATAACGCTACGGATATAGTTTTATATTCTCATGACATTCTCTTTGACTTTTCCAGACAATGGATAATATAAAATTATAATTTAATTTATTCTTCTTTGTATAAGCATGTGACAGTGCAAGGACAAGAAAGAAAGATATTATGTAACACAATAAATAGTGTCGTACATACTCTTTGCGTAGTACCTATTTGAATGGGATAAAGAAACGTGGAAAGGAACGACAGACAGCACCAAACAAGTACACACATGATGTTCTTAGATACTGTGTCATCATAATCATCATCATCATCAGCCGATAATGTCCCACTGCTGAACACAGGCCTCCTTTCACAAATCAGGGTGAAAGGGAATGGGCAGATACTCCACCAGGCGAACCTCCAATATGGCCAAGTGCTGACTTAAGTGATGGCTGCCACATACCAGCAGCTGCTGGTGGGGACTGATTTACTTATTAAATATTGCTTCAGTCTAATTTGTAGTTTTGCCACCGGGTTGTCAGTGCGATTAGAATGTAAATATTATGTAATTAACCTAAGCTCGTTTTGAAAAGAGCAATTGCTGAGTTTATTTCCGGCTCTTCTCAGCAAATGCAACCTTTGGAACCGGTATTAGAGTCAGACTATTCATAAGTGCCTGCGAAGATCTATTTGAAAGAAATAAGAGTTCTCCTCAGAGTTCTCTGCAAGAAATGTTAGCCTGCAATCCCGGGTTATTAACACATAAATGGTGCGGAAGATTTACCATTTAAATGGATGATTTTGGTAAGTGAGGACACGAAAGCTTTATGGTAGGGGGAATTTTTCGTTGGCGAGACCTACAAAATAGGACCACGTGACTTTTGGTGGGATTGATCTCAATCCTCTATTACCTGCACCAGGCGCTTAGGGCGTTGGCGGTATTGGTGGTTCTACGGATGACACCGCCATCTATTGAACTCAGTAGATGGCGGTGTCATCCGCGAACAGAGCTAACCGTACTAATTTAGATTTAGGGATGTCGCTTAAGATAAATTAAATTATTAAAAGAAACAAAAAACCCGACTGCGTAAAACAAAAATTAACTGAAAAGAGATAAACAAGCTCTTTAATCTATAGATTTTTGAATATAACTTGAATGATGTAAGGTATTGTAGTCGGGACAAACCAATAACCTAAGTATGTATCTTTTTTTTAATATTTGTTTATCCCCGACTGCAATACCTTATAGCATTCAAGTTATATTCAAAAATCTATAGATTAAAGAGCTTGTTTATCTCTTTTCAGTTAATTTTTGTTTTACGCAGTCGGGGTTTTTGTTTCTTTTAATAATTTAATTTATTTCAGACTTTTTAGTTTTATACAGAATGAGTTGTAAGTATTAGCTCAGAGTAGATAAATACTACGTACAACAGAGGGTCAGCGCCCATACTTCAAAAGTTACCACCGTAACTCGCGCAAGTACAGCGCCGGTGGTGAGTCAAAGGTACTATTTGCTAGTCTTGCCACGTATGTCACTACAGCAATGTTAGTTTTGTCAGTAAATGACAACAGATGTCACTTTTTATGGAACAGTATTTTAAAGGACGATGGGCACTTTTTACTTTTTCCTTACATTTCCAATTCCATGGTATAAACATTTTTTTATTGTTTGAAATTTTTTAATTTAAAAGGCGTGAAAGTTAAAAAGTTTAAATAATGCTTACCTTATTATATCCTTTAACATTTTACCATTTTTGAAAAAAAAAATAACTGTATTATTACTCCATCTCATAGTGTCGCTTATAAAGATCTATATCTGGGAAACAAATAATTTCTGTGGAAAATTAATGGAAACATCTATTTATTAAGAAACCACTACATACATCTAGTCTGGTCGTAGTACTCCAAGCTCTGGAAAGACTTGAAACAGCCACCTAAGAAACCACTATTTTATTTTTGTTATATTTATTAAACTTTAATCAAATGTTTGAATTGACGCTGTATAGTTTACAAAATATGTTTTGGAAAACATATTTTGTAAACTATACAGGTTGCCCGCGATACAGGATTATCCTAGTGTGGGGACCATTGTTTAATTATCTGTGTAATTTTTTACTTTTTAAAATAAATTATTTGGTTTGATTTGATTTGACGCCCATTGTATTTAATACATAGAACGGCTCAAGGATATATATAAGGATAGGTTTCAATGTGTGAGGATGGACTCCCCGTCGATGGCGAAAGTTGCGATGGTGGAAGGTTGCCGTGGTCATCAAGTCGAACGATTCCTTGGAACACTCCCCGTTGTACAAGCGGTAGAACACACATAAGGCAAAGTCTCTTCTCAAACTGAGAGATAGTATATAGTAGTGTATCAGTCGTAGGTTTAAACCGAATGGTGTGTATATAAGGCGCCTCAGGCAGTGGCGGTACGTCCATACAAGCCCAAAAGCCGGGCTTGCCCTACTAAAATAATTCTCGAACAAGAATATAAACTTCCGAACTATTTAAAAGTTCGCGCTCTTCGCTATTATTGCTTTACGATGTCATCAGGTTTAAAACTAGGTAGGTACGGTATATCTATATCTATTTCAACTTAAATAAAATCTGTTTATTGCGACAGCCGTTAAACTCAAATTATTAGTGTTACGGTTCTCCATTATAACAAAGTGCAGTGATAATTGATAAATAAATATATTTCCTAGGTTAACATCGCACAAGAAAAAAAATAATCACGCATTCTGATTTTGGCTCCGACACAATTGCGTACAGTGTGCTCGCAAGCGCGTGGCGGCCCCGACAGTTTAGTCGAGCCCAGCTCGAAGCGAGCATTAGATGCTTATCGCGGTAGATATAGGCAAGTGACAGAGGCCTGACCCGGCGCTATATAGGCTATTGCCGGCCCTGATTAGGGAAAGATCAAAAATAGGTCAAGATAGCAATTTCTTAATCTTCTATATGTTTTAAAAATCACTTTAATACCGAGCAAGCGAAGAGTCTCCGTTTCAGCTTGGACAAAAATGCTTTCGTATGTATGTCCAGATAACCGGCTGTTCTCCACTACAGGTCAAATTACCCATCCGATTCTCCATAAATTTTGTGAGCAGGGTCGGTGATTTACGAATGGCTTTTATCCTTTTGACCATAAAAGACTTAATAATTGTTCTTATTTGATATTTTGTTGAATAAATGGAACCACTATACGTTTTCCTGCACTAGCTAGATACAGACTTAAGCCCATAAAAACAAATGAAATACAATTGGTACGAAACTGCCCATTGTACTTTTAAAAATAATCGTTGTAGATTTCATAATATTTAGACTATATTTATTTACCGTTGAAGTCTCTGCTTATTAGAAACAGGTTAATATTAGATTTATTTTATTATTATTTGATTGTTTCGGTCCTAGACGATAAAAAGAAATAAAAATAATCGACGGTAAGGCCATCTATGTAAGGTCGAAAGATTTAAATAAAATTAAATAAATTGCAAATATTGAAAATACGAGTTTAAAAAAATAATTAAATTAAATTATTATTATCAAATTGTATTCCTTTGCAATAAATCTCAATAAAAAGTGATTTAATAGCGTTTTGACTAAGAATTAATTTTCAATCCGTCCATACGATGTCTGTAGCGACATCTTTACGTGTGAATTCTACACTAATTATAAAATGTATGTGATTGACCAGACATGGTATTAGTAAGTAAATGAGCGGTACGGTAAAGTAACGCTAACAACCATCGCAACTCTGTGAATTACGTACGGTAACCGCTCATAGTAGGTACCTACTATACCTACTGTCCTTGCATTAAAACTTGGTTTTTTGCAGTTTACGTCAAAATGGTAGCACAAAAGTATTACAATATATACATATATGGAATGGGCTCTTCACAAGCTTTCATTTGATACCCATATTGTTATAATAACGAAATTTTTGTTTTTAATACCCCCCTATTTTCTTATCCGTAGACGCCATATAAAAATAATATACCCTATGACACTCCCACAGTTCAGACGAATCTAACGACACCTCATATGCTTAAATCCGTCAAGCCGTTTAGGCTGCAGAGCGTGCCAAAGAAATAGACATACATACATACATACATACATACATACATACATACATACATAAAAACATAACCCTCCTTCCGGGTCAGTCGGGTAAAAAGTAAGGGGAGAGAGTACCGAGCCTTAGATACTCCGGCACCAATAGGTCGAGTAGGATACTCATACATTCCAGTCGGTCATAGAATGTATGGGCCATGGCCGATGTCCTTCAATTTTGCAGTGATTCTAGGTCACTTATCTACGTGACATGGATTTTTATCTTACGCTTACCAGAGGTGGTATAGACTAGACTTTCGCCCCGGTATTACTTGACGTTGGGGTTTGGGACAGCCTATATATTTAATAAAAACTTATAACTAATCAATATAACACGATTAAGAATCAGAATATTTTTATTCATATATAATTTACTATAATTCCGTCTTCTTCTACCGACATTTTAGTGGCGCCTATTAATATAAAAATATAACTTAATCCACCTCTGTCTTATTATTTTCCTCTCTTACTTCAAACTTAAATACTCTAAACATAAATAACATAAATCTTATTCTTTCAAATTAAAATCAAGCTTTAACCGTAGGCCTTTAACTTACTGGGGTAAACTTTAAGTTTTAGTAGCAAACCTTTAAAATAAATCAAGAAAATATAACCCACGACTTTTCAGAAGTCTACCGAAATTTGGTCAAAGATATTTTATCGAAGTGGCATGATACCAATTGTATGGATAAAAGTACTAATTATCTTCTTAACCCTCAGCTTTATCAGACTTCTGGGACGCATCAATAGACATGGCCGAGTCAGCATTCAATCCGGAAAACTCTTTGCGGGTAGTGGATTTATTTATGCTGAGATACTTCTCTTGAAGCTTGCTCTTCATCTTATAGAACAGGTATTCGTAGCTGCGCATCAAATTCCTGAACGCATTCTTCGGCAGCAGCAATATCTGTCGAAAAGACTTATTCAGAGATTGATTTTGTGTTCTATGAAATCCTAGATTAAGATGAATATATCCAAACAATACCTAAATACTAATCATTTAAAATTAAGTTGTGAAGGGGTGGGAAACGGAGATCCACTATCACTCAAACTTTAGTCGGCGGTGCTTGAATACATAATTAAGACGTCTCGGATGGAGCAAATTTGGACAAAACACCAACGAAATGCAACTAAACCATCTAAGATTTTCGAATGATCTTATTCTAATTTCTGAATATCAAAAAGCCTCCAAGATATGCTTGAACAGCTTGTGTACGAAAGTGATAGAGTCAGACTCTCAATGAACTGTAAAAACCAAAGTAATGACAAACCTTGCGAAATCTCCATCATAGGCAATGGCATCAAATTGAATATGTCGAAGAATATACATACCTCGGACAGATAATTTCACCAAATGACCTTACAACAAAAGAAATAAAGAACAGAACTCAGCTAGCATAGAAAAGATATTGTCCCTTAAAGATATTGTTAAAATCCCTCAAGAACTAATCAAAGCAGAGAAAAAAAAATAAGTCATGTATCTTACCAATCATGATATAGATGTCAAACATGGAGTCCTAGCGATGCCTTGACGACAAAATATGCGCAAACTTGAAACCTGCCAGCCAACACATTATGGAGCAAAGCTTGCAAAATGTAAAGTTAAAAGATAGCAAAATAGAACGAGAAACATTACGAAATCAAAAATTTTTTTTTATTATGTAACTTACTGTAAGAAAACTAAAATAGACTACTAAAACAGAATAACTTACTGTAGAATAGCAGGCCATATTATGATGAGAAGTAATAAAGGAAAATGGGCTAAGGATGTAACTGAATGGTGTCCAAGACAATATAAAAGAAAGGGGCAGCGTCTTAGATGGGAGAACGATATTAAGAAATTTGCTTGGAGAAGGATTGCCCAAACTCTGAAAGAGTGGGTTTATACTAAAAAATATAAAATAACGATGCAGTCGCTAAATGCTAGGTAACCATATCTACATTCAAGAGAGTTAGAGCATATCGTTTATTCGCTCAAACACCAGGGGCTCTACCGCGTAACTTTGGTGGTAATCGTAACGAACACCATTAATGAATTTCATCCAATCAGGGCCCACGAATGGTCATCTTCGCGTCATACCGCGTGCGCGTCATTGGATGAAATAACTAATGGTGTTGGTTACGATTACCACCAAAGATACGCAATAGCCCGGTAGCTCAACGTGGAAGTACCTCCACCTTACAGAATACCGTAGCCAAATATCTTTATTTTGAGTTGCTGCCATAAGAATAAGGTGCTCATTGGGGAGGGGGAAGGGTCGGTAACGCGTGAGTGATTTCTCGTGTGTTGCAAGCGTCCGCATGGATATGATAACCGCTTACCATAAGGCGAGCCGTATGCTTATTTAACGACTTTCATGGTATAGGAAAAACATTTTGCTAGGATTTGTTTTCGCGTAAGTTTGATAATTTTGTTATGTCTAGACCTCAAATCTCTCTCTCTGTCTGGCTAGGATTTTCCTAATAATCGCACAACGCTCACCTTGCAAGGAGTAACTGCCACTAAGTAGGACGTGCGGACCTCTCTGTCAGTCACCAGGGAAAGTTCCCCAAAGTAGTCTCCATCGATTAGATGCCCCATCTCTTCGTTTTGGGGTGAGTACACTGCCACTACTCCCACGTCGATGATTATCAACCCATCACCTTGTTCCCAATTCTATTCAAAAGAATGTAAGATCAATCCAAAAAAATACTCTAAAATCCATTTTATAACATCCTCGGATTCGAAGTTAAAGCTGATTACAAAAAATTCCAGCTACTCTTTCTGGTTGGACGTGTGGGAAAGAGATATAAATATAACACTAACCTAATCATACATATTTATTAAGGTACACATAAGATTTTGATTTTGAATCCGAGTGTTATAAAATCTAATTGCAGGCAAGGATTCAAATTAACACGTCTTTTGGAAAACTAAAGGTCTGAATAATCTCTGCAACTTTCTTACACTTACATCGGCTACAATATCGCCCTGTAAATAATTATCCTCTTCCAAAAGCAAAACGAGTTCCGATATGATATTAGGAGGCCAATCAGAGAAATAAGGTACCCTGGCCACGCGCCGCCTGTAACAACTCAACAGCATCTCATTCTTCAAAATCTTCGGTAGAAAACCAAGCAATCCGTTCTGAGTTTCAGTTAATTTCATTTTTGTAATATGTAATTCATGGTACCGCATCACCTTTGAACTCAGTTGATCAGGCAACTGGCGGGTCTTAGCCAAATTCATTGCGGTGGCTTTATTTAGTAAATCCCGATCTTGAGTAAACTTCCTGCGAGTGATGAGAGTGTAGCACTCCAGTAAACTCCAAATAAAGAAAGCATTTGAAATAACGTAAGCTATTAATGATGCCATTTTGTCGGATTTGGATCTGAGTTTAAAACCGAAGCTGAATAAAAGTAAGGATTTGCAAACGCGTACAAATTGTATGCTAAAAAAATAGTTATTAGAATTGGTTGTACTATCAAGCTTTAACCTGACTAATACACCATATAAAGTTGTAAGGTCAATGCGACCGGTAATCATAATGATCCAAAGAGATACTGTGTCACACAGTTCGATGTAATTGAGCATTGTGGTGAAACCAAGGACAATTATTCGAAAGAGACAGTAAAAATGAGTGACTTCAAACGATCCTCGGTCCCTGGTCCAATACTCAGATGATTCGTATATACGTTGCAATTTGAAGAGAGTGAGAAATCTCAAGACACAAACAAATTTGTTGGACTTGCATACGATGCAGGTCATCGTACGGCCATATCTAAGGAGCATGATCATTTGTAAAGGGATAGCAGATGCGCAATGCAGGAAAAGTTTTCTCGAGCAATAATGCATTCTGCCTCTACTGGTATCGAGGATGATCTGCTTCGTTTTCTTATCGATGTATCCAGTCTTGAAATTGATGAACAAGTCGACTATCACGAAGCTTTCTAATACAACACATATGTAGTAGAACAGAGGTGATTGGTGGCTCAATATCATTGAGGAGTTATGGTGAAAGAGCACTTGATTCACTATCAATACCCAAAGTAATAGGCAGTCCCAAGCATTTCTGAAAATTCAATAATTAATTATATTTTACCTCACCATAGTAAATGATGACGAGGATGGTAAAATGTAATAAACACACAAACCTAGAAGGAACTGGCACTCAGCTGCCGGAATACAGGTGCAGGAAGCCAGGCAAGTGGTTACTACAAAATACCATTGGTGTAGGTTTTTTTCCGTCGAGTCTGGCCTCTAAAAGCCGGTGCAATAATAAATCCCTTATCAAGCAAAAAATATCATTTATACATTAATATAATTTATAGATTAATGGTACCTACCTGAATTTGCTGAGTGGATGAATTCTGTTCTTATAATAGCGGAACTGCTTTATTCGGTCGACCCTTATTGAATGGGAGCTGGTATAGTACACCCTCGACCTCTCGTCGTTGTACGAAAGTAGAAACAGACCATTCCACCATCTTTTTATATTCGATAATACGCCTCTTCCTAATATATCCGTTTGTAAAACATCTTGCTCGGGTACTATAGAGCAACAATGATCGTAGTAAGACTCGCGAAAATAATTTTTTTTCGACATTTAAAAGAAATTTTCGACTTTATCATGAATTTATCATTAGATTGCTTACTATTATCTCAGCTATTATCTTTAACAAAGCCAACGAGACGAGATAAATAATATAAAGAAAAGTATACAATTTCTATTTAAAGAAATTTGTTGACAGCTGCTTTGTACCGACCGCTTTCCTGTAACATGAATCACACAACGACAGCTGTCTTCGACCAACTGACGTCATTATTGCATGCGAGAGGTAATGATCGCTTGCTATCGTAATGTAACTCAGTAGAGGTCGTTTGTTTACATATTTTATCTCAACTCGGTGGCTCTGGTATAGCTTACAGGTTCTTTTCGACTTTTCTCTTGACATAAAGTCGATGGAGTTTTTTTTATTTTGTTTATGCATGGTTGCAAAGACTAGTAAGAAGAAGCTGGTATACAAAAGATATTGTACTCTTTGTGTAGTAGTTATTTGAATAAGATCTTTATCTTAACGTGGATAGGAACAGCAGACAGCACCAAACAAGTAACCAAGCCGGACATATTTCGCGCGTGTGTTGTGCGGTGTGCCCACAGGCATATTATAAGAACAAGGTTGTGCCGTGTCCCCGCCGCCCTTGACACAGTGGTGGCACTCCTCTGTAGGCTTTCTACACCCTGCCACCCGGTACAGGTAGCCATAGCTACCAAAGCAACCGTGCCCGGTGGAAGGTGAGAGCATAGTGATCAGTTCACCCAAAACCGCCGAACGGCGCCTACGAACTCCCGACCCACTCGGGGGATTACGAGCCGGGCCACCCACTTCTGGAGGAGCCATCTCGAGCGCCTTCTCTCCGGCGCTCAATCTCGTATGTATGGGGACGACCACCGCATTCTTTTTGACGAAGCCCAACTTCTTTCACGCCTTCATTTCGTTGTTCATCGCTTCAGATAAGTCAATCTCTATAAGCATTTTCTAAAAAGTCATCAGCCCACCGTCAACAAAACAATATGCAACAATGACATGACATCTCAAACCTACATCGCGCTATCGATGTTTCCTCAGGACAACGTTAGACTGCAATCCCCGGTCATTAGCACATAAATGGCGCGGAAGGTATTTCCATTTAAATGGATGATTTTGATGTTTTTCTGTCCTGTAGTGAGTGAAGACACCAGAGCTCCAGTGGTTTAAGTAGTACGAGGTAGTACCAAAATGTAGGTACGTTCCTTCCTCTGCCGAGACATCGACTCGATCCCAACCCCTCTTCTGGGTGTGAAGAGCTATTCTTTAAATGTCGGTGCTAGCGAGAATAACGTTAGTGTACTCATGGTAGGCATGGCATATACAGTCATAGGAACTTCTAAGGGAACTTCTACAGGAAAACATTCAGAGTGACGTTGCGTTTTCGTTTTTATTTTCATAAATCCGAGTTTTATTGTGTATTTTAGGTGGTATTTTTTATACCACTTAGGTGGCATACAAGCATTTATTTGGCCCGCCTGGTGGTAAGCGGCTACCGTAGTCTATTATACCCAATAAAGATCATCCATGTGCACCAGTGAAGTGAAATGAAATGAATTATGTGTATCGTGACTTTTCAAGTTGTCTCAAAATGTCCGTGAAGAGTTTTAGTACAATGACCACCATTGTAGTAAAACATGACTTTTATGGAAGCTGACTGACTGAGCAGTATAATGTGAAAGTGATTTATTGAGACCATGAGACTGGAAACTATAATATAACTCGACACTGGCAGAAATGAGCCCTAATTTGGGCTTGGTTGCCAAACTTAAAAATAAGAAGAAGAAGACGGACTTTTTGGCGGGAACTTGCAGAGTGACGTAGCATTTTCATTTTTATTTTCATAAATTTGTGTATTTTGAGTTTTATTGTGTATTATTGGTGGTATTTTACCCAATAAAGATCATCCATGTGCACCAGTGAAGTGAAATGAAATGAATTATGTGTATCGTTACTTTTCAAGTTGTCTCAAAATGTCCGTGAAGAGTTTTAGTACAATGACCACCATTGTAGTAAAACATGACTTTTATGGACGGTGACTGACTGAGGACTATAATGTGAAGTGATTTTGTGACTGGATACTATAATATAACTCGACACTGGCAGAAATGAGCCCTAATTTGGGCTTGGTTGCCAAAATTAAAAATAAGAAGAAGAAGAAGAAGACATCGAATCACACCGACCTGTCACTGTCAATGCTTTGTGTCAATGTCAACGCAACGTAATGAAAGCAACGTCAAAATCGCTCGCATCTTTTGGGCCCTCGGACAAAACAATTATTTCGGCCATTGAATTTGTTTTAAGTTCTCTATCTACTGTTTTGTGTGTGAAATACATATTTGTCTCCATACAAAATGCCAAAAAATATAACCAGTGAAGTTCGTGATATAATTCTAAAGGTGAAAGAGTTTATGGATGAAGAGAAACGAATGCAAGTGCCCATTATACCGCTGAGTAAAGTGTACGTTAGGGTCTCTGCAGCCACGGGTGAGTAATGCAATTTGTAAACTCCACTTGTACCTTTTAAATGGTACTAGGTGATCAATCCTGTGATTATCTTTGATATGAAATCACCGCTTATTTCTTCTACAGTAGGTCAGTTCATCGCCTTTGGCGCTATCCAAGCTTTGCTACACCCAAACACGATTTTTTTATACGATTTCTGCGATCTTTGTTGTATATTTATTATAATATACAACATGGAAAGTACCTGAAGAATGATCATGTTTATGAGTATGCCACAAAATATCATTAACACTTTTTCTAATCTAAAAGGGAAAATAAGTTCAAATATGTACAAAATACAATCTATATTTACAAAATATAATCTATATATAGAAAATTTCCTCAAGCCTGCCGCTGCTTCCGATTAACGGCAAGGTTCCCAGAAGGCTGGCAGCGTTTCCTCTTTGGATAGCCAAGCTGACGCGTTGGCGGAAAAAGCTCCCCGCCCGCTGGTCTCCGGAGGTCTCGATCAATTTTGAAGACAAGGTGCGAGCAAAACGGCGAGCTTCTGACCCCCATGGTCCCAAGGTCTCGACCGCAAAAGGCATAAAAATATAATTGGGTCCAATCGATGCATATTTTTTGAATTTTGAATTTTCCGCACTGGCCGCCGCTGCCCCTGCAGCTTAAATCAAATTACAAAATAAAACCTAAACCCTAAATTGCAACACTCAGATATTCTATACTATGTGCAAAATATGCTAAATTGAGTATTAGACCTGCAATTTATTTATTGTAATTAAGTTGTTTGTTTATAGCAAAGATTATATTCAATACAGATTAGATACAGCAGCTGTGAAAATAATACATGTAAACACAAGCGCTCAGCCTTACTTGCCCCTCAATTTCAATTCATCTAAATATATAAAAATCAATGCTCCTTTTCATTGTACTTTTATAACTCAAGAACGGGCTCACCTATACAAACCAAATGTTTAGGCTTTGTTTGGACTATTTAGTAGATGGTTTATATGAAGTTTGCACAAAATCGGTTGAGCGGTTCTTCATTTATCATATTTTTTGTAACAAATGTTAATGTAATTCAATAAATGGCGGATCATTTTGTTAATGGGGATTTTGCTGTCAGGGTAGGGTAGGGTAGGGTAGGGTAGGGTGGGGTAGGGTAGGGTAGCACCACGCGAACAAAATCGCGCCGGGCAGCTAGTATTTTATATAACTTCCACATTAATTCCGAGGATCGAAGTATCTTGCGTCCACGTCTATGTTTAGAGTCACCCTTCAGCAAATTTACATTGAAAATGGGTCAACACTATGCTCATACAAATGAAGTAAATAATCTGCAAGCAAATGGCGTCACTCTCGTATTCAAACTTGAAACCAACTCCATTATACATTTTATGTACCCAGTGCCTTATCAAGGGCTAAACTGAATAATGAGATTAAGTAGAAAAAGCTCATGCTGTACTCCTTCATTTAAACCATGGCAGGGATACTCCACAAACTCCTTAGAACCCAGACAATGTGAAAACATTTTGTGTAGATGAACTCCCTGTTGATGCCATAAGGACAGATGCAGTTTTATAAAGTAGCCATGCGCTTTATGCCCATGGCTACTGTCAAATGATTCATCAGCCCTCCTAGACAAGATGGTTGTTGACAATCTTCATCATTAGTAAAAAATCAACCTTTGTATGCGATTGGCGTTTACAAATCGAAATATCACATGATTTTTAAAAATCTCTTATATCAATCCCATACAAAGGTTGATTGTTTATTAACAATGAAAATTGTTGACAACCATCTCTTCTCTGGACGCAGAATTCTGTCCGTTTCCCTTTTTCACGATAGGACACATAAGGAGGCAAAATCTCTTTCTTCTTGGGATTGTTGCAAAAAAACTGGGTAGTAAATCATCACCAACACTAAACTCAAATAAAAAAGCCTTAATTAACTAACATTAAGAGGTTATAACTATGAATCTATAGAATATTAACTTAGAGTTTATATTTTAGGTGTTTCAGAACGCACAGTACTTAACATAGTTAAAGAAGCAAGACTGGTTGAACAAGGACTTCTTGATCCCGAAACTTTAAAGAAGACACCCAAAAAGAGAGTCAGAACCAAAGGCAAGATAGAAGTAGACGAATATGACTTGCAAGTTATACGTAGGAAGATCCATGAGTTCTATGCATTTAAGAAAGAAGTACCCACAATCAACAAACTGCTACAGATTTTAAAAGAAGAAATCAACTTCAAAGGTTCAAGGGAAACTTTAAGAAAGATACTGCGTAAAAACGGATTCCAATTTAGAAAAACGAAAAATAACAAAGAGAAGGAGCCAGTCCCTGAATCAACGTCTTCTGTGCCTCCAATGGTTGCTCCGTACATACATTCTATGTTTAGTCATAAAAATATACAATCATAAATTGGTATTTTTCATACCAATGAGGGGTGATTTTAAATGTAAATTATGTACTAAGGTAAGTTCTTATGGCATCTTGAGAGTGAGATAGACTTCCAATGGGCCTATTTTTAATGGTGAAAATATTATCAAAACCTTAGAAAAGTATAACAATAATGTGTACTAGAAATACCTATAATAAATGGTTTTATTGTATGTTTGCCTATGTGAAGTTAACAGCAAACTTATTTTTGCAAAATGTAGCTTAATTTCGGAGGGGCAAATTGACCTAGAAACAAATAGAGATGATAAAAGTGTGACGAAATTATGTGAGCTAAATACATAGGATAAACTATAATTTTAGCTAGATGTTGATATTTGATATGAATTTTCCGATATTCGTTTCATCTTTGCACCAAACCGAACTTCGTCCACATGCCGGATATTGGTGATACTGAATGCAAAACTAAACTATTCACGTTTAGTCTCGGCATACGTCTCGTTGGTAAATCAAACTCCTAAATATATATCAATGAGAAATAACTTTAGTTATGAACATCCCTCAAATATTATAAGCTAGTTGCGCCCCGCGGTTTCACCCGCGTAGCCGAGGGACACATTCCTTTGCCGGGATAAAAAGTACCCTATGTGCTAATCCAGAACATGATCTATCAGCGTGCCAAATTTTATACAAATCCATTCAACATGATTGAGGTACAAACATCCTAACTCACAAATATCCAAACTTTCGCATTTATAATATTAGTGAGATGAGATATGAAAGTTGGTAATACACTGCAGCTGTTATATCCGTCTCTCTCGCAAGTGACGCCCCTCCGCACACATGGCGGCAGCTGGCGACCAATAGCATTTCCCGTGCTTTGAAAATGTATCTTCTGTGCAGGTATATCGGTAAGCCATATCAGTTGAGTACTACTGTATGGATGTGCTTTGTGTGTATGTTTGTTATTCTTTCATGCAAAAACTTACTAAAGGATTTGGATGAAATTTGGCATACAGAAAAAGTTCTGGATTAACAGATATAATACTTTTTATCCCGGAGAGATACAATTCCTCGGAAACGCGGATGGAACGACTAGTTTGTTAATAAGCAAATTTTGTTCTTCCAACCTTATTGATATATGTAATGTGTGTTTGTCCATGCCTTTATATTATATTGATTCATAGTATTTCGTTACTCGGCCAAAGTGTGGCAATTCGTAGGAATAGGAGTAGGTCTTCCTGATAATACAGAGATTAGAAGTAAAAGAATTGTATATTTTTTCAGTAAAATTATAGCAAAATAAAAGCAATAAATATTAATGTTACTCTTACTAATCTCTTAACTCCATTTCACACAAAATGTGACTGCCTTTAAATTATTAATCTTTTGAGTTATTTTATGTAAACTGCTTGAATATTTCAGTAAAAGAATGTGCTTTGCGAGTGACGAAAATCTGGCCGGGGGAAGTGTGTAGCTCATCGAACAATTAACCCAAAGAAGCGCAATGACGTTCATTTTGGTTGAAATATATTCCGCCAATTTCCCACCGCCGACAACGCGCTCTGATTGGCTAAATCAAGCACGCATGCACTCTGATTGGCCAAGTCAAAAACACGCGATGCAGTGATTGGTGCTTACTGTTCAAATTCAGTGACAAATCACTGACGAGTTTCGGAATTTGATTGTTCATTATTACTACTCTAAAGGGATCTTTCCTCGATGGTGTAGCTCCATTAGTAGTAGGCATGGCATAAATCACAAGTAGCAGGTGATAAATAATATGATTCTGTTTTCATATGTCGCATATGCTACCGTCCATGACATAGCCTGTTACATGTTATAAAGAATATAAATAAAATTTATGCGACTGAAGGACTTTGTATCCATGGTCATGAACAAATTAAAAAAAAAAAAAAACTTTATCATTGATTGGCTTTTAAGAGTATTCAAAAATAAACCTTAAATCAAGTGACATAAAGTGTTAACTTCTTTAGCATGATAGAAAAATATTTTTTTACTACGAAAGTATATATAATTTGCATCAGTGATAATTTGACACTTGCGTGCGATACTCGCACATGATTTTGTTTTCCAATGAAAAATGCCAGATCGATTAGCATCGATGACGTAGGTTACAAATCATTGCAAATCATATATCGCTAGTGAAATCATGCTATAAAAAATAATAATATCATCAAATGAGAATTCCTTTAAAGTAGCAATAATTTCCATGCCTAATTAGTAGTAATTCGATTCTTTGGTTAAACTAAAAACCAACTACTCCTCGAGATAAAATATTTGAAGAGCTTGAATCACCTACTCCAGTAAGAAATATGAGCACAGATCTCGTGTGGTGGACCGAATTGTATTAATAAGACAAACAAAAGGAAGAGAGTTTATATTTTAAAAGTTATTAATTAAATTAATATCGTAAAAGTAACAATATATAATAATAGTATAATAATGGCATACATTTTATCCTAGAATGTGCAAAAATTGTGGGCACAGTTTGTAACTGATAATATTTTATTGAAATGCAATGAATGTTGTAGAATGTTCTAATATTTGGTTGTAATCTCATAGAATTAGTTTCGCTATAGATACCGACATCATTTCTGATAATAAGTACTTACATGTCATATTGTTGCTCACATTTTATTAAATTTGTTAAAATATAACATGTTCAATAATTATTATAAATCTATTACAATATTGGTAGAATTTAATGCCACAATTAAAAAAAATACATGGTTATTGGTAAAACACTACCAACCTTACAGGACTGAATTAGTAAAATCATAAATAACCACTTTGTTCTATGACTTTTAAAAAAACATAATAATCCTTACTAATATTATAATTGCGAAAGTGAGTTTGTTTGTTTGTCACGCCTCAACGACTCAACGGATCATCATGAAATTTGGCATGCAGGTAGCCTATGGTATTGAAAAGGACATAGGCTACTTTTTCTCCCGAGAACGCGGGTAAAACCGCGGGGGACAGCTAGTTTACCATAAACAAACTCAAGATTTCATTGTCCTATCTAAGACACAGTTTGCTTAGCGCCTAGAGCCTAGCGAGTAGCTTAGTAAAACGAACGTTCTAGAATGTTCGGGACCGGCCGCACTGCGCTTTGGGTCTACCTAGTCGCTAAGCTAATTACTTTATAATGTAATTAAGTAATATAGCACTGAGAGGTTGTTACTGTTTTATCAATAATCCTGTATAATAACCTCTGGCACTCCACAGTTAGGTATTCATATATTTTTGTAAATCAATAATGAATACCTACTTATAAATATTGTTAGGAGTCAAAAATATAATAAATTGTTCATAATGCATAGAAAATAAATAGTCCTACTTGTAGAAATATTCGCAGCTTAGAATTTAGCATAGCAATGGAAATAAAATAAAAATCTTTCTTAAACTTGTGTTCCCTATGTTTTACTTAACCAACTTCTCATAAAGGAGATAAAAAAATAACAATCGATTAATTTAAAAAAATTGTCTCGAAATTATCCCATATGACCATGAATTTTATTATGATGGAATTCCTCTTTTATTTATTTTATTTTATTAGAATTTTATTTGTCACATAATTGATTAATCTTGAGAGGTACTGAATTTTACACAAGAGATACCTACTCAAAATATTAACCTACCTACCGCCTATTTAAGTCACATAAGAATCTACTTGGAGTCTCTCGAGACTCCGGCGATATAATGCTCTGAAGAAAAAACAATTACTGAAGAAGATTAATTAAAAAAGCCGGGCCAAGAGTGAGTCGGACTCGCGCACTGAGGGTTCCGTACAGACTTGTAGTTATGTAAATAGTTCGTTCATCACGGGATCGTGCCGAATTGTTTTTCCGATTATATATTTTTTTTAATGTGATGTACCTAAGTAAAAATTTACGGTTTTCGGATTTCATCCTTTACTTTTGCTACATGGCCTTGATTCTTGTCAAATTTCATGATTCTAGGTCAACGGGAAGTACTCTGTAGGTTTTGATACACGCGTTCTGAGATAATTGGACTGTTTTACAAAAAACTTAAACCGACTTCAAAGTACACGAAGAAGTAATCAAATCTTGATCTGATGACAATGGGACCAAACGGGAAGTGTACCCTTCCAGACAAAAAATCATATTCAATGCTAATCATAATCATAATGGTAAAACTTAACCAAAATTGCAAGTTTTAGACTTTCATATGTAATTGTTATAAATGTACTAATTCCCTTCATCGTCTGATGAAGAAAAATCTGGATGTGAACTTTTAGGACCTAAAACTGGTGTTTTGTTTCGCAAAATCTATTTCTTCTTCACCATCGATTTCTGAATCCAAATCCAAATCTTCTCCCAAGACGAAATCGTCTCCTCCATTGGGTAAGTCTTCTTCATTTAGAACTTTTTAAGAAAAATAATTATATAATATTTTAAAATACAATACTAATTACAACACCCAAAAACTATACTCAATAAAATTATAGTGGACGCCATTTTGAAATAAATTCAAAATGGTGGAATGACAGAAATGCCAAGCTCCGTACAAATCTCCTTTGGCATAGAGAAAAACGGGCTATTCGAAAGTAAAACCGCGGGAAACGTTAAGTTTAAATTACCGAAAAGAAATCACTATAGATAATATAACTAAGTTATTTTAAAGTTATTATTACTAAAACTACAGATTATATTAGATTGCCTGAATAAAATAAACATGAATTTTATTTGTTTTTCATTAACTAACATTTATAATTCTACAAAAAAGGGTGTAACAAAAACTACAAATGTACAGTCTCACAAGCTTTATTCGCTTTATAAACTACAAATATTAACGTTAATTATCACGAACATAAAAAGCTATTTACCTAATATGTATATTTTTATTGACATACGAACAGTTACGAGCAAAATACAGAAACTTAACATTTATCGTGGGAGATTAAAAAAAGTTTAAATATGTGAAAAAAAAAAACTATTTGTGTTTAGTCCATTTGCCCCTTTTGATAGCCATATAATAGAGCTTAGTAAACGACTGAATTGTCCAGAATCACCATTTTATCAGTAACATATTACCCATTAAACTTATCTATGCTAAATTGACATTCATTATTTATATCATAATAACGATAAACCAACACTAATTATTTCTTTATATATATATATATATATGTAATTACAACTATATAATAATAGTCAACTTAGTCTAAAAATATACAGAATATACAAAAACTTAACATCTCATTTGAAGGTATATTTTGGGGTTTCATTCAAATAATATTCAACAATAGTTTTGACTCAGACACGGATAAATATTTGACATTATGAATATAAGTTTAGTGTGCTTTACACACGCGAGACGGTAAAGCACACCGATAAGTGAGCCGAGTGTAATGATCAATGCACACGCGTTTCATACGACGTTTTTCAACACACTTGCGAGGAAAAACCGTGTCTTATCAGGACCCAATCACTACATCGTGTGTTCTTGACTTAGCCAATCAGAGCGCATTTTTGGGAAGTTGGCGATGTAGATTTCGAGCGTCATTGCGAATCTTGAGGTTAATTGTTCGATGATGGTATGAAACCGGACGAGAAATCAAAGATTCCCATTGACTCTACTTGATCTTGAAGTGTTCACAGTTGATAATGGTACAATTTGGATTGTTTGTGTGTACACACTTGGACTTAGCTTGTATTACAAATCTGTGGTAAGTAAAGTTGTGTTGTTTATAAACCGCGGTGAAACGATAAATCTACATTTGCTATTATTGATAATTTCGATGTCTAGGTCATCTAAAAATAAATTTATTAAAAAATTAAGACACAAATTCTCTAGCTTTTTCTAGCAAATGAATATACATAATTAACAAATATTTATAACACACAATTTTTTTTTATATGAATCTCAATGTCTCAGAATATTTACTTATTTATTGCACAGAATATTTATAAATATAGGTAATTAGGTACCTAGTTAACAATTATTTCATTAATTACTATAAGAAAAATAGTTCATGATACACATAAATCATATCTGTTATGATTTTATTTCCACATTTAAATAATAATAGTCTATCTCATTCGGATAGAGTACGCCGCTCTTTTGTTTCTTGTTACCTTCTTAAACTATTTGCAACCCTATGTGAATTAATCACGGACGATTATTGCTTGAACGTGAAAATATGCTGCAGTATGAGCGAGCAGTTTCGAATCGACCCCGCACTGGATAATTAACCTTATGTAGCCAAAGAGGATATTACATCAAACATAGAGTGGAGTATAAATATCATAGTGACTTTGTTAGCTCTTGACGTCTCAACGGCATATCCGATTTCGATGAAATTTGGCACGCAGATAGTCTATGGTATAGTGAGAAACATAGACTACTTTGAATCTCGGTAACGCAGGTGAAACCGCCGACAATAGCTAGTCGGATATTTTATTGCAGTGCCGGAATGCCTTGCCAATACTATTTTATTTATTGCAATAAAATTAAATCATAGTTTGGCAAATACCTTAAAATCCTAACAAGTAGATATTACGACCAACATTGGAATGTAATAACAATGGCTAACTAAGAAAGAAGCGGTTACAGAGTCGTGTTATATCTTAAATAAACATTAAACAACAACAATTCTGTCTATATTCAAAATAATAAAATAAAACTACGCAGCTACGTCGTAACGTAACTAATATAGCTGGTAACACTGAGAAGTAAAATGTTACGTAAACCCGAAGGAAAAAAGTCTAAAATGATCTTGTATCACATACAAAAATAAACTTTACGAAGTGAAGATTAAAATATACAATTGCTTTAAGTTCAAAATACCACCCGAAATTACAATTTCCCTACTAAGTTATTGCTTGTACAAACGACGAACGTGTTTTTTTTTAATATAGATATTTGCCTCTTTAATCTGTATTATATCATGTTATATGCGATATCATATTTCGGGACCGTATATTTTATATGTGAATTAATTTTATATTAAGCGTATTTGAACGTTATGGGCATCAAAATAACGTTCAGAATAAAATTAACCCGTACAATATTTGAATAGCGCTTAACACAATCCGTCTTCATCTTCAGATTTCTTTGTTTCGTACACTTCGGGTTGGAATGAGTTGTCTTCCAAGTTCGAATCAATTTGCTGTGTAACAGAGAAAAAACATATTAAATGTTGCGTCTCTTTCTGTGGAACTTGAATAATTTAATGACGGTGACCTTTGCATATGAAAAAATTAAGTAATAAGAATATGAATGACTTTTTTAATCGACTTAAAAAAATTAAGATTATCAATTCGACACGTATGTATGTAATATTATTGGAAATGCATTATATTCACATATGATAATCTATTTGGGCTTCCAAACATTGTCCACGCATACCTCCGAAGATATTAATCTTAGGTTTACATTTACTTCAACTTAGGGAACAGTGCAAGTTTCATCGAAATCGGTTCAGTAGTTTTCAAGATATGGACAAATATGTGTGACGGCCTGGCTTATTGAAACGAGCTACGGGTGTGGTGTCAAAGGAAAAAATCTCAAAACCTTGGTCAAATTCTAGTACATTTAAGAAAAACAAAAAATGACGAAATAATGATGTAATTTAAACAGACTTCATAATAAACTAAAAAGTATGAAATAACTAATCTGACACTGATTTGAAGTCAGCGACAGAGCACGACGAAAATATTTCATACTTTTTAGTTTATTATGAAGTAGGTAATTTTTTTAAAACTTAAATTATTATTGGGATACCGCAAGGAAGAAGAAGATTGCAAATATTGATTTTGAAATTACAGGCATAGCGCATAACTGTGTAGGTAAATGATGATATGACCCAAAGTGGCGAGTAAAGTCACATAAGTATTTAAAGTCCTTTGGCGACAGATTTTCAACGCGATTTTTAATCTGTTCATAGGCTTTTATTTGACCGCAATCTCACCATGGTAAGTGATGATGTGGCCGAAGGTGGTGCACACACAAAGCCTAGAAGGAACTGGCTCTCAAGTGCAGCTGTCGGAACACACCGATAGGTGCTTGGCAACAAATTTTCAACATGCTACCACCATGCTATGGTTTCCTTCGCCGAAAGCTCAAGCTCATTGTAGGATTCGAACCCGGGACCTTCGTCTCGGCATCCAATATGTCATCGCCTTACTTTGTAAAGAAGTGAAGTATCAGCAATGCTATCTCATGTTTTTTTCTATAAGATATGGTAAGTCGTTGATGTAAATGAGAAAAAGGAAAGGTCCAAGGATGGAACCTTGTGGGACACCCATAGGTACTAGACATACTTACAGCATTAGGGCTGACATACGATGGAGCGGCGTTTTCCCTCACGCTGGCCCGGGGTACGGGTTCGATTCCCTCGGGCAAGGGGACGGTGGCCGCTAACCTCGCGTATTCCACGTCCATGTTGCGTATGAATGGCGACGCTAGGGCTCTCTTGGCGGACTCGCGGTCCTCCTCATCGTAAGCTTGGAGCAACTGCTCGATTGTTTGCATTTCTGGGGCTTCGCAGTTGTTGCCCCATTCCTGGTGATTTCAATTATAAGAGGAATAGTATTGTGTCTCGGCAGTGTCCGTGAGATTATAACTATAGATGCCACGAATAGTAATTTGGCCGGATATGGAATACCTAATAATCGGCAGTAAAGATGGCCGAAAAAGTTGTTGTCATAACAACCTAACCTTTTAATATTTTTACGTACGTTGCATGCGTTTCAAATGAAGCAAATGTTGTACATATGTGTCATTGGTGTACTGATCAGATTATTCTATTTATAATATTTATAATCACAAAAAAAAACTGCTTCTCATACAAAAGGTACATGTCTCCTCGGCAAAAATGTATGAAAAGCTATATTTTTTTTGCGATTTCGAAGTTGGTCCCATAGTAAAAGTTGATCGTATACATGGGTACTTTACGTGGTTTTATTTAATGTCGTATTGTCGTATCCACCGTATTTCTTAGTAAAATGTGCATATTTTTTTCCATTACTCCATAAAACGTAATATAGACTGGTAGCCATAGAAAGGGATTATCACCTTATAAGCCTTCTCAGCGGCCACTGCGTCTCCCCTTGCCAGTTGAACAAGTACGATGGCAACAGTGAGTCGCCCCACTGCGCCAGTGTTGCCAGCCTCCTGATGGAAACCTATCTCGCGTCTGAGGCTGTCCACTGCTTGGTCGTACCTGTGTACATATATTACTCTATTTTAAACGAGCAATATATTATGATTTGAGATCTCGAAAATATCTTCAACCATTTCTATGAAATTTGCTATAAGGGGGCGAAAAATCGATCTAGGTCTGATGATCTTTGAAGTCGGTTTAAGTTTTTTGTAAAACAGTCCAATTATGTTGTAAGTTTGTTTGTCGTATGTGCGCAAAAATTAAGGTATAATTCTGTGACTTAGGACATAACCTAATATCTGCAGCGCCGATTTTCAGCAATAACCGATGAGCGACGCAATTCGTTCCCAACAGTGAGAAATCAATATCCAGTACCTAAGTACTAAATATGAAAATACATTAAGTACATTATATGATCCTCTAAAATATGTTGTTACACTCACATAAAAACCATTTAAGGGCTGTGTTAGTGTCCTTAATCCTTACTAATATTATAAAAGTTCTGTCTATTTGTATGTAACGTTTTGCCGAACCGATGGCAGACATAGTTCTCTTTCTAGTTTCGTAGTTTCTATATTTTTTGATAATCTAACAGACGGACTAATTAGTTATTTTTAACCAGCCCCCCTAGACAAGATGGCTGTCGACAATCGTCATCGTTAGTAAGCGATCAACCTTTGTATGGGATTGACATAAGAGATTGTTAAAAATCACGTGATATTTCGATTTGAAATGTCACCCCATACAAAGGTTGATCGTTTACTGTCGACGACGATTGTCGATAACCATCTTGTCTACTGGCCCTGATCACATCCATACTCTAAAAAGTAATGCGAAAACATGTGATTTAAATTGAACTTTGGTGTACTGTACCATTGTAGTCTGACTAGGATTCTGGAGGCCTTGCTGATGTACTCGGACCCCTGGTGCTGGCTGCTTTCAGTCTGAAATATTCAGAAAATATCAAAATCAGAAAAAAAAAAGAAAGATTTGTGTAATTTTAGAAAAAAAAATGCGAATACTGACGTGGTTGGTTAAGACTGGTTAAGATTCCACCTATCACGCCGCAGGTCGTGGGTTCGATTCCCGCACAGGACATACATTTGTGTGCATGAACATGTCTGTATGTCCTGAGTCTAGGTGTAATTATGTACATTAACTATGTATTTACAGAAAAAAAGTAGTATATGTATTATATCAGTTATCTGATCTTCATAGTATAAGCTCTGCTTAGTTTGGGATCAGATGACCGTGTGTGAGTAATGTCCCAGGATATTTATTTTTATTTATTTATTTAAGTACTTTTTTGTTGACATATTGGCGCCCCCACCACATAGCGCTGATTTTCAGCCAATGACTTGATGATCTACCTCCATTAATATTGATCTATATGATTATAAGAGGTAAAGTTTTGATGTAATCTCAGGAACTATAAAAAAAACTGAAATGATACCCAGATATTGACGTAAATATTATTTCTTTAGTGAAATTCCTTCACAAACAAACTTAGTTATGTGGTCCGATTTTTACAACAATTATGGACCAAGGAAATAAACGTCCGAGGAAGGTCGGAAGGTTGGCCGGTATTTATTTTTAAAAGAATAATTGCTGAGTTTATTGCCGTCTCCGTATGATGCCAGTTAACAATTTAACGGTTTAAAAAGGATAGATTATTGTACGGGCTAACGACCGTACACTTGCGCGGTCAGAATTAACTTATGTAGCGACAATTTATATTACTTAAAAGTCAGTTCACATTAAACATCCATACCGTGTACTCATCTATATTGTAGTATTAAATCAAGTTATTAAAGAGTATCCAGTTTAAATTTCCTCTTATTTCTATCAATTCTTCGATCAAGGTACCTTGCCGGTACAATTATAAACTATCGAAAATGAATCAAAATTCAAAATCATTTATTCAAATAGACCTTCGCAGGCACTTATGAAAAGTCTGACTCTAATACCGGTTCGGAAGGTTGCATTTGCTGAGAAGAGCCGGCAATAAACTCAGCAATTACTCTTTTCAAAACAAGCTTAGATTCATTACATAATATTTACATTCTAATCGCACTGAAAACAATTGCGTGCCCCGGCGCGGCGGCAAAATTACAAAGTAGACTGAATATATATATAATTATTAAATAAATAGCAAACTTAAGCAGACCAGCTCCCACAACACGAATACGTTATATTGTAAGCAGTATGGTACGGTTCACAATTTATCGACACTTTAAAATCGCCTGCTAGATTGATTATAAACTAACGATTTTCACAAATATATGGTGACATATATATATACCAACTTACAGAAGAAACATCCGCAGCCTGTTGGAACAGCTTGACAGCTTTATCTGGTGAGTTCTCTTCCAGTATCTTAGCTGTCTTGTCGAGTACACTGGCACCAGAGTCTCCGGACCCGTGCTGCTGGTACAAGCTCGACGAATCGCACGCCAGGTTGTATAGCTAGCGGCCACAAATATGTTTGTTAAGGTCAAGGATCAGCCGAATTAAATATTGGAAAGACCAAGGTTGATCACATTATTCACTTTGGCATCGCTGACGGAGGTTTAGGTGTACTTCGCAATATAACGGTTCAGAATGAAATCGAAAATCCAAGGAGAAATAAGGTATCATTGAGCTTCGACAGGCCAGTTGGCGCAGTTGGTAAAGATTCCACCAATTGCGCCGCAGGTCGTGGGTTCGATTCCCGCACAGGACATGCATTTGTGTGCATGAATATGTCTGTATTTGCTGAGTCTGGATGTAATTATGTATATTAAGTATGTATTTACAAACAAAAAAGTAGTATATGTATTATATCAGTTATCTGGTTTCCATAGTACAAGCTCTGCTTAGTTTGGGATCAGATGACCATGTGTATGTGTATGTTCTGTCATCCCAACCAAACCCACTCATTGCCGAGATGCTGATTAAAGCAAATATGATCAACTAGCTTTCCGCCCGCGGTTTCACCCGCGCCCCTTTCTTTACCCCTTTACCTACCCTACCCTACACTAACCTAGCCTAACTTACACTACCCTACGCTACGCTACCCTACACTACCCAATAAAAAGTATCCTGTCTGTCTCCTGGTTCTAAGCTACCTCCCCACCAATTTTCAGCCAAATCGGTTCAGCCGTTCTTGAGTTATAAATAGTGTAACAAACATGACTTTCTTTTATATTTATGGATAGGCTAAATATAGATCAAGTTCTTTAAGTGTGAAATGTTGACACTGGCCACCTTTCTCGTCATGACAAAAACCACTGAACACATTCGTTAAAGTATGGCGAGTGATAGAGAATACAATTCAGAAAAAAAAATGTAGATTGAACAATCATGATTCAAAATTTCTAAATCCTATACCTGCGTTTTAGGCAGTCAATAGCAAATGCCAATTCAAATTCCATTCACCTGTTTATCAATAATCGAGTCCCCAATCATCCAAATATACAGAATGAGTTATTTGGATGAGATATGCATTTCATCCAGTTCTAAAAGACATTTAAATTCATTTTTAATAATTTTATCTAATAATTTGGTTTACACTACACACTCAAGTTTATAAAAGAAACTAGCTGCCCGGCGCGACTTCGTTCGCGTGGTGTTACCCTACCCTATGGTGCTACCCTACCCTACCCCACCCCACCCCACCCTACCCTACCCTACCCTACCATACCATACCCTATCCTACAATACCCTACCCTACCCTGACAGCAAAATCCCCATTAACAAAATGATCCGCCATTTATTGAAATCATTTGATACAAAAAATGAAATATCCAAACCAAAATAACATTTGGTTTGGATAGGTGAGCCCGTTCTTGAGTTATAAAATACCAATGAAAAGTGGCATTGATTTTTATATATATATAGATATGGTGTGAAAGAAACTTACTTCCTCAGCTGACGCCGTCTCTTTGCTGACAATAATGGCATTTTCCAAAGCCTTTGCTGCATGGAAGAATGCGCGATTCTTCTTGTAGTATTCCGAGGCTTTGAGATGGCAATCCTTGGAGGCTTTGAGGTCCCGGGCTATGCGGTAGCATTGAGCTTAAATGAAACCAAATTATAACTTGAATAGAAATAACAATCACTAGTTGAAAATCTGTCGCCGCGCACCAAAGCTTATGTGGGGTTTTGCTTACTTTGTATAAGCCTGTGTTTGACCTCAATCTAACCATGTGGTAATTAATTATGTGGCCGAAGGTGGTAAGCACACAAAGCCTGGAAGAAACTGGCTCTCAAGTGCAGCTGTCGGAACACACCGATAGTCGCTTGGCGACAGATTTTCAATTTGTGGGTGGTAGCCACAAAGTACCCCACCACTGTGCTACGGTTTCCTCACGATGTTTTCCTCATTGTAGTAATCGAACCTGTGGCCTTTGTCTCGGTATCCGACGTCACTACCACTGAGCTATCATCGCCTTAAAATAGTTTGTTGTGATCGTTGTAAGTGTCTCGACGGATGCACTTGAGAGACAGTTAATTACATCCTTGTACGATGCCCTTGGTAGTTATTGCTATTTTCCTAAGGCGATGGTAAACACTTACCATCAGAAATGTAATAATTAATTCATTATCATCTACCTGTCCTGTTCCCAATCACTTGGCAAATAGATAGATTATATTCTGGAATAACATATAGGATAGGTGATATATGATACTTTTTTTCACTGATAATCATATGATCCACTGGGAACATGGGTGAACCCGCTGGGCACTGCTAGTATTAAATAATATACTGAAGAGTTTTTGAAAATCCGTCACCACATAACAAATATGATCTAACTTCAACTTTTCCTTGAAAACATTAAAAAAAAACCCTTACAAATGGAAGCTACCAGAAGTGTTGGTTTAAAAAAAAATACCCACCAGCTTGGCTATACTCATCAGCAGCAGAGTCAAAGTCTGGCTTCCACCTCAAGAAAGATGTCTTCAGGCTGAAATATACGAAATGTCATCTGGCATAAATAAAACTGTGGTAGAATCAGTTAAAGTTCAAATTACTTGCAAATCTCTTGAATAGGGAACACGCATGTGCAGTGTTCCACTAGCATGTACTTCAATCTATACTGGGATTATGAGTTAGAATTCCAGAAACAGGTTGTACACATGCTGACGCAAAGGCAATTGCAAATAGTCTAAGATCCACACCAAAATAGTCTCACACTGAGCAGTTTCAAACATGCTCACTATCACAGATGCTCACTATCGCAGAAGCTCACTATCGCAGACGGTCGGGTTGTGGCATGAGCTCCCCACCGTGGTTTACCCAAGAGTGAATGGAATACTTCTATTTTTGCAGGTTTGGCGGTGGTACTACAGTAGTAGCTACAGTAACTGTTTAACTTCATGTGGGTTATGCTTGTTTGCTATGTCAATAATAAGATCAAGCTACACATCAGAGCTGTCATCCAGTGTGCTTACATTTTCGATTGCAGCTTAAAGTAGTCAATAATCCGATTATCCATTTGTTAATATACAGATGTCATAAATGCATTCTCTTAAAAAGCTTATATTCACAGTAGTAACATTCAATTCACCTTTGACATTTTATTTACTAAAATAATGCAGAAGCAGAAAATACAATCGCAAATGCTTCACAGTTCATAATATAAGGTGCGTTCGAATTGGGGTATGGTAGCAAAAATAACAGTCCAAAATGCCAAAAACGATCACAACTGGCGTTCGATTTGGAAAGATGTGGGCGAAATTGGCGTTTTGAACAGTTTTCGTTCACCGTTCGTTTTGCTTGGAAACAGTTAAAAACGACATCGTGAACTGCAAATTTTGACCCACCTCCGAGGCAGGGTCGTTTGTGATCATATTTTGACATCTTTGAATCTGACAGATAAGTTTCATAAAATTCATACGGGAAGCGAAAATTCTAATTTTTATTATAAAATTTTATAGAAATACTAACAGGTAAGAGAATAATTTGTTAGATTAACTTTGTTTAATGATTAACTGAAGGAAAAAGGTAGGTTGAGACAAGTGACAAGCAGGCGATGAGCATGGAAATGTCATTTTTGTATCTAATCGTTCGATTTGGGACATATCGTTTGTGGCAAAAGTTGCAAAATTGTTGAAATTTTCCAATTCAAACGCAAATACAAAAATGCCCATTTTGAAACTGTTAAAAACGACATCACTCCAATTCGAACGCACTAATAGATAGATGATGACATACATTGTACGTTATATGCCTCACTTTACCTCTCAAGATACCTACATATCTATATATATAAAAATGAATCCCTATTTCCCTTGGTCACGAGACATCAAGTGTGAACACGGCTAGACCAATTTCGCTAATTCCATTTTTGTAGTGTTTGTTATTGTCAGGAGAAGGTTCTTATGAATGAAAAAATTAAGAAAGTTGCGAGAGTAGGGTAAGGTAGGGTAGGGTAGGGAAAGTGGTAGGGTATAGGTTAGTAGGACACCACACAAACGAAGTTGTGCCGGGCAGCTAGTATGTAATAAAACATACACAAAAAATACAATAAAAACAAAGTAAATATGATTATTTTCCAAGCCAAGCCTCAAGTCAGATGAAAATAGAAATGTTATAAAATATTTTCGCATTGCAAGTATAGTGTCCACTCATCATGACATCATAATTATAAAGAAACATTAAATACAGCACAGCCCCTATACATTTGTAGCTAGGTGACAAAGAGACAACCTGCCTGGTTTAAATTAAACAAAATATACTTTACCCATCCCCAACTATAAACCACACATTATTGAACAATTATTATAATATGAACAGTAATAAAATGCTTTAGGTTGAACATTGAATGTGGTTACACAGGAAAGCTTCAGTTATTAGCTGTTTTATATATATATGCACAAGGTGTACTTAATAAACCTGTCTCTTTATTTTATAAGTAGGAATAGGTATGTATTTTTTGGCTTTTACTTCAAGTGGCGATTCGCCTATAATTAGCGTATAATAAAAACATTAATGTGTACATACGCGATAGAGATTGCTATTTTTTATATAAGTAACGTTATAATAAAATATTACACGGTATAATAACAGTTTTTCTTAGATTTTAGCTATTTTAGACTTACAATTTCTCTGCCGCCCTGCAGTGTTCCTGCGCCTCGTTCAATTTAGAAGACATGGTGTATATCACAACTATTTCACTATCTCTGAACTTTAAATAAAGCCTTATATGTTGGTTTATCACGTTGATATATTCACTAGTTTTTGATATAACTTGGGAAAATCAATAAAATAGAACGAATGCAACCCACGCAACCATTTATTCATTAGTTTTTTGACGTTTCGATTATGACTGTGTGCTGCCAACTCTAATTTTAAAAGAGAGCCATATCACGTCTGAAAAAAAGCTAAGAAAGAGCTAGATTTTATAACAAAAAAAGAGAAAATACATAAAATACACATTTTCACATTCAATTAACAAAAATCGTCGGAATTATCATTTATTAAATTAACCAATCGCACTTCGCCATGACTATAATATACTTTGGTTATGTCATTCCTATATGTTAAACTTCTTTCAACCAACCTCGAAAGCGATCCTCAGAGAGCCATTCTGGAAGTTTTCAGTGTGCTTACTTGAACTTACTTTGTTACACCTAAGTTCTATAACATCAAAATGTACACAAAACCAAACACAATATCGTATTTAGTTCATTCTCAAACCTAAAAAATATAGCTAAAATTCAATAAAAAAAGAGCTAAAATACAAATACTAAATACTATTCTTTAGAGCTGACTATGTTAGAGATGGGTAGCTATTCATATAACTAGCCAAAAAACGGCTATACACAAAATAGCCACGGCTACGTTATCTGTCAACAGGATAATTAGCTACTGGCTACTGGATGGCTACTGGCTATGGCTAGCTAAAATGAGGAGTTTTCTTAAGATACCTCTATGCTGAAAATACCTGTGTAACTATTGATAATTCGAACCAATTTGAACCTTAAGTGCACGATTTTCAGGTATTTTAACCTTTTGTAACATAAACAATCCTCCTCATTACGAGAAGTTAACGTCACACACAGCGGGTAGCCGCCTAGCCGCCAAAGGTTAATAGCCACTGTAGCCGCCACTAGCCGGTAGCTGGCCGGCTAGCCAAAGCCATTCTAGCCGAGTAGGCGAGTAGCCGCGTAGCCGCGTAGCCGCGTAGCCGATAGCTGTGTGTGCGTGCGTTCACTGCGAAACTGAGTTGTGTAAGTTCCGAAAGAGTGAAATTCGAGTGCATGTCGTTATTATTAATTCGAATTTGAAAGGTACTAATTATACGAATTTAAACCTATTATTTTTTAATTAAATTATTCTGTAATATTATTATTTATTAAATAAATCGTTAAAATCATCTGAAGTAGCGCGACATCTATGGTTTACTTGCCTACAACTAACGACTGAGTTGATGTACTGTGAAAGCTTTTAGTTCATATCCATCAATAGAGATGACGTTATTGTTGATTTTCGATGTTTTTTTTAGTAATACGTACGACCTATGAGGGAAAGTCATTTATTTTCAAAAAGTATACAACAAAATAAAAAGTACATGAAAAACAAAATCATTACATTAATTTATTACATTATCATCTAGACTAGACTTGTTGCAGCGGCGAGGATCGAACTCAGATCGCAGTTGAACGTTATTCATCAAGCTGCGCCGCCGCTCAAGCCTAATAGCCAAATAGCCAAAATAGCTGACTAGCTAGCTGGCTTTTAGACCACATATAGCTGGCTAGCTAAGCTATTGAAATTTCGGCTAGTTACCCATCGCTAGACTATGTTGAAATGGAGCTACATTTTACTCTAAAAGAGCTAAGTTGGTAACACTGTACGACAGTGACAGGACAGAGAGAATGACGTCATTATTTGATTGTTGTTGCCATTGTAGTAATTTAAATACTACCAACACAAGCTCACATTTTATTCAACAAAAATCTTAAAAAAGCATTGAAGAGATCTTTCATCAATATTCGCTTTTTTATTTAGAAAATAACCTCTCAAGATTGTGGTGATCAGTGGTATTTCAATGGTAAGCTTGAAGCTTGCTATATCTTAATTAAATTATATATATTAAATAAGGGGTTTTCAAAAAGAAAAAAATATCTTTGTCTGTACATACATATGGTGACTATAGCGTGAATTTGAAATAGATGAGGCGCAAGAATCTTATATATAACAAGCTGCCCGGTGCGACTTCGTTCGCGTGGTGTTACCCTACCCTACCCTACCCTATCTAAATCATCCAGAGAGTTAATTCTACTGTACGTGTGTATGTCACTGACTCCTCCTAAACGGCTGGACTGATTTGAATGTTTTTTTTTGTATGCGTTTGGGTGGCGCCCTGGATGGTTTAAATTCACAAATCTGCCCGACAGATGGCGCTGCAGTCGATAATATAACCTAGATACCGACTGCAACGCTATCTGCCGGGCTGATTTGTGAATCTAAACCAAATCGGTCCAGCCCATTAGGAGTTCAATGACATACACACGTACAGGGGGCCTACCACAAGCTCTTAAAACAAGGTTAAAATAACCTTATTTGTGTTTTGTCTTGTTTTGACGCCGGATGTCAAAGAGGGACAAAAGTCAAATAAGGTTATTTTAACCTTGTTTTAAGAGCTTGTGGTAGGCCCCCAGGTAGAATATTATATATTATGAAGAAGATGTTAAATAAGATGCTTGATGAGGCGGTAAATGCATTTGATATACAGACAGTAGATGATAAACACATGTCTTAACGCTGGAGAAACAGTCGATTGATTTCAATGTTTGATCTCTAGATTTTGGGGACAAGACGTGGCCACTAAAAGGTCAAGTGATTTAACGCCTCTTGATTATTATTATTGGGGCTATACGAATTTTTTGAATACTTATGCGAACAAGTCACAAACTCTCGATGAGCTAAAGATTTAATATTATATGCGTCATCAATGAGAGAGATGCCGTTATGTCAAAAAGTCATGGAAAATTTGACCCCTAGTATTCAGGTGAAGCCAAGGTGGTCATTTGAATTATATGATAAGTATACCATACAACTCGAAAAAATAAAACACTAAGTTAGTTATACAAATTGCAAATAATCTTAGTTGTGTAAAAAAACAGTCAATGTATTTTTACTTCAATTCAAACATACGGTCCTTAATGAAAACCCATTCATATCTAATATGGAATGTTGTTGACTAAATCTCCGTATACGTTTCCCCCACTGTTATATCTCTAACTATTAATCCTAGTACTGACTTTAATTGTCCTCTGTTGGAGTATGGACATTCTTGTAACTTATAGACATTACATGTAATACTCGTAATATGCTACACTATGTCTCCCGCGAGTTTTGATAGACTTTATTGTTAACGATTGTCTGTCTCACAAGGAATCATCCGCGCTCTCTGACTGATTCTGATTCTGTTGTTTACAACTAAACTAATTTTAATCTCACTATGTTTCTTTCTAAGAAAGAACATAAGAAAAGGATGTAAGAATTTTAGTCCTGTAAAATTGGTCCAATTTGTTTTCAATACTTATAAATTTAGTCGCCATCTATCGTGGTTACGCCTAAATACACCCAAAATAAGACGACATTGTGTTAAGAAGGTGCTACTACGACTGACATTTTTATTTAATGCGTAATGGAATTAACACATTAAATTAATTTATATTATTTCATTTTAAATTTGTGTGTCGTTAATTCAAGGCTGCATACCTATATATTATACATAAGTATATGTGTGAAATATTTTCAACCACATTTTCTGGCCTATTTGGTGAGAATCTATACCTACTATCCAGCGCAAATCTTGCGACATACATTTTAATGTAGGTATGTAAGTAACGGTAATACAATGAGTACAGTTTAAGTACCTAAGGACACAAGTCCAAGTCCACGGAGCGCAGGTGTACGTTCCTCCCTCCGCATGCTACGAAATGGTAATAATTCAATTAATAATAGCAACACCACGTGAGAATGCGCGCGCACCGCGCACCCTCAATCCCCCGCCGCAGCTAGCGGGAGTTCTGTTATTATTATAGATGGGGGGAAATTCAAAAGAATTAACGGTCTTTAGATATTACAGTACCAAGGTCTATAACAAAATAAATTCTTTTATTGATCTTGGATATCTCAAAGCAATATACTTTGAATTTGTACGTTAAGTACTTACCTACACACAACTAGAACAAAATACAACTAACTTTTATTCTCGAAGTTTTTATTATTGGCAGCTGGCGATAATATTTCCGGTGTTTTTTCATGAATAATACTTAAAGGAAACTTACGGAACTTATCCATACACTAATGGGTTTATAAATTTTTATTTTCAGTTTTAAGAAAGAAAGAAAGAAAGAAAGAAAAAACATTTATTTTGACATACACACAACATTACAGAATTACATAACACATACACTATAATAAATACATTAAATATATATACATATTCAGTAATAAGTAAGTAAGTAAGTAGTTAAGTATGGGGAACCCCAAAATTTTTAGTTTTTTTTTCTATGTTTGTGTGAAAATCTTAATGCGGTTCATAGAATACATCTACTTACCAAGTTTCAACAGTCTAGTTCTTATAGTTTCGGAAAAAAGTGGCTGTGACATACGGACGGACAGACAGACAGACATGACCAATCCATAAGGGTTCCGTTATTTGCCATTTGGCTACGAAACCCTAATAATGCCTGTTCTTATCCCCATAAGAAGAGACATTGTCTTGTACGCAAAAAATATAGTTTATCTATATCAGCAATGGTTACGATAATCTATGTAGGTAATTCTATCATATTGAAAAAGTAGTTATTTGCTTAGCAACTATTTTCCCACGCATTTATTGGTAGCTTACTCTGTGTATTGACGATTGATAAGAAATGGTCGCAACAATGTTTTTTAACGCAATTTTTGTATCGATGGAGATGTTAGGTTAGATAGGGGATGGCGTCCAATGGTCGTTTTGTAGTTTCTAATACTAACGTGTGTTTGAGTTTCTGGTGAAGGAAATTGCGAGGAAAACATGTACCTATGGCTTTTGTAGGACTTGTACGGTACTATCTTGTACCCATTTGGGGCTGTCTGCTATTTTACAAGCTTTTTATTATCTTGCAATGTATGTATGTTGGGGTTAAATCTTGCATGTCATTTTTTACCTACTTCTAGTGATAGTTAGATAGATAACTTGATATTTTGTATAAATTAGTATATAAAGACAGTGCAAGTACAGTCAGTAAAAAGAACAGTCACTAAAAAAAGCTGGTTTTAAAAACACGATTCCATTCCATCTCCACTGCCATAGGCCAATTTGCATTATCAACTCACCCCCTTACTCATAAACCGCTATTTAACTAATATACTGATTAAATGGTCACGTAAATAATGTCGCATTATTTGACGATGAAAATAGAGTGACGTTATTTACATGACCCTTTAAACAGTATATTAGTTAATTAACGTTTTATTTAACAATTTTTACATTGTCATTGTAATCAAGTATCTACTGTCTTAGTTTCAAGTTTGGCAACCAAATACTTTTTATAAAGACTTATTTTTTCCAGTAGTCCGCACTGTCAGTCACCGTACATAAAAGTAATGTTTTAGTAAAGTTGTAATTATTGTACTTGTACTAAAACAAAATTCTTTTCGCGCAATTTATGAGATAATTTGATATCTCATTTCACTTCTTTGTGCACATGGATTGGTCTTTATTGGATAAAACACCATCGATTAATATTGTATTATTTATCTGTACCTATGACTACGAGGACAATTCATCCAGAGATGGCTGGTAGTTTGACAACAGATTATGGCGTTGAGAGTGAGGGCGTGAGCTTCGCGGAGCTAACACTTAGCTACTAGCTGTAATGAGAGAAAATAAAATGATTAACTAGAAAAGCTGAAAATTTTGTATTTATTGTTGGTGGACGTGATCAATCGCCCACATAGTGGGATTATATGCAATAAACTTCAACTACACGAATTTTAATAAAACGAAACCGCAACGTCACTTTGCAAGATCCCGCCAAAAAGTCAAAGTACCTATTTACTTTAAGCCATCATATAATTATACAAATACCTCAACGTAGAATCACTTTACCTCCTTCTTCACATCAGCCGTGAGTCTAGAGGCTTATCACTGTTATAATATGCAAATATTTGCAAACAACCTATGAAAAAATGTTAGTTATACAGGGGCGAAGTGGGTACAATGAAAAGGTCATCGATCCTCGTCTATAGGAAGGTATAATGATGGGATTTGTTCATGTTTTTGGGCCTATCACGCCGCTGGTCGTGGGTTCGATTCCCACCCAGGACATGCATGCACAGGGGCTCTACGCAACGATGACCATTCGTGGGCCCTGATTGGATGAAATAATTAATGGTGTTCGTTACGATTACCACCAAAGTTACGCGGTAGAGCCCCAGGTCTGCATGTCCCGAGTCATGTCACTATTTAAAATGAATTTACAAACATAAAGTTGTGTGTAGTATATCAGTTATCTGGTTTCCATAGTCCAAGCTCTGCTTAGTTTGGCATCAGATAATTATTATCTACCTATATGTCGATAATAATAATACATATCCTGGGAGATTCTTCACACGCCGCTATCTGATGCCAATATAAATAAATAAAGGCTATCCAAAGAGGAAACGCTGCCAGCCTTCTGGGAACCTTGCCGTTAATCGGAAGCAGCGGCAGGCTTGAGGAAATTTTCTATATATAGATTATATTTTGTAAATATAGATTGTATTTTGTACATATTTGTTGTAAATAAATAAATATAAATCCAAGTAGTTAGTTAACAAAGTATTATAAGAGATTCTATTCTAACCGAAGCTTTAGCAGAGTCAACTTGTAAAACCCCAATATAGCAAGTTTCATTCGTTAGAGCTGTTTTTGAGAACCCTAAACATATATAAGTAGCTGTCCCCCGCGGATTCACTCGCGCTCCCTGAGTAAAAGCCTATAATACTCGGGGATAATGTAGCTTCATATTAGTGATAGAATTTTTCAAATCGGACTGGTAGTTCCAGATATTAGGTAGATCCTATAAATAATAGCGCAAACATAAAAACTCTT
Organism: Achlya flavicornis; assembly: GCA_947623365.1. NCBI lineage: Eukaryota > Metazoa > Arthropoda > Insecta > Lepidoptera > Drepanidae > Achlya > Achlya flavicornis. The sequence goes on along the minus strand of OX392471.1, from coordinate 16,914,439 downwards.
CCACTTTACAAAGTATAGATTACAAATATTGCTCGTTTAATAGTAGATATACGATATTGCAAAAAAAGTAATGCAGAAGTTATCTTTTTGGTCTTACGGTCTGTACATAGATAAATCTAAATAGATAACGCAAGTCCTCCATCCTTATGAAAACTAAGAGTGTAACTTTTTTTGTACCTACTGTATAATGTCACAAGACGAAGTGATTTAGAATTTTATAGTGAAAATGAAGCTATCCTATTTTTCAGCTAAACATATCCCTCGCTACACATCTCTGGTGGACATGCAGCCTTATGCAAGTTCTTTGTCCATAAGAAACAGTTTCAAAAGAAGAACATTGTGCGCCATTTTTGCACAGATTTTGACATACACTCGCGTCATCTATTTAAGTTGTATATCTGTGATTGCGATCTATTTTTTAATCCGAAACGGTTAAACAATTTATGACACATTTCATTTCCCACCAAATATGTACAAAATGCAATCTATATATAGAAAATTTCCTCAAGCCTGCCCCTGCTTCCCAGAAGGCTGGCAGCTTTTGCTCTTTGGATAGCCAAGCTGACGCGTTGGCGGAAAAATCTCCCCGCCCGCTGGTCTCCGGAGGTCTCGATCAATTTTAATGACAAGGTGCGAGCAAAACGGCGAGCTTCGGACCCCCAACGGTCCCAAGGTCTCGACCGCAAAAGGCATAAAAATATAACTGGGTCCAATCGGTGCATATTTTTTGAGTTTTGAATATGATCTATAACCTATGTTTATCTATGTTTTATAGTTAATTGTACCCTGAGGACATATGTAGGACGTAGCCAAGGTCACAATACAGTTATTTTCCTAAAGCTATAAAAGAGTCTTTCAATAAAACACGTGTCCGAATGCGCCCTATGTGAGAATATTTAACCCTTTCGCATATTATTACTACCTAGGTAAATTTGACCATGATTGTCGCAATGTAGTTAAGTACGTATGAAATTCACTCCTGTATTTCTACTAACGGAGTGGAAAATAAGAATGAAAATGGAAAACCGATATACCTACTGAAAATCTGCTGCGAATGTCAGTTTGTAATTGCTAAAAGAAATAACAGATATGGTTAGATTGATCGGCAGAACTTGTGTTCGTGTAATTGAAAGGGTAGGTATCTGTCCGAAAGGGAGAAGATTACATCAGGAAGGAACAAGTTTTAGCTCAAAATAAATTACTCAAAAATTCATACTTTTGCTTCTCGATTATTGAAAAAGTGCTTTGGACCGAATAAAATTGTTATGCACTATAAAAATTACGAGGCTAAATATACGTAGCCCAAGGTAAAAGAAAGAAAGAAAAAAGAAAGGTAAGCGGCAGCACTTTGTTTATCACTTTTTTTTTTGAAGTGAAAACTTCTTTAGCGTCGTTGTGCACATTTTTTGGGATGGGTAAAAATTTTAAACTCGCGTCAGGTGTCACGTGACCTGTTGGAAGGTAGGTACCATTTTTGTTCCCATTTTAAGTTAATAAAAAAATCTTATTCAAAAGTATTATATGTACAGGTATCTTGAACTAGCTTGCCCTTGTATAAAAACACTATGTGAAAAAGTCTAGTTTCAAAAATGCACAGTTTTCTATTCTGCCGGCACACCCGGAGTGCAACCCGTTTTTTTTATTGGTGTCTGGAAATCGCGCGCGTCCAGACTGATTCGACCCCTAACGTATTAAAGGAAAGCGTTTCGTAGAGAAAAATATTTCCTCAATTTGAGGTAGGTCATTGTTCACAATACATCAAAATTCGTAAAGAAGAAGAGGTAGGTAGGTTATTTGAAAAGCCGGTAATAGATAAAATGTTTAGAAAGCTATTAGAGGACCCACTCGAGGTTATATACTCACTGAAGCGCTCGTGGTGTAAACTGGTGTAGCATGATTAGCCATGCCATTCCTAATCGATCGGCAAAGTTAAGCTATTACCTACGTGGTCGGTACCTGGATGGACCGCCAACTGATATTTCAAATCGGAAGGCACGTAAAATAGTCCAAGGTAGGGTTGCCATTCGTCCGGGTTTCCCCGGATTTGTCCTAGTTTAGAGGGCGTCCGGGGAGCGTCTGGGCGGGGTTTCATTTATAGTCCGGGTTTTTTCAAATTTCAAGTCTGAAGATTCTGTTTTGTAACATGATCTTTGAAAATAAATATAAACTTGATGTATGACATTTTGAACTGTTTTATTATTCCGACTATATAAAAAAAACCTGTTGACAGGTCCGGGTTTTGGGCTCCAATTCCGGGGTTTTCACACGTCTTGTCCTGGTTGCTAAATTTTAGAGATGGCAACCCGTATGGAAGTCGGAGGCCTCCTAGATGTCTTGGAAACTCCAACAGTAGGTTGACCACTAGCGGCTCCACCAATCTGCAGACATTGTAGGCTGATGATGATGATGATATACTTCCAATAATATGTACCTGATAGTAATCGCTTAATATTAGTAACGTTTTTAAAATATACATACCTATACGTGTAACTTGTTAGATCAATTTTATCAGGGCCCTTGACCCAAAAAAATATGAATAATGATTTTTCTAAAATTTCGAGAAATTAAAAAATAATTGAACTGTTTTACAAAAAATCTTAAACCGACTTCAAAGTACACTAAGAAGTAATCAAATCCTGATCTGATGACAATGGGACCAAACGGGAAGTGTACACTTCCAAACAAAAAAAGGAATTTTCCAAATCGGTTAATGAGTAAATTACGGAGGTAACAAACATAAAAAAAAACAACCGAATAGAGAAACTCCTCCATTTTTTGAAGTCGGAAAAATGCAAGGTTTGTTCGAATATCGCAACATAAAGTGGGATTGCGATTATTTCTATAACGGCACATAAAAATGACTAATCAGTTAGTATGCTGGGGGACACATCTTATTATTATTACTCAATACAGCAGGGGAGCTAGAATTGTTATTAAACCGTAAGGCGGAGTGCTTGCGCCGGCGCAGGTGTGCGATGACGTGAGAACAGCTACCCCTACGTCTAGGCCAACGCAGGCGGAGGGCAATCCGCAAGGAGAACTCGATTCCCACGATTAAGGCGGGCTGTTAAGCAAATTGTGTCGCGTTGGTTTGAAAGGGTCAAGTTGCGTTGATTTTGTGATTGTAATCGCCTCTCAACAGCTTTGTTTGTTGTAAAAGTGAAGTTTATTTTAAATCAATGATGAAAGTATTTTTTTGTGTATTATTATTTAGAATAAATATGTACAAATTACAATCTATACGTATACAACATTTCCTCAAGTCTGCCGCTGCTAACGTTACCCAGACGGCTGGCAGCGTTTCCTCTTTGGATAGCCATGCTGATGTTTCAATTCCAAACATGCAAAAGCATATTGAAATAAGATAATCAGGGTAGCGCGACCGTTGAAATTTTTACTTTATCATGTAGTAAATAAAGTTCTATCTGTATCATCACCGCGTAGCTAGTCGCTACACGTCTCGGTGTGCTGAAATTTTCACCGCAACATCATGGTTTTATGAATGCGATTCTGACCAAACTACTATGGCGGCGGTCTCTCAGCACATATGCAAATACTTGAATGCAAATAATAAAATTCGCGTCTCTATTACAATGGATGAGAATTTAACATAACATACATCGTGATACCGAAGTTTCCTCAAGACTGACGAGTCCTGCCCCCCGGGCATTTGACTACTCCCCGGCGGAAGATCTTCCCTATCTACTCGTACTTCGTCGCTGTTAGATAAGGCCACGGCGGAGAGCTCATTCTACAGTCTGACTATCCGCGGATGGAAGCTTCTTTTGAGACCGCACAGTACCTACCAAACATCGATGGCGATAGTTGCGATGGTAGAAGGTAGCCACTAGCCATGGGCATCACGTCAACTCTTCAGAACACTATCCGTTATATGAGCGGTACAACACACATAAGGAGGCAGACGTTTCCACCTATCGCGCCGCAGGTCGTGGGTTCAGCACAGAGCCTTTCAAGACGCCGGCATTTAGGTATGTCCATGCTATCGGAGCAGCTACCATCAATGACGGCGAAAGCTGGCGACCCATTTTGCATAAACTCTCGGGAAGCGCGTATATTTTTTTATAGCACTGATTTGGCAAACAAGCATAAGGCCCGCCTGATGGTAAGCAGTTACCGTAGCCTATGGACGCTTGCAACACGATTTGACATCAGAATCCCTGCTGGGGTATCACTCGTCCCTGAAGAAACCTCTTCACACCCTTATGCTACCTTACTATTACCATCTCGTATGCTGGTAACTTTGTTTTTTGTGGGAAAAGAAAGTTAAAGGACCCCTAACTGACTGCTCTTTTAGTACGGCCGGAACCCTAATTAATAGAGCCTGACTCGCTGTTGACCGGTTATTTTATAGATATAATAATTAATGGATCGTTGTGATTTTATGTGTAATCAATATACTAAGTACAAAATATTTTTCAACTACATAAATCGCAAAATAAATCACGTATGTGTACAACAAATGATGTGTTCAATTAGTGACACCTATAAACTGGCCCGGGCGTCGAACCCCCGCCCGCCAGGTGCCGTCGGTGCCGCATGCCGTGAGAAACCCCGAAGGCGCAGTGACTGACTTGTTTGCACAAATTGTAGGGGGACGCACGGTCGTTCCGTGGCGCTTAGTACTATCTATTGTTTAGCTTATACGGGACATTTCTAAGATCGTACTAGTAATTTATTATTTTCGGTAGTTAAAGGTACCTATTGTGTTGAATCTATTGTTACCAAAAATAAGATTTTGTTCTTCGGAAATGGGGGTGGAATCGCAGAGCATTCCGTTTGGGTTCTTCAGTATAAAAGAATTTGGAAATCCATTATTGCTTGAGATAATCTGTTATCATATTCATACAGACGTCCTTTGAAGTTGTGTGTACTTACCACATTCGACCACATAATAAATTACGGTGGGATTATGGTCACCACATTTTAATTTATTCACAACTAACTAAAAAAAACAAATATTTCTCTTTTATATTGTATGAAATCAGTATACTCGTAAATACCACTAATATTACCACGCGTAGCGTAAACGGGCTTGCGAGCCTCGAACGAACATTATGGTGCGTCCATGCTTGGCTAACCGAGCACGAGCCGAGCCACGAACGAGCATACAACGAGCACGATGCGAATCCTTTTGTACGTGAAAAAACTGACAATCGCGCTCGTTCGTGGCTCGGTTCGCCAAGCATGGACGCACCAAATATATCACTTTTGTGAGGTTTAAAGAGTAGTATGAATACTTTTGAGCCCAGCAATATGATTGCTTGTTATGCACAACACAATATTGGATTCTGTACTAAAATATTATGGCATGTTGCGTTTCTGGGAATCATTTCGATTGACTCTGAAATAGTGTATGCCGCACGAATTCCGAACGCAACACACAGTGCCGCAGTCTTTTCATTATATTCTCACTATGTCAGCACACTGCGAGCACGATTTGCGTAGCGTGGACTGGCTTGCGAGCCCCGAACGAGCGTGATTGGCGGTTTTTTCACGAACAAAGGGATTCGCTCCGTGCTCGTTGTAGGTTCGTTCGTGGCTCGGCTCGTGCTCGATTCGCGTAGCATGGACGCACCATAAGATTCTTGCCCATACTTAATAAGTAGGTATACATACTCTAAAATAGGATGCCGCAAATATGATGTTCCATGACGCATTTATGACGACAAGTCTGCCCATTTATTTGCAGTTTTACTAAGTCAAGATATGAAAGATACTAAGCTATATGAAGCTACAAATGTGGTGGAATTCGTTCACTGTACTGTACATTCACTGTTTGGGTCGTGAAAAGCCGGCCCGCACGCCGCCCGCCGCGCCGCCCCCTTGGGGGTCGTGTCGTCGGCGTGGAGACGGCCCGGCGCGGCGCGTGCCTATGAGACTGCTAAATGTATCCAGCAACAGGCACCTGTTGTACTTCAGTTTTCAAATTTTTTTGTTGCTCCTTATTTAGTAGCTGATTATCATTTTTATTGAGAACTGTTTTACTTCAAATATTCTGGGCCATATTTTCGCATACGGGTGCCAAAGTAAGTAAAGCTTTTAGGCTTTAAAAAAAGCTTTACTTACTTTGGCACCCGTATGCGAAAATATATTTTCAGTAAATAAAGTAGAATTTGCCTAAATTACACGTAATATTCCGTGTTTTCATGATATCCATAGGGACTTCACGAAATCCATGGGGAATACCTGATAAAAGTTTTTTTTTTTCTAATTGATACTTACCCATTTATTTACAAGTCAATCGCTTTTATTGGAAGATAAAAAAGTTTCTTAAAATATAACAGTGCCAAATAAAATGTAAATGTTGATAAAATGATGTTTTATTTATTTATAGGTACATATAAAATTCTTTGTCCTGAATGACTGACTGATCAACGCACATCCTAAACCGCTGATCGTAGAGACCTGAAACTTGGAGGGTGTATTCTTTGTATGACGCGGACGTAGGCATCCAATAAGAAAGGATTTTCTGAAGTTGTCAAAAACGGGGGCAAAGTTTGTATGGGACAACGTGATTCCTTGGTCCAATCTATTTAAAATTTTGCATAAACATTCTTTAACAGAATTGATGGAAGACGGTTAAAAATAAATATAAATATAAATATCCTGGGACATTCCTCACACACGGTCATCTGATCCCAAACTAAGCAGAGCTTGTACTATGGAAACCAGATAATTGATATAATACATATACTACTTTTTGTTTGTAAATACATACTTAATATACATAATTACACCCAGACTCAGGACATACAGACATGTTCATGCACACAAATGCATGTCCTGTGTGGGAATCGAACCCACGACCTGCGGCGCGTAAGGTGAATCTGAACCAACTGCGCCAACTGGCCCGTCAGAGTCAAAATGAGTAGAAAGTTATATTAGTGGTGATTTGCATCGAAGTTGATATCAATAGTCCTTAGTACAATTGATGAAATATTCTTTTATACCTATTTGACGTTCCAATTTAATTGCATTGCACAAAGCCTTTATGTGATTTCAATTTTTTTGAATAAAATCTGATTTAATTTTTAAACATTTTTGTCTGTTTATTCCGGTTCACAGTTGTAGTGTTCCGCGCAAAAAAAACAAACCGTACGCGGGTGAAACCGCGGGGGTCTGCTAGTTTACAATAAAATAGGTACATGATTAGAATAGTCGGAATAAATAATATATCGATGTTCGAGTAATAATTTGGTAACAGATTTAAAAAAAATGCTTTTTGAAATATGAATACGAAAACTACGTCGGATGAAAAATAAAAATCTAGAATAAGTGGGAGTGTCATAGGGTATATTATTTTTATAATGGCGTCTACGAATAAAAAAGAGGGGGGGTATTCAAAACAAAAATGTCTATTATAACAATATGGGTATCAAATGAACAGCCCATTCCATATATGTATATATTGTATTGTAATACTTTTATGCTACCATTTTAATACACGTTTAATGCAAGACAGTAGGTACTGAGACTACGCGGTTACCGTACGTAACTCACAGAGTTGCGTGTTTCTTAGCCTTACTTTATCTTACCGCTCATTTACTTACTAATACTTAACTTAACAACTTATTCTATAATGAAACTAAAAAGTCTTAAATAAATTAAATTATTAAAAGAAACAAAAATCGAATTTTATGCAGTAGGGTTTTTTGTTTCTTTTAATAATTTAATTTATTTTTCTCTTTTCAGTTAATTTTTGTTTTACGCAGTCAGGTCCTTTGAGTTTTTTTTAAATAATTTAATGTAGTAAGACTTTTTAGGGTTCCGTAGCCAAATGGCAAAAAACTGAACCCTTATAGATTCGTCATGTCTGTCTGTCCGTCCGTATGTCACAGCCACTTTTTTCCGAAACTATAAGAACTATAATGTTGAAACTTGGTAAGTAGATGTATTCTGTGAACCGCATTAAGATTTTCACACAAAAATAGAAAAGAAACAATAAATTTTGGGGGTCCCTCATACTTAGAACTGAAACTCATTTTTTTTTAATAAAACTCGTACTTAAGGGTGAATTACTATGGATAGGTCTTCAAAAATGAGATTGAGGTATCTAATGTAATTTTTTTCTAAACTGAATAGTTTGCGCGAGAGACACTTCCAAAGTGGTAAAATGTGTATGTAACTTCTAAAATAAGAGAATGATAAAACTAAAAAAAAATATAATGTACATTACCATGCAAACTTCCACCGAAAATTGGTTTGGTAGTTTTTTCTTTATACGTCATAAATTGAAATTCATATCAAATACTCAGGTCTATACTACCATTTACTTATATACCTACAGGTTTGTACGGAACCCTAAGTGCGCGAGTCTGACTCGCACTTGGCCGGTTTTATTTGTTTTATTAATAAATGTGTTGTGGTGTTGATGAGTGTCGAGTTACAAACGGATATAGGTACGTTTCATTTTATAAGATCAGAATATTACAGATTAATCACTGGTAATATGATAACAAATACCGGTCCCATACTCATGAAATTTTAGCCGAATTAGCCGAAACACTTTATATTGTCACGCAAATTACACCGGACGTCGCGTCGTTGGCAGATGCTTTGGCGAATACCGTGGGCACTTATTCATAGAATACATAGATAATCTAGACTTGCGAGAAATTAAAACATTTTGATGAACTATGCAATTTAACTATAATAATGCCGCAAACCTACCATGCCGCAGGTCGTGGGATGAACGAACATGGCTGTATATCCTGATTCTGGGCGTAAGTTTGTATTAGGGCCGATTTTTCAATCCCCAGATAAATAGACAAAGGGTTTATTCGATAGACAGCGAGATATTGCGTTTTTCAATAGTCAGATAAGACTTATCAGTGCAGTGGTTCCCAAGATACAGGTCTTACCTAGTTTGGGAACCAACGATACATGCACTGTAATCTGTTGTTTTATCCAATAAACGTTATTATTATTATTAATAACTCTGTTAACTGAGGTATAAATCTATTTGCCGCTTCCATCGCCAGATAAACGCTTATTCGATTGATTTACTTTGACGGAACATTCCGTTGATTGTTTCACAGCCCGCGCGGGCAGGATAAAAATTTAAATAGATTTAACCGAAAGTCAAAGTAATTTAGTTTGAGGTTATTTCTTGCATTTACTAAATAATACCTACAACGATATTAGTAATCATTAACATAATTTATTATGAATATTTCTTTTGATGTGTATGTAGTACGTCAGTTATTTGGTTTCCATATAACAAGCTCTGCTTAGTTTAGGATCAGATGACCGTGTGTGAGGAATGTCACAGGATATTTATTTATTATACTAGCTTCTTCTCGTGGCTTCGCCCGCGTGGCCTACAGGAAACAAATATGACATATTTTTCTACAACAATCAAACAAAATTTATTTATTTATTCAAAGATCGAGGATTCTTGGAAAAATACACAAAGCATAGAGAAAGAATATTATTATTATCTCGTGTGAAGCGTGAGCAGTTTGCATATAAAGGTAAGCCATCGACACGAGATAAAGAATGTAAACAAACATTAAATTTGATTTCAATAAATTATGTTGTCAGCTGCTTTACCGACCGCTTCACTGTACCACGAATCACACAACGACAGCTGTCGTCGACCAACTGACGTCATTATTGCTTGCGAGAGATAATGATGGCTTGCTATCGTAATATACTCAGTACAGGTCTGTTGTTTATATAATTTTTCTCCTCTCGTTTGCTTACCTTTCCATTCTGGATAATATTATATCGTACCATGAATAATCTTTGCTTCATGTATCGTACTATATGAACGCGCAGTTCGGTTCAAGGCAGCGTTGCACATACATATCCTTGCTCACGGCACATACTATTGTACAGTCGGTCGTAAAAAGGGCTTTTAAAGGAGGTCATTCACTATTTGTTGAAATCATATCGATAATGGCGGTAGAAAGAAACTGAAAAAAATGCATTTTGAGAATTTGCCAAAATGTTGTCGACGTAGACTCGACTAGAGAATATTCTGATAGAAGTCTCTTTTAATTAGCATTCCTATCGACAGTAACATAAAATACCTTTGCTATGATATGGTGCGTCCATGCTTGGCGAACCGAGCACGAGCCGAGCCACGAACGAGCACACTGGGCGCACGATTCGCGTAGCGTGTACGGGCTTGCGAGCCTCGAACGAGCATTCGTACCGTGCTCGACTGTGCTCCGCCCGATTATCAGTTTTTTCACGAACACAGGGATTCGCATCGCGCTCGTTGTAGGCTCGTTGTAACGGCCGCGCTTGAAATCGCGAGTAACGAACGAAATCTGTTCGTTCGAGGCTCGGCTCGTGCTCGCTTCGCGTAGCATTGACGCACCATTATATTTTAGGATGTAGGTACCTTTGCTTGAAGGTATACCTACAAAGTAGTTATGAAATCATTGAAATAAAAACCGGCCAAGAGACTGAGTCTGACTCATGCACCGAGGGTTCCGACCTGCGTTACATGTATAATTTTTTGGCTTGCGTCATAACCGTTGATAAAAACCGAACCGCATAACTAAAGTTTGTAAAGGAATTTTATGATTTCGAAAAAATTGTGCTGGTTATAACCACCGTTCTATTTTTCCTGTAATAAGTATTTATATAAATTATTTCAGATTTTTTGTTTTTGCGAACTTCGGGAGATAAGCGGGAATGGTATTGTTATGAAATTTTTCATCATAAGGTAAAAACTACGCAATATAAAAAATCCAGTTTTGGAATATTCAAATAAAGCCCTTTCGTATCATATTCTATTGAAACTTTCAGCCACGCGTTGAAATTTTACAGTCCCTCACTTTTACCCAGATACGGCCACTTTTGCAAAAATAAAAATACCAGTGTTTGTAAACCACAATACTAGATTTTGTGAAATCTTTTAATATCCAACGGGTAACAGATTTAGATGCTAAACCATTAAACGGTTTGTTTAACGATGTTGAACTTTGACAATTACAGTGATTAAAATAATAAACAGATCTTTTTTTTATATTTTTTATTAAATAAAGTCACAATAAATACAAGACATCGTCAAACACAGCAATTATAATAATTATAACAAAACCAAAAATACATTATCACAGAACTAAACAAAAACTTAATAATAATATAATTTTAGACGATTTATAATTACGCGATAATAAACTTAAAGGCAATACGAAAGAACATAGTCTTTTTCAATGTCTTAAATTTAGTGTTAACTTATAATACTTAAATTTAGTTTAAGCGAACAATCAAAATAAGCGAAAATCCGATTTAGAATCGTAAAACAAAGGTAATTATTTAAACGAGAATATAATGTTTATAACAAAAATGTAATCAAATCATAATTATGTGCAGTGATTTGTCGAGGACTTGTACACACGGCTACAGATCAAGCTATACATTTCCAGTTTAAGCTGATCTCGCATTGTATAGGATTTCTGTACAATGGGAGGTCAGCTTATACTAGAAATGTATAACTTGATCTGTAGCCGTGTGTACGTCGACAATTTCGTGACAAGCAGCAAAACAAAACAGTTTTTTTTTGAACTTTTGGTTTTATTTTTTAACAAAATATGCTTTGCCACTGGAAATAAGCAAAACACAAAGCACTTACAACACTTAGAATCATCAAAAAACATTCACTTATCATAAGTAATTTGAAAACCTTCGCACCAAGAATATCTACTACTGAACACCCTCCCATAGAAATTAACTCTATCAGTCCTGCCGGCTGTCTTTGGACAGCTTACTTTCCTTGGTCCCAACCTCCCTAAATATTTATCAAATATAACCTTATTAACTACAAAAAAAAACAGGATCTGTACATTATTTTACCGAAACTTGAATTTGCTTGCTTCTATTTTGCAATCCGAAACGTGCCTATATCAATTATCGAGTATGAATGTTTGATTAGCTTTGGTAATATTATGTTAAGAGTTTAGCTGGTTGTCGCTCTCTGATCAAAGCATCGTTGTCAATGGTTGCGGTTTGCGTTGCTATGCATGTTTGCCGATTGCATGGAATAAGCCGCGGCTACTTTGTATATAATATCCAAATACCCACTTTACATCATTGGTACTGAATTCAAATCGAATAGAATTCTGTGAAGTTCGCACATTTGTATCTATGTCATCTACTAGAGTTAAGGCTACACGACACGACATAAAGACGACATCAAAAATGACTCATGATTAAAAGATCATAAGTTAGTTAAGTATGACAAGAAATCTATCAGCCTGTTGATCAGATGGATATGGGTTATCATGGGTACCATGGACTACCTAATGTAGCTGTCAGATCACGTATCTGAAAAGCGAGTAATAAGTAGGATCTGTGGAAACTAAGCTGTCAAATGTAAAAGCTCCAAATGTCACTACTCACTTGTCAAATTTCTTTGGAATACCATCTACAGTTTCTGTATATCGACCAATGAAGTCTGCCTATATTATCTTATTCTTACCCAGATATGCAAAACGATTACTAAATGAAGCTCCTTAATGAATTTATTGCGACGTTTCTTTATGAGACAAGCGCTAAATGCATTAACAGATTCGAGCATTTAGAGACAAGTATTTATTGATCGTTATGCAAGCAGAATTCAAACGTATAATTTTTATCCGCACCAAGAATATAGTTGGCAACTGAAAAGGTCTCCAAAAAAGAAGTTATAAATAAAGATAAAGCACATGTAGCACAACAGATGAAAAAAAAAACAATATTAAAATTAAGACAACCTTTTAAAACGGGCAACAATATTCAATTGAAAAGTTATATTATTTATTCGAAACTATTCATTTATCACTCATTATTTAATTTTAACATTTTAAAACAAATAAGGATTATTGATGCATGAAATGCTTAGCTAGTTTGCGTTTAAGAATTAATTTGGTTTGGTAAATTAATGCACCAAAGCATAAACTAACGTAATGAGAGGGTTTTCATAAACATCAAGTGCTACATTAATTCATAAATATCAAACTGATGATTCAAAATGAATAAAAAGTGTTTACATAAACTGTATTTTAACCCCTTATTTAGTTGAACGATTTATTGCCGGTAATACTCGAAACAAGTATAAAGATTTATGTTAATTAAATGTAATCCGAATTACAAAAACCCCTTCCTATATTATCTACATATTTACAGTCTAATACTAAAGCCTCGTGGCTGTAATAACTTTAAAATGATCTTAAAGATCATTAAAAGAAGGACAATTTTTATTGAAAAAAATCCTCAAGGTTTATAAGCTTGACGACAAAGGCTGGCATTCGTTACAATTTCTAATTATTTTTTATACGTAATGCATTTATCTTTGTGGTTTAAATGCATTTAATAATCGTCCACCTTACTTTTTCCAAATTGCTTTTATTAATAACCTGCATTTCTTTTTATTTTTTAAATATTTTATAAAAATATAGACGTACAGTAGACATTAATTACCAAAATGTGAAAGATGAGCCCAACACTAAAATTAGGAACTTAAAAGCTATACGAAACTTTAAAAAGGCCTTCAGTATCCGAAAAGAAATTGACAATGAAGAAAAAAAACAAAAGAAAAACTTACCTCTTATTTGCTCTTATCTTATTAAAATACCGTAGGCATATGATAGAAGATTACCATAAAGAAAAGTATGTCAGAGATACAGAAAATATATCTATAATAGAAAGCTGTACATAGAAAAACCGTAATAAAACGACAAAACTATCAAAGTGGTTATCTGATCTTCCAACCTGTTAAAATGCCTACCAGTGTATTCTTAAAACTATTAGTTACATCATATCAAAGGATAATTTAAGAATATTTTGGCACAGTAAATATATATAACAGGTGGAGATTTCGAGATGGCATATTTTCGAAACCTATGTTGGGTTAGTCATGCTGAACAACTTTTACTACGGGACCAATAGTGAATTGTCATTTTTTTTAACTTTTCTTACATAATTTCAACCTTGCTCAATCATAATGTATACAAATTAAAAATATTTTTTGAGAATTTAGGGTTGGTCCTTTAGTAAAAGTTGTTCAGCATGACTAATCCAACATAGGTATCGAAAATATGCCATCTCGAAATCTCAACTCAGTATATATTATTTAAATTACAATACTATAAAAATACTTAAAACAAAAATAATGTAATTATTTCAACGAATTTTAACATAACGTAATAGGTCTCGATGCACAAAAATAAAGCATAATCTACATTAGGATTGACCGAAGTTTATAAATTAATAACTAATAAAAATAGTTTAATCTTTTGGCTTCTGTAACGTATTAACAAGTTTAAACAGAAAAGTCTTGATTTTTATAATAAAACAATATCTTAACTAATTATGATATTAATAATAAAAATGTCTTAAACTACTCTTACGCAGATATAAAGCGGATTTTTACAATCATATTTTTGTATAAAGTAATGGCAAAATCAATAGACACATCGCATTGCGCATAGCAGTGGATTTCGCTGCGCCTTAGTAAGTAATAATGAATCAAATTCGCAAATGAGCAATAAAAAGAAATCGCAATCGATTGAGCCAATTCTGCAAATATGCAATGTGATATGTGTTACGCTCACCAGCGCAGTGGCTCCGTCGAGAGCCAACACCGCACCGGGCGCGGGCGACGCGTCACTCACACACACTCACTACCTACGATTAATACAACAACATCATTAATCCAATCAAAAACAAATGCGAAGTCTAACTTTGGAATGAAAACATCAGTCACCATTTTAGAAATGGATAATAGTGAGGGGAATAGATTAAAAACTTCAACATTCACAGTCTGAACAATGTTCATGACCTAGTCTCCGGTTGGATTTAGGCCGGCTGCGCGTGCCTATGGGTCCTCATGTGCCTGGTGATCATATCACGGCGGCAGGCGGCGTACGGGCAGAGGGGGCAGCAGTACGGCTTCTCGCCGGTGTGGGTCCTCTGATGGGTGGCCAGGTGGTCCGAGCGTGAGAACACCTGCGAGCAAACCGTGCACGAGTATGGCTTGATGCCGCTGTGGAGGCGCGCGTGACGCGTCAGCATATCTGACCTGCTAAACTTTCGGAAGCAGACATCGCACTCGTAGACCTTCCCACCGCCTGTCGCCTTGGTCTTATGGCGTGACGCAATATGCTTGGTCAGCCGATCTTGACACTTGAAGCATTGCCGGCACGCGACGCATATGAACTGCGCGTTGGGCTGTGCAGGTCGCTTGCGTTTCGGCGAGGGCCGCGGTTGCGCCTTCACGGAAAGGTCTAGAGGCAGCTCCTCCGCCTCGGGCGCTTCGGTGGGCTCCAGCGAGTCCTGGATCATGAGCCACGGTTGCGCCGGATAGTTGTTGTTGTTAAAGAGATGTACCGTTAGCTTGTTGAGGAGCTGAGACAGCCTGCGACGCTTGCGCTGGTGGCGTGGGCTGCGGGGCAGGTGGGCGGCGTCGGCCATATTATCATCGGGCCCACTGCTGCCTTCCTCTGGCTCCTGTGGCGGTACTGCGAATTCCCAGCCTGTTGACAAAAGAAAAAGAAAATTAAGTAACTTGCTAAGGTATTGCCTGCACTTGGCGTGCGTTGAACTCTAATGCTTGCGAGTTGGTGTTAAGGATATGGGGGATTGGTATTGAAGTTTTTACGAATGGCAATATTTAACTATTCTTCTAATTTTTTATCTAGTTTGTGTGTCCATTCTGAAACTATATACGCGGCAGGAAATAGGGTATATTGCATATTACATGATGTGCTTTCTCGGGTATGTATCTATTCTCGATATAATACAAAATATAATCTATATTTGCAAAATTTCCCCAAGGCTGCCGCCGCAAGCACCATCGGCAAGGTTCTCAGCAGGCTGGCAGCATTTCCTCTTTTTCTCCACCAGTTAAACAGTGCTTAACTCGTACGTAAGGCTAACAATACGAGTCGTAGGGATTGTAAACAAAAATATTTTTAGAAGTTATAATGACTTTTGATAACAACTTGAAACATTAAAAATATTTTTTAGAACAGTGAAATAAATATAATGTTAAATTAATACCGACTATGGAATATTATATCCAGTTGGCTCGCAGATGGTACGCGAGTACTATAACTATACGTAACATGTGATTTGAATATGTATTTTTATCGAATCAATATAGTATCTATATGTTTTTTGAACGACCCCAATCTGAGGAAATCAGTTTTTTTCTCAAAAAAGGCTACCAATAGTATTTGCCATTTCTTCATTTTTACCTGAGAACCCTAACGCCCAAAGAGGAAAAAAATATTACCTGCCTTTACCCTTCTTCGGACAACCTTGTATAATATACGTAAATAAACTACAATAATTGATTTACTACCTAAACACCATTGTTAACCTTTTTTTTCTTGCATCGAAATCCATCCCCAGGGTTAGGACAGGTGATGCGTTTTTTTGCCTCTATTTACTGATGTTATTGAACAAACATCGATAAATATTGCACCTTTAAAGCATCTGTCTACAGGCCATTATGGGCGATACATATCCTTACTTGCTATTGGTGACTCTAAGAGAATTCCGGGCCAATCGCAAGTGTCCAACGAGGTACAAGGGGTATCCCCTATGTTTTTAAAGTGAGTGTGCCGGTTTTATTTGAGATTTGCTTACATTTGTCGTAGGTATGTAAGAGGCGTTAATGTTTAATGATAGGGGGAGGAACCAGTTTATATTCAATGGTAAACTGGAATTCGTCGGTACGTGGGGTGGCCAATTCTATAATGCTTTGTATTACTATACTATATTCTTCCTCCCCGACATGATACGCTGTCCATTCATCAAATTAGCAATGTTTCTAGATGTTGCCTCATGTTGCCAAGATGCTGACCGTATTCAGCAACATAGTGCTGCTCGGCAGCGATGGTATGTTTACAAGATATCCGTGAGGCTGTATTCTTTCCGGCAGCATTGTTGTTATTAAAAAAACACTGGTTACCAAGAAAACGAACTGAGATTATCTTAGTACTATATTAATCATTATTAAGCTTGAGGTATTTCAAATCGAGCGTTTCCGTGCTTCGGAAGGCATGTAAAGCCATTGGTCCCGGCTATCACTTAATAGTCGTTAAGCTAGTTGGAGGCCTTCTAGGCGGCTTGAAAACTCCAACAGTAGGTTGACCACTAGCCTACCTCTACCGATCAGCAGTGGCCACGCGTGGTGGAGTATCTGCCATTTCACCCTGATTTGTGTGCAGGAGGCCTGTGCTCAGCAGTGGGACATTATAGACTGATGATGATGATGGTGAAGCTTGATTGCTTCAGACAGTAAATTCTTGTTATATGTTCTACTAAGAATTCGCTGATAAATAAAACTGTTAATCCAGTTTTTAGACAGTTAATCTTTGTAGAAAACTGTCGATCAGACAGAACTCTATGTTTGTCTGTTTGTACGTATTGTTCCTGTACCATTCGTCTAATTGTTGAATTGTGCTCAAACTGGTAAAGGGTACTGGATAGAGGCGTTGCAAAGCCTGTCCGTACTACAATTTACGTAATATCCTCCACATATCTCTAACTTCGAGTTATAACTGCATTATGTAAACCCTCTAGAAGACTTGAAACCTATTTAGCAGGGCGTTCAGTGTACTTTTGGCCAGTTCCTTTTAATCACTGTAATTATACTGGTATAAGTCTGTACTATGGACTACGGTCAACTATGAACATAATTACAAAATAATAATAAATATCCTGGGACATTCCTCACACACGGTCATCTGATCCCAAACTAAGCAGAACTTGTACTATGGAAACCAGATAACTGATATAATACATATACTACTTTTCGTTTGTAAATACATACTTAATAAACATAATTACACCCAGACTCAGGACATACAGACATGTTCATGCACACAAATGCATGTCCTGTGTGGGAATCGAACCCACGACCTGCGGCGCGGTAGGTGGAATCGTTTTAACCAACCATGCCAGCTGGCCCATCCTTGCTTATTAAAATATCGTAAATACCCCGGATTTAATGATATTCATTGGACTTCTATGCGATCAAGCATTGTTCTTGGTCCTGACTGGATCAATGCAGAGCTCATAGAGCGTGATCATAGAGCAATGCAAATCGGTGGATTACTTCTTATAGCCTAGTAAGTTTTTTTCGAAATTCAAATTAGCGTTTATTCGCTCAAAAAGCAGCTCGACTGGAGAAGTACCACCACCTTACCGAATACCACAGCCAAATATATTGTATTCCTGCGCGTGAGTAAGACGTCGTCCTAATTGGCGACTATAGTACGATCAAACGCTGCGGTTTCGTCGCACGATCGCGCTGATGTTCATGTGCTCGCGCGATGACTTGCGAGCTTCAATTAGGACACTCTAAAGCGTTTTGTGTATTTAATCTCGTCGTGCGACGAAATCGCATCGTTTGATCGTACGTTCGTCGCCAATTAGGACGACGCCTAAGGTCGCTAGAGCTCATTAAGAAGTGTAGTTTACCGACTTCGTAGTTTTTTTTTTCTGAATTATTGCCGGTTCGTCTGACTAGTAGGCCGACTGCGGAACCTTCAGTACCTTTGTATTTCATAAGTCCCCTCCTATGGCTCCGAATAAATGACTTTGATTCTACTTTACTGCAACATAAATAGATGTTATATAGGTAAACTTTGTGGTAGTTTTTACTCAGTTAATTTTATAAAATCAAAATTGATTGTTCCTTCGTTTAGTAAATATTTTGAAGCCATTTATAGCTTTCTGCGTGCTAACTCTCACAGTGGATTCTATAAGTCACTCGCAAGAAAGCATAAGATATTTGTCTGCTTGTTCCTTTTTTATGTCGGATGCTGTTGTCGAGGTATTTTGGTGCAGACAGGATACTTGTTGCTTGTTTTTTTAATGCTTCGCCTATTCAAGGATTTGCAAATAACCTGTAGCTACCTAAGTACTTAAGAGATTTAAGATTTTGGATTTTTTACAGGCTCTGATTTTGCTAAGGACAGGGCAGTTTTATAGATTGTTTTTATGATACATATTTATTCGATTACTAGCGTTCCCGCGCTGTTTCACCCGCATTCCCGAAGGATCGTATGATTACCCGGGATAAAAAACACCCTATGTGGTAATCCAGAACATATTCTATCTGTGTGCCAAATTTCATCCAAATCCGTTAAGTAGTTTCTGCGTGAAAGAGTAACAAACATACATACATACTCACAAACTTTCGCATTTATAACTTTAGTAGGATAGGGATATTACATTGCATCGGAATCTCATATGATTGTGTGACAACATCAGGGGGCCATAACATGAAACCCGGCAGCTCGGTAACAACCACCTTTTTTCTAAATTATCATTATGCGATTAAGACACAGTACCGGTTAGGGAACGGGCAACACAAATTAAATACGTACATGTCTCACGCACTTCCAATAACACTGTCCAATGAGATAGGTTCATCAATCCAAAACAGTTTATAAACACCAAAGTTCGTCGATTTTATCTATCGCATTTCTTTGATGCACTTAGTTTTAGCACGAGAGTGGAGGTGCGTACAGTGAACGGTACGTAAGGTCGGCGGGTCGGGCGTGCGACCGACGACCGGTCCCGCCGCCCCCGCGCCACTCTTGGCAGCATTGGACATTTACACACGACGACACATGAGCGATGGAGGCGCGCGCGCAGGTTCTCCTCGATGCGCGTATGCCGACCGACTAACTCAAAGAGTAAAGTAAGTAACTACACCAGACTGACTACACTTCGCCCGCGCCGCTTCCACACCTACCCGGTCCTCGTTTACAGTTCCCGCGAAAACATTACGATGCAACCGTGCGTGCGTAGGCGCAAGGCGGCTAACTACGCTTAACATCCGCTTTAAATCAAAACAAACTGCAACAATCCTATTAGGATTCGCCGGGGACAGCTAATGTTGACATTCAATTGTTTTTGCACACAGAGTCATGTAGTTACACCATAGATAAATGAATTTTACTCTATGGTTATACTACTGCAATGCCCACAATTAGGTGGCCTATAAATTTAAGTGCGTCCCTGCGTATTTGAAAAAGTCTAACTGTATAAAAAAGTAGTTGATTTTCTGATTCAAATTTATAAAAATATCTATTTAAATATTTGTTTAATTAAAAACGATTATTTTGCAATAGTACATATTAATTATTCCAGTAGCGAACGTATTTTAATTACCTTTAAAATGTAACCTGTAAAATGAGAGGATTTTAATAGAGCAGAAATTATGACTTTGAAATTTAATTATTCATTCTTGGAAATATTGTTACCTCATCAATCGCTCGGGTTGGATGAGAGTGGGACTTAATATTATGTGATAAATTAATTGATGAATTTGGTAAAGTTCAATGATATTTATAACATTTGATGGCCTTTTGAATAAACAATATAAAATAAAAACATTGTGGTTATATTCACGCTCGCGTAGGATATTGTATAACATGGTTACATATACAACAAGTATGAAATTTACATCGATGAGGTACAGTCGAATTTAATTATGAATCTGCGCATTCGGGTAAGTAAAGTCTACCTACAATGAAGATATTTATATATTTAAGATCAATGAAACAGTGTATAAACTTATGAAGGAGAAGTAAATCGCATGTAGATTTTTCTCTTTTCCTAGTATTTGGGTTACCAGCCAAGTCGCGGCTTTATGCCAACCAACCGCATCCTAATCCTCGGTTGTCTTTGTTATTCTCATAACAAAGACAACCGAGGATGATTTTTCAAAGATTCGTAAAGAAATTGGTATATATGAGATGGTTTAAACATATTTTACAGAAGAACCGCAGCATACCGAACTACACGAATTGCACAAAAATAACTGAAATTAAATGATGCCGATTGGGTTTATATGGTTTATATTCAAATAGGCTACGTTTATTATGGTGCGTCCATGCTACGCGAATCGAGCCACGAACGAACCTCCAACGAGCCTACAACGAGCACGATGCGAATCCCTTTGTTCGTCGAATCGTGCTCGTTCGAGTACCGGCTCGTGCTCGGTTCGCCATGCTATGGTTTCCTCACGATATTTTCCTTCAACGAAAGCCCTAGCTCATTGTAGGATTCGAACCTGGGACCTTTCTCGCGGCATAATGTACCTCCGTGCTAAATTTCAAATATGTAGAACCTGCACTTTAATTACTCAGATTTATTCAACTACGCGCATCCGGGTCAAACAATGGGTATATTATATATATATATATAAAAAATTATAACTAATTTCAATAATAACTTTAGTATACATCCTGTGGTGACAGAAGTTCTTTTTCGTTAATTAAAAATAAGTTGTCGTGTTATTGGAAATATAACTACGCCCTGCTTCACTACGATAAGACTAAGTGTCAATGTCTAGCCAAGTCTTGAGACTGCGAGTTATGCAGCATAAATTTTACTAATATAATATATTTATACTAATACTAGCTGCCCGGCGCGACTTCGTTCGCGTGGTACTACCCTACCCTGTGGCGCTACCCTATCTAAACCATCCAGGGCGCCACCCAAACGCATACAAAAATAATCATTCAAATCGGTCCAGCCGTTTAGGAGGAGTTCAGTGACATACACACGTACAGTAGCATTAAATATTAAATTGGATGAGTTTTTTTGTTAGTTTACATATCTCTAGTTATACATTTTAACCCTATCAATTCAAATCTATTATTATACAAATGCCTGCCATGGCTTATATTATTTTGTTATCGCGACGTATTACGATTTCGCTTGTTATTGTTACGTCATTTTGGTTACCGGTACCAAACCGATTACGAGTATATGAACCAAAAATATCAACTCTTTCAGAACATTTCCATAATTAGAAGTTATTCTCAAAGTATGTTTGAAGGGTTTCAACCACATTTCGTTTCCCAATTGTGCAACTACTTACGTATCCGAGATCTTTTCACAATGTTGGTGTTTTTCAGTTTGCCCTCAAAAACGTTAGCTATGAGCATACATTTGGTACCTAATTACGTGACATGGTTTAAAACAAGTCTAGCAAAATTTTAACATATCCGTGAATTTTAACGGGCCAGTTGGCGCAGTTGGTAAAGACTCTGGTAAAGGTTCCACCTATTGCGCCGCAGGTCGTGGGTTCGATTCCCGCACAGGACATGCAATTGTGTGCATGAACATGTATGTATGTCCTGAGTCTGGGTGTAATTATGTATATTAAGTATGTATTTACAACAAAAAAAAGTAGTATATGTAATATGTCAGTTATCTGGTTTCCATAGTAAAAGCTCTGCTTAGTTTGGAATCAGATGACCGTGTGTGAGGAATGTCCCAGGATATTTATTTAATTACTAACGTCATATAACAAAAAAAGACGGGACCATAAAACCATCTCATGGAATAAGACAGATAAACTCGGGATTTTTTTCGCTCTTGGTTTAACTTGTGTTTAGTGGTCAACCTATTGTTGGAGTTTTCAAGCCGCCTAGTAGGCCTACCGGTTTTACTTGCATTCCGACACGGAAATCGCTCTAGTTGAAATACCACTAGGCGGTCACCCATCAAGGTATCGGCCTCAACATTGGTAGCTTGCACCAGCTTGGACAAATGCTTTCGTATGGCTCTCCAGCTGTTCTACTCTACAGGTCGCATTTCTCATGCCCGGTTTCTATAAACAAAAACGAATCGTTTTGCTTACCAACGGTAGGTTTTATTATTGCCAAACTGGACATATAGATAATTTCGTAAGCTAATTTTACCTGTGATAGCTACTTCCATATGGGAGGGTCTGCTATGCAAAGCTTTGAGGTCTTTGCTTCATTATTAGTAAAGATATAAGAGTCTTAATTTTAACCGATAAGGTTCCGTAAATTATAGGAATAGGCCATCAAACGATTTGTGAGCAGCTTCGGTATTTATGTAGATTGTTTGTGTAAATTACATATAATTACTATCGAGTCTCGCCGACGCCTACAACACACGGAGCCACTAGTATATTTCGTATACGAGGAAATATATTCTAATTAAAACTCATCGAGGCATCGGGAGACGCGCGGGCGCAGGCGGAGAGTTTTTTCCAACGCTTGGCCATCATTTTGCTTGCTGAAAACCTTGTCGATCGGCAGTGGCGGCTGCACCGCTGCAGCCTCAAGTAATTTTTTTTTAAATTGTTGTATTACGTTTTTTTATAGACTACATTGTAGCTATATTTCTAAGCAGATTTTATTCATGTTTCTTTTTTCAGATGTTACTTACGAGCGGTGTTATATGTAGTAACATAATTAGAACAAAAGATTTACGTACATTATTATTGTTATTTTAAAGAATTTACAATAAAAATATATACATATTATTCGTTTAATTTCTAGAATAAAGTAGGATTCTATTATGTGAAAATTGTTTTATTTTTATTTTTGAATGTCTTCTTCATTATCAATCGAATTATAAGTATCTTTAATATTCAATATTATTTAATATATTATTATTGTATTGTTACGATAATTTTAAAAGTTATAATTATGTGATAATTAAAAATAAACTAAATAAACATACCTATTATTTACTTTTTGGAATTTATTTTTCTGCTTTAATCTTGGAAAACTTGAAATCACCTTAAAGTTTTCTACGAGTTTTCGGATCTTTTATTTTATTATTTTTTGTATTTCATATAATGTTTCATAGAAACTCCTAACTACTACTATATTATTTATTTATTGATGAGATAATTTTAAATTAATTATTTACTGGGTTTATTATACAAACTATTATTTTAATGTAGATTTTTTTTAACTGTAAAAAATTACAGATGCTATAACATTTTAAATAATATAAATTATAATTCATTCATTCTATAACAACCGCTAACGAAAATAAATTTTAACAAACAAAGTTTGAATAATTAGTGAAAGAGGCACAAATTAAATAAATTATCCAAAAATAAATTATAGAATTTTCGAGAATAATATATTGCATATTTAAAATATTCATACGACGAGAATATAACAGTTTCTACCGCCTCGAAGTCATCTTAGAATGGCGCGAAAAAGTTACTTTATAGTTATAAAGTTATAAAAGGTTGTTTTTTTATTTTATTTCTTTAAAACTACTGGCTGAAAATTATATGCATCAAACATAAAAAATTTACATGCATTTTAATTTATCCTTAAAGATAAGTCGATTTATCCTTTTCTAGAAAGGAAGTATACTTAATTTAAAATGTAATTAATACGGAATCATCACCAAATACCGAACATCATTTTATTGTTTTGAAATTTGTTGTACATTCGGATTTATTAATTTTAAAAACTTTTACCGATATCTCAATTATTTATATTATTAAAATCCGGCTTCCAATTTAATTATTTTTTCAGACTTTTCACTTCCCCAAAATTTTAAACTTATATAAACGCACAGCATAATTCACAAACAAAATATTTAAAAAAAAAACTAATTAAACTTACCCGGATAATCCATTTCACAAAACACTGTAATGCGACGCGAAAGTTCAAGTAACAAAATCCCGGATAGCGGGAGATCTATGCACTTCACTCGGACCAGGTGAGAAATGAACTGACGGACGGACGCTGCGCAAGTCCGCTGCAGCGTCATAGGAGTTCCGAAATGTTTGCCGTCACAATCCTGAATGACTACCGTTACTGGAAATCACTGCCAATGGGGGTAGCAAAAATAAAAGCCCCGTGTTGTAGGGGTCAGAGCGCAGATGCGTCGCCGCGTGAGAAACGGGGGGGTGGCCAATCTTATGCATCTGTCTTAAACTTAACGTGGGAGTTATTAAGTGCATTTATTATGCAAGCCATTGATTTCTTTGTTGCAAGATTTTTATACATTTCATTGTTTGATTTCGGTATAAATTTAACATGGAATAAATTGCTTGGATTTATTACATTTTTAAATAAATATAAAAATATGTGTTTTATCAATAATACTTTATTAATTGTGTCTTGTAGATTTTGTTATATATAACATTTACTGCTACACTATGAAAGAAGTTGAGTGTTATTGGAGGGTTTTGGATTGAAGTTTTTCGTTGCAGGAAAACACCTTGAACACCTGCGTAGAATAGGAGCAAGTTCTGGTGTTGTGGATATACCCAGTATTATCAGAAGTATTGATATCAATTCTGATTCCAATAACCTAATTAGATGATAGGCACTTTCAATCGACTTAAAAAAAAGGAGATTATCAATCCGACACGTGTGTATTAACTGCAATATATTCACATATGATAATCTATTAGGGCTTCCAAACAAATATACAAAAATTCATAGTGTTTGTATGTATGTGTGTATGTATGTTTGTCCAAGCATATCTCCGAAGATATTAATCGGATTGTAATCATTCTTTTTTTTATTTGTTTACATTTACTTCAACTTAGGGAACAGTGCAGGTGTCATCAAAATTGGGTCAGTAGTTTTCAAGATATGGACAAATTATGTGTGATGGCCTGGCTTATTGATACGAGCTACGGGTGTGGTGTATCAAAAGAAAAACATCTCAAAACCTTGGTCAAATTCTAGAGCATTTAAGAAAAGCTAATAAAAATGTAATAATTTTTTTTTTATCGACTTCAAAATACACTAAAAAGTATGAAATTACTCTAATCTGACACTGATTTGAAGTCAGCGAAATATTTTCAATGGAATACGTCGTGCTCTTTTGTTGACTTCAAATCAGTGTCAGATTAGAGTAATTTCATACTTTTTAGTATATTTAGAATTCGATTAAATTTTTTTAAATAACTTTTTTTGTTACGTCATTTTTAGTTTATTTTAGTAGTTTTCAAGATATGGACAAATAAGTGCTATGGCCTGGCTTATTGATAAGAGATACGGTCAAATTCCAGTGCATTTAAGAAAAACTAAAAATTATTTTTATGTATGTCTGAAATAAAGATATTTTATGCATATATATTTTTTATCTTTTCATATTGTAATATAAGTATTTTTTTACATAATATACTCATAATTATTATCATCTGAGGGACTCAAATAGTTTTGTTCACAATTTGTTATTTTAATTTCTTTCTTTTTATCATATTGTTGCCGACGCTATTCATTTATGTCACCGACAAAAAGATATCATTTTAAACTAACGAGAATCCACACTGATTGTTAACCAGAATCGAGTTCTGCTTAGTTTGGGATTTGATTTCCTTGTGCTGTGTAGTGAGAAATGTCCTGGGGCCCAAATCTGCTATTTCAATTGTGTTCCAATGATCTTTCAGTGGTGTCAAAATTGTGCCATAATGACACTACTTGTTAGTAAGTAAACTACAAAAACTGTAAAATGTCACAATTTTGACACCACTGAAAGTTCATTGGAACACAATTGAAATAGCAGACTTGAGCCCCTGGGATGTTATTATTCATATTTAATTCGTTGTGTATGAAACTACGAAACTACTATGCATGCCTTTATTAACGTATGACTTGAAAATAAATATTAAACAGTCAGTGAAAATAAAATACTTTTTTGAAAAATCAAAGTTAATACCTATGATAAAAAATATTACCGTCTGTCATTTACGGTTAAAGAATTTATTTTCTCAAAAGAATTTACAAAATTCACTTATAGAGTTGTGGCGACTTGCGCGCCTCCTATTTATTGTCTATTTCATGTACATACTGGCCACAGTATTTTAGTACTGGCTGATTTGTAAAATTAAGAATAATATGATTAATTGTTTGTTTGAAAATGTGACATTAATTCATTCATTGTCTAGACGCCTAGCTCTTCAGTTTTATAAGAGATTTTGTCTGAAGGCGAAGAGATTTATTTAGTATTGTATTTCTTTATAAGAATGGCTAAATTTCAGTATACCGAAAAGCTAAATCATCTATGTATCTAACAAGTCGGGAAATACAGTTACATGAGATCGAATCCACGCAGTTTCATTTTCAGGAACAAATATTGAATGGAGAACTATTCCCCATAGAGTAAAACATAAAATTAAGTAATTTTAAAGTGCCGGTAAGCGTAGTGTTGAAAAGTACTTACCTAAAAACACCATTCACAAAATATCTAACAATACGTACAATAAATCAATTACATTAGACCTTTAGACACACAATATATTAATTTCAGACATAAATGACAATGTCAGGTATGTATATACTATTTTCAAACGATTTTCAAGTTTTCTGAAACTGGCAGTTAGGTATAGTCATCGAGGAACAATCCCTTAGAGTATTAATACCGAGCAATTCGATTCCGAAACTAGTAAGTGATTTGTCACTGATTTTGAACAGTAAGGACCAATCACTGCATCATGTTTTCTTGACTTGGCCAATGAGAGCGCATATGTCCTTGTCTTAGCCAATCAGAGCGCATTATCGATGGTGGGAAATTGGCGGAATAGATTGCAAGCAAAATCGACGTAATTACCTACGCTTCTTTGGGTTAATTGTTCGATGGATGTTCGATGGATTGATTTTCGATACTATACAGTAGATATACTATGATCGAAAGTCATGACTTGATGTAAAATTACAACGTCTTAACTCAGTATTTCAGATAAACCCTACATAAATGATCGTTTTCTATTTAATAATTGTCCTGAATGATTGAGAATCAACGCACAGCCTAAACCGCTGATCGTAGAAACCTGAAACTTGGAGGGTGTGTTCTTTGTATGACGTAGGCATCAGATAAGAAAGGATTTTCCGAAATTCTACCCCTAAGGGGGTGAAAAAATCAAAGTTTGTATGGGACAACGTGATTCCTTGGTTCGATCTACTTCAAATTTTGCATAAACATTCCTTAAAAGAATTGATGGAAGACACGTTTCGTATTTTATTGAAAATCATCGCCTAACGGGGTCAAAAAGGGGTAGAAAGTTATTTTAGGGGTGATTTGCATCGAAGTTGATATCAATACTCCTTAGTACTTCTGATTTAAATAACATTTTTTATTTTGACACATGTTTGAAATCTCAATCCGATTTTCACAGATTACAGAATAAGGCAGATGGAGCGAACGGAAACGGGAGAGAGGCTAAAAAAGCAAATACAAATTGAAAAACACATACGAGGGGGGCGATTACGTAACTAAATTTCAATCATTTTCGAATTAAAATCGGTTCAATATAGCGGTTTTCTGATATCTTTTTTACGTTCTGATAACCGCAAATACAAACAGTGGTTCATTAGAAATGGAACCATTTCTGATTTTGTAATATTTCTACCGATTCAGAGGTTATTTCAATCGGAATTTCATTACAATAAAGTTACGTAATCTACCGGTATTCGCTTTTGAATTTGTATTTGCTTTGTTTAAAAATCTTTATTTAACGAATACACTTTCTTTTTAATAAATTAGCACACAGCAGCTTTTAAACATAGCAAATACAAATTCAAAAGCGAATACCAGGTATATGTTTTTCAATTTGTACCTAATTGCTTTTTTTGGCCTCACTCCGTGTTTCGCGCGCTCTATCTGCCTTTTGTTCTGGAAACTGAAATGCTCTTTAAAATTGGAATGTCAAATATTAAAGAATATTTAAATCGGATTAGGATTCGAAATTTGTTTGGAAGTTCATTTTCTCGGACTTTTTGGCGGGAACTTGCAGAGTGACGTTGCGTTTTAATTTTTATAAATTCGTGTATTTTGAGTTTTGGACGGTGACTGACTGCATGAGGACTATGTGAAAGTGATTTATTGTGACTAGAACTTATATAATGTAACTGGAAATTTGCAAAATACACACCCCGTGTGACGCCAATGAAAAAAAGTTCATTTTCGCTATTTCATTAGAATATTTTGAGTGTAGTTAATTTAATTTCTTTCTCATTTGTTGTTATAATAATTAAATAAGATTCTTTGAGTTCAATTTTTTTGTGTAGGTATAATATAGGTTTTTAGTGTTAATTGTAAAAATATCTGTGTCTAATAATCAGTGGCGTGCATTGGTTTTCGAAAGAGAAAATTCAAACCGTACGCGGGTGAAACCGCGGGGGGTCTGCTAGTTTGTATAATAATAATAGCTCGATTAGTACAACGCGATTTCCATATTTTCAGCATTTGTGATTTTTTTTTCTATGAGCAGTTGCCTATTATTTTGATGAAAAATATTTCTGTACCTCCCTGTGCTACTTCGTTTGCTTGACTTTTGCGTGGTGTCCTAACCTATACGAATAATTCAATGCGTAGCGTATAAGAGTAAATAAATACTACCATACCCTACCAACTTTCTTATTTTTTTTGCGTAAGAACAAAGTATTAGAAAACTTAAAAAAAGATGGATGAAATCGATAAAATCGTTCTCAATTTATGGCGTGACCAAGGGAAAAAGGGGTTCATTTTTGTATACCTACTATATAGATAGATAAATATTTCCCTTGTTATTGAATACCGACATTCCAGTTTTTTGTGGAGTAATGCTCATACCATAAAATATCTAGATAATACCAACGATTAGAAATACAATAGGCCTACTATCAATTATATGTCCAACAGCGACCTTTTTTTAAGTAGGGTATTCCTCCTGGATACCTGGGCACTCCGGTGGGAGCGGCCGGGTTTTGTCTGATTGCTAACTACTAACACCCCACAGTGTTCCTACTGCTGGCTGGGCACACGAGGGCGCCGAAGCATTCGTCCACGTACCCAGCAGTGACGTCCTATTCGGAGGAGCTCTCCTCCTGAGTTGCGTGCGGGAACATACGCTCCACTCTGGATATTTGCTTCATGGCTCCACTACTCGAGCCCGGGGCTCTACCGCGTTACTTTGGTGGTAATCGAAACGAACACCATTAATTAATTTCATCCAATCAGGGCCCACGAATGGTCATCGTCGCGTCATACCGCGTGCGCGTCATTGAATGAAATAATTAATGGTGTTCGTTACGATTACCACCAAAGTTACGCGGCAGTGCCCCTGATCACGATGGGCGGCAGACTCTCCGACTCCGTCATCTTCAACCGGTGTCGGGCTCTCCTGCGGTGGATAGTCAGGTTCCACCGCCTAATTTTCGATCATAACTCACTCGCAAAAGGAGTGGAGTACGCCCTACATGAGTACATCACACAAAATACAAAAACCGGCCAAGTGCGAGTCGGACTCGCACACGGAGGATTCCGCACAATATAACCAACCTCAACATTCCTATGAAAAAAAACGCCAAAAGAAAGACGTTTCTACATAGTATGGGTGCTCCTTTTAATTTTATTTCATTTTTATTATTTGTTGTTATAGCGGCAATAGAAATACCTATTACCGTTCATGAGATACACCCCACTGACAGACAGACAAACGGGGGGACGGACGGATAGCGGAGTCTTAGTAATAGGGTCCCGTTTGGTACCCTTCTGGTACGGAACCCTAAAAATACGGTAAAAACAGGTATGTAGGTAATTGACTGGGTAATGTCTTGTACCTATAGTCACCGAAAAAATAGCCCATGAGATGTTTGAACGATTGCATATTTCCTCTGAAGCGCTAGTGATGTAGCATGATTAGCAAAGTTAAGCTACCGTCATGGTCGGTAACTGGATGGGTGACCGCCTTGTGATATTTTAAATCGAGCGTTTCCATGCTTCGGAAGGCACTTAAAGCCGTTGGTCCCGGTTATCACAATGAGGCCTCTTGAGGCGGCTTGACCCCCACTGTAGATTGACCACTAGCCTCCACCGATCCGCAGTTGGCACGTGTGGTGGAGTATCTGGCCATTCTCTCAGCAGAGGGACATTACACTGAAAAAAAAAAATTTTAACAGTAACACAAAATTTGACTACCAATAACCTAAACAGAGACTTGCGAACTGAAACTTACCAGTAACAAAACTAGTTTTGGTTCATTACTAAATTATTTGATTAAAGTAAAGAGATATACGATTAAATGTAACTAAAGTTAGTTTCCCGACAACAAAACGTCAACTTACATAACTAGTTTTGTTAGAACCTTTTTTTCAGTGTATAGGCTGATAATGATGATGATATTTCCGCTCTATAAACATCCTGAAACTCTGCAAACATAACTACAACAAATTTGTGTATTACATTATTTTACATATCAGTGTTGGTTCAGTAGCCGGCTGCGGCTTACTTAAAAGAATATTGTATTGGACCGTTCTTTGACACTATTATCTATTATCCTCGAGTAATTACATATAGGATTTTTAACCGACTTCAAAAAGAGGAGGAGGTTCTCAATTCGGTTGTATGTTTTTTTTTTTTTATGTTTGTTACCTCACAACTCCGTCATTTATGAATCGATTTGGAAAATTCTTTTTTTGTCTGGAAGGGTACACTTCCCGTTTGGTCCCATTGTCATCAGATCAGGATTTGATTTCTTCTTAGTGTACTTTGAAGTCGGTTTAAGTTTTTTGTAAAGCAGGCCAATTATGTTATTTGTATCGATAAAATATGAACTGCGCGCGTCCGCGTAGATTTCCATTTTATTTGTGAAAAAGCCACTAAAAGCGACCGTAGAGATTATAGAGCATTTAATTTTCATCACGTGTTTTGTGTCGCTAGTGACCCATCCCGGCTTTACCATGGTGGAGAATAAGCCATAAGCCTTATGGTGGACAATGGATATGTAATTTCAATCATACCCATATTAAAACTGAGAGATATTGACTTTATCACTATAAGTCAAAATTCAAAAATCATTTATTCAAATAGACCTTCGCAGGCACTTATGAAAAGTCTGACTCTAATACTCTAATACCGGTTCGGAAGGTTGCATTTGCTGAGAAGAGCCGGCAATAAACTCAGCAATTACTCTTTTCAAAACAAGCTTAGATTCATCACATAATATTTACATTCTAATCGCACTGAAAACAATTGCGTGCCTCGGCGCGGCGGCAAAATTACAAAGTAGACTGAATAAATATTTAATAAGTAAATAAATAGCTAACTTATTAGTTAGTTACTTATTATAAGTATTTAGAGATTATAGAAATATAGCCAATATGATCACTTCATACATTTTGTCCTTTCAAGATGATAGGATACTGCATCACAGAACACCCCCCTCCTACACACTATTTTGAATACTGGAGACTCCTTACTTAATATTTCAGTTCCGTGTTTAAAAGCAATCTAGTTTTTTTTTTGTATACCTCTTAGGTGACTAACAAGCGTCAATACGGCCCGCCTGATGGTAAGCAGTTACCGCAGCCTATGGACGCTTGCAACACCAGGGGTATCACTCGCGCGTTGCCGACCCTAAAAGTACCTAGACCCTAGTTGTACTACATATACAATTTTAAATAGTAACTAATACGCTACCCCTCGGTAACGGCCCGGAGCCGAGGTTCGGCCCCAACTGGGGCACCCTCAGGCGAAGTTACCTAAAATTAAACCCGGTTGAGAGGTTGCTCGCCGATTTGGCCGTGTAAGGGGGGCTAAGGCCAAATTTTGGGCCGGCATGTTCATGTCAATTCAAAAAAAAAAATCGCTTATCTTACAGACAAGTTTATTTCAGCCCCCCCCCAATCTTATGGTTCTGGTGCAGCTCGAGCCTTCAGGTTGTCTATGAGCGGCGAGCAAAGAATTCCACATACAATCGTAGTTTTTTAGGCTTATAACCAAAGGGTGTCCGACGGGCCCCTATTGCTGGCTCCGCTGTCCGTCCGTCCGTCTGTCTGTCAGTGAGCTGTATCTCATGAACCGTAATAGGTAGACAGCTGACATTTTCACAGAATATTTTTTTTAGTTTTTAGCCGACTTCAAAAAAGGTTCTCAATTCGGTTGTATGTTTTTTTTATGTTTGTCATAACCTCATAACTCCGTCATTTATTAACCGATTTGGAATTTTTTTTTTCGTTTGGAAGAGTACACTTCCTGTTTGGTCCCATTGTCATCAGGTCAGTGTTTGATTACTTTTTAGTGTACTTTGAAGTCGGCTTAAGTTTTTTGTAAAACAGTTTTTTTTCATAGGAAAGTTGAGTTTGTTAATATTATACGGACCCTCCATGTGCGAGTCTGACTCGCACTTGGCCGGTATGTTTTGTCACAAAAAACAGGTTCGGTTTTACAGTTTGTTCTTCATGTTTTTCTAAAGCTTATGTAAGTCCTAATCACAACAGAGCAATGAAAATTTCCACAAATTCAGTGTATAGTTTCAATGTACAGTACCTACTTTAAGTGTTGCTCTTTGTCTCAAACTTTTGTGCACATTCGCTAACTCTTGCTACATAACTAGTAGGTACGTCACTGGATATTGGGGTGCAATAGGTTTTAATTGATCGAGCGAGCGAAAGCGTCCCGTTTCAGCTTGAACAAAAATGCTTTCGTTTTGAATTGAATTTGAATTTTTGAATTTGAATTTGAATATCTGATGTCTGAATATCCGAAGCATGTCCCGCTGTTCTACTTGACTAGTTGTCCCCCGCGGTTTCACCCGCGTTCCCGGGATAAAAAGTAACTTTTTCACCAGGTTCCATCATCATCTTTCTACCATAGCACTGCTCGCCGGCGATTTGGAGTTCGTCTTCACATCCTCGAACCGCCTCAATCGTCCACACAACGATTCAGTCCGACGTTCCTGTGGACGGTTCATTAGGATGTGGAATGAGTTTCACATTTCAGTTCCGCTCCGGGCTACGGAGATTCTTCAAGAGTCCTAAAAGAGCTGTTCAAGGTCGACAACACATTGGCAATCCCCCCGTATTACAAATCAGGTGAACCGTCGCGCGTCGGCATGAGTAGATTTATTAAAGCGCTAAATCCATTGTAATATCTGATAATAACCATTACAAATCAATAAATACGTTAATATGAAGTTCCATTTTATTAGGCCATAACTTTTTTCGAACAGCGATTCGAGACTTACCGGCATAGTAAAAATTATAGAATATAAAAAAAACCTTTCTAACGATATATCGCTTAACGTTATTGCTAATATTGGCTAAATTGCTGGTTGTCCTTTACAGGCAATTTGACATGAAATCAAAATAATGACCGTGATTCTGTTGTTTACAACTAAACTTATTTTAATCTCACTATGTATCTTTCTAACAAAGGTTGTTGTTGAAAAGTCCTGTCCAAGGAAATTATATACTAGCTACGTTAGCATATAATTTTCCTTGGTCCTGTCAAATTAGTCCACAGAATTAGTCCAAATGGCGACATCTATCGCGGTTACGCCTAAATACACGCAAAATAAGACGGCAAATATTCCAATTCACTACGTTCTATCGATCGGGTCGTGAATCTTCAGCTTTTAAAATAACGTTGTAGTGACAGTGCTGCCAATGATACAAAAATTCTACCCAAGTGGTTATATTTTTGTTTGCCAAGGGACTTTTTATATTGTTGGTTCCATGGAAAAAAAAAAGCCATAAAAACAGACTTGTGATTCTTAGACTTGATTTTTGATAATAATCTACTTAACAGATATGGCACGCAGGTTTTTTTTGACAGCGCTGCGCTTTTAATATGTTTTACCCGTTTATATTAAAAGAATAATTCGTGTACACATATATCATTTGGTACAAACCTAGCATTGAGGTACAAACTTACTATTATCGGGATTATACTTATCATAAAACTGTGCGGTAATGTAAAGTATAAATCACTAGTGCGTAATAAGCTGCATTAAAATATCAAAAACGGTGCAATAAATGTCACTTTACGAGCGAGTGTGTTGAAAATATCAAAACGGACTTTTTGGTGGGACGTTGCAGAATGACATAACGTTTTCATTTTTATTTTCACAAATTCGTGAATTTTGAGTTTTATTGTTAATTTTCGGTGGTATTTTACATTACATTGTAGCAAAACATAACGTTTATGGATGGTGACTGACTGAGGACTATATGTGAAAGTGATTTATTGTGAAATGTGTACTCCACACTGGCAGAAATAAGTCCTAATTTGGATTTGGTTGCCAAACTTAACCAGTGGCGTGTTTTCTGCCCGAAGAAGAACTAAGAAGAAGAAATATCAAAACTGACAGATAATAATTAATTTCTACTCTTTTATGTTGCACTGTAAGTCACTTGTACACATAATTATTAAATAGCTTCATGGGTTCATCTAGTTATGGCCCCATCAGATATAGGCGATATCCGCTGCCACTATGGTTAGCGAAAAAATATCATGCAATATAAATGACCTAGCCGAATACCGCCTGCTATTTTGCGCAACCCACAGCTGTAGCGGATACCACTTATATTATAACTAGCTATCCCCCGTGGTGTCACCGGTCATTGTTACAAACTCGACAATGACGTGAGAATGTGCATGGATCCTACGATCATGTTGTTTCCGTACTGTTATAAACTATAATTGCAGTGGTAGAAATACTATTTCACTATTGGTATACATTTTGGCTGTATTCGGAGCTTTAATAAATACCTTTTTCATCTGTGGTTTGAAGCGCCACCTAACGGAAAAATATAGGATATTATATTTTTCAGTCTGGCAATACATTTTTCTAGATTTCACTTTTCGTAGTTCTGCCATCCGCCATTTTCCGATTTCGGCGTCACAATCGCTCCGTGAGATTGATTGGAACGCCCTCGTTGAGAAAATTTAGAAGCTCTAATCGAGGTATCTATTTACCATTTAGTTTTAATATTTGATGAATTTTCAATACACTACGATCAAAAGTACAATCCATTAATTATGTGCAATGTGATGTCAAGTAAAATTCAATAGTTTTCCTCTTCGGGATCCGAAAATGTCTACTACTTTGTCGTAGACAGCAGCGCCGTCTGTGATCTTTCTTTGCTAGTTTTTAGTTTGTGGCGGTAAATTGTTGATAAATAATGTTTTTCTAACATGCATTGATAAAATATTATATAAATTGTGTACATATCTTTGAAAATTATGTTGTTGCGCTGTACATACATCGCATAAGATGGCGGACGTGTCGTATCGTGTATATTCGATTTTTTATAGTTCATTTCAAGAGAACGCCTAAACCGGGGTCGATACTGCCGCTACTACCAGTGCGTTCTAAAAATTATAAAAGACATTGATGTTTAATTGTTTAGCCTGTGTGTAAGTGTATTTTTGCTACCTTCAAGTACGTAGCGCACCTTACCTACGTCTCTTTGTACGTCAGTAACCTTCATCGATTTTGGCTAAAGGTATATTGAATAAGGTAAGGTAAATAATTTTCCGTATTCCTCTCATTCCATAGCTTTGATACACGTGTATATACAATATTATCATAAACTACTTACCAATCAATAGTTTGTCAGACTGCACATACTTATATTAGTCAATGGAAAAAGCACCCCTAAATATGCTATGTAATGATTACTTACCAAACGTTACAGAATATTTGACCATATAAAGAATATTCTATTCTAAAACAAGAGACCCGAGTTAAATCTTTGTAAAGCCATGTTGATTTACTTATTGTGGTCCACTTGTACTGATAGTTTTGCTTTTGTAAAATGAAACTGATTTGGGTTTTACTCATTATTACAGTATCAGGCACAAGTAGTGAGCACAGATAGGCAGTTGTGGGGGCAAGCTCGCACATGTACACTTTTGGGGAAATCACAGTAGCCAAATGACATGCAAGAATCCAATAGACGATGAGTATTGACTGACAAACCAATCTTGTGCAGCTATGTGCACCCTTCTTCATTCTGCCAAACAGACCGAAAGATTAACTACTGCACAGGTGTCAATCTGTGCTCATGATTCGTGCCCCTTACTATACTGTGTATAATTCAGTTCAACATTAGAGTGTTAAAGCACCTTGGTGTCTAAGACACCTAAGGTTCCTTTCGCTATCATACTAATAATATTATATAAGCCAATAAAACCATAACCATAAGTAGGTAGTTTGGTACATAACTATTATTTAGGGACCATAGGGGACAAGTATCTATATATAACCTGATTACTATGCCTCTGGTTATTGATATGATTCTCACCCAGAATGAAAATGAATATTATTATATTATATGAATAATTAATGAAATAAAAATCCATTGTTCAGTCTGGGAATAATAATGAAAAATATTGGCCAAGTGTGAGTCTGAGTTGCACACTGAAGATTCCCATCCTTGGACTTTTTAGGTAGGGTGTTTTTTTTTTTGTAGCCGGTAAGGGCAAGTCTTGAAAATACTGGTCTTAGAGAAAAATGTTAAAAGAAACAATGGACTGCATTTTGAAGAAAATAAAAATTCATAAAAAAATGTGTATTTTCATAGATATGATTAGATTTTCAATTTTTTTTTCAATATTCTGCTTCTAATTCACAATACGGACAACATTATGTATGACAATTTTGGTCACAAGTTGCTAGAAGTTATAAAAATTTACCTCTTATTGCTTGTCAGTATGCTAGAAGCTAATTCTTTATGACTAAACAAAGTCAGAACCCTGTGAGATTTGCTCCACCTCATGAAACTTTACACAGTATGATAGATTTTATAAAAATATGGTCCAGGTGAATATTATCTTATATTCACCACATAATTTAAAAAGTATTGCAATATAGAATATTTACACAATATATCTCTTTTGGCAAAGGTCTCCTCCAACTGCCGCCATTGTCTCTCACGCACTCACGCTCTGTCTGTCAGACAGAGCTCAATCGACAGAGCTTGTCAGATTTAGAATCATTCAAAATGTCGCAGGCCATATTGACCTAACTGTGCTATATTAACTTAATTAAAATGGTCTTCATCTCATCTACAAATAGCGAATAATTTGAAGAGAAATATCCAGTTCATTTTTAAATTCTTGCATTGATGTTGATGATGGGAGAATAGGGTAAAAAAATAGTACACACCATCTAGGCAGTAAGAAAACGAATCGTAGATTGCAAAATTTATCATCATGATAACGTTTTAAACTTTTGTTAAACCATTGCAAAACATCCCACTACAAAATAAGATAAACTACTACCTACAACTACTATAAATGATTAGTTATTCACTCCTTGAGTGTCTATTGCAGAATGCGAACACCAAGGATTTCGAAGCGCCTGATGTCAGGCATGAGTGGAACGAAAAAGTGGAAACTTTTTTGCAAAAGTCTGTAACACATTCTACACTGACTTACTGCGAATTTTTTTGTTGGTGACGGGGCAATCTAAGGTTAAATATTACAAAAAAAAAAACTAACATGTAGACATTTATAGATTCATGTGTGTAGACTTTTTTTTATCCATTGTACCAATCAAATGAGATGTGTTGAATTCTGGCTTAACTTATGTGGAATACGTACCATACTTGATAACTTGTAAATGATAACCAATAATAAAAAAAACATGTCCTCTAATGTTTTATAAGAAAGAATTAGTCATCGATATATTATTTCTGACTAGATTAAGGGCTATGTACAAGACAACACCTTGAAATGCCGCTTTTTACATTTATGTTCATAACTACGAAAGATAAAAGTCATAAAATACTTATAACTTCAGTTTATAATAAGTCATAAAACTCATCACATAAAGTTCAATTACATCTGTAGTAAGTGTTAAATCCTTGTCAGGTGAGGAAAGGAAAAATCAATTAAACAATTCTGTCACTCATAAATGAATGTTCAAACGCTAAGAACAGAGTAGGTTTTGAAAGAAATGAAGCTGCGGTATTCATATTTTTTTATTATTGATAAAAAAATACTAATCATTTATTTTATTTACCGCTCAAAGGGTACAAATGTATAGTTTTTTTAATTTAAATTAACTCAAATATAAATAACTTAAAAGTTGTTCAAAATAAGAACCGTTTGCCGCGAAACAAAGATTGATTTTATTCATACTCGTAAATTCATTGCGTATCATTTTGCATTATGGTATTATGATGAACTAGTTCCGCTCCGTGGTTATCCGCGTATCCGAGGGATATATTGCTTTCCCGGGATAAGAAGTACCCTATGTGTTGATCCAGAACATTTTCTATTTTTGTGCCAATCTGTTGAAATGTTGAAGCGTGATTGAATCAAATCAAAAATTCATTTATTCAAATTTGGCCCTTATAGGGCACTTGTGAAAGTTAACAAATGACTCTACATTGAGGTATAAACATCCAAAGTCGCAAACAACATGTCAAACAAAGTCCAAACTTTCGCATTTATAATATTAGTGACATGTCTATAGGCATTTTAAACTATTTAGCGGCCAATTAAAGGTTCTAACTTAATAAGAAAATATAAATATATTTCTATTCGTCAACGTCGTCGATTCTAATACCATTGCTTCCATGTTTTGCTGTTGGACGTGAATCTATTTACATCAATACGTCACAATCACAAGCATTAGGTTTTTATTATAACCGCACTAAAGTGATTACTTTTTATTTCGTCTCACATGATATTTAATATAATACTAGCTGACCGGCGCGACTTCGTTCGCGTGATGCCTACCCTTATCACTTAGGGGTATGAAAAATAGATAGTAGCCGATTCTCAGACCTACTGAATAAGCATATAAAATTTGGTAAAAATCGGTAAAGCCGTTTCGGAGGAGTAAGGTAACTAACATTGTGACACGAGAATTTTATATATAAGATTATTTAAAAAGAAATTAAATACCTTCAATTTAGGAGTCGCCGTTTTCAGCAATCTACACTTTTGGCTATTTATTTATCGCTTATTTGAAAGTGGATAGAACATATGGCTGTATTTTGCCAGGCCTATAAAATTCTTCTCTGTCTCCCGAGGCAATTAATATTACTAAAAAAAATATTGATTTTTGAAATAATAACTACTCCATAAATGTTTTGTTCTAGAACCAACAATGTTAGGCGCGATTTGTTGCATTGATGGCGAATATTGGCCAAACAATTAAATATTTATTTAGGTACTCTAAAACAGAAACTTATTTGTACTTATCGAAAGAAAGATACTCCTTCCGAGACCTTGTTTTTAGAGGTAATTTTTACAATTTTTGAACACATACTGTAGAATTTTAACGAGCCCTCACGTTGGCTGTGGTTGAACCCTACTGAAACTGAAATAGTGACACCCGCGAATGTGTTGTCTTATTTCTTCGGCCGTTTTTAGAGCTATCACCTTTATTCTAGTTACAAATAATAAATTTCGATGGAATTAATGAAAGGTTTAATTGTTGGTGATTGATATTGTGTTGTCCTTTAAATTCCGGTACCTACATCTTAGTTTTATGGTGATTTGAATAGGTTTTTAATTTAAATGTATATATTTATGTTACATATCTGTGGGTATAATCTTGGATTATGAAGTAGGTCATTATTAGTACAGTATGAGGCACGAATGGTGAGCACAGATAGGCAGTAGTGGGGGCAAGCTCGCGCATGTACACTTTTGGCCAAATCACAGTAGCCAAATGACACGCAAAAATCCAATAGACGATGAGCATCGACTGACGAACCAATCGTGTGCAGCTCGGCGCTCCCCCCTGCTCATTCCGCCAATCAGACAGAAAATTAACTACTGCGCAGGTGTCAATCTGTGCTCACGACTCGGGCCCCTTACTATAGCATAAGTTATATTTAGTAGATTCTGAGATGGGTTTAGTTGGTTTGTATTTACATCATTTGCGATTGTGCTGTTTTTTAATTATTAAGTAGACTCACCTAGTGCTGTCGGGTCACACGACATTTGGCGTACCGATTAAGGGTAAATCGGGACGAGTCCACATACACAGGAAATTCTGGAAAACTGACAGCTCTAGATACAGTCTGTGATTTTGATTTGGATAGGATATTTATTTATTATCTAATTGCAATGCAAGTTAGACTGAATTATTTTTTCACAGAAAAGTACATGTAATTACAACATTAATATTTCTTTACAGAATTCATGCCGCCTCCCGTAAAGAAAGGCGCCAGGCCTAAACTGTACCTGCCATGGGACGAAGAAGCTTCCACTGTTATTGCAGGTGAGCTCAATATTTCATCATAACCAGTTACCGCCGTCTTTCTAGAGAAAACAAGAAGACAATTTTTCTCTACAGAAGCCAATAAGAACATCAAAAAACCGATTGTTACTTCCGATTAAACTTTCATACATTGCACAGTTTAAAGTTGAAACAGGCTGAACATTAAATACAAATCAAAAATTTATGTAGATGCAATTAAGTAAGACCGTTTCAAATTAAAGATTTCACCAAGGTTATTATCAATGTACCACATAAGATTGTAAACAGGACGACCAGTAGATAATTGGCTACTTGACAGTTATAATGAAAAAATATGAAATATGTTTGATATGATAGCTAATAGGTTAACAATAATTACACAATATGTTTTTTGCATAATAATAATTTTTTAATATTTTATTTTAGGAAATAAAAAGTGAGTTTTTTTATCTGTGGATTACAAGAACCGAAACGCGGGCGGCCGGGATTGAGCATCTATGGTTTGTTTGTGAGGTTTGTGACGTCAAATTTAACTAGAGGTGTGAAACTCATCAAAAATACGCGAGCTGCATAACAGCTCACGGCTCAGGTGTGTGAGCCGGTACAATGACTCAGCTCGCAGATCAGCTCAATTTGTACCTATAGTCCACGATAAGCGCGCACGCTCACTGCGTATCGGCTCGATTCGACGCGCGGTACGCGTTACATCGTGGACTATAGGTACAAATTGAGCTGATCTGCGAGCTGAGTCATTGAAACGGCTCACACACCTGAGCCGTGAGCTGTTATGCAGCTCGCGTATTTTTGTTTAGTTACACACCTCTAGTTTTGTTTAAAGTGCTATGACGTCACACCTGACAAATGTCACGTGACCGGGTGTTTTTGCGCGAATTTCAAATGAAATGTTAAAAAATATTTTTTTTTCCTTGTAAATAACATTTTTTTGATAAAAAGATAATTGTAAGAGGTATAAAATACACGTATGTATATTTTAAAATATGTTTCCGAAAACTGTCAAGTAGCCAATTGCATATATCTGAATATTTAATTATGCAACTGGCACAGGTACCTGATTTCGGCACAATATGGTATCTGACAAGTAATTTAAAAAGGTTTATTCAGGAATATTATAATGGGTTTAAGTTGTGCTATGTTTAGATAGCATAAATAGAAAGAAAGGAATAAGTTATGAGTATCAATTTCTAGGAAATCTATACCTTACGAGTCACCAAGCAAACTGGTACCACCAGCAATCACCCTGGGTTCCCGCTTCATTAGAGCTAAAACATAATTATAAAGCTTTTATTTATCAACTAAAACACATTCCTCACTACACAACTCTGGTGGATATCGACCCAAAACAAAACAAAATGTGGTTTTGTATGAATAAGCATAACAATTATATGGTATACTGTATAAGTTTTTGGAAAAAAAGTTGTAATATGAAAAGATCTTCCACAACAACAACAAAAAAAGCCTTGCTGAGTTTCTTGCCGGAGTCTTCTTAGTTTAAGTGTATTCCGAACCGGTGGTAAATTCAACTGTGTGTAACGTTCATAAGTGCCTTATCAGGGCCTAAACTGAATAAATGAGTTTTTGACATAAAACTACAAAATATTGCGTCACAGTCAACTATTACTTGGCATTGATAAATTTATTTGCCTACAATTTCTTCTAAACTGCCCCTCTCTTCAATAGTGAATGCCAGCGGAGACGAAGAGGGGGATGCGGGCGTGACCTACTTCGTAGACGAAGAGGGTCGCTACTACTACCAGCCCGCGGGAGAAAACCAGAGCCTGGTCTCCTTGCCTGCAGCAGTCAGCCAGGATACTGAGGTAATATTAGACAGAAATGCCATGCCGTACTTGAAGTTAATATACTAACAGTTACCTTATGGCTTCTTGTGCATGTCAAATTAGTATTAGATGTTATTTCCAAATTGGCTGGTAAAATAAGCATGTCCATTAAATTAATTATTATAGGATTCTTATAATTTGATGGACTGGATGGATGGTTGCAATCATGCCTTTACCACATCGTACTGACTTCCAGTCTGTAGGTTTAATTTTTGTAGTCTGTAGATGCTAATGATAATTTTGCCATCATTGCCATCAATTTCATAGTGTATTTAACACTATGAAATTGATGACGTTTTGAAACAGTTGCCGCAGTACCCCCTGTGATTATAAAGTCATGTTGCGTGTTCAGGATATAGTTGAAGATGAGCAGATGCTAGTGGAAGCAGACGGTGAAGGTTACCAGACTGTCACCTTGGTACCATCGGAGAATAGCAATGGGGAAGTGAGCTATGTCCTTGTGGTGCAAGATGAGTCTAAACCGGTTGTCAACATTGACATCAAGGTTGATCAGGTATGAACACAATTATTAAATAACTTCTGTCTTTATCGTTGTTAAAATAAATGGCGGCTATAGAAAATATTGGCAGGCTCAAGTCACCTACCGGTAATATGACATCATCATCATCCAATGTCCGATCTATAATGTCCCAATGTGCTGAGCACAGGCCTCCTTTCACAAATTAGTGTGAAAGGGAAGGTATTACGACATGTCATATTTGAGTGACAGAATTAAGTAGGGTGATTTTGTTAGTAAACTGTAACAATGGTGTTTCACAAGGATCCATCATTAGACTTCTTCTTTTTTCATCTATGTTTACAACCTTCATTGTAGTAAAAAGTGAATAGACACGATTTAATGATCTTAATGTAGTTGTCGATTGGTTTATTATTAATATATTATTTGCCGTTTAGGAAGAAGAGGAAGAAGAAGAGAAGTGCAACGATGACGTGTACAATTTCGAGGATGAGAAGCTTGATGAGGAGCCTTCTGAGGAGGAGGACGAGGCTGAACGCAAACCCAAGCCCAGGA
This sequence comes from Achlya flavicornis, assembly GCA_947623365.1. Classification (NCBI taxonomy): domain Eukaryota; kingdom Metazoa; phylum Arthropoda; class Insecta; order Lepidoptera; family Drepanidae; genus Achlya; species Achlya flavicornis. The sequence goes on along the minus strand of OX392471.1, from coordinate 16,870,839 downwards.
ACCGCTCCAAGTTCCTCCGCCCGCAGTTCACTTGCAACTTCTGCGCTTATACCAGCCATAGACGGTGAGTGATTACTTTAATACTTATTAGTATGCTAAGTACACCATATTATACTATATGGTATGTGGAAAATTCCAAAAAAAAGAGTTTTGATGAAACAGTATCAGTGTGAATACACGGAAGGTCATCAACCCAGATATAAATCTAATAAATAGACGATGCGAGTGTATGTGATTCTGATGTCAACAGCTGTGCAAAAAGGGAGAGAAAATTTGAAATTTTTGGCACGGATAGGGAACTCGCATTACTCTGCACGCCCACCAGAGATTAGTAGCGAGGGATGTGTTTAGCAGACAAACAGGATCGCTTCATTTTCACGTTAAAGCTCTAACCAACCTAACTAAAATAATCTTGTGACATTATGGTAGGTATAAAAAAGGTGACACGCTTGGTTTTCATACGGATGGATTTGCGTTATCTACTTATGATTTATTTCTGTGGTCATTAAGTTTTTATGAGTTACACTGAAACTATTTGTACGACCCTAAAAAGGCGGCAAATACAATACCAAGTTGGGGAACTTGCTGAGTGACGTTGCGTTTTCGTTTTTATTTTCATTAATTCGTGTATTCTGAGTTTTATTGCATATTATCGGTGGTATTTTATCCAATATAGATCAATGACCACCATTGTAGTAAAACATGACTTTTATGGACGGTGACTGACTGAGGACTATATGTGATAATGATTTATTGTGACTGGAAACTATAATATAACTCGACACTGGCAGTAATGAGCCGTATTTTGGGCTTGGTTGCCAAACTTAAAAATAAGAAGGAGAATAGCAAGTTATTTGATACAGGTACCTGCTCCTCCGGCATATGAAGTCCCATTCGGAGGATCGTCCGCACAAGTGCGGCGTGTGCGAGCGCGGGTTCAAGACGGTGGCCTCGCTGCAGAACCACGTCAACATGCACAATGGGGTCAAGCCACACGTCTGCAAGTATTGCAACAGCCCTTTCACTACCTCGGGTAAGTACTTACACCACCAATGTACCAGAATGTTGTTGCAAACGGTTTCAATGGAGATTTCTACAGGTATATTTATAGCTTAGGTTGTAGAATGAGGTACAGCATGCAGTTATTCAAGAAGATTGTGAAAAGATTTCAGGCATGTTGCAAGCTTCCGTAGGCTACGGAAATCGCTTACCATCAGGCGAGCTGTATGCTCCTTTGCTACCTTAGTAGTATAAAAAAAAACTGATACACCCCATTTGCATGGAGACATCTCTCCGCCTGTACACTTTGTTTTGTTGGATTCTGGACCTTAAGTTTTGATTAGCGTTCTTATAATATGGATCGGTAGCGGCCGACCGATCGTCGTTGATTCGTCAAAACTCGCGGGTCTGTGGGATTTTTATGTATCGAAAATTATATTTATGTAATGAGTCAAGCCTGCGTTACTCTATACTAATATTATAAAGTAAGAGGGCTAATTTTGTGAGTTTTTGTGTATGTGAAGATCTACTGATCGCGAACGCGGGTAAAACCGCGGGATACAGCTAGTTTAGAGCATAAATGTCCGTATCTTTAATAATAGAGAATATTCAGAATATCTAAATTTCAGTAATTATAAAAAAAAAGTCAAACCATACATGAATTTGGAAGAATTAATTAAAATTAACAAAAAATAAAAGATATGTAACTGTTTTTAATTAGTATGGCGCGATCAACTCGTGACGTCAAGATCCATGCCGCCATTGTAATTTGTATGACGTGAGTTTGACCGTTTGAACATGGACAATGACGTCACACGATTTACAATCGCTGTAGGTAGGTATCTTACAATCAGTTATTTTCACAGATATACCGAAAAATATAATTAGACTACCTGTCCCGCGCGGTTTCACCTGAATTCCCGAGAGATCGTTTGTTTTCCCGGGATGAAAAGTATCCTATGTCCAGAACATATTCTATCTGTTTGCCAAATTTCATCCAAATCCATTCAGTAGTTTTTGCGTGAAAGAGTAACAAACATCAATACATACAAACTTTCGCTTTTATAATATTACTACCTGTCCCCCGCGGTTTCACCCGCGTTCCCGGGATAAAATGTAGCCTATGTCTTTCTCCATACCATAGGCTATCTGCATGCCAAATTTCATGATGATCAGTTGAGTAGTTAATATGTTGCTGGTAATGTAATCTCAACATTGGAAGTGATTCAAAATTTCTTTTTTTGTACAAACCAATGTATGGATCTCGCCATGATTCTTTGTGCGAAATTTAACACCAAACAACAAAGTTTACTTGTCTTTGCAACGAAAAAGAAACGTGCATATTCCGTATTGATATGGCACACTTGTAATACTTGTATACTTGTTGTTGTATACTTGTAAACACGTGAGAATGTTTGTTGTGGTTGTGCAGGCGAGTTGGTCCGGCACGTCCGGTACAAGCACACTCACGAGAAGCCGCACAAGTGCACCGAGTGCGACTACGCCTCCGTCGAACTGTCGAAGCTGAGGCGGCACGTGAGGTGCCACACTGGGGAACGTCCCTATCAGGTAATGTACCATAACTACCATACCATAATAAGGCCTTCTTAATAGGTCACTTTTGACAGCCCATATACAGTCGCCGTCTGAAAATGTTTATCACATTTCAAACTCAATTCCATCTCATACCGCGCGCATTTGTGGATTTGACGGGCCAGCTGACGTAGTTGGTTAAGACTCTAGTTAAGATTCCACCTATCGCGCTGCAGGTCTTGGGTTCGATTCCCACATAGGACATGCATTTGTGTGCATGAACATGTCTGTATGTCATAATTAATATTCAATATGTATTTACGAACAAAAAGCAGTATATGTATTATATCAGTTATCTGGTTTCTATAGTACAAGCTCTGCTTAGTTTGTGATGACCGTGAATGATGAAAAAATGATGATTTTTGGATTCGAACCCGGGAGATTCGTCTTGGTATCCGACGTCAGTTCCACTGAGATATCATGGCCTTATATGGCTTTAATTGTATTTATAACGTGTTATGTTCCAGTGTCCCCACTGCACGTACGCGTCCCCAGATACGTTCAAACTTAAACGGCACCTGAGGACCCACACTGGCGAGAAACCCTACAAGTGCGACAACTGCAACATGTGCTTCACGCAGTCCAACTCACTCAAGGCGCATAAACTCATACACAATGGTAAATATATATTATTTTTGTTTCAGTTAATTATCACTATACTCCAGGTTGGTTAACTGAAGCTGGCACGTTCAACACGTTGCTTGGGTCTTATTATAGATATCAACTTATAAGACTCAATGAAATTATGCTAATCTAATACCTAATATCTAGGTTTGTAGAAAGTCAGATTCCAGCCATAAAGTTTCTAAATAACGGGTTCTGTCAATCTTGATGCTGTTTTTCTCATATTCAAAATATTTTTTCAGTCCCTATTTGTCTGTATCAGTGTTTGCCAAACATTGTTCTGACAATGGCCCGGGTATTTTCACACTGCCACTTAATACTTTCAAACCCAAGCTGGTTCCATTATTATTATTACTAATAAACATTTATTAATAGTAAAAATGTTTTATTAATACTACATACATTGGTATCGCCTATTTAGTCACTTTTTAGTGCGATGTATGGGGCTGCAGCTTATTGTTTTTACCAAAGAAAAAGAAAAGTTCGAGGAATGTTGCGACCCGGTATTTAATTTTGATGGCCCGGTACCGGGTCGCGACCCGGCTAATGGGAAACGCTGGTCTATATTATAATTACATGGGCGAACTGCTCTAAAACTCGGTAAACGTAACACGTTTTCCAGACATGATAGGTCTAGGAAGACTAAATAGGTCGATTTTTCGCACAGAAAATCTCCCATATTTCACATTTTACCATTTCACACTGGACATGATAATTGTTAAAACTAATTAGTGTCTACTTACTTTGTTTCACGTATAAGTGATTTTTGTAAATCTTAGTAAAATAAATGATTTTAAACCGTAAATACCAAACGGCATGGCGGTAATATAGGTTATAGTAGCTTCTCTCTGCACTCGCATTCCCTTAGCAGTAGCTAAATGACAATTGTATGAATAAGCATAATGTAAATTTATAACAAAAATGCTGTTTCTTGCCGGCTTTCTCAGTAGAAGTGTATCCCAATCCGGGGCTCTACCGCGTAACTTTGGTGGTATTCGTATCGAACACCATTAATTATTTCATCCAATGACGCGCACGCAACCATGATTGCATGAAATTAATTAATGGTGTTCGTTATGATTACCACCAAAGTTAAGCGGTAGAGCCCCCGGTTATATTCAACTGTAACGTTCATAAGTGCCTTATTAGGACCTGAACTGAGTAAATGCCTTTCTGATTTTGATCCTATTTTTGCTAATCAACAGTGGCAGAGAAGCCAGTGTACGCGTGTGAACTGTGTCCCGCTAAGTGCGGCCGTAAGACTGACTTGCGGATACACGTGCAGAAACTGCACACGTCGGACAAGCCTCTCAAGTGCAAGCGATGCGGCAAGTCCTTCCCAGATCGGTACTCCTGCAAGGTTCACAATAAGGTTGGTATTTATGTTTATATGTCGTTAATTTATCAGGTCTGGCTTTGGCAAAATGAAGTGGGGTTAAGATTTTTTTGCTATGAATAGTCAGTGTCATAAGTAGCTGTTAATATTTACCCACACGGATAAGGTACACATATTTATATAAAAAAGAATGAGAGTAATATATTATTATTCTATGTACATGATCTGCATACACACACACATGAAGAAAATACATTAAATTAATTGGTGTCGTGGGGTCTGCATTGCTCATAAAGCAGTACAACGCTGATATTCTGGCAGATATTAAGAAATCAAGGCGTGAAATGATAACAATTTCAAGCTCTATATAGACTCATTCTTCATAGGAATAGGGTTGAAAATTGTAAATCATATTTGTGTTGACTATATGACTAGGCTGTATATGGACTCTTATTTGCGGGTTTTCTTAAAATTATTCAGAATATACACATTAAATTATACGAGTTTATTTACAACAAATATGTACAAAATACAATCTAAACTAAATATTAAACACTTAAAATTGTTAGGTTAACATTTTAATATAATGCTGTATCTAATATTTTATCATTTATGTTGTTGTCGCTGAAAATACTGTTTACAAACACGAATGCATAATGATTACAGACGCACGAGGGTGAGAAATGCTACAAGTGCGACTTATGTCCGTACGCGTCGACGACGCTGCGGCATCTCAAGTCGCACATGCTCAAACACACCGACGAGAGGCCGTTTGTATGCGACCACTGCGATCAGTCATTTAGGTACGTTCATTACATAATTTAACAAACAATAGTACATTATGATACATGTGTGCAAATTTGACTATTAACACTCGAGGCGGTATTAAGTGAGAGTGTAATAAATCAGTGCACACGAGTGTCATACGACATTTTCCAACACGCGAGGAAAAAAAACAGACTTCAATTTTAAAAATAATTTATAAGTATTCAAAATATTTTTTTGGGACCCGCCCCTCTTCGCAAGGGTAGCAGAGTAGTTTAAAGTGTTTTATTTTAGGAAAAGCTAATATATAATAATTCATACCAAGGAGGAGGGGAGAGGGGTCGGTAAGGCGTGATTGATGCCTCGTGTGTTGCAAACATCAATAAGGCAACGGTAACCGCTTACCATCAGGCGGGCCGTATGCTTGTTTACCAACTTAGTATAAAAAAATAAAATACAATTGCAGGCAGAAACAGCTACTACGGCGTCACACAAATCTCTACCACAATCCTAACTATGTGCCAAAGCCACCAAAGGAGAAGACCCACACTTGTCACGAGTGCAACCGCACGTTTGCCCACAAGGGCAACCTGATCCGGCACCTCGCCGTCCACGATCCGGACTCAGGGCACCGGGAACAGGCGTTGGCCCTCAAAATGGGCCGCCAGAGGAAGGTCAAATATGTCGATGGGCAAATTATTGAGGTTAGTTGCTTTTATAAAATATGCCAATTTTATGTTTTTTTTTTACTCGACTAAGGCGAAGCGGATTTCTGTATCTATGTATGTTTTATTAATCCATTCTATGGTGCGCATTTGTTTTGTTTTTGTATTTCCGTGTTTCTTTTTGTACTTATAATAATCGCAAATTGAATTCAAAGGCGAATTGCGTTATGCTTACTTCAGTTTTTTTTAATTCCTTATATCTGGTGAACAGTTTGTTTGAACGCGGTAATCTAAGAAACCAGTCAGATTTGAAAAGTGTTTCAGCATAAATAGCTTGTTTAAAGTGGAAGGTCATCAATTATATAAAATCCATGCTAGCGCTGGTGAATCTGCGACACAAAGCTAGTAACAAATCTAAATTCTGTGCTTTATTATGTTGCCGCCTGTAAAATATTATGCTTTGCGAATTAGCGCCTATTTAAGATAGCGATATGTTACAAATTACTTTGATTTCTTATTTGCAAATTGCGATTTATTGTGCCAGCTAAGCGAGTGTATCATTTGCAAAAAGCTTTGAGTAAGACTATGTAGCTAACATTATTTGCTCCTAAGAAGCAAGTGTAGTCGCGGGATGAGAGCTAGTTCAATTATAATATGATTAAAATCAGGATTAATTCGAAACCTGTCAACAAAATATGTTTCCAGTTTCTTCTTTTATATAGATACAAAAATTTGCATATTTCCATCTCCATACCATAGGCTATATGCATGCCAAATTGTATGATGATCGGTTGAGTAGTGAAGGCGTAAAAACCTTACAAACATACAAACTCACATTCGCATTTATAATATTAGTTAGGTTAGGAATAGGGATAGAAAGTAGCCTATGTCCTCCATCAAATAGGATGGGAAGACGATCTAAAACTCACAGCTGGAATTCACTGGAGAAGTGTAACATTTGAAAGAACCCCGTGGAGTTAGAGGGGGCCTATGCCAAGAGGCACACTGAACTACGGGCGCTCATATGAATTGAACCTACATTTTTTTTTTATACTTTCTAAACCCAAAAGTTTGTAATAAATCTGAATATATCAAACTGCTATTTTGCGAAATTATAGCATTGCTTTATATAATTTCTAAGCGTTTCTAATCTTATATTTTTCTTTAATTAGCTTAATAGATCCATATATACCATGCAAAGTTTTAGTGTATAGTTATCTCTTGTAATTTAGTCAACATTCGCATATATTATAATAGTCTATTTAGGATATTTATAGGTGCACACAGCCAGAAATTTGAATCATAACGAAATATCAAGTATAAGGCCCGCATGGTGGTAAGTGGTTACCATAGCGTATGGACGCTTGCAACACACGAGGCACCAATGCGTTACCGACCGACCGTTATTTACTCACACATCTCATGTTATAATATATTGGTGTACTAACAAATATATTACACAGTAAATTTTGTGAAATAGTGAAACTACTGAGCAGTAGCTTGTCTGTTAGAGTTCTTCTGTAAAACTTGATTGTGCCAAGGTTTTACAACCATCAGTATTTACTATATTAGCTACCACCATCGTGGTCGGTACCTGGATGGGTGACCGCCTAGTGGTATTACAAATCGAGCGTTTCCGTGCTTCGGAAGGCACGTAAAGCCGTTGGTCCCGGTTATCACTTAATTGTGATAGTCGTTAAGCTGGTTGGAGGCCTTCTAGGCGGCTTGACAACTCCAACAGTAGGTTGACCACAAGCCTACCGAGCACCGATCTGCAGTGGGCACACGTGGTGGAGTATCTGCCCATTCTCTTTCACCCCGATTTGTGCAAGGAGGCCTGTGCTCAGCAGTGGGACATTATAGGCTGATGATGTAAATCAGATAACAATGCAATATTATTATGACATGGAGTTCTAATGATGGAGCTGGAAGGTGGCCATGGAAACGTAATAAGACGACGCAACCCCATCGAGTTTGGGCTCGGTTGATTCTTCTTGACTAGGACTCTGGTTCTAGAGTCTGATGATTAAGTTGGTTGACTATTACATAAAAAGAAACTAGGCCTATAAAATATTTGTTTTGATTTCACTGGCTTTTATTATCACTAGCGAATGCAAATATTTTCATATCTAAATAGTTTACTTCAAATGTTTCCCACACGTGTACAGGTAAGCGTGTCCTACGTAAATAAATCACATAAATGATATACAGTGTTACTCACTTCTTATGAGATTTTTGCTATTTTAATCGTATTTGTAAAAGACTTAAAATTAATTTTCTATTATTTCCTATGTGTGTCCTGTCTAATTTCTTTCGTTATATGTGAGAACATTTAGATGTCCTTCATATTCTATAAGTATATTATTTTGTATGTGTTACCTGTAAGTTTTCCTAAAAGAATAAAATTAATAATTTATAACAAAACACTTACTTTGAGAAAAAAATATTTTTAACCGGCTTCAAAAAAAGTGGAGGAGGTTCTCAGTTCGGTTGTTTGTTTTTTTCAAATATTTGTTTCCTAATAACTCCGTCATTTATTAACCGATTGGGAAAATTATTTTTTTGTCTGGAAGGGTACACTTCCCGTTTGGTCCCATTGTCATCAGATCAGGATTTGAATACTTCTTAGTGTACTTTGAAGTCGGTAAAACAGTCCAATTATTAATATAATCATAATCTCAGTAATTAATAATGTATTATGTTAAATTTAATATACAGCATTTGTGTCGTATATTTTGCTTGGTATACCAAAAATACCGTACATTAAGGGGCCATTCAAGTGTGAATTAATAGTTTTTATGTGTGTATTACAAAACTAACACACAAATCTTTGCCAATACAACCACATGTAATCTTAAGCTTGCTTATCCATAAACTTGTCAATTTATTTCCAGAATGTTGGAAACCAGGATGAACATGAGAATGCAGAACTGCTGAAACTCGGTCTGAGCAGTAACGACTTGAAGCGCGGCGAGTACGTGACGGTGGCCGACGGTGACGGCCAACAGTATGTTGTACTTGAAGTGATACAGTTGGAGGACGGCACGGAACAACAGGTTGCCGTTGTTGCACCAGACTTTATGGAGGACGACCAAGGTGCGTGAAGATAGTCTGTCCGGTGTCTGTAATCGAATCTTGCCAAGTTAAATTAGACCCACTTCCCAGTGTCTGATTGAGCTGAAATTTTGTATACATTAGTATATTGGATGACAATGCATGTATCATCGAACAATTGACCCAAAGAAGGGTAATGACGTTGATTTGCTTGCAATCTATTCCGCCAATTTCCCACCATCGACAATGCGCTCTGATTGGCCAAGTCAAGAACACAAGATACAGTGATTAGTCCTTTCTGTTCAAAATCAGTGACAAATCACTGACTAGTTTCGGTATCGGATTGCTCGGTATTACTACTCTAAGGGATTGTTCCTCGATGGCATGTACAGACAACACAAAGTACAGTCACCATATAAAGCTTGTATTAAAAATTATTTTTAATACGGAAACTTGTTATATTGTGTAGGTTGTTTGACGGGTCAGTTGTCGTGGTTAGTTAATTCCACGTATCTCGCCGCAGGTCGTGGGTAAGCTTGTTTGCTACCTAAGTAGTATAAAAAAAAAAAACTTACCGTGGTAAGATTGCGGTCAAAACAGGCCTATACACAGTACAAAAAAAAGTTGTTTGAGTCTTCCAATCGGTGTTTTTAATCGCTCAAGTTATGCTATGCTCTCTACTTTAATTTTGTTTTATCGTGTACAGCTATACAATTCTTAATCTATTGCAAAACGTGAGCTACGCCAATGTCTAGTTTTAATTATAAATATGATTTCAATAGAAGAAGAAGAGGAAGAAGAAGAAGTGGATGAGGAAGCGTTAGAGAGGAAATATAAAGAAGACGCCATGCAGAAGGCGGCCGAGCGCAGCATCAAGCTTGAAAAGGACGTTGATACATGCTTTGGGTTTGATGTAAGTATAATATCGTCAATGTAAAATGGAATTAAAAAGATATTGGTTATAGGTATATTTACGGTACCTAATAATTTTAGTTTTTATAACTTTATATTTTATCTTATTTATTTGCTGTGCCCTAACAGGGTTTCATGTTGTACATTACATATATTTGTCATCTTCTATCCACACGAATGCAATAAAGTTTTGAATCTGAATTTGACTCAGAAGGTTTTTTTAAAAATTATAAGGCCTTGCATGAAGCATACTGCCTTTGAAGATTTTCGGTGTCAGGAAAGATAGACTCATATGGTTAAAATTAACATTTCATGTACCCAATGTTTTAATGCTAGATAAAAGCGGATACTGATTGACAGAGGGTACAGTTTCTTTTATTTTTACAATTTTAATGTAGTTTGTCTAGTTATTTTTTCATCCATAAAAATTACTGTTTTTGTCATTTTATAATTGAAATAAATTTCCTACAAAAATAAACAAATTCAAATAGACCTTTACTGGCGCCTATGAAAAGTCTGGCTCTAATACCGATTCGGAGGTTGCTAAAAGAAACCACACTAGACATGCTTGAATTAACAAAGAACCTATCATAAAGGTGGTGATTATGAATCTGGTAGTACTCTACCCAAAATTGTATGCAAAGACTTATGAATGAAAGGAGTATGTGGTGTGTCAGTTGGTAATTTGGATGAGGCTACCTGTCCCGTACGGGTTCACCCGCGTTCCCGGGATAAAAAGTAGCCTATATCCGGGAATTTTCAGTTTCTGATCAGTAGATCCGGATGTTACATCATAAATCCAAACTACCTCTTTATATGTATAGGTTGATAACTGTAATTTGAGTTAATACAATTATTATTCTCAGGAGGAAGAAGAAGAAGTAGAAGAGGAAGATTTCAACAATAAAGTAATGTTACGTCTAGTTTAAACCCCTGCGAGTGACCGGGTACCGCGGGCGACCTCTCAAGCGGGAATTTATTTGTACACCCATTACATTAGTGCACTAACGATACAGATCTCCACGGGACACGTGATCCCTTTTTAATGTTAGATTACGTGTTGTGTGACATGGAAATAAACTTGTTTTCTCACCACTCGCAGCATCGGGCTACCACATATACAATTATCTAATCAGAATAGACAATTTCTTCTGTATTATGGGCCTTTGCCCCCCTCGTACTTATATTTATTGACAGTGTTTCAAACATGTATTATTATCTATGTTGTCATGTAGACCAACAAAGTTGGTAATCAATGTCACAACTTTATGTGTAGTATCTAGTGTAAGAGATGATAACGCGTGACGCATCGATGGCATACTTTTTGTATTTATTATGTGTGTATGTACTTGAAGCGCTCGTGGTGTAGCATGATTAGCCGTTAATCGATCGGCAAAGTTAAGCTACGTCTGTCGTGGTCGGTACCTGGATGGGTGGTATTTCAAATCGAGCGTTTCCGTGCTTCGGAAGGCACGTAAAGCCGTTGGTCCCGGTTATCACTTAATTGTGATAGTCGTTAAGCTAGTTGGATGCCTCCTAGGCAGCTTGAAAAATTCCAACAGTAGGTTGACCACTAGCATACCTCCACCGATCCGCAGTGGGTACGCGTGGTGGAGTATCTGCCCATTCCCTTTCACCCTCATTTGTGAAAAGAGGCCTGTGCTCAGCAGTGGGACATTATAGGCTGATGATGATGATGTACTTAGAGAGGTCTTTAAACCACGGATGTGCGGGTGGTATGGAATTTTACAATCAGATGGCCTCAGGACATAAATAATTTGCTCCGTAAGAAGGTTTTATTATGATATGACTATGCGCACCATGTTGTGCATTGCAAATGCCATGTTTCGGTGCTGCGAGATACCATAAAATAAAAATGCGATGGAGAACCATTGGTAGATTAGTTTACGGTAAAACATGTAACTTAAATGTTTATTGTAATTGATGATATTCATAATTAAGTGTAAGAATCAGACTCAGTATGATAACGCATTTGGGCGTATCTATCAATAGCCGTTTAAGTATGAAGCAAATTCCCGCTTACCTTGCATTCCGTCATAAATTCTGTTATCCCAAGTGGCCGCAAGCGCTGCTTCCTATCCTATGAAGGCATGTTTACATTAAGTAGGATAGTTTCACTACATAAGTATAATTTAGCTCAAATCAAATCCATTATCTTTTTTTTAACATAGTTAAACAAAAATGCAATAAACGTTTTTTTTTATAAACTAAGACAGCCGGACGACACATTTTTTATTTTGTTGCATTGAACCTTTTCTTATTTTGAAACCAAAAGTACAGTAATACCCAACCGTTAAGGCGCGTCGTGAATCTTCGTTAGCACAGAAAAGAAAGTATGGCCTGAAGATTAACGAAATAATGCTTAAACTTACAATCAACCTTAGATCACTACTATAAAGTTCATAATACAGTGCAGCTGTTAGTTCCGTCTCACTCGCAAGTGACGCCCTTTGCACACCGCACACTTTGAAAATGTATCTTCTGCGCAGGCACATCGGTAAGCCATATCAGTTGGGTACAGATAATTGATTTTTCAACACACTTGCTCGTAAAGTGGCTCTTATTGCACCGATTTTAGCATCATAAGACAGATTATTACGAACTGGTGCTTTTTACTTTACATTACCGCACTAGTGTTATAAAACACTTGTATTTTTTTAAGTAGATTTTTGATAATAAATCAACCACACAATGAAAACGTTAACAAACATGGCGCGCAATTTTTTTTTTACAGCTTGCTTGCTTGGTCTACACCCCTAATTCTAATCGAAATTATACCTATCATTAAACTGTGCGGTAATGTAAAGTAAAAAGCACTAGTGCGTAATAAGCTGCATTAAGATACTAAAAACGGTGCAATAAATGTCACTTTACGAGCGAGTGTGTTGAAAAAATAAGAATGAATCTTTATACCTTTTAGGCTTTTGTCATTATGTTGATGTTTTGAATCCAAAAGCCAGTAAGTAAAACGGCAAGATCTCATAATATTTCTGTCTTGGGATACAGATCGCTTCTGCGTCCTTTACTATTTCCCATGGAGTATAAAGCCCGTGCAGTGAGCGTCGACACGTTTTTGTTTCTAGCATAAGTCACCGATTTAAAATGGCTGGCTTGAAGAAGACTGGCCTTTAATAATTTGTGTTTTGTAATCTGATAAATATCTGCCTTAGAAATAAGAGCAAACGTGCAGATTATGCAACTTAGAAAAAGAAGAGATACTTTAAAAGCTTAATTTTATAAATATAACTGGATTTTGAAATTAATAGAGGTTAGACGTTTCTCGTATATCTTTTTTGAGATATCATTGCTTTTTGTAATAAATGTCAGTCTGGTATCAATAGAAATAGCGAAAAATTAACATTATGCTCAAAATATCGTATGTTTAGTGAGTGCGGTACCCCACGCGCTGCTTTATACTATTTGCTATTTCCAGTAGACCTTATTTCCCGCGTTCCTTAGAGTATACAGGTTTTAAATAGTAGACAGGAATTAAATCACACAGGCTTAGATTCACGGGTTATGGTATTTTTTATGAGTTTTTCATATCAGGTCATCCATATCAATCCATATCGCAAACTTGTATTTATTTAGTTAAATGCTATGCATATTTGGGTATTTATTACTGAATAAAGGATCAATACCTGCCTACTCTGTTATTTGTTGAATTGACAAGACGTTAATTCAAAAAATGTTATTATTATGAAAATATAATAATTGTGTAATAAATGTTACTATTAAAATGGCCACTAACCATATTACGACGAAATTAATGTAACTATTGTGGTTTTTAATAAATTGTTTTATGTCCCTTGTAATTATCTATAGATTCAATGGCTAAAATAGCTGCCCCTTATTATTTGTATCTAAAATGGTCACCTGTAAATTATGAAACAAATTCAAACCGTGTTTATGATTAAGTTATATCGTCGATGTATTAAAAATAGTTTTATTTTGTGTTGACTGAAACTTGAAACTGTTGCATAAATAATACTATAAATAATTATTTATAATATAAAATCTTCTGTAATTTTGTTTCTTTTAAAAGTAATTATGTAGTTTAATAAGTGTATAGTTAGAGATTCACAAGGGTAAACCTTAATTTTAAGGTCAGTGACCATTATTGTAGGATAACACATAAAATCATTAAGAAGTAACAATGTGTTTTATTCAAGCTTAATATGAGGAAGGACACCTTCGCTACAGTAAATTCCCTAGATACTAAGCTCCGGACAGCACCATCACGAAAATGAATTCCGAGTCTGTTGATGACTTTTCACCAAATATTTGGTGGTTACTGGTTCAAAAGTTAAGGCGTTTCGTACTTACTAGCAGTACCATCGTAAAGGATTCGATTTTAGAGTCGGTCTCGCTATTTTTAACCGACTTCAAAAAAAGGAGGAGGTTCTCAATTCGGTAGTTTTTTTTTAAATGCTTGTTACCTCATAACTCCGTCATTTATCAACCGATTTGGAAAATTCTTTTTTTGTCTGGAAGGGTACACTTCCCGTTTGGTTCCATTGTCATCAAGATCATGATTTGATTACTTCTTAGTGTACTTTTAAGTCGGTTAAAGTTTTTTGAAAAAAAAAGTTCAATAATATTATAGAATTTCTGAAAAATAGATTTTTCCATCAATTATCAACGAGTTCGTTTAGTTCGTTCGAATTTATTTTTGAAAATCCGAGTATAGAGTTAGTTTTTATCAAAATCGTCCTCGAGACTCCTTTCAGCTTTTTCGCTATTCCCTATAGTATGCTATAGGATTTGGCTGCAGACTGCAGGACTTGCGTCGAACAGGGAGTAATTGCGTGATTTTATAATATTAGCCTCCAGAGGGGTCTTATTTAACATTATTATGTGCAAAATTTGGTACGAGGGGTCGTACAAAATTTTGCACATAATAAAGTTCCCTTATCAAGCCCAGGTTTAAAATACGGTTGATAGTTAAAAACTCCCACCGTACAATAAAAAAAAATCTGGTCCTGACATCAAATATTTCTTACGTTCATAAAATGGTACAGTCGAAGACAAAGATATGTATACACTTATCATTATAAAAAATAAGTAATCATAAAAAGCTCCATTAATTTGTACTCATCCAAATGCTCAAAAATATGTAAACAATATAGAAAACATAAATATGTACCCGACACGATCATAAATTTGTACATATTAGATAAAACAAAAATATGTATTCCTTATAAGATGCATAAAATTGTTACCACTCAATGTGCCAAAAATATGTACACAACCATCTGAGCAATGATGACACAAGCATTCATTGATATATATATGTAGTATCGCTGCACACATGATTAAATATTTACGTTCTATGATGTCTTTAGACCAGGTCATGACGTCATTTACGTGTCATTTGTTTCTTAAATTTCACTTTTAACTTGAATATACTTTTCAATGTCAGTCGTCAGATTCTATTAAGGGTCAGTTCACAACGAAACGCGATGCAACGCGGCAAGCTTATATAGCAATAGAATATAGATCTTTAAAAAGTGTTTGCCATGTTAAACTTTTCAGATACTGGTCCGATTGCTCTCAAAATGGATATTTGAGAGACATTGGGATCACAAAACAAGAATCTTTTCTCAAAATGTTGAAAAACTGTCCGCCATGTTGAACTTTTTAGATACTGGTCCGATTGCTCTCGAAATAAATATTTGTGGGACCTAGGAATCACAAAACAAGAATCTTTTCTCAAATTTTGAAAAATTGTCCGCCATGTTGAACTTTTTAGATACTGGTCCGATTGCTTTCGAAATAAATATTTGTGAGACCTAGGAATCACAAAACAAGAATCTTTTCTCAAATTTTGAAAAATTGTCCGCCATGTTGAACTTTTTAGATACTGGTCCGATTTTTCTCAAAATCGATATTTGGGAGTCCTTGGGGTCACAAAACAAGAATCTTTTCTCAAAATGTCGAAAAACTGTCCGCCATGTTGAACTTTTTATATACTGGTCCGATCGCTCTCAAAATCGATATTTGTGAGTCCTTTGGGTCACAAAACAAGAATCTCTTCTCAGAATGTTGAAAAGGTGTCCGCCATGTTGAACTTTTTAGGTACTGGTCCGATTGCTCTCAAAATCGATATTTGTGAGTCCTTGGGATCACAAAACAAGAATCTTTTCTCATAATGTTGAAAAAGTGTCCACCATGTAGAATTTTTTTGATACCGGTCTTATTGCTCTCAAAAGCGATATTTGAGAGTCCTTGGGGTCACCAGTATCTAAAAGGTTCATCATGGCGGACACTTTTTTGACATATTGAGAAAAGATTCTTGTTTTGTGACCCCAAGGTCTCTAAAATATCGAATTTGAGAGCAATCGGACCAGTACCTAAAAAGTTCAACATGGCGGACACTTTTTCGACATTTTGTGAAAAGATTTTTGTTTTGTGACCCCAAGGTCTCTCAAATATCGATTTTGAGAGCGATCGGACTAGTATCTAAAAAGTTCAACATGGCGGACACTTTTTTGACATTTTGAGAAAAGATTCTTGTTTTGTGACCCAAAGGTCTCTCAAATATCGAATTTGAGAGCAATCGGACCAGTATCTAAAAAGTTCAACATGGCGGACACTTTTTCGACATTTTGAGAAAAGATTCTTGTTTTGTGACCCCAATTAAGTCTCCCAAATATCGAATTTGAGAGCAATCGGACCAGTATCTAAAAACTTCAACATGGCGGACACTTTTTCGACATTTTGAGAAGATTCTTGTTTTGTGACCCCAAGGTCTCTCAAATATCGAATTTGAGAGCAATCGGAGCAGTATCTAAAAAGTTCAATATGGCGGACACCTTTTCAAAATTCTGAGAAAAGATTCTTGTTTTGTGACCCGAAGGACTCACAAATATCGATTTTGAGAGCGATCGGACCAGTATCTAAAAAGTTCAACATGGCGGACACTTTTCCGACATTTTGAGAAAAATACTTCATCCGCCATCTTGTGGCGACGGCCATTTTAAAAGTATTACATTATTGAGTATTGCAAATTGTTTTGTCATTGGAACTAAAGGTCTATGCAAAATTTCAGCTCACTCGGCGTCCATATCGCTACGGTAACCGCTTACCACCAAGCGAGTCGTATGCCGTACCTATGCTTGTTTACCCACGTATGAAAAATGTTTGAAAAAAAATGATGTGCTTGCAAGATTTGACCTAAGCAAACTAACTAACATTGCAAATGAAACAAAAGTAATATATATTATTTGACTGATTCAAAAAACGAAAAACAAAACTTATGTCGTTATGCTTTTTGAATTAGTGTCCTTACACGTTAGATCGCGATCGTGTGTTCCTAGGTAGTCGTTCCGCAAAGAGACGTGATCTCTCTGAGCTCCCGTGGTCGACAAAATTTTCGAGCGAGTATCTCACATATATATATTTAACGTCGCGCTGCCATAGTAAAAATGTATGGCGAATTCGGAGCTCATTAACCGACGAAAAAACGGAGGAGGTTTACAAGTCGACGCGTATATATATTTTTTTTAATTCCAACAATCCCAAACATGGCTTGGGCTACGTATCTAATTCAAAATATTTGAGATAATAATCATGAATAAATATTTCACGACGAATTGTTGAAATTGCACAGTGAGTGCCCTGTTACATGGAGCGACAATAAGTTTACCTTTCTCAACGACTTGATCACTTCTCCGACCCTGAAAACCAATTATGGTCAAAGTTCAGATCACGACAATTCCAACAACTCCAAACACGGCTAGGATACGTTGCTCCGCTATAGAGTTCCAGTGCCCACCCTCCTATTCCATCATCAGACCCTGAAAACCATATATGGTAAAAGTTATCTCATGATAAATCCAACAACCCCAAACACGGCTAGGATAAGTTGCTCCGCTATGGAGTTCCAGTGCCCACCCTCCTTCTCCATCATCAGACCCTGAAAACCATATATGGTAAAAGTTTATCTCGAGACAATTCCAACAACCCCAAACACGGCTAGGATAAGTTGCTCCGTTATGAAGTTCCAGTGTCCACCCTCCTACTCCATCATCAGACCCTAAAACCATATATGGCCAAAGTTCATCTCACGACAATTCCAACAAATCAAAACACGGCTAGGATACGTTGCTTCGTTATTGAGTTCCAGTGCCCACCCTCCTACTCCATCATCAGACCCTGAAAACCATATATGGTCAAAGTTCATCTCACGACAATTCTAACAACACCAAACACGGCTAGGATACGTTGCTCCGCTATGGAGTTCCATTGTCCACCCTCCTGCTGCATCATCAGACCCTAAAAACCATATATGGTCAAAGTTATCTCATGACAATTCCAACAACCCCAAACACGGCTAGGATAAGTTGCTCCGTTATGGAGTTCCAGTCTCCACCCTCCTACTCCATCATCAGACCCTGAAAACCATATATGGTCAAAGTGTATCTCATGACAATTCCAACAATCCCAAACATGGCTTCGGCTACGTATCTAATTCAAAATATTTGAGATAATAATCATGAATAAATATTTCACGACGAATTGTTGAAATTGCACAGTGAGTGCCCTGTTACATGGAGCGACAATAAGTTTACCTTTCTCAACGACTTGATCACTTCATGCGGTAGGCGACGTTGCCAGCCAGCTTGCGCACGAGCTGACAACACCGCGAGCGCGAAACTACCAACGTGTCCGCACGCAAAATTATTGATTTTTTTCAAAACTTTTTTCAAGTACCTACCGTTTTTCAATGAAATTCCATGAAGGCCTTGACTGCAATGAGTTTACATATTTTTGACTATAATGTTGAATACATATTTATGATATTTTGATTGTTCACAAATTTATGATTTGATACATGGATATATATTATTGAACTTGTTATTTATATACATAATTGTCCAACAGTGTATACTTATTTTTGAGCTTTTGGGTGTTCCCATATCTATGATTATGTGAACGGCTACTTTTTATGAGGCTTGGTGGTGTATACTTATTTTTGTCCTCGACTGTACATTCGGGTCTATATACGGTTTTAGAAAAGTTGGGTCTCGGGAGGTTAAATAACAACAAAATTATTTGCAAATATTCTTTATTATATTTTACCAAAAAAGTTGCGATAACCTTATAAAATTACATACCTATTTCGAATTGTTGTTAAAATGGAACTAGATTACATAACTTTCAGAAACATCAATTTTAATAACTTAAATAGAAACTTCGCTGCCTTGAGAAAGAATTTCGTAAGGATTTTACGAAAACAAGACGTTAATTAAGATACAGGACCTACCAAGGTTTAATCTTCAAGACAAGCGATAACCAAATATTCCTGGTCCGATAGTAGCCCCACAGGCGATTAATCGGACCATATCTCCCCCTCTGCAAGACTCACTTCAATGAGGAGGTGATGAGGTGTGTGGATGACTTCAGACAACTGTTCGGCTTTCGTCCACCATGGCCCGAGAGGTACAAGTAGCTAGAGCATGGGCCTCTCCAGTGTTATTATCTATATAGCTATGAGTTTGCAGGAGACCCCAACATATTGATTGCAGGGTGTAATGGAAAAAACCTCACAATAATCGTTTCAAAACTAAGCAATAAATGTCATTCACTTAAAAACTAAATTAGAGAATAGAAAAAAAACAAAAAAAAGTATCTTCTAAAATGGACTCTATTCTTTAGGGTGAAGAACAGCATATCGTGCATTAATACGTCCGACATCAAAATACATAATAGAAGCGTTTTACCTGAAAATAAAACGCATATTAAATACTTACCTTATTTGAAACCTTATATATTGAGAGCGGCCTTCCTTGTTTTCTGCTCTATACTTCCTTCTTTGTCTACCCTAATATTGCCGTCTCGCTCGCACATCTCACCACCATCCACCCAGGCAGAGCGCGAGCTTGAGCCACGCGCGCTATCTCGTCATTGAGTCGAAATACCAGGCAGAACTAAAAATTAAGGTTTCAAATAAGGTAAGTATTTAATATGCGTTTTATTTTCAGGTAAAACGCTTCTATTAAAACTTGACCGTTATTTGAAACCTTATATATTGAGACGTGTTTGTTATCGCCTGGTGAAAGTGGATGCCAATGTGATTTTATGCTTGTAGCATAAAGTTATTTGTGACACAGGTAAGTACCTGTGATTTCTCCAGTATAGGTCATACGCGTACAGACTTCTGTGTGAGTCTGAAGGTATCGTGAGAGAGAATAGGTATCAAAAAATACTAAGATGTGCGAGGTACTGTAATTTTATTTATGAAGTACAAACGAAA
Source organism: Achlya flavicornis (assembly GCA_947623365.1). NCBI lineage: Eukaryota > Metazoa > Arthropoda > Insecta > Lepidoptera > Drepanidae > Achlya > Achlya flavicornis. Next base: position 16,850,612 of record OX392471.1, on the reverse strand, counting down.
ATATGTAGGTGTGCAAATATTATGGTATGTAAATATGCTAGAAGCAAAGATCTTAATCAAATCATTGATGAGTATAAAAACATGTATCGTATATGATTGAAAAGCAACATTCAAGTATTTAATTAATCATGCGAAGATAATGTAATCCCGCGATTAGTGGCTTATTATCAGCTATTTAACTGTCTGAAAGGATTGCAGATCTCTAATGGGCATGTGACCAGATTTAGTGGATCTGAACTGATTAAGCCAGCACCAGCGATGAAATATTCTATTTCGCACCCTGTTAAAGATGTAGCAGGTCTTCTCAATAGTTGGTGCATTTTGCTGTGTTACGTCTATCGTATAAAAGGTGAATACAATCTGTACACACAGTAACGGATAGCTAAATGTTTTGCTACAGTCTATGTACCGACATTATTATTCTCCGACACGTGTAGGTACATCATATTATAATCAAAACGTTAATTACATACAGTACATTTTTACTTTCATGTGGTATTTTGTTATAATCACCAGCAATATTACTGCGTAAACATTAACCAGAAATATAAGTTCTAAAGTCCGATCAAAAGTATCATCATTACTTGTACCTGTTCTAAAACTGGAAAGTGAAGTCATGTAGGTACAAGGCTATTTAAACAAAGTACAAGGTTGAAGGCAACCTTAACACATAACAAAATTAAGACAACGCTGTGTCAGTCTGGATATACATAATTCGTTACTTAAATTTTAGATATGTTTCTAAAAATGACACGAGTCAATCGACTATCTATCGTATCAATATATCCAAAATATGTCCAACCCACACATGAGAACTCAAAACTGTATAAATTTGATACCACTGACTTATTCAGCATAATGAACATTCATCTAAGTAGTATAAGAAGCAGGTAGTTAATAACTTTATTAGTACAGGAGTCATTGTGACAAATGGACTACATATGTTTGTTCATTTTATTTCAAACAAGCTACTTTTAACAAAGATGCCATGATTACAACAAGCGATCCAATACTCATATTTCTATAATTCCAGACCATCTTATGGTACCTACTTGGAGGTAGAAAAACCGTCCATGTATCTATCGATAGCGCTGTATTGTGAATGGGGCTGCCAAAATTCTGAACTTGAGGTCTGCCCTCAAAAATACTATGAATTACTTACTAAAAGTTTGTTTCGAGCCAATTTAGCTGAGGTAGCCTAGCAGTTTAGAGATTAAACAAAATAGAGGGTAATTTTATACTAGGTGGTAATTCCACGAGTAAGAAAACAAAGGTGCTTTTTTCTTCTTAAAACATTTATTCATGCTTTAGTCTAAAGACAAAACTTTCAACTAAGTACATTACATATTATTGTGCAGGCATATACGCTGTGTAAGTGCTCCTCTAACAGTAGTTGGTAATCAGTAACAATAGATGAGGATTAGATTAGATGAGGATTGAAATGCGAATGTTACATACATATGACGATGATACGGTTCATCAGATGATTGTCACCTCATTCCGAACATAGGTGACGTTTAATTTAGATTTTGAAATGCATGCTTTCGAGATAGCGAGGAGTCCTTTGTTATTGCAATGCAAAATTTTCTTGGCTAGACAACCATCAAACACTTTCCTTAAAACTGCTCGACTGTTTATTGCGTTTACAGGCTTCATCTGATTATATATATCAATAGGAAATGAGATGGCGGTTGCAGTTGAATCACAAAGTATGCTGAATCACGCTAGTGCAGACTCTTTTAGGATATTACAAAGCTCGATAAGTTAATTAGACCGATTAGGCTCTAAGGTGATTTTGAAAGAAAATCAATAATATTTCTTGTATTCCATTGAACCCCCAAAAACACTGCGAGGGTGGGTAAATTTGTTAACATAGTGTAAGCTACACCGAGTAGCGACTACAGAGTAGTACAATTTTATTCATTCTTGTTTTAGAATTAAAACATAACGCCTTTGGTAGGCAGGAGAAAGTCATTCAAATAATCGATAATAGGTATTCCTTATTCCCTATATGTTTGTTACCCAATTGGTTAAATAAACAAAAAACTTTTGGCTGAGACAGAAAGGTAGGCATGTTATCTATGTATATGTATAATATTGTTGCCATTATTGGTCATAGATTCGTATGTGTGTCGCACACATTTACTAATGAAAACATGCCTGAGATCTGAATCTTGCACAACCAGTCGGGGTTGAAATAAATCAGAAATACGGTAAACATTTACTCCTTAATCACACGTTATGATAGGTCAGTCCGTGAGATTTTTATTATATTCTTTGCATTTTTTAGCCACCACTTTTTAGCATCAGCAGACTATGTTCAATGGTGCGGGTTTACCTTGATATCTGATACCACAGTACTGAACCAAATGACTTGACATTACCAACGGTTTTTGGTAAAACAATACGCATCGACCGTGTTTTATATTATTTTCAGTATAAAAACCGGGGGTGCTTAGATGTCACCTGCTGGTGGAATAGAATTTATTGTCCCACTTTGAAATTATTAAGTGTCAATCTTTAAGCACCTTGCGGGTATGGCAAGACCCATGGCGAGGGTTAAATATATAAGAACAAGTCCGTATGGGCACCACATCCAAGTCAGGTACTTAAGAGTAACTGTAAGGGTAACATGTTACAGTTGCTTGCCCCTGTGAGATTTGATAATGATGGGAAATATGCGTAGAGGCATCTCAGCATAGGACTTTGCAAATTTACATTTAAAACCAACTATTCCCATGTGGGTGGTTATATTAGAAACTGTGCGACAGAACATTTCATCTCCTGCCCTTGCATCGGTTGATTTAGATGGCGATTGTGAATATCTAGGTAAAGTACCCTGCGTTGAGGGTATATATTTCGAGTCCCTTTTCCCTACGAGGCAGGGCTAGATTAAAAATTTGCTTTGACCTGTTTTCAAAGCAGGATCATTTAATTTTTATTAATTGAAAAGCAAAATAGGTTTTGAACACCACGCTGCCTTTTTAATCCTTTCATCATTACTGTGCGTAGAGACACACCATCCAAACATGCGAGAAAACCCTGCGAGAGTGTATTCTAAGGTCACGCCAAGATTTATATGCGTGAGGCGCGACATTCAAATGACCCTGCGAGGGTCCATTGTGATGTATTTGAAACCACATTCACTTGAAGGGTCCATTTCAAGTCATCTACCCCTGTAAGAGGTGAATTATGATGGAAAATGTGCGTACGGGCAGAAAATCCAAAAGAATACCCAGCGAGTGTACATTTCTGCCCCTGTAAGCGGTTGATTAATATGGGGAATGTTTGTACAGGCATAACATACAGGAAAATACCTCACGAGGCTACATTTCAACTCATCTGCCTCTTCAAGGGGTTAACTATTATTTGTGTACGGGCACAAAATCAAAAAGAATAGACGCGAGGGTATATTTCAACTCACCTACCCCTGCAAAGGGTTGATTATTATGGGGAATGTGCATACGGAGTAAGGGCACAGCATCCAAGAGAATAAATACCCCGCACATTTTTCATTTTTCAGTCACTGCCCCTGCGTGGAGTTAATAATAATGGGGAATGTGCGTACCGGCCCAACATCCAAGTAAATACCCTGCGCGAGTACGTTCTGAGTCACCTGCCCCTGCGCGGGGTTAATAATAATGGGGAATGTGCGTACGGGCACAAGATCTAAGATAATACCCTGCGCGGGTATGATTTGAGTCACCTGCCCCTGCGCGGGGCTAATAATAATGGGGAATGTGCGTACGGGCACAACATCCACGAAAATACCCTGCGCGGGTATGTTTTGAGTCACCTGGCCCTGCGCGGGTTGGTGTATGGATCAGCTCAGACAAGCTTGCTAAGCAGGAGCATTTGATCCTTTTTATTAGAGGCTAAAATGTTTAACCTTTTTTAAGCATTGTAACTAGGCTAGCATAAATAGCAGGCGAAATCTTCTGGTTAGCGGATCACGATTCCTCATTTGAATAATTTCAGTACAAATAAGTTGTAATAATTCCGATTCACTACATAACACTTTCAATTCTTTTTTATTAAATTAGAATCACCGCTTCATTGCAGGAACCTCAACAGAGGTTTATTTAAGTAACTAGTAACACACATGCTAGAACAAAAGTTTTTACCGCGGCAAATTTAATAAATATTTAACTATATAATAAATTTACACATGTTATTTAGACGGCACTTCACGGCACAACTAACCTTTCCGACACTTTAACTGCCTGCGGTCATTATTAATTTTATTTTAGAACTGAGAATCAGATATCATTGGATTTACTTGAGGAGCTTATAGAGGTACTACTCGACCCATTGTTACGCTGCCTTTTAGATCATTTTTGCTCAGGGCAATATCCGTTATCACTATTCGCACGTTGTGATTTATACAGTTAGCAATTGATGTAATTTAAATATTAATGTTCAACTGTGAACAAAACAGCAACTAACCTAGGAAAAACCAAGGATAAAAAATTAATAGAAGCAAAATTATCAATAAAAAGTGGGTAGATTAAATAATTTTAGAATTAGTTGTTCAAAGACATGAACATAAAATATCAAAATTAAATTGAAATATCGAACGGTAAAACCGTTAAAATCATATATCATTATTTTAATAAATTAAGAAGGTACAAAGGTATATAAAATATACAAATAACTTACGAGTGCCTAGGCTAGGCTAGGCACAACCGTCCGTTGCAGAAAACAGGACGCCAATGACGAGATAGCGCGCGTGGCTCAAGCTCGCGCTCTGCCTGGGTGGATGGTGGTGAGATGTGCGAGCGAGACGGCAATATTAGGGTAGACAAAGAAGGAAGTATAGAGCAGAAAACAAGGAAGGCCGCTCTCAATATATAAGGTTTCAAATAACGGTCAAGTTTTAATAGTTCGTTCTGTTATATTCTTATATAATATATTCTTACATATTCTTATATTAGCAGTAAGTAGTAGAGCGACAAAGAAAAATAAAGAAACATTTAGGTGGGATGCATTATTTAAAATAAATATTAACTAGCAATGATTGCTAAGCTTTTAATGGTACTTCTAGTATTTAATTATAAAACTTATATTATAAACACTGGAAGTACAATGCAATGTGGAAATAAGTACTTATACTTTTATATTTATTATTATTATGTTGTTGTGCGTAACAGCAAATAGTGTATCTTAGTTAACATGTGTGGTACCTTATTTGTGTGAACAAACATTACAGAGATCTACCAACGTGTTTATATTCATGAATTTCTAATGAAAACATTCTGTAGTATACTGAGTCCGTTGATTGGCGATATTATATTTTATAGTCCCTTTTTGTTTTTCTAGACTTTTAGAGCACTTAATTTTTCCGGTTGAGAGTACAATTTCTGTTTGTTAACAGTACATCGAAATTATAAAATCAAATAGTAAATATCTTACATTCTACATTTGTGCCATGTTATGTTACATGCAAAAATGCGATATTCACAGGCAGCATTGGTACATAATGTTGAAACTTTAACCGTAATCTCACTTCAGCTATTATTAATTCAATTGTACTATGGTTTTGTGTTAGGCTAAAGTCAAAGGCGCAGGTCGATTTCACTCTAAAGCCAAATTGATATAGCTAAGCGAACAATGATGGATGTACACTTTCTGTATGAACTTTTTATTTACTTTATTTAAACAATGAAACCTCCGATGTTGGTGGACCTGTACATACCTAGTTAGTTATGTCAAACAACATATGAATATCCGAGACGACAGAAATAAGGACCTTTTATCTGTAATGAGGGGTAAGTAAATAGCGAAAGACTTTTCATTAGAAATTGATTTTTTTTTTTTGTATCGAAAGTCTAGCTTGAATTTATAAAAGACAAAAAAATATATATTCTGGGACATTCCTCACACACGGTCGAACCCAACCAAACTAAGCAGAGCTTGTACTTTACATACTAACTTTTTGTTTGTAAATACATTCTTAATAAACTTACAGACATGTCCATGCACACAAAAGCATGTTCTGGATGGGAATCGAACCCACGAAAATGTGTAGTAACCATCTTAACCATTTTACGGATTGTGGTATCTGTAGTAAAAAAAAGTCATTGTTAGTGTTATTCATAATGCTGTTTAACATAAATAACTGCGTTATACATATTGAATCAAATTGCATTGCTTCATTAAAAGGCGACAGATGTTAAAACTACACTATATACGTATATACAGGGTGATTGGAAGATGGGTGCAAAGCTGTAAGGCGATGATAGTATAGATCATTTAGACCCTTTTTAGCCATGGTTGTCTAAGACGAAGTGTGTTTTTTTTTTTACCAATCTTTACTGTAACTAAAAACTGATGACACACATGTTTAGTACATGTTTGTTTGGATTGCTCACAGATTATTTTAAATAAATAATATGAGAAAGAATTCACACATAATCCAAACTGGCTATAGTTATCAATTAACGAATAAGTTTCGGAGTTTTGAGCCAAAAACCAGAAAAGATTGGTAAAAAAAAAAAATTCACACTTCGTCTTAGACAACCATGGCTAAAAAGGGTCTAAATGATCTATACTATCATCGCCTTACAGCTTTGCACCCATCTTCCCATCACCCTATATATAATATACATTAGTATTAATTTAAAAATTCAATTATATATCTAACAATGTATATTCCAGTATATATACATACATATTGCTATAATTCCCTAGTAATATTTAATAAATATTATTTAAAAAAATCCCGTTGTTATATGTGGGTATAACTCGTACGATGTATACTTATATTTCCTTTTAATAATTATTTCAACATATAACTGATGTTTATAGTACCTTTATTGTGATACATATGTGCAAAGTTGGTCATTACGAGGTGGTATTAAGCTTAGGAGGATTAGGGAGCCGATAGTGTAATGATCGTGTCATACTACGTTTTTCAATACACTTGTGAGGAAAAGAACAGACATGTATTTTTTTAAGTACATTTTTAATAATAATAATCAACCAAACAATGAGAACGTTAACAAATATGGCTCGCAAGTTCTTTATTTTTACAGCGATTCGCTGACAAACTGTTTTACCCGTTTAAATTAAGAATAATTCGTCTACACACATATCACTTGCAGTGAGGTACAAACTTAACCTAATCGGGATTATACCCGTCATAAAACTGCGATAATGTTAAGCAAAAAGCACTAGTGCGTAATAAGCTGCATTATGATACTAAAACGGTGCAATAAATGTAACTTTACGAGTAAGTGTGTTGAAAAATATAAACACAACACACGCTTGCCACACAAAGTGCCCGCATTTTTGTATGTTTGTTTTCATATAGTCGACAGATTGGCGGCCCGTGCATGAAGCAAATATCCCTAAAATTTCACGATTTTGTTGAGATTTTTTATTTTAATTGAATTTTAACATAAGTTATTTTTTAATTGAATCAAATATAAGAAGTTTATATAATTTTATCCATATCCAGGTATTACAGTTGTTATCATTCATAATTTTAGGTTGTGACACACCCAACATTGTGATACATTTAATCTAAAATGATTAATGACAGGTTAAACACAATATATTGTATGGCATCTACAGATTAGCGTTGTACTTGTGTCACGTTCAATCCTGTTAAACAAACCTCTTAAACGGCCAGAAAGACTTAACGATTTAATGGAAATCTAAGTACAATACAGTAGATGATAGGAAATACGAACTCGGTAATACAAACTAGCCTTACAATACATACACAGCTCCATTGAAACTTTACGTTGACGATATCATTGTATCAGAATAACATCTTAACTAATATTTTATCAGGGCAGTATATTTTACAAAGAAAAAATTTACATACTAAAAGTGGAGAACGAAATGTGCATTATTATTTTTTGATGTAATTTTAGTAACTCACTTTGTTCTTTATATAAGAAATACAGAAGATCCCCGCCGTGGTTTTCCCAATGGAGTACCAACCGCTTACCATCAGGCGGGCCGTATGCTTGTTTGCCACCTAAGTGGTAAAAAAAAAAAAAAAATGTGGATTGATAGTGTGAGACATGTTTATAAGCAGAGTGGATGCATGGCATACACACTGGACCTTACTGATTACAACTTTTGGCTTTAGTTACAGAAATCACATTAAAAGAATATAATAATGCAGTCCATTTCCCATATATAATTTACATAATAAAATTGAAATTATCTAGAACTAGACTATCTATTACAGGAAATATCGAATATGCTTAGTTTTTGAAAATTGCCGATACTTACGCACACACGGTTATTTATACTGTCGAATAGAAAAACTAACGACTATCGACACTTATTTACAATTATGTCTCGATCGTGTGCATACTCTCATACAAACTTGCCAGGATTTGGTGCGACAAAGGAAATAGTGGAAAAGTTTGGTGGAAAAAGGCAATAAATCTTTTAACATGGCCGTTGAATTTTGATTAGCGTAGTTTGTCGATATTTCCCGATTTTCCTAATAAATGACTAAAAATTATATTAAAGTGTAGGTATATGGACGAAAGATTTTGCAGGTTTTGCCAAACTGGACTGTACACTATTTGATAATAGTGATGAACCTAAAGATATCTCAAATGCTTGCAAAATAGAGGCGTGCAAAACACGTGGGGAATTTGCTAAACCAGTGATTCCCAAAGTTTCCAAGACCCCCAGGGACCCACGGGAGACTCAAGGGGTCTACGTTAGATAGATGTGATCTTCAAATGTATTGACGAGTTTTGGTAAAATGTAGCAATATATATTGAAAGTGGTGTACGAGAAAAAAAATTGGGAACTCCTGAGCTAAATGTTCATAAATTAAATACAAATTTTTCACTTTTTGGCGGGAACTTGTAGAGTGACGTTGCATTTACATCTTTAATTTCATAAATTCATGTATTTTGAGTTTTATTGCATATTATCGGTGGTATTTTATACAATTAAGATCAATAAATGTGCACCAGTGAAGTGAAATGAAATGAATTATGTGTATCGTGACTTTTCAAGTTGTCTCAAGAAGTCAATGAAAAGTTTTAGTACAATGACCACCATTGTACTAAAACATGACTTTTATGGACGATGACACACTGAGGACTATGTGAAAGTGATTTATTGTGATTAGAACTTATAATATAACTGGAAATTGGCAAAATACACAAGCCGTGTGACACCATTGAAGGAAAAAAAAATACTAATTTTAATAATTATAATAAATTACTGATTACATTATTGTAGCGGCCGGCTAAACAGGTATTGATGGACATGGTTGACTATGTTGGCCGTATACGTAAGTCCATCAATGTCTGGTAGTGAAAGGCTTGTGTAGTACTTTCTTCAAATAATGATTTATGGTACACGTAAATGGTTTCCGAAATAAAGTGCTTTTTTTATTAGAGGTAAGGAAGGAGTGGATGCTGGTATGACGGATAGAAGAGACGAATGGAAGAAGCGTACATATTGCGCCGACCCCAATTGATTGGGAACAAAACAGGCAGATGATTCTGTTAGAGTCAAGTGTGAGAATGGAGGATTTAAATCAAATAGTTCAGAGATACAAAACAGATACAAATATTTATCGATGCATTTCCCAAAATGTATAAATACAGAATGTATTTATAATTTTGAATTAAATCAAAAAATCCTAGTGTCGACCGACAACGACTTTTCAATATTTCTAGTGGAAAAGCTTCAGAAGCAGTACAAGATTATCTGATAAGTATAGAAACAGCAGTGCAAAGTAATCAATGTGCTGAATCTGCTGATAGGTTCGATAAACTTATTACAAAAGTCAAAAGTACGGGTAAAGAACAATGGGTCATGTTATATGAAACGCGTCCCCAGAATGTAGCACTATGAGCTATGGTGGAGATTGTTGGCCACGTCGAGGGCATCATTTCATTGTATCACACCAAGTCTGGATTCCATGGGAAAAAAAAGATATTGACGGTTAAAGCAGACAAAATAATGTGTAACTTTGTTACCGTCCCGCAGTATTTGTATAACTTTTCTGGTTTAAAAGTATTATATATGCTAATCCAGAGTTTAATCTATCTTTGTGCTAAGTTTCACCCACATCTGATAAGCCATTTCGGCGTAATTTAATAACAAACGTCGATAAAAACATAAGCATTTTTACTACTAGGATAAGGTAAAGATCTAAGTATTATTATTTCTTTTTTTATTTGGCACAGCAAATAATGACACACTCATATTACCTACCTAGTATATGACATTTTGTTTAATTGCCGTTCTTTAAGTGTAATCAGCCCCATGGGCAATGACTGACTAGATTATGGTAAATAGCAAAACACAATAAAAAAGAAAACTTGAAGATGACTATAAAAACTGAATATGGTTTAAAATATGAATTTTGTTAGTGAACCTTATCGTTAATGATAACCGAAGATGTACATAAAGTAGGTACCTACTTTGTATCCCGGGAACATATGTAAAATCCCGAGGTACAAATAGTACTTTAACGTTATTAATGCGAAAGATAGTTTTTTTTAATACCACTAAGGCAGCAAACAAGCATACGCCCCGCCTGATGGTAAGCGGTTACCGTAGCCTATATATACGCTTGTAACACATAGGGTACCATACGCGCGTTGCTGACCCTGCAAAAATCTCTTCACACCTTTGGAAAACCTCGGTAGGGCGCTCATTAGAACACTACCTATAGTAGTAGTGAGCTCCATTGAAACCGCACAGTAAGAAACTATTTCGGTTTCAATGCGTGAGGTTAGACTCCTCGTCAATGGCGAGAGTTGCGATGGTTGAAGGTAGCCGTGGGCATCAGGTCAAAACATTCTTTAGAACACTGTCCGTTGTACAAGTTATAGAACACACATAAGGAGGCAGAGTCTCTCCTCAGACTAACGGGCGCTAAACCGTTTGTGAGCTCGGGATCGTCGACAATTGTAATGGGTTGTCGCTGAACCGAGTCCAAAGGCCCAAGCTGGTATCCGGCCCATAGATGACAGCAGTACTCCATATGAGGCCGGACTTGCGACTTATAAAGTTGCAGTATTTTCCCCGATTTGAAGTACTGCCTCGCTCTATTGAGCACTCCGAGCCTTTTAGATGCCAGCTTATCCTTGTCTTCTAATTGACTATATACGGAACAGCATGTGTCGCTAGAAATATCGACGCCAGGGATCCCGATGCTTTGACTGATGTTTAAGGTAGTGTTCTGGAATTGTAGGGCCACACTATAGGGGTTTTCTTCGGGTTAGTATGTCTTATGTTACGTTTTCTAGCTAAGTTAGGTTGATATCAATTAAAATGAGCACACGTGGCAGCATACAGCCTACACATTGAAATGCAATACTATTTTCTCAGGAACACAGGCGAAGCTACGAGGCACAGCTAGTACTTTATTATGATAAATGCGAGAGTAGATCTGTCCGTTTGTTATGTTTTCACAGCTATGTTACTGGACCGATATCGATAAATATTAGCAGACAGATAGCATGGAACCTCGAAATTGATATACAGTACTTTTTGTCTTGAAAACGCGGTTGGTATCGCTTGTATTGAGTATTCTGTGCCGCAGGGCAGAGCTAATAATAACAAAAAACCATCATTACCAAGGAACATTTTTGTAACTTCAAATGTGAATATCTTTTTTCTCCCATGGAATTCAGACTTGCTGTCATAGAATTAAATAATCTGCTTGACGAGACCTACAATTACCACTATAGCTCATCGTGCTACAGTCTGGGGACGTTTTTACCCATTCTTCTTTAAAATTGGTCTTTTAGAAGAAAGTCTGATTGGGATACTTTGAAATATAAAGTCATATGCCTTCTAAACATGATTCCGCAAGCGTTTGAAATAGTTGATGGCTCGTTCCATTGACCCATTGCACCAGCGACTGGAGCTGGCGATGCTGACATAAGTTTATTTAATATTAAGGTTGCAAACCATGTGCGACCTTTTTGTAAATACCATAAAGTAGTATTCTCTATTTAAAATAATGAAGTAAAACATTTTGTTTATCTGTATAGTTGATATAATTTTCCGTGTGCAGTTCATTTTTTCAGTGTTTAATAGTAATCGATTATAAACTACTCTACTTGGACAGTGTTTAACGGTTTCTAGCCCAGAGGACCGTTGATCGAAACCACGCTCTGCAACGAACCGTTAGTAACGTTTCAATTGGTTATAGGGCCAGATTTAGTTCAACAATGGATTTAACAAAAATAACGATATTTAAGTTGCATGGACAAAACTAGGTACAATGAAAGAATCGAATGAGCGCTCTTCTAAAAGGCATAGATCGCCTAAAAGATGTTGTCCAGAGTAATATAACGAAACCGGAAAAGCCTGTCACTGGGGCTGGCGATGCAAATGCCATAAATTGTTAATGAAGACATTTTTAATAACTATTCATGTTACTTGTACGGCATTACTTGTAATTACAAATAACATTACAGATGAAGCACTGGATAACGTTCAGTGATTCTAAACGTCCAAAGATTTCTGGGATGAACGCCATAAATGTATGAAGTAGGGTTTCGTTCCCGGGTCCCGGGAATCGGGAATTCCCGGGAAATACGTCGTTCCCGAAGTCGGTTTTTTTTTTGCGATTTCCCGGGAATTCCCGGGAATTTATTTATGAGATTGAATGCTCTAAAACACTGCAAATATTGGTCAAAATTAACGAAAAACCTTTGAAACACAAAGATGTTGCATACGATATTAAAACAAATGTCGATATCCACCGAAATCGAACGAACTGAACTACAAGATTATGAGAAATCGCTGAAAGAAACTGTAGGAAATGTGTATTTGTGGAGATAACGTTTTTTTCTTAGAAAAATTTCAAGTTCTCCGAAAATACCCATAAAAACATGTTTGTTTGTAACATGTTTGTAACCTATCAAAAGTCAAGTAAAATACGTAATTTAATTTAATTACCTATTAGTGTCTCACACACAAACATAAGTAGAAAATTATAAATAATCATATCAAACTATAGGTCATACATAGTTACTATGGGTAGTTTCTAAACTGCTGATTTTAGAGAAAATCTCTGAATGTGCGTAATTTTGAAGAAAATGAAAATTACATAAAATAAATATATATATTTTTTTGGAGATAAAGCTTATCAGCGTTTTTGTATTGAAAAATGTAAATATTGCTGAAAATGCATATTTTTTTAAATAATAAGTATTATTATTTTTACCGACCATAAGTCAAGCCTAAGGATGTCCGGTGCTGAACAAAGACCCCCCCCCATTAACTTCCACTTCGAACAATTTTGGGCCGCTTGCATCCAGCGGCGCCCAGCGACTCTGCAGGTCGTCGATCCGTCTAGTGGGAAGTCGTCCCTAACGGCGCTTTCCTGTACGTGGTCGCCACTCGCGTCGTCTTCGAGCGATGTGGCCTGCCCATTGCTATCACATCAGCTTACTATTACTAAGAGCTATATCGGTAATCTTTGTTCTCCTACGAATGTCGTCGTTTCCCTGTCTCGTAGAGAAATTCCGAGCATAGTTCGTTCCTTGTGAATAAGTAAATTTTTTTTTCAACACATGCTCGTAATTTGACATTTATTGCACCGTTTTTAGTATCATAATGTAGCTTATAACGCACTAGTGCTTTTTAATTTACATTACCGCACAGTTTTATGATAGGTATAATCCCGATTATGTTAAGTTTGTAACTCAATGCTATTGATATGTGCGAAGACGAAGCATTCTTAACTTAAACGGTTAAAACAGTTTAGCTGTCAAAAAAAGAATCTCATTGATTATTATGAAAATATCTAGTGAAAAAAATACAAGTTTGTTTTTTTCCTCACAAGTGTGTTGAAAAACGTCGTATGACACGCGTGTGTATATATCATTACACTCTCGGGTTCCTTTGCTTAATAGGTACCGTCTCGTGTGATTACCAACTTTGCACACATCTCATAATGTACTATTATTTACTTCTGAGACAAATAAATTGCTAATTTAATTAAATTACGTGGTTTAGTTGACTTTATATACGTTAAAATAACAAAACTATCAACTTTTAAAATTTCCCGGGAATCGGGAATTCCCGGGAAGTCATTTTTTTCATTCCCGGGTCCCGGGAATGGAAAAAGGTCGGGAAAAACGAAACCCTAGTATGAAGGCGTAAGTGAAGATCTTCAGACACCTGAATATCCAAGATCGTGTAGATGACACAGCTACACATATCTCGAAGAAAAAGGTGCAGGTTAACACAAGAGTTAATAAAAGAGGAAGATGGAATCGAGCGTCCTGACAGGCGTACAGTATTAGAAAGATCTGTAAAATCTTGGATACATTACCAGATAATTATTTTTCGTCCAGCTGGTCGGTGATGTCTATGAAGACATAAGACAATGGAGAATATAAGGAGTCGGTTATGTGCACACGAATAGGCTCTTGACAACTGTTAAGATCTAGGCGAGTCTAGTTGTGAAGCCCTTGCAGTGAAAACTGGTAAGAAATTAACTGGAGAGAGGGGAAAACGGGGATGTTCACGAACTCTTCAGCAAAGATCACGTAAATTTGATTAAGTGAAAAGTAAAAAAATTAAGTGTCAAGTGAAATAAATCTATGGACAATTTTGTGTACTAGAAAAAAACTATTAAAATTAATGATGGACGTATACAATTATTAGGACGTAGTTTCGCTTAATAAACAAGTGAAGCAACCCAAGAATCTTGTAAATACAAGGAATCTCGCGTATATATCCAATTTTTTCAATCCATTCGACCCTAGTCTCGAGCGACAACTTTTCAATATTTCTAGAGTAAAAGAAGTTCCTGAAGCTGTACAATATCTCATAAATATAGAAGAACAGGTGAAAAATTACAAGAACAATTTATTTCGCAATGTACTGAATCTGCTGATAGGTTCGATAAACCTAAAACAATAGTCAAAATAAGGATTTTTTCTAGCTCAGGATGTCGAAAATCATTCCGTTAGTCCTTTTGTGCTGACACTATAGACACTAAGGACTCTTTTGGTATCGAAATGGAATAAGCATGATTCTGCAAGTGGTAGAAATAGTTGATGGCTTGTTCCATTAACCCATTGCACCAGCTGTACCACTGGACCTGGCGATGCTGACTTAGTGCACTAAACAATAACTTAGAGCGCTTTCTCAAAGCAGCTGAAAACACCCTTCTAATACAACTGAAGGTGCGTTCGAATTGGGGTATGGTAGCAAAAATAACAGTCAAAAATGCCAAAAACGATCACAACTGGCGTTCGATTTGGAAAGTTGTGGGCGAAATTGGCGTTTTGAACTGTTTTCGTTCACCGTTCGTTTTGATTGGAAACAGTTAAAAACGACATCGTGAACTGCAAATTTCGACCCACCTCCGAGGCAGGGTCGTTTGTGATCATATTTTGACATCTTTGAATCTGACCGATAAGTTTCGGAAAATTCATACGGGAAGCGAAAATTCTAATTTTTATTGTATTTTATAGACATACTAACAGGCAAGAGAATAATTTGTTAGATTAACTTTGTTTAATGATTAACTGAAGGAAAAAGGTAGTTTGAGACAAGTGACAAGCAGGCGATCAGAATGGAAATGTCATTTTTGTATCTAATCGTTCGATTTGGGAAATATCGTTTGTGGCAAAAGTTGCAAAATTGTTGAAATTTTCCAATTCGAACGCATAAACAAAAATGCCCATTTTGAAACTGCTAAAAACGACATCACTCCAATTCGAACGCACTATAATATGCACGGTTTAAGAGTGCGCGTGACGTATCGCTCAAATTACATCGATTATTAGATGGCAACGATTTAGATAAAGCTTACAATCTTTATATTAGTTTATTTGGTTATATAAAAGATGCAGCAGACGATATTGCCACACATATGTCTAAATTAAAGAACATTTGGAAGCAGATTAATGAATTGAAGAAGGACCAAAGCAACGAACTACAAGAGTTACTTTTAATTGTAAGATTCTAGATACTTTTTATGAAACCTTTGAGGTCCGAAGCATTTGGCTAAAACAACAGAACATTCTAAAACAAAACGGTGTTAGCGAGAGGGAAAGTCAAACAATAAACGAAAAAGCAAGGAGTATGATTGACGACTCTTGCCTTAGCAAACAGTATTGTGCAGAAGCCGTGAGAACTGCAATATATCTAAAGAATAAGTCGTCTACAATTGCTTTATACAATAAAACTTCCGGAGAAGCTTAGACAAAGCGAAACATTGAGATGTACTTTTTGACCGATCAGAAGAGACGATTATATGTGATAACCACATGAATTATAACAATGAGATGTTATTTGTGATGCCACTAACAAATTCAGTAATTAGTCACAGAAACAGATCATGTATCTGTTGAAAAAACCAACCGCAGCTTGTATATACAGTCAGATAGATACCGAAAAGGCATGTGTATGGTGCAGCAAGGTCACACACATTAGCGATATGACTTTAGAAGAATCTAAGTCTCAAAGAAGGCCAAAGTTCCAGGAGATGTTTATTGCATGGAAAACGGCATGCTATTCTACTATGTCCATCACTATCTGAGACTAACCAAGAAAGACAATAAGAACGAAAATTACTAAATTAAGTACAAGAGAAATAACAGACCCAACTATTTTGCAAACTGTTTTAGAGTCAGTGCTATATGGTAATAAGAAAGAAAGATAATAATGAAAAGAAAAACGACATTTGTGGTAATTGGGCATTATACAAAGATTAATTACGGGTCAGAAGTAAGAATGGCAAAGGTAAAAGTGAAAAACTCTAACGAAGCCTCTGCAACGTCTAAAGTTGCAACTTGAGATGGCAGAGTTAGGACAGCGGCTCTGCTAGGCCGGGGAGGATATTAGAAACTCATTAAAACGTTTTTAATTTATTTAAATTTGAAGTAGAATTGTTTGTCTGAAATAACTACGAAAAAACAGCAATTTTATTTGTTGAATTTCCACAATAATCAATTTTTGGATATTTGGTTGGCAGCATTACTTATTATTTTAATAGGAGCATAAATTGCCTTAAATGCTTAGCGCGGATGACCACTGATCAAAAGATCTATTTTCACAAATTAATAACTTTAAAGAGCAAAGGTGGTTTAAGGTTCAAAAGAAAACTGAGAAGAAGGAAGGAAGACGAGTACTTCGTAATCGTAACTGTCTCAAAAAAACTGTAAGGCGTGACGACTTTGTCAACGTTACAGCAGAAGCATTCAAAAAAGAACCTTTAACCAATTGTGGAGTTCTGGAAAGAAATGATAAAGAGAAATGGTTAGGAGCAATGCTATATGAGATCAATTCCCTAAATGAAAACGAAATATGGGATCTTGCAAAGTCAAAAACAAAAAACAATCGCTTTGTCATGAACAGAAGCGGAACTGGTGGCCGCTTCAGAAACTACACGCGAGATAAGACTAAAAAAAATGCTAGAAGACATCGCTGAGATTGAAAAGCCTCCGGTTCTTTACATTGACGACGAGTCAACCACAAAACTGGTATACAATGCACCACATGAGCAACTTAGCCGTACCAAACATATACAGCGAAAAAATCTATATGTCAGAGAGTGTGCATACTTGAGGTAAAACAAGTTATAGGCTGATTGTTTAACAAAGCCTCTGTATGGACCCAGGTTAGAAAAGCTGACTAAGGCCTTAGGAATGAGTTCCTAAAAAAAGAGTGGATCTTAGGTAGACTGCCAGCATCGAACAATTAACCCAAAGAAGCGCAATGGCGTTGATTTTGCTTGCAATCTATTCCGCCTATTTCCCACCATCGACAACGCGCTCTGATTGGCTAAGTCAAGGACACATGCGCTCTGATTGGCCAAGTCAAGAACACACGATGCAGTGATTGGTCCTTACTGTTCAAAATCAGTGACAAATCACTGACTGGTTTCGGAATCGAATTGCTAGGTATTACTACTCTAAGGGATTGTTCCTCGATGACTGCCAGTAACAGTGTTCTATACTTTTTGCTCTATGATATATTGAGCTTGTCAAAAATAATTACGTAAAAACAACATTCATATTTCGAGATTCATCTTGTATTTATTTTACTTTAAAAGTGTCAATAAGAAAATCGTATAAAAGTATTATTGAAAATAATAAATGTGCTTGCAGCTAATCACGAACAATTTTTCAAAATGTTAAGTTACCTAAACGAAGAAAGAGGAGAAAGCCACGAAATATCGCGGCAGTTAAATGTGACTAGAAACACGCAGTGTAGTTTCTATTTTTTATAGGTCATCAACAAAATGTCATATTGGTTCTTTCAAATTCAGGGTCAAATGCATAACACAAAGAGAACAAATTGTCTTTTATCCCGTACGGTATGGAGATAATAAATTAAAGGTCGAAGTTATAGAAGAGCCGATGAATTTTGGATAAACTGGTATCTTTTTATATGGATTGTCTATTGCCAGAACTGGCCGACCCACGATACCAAAAAAACGCAGATCCGGAGTAAGTTTTCACCGGCAATAAAACTGTAAAAAGCCGTCACCTGCATCATTCCCAGAAATTCCCAGTTTGAAATTGGGAAAGAGAGAGCTTATTTGAATGAAAATATTTAATTTCATGAAATTGGGGTGGGTAACAGGTTACAGTGGACCTTTTGGTACAGTTTTAGGTGTTTTTAACTCTAACATCGGGGGAGGCTTACCTAACTAGGCACCATCTTAGTGTCGACGCGGATTGTCACGTAACAGCACCCCGGATGCCTAGTACAAAAGTAAATATTTACGCCAATTGCGAAAATGTTTGGCGCCTATATGAGTTGCCATGGCTTCAGTTTTTTTTTCATGTTCTTTGGTTTATTGTAATTAAATTAATTCAATTCAATGTTCTTCATTTATTTAGTTTGATATAAATGCATCGATTTATTATGTCTGTCTAATTGTTATATTTTTTTTATTTTGTGATATTTAGTCTAAACTTGTCAATAGTCACAGTGATAACAAATTGTGTGTTTAGTGTTTCCCTTTAGTTATTTTTTATTTCTAAGGCAGACTTAAGTAAGTCATGCTCACTTTAAGGCCTTTGCTTGCGGCGGCGTCGTGTGACGGGTCGCTCACTTCCCTCCAATATGGCGAGGAGGGCGATGGCTGCCACACGCGTCATACTTGTGAACAGGTGCTGCTTGTGGGGGCTGGTCTGCTTAAGTTTGCTATTTATTTACTTATTAAATATTTTTTCAGTCTACTTTGTAATTTTGCCGCCGCGCCGGGGCACGCAATTGTTTTCAGTGCGATTAGAATGTAAATATTATGTAATTAATCTAAGCCTGTTTTGAAAAGAGTAATTGCTGAGTTTATTGCCGGCTCTTCTCAGCAAATGCAACCTTCCGAACCGGTATTAGAGTATTAGAGTCAGACTTTTCATAAGTGCCTGCGAAGGTCTATTTGAATAAATGATTTTGAATTTTGAATTTTGAATTATAAATTGGGATTTTATAACTTTCTCTTTTGATTTTAGTCTCAAGAATAACGGACGGAAACACCCTTCACAACTCTGTATAGATACCATTAAAAAAAAAATGACAATATCCTATTAACACTGAAACATTTCAACCAAATTACTCAGGGGATCACGCCACCATCACCAACTTGTAAGCCTAAAATTACAACAACTTTAGATTTTTAGGTTTTCTTTTGTAATCTCAATTGCTGGCACATAATAATAATAGGTTGTTTTCATATTTGAATTTTAAATAAAATGGAGTCTCTTTTTTATTTTGTAACCCTTAACCTCTTACTCATAAAACGTTATTTAACTAATATGCTGTTTAAAGGGTCACGTAAATAACGTCACTGTCAAATAATGTGACATTATTTACGTGACCATTTAATCAGTATATTAGTTAAATAGCGCTTTATGAGTAAGGGGGATTATGTTTTAATATTGATAAATTAATTTTCATGTACCTTAGTCGCGCCATTCAAGCAGTTTTTATAGATGGAGCTGGCTGTTAAATTTGATTTTTAATTGGAACGAATTTACAACTGCTATGTTAGCTGCTTTGCTGCACACACCTTTGAGAATGATTATGGACTATCATTGAGCTGACATCGGATTTCGTCAAGGCGAAGCTTTTACAGAAAAAGAACTCATGTAAGAAACAATCAACGTTATTGCTGCCTTACGAACTGAACTCTACAACTCAGAACTCAAAACAAGGATAATTAAAGAAGCAGAAAGATTTAAGATGATTTATTTGCGGAGGACCACATACGATACATAGAACAAGTCACGCAATGAGAGACGTACAACAACAAGCATAGATAGAGATGATGAATGGTTGGTCGACTCAGAGGGTCTACTACGGAAAACGATAGGTACAAGATAATCCGATCATCGTAGTCAATCAATTGGCCAATAGAATAGCACAAAATTTACGTCTCGTCAGTTTTGATGCGATTTTATTGGTTAATATTTGATAACGATGATCGGACATCATGTATCATTTTTCTACTGCTACCTCCTTTCTGCCACCTTGCAATCTGCTTGCTAATTACCTTTCAGAAATAAAGAGTTGAGCCTATAGCAATTGGGACATCATTTGGGAGCTTTGAGATCTTCAAAGTTAAAAAGGAACAAGGCGAAAATTCGAGATATTAAACAAGAGACTTTAAAGAAACATTTTATTCGATATATCAACTTGAGAGTTGCTAGCAATTGTGTTTGAACTGTATTCCTAAACGGAGCTTTATCAGATTACTGTTTACATGAAACAACTTAGATCTTTTGATAAAGGAAAGGACGATCATGTGGGAAACAATGAAGACAAACGGCGTTTTGATTTCACCGTAAGGTCCTATGAGACAAACTGACAGGGCACCGATTCTCGCATTTTCAACGCAGCAGACATTTTCCGAAAAACATGGCGGATATCTTAGAAATTCTATACATCTTGTCAGAAATCCGCTATGTTATTCGCCATATTTCGAAAATACGAGCATCGGGAATCAGGTTTGTGTTTTTTTTTATACATTTTTGTTAGAAGTCAAGAACTACGTAAAACCACAACGACAGCAGCCGACGCACCGGTGAGTACACGTCACGGGTCAGCTCTCCTGCGAATTCTGCGTCCACAGTAAGAATGAAAATACTGCTGGATGCCCAGATCGACACGACGGTTCGCACAAATTGAAAAACACCGGAAAAATGCGGAGAAGATTGGCATGATGGTAGACATAGGAGAGTTGTCAGACTTACTTCTAATTTAGCACTGATGCCAGTCGATTACGTAGCCGATGCATGGTTATACATACTAAACGAAGCGTCAGACGACACTGTAACAGAACATTTTGAAAAATATTTTGATAAACATTGGATGTAAAAAATATGTGGTGTTAGAGCGACACAGAAGTACAAACGACTTAGAAGGATGGCACTTTCGTTTAAATAAAAAAGTAGGAAAGAGCAACCTTTTCTTCTACGTATTTTTTTTTAAAGAAGCGAAATTTTTCTTAAAGAAAATAAAAAATTGCCATCTTTTGAAAGAAAAATAACACCAGAAGAATGCTTAAATTTTTTATGTTGGTTTAAGTTAGGCTGTTGTTTAAAATAAAAACCACATACGTTTTATAGAGTTCTAAAATCATATATTACTAATAGAATATTTCAAGTGAGAGAAAACAACTGCACATCGGGTTTTCAAGAAATCTCTGCAGGAGTACCACAAGGCTCTGTGCTTGGACCTGTCTTGTACACTTTGTACACATCCGACTTACCACAAAACGCGGAGATTACAGTCGCGACTTTCGCTGATGACACGGCTTTGCTTGCTACGAGCAATTGCCCAGCTCAAGCTTCCCGAATGCTACAAAACAGCTTGAACGAAATTGAAGAATGGCTAGCTAAATTGAGAATTGCAGCCAGCGTGTCCAAATCAGTGCACGTAACCTTTGCCCTTCGCAAGGGAAACTGTCCACCGGTAGTTTTGAACGGTACTCAACTTCCTCATCACGACACCGTGAAGTACCTTGGTATGCACTTGGACCGCAGACTTACTTGGAAGAAACATGTCCAAACAAAAAGAGATGAAATTAATCTCAAGTACAAAGGTCTCTACTGGCTGCTGGGTAGAAACTCGAAACTCTCAGAAACAGATAATTTGGAAAATCTATAATGTGGAAAATCCTGAAGTTGGACTTTAAGACTGACACTTCACTTTATTGGTGATTTATTGTGACTGGAAATATAACTCGACACTGGCAGAAATGAGCCCTAATTCGGGCTTGGTTGCCAAACTTAAAAACTTGTTTTATTAGGTTTTCATTATTTTATTTGTGTTTGCTTGCTTTTTTCTATCAAAAGTATTTTTTATGGTTCCGTTGTGCCCATATGTTTGTGTTTTTGGTTATATTTCTGATGTTATTTGATAATTCAATGTATATTGCTTTGTACAGTAGTACCCAACTGATATGGCTTACCGATGTACCTGCGCAGAAGATACATTTTCAAATCGCGGGGAATGCTATTGGTCGGCAGCTGCCGCCTTATCAGTTGGGTACTACTGTACCAGGAATGTGAGCAAAAATAAAATTAAAAATATACCTGTCAGTTGACCGATTTATCAGATTACTTGTTGAATTATTCAAACCTCGACAATGGCTAACAGATTACGTTTCCTTAAATATCTAGCCCAGACATTGGTTGATGTTTTTCCCGTCCCAATATAACGAAGAAAGTTGCGTATACCTGATGATAAGCGGTTACTGTAGCTTATAATAGATGCTTAACAACCTGAAAAACTCCATAATATCTACGTAAAAGTAAAGTTTTCATCACTAGTACAGTCCAGTTTAGATAACCCTGTCTTTTGAAACAAGACGGTTCAAGTTAAAATGTACCTTTCACCTCATATCTTAAGGTTGTAATGAAGGTTATGGTGGACGCTCTCTGAGGTTTCTGGAGTCCTGCTATCAGCCAGAAGAGAAGCCACGAAGGTCTCTTGTTCCCGAAGTCGTTTGACCAACGGTTCCCACGACCCGTAGTTGAGCTCCATCAGTTGTACTGACTTCTTTATTATTTTGTGTGTCTCTAAGCACCAATCTCTGCAATTATTTATATTGAGATACAAGCTATTATATATTTTAAACGTCTGTAATCGAATCTTGCAAGATAAATTTGACCCACTTCCCAGTCTGATTGAGCTGAAATTTGCTTAACATTAGTATTTTGGATGACAATGCGTGTACAGACAACAAAAAGTACAGTCACCATAAAAAGCTTGTATATTTTTTTTTTACAAATACTTATTTTTCTAGGTTTGTTTGACCTCAATGTCACTATGGTAAGTGATAATGTCGCCGAAGGTGGTAAGCACACAGAAGGAACTGGCTCTCAAGTGCAGCTTTCGGAACACTCCGATAGGTGCTTGGCGATAGACTTGGTAGCCAGACACATGGGTACTAAAAAGTACCCTACCACCGTGCTATGGTTTCCTCACGTTGTTTTCCTTCACCGAAAGCTCGAGCTTATTGCAGGATTCGAATCCGGGACCTTCGTCTCGGCATACGACGTCGTCGTAGAACAGACCGGACGTAGGATGACCAAGACTGAGGTACTCTCGCACCTTGGGGTTTTAGTCGGTAGGAAGAAAGCAAAAAAAGGCTACACCTAAGTTAAACCAACTGAAATGGGCCGCTCTCCTAGTTCTGATTAGGTGTAACCGCACTTCGGTTTTTAGCCGTATCACATATCTATACATATGAGAGAAGTAAAATGTGTGTACCTGTAGTCAGGGTTTTGTGGTGAGTTGATAATCCGCTCCAGCATCACGTCGGAGAGCTTTCGCAGCTCGTGCGCCACCTGCGAGCATATAACTCATTAACACACTGGCAAAAACTTTACAATACTATTATTAACCAAACTGTTCAAAAATTGCTATGCCCATTTCCTACTCACAATGTCTGTATAAAGTAAAAATCAATATTATAATGTGATTAGATACGTTTGTTTTTATACAGGTTGGAATATTTTAACATCACCTGGAGGGAAAGTACTTTTATTTTTATACCGCTATGGTGGCAAACAAGCATACGGCCCGCCTGATGGTAAGCAGCAGTTACCATAGCCTATGGACGCTTCCAACACCAGGGGTATCTCTCTCGTTGCCTGCTCGTTCTACTCGCGCGTTGCCGACCCTAAAATACTAAAGTACTCTAAATACTGGAGATAGCAAATTTTACTCAAAGGAAACATACCTTTATTTTCAAAAAGAAACAAATCTGCATTTAAAGATTGTCAAAAATTCACTTGCCACATTCGGGAATCGTTACTGGCAATACTCCGTCACTTGTTCTTTGGCTTTAACGTATTGGAAATAAATTGCGGCGAAATATACAAACGCTATAATATACACTCGCTAAAAGAATAAATTAGTTTTAATTTCATGGAAGTTTAGATTTCATCGTTTTCCTTTCATTTATTTTATCATGTATGTTAGACAGATTTGATCCTTATGATTGACCCTATCGATTAGGGTCATAAAGGTACATTGTCCGGTTCGATTCCCGAATGTGGCATGTGTAAATGTTTAAATGCAGATTTGTTTCTTTTTGAAAATAAAAGAATGTTTCCTTTGAGTAACATTTGCTATCTCCAGTATTTAGAGTACTTTCCCTCCAGGTGAGGTTAAAAAATTCCACCCTGTATATATAATGAAGGATAAGGGTCAGTTCACAATGAGACGCGATGCGAAGAGAGCTCTTTTTAAGATAGCGATACAATGGTGCTGATTCTGTTTTTTACTACTAAATTTAGTCTCATTCTAACAAAGAACATAAGAAAGGGATGTAAGAAATTGAGTCCTGTCAAATTAGTCCAATGCTTCAATATAAATTTAGTCGCCATATATCGCGGTTATGTCTAAATACCCGCGAATGAAGACGGCAAAGACTCAATTTGATAGCTTTAAATATGTTCTATCCTTTTTCAATAATTTTCGTAAGAAAGAGATTTGATGTGACTAAAGTTTAGTGCGATTTACAACAGAATCGGCACCAATATAGAACTTTATTTAGCAAAGAATAAGGTACACATTCAGTGGGAGAATTCGGATAAGCCTTGCGGGGTCGCGAGTCACTTGTCACGAAACTCTCACTGAAATCTATATATATATAAAAATGAGGATGTGATGATGACCGTGTGTCAGGAATGACCCACGATATTTATTTATTTAAATGTAAACGTACCTCAACGCTGAATGAACCGAACTGGTACTCCAAACTCTGTATATTTTGCTTTATCAGTTCCACGCTCTTGCTGAATTCACCTGAAATTGTATAGTTATTCTTGTTTAGGTAACAAAGTTTTAGAGAAGTCAAATTTATTCAGTTTAGGCACTGCGTGTTTGTGACTGTTTCGTACATTATTACACCTGCAGCTATAATTAACTGTAATATATTCATGGCAGATATGGCCCGATCATTAAAATTGTTGGGGTCAAATTGTTTAAAGTCTGTGGAACATTCACAACGTTGGGATGCTACCTTTGCATGAAAATATGTGTTATCTTACCGACATCAGCATAGAGTCTCGCCAGACGATCGGCGGCGGCCCGCAGCGACGTGTGATGTCTGTGCCACACTTGTTGTTTCATACGAAACGACGCATGCGTTTTCTCACACCTCTCCTCTATTGTTGGCGCTCGTTCCGCTGTAAATGTGTGAAGAGTCATCTTGAATTATTTGCTTCATAAAAATTTAAAAAAATTATACAATCCACAAAAAAATACGCTTTTTGAGCTTCTTGCCGCAGTGGAAGAAGGTCGAGTAAATTGTTTGTTACTTAAGCTACTACAAGTTCGTAGGTCGACCTAAACTGAGAAGAACAGGCAAGACTCAGCAAGGTTAGCCTTCTCAGTGTTAAGTGTATTCCGAACCGGTGGTAAATTCAACTGTATGTACCAATTTAACGTTCATAAGTGCCTTACCAGGGCCTAAACTGAATAAATGACTTTTTGATTTTTGATTTAGTTACATTTTAGAATTATTTTTGGACAACCTATGTACCAATTTAACTTTCATAAGTGCCTTACCAGGGCCTAAACTGAATAAATGACTTTTTGATTTTTGATTTAGTTACATTTTAGAATTATTTTTGGACAACCTATGTACCAATTTAACTTTCATAAGTGCCTTACCAGGGCCTAAACTGAATAAATGACTTTTTGATTTTTGATTTAGTTACATTTTAGAATTATTTTTGGACAACCTATGTACCAATTTAACTTTCATAAGTGCCTTACCAGGGCCTAAACTGAATAAATGACTTTTTGATTTTTGATTTAGTTACATTTTAGAATTATTTTTGGACAACCTATGTACCAATTTAACTTTCATAAGTGCCTTACCAGGGCCTAAACTGAATAAATGACTTTTTTATTTTGATTTTGTTACATTTTAGAATTATTTTTTGGACAATCTGACTGTATTATCTTTCTGCTCGACCCCCGAATTGTCAAAGTCAAAGTCAAAGCCATTTATTCAATTTAGGCCCTAGAAGGGCACCTATGAAGGTCAAAGCTACTGAAGTTACCGCCAGTTCGTAAGTCGGCTTTCAACTGAGAAGAACAGGCAAGAAACTCAGCAAGGTTACACTTTTTAATAAATTTTTTTTGTTTTAAGCAATTGTAGCTCGACGATCTCCTTTACGTGTTGACCTTTTGATTTGAATACTACACAAAACGCTAGGGATAATTTTTCGCATTTTCATTTACAATGCGGGAAGAATTGGAGTGGAACTTGCTACCGTCATCTATTTCCTGATTCATACAATTCAGGGAAATTCAAGGCCAGTGAATAGGTTTCTTCTGGGTAAGAGTGCTCCATCTCAGCCTATCGTCCTTTAAGGTCGTGACATTGGCCAAACGCAAGCACATTTTTTTTATGATTAGCACATTGTTCCCATATATTTCTGAAAACCAACATAGTATAGTATTACCCAACTGATAAGGCGCGTCTTGAATCTTCGTTCGCACAGAAAATAAAGTATGGCCCTAAGATTAACGAAAGAATGCTTAAAACTTACAATCAACCTTAGAACACTACTATAAGGTTTGTTCAGGCGCTACCTTAAACGCCTTCCTGTTCAGAGAACGCACATTGTTGCTTCAACTTGCATCAGGCGCTTATATTTATTTTATTGTATGAGGTATAATGTACCTACGTCATTCACGCATCAAACCTCAAACGCGCTGCATCTTTTTTATTAATTATAACGAATTCAATCAAGTTTATCGTTTTATTTTGGCACCATTATATCATCCAAAGATATAACATGGTGGCCCATGAGGGGAAATCAAGAAACCGCGAAAATTAAGTATAAAGGTGAAGAATTTTGATGAAGAAAAGCCACGTCGCCTAAGCCGTGCGGACCAGAGGAGCCTTCCAGTGGACGTTCTAAAGCCACAGAGTTCCAGTGTACGAAGCGTTGCAAGCCAGGATTGCCTAAGGATCCAGGATTCGAGCAGTGATACAGCTAAAGTATCACATCGTGCAACGACTTTCACCCAAAGATAAGTGTCCTTCCTTCATCATAAAAATCATCCAAAACTCCTTTATACCTAATAAATCCTTTATAACTATTCAGAATACTAATCTATTTGTGCAAATCAACGTATTTCTTTGCAATTTGTTGCAAAATTCTTGTAAAAAGATCGAAATTGCATCATCATTTTCGATTTTTTCTACCCACATTAATAAAATAAAATTCTTAAAATCAGTCCAAATCATTAATTTAACTCAAAATTAAACTAATTATATTCTAATAAGTCTTCTTTTATCATATTTAAAATAATATTTCTGAAATTGTGCCAAAATTGGACCTTTTTAATTTTTCCTTTGTTCTTTTCAAGTTCTTTGTTCTCATTTTTTCTACCTTCTTCGAAGTCGTATAAAATCAAGCCATTATCCAATATTCACAGTACTTCGCCACAATTTCCAGATTGTACCTGCTACATTCCACGGGTACCGGCTGATTGCAGTTGTGAGTGCAAGGCCGTTTTCCTGTGCGGCAAGTGTCACCGAAACGAGGAGCGTGAGCCATTCAATTCAGTATTTTAGTAGTTTGCTAGAACAATAGTTTTATTTGAATCGTTAATTCGTATTCTTAAAGTCAAAATGTCGTCAGAGAAACAACGTTACAAAGAGTTGACGACAAAACGGGTGTCCGCCAAAGGACAGATCACTAAATTCAAAAATTATTTAAATGGTATTTCTGGTCAGAAGGAATTAACTAATATTCAATTAACTGAGTTGATTTTAAAGCTAGCAAAGTTTGAGGCATTGTCAATTAAGGTCGATGACTTGCAAAATGAAATAGAGGTACTTGATCCCGAAAACATTTCGACTGAAATTGATGAACGCGAAAGCATTGAGCACGATATCATAATAAATATAGCTACGGCAAAGAATTTAGTCGAAAAGTTTTCCAAGAAAACCGAAAGCGAACGACGTAATTCTGGGAATGATGTTTCGTGTTGTGTGGATCAACATCAACATGAGGTAAGCTTGAAGCTTCCTCAGATTCAAATAGCTAAGTTCGATGGCGCGTATTTCCGTTGGTTAGAGTTTCGAGATACGTTTGAGAATTTAATCCATAATAATGAGCGTATTTCACCAATTAATAAATTCCATTATTTAATATCTTATTTGCAAGGCGACGCTGCAAGAATAATTTCAAATCTCGAGGTTTCCACAACGAATTATTCTGAAGCATGGAGTTTATTGTGTGCTCGGTATAACAATAAAAGAATACTTATTAACCATCATCTAAATTCATTGTTTAATATTAAGTCACTTCCTCGCGAATCAGAGCGTTCTTTAAGATTCCTGGTCGATCATGTGACTAAAAACTTGCGTGCGTTAGCCAATCTCGGGCAACCAACAGATAAATGGGATGTGTTAATTATATTTATGTTGACCTCTAAATTAGATAGTAATACGTTATTAAAGTGGGAGGAATACCGTAACAATATAGAAGGAGATGTACCTACCTTAGACCAATTTAAAAGGTTCATGATAGACCGCGCCGATGTACTCGAGTCTTTAGCTAGAAACCGTTCTGATAGTAATATTCCAAGGTCTTCAATGCATTCCTCACACAATAATAATAATCAGAGGCAAGGTCAGAGCAATTTAACAAAATCATTTGCAGGTTTAAGTAATAGATCTAATAAGCTAAAACCATATAATTCCGCATGTATTATTTGCGATGAAAGTCATCGGATCTATGATTGTCCTACTTTCAAGGCCAAGGGGTTGGATGAAAGAATGATGGATATAGAAAGACTTAAACTATGTATGAATTGTTTACGACAAGGTCATTCTGACCGTGAGTGTCGCATGGGACCGTGTCGCGTGTGCAACCAGAGGCACAATAGCTTACTCCATCGTCCATCATCGTCATCCAATCACCTTGCCACTTCTGGTGAACCAGAAGAGACAATTTCGAATTGTTCAGTTCAAAATTCAACTCAAGTTCTATTAGCTACTGCCATGATTGAAGTATCGAATCCAGTTAATCAGCTAAAGATTAAAGTTCGTAGCTGCTGCCATGTTTAAAGTTACGGAGCCAGTTAATCATCTAAAAGATTAAAGTTCGTAGCTGCTGCCATGATTGAAGTTACGGAGCCAGTTAATCAGCTAAAGATTAAAGTTCGTAGCTGCTGCCATGATTGAGGTTACGAAGCCAGTTAATCAGCTAAAGATTAAAGTTCGTGCCTTTTACATTGTGGCAGCCAATCATCTTGTATATCTGAGTCCCTAATGACCAGATTGTCATTAAATTGAACCTCATTGACTCACTAGAGCTAAAATCTAATCAAGACAATTTAAGGTAGTATTATGTACAATTAAGAAATAGAAAATGCTATTAATTAATTTAAAATCAATTAAAACTTTTTATATTAAATTTAAACTTATATTAAATTTAAAATGACACCCTTGATTGCCTGGGATGACACATATCAATTAGTTAAAAAGATTTAATATTTTAGAACAGAAATTAAAACGAAATTCAATGTTAAAAATAAAATACTCAAAATTTATCAATAAATGTGCTGGATTAGGTCATATGTTTGTATGTAATTTGATTATGAACTAACGGAAATATTTAGCGACAATGGAACTAATTTCGTGGCCACCGCGAAAGAAATAGGAGACTTTATAAAACAAACCCAGGAACTTTTATTTGATTTTGCAAGTCAACAATGTATGTAACGTAACTATAAATTCATTCCTGCTTACTCTCCTCATTTCGGTGGCATATGGGAAGCCGGGGTAAAGTCTGCTAAACATCACATAAAACATGTTATTGGCAACAGCCATCTTACCTACGAGGAAATGTCTACGTTATTTGCACAAGTGGAGGCGATTCTGAATAGTCGTACCTTGTGCCCTCTATCATCCTGTCCTAACGATCTCCTCTCCCTCTCTCCAGGACACTTCATCATCGGGAGACCGTTGACTGCACTACCTGCTCCGGACCTCAGCCAGTGCAAGGACAGCCAACTTAACCGCTATGAACGCCTCGAAAAGATACGGCAACACTTTTGGCAAAGGTGGCAAAAAGAATATTTTTCCGAGCTGCAGCAAAGAACAAAATGGCGGGCCAATACTGCTAAACTAAACGTCGGGGACATGGTGCTGCTGGCAGAAGACAATACGTCACCATTACAATGGAGACTTGGACGGGTTCTGCGCCTCATCTATGGACCAGATCAGACTGCACGTGTCGCGGATGTCTACACTACTAAGGGCTGTGTGCGCCGCTCTTTGGTGCGCCTCTGTCCACTTCCAACAGAAGAAGAGCTGAAGAGTTGAAAGAAGCAACCTTTCAACGGCCGGGAATATGTTCAGGCGCTACCTTAAACGCCTTCCTGTTCAGAGAACGCACATTGTTGCTTCAACTTGCATCAGGCGCTTATATTTATTTTATTGTATGAGGTATAATGTACCTACGTCATTCACGCATCAAACCTCAAACGCGCTGCAACTTTTTTTATTAATTATAACGAATCATTCAAGTTTATCGTTTTATTTTGGCACCATTATATCATCCAAAGATATAACAAGGTTCATAATACAGTGCAGCTGTTAGTTCCGTCTCACTCGCAAGTGCCGCCCCTCCGCACACATGGCGGCAGCTGACGACCAATAGCATTCCCCGCGCTTTGAAAATGTGTTTTCTGCGCAGGTACATCGGTAAGCCATATCGGTTGGGTACTACTGTACTTCGGTATTTTTGTTTTGCTATGAAGTCTTACCTTGCACCAACATCTCGTCTGCTCTCTCAATGGCGGCCAGAGCCCTGTCGAGGTGGAATTCAGCCCGGCACTGTGAACACTGCGCGCGCCCGATCCACACTACCGGCCCTTTGCACGACTGGCAAACGTATGCGGAGAACATCTGCTGTAAGTTATATATAAATATTATGGAAATACGTTATTAAATATGCAATAAATACATTATGTCGAAGACTAGCTTCTTTTCCCCGGACTCATCCAGGGATGGAATTTCCCAAATATGTTAGGTTACATAATTGAAAACAGTTTTACAAAAAACTTAAAACGACTTCAAAGTACACTAAGAAGTAATCAAATCCTGATCTGATGACAATGGGACCAAACGGGAAGTGTATCCTTCCAAACAATAAAAGAATTTTCCAAATCGGTTAATAAATGACGGAGTTTCGATTGATTAGGTCCGTTGGGTAGGGTAGGTAACACTACCCTATAATAACTATCGTATGTCCGTCTCCTGGTTCTAAGCTACCTCCCCACCAATTTTCAGCCAAATCGCTATAGCCGTTTATCAGACTTTGTTTTAAATACTGGGTGGGGACTTCGAGATAGCATATTTTCGAAACCTATGTTAGGTTAGTCAGAATGAACAACTTTTACTATGGGACCAACACTGAATTCTCATTTTTTTTTTTACTTTTTATACATAAATTCGAGCAAGCATCTTGAATTGAAAAATAGAATGCGCTCCGGGAGTTCCGGCAGAAGTGAAAACTTGAAATTAACGTTGTGCATTTTTGAAACTAGCAATTTTTCACATATTGTTTTTATACAACGGAAAGCTTGTTGAAGATACATATAATACTTTTGAATAAGATTATTTTATTAACTTAAAATGGGAACAAAAATGGTACCTACCTTCCGGCTAGCTAGAGAATTTAATAAGAATTTGAACATAACCCCAGTATAAATACAGTCTAATTTGCAACTACTCTCCCGTCTTACGACGCACTTATCCCGCACTTATGTCCTGAGTCTGGGCGTAATTATGTATATTAAGTATGTATTTACAAACAAAAAGTAGTATATGTATTATATCAGTAATCTGGTTTCCATAGTACAAGCTCTGGTCAGTTTGGTATCAGATGACCGTGTGCGAGGAATGTTCCAGGCATATAAAAAAGTGTCAAGCGAAACTGAAGTGAAGCCTAAAATTTCCTACGTATGCGTGGCAAAAATAAGTACTGGCCCGAGAAGGCACAAATGATACTGAGCCTTATTGTCACTGTCAATGTCTCAATGTGGAATGACAACCAATCGGCTTCCTATGGTGTATAAGTGTGTGTGAGGCCATGTATTTACAAGAAAACCGGCTTCCTTTTGGTGCTTCACTCGTTTATAGGGCGAAACTACGTCCTGATTTTTTTATACGTCCATGGTCCCAGGATATTTTTAACCGACTTCAAAAAAAGGAGGAGGTTCTCAATTCGGTTGTATGTTTTTTTTTTTTTTTTTTTTTTTATGTTTGTTACCTCATAACTCCGTCATTTATGAACCGATTTGGAAAATTCTTTTTTTGTCTGGAAGGGTACACTTCCCGTTTGTTCCTTCTTCAGGATTTGATTACTTCTTCGTGTACTTTGAAGTCGGTTTAAGTTTTTTGTAAAACAGTCCAATTATTATATACTTACAACGAAGTCCCACCTGTCGGGCTGTGCACAAGCGTCGCACTTGCACGTGAACATGTACTGTGCGCGCAGCTGCACGCGCCGGTGGGCGGTCGTCTCGCGCGCCTTGTGCGGCCCGTAGCAGTTCACCACCTCGCTGCCGGCGGACAGCTCGCGCGAACAACGGACTATCAGACGACTCTTGTGGAAACTACACAGAACCACATAGTAAAGTACATGAAAACAGACTACTATAAAGGGCAAATTAAACAATACTAAAAAAAGATGACTTTTTGGCGGGAACTTGCAGAGTGACGTAGCATTTTCATTTTTATTTTCATAAATTTGTGTAATTTGAGTTTTATTGTGTATTTTTGGTGGTATTTTACCCAATAAAGATCATCGATGTGCACCAGTGAAGGGAAATGAAATGAATTATGTATATCGTGACTTTTCAAGTTGTCTCAAAATGTCCGTGAAGAGTTTTAGTACAATGACCACCATTGTAGTAAAACATGACTTTTATGGACGGTGACTGACTGAGGACTATAATGTGAAGTGATTTATTGTGACTGGAAACTATAATATAACTCGACACTGGCAGAAATGAGCCCTAATTTGGGCTTGGTTGCCAAAATTAAAAATAAGAAGAAGAAGAAGAATACTAAAAAAAAAAACTTTGGTACACACGGCTACAGATCAAGCTATACATTTCCAGTATAAGCTGATCTCGTATTGTATAGGATTTCCGTACAATGGGAGGTCAGCTTATACTAGAAATGTATAGCTTGATCTGTTGCCGTGTGTACCAATTAAATGTAATTAAATTTTAAGAAAGGTAGAGCATATTGTTTATTCGCTCAAAGAGCAGCTCGACTGGGGAAGTACCAGTAGTACCTCCACCTTACAGAATACCGCAGCCAAATAACTTTATGTTGTGTAAAGTTGTGTTCCTGCGCGTGAGTAAGGTCGCCAGAGCTCATAGGGGAGGGGGGGGAAAGGTCGGTAACTCGTGAGCGATGCTTCATGTGTTGCAAGCGTCCATATGGCTACGGTAACCGCTTACCATCAGGTGGGCCGTACACTTGTTTAAGGACTAAATTGTATAAAGAAAAAAAAATGTAATAATAATCACAAAATAGAATATTTGCTCATGCTTCTAAATCTTTTTTTTATATGATTTACATAAAATAAGAATTGTTTACTTTTATTATGATTGCTGTTGTGCATCGACCGCCTACACAGATAAGCCCACGAGGCTTCCGTGCAGGCTATAAAACATACAGCTATAAATTGTTATAATGGTAAATAAATATATTTCTAAAAAAAATAAAAAAAAAGTAGTACGGAAAACCGACTTCGAAAAAGACATATAAATAAAACCGAGTCAGACTCGCGCACCGAGGGTTCCGTACAAACCTATAGGTATATGTAAATGGTAGTATAGACCTGAGTATTTGATATGAATTTCAATTTATGACGTATTAAAAAAATCTACTTACTAGATCTCGTTCAAACCAATTTTCGGTGGAAGTTTGCATGGTAATGTATATTTGTACATCATATATTTATTTTAGTTTTGTCATTCTCTTATTTTAGAAGTTACAGGGGGGGGACACACATTTTACCATTTTGGAAGTGTCTCTCGCGCAAACTTATTCATCATATCAACAATATTCATGCCCGTCGGTAAGTATTTTATTTAAAAGTAATTAAATTAATACAGTAGTACCCAACTAATATGGCTTACCGATGTACCTGCACAGAAGATACATTATCAAAGCGCGGGGAATGCTATTGGTCGGCAGCTGCCGCCATATGTGCGGAGGGGCGTCACTTGCGAGTGAGACGGAACTAACAGCTGCACTGTATTATGAACCTTATATTAGTGATCCAAGGTTGATTGTAAGTTTTAAGCATTCTTTCGTTAATCTGCGAGCCATACTTTCTTTTCTGTGCGAACGAAGATTCACGACGCGCCTTATTAGTTGGGTACTACTGTACAAGTGTAAGCATTTACCAAAATATATAATTATGTACTTAATCACAAAACTATTTTGTTTACTTTGAAATTTTGTTTTTTATTGATTTTAACCTGTCTGACTGGCTGTTAAATCTTAGTTATTCTAAACGAAAGCTGGGTATGAAGATATGCAAGTATCGAAAGTAGCTAGATGCTTTGTAAAACGAGAGGATCGGATACTTGTTAGTATTTAAGCAGACAAACTCGATACAGTAAGTTTTTTGTGTTCTTGCGCGTGAGTAAGGTCGCCAGAGCTCATAGGAGGGGGGAAAGGTCGGTAACGCGTGAGCGATGCTTCGTGTGTTGCAAGCGTCCATATGGCTACGGTAACCGCTTACCATCAGGTGGGCCGTACGCTTGTTTACCGACTAAGTTGTAAAAAAATAAAATAAAAAAAAACTTTTTTTTTTAAATCATCATACAAGTTAATTAACCGACTCACGTATTGATAATGTTCGGGTCGCAGGAGTGGTTCATCATAGCAGCTGACGGGTAGATGGCAGTCGCTCTTCGGACCTCTCTCTCTGTCACAGTACGACCTGGAACATCACATTACAATTGTTTTCATAAACGTAGGGTCAATATAAAATGCCGTAGTCTTTTTGCGTTTTCAGTTTTATTATCATAAATTCGTTTATTTTGAGTTTTATTGTGTATGCGAGCGATGGTGTTGTGGAGCGATGACCTTTACTCGATTGATTTTTATTTATGCCTTTGAAAGTATTTTTTATTTTCGTCAGAAAATCTGATCAATATTACAGCGTTTTTTGAAAATCATGCTTTAAAAAACCCCCATCAGGAAAACATTAAAAACACCCGCTGATCATGTATCTAGGCCAGTAGTTCCCAAAGTATAGTTCACGACACACTGGTGGGCCGCGAGCGAATACTGTGTGGGCCCTGAAAAGTCCTTAATTCGTATATTTATGCCACTTTTACCTTCATGAAAACGAAGAAGTGAGTACCGAATTCGGAACTATGTTAGGCGAGTCGTGTTCCAATCAACTTTGGGAACCACATGTCAAGACTAATATAATAAAGCTGAAGAGATTTTTTTGTTTATTTGTCTGGAAATAACAGTCTAAATCGTTTTTTTTTTTATTATATCCCAAGTATTATTGCTACTTTTTATCCCGGACGGGTGAAACCGCGGGGGACTAGCAGTATGTAAATAAATCTCACCATTTCTCCCGTCATCCTCTTCGACAGTAGATAGACTTAAAGCAGCGTGTCCATTACACACGAGCTGTCCAAGGCTGCGCAGAACCACGGCCGCCGCGAACAATCGCAGCTGACCCCCATCCAGTGTGTACGGAACCCTACTCGGTAGGTACTCGAAGAATGACGTGAAATGTTCTAGGTATAGTGTTAGCATTGTCGCTGTCTGGAATAACATTTCACAGTTTTTTATGAAGCTAAATCAATAAACACATTGCAAAGGATCAGTTGGCGTGGGTGGTAGGTGTATCGCAGGGTGGGAGAACCAAGGACAAGGGCATGAACATTACTGCTTATAAATAAATATCCTGGGACATTCCTTACACACGGTCGTCTGACCCCAAACTAAGCAGAGCTTGTACTATGGAAACCAGATAACTGATATAATAGATATACTACTTTTTATTTGTAAATACATACTTAATATACATAATTAAACCCAGACTCAGGAAATACAGACATGTTCATGCACACAAATGCATGTCCTGTGTGGGAATCGAACCCACGACCTGTGGCGCGATAGGTGGAATCTTAACACCAGAGAATTAACCAACCGCGTCAGTTGGCCCGTCCCTGCTTGTCCCGAGTCTGGGTTTAATTATCTATACAAATAAAATACATTGAAAAGTCTGTTTTTACTGTCAAAATAACTGCTACATACTAAATGCATATACATGCGGAACTTATACAAAAAAAAAACAATGTAAAATTTTTGTGTGTCTGTCGGTTTGTTCCGGTTTAACTCCGAAACGGCTTGACCGATTTAGACGGGACTTTTACTGACAGATAGCATATGTTTTAAGGAGTAACTTAGGCTACTTTTATTTTCACGCACAAATATTTAAACCGTACGCGGGTGATACCCCTGGGGCCAGCTATTTAATAAATCAATCAAACTTACCAATGCATATTGTATGTAGTCGGTATTCTTCATTTTATCGAAATTGGTGACTAAATTAAACATTCTGTAAAACGGGTGGACTTCTTTCTTGTATATGTGTATGTTGTCGACACTCGTGTAACTCCGGAACAGATCGGCCGCCGTCGTTTGAGGAGGCGGCGGCGATGGGGTATCCGGGAAACCATGGTGGGCGCTAATTACTAATACTCTGCAAATATTTGAACACAGTTATAAATTACTAAAATAAATACATGTACAAACAGTGTAGTAGCTAGGTAACCAAAGGCCCTGGGGCCCCAACTAAACTATTTAAAATTTTCATATCAAGCCATCTCGTTTTTACACCTGGAGCAAGACTACATGCACACATTAAAAAACCGGCCAAGTGCGAGTCAGACTCACGCACCGAGGGTTCCGTACAAACCTGTAGGTATATAAGTAAATGGTAGTATAGACCTGAGTATTTGATATTAATTTCAATTTATGACGTATTAAAAAAAACTACTTACTAGATCTCGTTCAAACCAATTTTCGGTGGAAGTTTGCACCGTAATGTACATCATATATTTTTTATAGATTTATCATTCTCTTATTTTAGAAGTTACAGGGGGGGGACACACATTTTACCACTTTGGAAGTGTCTCTCGCGCAAACTATTCAGTTTAGAAAAAAATGATATTAGAAACCTCAATATCATTTTTGAAGACCTATCCATAGAAACCCCACAATTATGGGTTTGATTAAAAAAAAATTTTTGAGTTTCAGTTCTAAGTATGGGGAACCCCCAAAGTTTATTGTTTTTTTTCTATTTTTGTGTGAAAATCTTAATGCGGTTCACAGAATACATCTACTTACCAAGTTTCAACATTATAGTTCTTATAGTTTCGGAAATAAATGGCTGTGACATACGGACGGACAGACAGACAGACAGACAGACAGACAGACAGACAGACAGACATGACGAATCTATAAGGGTTCCTTCCGTATTTTTTTCCATTTGGTTACGGAACCCTAAAAAGACCTATCGTAGTATGTTCCGCCATCTTGTCCGTCATGATTATCCGTATGAAGGGTTAACAACTGTTTGTTTTTATGCGAATTATTAGGGGCCGATCCCACAGAGAGAGTTCTAGAGTTCAGCGTTCAGTTATTTTTTTTCGATAACTCTATTTATAGTTTGTAAGTCAGAGTCCGAAGGGCCCCTGAACTTGGGGGCCCCGGGGCACTGTCCCGTCTAGCCTCTACCTAGAGGCTATGCCACTTTACAAATCAATGTTTGTACATGTATTTTTGTCACGTATTCATCCGAATATAATGAAATTTTGGTGCGTTATTGTGCACAGTTCCGGACAGATTCCTGGTATAGAAAATCCGGCCAAGTGCGAGTCGGACTCGCGTACTAAGACGAGTCTAACTAATTAGTTTTTTTTTTTTGTTTTTACACATCAATCATACCTATTCTATTTAATATTTAATCAACTTTAAAAAGCAGTCTAACACTCATACATAACAAAGCCACGACAAAAGTTTTTACGTACCTTAAAGCTAAATGTGCGATGCCAATAGTAGGGAAGAGTTTTGCTGCGGCGCCCGCACACTCCCAGCGATGGAACAGTTCCAGGCCGCGCGTCCGGCATTCCTGACTACAGTACACGCTGCGGGAACACCCCCTACAACTGACAATCACATGTCGGTACTTTAACAACACCCCATATAACGAACAAGCGTCAAGCATGTGCCTGTGGCTGAGACAATCCAATCGGAAAGAAAAGAAAGAAGAAGATTTATTCGGGACAACACACAACATTACATTAATGACTATAGGTATATAAAATTAAAAAACAATTAAAAACTACACAAAAATGTAATGTTGCGTGATGCCAAGAATAGGTCTTGACACAGCAATGTGCTTAGGTTAGAAAAAAAAACTACATCACAAATTATTATGAGGAACCTATATGTAAACTCATCCATCGATTCTTGGAAAAACGCTCCTGGAATGAACCATTCTAAGGCACTTATAAAGGCCTTTAATAAAAAGTCTACAATAGAGGTATTATCTCTAAGTAGAAACAACTTACGCATACTTGTGAGAGCCTTAACGGGGCACTGTGGATTGAATAAACATCTGTTCACCATCAGTGTTCACGACTCGAGGTTGTGCAGATTTTGCCGTGAGGCGGATGAAACACCAATACATCTCTTGTGTGAGTGCTGTCCACTTATGCCTAAACGAAATACTCATCTGGGGAAACACCTGTTACACCCAGATGAAGTTAAATCCATTCCTGCCAAGAATATTGTGCAGTTTATTATAGCTGTAGGTCTTGGCAGTGAAATTTAATTAACGTGGCGATCACAATAGATCTAGTCTGGTCGCAGTGATACAAGCTCTGGAAAGACTTGAAACAGCCACTTAACCCGAATAATAATACATCACACAATGCACTCGTTATAAATGTAGTCAAAACCAAGTATCTTGTATTCTACAAGGGTTTTTATTCCCAACAATTGACAGGGCGAACCATGATTATTGCTTGCAAGCAGTTTGCTTCAAGGTATTTAATGATACCAGATGCAGACAAAATATTGGAGAAGCTAATAACCTAAAGTCACAGACTACCCTAAAGTCATCTATTTCGGTTTCTGGTAGTCGTATCGAAG
Source organism: Achlya flavicornis (assembly GCA_947623365.1). Taxonomy (NCBI): domain Eukaryota; kingdom Metazoa; phylum Arthropoda; class Insecta; order Lepidoptera; family Drepanidae; genus Achlya; species Achlya flavicornis. The sequence goes on along the minus strand of OX392471.1, from coordinate 16,810,930 downwards.
GAAGAATTTTCTGGAAGTCTGGCCTTCCTTGAAGGAAGGTTGGGTCGTATTGTTCAACAAGAATTAAGTTATTTTACAGAAGATTGTAGCTATATAACATTATTGTATCATCATCATCATCAGCCTGCAATGTCCCACTGCTGAGCACAGGCGTCCTGCACACAAATGTGTGTGTGCTCCCAATGTGCAGATCCTGCTCCACGCGTGCGCACTGCGCCGAGGTGCAGGTAGGTGGTGGACATCGAGGAAAGATCCCTTTAGAGTAGTAATAATGAACAATCAAAATCCGAAACTCGTCAGTGATTTGTCACTGAATTTGAACAGTAAGCACCAATCACTGCATCGTGTGTTTTTGACTGAGCCAATCAGAGTGCATGCGTGCTTGACTTAGCCAATCAGAGCGCGTTGTCGGCGGTGGGAAATTGGCGGAATATATTTCAACCAAATTGAACGTCATGGCGCTTCTTTGGGTTAATTGTTCGATGGTGGTGGACAACCTACTGATGGAGTGGTCAACCCGCCTAGAAGGCCTCCAACTAGCTTAACGAGTGATAACCGGGACCAACGGCTTTACGTGCCTTCCAAAGCACGGAAACGCTCGATTTGAAATACCACTAGGCGGTCACCCACCCAGATACCGACCACGACGGTGGAAGCTTAACTTGCCGATCGATTAAGAACGGCTTATCATGCTACACCACGAGCGCTTCAACAACATTATTGTATGTACAGTAGTACCCAACTAATGTTATCTTTCGCTAATCTTCGGGCCATACTTTCTTTTCTGTGCGAACGAAGATTCACGACGCGCCTTATCAGTTGGGTACTACTGTACCCAGTATAGTATCCAGCCGGGCTATTGCGTATCTTTGGTGGTAATCGTAACGAACACCATTAATTATTTCATCCAATGACGCGCACGCAGTATGACGCGACGATAACCATTCGTAGGCCCTAATTGGATGAAATTCATTAATGGTGTTCGTTACGATTACCACCAAAGTTAGGTAGAGCCCCGGGACCAGACAACAAGAACACAGATTTGTTCTTTTGCTACCAATATCGAGTCTTCTCAACGCGCAAGTGCTTACCATCAGTCGGGCCGTATTATTTTGTTTCACCGTATTGTTAAGTAGAATTGGTCACAGCACTAGCTCGACTCTCGCATCAGCGTGTCACGTCACTAAAGTACTATAAAGAGTTTTGACAGATCGAAACAAGATGGTTTCCCGCGTGTGTGCAGAAGTTTTACCATGTATCATTAATATTATTTTAAGGGCTTGTGTTATGTAAATAAGCTCTAACAGTATAAAACAGCTGTCTACTCACGGCACTGAATTAACATCGATTGCGCAGCACATGTCACAGACGGCCCCTTCAGTGGGCAGAGTGACCCAGGCATAGGGCTCTTCGGAGAATATCACGTCGCCGCGTCGTGTCGCCTCCGTCGTGATCACGTGACGACCCGCCGTGTCGCTGCGTCTGGGTCCATACATCATACAATCACAAAAAATAGCTAACAAGGCACTTATACACACTTACAATTGATTCTACCACCCGGTTGCAAAGATGAAAGAAAAAACCGATTTGTATTGCGAAGATCTAAAGAAAGAAAGAAATAAAATACATTTATTTATCAAAAAATCGACGCACATAACATAAAACTAAAGTTAAAATTAAAATAATAAAAACGATAAAACAAACGGTCAAATTATAATTTTTATTAACCGACGTTCTCAAATCGGTTGTATTTTTTTTTTAATGTTTGTTACCTCATATCTACGTCATTTATTTATCAACCGATTTGGTAAATTATTTTTTTGTCTGGAAGGGTACACTTCCCGTTTGGTCCCATTGTCATCAGATCAGGATTTGATTACTTCTTAAGCTTGCTTCCCACGGTGCGTGATATTGCGGATGCACGCGCACCAGCCCGCACCACGCACCGTGGGAAGGGTCTCGTCCGTGGTCGCAGAGGACGTCTGTGGCGGTGCGCCGGTATCCGTCGCGAGGCGGTAACTTCAAAGGTGCGGTGCAGCGACGACACGTTCTCTTTCACTTTGCATTTTGAAATGAAGTTATCAAAAGATCTACACAGACCGACACGCACCGTTGGAAGAGCCCTGTCTGCGTGCGTTGCCGTCCGTGATCGTCGGCTGTGCGTGATGATCCGCAGAATCGCGGACCGTGGGAAGCCAGCTTTAGTGTACTTTGAAGTCGGTTTAAGTTTTTTGTAAAACAGTCCAATTATGTAACATTAGGTACCTAAATGGATAGATCTCATTGTAATCGACTGTACCGACTTTGGCGGATTACGGGCTACGGGGCATTTTATATTCACATTTTAATTTAAAAATATAATAGATACTTTAAACTCAAAAAATAATATTTAAAAGCTAAAACAGATTAGGGAAACTTTACGCCACATTTCTGACAAATGAGGTTGACAACTCAGCATTTTGCTGCAATGGAAGTAAATTCCGTCACAGCACTGATTTTCAATGTCAACCCCCATGTCATTCCGATGCCAATAGGACCCAAACTTACATATTTACAAAGTTACCTTCATCCAAAGAATTTAAAACGTCCAGAAGGATAGTCGCCTCTATGGCAACATGAAATAAACAAGCCAGAATTGTCAGTATTTGACAGCCGTGCGCAGTACGAACTGAGAGCGATTTGCTCAGGGAGCCCCTCAAGCGGAGTGAAATTAAATGTCATGCTTTAGTAAGGCGGATTATCCATCTGGGTAGAGGCACGATGCCCTATGAAAATCTTTGCCTTCATCATTTTATTAAATTATACTAACAAAAAACTTTTTTACAAAAAAATTAAACCATTGAAAAAACTGAAAAACATAAAATTATTTTGAATATAACTTGAATTTTATAAGGTTTTGCAGTCGGGGACAAACCAATGACCTACGTAGATATGTTTTTTTTTTGTAATATTTGTTTATACACAACTCAGCATTAAAATCTGTGAGTGAACAATAAATCATCCCTATTTTCCCACCGGGTAGGGTACACAGGGTAGGTTTTTTGTATCCAAATTTATATGGGACCAACTTCGAGGTATACCCTATCCAATTAAGAATTATCAAAATCGGACTACTCTGTAAAAAGTTATACGTGATCATACATAAAAAAAATATATACGCGTCGACTTGTAAACCTCCTCCGTTTTTTCGTCGGTGAATAAAAGAAAATGGTTGTTGTGTTCATGCATGCGTGTGGCCCCCCCACATGGTGTATGTTTGTGGGGGGGGGGGGGGTGTGATCTCTTATCTTAACCTGTCTCCGCTGTTTATTTGAGTACTTCGGCCACATTGGAAGAAAGAGACGTGACAACCTTCGTTGCTCATTACTGGCAGGATAGATCAAGAGGATCGGAGTCCGATTAGTCCGGCCACAAATTGGATAATGGTACAGTGTATATGCTGCTATTACAGCAGAAGACTGATCCAGAAGGCGCGAAGATAGTCCATAAAGGTCACGTCTCTCATCAATGAGGCATACGATGCAAGAAGGAAGATCACTTATCAATGTCAATGTTCTATGAGTTCTGAGTATGTTATGCTATTGCATAACATACTCGTCCATCCACGCCATCTACGCCCTGCCGGGCGTAGACGTCGACGCAAGGCGTCGCTCCTGCGTCTCTTCTGTATGTTTCTATACATTTTGAATATCATCCATTAAAGGTTAGCGATTTCTCTGAACCGCACTGTGCGGTTTCTTAGGAGCTTCCTGCCGCGGACGCTCAAGTTGTGGAATGAGCTTCCCACTCAGGATATCCCAAGGAAGTGAAGCATGGTGTTCTTCAGAGGGACAACGCGTGAGTAATACCAATGGTGTTGCAAGCGTCTATAGGTTACGGTATTCGCTTGCCATCAGACGGGATGTATGCTTGTTTACTAGCCTAGTGTTGAAGATTATGACTTCCACCTTATGTACAACTTTTAAAACTATTAAGAGGCAGGAACTGCAGCCGTGCTGGGATTTTGTAGTAGTGTAGGCTGCAGAATGAAGGAAACATGCACTTACTTGTAAATTCTGTGACTGCGACGTCTTCCCAAGATTTCTTATTGAGGACGGCTCGCGCGAAAGCGCGCTACACCTGGATCACTTTTGCAATGGTTTTATAGCAGGTTTTGATCACTTGAATGCGTGACTTAAGTTTATGTAGCAGTTGAAGGTAATAGGCAGATTGCAAGCTTTTTTATTGATTAGACGGTGCAATCGCGAGTGAATGAGCGAGATACACATATGTTTCAGTGCATGTTGGAAAGGAAGGGATGCGGAAGGGGAAGGGCTTTTAAAGGTATTTTTTTACTAACTTAAACCAAAAATTATATAGAGCTCTAGAACTTTAGTATTCAATATTAATTTCAAAATAATACCTCAAACAGGCCTTGACTCTGATACACGGTCAAAAAAATATTGTATAGTCCTGTTACCATTGTGAGATATGGAACCTTACTGCAATAAATACAAAATACAGATTGGTAAATACCTAAGTTGTGCCGCTTTGGATGCAGCGTGGAAATCCTCATTGTGTCCCAGGTAACACTCGGGCAGCACCATCTCTTCAATCGGTTCCTCCACAAACATCATGGCTTCCAGTTTCTTATCTAGGATTTTTATGTGACGATCGAATTCCGCTGAAATGTAGACGTAAGAAAGTATAATAGATAGATAAGGCACAGGAACATTCGAGGCCAACGCCGTGGTTTTCCCAATGGAGTACAGCATGGGGTTCTTCAAAAAGGGTGTGAAGAGATTTCAGCAGGGTCGGCAACGCGCGAGTAATAGCGCGGTGTTGCAAGCATCTATAGGCTACGGCAACAATCTAAATTCGCTTGTAAAATTATGAGAAGCTACTATTAAACGCTATTTAATATTTATTTATCCAAAATTAAATGGTTACATAAATAAAATTTAAAATACACAGATTTGAAAGAAGGTAAGGAATACTCACGATCGCATTTGCCAGACAACATAATCAAAAATCTTATCCTAAAATAAATTTGCAAGGCATTTGAAATTAGCATCTCAATTCAACCCTACTATAAGGTTTGGGGCCCCTGTAGTCCGGGGGCTCCACAACATTGATACAGCGGTAGCTACGCCCCTGGTAGGGGTACTAGACTTGTTAAACATGTAGGGAGATTTAAAAGTCCATGTGGGCCCAGGAATTTCACATACATTTGAATTACCTTCTCAGTCATGCAGTTGTAATAATATTATCCTACTAATGATTCCAAACTATTATTTTGATTGTTTGTTTGTAATTACTTCATCTTGGTTTTTAAGGAAACCGGTAAAATTATATCATGGGCATTAAAATTATTGATTCGAAACTGCACCCTTATGCATTTTGGTACTTGCATAGCTTAGCATAACATAGTAAATTTAATTTCTACTGAATTTTTTTCGCATCGGCATTTAAAAACACTAGTGTGATGGTATGGATGCGTAGTACAGTCATTTATGTAACGCCAGCATTAATAAACTATTTTTAAGGTGTAAGTTTTAAGTAGGTAAGTGTCGGATTATAAATTTAAGTAGGTCAATACTTCAAGCATTATACTAATGTATTTTGAGACTGTCTATAAATAAATGAATGTTAAGGTCGTCATTTAGATTTGAGTTTAAATTTTTTAATTCAATATGAAGCGCCGTTGTCTGTAATTTCGTGATTCGCAGATGAGACTCGTTACAATGGATTATTGTGTTAATTAATCAATACAATTTAAAATCTTACATTGGTTCCATATCAATAAACAGATGACATTGTGCTGTAGTATTGCAAGTTTTTTTTTTAAATAATCTAAATGATGACCATCAAGCGAAAAACGTTATACTAACATGTATGCGTAGGGTTCAGATTAAGTGAGAGGGCATGTTCAGTAGCAGCCGCCAGCGCCTGCTGGGCCATGCTTCGCTGGTTCAGCTCTATATGGCAGTCAGCTCGGCGGAGGAGCAGCTTGTGACGTTGCTCATTTGGGTACCCATTCGATAATGCTAGCTCGATGTCTCCTAGGCACTCCTGTTATAATATTTTACAACTGTTACAGTGGAAACTTTTGTATAGAATGCACAAATGTATTCATAGTGGGAGAACAAAAACGACAGTTATAGCTCATAGACACTCAGTTTTAGAAGATAATAACTGATGGAGAAGTAAGATTTTCGAGTGGTGACCACATTCTGGAGCGCATGTCAGATGAAGAAGATTCTTCTCAGAAGATGAAGCCCACTAACTGACTGAGTGGACTGATAACCTGGGGCCTGTTTTATGTAGCTACTCTGCAAGTCTGCACTCTGCTGTCTTCAATTCACTTTTCAAATGTTGCGGAGTAAAAAGTATTCAACTATGCATCTTCACAAAAATGTGAAACAGTAACGTTTTATGAAAATAATTTAATTTGAATTTTTTTGTCTGCATGGAACCTGTTTTATTTATGCATGTTGGGCAGAGCACAGCCATGGAATTTTTTGTGTTCATGAGCACACTTCAATTCAATTCTTATTTATTTATGGCTTTTGATATTTATTGAAAAGTGTAGAAATCAATCAAAAACGACAGTTCTGCTTCTGGCATGCTTTCTCTAAAAAGTCTTCATATCCTCAAATAAATTTGCAGTATGCAGAATGAAAACTTAGGATTGCAGATTATTTTAATAAAACCATAATTGTCATAACAACATCCCTGAACATACGAACCTGGAATTTTTTCAACCGTAACAATGCTGCTGATCTATTCGCCAATGCCAATGGATACATCAGGCCATTCTGGTGAGCATACACCACACTCTTTGAGTAACATTTGTAGCTCTCAGCAACAAAATTACCACGGAACTTGTCATTGCCTCTCTGTCTCCAGAGTAATGAAACCTCGTCGCATTTTAGTGCTGTGTCTGATTCGTTGATTTTCTTTGCATAGGATGCTTGCATTTGTTGAAGCCATTGGAGCATGATTCTTCTGGAAATTTAGCAAGATCTCTACATAATGAAGGCAGATTGTATGGTGTCTTTCTTTGAAAAACAAGTACGGAATTAAACCCTGACTTTTTTTTAGTAAAACAAAGTAAGGCAACATAATTATGACCTCAGAAGACAAATTTGTGGGACCCATCTTGATACCAGGGCTACATTACCGAGTTAGATATCATGTTATGTGACAGCTGAAAACTGTCAATAATTCGGAACGCCCGTTAACGCGCTCACAGTATTCAAAACAGAACATTTGAGAATTTAATTAAAACCTGAATAAACAATGGATTCCTTATATCTTTTATAATTTAACTCGCAAAAAGGAATATTCGCATCTTTTATTATTTTTCTCTCATAAAATCATATAAAGTATCTTTGCCAAATAAAAAACCAAGAATCTTATTAGATTTTAGCCTAAAACACAATAATTAAACCGTCACTTTTGACAGCGCTCACGGTGATATCAGTTTAGGGCATGGTCAGTGTTTCAGGGGACATCATAATCTGTCATTATTCAATTTGGTAGGGGTTTAAGCACGCTTAAATTGATAACAGCGATTATAGCATTAATTTGGAATGCACCCCAAGGAGTTTAATTTGTAATAGTAATTTGTTGAAGTCAAGTTGTGATATAAAGATGTTGTGTTACGTTGTAAATAACAAAGACTTGGTTCGGTTGCAATGGCAGCAGGCTTGTCCACGCCCAGTCCTCTTTGTCAAAGCCTGTCTGTGTAATTAAGCCAAAGTATGCAAACAAATCGGAGAACTTATCTGACTGTTATATACACCTACATATTTATAGTTACCTAATAATTATGAGACAAACAGGTTTATTTTAAGATTTGTTGATTATATAGTTTTAGTCAAAATTTTAAAAAGTTTAAAATTGTAGGTGTAAATACTAATAAATAGTACACATAAATTTTACGATCTTTCGATCTTTTTAAATTGTATGCTTTCCCAAGATCACAATATTCAGCCAGTGTGCCGGGATATCACTTAAAAAAACAAGTAAGTTCACTCACCTAACTCCCTCGTTATTACTAAAGTAATTCATAGTATCGATTTCGTTATCAGTAGTCCGGTCTATTTTCTTCTCTTCCGATAACAATAAAAGCAGAAGAATTTCCCATTGTTCAGAACAATCATCAGGCAAACTAACACTATTCATCATATCTAAGAACGTAGGCACTGCTTGTACTAAAAAAGGCGGCTTTAAATATTAATTACTCTTATTTATTAAATGCTCTTATATTTCAAATAAAACTCACTAATAAAGATAAAAAATAATAGAACATTAAAACCTTATTGGTGAAAATTGCTAACCCACTCAAAAACACATAAATTTACGAGCTCAAAAACACTATAATATTATAACGTGACGTGATTATTTATAGTGCAGTGCTGTACTGTAACAAACCGTATGTATTCGGTACCGACCGAGTAACGAGTACGCCATATTATGGTACCGAGTATCGAAACGTTACTCACGAATGCATTTCGTTACTCGCATTTATCGTATTTTCGTACTGATGTTAGTTTGATTCTTTAACCTATTTGTTTTCTTTTTAATAAATCGATACATGAGTGAATTGCGGTGTTATTGTGATATTACATATTCTCATTGATAAAATATTCAAAACATTAGATCCATTGCAAATTCAGAAGTTTTTCGTCAGATCCTTGGAGTAATTAAATAGCAGTTTACTTGTAGTTCTAACCAATTGATCAATTAAAATAAACTAAAGAATCATGGCGAGCTCCATACATTGATTTGTACAAAAAAATAAAACATTTTAGAGGGTATTTAATCACTTCCAATGTTTAGATTAAATTACCAGCAACATGTTCATATACATGAAATATTTTATAAACCCCGCAAAACATAACAACAACATAATGGTTTTGGTCGCAAACAGTCGCGATTCGCCGGCTTGCCATAGAAACTTCTTCTAAAAATACTTTAAATGGCTCAAGTTGTTCCTTAGGCACTAAGCATAAATTATATTGTCATTCCAACGTCTCTAAAAATCTTATTTTTTTTGTACAAATCTCGCCATGATCCTTTAGATTTACATCGCAGTCTGGTTCTAAATACGGTAAAGTACAATGCACCTTACGCAGCTAGGTATGTAATGTAACGTAAAAGTAGTTTAAACGTAAATGTACGTAACGTACGTAAATGTTTTCTACAAAGTATGTACGAACGACCCAACGTCAACATCATACCGTACGCAGTACGCAACATGAATCAATACATTGCTCTATGTGTGTTGTTAGTCAACTTGCTAGCGGGAACTTGCAGAGTGTCGTTGCGTTTTCATTTTTATTTAAAATAAATTCTTGTTTTTTTGAGTTTTATTGTGTATTTTTTGTGGTATTTACCCAATAAAGATCATCCATGTACACCACTGAAGTGAAATTAAATGAATTATGTGTACCTATCGTGACTTTTCAAGTTGTCTCAAAAAGTCCGTGAAGAGTTTTAGTACCACCACTGTAGTAAAACATGATTTTTATGAACGGTGACTGGCTGGGGACTATGTGAAAGTGATTTATTGTGACTGGAAACTATAATATAACTCGAAACTGGCAGAAATAAGCCCAAAATGGGGCTTGGTTGCCAAACTTAAAAATAAGAAGATGAAGAAGTAACGAGTAACGTAACGATACGATAGTAACTGGATAGTAACGAGTACCTACTGATTGTTGTAATAGTAGTGACAATCGCTTTATTTCGTTGGTTACGTTAGGGTTGGTTATTATTGATTTGACACTGACATGACATTGCGTACAAGAAACAATATTCACGTTTCGTTTCAAGCAATATCCAAGCAATACCATTGATTTCGATTTTGTATTAGTCTTTTAAAATACAAAAACAGCTTTTTTTAATATTTATTTTGAAAATAATTCAATGGTATTTACCACTTATTTACCAGCTTTTGCTAGTGATTAACGTAGTGTGTGCGTAGTGGTTATATTCTCTTTGGCTAGTGATCACAAACTTTTTTTATATGTGTAGCTGTTAGGCATGGAAATGATTGCTACTTTATAGGAATTCTCATTTGATGATATTATTATTTTTTATAGCATGATTTCACTAGCTATATATGATTTGCAATGATTTGTAACCTACGTCATCGATGCTGATCGACGGTATTTTTCACAAAATCATGTGCGAGTATCGCACGCAAGTGTCAAATTATCACTGATGCAAATTATATATACTTTCGTAGCAAAAAATTATTTTTCTATCCTGCTACATAACATGCTAAAGAAGTTAACACTTTATGTCACTTGATTTAAGGTTTATTTTTGAATACTCTTAAAAGCTAATCAATGATAAAGTTTTTTTTTTTTTTTTTAATTTGTTCATGACCATGGATACAAAGTCCTTCAGTCGCATACATTTTATTTATATTCTTAAATATTCTTTATAACATGTAACAGGCTATGTCATGGACGGTAGCAGATGTGACATATGAAAACAGAATCATATTCTTTATCACCTGCTACTTGTGATTTATGCCATGCCTAGTAGCTGTGGTATATCGCCAATGTACAGACCGACAGTCGGACAGTTGTACCCAAAAGCTGGGGACTCACTTAGCAGTGTAGCACGTAACGTATCAGATACGGTCTCAACCTGCAAGTGGGTACAGCTCGTCCACTCGTGGGTATGTGGCTATGTGCTCGTGACGCCGTCCACGAGCACACTACGAGCCGCCTTTGTGTTCGCAGTGAAACCGCCACTCGGCGGGTCACTGCGAGCTTACAGCGCTCCACGCGCGAGCGGCTCGCAGCGGGCTCGTGCCTACATACTCACTTGATACCGTATCTGATACGTTACGTGCTACACTGCTAAGTGAGTACCCAGCTAATGAGTACATTATATAATCTGAGAAGTTGTACCACTGGTAATACTGTGGTTGTACCCATGGGTTGTACGGACTAGCGATATTCTAATTTTTCATTTTTATTTTATTGTTTTGTTTTGAACATTTATCGACAAAACCATTTTTATAATAAAATTTTGGCACTTTAATGTATTTTTTTTGTATTTGGCAGGGTGATCTCACTGCTTGAATTCGACCCTTTTGGTGCGTCCATGCTTGGCGAACCGAGCACGAGGGAAGCCTCGAACGAGCACACTGCGAGCACGATTCGCGTAGCGTGGACGGGCTTGCGAGCCTCGAACGAGCGCGATTGTCAGTTTTTTCACGAAGTGATTCGCATTGTGCTCGTTGTAGGCTCGGCTCGTGCTCTATTCGCGTAGCATGAACGCACCATTTAGCGAGCACCTATAACTTTTTCGTCGTAAGATGATATGTGTGACCACAGTGTGTGACAGGCACATGGTGTTATTTTCTCACTGGTCAATATTGATCTATTATTACTTCGTAGGTATAGAGAAGACGCCACACATCACAACTATGTTCCGTTCAAGTGCGGCCATCCAGCCACACTTGTTGTTGTAGAACGATGAATGAAAAGCGTAAGCGCCGTGAAAATCTCTTAAAACCGTTCTGGCGCTAGGTACGTGTTTCTACTGTCTGCTTAGACGATTAAATATTGTTTCATTGCTAAAGAGAACTTTAGTTCAACTTAAAAAATTAGTCATAACCTTTGCTTATGATAGCTTCTCTATACGTAGTAGGTACCTACTTAATACTTAAATATCTCAATGCTGGTCAATGATTATTTCTTTATTATTCTGGGATATCTTAAGAAAATTAATAGGTAGGTACAAAGATTTTCATAGGGCATCGTGCCTCTACGGTCTGACGGTTTAAATTCTTTGGGTAGGTAATGAACAAAGATTTTCATAGGGCATCGTGCCTCTACCCAGATGGATAATCCGCCTTACTAAAGCATGACATTTAATTTCACTCCGCTTGAGGGGCTCCCTGAGCAAATCGCTCTCAGTTCGTACTGCGCACGGCTGTCAAATACTGTCAATTCTGGCTTGTTTATTTCATGTTGCCATAGAGGCGACTATCCTTCTGGACGATTTAAATTCTTTGGTAATGAAATATCTGTCGTAGTGGGTATAACAGAGTAATCGAGTTTTTAATAAGATAGGTTACTTATTGGTTAAAAACCTTGCATTGCTACGTATCATCTTACGGCGAAAAGGTTATAGTACCTACCTATTAGTACCCACAGGGCCCCACAGGGGTCAGTTTCTACTTATTTTTAACCGACTTAAAAAAAAGGAGGTGGTTCTCAAATTCGTTTGTTTATTTTTTAATGTTTGTGAACTCATAACTCCGTCATTTATTAACCGATTTGGAAAATTCTTTTTGTGTCTGGAAGGGTACACTTCCCTTTTGGTCCCAACTTTTTAGTGTACTTTGAAGTCGGTTTAAGTATTTTGTAAAACAGTCCAATTAACATAACATAGATAGGCACTAGGCAGGTATAATATCCTATTTCGCCTAGAGCAGGTAGTACACAGGTCCTCTACCTATACTCTTTAGGAGAAATTCATCTCATTTGAGCTAGGTAGGTATTCGTCTTATATCAATATACTCATACAAACTTACTCAGTAAGCTATAGGTAGGTGTATGTACCCATTAATTATGAGTAGGGTAACTACTCAACGTTATCATAACGAACGGACCGATTTACCCTTCCAAAAGCTTTTACGTACCTAATCATAAGAGTCATCGAATTTCCAGACACTGGCTAAAGTAGGGTTCCGTGGCTTGTCCCCATTTGAAGGATTAACTGCCATTTTATGCGTTTTTATTGTCGTTACATTTAGAGCCCCTCAGTCTGACAAGAGACTTTGCCTCCTTATGTGTGTTCTACCGCTTATACAACGGAATGTTCTAAAGTATTGTTCGACTTGATGCCCACGGCTACCTTCCACTGTATATATGGTCATATATATAGTCACCATATGTATGTATATGTATGTATATAGATGTATGGTCAACTGTTGACTTCTTACTATTTATACTTTTTTTGTGCAAATCATTTTTAAGTCAGTTTTATTTCTTAATATTCAAATGTACAAATGTAATATGGTAACGGGGATCTGGCTTAGTAACAAACTACCATGGTAGGTCACCCGTCGCGTCACCCATTAGCCATAAACCATGGGGAATGGAAAGTGGTACCCGCATTCCTCGACAATATACGCTGATGACTTGTGATACAGCACCACCAACTGCCTTTACCTACATTTCATTCAATAATAAACCGTAAGATCAAGCAGTAAAAGCTATAGGGATATTTTTTTAATGTTTCTAACGCCTTAAATGATTATATAGGTATGTAGCTCAAAATGGATGGCAGGACTTAATGATTGTTGATAGATGGCTGTGCCATAACCCTTACGCATTCCTTTTATGTTTACAAAAGAACGTGATGTTATTTCTATGCTATTGTTTAAATTTTATTTCATTATTTAGTAGAAGTAGTATGATTTCTAGCTGAAGATCTACATGTACCTCTATTAGTCAGTGCCAAGTAATATGGTAAGTTAAAATCAAAAAATAAAACAACGACAAATATAAATAGCTTTAATCGAAAAATAAGGCACCAGCAGGGCTATTTTAAAACGTCGGATTCGATATCGGAATCGGATTCAAAAATTGCCGAGGCGAATTTCAGGAATTGCTATTTTAATTTCCGAAAACTTTTCGATGAATTGAATTGATATTTCCGTAACGAAACATCAAAAATATTCGAATTCGGAAATTAAAATAGCAATTGCGAAAAATCGCATCAGTAGTTTTTGAATCCGTTTCCGATATCGAATCCGATCATTTTAAAATAACCCTGCAGGATATATTTTTAAAAAGAACATTGGCTTTTTTTTATAAAATTGATTCAAGCGTAGGTACTTAGCTACATTACACATGCAACATCGCTGTTCTTATTGCTGACTTCTAAGGCTGCATTCCGAATTAATGATATAATCGCTGTAATCGATTTGAGCGTGCTTAAACCCGTTCCATATTACCTTGAGCGCCATCACGATGTCCCGTGAAACGTCATAGATGACGTCATGACATGCGCCATCTTGCGCTCACACCGACCATGTCCTAAACTGATATCACCGTGAGCGCTGTCAAAAAGTGACGGTTAGTTATTGTGTTTTCGGCAAAAATCTAATAAGATTTTTGGTTTTCCATATGGCAAAGATACTTTTTATGATTTTATGAGAGAAAAATAATAAAAAATGCGGATATTCCTTTTTGCGAGTCAACTAATAAAAGATATAAGGAGTTCTAGCGCATTTTTAATTCAGATTTTAATTAAATTCTCAAATATTCTGTTTTGAATACTGTGAGCGCGATAACGGGCGTTCCGAATTGTTTACAGTTCTCAGCTGTCATTATCGTGATATCTAACTCGGTACGCAAATTATTGCTGTGAGCACTGTGAGCGATATTATTTAATTCGGAATGTAGCCTAAGACGGTTAGAGTGCCAGTATGACTTATGAGACTCTAACCACATTGTGTTTGCATTTCGTTTAAATCGATCAATAGGTATATATAAAAATCAATGCCACTTTTCGTTGTAATTTTATAACTCAAGAACGGGCTCACGTATACAAACCAAATGTTTAGGCTTTGTTCGGACTATTTAGTAGATGGTTTATGTGAAGTTTACACAAAATTGGTCGAGCGGTTCTTCATTTATCACATTTTTATTATTTCACTTTATAGGTACGTAGCGAAGCACGTACCGGGCCGCTAGTAAAATAATATTTAATCTATAAAGAATGAACGACTCTACCACATATCAGTTCAGTCGCCGAGAGAATGCGTCCCAATTCTGTTAATATTGACCAAATCGCGGAAATTTGTCTTGCACTAAACTATGTCTAAAAACTGAACCATTCCGTGAAAGTCCCATCGCAATCGGATTAGCCATTTCAGAGATTTGGCCAATGTTTACAGGTCTCAGAAACGCATTCTCCCGGCGGCCGCTCTGTAACACAATCTTCTCTGAATGTAACTGGATTTTAACTTGAAGTTAGCCGAAAATCGGGGTTTTGTAAAACTGAAGTTGAAATAAATTGAAAGTAAGTACTTACCTTAATTTGACTATGAAGTGGGTCGCTTTTGAATCACTTTCTTCGCCCCATGTTTTAGTTTGATCGGATTATAATTTTGGCATTGTACCGATGTGTTATGGGTTCGATTTCCGGCGTAGGTTAAGTTTTCTAATTGTTATTATTATCGCTGCCATTATAACAGAAAGCGAGCTATACATTATAAGTTCTGTGGAATTAAACCTGTTTTTTCCCGACTTACCCGGAATGACGGTAATTTTTTTCGTATTTATATATAGCTTTCTTTGGCACGCTCTGTAGCCTAAAAATATGGCGACGATAAGCCGAAAGAAAATGCATATTTATATGTCATTGCTGACTTGTATATAGGCATTTTAAAGAACTAACTTCAGATTACAGAACAAGACATTTGCTTTGTTTAACAAACTTTATACATTTTCTTTTGAATAAACTTTGTTTAAATAAAGCAAATACAAATTCAAAAGCGAATACCAGCTATGTGTTTTTCAATTTTTATTTGCTTTTTTGGCCTTACTCCCTTGTTCTGTAATCTGTGGGACTAAGTATAGTAACATAATTATCTTTAATACTTTATTTTTATGTATCTCATAAAGTTAAGCCAGCTTAGGATATGAGCTCCCCAAAATCATATTCTTTACGACTTGAAAAAATCTACTTTTTTTACTATTTAGAAATTTTATTGGAATGTGACTTACATTCAAATACATTACATGTTAATTACATTGACGGACCAGCTGGCGTGGTTGGTTAAGAGTCAAGATTCCACCTATCGCGCCGGTGGTCGTGGGTTCGATTCCCATACAGGACATGCATTTGTGTGCATGAACATGTCTGTATGTCCTGAGTCTGGGTGTAATTATGTATATTAAGTATGTATTTACAAACAAAAAGTAGTATATGTAGTATATCAGTTATCTGGTTTCCATAGTACAAGCTCTGCTTAGATCAGATGACCGTGTGTGAGGAATTTCCTAGATTTTTTTGTTTTACTATTCAAATAAAATTTTCCTTGGAAGAAATTGAAACGGAAAACAAATAATGCAATTGTAATATTCATTATAATATTTTCTACAATAAGGTGCATAGAGTAAGCAAGCTTCGGTACTCTTTGGTTAGATGTATTGATCACACACCAAACACTCAAAATTATTATCTCTTTTTTTAAATTGGCTAGACAGTGGTGCCGATTCTGTTGTAAATAGCACTAAACTAAAATTAGTCACATCTCATCTCTTTCTTACGCAAATTATTGAAAAAGGATAGAATATATTTATAGCTGTCAAATTAATCTTTGCCGTCTTATTTTGCGTGTATTTAGGCGTAACCGCGATAGATGGCTACTAAATTTATATTGAAAACAAACATTGGACTAATTTGACACGACAAAATTTCTTACATCCTTTTCTTATGTTCTTTGTTAGAAAGAGACATAGTGAGATTAAAATTAGTTTAGTTGTAAACAACAGAATCAGGGCCGTTACCCTCTGATGGCTTTTATTAATTACGCGGAAGAAGCCCTTCTTGGCTGATTGAGATAGGTTGTCAACCTATGCATAGTCACTCTATTGAGATTAAAATTAGTTTAGTTGTAAACAACAGAATCAGGACAATTGTTACCCTCTTATGGCTTTTATTAATTACGCGGAAGAAGCCCTTTTTGGCTGATCGAGATAGGTTGTCAACCGATGCCTAGTCACTCTAATTACTACTCTAGACACGCGAATAACACATCCTGGTCTAGACCATAAAGTGCCTGCTCCCACACTGATAATATCTAGAATAATGTTAGCCTTTGTTTACTTTGAGCATTATACGAGGGACTTTCTAATGGACCTATATGGGCTGAAATCCTTTATACAAACTGATTTTGTGTAAATATTCGGTAATACAATTTGAAATTCCAGTGGCGTTTGTCATAACACTTGACAAATTACTGTTTTTCGCAATGGGACCTATTTGGGTTGTATTTGGGGAAAATACTGGGCATCTATCTAGAAAATGATGTGGTGTAAAGGAAAGCCAAGCAGGTTGCGCTACTCACTAGGTATTCTGATGGTTTCATTTACAGCATGGTGTTCTCTAAAAAGAGTGTTAAAAGATTTTTGTAGGATACCCCTGGAGTTGCTAGCGTGTCTAGTCTACGGTTACCGCTAACTAAGGTAGCAAATAAACACGCATACAGCCCGCCTGATGTTATGATGACGTAAGCTGTCAAGCTTTCATGCAAATCTTTTTCTATTTTGAGGTGATTTACGTGCGAATTTACAAGCGGTATTTCAGTGAAGGAATAAATCGTAAAAATGTCTGCAATGGTTACCCAGATAATAAAGATCAATAGGCCTTTAAACAATCCTCAATCAATTCGCGTGACTACCTAGGGTTCCTCCTGCGGTAGCGAAGCTGTTCATAATATATAAAATGTCTGCGCCCTTTTAGGTCAATCCTTAATACGGCCCTGAACAGTTTTGTAGCCCTCACGTAGTGGAAAATGAATAGTAAAATCCGCATTGTAAACTACTGAACCATACAAGGCATGTTTAGAAATCTTGGATGTAGCCCAAGGAATATCTTTGAATTTATACCAGTTATTTATTCTAATGATTCATCAAAGTGTTTTGTTACCTAATTAGGGATTTACGATAAAATTGTATAGTCAGCACCCTAAAAATATTCCCAATTTAAAAATGAAAGAGGTGTCCCATTTGCTCGCCAATGGCCTAAAACTACAAGTTAGCCTCTATTCACACGTACCAAAACCACACTACAACCGCAACCACATCACAAACAGATTTATGATCAACTAGCTGCCCGGCGCGACTTCGTTCGCGTGGTGCTACCCTACCCTGTGGTGTTACCCTACCCTGTGGTGCTACCCTACCCTACCCTACCTTACCCTGCCCTGCCCTGCCCTACCCTGCCATGCCCTGCCCTGCCCTATCCTACCCTACCCTACACTACCCTACCGTCAACCTTTTTTTTACAAACACTGAGCCACACGCAGAGATTGACTCCCTCCCGTACGGCCCGTACCCGTGACGTGATTTTTCTGTTAATACTTATATTTTTAAACTCGTGATATATTTTGAATGGTATGTCCGAATTGAATAATTCAAAAAGTTATATAAAGGTATTGAAGCAGTCTTGAATATGAAGTAATTTATTTTGAAAAGGAATAATACCAAGAGGAATAATAGAGAGCCATTTCTAGCGGCGGCATTTCAATTAAATTTTTAAAATAGAAAATCACTTATTGTGGCATAACTATAATAGTTAGACATATGGTATCGCGACACTTTTTGTAAATAATAATGTGTTCTGCAAAGTCGTAGTACATTATTTTATTCTATCATCAATAGTTTTCGCAGCGCACGCTATGCAATGAATATTTTAGGTAATTTTTTTACACCTTGGGTTACATTATTGGAGTTTTAGTAAGGATCCCTAATGTTTTTGAAAATATAATATAGCCTATGTCACCCGGGGATAGTGTAGCTTCCCAACAGTGAAAGAATTTTTCAAATCGGTTCAGTACTTTCGGAGCCTATTCAATGCAAACAAACAAACAATCAAATCTTTCCTCTTTATAATATTAGTATAGATTTACTAGATAGACTAGACATACAATTAGTCTAACTAGTAAAAGTATATATAGTCTACATAATATTTATAATAGTAAATATTTATTTAATATTAAATAAAATATATCTATATAATATTTACAATAGGTAGCTCGTAATAGCTATTTACAGGTCACCAAACCACAAACCGGCGTATTTAAATATTTACGACTATGCGGTGTCTGAAACTAATTGATGGTTCTTCATTGGCAGGTAGAGGACTAATAATCCAGCCAGCTTTTTAGCCCAAAGATTTATGAAATTTATGAAATATGGTATGGTATACCTATCCTCCACGTTCCCATGATTAAAATATGGTCTATGTCCTTCAAGCCATTTATTCAATCTGGGCCCCAGAAGGGCACTTAAAACGGTCACATTTACTGAAGTTACCACCGGTTCTGAACTCGGCATTCAACTGAGAAGAATCCGTCAAGAAAATCAGCGTTTCTCGATACCTACCAAGGGCTATCTGCGTGCGAAATTTCATCGTGATCAGATCAGCGATTTAGGTGTGAAAGAGTAAAATCAGAAAGTCATTTATCCAGTTTAGGCCCTGGTAAGGCACTTATGAACGTTAAATTGGTACATACAGTTGAATTTACCACCGGTTCGGAATACACTTAAACTGAAGACTCCGGCAAGAAACTCAGCAAACTCTAACTCAGTAGACAGAGTAACTTTCGCATTTATAATATTAAGTATGGATATAGTTACTTAAGTTCCTGTAATAGGACATAGACATAGTAGCCCCGGGAATGCGGGTAAAACCGCGGGTGATAACTAATCTACTAATACATTTTCGATTCCAAATATCTATCGCAGGTAACGAGCGTTGCGTAAGCTCAGTCGGTTTAAATCGATTAAATCGAGAAAGTGAGTGAATTATAACGATTCTGTCTATGAAATTGGTTTCTTTTTTATAACGAGAAATTTTATCCGGTTATGCTAGTTGGCTTAGTCAGATCTAGGGAAACACGTGAATTCGGTTGACCTTCCAAATTTTTGGAGCTGCCGCCATAAATCTCTCTATTAGGCCCCAGGATATGTAGTCATGAAGTTTCAGGGGTAGTCAAATAATGCCCGGTTCCTATAAACAAAAAACCGGCCAAGTGCGAGTCAGACACGCGCACCGAGGGTTCCGTACAAACCTATAGGTATATAAGTAAATGGTAGTATAGACCTGAGTAAGTATTTGATATGAATTTCAATTTATGACGTATTAAAAAAAAAACTACTTACTAGATCTCGTTCAAACCAATTTTCGTTGGTAGTTTGCATCGTAATGTACATCATATATTTTTTATTGATTTATCATTCTCTTATTTTAGAAGTTACAGGGGGGGGGGACACACATTTTACCACTTTGGAAGTGTCTCTCGCTCAAACTATTCAGTTTAGAAAAAAATTATATTAGAAACCTCAATATCATTTTTGAAGACCTATCCATAGACGCCCCACACTTATGGGTTTGATGAAAAAAAAAAATTGAGTTTCAGTTCTAAGTATGGGGAACCCCCAAAATTTAATGTTTTTTTTCTATTTTTATGTGAAAATCTTAATTGCGTTCACAGAATACATCTACTTACCAAGTTTCAACATTATAGTTCTTATAGTTTCGGAAATAAATGGCATACGGACAGACAGACAGACAGACAGACAGACATGACGAATCTATAAGGGTTCCGTTTTTTGCCATTTGGCTACGGAACCCTAAAAACGAATCGTTTTGCTTACCAATGGTTGGTTTAATTATGGCCAAACTGGGCATATAGATCATTTCGTAAGCAAATTTAACCTGTGATAGCTATTTCCATATGGGAGGGTCTGCTATGCAAAGCTTTGAGGTCTTTGCTTTATTATTAGTAAAGATATAAGAGTCTTAATTTTAAATGATAACGGTCCGTAAATTATGGGAATCGGCCATAAGTCTATTAGTGCACCTTCACTAAGTGGACTTGGAGTGTCTCCAATTAGTCAAATTATAAAGAAAGAAAGAAAGAAAAAATATCTATTGCCCCACAGTACACACTTATATTAACAAAATTTTATAAAGAAAAAGAAAAAAAAACAGAAACTTATTCTATGGGTTATAACTGCTTATAATTACCTAATAAGTATGTTGTGTGGGTTCAAAAGGTCCCTACCTCAGCATAAAGCTGCACTGCTCATGAAAAAGTGCAACGCTGGTATTCTGGCAGAGCCTTTACTAGATGCCTAATACGATCTCGTCACAATATACAAATCACGGTTTGGCAAATTTAAATAAACCTTTTACACGAGTGAATTGCTTGAGAACCAACTCCCTAGAATTTTGAAGCGTAAGTGAGTAAGTAAGGATTATCACAGCATTCATTCATGGTATATTTGTCTTAGGTTGTTTCCAGGATATCCATACACACAATCCATCCCTCTGTCTATACACTAATACACCTACAATTAATCCTCGTTAGATAAGGTAATATTTGAGAAATAACAATTTCGGACCCACTACAATAGTAATACCTACTACAAAAATAATAATGTAAAAATTATTCTAGTCATTAGCTACATGACAAAATAAACGTATATTTTGTGTTATGTTGCAGTGATAGGGCTAGGCGGTAAACATAACATCCAAAAACATTTAAAACAAGTATTTTTGTTTTTCTTTTCTTTCTAAATTGTAAATTTTATTTCATTTTAATTTAATATCTTTGATTTGATTTTATAGACATTTTTATGTGAACTTTGTCTGTTGATCACCAATTAACAATATGTTTGTAATGCACTGATTTGGTGGGAACTGAATCCTGAAACACAGCTCACGCTAGTTCAGGAATCAGGGCTATTTAGAGTTGTACACATTGTTATTACTTTAATAAATATTATTATTATATTATTATTAATAATGTAACAATTATTCTAGTCATTAGCTACATGACAAAAGAAACATATATTTTGTGTTATTTTTGTAGCCATAATTAATATACTATTTTAGACTATCTGCCAAACGTTCTCATCTCGCCAACCGTTAAAGAAAAGACATCAACGCAAGCGCACAAAACTATGTTGGACATCGATCGATAGATCATTATTTTGTATCTTTTCTGCACCTGCTTTATTACTGTAGTGAAGTATTTACACATAAGTTATTGAGAACAAAACAACATTTTAAACTAGTCTTTATATTTCAATTTGCCTAAGGATGGCATAAGGAGATGTCTACATAGACCCTTCCTGCAGCTTCAGAATGTTAGTTGGTATCCACGCAAACATCCAGACGAACGTCCCGTTACAATTTCCACATAACAATTCGCACCCACTAACCTAATAACGAAGAGTATTGGTTTTCACAACACGTAAACAATGCCCTGGAGCACGAGAAATTGGTTATTCAGCGCGCTAAAGCTCCGCGGGGGACCGGGGGGACAAGGGGACAGGCACGGGGGGCTTGTGTACCTGAGCCCGCGCACCTGACGCAGCGACACCGGCGCGAGCGCAGCGCATGTGTTCGTCCAATTCAAACGATCATCGACTTCTGCGCGGGCCCAACGCGCCATGCTTTCTCTGAACAAATCGCCGCGAGTGCTATAGTTAATTCTGTGCGATTAAAATGGATGTGCTTAAAATTATCGTCGTAATTTTCCTACACCAAGGTCAGTAAATATTATTATTTTTGTGATGAAATATAAATAATTTCTCCGGAAAGTAGGTGAGAGATTGTCGCGTCGCTGTGATGATTTGGACCACTTTCAGATATACTCACTGCGATGATGATTTCTTTTTTTGTAATTTACCTGACTCTCTTGTTGGCGTTTATCTTTAATTTGTCTGTATTTATTATGATAAGAGGGTAGTTACCACTTGACTGAACTCTGATAATATGTGTGTAAAATATCGAATAGTGAGCAATGAAGATGAATTAACCTAATTTTATTTTTAAATTAATAGAAATATAAATCATTGAAGCCAGCTAAAGTGAGCCCCCGGTCTTTAGAGATTACAGAATAGTTACAAAAAGTCATTTGAAAATTATCAACTACAATGGAAACATCTGAATATTTTACTGCTGATATCCCTAATCCCTAGGAACGTCCACTGGTGAACTAGGCCTCCCCCATTAACTTTCACTTCTTACGCTGATATGATGATAATGAACCCTAATAGTGTAGTAAATCGTACATCACTACAATTTGACAAATTAACCTTCTTAACGTCGGATGACCACGTTGTCTTAAATCTCCCACTTCATTATGAACATTTTAAACTTTGGAACTGAATTACGAGTTTTCCGATCTCCGTGTTGCAGTTAAATACCCTGACTGGACACGGATTCGAGTCCCACTCAGGACAAACAATTTGGGGTCAAATGTATTATTATTAGTATATATTTATTTATTACGTACGATTTTGTTATATGTAAAGATAAAAAACGACCCTATTTTTTTTTAAAGTAGGGTTCACTTAAATGATAAGAAACGGTAGATATTATAAATATAGATCTATCGATGCAAGACGTCACACCCGCAAGGAACGCAATGTTTGCGTGTCCGTCCATCCGTTTACCGCGCAACATTATCAAGAACAATAATCACATGTGTCAGTAATTAACCGATTTAATAATCGATTAGCTATTACTTTACTGACAATATGTTATCGAGTAATGGCCGATTCCTATAATTTACGGACCGTTATCGGTTAAAATGAAGTCTCATATCTTTATTTATAATGAAGCAAAGACCTCAAAGCTTTGCATAGCAGACCCTCCCATATGGAAGTACCTGTCACAGGTAAAATTAGCTTACGAAATTATCTATCTATATGCCCAGTTTGGCAATAATAAAACCTAATATTGGTAAGCAAAACGATTCGTTTTTGTTTATAGAAACCGGGCATTACTCGAAAATTGTGTAACCCGTTGGTTAGTTTCTCGCGAGGGACGCGCGTCCTTTTATAACAACTGATGTCATTGTTATTTTTTTTACCGCGAGCCCTTAATTATTAATCCCTTAACATCAGGCAGTTATAGATTTTGATAGATTTTGACGTAAAGTACTATTTTGCTTATTTTCAATCATGCTTGTATGTTGGGCCCCGGTGAAATGTATGTAACGCTCGTGGTGTAGCATAAGCCGTAAGCTACCACCGTCGCGGTCTGTACCTGGATGGTTGAACGCCAAGTGGTATATCAAATCGAGCGCTTCCGTGCTTCGGACGACGGCACGTAAAGCCGTTGGTCCCGGTTATCACTTAATTGTGATAGTCGTTAAGTTCGGTCCTACCTCCACCGATCCGCAGTGGGCGCGCGTGTTGGAGTTTCTGCCCATTCCCTTTAACTCTGATTTGTGTGCAAGAGGCCTGTGCTCAGCAGTGGGACATTATAGGCTGATGATTATGATGATGATGGGCCGGTTGGTGTTGTTGGTAAAATTACCTGTCAGGCCATAGGCTGTGTTTGATTCCCAATTAGGACAGACATTTGTGTCTTTAGTCACCGAGGATTGGCTATATTCGTAGACTGTTGAGTTAGGCTACACTTAGTTTTACACTTAAGTTTAGCCAACTTTTGCACCTAGTTCTAGCCGACTTAACCAAGGTGTAGCCCCACTTCAGCAGTAATAAAAAAGGTTGTTTATGTAGGATATGACTTATCGGGTTTCCATTAAAAAAGTTCTGCTTAGTTTGGGATCAAATGACCGTGTGTGAACAATGTCATCGGATATTATTATCATGAAATGGATGGAATTCAATAGAATTTACAATACCTACTGATTCAAAATATTTGAACTTACCGCTATCTTTAGTATCAACTAAACGGGTAGAATCCACCGGAGAAATCTGCTCATATTTATTTTACTCCGGGTTTGAACCCAAACCAACAGTTAGCACTAAATTTAACATGTAACCGTTAAAAGTCCTCCCGTTGTCCAAATGTCTCCCCACAGCGTTCGCCGGAAGTCAAGCAAGACCCCCCACTTCCTGTTTACTGAAGTTGAAAGCCGGCTTCATTTAGTCATTTTATGTTCTTCATATTTTATGTTAGAATTAAAATGTTTATGAGAAATGTTTATGCTCTACCGTCTATATAATGGGGAGTGTTCTCAAGAACTTTTTGACCTGGTTCCATCATCACCTTTTTACCACCGCACCGATCGCCGGCGATGTGGAGTTCATCCTCATATCCTCGAGCCGCCTCGATCGTCCACACAACGGTTCAGTCAGTCCTACTGCGGACCATTAGGATGTGGAATGAGCTCCCCATTACGGTTTTCCCTCAGCGCTACGATATGGGGTTCTTGAAAAGGGGCGTAAAAAGAGCTCTTCAAGGTCGGCAACACATCGGCAATCCCCCTGGTATTGCAAATGTCCATAGGCGGCGGTGACCACTTACCATCAGGTGGACCGTCTGCCTGTTTGTAACCTAATGACATAAAAAAAAAAAAAAATATGGCCTTACCCATTAAACGCAATATCCATACTAATATAATAAAGCTAAGTTTTTTGTTTTTTACACGGGCTTATCCCTGGATAATAAATTTTCATTTAAAATAGCAGAATTGGTCCCCAGTTTAGGTAGTACTCCATCGCAACTCTCGCTATCGACAGGGAAGTCCATCCTCACACATTGGTCGGCAACGCGCGAGTGATACCCCTGGTGTTGCTAGTGTCCATAGGCTACGGTAACCGCTTACCATCAGGCGGGCCGTATGCTTGTTTACCACCTTAGTGGTATAAAAAAAAGTAAGCTAGCTACAAATACCCATAAAGAAGCTTTACGATCTTACCTTCCTTCTATAAAATCCACGGTATTTCAGATAATTGATCGCATGGTCGACGATAGCCCTGATGCCTCGGAATAATAGGAGGATTATCACCGGTCCGACTGTCCGTCTGTGGAATGTCATTTTTTGTAGGAACATTACAATGATTCGACCTTTCCGCCGGCTGATGGACAAAAACTTATTCTTGATGGAAACATTCTAATGCCAGGAATATTTCTTAGAATAACTTGCGTGGAGGATGGTATTGTTTTATAAACATACGCCTATACGACTCTTATGTATTGTAGTATTTTTTTAATACTACTAATTTCTTGGTCAACCCTATACTACTACGTGGCTAAGATAAGAAAATGTGCCATGTAATGTGTTTAGTTTATCCCCTTAGGGGTGAAATTGTGAAAACCTTTCCTTATTGGATGCCTACGTTATGTGCGCAAAATTTCAAGTTTCCATACCGTTCGTATTGGCTTGTACTGTACTTGCATCTGTCAACCAGTCAGTCTCCTTTTAAGAGAGATAGATTAGGACTAGGATGTTCAAAATTTACAAAAGACCCTAATACCACAATACGCTTTAAATCTAGAGAATATGTTAATGAGATGGGAAGTTTGAAGGGCCTTAATAAAGGCTAATCTAGCATTAAGTACCACCATTTGACCTATAGAATATATTCAGAAGTAGGTCAGTACATTGCATCACTTAAACATAACTTACAACATGACATGTATCGACTACCTACACTATATTACACTTAAACACTGGAATAATATTTTACGATAAATGGAATGCATGTAAAAAACGTAATTTAATGGTCCCGCGAAAAAAGTAGCCTATCTCCCTCTCAAGGCTACCTGCGTATAAAATGTTTAACAGGATTAGTTCTGCCGTTGAGCCGTGTCAACATGCGAACAAACACAGTTAGGATTTCAATCGCGATACCCGAACCATGGACCCCTAGACAAGATGGTTGTCGACAATCGTTAGTAAACAATCAATTTTTGTATGTAATGTAATGTAAAGTTCGTTCATCACGGGAATCGAGACTCGAAGATTTTTCCCCATTCTTCCGATTATGTTATTTTTTTATGTGATGTAAGTACAAAACCGTTTTCGGGTTTCTTCCTTTACTTGTGCTACATGGCCTTACTTAATGCCAAATTTATTATATTATTATAAGTCTGATTCCCTTGCCATCGTCAAAATATTCGGTATAAACGGCTGTATCTGTTGATTGCGTTGACTTAGAAATTTGATTTTTTTCTCTGCTCCAAGGAGTTGCAAACTTTCAGCTTGTTACCACTTGGTAACAAGCTGAATTAATGTCAGGACTGTCTTGACAGGCGGACAACAAAGTGATCCTATAAGGGTTCCGTTTTCTTGTCTTTTGAGATACGGAATTCTAAAAAACTACTGCTGTGAAAAGCCTATTCACAGTTGTAAGAAATTCCGTAGTCCTACAGAAATTGCGAGCTTAAGGACGTATCTAAATAAATACTCCAAAATTACTTATAAATATTGAGCCATATGTTGATAAAAGGGTCACACTGTTCACAGAAGCATGGCGTATCACTTCAAACGACAGCTGGCTACATTCACAGTAGTTGAGTGAAAGTTTGGCTCGAGCTGCATTCCTCCGCGACGCGGGTCAAAATGTTCTTATCTATGAGAAATGAGAACTGAGAAGTCTGTTTTATTGCTCACTGTTTTCTGTACGAAGGTCATGACTGCGTGGAAAAGTAGGTTGATGTCCTCAAGGAGGGTAGGCCTCAATGTTTATCACCATGCAACTTTGCCTACACTTAATTGTCACTTTAGCTATACATTCCCACGTGCTTTGACACAAAGACGGTACAGGTACAGGAGCTGAATAGCAAGACAGGATGGTGGGGTCACAGGTCTTTTTTAATGCGTGCTTGGTTGCAATTTATAATATAATTGTCATGTTACAAGTTTCGCTATGTTAGCAATTCTGATTACGATTATGATGCGTTACGTCCTTCTTTGACATCCCACGTCAAAACAGGACAAAAGACAAGTAAGGTTATAATAATATTGTTTGAGATGGTGATTGGCCCCCAGCCCATGTGTGTAAAATAACACATGATATTAACTTATTATTTACCACGCCAATTTTATATCTGGTTCATTACATAATAGAACATTACTTTACCGATTTGTAATTCACTTAAACTGAGAAAATTTGGCTATAAACTCAGTTTATAACAAACTTTTCCCATCTAAAACATAAGATAGAAGACAAAAGAAATCTAGTTCAAAAAACTGTATTTTCATTCCCAATATTGACACATTTATTCGGCTTGGTTTTTCACCACATTTTCACGCATTCCACGAACTACTATTGTTTTCCCTCTGCCCTTGTTCATTATAGATAACTATCGGTAATAACCGTGTCTGTGTGTTCACTGTTGGCCATCTTATTTCTTAATATTCCTCAGGGCCGACGTTTGATTTCTAAGGGAAGTTACTCAAGTTTAAGCACGATAACTGGGTCGGTGTCGGACTGTTTCTTTACAATACCGTTTATATGTTAGGCACTTCTAACACAACGTAACTGAACTGTATATACTAACCAAACTTTTCACACGATGATATTTAAATCTATAGTAGGTAAGTGGGTATTTAAAATCGAACCCGCCTGGCCCATCCTTTAGGGAGTTAAAAATCGTTGCCAAGCAACTTAAGTTTGGTAGTTTTCCCTGGGGAAAAAGTTACTAAATGTACCTGTATATATCAATAGTCGAAAGGTTAAATCCAGTTTTGAGTTCAGATTGAAACATTTGATTTTGAATACTGGATCTGCCTTTATAAGGTCTCATTTCGATTAACTCAATTCAGTTTGATACTTCTATAATACACTAAACATTGGTGCCTGGCATTTAATTGTTATTAAACGTAATACTAAGCTGTTAATCGTTTGTCGTGTCGTCACTCATCAATGTTAATAAATACGATGCAATAATATATTGTGAGAAGTAAAAGTTTATGAGATATAAATAACTAGCAAGTGCCAGTGAAAGTAGACGGACGGACAGACGGACGGGGGGACATTAATTTGATTTTTGTAACATTCAGAATTTTCGTTCCATGTGAATTTACGTTAGGTAACCTATGGTGCGTCAATGCTACGCGAAAGGAGCACGAGCCGAGGCAAGAATTAACAGAATTTGTTCGTTGCTCGCAATGTCAATTGTGGACGTACAAGGAGCCGCCTACAACGAGCGCGATGCAAATCCCTGTGTTCGTGAAAAAACTGACAATCGGCGGAGCGCGTCTCGCATCACGGTCGTTGCAGGCTCGTTGTAAGCTCGTTGTACGTCCACACTTGATATCGCGATCCACTAACGAATCCTGTTCGTTCGTGGCTCGGCTCGTGCTCGCTTCGCGTACCATGGACGCACTATTAGATTAGGACAACTGCGGGGCTATAACGTAACTTTGTTACAATAATTAGTTTCAATTAGTAGTGAAGTTTTGTAATAATTACGTTTACGTTCTACTAATATAGACATCGTGCTTCGGAAGGCACGTAAAGCCGTTGGTCCCGGTTATCACTTAATTGTGATAGTCGTTAAGCTAGTTGGATGCCTCTTAGGCGGCTTGAAAAATTCCAACAGTAGGTTGGCCACTAGCCTACCTCCACCGATCCGCAGTGGGCACGCGTGGTGGAGTATCTGCCCATTCCCTTTCACCCTGATTTGTGAAAGGAGGCCTGTGCTCAGCAGTGGGACATTATAGGCTGATGATGATGATGATGATGAATATAGACATTGACACACCTATTCGGTAATTTGTATTGATCGATCCAACAAAAGTAATTCACCGGTACTCAGTTGACACGTTATAGAATGTGCGAACTCAAGACTGTAGCGCGAGTTCAATAGAATCGATGGATGATAGCGGTCCACGTTAGATAATCCGAACCGTATCTTTCTATTTTGGGTTTATCCAGGAACCAAAGATTTTATTTTGTATTAAGTTATATATTTTGCTTATTAAATTGCAAATGTATATAACTTAGCAATTTCATAGCGATGTATATTTAATTCAGTTTGAATTTTTATTAAATGACTAGCTGTTCCCCGTGGATCCACCCACGTTCCCGGGATAAAAAGTAGCCTATAATATTCGAGGGTTATGTAGCTTCCTATTAGTGAAAGAATTTTTCGATTCTGACTGGTAGTTCCAGAGATTAGCCCGCTTAAACAATCAAAGAATAACGCTCTTCCACTTTATTATATTAGTATAGATTACGTTTATGAGTTAGGATTGGGTACAAAAAATCTAACTAATATTATAAATGAGAAATCATAGCAAGATTGAGTGCTTCGTAGTACTTAGTTAGCCTCAACCAGGTTGCATGCCTTGTCTTAAAAAACATATACCAATTAAAATAATCTATTTAATTTGTGAAATCATTATAATGGAATAAAAAATATGAACCACATTCGCACAATAAAAGTTATGATAACTTTCATTAGAAGCGAATACGGTTTCATGTATTGAAATGATTCCGATTCCGATTCGGATCGCGGCCGGGCGCCAAAACTCGGCATCTCAACGGTTAGTGCAATTAAAGCAATCAATGACATTATAACAGGTTGAGACCCCACGCGGATCTGTCGCGTGCCATTATTTACATCGCCCGGTCAGTTGGCCGGCGACCCGATTGTGTGGCAAGTAACTGCGCATTGGATGCGATAACGGTGATAAAATGTTGAATCGCTGCTAACCGTACGCTATGCGCTCCGAGCCCAGGTTCAAAGACGAGGTCGAAGCGGTTCTTATTTAAAAAAAAATAGGACGAATGTTGAATAACTGTTTTATCATAATATTTATTCGAAATAAAAAAATATTATTATATCTTAGTATTCAGTCTCCTACGAAACTATACGGTCCTGCGCCTGCGCCAGTCTAGTAATTAGTCTTATTATAAGTAAGAAAGAGCACTAAGTAGGTACTTCTTTAATTATTCAGACTCAATTTATGAAGCGGTAAATACATAATCCTATAATCGCACTAATGTATGTGAAAGTGTGTGTTTGTTTGTTACTCAATAAGTCGTAATGAATGAACAGATTTGAATGAAACTACACAAAGATCATACTCTGAAACAGCTCATTAGACTCTTTATTCCACTAAACCATTATATTATTGCCCTCGGAAACGTGGGTAATTAAAAAAAATAAGATAAATTAACAAAAACCAGTTAAGAACTAAAGAAAATGCATATGAAAGTAATATAACAATAGAAACCAGAGGCCTTGAGAGACTTGTGAACAGGTGCTGCTTGTGGGGGCTGGTCTGCTTAAGTTTGCTATTTATTTACTTATTAAATATTTTTTCAGTCTACTTTGTAATTTTGCCGCCGCGCCGGGGCACGCAATTGTTTTCAGTGCGATTAGAATGTAAATATTATTATGTAATTAATCTAAGCCTGTTTTGAAAAGAGTAATTGCTGAGTTTATTGCCGGCTTTTCTCAGCAAATGCAACCTTCCGAACCGGTATTAGAGTATTAGAGTCAGACTTTTCATAAGTGCCTGCGAAGGTCTATTTGAATAAATGATTTTTGAATTTGAATTTTGAATTTGAATTTGAATTTGCCTACTAAGAACTTCTGAAGAAATAAACAAGAAAGATGTTTGCCTTATAGGGCACTGCATGATATGAGTAATTCGTAGTGTGAAAGTGATTCCACGACCCAAAGCGTTGAAACCTAACAGCTAACGTCGTAAAGACTTTAATCGTGTAACATATATGCTAATAGGCAGACCTGAGCCAGTACTATCACCGGATTTGAGAATTTCCCCGTGAAATCATTGAGAACGGAACATTTCTATACATGCGTCATTGTGACACAGAGAAATGAGGATATTTTTACTTAAATCAAATATTCAACAGTAACCGAGAGTTTTTATGAACAAGCTAGTTAGGTTGATCCTTTCTTCAAAGTAAAAGTTGAATTTAAATGATATATAATATAAAGATTCGGACACGGTCATCTGGGGTTCATTCTGGAGCACTCGTTTGAAACAAAGTACAAACTCGTAAATTTTTGATTGAAAATCAAGTTAGGCTATTCTGGTTTCGAAGCTGCCATTTTTTTCTAATTTTTCGAGCGCTATCCCTCGATCTGCTTCGAAATGTTACGCTTTAAAAATTAATCGTGAGGCAATTTCGATTTGAAAGGCTTGTTCTAAATAAGCAGTTGACTCCCTGATCCCAAAATATATAGCTGAAGCAGCTGGCTCAGCTTTTCGTAGCCCTCGATTGAACATAGGCCACTCGCAAACAGCCCAGTCCGACCACATTTTAAAATGTCAGTCCATCGGGTTTCCCATACGCTGGCTAATATGCGTTCTCCAGCAAATAAAGGAACATTTAGAATAAAACAAGTCATACATTCATAACCTACGGAACCGAAACGTGGTCGCTGATGCATGCTCTAGTCCATAGATTAAATGTCTCTCAGTGAGCTATGGTCAGGGTTTCTTTGAAGAACAATATCCTCAATGAGGTCAAACGACAAAGAACCAATAAGTAAGCGACCAGCTCAAGAAATTAGCATTGGCTTTCAAATCGGTAGCATGCATTCCTGCTACCGATTCGAAAGATTGGCACTATTTGCGATAGATTTTCGTGCTAAGGCCTCTGATGTTGCGATGGGCCAGTTAAGGGTGGATACTGGGCCACCAGAGATGTGTACCGATGTGACCAATAGGATCGCTTCATTTTAACGTTATAGATGTAATGAAGCGAACATATTCCTTGCTAAACATCTCTGGTATATATCTACCTTAAGTCAAGTTAAGTCTGTAGTTAACGAACGGTCAATGGAGCAGAAGTATCTTGTGAGAGAAGTGGAAGATATACCGTACCCATCACAAAATAAATAATGTTCATTATTTACCAGAAAATAGCTCATTAACAATAATTAAACTTACAGAAGACTTAATCAATGGAGACGTAAGAAGGCTAAAGGCATTCATATGTGTCAAATGTGACCACCCATATTATAAACTGGTCAATGTTTGACCTGCTCTAACTGGCTGACTTGGCTGGCCTGCTTCTCTGTAGGGATGGAGGCTGTAGCTAATAGGCCTTAACATGTTTATTATTAGTTACGTTAATTGCTCTAACGGCTCATGGGGTTTCCACTGTCACTGTTTATCGATGTTTTTATGGGTTAACAGATTCCGGTTGAGAAATAAATTGATCTTTGGCCTCAATCTAGAGGAGATTGGAGATTTATTTATCATATGAGTCTCTCTGTGTCATATGTCTATCTCTTATCAGATTAGTGTGGAATGGAAATATGGGGGGCTTATGTTGTATCTCTGTCCCGGTAGAAGAATCAAAATTGTCCAAATATTTTGATCACCTATGTTCAGGCAAACACGCTCAGACATGGTCGGTGGCAAAAGTAAGCTTCCTTATCAGAAAAGGAAGTAAAAAGCTTACATTATAGATAGTCGGTCGTTCACCTCATTGTCTGGTTATGTAATCTGTGATAATCTGGATCGAGACAAAGAGACAAATTAGCTTTATGATAATTTAATGCCTGTTGTTGGCCTTTTCTTACAAAAGCATTACTAGATTACTACACTTATTTTGATGCAACTTATCTTTTAAAATACGATTTAAAATTATTTTGATATTTTAGATAAATGCTAACGACATTTTATTTGAGTTAATTTTAGTACTATCCCGCATACTAATACTAAACTAATAAAGCCGAAAAGAACGTCTTGTTTGTTTGTTTAAACGGGCTCATCACTGGAACTACCAGTCAGATTCGAAAAAATCATTCACTGATAGGAAGCTACATTATACCCGAGTATTAAAGGCTACATTTGTCATGGAAACGCAAGTGAAACCGCGTGGGACAGCTAGTATTAAATATGAAATTAAGATGAAGAAAGTCCCCGACCGTGTGACTAAAACAAGGCGGGGTTCCACTGACAATAGCGACAAAAAACGGCAGATCGATCGACAATGACTCACTACGAACAACCTGACTACACAACCTGCCACAATGACCTACTAACGTTTTTCTATAAGTATAAATAAGCGGCTTGCCCGAGGGGAAGAAAGTTTAGTCATTTTTAGTAGAAAGTAAGTGCGTTTCAACAATTTTCGACCTTGCAATGGTGGACGTTATCTTGTCACGTAATTCAGTGCAGCTGTGCTTTATACATTCCTTCTTTAGGTACTTATCTAAAGTCTATATAAATGAAGCGCTCGTGGTGTAGCATGATTAGCTGTTCTTAATCGATCGGCAAAGTTAAGCTACGTCTGTCGTGGTCGGTACCTGGATGGGTGACCGCCTAGTGGTATTTCAAATCGAGCATTTCCGTGCTTCGGAAGGCACGTAAAGCCGTTGGTCCCGGTTATCACTTAATTGTGATAGTCGTTAAGCTAGTTGGTTCGTTATGCCTCCTAGGCGGCTTGAAAAATTCCAAGAGTAGGTTGACCACTAGCCTACCTCCACCGATTCGCAGTGGGCACGCGTGGTGGAGTATCTGCCTATTCCCTTTTACCCTCATTTGTGAAAGGAGGCTTCGTTAACTCATTTGATGTATTCTAGTGTCCCATATAATAACCCTCCTTCCGGGTCAGTCGGGTAAAAATCAACAGAAAACTGGAGCTAAATTCAATGATTTTCATTCCTTTGCAGTAGCGCAAAGGAATCGATTCCGAAGTAGCCCTCACTACTTGGTAGAATTTAGAGGTTTTCTTCCTTTTTAGCCCCCAGCTTATCAAGGTTACCATCCCGTCTTCTCATTATATGGCCGAAATATAAAAGCACTTTACAGACATGGGGTGGACAGTCAGGTCTTAATGACGAGTTGGAAGAGAATAAATACATTTGTGCCATTCATGATATTCGTATATAGCATTCGCTTCCAGCACCTCATTTCGAAGGCATATATTCTCTGTGTCTCTCTTTCTCGGATTGTCCACGTCTGCACTCCATAGAGTAATGTTATTTTAGGCCTCTTAAAAAATATAGAGCTTTTGAAATGTCTATAACTATAATTTTCCGCACCAACCCAACGCGAACATTCCTATAAACTTACTATAAAAGGTGAAAATAAAGATATGCAATGTAAACAATTATCAAGATCTCGTTAGATGTGATAATCCTCGCCGTGCGACGCGGGGCCTACCAAGCCGGGTCATAGTACGCTTTCTTACCCGGAGTAATGGTACCCAGCTATTTACTATCAAATGGCTGTGACACTAACAGCTGCCATTATACTAACTACGATGATTTCGTATCATTACAATCTATGTATGCTATTATCGCTGGATAAAGAAAACATTATCAACGCGCGGTTTGGTTTGATAGTGATTTATTAAATGTAGAAAAGGAGGTTTAGCATATTTATGTTTGTTTAATTCTAACAGTTATACACATGATTCCCCTTTTCCCCCCATAGAGGTTGAATTTCGTAAAATCCTTTCTTATTTCACCCCTAACAAGTAGTTACAAAATGAATCCCAAATCCGTATAAAGTGCCTGACTATGGCCTGACTACTTACCGTGAAAAAAGGTGGAATAGTGCAGCAGTATTCTGTAACGTTCATTTGAAATATCACTTCTGAATCCGCGATGAGATTAATGTTTCATATTCTTAAAATGAGTGAGTTCGACACTAGCGCCACTGAGTGATGACGGAAGTGAGATGAACTACGACAGATGAGTATTTTGACGTTACGAATATATTTTTGAGTTCTCGAAACTCACTTCACTTCACTAGGCCTTGATTTTATCTTGATAAAATACCAATACAATGACAAGAGAGATGGCAATCGAAGTGAGTGTGAGTTGCGAGATGACTTTCGAGATGATTTACCTTTTACAGAATAGCATAGCAGAGCAGTAAATACAGAAGAAGCGCTTTCGCCGGCAAGTATCGTCCGAGATCGTTCGTATCACGAATTCACGGATCATTTTGTTACTCCACTTGGGTACTTATTGTAATTTTCACGGGTATCCATGGTCGGATGACGAGCCGGATGATTCGACACGCGACCACGATGCCAGTCGACTTTCCAATTCGTAACATAACACAACGTGTATATAAACTTTTGTGTTATTTGTATGACGCAGTTGGTAATGTAACAGTGAGTCAACTGGGTTGTATCCTTGTAATTAGTTACGTTTGATTAGAGTTGCAATGTAAGGTATTGCCATCTTTGTCAATATATAAGCTTTTGAAAGTGACAGGTAGGAAACAGCATAGTTTCCATAGTAGATTAATATTTAGTATATATACTACGCTAGTAATATATAAGTCAATGATATAACAGGTGGAGATTTCGAGATGACATATTTTCGAAACCTATGTTGGGTAAGTCCTGCTGAACAACTTTTACTATGGGACCAGACGGGCCAGTTGGCGCAGTTGGTTAAGACGTGGAGTCTTAACCTATAGCGCCGCAGGTCGTGGGTTCGATTCCCACACAGGACATGCATTTGTGTGCATGAACATGTCTGTATGTCCTGAGTCTGGGTGTAATTATGTATATTAAGTATGTATTTACAAACAAAAAGTAGTACATGTATTATATCAGTTATCTGGTTTCCATAGTACAAGCTTTGCTTAGTTTGGGATCAGATGACCGTGTGTGAGGAATGTCCCAGGATATTTATTTATATTTTTAATAGTGAATTCTCAGTTTATTTATCTTTTCTTACAAAATCTCAACCGTGCTCGATCATAATGTATGAAAAGTAAAAAATAAAATTTGAGAATTCAGTGTTGGTCCCATAGTAAAAGTTGATCAGCATGACTAATGTAGCATAGGTATCGAAAATATGCCATATCGAAACCAGGGGTTAGTGTTTCATTAAAGGATCGGGTAATCTGTTATTTTTGCAACAGCAAGATACGTAATAGGTACTGTTATCTTTTAGACATACTATCATAAAGCTGTGGATATTTCTATCTCGAAAACGTTGTTTTACTTATAAACTATTTTTAAATATCGTCGATAAACTTACGGTACTTAATTAAATTGTCAACAGTGTAGTAAAATATTATTCATCATTATAGAGTCACCAATGGCAAATCGCCTGGTATGCATAATATTGCGGTGCAATTTACGAAGTCATGCAAGAATAAAATTAATTTACTGTTTGATGTTACATATACTATGTTCACGTTACGTATTATCCCATTGCTATGTTTTCATTTATTGACACTGAGTTATGATAGACATTTCTCTCGTGAAACGGAGAAAATAATTAGAGAAGAGCTTCGTATGGTATTGAATAGATTAATGACTTCTATATTATATTGTACATTTATCATATTTATAACAGCCTAGGCTTTGTTCGCGACCCTGCTCGCATGAATGGAGGCTTGTTTCACTTACGGTTCTCAGCTCTCTAAACCTGGCTTCTATTTACCTCTAAGCTGAAAATCTGTCGCCAAACTGGAGGTAGCCGCATTTCTGAGCCTTTTTTTATGCTTACCACGTTCAAATCCAGTCTATCCATAAGCCATGGGGAAAAGATAAATCATCATCAAGTCCTAAATACATAAAAGAAACTCAAAGCTTCTACTACCACTGAATATATAATGCCTACCTACTTTTCCGTGTGAATAGTATTGTGATAACCATGTCTATAAGAAACCCGACCGCGGCCAAGGTACTGAGGATCACCTTCGTGAAGACCTGGCGTCGCAGCCGCACGCCCAGGCTGAGGAGCAGTTCCGCTATCACCTGCGTCAGCTGACTGGCTCTGTGCCATCGGTGCCAGATCACTGCTGCGTTCATTGCGAGGAGTGCTGCTCCCGAACAGCATAAATACGCCTAGAGTAACAAATTAAGAATTTCTATTTAGGGGATTTTGGTATTAGTTATGAAATGTTGTAACAACAAAATGACCAAATTTTCACTAAGACTACTTGTATTATTAATTATTCTGTGCTAAGACTTATAAATAATCGCAGATCGATATAGTGTGTCCAAAAATCAGAATGACGTCGTTATAGGCAGGCAAATAATGAAGTGCCTATTCATTGGGAGGTGTAGGGAAGTTAAGGGTACGAGTTGAAAATCTATCGCTAATGAGGCGGACACTTGAGAGCCATGCAGCTCTTTCGGATATATCTTACCATGATGAGATATGGTACACCACAACAAGTCTATCCATAGTATGTAAAAGAAGAATCTAGTAAATTGTGGTCACTAAGGTTATATCAGCAACCAGTTACCTCCAACGCTTGTCCACCACTATGCTGTATACCAGCATTCAGCGCCAATCCTATTGCAGCAACACTATAAGTCACCAACACACCTCCTGACACTGATTGCTCGAAACGGAATACGCGCAGTGACCGCACATGCATGGTTACCAAGGCCACTAATATTACCAGGGTCACCAGCCGCAGAGCCAGCTGTGGGGTTCGGTCCTCAACGGATTTTAGTTCCGCTCTACGTATGCTGTTGTAAGGCAAAATAAACGTTGCATTTTCTAATGGATAATATGGCATTGTTTGTGTTCGAATGAACCTAGAATTGAGTTCATTGGTGAATTTACATTAGGCAAGAGTTTTATTTGTGTATTTGTTTTCTTTGGTCTGGTCATGATATGTTTGAAGTGCAGAATTGACAGTTTAATAATAGCAGATAAAGGCATAGATTTACGCAGAATGATTTAGGATTGTAGATAACATGGCATAGACTAGAAAACTATCGATAGGGATATTTTTCATTATAATAATCTTGGACGAAAAGGGTGATATAACGTCGGATTCGATATCGGGAACGGATTCAATAATTTCCGAGGCGAATTTGAGCAATTGCTATTTTAATTTCCGAAAACTTTTCGATGAATCGAATTGATATTTCCGTAAAGAAACATCAAAAATATTCGAATTCGGAAATTAAAATAACTCAGTAGTTTTTGAATCCGTTTCCGATATCGAATCCGAATACCCCTGCAGGTGTCCTAACATTAGACGGGGCTTAAGGTCGTCAAAATTTCCAAATTGTTGAGGTCTTTATTCAATATACGGACATAATAAACTGATGCAAAAATAATAAAAATACTTACCATTAAAAAAGGTTTCATGTCTATGCAGCAAACCAAAGAGGTCTGTCAAAAAATGTCGGGGCCGACATTTCATGCAATTTTCAGGGTTACGAAAATGTATAAACATTGTTCATCAATTCTTTAGCAGTTTAGCACGTAAATACCTTATCACATTATGTGCATAACTGAGACGAGTAAGGTACCTACTATCCGCACATATTATAAAACGCATCGGTCTCTCTGTATGTCTGTCTGTATTAGTGAGCAACTCGAGCAGCACTGCGATTATGATGTGATTTCCATATTTCCATAGTGTGCCGCGTTTGCCGTTTGCTAAAAAGTGACATATTCGAACTTACTAAATATTTATTATTTTATCTCTAAATTAAATATGAATAGTTTGAGGAACAAATCTAAAGAAATTTCCCATCGAAAGAGCCCGTCAAACTTACTTATCAAGATTTCTTTTTAACACGGTGCTAACTAATATTTATGTGGTTGTCCCCAGGGTTCGCTGCCGCGCTATGTCGGTTCCCCGGCGCTCCAGCGCACTCCCGGGTCTCGTTCTCGGACGAGACGATGGCTGAGGGGACTGAGGCCACGTACGCTTGCGAACGCGGTTTCGAGCTCCTGGGCCCGGCACGCCGGCAATGCGGGCCCCAAGGCCGATGGACCCCTGATGGCATACCATTTTGTGGTAAGTACTCTTCTAACCCAGCGGAAAATGGCACATATTATGCCCCTAAAAATGCAGAAATTCTTCCTCCACATATGAATGAACCATTATATTCTCCTAATTCAAGAAGCTATGGCATACTAATATTACATAAATTAACATTCGAATCTATATATATAAAAATCAATGCCACTTTTCGTTGTAATTTTATAACTCAAGATCGGGCTCACCTATCCAAACCAAATGTTTAGGCTTTGTTCGGACTATTTAGTAGATGGTTTATGTGAAGTTTGCACAAAATCGGTCGAGCGGTTCTTCATTTATCACATTTTTTGTAACAAATGAATTCAATAAATATGGCGGATCATTTTGTTAATGGGGGTTTTGCTGTCAGGGTAGGGTAGGGTAGCACCACGAGAACGAAGTCGCGCCAGGCAGCTGGTGTGTTTATATAATTTGTATAGGTACTCTACACTCCACTTCTAATTTGGCCCTATGGCGTATACAAAATAGTTGTTTTTAGCTCCAAAAAAATTTCTTCTTTCTTTTAAACTTGGGAACGTCCCTAACGGTCATTTGTCATATTACAAAACGTTGACTCATCGTACGGACTGTACAAACGTCTCTAGCGCATTGGTGACCCACTTTTACTTTCATCGCCGAGAAATCATTTCACATGGCGAGCGTGAATGGCGGCGAAAAAGCGGAAGATACATTGTAGCTCGCTCCCAGCGCTCTCACCGTGAGGAAAGTTTACTACGAGACGGTATTACACCCTTTGTAATAGTCAATCTTTACGTTGTACCAGCCAGTCTATTGCGTCGAGATTACTAGGTGCAGTCGAACGGGAAGGAGAGCAGCCTGTATTTAAATTAGAAACCCGGCTAAGTTCCAAACTGAGACTGACTCGCTAACCGAGGGTCATAACAGTAGTTTGTAAACGAAAAAAAACCGGCCAAGTGCGAGTCAGACACGCGTTCCGAGGGTTCCGTACAAACCTGTAGGTATATAAGTAAATGGTAGTATAGACCTGAGTATTTGATATGGATTTCAATTTATGACTTATTAAAAAAAAACTACTTACTAGATCTCGTTCAAACCAATTTTCGTTGGTAGTTTGCATCGTAATGTACATCATATATTTTTTATAGATTTATTATTCTCTTATTTTAGAAGTTACAGGGGGGACACACATTTTACCACTTTGGAATTGTGTCTCGCGCAAACTATTCAGTTTAGAAAAAAAATATATTAGAAACCTCGATATCATTTTTGAAGACCTATCCATAGAGACCACACACTTATGGGTTTTGTTAAAAAAAACATTGAGTTTCAGTTCTATGTATGGGGAAACCCCCAAAAATTTATTGTTTTTTTTTCTATTTTTGTATGAAAATCTTAATGCGGTTCACAGAATATATCTACTTACCAAGTTTCAACATTATAGTTCTTATAGTTTCGGAAATAAATGGCTGTGACATACGTACGGACAGACAGACAGACAGACATGACGAATCTATAAGGGTTCCGTTTTTTTGCCATATGGCTACGGAACCCTAAAAACTGTACTTGTAGAAACGTTCTTTTTCCTGCAATATTAACATCAATGTTAATGTTATGTATGTTGTTAGTGTTATGTCAGAAGGCCGACTTACGAACTGGTGGTAACTTCAGTAGATTTGACCCTCATAAGGGCCTACGCTAGGGCCTAAATTTTGACTTTGACTTTGAACTGTAATCATTTCAGAATTTTCGCTTAGCAAACTTCTGGGATAGATAGATAACTCTTTCTTGTACACCAACAAATATAAAACAAAAATAAATATTAAAAAGACTGTACAATGGGCGGTCTTATCGCTAAGAAGCGATTTCTTCTTTTATCATTAGTCAAAAACAACTACTTCCTACTTCCGAACTATCCTAAATTATTATAAATGCGAATGCTGGAGACTTTTCCACACAGCAGTTTATACTGAAACAGTTTATCGAAGAGTATGTTTACATTGGTTAAATTAGGTAATATAAACATTTACAGGAATTTGCTGATGTCAATTTGATACCGTCCACATACTGACGGTTACATCGATTCATGACACATGAAACCAAATGAATGAAATACAATATTCATTTGAGTTCAAATATTCGGTACCTTAGGGCAAATACTATATGGGTTGGCGTTAGGTTCCCATCCGGGGTGTTTTTTTAAATATGTAATGTGCATGTATCGCCCAAATGCTGAAAAGTGACGCAAATACCTACATGAGAAGCGCTTATCCCATACAATCGAACTGTGAAACGACTGCTCATCACAACTTAATATATTCAGTGTATTTTTTTATACAACGGGCTCGGTAAACAAGGATACGGCCCGCCTGATGGTAAGCGGTTATCGTAGCCATATGGACGCTTGAAACATACGAGGGATCACCCGACCTTTACACCCTCACAAATGAGGAACACAACATAAAGTTGTTTGGCTGCAGTATTCTGGCGGTAATTCCCCAGTCGAGTTGCTGTTTGACCGAATAAACGATGTTCTACCTCGGTTTGACCATAATGTCTGTTAGTTCTGAGTCCGGGTGCAACATTCCATATTTGCAAGAAAGATTTGTGGTAAGTAGGTATATCAGTTATCTCTTTTCCATAGTCTAAGGTAAGGCTTTGTAGAGGTCGGCAAACATGTGATGAACTTACCATGGGCGGCATGCCTGCTTGCCCGCCCTCTAACATAAAAGAGGTCTGCTTATTTCGAGATCAGATAGTCGCATGTAAAAAAACGTCTCAAGGTATCTAATAAAAGTTATTGGTTTGTCTGC
Source organism: Achlya flavicornis (assembly GCA_947623365.1). NCBI lineage: Eukaryota > Metazoa > Arthropoda > Insecta > Lepidoptera > Drepanidae > Achlya > Achlya flavicornis. Next base: position 16,768,930 of record OX392471.1, on the reverse strand, counting down.
CAGTTTAGTTGTTCTCGCCCGTGAAGTGTTATTTTATTTTATTTATTTTAGGAAAACTTACAGCTAATAATGTAAATGTAGAGTATGAAAGCCATTTAATAGTTCTCACACATAACTTAAATACTTCACAAAAGGAAAGAAAGTAGACAGAGCACACGTACAAGAAATAATAGAATAAAATTAATTAAAGAATCTTTTACAAATAAAATTTTTCATCTTTGATGCACCGGTGCCAAACAGATCTAGATCTAATTCGCGGGATAATTTATTAAAAGATGTGCTCGCTCGTATGAGATAAGAATTCTTTCTGTATTTGCAGTTCACAAAAGGAATATGCAGTAGGTTTGGCTTTCTCGGGGACTCTGACGCTGATAAACTGATAGTGCTTCGTCCAAGTCTGTCGGTGAAGGAAAATCTTGTATTTGATTGGTCGTACTAAATAAGAATTATTCAACATTGAGTCTTAGGTTCCAACCACAAATCTTCAGTCGCTTTGACATTCATAAGTACCCTACTAGAGCCTCAATTGAATAAATGGTTTTGAATTGGACTCTGGGTTATTTTGACTCTCAAGCGGTCACTGCGAAGGTCCCTTCATCTCAAGAGGAAATGCTGGTGGCGTTTGTTCCTCACAAACGTAACCCACAGTTTCCTCTCTGGATAATGACACTAGAGCAATGATTATTCTACCATGCAATCTGTAGGTACCACTGTATGTCCCTCGGTTGTGTTTTTCTCCATAAATTAATTAATATAAGAATTAGGAGCCGACGATTTCGTCTAATTTAAATAGGTATAATCGGTCCAAGCTGTAGTTGTCTCTATCGCGCTCGGGCTGGATAGCTCAGACACAGCGCGACAGCAATAGATATGTCAAAAACCTATTTTTCAAATTTTTGCAGCCATCCTTTCCTCTTAAATCATCTTCAAGAAGCCTAGTTTACCTACCTGTCTAAATGTTTGCTGTATTTGTCGAGTTAAAGCAACTACTGTAACTTAGTGTGGTAACTTGACAGCCTCTGTTGTTAATAAATTATATTTCAAAGTTTTCATCCGTGGTTTTCATCCTTATCATGACATATTATAAAACGTCTCTCCGGCTATCTGCTTGTCTATTTATTAACAACTGGGGGAGTGTCAAGTTTTAGTAACAACTTGTGGTTAAGAAACCTTAGAAGGGCGGACGCGTTCAAGTTGCTTCAACCAGGTCCCGTTAGTAAACGGATTCTAGTTCAAACACACTACATTATATGTAAACAAAATGTAAAACAATAATTAACTAAGCATCGCAATATCTAATTATAAATATGTACTAGCTTCTGCTCGCGGCTTCGCCCGCGTGGCCTACAGGAAACAAATGACATATTTTTCTACAACAATAGAACAAAACAAAACAACTCCATCCCGCTTCTAGGGTGGAGTTATTAAAAACGCTGAAACACGTGTAAATTAATTTTCAATCTTCAGCCTAAACACAAAATTTGAAGACCCTAACTTCGAAACTGACGGACTTTCATATAAACTTTCATCCCCTTTTTTACCCCCTTAGGGGCGGAATTTCGAAAAACCCTTTCTTAGTGGATACCTTCTCTTCACAAAGAATATACCCTATGAATTTTATGTCTCTAAGACCAGCGGTTTAGGCTGTGCGTTGATATATCAGTCAGTCAATCAGTCAGTCAGGACTTTGCATTTTATATATACAGATAATATATGGTATACAAAAATTGCTATTTCTGTCTGTCTTCCTGTTTATAGTTCTTATACGCAATAGTTTTGACAAGTCCTTCCACTTGTTGTGTTCCTGCGCTTTAAATATTCTGTGGCTTGAGTAAGGTCGCCAGAGCTCATTGGGGAGCGGGGAAAGGTCGGTAACGCGTGAGTGATGCCTCGTGTGTTGCAAGCGTTCATATGACCAAAGGAACCGCTTACCATCGGACGGTCCGTATGCCTGTTTACTGACTTCGAGTATTAAAAAAAGGTTTTTTTTTTGTGTACAGTAGTACCCAACTGATAAGGCGCGTCTTGAATCTTCGTTCGCACAGAAAAGTAAGTATGGCCCGAAGATCAACGAAAGAATGCTTAAACTTTTAATCAACCTTAGATCACTACTACAAGGTTCATAATACACTGCAGGCACTGCAGCTGTTAGTTCCGTCTCACTTGCAAGTCACGCCCTTCCGCACACATGGCGGCAGCTGCCGACCAATAGCGTTTCCCGAGCTTTGAAAATGTATATTCTGCGCAGGTACATCGGTAAGCCATATCAGTTGGGTACTACTGTAATAGCGCTTGTTCCGTCAGCCGCGAGGCTCTCATAACTTGAACCACTCATAACGGTATGTAATCCCGACCACTACCAATAATAACTATTTAATTATTCCGCTATTATAATATCACGACGAGCCGGCAGGCGGCGAGCTGGGCACAGGTGTAAGCTTCTAGAAAGTGGGCCAACCGCGTCATTGTATGGACTAGTGGATTGCATCTCTTCTGTATAGCCCTTATTTTAACATGATATTGAATGTAGATCAGAGTTTTTCTATTTGTCGTATAGTCGTAGGGTGACAAATAAAAGCTTTTGGATTATTATATTTAATATTTTTCTTGTTGATGACTCTTACCGGATCTTAAATAGGGAAAGTCTAATTAGTCAGTCAGTTAGATTATTAAAAAACTTAACTTACTTTTGATTAATTTGCATGTATTAAGTGTAGGTAGATGATTCAGGAAAGATCTTGGAAATCTGGAATGCGTTCTTCAAATCAAAAATAATTTATTCAAATAGACATTCGCAGGCACTTATGAAAAGTCTGACTCTAATACTCTAATACCGGTTCTGAAGGTTGCATTTGCTGAGAGGGGCCGGCAATAAATTCAGCAATTACTCTTTTCAAAACAAACTTAGATTTTTTACAAACTATTTACATTCTAATCGCACTGGCAACAATTGCGTGCCCCGGCGGCGGCAAAACTGCAAAGTAGACTGAATCGATATTTAATAAGTAAATAAATAGCAAACTTAAGCAGACCAAGCCCCCACAAGCAGCACCTGATCACAAGTATGACGCGTGTGGCAGCCATCGCCCTCCTCGCCATATTGGAGGGAAGTGAGCGACCCGTTCTACGCGTGGCACTCGCCAGTTAGAAAACTTTTCATATAAAATTATTTAAATTAATAAAAATTAGCTTAGCAGCTTAATAATGCAAGCCATTATCTCGCAGCACGGATAGATTAACCACTGCAGAATACTAAACGCCTAAAATAAAAAATATCATACCATTCAAAAGGTCGATTACTGTTAGCTTATCTTGGCCAAGACCTTAATACACGTCGGCGAAATTCAGAGTCGACAAAAACAAGTTTCCAAACTTGTCATCAGCATAAATTCGCGTGGCACAATCAATTTGTATTCGAGTGCCATCATCAATGATTCAATTATTTTGTATCTCGTTGACCCACATACCTGATTGTAAGGTCTACGAACCTATAAACAAGAGTTATGAATATTTATGGCCGTTTTCAAGTTTAAGGTAACGTTTATGGTTTATGTTATACTCGTGTCGTTGATTTTGTGTGCTTATGGATGTACCTAATCACTTTTTAAATTGTAGTCTTGGAGCCATTATAATTTAATGATACCTAATATTATATACCTATTATTTTGGAAATTCAGTATTTAATGTAGTAAAAAGACTAGTATAGAAGAGAAGTTAGTCTCACGAACAACTGCTGTGTAAGGTTTAAAAGATGATCAAATCAAAATTCGAGCTCGAGAAACTGCGAACTATACTTCAAAATCAAAATCAAATAGTCATTCATTTAATTTAGGCCCTGGTAAGGCACTTATGAACGTGAAATTGGTACATACAGTTGAATTTACCACCGGTTCGAAAAACACTTAAACTGAGAAGACTCCGGCAAGAAACAGCAAGGCTGGTTTTACTTTTTTTTTTTTTGTTGTGGAAGATCTTTTCCTATTACAGCTTTTTTCAAAATACTTATACAATAATATTACACCTTATAATTATTATGCTTATTCATACAATTGTCACTTAGCCAGGGCGGCCACTTATAGTATGGGGGGCCTTGTCACTTCATGAATAATGGAAGTGAATTGAATCGACCAGGGATTTAGGAATTGAGAACGTGTCTCTTTCTTAGTCGAAGCAGAGAACTTGTCTCGATAAACCATGGCAAGGCAAAGCGGTTATTTTACACATTCCTTTAATTTCTCCATTTTCTCAATATATTCATCGACAACATGCAAACGGGTTTGAAACTCGTACCCCGCGATAAAGTGCCGTGTCAACAACATCATTACACGCAAACCCGCGGGGAAGGACTAGATGCATATCATTAGACACCGGGCACTGCGTACACGCACATATTCATACATCCCATCCATTCGTGACTGATTGAAGAAAGTATTCGATTTCTAGCAGGAAAGGACTATGTCGCGTCGTTTCGATCGTCGAGGTACATTCTGAAGTGATTTTTTATGCTAATTTTGATAATTTGCACTTCTTTTCGCATTCCGATGAATAAAGGAAAGTTAGATAAAATAAACACCAGGTTTATATTTTATTAACATTTTTTTGTACAAATATTTCAAATTAAAATCTTTGTCCCAATTTCCGTAAGTCAAAAACCCTTGGACATTTCACACATGGCTCTGATCCCAAACTAAGCAGAGTAACATAACATGTTAACGAGTAATTAGCACCAAAGCGCAAACTTACTAACAATAACAATCATTCTTTATAAAGTACAATGGCTCTGTCTGCTCGGTGTATGGTGGCGTCGAGTTGCTTTGTGTGCTAATCACGTTATTGTACTACTTATTCGACTTGTGACTCCAATAAAGCTTATGTGGGTGGGTGTATAAGGACTGACGTCAGATGCACAGACGATGACGTATTAGGATCGTCTGCCAGGAGACCAAGCAAATAATTTAGGCTCGAGAGACTTTGACACTCATCATTGCTGTTGATACCATTGCAAGCTCCTTTGACAAAAACAGAGTTACCTTGCTAAATTTTCTTGCCGGGTCTTCTCAGTAGAAAGGTGACTTCCGAATCAGTGGTATAATGGCTTTGATTATGTCATAATATGGGCCCCTTAAACTGATATCATCTCCACAGACGCAAAGAATTGCATATGCGACACATATACGATTTACACACCATATTTCCGATGTGACGACTGCAATACCTTATAAAATTCAAGTTATATTCAAAATTCTATAGAATAAAGAGCTTGTTATTTTTAATTTTTACGTAGTCGGGTTTTTTTTGTTTCTTTTGTTCATTTAATTTACTGTAGCATTATTTTCTATAGGCCAATATTTAGCATTCCATATTAGTTGTGACCTATAGCTTCCAAATCAAAAGTACAATAGTAGCAATACCGATGTTCAGGTTGCTGGCTCACCCGTGTATGCGGTGCGCTTGCGGTACAGCTGGTACGGCGCAGCGTCGCGGGCGCAGGTCCCGCGCGGCGTCACCGTTAGCGACAAGTGCTGTGTGGCACACTTTGTACACGCCGCGCCGGCGCCGTTACACGTAGGGCTGCCACTATGGGCTAGGATAACACTATTGTTATAACGGCTTATGTTGTAGGTATAAAATAATAGAGGAAAATATATACGTATAAGAATACATATATGACTGTGAACTAGTTATCTTCCAGAGAGATGCAATGTGTTCCCGAGATAAAAAGAATATTATATTTTATTCTAGTTTATGCCTTTGATTACGTTTGGTGGTTTTTGAGGTTCATTTATTATATTAGTAGCAAAGGACTGACTAAGGATATCTAGTTAAGTTTACGTTGATTCATCTGGATTGTCCATAGATAGTCTTGACGATATTAAATCTCAGATTTATATGATACCGACATGTGTCTAACCTTTATTAATTTAAATTATAGCATGGTTATATTACCAAGAAATACAATACAAATAATATTAATCTCAAATATATAATTTATGGTAACCCTACACGAGTGGCGCACGCGCACGCGGCGCTGTTTACTACGAAGTGTAGTTCACGTCTATGAATGACTAGAAAACATCAGTTAAGTAGTTGAGTATGACTACATACAAAGCTCTATTTTTTTTTTATCTAGTCTAGCTAATTTAGCTATACACATAGGTACCCGCCCTTTGCCCCAATCCTTACATGAATGAAATATGCAATGCGCGAGTGATTCCAATCATCCTGTCCTGTCTTATCCCAGATATATGTAGAGTAGATATGCTAAATAAGGCAAGCGAGGCCGCAAATAGTAAGTATAGTATGCTACTTACGAGTAATACGTAAATTAACTTGCGGTTTCTTTTTGCAAAAGGTACAGCTGTCCTTTTGAGTGAAATCAAAATACAAATCATGGCCGATTCCTATAATTTACGGATCGTTATCGGTTAAAATTAAGACTCTTATATCTTTACTAACAATGAAGTAAAGACCTCAAAGCTTTGCATAGCATACCCTCCCATATGGAAGTAGCTAGCACAGGTAAAATTAGCTTACGAAATTATCTATATACCCAGTTTAGCATTAAAAAAAACTACCATTGGTAAGCAAAACGATTCGTTTTTGTTTTTCACACAGCTTTATCTCTTGGCACCTGGCGTATTACACAAGAGTATTTTATTATAGTCAGAAGTAATGTATTGTTTGCTTTTACTACATTATAGTAAAATATCCAGCATTCCAGCAGTTTGTATTTCTAGGTATGTAACCAATAAAAAAAAAACCAGCCAAGTGCGAGTCAGACTCGCGCACCGAGGGTTCCGTACAAACCTGTAGTATATAAGTAAATGGTAGTATAGACCTGAGTATTTGATATTAATTTCAATTTATGACCTATTAAAAAAAAACTACTTACTAGATCTCGTTCAAACCAATTTTCAGTGGAAGTTTGCACCGTAATGTACATCATATATTTTTTATAGATTTATCATTCTCTTATTTTAGAAGTTACAGGGGGGGGGGACACACATTTTACCACTTTGGAAGTGTCTCTCGCGCAAACTATTCAGTTTAGAAAAAAATGATATTAGAAACCTCAATATCATTTTTGAAGACCTATCCATAGACACCCCACACTTATGGGTTTGATGAAAAATAAAAAATTGAGTTTCAGTTCTAAGTATGGGGAACCCCCAAAATTTATTGTTTTTTTTCTATTTTTGTGTAAAAATCTTAATGCGGTTCACAGAATACATCTACTTACCAAGTTTCAACATTATAGTTCTTATAGTTTCGGAAATAAATGGCTGTGACATACACGGACAGACAGACAGACAGACATGACGAATCTATAAGGGTTCCGTTTTTTGCCATTTGGCTACGGAACCCTAAAAATGGTAAATAATTAATTATTATTGACCTGACTTTATACCGGAAACGTTGATGGAAAGCTTTTAATTAAAGTTACTTACATTTAGTTAACATTTTCAACAATTTGATCCATGTTTGTTACTACTATGCAGCGTCAGACACGTTTTTTTTTTGTAATTTCTTCATTGTATGTTTTAAATTCATTGACCGAATCCTGTCCCCCATAATACAAGCTTAGTTTTTAGTTACAGTAAAGATTGGTAAAAAAAAATTTCACACTTCGTCTTAGACAACCATGGCTAAAAAGGGTCTAAATGATCTATACTATCATCGCCTTACAGCTTTGCACCCATCTTCCCATCACCCTATATATATGTAATTTTGTCGAACTATCGCTATCTTCTTCACTATACGGCGACAGCCTATCTACCTACAATTCTCTATCTACGCATTGCACCAAGCTTTTATGTGAGTTCAACTTTTTTTTTACTAAAATCGGATTGAGTTTTTAAACATTTTTATCTGTCTGTTCCGGTTCATAGTTAATGTTATAAAGGACTACTTTTATTTTTGAAAAATAATTAGTGTTCCGCGCAAAAAAGTTCAAACCGTTCGCGAGTGAAACCGCGGGGCTCTGCTAGTTATTATTATAAAGCTCTGTACATTTCCCGCCACACGCCACCTACCCGTACAAATGTCAATTCATTTCTCAGCCCGAGCCCGCCACTTGAGGCTTCCACAGACTACCACTCTCGCTTTCACGTAATTCATAGAAAAAGTAAAATATAAAGTCATTCAAAGCGCATTAGCCTGAATATAATAAATGCGTTACCTACTTTACAATTTAATCTTATTTATTTATTTTTCAAAATCAAAATGTCATTTATTCAGTTTAGGCCTTGGAAGGCACTATGAACATTAAATTGGTACATACAGTTGAATTTACCACCGCGCCGGTTCGGAATTCACATACTGAGAATACTCTGGCAAGAAACTTTGGGAATAATTTTGTGATACTGCTTTTGGGATTTTACAGTTGGCAATATTACTTGCATAGTTATGATGGATGGAGTGTGCAAAATTGCACTGACTAGAGGGGGCGCCAGTGGACCTAGCTAATACTTATGTAACCTATATGGTTATAATTATTTGGTTCTTTGTTCTGCTAAAAAGAAAAACCTTTTCAAATGTTACACTTTAATCACACATATACAAAATTATACAACACTAGACACAAGGAAATGAATTCCCATTGGAAAATAAACGTGGTCAGTAGTATACTAAATATAATGACACGTAACCAATCGCTGAGCGAATTACTTGTTATAAACTCCGAACTATAACTTGATGTCGTCTCATATAGCACCCAGGACATTCCGAGTTCATTGCTGTTAAATATTCTTTCAAATAACACCTGGTGAACATTATTATGAAATAATTTGTAACATTCTGCTTACTGCGCAGCTCTCTGCGCTATTCTGGACCATAGATAAAATAAATCAATAAGTTTCATTCTAGATTTACGTAGATTCGACGTTTGGTGTTATTGTTGGTGTTTTATAAACACAGGATCTGATGGTACGAGATATTTAATGGGGTCTAAGTTTATTTTAGAAACGTACTGAAATGAATGAAAATGAAACTGAAATAAAACTAGGCATTTACCTAACTACACTGACGAGAAATATAAAAAAGCTAATTACCTATCATGAGATATTTCTGAAACCACGCATTTTAAAAACTCACTAAATTGAAACAAAAAAAAAATTTAAGTGTTAAGAAGGAAAACAAACTAGGGCTATTTGGGCAAAGAAAACAAGTGGGTTTATGAGAAAATAATATTAACCTTATTGAATTGACGGCCAGTTGGCGCAGTTGGTCTTAGTTTGGGATCAGATGAAAATGTGTGAGGAATGGAAAGGAACATTTCAAAAGTCAGAGTACCTGAAATAAAAAAATACCTTTTATTATTTGTTTGTTCTGACTTCGATACAATTTGAAGATAAGATTAATACCACTAAATTTCGGGAACAACAATTAAAAACGTAAATAAACCTGTGCTGTTTAGTAGAGAAAGAGTTTCAAAGTCGAAATTCTATATGAAAACAAACTAATTTTGTAAAATTATAAAAATAATTGCCTACATTATATCAATTCAAACACCACCCTTCGATGTGCTTCTATCTCTATGATTCGAGCACACCACACCGGGTTTCTCAGATATCTATACAACATTCTTTAATTACACCCCGCCTGACCTGGGAATCGAACCCAGCATGCAGACCTGCAGTCTATAGCTGAGCTCTATACATAACACTCGACCACGAGGCGAGAACAAATCAAGTGAGTGGGCCCAGAAATCAAGTAACTAGCGGTAATTGGTCGCGTCTCGTCGTGGACGTTAATATAAAACGAAGACGTATATTGACGCAGCGCTGACGTCACGCTCGGACAAGCGGACTTACAGTTTCGATTGCATTCGGGGGCTTTAGGCTGCTTTTCCACCAGATATGTGCTATGCTACGTTGCTATTGATGCGTTTGATATCCACCAAGCATATTCATTGGTGCACATAGCTTAGCATTGGTGGAAACGGATTCAACTAAGATATGTTTTTCATATGGAAGGATGCGTGCTATGGATGCGTGCTATGGATGCGTGCTATGGATGTGTGCTATGGATGCGTGCTATGGATGGTCGCGAGTGGTGTAGCTATGTGCAGAGCAGAGTACCTACCTACAGTACAGTAGGCTCGCGTTTGTCGCTGAAAGTAGACATGTAGCTCGAGCTGCGCATCGTCCTCGCGCAACTACTTTGCGGCGGCGCATCTTCATTACACATCTTACTCGCACCGCTACATAGCTTAGTATCAGTGGAAAAGGTCAACATAGTTTCAAAGCTTAGCTATTACATCCTCGTGGAAAAGCAGCCTTATGCTTAGAGAATCCTATATATATTGGATTCTCTAATGAAGTAGCGGACATTTTAAAGCGTATATCTTTCGAAATATCTTTATGATTATTATTAGAATAAAAATTACTTACTTTGGCCCTAGCCCTGTTTGGTTGAAAGAGTCTTCGAATAACGGCACTAGGGATGGCCGGATTGAATGTTGTCCACTCGATAACTGACGATAATTGTTGTTAAATTTGTGGTTCACGGCCGGCAGGGTTAACGGCACCATTACAAGTGAGAGACATTGTTTACACATTTACACTGATTTATAGAAACGATTGGAAATATTCTGTGTTGATTTTATATAGCGTTTTTTCTAGTTATAGTTTTAGGTGTCCGACTTATGAAAAAATAAGCTAATAAAATAAGTTTTCGTAGTTCACTTAGATGAAATTAATTATACCTACTATGTGTACGAAATTTTGTGTATTTGCTTATAGCGATGTTTGTTAATCATGCCGTTGTGCGATGGATTTGGATGGAATAATCACGAGATCCATTTTACATAAATGTTTTGAATGTCATCCTATTGGAGATTACAGGAACTCCAATAAAAATATTGTGTCAAATATAGAATACGTCATTATAGCATTATTCCAAGTCCCGGATGACGTTTAAGAATGTCATGGAATAATTAATTTAATCACTTAAGAATTAGATTGATTTTTGTATGACATAGGGACTTTATACCTCGTAAGTTCGATGCTAGTTAAATTATATATGGTAAAAATGCCTCTCAAACAATCCACACGATTAGTACCAGATCATAAACATTGAACTATCCCTACTCATACTATCACGCTTCACTATCCATAGACACTAACCTCCTTTCTTCCACAGTCCTCAACGTGGCGGCAGGGAAGGCCGCCATGCAAGCGTCCACCAAAGACGGCGGTATACCTCAACGTGCGTTAGACGGCAGCACATCATCGACCTTCAGCGCTGAAACCTGTACCCTCACCAAAACCGAGAGGGTGCCCTGGTGGTACGTGAACCTCCTCGAGCCATATATGGTGCAGTTGGTGCGGCTGGACTTTGGAATGCCTTGCTGTGGTGAGTAGCTATTACTTGTACTTTTTGCAAAGCAACGGAACAAAGCGATCGGAAGCACGGGTTAGGTCATTACTAAAAATGTTTACCTATCTTCATCAACTTTCAATAAAACAATATTTTTCGAGCCAACAGCTTGATTACTGACCTGATCGTCACGGGCTGGCGCGGTTGGTTGACTCTGGTCAAGATTCAAATTATCGCACCGCTGGTCGTGTGTTCGATTTCCTCAAAGGACATTTGTGTGCATGAACATGTCTGTTTTTCCTGTGTCTGGGTGTAATTATGTAATGTTAAGTATGTATTTGCAAACAAAAAGTAGTATATGTATTATATCAGTTATCTGGTTTCCATAGTACAAGCTCTGCTTAGTTTGGGATCAGTTGACCGTGTGTGAGGAATGTGCCAGGATATTTATTGATTAAATAGATATTGAAAGCCAGCCTAGATATCTGCATAACTACTTACTACAAAAAAAATAAGAAATGTAGAAAATATTACGATTTCAGTCACAATAAGATATAACATAAAATTATACAATTTTGATTGGTAATTAATTGTAGCTCGTAAAAATTCAATGAGTTGTTGGGTATTGAATTTAAAAACAAATATTCTAGGACCAGTCTTTCAACGAAATTCACTTTCTAATGGTTTCCGACATTTTAGTAACACATACATACATAATGAGTTTGGAAAACAAAAATAACAATAAAAAATAAATACACTTTCTTTTAATTGTTTAATGTCCGTTGAAACGTAAAGTGATTTGTTTATAATATTTCAGTTGCATTATAATATATATTTTGGAAATTTATGAAAAGATATACTATATTACCTGGAATGTTTCTTCACACACTGCCATCACGATCTGACCTAAATTAGCAGAGGTTGACCGTTGAAAAGCAGAGGTTGCCCTTTGAAAAACAGAGATTGTCTTTTGAAAAGCAGAAGTTGTTCTCTAAAAAGCAGAAGTTGGCCTTTGTTATACTTTATATCATCTAGTTTTGATTAAAAGGTGATTTCACTTAGACCACTCCAAACCTCGAATTCAGACGTATGCTTTTTCATGTAAGCTTACCCAGATATCAATCTGAATCATATTATTATCTGAATCTATCTAATCGTCAAAACATGTACAAAATCCGTTCAATGGTTATGAAGAACGCGCACAGACAGATGCGGCGACATACACCTATATCATAAAATGTGTAAAGAACGCGGCGGTAATATAAAGCATGGGGGCATGGTCCTCAAGAAGAGTGAGAAGAGGTATTTGCAGAGTCGGCAATGCGCGACTGATACCCCAGCCAGGTGTAGCAAGCGTGTATAAGTAAAGCTTACCATCAGGCCTATGCTTTTTTGCTATGTTAGTACCTCTTCATCATCATCAGCCTATAATGTCCCACTGCTGAGCACAGGCCTCCTTTCACAAATTAGGGTAAAAGGGAATGGGCAGATACTCTACCACGCGTGCCCACTGCGGTAAGGCTAGTGGTCAACCGACAGTTGGAGTTTTCAAGCCGCAGGAGGCCTCCGACTAGCTTAACGGCTATCACAATTAAGTGATAACCGGGTCCAACGGCTTTACGTGCCTTCCAAAGTACGCGGGAAGCGCTCGATTTGAAATACCACAAAACGGTCACCAATCCAGGTACCGGCACAACACGAGCGCTACGCGATGTTAGTACACAGTACTTAAAAAAATGTCTAGCCTGTTTTTTACTATTCCACGCATCAGCAAATCAAATACCTTGGTTGTTCCACTATAGACGTATCTACAAGTCGCAAGTACTGACCTAAATGTCCACTCGACTCTAAACGTGGCTCAGGTGTTAACTTTATAATTATACTCTCGAAACACACTACTTATGTGCCTTGTGTCTTTATGTAATAAACGATTGTTAACGAGGCGATTGGAGTTACCAGCTATATTCAAAGTTTTAATATAATGTAGATGAGTGTCGATGGATATACAAGAAGAGAAAGACCGAAAAGGAGTCGAATGTGTGCGAAAGATGATAAGAGTCAGACAGGAGTGAATGCCAAATGACGTATAGAAGGGCCGGATGGAAGAGACGCATATATTTCGCCGACCCCAAATTATTGGGAACAGGGCAGGAGATGATGACATATATTTGAGTGAAACCATGACTTTGTTGATGCTGTACTGTTTCTTAATAAAACTAACAATAATTGACTGACAGAGAACGCATTATTACTGGACGTAGAGATATCAAGTTAGTAGGAAATATCCTTGAGTGCTTGAAGCGCTCGTGGTGTAGCATGATTAGCCGTTCTTAATCGATCGGCAAAGTTAAGCTACGTCTGTCTTGGTCGGTACCTGGATGGGTGACAGCCTAGTGGTATTTCAAATCGAGCGTTTCCGTGCTTCGGAAGGCACGTAAAGCCGTTGGTCCCGGTTATCACTTACTTGTGATAGTCGTTAAGCTAGTTGGATGCCTCTTAGGCGGTTTGAAAATTTCCAACAGTAGGTTGGCCACTAGCCTACCTCCACCGATCCGCAGTGGGCACGCGTGGTGGAGTATCTGCCCATTCCCTTTCACCCTCATTTGTGAAAGGAGACCTGAGCTCAGCAGTGGGACATTATAGGCTGATGATGATGATGATGATGATCCTTGAGTGCACTAAGTAAGGATTTCCCTCTAAGGTAAGTATCGTGGATGAACTCGCGGGCCGAAATGCTATAAATAACTTTATAGACAGTATGTTAAAGTAGGAATTTTAATGAACAATGGTGATGTGTTGACATAATGCTGCATTGGATTGTCATCAAGGCATTGAGGCGGACCTTGCGCTGGGAACTCGGAAGTGTCACTTTCCCATTGTCTCTTTATGAGTACCTCGTTGATGCAAGTTTAAAAATATCTTGTATATATTTAAGAATACAGTGCTAGTCTTAGTATAGCAAAGAAACGATATTACTAAACAGAGATGTTTGTCCTACTGATATTAGTAATTAATTTGGCAGACAAATAATCATCAATAAATTTTTCAATCAGTTCTTTTTTGTATTTGTGTATATATAGTGTAACGAAGTGAGGCTTCGTTCATTAAGGTAACCAGTGGGGTTCTACTGTTAACTGCCTACTTGGGTAACCTATCGGAGAGCTATAAAGAAAACACCAATCAATGATTACAAAGATGCCGCCAATTGATTTATTAATTATAAATACATATATCTGAGACTCTATAGCTAATACTTATGTCTAGCACTTTAATAGAGGGCGCGACGTGATCTTGCCTAAACGGTACGGGGAATCGCTCCTTGAACGTACCTTCCTGGGAGGTGACACCTATTCGTATTTGGTAACCCGAACCGATAGGTGCACCAACCCATGGAATGGTGACGTGCGAGGAGACGATGAATATACTGGCTTACAGGGAAAGCGGTATCGGGGACGCGGACGGTACCCTCGGGTAAAATTACCAGGGTTTCGGTACAGACGGACAGACCTCACCGCAATGACCAACACTCGTCGTATTTGGTAACCCGAACCGATTCGTGTTGGTTGTACGGTAGCGCCAGGCCGACTGCGCTCTCGCAATGGAGTGCGCGGTCTTATAAAGAAGGTCGCGGGGTGAGGTACGTGGCGCGCGGTGCGCGGTGCGCGGGCGTCCCGCGGGCGGTAACTTTCCCCTCTGCGCTGCGGCGGCGGCGGCGGCTGGATGGTTCGAGGTGGCGTGATGTGCTACGTCACACTCCTCTCCCGGGAATGGAGATTTTTACCTGTAAAAATCACCAATATAATTGATGTTCAAGTTCCTCTGAAAATATTCTTTTCCTTTCTATTGTTTTCCTATGTCAACTTTTTCTTAACTAAAGTGAGGGTACTTCTAAAATTTTTGGTATTCTGGATCTCGCTCAGTTATCGGTTATCATGATCTACCCTCTATGTTTTATATTTATTCGGAATAATTCGGATGCATATTTCTATTCAATACTTTTATGTGTGCCGTTATTATTCTTTTGGAGTTAGGATCCTTCAATAAATTTATTACCGGTGATTGTTTTTCAATTGTTTGGATAGGTCCTGTATAATTCGGTGCGAGTTTGGCACAAAAATTTATTGATTTATCCGGTACTGGAAAATTCGTTTTTAATGCAAATGGTTTAATTTTCGGTTTCGAGTACTTTCTTTGTTTATAATCATTCGGTTTTTGGTAATCAGATTTTCGGCTGTGATTAATTTTAACTAAGTCATACAGTTTACTTCGGTTATCTACGTGCGTTATTTCTTTATTTTGGATATTTTCGGATTTGGGTGTTTGGCAAATGGTACACTTTTTAACATATTTGGCTATGTCTCTAAACATTCCTGGCCAATAGTATCTGTGGGCTACTTTCGCTAACGTTCTTGCTGTTCCTATGTGTCCAGCGGTCGGATTATCGTGGTTTTCTTTGATTACTTCTTCTTTTTTCGATTTCGGTACACAAAGTTTCCATTTGGATGATGAGTCTAATTTTGTACCATATGACGGGTTTATGATTCGTTTGTAAAGGTTTTCTTCTATGATTTTAAATTCAGGAAAAATATTCGGTTGTCTTGATAGCTTCGGTTTTCTTTGTATACCAATCTTTTATTTCGGTAACAGGTTTTTTAACGGTTGCACATGTCGGTTTTCTTGTTAATTCATCGGCTACTATATTCTGTTTTCGCTTCTTCCTTCTCGTTTTTGATTTTTTTACTGATGGTTTAATTTTATCTACGTTTTGAATGTCTATATTCATATTCAATCGTTTTATTAGGTCTATTCCTAATATTGTGTGCGTTGCTCTTGGCATGACGTACATACGATGTTTAAATACTTTTTCATTTATCTTTAGATCTATGTCTCGGAATTTTGATAACTCTAATTTACTTCCATCGGCTAGTAGTATTCTATGTACTTCTTGGTTGACGGATTCTTTTTCTTCGGGTAGTATCTTATATACTTTTTCGTTTATATACGAGTTTGTTGATCCAGTATCATACAGTGCTTTAAATTGTTGTCCTTGTATCTCAACATCTAAGAAAATTCTTGGATCATTTACATCGTCAGATCCTACGGTATTTGATTTTTGAGTATACTTTTCGTTTTGGGTTTGTTGCCTTCTACAACAATTTTTGCTTAATATTCCCATTCGGCCACACTGACTACAAAAGACTAAGCGTTTACCAGTGCATTCTTTTGTTGTATGGTTTATTTTTCCACAGCTCCAACAACACTTCTTGCTATCATAGTTGTTTAGAAAGCTGGACTCCTCGGTTTCGGTTATCTGGTTTTCTCTTGAGTTTTTTTCATAACTCTGCGGTTGCTTCTCTATATATATTTGATGTGAGATTGCTTCATGTTCTCTTGTTAGTTGTATTAACTCAGAGAGATTGCTGAACTCGTTCTTCTTCACATAATATTTATATTTGGGATTCATATTTTCATATATGCGATCTAGTTGTTCGGAAGTTGATAGTTGTCCATATCTTCTCATCAACGTTTGTATTTCGGTTAAGTAACTAACGAAGTTTTGCTTGTAATTCTGCTGTTTTCTAACTATATCTCCTAATAGTTTGGAGTTGTAGTTTTTCGGAAAGAAACTAAGTTTGAATTCTTCTATGAAGTTTTCCCACGACGACCATGTCTGGTGGTTATTTCGGTACCACGCTTTTGCGTTGTCTTTAAGAATTCTTGGCAGTATCTGCAGCATTTCTTGTGGTTTTATTTCATTAGTAGTCTTAATTTCTTCCAATGTTTCTATAAAATCCACCGGTTCGTTACGTATATCGAATGAGATACCGTAACTGTTTACCAATTTGAGTAGATTCATCATGTTCTTACTCTGTGGTTTTTCGGAGTTTGATTCGGATTCGGATGCGGTTGTCTTTTCTTGACTTGTTCCCGGATTGTCTGTCATCTTCGTGCTTTTGATATCTATTGACAGGATTTTCCTGAGCTGTTCGACGGTTAAACCCTCAATTGAAATATTTCTTTCTTGTATTTCTTTTATGAGTTCTGGTTTTTTCAAATTATAGATCCAATTTGTGGACATTTGACAGTTAAATTTTTTATTAATTTTATTAACTTATCATTGACACGTATTTTTCTTTTATTTAATTATAACGGAATGTTTTTTTTTTTAAAAGGAAATAACGGAATACACTTAATTAATTAATTTATTTAACTTACCTTCGATAATGTTCTTTTTTTTTTTAAACGGGTTCAATTAATAAACGGATTTTATTTACTTTTAACGGAATACGGATTAATAACGTACGGGACTAAACTTATTTTATTTGTTTATTTTTTTATTTTGAAATGAAATTGACCGGGTTTTATTTTTATATTTATTTACTCTCGGTTTTATTGGTAGCAACTTGTTAAATTTACACAATTATTTACTTACGGTGAAAAAGTATATTTTTTCTATCCTCTTTGTAAATCGCTTCTTGAACGTACTTTCCTGGGAGGTGTACCTATTCGTATTTGGTAACCCGAACCGATAGGACACCAATCCACGGAATTGTAACGTTCTTGAAGACGAAATTAGCCAAAAGGCTGCGGAAGCGGTATAAAAGCAAGCAAAAGAGGTGAACGAATATCCCTTTTCCGTTTATTGGTAATAATTAGTAATCTTTATAGCTCATCTATACGGATACGGGTTTTTATTTACTATTAATTTTTTTTACACTCTCACTCGGTTTCCCGTGACCGCTCACTTTCCGCACTTAACGTTTCCTTGCTCCACCATCTAGGTTTCGCGAAGGCCGTCTAGATTGTTAAGAGGGCCGACCAGGGAGGTAATGAGGTGTGATACCGGAGTGGATTCTCACTAAACGGGTGCCAATTGTAATGATACGCTATCTTACTGCTTTGAACACCTCGCGGGTCGGATTCTTACTGAGATGGGTGTCAAATGTAACGATACACTATCTTACTGATTTAAGCACCTCGCGGGGTGGATTCTCACTGAGTTGGGCGCCAAATGTAACGAAGTGAGGCTTCGTTCATTAAGGTAACCAGTGGGGTTCTACTGTTAACTGCCTACTTGGGTAACCTATCGGAGAGCTATAAAGAAAACACCAATCAATGATTACAAAGATGCCGCCAATTGATTTATTAATTATAAATACATATATCTGAGACTCTATAGCTAATACTTATGTCTAGCACTTTAATAGAGGGCGCGACGTGATCTTGCCTAAACGGTACGGGGAATCGCTCCTTGAACGTACCTTCCTGGGAGGTGACACCTATTCGTATTTGGTAACCCGAACCGATAGGTGCACCAACCCATGGAATGGTGACGTGCGAGGAGACGATGAATATACTGGCTTACAGGGAAAGCGGTATCGGGGACGCGGACGGTACCCTCGGGTAAAATTACCAGGGTTTCGGTACAGACGGACAGACCTCACCGCAATGACCAACACTCGTCGTATTTGGTAACCCGAACCGATTCGTGTTGGTTGTACGGTAGCGCCAGGCCGACTGCGCTCTCGCAATGGAGTGCGCGGTCTTATAAAGAAGGTCGCGGGGTGAGGTACGTGGCGCGCGGTGCGCGGTGCGCGGGCGTCCCGCGGGCGGTAACTTTCCCCTCTGCGCTGCGGCGGCGGCGGCGGCTGGATGGTTCGAGGTGGCGTGATGTGCTACGTCACAATAGTATTAGTTTATTTTGTATATATTGTATTATTTGTAGGTAGATGCTCAACCTGCTACCTTTAGACTTATTTCCTGTACCCAAAGGTGGCCTGTGTAATACTTTTGTTATCTGTACTATGTCAGTGTATACATTAAAGTATATTTCATTCATTCATATCATAATAACTCTGGAATCAAAAACCACATATTTTTTATCGTGCGTAAATAAAAAATCCCTCGGGAATACGGGTGAAACCGGGCGGAAGCTAGTGTATAACCAATCTCAGTACAAAATGCTTTATTACGAATAGTTAAAAAATCATTTTAAAATTAGTTTACGTACAAATAGTTTTTAACATGTCTGCATGTGTATGATATATTTAGAGCAATTCAGGTAAAACACCCATGTAATAGCAATAACAACAGTATTTTAATAATATAATAATTATAATAATTATGTGAGAATAGTAAAGATAAAGATATTTATTTGCGAGAATATGTAATGCTTTCATGATACTTTTTCCGCATGCGCATTAGCTTTGCTGGGCCGATTTATTATTATGTCACCTGCTTAAGTATCCAGGATAGAAAGATTGACTCACGAAGAAGGCTTAAAGTGTTAACAAACTTGGGGGGGGGGGGACTTGAAGGGGGAAATAAATCAATCGTCGTCAGTGCGTGGCTTGCGGGTAGCGGTAGAATGGATGATAGTATATAACCAGCCATTTATAACAAATACCTGTCAATCATCGCATAACAGTACAGCACAACGCCTCGACGATTAGTCGCAATGCAGTTCTTCTTGTTTACTGAATGTATCTAGTAAACTTTTAACATAAGCTTGAAAACAACGTTCTTTTTGGATAAACCATTAATTTGTATAGTTCCGAACCAAAAAAGGTAAAAAAATGGTGCGAGTACATCCGTCTGTCCGTCTGTCACGGTAGCCATATTTAACACTATTCCAAATAAAAAATCTTAAAAATTAACAAAATATATTATTTATATTTATATTATTCTAGCTTTCCCCCGCGGTTTCACCCGCGTTCCCGGGATAAAAATAGCCTATGTCCTTCTCCATACCATAGGCTATCTGCATGCCAAATTTCATGATGATCAGTTTAGTAGTTGAGGCGTGAAGGCGTAACAAACAAACAAATAAACAAACAAACTCACTTTCGCATTTATAATATTATATATATATATATATATATATATATAGTAAGGATGCATGCCAAATTTCATGATGAACAGTTTAGTAGTTGAGGCTTGAAGGCGTAACAAACAAACAAATGGACAAACAAACTCACTTTCGCATTTATAATATTAGTAAGGATATTAATAATAATAATAATTAGGATAGTAGGATTATAAAATTCGCATTATTTATAACCGGGTAAAACCGCGGGGGAGGACTAGTTACAAATAAAATCATGGCGACGATCAACAACGCAATTCAAATTTCAACACCGTTTTTGGCCAGTATTTCACAGACGGTTTGTGTTGCTCATTAATACGGCTGACTCTCATGTTTTGCCGTTATGCATTCAGGGTAATACCCGCCCGATAAACTAGTCACTAGTTATATCATGTTAAGATTAGGTTTGCTTTTCAAGCGTTCTTGTTTTTAATAATGTTCCGGGTTGATAACTTTTTGAGCTGTATTGTTATTTCTATGTCATAGTGGGGACCAAGACTGCTAAAATGTCATACTGACACGATACTGTCAATTGCAATTACATTATCATTGAGCCGATGTGCGCTGTCTACTAGTACATAATGGTCTCATAATGAACGAAAAGAATCTTACTGACGACTAAAAGATCATTGACAGATTGTAGTTTCAGTGGAAAATCATTGGAAAGCTATAATGGCGCCATTATGACGCTATTGTGTTAGTATACTACCAAAACTGTAAATTGACACCACTGATAGTTAATTGGCACACAATTGTAATAGCAGACTTGGGTCCCTGGTGTAGGTTCATAACATTAAGGTACAGCCGGCAGACTTTTTCAGACAAAAAAGTCCGTCACGGATTTTTCACAGATTCAAAGCACACAACACAACGTAGGTACATTACATCGATTCATTCCGTTTACGTCGCGCGTAGCTCTACGTCGCGTCCGTCTACGGTGATTCCGCCTACGTCGAGTCTTGTGACGGTGCGTCTGCTCGCTTATGACGTCATAGTGTACAGTAAGCCTACGAAACATATCGTTTTTTTCAGTTTTATTCAAGAAAATATGTTTTTTTTAGGATTTCTTCACACGGCCATGTGATAATTAATTATTATTCTTATGAAAACCATAATTTGATTCGAAATTCGTGATTTTCGTGAACCACTAGTGTTCATAAATATTAACTGGAGATGTCAGATGTTTACGGAGATACCAAAATCCACTAAGATAGGTACCTACCTATCTGAACTAAAAAGGCCTAGGTAACAATGCCATAAATAGTTTTTAAATAGGTACTTACGCAGTAGGCCCTACACAATTTGTGTTAACAAATCATATTCAGTTACCAGGCCTGTTAAGCGTGGATGATTCCACCATCACGCCGCAGGTCGTTGGTTCGATTCCCACCCAGGACAAGGCATTTGTGTGCACTGACATGTCTCCTTGTCCTGAGTCATTATGGATATTGTATACAAACGTAAAGTAGTAGGTATATGCAGTATCAGTTATCTGGTTTCCATAGCACAAGCTCTGTTTAATTTGAGATCAGATAGCCGTGTGTGAGGAATGTCCCAGGATCTTATCGTCCATGATACATACGTACAATTTAGCCAAAATTACTGCATTGGAGACTCGAATGTATGAATGACGGATATCAGGAATTCGAAAGAAGAATTATTGTGTAAGTTTATTTTATAAACTTGTTATTATTACATACTAGCTGTCCCGCGTGGTTTCACCCGCATTTTCGGGGGATCGTATGATTTCCCGGGATAAAAAGTATCCTATGTGTTAATCCAGAACATATTCTATCTGTGTGCCAAATTTCATCCAAATCCATTTAGTAGTTTTTGCGTGAAAGAGTAACAAACATACATGTATACTCACAAACTTTCGCATTTATACTATTAGTAGGATTATTCTGATGTTATTTGCAAACATAGCTATGACGCGGAGTGGTACTGCTGAGGAAAAATCGTTGGAGCAAGGGATAACAAAAACGCAGTCTCTCGGCGGCCACACTGTAGGTTGTTAAGAGTTTGTTAATAATCATTACTTCAAGTAGGTAGTAAGTATCTAAAATGTGTAAAGAAAGTTTAATCATTTCCGTATTTATAAAAAAAAGTATTTCTTCACGCTCATTATCTTCGAAGTGGTACACAGAAGTTTGAAAACACATTTCACACTTACGTTGACCTAAAACACAAAAAACCACAATGTCATTATCAATCCTCAGAACAATACTTCTAAGTTATTAAATTAACTAAAGAAAAAAAAATGGGTTTAAAGCATGAATACCTCGGAAACGCGGGTGAAATCGTGTAACATAATCTAGTCCTACATTAACCCTAAATAAAATAAAATCTTTATTTTTGGGTTCCGTTCCCAAAGGGTGCCAACGGGATCCTATTATACGATACTAAGCCTCCGTTATCTATCCGTCTGTCTGTCTGTCTAACTGTCAGTGGGCTGTAGTATCTCATGACAGTAATAGATAGACGGTTGAAATTTGCACACGTGTATTTCTATTGCGCTATAATTTCTAATAATAAAAACATTAATCCCTCGGAAACACGGACGAAGCCGCGTGGCAGAATCTAGTAATACGTTAACCCTAAATAAAAAATAAAATTTCTTCATGTTTTGCGTTTCGAACCGAAAGGGATCCTATTACTAAGCCTCCGATGTCCGTCCGTCCGTCTGTCAGTTGGCTGTATCTCATAAAGGTAGACATAAGGTTGACATTTATACAGACTGAGTATTTCTATTGCCGCTAAAACAACAAATAATAAAAATTAAATACAAGAAAAGTTTGTAAGGAACACTTCGTGTGCGGGTCCGACTCGCACTTGGACAGTTTCGTCTAGTTTTAATTTTTTTAATATTTTTGTTTAAATTGTGAAATATTGCGGGCGCGCTTGCGGCACTTAAGTCGTGTTTCACTTATGTACACGCTCCGTTATATTTTGCGATTTCGTTTGCTTGAAATACATTTAGAAATATTGTGCTACACTTTCTTATAAGGCGATGCTCCATCCTAATATTCGTATAATAAATATCTCTTTACATCCTTGGGTGGGATACATCCATATAGTGATGAATCACCTATGTTTTGTTATTTTTGTCATCATCAATGCAGTTCCTATTATCATGATCGTGAATGTTTTGAATATTGGTTAGCTACTTACAATATTCTCGAGTAATAGTACCTATAATTTAAATCAATAATTATTTCCTGAATTTTCTTATCGGTTGAATTCACTAAAATGTCACGATAAAGAATTAAGTGTCAACACGACAAATAGTTTATTTATTGATGGCCAGCATATTAAGACTTTTTAGTAAGTTCACAAACCTTCATGATATTTTGAATAGGTCGGTGCACCGTAGGTACCTATTGTTTATAGGCTGTGTTTATAGGTAAGAATCTGTGGTAAGAATAGCGTACTGGGGAATAAGGGAGCACGTACATGAGCTACTTTTTGAAGCCGCGATAATCGCGGCGAGTTTTGTCAGCGATTTTGTGAGCGACTCACGGCGACCGTAACTTTGTCGCTGGCTATCGCGGAAATGCACCTTAGGGATGGGCAAATGAAAAAAACATATCGTATCGATATTTTTTAAAGATATTGATATAATATATGATAAGATATTTTCTTAAACGTACGTATTTATGTATGTAATTGTATTTATATATGAAATGTAATGTAAATTTATTTACCTACCTATTTTTGTCATAAAAGTATACACCACCGTCTAATAACGTGTCTAAAGTAGTAAGTGTCGCTGGGTAGTGGGTAGTGTGCGTTAGTTAGTACATTAAAATTTCCGAACGTTTCATTTTACAGCGATAATCGCCGCGCCCGGTAGGCAGCGATTTTGCTAGTGAGCGACTTTTTGTAGCTCGTGTGAGTTTCAGTACTGAACTGAAATGATCTATATTGAGCTTCAAAATAATCGCTCAGCGATTATCGCTCGTATGCGGTCTCCTTTAATCGTTACAAAAAAATTGTATTGAGTAAAGGACAATGGGCAAATGGCCTATTGGCGGGCAGCAAAAAAGTTCATTTTCCGTTAGGCATCAATACCTAGATATATACCGGGTGATTTCGGATGGGTATAATGGTGCATCCATGCTACACGAACCGTGCACGAGCCGAGCCACGAACGAGCACACTGCGAGCACTATTCGCGTAGCGTGGACCAACGAATTTGGATATGCGGCGTGGACGGACCTAGCCTAACAGCTAGCAGCCTAAACCGCTGCACCTAGAGACTTTAAATTGTGCACAAAGATACCTTCATCATATTCAAAAATCCTTCCTTAAACTGTAGCGACATCTATCAGTAACACTGAGATAGTTTACACACGGAAAGATAGATGGCGTGGCGCTACAATATCCTGCATCACGCTTAAGAAGTTTTCTCGAGAACTGTCCGACATACAGTCGCGGAATAAAAATGTTTACTACCTTACGGTCTATAATCGCTTGCACATTTCTGTTTCATAAGGTTGACCAGAAATAAAATAACTTTTGATAGACGTGGATTGTATTTAACATGAAAAACAATTCAAAGAGGTCAAAGGTCACAATATAATAATAAAAATAACATTTTTGATTAAATGAGTTTCCAGAATAAAAAAGTCATTGCCAGCCTTTTTGCTATATATTCGATAAATAAAAACATTTCGCAATTTTAAAATGTAATATGGTTGTTGATATGACATATTAGACCTTATTACGCGCGGTGTGAAATGGAATCGATTTTGAAATGTGATAGACATTTACAGACCGCGACTGTACAGTTGGACCGCGGTCCCCAGGCACGATGACCCAGCCTGGCTGAAGATCTTCCCTTTTAAATTGAGGTTTCATCCAATCCAACTTGCACCTCCATATTACTAAGGAATAATCATCCGCAAGTCCGTCAGCTTCAAAGTTAGGACCTTCAAAGTTTGCGTTTAGGCTGACAAATACATGGTTTCATGTGGCATGCTTACGCGTGAGCTCTAAATCTACCTGAACTTTTGTCGAATATAACATCTAGTAGCAGGTAATAGCCATATCCAAGCAACACGTTGATTTTTTTTCAGCTCAGTAGGATGTCAACTATTTTTATAAGTTCAAACTAGCAACTGACGCATATTCCCCCATCCACCATCAGCTGACGATTTTTTTTCAGCTCACTGTGTCGTCGTACTATGTTTTTTTTTTAGCACATCCGTTATCAGCTACTCATACGCCCGCCGCTTCATTAGCAGCTGACGGTCGGTTAACTTATTAGTCATATAAGATCAACTATCCGTGTCGACGTCAGCTGGCATACGCTACCTCCCGGACTAGCCACGCGAACGAATGACGTCAATCGTTCGCGCGATTTGCTGACAAAAACGTTACAGAATAGCAAAGCAGATTGCTCATTGTCCTTCTAATCTACATAAAATATGTCTAGTAGGTACAGAATCTTGACATGAATGACTTTAGGGTTTATCCACGCTGCGCATGGCGGCGGGTGGAACGCGTGATTTCAAATTTTGACCCGCAAAACTTTACTACACTGCAAAACTAAAAAAAAACCTTAGACTAGATATAATAAAGACAAAAACGCGATTAAAGCCCAGCCGGTAGTCGCTGGCGAATATCGATAATGTTACAATAGGAAACGCTATTACGCTCTTCAGTCTGTATTTACGTTTAATCTGCTAAAGTGAGGATGTAACTCAAGACTCAATTCATGAACCTGTGTATACGTCTACCTACAAGTTATGATAGCTTTACATTCGCAGTGCGTTTTATTGTATCTTACGCGTGTCTATAGTGCATAAACAAATCGCCGTGTGAATAGGCCCTTAGAAAAAGAAAGTGATGTTTCATATTATTTTCATAAAAGACATAATAATAATAACTTGCACAACAAATTTCATTAAAATCATTATAATACGATTATATTATATAATACTAGCTGTCCCCCGCGGTTTCACCCGCGTTCCTGGGATAAAAAGTAGCCTATGTCCCTTTCCATACCATAGGCATACACAAGACGCCGGGAGAATTTCCACCCATACGTTGTCGACATCCCGCGTACCCGGACTCAACGCTTCGCTTCATCGTTTCTTATACGAACAGCAAAGGAGTGGAACTCTCTTCCGGGATCTGTGTTTCCGGACACCTACAACCTAGATTTATTCAAGGCCAGAGTGAATAGGCTTTTTCTGGGTAAGCGTGCTACATCCTCGGCCTCGTCTTAACTCCTCATGGGGTCAGTCGAAGGTCAAAAGCAAGCCCAATTAACATAAAAAAAAAAAAAAAAAAGGCTATCTGCATGCCAAACTTCATGATGATCCGTTGAGTAGTTGAGGCGTGAAGGCGTAACAAACAAACTCACTTTCGCATTTATAATATTAGTTAGGATGATTGCAGCGCCACCTACCGGGACCAATTGTGGACCTAAAAACTCAAGGGGGCCCACTCAACACTCTCAAAGTCACAAAAAAACATCAGAAAATCCTATAAACCGATTGCAGCGCCACCTACCGGGTCCAAATATAAATCAAAACAATCAAGCGACCCTTCCGAACTCACACAAAAAAATCCTATAATCCGATTGCAGCGCCATCTACCGGGTCCAATTGAGAATCAAAAAATTCAGTATATAAGATACCTCTCAAAGGTTTTGGTATCGCAATCCATTATTACATGAAAAATATATAGCTGGATAAGCCCTGCCTACTCTCTCGCAGAGCCAGTATAAAAAAAATATAACTAGGTACCTACATAATGATGATATGTTTAAGAAATTAAAAGAAAATACACTTTTCGTTTTTGATATTATTTTTTAGAAATAACTGTACTTTTATGTCAAATCGCGATTTGACACGCACCGTAGGAAGACTCGACGTAGGCGGAATCACCGTAGAAGGAACGCGACGTAGAGCTACGCGCGACGTAAACGGAATAACTCATTACATCTTCGATCATTCTGTCGGCTGAACTTCATGCCGACGTTCACGCTATGGAAATTCAGAGATTACGATGTATTATTTTGTATTTTAAATACAAAAAAAGGAGAAGGAATAGGGATTTGGGTACATCCTATTAATACTGCTTTACTGCTTAGAATTGTATAGGTTATATTTTCACAAACTAAAAAGTGCGACACGGATAGTGTGTCGTATGCGCTTGAAAACAACTGTTTCATATTTTATCTCGCTCTGATGACTGGAGGCGGTGATATAATAATATAAACATACATATTCACAACCACACGTGCAACTATAAGGTGATCTCTCATTTTTTTTTATTAAATGGACTTGCGTTCGGCCACTGACCCGCCCATAAGGGAAGATGACGAAGCCTAACACACGCTTACCCATAAGAAACATATTTACTCTGGCTTTGAAAGTTCCTAGATTGTAAGAGTCATGAAACACAGACGCCGGAAGCAAGTTCCACTCCCTCGCTGTCCGCTAATAAATGAGGAAGCAAAACGCTGTGTCCGTATTTTCCGTATGTCGACAACGTACGGGTGAAAATTTATCCGGCGTCTTGAGGGATGGTGGAATAAGGTTGAACAATTCCAGCGCACACTCTCCAAAATATATCCTGTAGAAAACCGATAAGCAAGCAACTTTTCTTCGATGGTCGTTGATTTCAATTATACGAGGTATCAAAGGGAGGTTCGTGTTGAGTGGCTTTTGGTTTTGATGCTGTATTACTAAGCATACGATATGAAAAGGCTTTTCAAGTATATTTTTCCAAAAACCTGACTACCTTTTGAAACTAACGATATAAACGGACGTCATGACCGGTTATTCCATAATGATATAATTTGTTCCGTACAATCTGCACACTACCAAAGCCAATTTACCAAACCGTCACAAAGTATTCCAACTGATAAATAAGCAGTGATGCCTCGCTAAACTTTCTACTATTAAATCTAAACAAAACCCTTCGAGATTAGTGTTATAATATTAAATTACGAACGGTTCGCGGATAAGCCCCAGCGATTGCAAATAGCTACTTGCGAGTGAAAGTCTTGGGACAAAATGTTAAATTATGAAAGTTTTAGTATCTCTGACTTACAGCGGATGCGCGAGAGCTGATTGACGTCACAATGAACAATAATATATTTATCAGAGTAGCTGTAATCGTTTAGATGCTACCACACACAAAAGTGAATCTGACAGGTGTAGCGAGGAGGTATTATAATAAGTTAACTATTGATTATATTTCACTCGCATGGTTTTTGTACACCAAGCATACGGCCCGTAGTAAGCTATAACCGCAGCCTACAGATGCTTGCAAAAAAATCTTGACATCTTGAAGGACCCCATGCCATATTACATTGGGAAAACTTTTATCATCATATGAAATGTTCAATTATAACTTCTCAATACCATCGAGTTAGACAACCATATAGAGAATGCCTCTGTATGGTTAATTTTACAAAAAGATCTTTGACGGTAGCGTCAAGTTTGACAACATCTAGCAGCTTCTTTAGCGTTAAAAGTTTGAGAGCCACTGCCTCTTTTGCAAGAGTCCTTGTAGCTGAATCTGATGCCGAGTGCACATGTGCATTACGACAACCACTTGTTTTGAATGGATAATGAATGCACTCAGTGGTACTTGGTATTCAGGTTGTCACACATTGGTAACTTATTTCACTTTATGCAATAAATATATTCTGATTTGTTTTATTTCACTTGTAAAGACATGACCGCACAATTTAAGTTTTGTCTCAGAACTGATCGAATAGACTGAATGTCTGATGGACATTCTTCATATGAGATTTCAAAAATTTGAAAATTGGAATTAGAAAATTGATCATATGAAAATTTAAAAATTAGAATAAAGATTTGTGACCAGAAGCAATAATAGAAATAGGAGAGGTCGCATCGTTACAATACCCGGGGCACCGTGGTAAAAAAAATCTTGAAGAGATTTTTTTTACCACGGTAAAAAAATCTTGAAGAGATTTTTTTTATGTATCTTCTAAATAAAATAATGTTTGGTATAATTTAGTGAAGGTAAAACCCTTGATAACGATGTGACTAAAAAAAAACAATTGAAAGTATTAATAAAAGAAGGCAATTGTTTAAATCAAATCTATCTCCGAGTAGACAAAAGTATTTGAAAATGTTTAACTAATTGATGCAAAAGTAAAAATTTAATTGGTAAATGTAAAATAATTTCAAATTAATAAATCAAAAGTTGGAAGATGTTGGAAGACAAAATTTAAAAAAAAATAAAATGTTAGTAAAATGGTTATGTGAGTGATTAATTTAGAGATGGAATGTTATTTATAATGTTTATATACATATAGTTAGTTTCGCCATTCATAAAGATTCAAAATTCCTCATTCATACATCATATCACTTTAGCAGTCTTAATTCCATATTTGTGGAGTTAAGACGCTGCACAAAAAGAGACGCTTTATATTCATTAGAAAGCTGCTCAAGAAATCTAACTATAAATTGGTATAAGCTTATTTAGGCAGTTACCATCTGCTGCATTAAGGGTATATTATGATGGATGATAATTATAATTTATACACAAGTGCACACTGCACAAAATAATGTACTGTTAAAGTACTAGGTAATTGTGTTTAGCACAATAAATAAGGTAGATAGTAGTAATTACTATTAGGTAATTACTAAATTAGTAATAATTAATAGTAAGCATTTTAATGCTAATAAAATAACCACAGGCTTATTTAAAGTGTTGGCACCGCACTACCATAGGCTTATTTAAAGTGTTGGTACCGCACTATCATGGGCTTATTTTATGTGTTGGTACCGCACTATTCAGAGGTTGAAGATATGTGTTTAAAATACCAGATATGGAATGGGGCTTATTTAAAGAGTATTCCTACCGCTCTATACTGAAAGATAATTGCATGTAAGTAGAAGTTAATAACCTCTCTAAGAGATAAATAATAATGAATATACAATAAGATTACGTGAAACGTTATGATGAAGTTCCAAAATAAGATGTGGTGAAAAGAATAAAATATTTTAAATTAATTTAATTTTCATATTTAAGTTAAGGTATTAAATAAGTAATATCATGATTTAAAGTTAGTTATATTAACATTAAAATAGTTAAGAATTGAATTTTCAATGAAAGTTTCAAATTGATAATCAAATGTATTTACAGTTATAATATTAAAATAGTAAAGAAATTAAGTTGTCTAATAGGAATTCTAATAATCAGTGACCTTGAATTTTGAGAATTATGTTGTCTAATAGGAATTCTAATAATCAGTGACCGTCATAATGGGTTTTTGAATTTTGAGAATTATGTTGTCTAATAGGAATTCTAATAATCAGTGACCGTCATAATGGGTTTTTTGAATTTTGAGAATTATGTTGTCTAATAGGAATTCTAATAATCAGTGACCGTCATAATGGGTTTTTTGAATTTTGAGAAAATGCCATGATATCTTGATAAAGTTAAGTAGGTAATAAGTTAAGGTAAGTTATATAATAAATAATAAATATATATTGTATATGAAGTGTAATATTTATATTGGTTGCTATTGCTATAATTCATATAGTCGGTCTCGAAGACCTATGAAAATATATGCAATAGCCTAACTAAGTGTTGTAGTGGCCTTTGCTGTACTGATAATTACAAGGATAACATTTGTTACCAACCAGGCACAGCACCGACCGTGTTAATGTCTGTAAGTGTGAGTAATATATACATAAATAAATTGGTTAATTGATTTTAACTATTCAAAAAAAAATTATTCAAAAAAAATTGCATTCAGGTAGGTATTTACGTAGTCTATTTACATACTACATCTATGTCTATGTCAGAGCAGAGATAGATTTGTCACAGAAATTCGATTGTCATGGCAACTGTTGTTTGTTATGACAACCATAAATAAATGAAAATGTCAAACCTAAAACTGTGGAATAAATGATTAGACAGGTAAAATTATTAATAATTATGTACAGAATTTTATAATAGTGAAAAATTATTTCTTTCTGGATCTTGAAGTTGGTGTGTCTTCTTTTACGATAGAACAGGATTCAAATAGGTAGTTCGGGCGCCAGATGTCACACATTGGTAACTTATTTCACTTTATGCAATAAATATATTCTGATTTGTTTTATTTCACTTGTAAAGACATGACCGCACAATTTAAGTTTTGTCTCAGAACTGATCGAATAGACTGAATGTCTGATGGACATTCTTCATATGAGATTTCAAAAATTTGAAAATTGGAATTAGAAAATTGATCATATGAAAATTTAAAAATTAGAATAAAGATTTGTGACCAGAAGCAATAATAGAAATAGGAGAGGTCGCATCGTTACAAGGTGAACACCCTATGCAATGGGAGCATACTGAAAAGCATTGAGATCGCTCCACTATGTGAATTGCGATATTTTGGGCTGGATAAGTCATGTGCATGTTGATTAAAAAATGGTTGTAGATTTAGGTGATATAAATACATATCGTGAACGATTACCACCTAGGAACAAGGTATATCCGAAAGCCCGGTCAAAGTTATCGTGTTATCGTTATTGTGACGGAGAATCGGATTATTGGTCGAGCTTGTTTCGCTTATGTCATTATCAGATCCAACGTTTGTATAATATTGACAGTGACTATATTATAAGTATTTGTATATATATAGTATTAGTTTATTTCGTATATATTGTATTATTTGTAGGTAGATGCTCAACCTGCCAACTCTAGTAATTATTTCCTGTACCCAAAGGTTGCCTGGAAGAGATCGCTTAAGCGATAAGGCCGCCTACATTGTATAACTTCCATAATGTGTGTACTTTTATTAGTTGTACTATTGTCAGTGTATACAATAAAGAATATTTCATTCATTAATTTCATTCATTATACAAGGTGTCTGTCAGCCACGGAAAGACACAAGAAACGTCATTTAATTTTTAAAATCCTAAATAAATAAATAAATAAATATCCTGGGACATTCCTCACACACGGTCATCTGATCCCAAACTAAGCAGAGCTTGTACTATGGAAATCAGATAACTGATATAATAAATATACTACTTTTTTGTTTAAATACATACTTAATATACATAATTACACCCAGACTCTGGACATACAGAAATGTTCATGCACACAACTGCATGTCCTGTGCGGGAATCTAACCCACGACCTGCGTCGCAATAGGTGGAATCTTTACCAGACTCTTAACCAACTACGCCAACTGGCCCGTCAACATAAACTAATATCCACCTCTCTATTTTAGGAACCAACCAGCCAGCAGTAATTGTGGTCCGAGTAGGCAACAACCGACCAGATCTCGGCACCAACCCAATCTGCAACCGCTTCATCGGCTTCCTGGAAGCAGGCCAGCCCTTGTTCCTGCCCTGCAACCCGCCTATGCCGGGAGCATTCGTCAGCGTCCACTTAGAAGCGAGCACTTCTAGCCAACTATCCATCTGTGAGGCGTTCGTTTACACTGACCAAGCGTTACCTATAGAAAGATGCCCACAGTTCAGGGATCAGCCACCAGGTAGCACAGCGACTTACAATGGCAAATGCTACATATTTTACGACAGTCAGCCGATGAGCTTTGAAGAAGCATTAGGATTCTGTCGGTCGAGAGGTGGCACGCTGGTGGATGAGAGTAACCCAGCGCTGCAGGGATTCATCAGTTGGGAGCTTTGGAGGAGACACCGGTGAGTTGAAATGAGTTGTTAATGCTTGCGAAGGTCGACGAAAGAGCGCGCTCTTACCATCAATAGAAGAGGCTGGATAGGTAATAACCTTTTCGTTTACGTAAAAGGAGACTTAACTTAAATATGGTCACAGCTCAGGTTAATTAAGTGAATGCGCAATGAAATGATACAATATTTGCACTGGGTGGGTACCTACCCACGACCTGCGGCGTGGCAGACAGGGCACCTCACGCCAACCGTCCAGTCAACTATATTGATGAGGTACTTTTAATTGAGTGAAGATAACTTCACGTAACATTGTATCTTCCGCCAACGCCTTTCTATGTTAATGGTATGTCATATGCATTTTGTATTACAATATTTTATCTCTCATAACATTGCTGATGCGAAATTGATGTTGGGATCATACGGAAGCTGTGTTGTGTCGTGGCGAATTGTTTTATAGCATTTACTTCATGGATGGTGGTCTGAGATTTCCAGCTTATTGTGAAAATATTTCTAGAGTCCTGGATAGGAACGCAAATGAGGCATTCCAATTTTGAACTCGCTCTAAATTTGAAGATGTTGCCAGTACCAACCTAGTTTTACCATAAATAAATAGAGCGCGCATTGCGACTCAATAAAAAAGGACAGTTATAAAAAATTACATACACACATAGTGCCGTTGGATCGAATGGTTCGACATCGATCCGCTATGCATTCTGAGCGCTGTCATTCTCGACAGTTGTACCGAGAGCTGAGACGCAAGCAACTAGCGTGCTGCAGCCGCTACCCGTGGCGAAACGGTATCGCAATTCAACTATATTTGATACACTCTGCTGTTATGTTGGACGGTTTTGAAAGCGATATTTCGTGTTGTTATTTACCCATTATCGTTTATTTCAAAATATTTGTACTTTCTTTCAATTGGTTTACAAGGAGCCGTTAGGCTTAAATCTTCCAAAATCTTTTGCACAGTATTATTGAGTTTTATTATAACACTCAAGTAGGTTATTACTTAAATAACAATCTAGACATTTCAAGACTAAGTAGGTACCTACTAGCTTTATGTCCCGTGGTTTTAACCACGACCCCCTCTTTTACCCCCTAAAATTTCATATTTCTAGACCCAAACCCCCATATTACGTGAGATGGTTTTTAGCAAGTCAAAGTCAAAAACAGGATTTAAAAATATATCCGTCCCTTTCTATATCAAAAAGAGCTGAGGCTAGTTTTACAAGACTCGACTGAAATAAGAGGGCACGTAGTTTATGATATGATATATAAAGATTAGATAGATAGATGATAAAATTCGTTTATTAACAGGGTAATATTATGTCCCGCTTACCAGCTTGATCCACTTGCTTCGACTCAAAGGCGGGCTACGCGTATAGTTAGCGATCCCGAACTCACTGGCGGTTTAGAACCTCTCAGCTTTCGGAGTGATATTGGTCTTATATATATAAGAGTAAGAAGTAGAATCACAATCAACTAAAAGTGGGCACTACAGTAGGAGACAAAAAGTCCTTTAAACCCGACAATGATGACAAAAATACAATATAGTAATACTTCACCGTAACATGTAGGTTTTTAATTGATATGTTACATAATGCAATTATCAGAGGCACTTGTGCCTGGGCATCGATGCCTATAATCGTAGGTGGTCAGTTCAGTCATATGTCGTTTCCTCGAAGCGGGCACCGTGAGTGTCCAGTCACGCTTCTCAACTCGCTCATTATGCAACCAGAAGTATTTGTTCATGATTGAGTTGCATTTATATTTTGGCACGTGTTCGATGCTTTGCGACATAGAGCTTGCGTTTCATTGTTGTAGTTTTATATTCAGATTCATTAGAAATATTTCCCAATTTATTGGCAAATTTATTAGCCCAGCGTTATTAGTTTCTCAAAGCGTATGTTAATTTATTTGTTACTTCAAAGGTATTTAAAAAAACATCATAATAGACACCTTTAGGGCTTACAATGGCCAGATAAGCGGTATTTGGCTGTTAATTTGAAATTGGAACGGTTTTTAAACATTATAGACTATCAGAGGAACAGTTTATCCGAGATTTTACTAACAATTGAAAAAATTTTCCTTAAAAGTGTTTAGGCGTTTTACTGCCGTCAAATTTAAGTTTTTTTGGTTTGGTTAGCTCTTTGTGCAAGTCGAAGTACCAAACCTTAAGTAGGTATGTCAATTTTTCATAAAATTCGGTCAGCAATAAATATTAAGTCCAAATAAACTTCCCGCGCCCATCTTGATAAACCAGTCCATCTGACAGCATCATATCTTCAACAGAAGCGACAGCAGCAGCCATTACTGGATGGGTGCCGCGAGAGACGCTCAGGACCCGACCAATTGGAAGTGGGTGAATGGCAATGACGTCATAGTTTCCTTCTGGAACGTTCCAGTGACTGGCGAGTCTTGCGTGAGGTTCGATGGGAGCAATGGGTGGCTATGGAGCGACACCGACTGCCAATCAAAAGTGAACTTTATTTGTCAGCACCGTAAGTGAACGATGTGATTATTTGGTGAAAATAATTCTGGGACCCAGAGATTCTTTATTGCCAGCGAATTGTCTATTATTATACTCCCTTTAGCGACTACTAATGTGCCATTGCGAATTACTAATATGCATTGCTAGCTCTTAAGCTTTTTACTGGAATCTGGTACCTAAGGTACTACAGAATCCAGAAGATTAGCTCTTATCATTATAATGTCCTTAGTGTCTCCTAAAGCCAAAGCAAAAAAGCTACCAATCTGATGATCTGCCTAACACATGACAACAAAAAGCGAATGCTCATCAATCGTCTGTCAATTTCTTCACGATTCTCTTCGTTCCAGAGCCGAAAGCATGCGGTAGACCGGAACAGCCGCCGAACTCGACGATGTCCGCCGGTGGATTCGAAGTGGGCAAGTCTGTGGAGTACTCCTGCGACGAAGGTCACCTGTTGGTCGGTCCAACTGTCAGGACCTGTCTCGAAACTGGGTTCTACGATGAGTTCCCGCCTGTATGCACGCGTGAGTTTCTTTAATACAGATACAATAAAATAGTTAAATAATTGATCTCTAGGTCTATAACAGCAAACCACTTAAATCTATCGTGCGTGCATACTCCATTAAG
Source organism: Achlya flavicornis (assembly GCA_947623365.1). NCBI lineage: Eukaryota > Metazoa > Arthropoda > Insecta > Lepidoptera > Drepanidae > Achlya > Achlya flavicornis. The sequence goes on along the minus strand of OX392471.1, from coordinate 16,732,980 downwards.
TATAGATATGTAGACAGAACTTCGAACAATTAACCTAAAAAAACGCAGTGACGTTCATTTTGCTTGAAATCTATTCCGCCAATTTCCACCGACAATGCTTCCTGATTGAATAGGTAACTCAAGGACACATACGCTCTGATTAGTCAATACAAGAACATACGATGCAGTGATTGGTGCTTTCTGTTCAAAATCAGTGCAAATTCACTAGTTGCGGAATTGGACTGCTTGGTATTACTGCTCTAAAATGCTTGAGAAACCCCTATCCCATGCAATTGAACTATCAAATATCTGAATGACAACTTAATTGTGAGAGGCGATTCATTATTTGGCCAATGGCACGAGAGACAAAGACTACTTAAAACGTTACTCAAGGATTGTTTCCACCACCAACCAGGCATAGACTGCGGGTATCCGGCAGAGATAGCCCACGGCTCGTACGAGCTGATGAACGGGTCGGTGTCGTACCTGTCGCACGTGCAGTACTCGTGCGGCGCCGGACACGAGATGGTGGGCCGCTCGCGGCTGGTCTGCGACATCGACGAGAGGTGGAACGGACCACCGCCCAGGTGTGATGGTAAGTCATTTGAGCTGAGGCATCAGAGGCTCTAATCCAAAAAACGATACGCGATGGCCCAATCATCAAGAAGATTTACGTCTTCTAATTATCGCTGCAAATTCTATTAGTTAATATTTCAAAATTATGATTTTTTTTCGGAGTAGACCCTCAGTTGCTGATGTGAGGAGTATATAAGGATGGAGGATGTAAGGATAATATTAGCTGCTATTGGTGAGGGATAAATTAGAGACTTTGATGATAGGGTACTATTTGTTTGTAAGTCGAAGGTAAATAGTATCTTTTATGGAATGTTATAGGCTTGTCTCTGTCTTGAAGATACCAAATAAAGATGGCAGTAAGGGAATTAGGTTTCAAATGTTTACGGCAGATATTGGAGTTGGCAAAAGATTTTCTAATTGAGGATGTTGGTCAAACGGTGCTACAACGTACTCCAACACTGAATTAGTCAGTTATTCTAATGATAAGCCTTTGACCAAATTCTTACTATGGCCAGTGAGGAGTGGCCGAAGGTGTAAAGCCTAAGCTTAGATTGGAGCAAAATCAACAATTGGAACACACAGGTGCTTGGCGTCTGATTGTCAACATGAGTGTGGCAGTTGGCCAAATATTTGTAGGCTGTTTTTCTTGCACGATCAGCATTCCCATATTTAACCGATGCTTATCTATCTATCAATCTATTATATATCTCGTCACCTGCAAAGCTTCCCGGAAAACATTGGAATCTTATGTAAGTGAAAATGCTGTTATGAAACCATTTGAGTCGCAGTACAATCGCTCGACCGGCTTTCCAACTGCATTTTATGACTGATGCTAAATTGAACTGTTTGCTATGTAGGTAATTGGTTTTCCTTAGTTTAATTCGACGTACCTACACATTGTGGTCGTGTTGGCTGTTCGCTGCGCAGCTGCGGTGCAATTCTGATATGTACGAGCGTTGCTGTTCTTTGAAGTTTTCTCTGTTGTTTGTACATGAATGTTAAAAATGTACACGATGGATTTTCTACTTATATAATAGTTTTAGCAACTTTCTACACTAATTTAGTCTTACTATAGGTATTTCTTTCTAACAAAGAACATGAGAAAAGGATCTATAAAATTAAAAACGTCTATAATACTGGCATTGACTAATTTGACAGCTTTTAAATATTTTCTAACCCTTCAATAATGTATCTTAGAGGAAATGTGATTAAAATGACATGGGTGCGATTAGCACCAGAATCGGCGCCAGTGGGTTTCAATGCGAGTGAGTACATACACGATCAACTATAGTCGATAAGTACTCACGACAGTATTAGGGCAGTAATCAGTAGGGCAGTAGTATTAATCAGCAGTGCATAATCTAGTACCCTCGGAAGATAGGAAACCTCTTGAGATTTGACCTACAAAGCATAATGTAGTAGAATAACAGTAGTACGTCATAGAAAGCTCAAGTACATACGCCTACATGTGAAAAATCCATATCATTGTACATGTTTGGGTTCCCACACGGGTAATTTCCGAGATAAGCATTAATAATTGTTTTTAATTGATGCCTTTGAATCGTCTGCCGCGATAGGATCGCCGCCATTAATTGTTTGTGTGTTTAGAATGAAAGCGGAATGGTATGGTATTACAGGCAGATGCGATGTTGTTATTGTTTATTGATGTCTTGTATTCAGACAAATATTTGTAGATGATGTTTTTTTGGGACGCTTACCTTGTGTGAGGAATGTCCCAGGATTATTAATTTTTTGCATCAATATTATGTATTTGTGTGACTCGCATGAGACGTATGTATGGCAACGGATTATTGTTTGTTAATTACGATTTTAAAACAAAACTAAAAGTAAATAACGGAATATGTAATAAAGTTTTTTTATACCGATTTTTCGGGAACGGCTTTACTGATTTGGATGGTTAAATCTCTATTTTATGAAGATAGATACCGAGGAGGCCTCACACAATCGTCCCATGTTTAAAATTGTATTTTCCCCACAGTCGTACACTGCGAGCCGCCTCCGGAGATTCCCAACGGGCGCGTGTCTTTATCTCACAACGCGTCAGTGTTCGGTGCAGCCGCGGAGTACGCATGCGCGCGGGGGTACACACTGAAGGGTGCGCGCAAGATCGCCTGCCTCGCCACCGGACTGTGGGACAAGCCAGTGCCATATTGTCAACGTTAGTATAGTTTAATGGCTTTTTTATTCAATTAAATCGGGAAGCATACGGCCGCCTGGTGGTAAAGTGGCAACCGTCGCCTATGCAAGCCAAGGCATCACTCGTTACCGACCAAATTTTTTCACAAAGTCATCAGCGACGTGTGAAGCCCCACTATGACGAATCCACCAGTAATAATAATACTTTATTCATTTCTGAAACAAATTTTGATATAACCACAAATACCCAACAGCCGAAGAGCGCTCCACTACAACGACGACCACTACCCCACGGCCGCCCCCCACCACAACGCGACCGTCAACCACAACGACAACCACTCCCCCTCCTCCTGCCCCTCTGCCTCCCCGCCTTGTCCTTCCTACAGGACGACCGTCCCTCCGCCCCTCGTCCCCTACTCCCTTCCTCGTCCCCACCCCGTACACGGAAGCCCCCCGAAGACGGCCGACCAGCACCGAGCGCCCCACTACCAGGTCATACCGCCCGCCGGAAAGGAAGGTCACCGTCACCGATAACCAGGAGTCACCGACCAGCCACGTTCCTCATATCATAGTCGCCAATCATCCGAGAGAAAATCAGGTACAGGAAAAAGCTGTTCAAAGTTATAAATGTAATGAGATATTCATTCTTACAACTAAGGGTTGTATGTCGCTGGTCAAATTTATTTAGAACACGTGTTAGGTACTATTTCGCTGACTTGATTGCATTCTAATTAACCTATGTCTTTGTCTTAAGTTCCGTAAGGTCTGCTTAAGTTTGCTATTAATCTATTTACTTATTAAATATAGATTCAGTCTACTTTGTAGTTTTGCTGCCGCTCCGGGGCACGCAATTGTTGTCAGTGCGATTGGAATGTAAATGTTATGTAATGAATCTAAGCTTGTTTTGAAAAAAGTAATTGCTGAGTTTATTGCCGGCTCTTCTCAGCAAATGCAACCTTCCGAATCGGTATTAGAGTCAGACTTTTCATAAGTGCCTGCGGAAGTCTATTTGAATACATGGTTTTAATTTTTTTTTGACAACTTTTGCCGAATGCGTTCTCATACATCAGATAATGAGAGCATATAATGTTGTTGAGACTGATTTGATCTGTGATATTAAAAGCTGGAAGAACAAACAACAGCCAAAGATACCAGCATTTCAAGGATTCCGTAGTCAAATAAGAAACCTGTAATATTTCCGTCCTGTCCGTCCAAGTCTCATGGTATTTTTACTGGGTGACAACCAGTGACTTGCACCAATCAACCTAGTTTAGCAAGAATCATTTCAATAATCACTTACTAACCATGTTATTGTTAACATGTTTATAATAATATGGACATTCGCTCACCATCAGGTACACTGCAATAAGCATCATGACAAGGCTAGTTGTATATCAATGCTTTTGCAATACTTTTTCTCTAAATTCATTCTTACTGAATGAGCTACTACATCATTGTCGCGGGGTAGGAGCCTGGTGATCTGTGGTACAGGTTTTCCTAGTGCAGACACCAGTCTCTCACAAATTGTATCTTTGGCCATACCTAAAATGCTCATTATTGTTTTTATTTACATATAATTTGTGAAGAGAGAATAAATGATAGGGGGCATCATTAACTAATACTTCTTTCTACAGATAATCTGATCTCTAAAAATAATTGTACCCTCCACAGATAATCGGCAGCGGCAACAACATAAGAGCAGAACAGACACCAGGCGTGAACGTGCCGCAGTCGGTGGACGGCGAGAGTGGCCTCCAGCACCTCGGCGCCAGGCTGAGCATCGGGGCCGTGGTCGCGCTCGGGGCCTTCGGGGCCCTGGTCTTCCTTGTCGCCATCATCACTACCATCGTCATATTGTTTAGGAGGTGAGTGTACGGAATTTATGTTTACTTGGCAAAGACTGGGTGGTCTTCAGTGGATTTCTTAACCCAACCTTTTTTTTGGCCTTTGTATGTACGTGTTATAAGTATTTAAAAAAATATATAAGAATACTGCCATAGTGCAGATGAGCGCTGAAAATATGAAATGAAAAAATAGAAAGTATTTTTTCTAGAAATTCTAATTCATGCGATCTTTTAATATGGATAATGCTAGTTTTTAAGTAGGTTAGCAAGTACCTTAAAATATAAATGTGACATCGGATACTGAAATGATATTCATTTCCACACCATAATCAATGTATAATCAGGAAGAACGTTACCAAACACAGAGGTACATACAATACCAATGCATACCATACAATTTATTACTGTGACAACTACGTGCCAAAACACCTCAATAATGTAATTTGAGGTGTCATCTATTTAGCTAATGAGTCGATTCAAATCATTTATTTCGTATAGATAGACCTTCGCAGGCACTTATGAATAGTCTGACTCTAATACCGGTTCGAAAGGTTGCATTTGCTGATAAGAGCCGTCAATAATCTCAGCAATTACTCTTTTCAAAACAAGCTTAATTCAAGCAAGATTGTGGGAGATCTTATTGAAGAATCACACTTCGATTATTTAGTCGATTATTATGAAACACAAGTGTAACAAACTAAATGGTCGGCCAGTGGCGGCCACAAGCGGCCCCCGCCGACCGCGGCGGTGAGGGAGCTGCCCTCTCGGTGGTACACTCTGCTGGCGCTGCCCTTCCCCGACCAGCAAGTGGGCAGGCGGGAATTCGTCCGCACCCATCGTCACACACACCGCGCCGGACATTTCTCCAATCCTTTATAGCGAGTGCGTTTATATTTTAAGGTACTATACGCGGTTGACATGGTGGCTGATATATAGTATCGATTTTGGGTTTTAGTCGATTATTGGCTAAGGTGACGTGTAACTGTCAATCTTACTAGTTTAAGACTAGTATTTTAAGAGAGCGTGGTCGTTTATTTCCTATAAGCACAATATATTCTTAAGACTTGACTTAATACGGGTCTTATGGCTAAATACTGATACCATACAAGACATGGGAGCATATTTTATACTACCCATACAATCGAAAATAGTTGTCAAAATGGTCAGTTCAGTATAGAGCTATCGTCTTTGACTTTGAGTTTGTGTTATAGGTTTTTTTCATTCACTGTATCAATATAATTTAGAATATGCAGTCATATGTTACTATGTTAATGCAGGATAAAAGTATGTAGGTATGAATGTATTAACTTATATACTACAGCCACTGTGTCGCCGCGAACACTCGCACAGAAAGCACGCGCTCAAGCACCCGCCACCTTGGGAAACTACACAAGCAGCCAAATCACGGTTCACTCAATCATGTACCTAGAACACTTGATAACTAAAAACACGCTTATTTTTCGTGTTCACTTGCGCTTGTTATTTAGGATTACATTAAGCACATATTTTTATATTTTTGTTTTTTTTTAATTGTGGACACTCACTACGCACTATGCCCTTTCACATTTTTGGTGTGAAATTATCACAATAATATTTAAGGTAAAAATACTGTACACACTTGGCTACAAAACGGTCACATTGTTTATTGACACAAATAAGTTAAAAAGGTTTTTATTAGGTATTAATCCATACGAATCTTGGTCACAAATTGATAATTGATTATGCCGTACTTACCACCAGCATACATACCGAATACATCATCTCCCGTATTGTCTACTGTAGGTAGGGTTGCCGGCCCTAAAACACATGAGCCGGACTCGGCTCATAATTTGGCCGGGCATTTTATCCTAAAAGCCGGACATACCTTTTTAAAGCCTTTGACTGTTTGGCGATCCGCGCGGGCGAAGAAAACAATAGAAATAAATTGTTATTTTTTAACCGCAAGTTAAGGGATTAATAGCTAAACTAGGGCCTTCCTAATCACTTCACTTCCATATATATACATTCACGGGCCATATATATATACGGGGTGGATACGAAAATACGACATTAAATTAAACAACGTAAAGTACTCATGTATACGATCCACTTTTACTACGGGACCAACATCGAAATCGCAAAAAAAAAACTTTTTTTCATACAAAAATGTCTCCTCGGCAAAAATGTATGAAAAGCTGTAATTTTTTTTTACATTTCATGTCGTATTGTATTGTCTTATCCACCCCGTATATATATCCATGTGTCAAAGAGACAAACATAGTGCGGCGAGGAGAGCCACCCTCTTGTCAAATATGACTTCTTAGCATGGCCTCCCAATAATCATAGTTTTTTTTAGAGCCGGACATTTATTCTTAAAGCCGGGCAATATGGCCAGGCTTATATTATTTTATTTACCTTAGATTATAGACTTAATAAAAAACCACATTGAGTAGGTACCTACCTACTTAGGCGAGCTAGGTTATCCCAAATGGACGATGCTGTATAACTTCCCCCTTCCGTGAAACAGCCTTTTAAACCTCTATTCAGAATCCATACTAATTTGTAAAATGAAATTGCAGCAGGAAGCACAACGATGGCAAGCGCTACAGGCACCACGTGTCGCCTGACTGCAACACCGTCGCCTCGCTGGACTCTTCGTCGTCTGAGTCCAGGAGTGGACTGAACAGGTTCTACATGCAGGCGTGGGAGGAGTTGCACGAGGCCACCGGCGCTAACCACGGCCGCAAGAAACTGGACAGGGAGGCCCCCAAGGATGGCTCCGAGCTGGTGGTGTCGGACGTGGTGCCCACGCACGGCAGGGACAAGCGCCGGCATCACCATCACCACCACCACCGCGAGCCAAGGCACCAGGATTGGCAGCAGCAGCCACGCGTCCACCACATCCATAAACCTAGGTATGGGTAACTGTGTCTTTCTATCTATAATGCCTGAATATAAATGCTGAGGTAGGTACAGTTCGCGGTAAATAATTGCAGCGTGTTTTGGCGCTTGTTAGTTTATATCATTATATTGACCCAGTGATCTAGTGTTTAATATGACAAAGTAGAGCTAAGTACACACGATATAATAATTTGTAGTATAATATAAAGTAAGTTTAATAAAACATTTTTTTAGAGCTAAAGTATACGCGGAGTACCTACCGTTGAATTCAATTTGTAAATTTAAACCAAGTTGTATAACCAAAAAGTACCTGTGTGTCAGGACTGGGTACCTACCGAATAGCAATGTTAGGTTTCATTTTTGTTTTTACATGATTGTTGATTAATACTTATATGGAGGGATTGACAATTATACACATAAACATTGTCCAGAGCTAATGTTAATGTAATAGTTAATGATGCTTAAAAAATATAATTTCGAACTTATTTATTCAGTTATTCTATAAATATCTCCTATTTATCTACTTGCGTTTAAATCTTTTTACTGTGTGTTAAAATCTTTGGGCACCGTCTAAGTTGGGCGCCTCTAAGTGAAACGGCTTTACAGCATTTACCAGTTTTATTTCTTTTTCTTTTTCTTCACTGAAACGATTCATAAAAATATAAAACCAATGTGGCCAGTATCAATCTTTAATGTTTAACAGCTGAATTAATTAGCCATGGATAGTGTGTATGTGCTATTATAATTTTTATATGATTTAAGTAATTTTCTTTGGTATTGAGAAAACGGACTGCAGTATTTTTGTAGATTTTTTTAGCTTAAACTATGATTACCTTGATCTTTTCTTAAAGTTGTATTTTATATTGTTTTATAATTAATTTGATTATATCCAAATTACACTAGATTAGTATAAGCGTTATTAGGAAAAGTGTAAATATTTTTATGATACTTATGTAGTTGTTTAATTAAGTAGTTTAAGATTAGATTGAAGTTAATCATTGTTTAAGTATCGCTCACGTTTACTATCTGAATATTAACTTACTTTATAACAATATTGGACCATGAAATTTTTAGTAGGCATTCTGTCGTGCCGCAAATCTCTGAAGTAACTATTAGACCTACCTATTAAAACAACATGATCCCTCAATTGTCTAGGCTTCACCACTCGGACATTCCCTAAATTGCAATCTTCTTTTAAGAGGACATTCCCTAAATTTCTTTCATATGGTTACTTGCACTCATCGAGGAACAATCCCTTAGAGTAGTAATACCGAGCAATCAGATTCCGAAAATAGTCAGTGATTTGTCACTGATTTTGTACAGTAAGGACCAATCATTGCATCGTGTGTTTTTGAATTGGCCAATCATAGCGCATGTGTCCTTGTCTTAGCCAATCAGAGCGCATAGTCGATGGTGGCAAATTGGCGGAATAGATTGCAAGCAAAATCATCGTCATTACGCTTCTTTGGGTTAGTTGTTCGATGCTAGCACTTTACCAAAACCCAAAACTATTTTATGACTCTCCGAAACGGCTGAGCCGATTTTAACGAGAGCTTCGTTGGCAGATAGTGGACTCTTCAGAGTGTAATCTAAGCTACTATTATTCCCGAAAATATTTTGGGTGTCTGCAATAAAATCTGTAGAAATAAGGGTAACATTTATATTATTTGGGAATTGCGGGTGAAGCCACGGGATAGAAGCTAGTAGCATATAAATTAGGTATCTAATAACTTCACTTGTGTATATGGTACAAAGTAATTTTAAAATAATGAACATGCTCACAGTATACCTATAGATAACAGTAGTACAAGTCTCTTATTGGCGGGTACTCGAAGCGAAGTGGAAAAAAACTGTGTATGAATGTGTGCCATTTTACAGGCAAATATATATTTATCCATGTGTAGGAATTCACTCCACTCACTGTTATTAGTATATTACTCTTTTATTTGTTAATTAAGTAATTGTGTATATAAATCTATATGAAATATGTTTGGATTATTGCGATAAAGGATGTTGCCAGAAGACAATATAGCTTCTTCAAGAACTACCATTATGTAATTTTAGTTATTTAACCCGTTTAAATACACTATTTAATTATAATAAATATACTGTAAAAATAAACTGTATTTTCTACCGGCAATATCTGTACTCTGAGTGTAAAGAACTGTCGTAAAATATTACTATTGCATATGCTTTTACAAAAAAAAAATGGAAAAAATTCGTTGATTATTCCGATAGAGGCGCTGTGCCAGTTTCTTTGCACTTAGGGTACCGATCTCTAATAAAATTATATATTGTTATTATAAAAGGAGATATTCTTTGAAATGCCACCTTTTCAAAACCATAACAAACCAAACGGGATCCGCAAAAATGACATCTAAAAGTGCCCTCCTGTATAAACTTGCACCTTTCGAGGGCTATGTAATAATAAATATAAATACAACGACTTTGAATGACTAAGCATTAAACTTTGTGATAATCTTCTATGGAACTTTTATTTTGTTCACCACAGTATTTCAATACTCTGAGCCATTAAAAAAAAACCGGCCAAGTGCGAGTCAGACTCGCGCACCGAGGGTTCCGTACAAACCTGTAGGTATATAAGTAAATGGTAGTATAGACCTAGGTATTTGATATGAATTTCAATTTATGACTTATTAAAAAAAACTACTTACTAGATCTCGTTCAAACCAATTTTCGGTGGAAGTTTGCATGGTAAATGTACATCATCATATATTTTTTTTAGTTTTATCATTCACTTATTTTAAAAGGACACACATTTTACAACTTTGGATGTGTCTCACGCGCAAACTATGCAGTTTAAAAAATATATATATTAGAAACCTATCCATAGACACACAAAAGTTATGGGATTTATTAAAAAAAAAATGAGATTCAGTAATCTAAATCTCATTCTAAGTATGGGAACACCCAAAAAATTTTTTTTTTCTATTTTTGTGTGAAAATCTTAATGCGGTTTACAGAATACATCTACTTACCAAGTTTCAACAGTGTAGTTATTATAGTTTCGGAAAAAAGTGGCTGTGACATACGGACGGACAGACAGACATGACGAATCCATAAGGGTTCCGTTTTTTGCCATTTCGCTACGGAACCCTAAAAAACAACACTAGTCCGGGAGATGGTAGTCATAGCGCTGGCCTGGTACCAGGCGGCCTAATCGCTTTGTTCTACAAAACTTCTTGTTTTTTCCGATACAAGAGAGATATTTTCCGATAGTCGGTGAAGAAGAAGTAGGCGGTAGCGTCATGCCATACTTCTCCGGTGTGACTTATAGCCCGCCATACCGAAGAGAACACATTAATTTATAATAATTCAGTCATTTGTACCTGTCTAATTTTTGCACAGCTAATCATGGTCGAGTAGTATTTCACGAAAATCACCATGCCATACTTTTCCGACGGTTCCAAATGGCCGCCATACCGCCACATGGTGTTATTTTTTACCTTTACTTGGTATGATCATAAATAAAAGTCTGAAATGCCATTCCTGTGGGAGGTGGCGAATTTTTACAATATTTGTTTCAGAATTGTAAGATTTTATGCGTATTTCCAACGATTTGTAACAGTATGGCACTAATTTTCCTGTAAGTTTGAGCAGTCGAGGGCGACCCGAACGCTCGTTCGAGGCTCCCAAGTCCGTCCGCGCTACGCGAATTCGTGCTCCGCGTGTACTCGGTTCGCATAGTGTAGACCTTTACAATTCAGTGCAACTGCATACATATGTATGAGTTACCTACTACTGTAACTGGTATGTTTGGTACAGGAGCACAGGGTTTCGAGGCATGCGTGGAACATCTACACTAAACCGTTAGCACACCAGCGCGCTGCGGTTTTCTAGCGGAGCTGTTTAATGCTTAATTTCCATTGAACTGTCATTAGCTACGATCGAGGAAATATCCCTAAAAATCCGGCTAAGTGCGAATCAGACTGGCACAGGCCGGGTTTCGTATAATAATAATAAAACAAATTTTGCTAAGGTAAGTCAACCATTTCGCAATATTTATTATATGACTCTTTATGAAGATTACTAGGTACCTAGTACCTAAGCGAAACTGTATATTAACCCCTTTATTCATAATCGCTTTTTAACTAAATCAGTGTAATAGTGTCCTCCGTCTCACTCTTTCGATCACTAAATGTCACGTATCAGATAAAGACTTCAGAATTTGTCTAATCAACGTTTGATAACTTTCAAGGCCAGAGTGAATAGGTTTCTTCTGGGTAACCGTGTTTCATCTTAGGCTTCGTCATCGCCCCTTATGGGCGGGTCAGTGGCCAAACGCAAGCCCATTTAATTTAATAAAAAAAAAAAAAAAAAAAACTTTATTATGAATAAGGGGGTTATTCTGTAACATAGGTATATAGTCATAACTTTTTACTTTCGTTTTTGCGTGGAACTGTAATTCTTTTTATAAAATAAAAGTAACCTAAGTCAATCCTTATAATAGCGACTTGCCAGTGAAAGTCCGTCAAAATTGGTCCAGCCGTTCCAGAGATTAACGGGAACAAGCAGAAAAATGTATAAATACCGTAATAGGTACTTTCATACGCATTTAGTAAAAAGCTATTATTTTTTAATTACAAACATAATTACACTTCAGTTTTATTTATTACTATGTATTTGTATAGATTAGGGGCAAACAAGCATACAAACTTACCAACAGGTGGTCAGTCCACCTGAATGTCTGAATTTTTCCCTCCATTTTCTTCAGTAAGAATGAATAAAAATAAAAAATAAATCTGTCGAAAGATAAGGAAATAATCTATAAATATCGGATCATTCCCCCTTACTCATAAAACGTTATTTAACTAATTTTTTTACATCGAGTTAATGATACCAACATATTTTATGCTGTAGATTTTGCAACAATTCGATTCGTTTCGAATATTTAGTATATTTGTTTCAAATGATTGAGTTTTTGTCAAATTGAATCCCGCAATAGAAAAAAATTTAGTCAATGGATAACGTCTTTATTTTTCTAAATCTTTTCTTGCGTCACAGTATCGTGTATCCAATCCAAATAGGGGCTAACGGGTGTGTACTGTCCTATGGGAGGACGGTCCCCACCTCGGAGAGTACCGACAACCATCCCGTCATAAAACAGCGGCCCGCCAGAATCGCCGCCTAATGTGTCTTGATATTTGTTCGAACATTTTGGTGCGACGCAAATTTTAGGTATGTTTAAATTATCTTCACCACAGCGCATCACTACGCCCTCACCAAGCTGCAACGGTCTCAATTTATCGTCTTCATCCATCTGGATAAGGTTCTCATCTGAATCGACCCACGTCGCACCAAAACCTGCATAATCTACTGGATAACCCAACAATGACCTGTAGTTCAGGGCGGAAATTCTACCGTAATTCTTCATATGGAGTGGTTCGATTAGAAGCAAAGCTATGTCGTTATGGTATATATAATGTGGTATATCTACAAGTCGTGTTCTTGGATGAAAGATATATTTTTTTATCTTTCTTGTGTATTTTTTATTTCTCTTGATCGTCATATTACCGAATCTTACGTGGGTGCAAACATAGCAGTGAGCAGCGGTGAGCACCCAGTCAGGAGTGATGAGTGTGCCAGTGCAGTACTTGCTGCGGCGATATTGTACGCTGACGACGTAGGGGTACCTGTCGTCAACGTCGTCCACGCCAAACCGCACGCGGAGCTCGCCGCGTCCGCCGGTGCGCCCGCTCCCGCGCCGCGTCGCCTTACACTGATGAGTCGCGAGCTGTATCAACTGTACAGCGACGACACTCCACATTACAAAGTTTCTCATTTCAATGACTTGATTTAAATAATAAATAGGTAGACATTATTCAGTTACTGGTCGAGTATTTTATATCACAGATAAATCATATTTTTATGGCAGCTATGAAATGTTGTTTCAATTTAGTTTACCTTATCGCATACTTACTGGAATATTATTTTTCTTATATAGCAAAGCAGAAGTTGGAAATGTGGTTAGATAAATATATTATGTTGGTGACCCTGCAAAATCTCTTCACACCAGAAGAGGTTTGTAGAGGGTTTGAGTTGAGAGTTTGAGAGGCGTCGCGTCGGTCTGACGGCATTGGTAGCGGAGGGACAACATTAGGTAGGTACCTACTACACCATTGGTCGTCGCACACAGCAAGCACAGCGCCTCCCCGTGGTCTGGGATTTAGTTTTTACCGACTTTTTTCCGTTCCCGGGAATAAAAAAATGATTTCGGAATCGGGAAATTTTGAAAAGTTGTTAGATTTGAATAGAACTAAATTTATTTGACAGCTAATAAAACCAATTACAAATAAATTAAAGGTACAAAAAAATAGTAGGTTACCTATATATAATTTTGTTATTTTTACCCATCAAAAGTCACGATAAAATAACGTAATTTAATTAAATTGGATATTTATTTATCTCGGAAGTAGTTTTAAAAATCACCTGTTAAAGTTATCATATCGATCTTATGATAATTTTAACTAGGTACTTCTGAGACAAATTGTTTAAATTTAAAAGTAAAAGTTCGGAAGCAGCGGCAGCCTTGAGGAAATTTTCTACATATACGTACTTAGATTATTTCATGACAAAGTAATTAATTCCGTAGTTGAGTCCCCTCTTATTTTAGCTCATCTAAACTTCAACCACAGATTAAAGACGTAACTTCAACACTAATTATTGATTCCCGATTGAGTGAAGTATAACCCAAAATACTTCACTCTTCACGTTTACCTCAACAACACGTCATATTTCAACCCACTGTCTAGAATGTGTCGACTGTACAACGAACCGTCGACAATACCTAATACGACTATCGATATCTTTAGTAATACAAGTACCTAGGTTCAGTTTATTTAGAAAAAAAATACGAAGATTTTACTTAGATTATCAATAATTTATTTACTTTGCCTGTTTTTGTGCCTACTCATCTCCTATTTATTTAATTTAATTTTGGTTTATTACTTATTACTTTATTTAGTGTTTTTATATTTTCTGTGTATATGGTAAGGATTACTGTCTTAAATATTAATTAGATATAATTTTTTTTTATGTCTGTAATCTGTTTTAGTAATAAATTAATATATTGTAATTAGTACATATTTGTAAAGAGAGTTCCGAATAATTTTTTTGTCACCCTTTTTTTCTTCAAAAATCAGCTCATGGTTCCTTTTCTCTAAACATGGTTCAGAACTTCCTAGTTTTGGTGGCGAAATTTCCCGATACAAAAAAATTACGTATTGGTGTATATGTCGCAGTCAACCAGTATAATTTTATTTGATTTACTGGCTGAATATCATGCAGGCCTCTACGGCTAATTAAGTTAATTGGTATCGATATAGGTATATATTATGAGTTATAAATGTATGCAACGTCCTCGTGTTTCAAAGGTTTTCGTTATTCAAGTTTTGACGGTGTTTTAAACACTGGTGAACTTTGTCTGTTGTATATAATAAGGGGTGTTAATACTTAGTTAATTATGTACTTATAGTTGCATGCAAGGATGAGGCTGTTTGATGAGTAAGGAAGGGATCGATACAACATTATAACACTCGTTAGGATGTTTGATGTTGAAATAAAAAACATTTTTAATATATTATTATTTTGTATTAGTTCTTCAAAATTATCTACGCATACAAAAGGAGGTACATTGCTTTGTGTAGAATCTTGCATTTGGTTTAATCTCAAATGTTTACACATACCTAGGTACCGTTAAACTTAACATAAAAAAGTTCAAATAGTTGTATAATTATATAAACGAAAACCTAACCACTTGGTAAATATAATATAAATGGTGCTATATTCAACTACATAATAAAACCGAATCGCGTTTGTTGGTAAAAAATAAAAAACCTCATCTAAAAAGAAGTAAAATAACTTACAACTGTTTACTAAAAATAATGAACATATTAAAGCTTAAAGAATACAATGAAATAGTGAAAATCTTATACAGGTTACATTTTTTTTTTAATTTACTGCTTTCCTTCATGGCTTGAGTTGAGCTGTATCGAACTATGCTTACATCCATTGTTTTACTAATAAGCTAAAGTGAGATGCATGCATATATCGTATAGCTTCAACCAAATTGTTTCGCTGACATTATTTGAAATCGCGAGTAATTTGTCTTTTATACATTCGTAGGTAACACTATTCTTTGATGAACATAATCCTTGTATTACAAACAGAACACAAACATAGGTATATTAAAGCGGTATTTTCGTATGCCTAAATTGTCATTTAGCTCGTTTGTAGGCCGCCCTAGTTAAATTTGTAGCTATTTCTTTCATGCCTTATTTGTTGTTCAACCGATTTCAAAACACATAAACTGTACCATTAATTAATAACTGGCGTAAATAGCGCAGTGTGGTAAATCATTTACTCATTTGTTTTCTTTTCATTATAAAAATAACAGTTTATATTGTTTTATAATATTATTTAAGCCCCACAACTAGTGTCATAAACTTGCACAGACGTTAAGTGCAAATTATCTTTGTGATGTTTCCTCATTATTGCTATTTTTTGTTTATAGTCTTGTCTAAATATTTATGGCTCTATATAAATAGATCATATTATAAGCTTTATCCTAAAATCAGAATTTATAATTAAATTATACATTAACAATATCGATATGACAAATACATCACTGTTATATAGTCAGTTAGTGTTATTAATTGTAAATTATTATTTTATTGCTCAAGGAATAAAGTTGCATTTCCATTGGCGGTCATAGGAGTTCTATCAGAATGAAAATTTCAAATCGATATTGCATGTACCCAACTAAAAAACTATCAAATCTTTGGGCAGTTTGAGAAACAACAATATAATTCTTTGTGGGACGCGTCTGGACGAATATTTTACACAATATTGTATATTTATTATCAATGAATTCACGCCTATTAAAATGCTCCACATTTCAGCATATAGGTATACTGCAAAATACTTTTCAACACACTCGCTCGTAAAGTGACATTTATTGCACCGTTTTTAGTATCTTAATGCAGCTTATTACGCACTTGTGCTTCTTCACTTCACATTACAGCACAGTTTTATGATAGGTATACTCCCGATTATGATAAGTTTGTACCCCACTGCAAGTGATGTGTGTAGACCAAGCATTCTTAATTTAAACGGGTAAAATTGTTTGTCAGCTCACAATCTCGCAGCTGTAAAAAAAAAAAACTTGCGCGCCATATTTATTAACGTTCTCATTGTGTGGTTGACTATTATCAAAAAATCTACTTAAAAAAATACAAGTCTGTTTTTTCGTCGCAAGTGTGTTGAAAAACGTCGTATGACACGCGTGTGCATTGATTATTACGCTCGGCTCACTTATCGAGATCGCCTGTGGCTCACGCGCTTAATACCGCCTCGAGTGTTTATAACCAACTTTGCACACATGTATCATAATGTACTATTATAAACGCAACGAATAAATTAATGAGTTACATAATATGAGATAAGATTTTTATTCGCTAAAATGATATTAGCGCAAGCAATCCCGCCATTATCTATTAAAAACAACGGAGGTTGTACGGCGACTGGGCCTTTCTTGCAAAATATAATTACAATTATATATAAAATCCGATGTACCGACTGCAGACGCTTGCCATGAAAAGTTTGAAGTTTGCACAAATATGTACCGGAACACGATTAGTTCCGATTTTGGCCACGCAGTATAGTTGGCGTGCTGTCAATTAATATACGCAACGGACGGTACGGGATTTAGGTAATCGTAAAGTATAAATTAAACTAAAAAAAAAATAAAGTTAAGATTGCATTTTGCACATATTTGTTATATTGTTAATAAATTTACCTAGAGAAAGTCATATTCAAAATATTGATGATCAGGGGCCCAAGTCTGCTATTTCAATTGTGTTCCAATGATCTTTCAGTGGTGTCAAAATGTGACATAATGACACTATTCTGTTATCAAAACTGTAAAATGTCACAATTTTGACACCACTGAAAGTTCATTGGAACACAATTGAAATAGCAGACTTGGGCCCCAGCATTATAATACAAAATATTTGAATGATTTTAATATAGGTTAAGACATCAGAACCAACGATTATTCCCCGAGTCGTCATACAACCTCCATCACCAATATCAGTCCAAAATCACTTATTTAAATACCCAAACCGCTATCGCATATAAAAATATACATATATGTGTATATAACGCTATATGAAAATTTACACTTTCACTTAATTTCTACCAACTATTAGACAATATTGCTTGCTTAAGCGTTGGGTTAATGCTAATATGTGCTGTGACCAAATTATGTACCACAGCTGTGACCAAATTATGTACCACAGCTGTGACCAAATTATGTACCACAGCTGTGACCAAATTTTATTTTACTCGCACCACTTTTGTCACTTTCAAATTTTATATTATTTTATATCATATCTTGACTCAAAAAGACTTGTCGATTTGATGTCAATTTACTCAGTTGACTAAACATACTTTGGCTCAGTGTGAGATGCTAATAAACATATAAGTCAACTATTTAGTCATAGTCTTAGTTAGTCAGATTTTGTGCTGAATCTGAATTGTAGATTGTGTCACGGCTTAGAACCTACTGTCAAATGCGGCTGCCAGAAAAGCGATGCTATTAAAGTCAGCACATTCATATAATTCAAAAGAGTGGCTTACACTTAATAATCTTTTAATGAAACATACATCTTATTTAATATAAAATAAGTATCATAATCGATTGTACAAGAGACAATGCCACGTCGAGGTGTTTCCTAGCTAAGAAACATCGTCATAAGCCCACAAAATCTATAAGACATGGCTACAAAGGCTTTATAGATAATTAAAACATTTTCACTTATAAGCAAATATTCGCATTGTTTTTTCATCACGAACTCGTAACCTTGTAGTTAACTCAATATAATACTTCTATATATTTTGTTTAGAGTATGTATTGCTGTAAGTGTGAGAGAGATAGATATACTACATACAAAGCTCGCTCTCGCTCGATATCTGAAAAACTATACCGATGGATATTATAAGGTATATTAACGAAGACTTCCAAATAGTCGTATTCGTAGGACGTTGTAAAGATAGGAATGAATGTGTATAGCCCAGGGTACAATTACAAACTTTCAAACACACGGCATAAGTCTTTTATTAATTTAGGGCCGAATTTTCCATCGTTAGTTAACTTTATTCGAGCAACCAATGAGTTCTTAATACATATGCTGCTGGTGGCAAAACATTGGCAAATTTATCTATTATTTCCAATAATAAACTAGGGCCACAAAGTATGATGTACTGACTTGAATTTCTTGTTTCGCTTGACCGTGTGTTTTGGACCATAGTGTTAGCATGAAATCTATTTATTTATCTATATTATTATGCACAATTAAAACTATTCAATAACTGGTATAGAATGAAGAATCAATTGCAAATTTTGAAGATAAATAGACTGTCCAAATAAGCTAATAATATACATACAAGAATTCCAGACCGGTGCAAATAGAGAGATATTTGTAAGCAAGACGCCTTGCTAAGATATCCGCCTCGTTTGCACCTTTTATTTAAGTTTCTGTTCTGGATAAGTGTTACGAATAAATTATGCTTTTTCGTCATTTAAAAATCTTTTTGACCTCTCATCGAACCTCTCAGATCTTATCTTTCTAAATATGTGTCAAAACGATAGCCAAATACGAAAAGCACTAGAAGCTGAGAAATATGCATGTAATCTATACCTTATTACATATATAACTGTACATAATTATCATATACCTCATTTGGCATTACTAGCACACCGTCGAAGCCCCAAGGCCTTATTTCGCATATAATTTATAATAATATTTGTGACACGCTTGTCATTTTGACGCTTGGACATTTAAGAGAGTAATTTACTTTGTAAAACAGATATTATCTTTATCATACAATGATTATTAACTAAGTTCGGACCGCAGTTTGACTTTCCAGGAAACAAGGAAAATTGTAAAGTGTCTTATGTTTTTGAACAGTGAAATCTGAATCAATTGCTTTTCGAGATCAGCAAGTCTTAAAGTTTTATATATTCTCATTATGAGTTACATTTCAGGAAGATTAATTAATTTGTAGCGACCGAAGAAAACATTATTATTGTGTGAGATCACGTTTGAACGCTTTTTAGCTGAATGTATTACATATATATGTATTCATGTGTAATGTCATTCATTCAGTAAATCAAAGACGGAGTTTCATTAACAAATACTGCATGCTCTAAATAGATCCTGTTTGTAAACTGGACTCTATTCGTTGATCACGAAGTTTCATTTTTGTCTGAATTAAATTTGACGTCATCATAGAAAGAAACATCCATCAAAATATGAATTAGATCATAGAACTGAGATTCCCATGTCCTAAAACACCGATCGCAATTATTATTTAAATGTAATTCAAAAGCGTTCAAAGCGACACAACATACTTTACAAAAATAATCGTAATTTTTAATTAAAATTACCTTTGTTTAAAACGTTTACGAAAAAATAAAGCTTACGCTCAAAAATATATTCTTGTAAGACCGTTGGTTTAACATCACTATATTCTACACACTAACTATAATAAAGGCCCTAAATATATTTCAATATACACCAAAAGAACGAATATCGCTTGTCTCACATGCCTTGGAGGCTACTGAGAGAGAGACAGGTATATAATGTGAAGAAAGCCTGATACTGCTACAGTGGCAGTAAAATTGCAATGAGACCGTTGCTACGTTGCTATGGTAACCTAGTCGCCGACACCACCACCTGCAGCTGTGCGCCTCCTAAAATCGGAAAATTTCTACTTTTATTTCAGGTAAGCACACAAAGCCTAGAAGAAACTGGCTCTCAAGTGCCGCTGCAGATTGAAAGTAGCCAGCTAGTCTGGTACTGCAAAGTAAATTCCAACCAGAAAATAGAACACTCCGCCATTTTGCGGCAAAATTAGGAACTAAAACACGACCGAACTCAGGTATCATATTTATTGGGTTGGCTATAACTATCTGAGAGGGGTCAAGACTATATCAGGTAAAGAATCACTATAAAAACCAAACTTTCAGCAGGTTAATTGAGGATCGGATAAATGAGGTTCTACTGTATAACAACGTGTCACCGCTCAGTGAGGGTCATTATCTATCACGTGTGCTTAGATTATTATGTGTATGTCAAATTTTCTCTTTAGCGATATGTGCGCCTGGTACAGTAGTACCCAACTAATATGGCTTACCGATGTACCTGCGCATAAGATACATTTTCAAAGCGCGGGAAATTCTATTGGTCGGCAGCTGCCGCCATGTGTGCGGAGGGGCGGGACTTGCGAGTGAGACGGAGCTAACAGCTGCACTGTATTATGAACCTTATAGTAGTGACCTGAGGTTGATTTTAAGTTTTAATAATTCTTTCGTTAATCTTCGGGCCATACTTTCTTTTCTGTGCGAATGAAGATTCACGACGCGCCTTATCAGTTGAGTAGTACTGTACCAAAGTAGTCGTGGACTTGAATGGTACCTTTTCCGTTACACGTTAAATACTAGATAAATGAAATGAGGTAACAGAATAAAGCTTACCTATCGGCCGCCATAAGAGCTTGATGCGCTTCCCTCTGCGCGGATACTTGCACTAATTCAGCCACTGTCGCTGCTTGTTGTTCCGCTGGATATAAACATATAAATTAATATTGTATCCTTTCTTTACACACCTATTTAGGGTACATGCTTATTGGACGGCATCTGAGTTCTAAATATTGGAAGGAAAACAGTGGAAACGGCAAGGCCCTAAAATAAAAAGATTGAGCGACAAAAGGGATAGAGATATAGGAATATGAGCCGACTGGTTAGAAATTGACCGACCCGTACACTTTTCAGCAGCTCAAGTACTAGTCTCAACTGTAGTAGTCACACCAGTCTTAAATCATAGACTACTGGCCATAGTCCACTCGGTCCATTGATTTAGTTATTAGGTTAAAATTGGTAAGTGTCCTGTTTAGAATGCAAAATGACAATGCCAAATATTAATAAATGTCTGTGTAAATGACAGATGAACATCGCTCGTTAGTTTTGTTGGAAGCGTAATGTTATCATTATCTCATCTCCTTAGGGTCAGCTCACATCGAGACGCGATGTGGCGCGCACTAATATAGAACTTTATCTAGTAATCAAAAAGGTCACATCAGTTCGAATACGCCTCGCGACGTCGCGAGTCACTTGTCACGATTTCTCTCACGGAAATGTGTACCTTTTTGTGTAGTACACACAGTTCTATATTGTATTGCAATCGCACTGCGTCGTGTCGCGTCTCGGTGTGAACTGACCCTTATACTCACTCTCAACCCCTTCTGGGTGTGAATAGATTTTTGCATGAACCCTGGTTTTCAAAACCGCTTAACTTCAGGCGGGCCGTATGCTTGCATAAGAACAAAACGTTTACCAGAAAGCGGCCTAGTGAGCCTCCTTTCGAGGCGAGCGAGCCGCCTAGCGCTAGGTTCGTCCCGCGGCTCGTCCCGCGCCCTCCGCTGAGCGACCAGTCGCGCCCACCGCGCTTCGAACCACAACTGCATCGCGTCACGTTCGTCCACGTCACTCGTACCTATGTTAGTGCATGATCATGACAAGTTAGTCGTATTATAATGGTCATAACAGGAATGATTCCCGCATCTAAGAGTGTACGGAAATATCAAATATCTTTGAATTACCAATGTAACTGCAGTAGATCATTATGATCCTGTAAAATTATGATGTCACTCAGAATTTCACACAAAACTATACTTTCGTTTTAACATTTCAGTCATCATCCTCATTGTCAACCAGGCACAGACCAATAAGACTAAAAGACACCACATAAGCAAAGTTCTGCATGAGAACGTAGAATGTAGGCGAGAGAGCGGACAGCGTTTAGCGTCTTCTCAGCAAATACAACCTTCCGAACCGGCATTAGAGTATTACCCCCTTATTCATAATGAAGTTATCAAACGTTGATTAGCTAAAATTCTGAAGTCTTTATCTGACACGTGACATTTAGTGATCGAAAGAGTGAGACGGAGGACACTATTACACTGATTTAGTTAAAATGCGATTATGAATAAGGGAGTTAGAGTCAGACTTTTCATAAATGCCTGCGAAGGTCTATTTGAATAAATGATTTTGTATTTTAATAAGTCAGCGAGGCCTGTTATGGACTCCATATGCTTGATGATCAGTGTTACCCGGAAAACTGGCGTTTTTTAGACTTATTGATCTGTTAATGTGCGAGTGAGGCAATCAGATACACTGATAGCTTTTTAGGAGATAGCGAACAAGTTAGTCATTAATGAATCATGGATTAATTTGACTTATGGATATTGCAAGTTATTGAAAGACTTTACTAATATACTAATAGTGTTGTACATAATCTACGCCATCTTCTTTATATTGTCATCTATTTGCGTTTCCAACAGTGTTTATTTATAGCTCGAGAGGCACTGTACGGATTTTAATGCGGTTCTCAGCTGCTTAGAGGGTTCCTCGAGCAAGGTTTAGGATTTCTGCTGAAATCATTCCGCTTTGATTAAAGGGAGCTGCGCAGTTTTAATGTAATAAGTTCTAAAATAGAAATGAAGTGTGCGTGGAGCCAGTTGGAAAGAAAATGAACATATCTTCTAATAGAATAATAAATTAATACCTTGATCTCATGACCTTGTTACAAACCAGAGTAAATCAATAGGACATTGACCGAGGAGGTTAAAACCAGTCGATATCAATTAAGTTGCCATGATAATCCCCTTAGCGACTTTTTCCCGCATCGAATCCTTTTCCTATCATAAATTGCGAATCCTTGGGTGAATTTTTCTATGCCCCTAGACAACTGAGAACGGCATGAAAATCTTGTTCTATAGAATCGTACAGAATTAGGGTACTGACCAGGTAACCTGGCAGGTGGTGAGCAGGGCTCCGGCGGGGGAATGTAGCTGGCGGGCGGCGGCGGCACGGGCGGGGCCTCCTGCAGGGCCCCCGTGGACTTGTGCGCCGACATCTGTGCCCGTTGCGCTTGCGACGTATCCTGTTTTATTATTACTCTTAGTACCACGTACCACTAAAGACACGTAATTGCATCTAGACGTGTAATGCAGAAGTACTCAGTGTAATAGATCATAAATATGTGACTACTCTAGGACCAAATTTAAAACGTTTTTTTTTTGGGGGAATTGATTTTACCAATTTTTTTGTGAGGTTAAGACGCAGTAACCGCCTGAGAAGACAAGATCTTGCATTGAACTCGAGTTTTTTTACGCAGTGATTGCAGTCCAGCATTCTTAGTTAGATATCATATTCATTGGTGAGTTGTAGGTTTGTTGTTACATCTTACGACTGTTCCTAATTCTTTTCAATTATTTAACGGTGTTAGTATGGTAGTAGTAGTATGAAGAAAATGCAGTACTCTGTGTACTGCATTTTCTTCATACTACTACTTCTACAGTGGAAGTCGTTACATATCGTACCGTAACATACAATTTAAACATTTTGTTACCCAGGATATCTACTTAAGAGGTTTCTAAGCAACACCCTATTAGAATGCCATTATCATTTTGAAAAGCCATAAGATAATCGCAGACTTAGCCGCACCATAAGCGCCGTAATCATAGAAGATTTTGACGTCAGTCAGTTAGTTTGTATAAGAACTTTTCAAGTATAAGTTAAAGCGAGCTGTTGGTAAATAAAATAAGGGTGCAATATTTGTTTTGTATTAGTTCAGTTGATTTTTGTATTTCATTATATAAATTAATACTAAAAGCAAATAGTGTTATACATAGGTGATCAGTTAGGGGTATAGGAATCCTGGTGGTCACACAACCTGTCAAACTGAAAACTATAGGAAAAAAAACAATTTGACCATTGTAAATAATTTTTGTTTTACATTTCATAGAGTACTTTTTTTATACGACTAAGTCGGTAAACAAGCATACGGCCCGCTTGATGGTAAGCGGTTACCGTAGCCACATGGACGCTTGCAACACACGAAGCATCCCCCACGCGTTACCGTCGTTTCCCACACGCAGGAACATAGCTTTACACAACATAAAGTTATTTGGCTGCGATAAGGTGAAGACTGCATAATTGGCAAAAATTCAAGTCTACTTACCTCCTTCTTATAAAAAATGATAATGAACAAGGCTGCTGGGTTTAAAAGTGTTAACAGACCACCGAACCTGAGGGTCTACTACGAAAAACGATACAAGACGCAAATGATGTGCCATTCTATTAATAAAATTATAACAACGATGACCAAGCTATCAGGTATCGTTTTTCGTAGTAGACCCTCTGGTGCGGCCGAACCACTGAACAGAGGGACACAGCAAAGATTTTCATAGGGCATCGTGCCTCTACCCAGATGGATAATCCGCCTTACCAAAGCATGACATTTAATTTCACTCCGCTTGAGGGGCTCCCTGAGCAAATCGCTCTCAGTTCGTACTGCGCACGGCTGTCAAATACTGTCAATTCTGGCTTGTTTATTTCATGTTGCCATAGAGGCGACTATCCTTCTGGACGTTTTAAATTCTTTGGGACACAGTTAAAAAGATAATTTTGTACTAGAAGTACAGAGTTATTTTTTAGATTGCATCTAGCATATGACACTGTCTCTCTTTATTCGTTGGTTAGGCCGCACCAGGTTTGGTCGGCTGTCGATGCATTAAGAAACAATAATAAGCACATAAATAGCTTATTGTTTGTAAGCGGATTTGCATTATATCAATGTACAGCGAAGCTTTCAAGATGCACATTCCCAATAGTTAAAACTAAAGACAATCAACATAGAACCTTAGTAGATAATGAATAGAGTAACATATCAATAGAGCAATGGGCAAGAAACCCAAACAAACAATCGAGAGGATTTGAGACACTTTGAAGAATGGAGAGTTGATAATGAACATGTAGTTTTATGACGTTGAATCTGTTTATGTTTTATTTATTATTTTAATAAATTAAGGAAATATTCCTTAATGCCGCTTTTCATCATAATTACCCCCCATCCCTCATTAAAATTCAAATCAACACAACAAGGTGTATGATGTTAACAAAACAAGATCCAACATCATAGAGAAACAAATCCGAAAACGATATTCGCAACAAGCCAACGCAAACGAACACGCGTGTGACAGAGCGAGACAACGTACAGTTAGCGGGTGATTGGTGCGAGAGAGACGGGCACAGCATGCGACTCACGACACTGTATTTTGGTATGCTTTGCTTACGTGCGACGTCAGATCCGGCTCCGAGACCCACTGAAAATTCAACCACTGTTAGTCTACTGAGGGTGTCCAATGACAATTTCTAAACGCTGATATGCGCCGGCGCAGTTTTTTACATTGTAACATGCTATGATTAACATGGAATAATATAAAACGGTCATTTTGTGTGATCGAAATTGAAATAGATTGAAGGTTCGATGTTTGCTATATCTTTCTTAAACGCACGAGCCGAGAGAGATGGCTTCACCGAACTGTTAATCTATTCAAAAATAGGTTTTGTTTTTGAATCCGATAAAGACTTGTAGCATGCTACAACGTAATAGACGCTTAGTATTGCTACAACGTGCAACATGAAGCATGTAACATGTTGCAATTTGCCAGCGTAACACAGCATTAAAACAAAAGTGCCAAAAAAATGTTATACGCCATTTCCGTGTCCCAAAATTTCGCTTGCCAAAACGTGGACACCCAATCTAATGTTATAAAAATTGTACAACCGACCCTGGTTATAATGTTCTCTTTACAATATTCACATTTATGTTAGATGTTAAATTATGGCCAGTGTTTTAGATCTTATGGTACAAGTGGGACAAAACTATTGACAAATTTTCTATTTATTACATGGTTTTAGTGGGCATCTATAGTTTTGTCGCACCGTTCGTTGGACGAGGCGTGTGCCAATGGCAATGTAACACAAATGATATGATTCTGGTTCGCCGTGCCAATGGTGTGCAACTCCTATTGCAAGCTCAGGAGTGTTTGATAAATCAAAAATGCTTTAAGTACGAGGGCTAACATACTTATTATTTATTCAAGAACGGCCGATCGGATTTCGATGAAATTTTGTATGAAGGTAGATTACTTCCTCGACATCTGAAGGTCACCAGTTAGTTTTTAAATTGTTAGCCCTCACAAAACCGAACCTCTATAAAACAACTATAATCACATTATGGTGTTAACGTATTTACATTAATCGTTACCTTGTGTCTTGGTCCGAGGCGTCTGTTCAGGTAGTTCGATATACTCTTCATGATGCTCTTTCGCCGCCTCTCCCTCGCCAGTTCGGGGTCAGAAAAGGACGGCGTCGCTTGCAGGGGCATGAGGGGAGGTGCTGGCCTCGGAGGAGGGGGAGTAGGGGGCGCGGGAAGCACAGGGGGCGGCGGAACAGGCGGAGGTACATTCGATACAGGAGAAGCTCGCACGCGACGCGTAGACTTCCTGCTAACACGAGGACCACTCCCTAACCTCTCTAACACTAATCTCCTAACAACCTCTGTCTGTTCTTCTCTCTCCCTCTTTATCTCCTGCACTTTGTCCGTCGTGTCCCGAGTGGGCGTCGGACTTATCGGCGAAACTGAACCCGAACTCAAGTTCATTGATACGGACATCTCGAAACTTCGAGTGGGCGAGTCCGTGCTTCGGGAATTAGATCGGTTGAAAGTCTCGCTCGCCGACCGACAGATCGCCGGAGAGTATAACCTTATCGTGCAAGAGTTGAACGACAAAGCTGCACCAGAGGGGAATATTTTGATGTCTGATTGCGGCGTCACCGGAATGAGCGGTGGGGACGTGTCCTCTACTGATTCTCTAGGTGCGGCGATAGGTTTATCTTTTTCCAAAGGAGGCGAAACGTCCGACAAACTTATCGTTTCAACTTTTTCCACTGAGTTCACTGTTTCAGTTTGCTCACTTTGTACACAATCGTTAACTTGCTCAATTACTTCGTTTTCTATCGTTTTCGGTTGAGCTGTTATATCGCTAGTTTCCGCGTCAACATTTCGTTCGATCGGTGCAATCTCTTGAGTGCCGCTAGCATCGAGGCTAGCGGGCTTCAGAACCATTTCGGAGAAACTTCTCTCGATGAAGTTCATCGAGCGATCGTTGCTCGGTGAATACGCATCGTATTCGTCATCTACCAATTCCATGTAGCCTTCATTCTTGGGGATCGCGGGGCTTTCTATAGAGGGGTCCTGTTCACCCTCGTCGGCGAATTCGAAGTGTTCTAACGCGTTGGAGTACACCACCGGCTCGTCGGGACTCGTCCGGCCGCACACGTGAGATGACACAGTCGATATATTCTTCGCGTCGTGTACTGATTTCGGCCCACTTAGCGTTCGAGGGTTCTTGCTTCTCTTCCTGTCTTCCCTCTCGTCAAATCCACAGTCGTCGAGCACGGCGCTCTCCGCTGCCCAATCTGATAGTTCCGTCTCAGTGAGAGCCAGGGTCGTGGCATCTCGACACGATTCAGAGGACTCCGATTCAGCCGCGACAACCGTCGGGCCGGTCGCCTCAGCCGTCCCTGAGGGTTTCTCATCATTGTCCTCTGTACTGTTGACTAGCATAAGACTATCTAGCTGTATCAGTTCACCTCCTTCATCATGCACCTCTACTCTCGGTACGGATTGATTTGGCGCAGTCTCCGTGTGAGATGAGTCGTCGGATAACGAATCGGAATCTACATCGGGATCTTTCTTCTCCTCCTTGATAGCGTCCGACCTCCACTCTTTACAGAGAGGAGAATCTCCTTTGGTGAGTAAATCGACTGGCGCGTCGCTGCATAAGTTTTTAATGATATCGGGCATCGGCTGAGTCTTTTTGTCTTCAGTGGCGAGCTGGAAGGTGACTACAGGTTTCTGCGGGTTTGGGGTCACGGCTGGATGCAACATTTTCTGAAATTCCGTAATGTTCGATCTGAAAGCTTCGAGCTTCGTGTCGATTTGTGAGGTGGAGTCTGATTTCCGGACGGCGGGTGGTGACGGTTCTCCTAGGAGGTACCTTCGTTTGAGCTCTAGGGCTCGTTTGGTGGCTAGGCCTCCGGCTGAGCGGGTCCTGCTGAGGGGGTAGTCCTGCGGGGGCGGGGGCGCCGGGGGCGTGGGTTCCGTCACCAGAATGGCGGGCGGGGACGGTGCTGGGGCACATTCCTCGCGCGCAAACTCACTATCTGTTGACACTTCTGTCGCTGATGATACCTCTTCGTCGCTGGATTCGCTTTCCTCTTCAGACTCCACCTGTATCCAGTATTTTCTAATATTAAATTGTAACTTTATTAATTCTACATTAGGTATATATTGCATAAGTGGAGTTATCAAAGATATCATATTCAGGATAGTTTAATGCAATCTACATAATTGCAAAATCACCGAAAAACATGGGAAAGTAAGAAGAGATGAGCAATCAGTTATTTAACTTTTTTTTTTATTAATATTTCAGTGCAATAAGAGCAAATCCTAGCAGCACATGAATTTTAAGACATGACATATGGGTCTTCTTTTAAATCGCCGAATCGCTCATCTACAAGATAAATAGAGCATTTTAACACGTTCTTCTAGAAACTGTCTGTCAAATCGCAATACTTATCAAATGGAAAAGGATTATCACGCGATTAGGACACAAGCTATCTGTCGTAGTTACCTAACACACATGCAACAAGCGTTAAAACTAATTACGTTATATCACTAATGAAGATTCGATTTACACTAATGCAGCTCGTGTGGGGATCAATATTTCAAGTCTTGGTCAAACATAATTGTAATCAAATCCTGATCTGATGACAATGGGACCAAACGGGAAGTGTACCCTTCCAGATAAAAAAAGAATTTTCCAAATCGGTTCATAAATGACGGAGTTATGAGGTAACAAACATAAAAAAAAAAAAACATACAACCGAATTGAGAACCTCCTCCTTTTTTAACCGACTTCAAAAAGGAGGAGGTTCTCAACGTGAACCGATTTGGAAAATTCTTTTTTTATCTGGAAGGGTACACTTCCCGTTTGGTCCCATTGTCATCAGATCAGGATTTGATTACTTTTTTAGTGTACTTTGAAGTCGGTTTAAGTTTTTTGTAAAACAGTCCAATTATTTGAAGTCGGTTAAAAACACGACATAGCGCCGCAGTAGGGCGTCAAGTAATGTTATACTCCGGTTATTATGACATTAGCAAAAGTAGGAAGTAGCAGAGGCGACTGATGAACCCATAGTCATGGAATATTAATAGAGAGACTGTACTAGAGTATGTGCCGTGAGCACATGTATGTGCAATGCATCATGATACGAACTGCGAGTTTATAGATTGAACGATAATGAACGCCAATTTCGCGTTTTTCATCGATATTTTTACCGAAAATAAATGGCTAGATACTCACATAGTTTTTTGTAACAGTAAATAACTATTGTACGATGTAACGTTGCATTTATGTATTTAAATGTTACTTAATATTATTGTAATGTTGCAGTACCCTTGCAGGGCTCATGTTTTTTTTTTATACCACGATGGTGGCAAACAATCATACGGCCCGTATCATGTATTATACCACTTTATTCTTTGTAACATCTTTTTTTTTATTGGTTTAAACTACATACTACAGACACGTACTCTTTTTAGATAATATTTTACAAATTGTATACTTTAAAATTTTCACAATTTGGACATCTTGGTCCGCGCAATAAATAAATTATTCTAATACATTTATACTGTGTTAATTTATACTATCTAGGATACATATTATTTTTTGTAACATCTTTAACATACTACATGAAGCAGCAAATAAATAAATTTTAATAAATTTTAATTAACTATGAATGCATCTATATGCAAACTGGCCACGCTTCGCACAAGATAATATTGTTAACGCTTTCCCTCTCTTGATATTCTTGGATGAAGCAGTTACCTTCACCGACAAACCGAGACAACATTTACTTTTGTGGTAATGTTTTTAGAACCGTGCCGTGATACACACAGTTCAAACGCCGCGTCATAGCACGCCCAATAAAACAACTCAAACAATCCAAACGCGGCGCTGTGACGCTATATCGCGACCTGTTTGACCAAGGCTTTATTCAAAACGTCGTGTAACACTCCCATATTGTTATACACTAATGCTAGACAGAGATAGCATTCGTCAAACTGTCAATACACCTCAAAATGGACATAGAAATCGAACAGAGTCGATCTGGCCCCCGATTCTAGCATTTTCGACATCGATGTCGAATTAGAGATTTGGCGAAAAACATGGCGAAATTCTGTCAAAATTTATATTTTTTAAGATATCCGCCATGTTTTCTGCAATGTCTAAGACATTGATGTCGTAGACGCGAGAATTGAGCCCCTGGGTTCAGAGAGCTGCATGTAAATCAACACGCAAATGCTAGGAAGGTGCGAGTTGTCGTGCTCCACACTAAATCACCGACAGATGGCAGTACGGTCGACTACGTGAAATATATAAATAACATATATACATAAGTCAATAAAATGTAAATAAAAACCACAAAACAACACTGACATTGTTATTTACATTTCTTTACATATATAAATAAACGTGAGTTTACTTGAACGTAGGTATATTGCATTGTGTACAGTGCGGCCCAGAGCATGCATTCTAATTAATGAGGAAATCACGGAAACGGCTAATCAGTTTTTGATAAAAATACCTTAGAAAATACTGATCGTTCCACCGAATGTCCTATTGAAATCGGACAAGCAATTTCTGTGATAAGACCAATCGGCGGCCGCACTATAACATCGTGTAAATCAACAAAATAAATTGTATTGATTCAATTATGTGCAACGTACTTTAAGTTCAAGGAAAATAAGCCTAAGTCAATGCGCAATGAAGTTCAATTTTGTTTGAATTCCGCCCAATCCCCACCATCGACTATGCTCTGTTTTACTTTTATTATTTTATTTTATTTATTAGGGTCAACTAACAGTTACACATTACATACTTTATATACATATATAGTATTTTTTTTTATGTGTAACCAGCACCGTTAACCACAGGTTACTGTGATTGTCTAATTCAAGGAAACATGCGCCCTGATTGGCTCGATCGATACTGTTAAAACAGTGGAAAATCAGACGAAATTTGTTTATGTTTTAAATGTGGGTATGCACGGAAGAAAACTGTTTTTCTTTCTAATATGTATAGGTCTGGGTTTGACCATAATCTCACCATGGTCAGTCATGATGTGGCCGCAGGTGGTAAGCGGTAAGGATTGGCGACGGATTATCAACTTGAGGGTGGTAGCCAGTCAGGTGGGTACTATGAAGTAATATGAAGTACCCTAAAGTACCCTACCACCGTTATGGTTCCCTCACGATGTTTTCCTTCACTGAAATCTGAAACTTATTCTGCTTGTAAGAAATACTGAAATCATATGGAGATGGTAGTAATCCAGTGTATTGTGTATAAACATATAATATAGTGCATATAATATGAATAATGTTAAAAGCTGTGTACAGTTATACACAAACACATAAAAACTAATATATAAATAATAACATAAATAATAAAATGAAAAACATATAAGCGCCATCACATTTATATCAAGCTTGCCGTTTTATTTTAAACCATTTTATTTGAACATGTAGATATCACTTTTGTGTGATAAATCCACACTGGGCTTTTGTTAGGTTATTCTAATTCATACCAGAGGGAAATTATGAGAAATAACTTTAATTAAATATAGACTAAACCTCGTTTTTTTGCTGTTTTACTGGGTCACTTTTTTATCAGGGACCCTATTTCTAAGCCTTCGATGTCCGTCTGTCTGTCAGTGAGCTGCATCTCATGAACCGTAAAAGAAATGTGAAATGTTCGTGAAGGATTTACTTTTTATTTATAAATCAGCTATGACAGCAGCAGCAATGTATAATGTGTATGTATGTATGTGTATGTGTTATTTATGTTAGTCTTTATTGCATGTTTTTACTTCAAAACTCTGACTAAATTATTCGACTTTGATCCGATCGGGTTGGAATAAAAATTTTGTGAAGCGAACTTTCACTGGTATTACATAAGGCTTAAAATAAAACAGCAAGTGAACTGACGGTAGTTAGTGTGGGCAAAACACTCTTACCACGCCACCGGTCGCCGCCCCTTACGGGTTCGTTTTAGTGTTTATGGTACTGACGCATGCGCGGTGATTCTGTTAACGACATCATGATACAGTAGTACCCCACTAATATGGCTTACCGATTTACCTGCGCAGAAGATACAATTTCAAAGCGGGGGAAATGCTAATTAAAAGTAAATTGTAACTGTAATGTTATATCTTATTATGAATATTCCTTGATACTATCAAAGATGTCGGATACAGATCACACTCGGCCTCCTGTACCGACATGATCGGCAGCTGCCGCTGTGTGCTGAGGGGCGTGACTTGCGAGTGAATCGGAACTAACAGCTGCACTGTATTATGAACCTTATAGTAGTCATCTGAGGTTGATTGTAAGTTTTTGAGCATTCTTTCGTTAATCTTCGGCCCATACTTTCTTTTCTGTGCGAACGAAGATTCACGACGCGCCTTATCAGTTGGGTACTACTGTACTATCGGATCTATTTATTGTAATTTGATATAATTCTGGTAATTATTTGACTCATCATGTACCATTATTTGGAACTTGTGTGCAAAATTGAGCTGTGCGTTGATGTCAGTCAGTGAGTTATTATTTTATTTCTTTTTTCTATTGTATTAGGACTGGATTTTGATTGAAATAATTACTGTTAGCAAATATTCTTATATTGACATTTAGTTATTTATTAGAAAATATCAAACCAGTTAGTATATATCTGTGATTCGTAACAGTTTCTTCATCCATTTAAAATGTCTTTGCTTTGTTATACTACTGAGGTAACACGCATACGGCTCGCCTGATTTCAAGCGGTTGCAACACCAGGGGTACCATTGGAGACCTATTTATAAAGCAATGTGATGAGTATATTGGGGGCGGCGACGTGGTGGTTGCGCGGTGTACGTCGCACCTCCCTACGTGGCGCGACAGTCGTGCGTTTGTCGCGCGAGTGTCGCGCGGGTGTCGCGCGGGCGTTGCTAGGCGACGGAGCAGCGCGGTACCTCGCTGCTGTCAGTTGGCGGGCGGGCGTCGGCCGGGACTTCCCGCCTGCGCGCCTCGCGGGCCGCCCGCATGCGGGAACACGACTCGTTGCCAGACGATTCTGCACCTGAAATGGTGGGAATATAATCATGGCGATGACAGCTCGGTTGGAGTGACGACGGTCCCGGGTTCTAATCCTACAATGAGCTACAAGAAAACATCGTGACGATACCATCGTATGGTGGTAGGGTACTTTGTAGTACCCATCTGGCTGGATACTACTATACTGAAAATCTGTCGCCATGTGTTCCGACAGCTGCACTTGAGAGCCAGTCCCTTCTAGGCTTTGTGTGTGCACCACTTCCGGCCACATCATCACTTACCATGGTGAGATTGTGGTCAAACACAGGCAGATAAACAGTAAAAAAAAATTAAGGCTTATATTATATAGCTTAATATTTGTCGAAGGTCGATTGAACTTTCGACGAAAGAACATACGCCCAATAGTACCCCCAACCGCATAGTAAAACAATATCCCCAATTTGTTGCCAGGACCCACCAGTATTTTTCAAGCTGTTGTCATTGTTGTTATCACGATCGGCCGCATGATCACTAACCCTAATAAAATTGTAGAAAATCATGGCTGATTCCTTTAATTTACCGACCGTTATCGTTTAAAATTAAGACTCTTGTATCTGTACTGATAATGAAGTAAAGACCTCAAAGTTTTGCATAGAAGTCACTCCCATATGGAAGTAACTATCACAGGTAAAATTAGCTTACGAAATTATTTATATGCCCAATTTAGCAATCAAAAAACTTACCATTGGTAAGCAAAACGATTCGTTTTTGTTTATAGAAACCGGCATAAGTTGGCAAGAACCTACCGATGTACTTTGCGATGGTCATACACAAGTAAGATCAACGCTGCCGCGGCATGAACTTTTTCGACTTTAACAAATGTACTTCACGATCCTGACGCAGGGGACTAGAAAATGATAGTTTACGATATATCTAAGAATCTCTATGTAAACTGTACACGCTTTGCACAAGGTAATGTTGCTTTCGCTATCAATCTACTAATATTCTATATCTATGACTTTTGTTATAAATTTCCCGTACTTGAATTTACCTGGTAAATTCACGTACATATGTTATACCAAAGTAAGATCATGGTAAAACAAAAAACCTATTTACACTAGGAGGGTCATTATCTTTTCACCCCAATTGCTAATATTATTAAACGGGCTAATCTCTGGAACTACTAGTCGGATTCGAAAGATTCTTTCACCAATAGGAAGCTACATTATCCGGAAACACGGGTGAAACCGCGGGGGACAGCTAGTTATTGAATACATACCATCATCAGAATAATCGTCGTAGCCAAAGGAGTCGTCTGAGAAGTACAGTTGATGGTGCGTCGGGCGCGGTACTGTGACCCCGGCCGGCTCGGGGGAATGCCCCGGCTCGTTGTCACTATCCCCGGCGTCTGTGTACTCGTCTGAGCTCGACTCTTCCTCCTCACTGGGTACAACAACAACATTACACCACGGATGACACCTGTCACTTCCGTATTAGTTAGAGAAAGCTCGAAACGGAAAGAAAAAAAAAACCTCCAATTAAGAGTCTCGAGCCTGACTCGCTCACCGAGGGTTCCGACCTTCAGATTCAGATTTTTGGCAATACGAACTTCAAAGATAACGGGGGTATGGTATTTCCTTTGTAATTTTTCACCATAAGTTAAAAACTAAGCAACATAAATGAAAATAAAGACCTGTTTTGGAATGTACAAATGAAGCCCAACTCACGCCATCGACGGGGAATCCATCCTCACACATTGAAACCAGAATTGTTTCGAACTGTGCGGGCTCAAAGGAGCTTTCTTCCGCGAACGCTCAGTTTGTGAAATGAGCTCCCCGCCGTGGTTTTCCCAATGGAGTACAGCATGGGGTTCTTAAAAAAGGGTGTGAAGAGATTTCTTCAGGGTCGGCAACGCGCGAGTGATACCCCTGGTGTTGCAAGCGTCCATAGGCTACGGTAACTGCTTACCATCAGGCGGGCCGTATGCTTGTTTGCCACCTTAGTAGTATAAAAAAAGCCCTTTCATATGATACCCCATTAAAAATTGTAGCCCTAGTCTGACATTTCGGTCCCGCATTCTGGCCCCTTTAGCCAAAATAAAAATATTTTCTAAATTTAATATTTTTTTGTTAGGGTTAAAAAAATTTTTTTAAATATTGCAGATATTTAAAAAAAAAAATTGTGACTAGAAGTGTTTTTTTTTAATTGTTTAAACGCGCTAATCTCTGGAACCACTGCGGTAACCGCTTACCATCGGGCGGGCCGTATGTTTATTTGATACCTAATTAGTATAAAAAAATCGACCAGTCCCCATCAATAACTCAATTATAATCATCAGTCAGCGGACATTTTGCCCAAATAACTCACGGTTAGCAACAAATGTGACAACTGATTACATTGAAAAATTCACCTCACTGTTAGTAAGACGAGTTAGCTACTTGGAGAGTGACCTCGGCTGATACCTCAGTGACGCGGTATCGATTCCAACGCAAAATCGCCTTAGTTTTAACACAGTTGTTTTTTAAAGAGGATTTATGGTATGTAGGATAAGATAAGAAATGAGTACATAAGGGGAAGCTTGAAAGCGCCAGTGACTGAAAAGTTGAAAGGGAACCGTTTATCATGGTATGGACATGTTATGAGGAGAAATGAAAGCCACGTCACTAAAAAAGTTATGAATATGAAAGTGGATGGATATACGGGAAGAGGAAGACCGAAAAAGAGATGGATGGATTGTGTGAAAGATGATATAGGTAAGAAAGGAGTGGATACTAGTATGACGGATAGAAGAAGCGTACATATTGCGCCGACCCCAATTGATTGGGAACAGGGCAGGCAGATGATGATGATGATGATGTATGGTAATGACCCATGCCTGCCTATCCTTTTTAACCGACTTCAAAAAAAGGAGGAGGTTCCAATTCGGTTGTATGTTTTTAATGTTTGTTACCTCTTAACTCCGCCATTTATTAACCAATTTGGAAAATTCTTTTTTTGTTTGAAAGGGTACACTTCCCGTTTGGTCCCATCGTCTTATGTACACTTTTTAGTGGACTTTGAAGTCGGTTTAAGTTTTTTGTATGACAGTTTTGTATGAATTGACTACTAGGCACTATAAGGGTGTTGTCCCACCGCTGACGAGTTAGCGACTGGTTGTCTATTTCGCTTTCCTCGTGATTCAATTATAGAAACCTTCGCTAGCTCGGGATTCAAACTCTGCATCAAAAAACGAACTATGCTCTGTTGTGGCACAAATCAGAAAACATTGAATAGAATTAAAAAAACAACTGTATACTGCGTGGAGATTTCGACATAGCATGTTTTTTTAAACCTATTCGTTTCGTTGCGTTAATCATACTGAACAACTTTTACTACGGGACCTACAATGAAATCTGAAAAAAAAAAAAAAACTTTTCATACTGAATATCAACCTTGCTCGAACATAAAGTAAGAAAAAAAAAACGAGATTAAAATTGTTGTCCCATTGTAAAATATGCCATCTCGAAATCTCCAACGGTATAATTAAACTCCTTCATCACACCGTAAATCATATTTTCAACACACAGGCTCGTAAAGTGACAATTATTGCAAAATTGAAGTCTGTATTAACCGACTTCAAAAAAAAGGAGGAGGTTCTCAATTCGACAGTTTTGTTATTTTTTTCATGTTTGTTAACTCATAACTCCGTCTTTTATTAACCGATTTGGAAAAATCTTTTTTGTCTGGAAGGGTACACTTCCCGTTTGGTCCCATTGTCATCAGATCAGGATTTGATTACTTTTTAGGGTTCCGTAGCCAAATGGCAAAAAACGGAACCCTTATAGATTCGTCATGTCTGTCTGTCTGTCTGTCTGTCTGTCTGTCTGTCTGTCTGTCTGTCTGTCTGTCTGTCTGTCCGTGTATGTCACAGCCATTTATTTCCGAAACTATAAGAACTATAATGTTGAAACTTGGTAAGTAGATGTATTCTGTGAACCGCATTAAGATTTTCACACAAAAATAGAAAAAAAACAATAAATTTTGGGGGTTCCCCATACTTAGAACTGAAACTCAATTTTTTTTTTTTCATCAAACCCATAAGTGTGGGGTGTCTATGGATAGGTCTTCAAAAATGATATTGAGGTTTCTAATATCATTTTTTTCTAAACTGAATAGTTTGCGCGAGAGACACTTCCAAAGTGGTTAAATGTGTGTCCCCCCCCCTGTAACTTCTAAAATAAGAGAATGATAAATCTATAAAAAATATATGATGTACATTACGGTGCAAACTTCCACTGAAAATTGGTTTGAACGAGATCTAGTAAGTAGTTTTTTTTTAATAGGTCATAAATTGAAATTAATATCAAATACTCAGGTCTATACTACCATTTACTTATATACCTACAGGTTTGTACGGAACCCTCGGTGCGCGAGTCTGACTCGCACTTGGCCGGTTTTTTTTGTGTAGTTTGAAGTCGGTTTAAGTTTTTTGTAAAACAGTCCAATTATTTTCCTCGCAAGTGTGTTGAAAAATGTCGTATGACACACGTGTGCATTGATTTATTACACTCTCGCTTAATACCGCCTCGAGTGTTAATAATCAAATTTGCACACATGTATAATAATGTACTATTAAAGGAAGCAATACTAAAACTAAAGGTGCATCAAGTTACTCGAACAAAGAATGTTGATGAAGTGATCAATGAGAATATTATTGTAAGATGAATGCCAATATTAGTTGTGAAATAGTAAAGGCGCCACTACCATACCAAGCATTACAAGCTGAAGAGAAATTATATCATTATATTACAGATCCTCAGTAGTTTGCCATCATAACCGCGCGTAACTTAATATTTAGTAGATACAGATTTTTTCCCCATACAAAAAAAATAGTATTATTATTTTTTCTCCTAGAAATAGCGACTTTTAATAAAATTACACATTCTTAGATTGATCAAGATCTATCAATTGGTATACTCAGAAATTGTAATCTGCGTAAGTCCAACTCAAAGCTCTGAGGCGGTTGTTTTTTTACGCCATTGTTGTACCCCAGACATGCATTTCTTGTCTCACATTACAAACTGGCTAGGCGCGGGGCCTAGACTTAGATTATTTGTGCACGTACATGCGACTTGTTGTTGTGTCAGGTAAGTGAAAGACAGAAAATATTTCACATTAAGCAATTTATTGTTATTTGCACAGCACAAATAGTTACAATACAGAATGAAGGGCAAGCACACACAGATCATATACAAAGCAATGAAATATAGCGAGAAAGAAGATAAAGCTACGGAAAGCAAATGAGGAAATACAGTGCTGTGTGTACGCGCGAACGAGCTTCGACTGACTAAATGTCGAAAGTCTCAATAAAATAATAACTAATAACAATTAAAATTAAACTTTTTGTCTTATTACTTCAATGTCATAAATAGCGCAACCTGGCGCTTTAATAATAATTTATTGATAACAATCCAAAATACACATAACATAAGAGATGACACGAATAAGAACTTAAACATAAACATATTATTTAAAAAAAAAATTGCGTCCATATCCACAATTGCCGAGTGGATGCTTTAGGATCAGTTCCCACCGAGACTCTTGTCACTAATTCTCTCACTGAAATTGACTAGCAAATAGATATATTGTATCGCTATGTTTAAAAAACGCACCGCGTCGCATCTCGATGTGAGCTGACCTTTACTTTACTCGGTGCGCTTTTCCACTGTACATTTAAACTTGTGCCGATCGCATCACTCACGACACAATTGTTTATAAGTTTTTTACTTTTATTTAATACAAAATGATTCTATTTTTTTTTTTATAGAATCACTCGTCCGCCTGTCAGAGCCGCTTCTACTGGACGGATTAAATTGAATGCAATTTGGAACATTTCACATACATTTCTCTGAGTCAAACAAGAACATTAAAACGGAATTAGAGAATAATAAAAAAGTTTTGTTAACTGTACCGTGTCACATAGCAAATGATTCCAACCCCCTATCTCCGAAACAAATGAGTCAAAAATAAAAATAAATACACTAAATAGTTATTTACTTATTGATACAGAAAATCCTATAAGACGTCAAATAATAATGGAAAATCTGTCATCCTGTGCGTACAAACTTATTTTTTTTTGTTGAAATGTATGGAAGAGGATTGTTATTGTTAAGTTTGTGCGGATCGGAGCTTGCGAGTTCAATCGCACTTGTCCAGTTTTTATGATATAATTTAACATTTATGTAATATGCTATTTTTGTG
Source organism: Achlya flavicornis (assembly GCA_947623365.1). NCBI lineage: Eukaryota > Metazoa > Arthropoda > Insecta > Lepidoptera > Drepanidae > Achlya > Achlya flavicornis. The sequence goes on along the minus strand of OX392471.1, from coordinate 16,693,175 downwards.
AAATTGGAATGAAGTGTCAGCTTATTCCTACTAACTAACTAATGCGGGGCTAACCCTCTAAGTTATGTTTAGTTCTTATTTGTGTCATGTCATTTGTGTATTTTGGATTATTATTATTTTTTTTTCTACATTTTTACCATTTAAAACATATATAAATCATGATAATTGCGAAAAAGTCACGAATTTTACGAACTAATACTAAACTACCTCTATTTTCCTTACTGGTTGAAGCTTTTGCATGTCCATACCTAAATCCGCCAGCACAGGAAGTCTCCGAAGCGAGAAAGTTCCTATCGGTCCATTCGTCTTCATCTATCTCCCTCGCACCACTGTCGGATAGCTCGATGCTGATTCGCTCGGGCGTGGCGCTGGGTAGCTCTGCTCTGTTGACTTGTGCGAGCGAGATAGCAGATACCGCGTCGGGAACACTCGCGCCTGAGTGACGGAGACAGACTAGCCGACTGCCGTATCGCTCCATTGTGTAATTTCTATAAGTTGAATTGTTTTATCAATTTTATTTTTTTAAATGAGGCTGGCAAGTTAGTCGCGTGAGTTCGTACCAAAACGCTACAGAATAATATAGTGTACAGTATGAGGCACGAATGGTGAGCACAGATAGGCAGTAGTGGGGGCAAGCTCGCGGATGTACACTTTTGGCCAAATCACAGTAGCCAAATGACACGCAAGAATCCAATAGACGACTCACATCGAGTGACGAACCAATCGTGAGCAGCTCGCCGCTCCGCCCTGCTTCATTCCGCCAAATAGACCGAAAATTAACTACTGCGCAGGTGTCCATCTGTGCTCACCACTTGGGCCCCTTACTATATGTGTCTAATTGGTGTATGTATTTTGTTCTTCCGCGACCAAGGAAGTAATTTCCTTCAATCTTGATATCATACTTTTATGTCATTGGTTGTCGATCTGTATTTGGCGTGCGCAAACTTCATGCACGAATAACGTCTGTGATTATGACTCTTTATAAACGCAGTCAATTACGAAAAAAAGTCGCACATTACTGATCGGTGTTGCGCCTGCGCATGTCCGCCGTCTTTTTAGCTACTACTAAACCACTTCATACCTTCGCTCAGTAGTAACTAGCTTCTATGATTAACATTAAAAAAATATTCATCTGCTTCGTTCATTTTGACCTTGTGTAAACCGGGTTATAACTTAAATATGTCATAATCAAATTGTTCCCGTGACTTTTCATGAACAATCTAAAGCCGGCTTTTCACTATGGAATAAACTACAATATATATTACATCGCTCGAAATACATTTTTGTATATTACATCCCAAACTATGAATATTTTTTCGACAAAATGTATGACGAGCGATAAAATATTATATCTCATGATGTAATATATATTTTATCTACATCCATGCTATAAATCCTCTATAACAGTTCCTGAAACAGTTAGCTTATTGCCAACATTAAAACACTGCTTGTCATAGTAACCATTATATAATCCAAAACAGTATAGTTATAATGTTGTACTGAATTTCATTAGAAAACTCTTTTTCTTTTTTTTTTTTGCTTTTTCGGACCATTCCTTACTCGTCAAACAGCTACATTCTCCGTGGTATCCTTATGAATTCAAAAAAATAACATTTTCATGCAGGCGCATTACACTATCACAGCGCCGTAATAAAAAAAACTTAAGAGTTTATTCGAATTCACGTCGTGTGCCGCCATTTTGGTTCGATATTAGAATTGCAGAAATGTATTACTTTGTTGTTTACAAAAATGATCATGGGTGTAGATAAAGTCTTGTATGCAACTGTACATAATTAGGAATTAAAATCCTAATGTGATACTATTATCACACTCGCTTCGCATTATACGACAGTTGCATAAATAACTATTATCCCATAGTGAAAAGCCGGCTTGAGACGGTGATACGGTCCACCTGCCAGCACCCAGTTGATTAAGTAATAATCTCACCCAGGCCTCAGGACAGTCTTGCAGACGGCACATCGGAAGCAGGCGCGGTGTAAATGCAGCCCGTCCGCAGTCACACCTTCGGCGGCAAACACTCGCATGCCGCACGCCGCGCATTGCATGCCCGTGGAAGCTGGACCGCGCCAACTTTTCTTCTGTACCTATAACATTCATCATCATCATCATCATCATCATCAGCCTATAATGTCCCACTGCTGAGCACAGGCCTCCTGCACACAAATCAGGGCGAATGAAAACAAGAGCTCATGCCGCAAGTGCGCTGTTATTTACTGATACGGGTTTTTTGCGCCGACCCGCGTTTTAAATTCTATATCGATGTTTGTCAGATACAAATTTTTTTTTTTTAGCTCAAGTGAAAGCCTATAATTGACTGGCGCTAAAGTGCAGCTGTCGTGCAACACACATATAGATGATTGTTGAAATTTTTTCAACTTGAGGGTGGTAGCCAGCCAGGTGGGTACTACAAAGTACCCTACAACCGTGCTATGGTTTCCTCACGATGTTTTCTTTCACCGAAAGCACAAGCTCATTGCAGGACTGGAAACTGGGATCGCCAAAATCGCTTTCAGAATAGGATGAAGTTACTTCTTACCTCATTTTTAAGGTGAACCTTGACTTGAGGTTCTTCTTTCTTGACGAACTTGTTGGCCAGGTTGGCGACCTTCTTGGTGCCGTGGTCGGGTCGGCCAGAGTCGCGCAGTTTCTGGTCGAGTTTGTGAAGCGTCTCGTCGATTTCACCCCACTTCTCTTCGCTGCCTTCGCCTTCTTTTAGACGGCGTTGGCGGCCGAGAAACTGGGGTAATATTGTGGATTTTTTATTAAATTGTTTTTGTTAATCTATGATGATGTGACCATAGGTAACATACAGAGCAAAAGAAGAGAATTCAAGTATCCGAACATATCATTAATAAATGAAAGGCGAGTTGAAGGTGGTACCGTCCACCACGTTTCTGAATTATAGAATTTAAATAACAACCATACACAAAAAAAACTTATGATACCAAGCTCAGTTCCAGTTTATCTCAACTCGGGAATGCTAATCTATAGTGTTGTGGCTATTTTACCTTTCGACTACACTTTGTATATTGTCATCTTTTCAAAACCTAACTTGTTCTACTTACTGAACAGCTTTAACTATAAATAACTCGCTAAAACGAATCCAGGTTAAGACGCGAAAGTGTGTTTGTATGTTTGATACCTCTTGACGCCTCTTAGGAACAACCGAAAGAGAGGAAATTAGGCACACGTAGGTTATAAACCTAGAATAACATATACGATTTTTATCTTGGAAGATTCATCGGGAGCGCAGGTCAAACCGCAAGAACTAGTACTCAATATACCACCGTTTCTACCCACCTGCCACCCACCCAACTTTTGTACCCACCTGCTCCCTATCCCACTTCGGCACTTTCTCGGCAGTCTTCGGCTCGGGCCTCCCCATCTTGTTCTCCAAGATCTTGCGCTCTATCTCTTTCAAGTTCCAGTCGTCTCTCTCTATCTTGCCGACGGAGCGCATTAGGTCCTTCGGTTTTGAAGATCGAGGAGCTGAGGAGTTGGTGGTACCTCCTGATAACTCAGCGGCCAGACGAGCTACTCTTACGCCACCTCCGGGAGGTCGCACCCCACCTCCGACTATTCGACCCTCCTCCTGAAAAGTACGTTTTGATTATGAATCGGAAATGTTTTTGTGAAAAAACAGTTTTACTAAATTGGTTGCTTGGTTTTTTATTTATACAAATGTTAGGAATATATATAACTTTATTATAAATATTCTTTAAATTTAAACGAGCTTGCCCTCAAAATTTGTCAGATGTGATAAAGTCAAGGATTTTACGCGATATTCATCCTAGCGTGGTTGGTTCAGATTCCACCTATCACGTCGCAGGTCGTAGGTTCGATTCCCATACAGAACATACATTTGTGTGCATGAACATGTTTGCATGTCCTGAGTATGGGAGTAATTATGTTTATTAAGTATATTATTTACAAACAAAAAGTAGTATATGTATTATATCAGTTATCAGGTTTCCATAGTACAAGCTCTGCTTAGTTTGGGATCAGATGTCCGTGTGTGAGGAATGTCCCAGGATATTAATATTTATTTATTGCTTATCATAGATTTTAATCGCAATTCCCATGTTTAATCCCTAATAATCCACTATTCCAAATAACGCTGCAATCGGCTACGTATCAATACATTCCTATGTTAAATATAAAAGAAAACAGAAAAAACATGTTAGTTAAAACACAGTGTAAATAAACATACCATAAAAATGGAAAACAAAAAGTGATCGTTAATATTCACGTAATAAAGTTGAAATTCATGCAACAACAAACGTTCCTTTAGTTTATTATCATAGCTAAACTCACGACACAGTACGGATTTGTCATAGGATGTCTAACAAACCGTGCGGTTACTGTCGTGTACGGTGTGACAGTGGGACGAGCGACTAGCAAAATCGTTAGGGTTGTAGAAAGAGCGAAAAGGAATCATCAGCGGTGATTCCGAAATAATTAGGATATTTTGTTGAACCTTGGTTTTCTTCGTTTGGAATTGGACTAGGCTTGTCCTTACGGGTCAGTTCACACTGAGACACAACGCGACGCGACAAGCTTAGAATATAGAACTTTATTTACTACAAAAAAGGTGCACATTTCTAAGAGAATTCGTGACAAGTGACTCGCGCCGCCACGAGGCGTATTCGAGTTCTCTCCCTAAATAAAGTTCGTCACGTCTCGGCGTGAGCTACCCTTAAGCGGAAAAAACGGCGATCGTTTAGAGCTCTTCCGGAAAACCTTGTTCCTAACGTTTTAGCTATTCATCTGGTGGAATTGTTACCGAAATTATATTTAAAACAAAGATTAACAAGACATCATTTTGCAGGGTCGGCAACGCGCGCGTGTTACCCCTGGTGTTGCAAGCGTCCATAGGCTACGGTAACCGCTTACTATCAGGCTGGCCGTATGCTTGTTTGCCATCTAAGTGGTATAAAAAAAAAAAAAAAACATCGAAAGAAAAGAATAAATACGATTTGAATGAATTTGTATTTCATTACACCCCTAGTAGAATGTATGTATACACACAACATCAAATACCGGTTGTTTTTAAAACAATCATGAATTCTGTCGTTTGGAAAATGCAGAGCATAAACATTTGAGTTAAATGTTCACACATTTAGTGTCCGCGTATTTAGAATTCAGAGCCAGAAAGAGATGGAGAATCAAATTTCAAAAGTGGTCTAATTTTGGGATAGGTATATCATATTATTATATCGATTTCTAAAACCCTACAAGATTCACTAATCGCTCGGGCCACATAAACCGAGTCCAACTCCCAGAGAGCAGATTAGTACCACTCTCGTGTCATGCAACACACAACGCCATCTCTCACATAGTGCTGTAACTTCCTCTCCAACTTCTTCACCCTCTCGTCAAACTGCGGCGCACTCGCTCTGTACTGCTGGAGGCCGTAGTCGTTCTCTAAATCTGCAGACGGTGCGAATTCCAATCTCGTTTCTGTTGCTAGCATTTGAAGACTCTTCTCGAATCTTTGCCTCGTTATCTCCCGCGCTGCTTTTCTTCTTCCCCCACTCTTGACTTTTTTGGCTTCAGCACTCTTTTTCTGCATGATATCCGACACTCTCTGCATTCGGAATGACATTTCCCCACTGTTTCTCGTCTGTGCTGGCTCCATAGGTCGTGGCTTGTGGCCTTTTATTAAATCTACTACTCGTTGCTTCCTTGCCGCCATTTCTGGATTCCCTATTGATTCGGAACGTTTAGCTCTGTCCGGGCTGGGCGTGTCGCTTCTTTTCCCTTCTATTATCTCAGTCATTCTTTGTAAACGTAAAGCCATTTCGGGGTTAGGTGAACCGGATCGCGCGGATCTTGAATCCGGACTGGGAGTGTGCCTTCGCTTGTGTCCTTCGAATAATTGTGCTATGCGTCGAGTGTTGGCTACTTCACTCGAGCCTACGGAATTTGAGCGGGTTTGTTGAGGAACGGGACTTTGGGAGAGTCTTGTTCGTTGCGTGTCCGGAACTTCGGATAGCCTTCTGCCTTTCTGTGGCAGCGGACTAACAGAAGACCGTGTGAACTTCTTCACACTTTCAACCGAAGATGCCCGTACTGGACTGTCCTTTTTCTTGGTATCCACTCTGATGACAGTAGCATCGGTATCAGCAGAATCATCCGGGAAGATATCTGAAAAATCTGTAACTTTGATAGACGCTGCGTCCAAACCTTTTAACCTTCGCGGCGGTTTCACTGGCTTCTCATTATTCCCTGTGAAGAAATTTGCTAGTTTCTGATCTGGAACCACCTTCGTCTTTGATGTACCCTGTAGTAGATGCATTAGGGAATCTCTTAGGATTCTAGGGTCGGGTGATTCATCGGGGTCTAACAAAGCCAGGATTTGTTCTTGTAAGTCCTTCTGTTTGTCCGTGTGTTTGTTTTCGATCTCCGCGGCGTCGTGGCCCTCGATGAGGCGGGCTAGCTGTGTGATGTCATTAAGGTCTAATTTGCCGATCTTTTTGCGAATATACTCGGCTGGATCGTTACTTACTTGCGGCGTGCGGATGGAGCGCCGTTTCTTTTTATAGCTCGAATGTGATTTGTCAGTTTCCGCCGCATCTGTACACATAAATATAATTTTAATTACTTCTATTGATAGCTGTCTGTTTAAGAAGCAATTTTGGTTGCATGAAATAGTCTAGAGAGCCTATCCTCCTCACAAACTAAGTGAATTTAATGGCCATCAAAAAGCTCATGATTTATTTTACGATAGAGACAAAAACTAATCTGAAAAGATTTAAACATTTTCTAAACTTTTACAATAATATTTGTAAGACAGAGATGTGAGATGTTTTAGTGCGTTTTAGAACAGAATTCGAGGCGTTAGCTCTTCTGCAGGATATCAAATGCTTATAAACGTTAATTATGGGCAAATTATATTATTACCGGCCAAACACAAGTTGTCTCTAGTATCATTTGACTACTGCACATGTTAACTTATTTTAATTAAAATAATCATACCTTATGAAATAGCTACTCACTTGAATAAACAGAAATAGGATGCTCGATGTTTCTACCGTGTTTTTCTTTCTGTTGATTTTGTTTGATCTGTAAATATATATGCTATTTGACACACTGTTTTCCTATGATTGTTTCAATTAATCACAAAATCAAAAACCTATGTATTGAATAATGAATTAGCGAAACAATCAGGCTGATCCCCAGTGGCGTGCATTGGTTTTCAGACTAGGTAGGCAGAATAAATCATGGCCATACACTCTTAAAATATGCCTCTTAGATAGATCATGTTTTTTGACCAGATTCGTAAAATTGTTTAGGTCAGCGTATCATTCCACACACATTTGGTATGATTAATTAGCAAACAAAATACGTAATAACAGAATAATAGATTCGAATAACAGCACCCAGTTAGCCAGGTGTATAATAAACATAATATTCTGTGTTAAAATCTCTGTTATTATTATGTATTTAAAGTAGTAGTAGTATTATTGATAAATAAATAATTTTGAATTTGTTTTTTTTTTTGAATAAAATGTCTAAGATTTTTACCTTTGTTTTGAATCCATGAATGTTTTGGAGTTGGCCTACAGCAAGTTACCTACTATTTTCAACAAACGAAAACTGACTAAAGGACTAATTTATCAATACATTTTGCATCTTCACCACAAAATTTCTTCATTTCACACAGATACACTTCGCAAAAGCACAATAAGTAAATAACAACAACATTGCAAACAATGCCAGCTAAACCATAAACAAACCAACACAAATAAATTGCGAAGTTATATTTGAGTTGCTCTAATGTTGGTAAACTGTAGTCTTTTTAATTTGGATGGGTTACTTTACTTACAACAGAGTAGGTAAGGTTACTTTTGGTCCATAAATCGCGAATGTCAAATGTCAGTATGCTACGCATAGCAAAAGCATGATTTATGCTTTCGTCGTATTATCTTAAAGAAGTGTGTGTGTGTGTATGAATATGCCGAAATCGTTTTAGTGTGCGTGAATTTGAGAGGCGAACTCGCGAGTGCATGCGCGGCAAAGTTTGAAATTTCGTATTGAATGTTAGGTTAGAATTTTTATTTAAAGTGGTTATGTAGTTTAATTGAATCAAACTATTATGGTATTGAATCTTATGAGGTAGGCATTGCTTATTTGCCTATATGGAATGCACGCCACTGCTGATCCCTTATAGTGAAACCACCTTTAATATTATAAAAATAGAGTAGACATTACCTGAACAAACTCATCGGTTTCATGGTGGATATGCGGCACTTCGCCTTTGAACGCGTGGTAAATACGCATAAGATACGTACGAAGTTTCGCATCGGGAACGTCGCGTAGTGTGCCGCTCGAGGAGAATGGTGCTATGCCTGAGGAGTATTCGGTGTTAGGAGACTATCCACAAAAACTGATCCTAATTAGAGCACGATGTAGAAAGAAATGACGTAGGAGTAGTTTAAGTATGTAAGGTTTGGGATCTTTGGGGATACAGCATAAGGATATGGTAATGACCTTAATGGAACTTGGTTCCCATTGTCTAAGTTCTTTATTAAGACATGACTTTAAGATAACACCGCCTGCAAGCTTTATAAAATCAACAAAATCCTTGCTGAAAACACCTCATCTATATAAAACTGGCTTTCCAGCCGCGGTTTCATCCGCGCCCCCTTCTTTACCCCTACCCTGCACTACCCTATAAAAACATCCTATGTCAGTCTCCTGGTTCTAAGCTACCTCCCCACCAATTTTCAGCCAAATCGGTTCAGCCGTTCTTGAGTTATAAATAGTGTAACTAATACGAATTTCTTTTCTATATATAGATTTCGTCGTCATCAGCCCATAATGTCTCACTGCTGAGCACTGGCTTCACAAATGAGGGTGAATGGGAATAGGCAGATACTACACCAATCTTGCACGTGGGTCAAGGAGGCATCCAACTTTTTTTTTTTTTTTTTTTTAATTTATTTAGGTAAAACTATTGGGATACACTTGGTCTAAATGTATCAGTGGGTGTATAATTGGCTTACCAAACTCATGCTGTAACACATGGTAGACATCTCTGGGTGAGGCGGCCGGTGGTACTAGATCCGGGCGGTACCGACGCAGTAGCTCCGTCAGGGCGACCGGATCAGCCGCCGCGCGGATGCCCGGCTCGGAGCACCCCACCCACGCCATTAGTACCTCTTCTGGGACTTCGAACTCTAGAAAATATATTAGATATCCTAATTTGCGAATACAACCTACTCTTTATCATTATTTGGATCCCTTTTTAAAGCTATTGCGCGCACCGGGGATTGCGAGATTTGGCATAGTTAAAGTTCATATAGAAAATAAGTGAACAAAGCTAATCATCATCATATCAGCCCATGGATGTCCACTGCTGAACATAGGCCTCCCCCATTGATTTCCACTTCGAACGGTTTTGGGCGGCTTGGGTCCAGCGGCGCCCAACGACTCTGACCAGGTCGTCGACGTAAAGATATGCCGTAGCTTCTCGAACGCTTCCCAGCCGAGTTGGATTCTGTCAACCTGATTTGTTTTTAATATACTTTGTCTATAGTCTTACTGAATGTTAAGCATAATATGTAACGTTTTTAGACATATTGCGCGTACGTAGGATTGTGAGATTTCGTAGAGCTAACTTTTATTTATTTATTCAAACTAAAACAAATTATCGAATTTCGACTCATGGGCGATCTCTAGTAATTATTATTGTTTGCGTTAAGTGGCTGTTTAAAGAGAACTTGTATCACTACGACCAGAATCAATTGTGAGCGCCACAAAAATCAACGATTCGATTGGGCAGTGCCATACATAGCCTAAGTCCTATCTAATCATACTTTCTATGCCCACAGCTCAGCATCGACTGTCTTTTAACTAAAACCCTATTTGGTTTACTTTATTTCTGCCTCCCAAATGAATTCCCATTATGTCAGCATATTATAAACAAACAAAACAGTTAATTTAATTAAAATTTCAGATGAAACAATCAATTTGAGAGATTATAAAATATGGAATACAATGTTGAATTGAAATACGTTTGACTAACATTGACTATCGATAAATTCGGATTTAAGATGATTATTTCTATAAATCGTTATAATTAACATAGATGTAAATTCTTACTATATGAATACTGAGACAGAAAATCTTTTTCATTCTAGAATTAAAGAGAATCGATAAGCAACAACACTGTAGACTATTTTTTCATATAACAAGTATTTTTTTGTAAGGACAACTACAGATTATCGGAAACTTCATCGTTTTATTTTTATAACATTAAACAGACGGGCCAGTTGGCGCAGTTGGTTAAGACTCCACCTATCATGCCGCTGGTTGTGGGTTCGATTTCCGCACAGGACATGCATTTGTGTGCATGAACATGTCTGTATGTCCTGAGTCTGGGTGTAATTATGTATATTAAGTATGTATTTACAAAAAAAAAAAAAACTATATGTATTATATCAATTATCTGGTTTCCATAGTACAAGCTCTGCTTAGTTTGAGATCAGATGACCGTGTGTGAAGACTGACCCAGGATAATTATTTAAAAAAAAAAAGTTCAATAATTAAGCTTTCTGGAAGTATTTCCACGATAATGATTCTGCCTCTATAGACACGTACATTTAACATTCAGGGCGCAAAAATAGACCGTATATATTGACATAGACTGTACATTTCGATCAAAGAGCAGGGTGTACTGGAGAAGTACCTGGATCTTACAGAATACCGCAGTCAAATAACTTTAGGTTGTGTTCCTGCGCGTGAGCGATGCCACGGGTGTTGCAAGCTTCATATGGCTGCAGTAACCGCTTACCACCAGGCGGCCGTATGCATGTTTGGCGATTTCGAAGTATTTAGAAAAGGAGGTACTGCTGCATTAGCTTGGACAGAAAGAGAATATGTTTAACGATATGTAAGTTTCAAAGCATATTTAAAGCATCGATACATATTTCCAAATTATGGAAACACCCATCACTAACCCGAATGTAAAGTTATCAGTACCTAACATCGTTAGTATTAATTATGTATACGATAACAATAATTGATATTGTTAACAACAATTTATATTAAAAAATGTCATAGTGACTACTCGTTAATAGTAATTTTATTATACGTTTTAAAAAAAGAAGCTTAAGTGTAAATTAACAAGTTCTGGTTCAAGATATAGTTAATTAGGTACGTAGGTAGGTAGTATAATATCAAATAATAATGTACATTGTTAATTCGAACAAGTTATTATTTTGTTTTAATGACAAATCAATTAATCAATATAAAAATTAATGAATTACTGGTTATACAAAAACTAGGTGTCATTAAACATTTATTTTAAACAAAAAAGAAGTATATGTATTTTATCAGTTATCTGGTCTCCATAGTACAAGCTGTGCTTAGTTTGGGATCAGGTGACCGTGTGTGAGGAATGTCCCAGGATATTTATTTATACATTTACTTGAGAAAAACACACTTACCGTGTTATAATACTAAATAATTCTAACTTCACTACATAACAGTGTTTATTTACAAAACGATCTATGAAAAGCAAGGTCCGACCAGAGTCATGAGTTACAGGATCTAAGGCGATGATAGCTTAGTGTTATTGACATCGGATGCTGATACGACGGTCCCGGATTCGAATACTACAATGATCTTCAGCTTTCGGGAAAATACCGCGAGGTACTCTGTAGTATCGACCTGGCTGGCTGCCACCCTTAAGTTGAAAACCTGTCGCCAAGCATCTATTGGTGTGTTGCGACAGCTGCACTTGAGAGCCAGTTCTTCTAGGCTTTGTGTGTGCACCACCTTCGGACACATCATCACTTACCATTGTGGAATTGCGGTCAAACTCAGAGCTCATTGGGGAGGGGGGAAAGCTCGGCAACGCGTGAGCGATGCTTCGTGTGTTGCAAGCGTCCATATGGCTACGGTAACCGGTACATGTGGGCCGTATGCTTGCTAGCCGACTTAGTCGTATAAAAAAAAAACACAGGCCTTTACCCAGTAATAAAAAATATGTTTACTTTCATTTACATTTTCAGACATGTCTTATTCAAATACTACCAATTTTACAACGACATCAAATTCAACGTCCGAAGACGAAGGGTTCATCGCTATAATTTCCAACTACCTGTGGTACGTCAGTATGTCGACTTCTGCGTTCAACATAATAATCGGCTCTCTGTCATGGTCAATACTACCTAAATATCGTCAATTTAAAAACTATGTATTCTTAAATACTATAATGTGTACTCTAATGGCTGTAGTTTTTATTGAACTGTTCAGTACGGTGATTAATGATACTTCTAATTTGTCTCGGTTATTAATATGCATATCAATTATTCTTTTATTTTATATGGCTTTTAATTTTTGGTTACTAGTTATTTGTACCATGTTTTTCCTGGAAATAGTAAAAGTGTTTAATAATAATGTAAATAGGAGATATTTAAAGAGCACTTTGTTCGCATGGGGAATACCTACAGCGTTAACTACTATTAATATAGTTATCACCATAATAATTACCGATGGAAATGAAGATTTACTTGGTATCATGATATTACTTTATTTTTGTATGACGTTAACGTTTTTAATAATACCTTTGTTGATAAATTTAATTATTTATGTGCGGGTTTTGTGTTCTCTATTGAAAATATCGAATGTAAGGCGTTCGTCACAGGATCGGCGTCGTCTGCAATCAGCTTCATTGATATTCGTAATGAGTGGTGCAATGATGCTGGTCGTGATCTTTATAATTGTTTTCATGAATAATGAGTACATGACATACGGACAAATTTTGTATTTACTACAAGTAAACTTAATAAACGTTTACTTTGTCATGTTCAAAACTAACCGTGAGCTGTGGTGGCAGTATGTAAATAGCAAATTTAAATGATGTTATGTTTTATTAAAGTATGCGTTTTTGGATTATTGTCTATTATTCTAATTTAAATTTAATTAATTATGTCAACAATGGCCTATACACGGTGACAAGAAAAGTCGACGTAATCCTTCTTAATTCGTCAGTCATTTGCAATAAATGAAGCCCGTCGATCGAGGATCGAAAATTACCGCCCGATGTCGCCAGACATCTTGTCTCACGACCTTTTTCGTCCACACTATATAGTTTATATCAAGGCACAAGTCTCGCAGTGTCTTCAGAGACATCTGCGACCATTCCCTTCGTGAATACACGACTTTACCGAAAACTAATATCGACAAATATTATATCAGGGATGGCGCGTAAACCTGAGAGGCTGAAAAGAGATTTAAATAACTTTGTTCTTATATTCACTCTTATAAGAATAAATAAAATTGTTATTCAAAGTCAAAGACATTTGTTAAATGTAAGGCTCCGGAGGGCATTTATTAAGGCCTTTACTGAAGTTACCACAAGTTTGGAACTCGCCCTTCAACTGAGAAGAATCCGGCAAGAAACTCAGCAAAGTAATTTTTTTTTAATATTTTTTAAAATATCTAACTATGTTTGGTTTCTTTCTAAATTATTATTTATTAAATTATTTTGACATTGTATATATTGTACATTCTAACTTATCTATATTGAAATTTAATTATAACTCGGATTATGTATTTGAATTGGATAGGATAAGTTTTTTTTATTTACTTGTTTTAAACTGTTAAATCACTTTCTTTGGTGTTAAAAATTGCACGCCCATTCTATGGCAAAATATGCTCAAATCTGCTGAACATAATATTATGCGTAATCACTATAATGAACCCTATTTTATGCAAATAAAGAAATTTGAATTTGTAAAAAGGGTTTGTATACTAACCTCGTCTCCTCTTCCGTGCAGAAGGCCCTGCATCTAAGGGCAGCGGTTCATCCGAATCATAGAACGAAGTGACCCGGTGCGCGGTGACCGCCGTCCGGTTCAGGTTCGGGTACCGGGTGCAAGGGTCCAGTGTATACGCGCCGAAGTCACGGTGGAGGTTCTCCGGGGTTGTTTGAGCTGGGGTTACCATAAGTATGATTGTTGAGAGAACATGTGCACTCCTAGGGCCTTCAAGGAATATTTCCACCAAACAAATAACTCTTCCGTTCTGTCAGCCAATCCGTCACGATACATTTTCGTGGGTATAGAAGGTATTTCTGTATGATGTCATAATTGTAAAGATCTATATAGAATATTGCCATGCGTTTCCAGGCTTGAAGGACTCTTTTGATGCCTTCTTTGAAGAACCCAATGTTTATCTATTAACTGGACCGTTTCAACCAGTTCTGATGGGCTTTTTTGCTTAGCAGCTTGCTCATAGTTTGAATCATGTTACTATATTGACTTTAAGAGGCCATTAGCCCCCCCCCCATCCTTGTCACACCTGGTAACATATGTGAGACTCCCCCCTAACTAGAGTGACGTAACATAATTATTGCTTTTAGTTGGAAATATTTTAAAGGTTTTCGAGAGTTTCGCACTTTAATTCTTTTAGATTTTGAAATGTGACGTCACGAGACTTAGGACCCCCTACCCTTCTTCAACAATGTCACACATCATCGAACACCTCCCCCCTTTACATGTGAGGTAATCAATGGATAGTCCCTAAGCTCCTTAAAAGCTACTCGGTAAGAAGTTTCTCGAATATGACTCACCCAGCAGCCTGTAGACGGACTCCCTCTCAGCTATAACCTGGAGAGGGTGTGGCTGTGGGTTCTGTGCCCAGGCCCTGACGGTCCAGGCAGCGTCCAGCGCTGAAAGGAACCCTCGCGCACACCCTGAACCTGTCGGCCAGAACGGCTCCAGGAGACTGTCACCCACCAGTTGGCAGAGGAGACGACGTCCGTGCCGTTCATATACCTGATAAGTAAATCTTTTTTAAATATGCAGTACCAAGGGACTGTAACGACATCTATTATTTACATAAAGATTTTTCACACACGGATAGCGGTTAACATACTACCATGCTGACGAGTTTAGAAAACGATTTGCGTACAGACGGTGGAAATATGAAGCGGGTCAATAAAACCCTTACTTTTGAAGTTATTGATAGGTACAGTAGTACCCAACTGATAAGGCGCGTAGTCGTTCGCACATAAAAGAAAGTGAGGCCCCGAAGATTAACGAAAGAATGCTTGAACTTACAATCAACCTTGGATCACTACAGTACAGCTGTTAGTTCCGTCTCACTCGCAAGTGACGCCCGTCCGCACACATGGCGGCAGCTGCCGACCAATAGCATTTCCCGCGCTTTGAAAATGTATCTTCTGTGCAGGTACATCAGTTGGGTACTACTGTATAACCGGCTATTTAAGAAAACTGATTATATGATCCTGTCTCCAATAAGGATCAAAGGCTCTATGGGGTCAAGTTAGGTAATGATACGAGTAATGTCACAAATCTAAATAGACAGTTTCCATACATTAAGAAAATTAGTGTGAAAAGTACTTTTTTCGGTTTCTGTAAATACTGATAATATAACTCAAAAAGACCTAAGACCACATTCAAGTCATGTTAATTTGCTGCAATTTTCTTTGAGGTGTAGGTAATTCCCTAGTTGGGCTGCTCCGATTTTCGAACGGGAAATGATACCCGTTTTCTCTTAAATTACTAGCAACACCAGACCAAACCCTGGCAATATCTCTTCACAACCAAAAGAGGTGTTGGTATGGCAGCATTAGTTACTACACCACTGGTCCCCAATAGTACTAAGTAATGTTAAAATAATTAAAAATTGACAAAGATAAAAAGCATTCAAAGCACGGTGGTCTCCTAACGTCACTTGTTTGTGAAAGTATACCATCGCGTGACGTCACGCGGAACTTCAACACCTTCATCGTATTTCTTTTTAATTGTAGTTGATGGTCTCAATACAGTTTTTCAGGCCAGTCACTTACCATGCTAGCGTTCTCGGCAGCATACATAGAAGTGAAGTCAAAGAGCGCTACGTCGGGATCCCCGTAGTGGTTGAGGGCGAAGTCCCGCAGTGGCAGGCGGCCGTCGGTGGAGAACCTGGCGGCTTCCTGCGCGTACCGCATCAGGGCCGCGCGGTCCACGTTCTCCACGTTCAGGAGGCGGGATACTTCGTTGTAGTCCTGGAACGAGCAATACATTTAATATTTCCTTCCCTTCGTTCCTTACACAACAATTGGACTGTTTTACAAAAAACTTAAACCGACTTCAAAGTACACTAAGAAGTAATCAAATCCTGATCTGATGACAATGGGACCAAACGGGAAGTGCACCCTTCCAGACAATAAAATAATTTTCCAAATCGGTTAATAAATGACGGAGTTATGAGGTAACAAATACAAAAAAAAATACAACCGAATTGAGAACCTCCTCCTTTTTTTGAAGTCGGTTAAAAAGTAGCCTTCCTCATAGTCCTTAAAGTAAAGCTATCTGCATACAGCAGTCGTTTTTGGGTCTGTATTATGTGTCTTTACACATAATACAGACCCAAAAACGACTGCTGTGTGACGTCGTGCTGAATGAACGAATTGAGTGATTGCAATGAATCTTGGATTGCAGACAGCCTACGGTATGGAGAAGTGAAACCGCGCGGGACAGCTAGTCTTTAATATAAATTCATAGGTGGACTTATTGGCGGGAACTTGCAGAGTGACGTAACATATTCATTTTCATAAATTTGCGTATTTTGAGTTTTATTGTGAATTTTTGGTGCTATTTTACCCAATAAAGAGCATCCATGTGCACAAGTGAAGTGAAATGAAATCAATTATGTGTATCGTGACTTTTCAAGTTGTCTCAAAATGTCCGTGAAGAGTTTTAGTACAATGACCACCATTGTAGAAAAACATGACTTTTATGGACGGTGACTGAGGACTACATTGTGAAGTGATTTTGTGACTGGAAACTATAATATAACTCGACACTGGCAGAAATAATAATAATATAATAATAATAAAAATTCATTTATTTAAGTAACATAATTTGACTCATTATTGTTAGTAGGTACACCTTATTATCTACGTGTTAGTAAGAAATTATACATTATTTATGGGTATTATCAAAGCACTATATTATATTTACGTGTATGTCGCAACAACGTCGTATGTAAGGACAGTCTACTCTGTCCGCTATCATGGCCAGGACGGTGTTGGCGCTGGCCCGCACCCTACGGACCAGAGACGTGCACCGCTTGCGCATAGTCGCGTAGAAGCAGTCAGTTCGTGCTTCTGCGAACATACCCGATGCGCTGCAGTACCGGGGCAGCCCCAACATCGCCCTAAACGCATTATTGTACTGGATGCGGAGGGCGTTGTACGATTTCAGCGTATAATTTGCCCACAGGCTGCACGTATAAAATGACGTACAATATGCTCTGAAGAGCGTGACCTTAGCATCCTTGGAGCACCGTACAAACCTGCGAGCTATCATATTTGCCCTTACCGACAAGGCCCTCCGCTCCCGTTCTATATCCGCATTGTCCTTGAGGTCGGTTTGGAGTAAATGGCCTAGGTATTTAAATTTTTCAACCCGGACAAGGGGAACACCGTATAGCGGAATGGCTGGCACACTTATAGGCCGTATTTTACCAGCCTCGAAAACAATGTAACAACTCTTGGATACATTGTATTTTAGACCATGACTCATAGCGTAGTTCTCACACGTCAGTAAAAGCTTTCTAAGGCCGCAGACCGACGCACTCATCAGCACCATGTCGTCCGCGTAACTTAAATTATTCACACATACGTCGTCGATATGACAGCCGACACGCTGACTGCTGAGTTCGACGATCAAAGCGTTCACGTATAAGTTGAAGAGGGCGGGAGAGCTCAAACCCCCCTGTCTCACCCCGCACTCCAACCTATAAGGCTCGGACAGCGCTCCTGGCCACCTGACGCAGTTGACCTGGTGTCCGTACCAGTACCTGAATATGTTAATAAGATCACCTGGTAAGTTAATGCCCTCTAGCTTTTCCCACAAGATATCGTAGGAGACCAGGTCGAAAGCCTTAGACAGATCAAGAAAACAGGCATAAACAGGAGTCTTTCTAGCAGTATAATATCTTACAGTATGCTTGAGACACAGTATTGCACTTTCGGTGGAGAGTAAAGGTCGAAAACCAAACTGATTATCATGCAACACGAGGTATTTACCTAACTGCGTCTCAAGCAGGGCGTCAAACACTTTTGCAATTACTGTCGCTAGGGAGATAGGTCTATAGTTACATTTATCGGCCAAGTCACCCGTTTTATTTTTTACTATAGGTACTACGACAGTTTTCATTAGTTCCAATGGTACGTATGAATGACTCACGCACAGTGAAAAGAACATAGCTAAGACTCTTGAAATGTGTGGCCCGGCATACTGAAGATGCTCAATGCTGAGACCATCGTGACCGGGAGATTTGCCTTTAGATATTGATTGTATTGCTGTTGCTACATTCTTTGCCGTAAATCTAGTCCCAAACTTCTCTGTAGGCAACTCAGCAGTGAGCACCTTCCGCGCTGGACCCAGGGGGGACTTTACAATAAAATGGTCCTTAAATAGGTTCGCAATGTCTTTGGGATCGCTCATACCGTCGACGCTCACTGGAAGGCCAGGCCTAGCGTTTACTTTATTAGTGTTTTTCCAGAAACCGCGAAAATTCTTTTTTGAGTGCTGTGAGGCCAAGATATCCATCTTAATTTGGTCTTTGTGATCTTGACACCATTTTAATCGAGATTTGAATATCTTACGGCTTCGACACATCTCATCGTATATGTATCCACACGTAGGCCTGCCATACGATACCCACACTAAAAACTTTGACCTAGCCTCCAAATGAGCCTCTCTGACATGCCTATTCCACCCCACAACGCGAGAGCCATCACCACGCCTACACCTATTTCCCTGACTGACCATGGCTGAACTGCTCAGGGTAGTCACAATATTATCGTAAAGCTTATCTAGAACATTCCTATGGTCATGGTCATGACAGTAATTATCGGCACAGTTCGAGAAATCACTCGGGAAATCAATAGATCTAAGGCCATTGTGACACTTTTCACCATATACTATAATTTGTTTCTCAGTACGCTCCCCCCATACTATCGCCGATTTATCTGAAATACTTTTATTTGGTAGTTTTGGAGTTAATAAGCGTAGATTACACTCAAGTATGAGAGGAAAATGGTCCGACCACACAGTATCGTATTTTACATACACGTTAGTTACAGATTGTGCAGCTGATTCTGTTACAACACAGTGGTCTAACCATCGCTGGGATCCATGTACATCACTAACAAAAGTGTAGGTATTAGAAGATAAGCCTAATCTATCAACGTCTATGCATGACCAACATTGTTCGTCACAAAAATCCGTTAATTCGTTAAAAAATAATTCATGGGGATGCGCGTTAAAATCACCCATAATAAATACTGAGTCTATACTATATTCATCCACAATAGCACTCACCGCACTGAGGCACTCCGTGAATTCCGTTAGATTATCCATCGCGTTTGTAGGCATATAAACACTAATCACAATAACCGGCCGCTCACTAGTTATTATTTTAATAGCACATATGCGAGAATTGTCGCATCGTAACACCGTCACATCTTGGAAAACACTATTTCTCCACAGTAGGGCAGTGCCGCCGAAAGGCCTACCGCGCAGTATCCCCACCGATGTATCTACCGCCGATGTTCCCGTGTAGCTAAAATCAGTATCAATAGTACTTAGATACGGAATTTCGTGAGGAAGTAGCCAAGTCTCTTGTAAGGCGATCAGATCACACGAACCACATAGCTCCCTGATACTCTCCAGAGAACGTTTGACGTTTTTACAATTGAAACTAGTTAACTTGTAAGGGGCTTTATCCATTGTTTGTTTTTGTCGTGCCGTTTTCAGAGGTAGCTCTGCCGATATTTTTGTGTTTATAATGCACAAAACGTCTAAATATTATACCCTTAGGCCACAGATTTTCGTCTAGGTATAAAGGTAGGTTTTCCTTAGAAATAAAAATTTTATATGCACAGTAATCTCCTTGTTTCTTCATATTTATTTTCCCCAAAGAAACGGTTTCTTTCGTTCTTTTTATAATATAGTTAATTATATCGTGTTCTTTAGTATCTTTATGAACATTTGTAATAAACACTGGGATCTTTGCTTCAGCAGCTTTGAAATTACATTCCATTTCACTTGCTGTACCTGCTTTCCCCAGAAAACGATATTTTAACTTTTTCTTTTGTCGATCTACTAATTGCCAGGCACTAGCATCGTTATTACCGTTATCATCGTTATTTTGTGGCTCATTATTTGGTGGCTTTGTGTTAATATTGCACTCTGCCGCACGCTCTGAGCCGTGTTTCAGCTGATGTACGGGGGACGGTGCAGGCACGGCAATAGTTGGAGCGGGCGAGGCCTCTGACGTCACAGCAGGTGCGAGATTCATACCTGTGTCGCTGGGGTTTGCCGCGGCAAGTACCTTGTCGCTGCTCACCGTCACTCGTTCTTGCATTGATGAATCATTCTGATTTTGATTACTACCTACCCCCAAAATATCTCTGTATCGTGGTGTATCGTTATTGCTTATCAGGACAGGTTTTTGCTTCGTATGGCTTTCAACCTCGTTATGCAAATGAAATGAGCCCTAATTTGGGCTTGGTTGGCAAAATTAAAAATAAGAAGAACTTCTTCAGTAGATAGCCTTATTTTAAACATCAAGCTAACGCAGATATAATCCGATGCACAGCTATTAAATAATACTTACATTCAAAAGCACCCCTTTATCCAATAGGCTGTGCTTCTTGGCAGTCATGACGAAGTAGTGCGTGTCATCCTTGTAGTAGACAATATTCTCAAGGTCAATGCCGGTCACCTCGTACAACTCCTTGAAGAACTTCTGATTGAATATGAACGCTACGCCGCTTATCTCTGGCACCTGGACACAATAATATTTGTATATAAAGAGACAATATGTATCATAGACAATATGTGTATGTATATTAAATATTCAGGAAAAACTAGATGTTTGAATACCGCAGCCAAATAACTTTATGTTGTGTAAAGTTGTGTTCCTGCGCGTGAGTAAGGTCGCCAGAGCTCATAGGGGGGGGGGGAAGGTCGGTAACGCGTTAGCGATGCTTCGTGTGTTGCAAGCGTCCATATGGCTATGGTTACCGCTTACCATCAGGCGGGCCGTATGCTTGATGATGCGTATATATGAATTAGATACACTAAAATAAATTACTCACGGGGATTAATTACCACTTAATCGTCAACTCTATCTGATATATATTTTCTTTCTTTCTTTCAATATGGGATAATAGTACATTATGATACATGCGTGTAAAGTTGGTTATTAACAGTCGAGGCGGTATTAAGCACGTGAGCCGAGAGTGCAATAATCAATGCACACACGTGTCATAAGACGTTTGTCAACACACTTGCGAGGAAATAAACAGATTTTTTGAAAAACAGATTGTATTTTTTAAGTAGATTTTTTGATAATAATCAACCACACAATGAGAACGTTAACAAGTATGCCGCGCAAGGTTTTTTTTTGACATCTAACAAACTATTTTACCCGTTTAAATGAAGAATGCTTGGTAAATACACATATCACTTGCAGTGAAGTACAAACTTATCATTATCTGGATTATACTTATCATAAAACTGTGCGGTAATGTAAAGTAAAAAGCACTAGTGCGTAATAAGCTGCATTAAGATACTAAAAACGGTGCAATCAATGTCACTTTACGAGTGAGTGTTGAAATGACTATTATACCGACCCCCAACACTATTAAGGGGGAAATCAATACTCAATGTCAGTTAGTAACAACTAGAGAACTGTTAGTACTTACCGAGGCTTCTTGCTCAGTATGTCTGTTGATAAAGTTGGCAGTGATGGCCATTGCCAGCTTCCCTCTGAACTCTTTCCTCTTGAAACCGTGCAGCGTGTTCCGCTTTCCATCAGCTCCAACCAGTGCGTCGAACTCGTACTGAGATACTGGGTGGTCGGCCGGGGAGACCCGGGCGCGCCAGCCTAGTGCTGGAGACAAAGGGGGATATATGAGCTGTGCTGCTTACCCTGTTCCTAATTATTTGCGGTCGACGTAATACGCTTCTTCCATTCGGCTCTTTTATCCCTCATATTAGCATCTTTAACACCTTCCGACTCTTTCTCGGTGTTGCTCTTCCCGTAAATCCATCACTTTCATAATGAGACCATTTCTAGTCGCATGACTTTTATCACTCATCAATCAGTCAATCACATCAACACGGCAAATGGTTCCCCCTCAACTTTACAGTCACTAACACTACTTTCAACATTCCGATTTATTTTCACGACGATGACGGTAAACAAGCTTACGGCCCGCCTGATGGTAAGCGGTTATCGCGACAATATGGGCGCTTGCACCCTCCCCCTCTCCTATGAGTTCTGGCGAACTTCCTCACGCGCAGGAACACAACACTGTTATTTGGCTACGGTATTCTGTAAGGATGAAGGTATTTCCCCAGTCGAGCTCTTCTTTGAGCGAATAAACGCTATCCTCTCATCATCATCATCAGCCTATTTTGTCCCACTGTAGAGCACAGGCCTCCTTTCACAAATGAGGGTGAAAGGGACTTGGCGATACTCCACTACGCGTGCCCACTGCGCATTGGTGGAGGTAGGCTAGTGGTCAACCTACTGTTGGAATTTTTCAAGCCGCCTAGGAGGCATCCAACTAGCTTAACGACTATCACAATTAAGTGATAACCGGGACCAACGGCTTTACGTGCCTTCCGAAGCACGGAAACGCTCGATTTGAAATACCACTAGGCGGTCACCCATCCAGGTACCGACCACGACAGACGTAGCTTAACTTTGCCGATCGATTAAGAACGGCTAATCATGCTACACCACGAGCGCTTCCTCTACATCTCTTAAATGCTTATGTACTAATACCTTGTCCATTCTTGCCACACAACCATCATAACATTCTCATATCAGCTGCATACGTCTTTTATCCATCCCATTTATAGCTTATTATCGTAACTGTGAAGCATATCATATCAGTGACTAATTTCTAATTTCTAAGTACTTACTTTCATTATTATCAGTGACAGTCGGCACGAGAAGCTCCTCGAAACTGAGACCTTCGTGGAATTCCACACCTAGCAACAGCGCCACCTGTCGACAAATTACACTTTAACAATTGACCTATTACGTTTCGTTGCATATCTGACACAGGCTTTTTACCTATCGTTGGAAGTAGAAATGAACACCACTGAAATCTCATTCTCTGGAGTTGTACAACATTTTGACAACATGCGAGTCAACGGACTTTCTTGACTTACCATTTAATAACGTGGTAGGCCGGCTGATGAGAAGTTACCACAGTCACATGAGGATAGCATAGGGATGACCATAACACTGCCTAGGTTTTAACCATAAGAGTCTTCTCAGTGTTAAGTGTTTTTTTTTTTTTTTTTTTTATACCACTAAGGTGGCAAACAAGCATACGGCCCACCTGATGGTAAGCAGTTACCGTAGCCTATGGACGCTTGCAACACCAGGGGTATCACTCGCGCGCTGCCGACCCTGAAGAAATCTCTTCACGCCCTTTTTGAAGAACCCCATGCTGTACTCCATTGGGAAAACCACGGCGGGGAGCTCATTCCACAACCTGAGCGTCCGCGGAAGAAAGCTCCTTTGAGCCCGCACAGTTCGAAACAATTCTGGTTTCAATGTGTGAGGATGGATTCCCCGTCGATGGCGTGAGTTGCGATGGTGGAAGGTAGCCGTGGGCAACAAGTCGAACAATTCCTTAGAACACTCTCCGTTGTACAAGCGGTAGAACACACATAAGGAGGCAAAGTCTCTCCTCAGACTGAGGGGCTCTAAACCGCTTGTGAGCTCGGGATCGTCAACAATTCTGATGGCACGTCGCTGAACCGAGTCTAAAGGCCCAAGCTGGTATCCAGGTGCTCCCGCCCATAGATGACAACAGTACTCCATATGCGGCCGGACCTGCGACTTGTAAAGTTGCAGTCTTTGCCCTGATGTGAAGTACTGCCTCGCTCTGTTGAGCACTCCAAGCTTTTTGGATGCCAGCTTCACCTTGTCTTCCAAGTGACTTCGGAACAGCACGTCGCTGGAAATGTCGACGCCAAGGATCCCGATGCTTTGACTGAAGTTCAAGGAAGTGTTCCGGAATTGTGGACCCCCCGACCATGGGGTTTTCTTAGCGGTGAACGCGCAGGCTTGGGTCTTAGTGGGGTTAAAATGGACTAGGTTTAGTCGACCCCAATCGGAGACACTAGTCAGTGTACTCTCGATTTCAGACACCAGCCGTTCGCGGCTTTCCTCAACCTCGGAACGAGGGATATTTGCACGGCCCGTGTAATGGGTGTCCCCTGTACTGTCGTCTGCATAGCAATGAATGCCGTCAATAGACAGCATATCATTGATATGCAGTAGGAACAGTGTTGGGGACAGCACAGAGCCTTGCGGAACGCCAGCATTTATGTCCATGCTATCGGAGCAGCTACCGTCGACGACGGCTCTTATGCATCTGCTGGACAGAAAGCTGGCAATCCATTTGCATAATCCCTCGGGAAGCCCGTATGATGGTAACTTCGTTAGAAGACCCCTGTGCCAGACCCGATCGAACGCCTTCGCCACATCTAGGCTCACTGCCAATGCCTCACCTTGACTCTCGATGGCGAGTGACCAACGGTGCGTGAGATACACAAGGAGGTCACCAGCTGAGCGACTGTGGCGGAAGCCATATTGTCGGTCGCTCAACAACTCGTGATCCTCCAGGTATCTCAAAAGCTGCGTGTTGATCACACGCTCCATGACTTTGGAGAGAAGGGAGGTGATGGCGATAGGCCTGTAATTCGTCGGGTCTGATCTGTCGCCCTTTTTGGGCACTGGGTGCACGTGGGCAGTCTTCCACGAAGACGGGACTTCCTTTTTGGTGTAGGAAAGTGCAAAAAGACGCGTCAATACTGGACACAATTCAGGAGCACACCGCTTCAGCACCACTGCCGGTATGCCGTCTGGCCCACTCGACTTATGGATGTCCAGAGAAAGCAGTTCCCGCCGGACCTCCCGTTGGGTAATGCTTATCTCCGGCATGGAGCTAACACACTGCGGGATGGTAGGCGGTGTGGCGCCCCCGTCATCCAAAGTCGAGTTCGAGGCAAAGAGATAGCCCAAAAGATCAGCTTTCTCCTTTGCACTATGGGCCAAGTTTCCGTCCGGCTTACGGAGGGGTGGCAAGGACGACTGGCAAAAGTTTCCTTCGGCAGCTTTGGCAAGAGACCAGAAAGCGCGACTTCCAGAGGGAAGGCTAGTCAGCCTCTCACCAAACCTGCCGACGAAATCAAACTTCGCCTTGGCGATCATTCGCTTACTGAACCTCGAGGCAGCGTTAAATTTGCGTTTCGCATCAGAGATGTTAGGGTCCTGATCAGTTCGGGCCGTGGTCCAAGCCTCATACAAAGTTTGCTTATTATGTCTAGCATCTTTGCAGGGCCGATTAAACCACGGTCTCTTCTTCACCCCTGCAGCCACTAGCGGGTTTGGGATATAACATTCCATTCCCGCCAGTATCGCTTCAGCGACGGCAGCTGCACAGGTGTCAGGATCATCTGATGCGAAGCAAAGCTGTCTCCACGGGTACGATGCGTAGAAATCTCGTAATCCATCCCAATCTGCTGACTTGTAGTGCCATACACGTCGCCTTCCGGGAGGCCGGGGCGGATCATGTCGGACGCATGGCACTTGCGTCCGGACGAGACAGTGGTCCGATGACCCAAGTGGCGCATCCACTGTCACTGCATAGTTTTCCGGTCGCGTAGTCAGCAGAAGGTCCAGTAAGGAACTAGTATGGCTCTCAATATCTGGGATTCTCGTAGGAGAAACAACCAGTTGTGAGAAGCCATAGGCCAGGGCAAAGTCGTGAGCAGTCCTCCCCGCCAAGTCAGTGGACCGAGAACCAAGCCACTCAACGTGGTGAGCGTTGAAATCTCCTAAAATCACTAACTCCGCGGAGGGGTACTGCTCTAGTACTTTGTCAGTCGTCAATTGCAGGTGCTCAAATAACCGGATTGTGTCCGCGTCACCGCTGTGGGACCTGTAAAGGCACGCGTAAACTTTGGTGTGGCCACCGTGATCTACGCGCGCCCACAAAATCGACAGGTCCCGGTCTTCTAGGCCACGGAGACGGCGACAGCAAATATCCTCCCTGACGTACATACATACCCCGGCACGGCGCACAAAATTGTGCTCCAGCTTGTACCCGGGGTAGTGTAAATACGATGTATCATCAGGGCAGGATATTTGCGTCTCCGTTAGAAATAGCAGGGTCGGCTGTGCAGTCTCAAGATGTTGGTGGACTGCATTGATATTAGCGTGAAGACCCCTGATGTTGCAAAAGTCCACAGAAATTGTGGACGGGGAGGCCGCTGAAGAACTATTTCTTTTGTGTAAAGTGTATTCCGAACCGGTGGTAAATTCAACTGTATGTACCAATTTAACGTTCCTAAGTGCCTTACCAGAGCCTTAACTGAATAAATGACTTTTTGATATTGAATAGTTGTTCTATAGCATAAGGCTCACTATCGTTTGTAGGTATCGGTAGCAAAAAAAAACGCGTGTATCTTCTGATCCATGTAATTTGCGACTGAAAACATATTCGCATGGGTATAATAGCAACATAGCGCTGTACAAATCTCAACACAAATATATAATAACATGTATGTATATGCTTGTAAATTATTTTATGTCTACACACATTTTTGTGAATATGTACATGTATAATCCAACAATAGTCATTTGCATCGAACAATTAACCCAAAGAAGCGCAATGACGTTCATTTTGGTTGAAATATATTTCCCACCGCCGACAATGCGGTGTTTGGTTAAGTCAAGAACACATGCGCTCTGATTCGCCAATTCACAAACACACAATGCACCGAGTGGTCCTTACGGTTCAAAATCAGTGACAAATCACTGAATAGTTTCGGAACTTGATAGTTCCGTCTCTAAAGGGATATTTTCTCGATGATTAATTTGCTACAAACTATTATGGTCTTTTTTTTTGCTTTGCCACCTTTTTGCTTATAACTACTCGATACTAACCTTCATCAGTATACACTGTAGTTGTCTAATGCTGATGTGATCGATGGACCCGGCGCAGAACTTGCCGAGGAACTTCTTGGCACCTAAAGAGCGCAGGTCTTGTATCACGAACGGCCACAAGTGCAGGACGTTGTTACGTGACATTCTATCTCTTTTCTCTATAATTACCTGGAAATTGTGAGGGTAGGATACAACTTTTCTTTAGATTTTGGTACTGGCACAGATTACAGAATAATTCAGATGGAGCGCGCGGAACACGAAAGTGAAGCCAAAAAAGCAAACACAAATTGAAAATCTGATACCTGGTATTCGTTTTCCAGTTTGTATTTGCATTGTTTAACCACAGTTTCTTAATAAAGGAGTGTTTTTTGCTACATAAAGTTTGTTAAACAAAGCAAATACACATTCAAAAGCGAATACCAGGTACGTGTTTTTCAATTTGTATTTGCTTTTTTGGCCTCAATCCCGTGTTCCGCGCGCTCCATCTGCCTTATTCTGTAATCTGTGGGAACTGGTA
The DNA here is from genome assembly GCA_947623365.1 of Achlya flavicornis. Classification (NCBI taxonomy): domain Eukaryota; kingdom Metazoa; phylum Arthropoda; class Insecta; order Lepidoptera; family Drepanidae; genus Achlya; species Achlya flavicornis. The sequence continues at coordinate 16,665,622 of OX392471.1, read as the reverse complement.
TATATGAGCTTCAATGGGGATGTAGATTCATGATAATACAAAAACCTGCCAAATGCGAGTCGCAAATTCAATATGATGTCAATACTTACAACTTTAGCTCCGAGCAGCTGGCACTCAATGGCCGCTCTGAGTCCGCACGGGCCGGCACCTATGATGAGGACCTTGCTCTGAGCGCTCACACGGCCCTTGCCGTACACTTTGTGGTTCGCGCGAACATCGAACTTCTTGAAGAGGGCCTGAGCTTTCCATGAGCTCGCAAGTTTTGCCTGTTGGTTTAAAATAGGTATAGATAGATAACTTTATGGTACACCAGAAAAGCTGTTAACAAAACAAAAAGAAAGAACATATTGATAACTATACAGGGCGGTCTTATTGCTAAAGAGGGATCTCTTCCAGCTATAGTTAAACATACTTTTAAAGGTCTCATGTGTTGGGCACTCTTTAGTGCCCATCTGACTGGATACCACCGTCAAGTTGAATAACTGTCTTCACCGGTGTATCCCAGAAGATCTACATGATAACTTTCGTCCATTTTGTGTTCTATGTGCTCACCAAATTTGGTCATATTACGTAACGCATAACAAATAAAACAAAACCGGTCAATTGCTAGTCACAGCTTCACAGCCTCACACCTTCAATACCTAAGCGAATTTTTAGATCAGTGAAAAATAGTACTGATTAATTTGCATAGCACAATATTTTAGCATTTGGTGAGCAAGAGCCTTAAAAGCCAAAACACTCTCTCTCTCTCTCTCTCTATCTGTTTAACGGATTGTAACGCATGCATTATTTCTTTGGTGAGGTATTTTGAGCAAACTCGGGAGGTTACTTACATAAAAAAAACCGGCCAAGTGCGAGTCAGACTCGCGCACCGAGGGTTCCGTACAAACCTGTAGGTATATAAGTAAATGGTAGTATAGACCTGAGTATTTGATATTAATTTCAATTTATGAACTATTAAAAAAAAACTACTTACTAGATCTCGTTCAAACCAATTTTCAGTGGAAGTTTGCACCGTAATGTACATCATATATTTTTTATAGATTTATCATTCTCTTATTTTAGAAGTTACAGGGGGGGGGACACACATTTTACCACTTTGGAAGTGTCTCTCGCGCAAACTATTCAGTTTAGAAAAAAATGATATTAGAAACCTCAATATCATTTTTGAAGACCTATCCATAGACACCCCACACTTATGGGTTTGATGAAAAAAAAAAAATTGAGTTTCAGTTGTAAGTATGGGGAACCCCCAAAATTTATTGTTTTTTTTCTATTTTTGTGTAAAAATCTTAATGCGGTTCACAGAATACATCTACTTACCAAGTTTCAACATTATAGTTCTTATAGTTTCGGAAATAAATGGCTGTGACATACACGGACAGACAGACAGACAGACAGACAGACAGACAGACAGACAGACAGACAGACAGACAGACATGACGAATCTATAAGGGTTCCGTTTTTTGCCATTTGGCTACGGAACCCTAAAAAAAGCCTTTGCATAGCACGCTACGCATAAACTAACAGTATACAGGACTCTTTGTACTTATGCCCGTTTACATTACAGTATACAGTGGTTCGGTATTCTAAACAATATTTAGGTCATCCGATCATCTGGCGGTGGGGTGGCCAACGCTGCGATCTTTTTTCTAGAACTTGTTTATTACAATTGCTACGTAATTTATAGCACAGCATGTTGTACTTATTATAAGATCGCTTAAGGCATATCAACATTTATTTCGCTTTAAACAGTATTAGCACAGTCTAATAACCATACAGTCGGTCGACGAAGCCGTCTAGACAGGGCAATCGTGCGGGGTGTGAGGGACGAGACGCGGGAAAGCCGTTACCGACCTGCGAACAAAATTATGTTAGTAGCTCGGTAAACAGCATTCAGGGCTAACGCGTGTTTGTGTCTGTAATTATTTTATTTAAAATGGTGCAAACGACGTGTGCTGTGAGAGACTGCAAGTCTTCATCCTATTTAAATAAAGATCTGCGGTTTCATCAGCTTCCACACACAGACGAAAGGTAAATAAATCATGGTTTGTTATCGTAGAGTGCATACAATAATAATTTTATATTTGTCATGTCGTGTCACGTTAATAACGCCAACAAAATGGCCGAATGGCGGACGGTAAAAAATTTCTAATACGTACACAGGTATAGGTAACAGGCACAGGGCATGAGTGTTTGTTTTTTTTTTTTTCAATAGGTCTGATGATGGAGTAGGAGGGTAAGCACTGGAACTCCATAGTGGAACATCGTATCCTAGCCGTGTTTGGGTTTGTTGGAATTGTCGTGAGATGAACTTTGACCATGTATGGTTTTCAGGGTCTGATGATGGAGTAGGAGGGTAAGCACTGGAACTCCATAGCGGAACTTCGTATCCTAGCCGTGTTTGACGTTGTTGGAATGGTCGTGAGATGAACTTTGACCATGTATGGTTTCCAGGGTCTGATGATGGAGTAGGAGAGTAAGCACTGGAACTCCATAGCGGAACTTCGTATCCTAACCGTGTTTGGGGTTGTTGGAATGGTCGTGAGATGAACTTTGACCATGTATGGTTTCCAGGGTCTGATGATGGAGTAGGAGGGTAAGCACTGGAACTCCATAGCAGAACTTCGTATCCTAGCCGTGTTTGGGGTTGTTGGAATGGTCATGAGATGAACTTTGACCATGTATGATTTCAGGGTCTGATGATGGAGTAGGAGGGTAAGCACTGGAACTCCATAGTGGAACATCGTATCCTAGCCGTGTTTGGGGTTGTTGGAATTGTTGTGAGATGAACTTTGACCATGTATGGTTTCAGGGTCTGATGATGATGTAGGAGGGTAAGCACTGGAACTCCATAGTGGAACTTCGCATCCTAGCCGTGTTTGGGGTTGTTGGAATTGTCGTGAGATGAACTTTGACCATGTATGGTTTTCAGGGTCTGATCATCATCAGACCCTGAGACTCCTACTCCATCGAGTAGGAGGGTAAGCACTAGAACTCCATAGTCGAACATCGTATTCTAGCCATGTTTGGGGTTGTTGGAATTGTCGTGAGATGAACTTTGACCATGTATGGTTTTCAGGGTCTGATGATGGAGTAGGAGGGTAAGCACTAGAACTCCATAGTCGAACATCGTATTCTAGCCATGTTTGGGGTTGTTGGAATTGTCGTGAGATGAACTTTGACCATGTATGGTTTTCAGGGTCTGATGATGGAGTAGTTATTATAATATTGTTTAAAATATAATAATGCTAACAATGTTTTATTGTTATCTGCAATAAATAAATAATTTTGTAAATATTGTTTACTTGTGACAACCCTGGCCGTCGCGATACTGTCTAGACGTTGTCGGCATTTTTCACAAGATCAAAGGCGTCGGACGACTGTATGGTTATTAGACTGTGGTATTAGTTATATTCATTTTTATTATATACTGGGTCCCCGGCATGACTTCGTTCGCGTGGTGTCCTTCTAACCTACCCTACCCTACCACTACCCCTACACTACCCTACCCTACCTAAGCTACCCTACCCTACCCTCGCAACTTTCTTAATTTTTTCTTTCATAAGAACCTTCTTCTGACAATAACAAACACAACAAAAAAGAATAAGCGAAATCGGTCCAGCCGTTAACGCGTTACCAAGGGAAATGGGGATTCATTTTTATATATATAGATTATATGACGGGCCAGTTGGCGCAGTTTGTTAAGATTCCACCTATCGCATTGCATTTGTGTGCATGAACATGTCTGTATGTCCTGAAACTGGGTTTAATTATGTATATTAAGTATGTATTTACGAACAAAAAGTAGTATATGTATTATATCAGTTACCTGGTTTCCATAGTACAAGCTCTGCTTATTTTGGGATCAGATGACCGTGTGTGAGGAATATCCGAGGATATTTATTTATTTATTAATGCCTATATTAGGTTTTCTTAGGATAATTCTATAAGATAGAAAGAACCTATTTATTTTCAATTTCATCACGAATGTAGTGGGTTCGGATCTGAAAAAGCATGGCGGTGAAGAAAATCGTGAGGAATAGTAGCACGGTGACCGGTAACCGCTTACCATTATAGCGAACGAATGCTTGTTTAACACCTTAGTAACATACAGTACTGATACGAATCTTTTCTTATAACTAACTAGCCATAAAAGAGGAATGGCTTCATCCCTAAGCGAAAGTTGTTCAACTCGACAAGTATTACGTCACATAGTAATGACAAATTTCATAGCTATTAAATTGGTTACCAACACCTTAACGACTAACAAGATTAGCCATGCTTTTGACAGGGGGGAGGTGTTGCACGCCCCGATGAGTCAGAATACCTCATAAATGTCTATTAATTACGTCACATTAACAAATTAAACGCAATAAACATTCGCATGAGCTACAATTAGTTTGAATTACACGTTCACAAAGTTACATAATTTAATAGTGAAAGAGAAGTCTACGGGAAATACATGACCATTGACAATGAATAGCATTAAAGATTCTGTACATAGTAGGTAGTGACGTCACTTCGCCAAACAAAAAAACATCAAAACAAGCATAAATGGGAGAAATTTCGCCAAAAATCGATACTTATTTATCTATGACTCACTTACTATCGTATTATTTAGATAAGGAGATAAGTGCTTACAATTAATTATGATAAAATTGAAATTCCGCATATATTTGTTGATTAGTAAAACCTCGTAAAACTGTCGAACAATCTAGATTATTTAGAATGGGCCTTTTTTATGAAAGACCTTGTCCTCTTCTGGTCGGGTAGTTCTAAAACGTTCTGATAAAAAACACATGATCAGGATAATTACAGTCCTAAAGCGCCTTATAGGCACCATTGATAGATAATGGCCCTGATTGTTTTTTTTTATACCACTTAGTTTGCAAACAAGCATACGGCCCGCCTGATGGTAAGCGGTTACCGTAGCCTATGGACGCTTGCAACATCAGGGTTATCACGCGGGTATTAATTGTTTTTTTTTCTATTTTTGTGTGAAAATCTTAATGCGGTTCACAGAATACATCTACTTACAAAGTTTCAACAGTATAGTTCTTATACTTTCGGAAAAAAGTGGCTGTGACATACGGACGGACAGACAGACAGACATGACGAATCCATAAGGGTTCTATTTTTTGCCATTTGGCTACGGAACCCTAAAAAACGAGTAACCGCGGGGTACGGCTAGTTAGATATACAATCCTAGGTCCGACAGGTGTGTCCACTACACGACAGCGTTCACGCACATCAACAGTAAATCTGCCTTTTTTTTTTTTTTTTTTGTACCACTGAGGTGGCAAACAAGCATACGGCCCGCCTGATGGTAAGCAGTTACCGTAGCCTATGGACGCTTGCAACACCGGGGGTATCACTCGCGCGTTGCCGACCCTGAAGAAACCTCTTCACGCCCTTTTTGAAGAACCCCATGCTGTACTCCATTGGGAAAACCACGGCGGGGAGCTCATTCCACAGCCCGAGCGTCCGCGGAAGAAAACTCCTTTTAGCCCGCACAGTTCGAAACAGTTCTGGTTTCAATGTGTGTGGATGGATTCCCCGTCGATGGCGAGAGTTGCGATGGTGGAAGGTAGCCGTGGGCATCAAGTCAAACAATTCCTTAGAACACTCTCCGTTGTACAAGCGGTAGAACACACATAAGGAGGCAAAGTCTCTCCTCAGACTGAGGGGCTCTAAACCGCTTGTGAGCTCGGGATCGTCAACAATTCTGGTGGCACGTCGCTGGACCGAGTCTAAAGGCCCAAGCTGGTATCCAGGTGCTCCCGCCCATAGATGACAGCAGTACTCCATATGAGGCCGGACCTGCGACTTATAAAGTTGCAGCCTTTGCCTCGATGTGAAGTACTGCCTCGCTCTATTGAGCACTCCAAGCTTTTTGGATGCGAGCTTAACCTTGTCTTCCAAATGACTTCGGAACAAAACGTCGCCAGAAATGTCGACGCCAAGGATCCCGATGCTTTGACTGATGTTCAAGGAAGTGTTCTGGAATTGTGGAGCCACAGACCATGGGGTTTTCTTAGCGGTGAACGCGCAGGCTTGGGTCTTGGTGGGGTTGAAATGGACTAGGTTTAGTCGACCCCAATCGGAGACACAAGTTAGTATACTCTCGATTTCAGACACCAGCCGTTCGCGGCTTTCCTCCACCTCGGAACGAGGGATATTTGCACGGCCCGTGTAATAAGCGTCCCCTGTACTGTCGTCCGCATAGCAATGAATGCCGTCAATAGAAAGCATATCATTGATATGCAGAAGGAACAGTGTTGGGGACAGCACAGAGCCTTGCGGGACGCCGGCATTTATGTCCATGCTATCGGAGCAGCTACCGTCGACGACGGCTCTTATGCATCTGCTGGACAGAAAGCTGGCGATCCATTTGCATAATCCCTCGGGAAGCCCGTATGCTGGTAACTTCGTGAGAAGACCCCTGTGCCAGACCCGATCGAACGCCTTCGCCACATCTAGGCTCACTGCCAATGCCTCACCTTGACTCTCAATGGCATGTGACCAACGGTGCGTGAGATATACGAGGAGGTCACCAGCTGAGCGACTGTGGCGGAAGCCATATTGTCGGTCGCTCAACAACTCGTGATCCTCCAGGTATCTCAAAAGCTGCGTGTTGATCACACGCTCCATGACTTTGGAGAGAAGGGAGGTCTGCCTCATAAAATTGTACCCATTGTCAATGTTAATATCATGCAATCATTTACATTGAACCCTAGTAATGACAGTTCCATTGGTGTAACGTTAATCAAAGTTGTTACCGTTCATAATAATGCATTATCGAATATTAATAGGCAACAGTAGATCGATCGGATAGATAGCGTCTATTATTTCGCTTTTCAACTATTGGCATGCGAATTTTTTCGCTCTGTGGCAGGGTAATCCAATTAGCTGGTTAGTTCTTAGGAACTTTCCCTTTCTATATAAGTTTTGATAGTGGTGATGAGATTTTAATTTCATAACTAACACAAAATAGGGTAGTTTTACAAGGTAATCTACCTCAGCTCCGAGTTAAATTCTAGATTTTGCAGTACTAAATATACGGTACGGTCGGTGGTATCAACAAAGCGAAATAGAATCACAGTTGTTAGTCATTTGTTTACACCGCACAATAAATAGAATGGGTTCTCGATCTCTCGAACGTATTCGAAAGAGAAAATGTTTTCGTCGGCTATTTACTTTTTCATTGTTTGCAACACGCGCATAATTTGTAATTTATGAATGTTTCATGATTCGCTGATTAAGGAGATAGATTCATTGGATAGATTAGTTTTTTTCCAGAGAAATTCATTTATTGAAGTTACTTCGTTCAGGGATTAATAAAATCTTGTAAACATTTCCAGGTAAAAGTCTGTCATAGTTCCCGCTACCGTGAGCATAGTGCGGGGTAGCTACAGCACGTACTCGAGGTGGTTTTCATCACCACCGTCAACCCACACTGAATCAATAGAATATTGTAGGGTGACCCCCCTTTACGAGAGAGCATTTGATCTCACGCGCGGTTTTTACGCATGCCGACCACGATCGGTATAATCTCCAATACAAAGATTTTAATCAGTCAGCATAATTGTGGATGATTGAGCCTTTGTGCTAAACAAGCATGGACGCTCAGCATCTAACAGAACCTAGCAATAGGTGTTAAAGTTGTAAGTATATCGCGTGTGGCAGCCATCGCCCTTCTCGCCATATTGGAGGGAAGTGAGCGACCGTCACACGACGCCGCCGCAAGCAAAGGCCTTAAAGTGAGCATGACTTACTTAAGTCTGCCTTAGAAATAAAAAAATAACTAAAGGAAACTAATAAACCCACAATTTGTTATCACTGTGACTATTGACAAGTTTAGACTAAATATCATTTATATAGAAAATATAAAAATAACACACGCATTCATAATAAGTGTGATAATCATATCATTCTATAATATATTCGGACATACAGACAGACCAAATTTATACGTAGTTCTAAAAATAGCAATTCAATTAGATATAGTATTTCTTGCGTCTGGTGTCCTGTTTCCTAACGCAATGCAAAACACGCCGAACGGCCTATCGAAACTTATTGACTGATATCAGCATATTTCTGTAATGCATTTATTTTGCTTACTTTTACAGTTGCTCCGCATTAATTAACAATCAAGTTTACTCAATTAATTTATTTGTACATGAATTAATTTAATTTGTGTATATTTTTATGTCATTATTTTAGTAAGTATACGAAAGAGTGTACATTATCAATTTTTTTTATGCGAACAGGACAACGACTCAACATTCTCACGGTTTGATTTGATTCATCACTCCTGGGAGCCGACTCCCATCATCATCATCAGTGTGAAGCCATCAAACTACACTGAATCAATATCATATCAGATGCATACGCTACTCTGTTCTGAATTCATAAAACAAAGGATGACTTTTGTTTTTTGAATTCAGAACGTAGTAGGCTTTGAATTCAAATAATTGGACTGTTTTACAAAAAACTTAAACCGAAGTACACTAAAATCCTGATCTGATGACAATCGGACCAAACGGGAAGGGTACCCTTCCAGACAAAAAAAGAATTTTCCAAATCGGTTAATAAATGACGGAGTTACGAGGTAACAAACATAAAAAATAAATAAAAAAAATACAACCGAATTGAGAACCTCCTCCTTTTTTTGAAATCGGTTAAAAACAAAGGATCCTTAACAACAACTAAGTAACCATCACATTAAGACATACTTTATTAACCCGATCTCTCTTCGCACCACGCGCACAGTAATCCTCCAGCTTATATCTCTATTTCAAATTTACGGGTTAACCTCATATTTTGAATGGCACACCGCCAAAAGCGCATACAAATGAAACCCCACAGCGTACCTGTTTACGTGCTATATTTCAGTTGCGGTATTCAGGGCCCGGGATTTCAGGAAATGGCGTAAACATAGCTCTGTGTTCTAATAAAGTAGAGAACACTTCACCTTGGAAGTGAAATCTGGATGGCTAGATACATCACTGTGCATTTAAAGGTCAATATGAGTAAGCGCAGAAACATGTGTCCAGATTTCAATGAAACGCAACTGAGAAATGTAATCACATTATTATTATTGTTCGTCTAATTCGTGTATTTGTAATCTACGTTGGTTATTTTTCCTGAATATAAATAAATGCAATGAGATACGAATTGAATATGACCGTAAAGTACTCATGTATACGATCAACTTTTACCATGGAAACAACATCGAATTCGCAAAAAAAAAATTACAGCTTTCTGGCCCCGTTACAGGGGGGGGACACACATTTTACCACTTTGGAAGTGTCTCTCGCGCAAACTATTCAGTTTAGAAAAAAATGATTTTAGAAACCTCAATATCATTTTTGAAGTCCTATACATACATACAGACACCCCACACTTACGGGTTTAAAAAAAAAAAAAAATGAGTTTCTGTTCTGAGACCCCCAAAATTTATTGTTTTTTTTCTATCTTTGTGTGAATCCACAGAATACATCTACTTACCAAGTTTCAACATTGTAGTTCTTATATCGTATTGTATCTATAAGGGTTCCGTTTTTTTGCCATTTGGCTACGGATCCCTAAAAACTAAGGTGTTTATTTAAACCATATGAATGTGTTGATTAACGAGACTTAGATTGAAACAAAAAGATCGAGAGGTTTTCGCTAAAACTATACATTACATTATTCTCTAAAACGAGGGGTTTTATAAGATTGACGTGAAAGTCTGTCTGCGGTACCTTAATCTTTAATGGTTGAACCGATTTGAATGTTGTTTGTTTTTGTATATTTTGTCTCGAATACCAGCTTTTTAATAACCAACTACATACAATTCTTCCTAAATAAATTAATTTGGGTAAATTGTCTTTTCGTCCACGTCCCAGTACTTTTATTATTATTTTGAATCAGAAATCACTAACACACAAGCTAGTCTTATTTGGCATGGGCGGTGGGTGGAGTGGTTTTAAATGACCACAGCGCATGCCGTCATTCTTGAAACTTCTTGTTTTGCGACCTCAGAACTTCTATTTCTCTTTTTAATCTAACTGAATATAGACCTTTACATGCCATATTTACCTATCTTTGAATGGGTTAGGTTGTACTTTACCCACGCCCATTTTAAAACTTATTATAAACCGTATCGTTAACAGCATAAATATCAAAATTGGATCGGGCGTCTTTTGTGACCCACGCTGCTATTTGTATTATTTATGATATATATGGATGTGCGCGTGAAACCACACACAGGAGGAATCTACGTCATTAATATGTATTAGAATCTGAATCAAATAATTGAATTTAAGGCCTTGGCTATTACGTAAGATTTGTTTTCGCTCAGCACAATATCCTTAAGATTTCAAAGAAACATGTCGTGTGCAGTTTGGACCACACATGCTGCAAGATAACGTCATTATAAATGCTCGTCAAAAGATACTTTCACGCAAGCAGAGAATATAAACTAGACATAACAAAATTTCTATTATACATAACATTAAACTGCCAAAAAATCTCTAAAGCCGACACGCTTAGCTGTTGATACAGTCTGATAAACATGGTCTAGCTATAAAATATAACAAATTAAGGAAGCTTTTTAAGACACAGCATATGTTGGAGGCTTTGCTTGATTCATGCGACTTTATGCCACATTATACTAGAAGAATGTTCATCCTCATTTCACTAAGGTATTCTGGTAAGGGCTATCCTGGTTATATTTTTGACTACAGACGCGATTGTTTTAATTATGACTTGTCTAGCTTCCGCCCGTGTGCCCGAATGTTCTAATGTTGTTCCGGGATATGTTATCCCAAGGTATCATCTATCTCAAAATTTAATTCATTCAAACTCAAAGGAGAACTTGAAATTTTGCGTAACGTAAGCCTATGTTTAAAAAGAGTAAATTATGGGATCGCAAGTAAAACTACAGGCTTGAAAGCTAAATATCCATGTAAATAGGTATATTTAAAAAGTAATTCAACAGTAATCTTATTTCCATAGTACAACCTCCTGCTTAGTTTGGGATGAGATGCCAATATCCCAGAATATTATTATAAATAGTAATAATAACGCGTGCTCAAAAAGCTAATGGAATTCGCAATGCAAAACATTTCTTAAAATATTATACTTGAGCATGAATAATCATAAAATACGTAGCAACATGTCCCAGGATATTTATTTATTTATAACTATTAAATTTATTAAGTTTCATATATACTAAAATCACTTTACGTTGCCCCAACCTAAGCATGATTTACTTGTGAAAACCGGCAGTAGTTTCAGAGAGCGTGAAGAGTAGCATATTTGATTAAAAGGGTATTTACGTATTAATAAATGTATTTATGCTGAGGAAACTCACCTTTAATTTAGGGTAGAAATCCGGCAGCCTGTTAGGTTTTAAGTTGAGCGTGTTGCAGATCTCCCTGTGTAGTGCCAGGATCTGCTTCATGGTGCCAGCGGAGCAGAAGTGGTCGAACATCTCCGCCGCCAGCGCGCACTCCGGCGGCGTCGGCTCTACACGACCGCCTCTGTTCATTTTTGAGGGGCTGCAATTGGGAAACGAGGTCCATTAAATATAACTTAGTTTAGGGCGATGATATTTCTGTGGTTGTGACTTCGTATACCGAGACCTACGACCCGGGTTCGAATACCACAATGAGCTTGAGCTTTCGGTGAAGGAAAACATCGTGAGGAAACCATAGCACGGTAGTAGCGTACTTTGTTGTACCCACCTGGCTGGCTACCACCCTCAAGTTGAAGATCTGTCGCCTAGCACATATCGGTGTGTTCCGATAGCTGCACTCGAAAGCCAGTTCCTTCTAGGGTTTATGTGCTTACTACCTCCGGCCACATGGAACAACACAGGCCTATAAAGAGTAATTTTTTTTTATGACCGGCATAAAAATGTGATCATCCGTTCGGAAGACAAAGAGATCAGTGACTGAATAGAATCTTTCTTTTTTTTGTCTCAGATGTCGATTACACCCTTACGCGAAAAATAAAACGAATCTTTCACTTTTTGTTTTGTTCAAAAATTTACAACTGAGATCTTTTAATTATTCCTTTTGTTAAAGAAAGCCATTTAAATCTTATAAAGCAGATTGGCATCATACATCCAAGCCTACTAATACTACTTACTGGATATCTTTAGAAAATGAGTCTTCAAAAGTGAATTTAATGAGCGCAGAAATTTACAGGAAAGAAAGGATTCTATTTGCTGACATTGGCGCTGATCCAAAATATTATAAGATGCTTGAGGTCCAAGGTCTGTTGACTGGTCATAATAATCGAATAATAGAAGTAGTTAGAAAAGCTATATGCCACTTTTTCTACGAGACCTGCTGACGCCACATGTCTCTTTCCATGCGTTTACTACTTCTGGCTTATTTACACAAACGCACTGCATACAAATATCAAAACGCATAATAATCTCGCTCTTCATACAAACGGTCGGAACGCGAGTCATACCTACGCACTCAGAACGCAAACAGTTGCGAATGTGCTGCGGTGTCGAACATTGTGATGGGTTTGTAAGCTGTAAGCGTGCGATTTATGACAAATATTCTTTGAAATAATTAAAATAAGTACAAGTACTTACTTATTATGACAAAGAGAAATTATAGTAGACTATAGTGTGCTGTTTTTGGTTGCTTGACTTCGTCAATAACATAATACCTGGATTAATAAATAAATAAGTGGATGGCTGGCTTGGGTGAAAAAAGTGACTACCCACTGTCAGGTTAAAAAAAAGTTGTAGGTAGTTCCTAGGCTAGGCTATCTACTTATTACTTATGTATGTATGTACACTATGTACTTAGCTACTTACTATGTACTTACATATATTATTGAATGAGACGAAATATTATTATGAAATGATTGTGAGAGTAATAAATGGTAGGTAGGTTATTAATTAATTATTAATTTTAATTAGTTAGTTTTTAATTAGTTAATTTTTAAGTAAGATTTTGTAGTAGGTAGTTCACGCGGTGAGATGTTTGATATTAAGTAACGTTTGCAACGGTTCGACATCGGATGGGTGACCAAAAAAATTGTTATTTCGATCTAGAGTATCGAGTATTCGAGTATCTCCGTGCTGAAGGTACTTAATGCGGTAATGATAAAATATATAACTCGTCTTAACTCCTCATGGGGTCAGTCGAAGGTCAAACGCAAGCCCATTTAAAAGAAAAAAAAAAATATTATTCGTCTGTTTCTTGCATTTTATTGAACACTTTCTATTTCATTCACAAGAAATTTCATTTTATCAAAAAAAATAATATAATTATATACAATCACAGAACTAGAAAAGTAGGTAGATAAAATTAAAATACTGTAGGTACGGTAGGACAGCTCTACCGCGTGTTCACGAACCGTGAAGCTGGTAGGTAAATTATTTCAAATACAGGGCGAGTCGAACTACTGGATAGATATTCTTTACCCCACCATTGGCTATGGGAACTACGACAAACGCCCACATAGATTTTCTACTACTTTAATTATTCTTAGATAAACACTAATAAGGAAATAAACGAGAGTTGAGCAAGCCTATCAGGACATAGGTGCACATTTGTGTGATGATAAATCTGTTGCAAGTGGACACTTAGATATTTAGGTATGCATTATTCACCGTGATAATAAACATTTTGTAAAGATACGTCAATGCCGGAAGTGCAGTGTGTCACGGACTCGAAATAACGACCTTAGCACCCGTATGTCCGTCAATCTTTCTATAATTAATGATAATCGTCATCAATGACTAATTGTTCTGGTAAACATACAAGCGATAAGGTTATCTGGGTTATCGAATCTGTATTTATTCAAGATGTAAGCACAGAATTAGATCGATTAGTGAGGTAATCTTGAGTACATACAGATTGGATTGTTCAACTTGCTTCTGCAACGTCATCACTCGTGTAGACTATTATTCAGGCGGTACTATCTGAGAGCAACCGAGTAAATATATCATGTATTTTACACTCATCGTGACATGTTCATTCTAATGTTAATGTATAGGGTCTATTCGTGCACAAATTAAAATATAATATAATTAAAATATGATTTTTGGCTCACCTCAAAGTTTCGACCAAGTTGCTTCGTCACCGATCGCAGTCACGAGTATACTGGAAACAGCGGTTATATGCGTCTCGATGAACGCGAGTTGTTTCCAACTACCCCCATTTGGTCTTGCAAAACATAATTGTCACGAACCCGATACATAGGTACCTACACGACGCGACGACACATTTACATTACAATGAATTTAGTTCGCGAAAGCGAAAAGCGAAAAAATATGACATGTTATTCTATATTAGAAGAAGAGTCAAAGGTACAGAAATTAGTAATCTTGAAGGTGTCTTTAGGAGGTCGAAGGATACTTTTTGCTCGCTCGCGATGACGTCAAGATCCTTATAAATAAGTTCGACGAAGCCATTGGTTTCTCTTTCTTTTTGTTCACCGAACTTTAAGTAGGTATAACAAATTTATTAAATACAGGTGCAATTCAGGCTCGCACTTTTCTACACAACATTCTGAGCAACAAAATGCGTTAAAATACTGTAAAATTTTGCGTGAAAAACAATAAAGATATAAAAATTCGGCCATACCATAAACGTTTTGATAGAATTGGATACTTTCCTGGGTAAAAAATATATAATTCTATTTAGTCCGTCAGTTAGATTATCAGAAAATATTGGACACGTGTACATTATTTGAAAGAGAAACATACAGCCCTGTGCCAGACTATGGTTATGGACATCTAAAAACTAATAATATATGTTTAATTCAAAAGGTTTACAACAATAACACGTGCATCATGCGCACATCCCTCTTCACATTTCAGATTCAATGTATGCGACCTATTTCGCTCGTTGAGTGAGGGCAATTTCTCAATAAGACGCCATTTGTCGGCGTCATCGGCGTGTCACTAGCTGTCAGGCTGTCACCGATCTCGGCGGCGCAGCGGCGTTATCCCGGAAGTGCTTATTGTTGCAATGCGAGCGTTTTGACGCACTGCGCCTGCGCCTGCGCTTGTGCCCGTGTTCCCCTTACTGGTCATCGCCCTGCTACTAGAATTATTCATGTTGGCATAGAACATGTTGGTTGGCATACTAGCCGATGACAAAGGGATGTTCTTGTTCATAATACTGACCAGGTTTTTGATTGAAGAGGTGTACAAATGATGACCAAAAATATACTCGTTTGATATAACTTTACCACGTTTATCCTACATACTAATTCGTACTGCTAAAGTGACTTTTTTTGATACCTCTCGACGCCTCAACGGCTCAGCGAGTTGTCATGAAATTTGCCACTTAGGTAGCTTATGGCATGGAGAAAAACATGGGGTTTTTATCCCGGAGCGCGAGTAAAACAGCTCGTATCCTATTATTACTAAAAAATCTCAAATACATTAAGTCTGATCTTTAAAACCACGTAAGATCAACAGATCGCATGCACTGTGGCGAGAGGATAAAAAAATACAATTCAGGATATTTCTGCTTGCATCCACTACTTCAAAATGCGTGCGAATTCAACCGGTATGCTAATAACTTAATAAGTATTATTATGTTTTTATACGCACTTTTCTCAGAAACAGGTACGTAACCCAGATCCAGACCACAATAATACCTACATAGGAGTACATAAAAACCAAATTAAGATCGGATGTACAGTTCTAGAGTTACGAGTGTACCAACGGACACTCAGTTGAGTCATATAATACGCAAGGACAAATCATAGACTGTACTTGCAGATACTAGAATGGACATAAATAATATAAAAAATCTAAACTATGTATTTAATTTGCTCAATAATAAACCCATTGTGTATAAAAGCAAAAATCAACTCAAAAGGTAAGTAGTAAAGGTGCATATTACGTCTAGTATATAGTATGTAACTAATGAATCTTAATTTTGTAACGAGGCTGTTTGCATACCGCTGTCTCCCGCGAATAATATGGTAATCGTAGAAACAAAATTTTACAGTTAAAATAAAATAAAGATTTTTTACGAATATATTTTATAAATAACGGTTTTATTCAAATGTCAAAAGAAATATATTTTTATTATTGAATAATTAAGTAGGTACTCATTATTTATTTAAATATAAATTCTATAGGAAATTAGTTATAAAATAAAATAATTTTACCAGGAAAACAAAGCATAAATATTACACTTATTATATATTACGACGTCATTTGTGTAAAATCGTGTGAAACAGCGACATAGTAATAATTCATTGCAATCTTATTCGTTGACAAACAAACAAATAGGGGTTGCAATTTTGATATGATATGTACATATCGTAATAGACTTGGCGATATAATATCATAGTTATTGTTACCGGAATAATATTGTATTACGATGAGTATTTTTATCCCGAATAATTGTAATATTAGATTATAAAAGTTAGGGATCAAAGTTTCTGGTCATCATTTCATGCTTTTTTATTCGGAGCAATAAGTAAATTATATACTCCGACGAATTTTATTGTTAAGTACATTACAAATTGCGTAACTCCAGTAATATGCGTACGAAAAATCCGAAAAAATGGCAAGGTCTAATACGACTTAATAAAGAATATGAAATAAAATCGTAACTATCGCAATAGTGCATTACCATGTTATTCGCGGGAGACTAAGAGTACGTGCGTTTATTAGCGAATGAAATATGCTAAGGACGAGGAGCCTTGTGCCTATGTAATAAAAAAAATGCAATAATTAAGACGTATAAATAGAAAAAAAAACACGTTGTAGGTATAGTTAGTTCTTCGTAGTCTAGTTATTCCTGGATTTTTTTGTTACATTATTTTGAATTCGTTTAAAATGTTAAAAAACACATATAATAAAATATTCTTATATATGTGATACCTCTCAAGATTTGACATTGACCAAGTATATGCATAATAAACAATTCATCATCAACATCTACCTGGCCTGTTCTCATGATTATAGTGAGGTAAACACAATTAACAACGAAACAATAAACTGAAGACGATAAAGTTTATTAAGGAAAATATTTAAATTGAGCTACTTGTGCTATTTACCGTTGAAGAATTCCTATCTTTTAAGCCGTTTAAAAACTGTAATATGTATAAGTTCATAAGTCCCTTATTAGGGCCTAAATTTAATGAATACTTTTCGATTTTGATTTTTTGCATTGTACCTACCTATTTTGAGTTGAAAATTATTAAATGTTGAATTAAACCAGTACCTATATGCTGTTTGAGAAAAGCCGGTCCGATTTAGTCGCTAATTCGAATGATGGTTACTTTTGACTGATTTATGCGTTCTTTTGTTACATAGGTACTATTGCGATGAAACTTTCTGACGTAAAAAAGGCGTTGCAAGACACACTGCGCAGCCACATCTCTACTCAACTTATCTTTGAATATATAGACGCCGTCTATATATATAACGGGCCCGTCTATTAGACGGGCCCGTTGGCGCAGTTGGTTAAGACTCTGGTCAAGATTCCACCTATTGTGCCGCAGGTCGTGGGTTCGATTCCCACACAGGACATGCATTTGTGTGCATGAACATGTCTGTATGTCCTGAGTCTGGGTGTAATTATGTATATTAAGTATGTATTTACAAACAAAAAGTAGTATATGTATTATATCAGTTATCTGGTTTCCATAGTACAAGCTCTGCTTAGTTTGGGATCAGATGACCGTGTGTGAGAAATGTCCCTGGATATTTATTTATATATTGGATACTTGAATTTTAGAAGTACCTACTGGAATACCGTTTAAAATTAAAGGCTTATATGAAATACTATGTATGTGCATAAAATGTATAATAATCGTTACGTAGTAGAATAGGATACAGTACGGTATCGGGTCCGCGAGCACTTGCGCAAGATTCACATTATGTACCTACACACTGCACATGCATGCACTCGGCAAGAATTGCGAAACTTCCGTGAAGATACTTAGAAAAATATGCTTTCCTTTTGGATTACCCACGACCATTTACTTCCTAAGGGGTTGAATTTCAATCATTTTCGAATTGAAATCGGCTCAATATAGCGGTTTCTTGATAAGTTTTTTACGTTCTGATAACTGCAAATACAAACAGTGGTTCATTAGAAATGGAACCATTTCCGATTTTGTAATATTTCTACCGATTCAGAGGTTATTTCAATCTGAATTTCATTGCAATAAAGTTACGTAATCCACGTAATGATCTCGCATGAAGTCGCATGGCAAGAATCCTTCTAATGTTACAAATGCGAAAATTAGTATAGAGCCACAGATAATTTATTAACTCTGTGATGACATTTGACACGCATGCATCCCATGGCATGGAGAGGTACATAGGCTAGGAACCGGGCAGCAACTTAATTAGCTAATTAGTTCTAAATATAGCAATTGTCGTTACGAGTAATAATTATGATACATGATTATTTTAATAACAATTTATTACAACATGACTGCTTGTGAATCATATGATTTATTTTAAAGTTCAATAATAAATTATATTGATATGTCAATCCTTCCGTTTATAATTTACAGTACAACTTTACCCATCAAATCGTATACCGATAATTAGCAAACCGATATCCGCTCCTCATAAAATATCCGTCAAATGCGGTAACGGATATTCCAACCTAGCCAGCTATACCAACTAATTAGTATTCAATCGTTCTCCCCGGATACATGCAAAAGAGATATCTTCCCCAAGGATTGGCAATATGGCTTCCGTTTCAATTAAACTGCATCCTGTAGACGAGCGGAGTGAAATCTGTGACACAATATTATGAAATGCAAATGGCATGGAGTTTGTTCCAATTAATAGGAGATTAAATGCAGGCTGACCTCATGTATATGATATTTACTTTATTATTAGTGGTATTTAATTCAGCTGCGAACGTTACTTTTTTAATATTTTCCACGCGCATTTGTGTCACGTATGCAATCGGTGCGTTGATCAGCGAACAAACTTTTAATGCAAGGATAATGGAACAAAATAGATATAATTATTAATATTTCTATTTTAAAAAGTCCTATATAATAAAAAGTTTTTTTTTTAGTTTTTGTGATTGTTCAAGCGGGCTAATCACAGAAACTACCAGTCGGATTCGAAAAATTCTTTCACTAATAGGAAGCTACATTATACCCGAGTATTATAGGCTATTTTTATGACGGGAACGTGGGTGAAACCACACGAGACAGCTAGTTTTAAATAATGTGTTGTGTACACACGGCAACAGATCAAGCTATACACTTCTAGTATAAGTTGATCTCCCATTGTACGGAAATCCTATACAATGCGAGATCAGCTTATACTGGAAATGTATAGCTTGATCTGTAGCTGTGTGTACCTACTTTTCCGCTTAAAACCTCATTATTCTTATTGATGCACAAAGGGTGGACAACCAGACAGAGAACGCATTCTCACTATTTGCATGAAAATAAGGAAGGCCATACATTAATTAATATGTGCCCATACGAGGTTGGAAAAGGTCAGTCACTACTGCACAAAGATGACCAGATAAGTACGAGCCGTGCCAAGAATGTTGTAAAATATATACGAGCAGGTTGCATTACTACATTGTTATTACTTTTAATAAAATATAAGTTATTTAGTAAGACAATGCAATGTTACTTTAACAACACATTAGCATTAATTTTTTTAAGTTTATAGAACGTCATCCGCGGGAAATACTGCGTTCGCTTGTGTAAAAAGTGTTTTCCTCCGCCTCCGCCAAATTTCATTACAATCGGCCGTAAAAACGTAACAGACAGATTCTTACTGGCGGAACCGTAAGATAATAGTTCACATAACCTTACCGTGCATAGTAAAATAACTGTTTGTTGTGTTCATTCATCGAATGCCTTTAGAATTCGCTAAGTTGGTCGCCCTTGTTGCTTGACGCTGTATGCGTAGGCAAATAGCAATCTGTTTCGTATCAAATTAAATCGCATTCAATCTATTTGTATACATCTATTTTAAGATTAGCGGATGTGCAGTATTTAGCTAGGTTTATACAACTAAAGATGTCTCTTTTTGATTGGAAATATTTAGGGATGATTTAGGGAAAAAAAAAAACTGACGGACAGTTAGATTAGCAAAAAATACATATTTTTTGCTTTACCAAATCTTTAAAAATCGTCGTAAGATAAAGCGAGTCAAAGTTCGGGAGTAGGGGCTCGTACTCTAACGTGACGTCACTCTGAATTTCAATGAACGATATCTTCATATTCTTTTGTTTAATTGACAAAAGGAAAAAGAAGTGTTTAATATTATTGATACTGTAAAAGACGGACTAAATAGATTTTTTTGTCATTATCGCATTTGAAAATGTATACCAACATTTTATATTTATTCCAGTTTTTATTATATACTATACAAGCTGCCCGGCGCGACTTCGTTCGCGTGGTGCTACCCTACCCTACCCATCTAAACCATCCAGGGCGTAACCCAAACGCATACAAACTCTCCTAAACGGCCGGTTGACCGATTTGAATGTTTTTTTTTGTATGCGTTTGGGGGGCGCCCTGTATGGTTTAGATTCACAAATCAGCCCGGCAGATGGCGCTGCAGTTGATAATATAACCTAGATAGCGAAAGATTAAAAAAAAAACATTAACATTAGATCTCTCGTCCTCTGTAGGGAGAGCTATAATAACGTCTCTAGGGATCGATAGGCGTCTATTTTCAGTAACGACGTGCAGTCTGCAGTTTTTGACCTATATATAATGACCTTTGATTACCTAACTCTTTTTTCTTGTCTTACGTTCTAGTAGCAGTGTAACAAAGTTACCACATAAGTACCCACCTGAGCCATAAACTGAATTATGTACTTTGAATTTGACATGCATTTAATAATATGTCCTATGTCACATGGGTTTACCTGTATCATGTAGACACAACTACCGATTAGCTTTTAGTTATTTTTTACATTGATTTTCTAGGTAGATACTTATCACAAAGCATTTTTCAATTCAAATTCTAAAGACTAGAACAAGAAAGTCTTCAGTAGCTTACTTGAGTAGCCTAAAACATTATACTGTGTCGAAATTAGCTTGAATCCGATTCCAAGGAAGGACAGTGCCATTATGCACTTAGCACGTCCATTTTTGGAAAAGAAAATACATAAAATAAATAATTTTGCATACGTCTCGGACATTAAATGTCTTCATATAGTTGGCGGAAAGCTTGAAATAGACGTAAATATAATTCAAATCGTCTATAAATAGGTATAATGGTACGTAGTATCATGTCTGGTCAATCACATACATTTTATAATTAGTGTAGAATTCACACGTAAAGATGTCGCTACAGACATCGTATGGACGGATTAAAAATTAATTCTTAGTCAAAACGCTATTAAATCACTTTTTATTGAGATTTATTGCAAAGGAATACAATTTGATAATAATAATTTAATTTAATTAATTTTTTAAACTCGTATTTTCAATATTTGCAATTTATTTAATTTTATTTAAATCTTTCGACCTTACATAGATGGCCTTACCGTCGATTATTTTTATTTCTTTTTATCGTCTAGGACCGAAACAATCAAATAATAATAAAATAAATCTAATATTAACCTGTTTCTAATAAGCAGACTTCAACGGTAAATAAATATAGTCTAAATATTTTGAAATCTACAACGATTATTTTTAAAAGTACAATGGGCAGTTTCGTACCAATTGTATTTCATTTGTTTTTATGGGCTTAAGTCTGTATCTAGCTAGTGCAGGAAAACGTATAGTGGTTTCATTTATTCAACAAAATATCAAATAAGAACAATTATTCTTTTGTGGTCAAAAGGATTAAAGCCAGTCGTAAATCACCGACCCTGCTCACAAAATTTATGGAGAATCGGATGAGTAATTTGACCTGTAGTGGAGAACAGCCGGTTATCTGGACATACATACGAAAGCATTTTTACGTAAGCATTTTTGTCCAAGCTGAAACGGAGACTCTTCGCTTGCTCGGTATTAAAGTGATTTTTAAAACATATAGAAGATTAAGAAATTGCTATCTTGACCTATTTTTAATCGTTCCCTAATCAAGGCCGGCAATAGCCTATATAGCGCCGGGTCAGGCCTCTGTCACTTGCCTATATCTACCGCGATAAGCATCTACAGCTCGCTTCGAGCTGGGCTCGACTAAACTGTTGGGGCCACCACGCGCTTGCGAGCACACTATACGCAATTGTGTCGGAGCCAAAATCAGAATGCATGATTATTTGTTTTCTTGTGCGATGTTAACATAGGAAATATATTTATTTATCAATTATCACTGCACTTTGTTATAATGGAGAACCGTAACACTAATAATTTGAGTTTAACGGCTGTCGCAATAAACAGAATTTATTTAAGTTGTTGGTTTTTAAATTACTGCAAGATTCTGAAGTGTAAGACAGTAAGTACATATATTTTGTTAATTTTACACTGTGTTTTTATCAGTATCCTAATTAATTAGGTGTAGTTGATATAGGTAGGTAACCCTGACGGTCGTAAGGTCATTTCGGTAAATTATAAATACAAAGGAATAAAATGGAATACTAACAGTTATATAATCACCAGAGTGATCGGAAATTCTGCAGTTTCAAGCAAGGTCTTACGGAAATTTCGCAGGGTTCCCAATTAAAAAAAAACAACTTTCGCTCAAACAAATGCATATGTAATGAAATTTGACGCAAACGGCGCGAGCGGGGCCACAGGCGGGGCGCATGCGCGATGTTCGTCATTTCGCATTCACTACGAACCGTCACAACCAACTTCATACGCATGCAAGGCTTCATTATCTCAAATATCTCATACTGTTGTGCTATATAAACCAACAATAGTTATATCTCATTATGGATAGTTTTTCATAGGTTAGAAAGAGATACACTCGCTGGCAACGAAGCCCGGTTGCAAGCCCACGCGTGCGAGCGAGACGCCTTGACTGACCGTACGAGGTGGTGCGAGGCGGGTCGTACACAGATATAGATATACCGTACCTACCTAGTTTTAAACCGAATGGTGTGTATATAAGGCGCCTCGGGGGTTGATGACATCGAAAAGCAATAATAGCGAAGAGCGCGAACTTTTAAATAGTTCGGAAGTTTATATTCTTGTTCGAGAATTATTTTAGTAGGGCAAGCCCGGCTTTTGGGTTTCACACACCATTCGGTTTAAAACTACGACTGATACACTACTGACGGATTTATCTACATTCACTGTTAAAAACTACAGTAACATATCTCTCGGCATGCCCTATTCTGAAACCCTAGGCACGCCACTGCATCGAGAGTCAAGGTGAGGCATTGGCAGTGAGCCTAGATGTAGCGAAGGCGTTCGATCGGGTCTGGCATAGGGGTCTTCTAAGGAAGTTACCGTCATACGGGCTTCTCGAGGGATTATGCAAATGGGTTGCCAGCTTTCTGTCCAGCAGAAGCATAAGAGCCGTCGTCGACGGTAGCTACTCTAATAGCATGGACATGAATGCCGGCAAGGCTCTGTGCTGTCCCCAACACTGTTCCTTCTGCATAGCAATGAATACCGTCAATAGACAGCATATCATTCATTGCTATGCGGACGACAGTACAGGGGACATATGTTCACTTGGATACAAAAACATCGGGCTAACAAACTGGTATTAAAAACAATGGGCGTCAATTCAAACATTTGATTAAAGTTTAATAAATATAACAAAAATAAAGTAGTGGTTTCTTTGGTGGCAAGTCTTTCCAGAGCTTGTAGTACTGCGACCAGACTAGATGTATGTAGTGGTTTCTTAATAAATAGATGTTTCCATTAATTTTCCACAGAAATTATTTGTTTCCCAGAAATAGATCTTTATAAGCGACACTATGAGATGGAGTAATAATACAGTTTTTTTTTTTCAAATCAACGAGTACCAAGTATACAGTTTTATTTTTTATTAAAATCGGCCTTGGGGCTCCTTTCAGCATTTGTCGCTATGCCCTATACTTTAGGATTTAGCCAACCAGGCAAAAAATGGTAAAATGTTAAAGGATATAATTAGGGAAGCATTATTTAAACTTTTTAACTTTCACGCCTTTTAAATTAAAAACTTCAAACAATAAAAAAATGTTTATACCATAGAATTGGAAATGTTAGGAAAAAATAAAAAGTGCCCATTGTCCTTTAAAATACTGTTCGATAAAAAGTGACATCTGTTGTCATTTACTGACAAAACTAACATTGCTGTAGTGACATACGTGGCAAGACTAGCAAATAGTACCTTTGACTCACCACCGGCGCTGTACTTGCGCGAGTTACGGTGGTAACTTTTGAAGTATGGGCGCTGACCCTCTGTTGTACGTAGTATTTATCTACTCTGAGGTAGTATATATGTATAACGAATTTTAAATAGAATAAAATGTTAGTCAGCACATGAGATGTACAATGCGAAGCCGTTGGACTCTGAGTTGGGATTAATTTGGCAAGGTGCCCGATTCCAACCAGTCGTCACTCTATACTAGAGTCTATATCATAAACATAGGTAACAGATTTTTACTAGCAAATATTGTTTAGGGTTCCCGTTTGCAATTGATTAGTCTATGAACCTTCGCATATTTTGACATTAAATAAGGAAGCCACTTTACATGGAACATTTACTAGAAACTTTGAAGTACAAACACGTTCATCGCGACGGGCACATAACTTACAACTACACAAACCAAGAACCAACCACGGTAAGAAAAATATTAAATATGAAGGAGTACAACTCTTCAATTCCCTACCAAAAAAAATCAAAGAAGCAAAAACATTTTACTTATTTAAAAATAAATTAAATTATTAAAAGAAACAAAAAACCCGACTGCGTAAAACAAAAATTAACTGAAAAGAGAAAAACAAGCTCTTTAATCTATAGAATTTGGAATATAACTTGAATGTTATAAGGTCTTGCAGTCGGGGACAAACCAATAACCTAAGTATGTGTTTTTTTTGTAATATTTGTTTATCCCCGACTGCAACAACTTATAACATTCAAGTTATATTCCAAATTCTATAGATTAAAGAGCTTGTTTTTCTCTTTTCAGTTAATTTTTGTTTTACGCAGTCGGGTTTTTTGTTTCTTTTAATAATTTAATTTATTTCAGACTTTTTAGTTTTATATAGAATGAGTTGTAAGTATTAGTAAGTATATGAGCGGTACGGTAAAGTAACGCTAACAACCATCGCAACTCTGTGAGTTACGTACCGTAACCGCTCATAGTACCTATACCTACTGTCCTTGCATTCAACATGGTTTTTTGCAGTTTACGTCAAAATGGTAGCACAAAAGTATTACAATATATACATATATGGAATGGGCTTTTCACAAGCTTTCATTTGATACCCATATTGTTATAATAACGAAATTTTTGTTTTTAATACCCCCCCTCTTTTCTTATCCGTAGACGCCATATAAAAATAATATACCCTATGACACTCCCACAGTTCAGACGAATTTAACGATACCCCATATGCTTAAATCCATCAAGCCGTTTAGGCTGCAGAGCGTGCCAAAGAAATAGACATACATACATACATACATACATACATATATACATACATACATACATACACTCGAAAAACATAACCCTCCTTCCGGGTCAGTCGGGTTATGAAATATAGTATGAAACGTTTTAAGTTAAATTTCCGAAGTCTTTTTCTGACACATGACGTATGGTGATTGAAAGAGTGAGGATGAGGAGGACACTATAACCACAGTAGATATATCAAACAGTAAAGTGACTCGACCCTTTTCTTGATTATAATTGCCTACAACAGCACGGTACGTGAACACGCGAAAGGGCTGCCCACCTATAGTATTTTAATTTCATCTACCTACTTGTCTTTTGTCAGTTTTGTGATTTTAATCATATTTTTTATTTGATAAAATGTTTTTTTTTTTGTGAATGAAATAGGAAGTGTTCAATAAAATGTAAGAAACAGACGAGTAATATATATTTATGACCCCATTACCTACAGCACGGAGATACTCGAATACTCTATACTCTAAATCGAAATAACAATTTTTTTGGTCACCCATCCGATGTCGAACCGTTGCAAACGTTACTTAATATCAACCATTACATCGCGTGTGCGTTACCTACAGCAATCAAAACCTCTAACTACCTACTGCAAAATCTTACTTAAAAAGTAAATTATTATGTAAATCTTACTAGGTACAGGTACCTACCATTTATTACTCTCACAATAATTTTATAATAATATTTCGTCTAAATCAATAAATATATGTAAATAGCTAAGTACATACATAAGTAGTAAGTAGAAAGCCTAGCCTAGGAACTACTACTTTTTTTTAACCTGACCGTAGGTAGTCACTTTTTTCACCCAAGCCAGCCATCCACTTATTTATTTATGAATTCAGGTAGGTATTATGTTATTGACGAAGTCAAGCAACCAAAAAAGCACAATATAGTCTACTATAATTTCTCTTTCTCATATTAAGTAATTGTACTTACTTGTAATTATTTTAATTATTTCAATGAATATTTGTCATAAATCGCACGCTTACTGCTTACAAACCCATCACACCGTTCTGCAGCGCATTCGCGACTGTTTGCCAACCGAAAGCGAACCGAAATCGTGGCGCGTAGGTATGACTCGCGTTCCGGCCGTTTGTATGAAGAGCTAGTACTGATAGATATATCTACTGTGCTATAACACTGATTTAGTAAAAAAGTGATTTTATTAATAAGGGGGTTAGCAAAGATATTATAATAAAAAGAGCTAGATATAGCACTAACGCACGCTAACTGTTGCAGACAAATTCAGACAATTGTCGTAATTTCGCTTAGCGGCTACATATAGCTATCTCTTTCTGTACCATACGTTCCGTATTATCTATCGCATTCACCTAATTCAACAATAACTGAACGCCGCTTAGTATGAGGGTGGCTTATCTCTATTATAATATCATTGAGGGTTAGTTATAAATATTAAAATTAATTTACAATGAGAGAGGAAAAATTAGACATGAATTTGGCTAATCCTAACTAATAATAGAAATGCGAATCTAAGTATATTTGTTACGCTTTCACGCCTAAACCGCTGAACCGATCGCGAAGAAATTTGGCACGCAGATAGCCTATCGTATGGAGAAGGACAAAGCCTACTTTTCATCCCGGGAACGCGGGTGAAACTAAGGGGGCCAACTAGTTAGTAATAAATAGACATTTCAATGAGACCTCCAAAACAAGCATCTTCTATAGTATTCATATTTTCTTGAAACCTTAACCTTACTTTTCGTCAAACAGTAAGGAGTTCTCCACACCCAAGCTAAACACACTCTTGACCAACAAAAAGCTTTTAACGTCTTCAGTTCGTTTACGTTCTTAAGCGTCTTCCATAGAAGTAAAAGCTTTGTTCAGCCTTCAGTCGTATTTTATAGCTATTTATTACTGAAGTACATTTGATTCTGTACTTGAAATATTGATTTCAGATAAAATATTCATGTACCTAGAGGCCAAGTTGAGCTATGTCTAGAATAGAGGTATACCATCAGTTATTGATTGATTTTCAGAGGTTTGAGAAGTAACTATGTCTAATATACACTAGGCATATGAGGTGCTTGAATCGTCAGCTCAAAAGAGTTTGGACCTTTGAGTATATTAAGTCTGAGCCACAGATTAAAGACGTAACAGATATCTCACTTTCTTCAGCGAAGTTACGCTATTTTAAGGTCAATTGCCATGACGCTAAAATTCATATTGCTTCGCTCTGTACCGGCGAGTCGGCTAGATCAAACGCACCCGCGCCACTCGCCCTTGAACGTGCCACGTGTTGCGTTAGGGTTGTATCATCGAGGAACAATCCCTTAGAGTAGTAATACAGAGCAATCCGATTCCGAAACTAGTCAGTGATTTGTCACTGAATTTGAACAGTAAGGACCAATCACTGCATCGTGTCAAATCGTGTGTTCTTGACTTGGCCAATCAGAGCGCATGTGTCCTTGTCTTAGCCAATCAGAGCGCATTGTCGATGGTGGCAAATTGGCGGAATAGATTGCAAGCAAAATCAACGTCATTACGCTTCTTTGGGTTAATTGTTCGATGGGTTGTATGGATTCTGATGTTCTTAGCTGGACACCTGCCTACATCTAACAATCTACCAATATCTTAGCCTACCGCGAGTCTTTCAAGACGCACTGTCTCTTAAGAAAACGCTAAAAAACTCTAAAATACCTATAAATACAAAGACTGAATTTCAATATTTTTGTATGATTAGGTACAGTCGAGGACATAAATATGTATACACTTTTGAAATTCAGAAGCGATTTTCTCGCATGTTTAACATTTAAGTGTTAAACTATTAAACAAATCATAATAGTATATATTAGAAGAGTCTCCCTTTATAATATCTCATAATTTCAATCAGTAGTTTAAGAGGAAACCGTTGTTGAATTTTACTAAGTGTATACATATTTATGTCCTCGACTGTACAATTATTTGTTTGTTCATATTAGGAATAAAAAGTATTTTAGCTTATGTAATATTTCTTATCCTTACTCTAAAATCACTGTTAAGATAACATTATTACTGAAAATAATTAAATTGCATGAATAATTTCAATAATATGCTATTTTTATGAATAAAACAAACCAATGAAATGTAAAAGTAGGTTAAAATTGAATAAAAGTAAATTGTGCCATGCGTAATTGAATACAAGTTCTTGCATTGGCTTACGGGGCGGCCCTTTGTTACTTGTACTGCGAGCAGTCCATCAAACGGTAGGCACTTATCAAGCGTCCTTGAGTGAGTGAAGTAGCCCTATCTGAGCAGTTTATTCAGGTATATTTGACACAAGAGCTGTTTCACAAAGTAACCTGCTAGAAGGTTTAAGCACTTTTAAAGACCAAAAATATTTTTTGTGGTTTAGTTTTTTTTAAGAAAGTTAACTAGATCTATCATATTTACAAGATAGATCTAAATAACTTTCAAAATATTAGGTAATAGCTGTTCCCCATGGTTTCACCCACATTCCCAAGATAAAAAGTACCCTATAATACTCGAGGATAATGAAGCTTCTTATTAGTGAAAGCATTTTTCGAATCCAACTGGTAGTTCCAGAGATTTGAGTGTTTAAACAAACAAACAAAAAACTTTTCCGCTTTATTATATTAGTATAGATTAATTACATTCAACTTATTATCTTTGTATACGGTGAGTCCATCTGTATATCTATCTAGTTATTGGGATATTTTCGTGTTATTAGCTCGGAATCCTGATATGAACAGCAGTTGACCCAAACACAGGTGAAGCAGATACACAGAGTTATTATGCTACAGAATATACCTAAAGAAGAAGGATAATTAACACTTACAGCACTTTAAACCATTCATCATCAAGGGCATAACATTGACACAGTTTGATTTCTAATGACTTAGTTAGAATTGACCATGAATGGAAACAATTAATAATTAATCAATTGGTGATAAATTAGAAAAGTTTCAAGTGGCAATGTGGTATTGATAACCTTCTTGATTTCCAGAAGCTGATGCAGATTTCAGTAAAAAAATATACCAATCATATCATGTTTGTCTGCAATAGTATTATATTACATTGAAATGTATCCTCAATTTTTTATGTGATCGTGAAACAAATGAACCAACTATTGTATGATTTATTACCAATATTGATTTAAGATTTATTTGAGTCCATTAGTTGTGGAACAAACATAATTTTAGATTATTGTTTAACTACTTTAGCTAACTAAAATGAAGATTATGATTGTTTACTTTGAGTGATTATGTTTTTATATCATTATGTGCATTTGCACTGAGTGTTGTGATGGTTTAAAATGTTGGTGGTAAGCTCACAGTTGAAAGTACACAAGAATACCTACCAACAGTACCTACAACTTTCTTTCCCATACATTATGTTGTTCTTTATATCATGGCCATAATTAATTGTTTCTTATCTAAAGATAAGAAAGATAGATATTTTGCTGTAGCTTGCTTCATGTTATGCATTACAAAAGTAACTAAAATAAATTATGAAAAGGGTTATGAAAGGGGGAACTAAACTAATAAACTTGTGAAATTAATTTAGCTGTTTGAGAAGATAATTTCACATAATCAAAGGGTAATAGTTATATTAATGTTTTACAAGATCACGTTGCCGATCGCAAAGTAGAAAGTCAATGTTTACAAGTTAGAATAGAAATCGCGGCATTAAAAATAACATCTAAATTAGAGCAGTTCACACACCTTGTGTGGGATATATGTGCGTTGATTTCATTACATTCAAATATCTAAATTCGTATTCAGCACACTCGAGACACCAAGCCGAAAGTGTTACACATTTAGTAGGTGAACGTACCTACGCGATAATTTTAGGAAAACATGTACGAACATATACTTAGGATTATCAAATTTTGACAATGGCGATGTACGCCCACATAACATTTATCGAAGCTTCCTTACCCGTATTACTGCACAAAATACATCAATTACAAAATATCACAATTATCTTCGTGTTTGATCCGCTAAAAACATTTTAAACTTCGCAACTCAACCACATTCTAAGATCGTTTTAGCACTCAATTGTTACAAATATTTAAAAATAACGAGCACAGATTCAATAATAAACAAATAATAATTTAAAAACACGCCAATATCTCAATTAAACGAGGTCAAATTACTACAATACTGACCTGATATTCACTAGAAATTAAAAACACTCCCCTTCCTTCACGACCATTGCTAATACAACGAATTCGGCATAGACTAAAAAAAAGATAGAGATTTATTTGCGGCCACAGATTCTTTAGATTGAGGCGGCCACAGACTAGTTTAGTACATGCTGGAACCACAGATAAGACTAAAGTCACACTGTGAATAGGTGACTGTTACCTTGCGCAAAGCGTGAGCAGTTTCCATATAGTAGATATCGCAAACTATTGATTTTACAGTCAGACAAAATGTGGATATGGATTCCTTGTCATATTTTGTTCTTTGTAAAAGTATCGATAAAAAACGAGAAATTGGCATTCATTATAATATGTATTTATATGTACGCGCACTTAGTTTTAAGGCATTTAGACCGTACTCACAGACCGTACTCTCGTACAGCGCTTTATAATATTCTAACTCTATGGGGCTGACAGTGACGCATGCGCTCTACACGCGGTACAGAAGTCGAAACCATAGAATCGAAGCGTAGTCGAAATAACCAAGCGTTCACCAGACAGTAGCGCTCGCTGTATACTGGAAGAGCTTCGTCTTTTTTAATGAGACGTTTTCTTTACATAGGGTTTTATCAAGGTTTTATGTATGTATGTCTATTCTTCATATGTTTGTGATGTACCTATGTAAGTTTTGTTTGAAAATACCTGTCAAACTGTTGATAATTCGAAATAATTAATTTGAATTTGAACCACACGATTACACGATTTGACAGGTATTTTCAATGAACTCTATAAAACTCTATGGAAAGATAACGTCTAGCGTCTATGATGTATGTATTCGATGTATTCCAATTCTATGGTATGATTTTTCTATGGTATTTCACATGTATTCATTTCATATCAAATCAAATCAAAGACTACAAATAGTAAGTATACTGGCTATTCATATGATTCATACTATTCATCACATATCCTAGTTTAGGAAACAGTAGAAACACAAAAATTTTACGTTTTTTTATCGCTAGCTTTACAAATTACATTTTGTTTTAGTTAAAATAAAATGCTGTTGAACACAGTTGATTATTAGGGTTCTTTCTAGCAGCGGCGCGCGCGTGGCTATTGTGATTGTGTGACGTCATACAAAACTTTTGACAACAGACCAACAATGCGCGCGTATTTGAAATTGGCTGAAGTTATGAATGTAAAATCGAAACAATCTATTATTCATGTTCGCAATGGGTCATTTTCGATAACATTCTTTATGACCACTATACAGAGTTTCAATACTAGAGAGAGAACAAACTGGCGCGTTGTAGGTCTCCACTGTATGCCCAGTTGGCATACGCCGCCGTCAGTTTACAGTTAGGCGGTTAACACACTGCCACGCACCACGCAGCGTAGCGCGTGAATGTGTGTTTTAACGTTGCTTGTAAGTATGTCCGTTTGTTTAGAAAACACGCACAGTCCAACACACAGAAAATGCATCCGCGCGCGCCTACAAGCGGAGAAACATGCTCACACGCGCGTGGTTGCGGGGCGAGACGCAAGGTATGGCACACCGAGTCTCGCAGAGCTGTGCGTGATTTTGGATGGGCTCTGCACTGCACTATAACCACAGCGAACGGCTTTGAATGAAATGTGTCAGAGCCGCCGGGAATCCACAAAACTCAAATACGCGCGTGAGTGCGTAAAAAACCCGCACGATGATGCAGATCTGCACTCCCGCAAGTACGCGCATAGCTGCGTTGACACGCAACATGCAGCGTGATGCGTGGCAGTGTGATAACGCCTTATGTCGTTGCGGTTAAGTGAACACGGGATCTACCGCGTAACGGGGTCTTTGGTGGTCATTGTAACGAACACCATTAATTATTTCAACCAATGACGCCCGGTTGTAGTCGATCGGTTCAGAGGTTTAGTCGTGAAGAGGTAACACACAGACAGACAGAGTTACTTTGGCATTAAAATCGCAGACATCCAAGTGTTCGTGCTTCTAATCTTATTTTCTGGGACATTGTGGGCGTTACTTACGCACATGTCACCAAATGATCAGCAAAGCGGCTCGACCTCGGCCAATTTCCCTAATTTAGATATCTATAGTCCACAGAAATTATGCAGTTATTGGGAATGAGTAGTGGTATAACTACGGGCTGTAAGAAAATAAACATCAATGTAAGATTAAAAGAAAAGTTTATTAAAAAAATGAGTTAAATGTGGTTGGCAAGGTCACTGGTTATAAAAAAATGTTATATTACCCGTTAGGTTCGGTCAGAAGAGATTATATCCTCATTAAGGCTCTCCCAGACACCTGCAGATGATCTAACATTCCTGCGATATTATCACAACTTTGATAGAATCCCTGTTTGTAAGACGCGCGATATTGTCTTGTCTGTGTGGGAGAGCCTTTACAGTTTAAAAAAAGCTTTTCAGTATCATAAATTAATAAAAATAGGTAACTTTAAGTAAGTCATGCAAAACTCAAGTCAATAAATAATGTATTTCGGAAGATCAGCCATTTGAAGTTAAAACATTAAAATAAACCTGAGATTGCATAAATATTCGTGTTTGCCAGCACAGCTAATTGTAAACTTAAGAAAATGTAAAATCATAAGAAATGCTTGTTCGTTCATAACTTATCGTGTAGAATAGAGTACGATTGTAAATGGTAGACTCAAAATCAGTCTAGGTACTTAGTCATCAACATAGTTTTTTTTAAGGGAATGTAATACAATAATGAATATTTACGCCTATAAATTAATATAAGTACAATAATTATAATCTAAAACCTTAACCTTATGGTAAATAGATGGAGTTTTCAGTAGAAAAGGTTGGAAATGTAAGAGACATACAAGTTTTGGATGTAAATTTCTTTATAAACATTCATTTAATAATCCTAAATCGTATACTAATATATTGAACGGAGGTGGGCAGCATTTAGGAGCGGAAAAAGATTAGCGGAAACGTGGCCCACCACAACGTGGCCACTAGTGGCAGCCACACGGCAGATTTGTATCGTGTGGCGACCACATGCTAAATTATTAATTTGGTGGCTGCAACCCGATGCTATCGCGAGGGACAGTATAAGTATTTGGAGCAATAGCGTAATCGAGCAGTGTCTACCATATAACAATTTATAAATCCTATTTTTATTACTAGTTAACATAAGTGGTTTCATGTGCATTAAATTATAATTTGTGTGATTACATGAAACATTAACGTTATCCATATTTTAATGCATTGGCTATCCTGCATTATTAAAATACACATCTTCACAACATTGGTTTATTCAGTGATAGCCAAGGGGTACTTTCTCCGCTCCTTTGAACAGATTCTGCGAGACCAGGATACTTAATTTTAAGTTCACATTAATTATAACTAAGTGCCTATGGCGCAGATAGTTTTAGACAAAGATTTAAACTAATTACAACTATTATAATAATCAAATTGAGAAAATATGAGTGCAGATTCTGTTGAAATACTAGACTTATTTTATTCACATTACATCTCTTTCTTTCGAAATCATTTTAAAAGGACATCACTTAATATAATGCTGACAAATTAATCTTCGGTTTTAATTTAGGGGTAAATATTTTGATGGCGACAAAAATGGTTGTATCCTTTTCTTATGTTCTATGTTAGAAAGAGATACGATATAACTCAATTAGTTTAGTTTGTAAAACAGAATCCGCACCACTAACGACGGATCAAAATTAAGACATTAACTGCCTGCCCTGTTCCCGTTTGTAGATAAGAATGTAAGTCTTCAAAAGACGCACGCATTGACTGCAAAGGGTCTATTGGGATTGTACAGTGGCAAATCATAATAAACTTAAATCACATGATTTTAGAGTTGAAATTTCAAAAATAATGCCCATAGTATTAAAATAATATGATTTGAAATATAAAAATATATTCAATAGGTATTCGCATTTATTTAGATTTGGGTACAACATTAAATTAAAATCTTAAAATTAAAATTAGTTCAATATA
The DNA here is from genome assembly GCA_947623365.1 of Achlya flavicornis. Taxonomy (NCBI): domain Eukaryota; kingdom Metazoa; phylum Arthropoda; class Insecta; order Lepidoptera; family Drepanidae; genus Achlya; species Achlya flavicornis. The sequence goes on along the minus strand of OX392471.1, from coordinate 16,631,026 downwards.
GCAGACACAGGACTCTCAAAATCTGTTCTGTCATTATACACATATATCCATTTTAAACACTAAAATTTATACTAAATTCGATTTCAAGTACGACGTTGTCCGGCGGTTTATTACAGAGTTATTATTTTGCTGATAATAAACGAATTATTATTATTAAAAAGCCACAGTATTCTTTAAATCAGTATCCGTACTAGACTCATGCATAACGGATCGAAAGAAATATTTGGTCACAATGAAGATTTTAATCATACTCCAGAAGGCTGATTACATGCACAAGTACAAAGCGAATACATTCGCTGTCTTAAGAAATAAAAGCGCCGAACGAAACACCGAGTAAGGTCGTAAACACTGTAAATATGTTGAAACAACAAATACTGAACAATTAAACCTACAATATCCATAAATTGTACACTAAAATATTTAACCTAAATGGTTCACCACAGTAAAAATAAAGTACAGCAGACAGCATTACATGTTGCAAAAGTTTAATCATAGAAGACGAATGTACGTTTAATTTTGCACTTATATTATGTCTTTGGAGAAGACGATCATGGTACTGGATACTGTAGTTAAATGTACTGTGGCGTTATTTTGCGAAAGATAAATGAAGATCCTATCAGTCATACAGTCCTCTGTAAACATTTAAACTTAATACCTGTTTCTCATAATGTAACTATAATAACTATCGAATGTTTATCTAAAACCGTTTAAAAAACGATTAAAAAAAATAAGTGTTGGTACAACCAACACTTATTTTTTGGACATTATGTGTTATTTCGTGGATTTAAAGTTGTGTAACATACAATCAAATGGATCTTCGTCATAAATTTTACACCCCAGTACTGATTTTCACAATCATACTAATAATTAGCTTATTCGTCACATTTTTTAAGATTACACACCAATTTAAAAAAAGAAGTGTACACATGACATTTGAAACTTTCAATAAAATGGGAGTATAAGCAAAAAACAACACTGTCACTAAAAACGATATGACAATAATGATATTTATAAATAATTTTGTTTAGATTAATTGGAACTGTCCAATATTTGCCGGGGAGAAACCAAAAGCAAATTAGTCAGAAAAAGATTGTCTTAACATTGAGAGAGTAATTAGTGTCGTAGTAGCCAAAATAAATGATTGTGAAATTCAATCAACCAGAGAGTAATAAAAAAAGCTACATCATTAAATTGAATAACAGTATTTTATGCATCTTCACAGTACTGTAATACAATTATATATCGAGATCTACATTATTATCAGGTTATTTTGAAATGTTATTTTAAAAGTATATGGTATTATCAATAATACCATATCTCCACAGGAGCAACTACGGTAAATATCCGTCCAGACTTACGCCCGGTTTCTATGAACAAAAACGAATCGTTTTGCTTACCAATGGTAGGTTTTTTTATGGCAAACTAGGCATGTAAATCATTTCGTAAGCTAATTTTACCTGTGATAGCTACTTCCATATGGGAGGGTCTGCTATGCAAAGCTTTGGAGTCTTTGCTTCATGATTAGTAAAGATATGAGTCTAAATTTTAATAAATCTTATAACGGTCCGTAAATTATTGAAACCGGGCATTAGCTGGCATTAGTTGTATCTATTATTTTAATATGTCTGTGTTTGACCACAATCTCATCAACAGGGATGATGTGGTCGTAGGTGGTAAGCATACAAAGCCTATAGGAGCTCTCGGAACACTACATTAACACCAGTATGATAATTCTGAACGGATATTCTACGTTATTTATCCTTACACATAGCCCGCGCGCCATAGTATGGGATTAAAAACATTATATTGTAAATTTCACTAGAATTAATTCACTGGATTCAAAGACCGCACGTTCCATTCTTATGGTATATACTAGCTGACCCTCGCGGTTTCACCCTCGTTTTTATTTGCGCGAAACCCTAATTATTTTACTTTTAGTTAAAATATAAAATTTAAATTAAATTACCCAAGTTACTAATAATAACATCAGCTATTTTCCAGTGAAAGTCCCGTCAAAATCGGTCCAGCCGTTTCGGAGATTAGCCGGAACAAACAGACAGACATTATTTTTTATTTTTTTGATAAGTACCGTTTATACTTTTATATGCATTTATTAAACTGTATTTTGACATTACAAACAGACGCTTAAATTATTTGTAGACAATTCCACCATACTTATATCGCACGAGCTAATCTACAATTAAAAATATACCTTAACTTTTAGATTTAAGTCTTTAATTAGACTTAAGGGTCGAATGTTGGCATAGTGGTTAGCTTCTGTTTCACTTGTTCTGAAGTGTCGTCACATAGCAGAAGGGTGTGTGAGTAGCCCATGGCCACCTGGGTAATGTTGAGCCCTTCCATGCGACTTACCTCCTTGGGCCGCGCTGTCGATTTGTTTATGTCTCCTGTGCCCTATAAAGTGGACTTATATTAGAGGGTTTCCATTTCTTACGTGAGGCGATTATGGCGATTTTTGACCCCCCTACTTCCCTTGGTTCTCACCAAAGGAAGTAGGGGGGTCGATTTGGCTTTGAGTAGGCAAACGTGAATCCGTGCTTGTTTGAGTTGGATTTATTTAAAAACAACAATACATTCCGAACAATAAAATACTTATTAAAAGGGACCTACAAAAAATAGAAAATTTTACCCAGTCTTCTCACTATTTATCACTGTTTCTTGCGGGAAAAAAACCCCCCCGAAACCCCCTTTCCCCACGTAAGATTGGGTGAGATTCGGCTTGAACCTCTCCCCATTAAACGCCTCAATCTCACGATCACGATCCGTTGCAGATTCATTTTTAAGTGGGCCATCTAAGGTATAGCCATCGAGGGAAAACTCCATCCAATTCCGCAAATTGTCACTGATTTTAAACAGTAAGGATCAACACCGCATCGTGAGTTCTTGACTTGGCCAATCAGAGCGCATGCGTCCTTGACTTACCCAATCAGAGCGCATTGCCGATGGTGGGAAATTGGCTGCATAGAGTATTGCGCTTCTTGGTTTAATTGTTCGATTTGATTTTCTATGTAAAGTTATACATTTTGTTAATATTATGGTTCGTAACACTTACCAATTCACCATAGGTGGGGGACACACCCCATGCAATCAGTGTATCATCTGCGGCTATCACAATAGAGGTGTAGCTGGTACCGATACTGCGGATATTCCAACCTGTTCAACATAACGGATTTGTTGTATGAAAACAAAAGAGACATGTTGGAAATAATTTTATTATTTCCATTTCTAATATGATATTTAACAATTCAGTCTTTTATATAATTTATTTATTGATGTTTTTTTTCTTGTAGTTACTTATAATTTGTTATTAATTTATAATTTCTCCCATTTTTTTTTTATACCACTAACGTGGCAAACAAGCATACGGCCCGCCTGGTGGTAAGCGGTTACCGTAGCCTATGGACACTTGCAACACCAGGGGTATCACTCGCGCGATGCCGACCCTGCAGAAATCGTGAATCATATTTGTAAATGATAGAGGTTGCCCGCGATACAGGATTATACTAGTGCGGGGGCCAATGCTTAATATTGGTGTAAGTTTTAACTTTTTTTTAAATAAATGATATGATATTAAAAGTATTGTATAACTTGGTTATTTTATAGAATAAGAATATTCTATATCTATGGGCTATTTCATGATCGAGGCACGCGATCCACCTAAAGTACAGCGGTTAACAAAAGCTGGCACGTTCAATACATTTACACGTTGCGCTTGTGTAGTGTATGTGAATAATCACACTGCACGTGCATCATGAACAGTCTGTCCGTCTCTCTCGCGCGCGGTCATGCTTATGAGTATGACGGAGACAGTTATTGGTGTACTGCTCATAAAATAATATAGAGTGAGGGAGACTGATTAGAAACAATAGTGTAATAAAACATCGTGAAGTTGCATAAGAAGAGTATGGCTGTAACCGACCTGTAAGTGTACGTGGCTACAGTCGCTTGGACGTTAGCAATAACTGGAGGTTAAACTCCTATACTATTAAATGAGCAATATTTTGTATAACAGATGGAAATTTCGAGATGGACTATTTTCGAAACCTATGTTGGGTCCTACCTAAGTCATGGTGAAGAACATTTACTATGGGACCAATAGTGAATTCTTAATTTTTTTTTAACTTTCCTTACAAAATGTCAACCTTGCTCGATCATAATGTATGAAAAGCAATTTTTTTTTGAGTTTAGTGTTGGTCCATCGTAAAAGCTGTTCAGCATGACTAATCCAACATAGGTTTCGAAAATCCCACTCAGTATATGTTTTGAGATTTCTAAAACGGCTGTAACAATTTCGATGAAATAGGCTAGTGTCATGAAACAATCAATTAATTCCGTCATTTACATCATCTAAATAAAATATTAGACACGTATTTTTTCTGTTGTCAATCAAACAAAAATTACGAAGGTATGGTGTGTTGAAGTACCACGTGACGTCATGGTACACTATTCATATACAAGTGACGTCACGAGCCTCCACTCCCGAGCTTTGAGGCGCTTTATCTTTGTAAACTTTATATTAGCAGAAACATATCCAATATTAATTTTACTAACTTACAGACTATTAATTAGAAATATATTTGTTTTACTCAGGCCACACCCATTATGGGGATTTTTGGTGATCTAGCGAGTTACTTATTAAATTAATTACAATGACAATTAAGGTAAATGGTTAATATTTAAATATTGAAGTGTTAGTAAAGCTTACCATGCAAATCTTGAACAGGCTTGGGATACATGTTGGCCTCGCCCGTCCTCTTCGTCTGTCCAAACATGAACAGAGCGCCTGAAATATAAACCAACATTGTAATACCCCATAATATAGTCGCTAAAGCCGGGTACAGTCCGCAACATAAGTACATGAACACCTCCAAATATAATAATAATTTTGAATGGCATATATCAATTTTGAAAAACCTTAGAATGACTATTAAAATTACCTACCCCAACCAATTTTTTATTTACTATTTTTATAGGGTTTATTGATTGTGTGGAGGTGTGTAATGTGGGGGTGTGTAATGTGGGTGTGTGGATGACGTATATCCCTTTAAACCCGTTAAGAGATTAGCCAAGCCTTCCGCTTTATTATAGGAAATATCTGATGTAATAAATTAAAGTTTGTTTTTGAAAAGAAAAATTTCCGAGTTTATTGCCGGCTCTTCGCAGCAAAAGCAACCTTCCGAACCGTGCATTAGAGTTTGACTATCCATAAGTGCCTGTGAAGGCCTATTTGAATTAATAAATTATTTCATTTCATTCATTATATTACTATAGACTAAGTTTTTCTTTTTAACCGACTTCAAAATAAGGAGGAGGTTCTCAACTAGGTTGTATGTTTTTTTTTTTTTTTTTTTTTTTATGTTTGTTACCTCATAACTCCGTCTATTATGAACCGATTTGGAAATTTCTTTTTTTGTCTTGAACGGTACACTTCCCATTGTCATCAGATCAGGATTTGATTACTTCTTCGTGTACTTTGAAGTCGGTTTAAGTTTTTTGTAAAACAGTCCAATTATTCAGTAAACACTTACCAAGTTCATTAACAGCGAGACTGTAAGTGGCACCGCAGTGTACTGAGCGGACGCCGCGCGCTTGAGAGTCGAAGTATTTGATGAGTCGGGGCACACTCTCGTCCTTCTGTTCGGCGTGCCCCAGCCGACCGAACCCACCGAAGCCCCAGCTGTACGCACGCTTCTTTGAGTCTATCGCCACCTGGATAAAACGACAAAATTAATATGTTAGTTACTAGCTGTTACATTATTGGAGTTTTCCTAGAGAACCCTATTTTATTTTTAAATAATGTCTAGCCTATGTTACTCAGTGATAATTTTGCTATAACCTGGTGGTTTTTTTTTAATTGGGCCAGTGTATATTTAGTTAATTCATTGCAAACAAAAATACAAATCTTCTCTCTTTATTATTAGTGTAAATGTGGATATTCAATGTATGGTCAGTGAAAGCCAGTAAAGGAATTAACTGGCCCTCAATCGCAACTGTCGCACAACTTAGGGTTGCTAGCCAGGCGGGTACTATATAGTACCCTACTGCTATGTTTTCCTTAATCAACGAAGAAACATATCGTAAATCAAACTTGAATTATCAATGCAAGAACGGCGAGATGTGTTCCATTTTATAAATTAATGCTCAAGTCAAGATTTAAGTAGCGATGAATTTGGAACCTATACCATTGATATTAGGTTTATTTTCGATTAACACTATCTATTCTTGATACTTGATCGATAAAAACTGTATTTGTTAGCTACTAGTACATAACTGTAACATTCCCTTCACATGTATATTTCTACTTTCATATTTCATTCCTTACCGTATGATTGGTACCGCAGGAGAAGTCAACAATGTCAACATCCTTGACAGGGGTGACGTGGCCATCTTTGGACTTCTCGAAGAATAGCGCGATGTGCTTCGGAACCACCTCGAAGTGGAACGACAGCTTGGTTGATGTCACGAAGTATTTGCCGTCAGTGTTGTGTCCTGGGAAAAAATATTGTTACGAATTATATTTAAAAAGTACCACTTAATTACATCAGCCTATAATGTCCCACTGCTGAGCACAGGCCTTACATATGAGGGTTAAAAGAAATGGGTAGATCGCATGCCCACTGCGACGAGTGGGAGGTAGGATAGGTCAACCTACTGTTGGAGTTTTCAAGCCGCCTATAAGGCCTCCAACTAGCTTAACGACTATCACAATTAAGTGATAACCGGGACCAACGGCTTTACGTGCCTTCCGAAGCACGGAAAACGTTCGTGTTCTACTAGGCGGTCATCCATCCAGGTACCAGCCACGACGGTGGTAGCTTAACTTTTCCGATCGATTTAGAATGGCTAATCATGTTACACGAGCGCTTCATAACTAAGTCTATTAAAACCTGGGTTTCCCTAGACTTGGTTTAAATCTCATGTAATAAGGGGAATTAAGTTTATCATTTGATTTTCAAATACTAATTATATAAATTAGATTTCTTTTTTTTACTGTTGACAGTTTTCATCAGAGCCAAAGCTAGTACAGTAGTACTCAACTGATATGGCTTACCGATGTACCTGCGCAGAAGATACATTTTCAAAGCGCGGGAAATGCTATTGGTCGGCAGCTGCCGCCATGTGTGCGGAGGGGCGTCACTTGCGAGTGAGACGGAACTAACAGCTGCACTGTATTATGAACCTTATACTAGTCATCTAAGGTTGATTGTAAGTTTTATGCATTCTTTCGTTAATCTTCGGGCCATACTTTCTTTTCTGTGCGAACGAAAATTCACGACGCGCCTTATCAGTTGGGTACTACCTTAACAGCCTGTAAATAGATAATCAAATACCTAGTTGTCCGTACTCCGGCAGTCCGAATGAATGCAGGGCTCCGTTGCAGTCCAGAATCATTGAGAAGTCACCACCGCAACCCACCTTCACTATGGGAGCTCCGCTGAGGAGGTAATTACAATTAGACAACTTCCTACTTAACTGCAAATAAAACGCAAGCTGAAATGTTTTTATCTAAATAAAATAAATAGCTAATTTAAAACATACTATTTATATATTTTTTGTAAATGCCTACAAATGACCACGCCACTTAAACCCCTTGAGGTTTGCGTTGTGTGGTTATAATATACATTGTAATTGTAGTGCCTTGTAGTATACTGGGTGGAAATGTCGAGATGGCATATTTTCGAAACCTATGTTAAGTTAGTCATGCTGAACAACTTTTACTATATAACTTGAGATCGACTTTACCGATTACATCCATCTTTTTTTTACGTTTTCTAATACTCAGGAGAAGGTTCTTACGGAAAAAAAATTAACAAAGTTGAGTAGAAAATTTAAGAAAACTTAACTGTAGGGTAGGGTAGGATATCCCTAGGGTACGCGTCGCGCAACTAGTTTTATATTAATAAAAGAAAAAAATAAGCCCAATTATTAACCAACACCTCGCATAACAGTTATTCTCGAGAGAAAAAAAAAATTAATAAAAAAAAAAAAAAAAAGCACATTTATCCCATATAAAAGCTCTCAGCAGGTCCTCAAGACAGTTTGCAGAGACGGCAAGGCAGGAATAATACTCCTGGTATTAAATAAATATCCTGGGACATTTCTCACACACGGTCATCTGATCCCAAACTAAGCAGAGCTTGTACTATGGAAACCAGATAACTGATATTATACATATATTAACTTTTTGTTTGTAAATACATGAACATACTTAATATACATAATTACACCCAGACTCAGGACATACAGACATGTTCATGCACACAAATGCATATCCGCGCCAGCTGGCCGTCAATTCCGCTTAGCATTGACATGTTCGATTTGGGTGGGAGCCCAGGATGCAGTTGTGTGCATGATCATGTCTTCATATCCTGAGTCTGGGTGTAATTATATAAATAAAGTATGTTTTTACAAAGTTATATATGTAGTATTAGTATAGTAATACGGTTTCCATAGAAGCTCTGCTTAGTTTGGTATCAGATAGCAGTGTGCAGGGGCGTATTTACCCCCGTATCGTTGCCCCGAACGTGGTTTTGCCACAGTCAGGGGCCCCCCAACAAGTATGCCACTGTCCATGTGTGAAGAAAGTCCCAGGATATTTATTTAAAGATGCAGTCTTTAAATAAATATCCTGGGACTTTCTTCACACATGGACATGGACAACAGTTAAAATATGTACAGCGACAATATAAACGTGCGACTTACTTGTGTCTAACGCGTGTCGGTTTCAATATCTGCGGCGTGCTGTTCCCGACGCCACATTGCCCGCTCTTGTTGTCACCGCATGCGTACACTGCACCAGTGTCTGTGATAACACATTATGTTAAGAAACAAAGAAAGAAATAAATGTTCTACAATAATATTACACATATTTCAGATGTAAAATCCAAATAAAAATAAAGAAAACACATTACACATAAATAAATCTAAAACTACAACACACATATAAAAGAAACTTATATAAAACCTTATATACAAGATTACTTGACTGCTCAAATCGCTACAAATACCCAAGATTTAAAAGGCAGTCAAGTTTATCTGATATCACTTTCAGTGTTACCACTACCAAGTGTCCTGCGCATCAGCGATGCCACTCTTGCGTCTGATCGCATAAAAGTCATCAGTACGCGCTTCGGCAAACATCCCTGATGCACTACAGTACAGTGGTAGCCGCAACAACACTCTGAAAGCATTATTATACTGGACTAGCTGCCCAGCGCGACTTCGTTCGCGTGGTGATACCCTACCCTATGGTGCTACCCTACCCTACTCTCCTACCCTACCCTACCATACTAGGGTAGGGTATACCCTACGCTACCCTACCCTACTCTCCTACCCTACCCTATCTCAACCATCACATTAGATTCACAAATCAGAACCCAGCAGATGGCGCTGCAGTAGGTAATTTAGGTTATATTATCGACTGCAAGCTTTAATCGAAGCACGTCCAAAATGAAATGACAGAAATGAATGACATAACAATATGCTTGTACTGTCAACATTGAAAAAAGTTTCAATTTGACAGGAAAATCCCCATTAACAAAATGATCCGCCATTTATTCAATTCGTAAAATTGTGATTAATGAAGAACCGCTTGACCGATTTTGTGCAAACTTCACATAAACCATCTACTAAATAGTCCGAACAAAGCCTAAACATTTGGTTTGGATAGGTGAGCCCGTTCTTGAGTTATAAAATTACAACGAAAAGTGGCATTGATTTTTATATATATAGATAGAGATAGATTCGCAAGGTATTGTAGGCCCTCTTGAGTACAGTTGAACAACGGACCGCTCGTGTAGAAAGATTTGACATCATTACTACAGCGCGCAAATCTGCGAGCCAACATATTACTCCTGACTGCCAACGCCCTCCCTTTCAATGTCAGTATCGTCTTTTAAGTTCTAAGTAACAATATGCCCAAGATATTTCAAACTCGATACCCTTTTGAGAGCTACACCATCAAAGTAATGTCAGGGACTACTTCTGGGCATGAATGGGATTCTGGGACTTTTTTTTTTTATTCTACTTAGTCGGTAAACAAGCATACGGCCCGCCTGATGGTAAGCGGTTACCGTAGCCATATGGACGCTTGAAACACACGAAGCATCGCTCACGCGTTACCGACCTTTCCCCCCTCCCCTGTGAGCTCTGGCGACCTTACTCACGCGCAGTAACTTTACAACACATAAAGTAATTTGGCAGCGGTATTCTGTAAGGTGTACTTCCCCAATCGAGCTGCTCTTTGAGCGAATAAACGCTATGCTCTACCTCTTTCAAAACCTCTCTCAGACGTAGTTACCTAAATCTTACATCATCAAAAAAATGGTCAATCATGAATTAATAACGTTAAATACCTGTGACAAACAGTGTGTGATGTCTTCCCACTGCGGCGTGTATGATGTTATACCCCTTGAGGGTCGGGATCAGCTCTGGGACCGAGCGAGTGATAGTGTCGCCGAAGCCGAGTTGTCCACACGTATTTCGACCTGGGAAACAACGGTTCAGCAACATTTAAATACAAAACGAAAAGCTATGTTTCTTATTGTACCACATACACACAAAATTTGAACTCTCTTTATAATATTAGTAAATAATGGTGCGTACCGAATGTATAAGCTTCGCCCTCCTCAGAAACTAACACGGAGTGTCCAGCCGTGCATCCACTGATTATCAACCGGTACTGTAACATACAAATTACACCAATTTTTCAATTTCCGCGCTTCCTTATCAACAACATTAATAAGGCACAAATGTATGTCCGTGGATAAACCATGTGCTAAAGAGCAGTTAGGGTCAGTTCACACCGAGACGAGACGCGACGACGCTTGAAGAGCCTAATTATTTCACAAAGTACCGCTGCGTAGCGCGCGCCGTCAAACGCATCGCAACGCATCGAGGCGCAGCCGGACGCCGCGGGTCGTACTCTAATTCTTTCATTAAAATTTGTACCTTTTTGTATATTAAATAAAGTTCTATTTGTATCGCTATCTTAAAAAGTGCGCGCCGCACTGACCCTAATTTGTGAAAGACGCGTAGCGTACGACAAGGCAATATTGCGACTGAAATATTTTATTCAACATTGCCGTCAATTTATTAATGATATTCTCAAACCTTGAGAGTATGAAGTACAGTTACAAGCATTAACATAGAGACGTTTCAAGATTCCAAAACTAGCTTTCATCAGCGTTTCCGAGGGCCCTATTATTTTTCCGGGATAAAAAGTATCGCTTGTTAATAAAGAACATATTCTATCTGTGTGTCAAAAATTGAAATCCTTTGGTAGAACTATATTATGAAAACGATTTTTACTAAACAAAAAGGTACCTACAAATGGTACACATGTACCTTTTTGTGTACAAAAAAAAGTTAAAATCGTGTGTTGCTATATTAAAAAGTGTGCGTCTCGTCGTGTCTCGGTGTGAGCTGACCTGCCTTAGCAAAAAGTATGGCAGACTGTGTATTTCTTTTTAGGTATCAATTAGTTTACATTCATTTGGAATCTTGAAATGAAATGCTCGTGAAGTTACATATAAGATACTCAATGTTCAATCGATAATGTTGCTGATTCTGTTGTTTACAACTAAACTAAATTTAGTCTCCCTATATCTCTTTCTAAGAAAAAATATAAGAAAAGGATGTAAGAAATTAACCCCTTACTCATAAAACGTTATTTAACTAATATACTGTTTAAAGGGTCACGTAAATAAAGTCACTCTATTGTCATTGTCAAATAATGTGACATTATTTACGTGACCCTTTAAACAATATAGGAGCGCTTTATGAGTTAGGGGGTATGTCCTGTCAAATTAGTCCGATACTTGTTTTCAACGTAAATTTAGTCGCCATCTATCGCTGTTACGTCTACCCGTAAATTAAAACGGATTAGGCTAATTTGACAGCTTTAAATATGTTCTATCCTTTTTCAATAATTTTTGTAAGAAAGAGATGTGATGTGACTAAAATTAGTTTAGTGCGATTTACAACAGAATCGGCACCATAGTCGCAGTTCCTTTTTCAACTACTACTTCGTACCCTGAAGTCAATGTTTCAAGTTAACTGACGGGCCAGCTGGCGCGGTTGGTTAAGACTCTGGTCAAGAATCCACCTATCGCGCCGCTGGTCGTGGGTTCGATTCCCACACAGGACATGCATGCATGTCTTGAGTCTGGGTGTAATTATGTATATTAAGTATGTATTTACAAACAAAAAGTAGTATATGTATTATATCAGTTATCTGGTTTCCATAGTACAAGCTCTGCTTAGTTTGGGATCAGATGACCGTGTGTGAGGAATGTCCAAGGATATTATATTAACTCTTATTTATGGCTGTTATTAAGTAGTTTTGTTTCTCGTCTTTGATCTTTGCAGCCAGGATACATACAGGTATGTTGAAACGTCGTGTAATTAGAAGAGTTCTTACCCGTCGCTCGGTGAACTTATGAAAGGTATACAAGTTGGGGTGAGCGCGCTTCGATGGGTTGTTGTCACGCTTGGAGACCATGTCCCAGGACACCATGCCGGCTATCATCAGCACGCCGGGCGTTTTGTAGAAGCTCTGAAGAAGTTCCTGAGAAAGGGTTGTACGTGATTTGGTGGAGGGATAACGTTCTAGTATTATTTATAAATAATTTGTGAAGAGAGAATACATTATTAGTTCTAGGGCAATCGAATTTCGAAAGGTTAGGTTACGAAAGTTAAGAAGTAACGAAAAAAGGCATTGCGAAACACTATTGTTAGAATGTTTTTTATCGCGTCATACCTATATACCTAAGTTCAAAAAAATATAGACTATAACTGCTATGTGACTGTTTAAGTACTCTTTGAACACCACGGTCGACTTGGCCCCCAATTCTCGCGCTTTCGGGACCCTTTTAGGTTTCCGTACCCAAAGGGTGCCAAACGGGACCTCCGCTGTCCGTCCGTCTGTCTGCCAGTGGGCCGTAATAGGTAGACAGCAGAAATTTTTCACAGACTATGTATTTTTATTGCCACTATAACAAAGCATAATAAAAATGAAATAAAATAAAAAGAAAGGGAACCCCAAGATACAAGAAACTTATTTTTTTTCATAGCAAAGTTGAGTTAGTTAATATTGTTCAATCGCTATTTGTATAGATTGTAAATTGGGCAAGTAGTGAGGTAGTCTAAAATTAAATATTGCACAGAAAATGACACAAATGCAAATAGAACTAGCATTTTTATTTGCCGGCTGTAAACGACTCCTTGAGAGGTTGAAACTGCTCGAGCGTTCGGAACCACGGCTCGAGCGATTGGGCTTGTTTGAAATACATATTATGTGTAAAACAGACGAACGAACGAATAGATGAAGTAAAAAAATATGTATATGAATAGTTTGATACAAACATTGCAAAATTAGAACCGAATTAGTACGCGATGACAAATATTCGAACATTTTTTTTTCTCATAAGTAGTTTTTCTTTAAAAATATCGTACGTCGCGATAATAAACATTCGAACTAGAATTTTTCAAAATAGCATATTTTCGAACCATGATAATTATTTGCGTTAAAATACATTCGAACTAGTTTTACGCGGTTTTTTTTTTTTTTTTTTTTTAAAAGGATATTTTCAAACAAACGTACCTACTTCAACCTCCTGAATATATATATAGGCATGTAGTTCTCGGTGTTTTGAAATATAAATCCGTCACGTGACAAATTACGTAAAATAACTACTGACAGAATTCTATCATTATAAAACTAGTGGCATCGTATGACGGCACCTATTACATGAAATAGCTGTGGTCTCGTTTTAGGGTATAGATGTAAATGAACTCACCGGCAGAGAATTATGCCCAAAGTCGAAATTTCATACAAAGGGAATCATTTTTGCCATTTTAGGAGTTATTTTTTTTTACTTTAATCTTCATATATAATATAAATTAAAAAATTGCACTGTCCATACTAATTAACATTTTTGGCGTATACGAGAAATAGCACAGTAAATTCATTCAATGCCGAATTTAGCTAATAAGTAGAAAAAGTCTTTGCTGAAAACCCATCTATTGTATGAAATTTGGAGCTTGGGCCAAATGCAATGCCGGTGAGTTTATATAAAATTTAATTGGTGACTTACTTCTGGTAGCTTCGGCCTCGGCTCGTCCAGCATGGGCGACAGCGAGCGCTGCTTCTCCTGTGGCTGCTCCGAAGTTGTAGAGTCGCTGCTGTCGTCGTTCTCAGAAGCAGGTTTTCGCGGCTTCCTGATCTTCGTCGGCCGCCCGGTAGCTGGCCCGGCGCGCTTGCGGCTGCCATTGTTCGGCATTCTACTTTCTGAGAAACTCATAAACGTTAGTGATACACAATAATTCTAATAAAATTTTAATAAATTCGCTAAATTACGGCACAATATTACCCTGACAATAGTATGGAAAATATTATGTAGAAAATTACATAATTAAAACGCGACCAGATCGAAAATGCCAATGATAAAATCTATCAACACATTCTATAGCGATTTAATTCTGAATCTACTGAATTGATTTATGGCAAATGTGACTTTATTCCCATATGTTTAGATATATTATACTAAGTCAAGATAATTTCATTAGTGAGAAAAATGGATAACCGGAACTGGTGCAACCATTTCTTTTTAAATGGCACCGTGACACTAGTTGACGATAAGTAACATACTTATAAACCTTTAAATACACTCGAAATAACAAAAATAAGTTTCATGAACAACGAGAATCTAATATTAAGTCTAGACAATAGTTAATCGAGAATAAACCCCAATTCATAGACGCTGGGTTTAAATTCCTTCTGTTTCCTCAAGTCTTGACTTAAAGCAATTAAATTGCATCAGAGTAAAATCACAGAGAGATGTCAGATGACGCTACTTGTCGCGACTATTCCGCTCGACGAAAGGTACAACACTGATAACCATGCCCAGTTGGTCTCGCAGAACTGAATCTGTATACCACGCAATGAATCTACTTAGCCCGCATGCGTCAACACAACAATCACCATAAGACGTAAAAATCATTTGCCGTTATAAATCCCGTAAATTCCCGCTAGAAAACTCCAACAGTAGGTTGACAAATACCCTACCTCCACCAATGCGAAGATGCATGCGTCGTGAGGTAGAGTATCTGTCCATTCCCTTTCACCCTCATTTGTGTCTAGGAGGCCCGTACTCAGCAGTCAGCGGACATCATAGGTTGATGATTGTGATGACGGTAGCCAGGCAGAGCACAAAGTACCTTACCAATGGGCTGAGATTTCAACACTAACTCACAACACATTCTAGTTCATTCTAGGTTTGGAAACCTAAACCTTGGTCACGTTGCATCTAATTTATATCCATGCGTAGTTTCGAGACACTTGTAAAAAAAGTCTGAGGTAACAGTCTTCAACACTTCTGCTCGACGTACCTTCGGAAGCTATACAAAGTTTCCAACTTTCATTGCTTTTTATTTTAGTTTATTAATAGGTTTGTTTTGTAACTTTTCCAACAGCTCGATACCACCCGCGTATTAAAAAATTACCAAACTGTGTTTCAAATGAAGCAAGAATCCAAGTTTACCAAAACATACAAAATTCGTTTGTTAATTTTGTGACTAATATTTCAAAATGTATAATTTCGAAAACAAGTTCTAAAATTACCGTGCCTGGCCAAATGCTGACATGTCTATCATAGTCCCACATATAGATACACATAGATTAGACCTAATTTATTGACTCAGTTGTTGGGACTACCTATTAGGGTTACGTTCGCTAAGCAGGCAAGCCTTGCAGAATTAATAGAGCTCTTATTTGGCTCTTATGGCGCACAGAGGGACAGTATATCGCTTGGGCGAGGAAATTTAAATCAGGGAAACATTTTGATATGTGCATTACCGTGGAACGAGTTAAACACTCAATAGAAAGGAACCGCACTGGGGCAGGTACCAAAAGACCCGATAGTGATGATTTGCGAAATAGCTCCCATTGTAATGATATATTTTCGTCTCGACATGCATAATCGATTTCGTTGCCAGACAGTCCCTAAATAAATAACGAACTAACATGATATAAATAAACACTACATTTTATACAGACTTTTTAGGGTTCCGTAGCCAAATGGCAAAAAACGGAACCCTTATAGATTCGTCATGTCTGTCTGTCTGTCTGTCTGTCTGTCCGTCCGTATGTCACAGCCATTTATTTCCGAAACTATAAGAACTATAATGTTGAAACTTGGTAAGTAGATGTATTCTGTGAACACAATTAAGATTTTCACACAAAAATAGAAAAAAAACATTAAATTTTGGTGGTTCCCCATACTTAGAACTGAAACTCAAATTTTTTTTTTTCATCAAACCCATAAGTGTGGGGTGTCTATGGATAGGTCTTCAAAAATGATATTGAGGTTTCTAATATCATTTTTTTCTAAACTGAATAGTTTGAGCGAGAGACACTTCCAAAGTGGTAAAATGTGTGTCCCCCCCCCTGTAACTTCTAAAATAAGAGAATGATAAATCTATAAAAAATATATGATGTACATTACAATGCAAACTACCAACGAAAATTGGTTTGAACGAGATCTAGTAAGTAGTTTTTTTTTAATACGTCATAAATTGAAATTCATATCAAATACTCAGGTCTATACTACCATTTACTTATATACCTATAGGTTTGTACGGAACCCTCGGTGCGCGTGTCTGACTCGCACTTGGCCGGTTTTTTTTTACGTCAACAGGTTGACAGGCAGATAGTAAGTGGTCACCGCCGCCTATGGACAGTTGCAATACAAATTCCGACCTTGAACAACTCTTTTTACGCCCTTTTAGAAGATGTAGATTATATGATATTATAGATAAGAACAATAAGACGATATGGGATTAAAAATAACCCCAATACTATACTATATCTATACTATGTATAATAATGCAGAGCTTTTTTGTTTGTTAAACGGGCTAATCTATGAGCTTCCTAGTCGAATTCGAAAAATTCTTTCTATACTAGGAAGCTACATTATCATCATTATTATTTTTAATGATTATCGTTATTCTCATATGAACCTCTCCCTGAACATCCACGCGTAAATCCTGTTTACATCTAAGGAGAGTTCTGGGAACCAATTGACTAAAACTTTTCTATACCAATACATTTTAATGGATATCTGCCATAATTTTCAGCAAATGTCGTCGATGTGTAAATTGCAAAAAAAATGCTCCAAACAATATTGAACCATAAAAATAATTTGTAATAAAAAAATCTTTCTAAATGTAATGTAAACTGAATTGTATTGTGGGTAGTTATAGGATTATAGTATTTATTCATGCAGATTATTAGTTAATTGTTTTACCATATTTTTATATTCAGATATGCCTGGCTTTTTAACAATGTGGGTTTAATCAATGTCATTACTTTAGGAGAAGCCCACGAAAGTGAAGATTGTAAAAATAATTATATTTTCTTGTGCACCATGAAAAGTACTTTAAACTTAGTATGATAACATATCATAACCGACAGACAACACTGCAATACAGTTAGTTGTAATGGAAATTAACTTATTATACACAGACGTCAGAACTGCATTATATTGATGGCAGTACTGTATATAAAACAATAATGAATATACTGAATCTATATATTCATTAATGTCATGTCAGTTTATAGAGGGTGTATCTCCAGAACAGAATCCAGAATCTAAAGCTGAAGCATAGTTTATATGACATATCTACCAAATCGAGACTTACTATTCCTCTTTCAATCTAGCCTAACCCCTCCCACTATTGATGCTTTTTTGTACTTGTACTGCTATCACTGCATTACCTAACATGAGAATATTTATATTCTTTGTCATAATTATCTACTATATAAAAATAAGTCGGGTTTTCCTTCCTGACGCTATAACTCCAGAACGCACTAACCGATTTCCACGGTTTTGCATTCGTTGGAAAGGTCTCGGGCTCCGTGAGGTTTAAAGCAAAGAAAGTAGGGTAGGGTAGGGTAGGGTAGGGTAGGGTAGGGTAGGGTAGGGTAGAGTAGGGTAGGGTAGAGTAGGGTAGGGTAGCGTAGCGTAGGGTAGGGTAGGGTAGGGTGGGGTAGGGTAGGGTAGGGTAGGGTAAGATGGGGTAGGGTAGGGTAGCACCATAGAGTAGGGTAGCACCACGCGAACGAAGTCGCGCCGGGCAGCTAGTACTATTATAATTAAGACAAAGAATATAACTATTAATATTTATATTCTGTGTCATAATTATACTATTATAATTAAGACAAAGAATATAACGAATATGTTAGGTAATGCAGTGATTATATAGTCTAGGTTAGTTAATGTGTGAGGCATATCTAAGGAGGATGGCATACTGCTTTTTCTAAATCGTAATAATAAAAAGGAAAATTATCAGAACTACAGCCTCTAGAGGGCTTTAAATTTTGAACTAAATAGTCAAACTGTATTTACAGTACGCAAAGGTAGTGGCAAATTATTCTAACACTTTGTAGCAACATAGTGTTAACGGTTAATGTAAAAAATCAAGTATTTATAAAATCAACTATTGAATGTGGGTTATACCGTAAACAAGTCTTATATTTCCAACTGTAGATCATTTTGTGTAGTATCCTAACTAATATTATAAATGCGAAAGTGAGTTTGTTTATTTATTTGTTTGTTTGTTACGCCTTCACGCCTCAACTACTCAACGGATCATCGTGAAATTTGTCATACAGATATCCTATGGTATAGAGAAGGACATAGAAATCTTTTTATTCCGGGAACACAGATGAAACCACAGGGGACGGCTAGTTTTTTTATATTTAATGGTAATAGTTCTAATGATCAAACAGCAGTGCATTGAAAGACCAGACCTGTCAATACATGGTGTTGATATGATTTTATGAAAACTAGATGAAAATAATTTATCAGAAAGGATACTGGCATTATGCAGGGAAGCATATAATCAACAGCAAGTAGAACACATCAACTTGTTGAATCCAATCTCTTTTTTACATGAAAGTTCACAGAGGTGGCAGTTGTGGCATAGTCAGAGTATAAATAAAATTGGCTTAAGTGCTCAATAGGTACCTAAGAAATTAGTCAAACGCATTAAAACCTGCATGAGCAACTTTTAGGATAACTTTTATATATAGAACAAATCAGACACTCGGAGAAAAGTTGTCTGTGGTACAACAACTGCAAGACAAACAACAGATTTTGGTAGAAAGTTTGATTTAATGTTGATAAGCCTAACCAACACCAGCCTTTTATTTATATAGAAAACCGACAGTGCTACACATAATTTTAGTCAATAATATTAAACCATTCAAGCATCCTCTCTGAGTTGATAAATAATGGTACAGGAACTAATCCATGAATTTACATTAAAAATAAAAGGCCTAAAACATCATATTATGGATGTGTATCGGTACATACCTACATAATATTTAAATTTTTCGGATAGTTATTCACAAAGTACCTACTTGTGAGTAATCGAAAATTAATATTCTTTTATATAATTAGAACAGTCGTCTGACAATGGCAAAAAACCGTTAGATATTAATGCTCATCGAAAGTTTACTATCTTGCGAAAACTAAATTGAAACTTGCATATTTTTAAATATAGTTTCAGTTTGAATGTCTCATAATAGATAATCGATACAAAATTATTAGTAGCAGTATAATAAAAAGTATCAAAACGACTTGTTACCGACACGTGCCTTGTTTGGGTATTCTAACAAGTTTATTACAATAGTTATTGCATAAATCCTACACAAACATAATATCATCGATTACAACTATATACTATACTTACCGGTTGAAAATAATATTGTAAAGATAAATTAATATTTTAGAAAATGTTCGCACGCTTTACAATACGAGGATTTATATACACTCACACTCACACTCACACTACATAATAATTTGACAGTAAACGTAAAGAATGAATGAAAAAGAAATATAGGGATGCCGCGAAAAAAAAGTAAATAGGTACATACTAAGTAGCTGCTTGATCTATGATGAGTATGAGTAAATCGTTTTTTTTTAATTTCGATTCGTGGCTTGACAATCTGTCACCTGTGTATATTATCCTCAAAATAAAGATTTTCATAATAAATTTATATGGTATTGTTGAATATTTTATTATTCACAGAAGTGAGTTCTCTCGTGGTTATCTCCGTAGGTTCTCTCTTCTTCTTCTTATTTTTAATTTTGGCAACCAAGCCCAAATTAGGGCTCATTTCTGCCAGTGTCGAGTTATATTATAGTTTCCAGTCACAATAAATCACTTCACATTATAGTCCTCACTCTCATATGTCTCTCTTAAGTTGCTGTTAAATCTGTCACTGTACCATATATTCTTCTTCTTAGTTTTAAGTTTGGCAACCAAATCCAAATTAGGTCTTATTTCTGCCAGTGTCGAGTTATATTATAATTTCCAAGCAAAAAAATCACTTTCATTTTACACATAGTCCTCAGTGAGTCACCGTCCATAAAAGTCATGTTTTACTACGTAGAAAACGAAACGTTTTACTACAATGGTGGTCATTGTACTAAAACTCTTCACGGACTTTTTGAGACAACTTAAAAAGTCACGATTTTTATTTAATTTCACTTCACTCGTGCACATTGATTGATCTTTATTGGATAAAACACCACCGATAATATGCAATAAAACCAAAGAAATTGAATACGCGTAGAAGTAATGTCAAAGGCGCAAATTTTATATTTATATCTGCCTCGATAATTTTCATACGATTACTCCATAAGATAAAAAAGGAATGAGATATAGTTGTGGGTTTCTGTTCATACCGCCTGTAACACATTTTGAGTTGTCAGTGGTTACGTTTGGTCTAATTGTACTACCAAATTGAATAGGTCTAAAAGTGAACTATGGTGTTGGCCCTCAGATGTTGTTTTTATTTTAGTCGTAGTTTGTTGACATACAGCAGACGGACGACGACTACGCGAAAATTTAAAATTAATATTGTTTATTTAGATTCAAATAAAACTAAATGTATTAAATTGTGATCTGTGATAAACACAAAAATGGTGTGTGTTGTAATCGAGTGCAAATATCATTCCTACCGAAAGGAAAATGAATAAATAAACATAATCTCAAACTTCAACCATGAATATCTCGGAATCCATGAGCTTGCTTCAAGTTTGGGGGGTACCGAGGGAAAGGGCTTCCCCCCTTTCCCCGCGTCTCGTCCAGGAAAGTTTTACCATTTTTATTTTTAATTTAAACCAAATTTAGTCGATATCGATATTAGTGTATTCAGAACCCTATTGTAAATTTACTTGATCAATAAAGTCTTGCAACAACTTACAACAACCTTATTATTTTAGGATATAGTAAATATATAACTGTCTCTTTTTGGCACAAAGAAACCCAATAAGAGTAATGAGTAGCTATTCAGAAGTCGCTTCCTTTATTAGCGGTCGTTCTTTGCTATTCTTTATTCTATGAATAAAACTCAAAATACACGAATTTATGAAAATAAAACGAAAACACAACGTCACTCTGCAAGTTCCCGCCAAAAAACCGTCACTGTATTCAGTCAGTCGCGAGTTATAGTAAAACTGTGCGCGAGTGCTGTACAATGTAAAATTCCTGTGATCAAGCGTTTGCGCCAATTTGTTGGCATAGATTAAGAGTCGATTTTAATAGCTCTTGCTGAATTTTGCAAAATTTTGTTTGACAGTTTTCATAAAGGTGGATGCTCAAAAACTGGCGGGAAATTTGTTTTTTTTTCGTATAATCCACCACGGTACGGCCAGCTGACTTTCTTTTATCTTCGAATAATTACGTTAACTATAATTTAACAAATTTCAGTCGGGAGGAAATGATTGAAAAAAAATTTTTTTACGTAATTGGGTTATTGAAGAAAAAAAATTTTTTTTTTTATTATGTATTTTAAAACTTTATTAGAACAATTTTGAAAGTCAATTCAAAAAAACCAAAATGATTATCAATTTATTATAAATTATTTAAAATGGACCAAATTTGAAAAATAATCACGTGACTCAAAACGGGTCGGCTGGCTGGGCGCCCTGCTTGTGACGTCACGATGTTAAAGTAACTCTACGTGAGTACACGGTCGAACGGTTTCTACAATACAGTTGGTTAAGATTCCATCTATCGCACCGCAGCTCGCAGGTCGTGGGTTCGATTCCCACACAGGACGTACATTTGTGTGCATGAACATGTCTGTATGTCCTAAGTCTGGGTGTAATTATGTATATGTTGCCCAAGGGTCTCTCGAATATCCATTTTGAGAGCAATCGGACCAGTATCTAAATAATTCAAAATGGCGGACATTATTTTACATTTTGAGCAAAGATTCATGTTATGTGGCCCAAGGGTCTCTCAAATATCCATTTTGAGAGCAATCGAAACAATAACTAGATAGTTCAATATGGCGGCCACTTTTTGAATTTTGTGAAAAGATAAATGTTATGAGGTCCAAGGGCCTCTCAAATATCCATTTTGAGAGAAATCGGAAAAACAACTAAATAGATGAAAATGGTGGTAATAAAAAAAATGATGAAGGGAAATTAAATTTTAATAAAACTTGGCGTCTTCCCAGCCAGCAAATTATTTAAAACTATACACAAGAATACGTGATTATTTGCTCAGTAGTCCCTAAAGTGGTGGCATTAAAATTTCATGCTTTGGTGAATTGGACTATCCTACTATCCATCTGATTAGAGGCACGTTGCCCTATGTTTCTATGGTTTCAACTTTTAGACATTTTGTAGCAAATTTAAAATCATTTTTTGGGGAGTTATTTGTGAATTATTTGTACACGATGGTACGAAACAAAGACGGTACTTAACCTTTAAAATTTTACTTTCTGTGATAAATTTATAAATATATTGACGATAATAACAAGATTTAATTAATTGATGAAAACGTAAAACACTGTATCAATTGTATGTAATGGCTCAGAGTAGATAAATACTACGTACAAGTAATGGTGAGTAGAAATTAACATTGTGACGTCACGCGCCCTCATCGGGGTAGTTCGGGAAATGTCGGTTCGTTTTCGGTACACAGTAAAAAAAATATTTTCAACTAGCTGCCCGGCGCGACTTCGTTCGCGTAATACCCTACCCTACCCTTCATTTAAACCTTCCCCGGACTTCCACGAATAGTTCAAACCCAAAATTAGCCAAATCGGTCCAGCCATTCTCGAGTTTTAGCGAGACTAACGAACAGCAATTCATTTTTATATATATAGATAGATAGATTGGTTATAACTTTTTAGTAATAACGAAAAAAATAAAACTAAAAATAGTTTTGTAAAATAACTTATATATGATCTTTTGATTTATGACAAAAAAAAACGAAAGGCTGCCGCTGCCCAACCCACACCACACCCACACCGAGCGGCAGCTGACGTTCACCATGCTGTTTAATTTAATACAACTCTCTGAATCATTTGACGAGTTAACTGTTAATTGTTATGTATATACCTACTCTTTCCGTTTGCACGTTGTATTTAGAGTCTTTGGAACCTACATTATCTGGGAAAATTTGAAATAATAACAGTTGATAAACATCGATGTAAATATTACAGGATTGCCGTGACGAAGGACCTGGGTTCGAATCCTACCATGAGCTTGAGCTTTCGGTGAAGGAAAACATCGTTAGGGAACCATAGCACGGTGGTAGGGTACTTCGTAGTAGATATCCGCCTAGCTGGCTACCACACTCAAGACGATAATCTATCACCTAGCACCTATCGGTGTGTTCCGACAGCTTCACTTGAGAGCTAGTTCATTTCTAGGCTTTGTGTGCTTATCATTTTTGGCTACATCATTGCTTACCCTGTTAAGATTGTACAAACAAACTGTCAAACACAGGTCCATTGCTACTGTCTTAGTGTAAGCAATTTTTTCAATTTTTTGTAATTCACTAAGTCTTATATTTTATTTCGCCCTTAGATTATTTTCGCCACCAGATTTCGCGATCCAAAGTTCCGAACACTCGCTTTGTTCGACTGAACTGTATTGCAATCCGTACACCTCACTTTAATGTGGCATAAATTCGACATTCATGAAGTAAAGGCATTATAGTCCCTACAAACTTATCTGACTCGGTGGTCAAAAGAGGAACTAACAGCGCCATTTTGAAATGACAATCGCCATTGGTCAAAGAGAATATAAACACTACGTTCATTGGTTGTTTGCTCCACCAAATGCGATAACAGCGACTCTCCCACCGTGCCAGATAAGCTTGTGTGGCCTTATACCAGGCGACCGAATCTGCCTGCTGCAGCCGAACCACCGAGTGACCGAACAGAGCGAGAGTCGGTGCTATATCTATAGGCACGTCAGAAAGTATAGCTGCTACTTTCGATTTCAGTGGCTATATCTCACTGCTGTGAAAGCCTAGCCTAGATCCTATTTGAATAAAACTATATTAATTTTCATATGGGTACTTAATAAATCTGAGATCTGTGGTTGGGATGTACTTACCGTTTCTTTTTTGTTTGTGTACATTTTTTATTATTATTTCTATTTGTCTATCTTTTGGAAATAAACGGCATAAGAAAATAAAACAAAATAACGATTTTAAAACTAAAAAATATAATTAATAGGATTCGGTCGCATAAAAAAAATAGACAGACGACACTCATGAACATGATTCAATGTAGATTTTTGAAACCTTTTAAAACAAATTCACTAGAAAGCACCGTATCTTATTCGTAGATTGGTACAATCTGTTAAAGTAATTATAATAAAGTATAGGTTGCAGCAAATTAGCTAAAGTGATAAGATGCCACTTTTGGAATCTTGCACCATATCAAAGCAACAAATACCACTCAGACCTGTAGAATCAGACCCTTTTCCACTAATGGTAACTTTAAATCCTTTGAACGGTTTCTCACCCGAGTCAGATGGTACCTGATCAAGTCCATAATCCTCCTCCGGTACCGGTGGACACTCGCAATCAACGTCAGTTAACGTAGCACGACCATTAGGACACGCGCATAAATCTTCATCGATGTCAAAGCTGACTTTTGGTTCATGTATTGATGTCTGGTAGAGTTCGTCACTAGTTTGTTGTGCAAAGTACTGAAGTGCTTCCTCGAAACTCATCTCCACTTCAAGTGGTGGTTTGGCCTTCACATAAAATTTGAAACCTGATGTTGTCTGCGTCATATTGGACTTCATTAAATGATATTTCCTTAATTCATCGTTTGGATCAACCATATCAATGTCCTCCTCGTCAACCGATTCTGGCTCAGGATCTGTTTCTACAGGCATAGGAGGACACTCGCAGATTATTCTTTTCTTTCCTTTCTTATCTTTGCATAGGCAATTATCTTTGACACCATGCGCATCCTCACAAATACAGCATTGACAACTTTTAGATTTCTGTTCTATCTTGTTTAGGAGCAAATTGTGTTCTTCGCACGGACACAAGGTTCTGAGTTTAACACTTTTCCCCTTGCCACTACAAAAGCAGCTCATTTTCTTTTGACTTCTTTCGACAAGACGACCGCACGAATCACAGTTGGCATTTAGGTTCACTGGTTTCACTGAAAAATGATTAAGAGAATGAGATTCGGACATGAATAAAAGTATTCTGAATTTATGAAATGTAGGCTAATTACATATAGGTGTTATTTTACAAGTGACGGGTGCTGTTTCACCACAGCATCCTGCAGACACAGTCTTCTTTTCAGTGCTAGGTTGATTATAACAACAAGCCTTGGTCGCTGTCTGTGCTGCTTCAGGCAATGGTTTCGGGATATCATGATGACATGTTTCACGACCACTACACGGCGGTACGCTGCAAATTCTTACTGGCGTTGCTGGTTTAGTACTCCCAGGTGTAAAAGATTCTTGTATTATGAGCTGTGGGACGTTTAAATATGCTTCTTGATGTAGCCCTGAAAAGATCACATTTCATTATTGCGACAACAAGCTTCATAAATAACACATTTAGCTTATAATTAATTAAAATAATATTTACCTTGAGCGGCTCCTTGCTTAGCTATTATAGGGATTATGAGTTCAGAAACAACGCTTCCGATGTATGGAATACCCATACTATGATATTGAGGTTTATCAGGGTCGTTAGGCGTACAGCAGCAGGGTCTGTCTTGAGTAGTATCCGTACTAACGCAAAGACACCTTTCTGTTGGCTCAATTTTGTTAGCTCCCATTGCTTGACTATATTTATCGTTCATTATATCTTTCATAAGAAATGAGGGTCTTTTATGTGCCTGCGTTTTGAGCGTTGTTTGCGTATCTCTTGGTTTTGAATGTATATTGATGTCCTCTCGGATATTTTTAGCCTTTTTTGTAATCTTTAATCCCGCCGATGTACGCACTTGAGGCGTCACTTGAAATTTATATAAGTAAAATAAATAAAAGTAGATTAGAGTAAGAACGTGTAACATTCCAGTATTAATCAATTTAGTACTAATAAACTAACAGTAAAGAAATTTTATATTAGTCCAACTTTTCGCTCGGAGTAAAAATGTAATCTAACTGTTAGCTTGTTTATTGCCTGTTTGGCATATAACATATATCATGTTCTAAAGTCAACAAGATCTAATAGCCCGGCTGCAGGCTCCGTCATGCATGCACAGTTCAAAACTGTGGATATGATTATACAAAAAAGAACGGAACAGTGGCCACACGTGCAAACTAAACTGTGCAAACCATAGTGTTTTGAGAGGTCACACTCACATCACCCATTTTGTTAATTAGTCGTCGAAAACAATTTGAAGTGCGGCAGATTGATCGTCTACATGCTCAAGTCAAAACTCATGTCAACAATAAAATTGCACGAGCTACCGTCTTGCCGTCCACACGCACAGTTTTACCTTGCGCAAACTGATTTGTGCAGACATGCTTACATTCAAGACGCAGCGTTTAGCCGGGCTATAAGAGGCCGTTTAGTCAAAAGTGTGTCTCTTCTTTAAGTGCAGCACTGTTTGTCCCCTTTTGACACATTGATGGCTATGTGCTTTCAAAACGGACCTCTATTAGATCTTTCCAACTATAGCATTTGTCATTCTTGTGAAGGCGCTTGTGTCGTACCTTGCGTGGTGTTTATTAGTGAATCAGAATGGACAGATTAGGTATTCCAAGGAAGAAAAAAAATTATATGGATTTGAACTGGCTATACAATAAATAAATAAATTCCTGGGACATTCCTCACACACGGTCATCTGATCCCATGATGATCTAAGCAGAGCTTATACTTTGGAAACCAGATAACTGATATACTGAACGTATACCTACTAGTTTTTATTTGTAAATACATACTCAATATGCATAATTACACCCAGGACATACAGTTACAGTCATGTTCATGCACACAAATGCATGTCCTGCGGCGCGATTGGTGCGCCAACTGGCCCGACAACAATACATGGCGTGTAATACATACTTTACTTATGTTATCAGTGGCGTAGCTACCAAGGGGTTAGACGGGGCAGTGCCCCGGGGCCCACTTGGACGCTGACTTACAAACTATTTAAATAGTAAGTGAAAAAAAAGAAACGCAGAACTCTGAACGCGGAAATCTAGAACTCTCTCTGTGGGATCAGCGCCTAATTTTCGGATAAAAACAACGGAACTCTAGAACTCTCTCTGTGAGATCGTCGCCTAATTTTCGCATAAAAAAGTTGTTGACCCTTCATACGGATTATCATGACGGACAAGATGGCGGAACATGCTAAGATATTTCTTTTTTTTAATGTGTGAGTGTAGATTTGCTCCAGGTGTAAAAACGAGATGGCTTTTTATGAAATGTTTAAATAGTTTAGTTGGGGCCCTACATGGGCCCTAGTTTATTTTTGCCCCAGGGCCTTTGGTTACCTAGCTACGCCACTGTATGTTATAAGGCAGATTTGTATGTTTCAACGCGCTAATCTCGGGAATATTTTTACGTTAATAGTTTATAGAGGAAGATATCGCCGATCAGCTATCGTGTGTTCAGACAGCTGCACTTGAGAGCCAGTTATTTCTAAGCTTTGTATGCTTACCACCTTTGGCCACACCATCACTTACCATGGCGTGATTATAGTTAAACACTATATACAGTAAAACGGAAAAAAGATAGTGTAGTATACTCACTCAGACATTCGTCAACATGTTTCGTCCAATTAAAAACAATTTCCGACATTTGTATACCAATTATAGAATTGGCTCTGTCAATAGTATTATCCGATTCATAATCGTCATCATAAGTCGGTACCACCACAAAAATAGACGATGAATCAGACAAACAATTTCTTGATATTATCGTGTCGATCACATTAACGATATCTCGATCATCATTCAAATTGTTAATAACGACAATTGGTTTGTGGTAATACGATTGAGGAGTATTTCCGTTATACTTTAAATCGTTCATGCTTGATAATTCACTTTGGGACATGCGATATAGAAATACATCTTTGCTTTGTCTTTTGGTATCTCCGATCATAGTAGATTTATTTAAATCTAATATACTTTCGCTAAAATGAATTGAATTTTGTATAGTGCCTTACCTGGCTAAGAATAAAATTGGCACAGATTTAACACCCCTGGGCACCTGATCCGCACCAGCCAGCAGCTCTCCCGCCAGACACCTCATAAGTGGTGGCGCGTCCGGATGAGGTTACCACGTTGCGTTAAGTGCAGGTTGAAGGCGAGATGAGGACTTGAAGGGGCGCTGATCTGCTGCAGGGGTGATATATCCGCGCCTACATTTAGTGTTAAAACTAAAATGACTTACCTCGCTACATAGTCAACTGCGCTATAGTCCACTTCGTTAGTGAAATACTCAGATTCTTCATCCGAATTGTCAATCGTATAATCGTATTTCGAACAGTAAATACACATACTTGAGCAAGCAGTAAAGCAGCTATCAACAAATGATATGATACTTATTGTGTTTGATACTTCAGTTCCATAAGTGCCGGTAGCTAAACTTAATGATGATTCAGTTTCAACCATTACAATTGATTCTACATTGGGATCAATTGCCGAAATGTAACTAGTTGTAAACGATATAGATAAAGATGTGTTGTAACTGTCAGATAATGATTGGGAACATGTCGATGTCCCATAATATCTTTCTGAATCTGTATTTACATTATTTTTTGAGTTTTTATGCGATGTGCGTTCATAAACACTTGCTTGATAGTACTCCGTTATCGAATTCGGTAATAGACTTTCTTCTGAAGAACTATTATATACTGAACTATAACACATAATGCACTCTAGTGTGTCATCTGATGGATAACTTTGATTGTATAATGAATCACATGTAGTCCGGGATATTAAATTTGAACTATAAATAGGATTCATACCGCTTTCATTTGTATTGTAAGTATGTGAGTTTATCTCTATTTTAAGCGACTCATCTTTTTTGGGATTGATTGTATAAGAAGGAACGCCCATGGCACTTCCCACTGTTACTTTTATTCCTTCATTGTCCGTAAAGATTCCACCTTTAACACCTGGAAGACATTCATCTGGACAAGGGCAAAGTGAAGATATGTCTGGAGATGTAACTCTTATCTTCACATAACTATGCTTAAACCTGATTTTTTTCTTGTCACACCCACATGCTCGATCACATTTAGTTGTTTTTATTATATCCTCAAATTCTTGGGTAATTCCAGGTATAGCTTCTACCTTTTTAGATTTTGTTTTGATTTTTCCTTTTTTTTCCGACGGAGTTGGTTCTGGAGAAAGTCCAGCTTCCGTACGTATTTTCTTAATTAATGCTTTTTCCGAGGGTGTCTTACCTACTGGTATGGGTAGTCCAGCTTCAGCTAACCCTTTTATAATTTTTTCTTTTTCCGCTGCACTTTTGCCTGCTAGTGGAGTTAAAAACCCTTCCGCCTTTGCTTTACGAACTACTTCTTTTTCTGAAGGTGTTCTAGCAGTGGGGGGTATCCCAAGTTCTGTTTTAATCCTATGTATTAAAGATTTTTCTGATGCTGTTTTACCTTCAGGTATTGGTAAGCCAGCTTCTGCTAGGCCTCTTACAATTTTTTCTTTCTGTTCAGGTGTCTTACCATCCAATGGTGTGATAAGTCCTGCGGCTTTAGCTTTACGTAATTTCTCAGATGGGATACGTACTTCTGATATTGCAGCGGTCTCAGCTTTTATTTTAGCAATAAGAGATTTTTCAGAAGGTGTTCGCCCCTCGGGAAAAGGCAACCCAGCTGCAGCTTGAGCTCTAAGAATTTTCTCTTTTTCTGGTTTTGTTTTACCTTCTAATGGCTCTATTATACCTGCAGCTAAAGCCTTATCATACTTTTTCTTTCTTGATGCCGTTTTAGGTTCTGGCGGAAGACCCATCTCTTGTCTGACCTTTTCTGCAAGTTTCTTTTCTGATGCAGTTTTAGCAGGAAGAGGAAGACCTTGTGCTGCCAGACCCTTCATAATTTTTTCTTTCTGTTCAGGTGTTTTTCCCTCCAGAGGAGTCAGAAGACCCGCAGCTTTAGCTTTTTTCAACTTTTCGGAGGGCATTTTCACTGAAACACCTTCTCTTTCAGATTCTGGTGTTAAAAAAGGACAAATACACTCATCACTGGGACCTTTGCCTTCTTTCATGACTTTTGCTGTTTTTTCATCTAATTTTCTTGCCTCTTCTGGAGGTAAAGCTGGTGGACCCATTGGACGTTTCCCTGCTTCAACTTGAACTTTACTTACCAAAGCTTTCTCAGACGCAGTTCTACCTTTTGGCAATGGCAAACCAGCCTCTTGTAACCCTTTTAAAATCTTCTCTTTTTGTGCTGGCGATTTACCCTCTAATGGTGTTATAATACCAGCAGCTTGTGCCCTGGCATACTTTTCCTTAAGCGATGGTGTTTTAGGTTCAGGTGGTAGTCCTAAATCTGCTCTAACTTTTTCTATTAATTTTTGTTCGGATGGCGATTTTGCTTCAGGTAGCGGTATACCGTGTTTGGCAAGACCTTTTAATATTTTCTCCTTCTGTGCAGGTGTTTTACCTTCTAATGGTGTTAAAAAACCAGCCGCTTTAGCAGCTCTTAACTTTTCTGATGGGATCTTAGCTGGTGGGCCAACTGTGGCCTTAATTTTTTTAATGAGTGCTTTTTCGGATGTTGTGCGACCTTCTGGAAGTGGTAGGCCCAGTTCGGCCTGAGCTTTGAGTATTTTTTCTTTTTGAGCAGGTGTTTTTCCTTCCAACGGTGTCATTATGCCAGCAGACTGCGCCCTGGCATACCTTTCTTTTAGCGATGGTGTTTTAGGTTCAGGTGGTAGTCCCACTTCCTTTCTTACTTTATCTATAATTTTTTGTTCAGATGGCGATTTGGCTTCAGGTAGCGGTATACCGTGCTTGGCAAGACCTTTCAATATTTTCTCCTTCTGTGCGGGTGTTTTACCCTCTAATGGAGTAAGAAAACCAGCCGCTTTAGCAGCTCTTAATTTTTCTGATGGTATCTTTCCTGGCGGCCCAACTGTGGCTTTAACTTTTTGAATGAGAGCTTTTTCAGATGGTGTGCGACCTTCTGGAAGTGGCAGGCCCATTTCTGCCTGAGCTTTGAGGATTTTTTCTTTCTGAGCAGCTGTTTTTCCTTCCAAAGGTGTCATTAAGCCAGCAGCGTAAGCCCTAGCATGCTTTTCTTTGAGCGATGGAGTTTTAGGTTCGGGTGGTAGTCCTACTTCTGCCCTTACTTTGTCTATCATTTTTTGTTCAGATGCCGTTTTAGCTTCTGGTAGGGGAAGCCCTTGCTTTGCTAAACCTCTTATAATTTTTTCTTTTTGTGCAGGTGTTTTACCCTCTAATGGTGTTAAAAGACCGGCCGCTTTAGCAGCTCTTAATTTTTCCGATGGAATCTTTCCTGGAGGTCCAACTAAAGCTTTAACTTTTTGAATGATTGCCTTTTCAGATGCTGTGCGTCCTTCTGGAAGTGGTAAGCCCAGTTCGGCCTGAGCTTTGAGTATTTTTTCTTTTTGAGCAGGTGTTTTTCCTTCCAACGGTGTAATTATGCCAGCAGAGTGCGCCCTGGCATACCTTTCTTTTAGCGATGGTGTTTTTGGTTCAGGTGGTAGTCCTACTTCCTTCCTTACTTTATCTATTATTTTTTGTTCAGATGGCGATTTGGCTTCAGGTAGCGGTATACCGTGCTTGACAAGACCTTTCAATATTTTCTCCTTCTGCGCGGGTGTTTTACCCTCTAATGGAGTAAGAAAACCAGCCGCTTTAGCAGCTCTTAATTTTTCTGATGGTATCTTTCCTGGCGGTCCAACTAAGGCTTTAACTTTTTGAATGAGTGCCTTTTCAGATGCTGTGCGTCCTTCTGGAAGTGGTAAGCCCAGTTCGGCCTGAGCTTTGAGTATTTTTTCTTTCTGAGCAGCTGTTTTTCCTTCCAAAGGTGTCATTATGCCAGCAGAGTGCGCCCTGGCATACCTTTCTTTTAGCGATGGTGTTTTAGGTTCAGGTGGTAGTCCTACTTCCTTTCTTACTTTATCTATTATTTTTTGTTCAGATGGCGATTTGGCTTCAGGTAGCGGTATACCGTGCTTTGCAAGACCTTTCAATATTTTCTCCTTCTGCGCTGGTGTTTTACCCTCTAATGGAGTAAGAAATCCAGCCGCTTTAGCAGCTCTTAATTTTTCTGATGGGATTTTACCTGGCGGTCCAACTGTGGCTTTAACTTTTTGAATGAGTGCTTTTTCAGATGGTGTGCGTCCCTCTGGAAGTGGCAAGCCCATTTCTGCCTGAGCTTTGAGAATTTTTTCTTTCTGAGCAGCTGTTTTTCCTTCCAAAGGTGTCATTAAGCCAGCAGCGTAAGCCCTAGCGTGCTTTTCTTTGAGCGATGGTGTTTTAGGTTCGGGAGGTAATCCTACTTCTGCCCTTACTTTGTCTATAATTTTTTGTTCAGATGCTGTTTTAGCTTCTGGTAGAGGAATCCCTTGCTTTGCTAAACCTCTTATAATTTTTTCCTTTTGTGCTGGTGTTTTTCCCGCTAATGGTGTTAAAAGACCGGCCGCTTTAGCAGCTCTTAATTTTTCCGATGGAATCTTTCCTGGAGGTCCTACTAAGGCTTTAACTTTTTGAATGAGTGCCTTTTCAGATGCTGTACGTCCTTCTGGAAGTGGTAGGCCCAGTTCAGCCTGAGCTTTGAGTATTTTTTCTTTTTGAGCAGGTGTTTTTCCTTCCAACGGTGTCATTATGCCAGCCGAGTGTGCCCTGGCATACTTTTCTTTTAGCGATGGTGTTTTAGGTTCAGGTGGTAGTCCTACTTCCTTTCTTACTTTATCTATTATTTTTTGTTCAGATGGCGATTTGGCTTCTGGCAATGGTATCCCGTGTTTGGCAAGACCTTTTAATATTTTCTCCTTCTGCGCGGGTGTTTTACCCTCCAATGGTGTAAGAAAACCAGCCGCTTTAGCAGCTCTTATTTTTTCTGATGGGATTTTTCCTGGCGGTCCAACTGTGGCTTTAACTTTTTGAATGAGTGCCTTTTCAGATGCTGTTCGTCCTTCTGGAAGTGGCAGACCTAGTTCTGCCTGAGCTTTGAGTATTTTTTCTTTCTGAGCGGCTGTTTTTCCTTCCAGCGGTGTCATTATGCCAGCCGAGTGTGCCCTGGCATATTTTTCTTTTAGCGATGGTGTTTTAGGTTCTGGTGGTAGGCCTACTTCCTTCCTTACTTTATCTATTATTTTTTGTTCCGATGGTGATTTGGCTTCAGGTAATGGTATCCCGTGTTTGGCAAGGCCTTTTAATATCTTCTCTTTCTGCGCGGGTGTTTTACCCTCTAATGGTGTTAGAAAACCAGCTGCTTTAGCAGCTCTTAATTTTTCTGATGGAATTTTTCCTGGTGGTCCAACTGTGGCTTTAACTTTTTGAATGAGTGCTTTTTCAGATGGCGTGCGACCTTCTGGAAGTGGCAGGCCCATTTCTGCCTGCGCTTTAAGAATTTTTTCTTTCTGAGCAGCTGTTTTTCCTTCCAATGGTGTCATTATACCAGCAGCGTGTGCTTTAGCATACTTTTGCTTAAGCGATGGTGTTTTAGGTTCAGGTGGGAGCCCTACTTCCTTTCTTACTTTATCTATAATTTTCTGTTCAGATGGCGATTTTGCTTCAGGTAGCGGTATACCGTGTTTGGCAAGACCTTTTAATATTTTCTCCTTTTGTGCAGGAGTTTTACCTTTTAATGGGGTTAAAAAGCCAGCTGCTTTAGCTGCTCTTAATTTTTCTGATGGGATCTTTAATGGCGGACCTACTGTTGCCTTAATTTTTTTGATGAGTGCCTTTTCGGATGTTGTGCGACCTTCTGGAAGTGGTAATCCCATTTCCGCCTGTGCTTTGAGAATGTTTTCTTTCTGTGCGGCTGTTTTTCCTTCTAACGGTGTTATTATACCAGCAGCGTGTGCCCTGGCATACTTTTCTTTCAGCGATGGTGTTTTAGGTTCAGGTGGTAGTCCTACTTCTGCCCTTACTTTGTCTATAATTTTTTGTTCGGATGCCGTTTTAGCTTCTGGCAAGGGAAGGCCTTCCTTTACTAAGCCTCTTATGATTTTCTCTTTTTGTTCGGGTGGTTTACCCGCTAATGGTGTTAAAAGACCGGCCGCTTTAGCAGCGCGTAATTTTTCTGATGTTATTTTCTTGGGTTTCAGTTTGGATACTTTTTGCGAAACTCTTTCAGATACTGGAGTTAAAAGACCACATATACATTCATCGCTAGGTCCTTTACCCTCAGTCATGACTTTAGCAGTCTTGTCGTCAAGTATCTTCCTTTGTTGAGGAGGCAAGGCAGGGGGCCCTATTAATTTCTGGATAATCGCCTTTTCTGATGGTGTTCTGCCTTCTGGTAAAGGTAAACCCATATCAGCTTGTTTCCTTAAAATTTTTTCTTTTTGTGTTGCAGATTTCCCTTCGAGGGGCGTAATTACTCCGGCTGCTAAAGCTTTGTTATATTTCTCCTTTTCTGAGACCGTCTTTGGTTCAGGTGGAAGCCCAAGATCTGCACGCACTTTATGTATAAGCTTTTTCTCTGATGCCGTCTTTCCTTCAGGAAGTGGAATACCATGCGCAGCCAGGCCCTTTAATATTTTTTCTTTCTGTGCCGGTGTTTTACCTTCTAACGGAGTAAGAAAACCTGCTGCTTTTGCTTTTCGTAATTTTTCCGATGGGATTGGAGGTGCTCGAAGTCCAACTGTGGCTTTAACTTTTTGAATGAGTGCTTTTTCAGATGGTGTGCGACCTTCTGGAAGTGGCAGGCCCATTTCTGCCTGAGCTTTGAGGATTTTTTCTTTCTGAGCAGCTGTTTTTCCTTCCAAAGGTGTCATTAAGCCAGCAGCGTAAGCCCTAGCGTGCTTTTCTTTGAGCGATGGTGTTTTAGGTTCGGGTGGTAGTCCTACTTCTGCCCTTACTTTGTCCATAATTTTTTGTTCAGATGCCGTTTTAGCTTCTGGTAGAGGAAGCCCTTGCTTTGCTAAACCTCTTATAATTTTTTCCTTTTGTGCAGGTGTTTTACCCTCTAATGGAGTCAAAAGACCGGCCGCTTTAGCAGCTCTTATTTTTTCTGATGGGATCTTGCCTGGCGGTCCAACGGTGGCTTTAACTTTTTGAATGAGTGCTTTTTCAGATGGAGTGCGACCTTCTGGAAGTGGCAGGCCCATTTCTGCCTGAGCTTTGAGGATTTTTTCTTTCTGAGCGGCTGTTTTTCCTTCCAAAGGTGTCATTAAGCCAGCAGCGTAAGCCCTAGCATGCTTTTCTTTTAGCGATGCTGTTTTGGGTTCGGGTGGTAGTCCTACTTCTGCCCTTACTTTGTCTATCATTTTTTGTTCTGATGGCGATTTGGCTTCAGGTAGTGGTATCCCGTGTTTGGCAAGACCTTTTAATATTTTCTCCTTCTGCGCGGGTGTTTTACCCTCCAATGGTGTTAGAAAACCAGCAGCTTTAGCAGCTTTTATTTTTTCTGACGGGATCTTTCCTGGCGGTCCAACTGTGGCTTTAACTTTTTGAATGAGTGCTTTTTCAGATGGCGTGCGACCTTCTGGAAGTGGCAGGCCCATTTCTGCCTGCGCTTTAAGAATTTTTGCTTTCTGAGCAGCTGTTTTTCCTTCCAATGGTGTCATTATACCAGCAGCGTGTGCTTTGGCATATTTTTGCTTTAGCGATGGTGTTTTAGGGTCAGGTGGGAGCCCTACTTCCTTTCTTACTTTATCTATTAGATTTTGTTCAGATGGCGATTTTGCTTCAGGTAGCGGTATACCGTGTTTGGCAAGACCTTTCAATATTTTCTCCTTTTGTGCAGGTGTTTTACCTTTTAATGGGGTTAAAAAGCCAGCTGCTTTAGCTGCTCTTAATTTTTCTGATGGAATCTTTAATGGCGGACCTACTGTTGCCTTAATTTTTTTGATGAGTGCCTTTTCGGATGTCGTGCGACCTTCTGGAAGTGGTAATCCCATTTCCGCTTGTGCTTTGAGAATGTTTTCTTTCTGTGCGGCTGTTTTTCCTTCTAACGGTGTTATTATACCAGCAGCGTGTGCCCTGGCATACTTTTCTTTCAGCGATGGTGTTTTAGGTTCAGGTGGTAGTCCTACTTCTGCCCTTACTTTGTCTATAATTTTTTGTTCGGATGCCGTTTTAGCTTCTGGCAAGGGAAGGCCTTCCTTTACTAAGCCTCTTATGATTTTCTCTTTTTGTTCGGGTGGTTTACCCGCTAATGGTGTTAAAAGACCGGCCGCTTTAGCAGCTCGTAATTTTTCTGATGTTATTTTCTTGGGTTTCAGTTTGGATATTTTTTGCGAAACTCTTTCAGATACTGGAGTTAAAAGACCACATATACATTCATCGCTAGGTCCTTTACCCTCAGTCATGACTTTAGCTGTCTTTTCATCAAGTGTCTTCCTTTGTTGAGGTGGCAAGGCAGGGGGCCCCATTAATTTCTGGATAATCGCCTTTTCTGATGGCGTTCTACCTTCTGGTAAAGGTAAACCCATTTCAGCTTGTTTCCTTAAAATTTTTTCTTTTTGTGTTGCAGATTTGCCTTCTAGGGGCGTAATTATTCCGGCTGCTAAAGCTTTGTTATATTTCTCCTTTTCTGAGACCGTCTTTGGTTCAGGTGGTAGCCCAAGATCTGCACGCACTTTATGTATAAGCTTTTTCTCTGATGCCGTCTTTCCTTCAGGAAGTGGAATACCATGCGCAGCCAGGCCTTTTAATATTTTTTCTTTCTGTGCCGGTGTTTTACCTTCTAATGGAGTAAGAAAACCTGCTGCTTTTGCTTTTCGTAATTTTTCCGATGGGATTCGAGCTGCTCGAGGTTCTGCTTTGATTTTGGCAATAATAGCTTTTTCTGATACCGTCCTTCCATCGGGCAAAGCCAGCCCCATATCTGCTTGAGCTCTTAAAATCTTTTCTTTTTGTGCAGGTGTTTTACCTTCTAATGGTTCTATCAATCCAGCTGCCACAGCATTGTCATATCTAACCTTTGCAGATGGTGTTTTAGGTTCAGGAGGAAGCCCAAGATCGGCGCGTACTTTTTCTATTAGCTTTTTCTCTGATGTCGTCTTTCCTATAGGCAGAGGAATGCCATGCGCAGCGAGGCCCTTCAGTATGTTTTCTTTTTGTGCCGGTGTTTTCCCCTCTAATGGAGTAAGTAATCCTGCCGCTTTAGCTTTACGCAACTTTTCCGAGGGGATTGCTATCGGAGGTGCTCTAGGTTCTGCTTTGATTTTCGCGATCAAAGCTTTCTCGGATACTGTCCTTCCTTCGGGCAAAGCCAAGCCCATATCTGCTTGAGCTCTTAAAATTTGTTCTTTTTGCGCAGGTGTTTTTCCATCTAACGGTACTATCAATCCCGCCGCCGCAGCTTTTTCGTATCTTACTTTTGCAGACGGGGTTTTTGGTTCAGGTGGAAGCCCAAGATCCGTGCGAACTTTTTCTACTAGTTTTTTTTCTGAAGCGGTCTTACCTTCAGGAAGTGGAACGCCATGCTTAGAGAGGCCCTTTAAAATTTTTTCTTTCTGCGCCGGCGTTTTCCCCTCTAATGGAGTAAGCAATCCTTCTGCTTTAACTTTGCGCAATTTTTCCGATGGAATCCCTACGGGTAATCGTGGTTCAGCTTTGATTCTGGCAATCAAAGCTTTTTCTGATGCTGTCTTTCCTTCAGGCAAAGTTAAGCCCATATCGGCTTGAGTTCTTAGAATCTTTTCTTTTTGTGCAGGTGTTTTACCTTCTAATGGTTCTATCAATCCAGCCGCCACAGCATTGTCGTATCTTACTTTTGCAGATGGGGTTTTTGGTTCTGGGGGTAGCCTAAGATCGGCTCGAACCTTCTCTATTAACTTTTTCTCGGATGCCGTCTTTCCTGAAGGGAGAGGAATGCCATGCGCAGCGAGGCCCTTTAAAATTTTTTCTTTCTGTTTCGGTGTTTTCCCCTCTAATGGAGTTAAAAATCCTGCCGCTTTAGCTTTACGTAACTTTTCCGAGGGGATTGCTATCGGAGGTGCTCTAGGCTCCGCTTTGATTTTCGCGATCAAAGCTTTTTCGGATACTGTCCTTCCTTCGGGCAAAGCCAAGCCCATATCAGCTTGAGCTCTTAAAATCTGTTCTTTTTGCGCTGGTGTTTTTCCATCTAACGGTACTATCAATCCCGCCGCCGCAGCTTTTTCATATCTTACTTTTGCAGATGGGGTTTTTGGTTCAGGTGGAAGCCCAAGATCAGTGCGAACTTTTTCTACTAACTTTTTTTCTGAAGCAGTCTTACCTTCAGGAAGTGGAACGCCATGCTTAGAGAGGCCTTTTAATATTTTTTCTTTCTGTGCCGGCGTTTTCCCCTCTAATGGAGTAAGCAATCCTTCTGCTTTAACCTTGCGCAACTTTTCCGATGGGATCCCTACGGGTAATCGTGGTTCAGCTTTGATTCTGGCAATCAAAGCTTTTTCTGATGCTGTCTTTCCTTCAGGCAAAGTTAAGCCCATATCGGCTTGATTTCTTAGAATCTTTTCTTTTTGTGCAGGTGTTTTACCTTCTAATGGTTCTATCAATCCAGCCGCCACAGCATTGTCGTATCTTACTTTTGCAGATGGGGTTTTTGGTTCTGGGGGTAGCCTAAGATCGGCTCGAACCTTCTCTATTAACTTTTTCTCAGATGCCGTCTTCCCTGAAGGTAGAGGAATGCCATGCGCAGCGAGCCCCTTTAAAATTTTTTCTTTCTGTTTCGTAGTTTTCCCCTCTAATGGAGTTAGAAATCCTGCCGCTTTAGCTTTACGCAACTTTTCCGAGGGGATTGCTATCGGAGGTGCTCTAGGTTCCGCTTTGATTTTCGCGATCAAAGCTTTTTCGGATACTGTCCTTCCTTCAGGCAAAGCCAAGCCCATATCAGCTTGAGCTCTTAAAATCTTTTCTTTTTGCGCAGGTGTTTTCCCTTCTAATGGTTCTATTAATCCAGCCACCACAGCGTTGTCGTATCTAACTTTTGCAGATGGGGTTTTTGCTTCAGGTGGAAGCCCAAGATCAGCGCGAACTTTTTCTATAAGCTTTTTTTCTGATGATGTCTTACCTTCAGGAAGTGGAATCCCACTTTCAGCTAGTCCTCTCAAAATTTTTTCTTTCTGTGCTGGCGTCTTTCCTTCTAAAGGTGTCAAAAGCCCAGCTGCCTTTGCTTTACGAAGTTTCTCCGATGGTATTCTACTTTCTATAGGTATACCAACAGCCGTCTGAACTTTTTTAATTAAAGCTTTTTCAGATGGTGTTCTACCTTCAGGAAGAGGTATACCAGCTTTGGCCTGACGTTTTAGTATGTGCTCTTTTTGAGCCATTGTTTTTCCGTCTAGTGGTGTTATTAAGCCAGCTAATTCTGCCTTTTTCATTCTTTCTTTTTCAGCAGCAGTTTTAGGCTCCGGTGGCAGTCCTAATTCAGTTCTGACTTTCTTAAGCAATTCTTTTTCTGATGGGGTTTTTGCTTCTGGTAGCGGAACCCCAGATTTGGCTAAATCTTTCAAAATTATTTCTTTTTCTGCTGGCGTCTTTCCAACCATTGCTTTTTTAGCTTGTTTCTGTTTTTCCGCTATAACCTTCTTCTTTTCTTTTATACTGGCGGTTTCTATGCCAACACCAGACTTACGTATTTCTGAAAGACGCCGCTCTTCTCTAGGCAAATGACCACAAAGTATACAATTACAACGGTCACAATTTTTCTTCTTATAACAGTCGTAAAGGCTTTTCATAACCTCGAACATTGCGTCTGAATTACAAGAACAGCAACAAGACTCCTCATTCGTGCTCAACTGACACCTGTATACCCTGAACTTGGCTTGATTAAGGCAGTTATCGAATTTATTTAAGCATTCTGGTTTTAAGTCAGAAACAAAATTGACAACGAACTTTGAACTAAACGGTTTGTAAGGTTTTTTTATAAGTACATCAGAACTCGTTGCTTGCAGCTTTTGGTGTGTTAAATGATGAAACAATTCGGGCATGCTGGAATGCGTCTTGGCTACTAAGTCACCATCTTTTAACGAGTTATCAGTTATTGGTGGAAGTGTTGTAAGTTGTCGGTCGGAGTATTTATAAATTTTGAACTTTTTACGTTTCTTGGTACGTGATTTCTTTTTTTTTTGGACAAGAATGCTTATGTTCTCGACGCCATAGCAAGGATTATCACTCTGATAGCAATAGGATGCATCGTGCAGAATAACAATCTTTTTTGATTCCGATTGCTCTTCGCTCGTTTTGATTGTCATGTTGTTTGTTCTTACTTATCTATTCTATTTACATAACAAAGGGTCACAGAGAGTCGTCTGTCTCCTTTCATCAACCACACATTATACTGTTAGTCATAAATACATAACTCGGTTTTTATCGTTTGCTTGTATTACTCTTCTTAGGTTGTTGGAAAAGGAAATTTTAACTGCAAAGAAATATAAATAACTTTTCAACGTTTTTATTTACTTTACCTGCCGCTATAGACTTAAAGTATCAGTTACATCCTGCTTCTTAGTTTTTTTTAGGTAAGAGAGATAATGAAATCAAAAGCAGAGTGTTTTCTCGGGTGTAAGCTACAAATGTCACACTCGAACTCAATGTAATATAAAATGTAGGTATAATTAATAAAACATCTCGTGTGCGATTTGTGTCTACAACCATTGGTAAACAATATATTATTAATTAGATCAATCGCTCGTGAAGTATTCTGTTATCACTGCTACAATCGTTATTTGGACCATATTTAACTTCTATAGCTGATATTGTAGATTCGGTTCTAAAATGTTATTTTTTTTATACAATTTAGTCTTTAAACAAACATACGGCCCATCTGATGGGTTACCGTAAGCGGTTACCGTAGCCATATGGACGCTGCCAACACACGAAGCATCGCTCACGCGTTACCGACCTTTCCCCCCTCCCCTATGAGCTCTGGCGACCTTACTCACGCGCAGGAACACAACTTTACACAACATAAAGTTATTTGGCTGCGGTATTCTGTAAGGTGGAGGTACTTCCCCAGTCGAGCTGCTCTTTGAGCGAATGAACGCTATACTCTACCTCTCTTGGATGAAACCTCTACCTCTATTGGAATGGATATATTAATTCAAGGTTTCATGCTTTGAGAGTTGATGTATGTACCATGCTACGATCCCTGTCCATGGGATACCGGGACCTTATTACTTCAAAATGTGGTTTCAATCTTGAGGATGAACATTTACACAGATTTAAGGTCATCATTTACTATAACAGCACGGCTCCGACTAAGCAAAACATGCCATCCAAGTGACGCCTTTATGCTTTAAATCATATAGTAAAATGCATACAAGATTAACTACAATATAAAATAGTTGATGGCTCGCCTATTTCATCTTGTCATTATAAAATTTACTTTAAGCAAATAATTTAATCCCTTGACTTGCGATTAAAAAACAAGGCACTTGGATGGAAGTTTTTGCCGAGTCGTAGCGGTGCTGTTATAGTGAGCGATAACCTTTAAACTTGAGAGAGTTAGTCAGACAGTCGGGTACTACAATGTTCGAACCTACTGAAAGCACAGAATATTTAATAGTACATACTGAAAGTTGCTACATTCACAATCTACTATTTAAATAAGTAATAGGTAGGTATCAATTAGTTATCTGGTTTCCATAGTACAAACTCTGCTTAGTTTAGGTTCAGATAGCCGTGTGTAAAAGCTGTCCCAGGATACCTATTTTATAGGTATGTTTTTGCAATTTTACAATATCATAATTATATGCATTT
This sequence comes from Achlya flavicornis, assembly GCA_947623365.1. Taxonomy (NCBI): domain Eukaryota; kingdom Metazoa; phylum Arthropoda; class Insecta; order Lepidoptera; family Drepanidae; genus Achlya; species Achlya flavicornis. Next base: position 16,588,861 of record OX392471.1, on the reverse strand, counting down.
ACTATTATATTAATCGCGTAAGGACCGGGCGCGATGAAATGGCACCAACGCGCTGGCCCTAAAAAGTCAGTTAAGGGGCAACGCGACTCAGTCGTCTGCGGTTCGCGGAACAGTTCGTTCGTTTTTTTTTTTTTTCTTGTATGTGTGCATTTTACGCACATACAAGGTTACATCGCCTATGCAACGCGGCCGTAGTTCGATCGATTTTAAACAAATGGCGGTACTGTTTACTTGTATGAAGAAGTTTTTTCCAAAATGTTCCGATGGGCCTATCCTTAGCTTTGAAATCATTGAATATATGTATGTATATTAATATTGGTAATTATCAATAAGTATTCGGTTTGTTCATACTTAAGCGACTTAGTAAAAATACTTTACGAGCTACCACTTAACTACTGGCATACGGCGAATAACAGTTAATAAACAAATACTGATTTACTATGAACTTTAGAACAGTATCATAATACATTTTACTATAGGTACTACTTACTAGTAAAATAGTACTTAGGTAGGTACCTACTTTTCACGCCAAATTAATTGCGCGAATTATAAAAATAAGTATTACTTACTTACTTACTTTATAAGTTTACGTTTGATACATCTAAGTTCGTCAAAGCAAAAAATCTTAGCAAGGATTTTAAACGTACCTACTTTTCATTTATTTTTTTATACTTTTGAAGACCTAACGTCTTCATTCGAAAGATAGTTGGTGGATTTACATAATTTTGATTTAATATTTTTTTATTTAGTAAATATACTGTATTTACTGCGTCATGCTAATAGTAAAAAATATTAGTTTCTTTTTTCTACTCTGTCAAAACTTTGTGCCAGGCGCAACCATGACCATAGAGAGCAATGCAACCTTCCGAACCGGTATTAGATTCAGACTTTTCATAAGTGCCTGCGAAGGTCTATTTGAATAAATGATTTTGAATTTGAAACCATAACAAAACAACACACCAAACCATCACAAAACCATAAGTATTGTCTTTTTTTCAAAAGTAGGTTAATTCCAGAATTTAGATCAAGAATCCCACCTTATAAACAAACCAAAAGATGTGGTACGTAATCTATAGCCAGTTGATTCTTGTTACATAGCATGAGTCGTTGTTGTATAATTTATATTTTTAGATTTTCCATAGTACAGATTATTGGATATAAGTAGAGGTAAGTGCTCAGTCAGTTTTAGGAAATCATAGGATAGTATTCCGAAAGTAGAATTATGCGTCTGCCTCACCTGCGTGACGCTTGGCGTCCAATTATCGGAACAATTCTTTCTTTCTTAATAATTCTTTGGTAATAAAATATTATTAATATAATTAAAGTCTTTGATTAAGGATACATCCAGATAGAGTGTAGCAGCTGTGCACGTACGCTCTAACTGTTAGAGGCTAAATCAAATAAAAATAAATAAAAATGCAAAATAATGATCAATATTTAAATTTCTCCCGATTTTAATTGGAATATTTTAACAACTACTATCATTATGAACGTCATTATGACAAGCAGAATGACGCAGAGGGAGCGTAAAACGTAGCTGTTACGCGCAGCAGCCTATAAAAGTTGGCCTGTTTTGTATATTAGTGTAGTATGGCGACGTTTTTTCTAGGTATATTTATTTCTATGATTAAAGTATAATAAAATAAATGACACACTAACCTATGTCCTAAAGGGTGGCCACACTATCATTTGATTTGAGCTATCGCCTAGCGCGCTAACATCCGGCCATATTTGCGTAGTACTTACTATGTCAAATAACGCGATAATTAAACTGTCCAGCACTATCGGGAAATAACACTGCACTTTGTCCCTTTCGCTGCTGGCACAGCGATTCCTCTTAATCTCTCTCAATCTCGCTTTTTATGCCACGGAAAAAGAAAATAAGAAATGGTTCTTGTAATAAATAAATAATACATAATGGTTGAAAATAACGCTCTAATTAATGGCATTACACGCAGTTGAAGCCCTATCAAAAGGATATAGATAACTTTTTTACATTACCGCAGCGAAAACCAACAACATCACTTTTTTTGCTATAAATTATATGATTGATTATTGTTACCTATTTTATTTAGAGTAGGGGTTTATTATTTCCATTAGGGAGTGGGTCGACGCGACACCACACCGACGATTGCAGGGTTCTGAGAACTGTTTGGTAGGCCCTGCATGCTGATGGTGAAAGAACGTCATGAAGTTTCAACTAGATGTCACTTTGGCTGCTTTCCGAATTAATGATATAATCGCTGTAATCGATTTGAGCGTGCTTAAACCCGTACCGAATTGAGTAATGACAGATTACGTTGTCCCGTGAAACGTCATAGATGACGTCATGATATCCGCCATATTGCGCTCACACCGACCATGCCCTAAACTGATATCACCGTGAGCGCTGTCAAAAGTGACGGTTAATTATTTTGTTTTCGGCAGAAATTCTAATAAGATTCTTGGTTTTCTATTTGGCAAAGATACTTTTTATGATTTTATGAGAGAAAAATAATAAAGAACGCGAATATTCCTTTTTGCGAGTCAAATTAAAAAAGATCTAAGGAGGCCTAGCGCGCTGTTAAATCAGATTTTAATTAAATTCTCAAATGTTCTGTTTTGAATTCTGTGAGCGCGATAACGGGCGTTCCGAATTGTTAACAGTTCTTAGCTGTCAATATCGTGATATCTAACTCGGTACGCAAATTATTGCTGTGAGCACTGTGAGCGATATTATTTAATTCGGAATATAGCCTTTATAAGTCACAAGAGATGTGAAATTTTTGATGTTATGAAATTAAGTTTGCTATTCGCCACAAGATGACGCTATTTATACATGAGCAATGCGCATTTAATTTGCGTGAAGAACGTGGTAACATACTTATACAAGTTATACAACGTATGAAACTTAGTCGGGAGCACAGGCATATAAGACACGACCGCGGCTTTTTTTTTGCAATACCTCGCCCGCCACAGCAGCGATGCAATTTCCTTCATAAACCAAATAACTAGTAACTAGATTAAAAAAGGAATAAAATCATAGTCTAGGCAACATTTTTTTTACAACCCATGCACCTATTTTGACTTAATTTTAATATAATCGACGATTCTAATTCGGATCCTCTACTAAAAGTTCTTCCCATTGTCGCTCTTTCTAAGATTATGAAATGATTATGAACGGGACCAAAGACAAACAAATCATCTTTTATTTAGAAGTTTTATTGACATTACATGTCAAAAAAAATAAACATCACAAGCAAATAATCACACAAAGGCATAGAACAATGGCCTCAGATGTGACTGAAATTTTAATAAGTCGTTGATAAAATGCCGTGTGAATGTTCCGGATTTAAAGTGACCCAGTGTAATTGTAAAGTGGTGGGTACTCGGTCACCGTGGGATGGAGAATTCACAAACGGCGTGGTACTACTGGCTCAACCCAACAGCTTCAGCAATATGCGCTCAACAACAAAGCAGCCGAATCCTGCAACATTGATGGGGTTAATCGACATCTTTTATGAAAAATGTGCTACATTTAATTTGAGGTAAGTCGAAAGTAGACGTTACAAAAGCATCGTAAGGTAACTATCTCCTGGCTACCATCCACAAGTTAAAAATCAGTCGCCAAGCACTAGCGTCGTGTTCCGACAGTGGGACCCATTTGCCATGTATAGGTTTGTGTAGGTCTGCCACAGATTGGCAATCCCCGTAGAGGCTACGGTAGACTGAACCACTTGCCATTTTGAGACCTGTTCGCCATAAAAAGAAGAATATAGTAGGTACTTAGTTTTGTATCAAGCTGGGTTGATGTATCAACCTAATAACACCTACATTAAATCTATTTAAATTAGATTAATACCTCTTTGCTCTTTAATGTTACGTAACAGTTATTTGATGAATTTCACAATCGCAATCGAAGCCATGAAAGCTGAAATCAAATATAATTCGTCAATCATTTTAAACTACCTACTTCATTTTATTATTAACCAAAAGTCTATACTAGCTTTTGCCTGCGGCTTCGCTCGCGTTTATGTAGATTTTGTCAATCAGTTCAGGTTATATAAAAGCTAAACTTACTAAATTCAGGTTGTGGTCAGTGCAGGTAGAGCTTTCATTTACAAAACAATAAAAAAAACTGATTTGTGTGCAGGAGGCCTGTGCTCAGCAGTGGGACATTATAGGCTGATGATCTCAGTGATGATGATGAAGTATTTATACCCATTGACCTATTACTACTACGTATAGAGAATAAATAAATATCCTGGGACATTCCTCACACACGGTCATCTGATCCCAAACTAAGCATAGTACACTATGGAAACCAGATAACTGATATACTACATATCCTACTTTTTGTTTGTAAATACATATTTAATATACATAATTACACCCAGACTCAGGACATACAGACATGTTCATGCACACAAATGCATGTCCTGTATGGGAATCGAACCCACGACCTGCGGTGCGATAGGTAGAATCTTAACCAGAGTCTTAACCAACCCCGCCAGCTGGCCCGTCGTTCGAAGCTATCATAAGCAAAGGTTATGTCCCATTTTTTTAGAGGCAACTAAAGTTCACGTTAGCGCTGCAACAATAATTAGTCGTCTAAGCAGACAGTACAAACACGTAGCGCTATCAGAACGCTTTTAGGAGTATTTTTCTCGCAAACACCTTGATTTTCACGGTGCTTACGCGTTTCGTTAATTCGGATGGCCTCACTTGAACGGATCATAGTTGTGAGGTGTGGCGTCTTCTCTATACATAGTAATATGTTTATACCAAAACACAGATGGCAGAATTAGTAAGATTAGTACGATAATTTTGACCTTTAATTTCACCATAATAATTATGTTTTTATCCTGACATAAGTGCAGATATTTTGGCTAAGTAGGTATTTAGTTTCTTGCGATGCGATGGCCGGCGGGTCCGATGTACTACTTCCTCAATTTCCTTTTCATACTATTATTTGGCGGTGGCCTAGTTTGAAATAAGTAGATTCGGGTTCCGTACGTAGTATATGATTCAGCCTCGTACGTTTTGAGTTATTCTTGTAGTGTATTCCATATATCCATGGAACTACTACATATACTACTTTTTGTTTGTTAATAAATACTTAATATACATAATTACACTCACTCAGGACAGATTGATAAGCCGTTCTTAATCGATCGGCAAGTTAAGCTAACACCGTCGTGGTCGGTACCTGGATGGGTGACCGCCTAGTGGTATATCAAATAGAGCGTTTCGTAAAGCCGTTGGTCCCTGTTATCACTTAATTATGATAGTCGTTAAGCTAGTTGGAGGCCTTCTAGGCGGCTTGAAAACTCGAACAGTAGGTTGACCACTCACTAGCCTACCTCCACCGATCCGCAGTTCACGCGTGGTGGAGTATATGCCCATTCCCTTTCACCCTGATTTGTGAAAGGAGGCCTGTGCTCAGCAGTGGGACATTATAGGCTAATGATGATGATGATGATGATTATTATTATTTTTAAAACGTTTAGCGCACCGCTATGTCAAAAGGCATTAGGATTGTGTCAGAAAGACAGGGTTGGGGTGGGGTAGGTTAGGGTTGGATAGGGCACCACGCAAACGAAGTCGCGCCGGGCAGCTAGTCTATTACTAAATCTGTGCCATCCAACTGTATGTCTGTCACAGGGCAGTATCTTCGATTTTTATTTTAAGTGTATGTTTATTATTTTCTTTCTAACCAGATATTGTCCAAATCGTGGCTTCCGGAAACAAGACCGCTTCATCACATGTGCCTTGAAAGACCTGTTTATACTCGTGTGCTTCATGTTCGCCAACATTGTGGTCCTGACTGTGATACTCTCGAAGACTGCTGTCCATTTGTTCTTTGCCACTAAGGACACTGGACATTGGATGTGGAGGTGAGGACACGGTGCTACGCCGTGCAGTAGCTTCGATTTGCCGACCCATTGTATTTCACTTCTCACTAATCTTATAAACTAGCGACCCACCCGCTATTCGCACGAGTGCAATGTAATTGTATATACTAATGTGGTGTCAATGCACGCGCCGCGTTATAATAATAAATATCCTGGGAAATTCCTCACACACGGTTATCTCAGGATTCGAAACTAAGCAGAGCTTGTATGGAAACCAGATAACTGATATCATACATATAGACTTTTTGTTTGTAAATACATCTATACAAATATTATAAAGCTGAAGAGTCTGAACGCGCTAATCTCAAGAACTATTGGTTCCAATTGGAAAATTATTTTTGCGTTGGATAGTCCATTTATTGAGGAAGGCTTTAGGAATCGTCCTTTGGAACATTAAATGTACGGGCCTAGTAGTAGTCAGCCCAGCACATTTGGAATGTAGTTGAAGTTGGAGTGCGTAGAGAAACCACTTGTGAAGTATTAAAGGTATATTTAATATATTCACAGTACATTTTTGGTGATTCGTTCCTCTTGATATATTGAAAATCAGGTAAACACAGGCCCTATAGATAAATGGTAAAAAAACGTAATGATACTTATTAATTAATATTTTTTTTTCTATTACAGGCATTTAGAAGCGAAATTATTTCCAAGTGATTGCATGCGGAACCCAATGTTTACGTCATTCACTCATGACTTCACACCCCTGATAAAGCGAAACGATATTTATAAGTAATTAGTAAATTTATATTGTGTCATACATAAATAAAAATGTTTCCGTCAATAACAAGCAGATTGATTTCACATTCAACCTGGAACGGGCTATTTGTCATTAACTAAGCTTTAAATAAAATAAATATATTACACAATAGTAGGTTTAAGGTGAACGCACACTTATCCAAGCCGAACGCGTCGAACGCATCGAACGAAACGAATTTTAGAATTCTGTATATGAAATCTTATGAAAGCTCGCACACTTGCCCGCGTCGAATCGTCCGAATCTGGATGAGATTTCATCATCATCATTTTCATCATTTCAGCCTATTGCAGTCCACTGCTGGACGTAAGCCTCCCCCAGGGTTCGCCACATGGCCCGATCTCCCGTTTTCGCCATCCAGTCATCAAGATTTCATACCTATAGAGAATTCAAAAATTAGTTTCGTTCGATGCTTTCGGCTCGGATAAAGGTGAACGCACACTTATCCTATTTTTTTTAATTCTGTATATAAAATCTTATGAAAGCTCGCACACTCGCCCGCGTCGAATCGTCCGAATATGGATAAGATTTCCTATAGAAATTTTTAAATTCGTTTCGTTCGGCTCGGATAAGTGTGCGTTCACCTTATATAAGATTCTTGAACGAATTTATAGCCGTAAAATATGTTCATAAAAAACGGTTTATACCACAGTTTATACATGTATTTTAGCTACCTACACATCAGCTCAATTATTGTCAGCGAAGGCAAGATAGGTAGCTCGTCTCCGACAAAAATTTTCTCACCCCAGCGATGTGGTATCGACGAGTCGTCACCACAACAACCCCTACACTTCCTAGAGGCACTTCTGGGGCTCATCACTCACGCTCACACTTCTGTGCGCTACGTAACCTAAGCCAAGCCTAGCCAAGCTTATTTATTCTGTGGCCAAGCTAGGTGAGTATCTCGTAGAGTCGCCTAGTCCTAAGTATCCAATAGTTGTGGTAGGTAACAAAACAACTCGCTAACTGTATTCAATTTTATATTTCATAAGTTATTCTAATTATAATAGATTAAATTTAATAATCACTTGTATATTTTATATTATACCAAAAATATGAGCAAATTGAATAAAACATTTTACTAGCACTAAGCGAAAAAGAAACATTCCTAAAAATATAATAACGTTACAAATGTAAAATTAGTACTCCTCGCCTCCCTCGCCCTCGCCTTCTCCAGAGTCCATGCCGACTTCCTCGTAGTCCTTCTCGAGGGCCGCCAGGTCCTCGCGCGCCTCTGAGAACTCTCCCTCCTCCATACCCTCGCCGACGTACCAGTGCACGAACGCACGCTTCGCGTACATCAAATCAAACTTGTGGTTGAGACGCGACCACGCTTCGGCGATAGCTGTGGTGTTTGACAACATGCACACTGCTCGCTGCACCTTCGCCAAGTCGCCGCCGGGGACCACAGTTGGCGGCTGGTAGTTGATCCCCACTTTGAACCCTGTCGGACACCAGTCCACGAACTGAATCGTGCGTTTCGTCTTGATCGTCCCGATGGCTGCATTCACGTCCTTCGGCACCACATCTCCGCGGTACAGCATGCAGCACGCCATGTACTTGCCGTGCCTCGGGTCGCACTTCACCATCTGATTAGCAGGCTCAAAGCACGCGTTTGTAATCTCCGCGACTGACAGCTGCTCGTGGTATGCTTTTTCAGCTGAGATGACGGGTGCATACGTCACTAGCGGGAAGTGGATGCGAGGGTAGGGGACCAAGTTGGTCTGGAATTCTGTCAAATCCACATTTAGAGCACCGTCGAATCTCAACGATGCTGTGATCGAGGACACGATCTGACCAATCAGGCGGTTCAAGTTCGTATAGGTCGGTCTTTCAATATCCAAGTTCCTTCGGCAAATGTCATAAATAGCTTCGTTGTCAACCATAAACGCTGCATCAGAGTGCTCCAACGTAGTGTGCGTGGTCAGTATAGAATTGTAGGGCTCTACGACCGCCGTGGAAATCTGTGGAGCGGGATAAATGGCGAATTCCAGCTTTGACTTCTTTCCGTAGTCGACAGACAAGCGCTCCATAAGAAGGGACGCGAAGCCGGATCCAGTGCCGCCACCAAACGAATGAAAGATAAGGAAGCCTTGCAGGCCGGTGCATTGGTCGGCTAGTTTCCGCACCCTGTCTAGTACTAGATCGACGATTTCCTTGCCGATAGTATAGTGGCCTCTTGCATAATTGTTGGCCGCGTCCTCTTTGCCGGTGATCAGCTGCTCAGGATGGAAGAGCTGGCGGTAAGTGCCCGTGCGGACCTCGTCCACGACGGTGGGCTCCAGGTCGATGAACACGGCCCTGGGTACGTGCTTGCCGGCGCCGGTCTCGCTGAAAAACGTGTTGAACGAGTCGTCACCACCGCCGACAGTCTTGTCTGACGGCATCTGCCCGTCGGGCTGTATACCATGCTCCAGGCAGTACAGCTCCCAGCACGCGTTTCCGATCTGCACCCCGGCCTGTCCGCCATGTATGGATATGCATTCACGCATTTTCAATTATTAATATAGGCTATTCACTTATAAATTAAAATATTCTTTATGACAATTGGACCGCTCGTTCCGGATCAATCCCAAAATTTGATCTGAATATAAAAAATGAAAAACGAATACGACCGTTCGATACTTAATATTTGAATTTAATATATTTTTTAATCACTTTGAAGGTTGTTTGATATACACATATAAGATACAAGCCTCCTTAGTCTTTGGTACAAATCTGGGTATAAAATTACTTCTAATCCAAACCACAGGATGTGGAGATCCCAGGGCCGCCAGACCTGCCTTATCTGACGGACAAAATGTATATAATTGAGTAGTGCTAGTAGGTACGTACTTCAAACGAATTAACACCTGCTAACTAGTCCCGTCGATTTACAGGTACCAGGCATGAAAGGTATGTTATGCTCATTACGTACTTTTCTTAAATTCTGAGAGCAAATTTTTATATATGACTAGCTGCCCGGCGCGACTTCGTTCGCGTGGTACTACCCTACTCTATGGTGCTACCCTACCCTACCCTACCCGACCTTACCCTACTTTACCCTACCCTACCCCACCCACCCTACCCTAACCCACCCTACCCTACCCTACGCTACCCTACCCTACCCTACCCTACTTTCTTTGCTTTAAACCTCACGGAGCCCGAGACCTTTCCAACGAATGCAAAACCGTGGAAATCGGTTCGTGCGTTCTGGAGTTATAGCGTCAGGAAGGAAAACCCGACTTATTTTTATAAAGTAGACTAGCTGCCCGGCGCGACTTCGTTCGCGTGGTGCTACCCTACCCTATGGTGCTACCCTACCATACCCTACGCTACGCTACCCTACCCTACCCTAACCTACCCTACCCTACCCTACCCTACCCTACCCTACCCTACCCTACCCTACCCTACCCTACCCTACCCTACCCTACCCTACCCTACCGTACCCTACCGTACCCTACCCTACCCTACCCTACCCTACCCTACCCTACCCTACCCTACCCTACCCTACCCTACCCTACCCTACCCTACCCTACCCTACCCTACCCTACCCTACCCTACCCTACCCTACCTGAATTTTCTTTGCTATAAACCTCACGGAGCCCGAGACCTTTCCAACGAATGCAAAACCTTGGAAATCGGTTCGTGCGTTCTGGAGTTATAGCGTCAGGAAGGAAAACCCGACTTATTTTTATATAGTAGATAGGTAACTATTTCAATACTTTTTACAAGCAGCCAGACATAAGATGATACTAGGCATTCTTCATCTATAAAATTATGTAGGACGTCCTGAGAGGACGTCTGATGATAATCAAATGCAATCTGAAACAATGAGACTGAGGAGAGCTGTCTAAGAGGTGTCAGGCAAGAAAGAGTCATGTGTACATTTACTACAGTATAAATTGATACACCTGTGATATTTTTAGATGTTTTAGTCATATGGTTTTAGTTTATTTATGTATGCCGGTGGATCTTGCTGGGCTATTGGTAAAACACTAACAACCTTCCAGGTCTTTTGTTCTATAACTTTAACAAAACAATACATTTACTAAAAACCAACTTGCAAGCATATAATATTTATTAGGTCCATGCCACAGACGAATACATTCTTTCTTGGTCTGAGGTCCATGCTTGCAAGATCTCTTTGAGAGAAATTGGCATTCATTATAAATACCAATGTATTTACTCGTTCAAACTATGAAAACGCAGTTCGTTTCACTCACATCACATACTCTAGTACGGTAACTCTATTCATATTCTATCTCTATGATAAGAATCACATCTTAACTAAACTGAATATAAGCGTTGACTTTGAGTTTAGTTATTATTTTTTATTTGTTTTGTATGTTGGTTTTGTTTTTGATTTTCTTTTTATGTTTATTCGTTTTGATGATTGTGTGTTTTATTTTGTAAAATAAAAAGTATGTATGTATACCTACTAATGTTTTGGAAAAAATAGCCAATATACAGTCAGATTGTTAAAAAAAAAAAAAAAAAATTTAACCTTGCTGAGTTTCTTGCCTGTTCTTCCCAGTTGAAGGCCGACTTACGAACTGGCGGTAACTTCAGTAGCTTTGACCTTCATAGGTGCGCCCTTCTAGTGCCTAAATTGAATAAATGGCTTTGACTTTGACTTTGAATTTACATGATGACTATTATGGAAAATGCTGTAATTTGTACAAAATAACAGGTTCGATTGTCCACCAATAATAAAATCCAATACTGTTTATTACAGACAGTTCCTGCAAAATATTTGAACCGCAAAACTTTACTTCGATGAAAAATGAACAAAACCGTTGGAGCTCTGGAAATTCCGTTCAAAAACCAATAATTGTTAACCGAACTACATTTTGCATTCACACAAGTCTGACGAACACTGCGTGGAATAATGCAATAAAGGTATTGAAATTAAATTTATAGGATGGTGTTTGACCACAATTTCACAGATTATGTGGTCGGAGTGGTAGGCAAACTAGCTCTCAAGTGCATCACGATGAAATCTCATCTCACATAATAATAAGGATATACTAGCTGTCCCGCGCGGTTTCACCCGCATTCCCGAGAGATCGTATGTTTTCCCGGGTTAAAAAGAATCCTGTGTTAATCCATTACATATTCTATCAGTGTGCCAAATTTCACCCAAATCCGTTCAGTAGTTTTTTTAATTTTTTTTTTTGTTTTTATTTTCAAAAAGGTACATCAACAGCACACACATTAAAACAAATACAAAGTAACATAGATAAAAAATAGATAGACTGATGTGGGTGCCAATTATAGATATACACAACATTGATAAAATTACAACATAAAATACAAAAAAAAAGAAAATCTTAAGAAAACTACAAATAAATACAAAAACCCAGCTTAGAACACCAAAACAAAATTAAAAGAAAAGAAAATAACAACACGCACACTTAATTACACAAAATATAGTTGTTAATCTAACTTACCTACTATCAATTTTGCGTTTTTGCGTGAAAGGGTACCAAACATCCATACATACAAACTTTCATGTTAGGAAGGATAGCTGTCCCCCGCACCCTCTGCATGCCAATTTCACACTCACTTTCGTATTTGTAATATTATTTAGGATTAGTCAGTTAATTCCTCAATCCCGGAATTCGACTGTGAAAGTATTCAATCAAATCAACAAACATATGCGGTAAACAAAACAAACAAAGCAACTGCATTCGTCGGTATTGGAAAACCTCAATCACAGTTTCAACACAGCTAACCTTCAGGAATATAAATCAACAGAACTGGGGGGCTAAAAAGGAAGCTAAAGCAATATTGCTACGCAATTCATTTTTTTCGAATTCTCGGCTGATCCTAAGTGATTCCAATATATTTTTTGGTAAAATAGTTACTCATTATATACAATTCAATTCATTAAAAGATTTGGAATTGATGATTTGCATAAGATTTGCTTTAAATTCGAAATGAATTGCTTTAGCAATATTGCTTAGCTTCCTTTTTAGGGGGCCAGTGCTGATACCACAAACATAATAAGACTGATACTGACTGAATGAAAAATGAAGCCAAGTGCGAGTCTGACTCTGACACGCGCACCAAACCTTCTTTCTTCCGACCTTCCTTGTGCGTATATATTTTTTTGGTTTGGTTCGTCATACTTGTGAACAGTTGCTGCTTGTGGGGGCTGGTCTGCTTAAGTTTGCTATTTATTTACTTATTAAATATTTATTCAGTCTACTTTGTAATTGTGCCGCCGCGCCGGGGCACGCAATTGTTGTCAGTGCGATTATAATGTAAATATTATGTAATGAATCTAAGCTTGTTTTGAAGTAATTGCTGAGTTTATTGCCGGCTCTTCTCAGCAAATGCAACCTTCCGAACCGGTATTACAGTATTAGAGTCAGACTTTTCATAAGTGCCTGCGAAGGTCTATTTGATTAAATGATTTTGAATTTTGAATAACTAAGTTTGTTTCCGAAGAACTTTTGATTTCGAAAAACTGTGTCTGTAATTGTGTATTATTATAGGCATATTATTTCTAGTATTTATCTACTCTGAGTTTCTACCAACGACCAACTTGGCATATAAATGTATGATACCCCGATGGCTATGTCATAGGTCGTGTGATGGATTCCCAATTTCCCACCCAGGCGGAAAAGTGTGCTCATGATGCATGTGTTATTTTTTATTTTTTATTCGTTTGTGTAAGCAATATTTAAAACTATACTACAAATCAATATTATTAGAAGTTACTGAAATATGTTGCTGTGACAGACGGTCGGACAGCGGAACGGAGTCACACCATAAGGGTTCCTTTTTTACCAAATTATTATGAAACCTAAAAAAAGTATATAAATCCAGCTCCGACGCGAAAACTCACCTATTGTCATAGGATTGACAATGACAATGACCCAATTGGTCCACCGTCGAGGCGGACATGTTGTTATTAAAGCTTTCACTAGCACACTTCCAAGGAAAGTGCAGCCTCTACAATATTGTGCGAGCCATTTACTAATTGAACAACGTTGGATTTTCCTGGAAACTGGGTAGCTCGATGCTTATCTACTCTTGAACAAATTGAAAATACTTGTACATACCTATTAGCCGTAGCATAAATTCTGATGGTTATAATAAATTTTGCTTTGACTAGCAGCAAGGGCGTAGCCAGGATTGTATGTAGGGGGGGGGGGGGCAAACAAAGAAAATCATAGATTATTATCCTTATATTAGAGATGACATCCCGTATTGTCGGATTTCACAAGAGCGTCGCAGGCCATGAAGTTCACCAGAATTACAGTTTACCAGCGAACAACCGCTCATCTAAGAGGTGCCCGCCCTAGCCCGAGGTCTACGCCCATAACTAGCAGTAATTAAAGGCTCTTGAGATTATAGTGGAAGAGATTTTCCGAGGACAACATAAAGAAACCATAATAGTGAACTCTATGCTTAGAATGTTGCTCCGTTAAAAAAGGTGCAGCAACGTCTACAGATTTTACAGAACACACTAAGGGTCAGCTCACACCGAGATGCGAGACAGATGTCACGATTTTTCCTGGAAGTTTTATATTGTACTAGCTGTCCCCCGCGGTTTCACCCGCGTTCCCGGGGTAAAAAGTAGCCTATGTCCTTCTCCATACCATAGGCTATCTGCATGCCAAATTTCATGATGCTCCGTTGAGTAGTTAAGGTGTGAAGGCGTAACAAACAAACAAACAAATAAACAAACAAACTCACTTTCGCATTTATAATATTAGTTAGGATTACTCACAAGTGCGCGCCGTGAAGCGTCTTTGGGTGAACGTGTGAACTGACCCCCATTTCAATATTCTACTTTGTTGTTTATTATACCTATTTTGTATTTCTTTAATTTTATCGTTTTAGATGTACAAATAGTATTTTACCGCGGTATCTGCATAACGGTTACCGTATTACCTTTTATAAAGTGTACTCTGCATGTTGCGTCAATTAAAAATGCACCTTAGCCTTGCGCCGTTCCTCGATCCTTTTTCCTAACTAAGTAGGTATGTACATACCTAATCTATTTCTTGCTCGCCTTTAAATTTATATTTCCTTTTCTACATGGATAAGCTGCAACACGAAATATGGAAAGGCGAAGCCTTTCATTAAACAGTGCAAGAATAAAGAATTCTGAGAGAAATTATAACACACTAAGCGTGCTCGCTATATAATGGGTACGTACGTGAAATTTTTGCATCTTTCCTACTTTGTTTTGTATGTTTTTTAACTAGTTCGCTATATTCATATGTGGAGAATAATTTCCATATGAAAGAAACAAGTGAAATATGTATAGTGGTATATATAGGTGGTATAGTGTTGAAGCGCTCGTGGTGTAGCATGATAAGCCGTTCTTAATCGATCGGCAAGTTAAGCTACCACCGTCGTGGTCGGTACCTGGATGGGTGACCGCCTAGTGGTATTTCAAATCGAGCGTTTCCGCACGTAAGGCACGTAAAGCCATCGGTCCCGGTTGTCACTTAATTGTGATATTCGTTAAGCTAGTTGGAGGCTTTATAGGCGGCTTGAAAACTCCAACAGTAGGTTGACCACTAGCCTACCTCCATCGATCCGCAGTGGGCACGCGTGGTGGAGTATCGCCCAGTCCCTTTCACCCTGATTTGTGAAAGGAGGCCTGTGCTCAGCTGTGGGACATTATAGGCTGATGATGATATATAGATCTGTGGTGGAGGTCGTGGGATCGATGTAGTACGTACAATGAGCTTGAGCGAAAATCGCCGTTTCTTGGGATTTGGATGCGTCCACTAACTACATTTGAAAAAAGAAAACAGGAACTCCACACCAATCCACTCCACAGATGTATCCATGTCTATATAGATACAATAACTAGTACAGTCAGTGTCAAGAGTAGATGATCACTTTTGTACACTTTCATAATAATCTATTGACATTCTCTTGACAGTTTGTATTAAAACTATGAATTTCTTAATGTGACATAGTACTAAAATGATCAGATGTGACATAGTTATTACTAAAATGATCTGCTAGTTTATACGCTGACCGTACGTACAGCAATATTCTCAAACGTGCAATAACAGTCTCTCGTTGCGGAAGTTTACAATCGACGTTGGATTTCCTGTCAAAAGCTCACCTTCGGGGTTTGGCGTTGGTGCACCAAAATAGGATTGTCAAAGCTTTACCGCTAGATAAAGCAGTTTACGTCAGCATTCAGCCTAATACAACTGCAGTGGCTGGCAATTTACAGTTGAGTGATTTATCTTAAGGTTTAAATCGCCTGTTTGTATGGTTTAAGTGAGAACTTTAACATGATGTCTTTATGGTAATTTTTACATAGAATAGATAATGTTCTATTATCGTTTTCTTTACCCGCAAGTAATATGGAAGTGTATTCTATATTGTTATAAGGTGTTTTCAGAACAACTAAAGGAATTAATCACTGATTTAATTTGTAATATGAGTCGTGGACCACTTGTTATGTACAAGTTATTGTTTATTTGTTTGTTTGTAGCGTAGGCGTGCGTTTACTTATCCGATTAAGTTGTTAAGTTAAAGAAGAAGACATGAGAATTGTTGCAAAGCAAGGCTTCTTTTCAAATATAGAGTTTTTGGATCGGGGATTTTTTTGAAAATTATTTTTTCTTTTACTCTTTTCACCGTCTTTTTTTATACGACTAATTCGGTAAGCAAGCATTCGGCCCGCCTGATGGCAGGGAAAAAACCTCTTCACACCCTTTTTGAAGAACACCATGCTGTACTCCATTGGGAAAACCACGGCGGGGAGCTCATTCCACAGTCCGAGCGCCCGCGGAAGAAAACGATGAAACTACGGTAAACAAGCATACCGCCCGGCTGATGGTAAGCGGTTACCGTAGCCATATGGACGCTTGCAGCACACGAAGCATCGCTCACGCGTTACCGACCTTTCCCCCCTCCCCAATCAGCTCTGGCGACCTTACTCACGCGCAGGAACACAACATAAAGTTATTTGGCTGCGGTACTCTGTAAGGTACTGTACTTCCTCAGTCGAGCTGCTCTTTGAGCGAATAAACGCTACGCTCTACCTCTCTTAAGTCTACTAGGATTGACCCAATGAACTAGAACTTCGTGGTAGGGGTTACTCTACTCTCCTGGGGGCCTACCACAAGCTCTTAAAACAAGGTTAAAATAACCTTATTTGTGTTTTGTCTTGTTTTGACGCCGGATGTCAATGAGGGACAAAAGACAAATAAGGTTATTTTAACCTTGTTTTAAGAGCTTGTGGTAGGCCCCCTGTCCTTACATCCTTTTAGCTTACTAAGTAAGGTATATACCTCTCTTATAGAAGTCAGTACTTTCTTCTATTCGATACGATCTAGTTTTATTTTAGGGTCAAAGCTGACTTGCTACTGCGATTTAATTTTTTGTCGCAAAATCCAGTCGGTGATAGTTGATGATAAAGTATCGTGCCGTGTGTGATAATGTACCCGTGCCATTATGTAAATATACTATTTTTAACATAAAAGCGTAACAGACTTGATATGCGTTTGTAAGACATGTTAGTGTGTACAGTCGAAGACATAAATATGTATACACTTAATAAATATCCTGAAATATCCTGAGACATTCCTCACACACGGTCATCTGATCCCATCCCACGGAATCGAACCCACGACCTGCGGCGCTACAGCTTAAGACTCCACGTCTTAACCAACTGCGCCAACAGGCCCGTCAAGAAATAATAACTTAATGAAATTCAACAACGATTTTCTCTTAAATTACTGACTGAAATTATGAAATATAATGCAGGCAGTATCTTTAAGCAGATACTCTTATGATTTGTGTAATATTTAAACCTTTGAGTGTATACCGTGAGAGAAAATCGTTTTGAGTTTGAAAAAAATATACATAGTCTTCGACTGTACCTTCATATTATCATCAGCCTATAAATGTCCCACGCACTGAGTACAAGCCTCCTTTCACAAATCAGGGTGAAAGGGAATGAGCAATATACCACGCGTGCCCACTGCGGATTGGTGGAGGTAGCGTGGTGGTCAACCTACTGTTGGAATTTTTCAAGCCGCTTAGGAGGCCCTCCCTCTATCTTAACGACTATCACAATTAAGAGATGACCGGAACATACGTGCTTTCCCAAGCCCGGAAAATACCACTAGGCGGTCACCCATCCATGTACCGGCCACCACGGTGCTAGCTTAACTTTACCGATCGATTAAGAAATCGGCTAGTCATGCTACACCGCGAGTGCTACATTAGACAATGGTGTCTTTATCGGAATGTGCACTGCGCTGCAGTGTCTGCGGCAGCCAGTCCGCTTGTGCACTTTGAAATTCACAATACAATTTCAATGGGCCGCGAGGCCGACGCTTCGCTTTCACTTTCCGCCGCATTCCTCTATCATAGTTCGTGGAAACTGCTGTTCGTTTATATCAACTTATAAGCTTATATTTACCGTGTGATATTTCCCACGCTTTTGTGCATTCGACGACTGAAAATTTTGGAACTTGGAAAATTGACCATTTTTTTATTTGTTTTTTTTTCATAGGATCCATTCTTTGTTTGAAATTTTAGAGCGTTTAGCATATCGGGAGGTAGAGACCGAGTGCATGCGAGCGTGCGGTCTGCTACGATTATTATCTGTGCTGCGTGAAGGTGCAGCGACTGCATGCAGCGGCGCGCGGTGGCGGGCGCGGCGCGGGTCCAGTGCCGTAGCCGCGCGCGCTCCGCTCACTGTAAAATTTTCATTATGACGTTGATTTTTAACGTCATCATATAAATAAAGGTTGTGGTATTTTGGCGGCGGGTCGCTGGTTCTGGCTAGGCGCAGCGCACGCCCCGCGCTATCGACCGTGCGCGGCCGCGCGGGGCGTGCGTGCGGACGCAGCCGCGCGCCGCGCCGCTAGCGGCCCGGCGGCGGCGGCGGCGGCACCAGCGGGCGGCGGGTAGAGGCCGAGCCGCCCGTCGCGGCGCGACCTAGTCATGCGCGAGTCCTCTCCGGCGACGCATCGACCGACCGACTCCGGGTGCGATTAAACGCGCGAGTGGCACGGCCGCGCTCGGCTGGCCCGCGACACCACGCGACGCGAGGGGCCTTCCGACCGTCTCGCCCCGCGGCGACCGTCGCCCCGTGACACCCATGTGTCTCCCGAGCGCACTCGGTACGATCACGGACGGTGACCGCTGCCCGGTGATGGTCTGCAGTTAATCGCCCCGTGGATGAGGTGGGGCGAGCTCGTGATCCGCACTGCTCCGCACGCACCCGCCCGCGACTCGCACCTACATAGAACCGACCGCCAGGTAAGTGCCGCCGCCGCTGCCGCATACAGTCACCGTCGCATATTTCGTGCACAGTAATGCAGTATTCAGTTTTAGTGACACAGATTCGTTTATGTAAGTGCGTCCGTCGATATCGCAAGTCAGCGGGGGAGAGTGACGACGAAGTGAGGGAAAGAGATGGAAGATCACCAGTTTTTGATAAAATTTCGTGCACGAAATAATAATTTATGTATAATGAATAGCATTCTGGGTTGAGGAGAGCCGCCGACGAGCTCGCCGCACGCTCTGTCCTGGGCTAATGGTCCAGGGCCATGTTTCTTACCTAAGATTCTGCTTTGCTACGTTTTTTTTGCAGCTGGCGACTTAATCCTCCCTGAGCGAATGTAATCCACCATGGCTCGGCGAATGCTGTATGATTTTATGTATGTTTAAAACAGAAATTTGGTGGAGACGTATGAATCGCAATGGAGCTCGTTCCAACGTATCGAATCACGTAACCGGTATTAAAAATGTTACTTCAACCTTCAGGTGCTCGTTCAGACCTACCACGAACATCACCATGCAGTGTAATATAATGCAATGCGAATTGGTAACATAATTACTTAATTGAAAGATTTTTCCTAACTCTGTTAGGTAACTTTGATCTGTGATCGATGGAGGCTCCATCACTTACCGAACCACTGACTTATGTAAACTGAACTCTTGTATCCCTCTCTAACTTCCAAGTAAAAAACATTCGTAAAGCAATTGAACCATAAACCTTAATATACATTGGTATGGAGCAAAGAAAATTATTGTAACACAGTTAAAATTGACCCTTGTATCCATGACATAAAGGTTTGAATACGTACATTAACCTAAAAGCTAACCAAGCAAAGGAAAAGATTGCTATTGTTAAAATTCCGCCTCTATTCCGCTCAAGTTCGTAGAGTAACGCTACGTCGTAGCGCCCGCCGTAGCGCCGTAGTCTTCGTAGTAGCACGTGTAAGTAATAGAATTGCAGAACAGATATTTTCTTAAAATAATAAAATGTTAAGAGTTACATATTTCATTTACAAATAAACAACTATATTATGAAATGTCCACTCTCTACAAATATCGCAACTCGCTTCTCAGAATTGCATTTAGCACTTCTACATTTTCTATTAAACTCACTAAATGTAACTTATATAAAGTATCTCAAATATACATTGAGAATTATATATTTATGAGCGGAGCTTAGCGCTAATGTTTTATAATCTTCAAGCGAGATGAGCTTACCGAGAAACTCAAGAAACTTGGTAAAACTACTGAGAAATATTTAAGAATTCAAACTAAATGCATTACATAATAAACCTTGATAACTCTAGTTAGTATTTGAAGCAATTAATGGAACTGAGGCAATTATTAGCAACTAACTAAACATTTATCATAATCTTCCCTCCTTTCTAGGCATGTGCTTATCACTTTCGTCTAAAGTAAGGCCAATGAGACGAGTATAGAGAATGTAAACAAACTTTCAGGAGTACATAACATTTTATTTAAAGAAATTACATACAAGTTTTAAACTTCCTATTCTAACTGTTGTATGTTAGAAGAAACAACAAAAATAAAAACCTGCCCATAGTCTAAGTTTGAATCACACCGAGGGATCGACCTTACTTTGACATGAACTGTAGAAAAACCGGACCGCATAAATAAATATGTTTGTGAAGGAATTTTGATGATTAAAAAAACTGTGCTTTTAGAAACATCGTTGTATTTTTCCTGTAATATTTACATCAATGGTGCTGATTCTGTTGTTTACAACTAAGATATTTTAGTCTCACTGCCTCTTTCTAACAAAGAACATAAGAAAAGGATATAAGAAATTTAGTCCTATTGAATTAGCCCAATGCTTGTTTTTAATATAAATTTTCCGCCATCTGGCATCGGCAAAAACTAATTTGAGAGCTTTAAACATGTTCTATGCTTTTTCAATAATGTTTGTAAGAAAGAGATGTGATGAGTCTAAAATTAGTTTAGTGCGATTTACAACAGATTCGGCACCAATGTCTACTTACTGTAAATATTTCAGAGTATTTGTTCTGTTTTTTTTTTTTTTTTATATAAGTATTTCTTCATATGTCAAAAAGACAGACGCACCATAAGTGGGGATCAAATATTGAGAGCTGCTGTATCGCTTTCCTATACCATGAATCAAACAACGACAGCTGATGTCGTCCAATAATCGCTCGCTATCGTAATGTAACTCAGTAAAGTTCAGGTTGTGTATGTATTTAATCTCGTCTTGTTGGCCTTACTTTACATCATGACTGCCTGCAGTGAGTGTGGTCAAACAAAAGCCTACAAAAGTTTATCAAATAACAAATTTTAAAGCAGTAAAATACATTTTATTCAATTAAAATAAAATGCAAAAATGAAATGAAATAAAATTGCACGTTTTTTGTTCAAACAACATAGCTGCCATTTCAGTATCTGTTGAAAGCTTTTAAATATTTTACAAAGGGAATTGCGTGAAATAAATTTCTGTGAGAGAGGTGTAATCAGACTGACAGTTTGATAAATAACAGCATCAAATTATTATTGAAGTTTGTATAAAGTCAATTGGACGTTGATTTTATCCAAATTTTATCCGTCTTATAACAAAAGATGATTTAAAACAAGTTGAGTAAAACGAGACGACACTATCTCAAAACCTCGGTTTTACTAGACTTGGCTTAAGCCAACTCATGTAATAAGACTTAAATTTACATTTCCATACAATTTCAAAACTAGATTAAATTGCCAATCAATCTCTGATTAAACCACAAAATTTCCCGTAGACCGTCTACGAGCTCTACGATGTTATCAAACCGCAAGTCTACGCCGTAGCACCCGTAGCACACGAGTACGAATTGACAGCAGAGCTGCGGTTGCCTCAATAGCTGGAGCTATGCGCAACTTATAATAAGACAAATTCGAGCTAACTCGAGTTTGGATGTCGAGGAAATTCAGACCAACGCGACTTAATATAATTATAGCATTTTGACTTAGCAAGTTTACTTTTGTATCCCGAAATCAACATGTTGAAGCCGCATTCTAAATCCGGGATTTCTTAATTACATTGCGTTTTATAAATAACTAGCTGTTCCCCGCGGATTCACCCACGTTCCCTGGATAAAAAGTAGCCTATAATACCAGGGGATAATGTAGCTTCCTATTAGTGAAAGTTTTCGAATCCGACTGGTAGTTCCTGAGATTACCCTGTGTAAACAAATAAACAAAAACTCTTATTAATATTTAAGTACCTAATGGTGCGTCCATGCTTGGCGAACCGAGCACGAGCCGAGCCTCGAACGAGCACACTGCGAGCACGATTCGAGTAGCGTGGACGGGCATGCGAGCCTCGAACAAGCGCGATTGTCAGTTTTTTCACGAACAAAGTGATTTGCATCGTGCTCGTTGTAGGTTCGTTCATGGCTCGGCTCGTGCTCGATTCGCGTAGCATGGACGCACCATAATACAATCCAGTAACTATTGTATTACGAGCCCGACTTCATCAAATTCAATTTTTCCAAATTTTTCAATTTCAATTTTTTTTTTCAAATTTTTCTTTTAGTAAAAATCTTATTTGGAATATTACGAACTTTACGAACACAGCCATATCAGGCCAGCTGTTCTAAACTATAGCTGTTTCATTTAGACAATAGTGGCAGCCACATGGTAAATATTAAAATTTAATTAGTTTGTTTATGTTTATGCGTTCTTAGGAAAAAAAATGATATTATCTTTATATATAAAATTCTACTGTACGTGTGTATGTCACTGAATTCCTCCTAAACGGCTGGACCGTTTAGATTGCTTTACCGGTTTAGATAGAGTATGGTAGGGTAGGGTAGTACCACAGGGTAGGGTAGCACCACGCGAACGAAGTCGTGCCGGGTAGCTAGTGTAGTATAAATATTTATTTTGTACATTAAATGAAATTCAAATTTGTCAAATTAGTCAAATTAAGTCATCCACAAATATATTATGATTTTAATGATGCCGAAAGTGATAGTGTGTTGTATTATTATCTTTATATATAAAAAATTACTGCACATGTGTACTACGAAGTACCCTACCACCGTGCTGGTGTCCTCATGATATTTTCCTTCACCGATCATCATCATCATCAGCCTATAATGTCCCATTGCTGAGTACAGGCCTCCATTCACAAATGAGGGTGAAAGGGAATGCGCAGATACCACCACGCGTGCCCACTGCGGATCGGTGGAGGTAGGCTAGTGGTCAACCTACTGTTGGAGTGTCCAAGTCGCCTCGGAGGCCTCCAACTTGCTTAACGACAATCCCAATTAAGTGATAACCGGGACCAACGGCTTTACGTGCCTTCCGAAGCACGGAAACGCTCGATCTGAAATACCACTAGGCGGTCACCAATCCAAGGTACCGACCACGACGGTGGTAGCTTAACTTTGCCGATCGATTAAGAACGGTTAAATATGCTACACCACGAACGGTTCACCGATAGCTCAAGCTTATCCCCGGGACCTTTTAGGGTTCAAATCCTGCGATGAACAAGAAAAGGAAAATATCTACCACCATCCAGTTGACAATCTGTCTCTAAGGACCTACCTAGACAGCCAGTTCTTAGTTTCATATGTTCACCACCAAAAGCCAGATGTTCACGTTTCATAATAGTGGGAAAACACAAGCATTCTACAAAAAACTAATATGATACACTATGGTCCGGCCGCTGAGAGAATGCATTCCTAAACTGTCTGGTAATTCTGTTGATATTTTCATAGTTTAGTCAGTCTCACCAGAAATGCATTCGCGGTGCACTGTAACTCAATAATATAAAAAAACCGTACCAATGATAGCAAAGCCTCGAGAATGTTTTCTTTATGTGTATTTTAGTATTCATTTAATTTTTTAATACAAGCTTTTTTTTGTCGACTGTACTTTACTTGCATTGTCTTCCAATGTATGTAAAAATATCAAGTCAATCCGACCACTGGAAGTATATGAAATTCGACTTGCAAGATTCCACCCGAACGGACAAACATACATACATAAATAAATTGCAAGTCAAATAAAAGCTTATAAAGAAAGTAAAATAAAGCTACTTCCTATCTCTCCAGATATTAATAACATAAAATTGTGTCAACTCGCAAGGAAAACAAACGACGGCGACGTAGATAGCTCCCAACATTCACTTTTACTTGTCATAATTAGATTGTCTATATTTACACTTGCACGTTGCCCTCATGTCGAACCTACCAAGGCCAATGAGATTCAGTCTTCACTGATGGCCTTGAAATCCTCCGCAAAATGATTTCCCATATATTTTATTTATATTCTGGTTTTACACACCACTAAGGTATTAGTTTCTTATTGTAAGTTGACATGAATATATAAACAACTAGCTTTCCTCTACGGTTTCACCCGCGTTACTGGATTTAAGAGAAGCCTCTGTCCCTCCATACTATAGGCTATCTGCATGCCAAATTTCATCGTGATCGGTCCAGAGGTTAAGCCGTGAAAAGATATCATACAAACAGACAGACTCTACACTGAAAAGGTTCCGGCAATTTTATAATACGTTTTTCAAGATTCTAGATGTGCTCCCGTGGTAAAAGTTGATCATAATGAGTACATTAAACTCTGAAAATTTGGCTATAAATTGTAAAATAACCCTGTATGTAATAATACATTAAGATCGAGCAAGGTTGACATTTTGTAAGAAAAGTTTAAAAATAAATTTGAGAATTCACTACTGGTCTCATAGTAAAAGTTGTTCAGCACGACTAACCCAACATAGGTTTCGATAATATGCCATCTCGAAATCTTCACCTGTTATAGGTACATTCATGTTTATTTGTTTGTAACGTATGTTTTTTTTTATTCCACTTATGTGGCAAACAAGCATACGGCCCGCCTATGGAAGCTTGCAACGAGCGCGTTGCCGACCCTGCAGAAATCTCTACACACCCCTTTTCCTGCCGTTTATCCTATTACGATGAAAGGAGAGTTATGAGCAGGCTGGGAAAGGTCTTACTTAGGAATAAAAGAGCTTATTTATTAGGTAGTTATAGTATAGAATAATATTGTATTTGAAAATACATATAGATTGTATTTTGTACATATTTGTTGTAAATAAACCATTGAAACTAATTTCAATAAAGCTATTTGAAAATATTACATTTTTTTCGATATCGGGCCTTAAACAAACAAACTTTTAACAGACAGCCGACATAACACAGCCGAAATTTTAGCAGACTAAAACCCGATAAATATCATGTAGACAGATGGATATTATTTATATTGTTTTCTGCCGAGTTACAAATAAAAGAGCGCTGATTCACAAAAAAAGCACTCCACGTGCGATCGGTAAGCGCTTAACTTAACTTTTAAATCCTATTATAAATGCGAAAGTGAGTTTGTTTGGTTGTTCAGATCATCATGAAATTTGGCATGCAGATAGCCTATGGTATAGTGAGAGACATAGGCTACTTATCCCGGGAAAGCGGGTGAAACTACGAGAAACAGGTAGTAAAATAACTTCACAACGTAACGTATATCACTGGTAGTATGCCAGGAACAAATTCGGTTTGCCTTCTCATCGCTTCTTTCTGTTTATTCTTCAGGGTTTGTGCAGTCTACAAACATTATAGCCGGCAAGGCGTACGCGCGTGACTTGGAAGACAGGTTAAAAGCCTTCAACGGCTTATGCCCTCGAATTATCTTTAAAAGAGCGAGTGCAACTCAGTACACCGTGACAGAAGTGTAACTATAGCTTTGCTAGGTGTCGAAGTCCTTACGTATTTAAAACGTTACAGTAAAATTCGAATTGAGATATTCGACGGGCCAGTTGGCGCAGTTGGTTAAGATTCACCTTACGCGCCGCAGGTCGTGGGTTCGATTCCCACACAGGACATGCATTTATGTGCATGAAAATGTCTGTATGTCCTGAGTCTGGGTGTAATTATGTATATTAAGTATGTATTTACAAACAAAAAGTAGTATATGTATTATATCAGTTACCTGCTTTCCATAGTACAAGCTCTGCTTAGTTTGGGATCAGATGAGCGTGTGTGAGGAATTTCCCAGGATATTTATTAATTATTTATATAAATTGGGATATTCATCCACAAATTTTAATTAATTTTAATTTAATTTTAAAATTGCTGAGTTTATTGCCGGCTCTTCTTAGCAAAAGCAACCTTCCGAACCGTGCATTAGAGTATTAGAGTTTGACTATTCATAAGTGCCTGTGAAGGCCTATTTGAATGAATAAATTATTTCATTTCATTTCATTATTTCATAAATATAATATATATGATGGTTATTTTTTCTGTATATGTATATACAGAAAAAGTAACTCGCGCCAAGAAGTTCTATTACAAATGTAGTTTGATAGGAATGGTCAAGAAGTTGCTTAAGTTGCCCTTCTGGACAGGCACTACAACCCGGCGTAATACCACCAGAAGAATACAGAGCCTCCTATTTCATCCGCGTTCCCGGGATAAAAAGTAGCCTATAACACCCAGGGATAATCTAACTTCCTATACCACAACATAAAAACAGATTCGGATCTTTAATCCCGAAGATTACTTCGTAGCCCAACCAACAAACTTGACCTCTTTATGACATTAGTATAGAAGCATAGATAAACATTTAGATATAGGTAATTAAAATTTAAAATTCTCCCAGTGATTATGAAGTTAAGAACAACTAAGAATGATGTAATGTTTTTGTTTTTCTTTTAATTTTGATATTGTATACGCAATCTAAGACCACAATCACACGGTGATCAGATCAGATCCGTGATCCAGGGCACTGAGGAAGTAGTCACGTTCATGTAAACACACAGTCACAAACGATTGGTTGGAGTCTAGATACCGCATGCTCCTACCTAGCTACGATGAAATAAACACCCCAATTCCAATGGACTTGGCTCACTACACTTGAAGACTTTATAAAGACACAAATTGGCAATTTTTAAGTTTAGAACGACGCGACTGCCCTGCCATAAAACTAACTAAAAAGTAAAAAATATTACCACTGTCACTTGGGATTATGTAAGGGAAACGATACCCAATACAATCAAATCTGTTCAAGGAATAAAGAAACTCACATATAAACGTGAACCCTGTAAATATTACACTCCGTTATTGGGCAGTCGAATAAAAAATAGAATTCTAGAAACTGCGATTGCAACTGAAACTAAAGTCCGAGCGCGGCAAGTATTGCGGCATTGCACTTGCCGGGAACGCTTGCGGTATCTATAGCCTCTCTAAATCTATGGTTAGAGCACTGTCGAACTCGCGATCGATCGGACCCGCTCGGATGACTTTGTTCAAAATACAGGGATATCAACGGCGCTCATTCAGCAAGAGAAGGGAGTGGGCTGGTTTAGGGAGTGCCGTATTGTAGTATCTACTATGGAACCATTGCTTTGACATACGATATGTAAGTCATGCAGTTATATACGAAATTTATAAGTAAATCCTACTGATACTAGTGACTCCCGATAATTACTTAATCTACTCACAAAATTTCACGGAGACGCTTCGCTCTCGTTCGGTCAATGATAAATGCGAAATGTAGTTTGTTTGTTACCTTTTGACAACTCACCGCGGCCCGTAACTAATCGGTCAGAAATTTGGGCTGAAATACTTTTTATCTCAGAAAAATATCACTTCCCTCGGGAACGTAAGTACCAATTGTCGGAATTTAAATTAGCGAAAAATACTTAAAATAGTTAAATTATACCAAAAATACTTCTGGTCAATGCTTTATTTATACAGCGGAATACATATTTCGTCGTAGACAATAATACCAACGTGAAGTTTTCATTGAACTATATTAAATTGCCAAATTTCCCATTCGATAAACTAATAATCCAATTAAATTTCACTCAATAAACTCGAAACGTAGAATATTGGTAACAGCAGGAAAAAGAATAAACAAATATGTCTACCGTAAAACTATTTCGTGCAGTTTTCGAAAGCACTCGCTTGGTTTTTAGCAGAAATTGGTTTAGCAAAAACATTTAAACTGGGTTTATAGACTACAAAGTATCGTGGCAGTTAACTCGTTCATATTCTCTCGCTATATTTCCAAGCAGTAATAGGTACCTTGTTAGTTTTGCATCAAAGGTTGGGATTAAAGTCAGACTATTCAACGTAAAATGAATTAACTCCTCGCCTTCTGCTTAAATGAGTATTAAAAGCGAAGAAACGAGTTTTCCCCGACCAAAGACGAAAAAGAACTTCCAATACTTAGAGTCTATCGAAGGAACACCGTAAGTTCTGGTAACGAAGCTTAGGAAACTTTTATTAAAACAATCATTGAATCCACTTTAAGGACAAAGGAAACCCAGAAGCACAAGTTACACATTTATATATGTACAGACAATTTAATACATATCATTATGATCCACATAATCAGATGCTCGAAACAATTTATTTATTTATTTTGATATAAATGCGTCGATATATTATGTCTGTCTAATTGTAATATTTTCTATTTTGTGATATTTAGTCTAATCTTCTCAATAGTCACAGTGATAACAAATTGTGTGTTTAGTGTTTCCCTTTAGTTATTTTTTATTTCTAAGGCAGACTTAAGTAAGTCATGCTCACTTTAAGGCCTTTGCTTGCGGCGGCGTCGTGTGACGGGTCGCTCACTTCCCTCCTATATGGCGAGGAGGGCGATGGCTGCCACACGCGTCATACTTTTGAACAGGTGCTGCTTGTGGGGGCTGGTCTGCTTAAGTTTGCTATTTATTTACTTATTAAATATTTATTCAGTCTTCTTTGTAATTTTGCCGCCGTGCCAGGGCACGCAATTGTTTTCAGTTCGATTAGAATGTAAATATTATGTAATGAATCTAAGCTTGTTTTGAAAAGAGTAATTGCTGAGTTTATTGCCGGCTCTTCTCAGCAAATGCAACCTTCCGAACCGGTATTAGAGTATTAGAGTCAGACTTTTCATAAGTGCCTGCGAAGGTCTATTTGAATAAATGATTTTGAATTTGAATTTCGATCTATTAAAACCATAAAAAATGTATACTGTACACACAGATTACAGACCTTTTATTCTGTAATCTGTGACTGTGCATATGTACATATGTGCATAGAAGCCATCTTGAGTATGACAGCCAAAGGAACTCTCAATACTTAATTTATAGAGATCGTATAGAAGCAATTAAAAGACGATTCGTACGTTATATTTCCTTCAAAAGTAACATCATCATCATCATCATCAGCCTATAATGTCCCACTGCTGAGCACAGGCCTCCTTTCACAAGAGGGTGAAAGGGACTGGGCGATACTCCACCACGTGTGCCCACTGCGGATTGGTGGAGGTAGGCTAGTTGTCAACCTGCTGTTGGAATTTTTCAAGCTGCCTAGCATCCAACTAACTTAACGACTATTAAGTGATAACCGGGACCAACGGCTTTACGTGCCTTCCAAAGCACGGAAACGCTCGATTTGAAATACCACTAGGCGGTCACCCATCCAGGTACCGACCACGACAGACGTAGCTTAACTTTGCCAATCGATTAAGAACGGCTAATCATGCTACACCACGAGCGCTTCTAACTAATAAGTAACATAAAAGAAGATAACTATGAATCTGTCTGTTTCGTTTCTCTTTTCTCGTCTGATTCTGCTGAATCGATATATATTATTTGCCAATACTGACTATTTTATCGGAGGCACATAACTATGGACAGAGTGCTTAAGATATTTCGCCGATGTGGAATCGCGGCGGGCAACAGGCGATCCCGACATACATTTGTAGAGATTCTTTCTTTACCGATGCACTGTTAAAAATAGATTCCATTTTACAAGCTTTTCATGCTACACACTACTACAAGAACTATTGTATAACAATAAAGTAATGAACAGTTAATCAATTTTTCACCTTACTCCCATGTGACGGTAGCGAAACGGCCAAGCCACATATTTTGATTAAGGTGTACAGTTTGTGAAGTTAGGGCTTGTAGAGTAAGGGTATGTAGAGTTATAAGCTTGGCTCTACATTAGATCTGATAACTTATTGACAGTGCGAGCCTTATGCCTTCGCAACATTTTACATAAAAATGTTTGTGGTGGGATTATTGTATTACCCATAAACTTTTAAAATTTTGCATTTCACCTTCATTTGCTCTACAAATGTTTTGAAATTATGTGAAATTATCAATGTTTAATTGGTCACTGTAGCGTCCACGCACTGACACCACTGCACAGATTAGTGACTAGTTACTCCGTAGCACTGGCTCACCACTACACCAGGTCCGAGCGCAAGCGCACGTCCAACCCGCACCGCGTCTAATGTCAGACTGGCCGGTTGACAGCTACCCCCTCTACTGGTGTACATGAGACAGTGTATTATATCTACTGTATAGATACAAACACTACATCCCTTCCCTTTTAACAAATTTTAATTATTTCAAATGTAGGTAATCAATACTAGAGATAATTATTATTTACTGATGCAAATTACACTTTTGATATTTGTGGCTTTCACCCAGTGTCGCGACAGACACGTCTTTAATCTTAATACTGATTCTAACCAACACCGGTGTACATGATACAATGTATTATATCTACTGTATAGATACAAACACTGCATCCCTTCCCTTTTACCAAAATTTTATTATTTCCTTAGATGGTACTCGCGGTCCTTTACATGAGTGCTTGAACCATTCACGTAAACTTGGAAGATATCGGTTACAAAACCATCTTTGGAACATCCCTCGCATCTCGCAAACCATCCACTTGTAAAATTCTCTAAACTATGGATCCAATTCAGGGATGAACCTGCATTTATTTTTTCTTTAGCAAATAAATTTTTGTTAAAATGTTTGCCATGAGCTTGTGATGGAAAGCATTGTCTGAAGTAATAGGACTGGGTATTCTTTTCATAGATATTATTCTTTTTAGAGCTAATAGACCTTTTTCGACTGATTAATCTTGTACTACTTGCAAATGTATAGCTCTAATCTTGCTCTAACTGCTAAACAAGTAAATAAACATATCCACAATTTAAGTTTTTTCCATTATCCAATTTAAGTCAATAACCAATAACTATTTCAACGCAATGGGAACCTGTACCTTGTTACCGTATAAGGAACCTACGCAATATATTAGCAAACAACGTGAAATCGACTCACCAGATACTGCTTTCAAAGCTATCCCAAGCACCACCACATGGACACCAAATAGAAAGTAAGTGCTCACATGAGACCCCCGGCACCAACTGGAGATGACAGCTTCAGGCCGCTATCAATATGATTGATGCTGCCAGCATAGAATCACCACCATCGAACTGCAAATTATTCGAATAGAATGGAATTCTAACAAATTAATTCAATCCTTATTGAATGGAATTCATATAAAGTAATTCCAATTGAATGGAATTCAAGTAATTCCTATTGAATGTAATTCAAGTAATTCCAATCGAATGGAATTCAAGCAATTCCAATTGAATGTAATTCAAGTAATTCAAATTTAATGGAATTCGAGCAAAGTAATTCTAATTGAATGGAATTCAAATAAAGTAATTCCAATTGAATGGAATTCAAGTAATTCTAATTGAATGGAATTCAAGTAATTCTAATTGAATGGAATTCAGGTAATTCCGATTGAATGGAATTCAAGTAATTCCGATTGAATGGAATTCAAGTAATTCCGATTGAATGGAATTCAGGTAATTCCGATTGAATGGAATTCAAGTAATTCCGATTGAATGGAATTCAAGTAATTCCAATTGAATGGAATTCTATTTTGTGGGTGTTTGCATTATTCTTTCCTTACATTTCTTTTGTCATTTAATTCCAAATTTCATTTTTATGTATGCCTTGTCAATGACATTTCAATTTTAATGTATGCTGGTCCACGTCTTGCTTAACATCGTTCCATATACTACTTAAAACTGTATACTACTGTAAAGCTGGTCGTATCCATGTTATTTCTTTCTTGAACCATCCATCTTATTTGCACCTTCCATTTCTGTTATTATTATCTCTAACTGCTTGCTTATTTCTTCACTAACTCTCTCAGAATGTGTACTTCTGTTATTATTGCCCAATTCCGACAATTTCCAATTTAATGAAGGTATTAATTTAAAATACCAGACGATTTCCAATTTAATGGAGGTATTCATTTGAACTTCCCGTCAATTTCCAATGTAATGGAGGTATTAATTTGAACTTCCCGACAATTTCCAATTCAATGGAGGTTCTACCAATTCGTCTTTATCTGATTATTTTCAATTTGATAGAGCGTTTCCTTTCGTTTCTTTGCGTTTCGTTTCTTTGCCTTTCTCATTTCTTTCTCATTTCTTTCTCATTTCTTTCTCATTTCTTTCTCATTTCTTTCTCATTTCTTTCTCATTTCTTTCTCATTTCTTTCTCATTTCTTTCTCATTTCTTTCTCATTTCTTTCTCATTTCTTTCTCATTTCTTTCTCATTTCTTTCTCATTTCTTTCTCATTTCTTTCTCATTTCTTTCTCATTTCTTTCTCATTTCTTTCTCATTTCTTTCTCATTTCATTTCATTTCATTTCATTTCATTTCATTTCATTTCATTTCATTTCTTTCTCATTTCTTTCTCATTTCTTTCTCATTTCTTTCTCATTTCTTTCTCATTTCTTTCTCATTTCTTTCTCATTTCTTTCTCATTTCTTTCTCATTTCTTTCTCATTTCTTTCTCATTTCTTTCTCATTTCTTTCTCATTTCTTTCTCATTTCTTTCTCATTTCTTTCTCATTTCTTTCTCATTTCTTTCTCATTTCTTTCTCATTTCTTTCTCATTTCTTTCTCATTTCTTTCTCATTTCTTTCTCATTTCTTTCTCATTTCTTTCTCATTTCTTTCTCATTTCTTTCTCATTTCTTTCTCATTTCTTTCTCATTTCTTTCTCATTTCTTTCTCATTTCTTTCTCATTTCTTTCTCATTTCTTTCTCATTTCTTTCTCATTTCTTTCTCATTTCTTTCTCATTTCTTTCTCATTTCTTTCTCATTTCTTTCTCATTTCTTTCTCATTTCTTTCTCATTTCTTTCTCATTTCTTTCTCATTTCTTTCTCATTTCTTTCTCATTTCTTTCTCATTTCTTTCTCATTTCTTTCTCATTTCTTTCTCATTTCTTTCTCATTTCTTTCTCATTTCTTTCTCATTTCTTTCTCATTTCTTTCTCATTTCTTTCTCATTTCTTTCTCATTTCTTTCTCATTTCTTTCTCATTTCTTTCTCATTTCTTTCTCATTTCTTTCTCATTTCTTTCTCATTTCTTTCTCATTTCTTTCTCATTTCTTTCTCATTTCTTTCTCATTTCTTTCTCATTTCTTTCTCATTTCTTTCTCATTTCTTTCTCATTTCTTTCTCATTTCTTTCTCATTTCTTTCTCATTTCTTTCTCATTTCTTTCTCATTTCTTTCTCATTTCTTTCTCATTTCATTTCATTTCATTTCATTTCATTTCATTTCATTTCATTTCATTTCATTTCATTTCATTTCATTTCATTTCATTTCATTTCATTTCATTTCATTTCATTTCATTTCATTTCATTTCATTTCATTTCATTTCATTTCATTTCATTTCATTTCATTTCATTTCATTTCATTTCATTTCATTTCATTTCATTTCATTTCATTTCATTTCATTTCATTTCATTTCATTTCATTTCATTTCATTTCATTTCATTTCATTTCATTTCATTTCATTTCATTTCATTTCATTTCATTTCATTTCATTTCATTTCATTTCATTTCATTTCATTTCATTTCATTTCATTTCATTTCATTTCATTTCATTTCATTTCATTTCATTTCATTTCATTTCATTTCATTTCATTTCATTTCATTTCATTTCATTTCATTTCATTTCATTTCATTTCATTTCATTTCATTTCATTTCATTTCATTTCATTTCATTTCATTTCATTTCATTTCATTTCATTTCATTTCATTTCATTTCATTTCATTTCATTTCATTTCATTTCATTTCATTTCATTTCATTTCATTTCATTTCATTTCATTTCATTTCATTTCATTTCATTTCATTTCATTTCATTTCATTTCATTTCATTTCATTTCATTTCATTCGACTTGACTTCGACTTGACTTCGACTTGACTTCGACTTGACTTCGACTTGACTTCGACTTGACTTCGACTTGATTTTATTTCAGGGTCATAACATTTCAGATGGTGGTACTTATGTAACGACAATTCCCAATTCCAATTTTATGAGACAATTTACAGGTGCTTCAAACACGTTCATCTTTCTCACATCCTGAAGAACACTACCCTGCCACATCCAAAACTAACAATGTTTAGTTCAGTATCATATTATGTTAGTGCAATAATAATATATCTTAATCTTCCTAAACTGATACTGGAAGAAAATAAGCTGATATACTTTATTATTTATATCCAAATTAGAAAGACTTTCTTATAAAAATACTTTTATAATCTGCAGGAATTCTTCAAAGCTACCACAGATAAATATGCCTGACATGTAACTCATATAATCAATATACTCTGTATTACATACTATTCTTTCAAATTCAATTCAAAATTCAAAATCATTTATTCAAATAGACCTTCGCAGGCACTTATGAAAAGTCTGACTCTAATACTCTAATACCGGTTCGGAAGGTTGCATTTGCTGAGAAGAGCCGGCAATAAACTCAGCAATTACTCTTTTCAAAACAGGCTTAGATTAATTACATAATATTTACATTCTAATCGCACTGAAAACAATTCTATTCTATATTCTAATAATACTCATTCCTTATTTTTGTTGAATTTAATTGGATTTATGTATTTAATTATTACTTAATATTATTGTAATGTTGCAATGCCCTTGCAGGGCTTATGTATTATACCACTTTATTCTTTGTAACATCTTTAACATACTAGGTACCTATGTACCTAAAATGTATGTGTAGGTGTGCTTCATGTGAAGCAGCAAATAAATAAATTGAAATATACCTGCATAGTTTATTACATATATACAGTCATGTTCATGCACACAAATGCATGTCCTGTGTGGGAATCGAACCCATGACCTGCGGCACAACAGGTGGAATCTTCCAACTGCGCACACGGGCCCGTCACTATATTTACTATAGGTAATTAAGCGCTTCCTTTAAGTATGAAACAAATAGGTACAATAAAGCCTATAGAAAATACAATATTACCGAAAACAACCTGCTAATGAGAGTTCAAAGCAACCTTTATATGCTGGTATAAAGGTATTAGTGACATCTTTTTAATTAGGAAGATTTGTAGCTCAATGCAATCTCCTTGTACCTTTTTTGAATAAACAATAATCATTTATTCGACAACACATTTGTTTTGTTACCTTTGCGGAATAATTTTGGACATAAGTAGCATTTTTCATTCTATTAATCTTGTTAAAAGATAAGGAAGGTAGGTACCCAAGCATCTTATAGTTTTTCTTACATTATAATTTATTCTCTCATCAATCCATAATACCACTGACGAAATCGTCACTTCACTTAAATAAGTGGAATGAAATGTATTACATTGGGATTATTTTGCGTAAACAACATTCCATGACGATCCAACTGATTATTCTTACTATTGTACTACTGGGTTCGTCTACTTAGGAAATGTTATAAATATGGTATAATATTTAGTACGCATTGCATAAAACTCACACACTTTTTATTGTCACCTTCCTTCCCTTTTAATAATAATTGAATTTTATTTACTGGCCTTTTACACACGTTTCTCGTACTTTATCTCGTCGCCACATGTAGCGTCCACGCACTGACACCACTGCACAGATTAGTGACTAGTTACTCCGTAGCACTGGCTCACCACTACACCAGGTCCGAGCGCAAGCGCACGTCCAACCCGCACCGCGTCTAATGTCAGACTGGCCGGTTGACAGCTACCCCCTCTACTGGTGTACATGAGACAGTGTATTATATCTACTGTATAGATACAAACACTACAGTCACTATACTATTCAATGTACATAACTAATTTACACAAGATACAATTAGTGCCATGAAATGGACACGTGTGACGTCGCGTCGCCCATACCAAATACCAATCAACAGCTGCAGAATTATTGAATTAGTCAAAACAAGCAACGCACTGATAATAAGATGGATATTATCCGTAATGCTAGCAAGGCAATTAGCTTATTTATGTAACAGGTGGAGATTTCGAGATGGCATTTCGAAACCTATGTTGGGTTAGTCATGCTGAACAACTTTTACTATGGGACAAATAGTGAATTCTCAAAATATTTTTCAAACTTTAACTTTCCATAGTAAATGTCAACCTTACTCGATAATCTATATATATAAAAATCAATGCCACTTTTCGTTGTAATTTTATAACTCAAGAACGGGCTCACCTATCCAAACAAAATGTTTAGGCTTTGTTCGGACTATTTAGTAGATGGTTTATGTGAAGTTTGCACAAAATCGGTCGAGTGGTTCTTCATTTATCACATTTTTTGTAACAAAAGGGTAGGGTAGGGTAGCACCATAGGGTAGGGTATCACCACGCGAACGAAGTCGCGCCGGGCAGCACGCGCTTGACGCTTGCTGTAATTTAAAAGAGTGCAGCAAGGTGACATACTGACATATCTCGTGACATTTAAATTCCCGTGACGCAATTAT
Source organism: Achlya flavicornis (assembly GCA_947623365.1). Lineage (NCBI taxonomy): Eukaryota > Metazoa > Arthropoda > Insecta > Lepidoptera > Drepanidae > Achlya > Achlya flavicornis. The sequence continues at coordinate 16,552,347 of OX392471.1, read as the reverse complement.
AGGGACCGCAAAGTGTCAGGCATTTGTCACTTTAGTTGCGGTGGTTTATTTAATAACTTATAAATGGAACTTGACATAAAAGGTGAATAAGCTGTTTGTGAGGCTTCCAGGATTGCGTGATATTAAGAATTTTACAACGCACTGCAGTGAGGGTATCCCCCACGGTGCGCGTAAGTGGTCACCGCCGCCTTTGGACCAGGGGGACTGCCACAGTGTCGCCGATCTATACAAACCCTGGCAACTAGCCCAGTTTGTTATATTTGTATTTCGTAACACTGTGGACTGGATTTGTAGTACAGGTAGGGTAACCTAGGGTTAACTTACCTAACGAGATGCCAAAAAACCAAAATGAAATTATATTATGGTGCGTCCATGCTTGTCGAACCGAACACGAGACGAGCCACGAACGAGCACACTGCGAGCACGATTCGCGTAGCGTAAACGGGTTTGCGAGCCTCGAACGAGCATTAGTAGCTTGCTCGACTGCGCTCCGCCCGATTGTCAGTGTTTTCACGAACACAGGGATTCGCATCGCGCTCGTTGAAGGCTCGTTAAGTCCGTCCAAGCTTGAAATATAGAGAGCAACGAACGAATCCTGTTCGTTCGAGACTCGGCTCGTGCTCGCTTCGCGTAGCATGGACGCACCATTATAATTCAAACAAACAATCTCGTATTTTTTTAAAACAAGAAATAAGTAATTGAACACTAAAACTAACGAACGAAGCAAGTTAAATATTTTACTTGCTTCGTTCGTACCTCGAACAAACTTATTCAGTTCGCTTGAAAAAAGCTTTTCTAAAATATATCCCAATGCATTTTCTTCTATCTGCGGAGCGCTCGAATCAAACTCCACTGTGAAACATTAATCCGTCTATAATCCGACTTTAAGCCCTGCAGCCGTTCGGAGAATTCATATAATATTCCGTAGCAAATGCTTTAAATCCCGTGTCTGTGCAACCGGGTGTAATATAGGTCAATATTCTGATTGAAGGTGCATTTATCTCATTCAGGAACCGGTTGAACTGACATCAACTATATTTGATATACGAACTTTATTTAGGTACTAGCAACGCGCGTTAGGTATTGAAAATGCGTCTTTGTATACCGGAGCGTAGTGTTTCAGTGTATTCAAGGCCTAATACTATTTTCAGTATGAAAATTAAGCTACAAAATCTATACTAATACTAATATTATAAATCTGAAGAGTTTGTTTGTATGAACGCGCTAATCTCAGGAACTATTGGTTCGAATTGACAAATTCTTTTGTGTTGGATAGTCCATTTATCGAGGAAGGCTTTAGGCTATATAACATCACGCTGCGACTAATAGGAGCGAAGTATTAGTGAAAAATGTTGCAAAAACGGGGAAAATTATTCGGGTAGGGTAAGGTAGGGTAGGGTGCGGTATCACCACAGGGTATGGTAGCACCACGCGAACGATGTCGCGCCGGGCAGCTAGTGTTTTTATAAAATCTGTTCTGTCCTTGCTTCAAGCATCCATAAAAACTGCTTCAAAAATAGCATTTATAGAAAATTCATTAGAATTAAGGTAAGAATGCATTATTTAACTGTCACTCGTGCTTCTCACCAATAATACTAGGAACCAGGTGTACATATAAGCCCGATTGCAAGTTTACGCTAGTTTATTTATTCCGAAAGGTTTTAGAGCAAAGCAGATAATAGCTTGTTAATCTAAATTGCACTCGCTGTTCATTTGGTTTAAATTGAATTTGGTTTGGTACTCAATTCGAATTTAATTCTGTAAGTAACGAGTTTGCATTATATTTTAGAGGTATTACATCGATGAACTAAATTAATTAATTATTTGCACTAAGTAAGGTTTAGTGAAGCGATTACAGCTCGATAGAAACGTAAGCTTTATTTCGGTGAAGGAATCGTGAGGAAAGCATATCACGGTGGTAGGGTACTTTGTGGTACCCGTCCGGCTGACTACCACCCTCATCTTGAAAATCTATCACCTAGCACATCACCACCATGGTAACCATCATACAATAAATACCTTTAGTTTTACCAAACGGCGATAGTTATTATCCACGGTATATGGGGAACTTAGTACTTCTAAATAGTTATGACTGCCCGGCGCGACTTCGTTCGCGTGGTGCTACATTCTCTTTTCCGTGGTGCTACCCTACTCTATGGTCCTACCCTACCCCACCCAACCCTACCCTACCCTACCCTACCCTACCCTACCCTACCCTACCCTACCTTACCCTACCCTACCGTACCCTACCTACCGTACCCTACCCTACTCTCCTACCCTACCCTATCTCAACCATCACATTAGATTAACAAATCTGCCCGGCAGATGGCGCTGCAGTGGGTATCTAGGTTATATTATCGACTGCAAGCTTATTCGAAGCACGTCCAAAATGAAATGACAGAAATGAATGACATAACAACATGCTTTTACTGTCAAGTCAACACTGAAAAAAGTTTAAATTTGACAGCACAATCCCCATCTGAAAAAAAGTTTAAATTTGACAGCAAAATCCCCATTAACAAAATGATCCGCCATTTATTGAATTCATTTGTTACAAAAAATGTAATAAATGAAGAACCGCTCGACCGATTTTGTGCAAACTTCACATAAACCATCTACTAAATAATCCGAACAAAGCCTAAACATTTGGTTTGGATAGGTGAGCCCGTTCTTGAGTTATAAAATTACAACGAAAAGTAGCATTGATTTTTATATATGTAGATATAGATAACTTGGCTCACGAATAGATTATTTCCTTGAATAAAATAGTATTAAGCCTCCAGAGTCCAGACACACATTCCGATTTAATCGTTAATTATTAAATAGCTAGCTTTTGGGAGATATGGTAAATGATTTGACCGAAGTTGGTAACCGCATAAAGCCTGCTAACAGACTACGGCGCAAAACATACTTACCACCAACAATAACTAGAGTACCTACCTTTTCAATTGCTAAACTGACAAACCAAACTAAGTTCATTGGCTTCCACGTAACCTAGATATTCGCACGGCTCACTGGCACTCGCAAATAAAAATAAAAACTGCGACGGTGGCGCTTCACAGTCGCAGTGGTGAACTCTGGAAGTGTTCATTCACCGCCTGCTAATACATTTAACGGTAAGGTTCCCAGAAGGCTGGCAGCGTTTCCTTGGAAAGCCAAGCTGACGCGTTGGCGGAAAAAGCTCCCCGCCCGCTGGTCTCCAGAGGTCGCGATCAATTTTGATGACAAGGTGCGAGCGAAACTGCGAGCTTCGGACCCCCACGGTCCCAAGGTCTCGACCGCAAAAGGCATTAAAATATAATTGGGTCCAATCGATGCGTATTTTTTAACCGACTTCAAAAAACCTCCTTTTTTGAAGTCGGTTAAAAAATACGCATCGATTGGACCCAATTATATTATAATTTAAGTTCTCAATTCGAATGTTTATATAATTTTTTTATGTATGTTCGGGCATAACTCCGTCATATGTAGACGGATTTTCAAAATTCTTTTTTTTGTTCGAAAGGGGTTTATTTCGAAATTGTCCCATATAAATTTCATATAGATCTGATGATGAGTTTCGGAAACACACGACGGAACTCTCGGAAAATGACAGCAAATCAACCGCAATTGCTACTATCGCTTGAATACGCATTGTTTACGCAGGGCTCTACACGCGAAAGTATTTAAGTATATATGAAACTAAAAATTCAAAAATAAATTAACTTTTTAACAAAGAAATAAACCGCCTTCATAGTACACTACAAAGTAAGAAATAACTCTTATCTGACACTGTTTTGAAGTGAGCGAAATCGCATGACGTGTTCTGTAGAAAATATTTCGCTGATTATTGAATTTTTGCACAGTCCGCAGCAGTGAGATGGCGCGAGTGTATCGACACATGTGGCATCCCACACCAGCGACTTGCCGACACTCCAAGGGATCAAAGAACTAATTGTCTCCCGCGGCTAGAAGTCTAGCTTTATGAAAAGTCCTCTTACCTGCATATAAGTAACATCATTATTTCAATAGTGCGGCTTCATCGCACGATACACAACTTATAAACAGTTGCCTATTTTGAAGTATACTCTTGAGTATTGTTCTCATGTTTGATCTCCTTTTAACGAACATAAGAGCAGATTTATTGTTCGGAGTTTGTTTGTTTGTCTATGTACGTTCGTGATGTCAAGGAAGTACGACTAGCTCGAGGGATAGTTATTATTAACTGAGCATTATGCTTCGGAACCCATTCTTGGCATCAAACAATATTCTTTAAACGAATAAAAAATAATGTTGCTCGTGATGCACATTATTTGAAGTCTTATTCTGATCGACTTCAGTATTCCAAATCCTTTCACTCGATTATAACAGGTGGAGATTTCGAGTTGGCATATTTTCGAAACCTATGTTAGGTTAGTCATGCTGAACAACTATTACAAATGAACCGATAGTGAATTCTCAAAAAAAAAAATTTATTTCCATAATAAATGACAACCTTGCTCGATCATAATGTATGAAAAGTAAAATTATTTTTTTGTGAATGTCCCATAGTAAAAGTTGTTCAGCATGACTAACCCAACATAGGTTTCGATTGATCTTAATTATGATTGATCTGATAATTTTGATTGATCTTAAGATTTCTACTGTACGAGTACAATGTTAAAACGTACTAACAAAAAACCGAGCTGTAGACTATTTCTTTCTCCTGCAAGTAGGAACGCAAAGTGAAGGTCTTATTGTTAATAGTTTAAATTAACATTATTCTGTTCATTTATTGCACAGGCCAGGTACAAAAAGAAAAGCTAGTTCAAGTACGAAAACTCTTAATAAAGTTAAAGGAAGCTCATCGATTATTCAGAGAGCCCTCTTTATCATCTCACTGAGGCCTCTCGTGGCAATAGGGCTGGCTACTTTGATAGTTTTGATACATAATTATAGTGAGGAGCCCATCACGCCGCAGGTCGTGGGTTCGATTCCCATTCAGACATTCTTTTGTGTGAATGTCTGCATGTCCGAGTCTCGGTGTAATTATGTATGTATGGTGTAGCATGATTAGCCGTTCTTAATCGATCGGCAAGTTAAGCTACCACCGTCGTGGTCGGTACCTGGATGGCTGTCCGCCTAGTATTTCAAATCGAGCGTTTAGTGCTTCGGAAGGCACGTAAATCCTTTGGTCTTAATTGTGATAGTCGTTAAGCTAGTTGGAAGCCTTCTAGGCGGCTTAAAAACTCTAACAATAGGTTGACCACTAGCCTACCTCCACCTCGCCGTAGTGGGCACGTGTGGTGGAGTATGTGCCCATTCCCTTTCACCCTGATTTGTGTAAGGAGGCCTGTGCTCAGCAGTGGGACATTATAGGCTGATGATGATGATGATGATGTAGTATGTATTGTATTAACAAAAGAAAAACTTTTCCCCCTTATTCATAATCGCTTTTTAACTAAATCAGTGTAATAGTGTCCTCCGTCTTACTCTTTCAATCACCAAACGTCACGTGTCAGATAAAGACTTCAGAATATTTACTAATCAACCATAGATATATAAAAAAAACAAGACGGACCTCCCAAGTGTCCCTTATAAGAAAGTGAAGCAAAATAATTCCTACGTTTGCGTGAGTAAAATCAGTACTGGCCCAAGCAGGCACAAATGGTACTGAGCCTTATTGTCACTGTCAACGTCTCAATACGGAATGACAACCGATCGGCTTCTAATGGTGTATATGTGTGTGTGAGACCATGTATTTACACGAACGCCGGCTTCCTATTACTTGCGTCACTTAAGAACACAGACTGTTCCGTCATTAATTTTTTTCCGGTCTGAGTATTCAACGTTCGATAACTTACATTCTCGTAACTAGAAATATTCTCGTCTATAATGATGTTGTTCTATTAAAGGTATACAAGAGTTCCAAGGGAAAATGAGTGCACTACATTATTAGACGAGGTTATTCAATTTTATAATTTATATTCCATTCAATAGAATATAAAATTGAAAGCTATCACGCTAGACACTGGGAGATGTTTCTTTGAGACGATTGCCTTACCGTATGAAAAAATATAACCTCAAGGCTGAAAGTACTTGAAAGGCATAAATCTTACACGAAATAGATTTGGTGTCTTATAACTATACTAAGGTCTCTACAAACAATCACAAAAATTAACTACTTACAATTTTTATTTTTTTAAATGAATTTATCTGTATATATAAAAATCAGTGCCACTTTTCGTTGTAATTTTATAACTCAAGAACGGGCTCACCTATCCAAACCAAATGTTTAGGCTTTGTTCGGACTATTTAGTAGATGGTTTATGTGAAGTTTGCACAAAATCGGTCGAGCGGGTAGTAAGGGTAGGGTAGCACCACGCGAACGAAGTCGCGCCGGGCAGCTAGTATATTATAAACATAACCGGTTGTAAACCGTCCACGTAATTTTCAGCTATAAATATTGTTGTGGTTATTTGGACGGTACTCTCAAAATATTAAAAAAAACCGGCCAAGTGCGAGTCAGACTCGCGCACCGAGGGTTCCGTACAAACCTGTAGGTATATAAGTGAATGGTAGTATAGACCTGAGTATTTGATATGAATTTCAATTTATGACGTATTAAAAAAAACTCTAAAAGTACTAGATCTCGTTCAAACCAATTTTCGGTGGAAGTTTGCTTCGCATTGCAATATATATCATATATTTTTTATAGATTTATCATTCTCTTATTTTAGAAGTTACAGGGGGGGGACACACATTTTACCACTTTGGAAGATTCTCTCGCGCAAACTATTCAGTTTAGAAAAAAATTATATTAGAAACCTCCATATATTTTTTGAAGACCTAACCATAGACACACATTACGGGTTTTATTAAAAAAAAAAATTGAGTTTCAGTTCAAAGTATGGGGACCCCCAAAATTTATAGTTTATTTTCTACTTTTGTGTGAAAATCTTAATGCGGTTCATAGATTACATCTACTTACCAAGTTTCAACATTATAGTTCTTATAGATTCGGAAAAAAGTGGCTGTGACATACGGACGGACAGACAGACAGACAGACAGACAGACAGACATGACGAATCTATAAGGGTTCCGTTTTTTGTCATTTGGCTACGGAACCCTAAAAAGGGGGTATAATTATATAGTTAAGAAAACTATAGTACAGATAAAATGTACTTATGGCAACGGTGAAGAACCAGGCCTGACGGTAAGAGGTGCCGCTGCTTATGGACATTTGCTATACCACGGGGATTGACGATAGTATCCGCTTGTTCGGTTACCATTCTCATGCTGAAAATCTGTCGCCAAGAATCTACCAGCTCCAGCAGCTGCATTTGATAGACAGTTACTTCTAGGCTTTGTGTGCCACCTGTGTGTGCCACCTCTGAAAAAACTAGCTTTGTGTGTCACCAATCACATACCACCAGACAAAGAGGTCCTTGATGTGGCTCAATGAATTGTTTTCCATATTTCGCTGATTCAAACCGCACAAACGCTTTATTTGATTTTATCAACACAAAGCGAATACTTTGTTTAAAATGCATTTCCGTTATTCGAACGATCTCTCCGTGAATTTTATGATTGTTTTACTGATAGTGAATGTAAAATACGAAGAATTCATGTATTGTCCGATTCTACCAGAATTTCCAATTGTTTAAAATTGAGTTTTAGCAAGTAATTCTGCGATATTTATTTTTGTAATATGGTGAATGACGTATTTATTTTAGGTAGAATAAAAGATATGATATATAAGAAATTCTAATGGTGCGTCCATGCTTGGCGAACCGAGCACGAGCCGAGCCACGAACGAGCACGATTCGCGTAGCGTAGACGGGCTTGCGTGCGACTGTGCTTGCGAGCCTCGAACGAGCGCGATTGACAGTTTTTTCACGAACAAAGGTATTCGCATCGTGCTCATTGTAGGTTCGATCGTGGCTCGGCTCGTGCTCGATTCGCATAGCATGGACGCACCATAAGCTATCGACATCGACGCTACAACAATGCAATAAGCTACAGATGTTACAAAAGCATGCTTATGAGCATGCTCTTCAACTGTATACTTTCGCATATTTTCTGTATATTTTCGTAAGAATACTCGTTAAAAACATGCCCTCGAATAACTATGCTCAAAGCAAACACTCCAGCCAGTCACATGTTATTTTCTTGCAAGCTCTCTGCCAGTGGTTCAACCAAGTGGCAATCCACATAGAACTGGGTAAAATAATCCTTTTGTTTGCAATACAATGTGCGTTCAAAAGCATCTGTCAACAAGAAATAGTTATTTGTTATGCAAGGCCGCAAAGCGAAGGATTCTATGATTCGCCAGTAATCATCGCGGAGGTGGTGCGGGTCGTAACGCGTGAGTGATGTCCCGTGTGTTGCAAGCGTCCATATGGCTACAGCAACCGCTTACCATCAGGTTAACTTATAAAAAAATCAAATATCAACCGACGTAAATAGCATAGATAAATAAGTAATACTATTTCATTGACTTACTGGTAACCTCACGTCTCATAATAGTACATTATGATACATGTGTGCAAAAAATTACAGACAGGGCTGTATTAAGCGCGTGAGCCACAGGCGAATGCGATTAGAGAGCCGAGAGTGTAATACGTTTTTCAACCCACTTGCGAGAAAACAAACAGACTTGAATTTTTTGACGTTGATTTTTTGATAATTGTAGCAGACGGGTATAAATAAAAAAGGCGAAACTTTATAATCACACTGAATATATTCAAAACACAAATATTCTAAATACACAGATACACAAAAATAGATTCAGAATACAATCGGACAGTTTCAGCTTACCATATGAGCAGCAGTGAAAAAAGTAAAAAAAATGAGCTCGCATGGCATTATATAGCTTTACCCCCACCGGAGGCATCCGATAGTTCGGGTGGTGGCTTGGCTTGGCTGGCTTTAATGGCGCGCTGTGATTGGCTGAGGCAGTGTGGCGTAACATTCGGCCTTCCTGAAACAACGATTGCTCCCGCAATGGGAGAGAGCTTGGTTAACTTTCTAGTAGGTCAATAAGATCTTCAGTTTCGAGTTGTTCATCAGAACTGCTGGCACTGTCAGATATAGGAACCGTACTGTGATAAGGCCTTAAAGAGTCAGCTGCAACAAGGCTCGTAAAGGGCTTGTAGCCTCGGAGCCCCTTAATACTTCTGATCCGATATCTGTCATTGCCAACCACCTTGAATACGATATATGGACCCGAGTAAATGTCATCAAGTTTAGTGTTCACTTTTGTCACACTACTAGTGGATGCTTGCCGCCAAAGCACTAAATCCCCCTTATTATATATACGGCTCGTTTTGTGTTTCTTATCAAAGTTATGTTTCAATCTATCGCTTGCTATCCTTAACCGAGCACTAGCTTTATTGCGCCTAACCTGCACTGGTTCACTAATATTTTCACTAGTAACAACATCGCAACGTGGCCTAGAGCCTTTGGCAAACATCAAATCATAGGGCCTGTAGGTTGTACTTTCATTTGCAGTATTATTAATACCCCAGAGAATGTCAGGTAAACAGTTCGCCCAATTATTCGCAGCCTCGCTAGGGTCAGTGGCACGCAACGCATTCAATATGGTCCGGTTGGTGCGCTCCACTTGACCTTTGGCTCGCGGGCACGCAACTGAGGTAAAAATGTGCCTAAAATGTTTATCAGTTGCAAACTTTTTAAAATATCTGCTGGTAAAAGCCTTCCCATGGTCACTTATAAGTTTATCAGGGTATCCGAATAAGCTGAATATTTTTTTATTGCTCTAATAGTTTCCACGGAATTGACTGTACGGGTGGGCTCGGCAATAACAAATTTTGAAAAAGCATCCGTAATAACTAACATATACTGATAGCCTTTCACTGTCTTGCAAAAGGGACCTAAGTGATCGACATGAACCATGAGCATGGGCTCTGTAGGTTTAGGAATAGGGAACAACTTTCCTTCTTTCTTTCCATGGTCACCCTTACCATAAGCGCAATGAAGACATGCAGTAACATACTTTCGTATAAAGCGAGTCATTTTTGGAAACCAGTAATAATCTTTTATCAAATCCATACATTTTTGGAAACCCACATGCCCTATATCATAGAACCAGTCTGACACTTCAAGGCGATTGACATTCACAGTATCGACTGGGTTCCTACTTAATGCGTCTACATGTTTCATCCTCTCTCCGGGTCTATACTCCACACTCATATCAAAATCTTGGATTGATAGCCACCATCTAGCAATACGCGGAATTATGTCCCGTTTGGTTAATGTGGCACGAACAGCCGTGCAGTCAGTCACAACTTTAACATGTTTTCCTACAATGTACACCCTAAATCTACGCAACTATTCGACCACGGCAAGTGTTCCAAGCTCGTAACTATGATACATGCTTTCTTCCTTACACGTTACCCTACTGAAGCACATAACGGGACGTAATGAATTATCGGTTTGTTTTTGTAACAAAATACCTGCTATACCCGATTTGCATGCATCCGTGTGAATCTCCGTGGGCAATGCAGGGTCGTATAAAGCCAGTATGGGTTTTGTACATAAACACTGTTTTAATTGTTCAAAACTATTAGATTGTTCACTGCCCCAACTCCAAGCAGAGTTTTTTTTTGTTAAATCTGTTAATGGGCGAGCAATTATTGCCAAATTTTTTATAAATTTACGGAAGTAACTACATAACCCTATAAATTGTCGTATTTCGTGAACATTACTGGGGGTAGGAAATCGCGACACTGCTGCCAACTTTGACTCACTCGGTTGAATGCCACTCGGTGAAATTTCATGTCCTAAGTATGTGATCCTATTTTGCAAAAATGAACACTTACTCATATTCAGTTTGAAATTTTCTGATTTTAATTTATGAAGTACCTTCTCTAAAATATCTAAGCCAGAAATAACGTCGAAAGAAGCTAGCAACAAATTGTCTAAAAATGCTAACACTTTATATTCGTTTGAAAAGTTGTTGAGAGTTTTAGTACTACCGCCTTTTGAACAGTTATTGGAATTTCTTATAGAATCTACGATCTTGTTTATAAGTCGCATAAAAACGGACGGTGCGTTAGCCAGACCAAAAGGAACACGTGTATATTCAAAGTGCCCCTGTGGTGTTATAAAAGCTGTTATGTGTCTTCGTCATCAATTTTAACCTGATGGTAACTTTGTGCTAAATCAAGACTTGTGAAGAAATTCTTTCCAGCCAACTTTGAAACCTGATCATCGATGTTGGGCAACGGATATCTATCTTTGACTGTAATAGCGTTAAGCGCTCGATAATCGACACAAAACCTGCTGTCGCCGTTTTTTTTTTACAAGAATTACTGGAGAAGCAAAACATGACTCAGACTCTCGGACAATACCTACGTCTAATAATTCGGACACTTTAGACCTAACTATCTCTTGCTCACTATGTGATAAGCGGTAAGGTTGGCGGTATATGGGTTGTTCACTTGTTAATTTGATTTTCATTTTTAATAAATCTGTACATCCTAAATCTTGTGTTTTATTTGCAAAACAGTCACTGTAATTTGTTAATAAAGAGATTAAACTATCGTGATCGTTTTTATTCAATGGACCTGACTTGATATCATCTATGTTAACTCCCCCAATAGTGCTTACATTGGCTAGGCTAGTGTGCAACAGAGATGCTATAACTGTTATTGGCTTTGGCTACGGATAACGACGGCAAAGAGTAATTTTGTAGGCATACCTGAACGGCCGGTGACGGTGAAGCGATGCAACTGTCAGCTCTGGTCAGTACTTCGCCTTGTTTCCAGATGATGTTTTGTGTGCCATTGTTGAAAATCTTAATATACCCGGCGGTGCCTCGTAGAAGGGTGGCAGGAATTGAGTAGGATATACCTTGTAACTCATAGTGTTGTGGCGTAGTGACGACATCTTTATCTTCAACATTATCCAGCACGTTGACTTTGATGATGGATAGTCCAGGCAATAGGCACTCTTTTTCTGTTGTGACCACCTTGAAGCGAATACACTCTTCAATCACATCCATGTGCCTTGTAAAGTCGACGTCTTGTTTTAAGGTGGCTTTTCCTTCGCTGACCACCAAGGTCATACCGTCGCTGTTGATAATAGGCTGTCCAACTAAAAGATTGATGTTCCCCATATCCACGTCTGTTAAATGTGCCTTGCAGGGGATACTTATGCCATCGATTTCTAGTCCAAAAGCTACTTCTCCGCGGCTGGGTAATTGTTCTCCAGAGAATCTCTTGAGGATAGTGCTAGTCGGGCTGATTTCAAGATCTAGTAGTTTCGACACGTGAATAGAGAGTACATTAATTTGACTGCCGGTATCAACATAAGATTTTACGTGTATGCCATTGATTTTTTCTGCTTTTTCGTAAATCTTGTTGTGGTTTTGTAGAAACTTAATTTCTTTGATTTTATCATCGGTCGATATCGAAGGTTTCTGAGCGATTAGGCAGCGGGTAGCAATGTGGCCTTGCTTACCACATTTAAAGCATGTTCGTGAATCTGGATATGGGCAGTTACGTAGCACGTGGCCTGTCTTCTTACAGCGCGGACACGGTTCAATTTCCGGGTTGATAGGTACATATTTTCTATCATTTAACTGTCGATAGTTGGTATCTTTATTTGACGTACGTGTTCCAGTTGACGTTGACGGTGATTGATAGTCATCCAGCGCACAGAGGAAGCCTTCATATAGTTCTTCGGGTCGCTCGCACTGGTATGCTCTTGCATTCGCTTGAAGTGATTGTGGTAGACCGCGAATAATGCAGGAAACAGTCGCGCTGTCGGACAACTTACACCTGAAGCACATGGCGACTTTGTCTTGGTAGTATTTTGTCATCGATTCTGTGGGTAGTTTCTTCCTGTTCATCATCTCTTCTAACATATTCCCGAAATCGCGATGTCTGGGAAAAGCACGAATTAGCATCTGCTTCCAGACTTCCCAAGAATAATCGTATTCATCAAAGCCGGTTGTACCATCTTCTTGCTTGACCTCGTAATCTGTCTTGCAAGTAAAACGACTTCGTATTTTCGCGCCAGCCATGAATTTCGCCAAGGTCAATCTTTTTGAGCCATGTTGACGCACTAGTACATTCTTCACTGTCGGGGTCGAATTCTGGGATCAGTGAGGCTGCGCGGTGCTCTTTTCTTGTAGTGACGGGGGGTATCTCTTCAATCAACTCACCCATGGCCTTTTGTACCTCAGTTTCCAAAAGTCTTTTAAGGATTTTTCGGGCGGGAGGAGATGCGTTTGGTGTAACTTCGTCTTCAGTATCGCTTGCTTCGGATGCATCTTCACGTGGTGGTTCGCTCCAATCTTGTGGACGAACTAGGTGGCCTATCTTTGCTGTATCGGCGTGATTACGCTTCATAGCTTTCTTTATAAATACCACTTCTGAGATGTAGCAGACGGGTATAAATAAAAAAGGCGAAACTTTATAATCACACAAATATTCAAAATACACAGATACACAAAAATAGATTCAGAATACAATCGGACAGAGTTTCAGCTTACCATATGAGCAGCAGTGAAAAAAGTAACAAAAATGAGCTCGCATGGCATTATATAGCTCATATAGCTTTACCCCCACCGGAGGCATCCGGTAGTTCGGGGTGGTGGCTTGGCTTGGCTGGCTTTAATGGCGCGCTGTGATTGGCTGAGGCAGTGTGGCGTAACATTTGTCAACTACACAATAAGAACGATAGCAAATATGGCGCGCAGGAAATCTTTTTTTGGACAGCGCTGCGTTGTCTAATTGTTTTACCCGTTTAAATAAAGAATGTTTTATCTACATACATATCACTTGCAGTAAGGCACAAACTTAACCTAATCGGTATTACCTATCATAAAACTGTGCGGTAATGTAAAGTAAAAGCACTAGTGCGTAATAAGCTGCATTATGAAACTTAATTCGGTGCAATAAAAGTCACTTTACGAGCAAGTGTATTGACAAATATAGTATAGTACGAATCCAACTTCAAATGTAATTCCATAAAGCAAGAAGATTCTACGAATTACAATCCAACAAAAGCTTTCAAAGCTTTGCAGCACGATAAAGAATATTTTAATATCACTAGGCGGAAACGTTGTATTGAAATCAAGTTGAAATGTCTTATTTCTTGCTCATTCAGGCACGTACCGAATGCAGAACGCTTCACAAGCTTTGAAAAGGCAAACGTTGCCGGAGAATTGCGTAATAAGTTTTCTTGTTTGGTGCTTTGAAATTTTTATCAAATGATAGGTACTACTTTTCAGACTGCACCTTAATTTTTATAAATTGTTGCATACTTATTATAATACAAATCGCTCATGTAGGTACTACTTCTACTACTTATTTTTAAGTTTGGCAACCAAGCCCAAATTAGGGCTAATTTCTGCCAGTGTCGAGTTATACTATAGTTTCCAGTCACTTAAATCAGTTTCACATTATAGTTCTCAGTCAGTCATCGTCCATAAAAGTCATGTTTTACTACAATGGTTGTACGTAGTATTTATATACTCTGAGGTTGTAATAAAACTCTTCACGGATTTTTTGAGACAACTTGAAAAAGTCACGATACACATAATTCATTTCATTTCACTTCACTGGTGCGCATGGATGATCTTTATTGGGTAAAATACCACCAAAAATACACTAAAAACTCAAAATACACGAATTCATGAAAACAAAAATGAAAACGCAACGTCACTCTTCAAGTTCCCGCCAAAAAGTCCCTCATGTAGGTATATTGTTGTTTTTACCCGACTGACCCGGAAGGAGGGTTATTAACGTACGCGTTCTTATAAACTTTAGTGAATTATTGTTTGGTCTCGGTGAAGATTAACGAAAAGGAAAAAAAGACAAAGCTGGACATTTGCTAATAGTATATAACATAAATCAACATTTGATTAATAATCTATCCAGATTGACCAGTCTAATAGCCACCAGTCTAAGTAAAATTTGGCCTGTTTTATCTTTCTAGGTATATCTATTTCAATGTCCGAAGCAAACGTTGCTGGCTCGCGTAATTTCGTTTTAAACTTTGGCATAACATCTGACAATGGTACACGAAATCATTGTACACGATTAGGTACATGTGTACGCTTTGTAAATGCAGTGAAGCCTAATTATATAACCAAAACTAATTACTAACTGCAATTACGAACCATTTACTAGCAGTAGTGTTACAATGGAGGTCCTGACACGGCGGTGTCGGTAGTAACGTTTTGCTAATTTCAAGTGACGCGGAGTGCTGGCCGCCTAAATTACGTTAACGTTACTAATGAAAACAATAATATCTTATTTTAACGATAAGTAACTAAAATTACCGTGATTTGGTTAGTTTCGTGCGCGAAATGTTTGTAGTTAGTAAATTCCGTTAGTAATTTAGTTTAGGTTCACTGAAAAAAAAAAAACAGTAACACCAAATTTTACTACCAATAACCTAAACAGAGTGACTTGCGAACTAAAAATTACCAGTAACAAAACTAGTTTTGGTTCATTACTGAATTATTTGATTAAATCTAAGAGATATACGATTAAATGTAATGTAACTAAAGTTAGTTTCCCGACAACAAAACTTCAACATACATAACTAGTTTTGTAGAACCTATTTTTCAGTGTTATTTTGAGTAGCTACGTTTAAGCTAGTTAAGAGTGCGTATAAACCAAAATAACACAACTTAGAATTGAAATTTACTCAAGTAAATAATATTTAAATGTTTTTTTTTTATATGGGTATTTTCATTATACACGCGAGGGTTCTATCAGAGCAAAAACATAATGGAATGAAAATTCCTTAAGAAGTTTAAGGGGTTTGCTTACACAAAGCAATGTGCATGTACGCACGGCTACAGATCAAGCTATACATTTCCAATATAAGCTAACCTCTCATTGTACGGAAACCCTATACATTGCGAGATCAGCTTATACTGGAAATGTATAGCTTGATGTGTAGCCGTGCGTACATGCACATTGCTTTGTGTAAGCAAACCCCTTAAACTTCTTAAGGAATTTTCATTCCATTATGTTTTGCAATATGAGTGAGCAATATAAGATTATTGACAGTGGTGCCGATTCTGACGATGGGCCAGTTGGCGCAGTTGGTTAAGACGTTGAGTCTTAACCTATAGCGCCGCAGGTCGTGGGTTCAATTCCCACACAGGACATGCATTTGTGTGCATGAACATGTCTGTATGTCCTGAGTCTGGGTGTAATTATGTATATTAAGTATGTATTTACAAACAAAAAGTAGTATATGTATTATATCAGTTGTCTGGTTTCCATAGTACAAGCTCTGCTTAGTTTGGGATCAGATGACCGTGTGTGAGGAATGTCCCAGGATATTTATTTATTTATTATTATTCTGTTG
The DNA here is from genome assembly GCA_947623365.1 of Achlya flavicornis. Taxonomy (NCBI): domain Eukaryota; kingdom Metazoa; phylum Arthropoda; class Insecta; order Lepidoptera; family Drepanidae; genus Achlya; species Achlya flavicornis. Next base: position 16,536,030 of record OX392471.1, on the reverse strand, counting down.
TAAATCGCACTAAACTAATTTTAGTCACATCTCATCTCTTTCTTACGAACATTATTGAAAAAGGATAGAATATATTTAAAGCTGTCAACTTAATCTTTGCCGTCTTATTTTGCGTGTATTTAGGCGTAACCGCGATAGATGGCGACTAAATTTATATTGAAAACAAGCATTGGACTAATTTGACAGGACTAAATTTCTTACATCCTTTTCTTATGTTCTTTGTTAGAAAGAGACATAGTGATATTAAAATTAGTTTAGTTGTAAACAACAGAATCAGGGCCATTATATATATAAGCACAAGCAGAGCTTGTAACTATGGAGACCAGATAACTGATATAATACATATACTACTTTTTGTTTGTAAATATATAAATACATACTTAATATACATAATTACATTCAGACTCAGGACATACAGACAAGTTCATGCACACAAATGCATGTCCTGGGCGGGAATCGAACCCACGACTTGCGGCGCAATAGGTGGAATCTTTACCAGAGTCTGCGCCAACTGACCCGTCGACAGTTCGCTAACAAAGTCAAACGGACTTCGTGACATAGAATAGAGAATATCCGTAGCAGAGTTGACAGACGTCAAAATTGGTGCATACGGTGCATGTTTGTAATTCCCGAGTCAATATTGACAGAGCTCAAACAACAGTGACCTACTGTGCAATCCATAGTGGTGACATAATAAAGTTACCTTGAGTTAGTCCGTCGGCGACTGCAGATTTACAAAATGAATACTCGGAGTCTGCTAATGGCCGGCCGGGCGATGTGCCGGAAGCCGGGCTAAGGAAAATTTAATTTTCCAGCAATTTTCCCTGATCTAGTAAGGTTGCTTGTACTCCTCGTTGCAGGAAAACTCTATTAAGTTTGGTGAATTCATTGCATTTGTATGGTTTATGCATTTTAAAGGGAAGATATTTATTAATTTTCGGTGCTGATTGTTCTCATTCATACCACTGCGTATTATACATTGAGGAATCAATTTAATTGGTGGCTTTTCAGACATATCAGCATTTTGGTTTAAATGTTAATCTGAGCGTTGACATAGCTGGCCATTTAAAAAAAAAAACTTTTTTTTGTTCGATGAAAAAAGTGTGTCTATGGATCGGCCTTTGTAGTTACATATGGCCGCCGATAAAAATACGTGTAGTTGAATTTCTCTCAAGGATTTACTTGTGATCATTAATTGATTTGATTTTAACTCTACCCAACGCGTGTTTTCTGAAATAATATTGTTAGCCGATAGAGATGATATGTATATTAATTTAAGGCCCCAGCCCCAAACACGGCTAGGTACTATGGAGTTCCAGTGCTTCCTCCTACTCCATCATCAGACCCTGAAATCCATATATGGTCAAAGTGCATCTTACGACAATTCCAACAAGCCACTTCCACTGCTAGGAAACGTTGCTCCGTTATGGAGTTCCAGTGCCTACCTTCCGGATCCATCATCAGATCAGCTCGATGGTACCAAATTATTGTATTGTCATCGGTACTTGATAAGTTTGCAAAATTTCAGTTCAATCTGACGTTTGAAAGTCGATGAAAATTAAGTTTGAAGATTCCATTACATACAGATGAAGCTAAAAGCGTGTTAAAAACACTAAAGGGCTTATTCATAATAAAGTTATCAAACGTTGATTTGCTAAAATTCTGAAGTCTTTATCTGACACGTGACATTTGGTCATCGAGGAAAGATCCCTTTAGAGTAGTAATAATGAACAATCAAATTCCGAAACTCGTCAGTGATTTGTCACTGAATTAGAACAGTAAGCACCAATCACTGCATCGTGTGTTTTTGACTGGGCCAATCAGAGTGCATGCGTGCTTGACTTAGCCAATCAGACCGCGTTGTCGGCGGTGGGAAATTGGCGGAATATATTTCAACCAAAATGAACGTCATGGCGCTTCTTTGGGTTAATTGTTCGATGCATTTGGTGAACGAAAGAGTGAGACGGAGGACACTATTACACTGATTTAGTTAAAAAGCGATTATGAATAAGGGGGTAAGAAACTACCTCTGATTACTATATTACTATGTACTATCATAAACATCAACTTTTGTTCTATGACTTTTAATAATAATTCATCTACAAAATTTAAAATATTTATACAACTTTTCTAAATCTCGAAACCCTGACTGTAGAAAAATACTGAGTCCCAAACTTTTGAAAAAGATTATTGTATGTAGTATGAATGAACCGAAGACCGGTCGATATCCTCTTACATTGACATTAAGATATTGACACACGCGACATCGTACGCCATGTGCTCACACTAGGGATTGCAATCCGAAAATGACTGAAAAATCCGGATTTTAGGGTCCTATTATAAATCCGAATATTGAGAATAAAATCCGGTTTTTTCGAATTTTAATCTTAATTGATGTTTAACTAAAAATTTTCATTAAATATCCAGTACATTTAGGTCAGTATTACTCTGAAATCTATGCACCGCTCGACTCACACGCGGCTAGCTGCTACCGCTCATCCATCTAGCTAATAGTTAAGTCGGCCAATGAGTCTTAGATGGAGGCGATGCGCGCGCGGCGCGAGTAACAACTCATTGCACAACGTAATATCAAGAATGATAGTTCTATATAGTCGGGTTACCGCTGAAAGCATTTTGTACATCGGCTGATCTCAGTTTTTTTTTACTTTTGAAAGGGTCTGACACACCCGCTTTCTAAGCAAGCTTCCTTCATATGAAATCTCTGGTGGTTTGTGCGCTTGGATTTCCAATTTCCTGAGCGAACGGTCTATTCATGTAGTCATGGACGGACCGTTCGTCGGACCTTTTCGCATTCAATTCCACAGAGATCAGATTCAGTTCTCTCTGCAACCTTATTTCTGCTGCATATTAACGATCTGGTGAAGCCCGGTATCTTTGGGTACGTAGACGATAGCACCGTTGTCATAGATCCAATTGTTGCGAGAGGCCATGGAAGAGCGTTTGAAAGTAACATTACAGGCAGTCTCCGATTGGGGCAATGCCAATCTGGTCACTTTTGCCACCATGACGCAGGTGTGTCTTTTCACCACCAAACGGACCCCTTTCCACCAGGCTCTCGCCCTCGACTCAATAAACCGCCGAGCCAGAAGACTCATCGAATATGAGACTAATTATGACGAAACTCACGAGGCTCGACCATCGAAGAAAGGTTGCTTGCCTTATCGGTTTTGTACAGGATATATTTTTGAGAGTGTGTGCAGGAATTGCTCAACCTTATTCCAACCACCATCCCTATTTTTACTCCGAACCACAAGACACGGGGAAATTTTTTCTTGTGTATCCTCAATTATAATGCGGACAGCAAGGGAGTGGAACTTGCTTCCGGCGACTGTAGTTCCTGACTCTTAGAATCTAGTGACTTTCACGGCCAGAATGAATAGGTTTGCGTTAGCGTTAGCCATTTGGGTTAGCGTGCTCCACCTTAGGCTTCGTCATTATCCTTTATGGACGTCTCAGTAGCCAAATAAAAGCCCTTTTTTTTTTTTATGTCATTAGGTTGACAAACAGGCTGACGGTCCACCTGATGGTAAGTGGTCACCGCCGCCTATGGACATTTGCAATACCAGGGGGATTGCCAATGTGTTGCCGACCTTGAAGAGCTCTTTTTACGCCCTTTTGAAGAACCCCATATCGTAGAGCTGAGGATAAACCGTAATGGGGAGCTCATTCCACATCCTAATGGTCCGCAGTAGGAACGTCCGACTGAACCGTTGTGTGGACGATCGAGGCGGCTCGAGGATATGAGGATGAACTCCACATCGCCGGCGAGCGGTGCGGTGGTAGAAAGGTGATGATGGCACCAGGTCAAAAAGTTCTTGAGAACACTCCCCATTATATAATGACGGTAGACGGTAGAACACACATAGAGAGCCAATATCTCTCCGAAGGCTGAGAGGTTCCAAACCGCTAGTGAGTTCGGGATCGCCAACTATACGAGTGGCCCGCCTTTGAACCGAGGCATGTGGATCAAGCTGGTAAGCGGGTGCGCCTGCCCAGAGGTGTGAGCAGTACTCCATATGCGGCCTAACTTAAATATTACTTGCCTATTGCCTGGCCTATTTTAAATATTACTTGCAGTTTAATTGAATTTTTATTCAAAAGCAAGCAATGGAAATACAATAAAATAGAACATCTCTCTTCAAACTACTAATAATTAAGCATAAACTACGCGTACAGTTTAAAATTACAAATTATTGCAAAAAAATACAAAAATCCGAAAAATCCGGATAATCCGGATTTATATGTGATGATAAACTTTGAATCCGGATTTGAAAAAAATCCGGATTTTGCAATCCCTAGCTCACACCAAGCCTCATGCCAAACCTTTGTACAGTATGAGGCACGAATGGTGAGCACAGATAGGCAGTAGTGGGGGCAAGCTCGCGCATTAACACTTTTGGCCAAATGACACGTAAGAATCCAATAGAAGACGAGCATTGACTGACGAACCAATCGTGTGCAGCTCGGCGCTCCCCCCTTCTTCATTCCGACAAACAGACCGGAAACTTAACTACTGCGCCAGCGTCGCCAGAATGTAACTTTTGTAACATTTTACGTTACTTTTGACCTACTCATGTTACCTCCATGTAACACGACACAAAATGTTACATTTGACTTCATAAAAAATATTCAAATATTTTCCAGCAGACATAAAATAACCGTGAAACGCTCCCTAGGAAATTCTCGTTCGTCGCATTGGTGCACTTGATTTTTAGCTATCGTCCATTTTCTGTCTCTTTATCGCACTCGAAGATAGCAATAGCATGAATGTTTGGATTTCTTCTTTCTTTTCTTACTTAGGGAATTAATACAATTGTTACGATTTTTTCGAATCTTAACAAATAGAAGTGAAGATTTTTATGTGAAATAAAGTGCCATTTACATTATTAGCATATTAGTGTCGTTTTCTCACGTTTTCTACATAAAATAAGATAATGTTACTTTTCTCGTGAAAATGGTACTTTTTGAGCTGTATCATGTTGCTTTTGACCATCGGCCACTGGCAACACTGTACTGCGCTGGTGTCAATCTGTGCTCAACACTCGTGCCACTTACTATACGTAGTTTTTATTTATTCTGAGCCTTCTTATATCAACCGGTGTGACTTTATGCAACTACAATTTGATTATGCATTTTTAAACCGCCAACCGGGTTTGCTACCAACATGCTACGAGGCCACTGCGAGGTTACGAGAGCGCTTCGCCAATGAGCCTTCAATCACGACATGTAACCTCCAACTGTACTGCTTTAATTATACTAGTGATGCATTGCTGCGCCCCGTGGTTTCACTAGCGTTTCTTTATGAAAAATATCCTGTGTTCATTAGCTGCGTTACCTACCGAGCACACATCTCACTATCTCACTAATATTATAAATGCGAAATGGTATGTCTTTGATCCCTTTGAGTGTCGGCAAGTCGCTGGTGTGGGATGCCACATGTGTCGATACACTCGCGCCATCTCACTTACCGGTGACTTGTAAAGCTTCAAAGGCAGCTGCGGCCAGTGCGGAAAATTAAAAATTCAAAAAATATGCATCGATTGCATCCTATTATATTTTTATGCCTTTTGCGGTCGAGACTTTGGGACCGTGGGGGTCCGAAGATCGAAGTATAGCTCGCACCTTGTCTTCAAAATTGATCGAGACCTCCGAAAACCAGCGGGCGGGAGCTTTTTCCGCCAACGCGTCAGCTTGGCTAAACAAAGAGGAAATTCTGCCAGCCTTCTGGGAACCTTGCCGTTAATCGGAAGCAGCGGCAGGCTTGAGGAAATTTTCTATATATAGATTGCGAAATATTATAAATGCAAAAGTTTGGATGTTTGTACCTCAATCACGCTTCAATAACTCAACGGATTTGGATGGGCAGGCATTTCATGGGCGACATGATACTGCACCGAATATTACGTAGTTGATTTAATTACAGAGTATATTAATAGGTATCTACGTCACAGTCACACCCCACAAAGCAACTGATAGTTATTGAATCGGCATTCAATATCCGAGTCTACACCATCCATAGACAAGATACGACAAGGTTAATTGTCAATGGAGGACTGAATTCAGGAGACTAGTGTGCAACGGGTATTATCTATGGCTCAGTCAGAGTAAGCAGAGCTTAGGCCGTTTCACATAACAAAAGTTCAACAGTGTCGTAGCAGCAGTATTCATGTAAATTCATATGAACGATTAAAAAACGATCCTGTAGTTCGACATTAGCTTATACACTTTTAAAAGTTTCACGAAACACAAAATTAAAATCAAAATGTCATTTATTCAGTTTAAGCCCTGGTAAGGCACTTATTGGTACATACAGTTGAATTTACCACCGGTTCGGAATACACAACTGAGAAGACTCCGGCAAGAAACTCAGCAAGGCTCTTTTTTTTGTGGAAGATCTTTTCATATTACAGCTTTTTTTCAAATAACGTTTGTTTGTCACAATTTGTCAAATAGTATGTCGCTACATGGTCGCTACGACACCGTTGAAGTTTTGTTACGTGAATGAGGCCGCTGTATATGAGACCTTTAATTAATTCCTTTTGAAGATGAAAAAGAAAGAGATTACGATTAAAAACTTTCTATTACAGGTTTTTCTCATAACAAAAAGACAACATATAAATTCATGGATGAAAAAAAGAAAAAAAAAGTCGGTTATTGCAAATATCTTAGCAAAGATGATCAACTACCACCAGACGCAGTGCCTGCTCGTTTATTTTACACTTAATAGTTTGTAAGGAACATCTTGAAAGAAACAGCTTAAATATGAAAATTACTGGAAGTAGCAGCACTAAGCTCACCTTGTTCATGCTTGTAAGAAAGTCAGTAGAGTACTGATAATAATGAACTTTATAAGGTACTATTTTTCTTCTCAGTTTAAGTGTATTTCGAACCGGTGGTAAATTCAAGTGTATGTAACGTTCATGTGCCTTACCAGGGCCTAAACCGAATAAATGACTTTGATTTTGATTTATTTTCTTGTTGGTTTTTGTGTTTATACTCAGGGAAATATTATCGCGAAAATTTAAAATGTTATGTAGGTAAGTGTGAAATGTAACCTTGCTGAGTTTCTTGTCTGTTCTTCTCAGTTGAAGGCCAACTTAAGAACTGGTAGTCACTAGCTTCATAACGGCTTCCTTGGGCCTGACCTAATAAATAGCACAATCGCGGTGACTGGATAGGAATTTAGAAAAGTTCAAGTACAATTTCGTGAATATTATACAAAAAATAAGATCAGTGCTGTAGGGGCCACGATAAATTTAAATAAATGGCAACGGACTTATAACGTAAACCGTTAACGGTAATTCCACTAATACTAAAAATATATATTTAGCTAATAAACTGTTGCAACTTCCCAACTGCAATTAGTGTTACGGTACGAGTAGGTATATTATTTAGTATTACTCATTGCTGTCACTAATGCCTTGCCTATAATACATCAAATGAAAGACACGAAAACAGATATCAGATATGTTTAAAACTTGGTTTAAAATTGATTTCCGGACTCTTTGCTTGAATCTCCGAATTGTGACAAGTGCTGCAACATATGACCTTGTTCTATATTTGACTTGTTCTATATTTCCTATTTGGGGGGCCAAATAGGAAGCTAAAGCAATATTGCTACGCAATTCATTTTTTCGAATTCTCGGCAGATCCTAAGTGATTCCAATATGTTTTGGTATATGAATAAAAAGTCACGGTGTATACAATTCATTTCATTAAAAGATTTGGAATTGATGAATAGCATAATATCTGCTTTAAATTCGAAAAAAATAATTGCGTTAGCAATATTGCTTAGCTTCCTTTTTAGTGGGCCAGTTTGTTTCTTTTCTGTCCAATCCGTTCAAAATTAAGATTAGATGAGTGAATCTACAGCCATCTAGAAGCACTGGGAGCCAATCATCACACAACCAAAATTGATCGCTCGATCGAAAAAAGTACGAATTCGAACTTTTACCGATTGTAAATCACTTTACACTCGGGCCGGCATATTTACATAGAAGGAAACCAGTCAACTCAAATTTTGATTGGTCGGGACCATTCGAATTGAGCCCGCTCCACGAAATTTTACAGTCGAATAGGTTTCGAACCGTAAGTTCGATTCGAAGGTTATTTCGAAGGACAAGAGAATTGGGTCCTTGGTTGTTATTATCCCTTTATTGTCAGACGTCAACTGATTTATGTTCCGATTGTTTATTCGTTATATGTTGGACTTTTTAGCGCGATATACATATTCTTGAAAGTAATATTTTATTGACGACTATGTCTTTCCTACGGAACATACGATACATGCTAGTTTGTCGTTGAATTGCACCTGGATACGATGTTGCGGTGTGTTGTTGCCAAATGTTTTATTGCGTCTGTACCGTATTCCAAGATATGCAGTCAGTGAATTGTGATGTAGCTTTGATGTTTTGATCACTAGAAATCATGTCCTTGAAAAAGAGCTTATTTGCTGCATTTTTCTCAAAAAACTTTAAAAAAACTAGATCAAATTCAAAATCTTGGTCTTATTTGCTTTATAATGCATCAAAATGCTTTTGGCCATGGCCGTTCCTGGTCAGGGCATGCCTCCATATTAAACCGGTCGTTAAAAATAACTACAGAGTAACGCATAAGTATTTTTGTTACGTACGAATTTCTACCAAATAAATAGGTCAGAAAAAACTCACGGTTTTTCAAAAATTTTCCTATTCCTGATATCTGCGTACTCCATCCATCCACGAACACTAACTAAAAATCATCCGTAAATGAAAGCACGTGGATACCTACGGCGATTGGCAAATCGGATTCCGTCAAAAATGCGGCTTAAATTCGTCCGGTGAATGGCCTTTTCGTCTGCATTCAGTCTGGCCTTAAAATAGCTTAGCGTAGTATAAACTAATTGATGGAAAGCCCACGTCCGTAGTGATTGAAGCTGAAGTGTAATCGAATATCGGACCAAAATATGATACACGCTTTTATACATTTCAACTGAGCGTTCAACCTTTTCGAATACTTTTTCCTGTGTTTTTATATAAAAACCAAAGCCATTTATTCAATTTAGGCCCTTATGATCACAGCTACTGAAGTTACCACCAGTTCCGAAGTCAGTCTCCAACTGAGAAGTACAGGCAAGAAACTCAGCAACGTTACATTTTTTAAATATTTTTTGGACTATCTATTTTTAAATGTTTTGCAAAGTAAAATACGCAAGCCTACCTAACCTAAACAAGTTAATAATTATGTATGCAATCTACTGGCTTTTAAACTATGTGCACTTGTGCAGAGTGAAGTTACTTCCAGACATCTTCAAATTCAGAATAATAGGCTTCCTTGTAATAAGCTTTTACTTTCAAGACTTTATTTTTGTTCTTATTTTTTATTTGTTTTTATTTATTCAAACAGCATCATACGTACACTGGTCGAGCGGTGGGACTCACTGTTGCTGGGCTGGGACGGTTGCTGGCTACAGTTGCACGCCCCTGCTACACCCTCCTCATCATCATCAGCCTATAATGTCCCACTGCTGAGCACAGGCCTCCTTTCACAAATCAGGGTGAAAGGGAATGGGCAGATACTCCACCACGCGTGCCCACTGCGGATCGGTGGAGGTAGGCTAGTGGCCAACCTGTACTGTTGGAGTTTTTCAAGCCGCCTAGGAGGCATCCAACCAGCTTAACGACTATCACAATTAAGTGATAACCGGGACCAACGGCTTTACGTGCCTTCCGAAGCACGGACACACGTACACGCTCCTGATACTGTTTTAATTGTATGTTTTTACTAACACTAATATTAAGTTTTTACTAACAACTATGGAATCAATTTAACCGAAATAAATGCTTATTATTATTATATTATTATTTATTTATTGCTAGTGACCACAAACCATAACAAAAACTTGTATGTGTAGGTCATTAAATAAATACTCCAAACTAATAATAATAATAACACAATAGTAATAAAAATAAAATAATAACTAATAAACACTCACTTTCCTAAAACCCTTTTCATGTTTCATTTTCTCATACAAATAATGGTAACACAATCAATGCATGCTTACCGACAATAAAAAAATTAATTTGAAAGAAATATCTTTGAACATCCTAGGGATTCCCAGGATGACGTTTTCAACCTCAGAAAGTAAAATGCAATCACGGGTATAATATTAAATAAAAAAAAGAATAACCAAAAGAAAAGGAGACGAGTATTCACGAGAGGATTAAATATGCTTTCTACCTGTGACACGGTTTGTCAGCAACGGTCAGAGTGTCTCCACTCCTCGACATCAACCGTAGTTTAAATCTAGTTACAACAAAATTGAATCTCAAAGTTAAGCGAACTGCAGACCGATGCTAGAGTTATAAGTCAATATTCAACCACGATTTAGTACATTATACACTAGATATCTGCGTAGTATTATTTGAATCAAGTTATTCTGAAACATTATAAAGTTATAATAAAGTTGTTTTCGTAGAACTGAAGTAGTAGAGAACGAACAATTTAATTTTGTATGATTTTTTCCAACGGTTTTTTATATTCAAACTATTATTTTTCCAATTACATGTTTGATTGGTACTCCATCTGAAAAGAGTCTCGGCACTAAAACCGGACCTTCTGGACTAGTGTTGTGTTCAGCAAAAAAACTCTATCGATCTATAGAGAGCATCAATCAAGCAAGCGTTCACACGCATGAACGCGCTTAGACGGAGTGTTTATGATGATGATGAAATGAAAAGCTTATGATCTTCGATAGCAAGTATAATGCGTTTGTAAATTACAATTTGGTGAATTTAGAATAAGTATGATAGTATGTGCGTATATGATTAGTCGCTGCGTGCGATAGAACGAATGGAATGGTTAGGATGGGTGACCGCGCCCCGCGCCTTCATCCCTTTCTTGTCCGTCGTCCGAGGTAGTGGGGTGGTACGGTTCATTGCAGGTAATATAGATGCGTAGACATGCCCCCCGCCTTGGAGCAACAGCCTCCAACGAAGAGAAGAATGGATTGCAGCAAGAACCAGGATCAGATGAGTCAATGTTTTTCTTCCAGAAGCGGACATAATTTAGGATAAGATCTCTTGATGATCCCAGTAGCTGTTTTAATGTCAGCTACTCGTGCGCATCCGTCTTTTCCAGTGAATGTACGTAAAACTCGTCCTAATCGCCATTTTAAGGGTGGCAGATTATCTTCCTTAATCAGTACCAAAGCGTTAGGTACTATGGTATCTTGTTCAGTCTGCCACTTCGTCCTCGTCTGCAGCTCGGAGATAAATTCTTTAGACCAGCGCCGCCAGAAGTTCTGACGCATTTGTTCGACGCGATCATAGCGGTTCAGTCGTGATGTGGACACATTTTCAAGATTTGTGCAGCCAGGTGTGACGAGCGGTCGGCCAATCAAAAAATGGCCAGGAGTGAGAGGGAGTAGATCATTGGGGTCTGTGGACATTGGATACATGGGTCTGGAGTTAAGGACTGCTTCGATTTGTGCCAATAAGGTAGCTAATTCCTCGTATGTAAGATTCGCGTTACCTAATACCCGACGGAGGTGGTATTTGCACGACTTAACCCCTGCCTCCCACAAACCCCCAAAATGTGGTGAATATGGTGGAATAAAATTAAATTTTATGTTTTCACTACTTGAGAAATTTAAAATATTATTTTGGTTAGAATTTAAAAATGCAGAAAATTCCTTTAACGCGCCTACAAATGTTTTCCCGTTATCTGAGAATATTTGTGCGGGTTTTCCGCGACGAGATATAAATCTTCTCAAAGCCAGTAAGTACGCCTCGGAAGTTAAGTCTGTGACTAACTCTAAATGCACCGCACGAGTCGAGAAACATATAAATAGACAAATATAACACTTGACTAATTGTGCACCTCTTCCTTTACGATTGAGCATATATATAGGTCCGGCATAATCCACACCGCATCGTAGGAATGGATAACCTGACTCTAATCGTTCGAGAGGTAAGTTACTCATTTTCATGGATAATGCCTTCCCTTTCTGACGTGTACATGTAACACACTTATGTACCGTTTGCTTGGCTAAGTCGCGACCCCTGAGTGGCCACCAACTATCCCTGATCGTGGCTAGGAGCAGTTGAGGTCCAGCATGGAGCAGACGTTTGTGTTTAGATTGAAATAAAAGTCGCGTAAAATTGTGCTTCGAACATAATAATATCGGGTGTTTTTTATTATAGGTAAACAAATCTGAATTTTCTAACCTGCCTCCTACTCTAATAAGGCGATCAGAATCTAGAAATATATCGAGACTTGATATACAGGGTGGGCCAGAAAGGCGTACGATTTTAAAAACACTCTTGCGTTTGAAGCTTTAGAGAGGGGACTGCGCGGGTGGTGGGGTTAAGTAGCTCGGTTCCCGGAAATTTAGTCTAGCCTATAATCGTGCGACATGGTTTCAACAAGATGGCGCGACATGCCATACAGCTAATGCCTCTTTGGCGGTCGTAAACGAGATGTTTGCTGGGAAACTGATATCGCGCCGAGGTGACATTGCATGGCCTCCTAGAAGTCCGGATCTAACGCCACTGGACTTTTTTTTGTGGGGATACCTAAAAAGTAGAGTCTACTCCAATAACCCAGCCACGATTAACCAGTTGAAGACCAATATCCAGGAAGAAATGGCAGCTATTCCCCGTGCAATGTGCCAGCGAGTTTTTACCAATTTGAGGTTCAGATTCGAAGAATGTTTGCAGCGGGATGGTGCACACCTGGATGACGTTATTTTTAAGAAATGAATTTCCCAGATGTAAATTTTTATAAAAATAAAAATTTATATGTGAATTGTACTAAGTTTTTTTTTAATCATTTTTTCAAATTCGCAATTCTTTCTGGCCCACCCTGTATTTCTCGTTGGTTTATAAGGTAAATTATTCAATAGTGCATGATGAATATCGGGAAATGAGATTTGTTGTGAAATGCGAGCTAAAACTAATGTTGACTTATGTAATTCGTCAGATGTGAGGGGACCAGTGTTACGTTCGGATTTATTATTAATGCGTGAGTTAGTTATGAATCGCAACACGTAGGCGGCCGCACGATTCAAGCGATTAAAATTTGAAAACCGTTCAAAGTAAAATATATTCTGATTTGATTGAGACACTAATGAAGTAACGTTTGATTTTAATTCAGGCAAATCACTGTAATTAATATTTTCATCGGAATTATTTTGTAAGTTAATTTTATCATTTTGTAAAAATGCTGGCCCGTGCCACCACATGTCTAAGTGTTGAAGCGCATCGAGCGCGAGCCCACGGGACAAAAGGTCAGCAGGGTTGTCCTTGCCAGCGACATGAAGCCACGGCAACTCACCAGTCAGTTCATTTATTTGAACTACTCTATTCTGTACAAACGGTTTTAATAAATTTGGGGACATTTTAATCCAACATATAGCTATGGTCGAATCAGACCATAGGTAAACATGACTGAAAGTTAATCTCCATGATTTAATTATTTTATTGTATAATTTAGCACCAATCAAGGCGCCGCATAATTCAAGCCGCGGGATCGTTACTGGCTTGATTGGTGCGACCTTACTCTTAGCACATAGTAACCTGACTGTCACTGGTGAGTTGTCGTCGTATGTACTTACATATGCGCAAGCGCCGTATGCATCTTGTGATGCATCCGTAAATATATGTAAATCCGTGTATGTTGTATATAGTCCTCTAGCGTGACGAGGAATGCGAATATTCTGTAAATATTGAAGCGTTTTAATGAAATTTTGCCATAGAATAACAATATCTTGAGGTATTTGATCGTCCCAATTTAATTTACATAACCACAACTTTTGTAAAAGTATTTTAGCGATAATGATCGAAGGTGCGAGTAAGCCTAGTGGATCGTAAACCTGAGAAACAATTGATAATATTACGCGTTTAGTGACATGAGTCACGTTTTGATCAATTCTTGTAATGAAATATAATAAATCAGAAGAGTGAAACCAACCCAAACCGAGTGTTTTTGTTAAACAATTTTCGCCTAAAGATAATTCTTTTGTTTGATTAGTTGAAGTAGTTTCAGAATTAAATAACCATTTTCGTAGGGGAAAACATCCAGACTTTAAAACATCACTAACTTCATTACAAATATTTAACAATAACTCCTTATCGTCATGTCCTGTGATCAAGTCGTCAACAAAAATATCCTCATCTATTGCGCGTTTAATGACGTCATCCGTGCATTCCGATGCCAGCTGTTTGATGCATCGAATACTTAGATATGGCGCGGACGCAGTGCCGTAGGTTACTGTATTAAGTTGATACACACCGAGTTCATCCGATTTATTTTTACGCCAGAGAATCAATTGTAAATTCCGTTGATCGTGTTGAATATTGACTTGTCGATACATTTTCTCCACATCGGCACAAGCAACATATTTGTATTGTCGAAAACGTAACAATATAGAAAAAACATCGTTATGTAAACTAGGACCGATTAACTGGATGTCGTTAAGCGACTTTCCAGATGTTGATTTAGCACTTGCGTCAAATACCACTCGAAATTTTGTCGTAGTGCTATGCTCCTTCAAAACACCATGGTGTGGCAAAAAATAATTTGGTGACGAATAATTATAAATGCGACTCATGTGCCCCAAACTTAAATACTCACTCATAAAATCACAATAAAGGTTCTTATAATCAGGCGAGCATCTATCTAACTTACGTTCCAGTGCAAGGAATCGATTATGTGCAAGCGTGTACGAATCTCCCAGTGTATCACTAGCACTAGGCTCCGCTAACGGGATTCTTACGTGGAAGCGACCCGAGTCGTCGCGATACGTAGTCTGTTTGAATATGTCTTCGCACAAGGACTCATTTTTAGTTAGGTTATTTTGTGAAGGGATTTCTTCTAACTCCCAGAATTGCCTAAGCTGAGTGTCTAAGGATTGCGAATAATTACAGTGAACCCGATTTATGCGCGAGTTCTTATAATTTAACAATGAGCCAGATATTATCCATCCCACTTTAGTGTTCTGTAAATAAGGCCCACTGGCTAACCGAATTAACCCATCATTTAGTAGCTCCCAGAATTTATCTGCACCGATTAATAATTCGACTTGCGATGGTGAATAGAAGTCGGGATCCGCTAACTGTATATTGTCGGGAATATTTATGTGTGATTGTGTACCTAAAGATGGCAATTGAGCTGTAATTTGAGGCAAAACTAAGCATTTTAATTGTGTGTTATAGTTCGAAGTTTTAGATCTCAACTTTACCTTGCATGAGCGTGTAGAATGAGTCACTGAGTTTCCAACTCCCGTGACTTGAACAGTGGACTGTTGAAATGTAATATTTAATTTTGTACATAATGGTTCAGCGATAAAGCAGTGCTGGCTACCATTATCTAATAATGCGCGCGTAGTGTGATATTTATTGTTTTGATCTGCGATCTCGACTAAAGCTGTGGATAGTAATACAGTATCTAATAATGAATGAGATGTATTGAGCGAGTGAGTTGTGTGAGAAGCGGAATGAAAGGTATTTGTGTTCGCGGGATTAGTACTGGCTGTGTCTTGTGGCGATGATGGCAAGCTATGCGCAACAGTTGACGATGTTGATGCGCCGGTGTCAGCAGAACGATCGCTGTGAATTAAACTGTTGTGTTTCTGATTACATAACTTGCATGGACCAAACCAACACTCGTTTAGTAGGTGACCTGCGCGTAAGCAATTATGACAAAGCTTTTTCTCATCAATTAGTTTTATTTTATCTTCAATAGATAAATTTAAAAATGAATTGCATGAATAAAGCGGGTGATTAGCGTTGCACATATTGCAATTACGGGTTCGTTTTAAGTTAGGTTGTTTATTTTGCGTCGCTAATAAACTATGCGATTTGATGTGTTGATTTGGTAACCTTTTGTTATTAGAATCAGGCGTATTTTTTATGTGCGATAAATGGATAGTTTCTAACACGTCAGCCCTATCTTTCAAAAATTTTGTTAAATCGTCCAGTGACAAACGTGTACTGGTATTGCTATGACTACTGAGAATCGTGCTTTTATATTTCTCCCATTCTAGCTCTGTAGAAGAATCCAGTTTCGACGTCATCAAGTAAATAATTAATGTATCCCAGGATTCAGTCGGTTCGCCTAGGGTATTGAGAGCACGTATATTTTTAAGAATAGTGTCTATTAATTTGCGTATTTGAACCGATGATTCTTTATTTATTGACGCGACAGAGAACAAAGCCTTAACGTGGTTGTGCACAAGCAAACGATTGTTGTTGAATCTATTTTCTAATAAATCCCAAGCTGTAATATAATTCTCAGACGAAAATTCCAATGCTTTAATAACCATTAATGCGTTCCCAGTGAGAGCAGAGCGTAAATAATGGAATTTTTGAACATTATCTACTTCTTTAGAGTTATGAATAAGGGATAAGTAGGTATCGCGAAATTCCAACCAACGATCGTAAGTGCCGTCAAAGGAAGGTAATGGTATTGTTGGTAATTTAATTGTAGATTTTTTAGAAGCACTTGGCATATCGACTTTATTCTCGTTTACGATGCATTTAGATTTAGCAACATAAGCATAAAACTGGTTCTCAAAAGATTCTCTCTCGATTAACTCTTTATCAAACTGACTATTGGGAACTTTAATATCAATTTCATCCTGAATAACCGAAAATTGAGAAAGCAACTCCTCCACCTTTTGTAAACGCGTTTTTAATTCCATCTTAATGATTTCTGTGATATCTACATTTTCTAAAGAGTCTACGTATTTAATAAATAATGTTAACTTACCCCGAATAGAACCCCTTTTTTTATTTAAATCCCTAATGATATCCTCATCACTGTCCTCAAAGGGAGTGAGGGAATTTTTCTTTTTAGTCATTATGGCGTTTGTGGGAGATAAAGGCAAGAACTACTTACGATTTCAATATCCGATATAACGTGGCACTAAGTTGTAGTTAAGTGAATAGCGAGTAACCTCTGCGTTGTTACAATGACAACCACGTGCGCCCGGAATTAATGACGACGTAACGTAGCACAATATTAGCACAAATGAAACACTGGCTAGGAAGGAATGAGTATTGGATGATTGATTGACCTGACCGATTTATGCTGGTCCTGCTGATGTCTTCTGATGCTGGTCTCGAGCGTCCGATTTATGCTGTTCACGACGATTCCTTTGTTGCATCCGGCGATGAAGGTCCAAATGTTTATGATGATGATGAAATGAAAAGCTTATGATCTTCGATAGCAAGTATAATGCGTTTGTAAATTACAATTTGGTGAATTTAGAATAAGTATGATAGTATGTGCGTATATGATTAGTCGCTGCGTGCGATAGAACGAATGGAATGGTTAGGATGGGTGACCGCGCCCCGCGCCTTCATCCCTTTCTTGTCCGTCGTCCGAGGTAGTGGGGTGGTACGGTTCATTGCAGGTAATATAGATGCGTAGACACGGAGTCTTGTAGATATTTTTGTAATTGAAAGTTTTTATTTTAGTAGCTTTATATTTATATCTTATGTATACTGACAATTATATAATGTTTAAACAATAACACATGAACCAAACTATTCAGAAATGCATGATTGAACCTTAAAGGAACTGGATATAGAGTTAAAAATTTAACAAGATAAAGAAATCGAGTGAACCGCCCGAACCCGAACCGACCTCCAAGCGTTCAAATATGTAAATTTTCATTAAAACTAATATTTGTTTGACCTAATGCAGCGTACACACTCGAGTCTTGCCTTATGTTCCAGGTCAAGGAATTTGTCAGCCGTCTCGGGCAACGGAACGGGAAGCGAATTTCAATTTTAATCATGCAACTTGTCAATTAACGGGATATTTCCATGCTAGTGTCTAGTTATTAGATTTATTATACTGTAAACTTTGATTAAGGATACATCCAGATAGAGTGTTGCAGCTGTGCACGCGTCGATAAAAATAGCCTCTAACTAAATCAAATAAAAATTAATAAAAATGCAAAATAATGTTCAATATTTAACTTTCTCCCGATTTTAATTGGAATATTTCAACAACTATTATCATTTAGAACGTCACTATGACAAGCAGAATGACGCAGAGGGAGCGTAAAACGTAGCTGTTACGCGCAGCAGCCTATAAAAGTTGGCCTGTTTAATATATTCGTGTAGTATGGCGACGTTCTTTCTAGGTATATTTATTTCTATGACTGTAAAGGCAAAGAATAGTACACTCGCACCCCCGCGAATTTGCGCCCACCGTGTAGTCGCTCGCAAATTAATGACATGGTAGCAATCACGGTATTTGGCCTGTCCATCGACCTACAGCCAGCCTCACCGGTCGCTACCTGTGTAAACAAAGCGTAAGTAATTAAATGAGCTCGCTTGCATAAAGTGAGCACAAAGCCTATTAGCATCAGCCACAGCTGCCGAAACACTATCAGATGATCAACCTGAGGGAGACCACCATAGAATGGTTTCGATCGCGATCGACAAATCGACTTAATTGGCTCGTCGAGGGCTTTTGTTAAAGAATCTTTAAGGGTGCATCCTTTGACAACTCTTTGTTTGCTGATGTCTGCTTTACGTTTTATGAAAAAAAAAAACAAGTGTATTTAAGTGTATGATTCAGTATTTTACCATATTGAAATATACTTATAAATTAAAAAAGAATCGTTCCTTACCATACGTCTTAGCTATTTATAAAATCCGATTCTAACCGTATGTTTTGAAAAGGTGAAGAGATTAACTCTAAATAAAGTGTTGTGAATATTTTATGCACAGACTTGATGTATAAATGCCTGCACTCAGTAAAGTGAAGTGACGGACTTTCTCAAGGGGCGATAATAAGTTTCAAAAACAAAGTACACAAATAAATGAATGCATAAGTATATAGATTTAAAAAAGTTTATGAATGAAATAAAAAACTATGTTCTGTGCAAATAAATGATTTAGATTTTTGGTGGGAATTTGCATAGTGACGTTGCGTTTTTGTTTTTATTTTCATTAATTCGTGTATTTTGAGTTTTATTGAATATTATCGGTGGTGTTTTATCTAATAAAGATCAATCAATGTGCACCAGTGAAGTGAAATAAAATTAAAATTAATTATGACCTAATTAATTTTATTTGTTGTCTCAAAAAGTTCGTGAAAAGTTTCAGTACAATGGCTACCATTATACTAAAACATGACTTTTATGGAAGGTGACTGACTGAGGACTAAAACTTAAAATATAACTCGACATTGGCAAAATACAAAAGCAGTGTGTTGTTGCCAAACAAGAAAAAAAAAGCAATGAGTTCAATAACATTAATATTATAGGATTATAGTAACCTATGTACCTATGTATGAACCGCTGGCGGTGTAGCCGCTAGCCTACCTCCACCGATCCGCAGTGGGCACGAGTGGTGGAGTATCTGCCCATTACCTTTCACCCTGATTTGTGAAAGGAGGCCTGTGCTCAGCAGTGGGAAATTATAGGCTGATGATGATGATGATGTACCTATTTTAAAAACACTTCTGACCCCAGCAATATCATTTGTGTAAAAATATTGCAATTTACCTCGATCACAAAAAAAACGTGAATTGAACAAAATAAAAATCATCGATACTTCATATTTCCCAATAAAAAGTATTTTTGCAATTCGTGGAAACGTTATAGTGTGAACAGCAAACTCGCTGCATTCGGAAAAAAAAACAGCAGGTACACACTGGAGGTGAAAGTTAATGCATGCAAAGTCACATCTGTCGGATCGTGCACTCACAGCCTAACACTAAAAAACTTGGTAAAACCACATTTAGATTGGATTTTCGACCTATTCTAATATTCACATTGACATTTTGTTCGCTCGGAACCCTGAATTCGTAGAAAAGGTAACTTTGTTCAGTAAAAGGCACTCATTGGTGATAATACGATTAAATTTTAATTTTTTTGGGTAGTATCAAGAATCTTGGAAACATCTAGCGCTGGTCGCTATTTCAAAAGTAACGGGATGTAGAGGTATGCCCATTCGTGAGGCTATTTACTGTGTTTGAACACATTATTCTAAAAATCGCTTGAAGCGCTCGTGGTGTAGCATGATTAGCTGTTCTTAATCGATCGGCAAAGTTAAGCTACGTCTGGCGTGGTCGGTACCTGGATGGGTGACCGCCTAGTGGTATTTCAAATCGAGCGTTTCCGTGCTTCGGAAGGCACGTAAAGCCGTTGGTCCCGGTTATCACTTAATTGTGATAGTCGTTAAGCTAGTTGGATGCCTCCTAGGCAGCTTGAAAATTTCCAACAGTAGGTTGACCACTAGCCTACCTCCACCGATCCGCAGTGGGCACGCGTGGTGGAGTATCTGCCCATTCCCTTTCACCCTGATTTGTGAAAGGAGGCCTGTGCTCATCAGTGGGACATTATAGGCTGTTGATGATGATTCTTAAAATCGTACAACAATCGTACTACGAAAAAAATGTATTTGGTTTTTCAAATGCATTTTTTTTAAAACAAACGCATTACGACATGTGCCGGAAGCACGCAGCACGCGGTAACACCTCTGCACGTGATCCACCAAGCGACCCGCGCGCCTCTTCCACTGCACTGCGGCCTCGCGTGCGCGCTTCCCTCCTCAACCGTCGATAAGTTCCTTTCACACCGTTATAAAAGTTTCGGAAACAGAAACATATGTCAAAATGCGTGCAGAACTTCCGCAGATGCGAAAGCAGAAGCAGAGGTCTGTTGCATCACTAGTTGATATGTCAGTCAGTCAATATTAGTTTCTCCTTTTGCTATAGATATTTCATGACGTTACAGTACTAGCTGCCCGGGCGCGACTTCGTTCACGTGGTGCCCTACCCTACCCTACCCCACCCGTTACCGTTATTTTACACCTTGGGTTACAATATTGGAGTTTTAGTAAGGATCCCAAATTTTTTTGAAAATAAAATATAGCCTTTGTCACCCGGGGATAATGTAGCTTCCCAACAGTGAAAGAATTTTTCAAATCGGTTCAGTAGTTTTGGAGCCTATTCAATGCAAACAAAGATACAATAAAATCTTTCCTTTTTATAATATTATGTTATTATTATAGTATAGATGTTGGGTGGGGTGGGCTATATTTAGCTTTTCAACTAAGACTTTTTATTTATAGATTGAGAGGTGAGTGACATTACCACTTCATCCGGCAGGCAGGTACTCCCTTACTTCTTAGTATAATTCAACTGAAGGGAATATATTCTTGAATGGAATTGACGTTACGTCCGCCCACTTTCCACATTCCGTACAAAGAGCAACAGATTATACGTGGTAAAATAATAAGCTGTGCCTCGTATCTTTCAAGAACCAAGAGTTGTGTGGGTGACTAAGTTACGTCATACCTTCTACTCGTATTTCCTACTTGAATCTGATGATACTTCAGTTGTTCAGCGCTGATCGTTTGCGGTCTCGATTCGAGTCACGAACCGATTGATTAGTATAAATGGACACTGTGTAGCATCAGCATACATTACATACAAAGAAAATCCATGTTGATCAGTAGGAACGATTTTATTTCATTAAAATTTAATGAAATCAAATTGCTCTTGTTTTGTTTATTCACTTCCCAACTTGAATATTAGACGAACGGAAAGTTTCCACTGTATTCTTTCTGACACGAGACATTCCGACAACGTATAAGTGAGAAAAAAAACCGGCCAAGTGCGAGTCAGACTCGCGCACCGAGGGTTCCGTACAAACCTGTAGGTATATAAGTAAATGGTAGTATAGACCTGAGTATTTGATATTAATTTCAATTTATGACCTATTAATAAAAAATCTACTTACTAGATCTCGTTCAACACAATTTTCAGTGGAAGTTTGCACCGTAATGTACATCATATATTTTTTATAGATTTATCATTCTCTTATTTTAGAAGTTACAGGGGGGGGGACACACATTTTACCACTTTGAAAGTGTCTCTCGCGCAAACTATTCAGTTTAGAAAAAAATGATATTAGAAACCTCAATATCATTTTTGAAGACCTATCCATAGACACCCCACACTTATGGGTTTGATGAAAAAAAAAATTGAGTTTCAGTTCTAAGTATGGGGAACCTCCAAAATTTATTGTTTTTTTTCTATTTTTGTGTAAAAATCTTAATGCGGTTCACAGAATACATCTACTTACCAAGTTTCAACATTATAGTTCTTATAGTTTCGGAAATAAATGGCTGTGACATACACGGACAGACAGACAGACAGACAGACAGACAGACATGACGAATCTATAAGGGTTCCGTTTTTTGCCATTTGGCTACGGAACCCTAAAAATGGTATGCTCTTTCAGTTCAAATGCGTTAATGAATACGAGCACTAGTTTTGTGAACAAAACGGACGAAGTGTCTTTTAGGAGAAAAGCTTATTTATTGTCCGACGGACGTTGAACAGTGAGGAGTCGAGAGAACACCTAGAAATTATTTGCATAGTTGTGAACTCTTTTGCACAAAGGGCGCACGAGCACCGTCGCTGTCGTGCAGTGAATATTCGTACAATTAGCAAAACAATGCCACTTCGGATACGAGACTGCTTTTCAATGTGTCAATATAATGGATGCAGTTTCGAATGCCGTATTTTCAGGTACACATCCTTCATAAATTTGCAGGATTATTTTCTGTTACTGTCAATTGTGAATTTGATTCGAAATCCTTCGGGGAAATATACCACTGTTGTAAGTTTAGCTCAAATGTCATTTGTATGTCAGAATACTGATAAGCAAGCACAGGGGCACACAGTCTACCTCGTGATAATTGGTCACTGTCGCATATGGTCATTAAAATAGCTAACGCAGGATTCCCAATTTATGTCGGCTTTGCAATGACCAGAAGATAAATCTTATGAGACCTTTGTTGGACATAAGAAATATTTTTTATTGTGGCAACACTAGTTTTTTGTAGGTTATCTTTGTAATGTCCTCTGTGAATGGTGGCACAATACATCGGACTGAATTTACGTAAAAAGTTTTAGTTATCTCTTTTCCCCATCATCGACCTCAAGAATCGTACAACCTTCCATAGGAGAACTTATGAAGAGATTTTTTGTATAAAATGGCGGAGCTTCTCCGGTATGCAAGCTGTCTATGTGGTATTACGCGTTTGCGGTAAATGTCGGTCTTTGTTACCGGCAGCGCCGGCGGCGGCACGCGGCGTGGCGGCGCGGCCTGCGGCGTCGACGCGTTGATTTACAACTTTAAGCCTCTTACGGGAACTTCACTTTATGCTTTTTAAGTTCCTTTTCGCAGTTTCATTAAAGTCGTACTTAACTGTTTTCGATATAAGCGATATTTATAGCTTGGCAATATTAATCTGTGCTCATGTACCCAACTATTGGCCTGATGTGACTTGCTAGAAAGCGCCGAGTAGACCTCTTTCTGTGTGTACCGACGACCATAGGTTCTAAAATAACCAAACTCAAAGAAACAAATGGAGGGCACGTATGAAGATCAAATTTACTGAAGTTACTTAGGTCAGCCCTCGACTGAGTAGAGCCCTTGCCGGCTCTACTATACGACCTACTATAAGTATGTACTGCCGAATAGAATTAATTTTCCGATTTTTGAACGTTTATTTTTTGGTACGTTTTTGGGGTAACAAACCAAAAATCTCAAAAGTCACAGCGCCAGCGCAATTTATACCACCTTTAACATTAATGGAAACCTCTGGTTTTAATATGCTGAAATTACTCTAAATCTAATTAGAAGCGGGATTCTCCTAAATAGCAATAATTAAAGCACCGAACTTACTGATAATGCAAAGCCTTCCTCTGTGTGCGTTCCAATCCCGTTGGATGTGGCCAATATGAGCCATGTTTTTCATATCATATTCGGAAGGCTTAAAATTCGTTTTTTTTTTTTTTTTTTTTTTTAAATTAAATGGGCTTGCGTTTGGCCACTGACCCGCCCAGAAGGGGCGATGACGAAGCCTAAGATGAAACACGCTTACCCAGAAGAAACCTATTCACTCTGGCCTTGAAAGTTCCTAGATTGTAGGCGTCAGGAAACACAGACGCCGGAAGCAGGTTCCACTCCCTTGCTGTCCGCATTATAAATGAGGATGCAAAACGCTGTGTCCGTATTTTCGGTATGTCAACAACGTACGGGTGAAAATTTTCCCGGCGTCTTGTGGTTCGGTGTAAAAATGGGGATGGTGGAATTAGGTTGAACAATTCCTGCGCACACTCTCCAAAATATATCCTGTAGAAAACCGATAAGCAAGCAACCTTTCTTCGATGGTCGAGGCTCGTGAGTTTCGCCTTAATTAAAGACTCATCTCCAATGAGTCTCCTGGCTCGGCGGTCTATTGAGTCGAGGGCCTCAAGCTGGTACTTAGCTGATCCATCCCAAAGATGGCAGCAGTACTCCATGCATGACCGGACTTGTGCTTTATAAAGTTGGAGCAACTGCCCAGGCGTGAAGTACCGCTTAACCTTAGAGAGGATACCCAGCTTTCTGGCAGCTGTTTCTGCCTTCGACTCAATAGAACAGCCAAAGTTTATTTTGGCTGTTAATGTTATGCCTAGGAGATCAAGCCGATCGCATATTGGCAAGGATATATTTTGGAAAGTAGGAGCCTGATGGTAAGGACTCCGTTTGGCGGTGAAAAGACATGCCTGTGTCTTGGAGGCGTTAAACGTGACCAGATTGGCTTTGCCCCAATCAGAGACTGCCTGTAAGGTCACGTTCAAACGTTCAACCATGGCCTCTCGAAACAATTGGATCTCGTCACTAGTGGCTCGTGCGCTGGAAATGTATCTCTCTGCAACAGTGCTGTCGTCTGCATACCCAAAGATACCGGGTTTTAACAGATCGTTGATATGCAGCAGAAATAAGGTTGCAGAGAGAACTGATCCCTGAGGAACTCCGGCATTGATTGCCAAGAGGTCCGACGAGCACCCGTCTATGACCACTCGTATAGACCGTTCACTCAGGAAATCGGAAATCCAAGCGCACAGGCCATCAGGAATTCCATATGAAGGAAGCTTGCTTAGAAGGCTGGTGTGCCAGACCCTATCGAAAGCCTTAGAAATATCGAGGGAAACGGCAATTGCTTCCCGTCTCTCAATGGCTTCGCTCCAAAGATGTGTGGCATACACAAGAAGATCCCCAGTAGACCGTTTTTGGCGGAAACCGTACTGTCGGTCGCTGAGGAGTTCGTTATCTTCAAGGTATGCCAGGAGCCTCCGATTCAATACACGCTCCAAATATTATGATCAAGGATTTAATTTTTATGGAATAATTCTAGTTATTCCGCTAAACTATATCAATTATATATGGCACTAGGCTTTTCCGTGACTTCATGCGTTTGGATAATAAAATTTTGATTGTAAAGATCTTCGCTCAGTATAACAGCACGGCTACGCTTCGGCATTTACTTTGCCATGCAAGTGAGGCATCCCTTTGGTTCTCACGAGGGACGCGCGTCCTGTAATAACAATTGATGTAATTGTTATTTTTATAACCGCGAGCCAAAGTATATCGTATGCGTTAAAGTAAACCCGCGGCAAGCGCGCTTGCCGCTACAAGTCACTAGTCCTGCTACCCTTAAACGAACGGCCCGCTCCCTTGTTGCCAAAGCCGCGCCACCAATTTCACCGGCACCGCGCCGCCCGCGAGCTGCCACCTCGCAGGCGGCGCGCTGGCAGCTAGTGGTTGGATTGAGTTGAGGCGGTGCCGGGCCGTTGCTGCGATGGAGCGGTGCTGACATAGTGAGCGATGATCCTAAAGCTCCGCATGCGTGGCCTATTGTAATGACCAATAAAAAACTGACCCCTTAATATGATTGAAACAAAAACTGTTGAGCGAAAGTAATTTTCACAACACTTAATGTTCTTTAACTTCATTTAAACGATAGATTGTAACTACTGTAGTACTCTGTTAGTTACTCCATTGTGTTTGACCACAATCTCACCATGGTAAGTGCTTGTGTGTCTGAGGTGGTAAGCACACAAAGCCTGAAACGACTGTCAAGTACAGTTGCCTGAACACATCGGTAAGTGTTTGACAGATTTTCAACAAGAGCTATCGTGAACTACGCGATAAGCGAAAATTTACAAAACCTACTCTCTCACTTGTAGATCTCTTAAAATGCGAAAAATATTTAATAGAATAGAATAGAATTCGGACGTACGTTTTATGTGCGTTTTTAAAGCTACTCCTCAGTATACCATAACATCTAATTTGCGATAGAGAGCGAGTACTTTTCTATAAGTGTGTTTATTTTCACAGGCCAGATTATAGTAATAATATATTACGCACAAGACGTAGTATACTGGTATCGCTACGGTACATTATTACCCAACTGATATGGCTTACCGATGTACCTGCGCACAAGATACATTTTCAAAGCGCGGGAAATGCTATTGGTCGTCAGCTGCCGCCATGTTAGCGCACGCCGTGCGGAGGGGCGTGTCTTGCGAGTGAGACGGAACTAACAGCTGCAGTGTATTATGAACCTTATAGTAGTGATCTAAGGTTGATTGTAAGTTTTAAGCATTCTTTCGTTAATCTTCGGGGCCATACTTTCATTTCTGTGCGAACGATGATTCACTATGCGCCATATCAGTTGGGTACTACTGTACAAGTAATAGTAAAATGACAAACAAACTGAGGCCCATCAACGAAATCAAAAGAAAATGAAATCCAATTTAAAATATTACTCTAGCTTTGTTTTTGAAATGCCTTTTGTTTGCGTTTTTGCTTGGTGTCGCTTCTAATAAAAGCAAATAAAAACTATAGAGGCCATTGGAAAATATTGCCGTTGGCAATACCAGACACGACAAATAAAGGATATTTATTTTAAAATGGAAACACAAAGTGAAAATCATAGCGGTAGCCATATTGATTTTGTTTTATTGCAGATTCCCATCGATATATTATCTTCGTTGCATATTCCAATTAAAATCATGTATCATTGAATGTAAGGTACACGGTAGGTACCTATATAATGAACCTTGTTCCACCATGAAATTGCATACAAATAAATAATAAAATTATTATATTGAGAAATATTGTCACATAAAAAAAGCTAAAACCTCTATGATTTAATTTTTACAGAAGGTTGTTACTTTTTCAACACAGTTGAAAACACAGAAACACAGTTGTCTGGCCACCATATTACACGCCCTGCGTAGTTTCGTTTGGGATCAGGCAAGGGGTCTAGAAAAAACCACTCCAGCAATATTTTTAGAGTGGCTTTAGAGCCTTTGTTTTTTTATACTATTAAGCGTTACCGTCACCTTTCCCCCCTCCCCAATGAGCTCTGGCGACCTTACTCACGCGCAGGAACACAACTTTACACAACATAAAGTTATTTGGCTGCGGTATTCTGTAAGGTGGAGGTACTGACTTCCTCAGTCCATCAACTCTTTGATAGAATAAACGCTATGCTCTACCTACCTCTCTGATAAAGAATAATATGTCACCTACAGATAGCGTAGGTACCTACTCTATGATCAACTTGTACAATGTTTTTAGGGTACCGAACGAAAAAGGTAAATAAGAAACCCTTGTTTGATGCATGTAGAAATAGTGAAAATCAAACCGTTTATTAAATTTGCTTTCGCGAAACGTTTCTGTCTTTTTAACTCTTCTTTTATATATAGTCAAGCCATGAAATGCTGCGAAATTAAAAACTGCACACTAAGAGAAGTCAAAATCAAAATCCGAAATTGGCTTCTAAGTCTTAATTATGACCAAACCGAAAAGGTTTTGATCGTTCCGAGTTGACAGTTCTAACTAACTAAACACCCCACACTCACCCCCACTCACATATAAACACATAACTACACACACCAACCCTTTTTTTTTTTTTATTAATTTTTTTGGTAATTACTGCAACTGTTGTATAATTTATCTTAGTTTTTAATTTATTTTAATTTTTATGTTTGTTTTAATTTGATTCTAATAATTTCGCATTTTATATATAAATTTTAAATAACTTATAGATTGATTAATTAGTCTTGTATTTATAATTTTAATTTGTTAGAAATGTATAACTTCCCCTATTAGTAAATCATATCAGATGGTAAATGTTTGAGGTCGCCCGCGATACAGGTTTATCCTAGTGTTAATATTTTCTGTTATAATAAATGATATGATTTGATTTGAATTTGAATTACCTAGGTAGTTCACAAATTAGAAATATATAACGTTTTTCGCTAATTATTTATTAATAATGAATTTAATACAGCGTAGTGAGTGATTCAAAGGCACAAGAACCAAAACACTTGGCTCTCGTGTGATACATACAACATTTCACTTCAATAGCGAGAATTCAACAATACACGGGTAACCAATTTAACTTGATCTATATTTACTAATAAATTTACGACATAATTTTGAAACTCACATTCAAAAATATTCAGTAATAGTAGATAAGTAGGTACACATCGTACCGTAGCGTAGGTCCCAGCACTACCATTAATTAAACCGCAACAAAATGGGACGGTAAATAAATCCGTGTCAATATAAAAAACGTACGAGAAAATATTCCTGTTCATCGTACGTATAAATCATAGGTTATGCCTTCAAGCGGATTTGGTTAATGCACGGTATGCACGAGGGATGGTGTCTGTATAACCGTATACTAGGGTTGCCATCTGTCCGGGTTTCCCCGGATTTGTCCTATATTACAGGGCGTCCGTGGAACGTCCGGGCGGGGTTACATTTTTAGTCCTGGTTTAAAAATTTAAAGTCTGAATATTCTGTTTTGTAACAATTTAAATAATGATAAAGGATGACTAATTTTAATGTCTTTGAAAATAAATAAATAAATAGTTGATTAATGTCATTTTGAACTGTTTTGTGGTCTGGTTCTGGGTAAAATTTGGGGTTTTCACGCTTCTTGTCCTGGTTGAAAAATTTTAGAGATGGCAATCCTACCGTTTGCATTAAGACGGGTGTATAGTCCGGTAATACCGGCCGGGTACTGCGCATGCTTATACCCGGATGGAGTAGCCGGCCAGTACAGAGTACCGCCTGCATTCGCTCCCGGTCTCGGCTGCGATACCGCCGCGCCTCTCGCGTTCTTGTTGATAACCGACATTATATCGGACAATTTCAGTGGGTGAATAGTTGAGCGTCCAAACTTACATCTGTTGTTTGCAACATTATACTGTTTTCAAGGTATTGATAAGTCGGAATTATTGGGTCATTATTGACAATTATTGTTATTTGTGTCTTGTATTTATTTAAATATTTACTTTTTTGTAATGTAATTCGGAGCTTTAAGATTTTAATGTTTTTAAGTCTAAGGCGAACTTTTTGAAATAGGCATGAAATATTAAATAAAAATACTTTAAATAATAAAAATTTAAAAATAAAGTTATTATCTGAAATATAATAAAAATAAATTAATTTTATAGTTGTTGGATAAAAAATTGAATAAAAATTATAATTGTATACATTTTATTGCAAATTTTAGTTTATTATAAAAAAACTATATTTAAATTATTATCAAACGTTTGCCAAGGTTTGACACTACATACGGCACTATTATTTTTATTGATTTAAAATTAAATTACCATTTGTATTTATAGCAAACCTACGTTACCACGAATGCAGCGATGCAATGCAGCCGTGTAACACATATGTTTTTAGGGTTACGTAGCCAAATGGCAAAAAACGGAACCCTTATAGATTCGTCATGTCTGTCTGCCTGTCTGTCTGTCTGTCTGTCCGTCCGTATGTCACAGCCACTTTTTCCGAAACTATAAGAACTATAATGTTGAAACTTGGTAAGTAGATGTATTCTGTGAACCGCATTAAGATTTTCACACTAAAATAAAAAAAAACAATAAATTTTGGGGGTTCCCCATACTTAGGACTGAAGCTCATTTTTTTTTAATAAAACCCATAAGTGTGTGGTGTCTATGGATAGGTCTTCAAAAATGATATTGAGGTTTCTAATATCTTTTTTTTCTAAACTGAATAGTTTGCGCGAGAGTCACTTCCAAAGTGGTAAAATGAGTCCCCCCCCCCCTGTAACTTATAAAATAAGAGAATGATAAAACTAAAAAAAATACATTACGATGCAAACTTCCACCGAAAATTGGTTTGAACGAGATCTAGTAAGTACTTTTTTAATACGTCATAAATTGAAATTCATATCAAATACTCAGGTCTATAGTGTCTATACTACCATTTACTTATATACCTACAGGTTTGTACGGAACCCTCGGTGCGCGTGTCTGACTCGCACTTGGCCGGTTTGTTTAAATCGTAGATAGGGTGATGTGACCAAAGGTGATAGGCACACGAAGGCTATAAAATAACTGGCTTCCAAGTCCACCTGCCAAAACAAACCTGTGGTGCCTAAAACAGATTGGCATTTAGATTTTTAAAAACTACTGAACTCCTAAACCTATAAACTCTCCCCCTGGCTTAATTTATTCATTGTAATGCTTGCAGTGTAAATTACTCATGAATAGAATCTGAATCTATGTCTTTATAGATTTTTTAGACAAGTTTAAAAAAATTGCAGTAATCAAAATTTAACGAAAATTAGTTAAAATTAATTATTACTTGCTATCCCCGCGGTTTCACCCGCGTTCCCTGGATAAAAAGCCGATGTCCTTCTCCAAACCATAGGCTATCTGCAATCCAAATTTTATGATGATCCGTTGAGTAGTTGAGGCGTGAAGGCGTAACAAACAAACAAACATACTCACTTTCACATTTATAATAGTTAGGATAGGATAGGATAAGTTAGGATGTCAAAGCACGTCAAAGTCCAACAAATATGTGTCTGTGAAGGCCTACTTATGACTTTTCTTCAAACTGCCATCTGATAAATTTTGCGCTATTCTAAAATCAAATCTTCTGCTTTTACAGGGTGGATATATTGAAATATTTCTCGATATTATAGTATTTAGAAAGAAAAAGTTTTTTTTTATTTATAATATTTCTTTTTTTTTAAATATTTCTTTCTTTGTTTTACTGCTTGCATTATTGAAAGAACTTGAGAACTCGCCGGTGTTGTTACATAGTACAGCACAGTGCCGGTTACAGGTTCACCTTGATGTCTAAATAGAACGGAATATCCACACTCACTTTATTTGTATATCCAAGTGCTTTCAATCGACTATCATTCGAATGCCACATCGATATTTAATCTGTCACTATTGAATTTGATTCGTTTTTGAATTTTCAATCGAGGATATATTGTTTGCCCTTTTAATGTATTTGTGATGTTTAAACTCAACTATAGTATAGGTAACTTTTTGGCGGGAACTTGCAGTGTGACGTTGCGTTTTCATTTTATTTTCATGAATTCGTATATTTTGAGTTTTATTGCATAGTGTTTTATCCAATAAAGATAAATCCATGTGCACCAGTGAACAAGGGTGGATCCAGCCTTCAGGTCACACACTTATATCCAGCTTGGATGGGTTTCACAATACCTACTATAGCTTTTACCCACAGATTTACATGAAAATAGAGTAGGTACCTACATTTGTAAGAATTTTCAAAATCGGTCCATTAGTTCTAGCTCGTTCTATTGATTATGTCGTACAGAAACAAAGGGCCGCGCAGCGCTAAAAATATGTCAATCACATTTTCATTACTCATGTGACCTGAGCATGTGACCACAGAACCTAATGGAAACACAATCAAGGGTATGAAGTGTGTGCTTTGGATTTTTAACCGACTTCAAAAAAGGAGGAGGTTCTATGTTCGACTGTATATATTTTTTTCTTTTTTTATGTTCACCTATTACTCCGAAACGGCTTATGCAACTTAGATCCTATACGAAATTCAAAATTGAAAAATAAATAATTTTTATCAAAAAAAAAACCGCCTGAAAAATAAAAACTTTTTAACGAAGTCAGCGAAATATTTTGCTATAGAATACGTCATGCTCTTTCGCTGACTTCAAAACAGTGTCAGATAAGAGTTATTTCATACTTTTTAGTGCACTTTGAAGGTGGTTAATTTTTTTTGTCAACAAGTTTTTAGGGTTCCGTAGCCAAATGGCAAGAAACGGAACCCTTATAGATTCGTCATGTCTGTCTGTCTGTCCGTCCGTATGTCACAGCCACTTTTTTCCGAAACTATAAGAACTATAATGTTGAAACTTGGTACGCAGATGTATTCTGTGAACCGCATTAAGATTTTCACACAAAAATAGAAAATAAACAATAAATTTTGGGGGTTCCCCATACTTAGAACTGAAACTCATTTTTTTTTAATAAAACCCATAAGTGTGAATGAAACTTACAATATTAAAATTAACAATTGCCTAATTATTGACTTTATTATATAGGTAATAGACAAACCCACTTAGTTTTAATACTTAAACCTTAGTTTAGCTTTTTTATATTAATATATAATTAATTTCATCCCGCGGTGTCAGCCGTGTTACCGAGAATACCGAGTGATCTAATGTATTTCCGGTACTTATATAACGCATACTGCTGAATGTTATTCCAGGTAATTAACTACACGTGTGCCAAATTTCATAACTATCAGTTTCGCCGTAGAGATACGTCAAGAGGAATCAAACAAACTTACCTTCGCGTGAATGTTTTTGACATCGTATCTTTTTTTTTATACCACTTAGGTGGCAAACAAGCATACGGCCCGCCTAGGGTTTCGTTCCCGGGTCCCGGGAATCGGGAATTCCCGGGAAATACGTCGTTCCCGAAGTCGGGTATTTTTTTGCAATTTCCCGGGAATTCCCGGGAATCTCTTTATGAGATTGAATGCTCAAAAACACTTGCAAATATTGGTCAAAAATAACGAAAAACCTTTGAAAAACAAAGATGTTGCATAAATTCTTAAAACAAATGTCTACATCTACCGAAATCAAACGAACTGAACTACAAGCTAAAGAGAAATCGCTGGAATTAACTGTATGATGTGTGTATTTTCGGAGATAACGTATTTTCTTTTAAAAAAAGTCTCCGAAAATACACATACTTTCTTTTTTGTTTGTAACCTATTTAATGTAACGTAAGGCGTAATTTAATTTAATAACCTATTTTTGTGTCTCAGAAAATGAAATATCTAAACTGCTGATTTAAGAGGAAAGCTGTGAATGAGTTTAATTTTGAAGCTTATCAGCGTTTTTGTATTGAAAAATTTCAATATTGCCGAAAATCCATATTTTTTAAAATAATAATTTTATTATTTTGACCGATCAAAAGTCAAGTAAAACACATCATAATATCAGCCTAAGGGTGTCCACTGCTGAACATAGGCCTCCCATTAACTTCCAATTCGAACGATTTTGGAACGCTTGCATCCAGCGGCGCTCAGCGACTCTGACCAGGTCGTCGATCAGCCTGGCGGGAGGTCGTCCCGCACGGTGCTTTCCTGTACGTGGTCGTCACTCGCGTCGTGATAGAGCGATGTAGCCTGCCCATTGCTATCACTTCAGCTTACTATCTCCTCAAGCTATATCGGTGTTTAAGATTTTGTTCTCCTACAAATGTCGTCGTTTCCCTGTCTCGTAGAGAAATTCCGAGCACTCGTAGCTCGTTTCTTGTAAATTGGTAATTTTATTTTTCAAAACTCGTAAAGTGATATTTATTGCACCGTTTTTAGTATCACAATATTCATAATGTAGCTTATTACGCACTAGTGCTTTTTATTTTACATTAGGTACCGCACATTTTTATGATAGGTATAATCCCAATTATGTTAAGTTTGTAACTCAATGCAATTGATATGTGCGTAGACGAAGCATTCTTAATTTAAACTTGTAAAACAGTTTCGCTGGCAAAACAAAACTTGCTCGCCATATTTGTTGACGTTCTCATTGACTATTATCAAAAACTTACTTAAAAAAATATAAGTTCGTTATTTTTCCTCACAAGTGTGTTGAAAAACGTCGTATAACACGCGTGTGCGTTGTTCATTACACTCTTGGGCTCCTTTTCGCTTAAAAGATACCGCCTCGTTGCACACATGTCTCATAATGTACTATTATCTACTTTTGAGACAGAAAATTGCTTATTTAATTAAATTACGTGTTTTACTTGACTTAATAACATAACTAACAACTTTTCAAAATTTCCCGGGAAATCATTTTTTGGAATCAATTGAAAAAGGTCGGGAAAAACGAAACCCTAGGCCCGCCTGATGGTCAGCGGTTCCCGTAGCCTATGGACGCTTGCAACACCAGGGGTATCACGCGCGCGTTGCTGACCCTGCAGAAATCTCTTCACACCTCTTTTGAAGAACCCCATGCTGTACTCCATTGGGAAAACCACGGCGGGGCGAGCTCATTCCACAGTCTGAGCGTCCGCGGAAGGATGCTCCTTTGAGCCCGCACAGTACGAATTCAGGTTTCAATATGTGAGGATGGACTCGACGATGGACGGCGAGAGTTTTGATATTTAAAGCAATTCGTGTTTAAAACATCGGCCGAAAACATTATCCTGTAAAAATAAGATACATAGATACTTAGAATAGATAGTATTATCTCAGACTATATAAATACTACGTACCTACAGTATTATCTATTTTGAGTCAAACAGAATGAAGATCAAATTCCTTCCTATATACGCAAACTCAAATGCACTAACTGACTGACACGATGAAAATAGAGATTTCAAATTTACTACTATAAAAGATTTCGTGAAATTCTATCCCTAAGGGGGTTGAATTAGAGGGAAAATAACAGAACATTAACTCCATTGTAACATAGTACTAAGAATCCTCTACAAACAGTGTAAATTGAAATACCAAGGATTCACCTTCAATAACAGCGGAGAAAGATTTATTTCATAATTGGAATTGCAGTGAAAAGGTATCATCATCCTCCGGCGGCACGAGGCGGGCCAAGGAAAGCCGAGGCGGGCTGAGGCGGGCCGAGTCCGACGAAGGCAGTCATATTACATTTCTAGCCTTTAACGAACTCTGTCTCTAATTGTTTGTAGCTTGGATTTTGTTCACAACTTTGTTATTTATAACAAATATCTATTTGTATTTGATATTCAATTATTCTTTGTGCACGAGTGGTCGTAGTTTTTAACTGACTTCAAAAAAAGGAGGAGGTTCTCAATTCGGTTGTATTTTTTTTTTTTTTTTATGTTTGTTACCTCATATCTCCGTCATTTATCAACCGATTTGGAAAATTCTTTTTTTGTCTGGAAGAGGGTACACTTCCCGTTTGGTCCCGTTGTCATCAGATCAGGATTTGATACTTCTTAGTGTACTTTGAAGTCGGTTTAAGTTTTTTGTAAAACAGTCCAATTATTTGATCCATAAAAGCAAAGGTAATCAATGCAAGAGTTCATTTTAATTTGGTTTTAAATTGCCTAAGTTTCATTCATCATAGAAACCTGCCAGTTAGTTTGCCTATTTGAATAAAGAATTGTAGGATTTTGACGAACCATGAACTTTTGACGCAATGTTGGCACCAGTATATATCTGTATTACCGTAGTTTCTGACTTGCTCTACCCGGGGGATGTTGTTTCTCCAGGATCTACCTACGTGCCAAGTTTCTTTGTTACGGCACGATTGAGTAACAAACATGGAAGGCCATACAAACTTTGCCATCTATACTTTTATACTATCTTACTTCTCAAGAGTTAATTTATATTAAAACATTTAAATTAAAATTTTATAACCAATGATTGTATAAGCAAAAGAGGTAGATAAGTTATAAGCCCTGCGCTAGTGGCACGTTAAAACTGTGCTAGTTGCTCACTTTAGTTGTTACTCACTTAGTTGCCGAGATGAAGGTCCCAGGTTCGAATCCTACCATAAGCTTGGGCTTTCTAACTTCGGCTTCATTATAAATATTATTAGTACAGACGAAATATAATAATTTAAAGATTGAAGATTAAGAATCCTTAAACTTAGAAGAAAGTCAGGTGGAAAAAATACGAGTGTGAGCGAGACAACGATTACATAACGTCAATTAAAGGCATTAGCTTGAATAAATCAGAGCACATCATTATAAATAACGATGTAATGAACAACTTTAGAACTGACACACACTAAACAGTAGTTATGTAGTCAGAGAGCTAGTTAGATCTCACCACTAACGAAATCAAGTGGAGCGGTCAACTCCGGCACAGTTTGTACCCCGCCTGGGGTGGAATGAGTCAATTACAGCAATTCGAATTGATAGAGATTCCCAAATACACTAAATCAATCTAAAAAACTCTATTTGTGTGCTATCAAAGGGTGATCGTTATTGATACGTAAATTATAATCATTAAAATCATACTTAAAGATTAATATTGATAATATCTAAGATTAATATGATCAACGCAGCCGCAACACGAACAAGGCGTTCATAGTTTGAATGACTAAATACATATAAAGAATCCTATTTTCTCGTTTTTTATCATTGAGCTATTATTAATAATAGTAATAGTAATCTTTATTCAGAAACAAGAATTAAATTAGATACACAACATCAATATAGCTAATCAAAGTAATTACAATTAATTCACTCAACATTGGTGCCCTGGTTCTCAAACTAGGTCCAACCTGTATCTTGAGAACCAGGTTCCTCTCTGTATGACTTACTAACGAACTACTTTATTATTACTAGAGAAGTTATCATAAGAAGATTATGTCCCACTTTTTAGAGTCAACTAAAGTTCTCTTGTTGGCCGTGTGGTGCCGGCGGAGTAGAATAGCACCACCCCATTTCTTCCCGTGGGTATCGTAGAAGGCGATTAAGGGACCATCCAAGAGGTGGGCAGCAGCGCCTCTTGTGTAGACAACACAGTCCACATAAATACACTGCGGTCACCAACCCGCCTGCCCAGCGTGGTGACTACGGGCAATACCCTCCTATATGGATACACACCAAAAGAAACGGCCCCCAGTTCCCGGCCGCCCTACTATTCCAGGTCACGGCAGCGGCCTTGGTTACGGTAGGGTAGGGGGTGCTAGGAATCCCCGGGCTACGGACGGCTGCCAACAATTGACCCTGGCTACATACAACGGACGCAGTCTACGGCTGGACGAAAGCCTCCAGATCCTTGAAGTAGAATTAGAGAAGATACGATGGCATGTTCTCGGGTTATCGGAAGTTCGTAGAGAGGGGGAGGACACGATAACCCTTGAGTCGGGCCATCTATTCTACTTTAGGGAAGGGAGCCAACAATCTCAGGGTGGCGTGGGATTCCTCGTCAACAAAGCCCTCCGTGACAACGTGATGGAGATCTGCAGCGTCTCGGCACGGGTAGCGTACCTTGTACTGAAACTGACCGAGAGATACTCTCTCAAGGTCATACAGGTATATGCGCCGACGTCGAGCAGCTCAGATGAGGAGGTGGAGGCCGTTTACGACGATGTGTCAAAGGCCATGAATCGTACCACCAAAACCCATTATACCGTTGTCATGGGGGACTTCAACGCCAAAGTGGGAAAAGAATGCGGTGAATCTTGTTTGGGACAGCATAGCTATGGGCGCAGAAACCGTAGGGGCCAAATGCTGGTCAACTTCCTTAGCATGCAGGGGCTGTTCTGTATGAACACCTTTTATCAGAAAAAGCCCCAACGGAAGTGGACCTGGAAGAGCCCCGACGGTGTGACGAAGAACGAAATTGACTTCATCATAGCCGACAAGAAGCATATATTTAGGGATGTCTCAGTGATCAGCAGGTTTAATACCGGTAGCGATCACCGGCTTGTGCGAGGCACCCTAAGTATTAATTTTAAGCTCGAACGTAGTCGCATGGTGAGGTCTGCTCTTCGTCCAAATGTGCCCCATGCTGGACATGATGCATTCCAACTGGAATTGAAAAATAGATTCGCCGCACTGGAGACCCCGGCAAATGTTGACGAGGATCTGGACGGCTTAATTGGGGTGATACGCGAAGTGGGAACGAGGCACTTTCGGAAAAGGCGGTCAGATAGGAAGTCCAAACTTTCTAGCGAGACCCTGGATTTGATGCGATTTAGACGTGAGACACCAGAGGAAACTTTGTCAGATCCCCAGTCACTCCACAAGAAAATCAGGAGCTTGGTAAGACGCGACCTTCGCAGCTGGAACACTCGCCTAGTACATGAGGCGATCGAGCGAAATCGGGGGTCGAAGGTCTTTACCAAGACACTGGGGAGGAGTCATCTGACAAAGTTAGCTACCTCGAATGGTGAAACCGTCACATCAGTCCCGGGGATATTGGCTGAAATTGAGGACTTCTACGGACAACTGTATGCTTCGCATGCACCGAAGTCTACACCTGACGCGAGAGACCCTAGAGCCCCACTTACCCGCCACTTCACTGAAGATCTCCCAGACGTAGATGTTGACGAAATCGAGGCGGCTCTCAAACAGCTTAGTAATGGGAAGGCTCCCGGTGAAGATGGAGTAGCCTCTGAGCTCCTCAAGGCTGGGGGTAAACCTGTTCTTGGGGAGTTGAGGAGGCTCTTCAACTCTGTAATAACCAATGGGACTACCCCGAAGGCGTGGAGCAGAGGTGTAGTGGCATTGTTTTTCAAGAAAGGAGACAAAACGCTCCTTAAAAACTATAGGCCGATCACGCTTCTGAGCCACGTCTATAAGCTGTTCTCGAGAGTCGTCACGAATCGTCTGGCATCAAGATTTGACGCCTTTCAGCCACCGGAACAGGCTGGGTTTCGTAAAGGCTATAGCACCGTGGACCACATCCATACTGTTCGGCAGGTTATACAGAAGTCCGAGGAGTATAACCAACCGCTGTGTATGGCGTTTGTGGACTACGAGAAGGCCTTCGACTCTATCGAAACCTGGGCCGTTCTGGAGTCTTTGCAGCGATGCCAAGTCGACTGGCGGTACGTGGAGGTGCTGAGAAGTCTCTACCAAATGGCGACTATGTCCGTCCAAGTGCAGAACCACCAAACAAGACCCATCCAGTTGCTCAGAGGTGTAAGACAGGGTGACGTTATTTCCCCGAAACTCTTCACCAATGCTCTGGAGGATGTCTTCAAGACCCTGCGGTGGAATGGAATGGGCATCAATGTCAATGGTGAATATCTCACACACCTCCGCTTTGCTGACGACATAGTTATAATGGCAGAATCGCTGCAAGACCTGCAGGAAATGCTGTCCGGTCTTAATGCTGCCTCGAGACGCGTTGGGCTAGGGATGAACTTGGACAAGACTAAGGTCATGTTCAACGAGCACATCGTCCCTGTGCCCGTTTCCGTCGAAGGTGTAGCCATTGAAGTTGTCCAGGAGTACGTCTACCTAGGACAAAAGTTACAGCTGGGTAGAGACAACTTTGAGAGTGAAATCACCAGAAGAGTGCAGCTTGGCTGGGCAGCATTTGGAAAGCTGCGTCACATCTTCGAGTCACCCTTGCCACAATGCCTGAAGACCAAGGTATTCAATCAGTGCGTCCTGCCGGTCATGACATACGGAGCCGAGACGTGGAACCTGACAGTGAAACTAGCCCACCGACTACACGTCACACAGCGAGCTATGGAAAGGGGTATGCTCGGAATCTCGTTAAGGGACAAAGTCCGGAACGAGATTATCCGACAAAAAACCAAAGTCACTGACGTAGTGCAGAAGTGTAGCAGACTGAAGTGGCAGTGGGCTGGTCACATCTGTCGCAGAACCGATGATCGGTGGAGTAGACGGGTTCTCGAGTGGAGACCACGACTCGGCAAGCGTAGTGTAGGACGCCCTCCGGCCAGATGGACCGACGACCTGAAAAAGGTGGCTGGTGGTGACTGGATGGCGAAAACGGGAGATCGAGCCATGTGGCGAACCCTGGGGGAGGCTTACGTCCAACAGTGGACTGCAATAGGCTGAAATGATGAATGATGAAAGTTCTCTTTAGCGCTGCAACAATAATTAATGGTCTAAGCAGACAATAAGCTATCAGAACGCTTTTAGGAGTATTTTTCTCGCAAACACCTTGATTTGCGAGATATTGCCGTTTCGTTCATCGTTCGTTCACTTGAACGGAACATAGTTGTGATGTGTGGCGACTGGCGTCTTCTCTATACTTACTAATAATATCTCAATATTTTCTATATGCAAACTGCTCACGCTTCACACAAGGTAATGTTGTTAACGCTATCACTCTATTAATATTCTATGTCTATGGGAACACCAAAGCTGCATATTACAGACAACACATCCCTACAATGTAATTATTAGATCGGTAGCATCCAATAATTGCACCGCAATATTAGTTCAGGGGGCCTACCACAAGCTCTTAAAACAAGGTTAAAATAACCTTATTTGTCTTTTGTCCCTCTTTGACATCCAACGTCAAAACAAGACAAAACACAAATAAGGTTATTTTAACCTTGTTTTAAGAGCTTGTGGTAGGCCCCCAGATAACGGTATTATAGATGCACAATTGCCCAGTATGTCCCAGATGCAGACTTATATTATAAATATTCTGTGCTATGAGATGAGTCTAAAGCAGTTTTGAAGGCTTTTGTTATGGTCTTCGGAGCGAACTTTATTTTTGCATGTGCATATTTTTATATTTTTTATGTGTGTTTTGTTGTAGATATTGTTTGTCTTTTTACTTTTTATAAATGTTAGTTTTATTAATTAAATCATCATCTTTTATGATCGTACAGTAGAATATGTTAAGAAGCTAATTAAAAAACTGCGCTGATTACTGTCTTAATTTAGCTCACAAATTTTATTAGTATTTATGCATACGAGTTTCGTAATAGATGTGCGAATGATTAACATTTAAAAGGGCATTAATTAAACATACCATCATCATTATTCATCATATCATTCGAAAATGAAGAGAAGTATTAAAATATAATTAATATTTTTTTCAAACAAAGCGGTAATACGCAATGCGCGAGCACAATGAGGAAAAGTATTAAAACTGATTAATTCATATGTTAACCAGGTCAAGAGAGTGTGGTCTAAGTCATACGCTCAAATTGTCATGACCTTAACCGATTATTATAATCATATCCTAGTTAAAGTTAATCTTTTCTTTCTTTTAATAATTTATTCTAAAACTCGGAACTAAATTTGAAATTAAAATTGTAACACCTTTTACTACTGTATTGTTATGTACTAGATATGGAAGAGCGGGGCCTCCTAGCACAGGTATTTATTATACTTAAAAGGAGACCCCAATGAACTATATTTTCAGTGTAGACTAGCAGACCCCCGCGGTTTCAACCGCGTACGGTTTGAATTTTCTGCGTCGAAAACCAATGCACGCCACTGATTATTAGACAACAAATCAAACAGATATTTTTACAATAAAACTAAAATCCTATATTGTACCTACACAAAAAAATCGAACTCAAAGTATCTTATTTCATTATTATAACAACAAATAAGAAATAAATTAAATTAACTACTATCAAAATATTCCAATGAAATAGAGAAAATGTACTTTTTTTTTTTCATTGGCGTCACGCGGTTGTTTATTTTGCCAATTTCCAGTTATATTATATAAGTTCTAGTCACAATAAATCACTTTCACATAGTCCTCACGCAGTCAGTCACCGTCCATAAAAGTCATGTTATACTAAAACTCTTCACGGACTTTTGAAAAGACACGATACCTTTGAGTATTAAACCAATAATAATAAAAGCATTACAGTTTCCAGAACAAAAGGCAGATAGAGCGCGCGAAATACGGGAGTGAGGCCAAAAAAATCAATTAGGTACAAATTGAAAAATACATACCTGGTATCGCTTTTGAATTTCTATTTGCTATGTTTAAAAGCTGCTGTGTGCTAATTTATTAAAAAGAAAGTGTAAATAAAGTTTTTTAAACAAAGCAAATACAAATTCAAAAGCAAATACCAGGGGGCCTACCACAAGCTCTTAAAACAAGGTTAAAATAACCTTATTTGTCTTTTGTCCCTCTTTGACATCCGGCGTCAAAACAAGACAAAACACAAATAAGGTTATTTTAACCTTGTTTTAAGAGCTTGTGGTAGGCCCCCAGGTATGTGTTTTTCAATTTGTATTTCCTTTTTTGGCCTCACTCCCGTGTTCCGCGCGCTCCATCTGCCTTATTCTGGAATCTGTGAAAATCGGATTGAGTTTTTAAACATGTGTCAAAATAAAATATAATTTAAATCAAAAGTACTAAGGAGTATTGACTATTGATATCAACTTCGATGCACATCACCCCTAAAATAACTTTCTACCCCTTTTTGACCCCGTTAGGCGATGAGTTTCAATAGAATATGAAATACGTCTTCCATCAATTCTGTTAAGGAATGTTTATACAAAATTTGAAGTCAATCGGACCAAGGAATCACGTTGTCCCATACAAACTTTTCCCCCGTTTTTCACCCCCTTAGGGGTAGAATTTCGGAAAATCCTTTCTTATCTGATGCCTACGTCATACAAAGAACACATCCTCCAAGTTTCAGGTCTCTACGATCAGCGGTTTAGGCTGTGCGTTGATTGTCATTCAGTCATTCGGGACAAAGCATTTTATATGTATAGATAATAAGTTACCGAAATAACTATTTTTCTATTTTCTATTTTCCTACTACATTCTTACAAAACTAAGCAGAGCATGTACAATGGAAACTAGATAACTCAGACCCATTTCAGCGTTACTTCGTTACACATTTCTTCATTTTGATTCCCACCCCGAACATGAGTTAATAGTACATTATGATACATGTGTGCAAAGTTGGTAATTACAGACGAGGCGGAAAGAGCCGAGTGTAATGATCAATGCACACGCGTATCATACGATGTTTTTCAACACACTTGCGAGGAAAAAATAGACTTGTATTTCTTGGAGTACTTTTTTGATAATAATCAACCACACAATGAAAACGGTAACAAATATGGCGCGCAGGTTTTGCGATGCGCTGTCAAACTGTTTTTCCGTTTAAATTAAGAATGCTTGGTCTACAAACCTATCAATTTTCATTGAGGTACAAAACTACAAACTTAACATAATCGGGATTATACTTATCATAAAACTGTAATGTAAATAAAAAAGCACTAGTGCGTAATAAGCTGCATTAAGACACTAAAAACGGTACAATAAATGTTACTGTACGAGCTAGTGTGTTTAATGAAAAGTTATACGTCCAACTGTAGTATGAACATGTACCGCTCAGCGCTTTAACCTAGACCACACATAAATAATATAAAAACTTAAAACGCACCCTATTTGATCGTTTATTATAACTACCATGGCGCGCGGCACGGCATTTTTATAATGACAACAGAAGGAAAGGAATGGAATTCTTTGAAGTGAGATGTTTTTATACATTGCATCTGTCGGTAATAACGGCACGGCACGGCACGTCCCAAGCCGTGCCGTCAACGTGACGTGACGTACCTCTGTAGACATTAGAAAACTAGTATAATATGAAAAAAATATAATTTGTTTGTCTGTTTTCAAAATTTCCCGTTCCCGGGAATTCCCGGGTTTTTTTTTTTTATTCCCGGGCCCCGGAACGTGAAATATGTCGGGAAAAACGAAACCCTAATAACAATTAGGATGTATTGACATGTGAAATTTGTTATCTATCTATACTATAATATAATAAAGCGGAAGGGTTTTTTTTGTTTGTTTGTTTAAACGGGCTAATCTCTCTCTCTAAGAAGCTAAATTATCCCCGAGTATTATAGGCTACTTTTCATGACGGGAACGCGGGTGAAACCGCGCAAGACAGCTAGTCTTCAATAATCTTCGTTGTAAGAAGGTTGTAAGATTTAGGTACGTAGCATCATTAGCGTAATTTCCGTGTAGTTTCGCTATCAGTTCTTTTTGAGATAATAATAATAATAATAATAATCATTTATTTTCAGGCTCAAGACCCATAGTGTGTTAGTAGTTACAAAGAATGTCTTAAAAATATTGTTAGTGTCAATGTCACAGATTTGCGTTTTCACTTGTCACTATTCGCGTCCATTTCTTGTCAATTACATTAAAAACATTTTCACATAAAGCCATTATAATAACATTATTACTTCGACATAGTCTCGTCCTAAAAGAATAAATCCTCTTCCTCATGATTGCATGAAAACCGTCAATTCTAGCAGCTGCAAACATTCCGGAGGCACTACAACATTTAGGTAATCTCATGATGGTTCTGAAAGCGTTATTATACTGTACTCTAATAGTGTTGAGTGTACGCTTGGTATGCTGCAGCCACAGACTACATGTATAAAACGATTGACAATAGGTTTGGAACAAAGTTTTCTTGACCTCAGCATAATAAAGAGATCGTTCTTTATTATGTGACGAAATACCGTACGCCATTGTCAACATTTAACGATTTATTGCAACTTTAACCGGTCCCTTGCTACAACCAGCCCCCTAACTTTATTTTCAACTACCTGTCAATTCCGACATTCTGTGAACTTTTTCGCGGGAGCTTGCAAAGTGACGTTTTTTTCGTTTTATTTCCATAAAATCGTGTATTTTGATATCTATTGGACGTTATTGGTGTTGTTCTATCCAATAAATATCAATCAATGCAGCAGCAAAGTGAAGTGAAATGAAATGAGTGTGTGGATCGTGACTTTTCAAGTTGTCTC
Source organism: Achlya flavicornis (assembly GCA_947623365.1). Taxonomy (NCBI): domain Eukaryota; kingdom Metazoa; phylum Arthropoda; class Insecta; order Lepidoptera; family Drepanidae; genus Achlya; species Achlya flavicornis. The sequence continues at coordinate 16,491,639 of OX392471.1, read as the reverse complement.
ACAAAATCTGTGAAATACTTTTAACATTTTTTTTGTGTATCATACCTGACTTTAATTACAAGACAAGTCTGGCTTATACAATTTGTCTCGAAATAGGGTTTGTTTATTCATTTACACTCATTGTTCTATTATATTTTACTTCTCTCTCACTTTAAGGATATAGAAAGAAAGAAAGATGCCGTGGTACGGTAGCCAACAAGAACATACATGTATAAAAGCATATCTCCAAACGTAAATTAATCATAAAAACCTTATTTATGTATCACACTGAAATTAAATATATCGTGTAGCATCTGCAGAACTCAATTGATATTGTTCGTCAGAAACTGAAATTAAATATGTGTTGACTGGACCGATGCATGAGACCTGAATACTATCGGCTGAATGCATATTTTTAGCCGATCGGTGTGAGACTCGTGAATCGTGACCCACAACAATTGTTTCAAATTGTTTGACCTATTGTGAGTCTGCTGCGTCTGTGCGTGCTGAGTGCGTCCATGCTTGGCGAACCGAGCACGAGCCGAGCTACGAATGAGCACACTGCGAGCACGATTCGCGTAGCGTGGACGGACTTGCGAGCCTCGAACGAGCATTCGTAGCGTGCTCGACTGCACTCCGCCCGATTTTCAGTTTTTTCACGAACACCGAGCGAGCAACGAACGTATCCTGTTCGTTCGAGGCTCGGCTCGTGCTCGCTTCGCGTAGCATGGACGCAATGGTGCGCCCATGATTTCGAATCCAATAATATTGTAAACTTTATATTATAAAATATTGTAAAATTTAACCGTTTCAAATAATATAAAAAAAATATTAAACGATTATTAGACACACATTCGAACAAAAATGGTCTCGTACTACAGTGCGGTTTCAGAGGAGGTTCCTACCGCGGACGCTTTGGAATGAGCTCCCCGCAGTGGTTTTTCCAAGGGAGTACGGTATCGGCGAGCATGCATAGGTTGTAGGCTGTTTTTGTCCAACAATAAATAAATATCAACCAGCAATACCAAATCAGCATCTAGTACAAATAGATAAGATACAGTCCTCGCGAACGAATTTCCTTTTTTCCAGGTGAGCTTTATTCGTCGTCTGAAAGGCGGGTAACTCTCATTTCCGCCTTCACGGCTTCCAGCCAGCTCTTCAGCTCAGTCTAGATTATAGTCTAAACGCCACTATAAGATCCAATCTGGATTGATTCCGCTACAGTTAAATTGATAGATGAGTTAAATCGCGAATATAAAGGTAATTCATTGATTTTTTTCCAAAAATCGTGAAAATAATCTTATACAGCTGATTTTTTTTCTAGACAGTATGGGCAAATTCTGAACTGTCTGAGAGAAAAACGCTGAAAGGAACCACGACCTGACTTTTGAAGATAATAATAAGTGGCATTAAAATTTATTTAAAAATGTGTAGTTTCGCAGTAACGGAATTATTACAAAAAATTTTTTTTTCAATATTGAAATTCTACGTCACAGTACAAAAAAAAATATGTTGACAATCTTATTCAATAGTTGCTAGAAGTTATCCAAATTTTTTTTAGTATGAATCAGCCTTATGTCCTTATATCCGAGTGATCATTTTGTATTGTCTCAAAATATCAAGCTTTGAATTTTTTGTAACTTTCCGAGTTATTTGCATTTTCGTAGCTCGAGCCGAGTCGAACCTGATATCAGACCTCTTTGCTACCTGAATCTCCATAACTAAGGGCTTGAGGGAAACCTCAACAGTGGTTTTTTGTCATGAATTTGTATGATTTTACTTTTTTGTAATTACTATTAAATCATTTGTTGATAAACTACGCCTACATTTTTCTATTCAAATTAATTGATTTCGTTTCCTGCTAATTATTTGCATAAATACGTTAATTAATGCTTGTTTGCGTTGGATTTATTTATTTAAAACCAACAATATTTTACACAATTATTAATTTTAGCTACAAAAATTCAAAATGTATCTGTTTAGTAATTTTTAATGAATAAATAGATATTTTCCTGTTGCAATTATACACGTTTTTTAAATAATTTTAAGATAAAAACGCATGCGGCTCGCCTGATGGTAAGCGGTTACCGTATAGTTGCGTAAAAACGCTTGCAAAACCAAGGGTATCACGCGCACGTTGCCGACCCTGCAGAAATCTCTTTTTGAAGAACCCCATGCTCTGCAGCTCATTTCACAGTCTGAGCGTCCGCGTAAGAAAACTCCTTTGAGACCGCATAGTACGAAACCATTTTGTATCCAATGTGTAATTTTAAGAATGAAAATAAATACATTATTAAATTATATTAATAATGAATATGCCTCAAACGAGTTATAGTAGAGGCTCCTGATTCAAATTCCCCATTTGGATATTTACTGATGGACTTTGTGAACTCGTGCGTATTATATATATTTATTTATTCACATCCTACTCGATTCTGATTCCAACTAGCGATGGGCGATTGTTACTAAAAACAATCGAATTATTCGATTGTCCAATTTATACAAATCATTCGATAACAATCGAACTCTTTCGGTTGTTCATAAAACGCTTTGTGCGGCACCGCACGTGGCCCGTGCCGTGAGCTAGCTGTCCGTCCGCCGAATGAATGAATCTATTCGCCACCGCGCTCACCCGTCGATTGTGCTTACTATTGCAACCTGCGTTGCGTGCGTCCATTTTCATGAAAGGTCGATTGTTTATTCTTTAGAACGAATGAATCGACAATCGAATGTACAGTTTTACAATTGTCGATTAATTTGATTACTTTTTTTGGAACAATCGCCCATCTCTAATTCCAACTAGCAACAGCGAAATATTATACGAATTTATTATTTAGTTATTATTGTATTTAGTTGTTCTATTACATATTATACGGCGTGGCTCTTGAATGATTTCGATTCAATGCATAAAGGTGTATATATTAAGTTAGCAACCGTAGTAGTTTTATCTAATTCTAGCTGTGTTCCACAAAACTTATTTAACACACCATTTTGCAAGATAAGAATTTATGGCTGTACTAGCTACTCTCTGCACTTGCAACCCCCTGGCTAGTAATCAAATATTTGAAACGAAATAATAGGGTAAAAAAGTAATAATTCAAATTAGTCCTTAGTTAGAGTATCAAACAATATTGAATACGTATTTTTTGCTTTAACAAAACATTAAAAAATGACAAAGTTCAGCTCACACCGAGATGCGAAGAGACGCGACGCGAGGCGCAATTTTTTTAAAATAACAAAGAATAGAACTTCGATCTTTATTTAGTAAGATACGACTCGCGGCGGCGCGAGTCACTTGTCACGAATTCATGTGCCCTTTTGGTGTAGTAAATAAAATTCGATATTCTATAGCTATCTTAAACTTGCCGCGTCGCATCGCGTCTCGGTGTGAACTGACCCCTAAAGCGCGTCAAAGTTCGGGAGTGGGGGCTCGTAACGTCACTTTTGAGTAAAAAGTGTACCATAACCCATAACGTAATGGTTTGTCCATGCTACGCGAATCGAGCACGAGCCGAGTGACGAACGGACCTACAACGAGCACGATGCGAATCCCTTTGATCGTGAAAAAACTGTCAATCGCGCTCGTTCGAGGCTCGCAAGCCGTCCACGCTACGTGAATCGTGCTCGTTCGTGGCTCGGCTCGTGGTCGGTTCGCCAAGCAGGGACGCACCATAACGTCACGCGAAACTTCACCACACGATATCTTCGTACTGTTTTGTTTAATTGACAAAAGAAAAAATAGGTGTATAATTTTTTTTGATAATGTACCTAAATGTCGGAGTTAATATAACAGTCATCTACCATATTATATAAAAATTGCATTGCTTAATTTAGTCTTCTCATACGAAACAGTGGAAGTCCCAAGTGTAACGTTTAACCGCCTTCTCGGGGCCCAAGTAGAATAAACGAGTATTTAGTATATTTCCTTGCAAAATTGTATTATGTAAATAATAATATAAAGTGTTTCATATTGTTTCAGAGACAATGTGGCCGATTAGACTGCCATCGGTCGAACGCAAATGACAATAACTAGATTAAAGGTAACACTTTATTTTATATAAATCGATTACTTCATAAGGAATTAAAGAGTGAGCTGAGATAATATGCCAAGCAAGAATGGGCTTTTAGCTGCCCACTTCAATGTGGCAATGAAAAGTAAACCTTAAATCTCAGGTCCAGAAATCACATTAAATTGTAAAAATTTTGACTCAAATTGAAGTTTCGAATAGGTTTAGATTTTTTATAATACATACTATAAATTAGTATGGGAGAAATTAGTACCAATAGTATTCCGCTAGAGGCGCTGTGCCAATTCCTATAGAGAAATTTCGTAAACGCAAACGTATTAGTAAGACACTCGGGGTACTGGCGACCTTACTCACGCGGAGGGAGCCAATTCCCACCCAATCGACATTGACCGCGCGATCGAAAAAAGTAAGAATTCGATCTTTTATCTATATATTTATAAATCACGTTATGTTGGTCTCAACTAGAGCTTTGATTGGTCGGGAGTCAGGACCTTTCGAAATTACTCCGCCCTTCGAAATTTTACAGTCGAATTGGACTCGAACCGTAAGTTCACAACATCCAGCCGCGGTATTCTGTAACGTGGAGGTACTTCCCCAGTCGCGACGCTATTTGCTACAACATCATGTAAAAAGTAGTATACTTACTTGGGTATTATTTTTATCCATTGAACGCGGGTGAAACCGCGGGTTACAGCTAGGCAACAATAAATGCACGGTTAAAACTGGACGTACGCTGTTTGTATGGCAATTTAACTTGCGCTTGACCGATTTGAAGTATTGCCTTTTAGTTGTCGGGTCGCCGACGCCGACTGCTCGCAGCAGGCCGAGTGGTTTCCACTGCGAATTCACGCTCGATAATGCTCGATAATACTGCGATTTTGTAATGTTTTATCCCAACCAAAACTGTACTTTCTACGTCGTCTTCACGAAACTAAAATTGTTCCTATGAATGAGTTCACCGCGAACCTTGAACAGTGAACTTTCTTGTGAACAGGTGCTGCTTGTGGGGGCTGGTCTGCTTAAGTTTGCTATTTATTTACTTATTAAATATTTATTCAGTCTTCTTTGTAATTTTGCCGCCGCGCCGGGGCACGCAATTGTTTTCAGTGCGATTAGAATGTAAATATTATGTAATGAATCTAAGCTTGTTTTGAAAAGAGTAATTGCTGTGTTTATTGCCGGCTCTTCTCAGCAAATGCAACCTTCCGAACCGGTATTAGAGTATTTGAGTCAGACTTTTCATAAGTGCCTGCGAAGGTCTATATGAATAAATGATTTTTAAATTTTGATTTTTTTTGAACCTAACTCCTTCTATCAAATGAGATGAGTAATGTATATAAAAATTTTACCACGTTATTATTAAGTCGCATAGACAAATGTTAAAGCTTAATTCTTGTGATATACTAGCTGTCCCGCGCGGTTTTACTCGCGATTCCGGGATTTTCCAGGTTCCATATCCATACTGTAGGCTATCTGCGTGCCAAAATTAATCGCGATCGGTTCGCGGCTTAGGCGTGAAAGTGTAACAAACAAAAATACTCACAATCACATTTATAATATTAAGTTAGAATTCTATACTTTCTCAATAATGTTTGTAAGACAGACGTGTGATGTAATTAATCCTAGTTCAGTGCGCATTTGCGATTTGCAAGTGAATCTGTGTCATTACCTTCCACAGAAGCATTAATGTTAGACTTGTATTAAACAGAAGTTGAAACATTTGACATTGAAACCAGAATTGTTTCGAACTGTGCGGGCTCAATGGAGCTTTCTTCCGCGGACGCTCAGATTGAGGAATGAGCTCCCCGCCGTGGTTTTCCCAATGGAGTACAGCATGGGGTTCTTCAAAAAGGGTGTGAAGGGATTTCTTCAGGGTCGTCAACGCACGAGTGATTCCCCTGGTGTTGCAAGCGTCCATAGGCTACGGTAACTGCTATCCAAAATTTTAAATTTTGATAAAATTAATTAAAAAAAAAAAAAAAAAAGTTATTTCAAAATAGCTTTATATACAATGATTAATGAATGAATTAATGATTAATTAACGAATACTTGAAGAATAAATGTTATGGAAGCTAGTAACTTACGTGTTCCGAGTTATGAAATACAGTTTATTGACATTTTAATTTTATCGATCGACAAACCATGCTCATACAATATTATCCCAAATACTTGTACTTTAAAGCAATGTCTTATGAAGCATAATATTAGTAGCATAGTGTAGGTAGTGTATACATAAACGAAAACGTCGATTTAAATGCTCTACTAAATTACGTGCGTAGCGTTCGTCGTAACTGCATTATTTGGCTGACAATTTGACAATCTAGGCATCCGCTACGCATCTACGAAATGGAATTCTACATCTTTCACGCCACAAGTGTTCGCGCGTAGCGTTTTTGTAGCTACTAAGTCAATGCAGTACGCGTGCTACGAATACTTGGTCATTTTATGATTCACGCACGACATAGGCGCTGTAGCGCAGATTAAAGCCGTAGCTACATAGCATGGCTGAGACTACGTGCTACGAAAAAGTGGTATCGCAAACGTAGCATTCGTCGTAGCTGCATTATATGGCTGAGTCTACGTCTACGTATGCTACGAAAGTTTTTATTTTAGGGGCATGGTTGGTAGTCAGAGTCGCTAACCCTTTGGGGGTTAGGTTACCAAAGCTATTGTGCACTGTCGTCTATTTCGTGTCTATGCGTTTAAATCTATATAAAAAAGTATTATCTGTCACAGGTACAAATTTATCATAATCGGGATCACGGAAAAGAGAATACATTTATATTTCTTTTCTCTGTGATCGGGATTATACCTATCATTAAACTGCGCGGTAATGTAAAGTCAAAAGCACAAGTGCGTAATAAGCTGCGTAATAAATAAATGTCACTTTACGAGCGAGTGTGTTGAAAAATAGATTACAATATTATGCATCTTATTCTTTTTTGTCAGTGTCGGGAGCGCTCATGAGACAGTCGTGCCATCGTCTGCTTGAACATCAACAGGCGGGAGGGGAGGGCCCCCCCCTTTATTCACCCATAGACCAAATTTCAGGTAAACCTTCAACAACTAGTACTGCTTAAAGTAAGACGCATTATTTAACGATCAGCAATAATAATTTTGAAATTGTATAAATTAACTTTGTGTGTAACTTTATTTATTTATTTACACAATCATCAAAAATATTATTGCAACTTGATTATATTATTTATAATATCAATTATTATTTTGTATTTTTGTAAGCTATTATTTTAAGCCCCTATATGCTTTATATAGCAACAGCGTGCAACGATTCCGAGCAAGCCTTCGTTTTTATACACTACAAACACAGTATATTTACCTGTAATTATTATTAATCGGTAATTAGGTCAGCTGCATGCGATAAATGTACAATAGTTGGCAGTAGCGGTGACATACAAACGTAAACAATTCGATAAACTATATAACTAGTTCGATTAGTTCATTTTCAGAGGTTGCGTGTATATCTAATTTGTATCGTCGCTTTTCGCGAACACTACGCGTTTAGCTCCGATAAAAAACACATGAATCGATGGATTAATCTATAAAAACGCTTTTTCAGCGACATTTGAATCTTAGCATTCCTTTTGCATTGTCATTATAATAATTACCGACTTCCGAATCAAATAAGGTGTTTTAATTCGTCAATACCCGTTTGTGGATACCGCCTGTGAACATCAAAATTGATTAGGGACCGGTTCGTCGTGGCCATTGAAACTAATTGGCTGTACGGTGTTCGTTGGTTCGATTTTATGCCACGTACGCACACATGCAAACCGCCACGCACACTAACATACACGCGAACAATATTCGGCACAAAACTTTATCAGCGTTATGTAATAGCAGATGAGCAAAGTTAGCCACATATTAGCGGATAGGCCGCGCGGCACGGGGCGTAGTTAAACGGCAACCAAATAAAAATAAATAAGGAGAGTTTTCACACAGTGGTACCTGATCATGTGGCCCGGGCGGGCGGAGGGAAGCTGACACGATATGCGACGACGGAAGAGGACGAAGCCACTCTCAGGGAGCTTCTACTTAGGTACGTGTCATTAGAGAAAGAAATACAAAAAAAATAGCTTTCTGCCTCTATAATCGGCTTGATGCATTCATAAGGATAACTGTGTCGATGTGTCTCTTTTGTAATTGTTCTCACCTTGGCTTGGCATCCAAATATCTTGTATAACAGATATAATGATGCGTCAGCGCGGATGCTACTCATCCCTCACTCTCTCATAACTTCGGACCATTCCACACCGTATTAGCATCGATGGCCATGACTTACGACTTACAGTCGAGCTTACATTCGCATCGATTTCACGTATCGAATATTAGGCCGTTTCATCATAATGATCGCTTGCATGTTTGTGAATGTTTACAGATTATGAACAGATTTTAATGTTTATTATAAGATCTCCGTGCCATTGCGTGGATGCGGTAAACAACAAAAATATATTGTATGATATAATACACACATTTTCAAGTGAAATGTTGTTCCTTAAATATTAATTTAATTCATAAATACTTTCAACTTGTGTAAATTTTGGAGCTCAAACAATTATCATGTTAAACTCCCGTTTAATAAATTATTCAAATTAATTAATATCATTCATAGCTCCACCCGCATTCAACTATCCAAATTAGGATTAAAACATCCCATTGTTTTGTCATGTAAATTTTACTTTTGTTCCAAAACATAAGGTTTCACGGGCCGTAGAATTGACATAATTAAACACTTTTTTTTCTGTTACAATGGGGCTATCTCTAAACCACGTATGTTATGCCCTTACCTCCACAAAACACAAAGCACTTTCCATCATTACACGTAGTTTATCGATGACTCCTAATGTGGTTTTTAGGCCAAAATATTGCAGCACAGTTCGATGTGTAAAATGACAGCAAACATAAAACGCCGGAATACTAATAATTTAATTATATGTATGAAGCCCACACCTCTGCACAACTTAAAGGTGGGTCTACGCTAGTCGAGCCGAGCCGCTCTGCGTCTCTCGCGGCGTCAAGTTACAAACGAGCCTAAAACAGTTACTGTCCATGCACGCACCAAGAACGCAATGCGAATCCCTTTGTATTCGTCAATGAATCGACAATTGGCGGAGCGCAGTGAAGTGCGATATGAACGCTCGTTCGAGGCTCCCACGTCCGTCTACGCTATGCGAATTCGTGCTTGGTTCGAGTAGCGTAGACCCTCGTTGTAAGTCAACACTCGACGCGCAAATAGAGGCTCGGCACGAGTAGCGTAGAGTCTAAACCGTAGACCCACCTTTAAAACTGAAATTGACAAAGGAATAAACGAATTGCAATACCAGTCGACAATGGATTCACCGACTTAATTAATTTTGACGGCAATTCTCTGAACGAATAATTTATTGATCGGTTTTGAACCAATTGTAATATAGTATAGGTAGGTAGTCGATAATATATTAATGATTCATTCAATGGTTAGCCTTCAGAGACAGGTGGGCGTCATGAGTATGAATCTCACCGCCAAGCTGGACGACTTGCAGAGGGGTGACCGACAGCTGGAGACCACTGTCGCACTCTGTGAGATCCGCAGCCAACTGCAGGAATTGACCAAGAGCGTCGAGTCATGCCAGAGCGAGGTCTCCGAGGTAAATTTAACATGAATTTCATGGTTTTTCGCTACCCAACTACACCTGAGTATTTCAATCTAATGCCTTCATAGATCTTAACAATATATAAGATCCCGCACTGCAAACTACTTAATTACTGTAGGTCCATAAATATGATCATCATCATTCAATTGTATGAAATATAAAGATTTTTAAGAGAGGTAGAGCATAGTGTTTATTCGCTCAAAGAGCAGCTCGAGACTGGGGAAGTACCTCCACCTTACAGAATACCGCAGCTAAATAACTTTATGTTGTGTAAAGTTGTGTTCCTGCGCGTGAGTAAGGTCGCCAGAGCTCATTGGGGAGGGGGGAAACGTCGATAACGCGTGAGCGATGCTTTGTGTGTTGCAAGCGTCCATATGGCTACGGTAACCGCTTACCATCAGGCGGGCCGTATACTTGTTTACCGACTTAGTCATATAAAAAAAAAAGATAATTCAGCCGCAGCAATGAGTGGCTTACTGACAGTGACACTGCTTGTCGAGATTAGAATGATATATCAAAAGTGTAATTGATACAAATTCACAATTGAAAAGCTATAAGTCAAATCGATAATGGTTATTATTCTACCATTTAATTTCCAGCAATGAGTCATATTCTAATACACAGTTCACAAATTTTCAACATTTGAGAAATAGTTAGTCTATCAACACGTCTATTGGCAGATATTACAATATTTAAACAGGTTATCAGAGAGACTTATGTGAATATAACTGTACAGGTGAAACGAGACATGGTTGCCATCAAGCAGGAGCTGGACACGGTGCAGCAGGTGAAGGAAGAGATCGAAGAGTTGCGGGAGTACGTCGATAGGCTTGAAGAACACTCCCAGAGACGGAAGCTCAGGTTACTTGAACAGGTACGGACAGGAGCTTCTAATCAATGTATATACTGTGTGTAGATTTCGAGATGGCATATTTTCGAAACCTATATTGGATTAGTCATGCTGAACAACTTTTAAGAAGGGACAAACACTGAATTCTGATTTTTTTTTTACTTTTCATACATTATGATCGAGTAAGGTTGACACATTGTAAGAAAAATTAAAAAAATAATTGAGAATTCACTATTGGTCCCATAGTAAAAGTTTTTCAGCATGACAAACCCAACATAGTTTTCGAAAATATGCCATCTCGAAATCTCCACCTGTTATACAAGAAAGTTCCATATTCTGAAATGCTACTTTCGCTTTCTAATTTTCAACTAACTGGGATAACTTGCTTCAGGGCCTAACCTTCTTCCTGTCGTATGCCATCTTGGCTGCGGTGCTTGGTATGCTCCAATTTGGATACAACACTGGTGTCATCAACGCTCCTGGCAAAGTGAGTTCACTTCTTTACACTTCTTTTTGTTTGGTGGCTGATGAATTTGGTATTAATATCACGTTTCACTGTCAGAACATCGCAAACTTCATGAAGGATGTGTACAAGAACCGATACGGCTTAGACCTCCAGGATGACACCGTCAATAGGCTCTACTCCATTGCTGTCAGCATCTTCGCTATTGGGGGCATGCTTGGTGGATTCTCTGGTGGAATGATAGCGAACCGGTTTGGAAGGTAAACAACATTGTTTAACAAGATTTCCTTCTTAAGTAAAATTTTAATGGTATACAATGGTGCTTATTTCTGCAGGAAAGGGGGACTATTGCTCAACAACATCCTCGGCATCAGCGGTGCTAGTCTCATGGGCTTCACAAAGATATCACACTGTTACGAGTTGCTCATCTTCGGCAGATTCATCATCGGCGTCAACTGCGGTAACTGTTTAATTATTATATGTTCCACTGTTTACAATAAACGAATCACCGGCTTCTTCTTCTTTCTTATGGAATACTTTATAAAACGTCGCTTTTTTTTTAATCCCAGGTTTGAATACATCACTAGTGCCAATGTACATATCTGAAATCGCACCGCTCAACCTGCGCGGTGGACTAGGCACTGTCAACCAGCTAGCGGTCACTGTCGGTCTACTGCTGTCTCAGGTCCTTGGCATCGAGCAAATACTTGGCACTGACGATGGATGGCCGATATTACTTGGTAACCCACCATTCATCAATAGGTTATTCAGTTATGACTCAAGAAAGCACGGAGTTTAAAGCCAATTCTAGTGGTTTCGAAATCTTATAGTGCTACAAGTAAAGATATTTTGCAGGATTGGCGATTTGCCCTGCGATCTTGCAACTGCTGCTACTGCCCGCTTGCCCGGAGTCACCCCGGTACCTGCTCATCACACGTCAGTGGGAAGAGGAAGCGAGACGTGCCCTGAGGAGGCTACGTGCTAGCAATCAAGTACGATTAACATACATTAGACTATCCTGCTAAGTTGAGGAATGTCTCTTTATTCAAATCATATAATTTTCTCTAATATTAAGGTTGAAGAAGACATCGAGGAGATGCGGGCAGAAGAACGCGCCCAACAAGCTGAGGCTTCGATTTCTATGAGAGAACTGCTTTGTTCACCAACTTTGCGTGCACCACTCTTGATTGGCGTCGTTATGCAGTTATCACAACAACTCAGTGGCATCAATGCGGTATGTGAATTGTAGATCAGCAATTAATTCTTGTTTCTAATGTAGTCTTAAGTGTCCACCAGCTTCATGATCAGGTATTTTCAGGTATTCTACTATTCAACATCGCTTTTCACCTCTTCGGGTCTGACAGACGAGTCGGCTAAGTTCGCGACGATGGGTATCGGTGCCATCATGGTTGGCATGACCCTGGTCTCCTTACCCTTAATGGACCGCACCGGACGCCGCACCCTCCATCTCTACGGCCTCGGTGGAATGTTCATATTCTCTATATTCATCACCATCTCATTCCTCATAAAGGTGTGTCTATATAGTATTGGAGAAATCTTTGTCAATAGGTTGACAAGCAGCCAGACGGTCTACTTGAGTGGATGGTAAACGGTCGACACTGCATATGCCACCTGCCTTCTGAAATCCCGATTTATGATAACCTCCTTTATAAAAGGTGTAACTGTGTATTGTAAATACAGGAAATCGAGGTAATAAAAAATATTTATACGATATTTTTGACATAGTGATTTATTTGATTTAGCATGGTTCGCCACACATGCAATTATAACATAATTTCCTACTAATATTGTAAAATTTATTTTGTGTATATTAAAAGTCCCTTGCTGAGTTTCTTGCCGGTAGTCTTCTCAGTTCAAGTGTTCACAAACTATTGGTAGAATCAATAAATTGAATAAAAGGTTTTGAAATTTGATTTTTTTTAAATCGTTCAGTCAGTGTAAAAGAGCGATTGATTTACGCTGAAAATAAAGCTGCATTTTTTGCGTGCCATTTGGGAAATATTGTAATAGAAATATTTTAGTAAATAATATACTACGTACACACGGCTACAGATCACGCTATACATTTCCAGTATAAGCTGATCTCGCATTGTATAGGATTTCCGTACAATGAGAGGAATTAGCTTATATTGGAAATGTATAGCTTGATCTGTAGCCGTTTACAAAGTAAAAAATAAAAAACAGAACTAGCGTTTCATAAATTTTAAATACTATGATCGGATATTGAACTTTTCAATCCCGAATACATAATTAACCGTAGTTTTTGTTTGCTACCTTTTAAAACGCTGGTTCAACTATTTCTCATTGATTGGTAAGATCCTGGCGTAAAATTACGTTAGTATTTTTTCATACTAGACAGATTTCATTTAAGTGTCTTGATTTAATTATCTGGTAACTAAATATGTAATGCCATCATGTTGCCAATTAAGGGATTAATTTAAGCGCTTACGCACGCTTTTACATCGCTTTCCTTATACCACAATAGCATTTCTATAAAACTCTATGGTTAGATTTCTACTACCATCCACAATTGGTTGCCTTTATACTTTCCAAAATTTTGAAATACATACCTTTCTTTCCCTATTTTTCTAAGGATTTTGTTAAAAACAGCGAATGTATGCACCTCTTTACTACCGTTTCTTTTTTCACTCTTTTTATTTGCTTTAACGGCTGTTTTAACTCTCAGGGCATATTTAAAATGTCTGTTGAGGGTTAAACAGCCGCCGCTTCGCTAGACCACCCCTTCCCCAACTGCGACTTTCCTGTTTCCGTAACCGGATTCTCATTAGGAAAGTGTTGTATATAACATGGAATAAATCCTCAAATATAAATGTAAGGTACATCACTCACATAGCACTGTACACTTTTTATGTTTCACACCATCATAATGGTGATACAGAATATATCATGACGAGCTCTGACGCACGCGTTTATAAATGATGCGACAATTTATATCACACAAACACTGCTCAAAAGCAGATAGCACTTAATCACTAGCAGCAGTACTTGCGATAGTCGACAGAGTTTACACTTTGCTATAAGCACTAACAAAAGCCACTCCACTTAAGATACTCCGCACCGCACCGCAACCAGGTGTGGAGCGAGGACAGACACACAGACAGACCGTGTGTGATGTGCATTTATGTTTGCGATTTATTTCTACTCCGGTCGGTGATGGGAAAGAACATCATTTCTATCCCCTGATAGGAGTTCTTTGGATATGTGCAGGAAATGATTGACTGGATGAGCTACCTGTCCGTGGTGTCTATCCTGAGCTTCGTGGTGTTCTTCGCCGTGGGGCCCGGCTCCATTCCGTGGCTGATCACCGCCGAGCTGTTCTCTCAGGGGCCCAGGCCGAGCGCGATGGCGATTGCCGTGCTAGTCAACTGGATGGCTAACTTCGTTGTTGGAATCGGCTTTCCCAGCATGAAGGTTTGTATTGCTAAGTTCGTTTGATGAAAGCAGTATGTACTTTTACTGTAAGATAATTAATACCATTCATTTTTCCACAGGCACTACTGGAAAACTATACATTCCTGCCTTTTAGTGTGTTCCTTGCAATTTTTTGGATATTTACGTATAAAAAAGTCCCTGAAACAAAAAATAAGACCTTCGAAGAGATTTTGGCCCTGTTTAGGAATTCCAACGGAAGGTGAGTCTTATTATAATCACATAAACGTTATAATTGTTTGTACGTTACCGGCACGGCCCGTGTCCTGGTTCTTACGTCATGAACATCTACACAACATACTCTCATTTTTCTCACGATATGCACATATTCGACATGATCAATTTATATATCTACACTATGAACCGATCATGACCATAAGCACGCGTTGCACGAGTAACAAATACTTGTAAATACTTCTATGTCGCAATTGCAAATTAACTGAAATGAATCGCCAAGTTACAAGTGAAATGCAGACCAGACATGGACAAAGACACAAAACAACACAATTGATTTAAAAGAATTTTCTAAATTTCTACGTGTCGTGGGTGACGATGGGTGGGTGTGTGCAGGGACAGTTTCCGAGACAGCCGGCTCTACGGCAGCATGATGAACTGCGTGAATGCACTGGAACAGCAACTGCCTCCGCCACCACCGCCGGCACCGGTCGACGAGAAACATGATTCATGTGAGTCCCGTCACAGCTTCACTCCACCATCTTCATTTCTGATGCCTACATTAACTGACTCATCCGAACATCTGAATTAGTCCACAATATTTGTTGAATAGGTAGTCGTAGGTTGATTGGCACACCTTGAGAATGTTGTGGCATCAGAATTTTTTTGGTAACTTTTCACGTGCTTCTGTTTTGCTTGCACTGATGCTGAAACATCATCTTTGTAAATATGTTAATATGCATGATAAATCTTTTTCAAATGTACATTTTGGAATATTTAAATTAATTTGCGCTTTTCAATTCATACCATCAACTTTATAGGACATCTGAAACCAGTAAACCCACCAGCTTAATTAATAAAATCTGTGAGAAATTGTGAAAATATGTTATTTTTTTTTTATATAGAGATACGTGTTCGTTTTACGATATCGTCTTTTATAACGAGACGGATTGTATTATAATGGTGCGTCCATGCTTGGCGAACCGAGCACGAGCCGAGCCACGAACGAGCACACTGCGAGCACGATTCGCGTAGCATGGACGGGCTTGCGAGCCTCGAACGAGCATTCGTAGCGTGCTCGACTGCGCTCCGCCCGATTGTCAGTTTTTCACGAACGCATCTTTCTCGTTGTAGGCTCGTTAAGTACGTCCACGCTTGAAATCGCGAGCCACGAACGAATCCTGTTTGTTCGAGGCTCGGCTCGTGCTCGCTTCGCGTAGAATGGACGCACCATAACGAGATCAAAACTCAGATCAAGTCTCAAGAATAGATGGTGTTCATCGAACACTTTGAGTTTTGAAGAATCTCTCTAATAAGAAGTCAAATCCATATGGTGGACTATTCAGATAGAATTCTGCGTAGTAGTAAGGCCAAATCCTAGCTTAGAAGAAGTTTCCTCATAGCATGTATTGTGATGTTCTGTTGTTTCGATAAATTAGGAAAGTAGAGTAGAAAACAACTGTTAAAATCACATCACATGAAATAGAATAGATACCTCTGTCATCTTCAGTAGGAATAACGACTTCTGAAAATGATTCATGTACATACAAAGTAGCAAAAAGCGATGCATGACACATGCAAAGACGTATTATCAGAACATGTTGAAGAGAGGTAGAGTGTAAAGAAGGTTGAGTTTTAAATGAAGATAACAGATTTTACAACTCGTATATATTCCAAATTCTTTTCTAAAAATACAACAAGAATGTCAACATTGTCATTTCAGTGTCGGAACAGTCGTCGGCAGGGGGAGAAGCGGGGCGGCCCCCGCCGCCCCTGCCGCCCCCGCGGTTCCCGACCACCGGCAACGTCTGACGATGGGAGACCGCTGCGCGTGCGCCACTAGTAGCGCCCATCAAGGCCGCCGCCAACTTCTTGTTTCATGGACTGAAGCGACAACCCGGGGGCCGGGCCTCTATCACTACCACACAACAAATGTTCTAAATCGATGTGATTAGGTTAATAAAACGAAACTAGTTCATAAGTCACGGCGTAAAGATTAATATAGTTCTTTAGTCTGTCATTTTATGACATAATTTATGAAATGCATAGGTACCTTGTAAAGTGCCATCAGTTTCTTGTACCCATTTTAATAAGGACTTCATGAAATTTTACAAAAAAAAGTAATAAATTAATACTATCGAGTGTTACGTTCCGAGGAGTCGGCCGATGTCGATCTTCTACTCTACGGTCTACAGATTATAGCTTCTGATATTTATATTAAAACTTTACTAATAAGTATGTTCTGATGGTGAAAGATGTTTATTATAAAGTAGATTTTATCAACTACTTTTAGCTGCAATGCCGATTGAAAGCGACTCGGTTCACGACGTGTAGGGAGTGGAGGGACTCAGACCTAATTTACATTACTACACCGTCTGTCGCGCAAGCCACGGCGCGGGCTATACGCCAACTAATTCCATGTAGAATACTAAATTAAATAATATAAAATGGGTACGATGACAGTACTCTTGCTAACGTTAAGGGCAAGTGACGTCACTTACATGTATAAATGAGAATACAATGTAATTACATGCTGTGACTTTATTGTATTGTTGATTTTTTTATATATAAAATTATATTATTTTATAAAAGGTTTTATTATCTTTTTACTCATTATTATTATTGTTATATTATACCTACTTACATGATAAATAAATTTATGTCATAAATAATGTGACGGAGATGTTCTATTAGTTATTATACTGAAAAAAATATTGAATAAAAATAATTGAAAATTAGTTGATTACAGTACTAGTATGGATTAATTGCATTCGCGGGAATTGATTATAATATGTAATGCAATAGGAAAATAAAAATGGGAATTACTGTAATTTATTGTCAGGAACACGATTTGCAAGCTTCGTTTTGTTTTTGATACAAAATACTATATTATTTAATTGACATCAGCAAAACTTAGACATTTAGTTGTAGCGTAAAGAGATATAAGGAGACATTACTTTTTAATTGAAAGGAGAATGGCGAATAGTGTTTACGGTGAGTTATACAATTTTGTGGAGACTTTAATAATGTAAAGCTTTTAACTTAAACGCCCCTAGGGAAGGAGAACATAAATTATTATTAGTTAGGAATCAGTAGATACAACAGGGTTGTAGTGGTCCGTACGTCCGTGCATATAGAACACTGCTCAATTCAATGATAAGACTACATGTTCCGTGACAAACCGTGGCCGTACATCATTAAATATTGACACGGCCTGACTATAATTGTGCGTATCTACTCGGTCGGTTAAACCATCACTTGGTAATCGCTCAATCGTATTTACGCAGTCTACCCGATTATTGAATTACCGATAGTTATACCGACTATAATTACTCGCTTCGTTATTCAATTGATATTATCATTTAAGTATCGTGGTAATTTGATAATATACTATATAAAAGTGCAACAACAAGTTTTGTTTCATTACGAATATACAGGCTGTTTGCATAGATTTAAAAAAATTGACTATACTTTTTTATTTTCGTTATGTGTATCGACGGTTCCATTTTTGTTTTTCAGTTTGACCCCCATCTTGCACGAGTGTTGTTCGGTGTTTTTTACAGTCGAATGAATATTATATCTGTTTGTAAGTCTTTTAAGCACAAATAATGCACAATTATTAATAATTTTGCTTCCGCACAAAATTGTTTGTATATTTTTAATAAGTGCGTGCGGGATTTATGAAAAATATATGAATACCAACATGATGCTCCCCAAGTTTTTTTTTTTATATTTTACTGAGATTTCTTTTTGTTTATTCAGCTCAATGCTGTATTTTCAAATGCTAAGTGTTAAGTAAGTATCTATGTTAAGAATAAAAAGTGTAAGAAGGTCGTGTAACGGTACTAAAAATCCCAATAAACGCTTTATTCGAGTTATTATAATACAATCGATACAAAAATTATGGTATACCATTTCACAGTAGGTACCAAAATGACGTCTGACAATATTAATTTGATTTATCCATCAAGTTAATATTATTTTCAATACACTTGCTCGTAAAGTGGCTCTTATTGCACCGATTTTAGTATCATAAGACAGCTTATTACGAACTGATGCTTTTTACTTTACATTACCGCACTAGTGTTTTATAATATTATCCCGATTATGTAAAGTTTGAATATCTGTGTGTAGCCGAAGCATTCTTAATTTAAAAGGGTAAAAAAAAACCTGATAACCATATTTGTTAACGATCTCGATGTGTGGTTGAAGATTATCAAAAAATCTACATGATAAAATATAAGTATGTTTTTTCCTCGCAAGTGTGTTGAAGAACGTCGTATGACACGTGTGTGCATTGATCATTACACTCTCGGCTTCCTTATCGTGTTCGCCTACCGCTCACGCCTCGTCTGTAATTACCAACTTTGCACACATGTATCATAATGTACTATTTATTAACGAATCTAGTGAATATGATTGTCATTTGAAAACTGATCACCTACATTGTCATATCAATTATTGATGTACCTATTATAACCTAAACTCATGCATAATATAAGTTATTTTCTATTTCACCAAGCGTATTTAATTTGAGGTCCGTATAAGTCAGTTAAAAGCTGTTTTACTTAAAGCAACCATGGTTACCAGTTGTAAATAAATGATTATTATATACTTATAAACAAATCAGTCAAACTAATGCAACGACATTGTTTATTATTTAATCGATTGGCTCAAATTTTATACCACTTTATTGCTTATAAGTTTTATACTTATGCTCAAAGACTTGTCAAATTAGTAAAATTTATATTATCAGTCATAATACAATTATAATGTTCGTTATTCTTAACTATATTTGAAAAGCTGTTATTTAAATTATTGCGTTGATTTGACTGACTTATCCAAGCCCATTACAATAAAATATAACCTGGGACATTCCTCACACACGGTCATCTGATCCCAAACTAAGCAGAGCTTGTACTATGGAAACCAGATTACTGAAATAATACATATACTACTTTTTGTTTGTAAATACATACTTAATATACATAATTACACCCAGACTCAGGACATACAGACATGTCCATGCACACAAATGCATGTCCTGTGTGGGAATCGAACCCACGACCTGCGGCGCGTAAGGTGAATCTTAACCAACTGCGCTAACTGGCTCGTCAAATAGTCAATCGTTGAATAATATTACAATATTCAATCGTTGTTATATGTTATATTATACCTAGTTGTTCTATATAGGTGACTGGTAATTAGTAAACGACACTTAGGCACATGATTGTGCTCATGATAACAAACAACTTTCCCAAAAAAAAAAAAAAACTTACGGTCATGCCCTTAACAGCTGATAGCGCGCGCGCGGTCCGTACGGGGTGTTTAAATGCATAAAAAAGATTTAAAAATGGGAATGCTATAGTTTTGTTTGTAAATAGGGATATGTAACTAAATTAAATAAAAGCTGATGGTGTATTCTTATTCTTGTTAGTTACTAAATATTACGGGGTCATGTGCTAAGTAAATTTAAAAAAAAATGATTATTTGGGAAAGTTGTTTGTTATCATGGGTACAATCATGTGCCTAAGTGTCGTTTACTAATTACCAGTCACCCCTTATATATGTAGTTTAAGTTAAATGGACTGTACGTGTATTTTGGAGATTACAATTAAATGATTTTATGTATAATTTATTTTAAAACAAGGTGTTTCGCCGACAATTTTATTTTAAAAACTTCATACGTAAATTCTTTAACATGTGTGAAAATTTTTGTGACCATATTTCATCAAATATCCTTTACGGAGCATCCTGTATTTTAAAAAAAGAAGAATGATTAATGCAAAATAAAAAAAGAATATCGAGAAAAAAAACAATTAATACGTTCTGCCTATATTTGTATACATAAAAATTTGAATTCCCTATACTAAATAATTACTTATGTCTTTATATAAAATGAATATCCTACTCACATAAGCGATAGCATTGGATATCATTAAAAGATTCTAAATGTGTTAAACATTATGTGATATATGTACCTATATTAAAAATGTTCGTTGTAAGTATAGTTTAAATACATTATGTTGGATTTATATTTCAAAGTATTATAGTAACATCGACTAGAATAAACTATAGCAATAAATTTTATTATATAAACATTATGTTTTGTCGTGCGTAGAATATTATATTTAAGTTAGTTACGATTTATTTAAGTGATGGGCTTTCGTGTTTTGTATGCTTGTCGGTAGGTACTCGAACGCGGTCACGGGGCGGCACTGGATGCACGGACGGACGAATTAGATAGAGCACACGACGTGTGCCCCATTCGCTAGTAAAGCCCAAATCTTGTAAAGCACTCTCCACGGTTACACCACAATTATTACCTAACGCGTTTATGTTTCAATACGCGGAGGTTACTCCGCACTTGTACAAAAGGGAACTTGTAAAATTTTATTGGAACTACTTGTTATAAAAACATAAAAAAATACATTGTATTGTTTTTCTTACCCTTATTGTTTAGTATAGTAAGTAATATCAAGGGCACGAGTCGTGAGCACAGATAGACACCTGTTGATCTGTTTGGCGGAATGAAGAAGGGGGGAGCGCCGAGCTGCACACGATTGGCTCGTCAGTCGATGCTCGTCGTCTATTGAATTCTCGCATGTCATTAGGCTACTGTGAATTGGCCAAAAGTGTACATGCGCGAGCTTGCCCCCACTACTGCCTATCTGTGCTCAACACTCGTGCCTCGTATTGTACCTATTCATAATTTGCTATCGTCGAATGGCCAGCATCAAACGTACTGTATTTTAGTAGCGTATGTTACGCAATTCAGTTTTCATACAATCCAAAAAACTATAGTAAGATGGAAGAGGGTAGTTAATGGTAAACATCTTGCTGACTACCACCCTCAACTAGGTTCCGTTAGCTACACTTGAGAGCAGTGACTTGTCTCTACGATTTATGTGGTCACCACCTTCGGCCACATCATCACACCCTGGTGAATATGTGGTCAATACATTGAAAAATAACTTCACGCTCATTAGCGGTAGCTTATTTTTATTATAATATCATTGTTAGAATCCATATAAAGCATATAGAATAAATACTATTGGAAGAGGTTATATGGATAAAGTAAAACAATCACATTTCATAACCATTTTTACTGCAATATTTACTGAAATAAGCATTATAATAAATCATATTAACATAAAATACAAAATAATTTCACATTGAAACATCCAATAGAAATACACAAAATAAACATAGGTTGTAATTAGGGATGCAACGAATACTATTATATTATTATATTTGGCGAATGCGAAATATAAATTCGCATTCGCCAAATATTATTACGACTATTGTGTAACGGAACGCAACGCTTGGCCACGTCTTCTCGTTTATGTGTGCGGTGACCGGGCATTCCCCATGTCCATATCATTGCCATATTAATAACCCACCCAGCCAATTCACGTCAATTTTCGAAGTACATATTTAGATCATTCTTTTTTGTGTTTGAGTCATAATTGTCAGTTGAGTCACATGTTTAAAATATCAACCTGTACATATTGTACAGTAGGTACCTATTTATATATTATAGCGTTCATAGTCTTATAAACGACATTGAAATATGAATCTTATTTCTAAGTAGACAGGGGTTAATATATTATATTCTGTAGATATATGGTATATAGTCATTCCGCATTATTTTTATCAAAAGTCTAAAATTTCAAGGGAAGTAATAGTTCGTAAACATGTATTCGGGTATGAAGCCCACAGAAGCTTTAAAATAAAAGTAGTCATCCATCTAAACATTACAATTATAAAATAAAACATCTAAGGCCAAATTAATACATTTATAACATCGAAAATAAACATGAAAATGATTAAAATAATATTGACCAGTGTTCAGAATCACAATTAAAAAAAAAACGTTTTAAATGTTGAGAACCGAATAAAAAAAAAAATATTTACCTAAACCTCGAGTAAATAAGTAACATAAAGTGCACGTAGTATTTCTCGGTTCGGTTTTTATATAGAAAACGCATCTTCATTACCTTTTGGTCTTGTAGCGGTACAATTGGCCGTTTCATTTCTCTTCGAGTTCCTTGAAGCGTGCCTTCAGTTGTTTCGTGTAGCTGTCGAGCCGGTACGCACTTACTTCGAACTTGGCCATTTGACTGTCTATCTGGTCGATTTGCTGCAGCAGCGGCTTTATTTGTTGTTGATCTGTTAGAATAAAGACAGTTTAATTTAAACAATTATGTGCATTATCATGGGTTCTACGACACTCAACTGCTATAGTAAGGGGCACGAGTGGTGAGCACAGATTGACGCCTGCGCAGTAGTTAATTTTTCGGTCTGTTTGGCGGAATTAAGAAGGGGCGAGCGCCGAGCTGCACACGATTGGTTCGTCAGTCAATGCTCGTCGTCTATTGGATTCTTGCGTGTCATTTGGCCAAAAGTGTACATGCGAGAGCTTGCCCCTACTATTGCCTATCTATGCTCACCACTCGTGCCTCATACTTTATAAATCTATCACAAATTTCATCCATCCCTTCTGCAGTTTTTCTCGTCCTGCACATCGTTTGGGAACACACATGACACATGGGGAACAGCATGCACCACCTACAGATCCGACGTGAAAACCTACATTACCCACAAGAGGCGAGGTAATGTAATGGAAATGTATGTCAAACAAATTGCTCAAGCTAAGTATTTGCTAATTTACTTAGCCGATAGAGATATGAAATGCTTCCCCGGGCAACGCGTTTCCAGACACATTCAACATAGGATTACTCAAGGCTAGAGTGACCAGCCATCTTATAGGCACGAGTGGCCCACCCTAGACTACACTACATCTTCGCTTACCATCAGGCGGGATTGTTGTCAAGCGCTAGCCCAAGGATGTTAAAAAAAATCGGATATATTCTCACTAACAAAAAACTGTGTCGCTCAAGTCGGCCACTACGCTGTACGTACAAACCGCCACGCACTCATTAGTAGAGCGCGGGTAAACGACAGACTCTCGTTTCCCGCGGAATAGCCAACTAATGTGTGAATGTGTGCGTGAGAGGTGGCTGACTCTCATAGAGACAGTTTTTTTTTGAGAGAATAAGTCTAACGCTAGTTAGGAGTTTGTTCCCAACACTATTTGAAAGTTTCTAATTAATGGCTAGTTTTCGCCCGCGGTTCCTATTTTCTCATTTATTATAATAAAAGTAGAATGGTAGGTAGTAAGATACACGTTTATTATGCGGTCAAACGATATATATGCTTTGATTAAATAACTTAAAATGTGACTACGGACACTAACATAAGTTTGTGGATGCAACTTTGTTAGACAAACTGCGTTAGCTATATGGTTGTTTCTGCGAACTTCTAATAGCGTATGGTACTATTCCTAAGCGAGTCAGGCACGTACAGTAGTACCCAACTGATAAGGCGCGTCGTGAATCTTCGTTCGCACAGATAATAAAGTATGGCCCGAAGATAAACGAATGCTCAAAACTTACAATCAACCTTAGATTTAGACTACTATAAGGTTCATAATACAGTGCAGTTGTTAGTTCCGTCTCACTCGTAAGTCACGCCCCTCCGCACACATGGCGACAGCTGCCGACCAATAGCATTTCCCGTGCTTTGAAAATGTATCTTCTGCGCAGGTACATCGGTAAGCCATATCAGTTGGGTACTACTGTACTGGCAAGGCCATTTGACGGTTTTGAATTCTGAATCAGCAGAAAAAAAACGCAAAATTATATAATAGGTTTGACAGAAAACCGTGTGCTCGTTTTTTACCCAAGAAATCTTTCTTCTTTCTCAAAATGTTTCCCGGGTTTTTTATAGGTAACCACTAGGTAGGGTTTTTTTTAGATAAGTACCTAAATAAAAACAAATCTTAATTCATATTCGCGCTAAGCATCATCAGCATCAGGGTAAGCATCAAACAAAGAAAATCACATCGAATCTTAGTCGGCTTGTAGGTGTAATAAATTCGGTGAAAGTGACACGTGTTTGCCACGTGCTCCGATTGCCGAGTCCAATATAGCTACTGCCATCTATCCCAATGCCATACAACTGACGAACCTCTACAAACATGTCTGGTAAACTTTTAGATAAGGAAGCCATCTTTTGACGAGTAGATTCAAAATAACAGAGTAGACATGACAGGTGTCGTCGCAGAGACGTTTAGTCCTGTACAAATACAACGCCATCTAGCGACAAATGGAACGCTGTACAAATACAGATACCATTCACAGTTGAGGTTTCTGTAGATAGAACCTCTTTATATTAATGTCACCAAAGAAATTGAATGTAGCGAAATCCTAAGTCTATGACTGTCACTAACAATGAGATATTTTAACTGTTTATGTTAAGTAGCCTCAGAAGAACAATTGGTATATGAAACCAAACAGCACAGCATTGTCATATTTAGAATTATTTTGCAGGGGGGCCTCGCCCCTAAAAATCGTTGGCCACTGTGTCGATACAATGGAAACCTTACATCCTGGGGTGGCCACCAGGCTCTCCCCCTACATAGGCCAATGCAGCAGGGTACAGCCCGACTAGCACTTACTTCACTAGAAGTCTGTAGATTTTTTTCTAACCACTGATATTTAATTAAGATTAGGTGTTTATACATGAGTATTTCTATCTTATAATATAGGGTACAAAGATGACTAGTATGACGGATAGAAGAGACGAATGGAAGAAGCGTATATATTGCGCCGACCCAAATTGATTGGGAACAGGGCAGGCAGATGATGAATATAGGTACAAAGAAACTGTCTGAGATGCACGCTCAGCTCAAAGCGCAGGGTCCAGAAGTTTTTAATTTTGCCAGCAGGTTTCACATAAAGCATAGGCATCCACTGGAAGGGTTGTTTAAATTAACTATATCTTGAAGCATTTTTTTATTGATTTATTAATCTTCTTGAATTAATTATCAATTTCAATTCTTTACTAATCACGGCGAAGGTCAGATGCTTCGTGCCTTTTTGGTTGATTTTGAGCATGTCTATTGATGAGCCAAAACCTATTTCTTGACTATTCCTTGACCATTAATTAAAGTATGCCAAATTAAAATTAACTGTTTTAATACAAAATATATTTCATCTATTAAAATAATAAATTGTATGATGATACAAATGAACTTTCTTTTATACCAAAAAGGTTTATATTTCTTTGACATTCTTAAACTGAGATTTTAATAAAGGTCGATTAAGTAATTTCTAAGTTACTTACACATTTCATTGTATTCATTCAGTGTCTTGTGAAGGTTAACAGTCAAGTTGCGAAGGTCTGCATACTTGGTAATGGCCAGTCTGTTGATCTCTTCCAGAAGGTTGTAATGTTCCTGATAAATATACAAAGTAGATAATAGTATGTCCAATACGTGCATATGGACCCTTATTATTGATGTCAGTGCGTCTATCTGTCCATCCAGTAATAACATAGGTTTCTAGCTCTTTAATTGACTGAGTGAATAGATTTTTTTGTAATTTGTAATGTTGATCTATTACCGAATATTTAATTAAAGTGTTTCTCAGAGGGGCCTCATACATGAAAATTGAGCAGATTTTTTAG
The DNA here is from genome assembly GCA_947623365.1 of Achlya flavicornis. Lineage (NCBI taxonomy): Eukaryota > Metazoa > Arthropoda > Insecta > Lepidoptera > Drepanidae > Achlya > Achlya flavicornis. The sequence continues at coordinate 16,465,491 of OX392471.1, read as the reverse complement.
GTGTTCTCACCTTGCAACAACACCTTACAGTCAGTAACAAACATGTTATTTTAATAATAATAATAAATATCCTGGGACATTCCTCACACATGGTCATCTGATACCAAACTAAGCAGAGCTTGTATGGAAACCAGATAACTGATATAGTACATTATACTACTTTTTGTTTTGTTAATACATACTTTACATATGTGATCACACCCAGACTCAGGACGTACAGACATGTTCATGCACACAAATGCATGTCCTGTAAGGGAATCGAACCCACGACTTGCGGCGCGATAGGTGGAGTCCAACTGCGCCAACTGGCCCGTCAAAAGAGATGTATAGATAGATATTACAAATGAATATGAGAAAATAAATATTAAAATACCTGTCCAGCAGCCATTTCACCCTGCAAATAGTCATTGGTACGCTTAAACAACTGTGTTGCCAAACGACTGATGACTGGGTCATGAGGATCCAGGACCTCGAAGCTGGAACAGCTCGGGAACATTTCAAGCTCTGAAAGAATAAGGACACTATGAAATTAGGTACACAAATTACAAACTTCTTACTCTCAAAAGGTGTTGAATGGCTGTATTATGGAGCAAGACACCAGTGCCTCAGAAGGCTTCTCAGATATTGCTTGCCAGAATCTTCCCAGTTTATGTGTATTCCAAACTGGTGGGCGAGTCAACTGTAACTTTATGAGTGCCTTAATGATAATATTCATTTGGCACATTTAGCACAAACCTGGTATCCTGCAGAAACCAGGTTTGTGCTAAACATGAGGTCAAGATTATATCATTGAAGTACCAGGATACCTAATTTCAAATCAATCACCTGTGAAAGTTGCTCACATCCCTTTGTCAACTAAAAAAGAGCTGATGATCTTCAAACATCTGAACATATTTTTTATTTTCATATGAAAAAAAAACAAAATCAAATTATTTGTTTGGGTAGCTATGATGCCACAGACAGACACTCAGATATACATGTATAAGTATAACAACCAGGGTTAATTTACAAATGCCTTACGTAGGGCCTGTAGAGTCGGGCAGCACTCAGTGCGCACATAAGAAAGAGATGGAAAATTTTATTCGCAATCTGCAATCCTTGAAAACAGTGGGCACATGCCCGAAGCAGCAACACCACATCAAATCTGATAGTTGAATTGTTTATTCAAGAAAAAGATTAGTTAGAAAAAAATACCGAATCGCCTAATTTTGGTATATTTGCCATACCAAACACCAAACAATGTGCTAAAATACAAATACAGTTTGGTAAATTACCAATGGAATCTCTGCTTATAATTCGTCCGAGGCTAAAAAGGATTTTATCAGCGCAGTCCCTGAATATCAAAGTGTCCTATAACATAACATTATTGACTTCGACATTTATAATGTCTTATTTACGATCATCTTGGGTAGGTTCACCACAACAAATCCAAAAGTGATATTTAATTTCTACAAAGATACAATCGATTTACTTTTAGATAAAATAAAGGTACATAGGGAAAAACTAATAGATAATTTGTTAGATTACATTACAATGCTCATTACATACCCCTGGTATCACTGGTCCATTTTTCAATTTCTTCCTCAGACATTTTTATTTATTAACTTAACTTTAATATACTCTCATTTCGATATGCACGAATTTAGGTTTGTAGAGCATGTATACTATCTATCTTTAAAGAAATGAAAGTAATCTAATAACTTGTATTAAATTTAAAACTGCTAGGTAAGCGTAGCGTTATATTCAATTATATTCTCTTTGATTCTCTTTGCCTATTCTGCAAAATATACTTGTCAAGTTGTCAATGTCAAATTCCAAAAAAATATAAGGTGCGTTCGAATTGGGGTATGGTAGCGAAAATACCAGTAAAAAATGTCAAAAACGATCACATCTGGCGTTCGATTTGGCAAGTTGTGGGCGAAATAGGCGTTTTGAACTGTTTTCGTTCACCGTTCGTTTTACTTGAAAACAGTTAAAAAAGACATCGTGAACTGCACATTTTGACCAACCTCCGAGGCAGGGTCGTTTGTGATCATATTTTGACATCTTTGAATCTGACAGATAAGTTTTGGAAATTTCAAACGGGAAGCGAATATTCTAATTTTTCTCTGATCGACCCTGAAGAAATCTCTTCACGCCCTTTTTGAAGAACCCCATGCTGTACTCCATTGGGAAAACCACGGCGGGGAGCTCATTCCACAACCTGAGCGTCCGCGGAAGAAAGCTCCTTTGAGCCCGCACAGTTCGAAACAATGAAGAATGTTCACTAATTTAGATTTTAAATAAAAAAAAAAAAAAAGTGTGAAAGAATTATTTCGATACGTCAATTAGTTTCCGAGATATGGAATTTTAAAATGAGCGCGCGACCCTGGATTCCACCGGCCCGTACTCGATGCGTGTGACGTCATGTTACATCGCTCGCTCAGTCAATCGCGCTCACAGAACTTTACCGTACGTTTCCCCAGTAGATTATGACTTTTTTGGTTTTTAAATTTCCAATATAAATACTAGAAAATCATGTGTTATGCCAAAATGTAAATAAACAACCACCAGTCCACCGGAAAAGTTGATTTTACTCGTTCCTATGGATGTCCAAATACGAGAGATATGGATAAAAACTGTGAAGGGGTTGAATCTATTTAGAGATAAAAGCAAATTTTATTGCTGTAAAGAACGTTTTGACGTAAGAATGGTGACAGTCTACTATGTATCTAAATATTTATACACATTTGTAGTGTGCAGTTATTTGATACCTCAGCGCAGCCGCGGTTTCACTCGCGCGTAGCGTTTTATTATTTTGCGCGGAACCCCGTATAAATTATCTGAAGTAAAAGAAGCTTAAGTTATTCCTTATAACATCCGCTATCTACCAGTGAAAGTCTCGTCTATATCGGTCCAGCCGTTTTGGAAATGAATGAGCCGTTTTGAAGCCGGAACAAACTAACGTAAGACGAAGATTTTTTTGCGTGGAAAAATAGTTATTCTTAAATAAATGAAACGTACGTTACTTCTTATAACATAAGCTTATCTGAGAATAAAATCCAATCAAAATCGGTTCAGTCGTTACGGAGATTAGCCGAAAAATTAATAAAAAATTGTTTTTTTTTTATAAGAAGGTACCAACATTTTTTTTATTAGCGTGGGAAAATCCTCGTAGGATACCCGATTATGCCGAACTTTTAGCGGCTTAAACCCCAACGGGTGTCGTCAACCGTATATAGGTACTTTCATGTGCATTTAATAAAAAGTTGTTATTTTGATATTACATAACAGACACTTCAATTTTATTTATTTGGATATATAAAGTAGATTGTGTTCCTGCGCGTGAGTAAGGTAGCCAGAGCTCATCGGGGAGGGGGGAAAGGTCGGTAACGCGTGAGCGATGCTTCATGTGTTGCAACCGTCCATATGGCTACGGTAACCGTTTACCGTCAAGTCGTTTACCGTCTGTAAGCAATTTAAATAAAAAACCGTGTGCGCCGGCGTGCACCTTAGTTAACCGCATCCCGGTGCACTTGCCGCGCCCCGGCGCACCTTGGCGCACCGTCGTGCACCCAAACGCGCCATCGGACGCCGTAGCGAACAAGCGTGTTACGGCACCACGGGGCACTCTCTTGCGCCCTGTCGCACCCTGCCGCGCCATCGTGCTCCCTGGCGCGCCGTCCGGCGTCGCGGTGAACATCGTGCCGCGGAGCGCTTTTTCGTGCCCTGTCGCGCCGTGACGCACCGTCGTGCACCCTCGAGCTGAGCTGCTTGTACTACCTGCACCCTGGCGCGCCCTAGCGTGCCGTGTTTCCTGTTGCCTGCACCTGGACGCGCCCTTGCGTCGCGCACCTCCGTGCACCTAAGAGCAAAATAAGATAAGTTTATTACTTGTGTCTGGGGATAACTGGCGGGAATGAATAACTGTAAGAGCTGTGGTAGGCTGACAAGGGCGCTTGACAACGCCTTGGCCACCATTAAAAGTCTTTCAAGGGCAAATGAAAGCAACCATTTGCATTCTTTCTTCTTGCTTTTCGGCGGCAACGGAATAACTATTCGTCGATAAATAATAAAACTTGTAAAATAATGATATATGATTTGGACATTTTATTTAATTATATTACATTAATTATTAGATTCAATTTAAAAAAGTTTTGCATCCTATTCTGTAGCGAAATGTGTAGACCTTATTTTAAGATTCCACGACATTTCTGACGAAATAATCATTTCATTTCAACCATAAGTCCATATATTTTCAAATCCATAAATCAAATCCAAAATACTTTCCACTAATAGCGCAAGATACCTACGTACCACCGCTAGCGACTAATATGAGTGAACGGAGCGATGGAACATGACGTCACCTGAGGTCACGTGACCGTTAGCGGGCCTCGATAATTAGGGGAATTTTAAATGTCTGTAAAATCATAACTACTTGGTTTTTTTGCACGAAACAAAAACTAATGTATTTGTATACATAATTGCTCTACTGATACAAACTTTCAAGCGGTTTTGCATACCTATTAACATTCCTCATTCTGGTTTCAATGTGTGAGGATGGATTCCCCGTCGATGGCGTGAGTTGCGATGGTGGAAGGTAGCCGTGGGCAACAAGTCGAACAATTCCTTAGAACACTCCGTTGTATGTACCAAGCGGTAGAAACTGTTAAAAACGACATCACTCCAATTCGAACGCACCTAGTAGGCTGCATTCCGAATTGAAGCTATAATCACTGTAATCGATTTCAGCATGCTTTTAAACAAATCGATTACGGTGATCTACGTTATTTATAGTCACGAAACTTTAACTTGAAACTTGGACTTTTTGGCGGGAACTTGAAGAGTGACGTTGCGTTTTCATTTCTATTTTCATAAATTTGTGTATTATTGTGTATTTTTGGTGGTATTTTACCCAATAAAGATCATCCATGTGCACCAGTGATGTGAAATGAAAAGAATTATGTGTATCGTGACATTTCAAGTTGTCTCAAAAAGTCCAATTACCACCAATGTAGTAAAACATGACGTAAGGACGGTGATATGCGAAACATCTCTCCCCCATGTCCCATCTAGTCTGTGACGGTGACCGACTGAGAACTATATATAGTTTCTACACTAATGAAGTAATTTTCTATTTCTATTGGTAATTAAGGAGTTTTCTTCTGATTTCCTATACTCTCTCAGTTATATTAATATATAGTGTATCTATAAACAATTTTAAATAATATTTAATCTACTTAGTCTGTTGTCTTGAATGGTCTATGTTGTGTGCATCTGCATGTATCAGAATAGTTATAATTATAATGATGGAGATTCTGTTGTAAATCGCACTCAAGGAATTTTTATTGATCGCACTAAACTAATTTAAGTCACACTCACACCTCATCTCTTTCTTACGAACATTATTTGTTCATGACCATGGATAATAAGTCCATAGTAATGCTTGTATAAACATACAAACATCTAAAATATTGTTGTATATGTGTTTGGATTAGTTTGGAAGCCCTAATAGATTATCATAATTTAAATAACATATTGCAGACGGTGTGACTTCAATAATCAATTCAATTCAATTCTTATTTATGGCTGACTTCAATAATATTACATACATACGTGTCGCATTGATAACCTTTTTTGATGTCTATTCATAGGTACACAAAAAATATTGTCCACATTGGAGGAACTGTTGCAGATATTGCGCAAATAAGACAAAAATGCAAATAATAATATACATTCTGTAACTAAAAAGAAGTCAATTTTTCAATTTTATCAACTGACTCGGGAGAGATTGGCTAGCATGTAGTTAGTAATGTCTGTCTGTGCGCGGCTCCGTCTCGATCGAGAAATAAAGGCCGGTCTGAAGCCAGTCAATAGTTTTGGCCCACGTCCAGTTCATTAGTATTTTAACGTACGGCATCGTCAGTCCGACTGATCGGTTTAACTGACCGTGTGTCTAGCACTCTAGCTATAGTGTCATAGATTTATATAAATCTATGGTTAATATAGATATCTATGGTTGAATGTCATATTTATGTTTACTCTGTGCACACATACAGACACAATCCTAAACATACACATGCGCATTTATTTTCTATTGAAATTACGCCCCCCAGGCGCCCCCAGGCCAGCGTGGAAAGAAAACGAAACAACCGAACAAGAGCCGTCAGCCGAGATCGTCCGTTCGGTGGTCAGTCAAATAAATGACGTTAATTATTTTAAGATAGCGAATAATCATTCTGAATATAAATAAATAGTGCAAAAATGAATCACTTTCAAGTGGTAGTGAAATTAAAATCAATATTTTGTATATATGTGTTGGTGCTTTGTTATATCCAGTGCTCGAACGGTAAGTCGTCCCACGTAGTAAAAACAATGGAATATTGTGAGATGCAATTCTTTGAATACAATTGTATTTATCTGAGGTATTTTGCGTTCTTGTGAGGTATTTGTCACCTTTGTAAAGTTACACTTGTAATATTGCCATTGAATATTTGCCGATTGTTTCGTTTCCCGATCGCACTAGCATACGTAGGTGAAATAAAGTTTTTGTAGGTCATAGGTGCCTCGCGTAGCTAAACGTGATGAGAAAGAGTAAGAAATCCTTGATCATGGTGACTAGCCTCCTGGTTGTGTTGTTAGCGGTCGTCCGCTCATTAACATTTTTTGTCACTAAACCGTGAAATGTGCGAGGAGTATTCATACAAACTTGACGTAATCCATACAAACTTATTGTAATCCTCAATTTATCTTAAAGAACAGAAAAGATAGAATTTCTACTTATATAATTTAGACTTCTACATAAAGAAATTACTGCCTTCAATTATTTAATTATAAATTTGTGATTTGTTGATCAATTTAAAATATCTGAGTAGCCTTATTTAATGTTGCAAGTTTCACAACTCTAAATCGCCATACAACTCATTATGAGTAATATTTTAATGATGTCATGTAATCTAGAAATGTTTCTATTTCCAGGAAAAGTACTTATGGTTTTCCTTATATTTTTAATGACCTATGAATGTTGTATTAAAGAACTACTTTCACCATACTGTCTCATATTTCTGTATCAAGAAATAATAATAAGTTTTGCCTTAATCTAAAGGCTTTATCTCATACTCAGGTTACTTATTATCACACTCAAATAACCTATGTTATAACATAAGCTGAGTCAATTAATCTTTTCTCTCGTTCTCATTATATATAGAGTTATAAATATGATGGGAGGACAAGACACAGAAGCCTAATAACACATCTACTCAAATTCCAAGACTGATTGCAGATAAAAGTAGAGGAAATAATAAAATTGTAGCACAGAAATGCAGATCTAAAAATAATAAGTGATAGCATTTTACGTCTCTAGTTGATCACATCTGTTGTTTTAGTCCATGAAATTAAAAGAAACAGACTACTAAGCAAGCATTATATTATAATTATTAAATAATTCCTTCAATGTAAGTACCTAACATGTTAATCACAGTAATTAAATCAGGAAAAATAAAGTAAAAAGAATAAATTAACAATGCACATTGAATTTAATTAGTTCAATATCCACATAGGAAGTTTAGTTATTATTAAAATGGGTTTATAAAGCACAAAGCAAATTGGACTTAATTTATTTGGTTAATCCATTTACCCTATACATTGTTCTGTGTTATCACTAAATTTATATTAATACTAACTAGCTGTCCTTTGTTTTCACTCATGTTTCTGCAATAGGTAATGTAATAAAATCACATTCTAACTTCTAATATTATAAATGCGAAAGTGAGTTTGTTTGTTGCACCTTCACGCCTCAACTACTCAATGGATCATCATGAAATTTGGGATGTAGATAATCTGGCTCGAAGGACCATAAATGTACCGGCAAGGTACATTGATTGAAGAAATAAGAGGAAATTTATACTGGTTACTTTTTAATAACTTGAATTAATACGAAAATGTATATGAGTACACGGTATGGATGTTTAATGTGAACTGACTTTAAAGTAATTTAAAGTAATATAAATTGTCGCTACATAAGTTAATGCCCGTACAGATGGATAAGGACTTAGGCTACTTTTTATCCTGGGAACGAAGGACAATCTACAGGCGACAGCCAGTTATGATATATTTATTCTTTAAAGTTTGTTCATACACAAAACGTATGTCTTTTGCCTGTCATAAGCTGTGCAAAAAGGGAGAGCAAGGCTCTTCTTTTAAAACTATGACAAATATGATCTTTAATTTTTACATTAAAACTAATGCCAGCCTAAGAAAATCAATCCTGTGACGGTATGGTAGGTATCAAAAAAGTGACTATTGCTCACTTATCTATTTAGATTTATGTTTGTTTATACCTCACTATTTATACCCTTTTGCATTCTTTAGAACCATTGTAAAAAGTGCCCAGACTTCCATAGGAACCTCTTCAATGGCCTCTCAGAATGCATACACCTTTTCTGTAATTTTCACACTACAAAGAATACCCTGGGCAAACAGGTATTTACATACCAATCTGCAGTCACTGTACTCTAGTTTTCAAGCAATTCTGTAGTGTAATGTCCTTACTTTTTTGAATAAAGAAGCAACAATTTACATACCAGTGTTTGACTCTACTGAAATTCCTTTGAAAAATTTTCAATTGCACTTTTTTCAATCTTCAGATGTATATGCAAAATCTTTTGCACTTGGCTCATATCAAATCAAAGCCTATGGACAATTGACTGAAAAGTAACTTATTATTAATTTCAATCAGTCCATAATCGCATAAGCGACAAAGCCCATTAAATAAGATTAAAAAAAAAAAAAAAAAAACCTCTCCAGACACCGAGTCTCTGGCAAAGAGGCAACTCTCCTGTTAACTTAACAACACCCACAGTGAAAATCGAGAAAAAATTATAGATATCGAAGAAATATTATGATATATTTTCCATTACTTGAAAAAATAGCCACAATTAAAAAAACAATATCTGATATCACAAGTGGCCAGTTTCAGAAATGTTCAATCCAAAATGTTTTTTTTAGCTTGTTTGTGATCAGTTTGTAACTTTTAGCAAACTTTTTGAGTGTCTTTGATTGTTGGAGTGAGCACTCCAGTAATGGAATTTACTCATATTTTATCACTTAAGCTAAAAATGCTTTTTCTCTTGAGATGTTGTGTAGAGTCAAATAGTCTTGGCAGGTTTGATTAGCAGCACGAACATTCGGATGGTTCTGTAGTCGCTGTAGTATTTAATGCAAGTGTTATGGATTTCCTCCTTCACAGTGCACATAGTATGAAGAACTTGGTGAATTTCAGCATTTTTGATAAACCAGGGAACGTTTGCTATTACCCTTAGGAACATATTCTGCATTCTTTGTAGCTTAGTGATGTTAGAATTACTGGCACTTCCCCATAGTTGGATGCCATATATCCAGAAGGGTGTCAGTACTGACTTGTATATAAGGAGTTTGTGGTCAGTAAACAGTTTGTTGTTTCAAAAAAAATCTCTTCATATTTGTTTGTAAGGAATAATATCCTGAATATAATTCTATATCCCCACATCAACCTATCATGCCAAAAGTCGTGAGTTCGATTCCCACAAAGGACAACCATATGTGTGCATGAACATACATGTCTGCATGTGCTAAGTCTACTTGTAATTATGTATAATAAGTATCCACATTATAATGTTCCAGGATATTTATTAATATGTAGTGATGTAAGAACCTGACTATTGAACTATGGCATGGCTTCATAGGTAGAACCATACTAGGTAATGCTTACTATTTATTCGTTTGTATGCCAGACATGGGTGGACAATATACTTATTTGCTACTGTATACAATGGCTATAAAGCCCTATTCAATACTATTCGATTAATTGTAATACTAGGAAAATTTTATTCTTACCTGATGAAATCGCAAGGAAAAATCATCCAAATCAATTCATTTAAACTTCATTGCTCAGAGAATTATGGGAATTGTCAAAACAAATAAAGATAAAGATATTTATTTGCGAGAATATGGTAACAAATGGTATGGTATTATTAATATATGGTATCACATATTCTGCCAGCCAGCAAAATTTTTTAGAAATTGAAAAGACTTTAAAATTTACCATTCGGAATAAAATCAATCTTGCGGCCCTACATCGTACCTAATTCCTTGCTCTGTGATGCGGAATAAATATTAATTTCTATATTCGATATATTCTTTATTTTGCGGAATAATATTTTTTACCACTTATGAAAACAAATATCAATCCACAGTAAGTTTTCTTAATATAATATTTTATGCATATAAAATTAACGTACTGCTCTCTCATATACTAAGTAACACTAAACTCTAACTAAACAAACAAAACATTAGCAACTGTAGGTATGTAAATATACATGTAAGTACTAGGCAACTAGAAATGTTAAGGAAACCTGATAAGAGTATATAGATACATGCTAAAATAAAATATCTTTGCTGAGATAATGATGGTACTGTTTACTTTATGGCCCCATTAGTGAGAATACACTGATAGTAGTCTAAATGTTTTCTTTCCTGTTTTTTTATAGACAGTGACATTTGTTCATTGACCTTTATAAGGAAAACTGGGAATCATAAGTAGCCTGGCTACTACCGTGGTGCTAAGCCAGAAGCGTGAATCGTTAGGTGCATTTAGGTCCTCAATAAAATGATACCCGCATTTGAAATCAAGGTGAGATTGGGAAAATCAGTGTCTAAAAATGACCGTGATTTGAGTCGTTTCGTTTGCATTGTTTGGTTACTGACTAATATAGGTATTAATCTGTTCCGTTTCTTTTGAGCCTCTTGAGAGCCAGTATCAAGAAAATCTATCCGGGGAAAAATAAAATGCTCGAACTTGTGTGTTATTTTATTGTAAATCTGCCTTTTTAAAATCAGTCTCCTTAAATTAGCACACCAAAGCTCAGGTACAGCTCTGTGCTCACACACCAGTATGATACCGGTTCCCGAAATACGGTAGGTATGATTTTGAAGATGTTGTCAGACTTGCCGGGCACAATTACGGAGTTTTTAATAAACCCGAGCGATGTGATGTTTATATTAGTAACGCGACGCGACCGGTTGCCGGTTGCTTTTTTTATTACATTACTCGAGCGCATGAGATTATTAAAAGTTATAATAAAAATGACACCCCAGTCTGACGTTTAGGTACCGTGCTCAAAGTATGAGTCATATTCTTGAATAATAAATAGCTTGAATAATATGTTCGATACAAAACAATCAATATTTTTTGTAGTTACCTACTAAATTATATTTTACACATGTTTGTCCCTTCTGTGACAATAATAATAATGTTTATTTATCTCCACAAATTACATTGTAAAATAAATACAGTTGACAGAAAAAAATGGCAAAATTCGTAATTTGTGGGAGATCTGGAGTCTAAACTAAGCCTAGGCCTGTATTTTAGAGCTCCAGGCCCCCCAATACATCATAGTGTGCAGATGTCAACATGGAGCGAGACGCGTATGTATGTGTGATTGACTGTAGATTTGTGGGGGTGTTTTTGTGTGTGTATGTGTATGTGTTTGTGTGTAAAAACACACAATACTGGCTAGTCGCCATTTCATCAAGAAATATAAGCTATTGTGAATCTGGAATTTCAATATTATTTTAAATTCGGGGGCTGAGTCTGCAATTTTAATCGTTAGAACGCCATTGCCATTGATCCCATGTGCGTTGTCTACGAAACTGACGATAGTTGACGACGTTGTTGAACTGGTAGACTAAAGTTGGCAAGATCTAATAGGCCCGTTTTGACAGCACATGTAAATCAATGTGTCAAAAAGAGACATGCGACAAGAAGAGACACCCTCTTGTCAAAACGGGCCTCTTATGGTTTGTAAAATATAGCTTGATCTCTGCGACAGTTGTTTGAGTCGTATGATATAAGTAAGGTTCATCTGTTTATTATGTGGTTGATTTAATGATGATACAGATAAACCTTATGCTAAGGCCATTTAAGGTTAATTTTCATAAGACTCAAACAACTGTCGCAAAGATCAAGCTATCTTTTTTTAGGTGTAGATCTCTACAACTTTCGCCTGGTCGCGCACTAGGCAGCTAGACTGCGGCAGCCGAGATATTGATAGGATTTCGTGGCTGCCTAGTGCGCGAGCTCCCATACGCCGTCATAATGTTCGAGTGGCTGCCGCAGCCTGGCTGCCTAGTGCGCGAGCTCCCATACGCCGTCATAATGTTCGAGTGGCTGCCGCAGCCTGGCTGCCTAGTGCGCGAGCTCCCATACGCCGTCATAATGTTCAAGTGGCTGCCGCAGCCTGGCTGCCTAGTGCGCGAGCTCCCATACGCCGTCATAATGTTCGAGTGGCTGCCGCAGCCTGGCTGCCTAGTGCGCGGCCAGGCTTAGTCTACTAGTTCAATAACGTCGTCAACTACATACAACTATCATCACATTCTTAACAAAACTTTCGGTGACCAAAACTGTCTAATATGTCAATTTTGTCGCCAGTGATAGGTAGTTCATAAAATAGGTATTAAAAAAATGTTACCTAGCTGAGTTTCTTGCCTGTTCCTCTCAGTTGAAGGTCGACTTCCGAAGTGGTGGTAACTTTAGTAGCTTTAACTTAAATAAGTATCATACTAGGTCCTAAATTGGATAAATGGTCTTTGACTATTTTGTGAATCTTTTTTAGTATGATAAATTAATGCGGTTTAAGACAGAAGGTGGTAGGATTAGAATGTGTCATCTGTCCAGCAATTACAGTGTAATTCAATAACAAACATATACTGGTAGCATTATTTTCGTTTAATAACTTTACCTACTAGGTACCTACTTACATACACACTGACATGTTTCCAGATGGCAATGTTTTTAATGCCTTAGTAAGGACGAAGAAAGTGTTTGTTTCACCATCCATGAGAGAGATGGTTGATCTTTTGTATGAGTTTGCTTTAGTTTAACTTAGATTTATTTTAACGTAAAATAACATCGACTCCAAAATAATACCTAATTACAGTCAGATGTATATGATTCTTTATACATTTTAGTATTATTTTAGTGCATATACATTTTGAAGTTGGTTGATATTCCTAGATGACACCACAGAGTAAATAATATGCTAAGTAGGTATGTACAAATTACACTATTTTAAATGTACAATATTAAAACAACAAAAAATACTTATTATGAATTGAAAAACAACAACTATCATAAACCACACAATTATCACAGAGTAGGTACATTTATTGAAATAATGTCAGCACTTCATATTATACCTAATATTTTTCAACGTAGGTACCTATTTAAGAATTTTTGGCAAAATAAATGGCCTTGAAAAATATATTGTTATACCTATTTCTGTGTAAGAAGTAGGTATCAAAACAGATTAATTTAAATTCCTATATCTATTATATCAAAATAAATATAAAACTACTACTTTACTACTGCTTTTCATACAATTTTGCCGAGGAGACATGTACCTTTTGTATGAAAAGCAGTTTTTTTTTGCGATTTCGAAGTTGGTCCCATAGTAAAAGTTGATCGTATACATGAGTACTTTACGTGGTTTCATTTAAGGTCATATTGTCGTATCCACCCGTTATATTAGTCCCAAGTCCCAACTCCCAACCCAATCGGATTAGCCGTTTCCGTGTTTGGACCAAAATTAACAGGTGTCAGGAACGCATTCTCTCAGCGCGGGCGGCCGCAATATACTAATGAACAAAATTGTGTGTGTTTATATTAAATAGTTTTTGAGTTATGAAAGGTTGAAAAGTGGCTCCAAATGTTGAAACGTGATTGAGGCACAAACGTCCAAACTTTCGCATTTATAATATATGTGAGAGTGAGCTTACGGTTTCAGAATCATTTAGGCGTCGTCCTAATTGGCGATGATCGTACGAGCAAACGATGCGATTTCGTCGCACGACCAGATTAAATACACAAAACGCTTTAGAGTGTACTAATAGAAGCTCGCAAGTCATCGCGCGAGCACATGAACAACAGCGCGATCGTGCGACGAAATCGCATCATTTGATCGTACGATCGTCGCCAATTAGGACGACGCCTAACAGTCATCATGTAGTGATCCTAATAATTGAGGATAATGTAGTTTTGCGAAAAGACCAGAAACTCGTTATAAAATGAGGGTAGCATGGCCGTTCAAAGTAATCATGGATTTTCCTAGTCGGTGCTACTTAGTCACGTATATTCTCATAGTCTTTTTTCTCATAACCGACTTCTTTGTGGTTTCTATCCCAGAAACGATACACTCGTATCTAAAGTAGCGTATGTCCTTCTCAATGCAATGGGCATGCGTGCCAAATTACACGATTAACGATTGGTGTGCTAATAATCTATATCAATTTGTTTTTTTTTTTTTGCGATATTATTTAGGAGGAATGTCCCAGGATATTTCTTTATCCAGGCCATATTAATGAAGTACTTCTACAATAATTACAAAAGTATGCCACATACAGTTAGACTGACCACAAAATGTATAGATAAATTACTAATGTTGAAAGTAATTATGATTAATTTATTATCACCCTCGCATGTTAGGTACTAAGTAATGAATGAGTAATATTACATTTATTTATTATTACTAATTTTTAGGCAAGTAGTTACTTATTTAGGTACTGCTTTTTCTCTTTGCTCATCGTTTTAGTCTAACCCCCTTATTCATAATGAATTTATCAAACGTTCATTAGCTAAAATTCTGAAGTCTTTATCTGACACGTGAAATTTGGTGATCAAAAGAGTGAGACGGAGGACATAGTAAAACTGTGCTCTGATAAAGTTAAAAAGCGATTATGAATAAGGGGGTTAGTCCAAATCTGAATATAAACTTTATTAAGCCATTTTTTTTTTTTTATACCACTTAGATGGCAAACAAGCATACAGCCCGCCTGATAGTAAGCGGTTATTTATTAACTGACTTCAAAAATGGAGGAAGCTTTATGTTCGATGACAGCTTTACCGATATTTTAAAGTTTACCGAGGTGATCCGATTTAAATTTAAACATGATCTGACAATGGTCTTTGAAGATACGTACGATGGAGTTACTCAAAAGAAAAGAGCACGAATTCAGCGAGTTTAATATTTGATTAAATATTGTCAATAAGTCGATATTATGCCTATCCTCGGTCAGTGACGAATGTTGATTGGTATTGAATACACATATTTTTTAACCGATTTCAAAAAAAGAAGGAGGTTCTCGATTCAGTTGTATGTTTTTTTTTTTTATATTTGTTGTCTCATAACTTCGTCATTTATGAACCGATTTGGAAAATTCTTATTTTGCCTGGAAGGGTACACTTCCCGTTTGGTCCCATTGTCATCAGATCAGGATTTGCTAACTTCTTAGTGTACTTTGAAGTCGGTTTAAGGTTTTTGTAAAACAGTCCAATTATGGTGCACTAGGTTAATACTACTATAATAGTTGTTACATTTATTGAAGTTATGAGAAAAATTTAAGGGGCAGGACATAATGAAAATTATTATTTATTATAAAATTCGCGTATTAAAATGTTATTCTTTTTCTGAACGCATTCAATCCCAGCCTGTATACTCGTCTGGCAATTATGGTTGAGTTTTGCCTTACAGACAGACATAGATATACCTAGATAACGCAAGACCACCTACTTCGCCTGCAGGTTTAGTGTTCGACTAGCATAAAACGATATCTGTGGGTTTCCACTCTTGGCTAACAGAGATTCAATTCCTTGTGTACTTAGTCATCTTTCATTTAATGCTTCATACACGGAAATGTGACATCTTGAATATATTCATGTCATGGTCATGGTATCACATATACCTATATTGTTTTGTTTAGTTACTTGAGATCTAATTTTTTTTTACATCAACCGTGGAGTGGAGACCTGGTGTCCTGAAATACAGGCCCTGCCTAGGAATCATCAAGTATTTTATTTTCTTAATATAGCTATGTATTTTGGTGTAACTTATTGTGGGAGAAATAAATACATTTTATTATTATTTATTATTATTATTCACACGCGACATGAAGCATATTATTGATTAACTTAAACATACCAGAAAATTTTCACGCAAGAACTATCAAATGATTTTATAAAATTCCATGCATTCTATGAATTGTTATGAGTGCACAAACTATTATACGAACGCAGTGTGAACCCAAACAACGTTTAACTCTTAAATTGTTTATATCCTGTTGTTTCAATTAAAAACGGTACGTCGTGTTAAGGCGCAGACTCCTCTCGAGCAGATTTCAGTTTTCACCCTTGCGCCACATTTTCACATAATATTAGCGGAAATTACCGGAACTAAGCAAACAAAAAATACTAGCTCCCTCTATTTAGAAGTGCGTCATTGCAAGCAAACAATTCAACGTGACAAACCGCCATCTATACATTTCCGCGAGAACGAAGCTGTTTGAATTGGACACAGTAAAAATGTTAACAGTAGACAAACTGCAGACTAACATTTAAAAATATAAATTTTGAAATACCTTAAAAAAAACTTTTGACGGGCTAGTTGGTGTAGTTTGTTAAGATTCCACAACGCCGCCGATTGTATGTTCGATTCCCACCAAGGATATGCATCTGTGTGCATGAACATGTTTGCATGTCCCGAGTCAGGGTGTAATTATGTATATTAAGTACTAGCGACCCGTCCCGGCTTCGCACGGGTACAATGTCATAATGTGGTGACAATGGAGCGATTTGCGCGGCAGCCCATGCCACCCGGTCACGGTATCGCGTATAAAAAGTGTGGCCGAATGGCCTCACTTGAACGGAACTTGAACGGAACATAGTTGTGACGTATGGCGTTTTTTTTATACGTAGTAATAATTTTCTATCTGATGGTTAAAACTGCATCGAAATCCGTTGCGTGGTTTAGAGTTAGCGGATAAACAGAGACACAAGCTGACGCGGAAAACGACTTCTTTTCATACTATTTAGTGATGTATTTACAAGCTCTGCTTAGTTTGGGTAGAGATAAGATATATATTTTTAAAACTGGATACTTATACAAATACGCAATACTAAATACAATTTGGGTTCTATAAATTCGGAGAATACAGGCTGTGACAAATGGACAGACAGGAGAGGACCTCAATCGAGATATTAGATGTTATTTGACAAATAAACAGGTTTTCTTCCATCACTTTTTACAATAATTGTAGAATTTCTCGCTGCCGAGCATGGTTCGCGCTGTGGTTGAAAGCGAGATATCGTGGGACGCACTCCACTCCTTTTGGGAGCGAGTTATGCTCGCTAAGGAGGCGGCGGAACGTGACAGGGAGGACACTACCACCCTGGCTATCCGCCGCAAGAGGACCGGGCGTCCGAGGGCGGCTTTTTTAAGCCACCTTCCCCCAACCCTGGGCCCAAGGGTGGCGGACTCAGGGGAGTCTGCCGCCCATCAACATCGGGCCCGAGTAGTGGAACGTGTGTTCCCGCACGCTACTCAGGAGGAGACAAGAGCTCCGGTCTCTGCCGTCGACGAAGACGCGGCCTCCGATCAGGCCGTCGCTGCTGGATACGCGGACGAATGCTTTGGCGCCCCCGTATATCCAGCTGGCAGCCACAGGTAGGAACACCGTGGGGTTTTAGTCAGTAAGAGTCTGACGTAACCCGACCACTCCCCCCGGAGTTCCCGGGTATCCATGAGGATTTCCCCACGTAAAAAAAAAAAAAAAAAGTATACATACTCGTCTACAACTTCGAGAGCAGTGTTCCCAACAATCACGAGTATTGGCGGAATATGAATATTAGACATCATTTTTGTCTTGTATATATTCATCTTGACCTGTTGGGAAACTATCTTGATATCATTGAGTATGATGTTCAAAGCTTCCAGCGATTCCCGCTATTATGACTATATCGTCGGCAAGTCGAAGGTGAGAGGTGTGTTCACCGTTAATGTTGATGCCATAACACTTCCAGTTCAAGAGATTGAACACATCCTCCATTGCAGTGGTAAAGAGTTTCGGGGAAATTACGTCACCCTGTCTTTCATCCTTCTGCAACTGGATTGTTCTCGTACTCTCGTCCTGTACTCTGATTGACATAGTGGCTTTGCTGTACAAAGACCTTCAACAATTCGATTATAGCGATAGTCGATTTAGCACCGCTGTAGACTCTGTAATATCGCCCATGTCTCAACTAAATCGAAGGCTTTTTCATAGTCCACATACACCAACCATAACGGCCGATTATACTCCTCAGTCTTCTGTATAATTTGGCGAAGTATATGTATGTGATCTATGGTACTAAAGCCTTTACGGAAAGCAGCTTGTTCGGGAGGCTGGAAGTATTCAAACCTACGTGCAAGACCATTCGTAATGACTCCCGAAAACAACTTATAAACGTGGCTTAGGAAGGATATCGGGCGGTAGTTCTTCAATAGGGCCTAATCGTCTTTTTTGAAGAAGATCACCACCATATTTCCTCTCCATACTTCTGGTGTTATACCTACAGGGCATGAATCTCGGAATATCGGATCATCGCTATATCGGAATTCTGATATTACAATTTACAATCCGATACTGAGTAGTAGAACATCGAACAATTAACCCAAAGAAGCGTAATGACGTTGATTTTGCTTGGAATCTATTCCGCCAATTTGCCACCATTGACAATGCGCTCTGATTGGCCAAGTCAAGAACACACGATGAAGTGATTGGTCCTTACAGTTCAAAATCAGTGACAAATCACTGACTAGTTTCGGAAACAGATTGCTCGGTATACATACTCTAAGGGTTGTTCCTCGATGTAGTAGAAACTTAGTCAACGTAAGATGTGTAATATTTTCCTTACTGGTACTAATTTTACTGTGCCATTGACACTTCACGACTACGCGACTGGACCACAATAATACAATGAATATAAAGGTATATCGGCTCGACTCGATGACTACAGATGACTCGATGACCGCAGTAGTGACTGGCACGCCCGCCCCGACTTCGGGGCACCTACTGTTACCAGTATCAGTCAACCTACTTTCAATACCTTTTCTTTGATCTCAAAATAAACAACATTGAATGAGGTGTTATTTAATCAGGTAAGTAACTAAATAGATAATTGCTCATTAAAAATAATATATATTGCTGATTTTTCATTTTATATGATTTGAAATAAAAAAAAAAACACTTTCCGGGATTTGAATCATCACCTCCTTCAGTCGGCGCCTACATTAATAACCCGCACTTTAGCCCCCTAGACTACCCAAGCCATACCCTTCATAGACGAAAATAAGTATTAGTCTCTGTCAGTACCACGACATGGCTCGATGACAATTTTCAAAAGTATCAATCATAACAGATTTTATTTTATATATTTTTATTCATAACAAGCAAATAAAAGGCTCAATTGCCTTAATTTGACTAGCATGCATTTCCAGTGCCTTCTGAAGATAATATGATATGATTTTTTACTCATTTGAGAAGGTTTTATTTTTGTGAAAATTCTGAAAGAAAATGACACAGGTCCATCTAGCAACGCGGATCGCCGCGGAATGCGAGTGAGCGCGAAGTAAAATACGCGAGTTGCAGGACAATAGAGTGCGGTATGATGTTGATGGTGCTCGGATTGAATTTGACGTAAGCGACTTTTTTTTAAATCATTATTATGAAAAACTGAATAGCTAATTCAAAAAACTAAATCGGGCGTTTATTTTCTTATGATATGTACTATATCGATGAAAAAAATCGTATCAAAATACCTTCAGGCGTTGGATATATTTGGGAATTTCTTGATTTTTAGAGGTATGTTTGACATTTTTTTTTATCGAGGCTTTTAATTGAAATCGTGTTTTCGGCTCGGGCGATGTGTTTGTTATATCCTTAAGTATCATATATTTCAATTTCAACACCGTAGAGTTAGCAGGTTTCATATAATTTGGGCAGCAATGTAGTGTATTTTGCCCAAGTCTGCCCCTTAAAGTTACAGTTTAATTTGACAATTGCCGTCGAGTACTTCGCCCACTGGTCCGGGATGGCCACTAATTGGTTAGTTGTTTCTGAAGGCGTCTTGGAGTGGGCTCAGATTGGAGCCATCCACGTCCTGGTATATCTTCGATCGCTTTAGATTTATGCCGGGAGATTGAGAGGTCGTTACTCTGGTTGACTAATTCTGCATTAAACTTACGGCCTTGTCATAAAACGCTATTTAACCAATATTCTGATTAATGGTCACATAGATAATGCCACATTGTTGGACTTTGGCTGTAAGGTTACTTTATTTGCCGACAAACTGTCCCTCAGTTTGGCAGATTATGTAAATATTTTAGTACCTACTTTATATGAATAAATAAATTTAAAAAAATTAAGTGACCATTTAAGAGTACCTAAGGCCATTACTCTCCATTTCATGACAAAGAATTGCTTACCAAAACCACACTCACACACCTACATACACTCACCCACACACCTTTTCACATCATCTACGCATCATTACATCCTCAAATACTCACACATATACACTCACAAATACACTACTCTTTTAAATCGCCTGCATTATTTTTGTAAATTTAAATATATTTGAATATTGGGTACAAGTATTAGTATAATACAATGAAATTCGGAAGAGCGGGTCTCCCCTAACACAGGTTTTATAAACTTAAAAGGAGAGTCCCAACCCCTGTAATTTACAAACTTGTAATTTAATAAAGAATTTTTTTAATTTTTTGAATTTTTGAATTTAGAACCTTCCACCACGTACAATTAACGTTTTTGTTTCAGCATGGAACACAGCGTACAAAGTGGATGATGTCGCATTGCATAAGGTGTTTCATCATGAGATACAGACCCTAGACCGGGCCCGGCGTGATGCCCCCGCAGCGCCTGATGCCGCGGCCACCACAACAGCCGTATCCATCCTAGCATCTTCTGCTGCCCCGGCTGCTCCACCTAGCACACTTTCCTCGCCTCCTGCAAGCGTGCCAACTGCTAGTACAACGCCAGTCGTCACTGATAATAGCAACAAGTCTAGCAATGTATCAGAAAGTAAGTAAAATTATGTGTTCAATTGACAGGCAAGTTGTCGTTGCCTGTAAGATACCTGCGAGCCTTGTCGGCATTTGTGTGCATGAACAATGAATGTAGTTTAACAGTTATCTGATGGTAACCATATTACAAGCTCTGCTTAGTTTGGGATCAAATGACCGTGTGTAAGAAGTGTCTCAGGACAATTCAAAACTTCGTCTGCTTGTTTCACACACAAATCACAATGTTTAAAGCCATTGATTATACAACATTATTTAAATTAGAACTAGACTCATCCAATTAATTAAGCTTGAAACGGTAGCTACTTCCCTTCCTTTAGACATCACGGCGTACAGATAAAGACAAAAGTGAAAGTGAAAGAAAATATGTATTACTTTGAACATTATGCTTCTGTGGAGATAGGTATATCTGGACGTAAGAAATTATAATAATTATAAAACGACATTACATAATAGGTACGCCCGAAAGCCCCCTTCTGACGCATGTTGTCTGTTCGTACTCAAAACACTTGACCGACTTGCATATTGAATTGAGATGACATGCAAATCAGTTCTTCCCGATAAAAACAACCGATATCATAATTGGTCTATTATAATATTTATGATACATAACACGCCCGGTAAGCCACCCTCTGACGCATGTTGACAGATGCTACATAAACCATGACCGAATTACATATTGAATTGCGATGGCATGCAAATCAGTTGTCCTCAGTGGCCGGGACAAGTGAAAACAATAAGTGCGCGTCGATGCCTCTATTGGTTTCAGCTATTTACAACATTCACTACAGCATTGATTTATTCCCGATGTTTATATGCATCATATTATACTCTAGAAGACTTGACAGTGGTACTGATTCTGTTGTTTACAACTAAACTAATGTAGTCTCACTATGTCTCTTTCTAAATAAAACCGGCCAAGTGCGAGTCAGACTCGCGCACTGAGGGTTCCGTACAAACCTGTAGGTATATAAGTAAATGGTAGTGTAGACCTGAGTATTTGATATGAATTTCAGTTTATGACGTATTAAAAAAAAACTACTCACTAGATCTCGTTCAAACCAATTTTCGGTGGAAGTTTGCATCGTAATGTACGTATCATATATTTTTTATAGATTTTTTAGAGTTTAGAAAGAAATTATATTAGAAACCTCAATATAATTTTTGAAGACCTATCCATAGAAACCCCACACTTATGGGTTTAATTTGAGTTTCAGTTCTAAGTATGGGGAACCCCATTTTTTTTTTTCTGTTTGTGTAAAAAATCTTTATGCGTTTCACAGAATACATCTACTTACCAAGTTTCAACATTGTAGTTCTTATAGATTCGGAAAAAAGTGGCTGTGACATACGGCGGGCAGACAGACAGACAGACATGACGAATCTATAAGGGTTCCGTTTTTTGCCATTTGGCTACGGAACCCTAAAAAGAACAAGAAAAGGATGTAAGAAATGTTGTCCTGTCAAATTAGTACAATGATTGTTTTCAATATTAATTTAGTCGCCATCTATTGTGGTTACGTCTAACTACTCGCAAACGAATACGGTAAAGACTAACTTGATAGCTTCAATCTTGTTTGTAAGAAAGAAATGTGATGTTCCTAAAATTAGTTTAGTGCTATTTACAACAGAATCGGAACCAGTTAAGAACTATGAGGTTTTATTATCATTTTGGTATTTACTACCTATAGACGCCATGGAAGGGGGTTCCAATTTGTCCAACACTGTATATAATAGAAATGTGTTAGACTAAAATCTCACCATGGTAAGTAATGCTGATTACCGCAGATGGTAAGCACACAAAGCCTAGAACGGAACTCGCTCTCAAATGCAGCCGTCGGAACTCACTGGTAGACGCTTGTCGATAGATTTTCAACTTGAGGGTTGTAGCCAGCCAGGCGGGTACTACGAAGTACCCTACCACCATGCTATGGTTTTTTCACGATATTTCCTTCCCGAAGCTCAAGCTCATTGTAGGATTCGAACTCGGGACCTTTGTCACGGCATTCGACGTCGCCAACACTGAGCTATCATCGTCTTAGTAACAGTCTTTGTGTGCTCACTTTCGGATATCCGGACATTCCGGTTCATATCTACATCAGTACACTAATGGATCATCTCACACAGTCCTCAATCATTTTTATTAAGACACGACACTCCCTCCGTGCAATATTGTACCGAGCGGATACACTATCAAGGTCTATTCTGAAATGCATCCAATCAAACGAAATGAACTTCATTCATTTTGAACTACAATGTTACACAACAATTTAAAAAGACAAAAATTCTTTAAGACCTTAAGATAGTTTTGCAGGGTTGGCAACGCCTGAGTGATACCTCAGGTGTTGCAAGCGTGTATAGGCTACGGTAACCGCTTACCATCAGACGGGCCGTATGTCTGGTTGCTACTATAGTGGTATCAACACTAAAAGTTAGTTCTACTCAAACAAAAGGACGAGCGTCATCACCAATGTTCTAGAAATTTCCATTATCCTTTTAGGAGATCTTTTGTAAGAATATAAGGAGTACATGCATTATGTATATAAATGTCCTTTAGTTATTGTGTAAATGCCTCGTAGTGTCAAGACTCGTCTTGTCGTTTTATCTCTGCATCTATTGTTTTTACTAGTCTTAGTTTTATTGTCACACTATTTTTACTAAGTTAACATGCTTATACCGTGTTTCCATGCTTCGGAAGGCACGTAAAGCCGTTCGTCCCGCTTATCACTTAATTGTAATAGTCGTTAAGCTAGTTGGAGGTGTCCTAGGTGGTTTGAAAACTCCAACAGTAGGTTAACCACTAGCCAACCTCCACCAATCCATAGAGGTCACGCGTTGTGGAGTATCTGCCCATTCCCCCTCATTTGTGAATGGAGGCCTGTGAAATTTTCGTCATAGCCTGAATGTACGCCTATATGTCTATCTACATAGTAAGGGGTTTTCAAAATAAACCCCTAAGTGAGTTAAAGAAGGGATCAAACGTAGGCAAAAAAAAACAGGGCGGCTAGTAAGCATATAAAAAACTAGCTGTCCCCCGCGGTTTCACCCGCGTTCCCCAGGCATCGTATATTTTTCCGGGATAAAAAGTACCCATTACATGTTTTATCTGTGTGCCATATTCCATCCAAATCTGTAGATTCGTTTTTGCGTGCACGAGTAACAAACATCTTAACTCATCATATCCTCACATACTTTCACATTTATAAATATCACTAGCTGCCCGGCACGACTTCGTTCGCGTGGTGTCCTACTAACCTATACCCTACCCTACCACTACCCCGACCCTACCTTACCCTACCCTACCTTTCTTAATTTTTTCTTTCCTAAGAACCTTCTCCTGACAATAACAAACTCAACAAAAAATAATTAGCGATCCAGCCGTTCACGCTTGTAGGCGTGACCAAGGGAAATAGGGATTCATTTTTATATATATAGATAAGTAGGAAATGGTAGGATAATAGGATAAGATATTGCACTCGTATATGTTCATATTGTTATTATGAATCAGTTGTCGTATAAAAGGACAATAACCGCTAATTTCCATAAAACTTCGTGTGATTGCGTCAGGGTATTCCCCATTTCCACAGTACGTGGCTGCATATATCTCTGCAAGGCGATGATAGCCAAGTGGTAGTGACTTTAAGTGCCGCCAAAGTCGTAGGTTCGATTCGAGTCCTACGATTAAACTGAACTATTCTTATGGTACAGTCGAAGACAAAGATATGTATACACTTATCATTATAAAAAATAAGTAATCATAAAAAGCTCCATTAATTTGTACTCATCCAAATGCTCAAAAATATGTAAACAATATAGAAAACATAAATATGTACCCGACACGATCATAAATTTGTAAACATTAGATAAAACAAAAATATGTATTCATAAAAGATGCATAAAATTGTTACCACTCAATGTGCCAAAAATATGTATACAACCATCTGAGCAATGATGACACTGTATATGACACAAACATTCATTAATATAGGTATGTAGTATCGCTGCACACATGATTAAATATTTACGTTCTGTGATGTCTTTAGACCAGGTCATGACGTCATTTGCGTGTCATTTGTTTCTTAAATTTCACTTTTAATTTGAATATACTTTTCAATCTCAGTCGGCAGATTCAATTAAGGGTCAGTTCACACCGAAACGCGGCAAGCTTAGATAGCAATAGAATATAGATCTTTAAAAAGTGTTTGCCATGTTAAACTTTTCAGATACTGTTCCGATTGCTCTCAAAATGGATATTTGAGAGACATTGGGATCACAAAACAAGAATCTTTTCTCAAAATGTTAAAAACTGTCCGCCATGTTGAACTTTTTAGATACTGGTCCGATTGCTCTCAAAATCGATATTTGTGAGACCTTTGGGTCACAAAACAAGAATCTTTTCTCAAAATGTCAAGAAAGTGTCCGCCATGTTGAACTTTTTAGGTACTGGTCCGATTGCTCTCAAAATCGATATTTGTGAGTCCTTTGGGTCACAAAACAAGAATCTTTTCTCAAAATGTCAAGAAAGTGTCCGCCATGTTGAACTTTTTAGGTACTGGTCCGATTGCTCTCAAAATCGATATTTGTGAGTCCTTTGGGTCACAAAACAAGAATCTTTTCTCAAAATGTCAAAAAGTGTCCGCCATGTTGAACTTTTTAGGTACTGGTCCGATTGCTCTCAAAATCGATATTTGTGAGTCCTTGGGGTCACAATACAAGAATCTTCTCTCAAAATGTCGAAAAAGTGTCCGCCATGTTGAACTTTTTAGATACTGGTCCGATTGCTCTCAAATTCGATATTTGAGAGACCTTGGGGTCACAAAACAAGAATCTTTTCTCAAAATGTCGAAAAAGTGTCCGGCTTATGAACCTTTTAGATACTGGTGACCCCAAGGAAGGAAATGTCTCTCAAATATCGCTTTTAAGAGCAATCAGACCGGTATCTAAAAAATTCTACATGGTGGACACTTTTTCAACATTATAAAAAAACAACATTATTAAAAAGATTCTTGTTTTGTGACCCGAAGCACTCACAGATTTTGAGAGCGATCGGATCAGTACCTAAAAAGTTCAACATGGCGGACACCTTTTCAAAATTCTGAGAAAAGATTCTTGTTTTGTGACCCGAAGGACTCACAAATATCGATTTTGAGAGCAATCGGACCAGTACCTAAAAAGTTCAACATGGCGGACACTTTCTTGACATTTTGAGAAAAGATTCTTGTTTTGTGACCCAAAGGTCTCACAAATATCGATTTTGAGAGCGATCGGACCAGTATCTAAAAAGTTCAACATGGCGGACACTTTTTCGACATTTTGAGAAAAGATTCTTGTTTTGTGACCCCAAGGTCTCTCAAATATCGATTTTGAGAGCAATCGGACCAGTATCTAAAAAGTTCAAAATGGCGGACACTTTTTTGACATTTTGAGAAAAGATTCTTGTTTTGTGACCCCAAGGACTCACAAATATCGATTTTGAGAGCAATCGCACCAGTATCTAAAAAGTTCAACATGGCGGACACTTTTTCGACATTTTGAGAAAAGATTCTTGTTTTGTGACCCCAAGGTCTCTCAAATATCGAATTTGAGAGCAATCGGACCAGTATCTAAAAAGTTCAACATGGCGGACACTTTTTCGACATTTTGAGAAAAGATTCTTGTATTGTGACCCCAAGGACTCACAAATATCGATTTTGAGAGCAATCGGACCAGTACCTAAAAAGTTCAACATGGCGGACATTTTCTTGACATTTTGAGAAAAGATTCTTGTATTGTGACCCAAAGGACTCACAAATATCGATTTTGAGAGCAATCGGACCAGTATCTAAAAAGTTCAACATGGCGGACACTTTTTTGACATTTTGAGAAAAGATTCTTGTTTTGTGACCCCAAGGTCTCTCAAATATCGAATTTGAGAGCAATCGGACCAGTATCTAAAAAATTCGACATGGCGGACACTTTTTTGACATTTTGAGAAAAGATTCTTGTTTTGTGACCCCAAGGTCTCTCAAATATCGAATTTGAGAGCAATCGGACCAGTATCTACAAAGTTCAACATTGCGGACACTTTTTCGACATTTTGAGAAAAGATTCTTGTTTTGTGACCCCAAGGACTCACAAATATCGATTTTGAGAGCAATCGCACCAGTATCTAAAAAATTCAACATGGCGGACACTTTTTTGTCATTTTGAGAAAAGATTCTTGTTTTGTGACCCCAAGGTCTCTCAAATATCGAATTTGAGAGCAATCGGACCAGTATCTACAAAGTTCAACATTGCGGACACTTTTTCGACATTTTGAGAAAAGATTCTTGTTTTGTGACCCCAAGGACTCACAAATATCGATTTTGAGAGCAATCGCAGCAGTATCTAAAAAGTTCAACATGGCGGACACTTTTTCGACATTTTGAGAAAAGATTCTTGTTTTGTGACCCCAAGGTCTCTCAAATATCGAATTTGAGAGCAATCGGACCAGTATCTAAAAAGTTCAACATGGCGGACACTTTTTCGACATTTTGAGAAAAGATTCTTGTATTGTGACCCCAAGGACTCACAAATATCGATTTTGAGAGCAATCGGACCAGTACCTAAAAAGTTCAACATGGCGGACACTTTTTGACATTTTGAGAAAAGATTCTTGTTTTGTGACCCAAAGGACTCACAAATATCGATTTTGAGAGCAATCGGACCAGTACCTAAAAAGTTCAACATGGCGGACACTTTCTTGACATTTTGAGAAAAGATTCTTGTTTTGTGACCCAAAGGTCTCTCAAATATCGATTTTGAGAGCAATCGGACCAGTATCTGAAAAGTTCCACATGGCGGACACTTTTTCGAAATTTTGAGAAAAGATTCTTGTTTTGTGACCCCAAGGTCTCTCAAATATCGAATTTGAAAGCAATCGGACCAGTACCTAAAAAGTTCAACATGGCGGACACCTTTTCAAAATTCTGAGAAAAGATTCTTGTTTTGTGACCCGAAGGACTCACAAATATCGATTTTGAGAGCGATCGGACCAGTATCTAAAAAGTTCAACATGGCGGACACTTTTTCGACATTTTGAGAAAAATACTTCATCCGCCATCTTGTGGTGACGGCCATTTTAAAAGTATTACATTATTGAGTATTGCAAATTGTTTTGTCATTGGAACTAAAGGTGTATAAAGGTAGATATTGATTTTGAGCGCAATCGGACCATTATCTAAAAAGTTCAACATGGCGGACACTTTTTCAACATTTTGAGAAAAGCACATAAAAAAAGTCCTGTCATTGTAACATTTGTAACTGATGTCAATCAACATTAAATATTTTTTTTTAATTTTAAGTTACTTTTGTCGTGTGGGTGCAAACGGCCGACAGAGCTGAGACACTGTTGTTTGCGTGTCGTGTCGACGCACAGAACAGTTAGGTACTTAAGTAAGTGGCGTGAAAAAATAATGATCATTGAGCGGTGACGTTGGTTATGATTTTAATTCAATAAACTTGGAAGCAAACATTTTGTTATGAATATTTGAGTAATTTATTTTGAGCTGAAACTTTTTATAGAGAGTCTATACCTGATGTAGTCTTCGTTCACCCCTTTCAGATAGATATACCCATTCCGTTACACGTTGTGTAGTATCTCAAGACAATTCGAAGAACACCAAAAAATGTGGGATTCCAGTGCCTACATTTCTTCTCGGACCCTAAAAACCATATATAGTCAAAGTTCATCTCACGAAAATTCCAACAACACCAAACACGGCTAGGATACGTTGCTCCGCTATGGAGTTCCAGTGTCCATCCTCCCACTCCATCATCAGACCCTAAAAACCATATATGGTCAAAGATCATCTCACGAAAACTCTAACAACCCCAAACACGGCTAGGATACACTGTCCTGCTATAGAGTTCTAGTGCCCACACTCCTACTCCATCATCAGACCCTGAAAACCATATATGGTAAAAGTTTATCTCACGACAATCCCAACAACCCCAAACACGGCTAGGATAAGTTGCTTCGTTATGAAGTTCCAGTGTCCACCCTTCTACTCCATCATCAGACCCTGAAAACCATATATGGCCAAAGTTCATCTCACGACAATTCCAACAAACCCAAACATGGCTACGGCTACGTACCTAATTCAATATATTTGAAATAGTAATCATGAATAAATATTTCACGACGAATCGTTGAAATTGCACAGTGAATGCTCTGTTACATGGAGCGACAATAACATTACCTTTCTCAACGACTTGATCACTTCATGCGGTAGGCGACGTTGCCAGCCAGCTTGCGCACGAGCTGACAACATCGCGAGCGCGAAACTACCAACGGACGCACGCAAAATTATTGTTTTTTTTCAAAACTTTTTTCAAGTACCTACCGTTCTTCAATAAAATTCTATGAAGGCCTTGACTGCAATGAGTTTACATATTTTTGACTGTAATGTTGAATACATATTTATGATATTTTGGTTGTTCACAAATTTATGATTTGATACATGGATATATATTATTGAACTTGTTGTTTATATACATAATTGTCCATCAGTGTATACATATTTTTGAACTTCTGTGTGTTCCCATATCTATGATAATGTAAACGGCTACTTTTTATGTGGCTTGGTGGTGTATACTTATTTTTGTCCTCGACTGTACTTTGTTGTGGCTGGCTGATACAACACAATACCTAATTCATTGAAATAAGATTCCGTAAACACATGCAGAATAGATTCTTGAACTTCAATAGAATTATGTCGAATATTTATATCACATAATAAGATAATAGTGTAATTAAAGACGAGAGTAGTTTGCACTATTTTGATCGATGACTCAAAAATCTCTGTTTATCTAGAAACGTGCGAGGTTGTTGACAAACTACAGTTTTCCTTTATCATAAAAACTGCGCAATAGTCAGTTTTTATCAAGACATGCAAACATTCTGGAAGGCACCGCTTGTGTTGATTTGTGCGGGACGTACCGTTTTTCTGGCGTATGCGGACAAGTTCCTATTAACTCTTGGTCGTTACGATTTCTCACCAAGTGATAAAAAGTCATCAAGATCGTAATTGTTAAAAAATTCATACCCAAAACCTTGGAATGAGCATCGAGAAGGATTTTAAGTGAGTTTTGCAACAATGCGCGTGTGATAGTCCTGGTGTTGCAAGCGTCTATAGGTCAAGGTTACCGCTTACCGTCAGACGGGCGCTCTCCTTGGTTGCTGCCTTAGTAGCACAAACAAATATATTGTTTAGTTTCTGGAGCCCACTACCTACTACTAATATTCAAATACCCTGATGGCTGAATCGCGTGGCAAGTGCATATTGGGACGCGGAATACCCTTGCTTCCTCCATGGCCATGCCAATAATAAAGTCCGTACATAGTTTAAAAGGAACAGTTACAGGCCTCTAATCGATGCTTTCAATCAAATATTGATTGTTATGTATTGAAGGTAAACTGGGCGAGAAAGGTCGAACTTATTCGTTGGGGGTGGTCGCTAAAAAGCATGACAATTCATTAATAAAGTAGGTAATAGCACAGTAGATATAGATATATCTACTGTGGTAATAGTGAGATGCAACATGCGAGTAACCACTGGGGTCTATAGAATACGGTACCCGCTTATTATCAGGCGGGCCGTATGCTTGTTTTTTTTTAAATTTAGTTTGCTACCAAAGTAGTAAACAGTCTGTAAATAATTGGACTGTTTTACAAAAAACTTAAACCAATTTCAAAGTACACGAAGAAGTCATCAAATCCTGATCTGATGACAATGGGGCCAAACGGGAAGTGTACCCTTCCAGACAAAAAAAGAACTTTCCAAATCGGTTCATAAATGACGGAGTTATGAGGTAACAAACATAAAAAAAAAAAAAAAAAATTATACAACCGAATTGAGAACCTCCTCCTTTTTTTGAAGTCGGTTAAAAAAGATATTCAGCTTTCATCTTCAATTATTTTTTGTTCAAAGTTTTCTTCACTGATGAAAACTTCAATCAACTTCGTTCAATCATCACTTTTTCATCTCGTCAAAATACAATCTTATAATGATGGTTGTAAATTCAATAGGGGGCTGCATACGTTAGAAAGTACCGTACCAGAGTAATTTACTATAGTACAGTCGCGGAATGAAAAGGTTCGTCACCTTAGAGTTGGTTTTCGCTTGCACCAGGTGGCAAGAATAAATTTTATTATATGTACCGACCAAAGAATTTAAAACGTCCAGAAGGATAGTCGCCTCTATGGCAACATGAAATAAACAAGCCAGAATTGACAGTATTTGACAGCCGTGCGCAGTACGAACTGAGAGCGATTTGCTCAGGGAGCCCCTCAAGCGGAGTGAAATTAAATGTCATGCTTTAGTAAGGCGGATTATCCATCTGGGTAGAGGCACGATGCCCTATGAAAATCTTTGGTACCGACATATTACTTGAGGTTCCTAACAGGAAGAAACAATCTTCTTCAAACAGATAAACAGTCGAACAACTTTGATCTGAATAATTTTGAACTTTGATAGCGAACAGTTAAAGCATTATTTTTTCTAAATAAGTGTATTCAGTAAGTGTATTCAGTATGTCTATTCAGTTTCAAAAGGTAATATGTGCTCGTGATACGTTGAATGAATCAAGTTGAAAACTGACGGACCTTCTCTTCGAATCTTATTATCATATAGGAAAATGGACATTTAAAAATACAGGGTAATAAATGTCACATACGATTAAAAAAGTCATTAGGATTAGATATCGTATTTTTATTTGAGACTTTATGGTTTTTTGCCGAGGGGTTTTGCTGCGTTCGTTTTCCTGCTTTGCTCACAGCTCTGACGTCATAGCATCTGAACGAAATGACTCAAAAATGCATAAGATGGTCTCCATTAACCACGTGACACTGGTTCGACGAGGACAAACTAAGAACATGTTTGTATGATTAACGACTTCGATATTGTAAATACGAGAGTAACTATGTATGTATGTAAGCTTTTTAGTATAAACCTCAGAACCGATAGCGATGAATTTCGTCACATAGATAGCCTATAGATATTATTACATGTAGTATATGAGTTATCTGCGTTTCCATACTACAAGCAATGCTTATTTTGGGATCATATTACCGTGTATGAAATATGTCCCAGGATATTTTCCCACGATATATATATTTACATATATATATATAAAACGAAGTCTTGTTAGTTACACGGCTGGACCGGATTTCATGATCTTTGCTCTTGTTGGATTCGTCTCCGCCCCGAATAGCAGAATACCGTAGGTAACAGAATATAAAAATAGGGTAGGTAGGTATGGTAGGGTAGGGCAGCTTAATTAGGTAGATTATAAATAAACGGTTTTCACATAATTGAACTGTTTTACAAAAAACTTAAACCGACTTCAAAGTACACTAAGAAGTAATCAAATCCTGATCTGATGACAATGGGACCAAACGGGAAGTGTACCCTTCCAGACATAAAAAGAATTTTCCAAATCGGTTCATAAATGACGGAGTTATGAGGTAACAACATAAAAAAAAAAAAAAAAAAAAAAAAAAACATACAACCGAATTGAGAACCTCCTCCTTTTTTTGAAGTCGGTTAAAAAATACGATGACATATACATTGTAAGAACTTGATGCAGATTAAAAAAAAAGGTTCTTTGCACGTATATGTATACATACATAGTATGCAATCATGCGTAAACAATTTATGTATTCGTGATATATGTATGTTCTTTATATGGCATGCAATTAGTATGCAGGTGCGTTATTGTATACATACACATACTAGCTACTGTACTCGGCCTCGTCTATGTTAACATAACTCGTTTTTGATGAATTTTGTTTGAAACTGATATTGAATCGCGACGTTTAAGCGTGGGAGCTCCTTGCCCGATGGTCGATTGACCTGAGAAAGTACGTGGGATTCATATGTGGAGATACTATGCCAGTTATATTAAGACCGTAAGATTACGAAACTATTTTTATCTATCTCATATAAGTATCTTCTTCTGTGTATAAAATGGAAAACGGACAATGATGCAGCTCAAATCGGATTATAGTAAGGGGCACGAGTGGTGAGCATAGATTGACACCTGCGCAGTAGTAAATTTTCGGTCTGTTTGGCGGAATGAAGCAGGGGGGAGCTGCACACGATTGGTTCGCCAGTCGATGCTCCTCGTCTATTGGATACTTGCGTGTCATTTGGCTACTGTGATTTGGCCAAAAGTATACATGCGCGAGCTTGCCCCCACTACTGCCTATCTGTGCTCACCATTCGTGCCTCATACTGTACCACCGGTAAAAGAAAGAATCGAGACCGCAAAAAGCTGTTATGGATATAGAAGATGGAATTTTGAGAGGGTTCAGATTATCTTCTAACGTCCATTCAATATTTTCTGGGACTGCTATTTGAGAACATAAACGCTATGCTCTACCTCACGCCTCAACTACTCTACGGATCATCGTGAAATGTGGCATGCAGATAGCACATTGTTTGCAGAAGGACATAGGCTACTTTTTATCCCGGGAACGCGGGTGAAACTGCGGGGGAAAGCTAGTTTATTTTATCGTTTTTCACTCATAAGTCAAGAAGAGAGTTGTCACTTTGCCAGGAACTTGGCGCCTTATCTCTCTTAAAAAATCTTTGCCAGAGCTATCATCGTGTTATACCTGAATGTATTTATAAGTAAAATACGTTATTTCCAACATTCCTGTGACGTTAAGTAATTGTTGTATAATGTTCTTAACAAACAGTAATGGTTCACACCTGCGCACACACGCTTAATCAATAATAACGTACCGATTCGTCTGCTATTATTTCATATTGTACCTACTACCTACACGGCGACCTTCGTACACGCGCCTGCCTATAAACTCGACCGACACGCAACTTTTCCGTTGCCCGTGAGCGCATTTCAATCCTAAAGCTTTTTATCGCGAGGTCGCAAGTTCAATAACCCATTATAAGTTGTTTTTTTAACATTTTAATTCATGTAGTTTTATCATACTCAGCTCAGCATAGGCCTCCCCTATTGATTTCCACAACGGACTGTTTTGAGCGACTTGCATCAAGCGGATCCCAGCTACCTAGACCAGTTCGATCAACCTGGTGGGAGATCGTCTTTCGCCCCTCTGAATTTCACTCGAGGTCACTCGAGAACCTTTCTTTAACCTTTTTATTTGTATTTGCTAAATAATTTACTCGCAATTCGTGTGATAAAAAAGTTAAGGTCCCATCGTAGGTGCTACGCTCCTTACATTTAGGTACAACGAATCAAAATCAATTAAGAAAAGAGATACAAGATGGGACAGGGATACTTCCTAGTTAGTTTCAACTTTCACATTTGGTCCAACTAAGCTTTTGCGCGAGTTACAGAGAGAGAAAGGCGTGAGGTTATAACAGTTTGTTCGTCATTTTCTATCTGAAATAATGCTGTGTCATGCCTAATTAATTATCTGATTTTATAAGTCAGACGACTGGTATAAAACCACACAAAAATGCACAAGGTACGTAGTTCTGAACTGGTTAGACAAACAAAACTGGCTTGTGCTGGTACCAAAATACTGTGACGCTTTTCACACTCGCCCATGGCGCAGAGCTTGTAGGTACTATGGATGCAGATTATTTGTATGTTACCTGTAAATATAAATATATATATTTATCTCCATCCTGACTCTAAACAAACAAAAACTTTTCGTGCACTCAAATGTTTTTAGAATTCCCGTCAAATATTCTTGTCCTATTCTTCATTTTGCCTCAAGTAAAGCCACACTCTAAAGCTAGTTAAATTAAGAAGTCCATCATTTTATCAATCGACGTCACCAGGCGCCAGTTACACTCGTTCAACCGGTCCATATGATCACGTCGCTCGTATTTCTGCTATATAAAAACCTACCATCTCACCTATTTGCACTCTTCGGGTAGTTTAATGAATCAATCACGATTTATTGTCAGTTAAGTTATCTTGCACGAATTGGTCGAATAGTCATAATGGAGGCCGTTTACTGAGGAATACCAGGATCCTGCATATTTACGTAAACCATAAATAGATTTTAAATTAAAACAAAATTAAGCTACATTCAATAAATATTACTTCAGTCAAGGTCAGCAAAAACGGTCGGGAATTACGGTAGCAAGTAAACAATGAAACGTTCGAATTACCAGTAGAGAATTAAAAAGAAATCGGCTATCCTTGTGCAATATTGTGAAATGGAAACCAAGCCTTTCAAGCCGCGCGGAGTTTGTAGATCCAACTAATTGTATTAGTACGTCTCTGGTATTGATATGATATATTATTAGCAAAAACAGACATACTAAGAAAGATATTCTCAGCGATACCCAACATGATGCGGTATAAGATTTTTTATTTTGAAATGCTTGTTTGCTCTGGCTAGTCGACTAGATACTTATATCTTGTTAACTGTTCTAATCAAATTCAAATATTGAATCATATATTATTATTGGGTTGTTTTTGACTTTACCGAGGTGGTTTCGTTTTATTGCTGTTTCATTCCATTAAGTAACTAGATGTTTTCGTTTTCGGCAACTGCTGCTATGTCATCAACACATCTTATAAATAACCCTTTTTCACTTATTGTTTCATTTTATATAAAATACTGTCTGCCAGATGCAAGCGCTCAACCTGTAGCGTAGGGCCTAGAAACTATGATAATGAGCGCCACTTTTCAAACTCTAACCCCCTTATTACAAAACATGGTTTAAAGTAAAGCCAGGTTTTACTGTCATTTGGTCACTTTCTAACGTCATATAATAAAAAGGGACGAGGCTATTTTAAAACCTGGTTTTCCTTTAAACCATGTTTTGTAATAAGGTGCTAAAAGTTTTCGCTATTATGTCATTTATTCAGAACTTGCTGTCCCCGCGGTTTCACCCTCGTTTCTGGGATTTTAAGGAGCCTATAGGCACTCAGGTATATTGTAGTTTCCTTTAGTAAATTTGGTACTACTGGTAACAAACAAAAACTCTTCAGCGTCATTATATTAGTAGCTGAATGTCCTCACAAATATTAGGTACTTATCTTTATATATAAAATTCTACTGTATGTGTGTATG
Organism: Achlya flavicornis; assembly: GCA_947623365.1. Classification (NCBI taxonomy): domain Eukaryota; kingdom Metazoa; phylum Arthropoda; class Insecta; order Lepidoptera; family Drepanidae; genus Achlya; species Achlya flavicornis. Next base: position 16,429,527 of record OX392471.1, on the reverse strand, counting down.
TCACTGAATTTCTCCTAAACGGCTGGACGGACTTGAATGAAATTTTGTATGCGTTTGGGTGGCGCCCTGTATAGTTTAGATTCACAAATCAACTCGGCAGATGGCGCTGCAGTCGGTATCTAGGTTATGTTATCGACTGCAGCGCCATCTGCCGGGCAAGAAAAAAACAATCAAATCGGTCTAGCCGTTTAGGAGGAGTTCAGTGACATACACACGTACAGTAGAATTAGTTCCCTGGATGGTTTAGATAGGGTACGGTAGTACCACAGGGTAGGGTAGCACCACGCGAACGTAGTCGCGCCGGGCAGCTAGTTTGAATATATATTTTTACCAAAGACTAACAATTACAAAATGATTGCTTTGCTCTAATATAATGTGATATAGGATTGGGGAGTGACGATCGTCCCAACAGAAATATCTACAATTATAATTAATCTCTTAGGTACTCGACTCGTACTTAGATCTACATCTACTAATGCCACAGAGGATTGAAGGGAACAGAGTACAAGCTTCTAAGAAGCGTTCAAAAATCATACCTATTTTGGTAGGGTTAGCACAGGAGAATAACATTAAATGAATACATAAAAATGTATACTTATCAGCTTTTTCTTGATGATAGAATATTGCTATTCACATATTACAGATTATTAGGAAAGGGTACTAAAATGCAAATCTAGTTTTGACGCAGACCATACCTGTGTGACTAAGATTTGCTCGGCAGATCGCGTTGTCATGAAATCTAGCTGAATCACTTTATCGCCCCCAAAAACCCCCATATAGCAAATTTCATCGAAATCGTTAAAGCCGTTTTCGAGATCTCAAAACATACATGCTCGTTAAATAGGATAGGTATGTAGGTACACCATGCATCATGCCATTAATTTACGAGAAAAGAGACAATATAAAAACAATTTACCAGAAAGCTAATACCTACCTACAGGTCGGTTAACGAAAGCTGGCACGTTCACAGTACTCATAAATTTGCAATCAGTCAAGTCTAATGGACGAATGCAAAAATAGGCCACTCTATATTTATGAGCAGTAGCAAAAGCAAAACAATAACTGTATCCTTCATACTCATAAGCTTGACTTTGCGCGAGAGAGACGGTGTAAATGTGTTGAAACGTGCCAGCTTTAGTTAACCGACCTGTACCTATTATATTATTGTTCATATACTCAGTAAAGTAAACCATATTTACACATTTGCATATTAAAATTCTATTATTAAAATCTAAACGTAAACAAACACGATGCGCGAGTGCCCTGAGTTTGAGCACAGGCCGTGCCAGTATAAACCGGTTTCGCCTCGTACGTGACGAGCCGCCTGTGCTTTCGCACACACGCGCCTCAAGCTTGTAGTTGTGTACCTACCGTAGCGCGTTTGTATGAAGCTTGGTCTCTGTTCCCTTCAATCCTCTGTGCTAATGCCCCCGCGATATTGCGTGACCGTTAACAGGATCAAGTTCGTCGAGCAATTATTTACAAGTCTATTACGTCTGTATTGCATGCTAAGTGTTTTTATTATCTTTGGTATTAGAACAAAGCCTTTTTTTATTTGATATGATCACCTATCTACCATGTTCTAAATCGTTTGACTAACTTATTATCATTTCATAAAATACATCTTTGTAAAAGATACAGGAAGGAAAATATTGTTTTAAAAATCTGTAAGTACTGTCTTTTGCATCGGGTGGTTCCCAGTATATAACTTTTTGTTTTTTATGTTTCTGTGTTCATTTGACCGTCTGTTATGCGTTGGCGCATCGTTTTTCCAATTTAAACATTGTTTATTTCACTTGGCTGAAAGTTCTTCACATAGTCAAAAGCATGTTGTACAATAGCCAGTAAAATACTTACATAAAAATGTAACCTTGCTGAGTATTGCCAGTCCTTTTCAACTGAAAGCTGACTATATCACTATATCAGATACTACGTCCTTCATCTCTCTCTCAGTGCCCTCAGATCTCTCTTCTTACTGAATACACCCAGATATAGTCCTGGTCGTCAGTGACGCATCTTTCGATTACTGTGACCACAACACAATTTTTTTTCGTTAGTTCGTTGATTCGTTCTCTACTTAGTCAAGAAAATAGCTAGAAGTAAAAATGAGTAAAAATAATCTTGCTATCCGATAAGGTTACCGCGCGATAAAAAATATGTACATATAGTTCCAACTGTTTATTAGGAAATAAATATATTTTTTCACTGACATATACTTATACAAGTTATACTTCTAACTGAGGTTGTAAATATCATGTCACGCTTTACCATCAAGTGTCCCTGACTGATTGACTGACCGTTATATCTATCACGACGAGCACATAGATATTACTTCCCGAAAATCATCCCCTGAGGGGGTAGAAAAGGGGATGTGTGATACTAAATGTATGAAAATAGGTAATTTTTGGAGGTAATTCCATGTAAGTTGGTATTTACGTTATGATTTATATGGTAAGAATGACACGTTTCAGTGTTTTTGAAATATTTTCCTTGAACATCATATTTTATCCCTTTAGGGGTTGAACTTTGAAAATCCCTTCCTTAATCGATGCCTTACCCGCGTTATATAAGGAAACAGAAAATTATCATAACAAAATGGAAAATGAACAAAAATAAACAAAATGATTTAAAGATAAGGTTATCTTATTTTTATCATCTAAAAGTAAATGAATACTTTCAGAACATTTACTATTCAATGAAAAAGAAATGAAGAAGTAAAGAACTATGTACTTAAACGCAGTTTTTCACGACCAAAATGACAACTTGTTATCCTCCATACAGTACAGTGGTACAGGCTTGTGACGTCACCTGACGGTATCAATTTGTATGCCGTGTTTTAAACGCTGTCTGACTTTGACTGTCATTTCTGATTTTTGTGGTGCTCCTATTGTAATTTTTCCCATATAGATATTTGATCCCACTAAAAAAACATGATCGATTGACATAAAAAAGGGGTAGACAAATAGCCTACTGCATGTTTCTGGAGTTTATATGTCAATCACACAGTTTTTCGTTTTATATAGACACACAGTGAGCCTCAAGAACAGAAATAAGCCCGACATCATCAAATCAGTGAGACGTCTTCACCAAATAGACAGTAATTGATCAGTAATGACATAAGTAGACATAGCTGGCCATTGATTAATCGGCGTCTAACACTTGCGTCGACCTAATTGTGTCGACCGGCAGCAGCGGCTCGGCTCGACCCGGGTAACAATTTGTATCATACTATTGTTATGGGAACTCATCATTTGTGTAACAACCTATCAATTGCATTGACAGTGAGTTTTCACTGAATAAATACATGTACACACGGCTACAGATCAAGCTATACATTTCCAGTATAAGCTGATCTCGCATGGTATAAGATTTCTGTACAATGGCAGGTCAGCTTATACTAGAAATGTATAGCTTGATCTGTTGCCGTGTGTACCTGTGTCACATCTTTTATATTGGTACGTTGTAACTATTAATTATTCTGTGATATTGGTGACGCGCAGTTCGCTTTGGGGGCGTCTATTAATTACTTCAGGCGATATTATAAATTTTTCGACCCCCTCGACCTCCTCCCAAACCACGTGAGATTTTTCAAAATGCGTATTTTTTGTGCAAATACGTTAATCTGTGCTTGATAGCGTTGGATTTATTAAAACAAATCTTAGTTAATCTTTATTTAAAACTACGAAGAACGTAGACTAGAATCACAGTGAGAAAATTGTTAGTGTTGAAAGAAAAATATAAATAGGGACTATAAAATGTGGCAGCTACACACGGCTACAGATCAAGCTATACATTTCCAATATAAGCTGATCTCGCATTGTATAGGATTCAATGGGAGGTCAGCTTATACTAGAAATGTATAGCTTGATCTGTAGCCGTGTGTACTTTAGGCGATTCTTTCAGATAACCCCTGCGAAAAATATAACGAAAAACCCAAACTGTTAAACATATGCGACAAAAATATAACAAAAATCCCAAACTGTTAAAAACAAACATTATTTTCTGAATTAATTAATAAACAATACCGTAAATGCGCCTTTCTAAGTCCCAACTGAGATATGATTATATAAAAACAATTACTCATAAGTAATTAATTTAGTTATTTGTTCGTCTTTAAAGATCCAAGTCCTTCTGGAGTTGGAAGAATGAACTACCTCACTTCCCCTCTTCCTTTCCCTCGATCCCTTAACCTGTAATGTCAAAATTCCATACACGGATATCTTGGAAACAGCAATCTGATTTTCATTAACACAGCTAAGCACCAACCAACAAATAAAAAATACCGGTTTGAAATTAGTCCACGCTACATTTATTTGAGAGCTACAATGTCACATCTCATACAATGTTTCGGTCGGTATAAAATAAATTGTTCCGTTTATAAAGAAATCTCGAAGTGTGGAACTACCTATTACCTAAAAAGAGATTAAAAATATACTACTTGCCTACTTAGGCCTTGCACTTACAACTTAAGAGACTTTAACTTGTTAAATTTATAGAAAAAAACCAAGCGAAATCCTATGGGAAAAACTGACAATTTAACTTGTTTATTTATTTAAAAGACACAGTAACAAGATACAAACCACATCTTACAATTACAAACGTTGTTTAAATGAAATACAGTTATAAATTTGTATCTCTATTATAACTGTGTACAGCATTTACAAGATAATTTAATGTACATAGAAAATAAAGATTTTGCACAAAAAAAAAGAAAAACGTGAATGCTAAATAAAAATTACACTACAAATTAAATTACACAATAACTATAACATGTAAACTAACAACTTTACCAAATAAACAAATCAAACCATAGATATATCGAAGTTATTTTATATCATAAAAACTCTTAATAGTTAAATATGTGTTTAAGTTTTGGTAGAAAATATCCAAACTTTTACAATTCTCGTTGAACAACCTACCTTGTGTAACATAACAGTCCTATAAGCGACCATAAGTTATGATAGAAATTTGATAAATCCTTAAAAAGATTCAACGAAACGGACAACGAAAATTATTGTTGCTTAGCGTATTTTCCTGACATATATGCAGCTTAAAGCGCCTATTAAGCTGTATTAATGATCATTAAAATGCTAAATTGCCCAAAGGTCTTAAGGTTAAGCTGTACAACCACCAAAATCAGTTACTACCTTCGTAAGTGATGTTGAAAATAATCGCGTACAGGTTTATAGTATCACTAACATCAATTACAATATTCCCAACCGCTAACGTTTCGAAAAGTAAAGTCATAAATTGTGGGAAAGGCATTTTTGGGTACGATCATGTTTCCTTTTTCTAGTTTTTTCATTACTAAACTACTGCATGATTTTATATGAAAATTGAAGAGAAGTTGCTTGCTTGAAGAAGTCTGCTGTGTCTTGTGTGCTAGCTATCTTTTGCCAGTGCGATTTCTTAGATGCGTATAATAACAACACCACTAACACTGCTAAATGTATTATATCATGTTTAAAAAACGCGAAGCTGCACAGCGATCTCTGATGATGCTGGTGTTGTTATGATTATTTTGACCCAGCAAAATTATTTATGTTATGAATTCAACAGGCAAATGTTTTTGTTGATTGTTTGGCTATAGCGAATTTTATCATTGCATAATTATGTGCTACATCGACTATCTGTATGTGCTATGCGAATGCGATACAATACACTCCTTAGTTAGTATTAATTTTGCTGAACATTGATTGCTGGCTTTAATTATTTCTTTCTTATTACACTTGTGTATAATAAATGTTTTTTTTCTCAATTAAGCTAAGCGAGCGACCATGACTGACTGTAGTTGTTTTTTTCTGCCGCTACCTGCTTTTTGGCTTTTCCCAGACAACAGCAAGGTCATCTGCACTGTACACGCCCAAGTCTTTTATGTGGCAATTTTTTATTCATTGTCAATGCTTTAAACTTTACAAAATGTACAGCTAAGCGATTTGTGACGTTGTCTTGCGTTTTAATTCATATCGTTTTTATATATATAAATAAGCAGCCTGCGAGTTCCGAAGGCCAAGTTTTCAGATGCCAAAAAAATATTGCTAGCGAGTCGCCGTGAATAATTTTTAAAGCAGTAGGTACATATTTACGAGCATGTAAATATGCAAAGATTAAGGCTAGGTGTTTAGGAGCAGTTCTATTAGACCGATGCATATTAAAAATACCTGGGAAATTTGACCTTTGCTCAGCCTAGATGGCAACACGTTCTCAAGTACAACTGCTCACACCGGTCGATGCTTTAGGCCTTCGATTTTTACTTACAGATGGCAGCCGTGGTGGTAGTCGTACTTTGATTTCCAGCTATAATGTCGTGGCGTGACAAGCAATTACAAATATTACTGAATGGCTTCTGCCTACCCTACAATTTAAATCTAGTCGTATTATTACTACGTCTCTAACATACACATAAAACTCTACCTAATATAATGATGAAATGGTCACGTGGTACGTTATGTTTGATAGTGAGTTAAATAGCGAGGTGAAACCCGGTTGAGAGCTTGTCGCCATTTTTGCCGCGTTAGGGTGATAAGGCTAATTTTGGGCCATCATATTCTTGTCAAAAAAAGCGAGGTAAATATCTAATACGACCATTGAGCTATTATTACGTTCCGTTCAAGTGAGGCCATCTGGTCACACTTGTGATGAGATTTCGAGATGTCATATTTTCGAAACCTATGTTGAGTTAGTCATGCTGTTTTTTTTTTACTATGGGCACAATAGCAGATTAACATTTTTTTTTTAACTTTCCATAGTAAATTTCAACCTTGCTCGCTCATAAAGGATGAAAAGAAAAAAAATTTTTTGAGTATTCAGTGTTGGTCCCACACACACATAGGTTTCGAAATTATGACATCTCGAAATCTCCACCTGTTATATATGAATTTGTGTGTATTGTTAGGTACAAAGTGAAATGGCTATTCCATCGAACAATAACCCAGAGCGCAAAGACGTTAATTTTGCTTGAAATCTATTCTGACAATGTCCCACCACCTACAATGCGTTCTATATTCTGATTGGCTAAGTCAAGGACACACTAACAATTTAGGTGCAGCGATTGGTCCTCACTGTTCCAAATCAGTGCATAATCACTGATTGGTTGCGGTATTGGATTGCTCGGTATTACTACTCTAAGTGGATCAAAAGGGATCAAAATCAAAAAGTCATTTATTCAGTTTGGGCACTGGTAAGGCACTTATGAACGTTAAATTGGTACATACAGTTGAATTTACCACCGGTTCGGAATACACTTAAACTGAGAAGACTTAGGATGTTTATGTTATCCCCTTAATCCTAGAAATTATACTCCTCATATAAAATAAGGTCTTGGTATACCATGCTGTTATGATGAATGCCCTTAATTAATAATAAGCCAAACTAAGCAGAGCTTGAACTATGGAAACCAGATAACTGATATAATACATATACTACTTTTTGTTTGTAAATACATACTTAATATACATAATTACACCCAGACTAAGGACATACAGACATGTTCATGCACACAAATGTATGTCCTGTGTGGGAATCGAACCCACGACCTGCGGCGCTATTGGTTAAGACTCCACGTCTTAACCAACTGCGCCAACGGGCCCGTCAAATTGCTTTGGAATGCTCTCTCAGTAAATCAAATTTGTTATCGTACATATGATTATATTGACAATGTATTTATTTGCAGTAACATTGCCCCCGGCTGCGGTGACGCGAACCCCACTCCTGGGCTTCAACGGGACTGGCATATACCATGGCAATACCACGGCCAATACGCCCCAAGTCAGCGAGCCACTGTTCCCTGAAGAAAGTAAGTTGTCTTATATCGAATCTTACTTAATACACCTTATATATAAAATTCAAAGTCCTGACTGACTGACTGATATATCAACGCACAGCCTTAACCACTGGACCTAGAGACATGAAATTTAGACGGTATATTCTTAGTGAAGAGTAGGTATCCACTAAGAAAAGGTTTTTCGAAATTCCACCCCTAAGGGGGTAAAATAGGGGATGAAAGTTTGTATGAAATTCCGTCAGTTTCGAAGTTAGGATCTTCAAATTTTGTATTTAGGCTGAAGATTGAAAATTAATTTATACGTGTCCCAGCTTTTTTTAATAATTCCACTCTCGAAGCGGGATGAAGTTGTTTTGTTTTGTTTTATTGTTGTAGAAAAATATTTCATTTGTTTCCTGTATACCACGCGGGCGAAGCCGCGAGCAGAAGCTAGTTGTACATAAATAATTAAATGAGAAAAAATATTTAAATAAAACATACATCACCACACATAGTATATACCTCCACGGTGATTTTTCAAGTGGGCGTGGATGGTCAAATCCTATCGTATAGGGTGTCGAAAAAAAATGCTCAAATTGGTCTCGGGGTCAATTTTGATAACATCTAAAATTTAACTTGGATTAAAAAAAAAGTTATTTATGGGAATAAGATAAGTTTAATATATGTAAGAAAAATAAAATGATTTTTCGTCTAACATTACTTCACAAATTCAATCTGTATAACATTAAAAAGATTAGGTTTGTATGTTCCTTCATCGTCTATTCAATTGAAAATTTTGAGATGTACACACGGCTACAGATCAAGCTATACATTTCTAGTATAAGCTGACCTGTCATTGTACGGAAATCGTATACAATGCGATATCAGTAGCCGTGTGTACTAATAACTAAACGTATAAATATAGATTAGATGTTTGTGATATTAAAATCGTTTAGCTACTCAGAAAATACTGTTTTAATACATAGACAATACATTATTCGCATGTGTAATTCGGGATTTTGTATGCAGTCACGTGACTTATCCTTAGTGTCTTTATCCATACAAAATAAATTCTCCGCAAACAGTCACGCAGACAGAGCGGCCTGATAGCCTGATATTGAAGAACATTTTCATTTGCCTAATCAAGTGAAATCTTTACAGCTTTCACTATTCGTTTACGCAATCTTAACTAGAAAATCGCTGAATTATGTACGCTTGACAGATGATTGACAAGCAATTTTGGTTCTTGTCACAATGGTGTAAGGTTGTTATATAATATTATGGCTGCTATAACCTAGGGGCCCCATTATCGCTCTCCCTCCATTTTGAGCCCCCCACGGTGGATCTTAAGGACTGTTATTTCACGGGGTGGGAATAGTGCACCCTGTCTTACCAAATCAGTGATCCGCTAGTCTGTAACTCAAACGTGTCACAGGCCAACCCACAATATTTTACTACTATCATTTAACCAAAAACAAATTAATTTAACATTCAGATATGGGGTTCTTCAAAAGGGGCGTAAAAAGAGCTCTTCAAGGTCGGCAACACTTCGGCAATCCCCCTGGTATAGCAAATATCCATAGGCGGCGGTGACCACTTACCATCAGGTGGACCGTCTGCCTGTTCGTCAAGCTAATGACATAAAAAAAAACCGTCCGTAAGACATTTTCAACTGGTATGACCCAAAACGAAATTTATTTCGTAGTAACCAATAGACAGAAATAGCACCTGTGTGACACTATTATAAACGGTAAGTAAGTACAACCAGAGTATATAAGATAGATATGGTTTACCGTGGTACAGTACAACGCTCGACAGACTAAATACGTAATATGTGTTAATATGAAAAACACTGAATGTAATTCAAGTTCCAATGTCGCAAAGTCAAGTTCGTCTAAGATAACCGTGTTAGTAGTCCGTGAATAATTTGCTGTACACGCTGTATGCTTAAACAATCGATTATGTTAATTGTTTACTTACTTGCCGTGAAGGCTTAGACTTAGACCTATGATCTGAAGGTGCGGGTTCGTATACTGGCATCGATTGAGCCAGGTGCTTGAAGAAAGCTCAGGTAGGCTGGTGATTCTTCAATCACCACATTTATATGAGCTAGGTGATGATGATTTTTATAGGGTATATAAATTATGCAAACCCACGGGATATTTTAGGGGATATTTATGACTTGGTTTTCCCAAGGGAGCTAGGGTTAGTCACGTGATTAATCATCATCATCAGCCTATAATGTCCCACTGCTGAGCACAGGCCTCCTTTCACTCCACCATTCGTGCCCACAGCGGATCGGTGGCGGTCAACCTACTGTTGGAGTTATCAAGCCGCCTAGAAGGCCTCTAACTAGCTTAACGACTATCGCAATTAAGTGATAACCGGGACCAACGGCTTTACGTGCCTTCCGAAGCACGGAAACGCTCGATTTGAAATACCACTAGGCGGTCAACCATCCAGGTACCGACCACGACGGTGGTAGCGTAACTTGCCGATCTACTTATCATGTTACACCACGAGCGCTTTAAGTGTCACGTGATTGCTGCATACAAAATCCCAAATTCCGCACAGATACCTACAGATTATACCCTAATTATCACTTATACTTATATTACCACTTTATAGCACTTTTTTATTATAAATTACTTTGAGCCCTGAGTTATTTGTAAAAAAAAGCATTCTCATATACTAATTATTTTGTATGCTTCCAGATAACACGGATATCTTCAAAGAGACCCCAGAAAGGATCCAGTCTGAACACAACTTGACCAGTTTGACTTATGTGAGTACCTCTACTTATAGCCTGGTAAACTAATGCTCACAAGGGAGTGTGGAATGTGTGGATGGAAAGGTCGAAAGCAGAAAGTTTTACTGTGGATGAGGGAAAAACATATTTTTGAAAATTATCCGATTTTCGGAGCTCATTTACTGGGTGGACACTTCGAGAAGAATTCACTATTGGTCCCATACTAAAAGATGTGCACATGAGCTCCAAAAATTTGATAATTTTCAATAATGTGTTTTTCCCTTTACAGAATTTTATTATCTTTCATAATGTAGTATAACAACATTTCCTATGACTAGTATGTTGTCCCTTAACTAATCCAAACAAAGTTCCGTAGTCAAGTTTTCTGCTTGTTTCTGGTTCCACAGATAGAATTCTAGAATTCTGCGTTCACTATAACCTATGCGGCGCTTTTAAAAGTTAAAAAAAAGTGTATGACGTGTAATCGGTAGCAAATATTGCAGAACTCTAGGCTGCTCCCTGTGGGATCGGCGCCTTATAGATATACTTTTACCCGACTGCGCAAGAGCAAAGAAAAAGTTATGTTTTTGACGGGTATCAAAAATTCATACCACATTGTTGCTTCCAAGTTTATTGTATTAAAGTCATAATCAAATGTGTCACCGCTCAATGAGGGTAATTATGTTTTCACGTCACTTGCTAATATTATTACAAAATTTTCTCTTTCGCGATCTTAACGTCTCGTACCAAAGAAGTCGTGTATTTTTATGGACCTTACCTTATCTTTCCGTTAATATAATAACCTACAATCATAATAAATTAGAGATTTTATGCGAGCTATCGTACAGGCATGAACAAGATGCACTTGTTAAGAGTGTAGCTACTAACAGACGTCTTTATCTTCAATATAATGAGCTACCTTGTATTAAGTTCCTCCTTTATACGTGATTAGAATTCGAAATAATAACCATTTCAAGTCAAGATGACTTGAAATGGTTATTTCAAGTTGCGTAACTTAATATTTTATTTTTAAAACGCATAGGTACTATGTGTAAGAAAATACTTTTGTACTGTAGTTAATATATACGTAAGAACAAATTGCTCTTTATGATGAATGCTCTTAATTTTTTAGGGTATTTCAAATTTACGTTAAATATGTAATTTTAAGAAATATTACGTATAGATATAATGTTATGTAAGGTCTTAATAAATTAGTGAATTTCCTCTTGAGGGATGAATGTATAGGTCATTAGTAATCAAAAAATAATAAAAATAATCCGTAGGCTTTTTGTTTTTAATGTTTAAATTAATACTTTGTACTGATAAAATTCATTTTTTTTTATTCAATTTAGGCCCTGATAAGGCACTTGTGAACGTTAACAAATGACTCTACACCGGTTCCAAATACAACTTGAACTGAGAAGGCTCCGGCAAGAAACTCATATATAGTTATATAGTCGGGTCGCTCACTTCCCTCCAATATGGCGAGGAGGGCGATGGCTGCCACACGCGTCATACTTGTGAACAGGTGCTGCTTGTGGGGGCTGGTCTGCTTAAGTTTGCTATTTATTTACTTATTAAATATTTTTTCAGTCTACTTTGTAATTTTGCCGCCGCGCCGGGGCACGCAATTGTTTTCAGTGCGATTAGAATGTAAATATTATGTAATTAATCTAAGCCTGTTTTGAAAAGAGTAATTGCTGAGTTTATTGCCGGCTCTTCTCAGCAAATGCAACCTTCCGAACCGGTATTAGAGTATTAGAGTCAGACTTTTCATAAGTGCCTGCGAAGGTCTATTTGAATAAATGATTTTGAATTTTGAATTTTTTTGAATTTTGAATTTTGAGTCAGATATAAAGTTCAATTTCGGAATTAGTTTTTTTCCCACGGATTATTTTTTGATTATCCATTCATCCCTCAAGAGGAAATTCACTAATTTATTAGGACCATATATATGTTTTTCATAAAATTATATAAGTAGTAGGTATTATGTAACTTATAATAAAAGTAGGTAACCTACTAAGTATGTACCACACATATAAATCTAAATAGATGACGCGAAAGAAGCAAAAACTCACACGTATAATAACTAATTTTTAATCATATTACATTGTTTTATCCCCAAAACCAACATTTACTAAGCATCATAGGTAAAACCAAGCTCGTACCAAACTCCCACAAAAGGTAAAACCCCGAAAATTTACACATTTCATATCACACCTAACATTTACCAGCCCATGTTGGTAAATCCTAAGATGTTATCGTAAAACCTAGGATCTACCGGCAATCGGGCTTTTACAGTAACATATATGGGGTGGATACGACAATACGACATTAAATGAAACCACGTAAAGTACTCATGTATACAATCAACTTTTACTATGGAACCAACCTCGAAATCCCAAAAAAAGACCTGCTTTCCATACAAAAGGTACATGTCTCCTCGGCAAAAAATTATATTATATGTATTTTTTTTTGCGATTTCGAATTTGTTCCCATAGTAAAAGTTGATCGTATACATGAGTACTTTACGTGGTTTCATTTAATGTCGTATTGTCGTATCCACCCCTTATACTTGTAGTAATTAATAAATTAATATGAACTCCATATAATGGAATATATTGTTGGCAGGACAACCACAACTTCTACAACAGCTCGTTCATCGGCAACGTGACATTCTTCAACGAGTATTGGGCCAACATCACCAAAGAGGACCCCACCATACACCCCGTGCTGAGCAACTCTCATCGACGTGCCACTGTGAGTCTTACCACCATTCATACAGGGTTTATTATCTATACTAATATAATTAACCCCCTTATTAATAAATAAGGTGTAAGTCAAGTATAGTAATACCTAGGTTTTAAATATATCCGTCACTTTCTAATGTCATGTAAACAAAAAGGACTGGGGCTAAAAGGGCTATCTTAATAGTTTTTAGATAGAAAATTTTTAGGGGGAAGAGTTTTTAGTTTGGTTGTTCAAACGGGCTAATCTCCGGAACTGCCAGTCGGATTCGAAAAATTGTTTTGTCTAAAAAGTCCGGGATTTTTGCAGTTTAGGATCTGGTTACCCTACTCACCAGCCCATTACCAATCCGTTACTGCGTGAAAGAAGGACAAACACACATTCGCATTTTTAAATAGTAGGATTCCAGAAATAAGTTTATTTTTTATACCAACAAGGTATTAATCAATTGTAGCATATAAATGCTTGTAACATGAGGAATATTATTTTCGCGTTACTGACAGCTTGAAAAAAGCCAATGACAATAAGGTTTTAATCCTTCTGTATATTCAATCAAAATATTCTATGTTATCGCTTTAAAAAAATATCTAAGATGAGCAGAAAATAATTCGACGTGAGTACATTTCGCAAGACTGTAACCGAGACCGAGAGCACCTAACTTTTGTGTTGTGACGCATACCGCTATTCCAATATGCAGATTAGTCACGATACATATTCTTTGCGTCGTCAATTGATTAATTTATTTGACGAGCCAGCTGGCGCGGTTCGTTAAAGATTCCACCTATCGCGCCGCAGGTCGTCGGTTCGATTCCCACACAGGACATGCATATGTGTGCATGTCCTGAGTCTGGGTGTTATGTATATTAAGTATGTATTTACAAACAAAAAGTAGTATATGTGTTATATCAGTTATCTGGATTCCATAGTACAAGCTCTGCTTAGTTTGGGATCAGTTGACCGTGTGTGAGGAATGTGCCAGGATATTTATTTAATTAATAATAATATCTACTTGGTACACGTAAAAAATGACAGAATACTTATTTATACTTCGCGACGCCATTATTGTTACTTTAGTCCGGGCAACAAATGATTGTGGATGGAAAGGTTGTTTTTTTTTTGTATACCACTTAAGTGGCAAACAAGCATACGGCGCGCCTGATGGTAAGCGGTTACCGTAGCCTATGGACGCTTGAATGCAGAAAGTTTGACTTTGGAACTTTGTTTGGACTAGTTAGGAGATAAACATACTAACCCTTACTCATAAAGCGCTATTTAACTAATATACTGATTAAATGGTCACGTAAATAATGTCACATTATTTGACAATGACAATAGAGTGACGTTATTTACGTGACCCTTTAAACAGTATATTAGTTAAATAATGTTTTATGAGTAAGGGGGTAAATGTCCCCACCCCTCGTCGGAGATAAGCCCTAGAGGAGGAGCACAAAGAAGGTCCTTGTCCTTTTTACCTATTCCCAATCGTTGTCTAGATATGACCTCAGACGATAGATTTTCAAAAATGTGTTTATTACCTCACGTTTTTCGTAAACAACTATAGCAGAAGTCGTGTCGCATCCAGTGAAGGCGTGTAGAAATAATTTGTCGTCCAGGCTAAGCTGATGCAACTCCTGACTTGAATAATAGGTGGTAGGGACTTTGCCTCTGCTAGGTTTGATTGATATAATATCCTGTCAGGTTGACTTGCCAGGTCAACATCTTCTCCAACGACTGCAACTAGAGAATCCCTTGATTTTTCAATGGCAGCAGAGACCACCATCAAGTCAGGTGGTAAAAAATAAGTTGAGGTAGAAAATTAAAGAACATTTTAGAGAACAGCATCTGTACTGTAGTTTTTTTTTTTTATATATATTTCTTCAGACAATACAGCTGAAATTCAACTTTCCTTTCTACGGGCACAATTTGCGCAACATAACTGTTGCGACCGGCGGGTTCATCTACACGGGCGATCATGTGCACAACTGGCTCGCGGCCACTCAGTACATCGCGCCGCTGATGGCCAACTTCGATACATCGCTCACCAATGACAGTCTTGTCAAGCTGTATGATGACGGTGAGTTGAGTTTTATTTAAAAACAAATTTTGAAGCGGCAAAATTTAGAAATCACATGTAGGGACGGAATCCGAATGGGTAACTGCCTAGTAGTGTTTCCGCTTAAGCTTTTTCAGTACTTTTTTTTTAGTTGTTTAATTATATGTTAGACCATTACCATCATATTATTATAATTCGAAAATTAAATAATGAAATCACAACAGAAAACGAATAACTTAGTGGCGTTTTTACAAGATATTTCTTATTCAATTTAAGTCACTTCAAATCAAAATGTAATGTATTCAATTTAGGGTCTGATAAAGGCACTTATGAATGAAAAGAAAGCCTATGTGCTATTATTGTGGATGTCACACAATGCAGTCCTTCTTAAAACTTTTTCGGAAGCATTAGGTTATTACTATTTCGTGCCTGCCACACTAAGCATCATTGGCGATGTGGCCGAACAACGTATATTTATAATAACGTAGCTATCCAGTAATATAAATATGGCTATTTATGGAAAAATCTTTGTGTGGCAGCCACACAATGCAGTCCTTGTTTAAATCCCGCATTTTTCTCCAGGGGAAAGGTTCACAGCGTTCTGGGAGAACGTCACCCTTCAAGAGGAGAAGTCAAAGCAGTTTACATTCGCCGTGACACTTTACAAGAGCGGTGACATAGTGTTCGCGTACAAACAGATGCCTTTAGACGTTCCCGAGATCAACGACACCGAGCATCCCGTCAAAGTGGGCATTAGTGACGCGTATCTCAGCGATAAGATCATGTTCTGTGAGTATACTTTATTTTCAACACGCTCGCTCGTAAAGTGACATTTATTGCACCGTTTTTAGTATCTTAATGCAGTTTATAACGCACTAGTGCATTTTACTTTATATTACCGCACAATTTTATGATAGGTATAATCCCGATTATGATAAGTTTGTACCTCACTGTGATATGTGTATATATACCAAGCATTCTTAATATAAACGGATAAAATAGTTTGACAGATCACGGCTGTCAAAAAAAAACATTTGCGCCATATTTGTTAACGTTCTAATTGTGTGGTTGATTATTACCGAAAAATCTACTTAAAAAAATACAAGTCTGTTTTTTCCTCGCAAGTGTGTTGAAAAACGTCGTATGACACGCGTGTGCATTGACACTCTCAGCTCACTTACCGCTTAATACCGCCTCGAATGTTTATAACCAACTTTGCACACATGTACCATAATGTACTATTATAGCACGTGTATCATAAACAAGCACACGGTTCTCCGTATAAAATGGCCTACTTAGGTAACGGAGAAGAGTGCAAGCGTTCGTTTGAGAAAGGTCTAAGGAGAATATACATCGATAGTCCCCCCCACCCCTCCTAAAGAGCACTGGCGACCTTATTCACGCGCAGAAACAATAAGTTATTCGGCTTATCTTGACTTTGTAAGTTTCTACCTGTCTTATATATACTCTCTATATGTCTTATATTTCTGTACATATATAATGGGTTCGATTCCCACACAGGACATGCATTTGTGTGCATGAACATGTCTGTATGTCCTGAGTCTGGGTGTAATTATGTATATTAAGTATCTATTTACAAACAAAAATTAGTACCTATATGTATTTTAACAGTTATCTGGTTTCTATAGTACAAGCTTTGCTTAGTTTGGGATCAGATGACCGTGTGTGAGGAATGTCCCAGGTTTTTTTTTTTTTATTATTATTATAATCTGTATGTGAACAGATGTCCGCCGCAAGACAATCTACGAATACCACCGCGTGTCGTTCAAGAACTACGTGATCGCGAACAACACTATACTGTGGCTGACGGCGCTGCCCACTTGCCTGCAGTACGACACCTGCAAGAGCTGTCTCAACCACAACACTGGATTCAATGTGAGTTCATACCATACACTTAGGATTTCGCTACGCTACCTAGACCTGTACGTGGATTACGTGACTTTATTGCAATGAAATTCAGATTGAAATAACCTCTAAATCGGTAGAAATATTACAAAATCGGAAATGGTTCCGTTTCTAATGTAAAAAAAGTAATCAGAAAGCCGCTATATTTGAACCGATTTCAATTCGAAAATGATTGAAACTTAGTTACGTAATCGCCCCGCTGCGCTAGCATGGAAATGAATATGACAATCCTTATGACACTTTGCGACAGAGAAAGAGACGCATTAGACATTTTAGCCGTGAGTTAATTTTATTTTCGAATATCTAAAATCAACCCGGGTGCTTATGTATGATTTCGAAATTTTCTGAAAATTATTATGATCGTTCGAATAAAACTAGAAAAGTTTATGTTATAGATAGAAATTGTCCCTTATACTGCGAGAAAAACTCCGTCATTTATCAACCGATTTGGAAAATTATTTTTTTGTCTGGAAGGGTACACTTCCCATTTGGTCCCATTGTCATCAGATCAGGATTTGATTACTTCTTAGTGTACTTTGAAGTCGGTTTAAGTTTTTTGTAAAACAGTCCAATTATTAGATATAGATAAATAAATATCCTGTCGTAATTGTGTTGAGGTTAATAGAGTTGTATAATATCTACACTGGATTAATTAGAAGAAACAGCAAACACCACATTCTAGCCTTTGACTCCTACGAGGGTAAGGCTGCTTTTCCACCAGAGATGTGCTATGCAGCTATGCTGTGAGGATGTAATAGCTAAGCTGTGAACTATGTGACCGTTTCCACTGATACTAAGCTATGTAGCGGTGCGAGTAAGATGTGTTATGAAGATGCGCCGCCGCAAAGTACCTGCGTGAGGAAGATGCGCATCCATAGCACGCATCCATAGCACGCATCCATAGCACACATCCATAGCACGCATCCATAGCACGCATCCATAGCACGCATCCTTCCATATATAAAACATATCTTAGTTGATCCGTTTCCACCAGTGCTAAGCTATGTGCACCAATGAATATGATTGGTGGATATCAAACGCATCCACAGCAACGTAGCATAGCACATCTCTGGTGGAAAATCAGCCTAATACCCTTACCGCTACAGTATCTCGTAGTTTTCTCCGGAGTATTTTATAATATTCACTATGTACTTTGTTGCAGTGCACATGGTGTCCTCAGATTCAGAAATGTTCAAGCGGTACAGACAGAAACAAACAGGATTGGATGCTTAGACGTGAGTCATTTTATTGCTATCTCTTTCTAAATGCGAATGAAATATACACAATTTCCTGTTAGGTACGGAGTATCTTACTACCAAAGGAGCTGATAGAAAGCGGTTACCGTGCCCGTAGACACTTGCAACACCAGTGGACCAATCAATCTTAAAACAAGAATATTTACTTGTTTTCTGTCCTTTGTTGATGTCAAAGATGGCACAATATTAGAGATCGGATCATATGCATATTTGAGCCATTATCAGCGTCATTGCTTACTTTATCTAAGAATCAGTGATGATGCATATCTTCACTAGATTTTTAACAATAACCCAGGCTTTGAACCTTTGTGTGGAATTGATGGTTATAGTAATGGGACTGCACAACTTTCTTAAAAAACCTATAAATGCACTCAAGAAAAATACTGTTCAGTTGTCGCAGTGGAAGTGGGTCGATCTTTTCCAGTAATAAAGATATTTAGAGGGATCAAAGACATAATCTAACTATCGAACATTTGGAACAATTACCTGATCGTTTTACAGAAGTAACATAATGTTAAATAATATATTCGGCCGGCCATGATAAGCTAAATATAATAATTGTTAATTTTATTAATATCGCCGATAAGGTTGTTAAGTTTTGTATCAATTAATGAATTCATAACTTACAAATTCAATGCAACATTTAAAAAAAAAACTTTTATTTTTTATTTAAATTATTAAATTAATTTAGCTTAGAACCAAGAGAAGTACATAGGATACTTTTTATAGGGTAAGGTAGGGTAGGTCAGAGGGTAAGGAAGGGGTGAAACCACGGGCGGAAAGCTAGTAATGTAATATTGTTGAACTAGACTGCGAGCGGTCCATGCTGACGTCAGCGAGCGCGTGCGCAGCTGTGGATGAGCCTATCTCTGGCAACACCACCACCTACAACACTACAGACAACAGGGCCACACAGCACTATGATATCGGTGAGTTTACATACATACGGGGAAGACAAACATTCAATAAGTGATAATATGGACTTTTTGGCGGGAACTTGCAGAGTGACGTAGCATTTTAATTTTTATTTTCATGGATTTGTGTATTTTGAGTTTTATTGTGTATTTTTGGTGGTATTTTACCCAATAAAGATCATCCATGTGCACCAGTGAAATGAAATTAAATGAATTATGTGTATCGTGACTTTTCAAGTTGTCTCAAAATGTCCGTGAAGACTTTTAGTACAATGACCACCATTGTAGTAAAACATGACTTTTATGGACGGTGACTGACTGAGGACTATAATTTGAAGTGATTTATTGTGACTGGAAACTATAATATAACTCGACACTGGCAGAAATGAGCCCTAATTTGGGCATGGTTGCCAAAATTAAAAATAAGAAGAAGAAGAAGTGATACTATATAGGTATATGAATATGGTTGACGACTCATAAATTTTACAACATACCGTAGTTATATAGATTGGAAAATAGTAAATTATTATAAAAAAAAGTGGACAAATCGAAATAAAAGCAATATTATTTAAAGATACGAGACCTCAAAGTTACGTTCATAAAGTAAGTTAATCCTTTGACTGTTTGGCGCGTGCGAGGAAAACAATAGAAATCAATTATTTTTTAACTGCAAGTCAAGGGATTAAAAGATTATCAGTTGGGTACTACTGTACTACAAAGTCCCTTCCACTGTGCTATGGATTCTTCACGATGTTTATCTTGAAAGCTCCAGCTTATTGTAGGATTCGAACGCGGAACCTTCATCTCGGCATCCGGGACAGACCAGCACACTTTTCACAAGACACTTGTATGTGAATATGATTTCCCGCAGATCATGATAGTGTCCCTAAGGACGCGAGTTCGAACCCCGGTACCGGCGCTATAGTGCAGGCGGCGGGGGAGCCCCGCTCGCCGCTGGGGGGCGCTGTGGCCGCGTTTGTGGCTGTCGCATTAGTTTGCTGTCTCGCTGGGTGGCTGCTCTACGCTTTCAAGAACCCACATACCCGCAGTGGACAGATGCTTATTAAGGTACCATTACATCTATGTATCTCTCTGCACTTGCATCCCCATAGCTAAATGATAAATTATTAGTATTAAGAATTAAAAGAAAGATCCACTAAAAAATGCCTTGCTAAGTTTCTTTTGTTTTTTTTTTGTACGACTAAGTCGGCAAACAAGCATACGGCCCGCCTGATGGTAAGCGGTTACCGTAGCCATATGGACGCTTGCAACACACGAAGCATCGCTCACGCGTTACCGACCTTTCCCCCCTCCCCAATGAGCTCTGGCGACCTTACTCACGCGCAGGAACACAACTTAACACAACATAAAGTTATTTGGCTGCGGTATTCTGTAAGGTGGAGGTACTTCCCCAGTCGAGCTGCTCTTTGAGCGAATAAACGCTATGCTCTACCTTTCTTAATGCCGGAGTCTTGTCAGTTTAAAGCTCAATTTACATTACAATAGCATGGAAGCAAATGAAATCTACTACCTATCTAAAAACTTAGAATTTGTCCAATTTGAGCCATAAATAAATAGTGATAAGACACATGTCTTCTCCAAGCTTTACTCCCTATAGTTGATAGACGAATTTGAACCATAAACAGATTCACATCATAAGTCACATTTTCCTCAGTACCGCCCGTCTCAATGGAACTGGCGACGTGGCGAGGCGCGCTACACCGCCGCTACCATCCACATGTAACTGAATGTTACACTCATTTACTGACAACGTTACAGTCAATAAGTTTGTCTCATTCACACTCATTACTCTGTCATATTTTACTTCTTTATCACTAAGGTCTGTTAAAGATACATTGGTCCCGATTCTTGTGTAACTCGCACTAAACTAATTTTAGTCACATCACATCTCTTTCTTACAAACATTATTGAAAAAGGATAGAACTTATTTAAAGCTGTCAAATTAGTTTTTTCCGTTTTAATTTGCTGGTAGACGTAACAGCGATAGATGGCGACTAAATTTATGTTGAAAACAAGCATTGGACTAAATTTCTTACATCCTTCTTCTTCTTATGTCCTTTGTTAGAAAGGGATATACTGAGACTAAACTTAGTTTAGTTGTAAACAACAGAATCAGCACCATTGTACGTATATTTGTCAGTAAATCAGCGTAACGAGTATACAAAATAGTTTAAAACATTAAGTGCCTTGAGTTCCGTAAGCCACATATCGGTCATTCCGTCCCGCAGTGGTTGATAGTGTAATTTAAAACTGTATTTTTATAAGAGTTTTGTTTTCTTTATATTATATTGGATATTTTATATTTTCTACATATATATGGTATTAAAGCTACACTAAATTGTGCGTTCAACAACGCGCGTGTAAAGTGTGTGAAGTGGTCATAAGCATATCTATTATGAAATTCAATGAAATGTGTGTAAAGCGAAAATAGTATTTAATATGACCACTATACAACTGTGCGCTATTGTGACGTGAAGCAAGGTTTGTTACTTAAAAGTGTCTAAATACATAATTATTACATTTTTATATTATATTCTTAACGGAATCAACAGAAAACAAAATGTTTGTACAAAAATCTCTCCCACAATACTGAATTAATGTTAAATAGGCATTAACTTAGAATGTAATTATAATGTTAATGATTCAATCTTTACTGATGAATCATCAATTTGCTTTATGTACGCGATTAAAGACAAAAACGACATTCCGAAACAATTTGGTTGTGAATCGGCACTATCGGAATTTAGGATAATATAACAACTTGTAACTTACAGAACAACTCTTTAATCACCATACTTACTTAAATTTTTAAACGTCAATGCCCGTACTACATATTTCTCATAGCGAGGGCTTTCACCGCTGAATGTTGTGATTAGACAACCCTGTAGGTTGTAAGTATGTATATATTATTACTTTAAAGTATGTTATATGCCTATATAAGTGGACACGTAGCCGTTAGCAGTGTAACTTACGTGACCATTTTTTCGTCAGAGCTGAATTACCTATGTAAAAACTTTTTGGCATTTTAATAGTTTTTGAAAACGCAGAACACTAATTTTTATAACATACTAGCTTACCGCCCGCGCTTTCACGCACCCTCTTCTTTACCCCCTTACCTATCCTATCCTACTCTACCCTACCCTATAGTAGGTATCCACTATCCTATGTCCGTCTCCTGGTACGCTAAGCTACCCCCACAAATTTTCAGACAAATCGGTTCAGCCGTTCTTGAGTTATGAATAGTGTAACTAACACTACTTTCTTTTATATATATAGACTAGCTGCCCGGCACGACTTTGTTCGCGTGGTGTCCTAACGTATAACCTAACCTGCCACTACCCCTACCCTACCCAACCCTACCCTATCTAAACCATCCAGGGCGCCACCCAAACGCATACAAAAAAAAACATTCAAATCGGTCCAGCCATTTAGGAGGAGTTCAGTGACATACAGACTTACAGTAGAATTTTATATATAAAGATTACTAAGCCTTGTGGTATGACTGCTATCTGACATGAACGCAGTTGTTTTGTATGTGTACCCAGTTAATATCGAGTCTAATTTTCAAGTAGGAACGGAGCTCATTACAACATTTCTTGATGTCGATCTTGGTAATCAGCATCATCAAAATGGTTTTCAATAATGCTACACTTAACTGCGATTTGTCACTTGTGCATATTTTATTTATAACAGAAAAAAAACTCCTTCGACGCGTGTCGTAAATTATTGTTTGTTCTGCGATAGCTGGCCATTTTTGCCCTCACTGGGAACAGCGGGAAAGAGAGCCTGAGAGCGGGACGTGTGGTCACGTTAAGTATATTGTATAACAGAAGCTTTGGTCTGAGAGGTTAAATGATATCAGTCTATCTAAAATATTAAATGAATCTATTAATTATAACCATAAAATGGTGATAGCGTTAGTGAAATTGTAAGCGATCTTTATATAAATGTTATAATGACGGACTTACGGAACTCTTTATCTCTTTGTTTCGAATAAGAGTGTACAAGGTACACGCATTACAAAAAATCTCGTGTTTTTTTTTTATAATTTTTACTGTACGTTAGTTGGTGTAGTATATACAGGTATTTTAAATAAATATTAGTGATATTAATTATGTAAAAAAAATATATATGTTAATGTCATTATTTCTCTTTATTTTTGGGATATGTTTAAAATAAGCAACTTTTTTTTCTCATTCGACTCTTAAATTAGTACACCAAAGATCTTGACGAAAATGAAATCAAATAGCTGTGCCTAAATCATTTGTGAATGATGATATTCAACACATATCCACGTAAACTAAACGGCATCTATCAGTTTTGGTCGCATTTAGTTCTATATCAATGTTACTAAGGATAATTTGTAAATTTTTATTTATAAGGGACCATTTTTGGAAGACTTCAATAAATCGTGCCGTTGAAATAAATGTCTGTTTCTTTTAACATCCAAAAACCAGGTATAATTTTGCCTAGAAATCATTCACTTGACTGGATTCACTCTTATTCTTCAATTGACTGAAAACTATTCATCATTCATTGTTTTGAATTGTATGGTTAATTGGTACAAATCAGATATTTAATAACATGCCATTTCATAAATTATGATATTCAGTGGAGACATTTTTCAAGTGTTACAAACACTTTCTTAGTATACCTAATTATGATTCTTTGGAAATACAGCAAAACAAAAAAAAACTAGATTCTTAATTGCGAATTGTGTTCAAACCATTGAATTGGCGACTTCGCTGCGCCATTCAAACAATGCAAGCGCAGGTGTTAAAGAAATAAAAACAATCAGTCGAAGCGAGAGCCTCATCAGAAATGGTCCGGTTTATTATATTATCCATTCTCATAGCGACAACAAAAGCCAGAATATTCTGCGGTAAAACCAAAATACCTTTGGAAATAGGCGAATGGAGGCATCATTTACAACACATGGATTCTGCCATTGTGGAAAACCATCCCGTTTCTATAAGTGAGGGACAAGTGTATGTATACGACAATTTCTTTCCCGACTACATAATAAAATACATCCACGTCGATAACTTGGCAATAAAAACATGTGGAGCGAGTGCCCTGATAAAAAACGGAGGGATAGACACTTCCTCGGTGCTTATAGTTCTTCATGCAAACGCTTATCAGGAAATCAGATCGGTAGTTGACATCTGGGGTACTAAAAACATGACGACGCCGGGGAAGCAAATCTCCCTACCCAATGAAATAATGAAGAATCTGAAATCACTATACCTTTTTAAAGGGTTGAGAGCTATTAATCATAATACCGGAGTTGGGTATCACGATTTAGTGTGAAATATTGTATCTTTATTGTATCTACATTTAATAAAAAAAAGTTTTTTATATTTTCATGAATACCTACCATTATTTTTTGTACATGTATTTTATAACGTAAATTTCAATTTATTAAATCTGTGTTTTATTTGACTATATATGTTATTGATTGACAAGATGCGGACTACCCACATATATATCTGAGCTGATTGCTTCAGGCCATGACGAGAAAGTATCTCTAAATAAGTGATATCAACATTTTGTCTTTGTATGATCAAATCTAGATTCCGATATCTTATCCAAACTAAACGTGTCTGTGGACCCGGACAGAACACAGGCTGCATAATTCTGTCACACTCTTCTTTTATCCCACGGATCCTTTAGAAATCCGCAAAATCATTTATAATCTTAAGCAAGATAGCTCTCCCGGGCCTGACATGATAACTGTTCCCCTATTGAAAGATCACTTGAGTAATTTTAGTCAGACAGCCTATTTGCTATACAGAAACTTATCAACTCTTGACAGCAAGACAAAATACCTTGCATTTTCTAAAACAGCCATTTCCTGTCCTCCCTGTGGGACGCAACTTAGAGCTTATAAGTAATGATGATATTCGATCTCGCTCGTGCGTCTATCAAAGAACGCGCTAACTCGTTGAAATACCTAGGCATCATAATTGACGAAAATCTGTTTTATAATTTGGATTTTCCCTTCACTAAACGTTAGTATAATTATAATTTCCTTGGTAGGTACCTAAATAAATAATTCCACGTTTCGTTTTTATACAGATCATGTTACTTACGTGCGTTATCTAGGTATATATTATATATTTGTGGTACTACCCCACCTTAAATATTGTCTATACCACTCTACCCTATACATGCACAAAACCTGGGAATTTGATGTTCAAAGAAAATACATAATTATAATGAATCACACTTTATTAGATAACAAAAAAAAAGAGAAGAAATAGACTAACGATTCCTATAATTTACGGACCGTTATCGGTTAAAATTAAGACGATATCTTTACTAATAATGAAACAAAGACCTCAAAGCTTTGTATGGCAGACCCTCCCATATGGAAGTAGCTATCACAGGTAAAATTAGCTTACGAAATGATCTACATGCCTAGTTTGGCAATAAAAACCATACCTAACCAAACCTAACATTGGTAAGCAAAACGATTCGTTCATGTTTATAGAAACCAGGCATAAGTCACTCTGACCATCTATGAAAACACATTTAGACCATTCAAAATTAATAAACTACACACTCTTCAGATAATGTAACATATCTTTGCATTTTTTCCCTAATATTATACTTACGAGTTTCTGAAAGCCAAATAAAGTTAATCTATAATCAAAACTCGCCGTGTTTAGTCATTTCAGACATCATTGACAATGACAGGCATACTTTAAACAAGAGATTAACTGTGATTTGGCTTTCAGAAACTGACAATATCACAATGTGATTATTTGAGAGAACAAGTCTTATAACAATTGAAAACTGTTTTACAAAAAAAGTTAAATCAACTTCAAAGTACACTAAAAAGTAATCAAATCCTGACATGACAATGGGACCAAATGGGAAGTGTACTCTTCCAAACAAAAAGAGAATTTTCCAAATCGCTTAATAAATGACAGATTTATGAGGTAACAAACATACTACATATAAATTGAGAACCTCCTTTTTTTTTTGAAGTTGATTAAAAAGAGAAAAGTGGTAAAATAAAATCAATTTTTTTTTCGGGCTTTGAACAGATTTACATTAAACTATAACTATGCATGCATATACTAACTGTACATGTAGGGACTATAAATAATTGCCTAATTCACCAGCCTTGATTTTATACTTAAATAAATAGATTTCTTATGTAACCCTGGAAATTATATACCCAGAGTCCTCAGGTACAACTAAAAAAACTATGAAGCTCAATAGTAGCTTAAATGTCTTTAGATTTTCATATTCCTGACATTTGAATATGGCAGGACAGTGACTGATGTTGTGGTTTGAAAGTCGTGCATGAATTTCAGCACAGCAATCTTCTGTGGCATTGCAACAAATACTGTATGACCATCGTTAGCTTCCGATACATCAATTTGGAGTATTGACCAAATCGATAGCACTGGGGAGGCATTCCGTTCCATGAAATTATACTGTTTGATTGGTTCCGAATTAAATAAATCCAACTGCCCTGAAGAGTACGGTTTTAAGTATATACGCAGTACTCCCCAATTTGATCCAACAAAAAAAACATCACCATATGAACGAATAGTGATTATATCACGCAATGGCCCTTGTATGGTGTGGTTTGAAACATACATCCACTGGAAGAAAATACGCCAATCTAGTTGTTCCAGCAGGTTGTATTCATGTAACTTGTGCAGCATGTCCCAATGAGTTGTCAATGAACAAGCTGGAACTAAATTGTTTTCATTCATGGTATAAATAGTGCGATTTACAGCTAACACATTGAGTTGCTCCTTATTGTATCCCAGAGACATAACACCCTCATCCAATCGGTTTAACAATGTAGACTTAAGGTTTTTGTCGTCAAGATGGCAAAGATATATTTCATTAATTAAATTGACAAAAAACAATTTTCTATCAATCATTAAGAACATTTTTATGCCGTCAAAAGTAACATTAGATTCTTGACCTGGGCTGGAAAAATGTTTACGTACCACAAATAAATGCAATTGGTAACTCAGTACCACCACTGTGTCATCATTCTCAGAGTATCTTAGATAATTGCCATTAATTGGCTCCCGATCGCTTATCTGCAATGTGCTTACATCATAGTAGACAATTTTACACTTTGTATGGACTCCAATTGTGCCATCCCCGAGCAAGGTAAAGTCTTGAACCTCATCCTTAACATTCAATGACGAAGCAAATTCATCTCGGGACTCTTTAGCAGCCGTCAGCTTCGGCCAGAGGGTTAATGAGCGATATACATGGTACCGGTACAACCCTACGTGGCATTTCCGGTAAGCAGATTTATATAAGGTAGGAAAATCCTTTTGACAAAAAATTTCCCACATTATCTGGCTTCTTGACAAATCATCGATGATCTCCTTCCATCTCGAGCATATCTCACGGCATTTTATCAGTTGCTTCGCCGGGACATATGTGAAAATATTGATTAAAACTTCGGTAGGCATAATACTGAGATAGCTTTGTACGTCGCTTTCAGTCATTTTGCACGTCTATTTAAAAACTTCCACTAGTCTTGAACTGCATCGATCGCAAAGACTACAATAGTATATGATCGATCGTTTATGTAGAATAGAAAGTAGACTTAATTTTCTTTTAACATTTTATATTGAAAACAGGTTAAAGGTAACTACCTACCCACATTCAAAAGTTTTTTCAAGTTTGTTTTGTTTTGTTTGAAGCAGGTTTGAAGTTTGAAATATTTGACATTTTCTTTTTTTTTTTTTTTTCTTCAATGGCGTCACATGCGATTGTGTATTTTGCCAATTTCTAGTTATATTATAAGTTCTAGTCAAAATAAATCACTTTCACATAGTCCTCAGTCAGTCACCGTCCATAAAAGTCATGTGTTACTACAATGGTGGTCATTTTACTAAAACTTTTAACGGACTTCTTGAGACAACTTGAAAAGTCACGCATAATTCACTGGGTCACATTGATCTTTATTGGATAAAAAACCACCGATAATATGCAATAAAACACAAAATCCACGAATTTATGAAAATAAAAATGAAAACGCAACGTCACTCTGCAAGTTCCCGCCAAAAAGTCCCCATTTTCTTCTGGTTTTGTACTACTTCTTCTTATTTTTAAGTTTGGCAACCAAGCCCAAATTAGGGCTCATTTCTACCAGTGTCAAGTTACATTATAGTTTCCTTTCCAGTCTCAATAAATCACTTTCACATTATAGTCCTCAGTCAGTCACCGTCCATAAAAGTCATGTTTTACTACAATGGTGGTTATTTTACTAAAACTCTTCACGGACATTTTGAGACAACTTGAAGAGTCACGTTACACATAATTCATTTCATTTCACTTCACTGGTGCTCATGGATTGATCTTTATTATTGGATAAAACGGTAGGCACCACCGGTACCGGTGATCCCATAAAACTCATAAAACACGAATTTATGAAAATAAAATGAAAACGCAACGTCACTCTGCAAGTTCCCGCCAAAAAGTCTGGCATGCAATAGCCTATGGTATGGAGAAAGACCTTTTTACTTTTTACCCCGTGAATGCGGATTTAGCCCAAATTTTCCCGGACTGAAGTACGGCTTGAATTACCAGCTACCAATGATTTCAAAACTACACCAGTAACATATAAGTCAATGCCGGCTACACACTCAAGTAAAAAATTCTGTAAATCAAAACTGCGCATGCCGATCTCCAGCATGCACGCCACGCTTCCACACATGCACGAGCTACCGACGCGTCTTCCCGTCTACATGCAGTGTGGCCACAGAATATTCAATATCGTGGCGGAGAGTGTAGCCGGGCTTAAATGAAGTCTTTATTTGTCTATATCTATATACTTAATAAAGAGGAAAGATTTGATTGTTTGTATGCATTGAATAGGCTCCGAAAGTACTGGACCGATTTGAAAAATTCTTTCACTGTTGAGAAGCTACACTATCCCCGGTTGACATAGGCTATATTATATTTTCAAAAAAATTAGGGATCCTTACTAAAACTCCAATAATGTAACCCAAGGTGTAAAAAATTACATAAAATATTAAATACATCGCGTGCGCTGCGAAAACTATTGATGATAGAATAAATTAATGTACTACGACTTTGTAGAACACATTATTATTTACAAAAAGTGTCGCGATACCATCTGTCTTACTATTATAGTTATGCCACAACAAGTGTTTTTCTATTTTAAAAAATTAATTGAAATGCCGCCGCTAGAAATGGCTCTCTATTCGTAGGTATCTTGATATTAATCCTTATCAAAATAAATTACTTTATATTCAAGACTGCTTCAATACCTTTATATAACATTTCGAATTATTAAATTCGGACATTCCATTCAAAAGATATCACGAGTTTAAAAATATAAGTACAGAAAAATCACGTCACTAGAGTACGGACCGTACGGGTGTCAATCTCTTTACGTGTGGCTCAGTGTTTGTAAACGGCTTGACCGATTCTTATGAAATTTTGTGTATATAGGTCTGAGAATAGGACGTAAACTATTTTTCATACCCGTAGGGTAGGGTAAGGTAAGGTAGGGTGGGGTAGAGTAGGGTAGGTTAGGATAAGGTAGGGTGGGGTAGCACCAAGCGAACGAAGTCGCGCCGGGCAGCTAGTTACTTATAAAACTTATATGTACCTACTTGGATAAATAAAGGAAAACTGACAAATTCCATTGAAAATTACTTACCTACCTACTTTTAGATGAACCGGTAGTAAAACCGTTCTTAAGTCCCCATATTGCGACGGGCAACTACGGAGCACTACACTGTATTTTTTAGGGTCTTTTTTAGACCGGTATTTTTTTAAGGTTAAACATCAGTTTACGAGGCGGGAAATTTGATATTTTCCGAGTTAAATTATTTTTTAACGACATAAACCACATGGTTTATGGCACTAAGGTATTATAAATAAGAAAATCTAAATTACCTTCTTTTGTTTGGTTAAATGAAAAAACGAATATAATAATAATTTATTAAACTTTAATAAATAAAGTTACATATAATAATAATTCCAATATAGACAATTATATTATTAGCAGACATCTTAACTTTTAACAAATATGACTTTAATCTTAACAGCTAGGTACCTACATTATGTACGAATAATACACTCAAGGTAAGTAAGATACATCTATACATGTAATTTCAAACGTACATTAAAATACCGTTTCTTGACTAGAAGTAAAATGGCTTTTATTATATTCTTTGTAAATATTTCGAAGTTTCAAATATAAATTTGCTACTATAGTAAATCATCAAAAAAAACGACAATTCTACAGGTATAAATGATATATTTTGTAGAATATCTTGTAATAATATAATATTCAAAACGGATTGATGTAAATTTGTGACACGACTAACTACTTAGATTTAAAATAAAAATTCAATATTTTTCAAAAGATACTTGAAATTTTCTTGCTAAAATTGTGCTGAAAAACAGGTATACCTATCTAGGTAGACCGAACTTTATTTGAAAAAAAAAAATGAGAATTTTGATCTGCAAGCTAAATCAATACACAATATTTTGTTATAACGCGTTTCATTTAAAAAACAACATAATATCCAAAGATAAATTAATCCAATGTACAACAATGTACCAGAAATTGTATAACTTAATTGTTTATTAAATATTATCTTACACACAACATGTAAGTATAAAATGATTGCCGCACAGAAGATGCTAACATTTACTTACTTCTACACCGAATAAATAGTACCTATTGTGTAGGCGAATCTGAAGATAACTAACCTGAAAAAAAGTATTGTAAATTAGACATACGTATTTTAAAATTTTACTGTGGAATTTGGTATTCTAATACATCATCATCATCAGCCTGCAATGTCCCACTGCTGAGCACAGGCCTTCTGCACACAAATGTGTGTGTGCTCCCAATGTGCAGATCCTGCTCCACGTGCGCGCACTGCGCCGAGGTGCAGGTAGGTGGTGGACAACCTACTGATGGAGTTGTCAACCCGCCTAGAAGGCCTCCAACTAGCTTAACGAGTGATAACCGGGACCAACGGCTTTACGTGCCTTCCAAAGCACGGAAACGCTCGATTTGAAATACCACTAGGTGGTCACCCATACAGGTGCCGACGACGACGGTGGTAGCTTTACTTGCCGATAGATTAAGAAAGCCTAATCATGCTACACGAGCGCTTCTAATACATATTTCCACCAAAATCAATGTGATAGCGTTCCATATTATGTAACTAATATTAATAATTTTTTCAACACACTCGCTCGTTAAGTGACGTTAATTGCACTGTTTTAGTATCTTAATGCAGCTTATTACGCACTAGTGCTTTTTACTTTACATTACCGCAGTTTTATAATAGGTATAATCCTGATTATGATAAGTTTGTACCTCACTGCAAGTGATATGTGTGTAGACCAAGCATTCTTAATTTAAACGGGTAAAATAGTATGACAGCTCACCGCTGTAAAAAAAAACCTTGCGCGCCATGTTTGTTAATGTTCTCATTGTGTTGTTGATTATTATCATAAAATCTAATGATTTATTTTTATTGTTTAAGGATAACCAGCAAGGCGTTAACACTAACACATTTACATTTATAATATCATTTTTTTTACATAAGTGCTCCCTCAGTCATTGGCTGCCACGACATTAAAATGTGGACTTAAAAAATAAAAGTGTATTTTTCTTCGCAAGTGTGTTGAAAAACGTCGAATGACACGCGTGTGCATTGATTATTACACTCTCGGCTCACTTATCATTTAAATATATAATACCGCTTAATACCGCCTCGAGTGCTAATAGCCAACTTTGCACACATGTATCATAATGTACTATTATACGACCTAGTCGGTAAACAGCATACGGCCCGCCTGTTGGCAAGCGGTTACCGTAGTCATATGGACACTTGCTTACGCGTTACCGACCCTTCCCCCCTCCCCAATGAGTTCTGGCGACCTTACTCACGCGCGGTAACACAAAATACAGGTTATATTATATAACTTACGCGAATATTTAAAACAAAATGCGAGATATTAATGTAACGGTGGTGATTCTGTTGTTTACAATTAAACTTATTTAGTATCACTATATCTCTTTCTAACAATGATCATAAGAAAAGGATGGAAGAAATTTAGTCCTGTCAAAGTCCAATTGTTTGTTTTCAACATAGATTTAGTCGCCTCGCCATCAAAATTGGTTATTCTATCCATTTTAGGGTTCCGTACCCGAAGGGTGCCAACTGTCCGCCCGTGCGTCTGTCTCTCAGTTAGCTGTATCTCATGAACGGTAATAGGTCGACAGTTGAAATTTTCAGAGAATATGTATTTCTATTGCCGCTATAACAACAAATAATAAAAATGAAATAATAGTCAAACTATTTTTTTTTTGTATTTTGTTCATAGTACAATGAGTTAGTTAATATTGTACGAAACCCTCCGTTTGCGAGTCCGACGCGCACTTGGCCGGTTTTTTTCAATAATGATATGATTTGATTAAGATTGGTATAGTGCGATTCACAACAGAATCGGCATCATTATATAACTTACGCGAATATTTAGCAAGCAAAAACATAAGTAAATGATATGACATTGAGTTGAACTAAACGTTGCTTTGAATAACAATAGTCAATGTTTATTTATAGCACAAACAAATACATTGGAGAGAATAGTACTTATCTACATTTTGATCCTTTCGAATTGGTATGATCTATGTTAATATACTGGGTGGATACTTCGAGATGGCATATTTTCGAAACCTATGTTGGGTTAGTCATGCTGAGCAACTTTTACTATGCGACCAATAGTGAATTCTCATATTTTTTTTCATTTTCTTACAAAATGTAAACCTTGCTCGATCATAATCTATGAAAATAATAAAACGTTCGAGAAGAAAAGAGTTGAATACATAACTACAAAATAAAACAAAATTGTCTGAAAACAATATTTTTTTATTGTTATTTTTTATTTAAATTATTGTCCTTCTCAAGTGAAACATGAAAATATTTCAAACTACGAGGTGCAATCACTTTTTTTTATTATAAAAATGGGGGCCTAAAAAAAATTGGGAACCGCTGGCCTAAGGTGTGGTTTAAGGACCAAAACAATAGTTATATACAATAAGAAGTATAAATAATATTTACCAGTCGTTGGCGATGGGTAGACGGATAATTTAGTCGATATTGTGGAATTTGAGTATGGCCCTGCCTCTGATCTCGGAGTTGCACAGTTTCCGGACCACCTCCTGCGCGTCATCAGCTGAGAACACCGAGTGTGGAGGCGGCTCGATCTGTTTATCAAACAATTACAATAGAATAGCTGTACAAGCCGTAACTGAAGGATCACATCACATGCATGTTTCGGAACTCATAAACTATACGATGAATTATTATTATATTAACTCTTTCAAGGGGCAATGTATACGTTTCTATAATAAAGTACCCAAAGAAATCCAAGAGCTACCTATACATAGATTCAAAAAGATAGTAAAACAGAAGTTATGCAAGAAAGGGTGCTATAAAGTTTCTGATTTTGTAGATGACAAGAATGCATTTGAATGAATTGTTCGCTTCGCAGGCTATTGTTATATATATTTTGTAAATTGTAATACTTATAAGTACACATTAAAAAAAAGACTTGCTGAGTTTATTGCCGGTGTCTTCTCAGTTCAAGTTGTATTTGGAACCGGTGTTGAGTCATTTGTTAACTTTCATAAGTGCCTTAAATAATTTTTGAATTTGAATTTGAAAATAATTAATTTAAGCACTAATTTATTCTAGTTCAAGTGATGGGATACCACAAAGATAATTGTTGGAAGTAAGGTTGTGGCGATAGCCTCCGGTCGGACATTAGTGACTATATAACAGCAGGGCCGTCTTAAGCCATGCCGGGGCTCTTTATAAGATACCCGACCACCCCGGGGGAAGCAGCCAGGTTATGCCGGACTTATACCCGCTAAAACCCCACATTGGTCGCTTTCTGCGCTAAAAAGAGGGGGGGCGGACTCTCGTGTTGAACGCGTACCTGCTCACCCCTCCAAAGCTGGGGCCCTAAGGCAAACAAAAATGTTGGCCCCGTTGGAAGTAAAAAGTGAACAACAAAAACATTATCTGCTATGACTTTATATTCTTAATATAGTTAAAATTAGAAACTGATGTGTTGTCCGACCGATTAACATTTTAATGTAGAATTTTGAATGGAAGGTTATTCTTACTATCTACCTAAAATAGAAAAAAACATTGTTTAACATTATTGTTAAAATTAAGATGTTTGTGTTCAATAACAAGTCTCTCAGTAAAATGCCATTAATTGAGCCAATTGCTAAGTTGTTGCGAATATCCGCGTGCAATTTCACAATAAAATTGTATATAACATCAATCAGGGCAGTTGAGCATGTAACAGATATGTCCTTGGCGTGACCCTGCCGGACTATGGACCGATGACAATGAGCGTGGCAAGACAAGAAATTCCTTTCTAAATTACTTCTGACGTAGACACTATGACGTCACACCATCGGCCGAGACAGGACAGTTTAAAACTGAAGTCGTTTACGTGAAGTATTTAGGTCGTATGCGGGCGGTGGGCTCGCCGAAAATTAATGTCTTGTTGTAAATAAACGAATTTTATAGCAAGGGCGAAAACGTTAAGTATTTTATGTGGCGCTGATAATCTTTTGTATGTGTGCAAGTATTTTTAGCTACATATTTAAATCCCTAGTAATTGTCCTTTATTATAAACTGGGATTTCAACAAAACTGTGTCTATCAAATCATGATTTTTCCTTCCACAGATTCTGTTCATATTTTATCTGCTTATTAATCATTGAGCTATTATATACTACGTATAGAGAACCTATCATAAGGAAAGGTTATGTCCCATTTTTAAGAGTCAACTAATGTTCTCTTTAGCACTGAAACAATGATTAGTCGTCTAAGCAGACAGTAGGAACACGTAGTGCCTCAGAACGCTTTTAGAAGTATTTTTCTCGCAAACACCGTAATTTTCACGGCGCTTACGCGTTTCGTTCATCGTTCTACAACAACAAGTGTGGCCGGATTGCCTCACGGTGTCCTAACGGAACATAGTTGTGATGTGTGGCGTCTTCTCTATACGTAGTAATAACAGCCCAATGTTATTAATATGGTTTCGCACAAATCTTGAAGTTATCAGACACAGATTACAGAATAATTCAGATGGAGCGCGCGGAACACGAAAGTGAAGCCAAAAAAGCAAATACAAATTGAAAATCTGATACCTGGTATTCGTTTATCAGTTTGTATTTGCATTGTTTAACCACAGTTTCTTAATAAAGGAGTATTTTTAGTTACATAAAGTTTGTTAAACAAAGCAAATACACATTCAAAAGCGAATACCAGGTACGTGTTTTTCAATTTGTATTTGCTTTTTTGGCCTCACTCCCGTGTTCCGCGTGCTCCATCTGCCTTATTCTGTAATCTGTGGTATCAGAATTCATGACGAGACAGAATTGAATTCGCATTTTGGCAATAATATAATAATATGGAATTAAATTATAAAAAACAAAAATATTTGCGCGATGACGCACTATGAATTACGCAGTTCCACAGATAGACCACACAAGATTGTAAACAAGATCTAATAACTTTGACGGGCCAGTTGGCGCAGTTGGTTAAGACTCCACCTATTGCGCCGCAGGTCGTGGGTTCGATTCCCACACAGGACATGCATTTGTGTATGCATGCATGTCTGTATGTCCTGAGTCTGGGTGTAATTATGTATATTAAGTATGTATTTACAAACAAAAAAGTTGTATATGTATCATATCAGTTATCTGGTTTCCATAGTACAAGCTCTGCTTAGTTTGGGATCAGATTAATCTATTGATTTATCTCTGTGTGTTGATGAAGGAAGCTACTAAAGTGAAAACATCACTAGTTAAACTTAATAATGTAATGCACCAACTTGCCGCGATACTACTATAGTTTGCGCTTCAACAGTCGCCTCAGGTTGCAAATTATGCTGTTCTATATACCGCGTAGAGATTTCAAGATGGCATATTTTCGAAAGCTATGTTGGGTTAGTCATTCTGAACAACTTATGATATGGCACAAACACAGAAATCTCGAAAAAATCGTTACTATAGAAAGTACTTTTTTTTATAAGAATTCTGCGTTAGTCCCATAGTAAAAGTTGCTCAGAATGGCTAACAACCTAGGTTTCAAAAATATGCCATCTGGAAATCTCTACCCAGTATACAAATGCTAAATTGTGCCAACTTTAATAGCGTTGACAACAACAGCTACCAGCCCGGCAACGCGCCAGTGATATCCCTGGTGTTGCTAGCGTTTATAGGCTACGGTAACTGCTTACCATCAGGCGGGCCGTATGCTTGTTTGCCACCTTAGTTGTATAAAAAAAAAAAAAAAAACTTCGTTCATGCACCATTAGGGGTAATTACCACCTTACTTAACCTACTTAAGACCTCTCCCCGATTACCGAATATTCCGCGGAAGGGTGTAAAAGACATCAACACTTTCCAATCCGCTAAAAAGTTGGGAGAAACTGTAGATCTTCATGAAGAAAGCATCTATGATTGATGGTAACCGGCAAACTTCTTGGCAAACTGTACAAAAGCCTTCTAAGTCACTTTGTAGGTGGGGTGGGGAGTCCGGAACAGGGGCGGGTGCGAGATAATAAATTAAAATAATCTTAAAGTACATTTATGTACTCGCCAGTGTACAAATCATTCCCAACTGCGCCCAAATTGCGCCAAGTAGTTTGCCGGGATCTATATCGTTAATACAATTTTAAGTTTGCTTGGTTATCAATGGAATGGCCTGGAAAGAGGAACCACAGAGTAACTTACATCGCCGCGTGCCACCAAAGCGACGAGCTCCTTTAACTGTTCGATGGAACCGTTTGGTACCACCACGATGTTAACGTTCATCTCCTCTGCCTTCTTCGCGAACTTGGGGAGAAGCCTATCGCCAATATCTTCGGTCACCAGGACCACGCCACCCTATTTATAAAGAAAAGTTAAATAAAAAAAAAGTTAAGGCAATGATAGCTCAGTGGTAGCGACGTCGGATACCGAGACGAAGGGCCCGGGTTCGAATCCTACAATGAACTTGAGCTTTCGGTGAAGGAAGACATCGTGAGGACATAATATAAAACATACTTTGTAGTACCCATCTCGATGCTACCACCCTCGCCAAGCACCTATCGGTGTGTTCCAACAGCTGCACTTGAGAGCGAGTTTCTTCTAGGCTTTGTATGCTTACCACCTTGGGCCAGATCATCACTTACCATGGTGAGATTGTGGTCAAACATAGGCAAAACATATTTTATTTGACAATAAAAAATTACAGTTTGGCACTTTTATTTGAAACGCTCGTTATTTTCACATTACTAAAACAAAATTATAATTTATCAAAAATATCTTCAAGTAACGCAGTAAGGGTTCCCAAAAAGTTGTCGATACCTCATTGTTCAAACCCCTCTTGTTATTTCCAAGCGAAGACAATCCATGGAAGGTCAAGTAAGGATGGTACTTCAAACGCACCGATCATTATGATAATGCAATACATTAGCAATTAGAAACATAAGTATGTCAACAAGAGTCGAAGGCCTAATACAAGCATACGTCAATTGTATTATCGATCAACAAATCTAAAATATCAATAATGTCACGGCACCCCATATGCATCCATCCTTAGTTAAGTAATGTGCAACCGTACATTAATACATTGCCTCGCAGTTAAAAAATAACACTGACGTCAATTGTTATTACAGGACGCGCGTTCCTCGGGAGATACCGAAGGGTAGCGAATTATTATATTTGTAAATTTATTAAAAATAACCAATATTTAGATACAGTAGTACCCAACTGATAAGGCGCGTCGTGAATATTCGTTCGTACAGAAAATAAAGTATGGCCCTAAGATTAACGAAATAATGCTTAAAACTTACAATCAACCTTAGGTCACTACTATAAGGTTCATAATAAACTGCAGCTGTTAGTTCCGTCTCACTCGCAAGTGCCGCCCCTCCGCACACATGGCGGCAGCTGCCGACCAATAGCATTCCCCGCGCTTAGAAAATGTGTCTTCTACGCAGGTACATCGGTAAGCCATATTAGTTGGGTACTACTGTAGGACTAGTTTGTGATATTCATTAGGAATGTTACGTGAACAAAATAATCAGCCAAATGTAGGGATTGTAACGTAAATAACCTTCGAAAGATTTTTATTAGTATCATCGTTTATATCGAATATCGAAATAAGGATTGGACCATAAGCAACCTCAATTGCTCGAAAAACATTTCGTTTCTTCCAGGAATAAAACTATACATCCACTAAATAAGAAGTAATACAGAAAGTGTTATCTTACCGGAGCCAGGCACTGCAGAGAGCGATGTAATGAGCGCGAGGTTGTGCCGAAGTTCATGACGACGTCTACCGGCCCGCCGCAAGCGTCGGTGGTGCGTTCGATCAGCTGCTTCTCATACAAGTCCTCGTTCCACTGCACTACTCGCACTCTGCGATACAAAAACATACTTACTTGATGTATTTACTCAAACAATGAGTATCCGCCAAATCGACAACTCCAATGTGTTAATTATTTATGCACGTTATATAACTTACTCTTCGCACTCCTTCGCGATCACGAAGCCTTCGTCTTTGAGTGACGCGACCGTAATGCAAATACGGTCTCGGTGGACGCTGTGTTTGAAAATGTGTGTCGCGATGCGGAGCGCCCACAGCGCCAGCCCGCCCGTGCCGACGATGAGGACCGTCGCGCGTTCCTTCATGTAGGGGCCCTCCAAGATCGACTTGAGACACTCCGTGGCGGTGTACACCTCGTTCATAGCCAGGAGCGCGCCGGTGGGCAGCATCGCCGCCACGCTCAGCGGTAGCTCGTCCGGAACGGGCACCAAGCACTTGAAGTCTGGCACCACGATGTAGTCGGCATAGCCGTGGGGCACGCCCTCGTACGGGAACAGAACTATTCTAGTCCCTTCGTGGATGCCCTCGACCCGCTCGGCGGCCTTGCCGATTGCGTCAACCACGCCGGCGACCTCGTAGCCGGGGAAGAGCGCGCCGTCGCGCAGGCCGACGTGTGCCGGG
The DNA here is from genome assembly GCA_947623365.1 of Achlya flavicornis. Classification (NCBI taxonomy): domain Eukaryota; kingdom Metazoa; phylum Arthropoda; class Insecta; order Lepidoptera; family Drepanidae; genus Achlya; species Achlya flavicornis. The sequence continues at coordinate 16,390,030 of OX392471.1, read as the reverse complement.
GTGGTCGGGTTGAAGCCGTATATGTCCTCGCCGGACAGGCTGCCGATCGACGAGATGGAGGAGGTGCTGCACACGGACGCGGAGCGCGTCTTGCTGGTGCGGTAGCAGGCGCCTGCGTACACCACGCGGATCCTGGCGCCGTACATCGGCACGTCCGGGACGGGCACGTCGAAACTAAACACGCACTCCCGGAGAGTGGGCCCGGGGGACTCTATAGACACCTGTCTGCACAGCTTACTCATTGTTGCCACTTAGCTGTGGAAGAAAAGTTTCACTTAGTTTTTTAATTTAATAAAGTGTATTTGCGTCTTGCGAAACGTAAGAACCGTTAATTTATGTTTGAAAAATGTTCTATTATTACAACAAACAAAGGGTAAGTGTTTGGTCTTGAAAGATGTGATCACTTGAGCAAGTGTAAAAGTACCTACAAATATCTGAAAAATTACATTGCGAATATTACCGAATTACTGAATTATTAAAAGAACGATTTCGACTATACACACACGCGGAGTTATGATGGTATCGATTAATAATTCTTAACCGGAGATACACAACTGTCCAATCAAACTGCACGGACAATATTGGATGCGCAATAAAGGACGCGATGCAAATGCAGGCAATAAAGTCGACAGTGCGTCACGCACCCCGGCCCCGCTGCCGCCGCCTCACCTGCGTCCATCCTGCAACCTACGGGTAGATAGGCACCTACATCGACCCTTCAATCTAGCCCAACCGCCCCCGGCCCCGACCCGCCAATCTAGACCGAGCTTGAACTATTTCCGCGAATCTCACACAACAAAGGATCACAATATTGTTACTAACACATTACTTACTAAACTATCGAAAAGTGAACTAAAGGCCAAAAAGTAAAAAGGGTTGAGGCTTGAAAATTGGCATCAATATTTAATCAAAATTACGACATCGCAAAGAAACGTTTAAAGATTAGATATTAATTCTTGAAATATATGCAGAGATTGATTAATAAGAAACATATGAGCCTCATTATTAAACAAACAGAAATAAATACCTACCACATACATACATCTAAATAGATAACGCAAGTCCCTCCATCCGTATAAAAACCAGCGTGCCTCTTTTTTCTATCTACTATGATGTCACAAGAGAGGTTTAGTTAGGCTGGCGTTAGAGCTATAACGTGAAAATGAAGCGATTCTATTTGTCAGCTATACACATCCTTCGCTACACATCTCTGGTGGACATGCAGCCTTATGCGAGTTCCCTGTCCGCGTGAAAGTTTCAAAAGAAAGAAAGAAAGAAAAATATTTTATTTACAAAATACAGATAGGTACATAAAAAGGAACACAATAATACAATTAAGAAATAAGTATTGAAATTACATCAACAAAAAAAAAATAAAAAATTATAATAAAAAATAAACTGTGCGTCGCGTAGTAGAAATAAGGCCCCGACTCAGTATAAAGTTGAAAAAAAGTAAAAGTAAAAGCATTGCTCTCCTTTTTGGCACAGCTTTTGGCACTCGAAGTATATACAATCGCGTTATCTGTTTAGATTTATATATGTGTTATGATAACCCTTATAAACATCTGCTCGCTAGTTTCCACAGATGTCCGATACTTCGACTTTTTAGGGATCCGTAACCAAAGGGTGCTACCGAGACGGAAGCTACTCAAACAATAAACGGTTGATTGAAAATCAAAACCTAATTGTAAGGTAATAAGGTTCGTTTTCGGAGACCTAGGTATTCGTATTATTTGGAATAGCTGAGATTTTGTGGAATAGAACGAATTATCAGTGGTTTTAATTATCGGTAAGTTAATTACTTAAATATCATTACTTAACTAGGTACCTCCCTAATGAGGTGATAATATTATCTTTAATGGAAGGAGCCGTAGTCAGCTGTTCACGAAGCGATAATTATATACATATACCTACTTTAGAAGTAATGTTATTGTTTGTCAACTCATACGTCAGTCTTTATCAGACGAAGGTCAGGATAGATTTCTTCTCAAGATTAGGATTGCGATCAGTCCAGAATACTCCGACTTTTCAGCCTTACAACAGACTTTTGGCACTACGCGCAAATTCAGGGATAAAACGAAGAATAGCGCATATACCTATGTAGGTACTCGCAATTAGGAATATTAGATTTCTTCTAGTTATCAAAATGTCCGATACTTTGTCGGGAAGTTTACAATGCGAAATGGTAACCCTACTCGTGAGAAACTTGTTGATGCTGTAAACTCGTTTCGTATGAGGAAAATTGTGTGACTAAGAAATGTATATAATACATACAAAAATATAGTGCTATCACGTTATGCAGACATGTCCTTCATGCGATCCCGACATTATCGACCTAGATGCAAACGATACAACACAAAAGAAAAAAAACTAAGATAATAACCTTGACTAGGTAGTATTTTGAAAAAAACATATAATATGAGGCTTAAAAAAAACGGCGAAAAATTCTGCAGTCTATGGATAGAAAATACCTACCAACACAAGTAGGTAATGACAATGCTATTTGCTGGATAAATAAGTACCTTATAACATATCACAACTTTCAAAAATATCTCATTAGCCTTTGTTCGCACGGGACATTAAAAATACGTCGGGCTGTTTTATTTACCGCTACCAAACGTTTAAATAATCACTTCGTGCCATCACATTGCTTGATACGGACGCGGCTATGCGCGCTCGGAGTGTGAGATTTGGCATAATTAAAGTTTATATGGGGGAGAAGTGGAGGAAGCTAAAATTGTTATATAATAATGTGTTCGGGACACTTGTTGTGTTCAGGACATTTATTGTTATTTTTTATGATTACGTAATATTTTGTTAAAATTAAAATGTTTAGAAATAAGAAATATTAAAGAGTTTACTCCCGAGTGTACAATGATTACCCTTAGAATACGTATCAACATAAATTGTATAGTAAATAAACAGTACTTGAACCCTAAACATAGGTAAAAGTCTAGACAAAGTCTAGGTAGAACTAAGATTTACAATATACATTTAGAATCGTGAATAACCCTCTACAAATGTAAAACTTGTTACACGATAAAGTTAGTATTCATGTTGAAACCTAAGTTAACAAAAAAGTGTTAACATGTCAACAAAACACTCGATTAGGCATAGTAATCTAGTTAGAATTGTTTCGTAAGCACCATATGTGCACACCAACTACTTACTATGTATTTACTGTTTAAACTCGCATTACCTAACGTAAGACCTAAATAATAAGTTTTACTACAAGCCCTGAATGAAACCCTGATCATATTTTGAAATTTACGTGATTTTACCCGGAACTATAAATATCAACAATAAAATTTCCTTATATATGCGAAAGGGAGACAAAATGTATCGGAGAACCTTTGGAGATGTAGTAACAGGACTACACTTTTTGGATTAGATCCTTCTAGAACTTTTAGACAAGGTTAGCGCTATATGCAAGATAGAGAGGTTACTTAAATGCACTTAAATTAGACAAGAAAAAGATATGTTTTCTCTCGTAAAAAAGTTACTCGCTCACTGTGTAAGTCGTATACACAGCGTTTATAATTTGCATATAATCAGTACATTTTTCTCATTTAGTATCGGATTCCATTAATCGATTCCAGGACAGCAAGTATCTACTAAGTATAGTAGTAGTAGTAGTCAGACAGATGTCACAGTAGTAGGACAGTACCGGGACAGTACCAAGTAAGGCAGATGCCAAGTTGAGATTACCATCAAGTAGTATAACGTCAGGCAGATGCCACAGTAGCGGCTAGTTAGTTACCTCATCGGTAAACAGTAAGGCAGATGCCATAGTAGCGGCTAAGTAAAAATATCAGTGTAGCATCAGGCACCCATTGTCTACGTATATTTGTGTAAATCATCTATGTAATTTAAAAAGTTTGTTAATTATTGTATTCAGACAGATTGTCACAGAAGTGTTAAAATTCAATAAATAAATCGTTTATATACCAACCATACGGCTTTTCATGACGCCCTTGGCAATCCAGCAAATAAAATAAAGTACGGGAAAAGGGATCTCACGATTCGCGCATTCGTCCTAAGCGGCGTCTTATTACACGAGGTCCCCGGCCGCCCGTACATAATGCATTAAAAATACATTAAATTAATGAAAAAAACATTACACACACTACTATGTGGTTGATACACACTGTCAAACTAAGAAGAATATCAAAAATAATCATTAATCATATCGCATAGTCAATAATAGTCATAGTTATTGTACACTGGACAGCAAATAAACCGGGCCACCCGCTACCTTGCAACCCTAATCCGATTTTCTCAAAAAGTATAAAATTATCAAAGTTATACCTACAGAAAGTGCGTTAAATGACGATTAAAATTAATGGAAACACACATACACAAACATTGGGATAATCAATTTATTAAATGATTATTAAGGATTTTACAAAGAGTAGTTTTTAGAGAAGCGCTCGTGGTGTAGCATGATTAGCCGTTCTTAATCGATCGGCAAAGTTAAGCTACGTCTGTCTTGGTCGGTACCTGGATGGGTGACCGCCTAGTGGTATTTCAAATCGAGCGTTTCCGTGCTTCGGAAGGCACGTAAAGCCGTTGGTCCCGGTTATCACTTAATTGTGATAGTCGTTAAGCTAGTTGGATGCCTCCTAGGCGGCTTGAAAAATTCCAACAGTAGGTTGACCACTAGCCTACCTCCACCGATCCGCAGTGGGCACGCGTGGTGGAGTATCTGCCCATTCCCTTTCACCCTGATTTGTGAAAGGAGGCCTGTGCTCAGCAGTGGGACATTATAGGCTGATGATGATGATGATGATGAAGTTTTAGAGTAAAAAGAAAAAAAAAAAATAATAGACAAGATACTCGCGCTTGATCAAACGATGGACAATAACTAAAGAAAAGAAATATCACTGTCGAAAAAAAAAAGCTAAGCGCGAACTTTAGAGAAAACAGGGCAAATCGTCATTGGGAAGTCACCTTAAGAATACTTTAGCAAAAGCACAAAAAAAAAATTTACACTTTTTTTTAAGTGGCCCTGATGGTAAGAGTGTAACGTCGGCTTTAGCAATACCAGTGGAATTGGCAGTGTTGCCGACCTCTTGTAACAGCTAGAAGGCAACTAGCCTATGGCCTGTTATACTTCAATAAATAGTCTTAAACTGGCTACTTATCCCACAACCTTTATTATTTAACGTCACTACCCCTGAGCTATCATCAATCTATTGATCAATAATAAGACCAGGAAGTTATAACTACATAAAGACAAGATTAGCAAGTTCAAGAGGGCTTATACTCTGGCCTGTAATTGATCATGATGTCACCTTGGTTATATAGGTAATATTACTTATTTATAGGTCATGACCAAGTATTTCTATGTTAACAAATGTTTTAGAAAGTATCTTGTTGAATACGGCAAACATTTGTCTCTGTACTTAAACTTTACAATACATTCTTCGTAAATAAAAAATTGTAGAAGATTTTATAGCCATATCCAAACAATACAGTGCACAAACCAACCATCTTTATAGATTCTTTTTGTTCCCAAATATATTATGTAGAACACGTTGGTATATATGTATTTTTAAAGTATTTCAAAACCTAACTGATGGATGAGAATTTATAAATTTTTGATATTCACAAAAATATTAGCAATGCTAATGTTTAATAAGTTTATGTTTTTGTAATTCTTTATATTAGTTTAATGGTCATAGTGGAAAGGGTTATATTAAAATTAATAGTAGGTATGTTCATAATCACAGTAGGTACATAGACAATAAGGTTTTTAAATATTTAAAATAATCAATTTTTATTTTTGTATAATTAAATAAATATAGAATAATTTCTAAATATTTTTACTTTTTAACCGACTTCAAAAAAAGGAGGAGGTTCTCAATTTGGTTGTATGTTTTATGTTTGTTACCTCATAACTCCGTCATTTATGCACCGATTTTGAAAATTCTTTTTTTGTCTGGAAGGGTACACTTTCCATTTGGTCCCATTGTCATCAGATCAGGATTTGATTACTTCTTCGTGTACTTTGAAGTTGGTTTAAGTTTTTTGTCCAATTATTCTTAATAATTTTATAATTTAAGTCTTTGGCTCGCGGTTAAAAATACAACATTGAAATCAATTGTTATAATAGGAAGCACGTCCCTCGCGAGAACTAACGGGTTATCAAATCAAATAAAACAGTATTTTATTCAATTTAGGCCCTGGTAAGGCACTTATGAACGTTAGAATAATAGTGTAAAGAATATAGAATAATTTCGCAAATAGCCTGTACAAACACAAAGAATATAAGGAGATATTATGATTACCATAGTTTCTATTGAAGTATACTGAAGATAATGTAGGTACGCAAGAAATATAGGCACCTAATTAAATAAGGAAGCGAAAGTATGTTTTACTAGGTAGTTTGAGGTAAAGTATGTATCACAGAGTGCTTTTTCTAACAGGTACCTAAGTAAAATACTCACATTTTTATCCCTCTTCTATTTTCTTTTAACAAAACAGCCAGAGACAATAAAACAAAGACAAAATATGCTTTGAAATGAGAATTCCAAATACAAATTGTGTTCACAGTTTAATTGAATAATTATATTTGATTTGCTAAGCAGCAGGCGCCCACATCAATACTAAAGTCCACTTTGAAATTTATTTTTTTATAACCATCTATTAATAGTAGGCGAGTGAGAAAGACGTGATAACACATTCAACCACAGCGTGTTTATGAATAACACAGTAAACAAGGATAGGACAATGAACGCAGCACGCAACAGTCATATGCGATCACACCAAAGCCGAATGACCAAACACACAAAATTATATAAACACACCAATATGACCTTTCCATAAACTGAAGGTCACAGAACTCGCAGAACAAAATAAAAGGATCATCTTTTTTAATGTGATGCGTGAAGTTCTAAAAATATAATATCTACTATGTCTTTTTTTAACACAATAACGGAATCACCTGCTTGAGAAGAGAGAACAATTATGTAAAAGCAATTTCCCTACTTACTATGTCTGAAGAACACCCATATTATTTAATTGATATACAGTCACAGTACATACCTGAATTATAGTAATATATAACCAAGCGTTTGGTAGATAAGTACTCCCTTTGCGTAATTTTGAATTCTGATTCTTCGTTTTTATTTACAATTACAAGGACAAAGACAGCAGATGGAGTAGGCATGGCATAAATCACAAGTAGCAGGTGATAAAGAATATGATTCTGTTTTCATATGTCACATCTGCTACCGTCCATGACATAGCCTGTTACATGTTATAAAGAATATTTAAGAATATAAATAAAATATATGCGACTGAAGGACTTTGTATCCATGGTCATGAACAAATTTAAAAAAAAAAAAAACTTTATCATTGATTATCTTTCAAGAGTATTCAAAAATAAACCTTAAATCAAGTGACATAAAGTGTTAACTTCTTTAGCATGTTATGTAGCAGGATAGAAAAATAATTTTTTGCTACGAAAGTATATATAATTTGCATCAGTGATAATTTGACACTTGCGTGCGATACTCGCACATGATTTTGTTTTCCAATGAAAAATACCGTCGATCAGCATCGATGACGTAGGTTACAAATCATTGCAAATCATATATCGCTAGTGAAATCATGCTATAAAAAATAATAATATCATCAAATGAGAATTCCTTTAAAGTAGCAATAATTTCCATGCCTAAGATGGAGTAAAATGACAGATAAAATAAAGAATGACGTCACTGTCGTCCAGTGTTGCCGCTGCTCATATATAGGGTTGCCGTACTTAAGACCAAAAATTGCCGTACTGAAACTAAAATTGCCGTACAAAAAAAATGCTTACCTTTTTCTAGATAATAAAAACAATATTTCGCTTTTAGAGATCACTCTTCGTTTCCCATTAAATCTACTATATTACGAAACATATCTTCAGCAGCATCTTTAAAATCAATCTGACAGCTTTTTTATTTTGGTTTAAAATTCGTGCGGGCAAGCTTGTACTGTACACACGTACTGTTTCAAAAGTAAAATTAAAGTTTTATCGCGGTTATTACAAAGAAGAGCGAGAACCAAATGAGTTAGGGAAGGGAATTCCCCATACCAAAGACAATACACAACCATAAATACAATACTATCATACGGTCTTTACTTTAATATTAGAGAAGCCCAAGAATCTTTTATATAGAGAAGCCCTAGACATTAAGCGACTACGTGATGGCTTAAGTTGCGTTCATTTTTACGCAAAACCTTTTAACGTTCTCTTATTGATTTAGTGAGGTTGATATAATTTATAACATAAAACGTACTCTGATTGGTGAAATTCATTACTTATCTTTTACTTATAATAATATGTAGGCGTACTAATTTATGCTCTGACCAAGCTCTGACCGATTGCCCTATTTTAGCGTACGGCAAAAACCACTCTGTCGTACACCGTACAATTTGTTTTATCAGAGTCTGATGGCCGTATGAAACGGCAATTGCCTTATGTTCGGCAACACTGCTGTCGTCACTGACGGATGGCCTCTTTGTAACATTCCGTTGCCTCCGTTTTCAAGAGCCTGCAAAATTATGTAGGTATTGATGCGTTGCACGGAACATTATTTTATTTCTTATTATTATCGCAGCACAGGAAATTACCATTCTCCCCAGTCTCCAATTATCAAAAGACTAAAGAAAGACCGAAGACCCATTCAAAAAGAATATCTGGCTTTAGAAAAATATGTTCTAATCACAAGGTTCTAATAATAATAAAGAGATAATAATCCATTTATTTCAGGCTACTAGTGGCCCATAGATAGATATATACCCTTGATACCTTACAAAACTAACATAAATATTATAGTAAAACATTTTTGGTAATAAAAACTATGTCTTTGTGCGATCGTGTGGCACTTGTCCGCGAAAACGACGGAACACCACGTTCAGCGGCCAAAAGTCCTCTTCCATGACGAGGTGCAGAAAACGTGTTGGAATTCGCACCACGAACGCCTTGAGTATACATATAAAAATTAATCCCTATTTCCCTTGGTCACGCCATCACGCGTGAACGGCTGGACGTGATTGTCAGGAGAAGGTTCTTATGAATGAAAAAATTAAGAAAGTTGCGAGGGTATGGGTAGGGTAGGGTAGGGTAGAGTAGGGTAGGGTAGAGTAGGGTAGGGTTTTTTTTTTTGCTTCTACCTCCAACATTGTTGAAGCCTATATTTGTGCTGTTTCTCTTTCATACTAGTTCCCGCATTTATTCCTCTCGCACTTTCATTCTGCATACTACTCTATCATCCATCATCTTTCTCTACTTTGAGGGTGGGATTCCCATCTATCTATCCTTTCTTTGTATCAAACCTATGCATTTCTTTATTTCTAAAATTTTCTTAGGGTTAGGTAACACCACAAGTTTAATTTTTATTTATTTTACACAATTTCATCCTATCTATTACATTTTAAACAATTTGTAGATCTAAGTAGGGCTTATATTTATGACACTCATTTTACATAGTATAACAAATTTGCATACGACTACTGCTATTTTAACATAATATCTTAACTTGTTTTGGACATATCGTTATGCTTGACAAAAATTATTTTTACATAAATATTCTGAAAAACATATTTTCTTACGCTGTTTTATTTCCCTTTATAACTCTCTCAGCAATTTTAGTGCAGTAATCAAGAAAAGTATCCCTGTTTTTGCTGGACATAATTTCCCATATAGTTTCGGACTCCAGTTTTAAATCCAAAGACTGCTCAATCTCGTGTCTCTCCTTACCATAGATAGGACACTCTAGCAGCAGATGGGGAACCGTTTCGCTGTTCGCCGGATCGCAGATGCACGATGGGCTCTCCTTGCATTTGAAGCGATGCAGGTATTCTGAAAACCCACCGTGCCCCGTCATGATTTGCGTTTTTACGCCTGTTATCTCCATTTTCCTTGCTGCTTTGTAGGCTGATCTTGTATCTGGGAAGAACAACTTGGTAATGGACGCGGTTTCACCAGTGACGTATCTCTCGTTCCATTCATCTAGCGTCACCGAACGGATACTACGCTTGATGAATGAAACAGGGCAACGATCATAGTCCGGCTTCTTCTTGGAGTTTAAGGCAGCCTCCTTTGCAAGTTCATCTGCCCTTTCGTTGCCATCCAGTCCTGCGTGGGCTTTTATCCAGAACAAAGACACAGATTTGTTCTGGGGAGATGCAGATTTTAAGTTATCTCTTGAGTCCACTGCTAGGGGGTGGAGGCAACGTTGGTTCTTCACAGTCTGGAGGGCTGCCATTGAGTCGCTATAGACTCCAAAGGTTAATGCTCTCTGCTTCAGGATCTCTCTCGTTGCCCGACATATCGCTAGCAATTCAGCCTGATAGACCGTACAGTACCTGGATAGAGCAAGCTTGACGGCCTTGATTTCACCCTCGCCTGTCCATATGGATAGCGAGGCACCAACCCGACCTTCAATCTTGCTCCCATCCGTGAAGATACGTATGTCGTACCCACTGTGGGCATTTAGTTGCTCTTCGTCTACCAGGCTCTGGAATTCAACCTCTGTATGTTCAGCGGGATGCGGGTTTTCCGTAGCTAGGGCCATTCGTTCAATGTCTCCAACTCCCGGCTCTGGCTGGGATACCCCCTTCTTGGCCTCGTATAGCGAGGCCGCCTCTCGGACTCGTAGGTCGAGAGCGCTAGTGCTGAATTTAAAGAGACTGTACAATAGGCCCTACACATTCTTTGTGCTATCCCACGTTGCACGACGTTCAGTTGCTTCCTTGCTCCCAGCTTGCTAGCAGCCGGTGCCCAGACACTTGCAGCATACAGTATGACGGGCTCCACGGTTGCCACGTATATCTGGCGAATGACTTCCGGTTTTAATCCCCAGCTGGTTTTTGCCGCTCTGCTTAGCTTTAGATCCCTATCGCCTTTCTGCAGACGTTTTGTATGTGCGCGTTGAAAGTTAGCTTTTCGTCGATGGTGACGCCGAGGATCTTCATCTCTTTGGACATGGCAATGCCTATCCCGCCCATGTTCAGTCGTGGGGTGTCGTACTTCAGCTTCCGAGTTACAATCATCGCACTCGTCTTGTGCGGGGCAAATTTCAGCTTATTCTTTACCCCCCACGCTTGAACATGTTCGAGGGCCGCATTGGCATGTCCCTGGATCTCTTGAGCCGTCTCGCCGTCGAACACCAACACGACATCGTCTGCGAACGCCTGGCAGTAGGTTCCCCTCAATTCGAGAATCTTCAGAAGTGGGTCTAGGAGGAGGTTCCCCAGGATCGGACCTCCGATGGAGCCCTGGACACAACCCTTGCTTGTTTCTCTACCATGCTCTTCGCCAGCATATCGGACTCTGACCTTCCTATCTTCGAGGTAGCTGTCCATAACCCGCCTCAAGTTGAGTGGACACTTTTCCTCAGCCAGACGTACTCTTATCGCTGGCCACCAGGCACTATCGAAGGCCCCCTCTATATCCAAGGATACTAGTGTGACTATCCTTTTGTTGCTCAGTTTCTTGCGGATGTGCTGCATTAGGGTATAGAGGGAGTCCTCCGTGCTCTTCTGTGGCATGAACCCGTACTGGCGAGTACTCATCCCTGGTATCAGATGAAATTTGAGACGGGCCACCAGCATCTTCTCATAGATCTTGCCCAATATTGGTAATAGACCAATTGACCAATCTCCTTTCCCTGGTTTCCTCAGTACTACTACGATCGCTTCCTTCCAGACTTCAGGGAAATATTGTAGTTCTAGGCATTTATTGATGATGGCAAGAAACAGCTCCGGGTCGTCCTCAATGACATGACAGCAAATGTCGGCTGTGAAGCCGTCCGCTCCTGGGGCTTTTTAGGGGTTTAAGGACCCGCAGGCCTGTTTCAGCTCAGCCAGAGTGAACGGTGGGTCACATGAGTCATCATGCTCCTCAACGTTGACTTTTTCAGCTTCCGCCCTGATGTGGCAGTGATGGGGGCTGTCATTGTGTTTGACGTCTTCAGGGTAAAAGGTCTCCGCTAGTAACCTTACTGAGCTCTTAGCATCCAGAGTTATTCCGTCCTTTTCCAGCGGCAGATCTTCTTTCCTACTTTTTGTCCTTCCTATCACTCTGTAGGTACTCTCGTACTCGTGAACGAAATTAACAAAACATAACCTATAATCGGTCAATATTTTTTTTTTTTTCCTGATACAGTAGGTAAATAAATCAAAGGATTACTATACTCAAGTTTATTTTCGGTCAATATCATGCAAATTTAATAGATAATTTCGTTTAATTAAGATAAAAATCCAAATATATATGTAATTATGTCGAACTATCGCTATCTTCTCAATGCCACTTTTATTTTCATCAAAATTCAGTTCATGGTTCCTTTCAGCGTTTTTGTCTCTCTAAGACCAAACAAGTTCAGAATTTACCCATACTGGCAAAAAAAAAGAACACCTGTGTACTATTTATAGTTAAAAAACAAAAATTCTAAATAAATAGTTTTTGGTTACATAACAATAACATTGGAAATATAATAATTTTAAGTAATTTTCTGTAGTCAAAAGAAGATTGGTCAAGAGTAGACTGTGTTTTTTGCAAAGAAATTGGACTAGTTTTTTGCTTCGATCAGTTCTGTCTGTCTGACATTATTTATTAGTAATGGCAACACATATCGGCGTGGGTCTTGGATAATTTCGGTAGCGTGGGTAAATTGTTAATTATTTACCTTGTATATTTTCATAATTTACATTAAAAAGTGGATAAAAGCGTGACAATATAAATGCAAATCACAGCATGGGTGAGTGTAACTTTAATTTATGACAAAACTACGTCGTCGGATATGTGCATTGTTATTGATTGATGTCATTATCTTCAGGGTGGTCTCATAGCTTTTAAATTTTTCAATTTATGGTATGTTTGAAAATGTTCAAAGATACCCCTTATTATTGGATTGATCCTAGTAAATTGTATGTTTTCAAATGTCTTCTGATCGGTATCAGTTCAGCAGGTGCCAGATTGATTCTTCCAAGTAACACAGTACCTTTTTGTTTGACAAAGGTATGTTTTTTTTTTGTTTGAACAGTAAGAACGGAACATTACTTTTAGAATTCGAAATTCAAAATTAAATGCAGGAAACGCTAAGCAATTTTGTATACAAACAAATGAACTTTGCATCTTTGTACTTTTTAACACTTCAAATCCAATTCTTGCAATTAAAGTTACTTGTTTTGATGAGCGGGTTTTGAGTGGCCCGAGAAAGACGAGGTTGACCAAGCAGTGGGTTTATGTGGGCTGATAATGATGATTTTTTAACATTAATAATATACCTAGCTGTGCCCTGTGGTGTCAACCACATTCTCAATATGAAAATAGCGAATTTCCTTCTCCATACCATAGACTACTTGATTGCCAAATTTAATGATGTACAGTTGAGTAGTTAGGGTAAGCAAGCGTAACAAACAAAAAAACTCACATTCAAATTTATAATATTAGTACAGTAATAAGCTACCTATGCACATTACACCCCCTTACTCATAAATGGCTATTTAACTAATACACTAATCAAATGGTCATGTAAATAATGTCACATTATTTGACAATGACAATAAAGTGATGTTATTAACATGACCCTTTAAACAGTATATGAGTTAAATAAAGTTTTATGAGTAAGGGAGTGAATGTGTAGTATTACTGCATGGTATCATAATACATATATATTAGCTGATATATTTAAATTTAAGTTATTATAATAAATCATACAATAATACTAAAACATTCTAATAAATGCTGATTTATTAGAATACAATTGACATAAATATATCAGCTTGATGTAAAGTATTACTACAGAATGTGTCCCTTTACTAAATACTTTGTTAATTTAAAGACTAGAACTGTTTTGATAACATGCAATTTTCTTTATATTGTTTTCAACCCCAGGATGATGTAGGTCATCATCAACCTGTGTTTTTGACAATCATTTTGGGTCAGTGCAATATCTATGCTTCCTCTATTCGGCTCATCTATCCGTCATACCATCATTCACTCCTCTCTTACCCATATCATCTTTCACACATGCCATCCATTTCTTTTTCTGTGTTCCTTCCCGTCCACTTGCACATTCATAACTCTTTTAGTCATGTGGCTTTCATTCCTCCTCATAACATGTCCATAGCTAGGGAACGATTATAAATTGTTCCTTAGTAACTTTTTCAGTCACTTTACTTTCAAGCTTCCCCTATTTATATGAATAAATAGGGGAAGCTTGAAAGTAAAGGAATGATCCTTATGTTATCCATTCTTGTCACACCATACATCCATCTCAACATCCTCATTCTCATTACTGCCCGAATGTAATTAAAATAAGGTATATGATGTTTGCTAAGCAAAGTATAACACTGTGCGCTTTAAGAAACTGGGAGGTGCTACACAAATTTAATTTAATTATCCCATCAATACATTCCATACACCAATTCCTAGATCACAGTTTGTACTTTTGAATTCATGCGGTTATCATGGAGGTTAGAACCTCCTTGATGATGATGATGATCCTTCCTCGATAGTCAGGGAAAAATATCTGGATGGAGCCTAACCTAATCTGAGAGTGAAGTACTGCGTGAGTAAAATCAGTACTGCCACACACACAAAGTTCATTGCCACTGTAAACATCTCAATAGGAAATAACATACTACACTAACTAACTACTAAATTTCCGAAAACTTTAATCTTCAAAACAGTATTTTTTTAAATGTTCCATTACTGTTTTAGACCAACGACATGTGTGTGAGGTTTGTATGTACAAAGCCCTATTTTGGTGGTTTCCCTTTAAGATAAGACAAAACTCCATCCAGTATTTTTTCATACATCTGTGTAAACAGGCAGGTCCTCTGGTCCTGATAGGCGAAAAGCCTCCAGTATAAGAAGTCGTCCATATTTGTAGAAGTTTTATTTTAACAAGGTTACTATCATTGTTAAATTATTTGTTGGTTATAAAGAAGTTACATTATTAAAATTAATAAACTGCTGTTTGCGAATTTTTGAAATGTACATACTTACCCTAATTGCGAATTATGATTTAATTGCTCAGCATATTGTAAACATGGTTGAAATATGTGAAATATGAAATAAAAGAAAAATTATAAATAGATAGAGATAGAGAATGATAAAAATTATATGATATTAATTGTTTGTTTTTCATTTTCGAATAGCCACTGAGAGAAATTGGTAGATTCTATGCACCCTAATTTTTTTCTATAAAGAGCAAGGGAAGTATTTTTCAAGTGAAAAGTATTTAACAATAGTTCTACCACTTGAGGGTAAGAACCCTTTGAAAGTTGAAATACAAAGAACCGGAGATAAGCAAGCAGACAGTATACATACCTGATAGATGATATGTGGCCTCTGTCACTTAAAGACATAAGCAATAGAGAGCTTGCGGCGGCGTCGTGTGACGGGTCGCTCACTTCCCTCCAATATGGCGAGGAGGGCGATGGCTGCCACACGCGTCATACTTGTGAACAGGTGCTGCTTGTGGGGGCTGGTCTGCTTAAGTTTGCTATTTATTTACTTATTAAATATTTATTCAGTCTACTTTGTAATTTTGCCGCCGCGTCATGGCACGCAATTGTTTTCAGTGCGATTAGAATGTAAATATTATGTAATGAATCTAAGCCTGTTTTGAAAAGAAAGAAAGTTTTGCTGAGTTTAATGCCGGCTCTTCTCAGCAAATGCAACCTTCCGAACCGGTATTAGAGTATTAGAGTCAGACTTTTCATAAGTGCCTGCGAAGGTCTATTTGAATAAATGATTTTGAAATTTGAATTTGAATTTTGAATACCTCGCAATACCATTTTAGCTGAGCTGTGTTTAATTTTAACATAAGTTAATTTTTGAGCTGTATAAGCATATTTTTTTTGGTGACTGTACTTGCATTGCCTTCCAATATACTAATGTATACCAAATATCAAGTCAATCCGACCACTGAAATTGGGGGATATTTGCCCCTGACTTGCAGGATTTGCCCTGACCATACATACATTGCAAGTTAATAAAAAGCTTGTACAATTAGTTACTTTTCATTTAAAATAACTTTATTTTGAACGAGCTGCGCGTTATTATGTACCGTATATTGTAGCCAGCGCAATGGGCGCAAGAGAAACAATCTGGTATTTTACCTATCCAAGTACTATTTATATGAAGTAGCGTCTAGGTTCCATTCATTTTCAGGATGAAATTCAGAAAAGTTTATCGGATCTAAAAAAACAACTCTGTGTTCTTACAGTAAGGGGGCAGGAGCTGCTTGCTGAGTCTCACTGACTTCGTTAGATTGCATCTTGTTAGTCTTCAATAATCGGTAAGTAAGATAATCCTTTCATTCCTACAAAAATATGCTTTGCTTTTAATCAAATATTTGGTGTTTACTCCATTATTGTGTGTCCATTCGGTTGTCTGGTCTCTCTGGCCACTCTACCAAATGTTCTAGCTACCTTTCTGAATACATCATTGCACAAGTATGCAAATGGCCTATGTTTAACCACATCCTATATGGCCTGAGGTGGTAAACACACAATGCCCTCGTTGTCATGTACAACTTTTGGAACACACCAGTAAGTGCTTGACTGGAGCCATGGATGAGGCCTTAAATGCTCCATCCATAAGTTTCGTATTGGGAAAAAGCTTAAAAGTTGCTCTCGAGAGCCCGTAGATTCATGCCTCGTGGTGTAAGTTGTTTTTTTACTATTGTGACGTATTTTCCCCAAAAGTAAGACGTATTATACTTTATCAAAATGAATAGTAAGTTATACGAGTATGATACACTCGTAAAAGATTATGTGACTTTATACAAGTTTTATTAGATAAACTTAAATAGAAAGAAAGAAAGTTTTTTTTTATTTCTACCAAAACACAACAGATACAACAAATAATATTCAGCATTTGAAAACCATAGAGGTATGGAAGCAAAATTGCACTTATTAGTGTACCTACATGAAAATAAATTAACCCTTTTGGTTCGGCACTCTAAAAATGAGGAATCATCTTTATGTAAAATGGTCGCAGATGTATATAAAAGTGGTGACCTGGAAATTGATTTGAATATTACCAGGAACTGAAGCTAGTGAATCAATAAACGAAGTCCCAGGTCCCTCTGGAGCTACTTTAACCTAAAACCCATCCACCCCCCTGTGCCCACCCGCTCGGTGCATAACATGCACACTGCATATCATTGCATCCACCTCTGTAGGAAAGGGATAAAGAGAGTAGGAGGAGGGAGGGCATAAAGATAAATTGGTACAATCGGTGCTTATTTTTTTAATACATATTTGAATTTGTATTTTATACAAATTTTTTGTGATCTCGAAAAGGACTTATGATTTCGATGGCTATATGGGGTTTATTGGGGCGACAAAACGATCTAGCTAAGTCTCATCTTTGGGAAAACGCGTTTTCGAGCAAAGCCCGGTTATTCAGGTACTTTTACATAAGTCACTAGACTAAAACTAATTACGAAAGAATGTGGTACACGCGGGTGTGGGTGTGTGCGAGTGTATGTGAAATAAATATCGAATTCGAAGGTTTTTCTTTCTATAAGTGTAAAATAAACATACATAAACAATCGGCTCATGCAATTCTAACGAGCTTTTGACCGCAAACTGCTCATTTGTATGCAATATGCGTGAAGAAAATAGGAAATTATCACAAATCTGAGCAGCATCATGTTTTTTTGGGTCAATGCTGTTGATATACATTTAAAGATTTTTTTTGAGTGCGCGGTGTCATATCTGTTACGAAAGAGGTTATCGATTGTGTGTAAGTGTTTTAATCGATATAATTTTCTCGTCTCGACTTTTTCCCGACTATTTCCTCATGCTTGGGAGCCAGGAAACGAACTGTGAACTCTGTGACAACGTTTATAAGAGTGCGACGGATCAATCCTTAGATGAAGGGTAGTAGCTCAGGTACAAGTAGTAGCTCAGGTACAAGTAGTAGAGAATTCTAAATCTATGGATCAATCAGTGGAGTAATGCCATCCACTAGTTATTGCGCTACGACTATTAATTGTGGTTCGGATCGGTGTTGTTTCCTAATAATCCTACCTGATGGCGCCAGTTTGACCCCAACCGAGTTGTGTAAAACTATTCCATAGACAGTATTTCTTCTGAAACGTGCAATTTTTTTTAAAAGAGTATTCAGCTGTGTCATCTTAGATGAGGAGAAAAAATAATGAAAAGTACTGAACGTAAGAGAACGAAGAATAGGCACAATCAAGAATCTCAAAATTTTTAGAGCCGAAATAGGCAGGTGGTTTTTCGTATTAGGGGTCTTAACCTTAGGCACTATGGATCGATTAACTGTAAGTAACTGAAACTTTTCAAAAATGACTTTGTGGAACAAATGCTAGCTAAAGATTTGGTTTTGAATTGTAATTTACTTGTTTTAATAATCCCTTGTACGAAAAGTTAGCATTTGTGGAGAAATTGTAGTAAATTGCAGTTGCTAGTGAATACTGATCTTACTAAAAGGTGACCACGCCACCGAAATATACGTACATGAAGGTAAACGTGGCCGGACATGCGACTCTTGAGTTTTGACGCAAGCAAATATTAAGGCGCGGACTGACTACGATTTTGACAGCACTCGTCTTCACTGGAATAGGGTTGAAAATGGTAAATCATAAATGTGTCGACTCTATGAAATGGACATAACGGGTTTTCTTTAGATTATACAGAATATACACATTAAATTGAATAAGTGTCCGGTTAACATTCTAATATAATTCTGTGTCATTGGATACAGTTGTCAGTTGTCATCGCTGAAAATACGGAGAATTTCGACGCGAAAGATTTTTTTGCATCGTAACTTACGATTTTTTTTTGGGTATATCAAAGCACTTTTTAATATTCTATTCAGTTAACATTTTTCTCAAACCCCTCTTCCGTCCGCAGGATTTTTCTTGTGTTAGGTATTTTATTTGCGTTACCTACGTCATACTTGACTCTCAAAGAAACCCATTTTTATGAATTTGAGGTAAGACCTCGTCTTAAACTGTTTTATAGCTTCACTTTGTATATTTGTTACAAATCTTTCAGTAACTTTTTCAAGTTCCTTCTTAATCGATATTGATGAAAGTTTGCACACAATGAATCAGAAGATCAGAAACCTGATTATGGGACTTCTTTCAATCATGCCCAGAAGTGTGTAGTGTTATGTTCAGTAAAAAGATACGTAGTTGGCGTTTCCCTAAGCGCTCCTACTAGGAAACAGACTGTTTGAGGTCGCGTAAGGAAGGGCTATTTATCGAGAAGCTAGACCAGTGGTCCCCAATGTTGGACTGCGACGCGATCCATCTAGCAAAAACATCCTAATTCGGGAATCACTTGTCAATTAACAAAAATCTGTTAGAAGTGCTATTTTTCGCGCTTGCCGTCCGTCAGTTGCCGCCCGCCCGTTGGCCCGGTCGGTCGATGTGTCGGGAAATGCTGAGCTAGAGTTGTTGACAGGTAAGAAACCATGCAATAAAGATACAACGACAAAGTTGAAAACGATGAGGGTTTTGCGTAATGATTCGTCCTCACACACCTCCATTAATGGACAAAAATAAAAAAACAACAAATATGTACATAATACCTAAAGTTCCCAGCAGGCTGGCAGAGTTTCTTCTTTGGATAGCCAAGCTAAGTTGGCGGAAAAGGCTCTCGGCCCGCTGGCGTCCGGAGGCTTCGATATTTTTTTATGAGGAAGTGTGAGCAAATCAGTTTTATTTACAAGTAAAACCCAAATACGTAATTTGATGACTATTATAACCCACTTGCGTCAACCTGGGTTACAATTTTAACCATTTTAACCGAATTTTTAATAACACAAGCTGTGTCAAATTGACGTACCATCGGGTGATATAACTTCAGGTTAGCTAGAGGCGCCATTGATGTTTTCCTGCTATTAAAAGTATCCGTTATGTGTCCAGCCAGACTATGATCAAGAGGTAACAAACAAACTCACTTTCGCATTTATTATTAGGTTCTTACATATGCCATTGGCGGTAAACCTGGAAAAAGAAAAACGAATCAAGGTAGTTCATTAATTAAACGGATTACGGAGCGAGAATCAATAACATATTTGAAGGCGGTTTTGACTGCCCCATCGGAATTGAATTTTTTTTCTTGCAAGAAATTGTCCAAATTAGCCACTGACTGCGGCGCTGTTCCAACGCTATACAGATTATTAGCATTAATGTTAACGCGATCGAATAGGTTAAAAACTTGCACTGGACAGTCCGAACGAAGGTAAAAAATACAAATACACAAGCCTAAATTTAAAACGAATTAGAAATTGAAAATCCTAATCAATCCATATTTGAAATCAAAGTGGCCAGTTCGTCATAACGCGAACGTCAATTTCATATGTAAAGACGTTAATATATTAGTAGGATACCGACACAAACATACTTAAGGAAAACTTACTTTGTGACCTAATTAAGGGAATTGCCATGTACAGTCGACAACTAAGAGACGTATCCATTTTAATGTTACAAAGTTATGTATCGTCTTGGATGCAATCGTTAAAAAGCCGTTAATATAACATATATTTAGAATACTGGAAGTGTACATGTTTCTTTCACAGTGTATGGATATTGGATATATATTAATTTTAGCTTAACAGTTTACATTTCTGTGGACATATTATGGTGTCCTGTTTGTCACATACAACGTCAAGTTAACTATTGCATCCAAGAGGATACATAATATTGTAACATTAAAATTGATACATCTCTTTGTAGTCGACTGTACCTATGATTAATGATTATATTAATCACAGCCGAGCGCTTTACTTATTGGCAGTCTGAAAGATCGAACCGTAGAGCACAGTCGTGTCATAGAACTATAAATACCACTTGGGATTGTTGTGTTCATCTCGCCGTCTGCTAACTAATAACGGCACAGAAGCGCAACTCCGTCAGTTCAGAAACCTTAATTTCCAACTGTGATCCGCTAAAGTCTGGCCATCTCGAGACAGAGCATACATAAGGCGTTATCAACCAAGATGAATCAAAATCGGACTTCACACCTATCTGCCCAAAAATGCAGCATTATACAAAATTTTATTGAACAAGAAAAAGTAATGTCAAATTGTCCCAAACCGCCTGTGTCTACGGGAACAGAAGAAGTGCAAAAAAAGATTGTCATGAAACCAGTACTAAATTCATTCAGCGGAGATCCATGCCCGACGGGCTACGTCAGGTTAAACGGTATTTGTGTGCCAATAGATTGATAAAGAATTTACGGAACTTTGTGATTTGTAAGGATGATGTAAAACCACAAATATAAATAGATAAGGCAAGTCCCTCCACCATGTCACAAGAGCGCTTTGTTAGGCTGGCATTAGATCTATAACGAGTTATTTTTAAATTTCATTATTATTTATACATTTTTTTTTTATACTTCTTTATAGCCTCTAGTGGCACATTATAATCTTATATTTTTAAAGCTACCTGCAGATAATTTAGTTGGCTGTAATATTGTTATTTTTTGTATGTATAATCTTATTGGTATATTTATGTTGTATCTGTTTTTATAAATGAATAAACGTGAAAATAAATTGATCCTATTTTTTAGCTAAACAGTTCCCTTGCTACACATTTCTTGTGGACATGCACCTTATGCGAGTTCCCTGTCCGCGTAAAACAGTTTCAAAAGAAGAGCATTGCTCATCCTTTTGGCACAGCTTATGGCACGCGAAGCACATAATAATATACTCGCGTCATCTATTTGGATTTATATCTGTGTGTAAAACCGACTATAAAAATACCAGTAATTTTCTCTTGGTCTTAAACAATGTTACCTTTGAATCAATTGTAACAGGACTGGATAACCATCATCAACTATCAATAACCATAGATTTGGACCAATAACGATGTACTTGTATTGCTTATGAAGAAAATAATCCTATGTGTATAAACATATTTGTATTACAATAATTTTGTATTATTGTTTCTTACATTTGTCTTTCTTTCTTCTTACCTGCCTTTTGTTTGCTTTACCTCTTATTGTCTGACTCAACAATTGTAGGGGCAATGACACCATACAATAAGGAAAAAAAAATGATATTTCTCTGACTGAGGCAACTATTAGAAATACCTAAGACCTAGCGCCTAAGCTTAAGATTTGTCTATTATTCTTTGCACTTTACTCCTCACGCCTATCCACTATAGTCGAGGGTTTCTGTTGATTTCCAAAAAAAAAAAAAAACAAACGTAACCCAAGCAGCACGCAAGCATATTCAACATCCATAAACAGCCAATTTAGAACTTGGAGTTCTTTTAGAGACTTACAAGAGTGTCAAGAATGGTTTTTATACTTATAATAGTGATTTATGAGATATTATACAGGTCTAGCTGTATACAATACTTTGTTGGGGATCCGCGACAGAATATCAAAACTCTACAATACAGTTTATGTACTTATACATAGCATAACTTTCATGCCTTTAAATTGCCTGAACGGCACATGTTAGCAAGTTTTCATATGTTGAAGTAGGTACTAACACAACTCAATTCTACATATTTAAATGAGTAAGTTCTGACGAGAGCACTGGGATCTAATGACCGTGTGTGAGGAATGTCCCGGGATATTTATTTAATTAATTTTGAGCTGAAAGTTTTAGTTGATAGAGAGTCTGTACCTACCTGATGTAGTCTTCACCCCCTTCAGATGTATATACCCTTTTCGTTACACTCAGTCTATAATAAAGCTGAAGAGTTATTTTGTTTAAACGCGCTTATCTCTGGAACTACCAGTCAGATTCGAAAAGTTATTTTACCAATAGGAAGCCACATTATCCCCGAGTGTTATATAGGCATTTTTATTCAGGAAACACGGCTGAAACCGCGTGGAATAGCTATTTAGGAATTTTATAACCACATATAGTGCTGCGCTCGTGGAAGAAGAAGTTCGTAGAAGCGCTCGTGGTGTAGCATGATTAGCCGTTCTTAATCGATCGGCAAAGTTAAGCTACGTCTGTCGTGGTCGGTACCTGGATTTCAAATCGAGCGTTTCCGTGCTTCGGAAGGCACGTAAAGCCATTGGTCCCGGTTATCACTTAATTGTGATAGTCGTTAAGCTAGTTGGATGCCTCCTAGGCGGCTTTAAAAATTCCAACAGTAGGTTGGCCACTAGCCTACCTCCACCGATCCGCAGTGGGCACGCGTGGTGGAGTATCTGCCCATTCCCTTTCACCCTGATTTGTGAAAGGAGGCCTGTGCTCAGCAGTGGGACATTATAGGCTGATGATGATGATATAGTGCTGCTTGGTGTAATGCGACTCGTTGATATACAGCAAGCCGTTTTTACTGTGCACCGAAATGAAATGAATGATAGAAGAAGATATTGTAGTATAGGCTTCTAAGGTAGTGTAAGTAAGGTAGGGTAATGGAGTACAGCATGGGGTTCTTCAAAAGGGGTGTGAAGAGATTTCTGCAGGGTCGGCAACGCGCGCGTGATACCCCTGGTGTTGCAAGCGTCCATAGGCTACGGTAACCGCTTACCATCAGGCGGGCCGTATGCTTGTTTGCCACCTAAGTGGTATAAAAAAAAAAAAAAGTTGGATAATTGGAGCTATTTGTATGGGCCACGTGAGAAAAAAACTTCCGAGCTCAGTGCTAGACTGGAAAACGGCGTAGCTTAGGTACATGTTCTTTGTAAACGTGGCTTTTTGTTTTGTTAGTCGATTGGACTTGTTTAATATTTATTTAGTGGCAATAAATACATTTTATTTCTGTCAAGCTAGTTGACTAATATCGTTAAATAACTGCAAATTTTTAATTAATACTTAATTAGGTACATTATGTATCCAGAATTATATAATAATGGAAACCCAGTGACACGTTACTATGATTAGAATGTTCTTATCGTAGTTATTTGTCACCGGGTTTCCAGAAAGGAAAATATTGATTAATAAACTGATGCACTATATTTAACTCTACCTTTATAACAATATAACTGATAAAATTATACGTATATGCTTATTCTAAAATTACATTCATATTTATATTATAGATCTTAATTAAATGGGGTTTTAAAAGAGATAAAATAATATAGATTTTAAATTAGTCATTCCTAAAAGTGTAGTTTTCTTTTCTCCAGTGTCTGCAGTGGGCCTTCTCCAAGGGGAGGACCCTAGTTAAGGGCCCAGTACTTTTGCAGCACGTTAAAAAGAAATATTGCTAATTACTGTAGCTAAAGACCTTATTCTTAAGAGAGGTTCTCAAAGCAATATCAAATGTAGGAGTAAAAAAACAGAATTTAGTTCGTCCGGCCATATTTCTTTTGTATTATGAAATATTTTGTGGCGTTAGTAGTATATCAGCCGTCTTATTTTATATGTACTACGAACAATGCTACAAACATGGATCTAATAATTTTTGTACATTCTTGGCTACAAACTACCTAAAGTTAAGCCAACGAGACGAGATAAAGAATGTAAACAAACTTTTTATTTTTATTTAAAGAATTTATGTTGACAGCTGCTTTACCGACCGTTTTCCTGTACCACGAATCACACAACGACAGTCGTCGACCAACTGCGTAATTATTGCATGCGAGAGATAATGATCGCTCGCTGTCATAATGTAACTCAGTAGAGGTCGGTTGTTTACATATTTTATCACCTCTCGTTGGTTAGCCAAGATGTTTAGTTTATATCAGATATCTAGGATATTATTTATTTATGGTGCCAATTTGTCCTCAGCTTCATCATGTCTCAACAGTACAGTTTGCGGTGGAACAACCATCAACCTAACTTCATATCAATGTTCACTACACTACTGAACACACAAACACTTGTGGACGTTACCCTGGCTGCTGAGGGAAGGCATCTGCAGGCGCATAAAGTGGTCTTATCAGCTTGCAGCACGTATTTCCAAGTAAGATATATTTTCAGTTTTGTTGCCGCTCTGAAACCTGCTCGTTGGACTGTGGAGAACTATATTTACGGGAGCTTGGAATCTTGAAGGCCTCTAGGACAAACTTAGTTGTTATGATGATGATGAAAAATACAACAATTCATGATAAAATGATGACGTGTTATTGTATTTAAGCAATCTGATTGGCTTATTCCTGGTGCTTTTTATTTTATGGGGATCCTTGCCCTGTTTTAGAGAGCCTTTTCTACAGATTCTTGACAGAATCGGAGTAACAGGCAGTTCAAGTATTAACTCATTTAAGTGATTAAAGCTTTGTTGAGGAAATAAAAGCAAAGTGGTAGGGTTCGTACATCATCAAAGCCTTTTAAGGCCATAGAAGTTCAAACCCTTAGGTGCACACAAAAATCTGGACGTAGGTTGAAGACACTCAAGTATGTCGGCTTACTTGTAAATACAAGCCCCTTGTCATGCCACATCGAGACGTTGACAATGGCAATACGGCTGTAGCCCTTGTGCTCTATCTGTGGCAGTATTGACTCATTTTTTTGTACGCATATGACCTATGCATGGTAAGGCGGTAGGGTCATTGACTATTATATCATTTACTATAGATTGTTGTTAGGCACAGCCACATGTACGCGATGTTCTGTACGTCGAAGGTCGTAGATCTTACAATGAGCATGAGATTTCGGTAAAGCAAAATATAGTAAGGAAACCATATCACGATGGTAGGATATTTTGTACTACGCACTTGGTTGGCTTCCACTTTTTAACTTTAAAATCAGTCGCCAAGAATCTCCCGTTTTTTTTATTTATTAACTTTATCAAATAAATATTCTGTCCAATCGCAAAACGATTTGTCGACAGAATAGCCCTCGTTATTTTAAGCTCTAAATAACGTAACACTGATACCTACATTTATATATTTCTGCTTATCTTGTTGTAACAAAAACATTTTTATTTTACACTTTATTTGAACCATAGATCATGTGGCAATTGATTATACAGTGTTGGAGTTATTCAACGCCTCGTTTGTTTACAGTAGTAATTGCATACCCTGGGTATAACATAGTATGGTGACCTACGGGCCAGAAAGCTATATTCTATTTCCTTTTTGTTTCGGTGGCTGCGCTTGAGAGCCAGTTCATAGCTAGGCAGTTCTAGGATTTGTGTGCTTACCCCTTCGTCCACATCATCACTTATAACGTAAGCATTTTTGTTTTCAGTCGTTGTTCGTGGACAACCCCTCACGGCATCCTATAGTCATTTTAAAGGATGTGACATTCGCCGACTTGAGGACCATGGTCGATTTCATGTACTACGGTGAAGTCAATGTCACGGAGGAACAGTTGCCTAAGGTACCAATCCTATCTATACTATAATATACTTTGTTAGTTTGCGTCAAAACTGAAAATGAAAAGAAAATGTTACCTGGTATGTGATTGAAACAGATACTTGTTTCTTATAAATTCTTGCTAGGGTTGCCAAATCAAAATAAATAAAAAATATAATCATTGAAAAATAACCTTGTTATTACAGGTATTGGATACAGCGAAACTATTAAAAATCAAAGGACTGACAGAGATGCCGGATTCGACGTCACTAACGCGGTCGCAAGGCACATCAGCTGACTTCCAATCTCACGGGGAGTCTGTGGACTCGCAACGCCACTCCGCCTCGCCCGCCATGTCACCTAACAACAAGAGAAAAAGGTTCGTGTAAGTGTATACTCCATTTTTTATGGTTTTGGGTATTGGTTACATTGTTTAACAAAGTTAAGCTACGACCGTGTAGTGGTATTTCAAATCGAGCGTTTCCGTGCTTCGGAAGCCACGTAAAGCCGTTGGTGCCGGTTATCACTTAATTGTGATAGTCGTTAGGCTAGTTGGAGGCCTTCTAGAGGTGGCTTGAAAACACCAACAGTAGTTACTACCTCCACCTGATCTGCAGTGGGCACGCGTGGTGGAATATTGCCCATTTCTTTCACTCTCATTTGAAAGGAGCCCTGTGCTCAGCAATGGTACATTATAGGCTGATGATAATGTAGTGAAAAATAAGTTTCGATGATCACTTTAGTTATAGCGAACACGAGCGTAGACACAATTCGTAGGTCATAAATCCTGTAAATGCCAATTTGAATCACATTTCATTTCAATTAACTCAAAATCCAATTATTCTGACTCTCGCCAGGTACTTATGAACTTTTATGGCAACCTTAGTAGCGCTGCCATCCCCCATAACCCAAATCCACAGAATTCGTGTAGGGTTTACAAATCAAAAGGTTTTTTTTTTCTCGTGTCATGCGGTCTAGTTTCTCGTTCGCACTTATCGTTGAATTTTGGTACAAGTTGTATATTTGTTTTACCCACGGCAGGCGCAGGAAGAGTTCAAGTGGTTCTACGTCAGTGAACATGGTCCCCGAAGACATGAGGAGTGAGGAGAGCGGACAGACTGTGGACCTGGTACGAGGAGAGACTATCACACTGAGCAGCTTGCCCCAACAGAGACGAGCGATGGATGCAACACAACAGGTATACCTTTATTGCCACGTACAGTCAGCATAAAATCACTTTAGAACCGTGACCGTGTCACATTACACAATTAAGTTTTAATGCAAACTGTCATGAGAACGTTTATAGATTATTATGAATGGGTATTAATCAGTGACCATCTACTATTGACCTGCAGCCAGCTTTTCAGTGATAAAATTGAAATTGTGAATCCTACTTTCAAAGCCAAAGTCAATTTAGCCACTTATAAAAGGCCAGGACGACTACATTTTCTTAATATTTTTAACAAATCACTGAAAACAATGTTAAGAAACACATTTATACTGTATTTTTTTGTGTTTAGGCCGCAATATCACCGTGGTAAGTGATGATGTGGTCGAAGGTTATAAGCACCTAGAAGGACCTGGTTCTGAAGTGCTGCTTGGCAACAGATTTTCAACTAGAGTGTGGTAGCCAGCCAGACGGGGACTACAAAGTACCCTACGACCGTAATATCGTTTCTTCACGATGATTTCATTCACCGAAATCTCAAGCTCACTGACCCTGGACCTTCGTCTCGACATCCGACGTCACTACCACTGAGACACCATCGCCTTTTTAGGGTTCTGTGCCAAACGGGACCCTATTCATAAGACTCTGCTGTCCGTCCGTCTGTCTGTCAGATGGCTGTATCACATGAACCGGAATAGGCACTTAAAACTTTCTATTGCCGAACAACAAATAATAAAAATGAAATTAAATTTAAAATTAAAGGGGGTCAAGATATAAGAAACAAGAAACGTCTTTTGTTGCGCCTTTTATTCATTTCACAGTCAATTTGAGTAAGGCAACATTATTATTATTGTAGGGTACCCTCCGTGTGCGAGTGCGACTCGTACTTGGCCGGATTTTATTTAAATAAAGTAACTTGTTCTATATGCTAACTTAATTTCGACAGACACCCGAGCAACCCCACCTAGCAGGTATAGAACCCCTGGCAATGGACGCGAGCACCAACGCCATACAAGGTAAGCTTCCCCACGCTTGACATACATTGTCATGGTAAATAGGACACTTTTACACTTTTCATTAACACACTAAAAATCAACCTTTTGCTGTTTCACGAACATGGAAGTTTCTCGAAAAGAATGATGGCGAGATCCATACATTGATTTCGACAAAAAAATAAAACATTTGTGAGGGTTTTGAATCACTTCCAATTTTGAGATTACATTGCCAGCGACATGTTAATATACATGAAACATTTTATAAACCCCGCAAAACATAACAACAACATAACGGTTTTGTTCGCGAATAGTCGCGATTCGCCGCCATGCCATAGAAATTCGTATTTTAATCCCGGGGTTCTAAAAATATTTTAAATTGCTCAAGTTATTCCTAAGACACCAAGAATCAATTAGAACTTCATTCTAACGTCAATAAAAATGTTTATTTTTTGTACAAATCTCGCCATGATTCTTTGAATATGTCATGAAATTTTCGCGTGTGATTGGTGAATTAAAGTTAAGCCATATTACAAGTTTCGTGCAACTAAAGATCACAAAAAGGTACACATTTCGGATACGCCTCACGGCGGCGCGAGTCACTTGTCACGAATTCTTTCACTGAAATATGCACCTTTTTGTGTAGTAAATAAAGTTCTATATTCTATTGCTATCTTAAACTTGCCGCGTCTCTGTGGTGCGATCTTACGGCGACATAAAATTGACAATTGACATTATCATTTCTTCTTTGTTTTCGCTCTTTATTTTAGTTTAACTTTTATTTGAAGACTGTCTTCTTATAGTAGCGTAATGATGGATTGTGAGGCCCTTGGCCTTGGAACCTGACTAACTCTTGAAAGAGCCACAAGTACAGAGTGGAGTTATTTTTTTAATATGTCAATGGTGGTGATTCTGTTTCTTGCAACGAAATTAATTCCTTACAAATTAGTCCAAATGCTTGTTTACAACATTTTAGTCGCCATCAAAATTGGTTACGTCTATTTATCCGCAAATGAAAACGGCAGACTAATTCGACAGCTTTAAATATGTTCTATCCTTTTTCAATAATGTTTGTAAGAAAGAGATGTGATGTGATTAAAATAAGTTGAGTGTGATTTACAATATAATCGGCTCCTTTGTTTATTATTCCTACCACCAGACTTACTAGGGGCCAATATAATTCAAGGCATTTTGTATTGTTACGGCACTGATTAAGCCACAATAATCAGACAGTTTTTTTTTTTTTTTTTATACGACTAAGTCGGTAAACAAGCATACGGCCCGCCTGATGGTAAGCGGTTACCGTAGCCATATGAACGCTTGCAACACACGAAGCATCGCTCACGCGATACCGACCTTTCCCCCCTCCCCTATGAGCTCTGGCGACCTTACTCACGCGCAGGAACACAACTTAACACAACATAAAGTTATTTGGCTGCGGTATTCTGTAAGGTACTAAAGGTACTTTCCCAGTCGAGCTGCTCGACTGGGAAAGTACCTTTATGAGCGAATAAACGCTATGCTCTACCTCTCATAAAACCTATTACCTATTTACCTCTAACCTATGCTTATAATTTCGTGACACTGATGTTGTATTGTATGTCATTTGGTGTACCTCAACATTTATGTAGGAACGCTTTAATTGTTCAAATTGTTATCTAGATCTATTTGCATGATTCGTAGTTATATATTAAAAAAATGGTAAATTTATAACAATTGTCCCCCTTACTAATAAAACGTTATTTAACAAATATATTGTTTAAAGGGTCACGTAAATAACGTCACTCTATTGTCATTGTCAAATAATATGACATTATTTACGTGACCATTTAATCAGTATATTAGTTAAATAGCGCTTTGTGAGTAAGGGGGTATATGTATTGATGTTTCCATTTTGACTTGTATAATGTCAATTAATTATGGTGTTTTTAAGAGAACGGGTCATATAGGTCATCCATAAGTAATCGTGTAAATATTTTGTCGTATGGTTAATGAGAAAATTCAAATAATCTTAATTTTAACATAACATCAGTACAAAGTATTAATTAAACTTATAACTATAACAAAAAAAAAGCTAAAACCGCCTTCAAAGTGGTTTTACACTAAAAAGTATAAAATACTGTTTGGAGTCTCCTTTGTGGAATTATGATATGGTCGACAGTATTCAATGAAATGCTTCAATCGCAATTTAGAGTCTGGCAAACGAAAGTTGAGCCTGAATATTCTATTAATGACACTTTCGTCACCCGGCATAAAAAGTGTCAACTAGTTTGCCATAACCAGTTTTGATACTAACCCTTGCTCGATTATAATGTATGAAAAGTTAAAAAAAAATATTTTGAGAATTCAGTGTTGGTCCGATAGTAAAAGTTGTTCAGCATGACTAATCCAACATAGGTTTCGAAAATATGCCATCTTGAAATCTCCACCCAGTATAACAAGTCCCCGCGTTTGTCTGTCTGTCTGGTGATTTTCTTCATAACTATTAAATGGATTTTGTCAGTTTGATATTTCAAAAGTATAATTATGTGTAAATGTTATAACACCCATGGGAAGCCGGTCCGTAATTCGAGAATCTCTGCACTGATTTTAATGCAGTTTTCTCAGTTACGTAATACAACATTTTTTGAATGGCGTCCCTATTTCATTTTTAGTCCATTCTTTTCATATAAATGTGCATGTTACATGTATCAGTTTGTCATTGCTTATGAAATTCGTCATCTGCTTGGAACTCGTTGCTGTTGTTAATGTTGCCATATCTTCGGGTTATTTTAATTTATTAATTAAATCGATTTTTTTAAGTCATCTATACTGTTAGGTCGGGATTAAGATGTGTGTTAAGTGTATGGCCAGATTAGAATTGTGGTAATTAATAGTATATTATTCTGTCTTAATTCTAATAGGCCTTCAGTCGGGCTTTATTCGTGTTATTATTAACAAGTAGTTAGTAATACTATTCAGAGTAAGAATGGACTATTAAAATAATTTCCATTAACCTTGGTAATTCTATAAGATGTTCGTAGGAAATCGGATTTAGACAAGTTTCATAAATATTTGATCCTACTATACACTAACTCAAGGGTATCATGTTGAAAAATGAGCAACTAATTCGGTATAAAATGTAAAGGAGATCTTTTGAAGAAGATACTCAAATTACTTCTAAGTTTCTAATTTGGCCATGCATTACATCATTACATCTCAAGGTTCATCGGTTTCTAAATGTTGTTTGCTTTACATAATCGAGAAGCTTCGTATTCATAAGCATGTCCTACATGTGTGTATATTCATTGTTGCGCATCGACACCGAGGCGCCTTACCGAAGCGCCTGTCGTTCGACGAACCGAATGGACGCGTTTTATACCGAACGAAGGTTCCAGTATCGCGCGCCGCCAACCGCTATACGACCGCCTCGACACGAACCGCGCGTATCCTTTACCAGGGAAGGGAGATCAATGACAAACTGATTCTTAACAAACTTTCTTACATAACAAAACGCGAATTTTCTAGAGAAATAGTGATGGAAAAACATTAATCTCTCTTCCCAGGGCAGTGGATGGAGCACGCGTACCCGCGCTACTCGAGCGCGTGTCTCGGCGGCGGGGGCGCGGGCGGGGGCGCGGGCGCGGGCGCGGGCGCGGGCCTGCAGGACCCCGCCATGTACATGGGCAACGTTATCAACACCATGGAGAACAACATGAGCGAGTACGCGCAGAGCATGCCGGTGGGCGGCGCGGGGCCCTCGCCGGGGCCCAGCTGCGTGGAGGCGCACCAGCCGCACGAGGCGGTGCCCAAGCGGCGGCGCACCACCAACCCGCAGTCCGAGGAGAACTTCCAGCGCGCGCTCGAGGCGGTGCGCTTCGGCGGCATCGGGTTCTGCAAGGCGGCGCGCATGTTCGGCGTCAACAACCGGACGCTCTGGCTCGAGTACAAGAAGAAGGGCTACCCGAACAACCGGCCGAGCATCAAGAACCGCATCAAGCGCGAGCAGCCCACGCCGCCGCCCAAGCAGGAGCTCGCGCACGCCGAGCAGCAGATGGCGCTGCTGTGCCCGCCGCCGCCGGTGCCGGTCGGGTTCATCGAGTCGCGCCCGCTCGACTTCCCGCTGCAGCACGGCTCGCCGCTCAACATCCTCGGGGTCAACTTCAACTCGATGCAATAGAACGCGGCGTGCGGGGTGCCCTGCGACGACTCGTACTCGTTGTGACACGAGTGGCCGGGCGCGGAGCTGGGCCCCCAGGCCCCCCACGCCCCCCACCACCCGGCCTCACCCCGCCCCCCGATATACATGCACATGTCGCTCTAACTATCCGAACCTATGCTTGTGTACGTCTCACAATACACGATACACTTCCAACACATACAACATATACCATGTCGTATCACGAGATATTCAATATTTGTCTTGAAGCCCTACTTCATAGAGGACATAAAAACTTTTTACAATGTAGCTGTTATTTTTATAGTCCGACTCCCTCATGATTTATCCTTGATGAGGTATTAACGCGTCACATTGCCATAAATACGTATTGTTTTTTAGATCTCAGATGCATCACGTCGATATTTTTTATTATTTTTATATCGCTTTCGTTTTTTACCTGTAAGTCGAGAGGAGCAAACGATGCCTTGTGTTTTCAGATACCTTGTACCTTTTGTTGCAAGGTAATCCTGCGGAACTACTCTGTCAGCTTTCAATAAAAGGTAGATATACCGTTAGAAAGGCCTAATTGAAGCAATATATTACAATTATTGAATTAATACTAACTGAATCGATAATATAAGTGTATTGTGAAATAAATATTTTTTTCACAGACTAAAATGACACCCGACAGTTTGTGGGCTCACCAGCGTTATTGAGATAACATTATTTATTCCCGCTCGTGTTGCACTCTCGATATGCAATGTGATAGTGATTTTTTATATTTTAGCGACGGCCCCATTTTTTAAACATCACGTTTCGTTTATCCCCTAAAGTATTAGCTTTAAGTTAATGTATGAATGGCAGGTTAAACTCACATTGTTCATAACTACCTCTATCTTTAAGTATTCCTTCTTTTAACATTGTTTTTTACAAACGTATTAAGCCACCAAAAAAGAAACTTTATGTAGTGTATTATAAATATCAATTTCAAACGAGAAAGTGAATTTGTATAATAATTTTTATAAGGAAATAATAAACCAACGGATTCAGGGGCGCTATCGAATGAACAAAAGCTTCCTTATTAATAATCTTCCAAGCACAAATTTGTTCTCCCACAAGCAATAGTCTAGACTGAATCATGAATTACTTAAGTATGTTGTCATAAAGCCGAAAGTAATTAATATTACTTCACAGAGATCTCGATTGTGTATAAAATAAATAATAAATTAATTATTAAGTCGATCCCAAGTGTAATTATAATCGTCACTTGCATTTATAGATGGTAAATATAATAATTAGTTAGGATTAGTACTTAGTGGGGTTTTAGTTGAGTATCGATATTTGCGGTGCCAGTGATTGTGGAAGTTATTTTTAACTTAGTAATAGTCCGCGCGCGGAGCCGGGTCTGCTACCATGTATTATGATAATTGACGTTAGGTGCCCTGGCGGCCATGGAGTTACCTCAAGGTGGAAAAACACTAATGCTCTTTACATTTCCGTGGAATGGAATGGAAGCGAATGAAATTGTACATAGCATAATGTACTCTATGTCAATTGTATTACATACAAACTAACTACGAGTCAAAAAGTGAGGTCGCGCGTCTACCGGGAAATCCTCGCGCATTATCGAGAATTTATGCTATGTATTAATTTGTATGTTATACAATTGACATAAAATTAATTATGCTTTGTACAAATTCATTGCTTCCTTACCATTCCGCGTCAATGTAAATTATAAGGCCCGTATTATAGTAACAAATCAAGTCTCAAAAATAGATTACGATAATCGAATATAAACCTTATATCATTGTTGCACGTTCCCAATTCAATTGTTGTAATTGAGTTTTTAATATCGACTCAAAAATTAAGTTGAGCATTTATTGACATTATAGACCCGTATTTGAATATTAATCTACACATAAGGGTTCGATCACATCTGACCGCCCCGTGAAAGATATACCTCTATCTCCATCTCTTTCTGTCTCTTAAACATAACGTTCGCTAGAGCGAGAGAAATTATTGTGCGCGTTTGTATTCTGCAAATCTGTGGGACGATTCTTTGAATCTATTGCCGGGTGGTTATTGTGGAGTGAATTTTAAACCATAACCTTTGACATACAGTTTATTTTCGACTAACAATTTTGCGTGTTGTCTAATTTCCTATTAAACGACATACATGGTAGCAAAAGGTTTCATTATGTTTTCTGATCACAATGCTTAATCACACGTCATGCCCCAGCGCGTGGACGCCATTTGTGATTAATTGTCGCTCTTTACAAGTATTAGTATTATTATTTTTGATGTACGGAATATTATATTTTTCTATTATATTCGACTAGATATATTATGATTATTTTTTTGTATTGTAAAACGTGCGATCTCCAGTTTTTTGGATGCGTTAATCTGGCAGGCTTTGAAATAATTATGCATTTTTATGTCCCGTAGGAAAGGCCGTCCGTAGACCGCCACTTTAACGAAGCTATCCCAGTCTAGTATTTAACTGGTTTAACCAAAGGCAGCATATAATTTTTCATTGAAGGCACAAGATTTATAGTTTCATAGAAAAATATGAATAAAGTCTTATAAAATATCCCCCTTACTCATAAAACGTTATTTAACTAATATACTGTTTAAAGGGTCACGTAAATAACGTCACTCTATTGTCATTGTCAAATAATGTGACATTATTTACGTGACCATTTAATCCATTTAATCAGTATATTAGTTAAATAGCGCTTTATGAGTAAGGGAGTAAATAGATAACGTTTGTTTCGAAAATGTTGTTTATAATTTTGATTAGATATTATACAGGGTGGGCCAGAAAGAATTGCGAATTTGAAAAAATGATTAAAAAAAAACTTAGTACAATTCACATATAAATTTTTATTTTTATAAAAATTTACATCTGGGAAATTCATTTCTTAAAAATAACGTCATCCAGGTGTGCACCATCCCGCTGCAAACATTCTTCGAATCTGAACCTCAAATTGGTAAAAACTCGCTGGCACATTGCACGGGGAATAGCTGCCATTTCTTCCTGGATATTGGTCTTCAACTGGTTAATCGTGGCTGGGTTATTGGAGTAGACTCTACTTTTTAGGTATCCCCACAAAAAAAAGTCCAGTGGCGTTAGATCCGGACTTCTAGGAGGCCATGCAATGTCACCTCGGCGCGATATCAGTTTCCCAGCAAACATCTCGTTTACGACCGCCAAAGAGGCATTAGCTGTATGGCATGTCGCGCCATCTTGTTGAAACCATGTCGCACGATTATAGGCTAGACTAAATTTCCGGGAACCGAGCTACTTAACCCCACCACCCGCGCAGTCCCCTCTCTAAAGCTTCAAACGCAAGAGTGTTTTTAAAATCGTACGCCTTTCTGGCCCACCCTGTATAACATTTTTTCAAAATGAATTCTCATCTGTGCATTTATTTATTTAAGCCTTGTCCGTGCTTCGGAAGGCACGTAAAGCCGTTGGTCCCGGTTATCACTTAATTGTGATAGTCGTTAAGCTAGTTGGATGCCTCCTAGGCGGCTTGAAAAAATCCAACAGTAGGTTGACCACTAGCCTACCTCCACCAATCCGCAGTGGGCACGCGTGGTGGAGTATCTGCCCATTCCCTTTCACCCTCATTTGTGAAAGGAGGCCTGTGCTCAGCAGTGGGACATTATAGGCTGATGATGATAATTAATTTTATAATTTGACAATATGCAACTTAATTTTATTATATTTTATGCCACGGGCGAAGGCTTCCCCCTTCTTCCTCCACTCGCTTTTTTAATGCGGATCTTGCATCTTTAAGCATCTCTTGGGTGCCATTCAGTTTTTATGCTGCTCCGGCTCTTATCGTCGTCTCCGTCACTTGTTCTGGATATATGACCCGCCCAACTCCATTTTTAGGGTTCCGTAGCCAAATGGCAAAAAACGGAACCCTTATAGATTCGTCATGTCTGTCTGTCTGTCTGTCTGTCTGTCTGTCTGTCTGTCTGTCTGTCTGTCTGTCTGTCCGTGTATGTCACAGCCATTTATTTCCGAAACTATAAGAACTATAATGTTGAAACTTGGTAAGTAGATGTATTCTGTGAACCGCATTAAGATTTTTACACAAAAATAGAAAAAAAATAATAAATTTTGGGGGTTCCCCATACTTAGAACTGAAACTCAATTTTTTTTTTTTCATCAAACCCATAAGTGTGGGGTGTCTATGAATAGGTCTTCAAAAATGATATTGAGGTTTCTAATATCATTTTTTTCTAAACTGAATAGTTTGCGCGAGAGACACTTCCAAAGTGGTAAAATGTGTGTCCCCCCCCCTGTAACTTCTAAAATAAGAGAATGATAAATCTATAAAAAATATATGATGTACATTACGGTGCAAACTTCCACTGAAAATTGGTTTGAACGAGATCTAGTAAGTAGTTTTTTTTTAATAGGTCATAAATTGAAATTAATATCAAATACTCAGGTCTATACTACCATTTACTTATATACCTACAGGTTTGTACGGAACCCTCGGTGCGCGAGTCTGACTCGCACTTGGCCGGTTTTTTGTGTTTGCGATCCAAACAATATTTTACTTTTTGTCCAATAAAGCAACGTCAAGATTATTAAGAACTGAATTCTTAATAATCTTGACATCCGTTCCATGTTTCTCATCCATTGGGGTACCTCTAACCAAGATGTTGAGACCCTGTCCAGAAGGGGCGAAATCGCGGCGATTCACTCGCGCGATTGCGAGATAATGGGAGCCCATACATTGAGTCCACAAGCATCGCGCGATTTTAAAATACGCGCGTAAATCGCGTGCACTTCCCCCACACTTTGACTCGTAATACGCGCAACAGAATCGCGGCGAAATCGCCCCTTCTGGACAGGGTCTTAACATCTTGGTTAGATTTCATTTATTTTGTAAATATTTGTATTGTTTTTGCTATATTGAGTATTCAAATGGGTCTCATTAAATGTGTTTATTAATATCTTGAATTAACGATCATAT
This sequence comes from Achlya flavicornis, assembly GCA_947623365.1. Classification (NCBI taxonomy): domain Eukaryota; kingdom Metazoa; phylum Arthropoda; class Insecta; order Lepidoptera; family Drepanidae; genus Achlya; species Achlya flavicornis. The sequence goes on along the minus strand of OX392471.1, from coordinate 16,352,539 downwards.
TTCATTCGTGTTTTAATATAGCGAACCCTGTTCATGAGGTTTAGTTCACATATTGTAGAAGACTCATTGTTCCGCCTACCAGTTGAAAAGGAAAACTAATGTTATATTTAGTACTGTGGGTGCAGTACACGAATGCTGCATTGACTATTTCATTAACATTTTAAAGCCTGCCAGGTTAACACATACCCCTTAGCATTTTTGACTGATTTTTATAAGTTATATTAATAATTCAAAAATTGATTTAAGGCTAGCAACATAGCTGCTACGAAGTAATCAATGCGCTCACTCAAACTGTAAATAGTTATGTGTATATAGTTCATTTAAAATTTATAAGTATACAAACAAACCATTGGCATAATAACGATAATATGCCAATGCCGATAATGTTGCGCGAAATACGATTATTGATAATATATATTTTATATTAAATAATAAAGACTGCAAAAACAGGAATCATGGACAAGTATTGTATGTAATCTTATATTATGTTAATTGATATATTTTCTCTTAATTAATTCAGTGCCATTATTTCTGATTTTTGTATCGATCTACTTATTAGTGATTTGTTTGTTTTAATACTTGATAATTGTTCAAGTAAATTCGTTAAGTTACGGTCAGTGTATTTTTAAATCATAGTAAAAATATAGTACCTATATTTTATTATAAATCAATAAATTAATTGTATGAAGGAGGCACCTGAATTGGTGTGCTACTTCATGGCTGGGCCACCATTACTGATTTATTCTGAGTGTGTGAGGGCGCTAGTTCAAAAGATACATGATTTCTTAGATGGCCCTGCCAGAATGGAAATCTGTTTTATATATTTTATGTAAAAAAATATTGCAAGCAATAATTTTAACTTATTGGAATTGTTAACATGAATGAATTACCAATAAATAATTAATTTCAACCTTTTTAACTGATCGTAACATAATAATAATGTCCACTACAAAACAATGTTACCACATCGCAATTCATTGTTCAGTATAGGGAAGTGTGTTTACAATGGAAATTGATAGCTTGAATATGTTTTTTTGCAAGTGTATTATTATTTCCATTGTCATAAGTCGATGTGCATGATTTTTGTGCGTAGCACTAAATAATTTATGAAGTAAGTATACATACCAAAATAAGTGATAATAAAATTTTTGGTTATTTTGTAAAATGTTTTTTATTTTTACATTTGCTGCTCTTTCCTCATATTACATCTGGGGACATTAGAGTGAATCCCTTCAGCTTGTGCTAATACATTCGACATTGAAGCGCTTACACTTTCAGTACAACTTTGAAAATTTTTTATGTACCGCGTTCGTACTACACAAAGTAATAATATTCCACGCTTTTTTTATAAAGTCAAGTGAAGCGCCTTCAGTTGCTGCTGCACAAAACTAAAATTTTAGGATCGCTTGTTTCGAGCCGAATGATTTTATTATCATAATTTATCTCAATTATTTATGTTATCCCCAAATAAGAAATAGTCAGCAAATAAAATTGGCTTCCAGAGTTCAGCTCGCATGGTGTCCGATTTCGACGTTCAAAATACTTCAAGCGACAAACCAGGGTGCAGCCGGACGACCGAGGAATCCGCAAGCAAATCTCTGAGCCAACCACGTCGTCCCCCGCAGCCACCTCAGTGCCGATGCTACAGAAACACGAGTCGTACCCGCAGTATGCCACGGCTAAGGTACAGCGACCAGGCAACACTTTCCTAGCGACGTCCTCTAACGTTTACCATTTATTCCATGTTTACCTGTCGCTCGAATGCAGTAAGGGCTAGGAAGGCCCATCCGCTAGGAACTTGCCTGGCCGTCCAAACAATAAGGCAGAGATCATGATGTCATACCGCACGTCAAATCTTGATGGAGTGGTGTGGAAAAAGTTTGGGTTTCCTAGAAGACTACAGACTTAATCATGGAACAAAAGTGTTCTGTTGAATATTTGTCAAACACTTAATTTTTCGCATTAGAAAATTCATAAAATAAGAGATCATTTCTGTTGACTAATTGGCCTCCAGCTTAGAAATGCTGCGCACGGTCACATTGATTCAATATGTTAACTTACTAGGTACATACTTGTTTTAAAGTGAACTTACTGACCGCCGGTTTCTATAAATCGATCTATCCTTTATTTTGCGATTGTGGATTGAAATTTGGCACTAATTATGAGAAAAGCAATGTCAAAATATCAATTAATAATCGCAATATCAATATCAAGGATAGATTGAATATTGAAATTGGGCGTAAATAAGATTGGCAAATGTTTATATAAAATATACAAGATATTTGCTAAACTTTTTGCTCAGCCTTTTGACGAATTCTCCACCACAGGTTTTTCATGGATTTTCTTTTCCAGACATTTACCGTCCCTCTGCCAGGCCTTAGACCTCATTGGTTGATGTATAGTCAGCAAAATATAACCAAGCCGGAAAAAATTTAAGCTATTTGCCCGGCGTGTGACTGACCCCACCGGCCGACGCTGATTTAGCGAGGCTTCGTATCGGAAAGGTCAAAAGCTTCGTACAAACGTTAGTTACGATCCGTTCGGAGCATCGTCATCATGTGGTATTGCGTTTACAGGGCCGTCGTTCGAGGACGCACGACGAAGAGAGCTCGTTGTCGATCCGCGCGGTGACTGTGCTCGACCGGCAGGCGTCGAGCGCCGCCGCGTCGGGCAGCGCGGCCGGGTCGGAGCCGGCGCAGGGGCAGCGCGCTAGCCACACGCCCGCCGTGCGCTCCGGCCCGCCGCTCAGCTGCAACTACTGCTGGAACACGGTTGACGAGTGCGGCAGGATACTCCGCCGCAAGACGCAGTACCACTGCCCCGAGTGCCGCACCAACCTGTGCATAGTGCCCTGCTTCCACGAGTACCACGACGGACCCATGGAGCCCGACGCCGCCGCCGCTAGCGCCAGGTGAGCTCCACCAATCTTTGTCGCTAGTAACACGCGGTACCCACGTTGAGCGCTCGTGGAATAGGCCCGAGGCTGCTAACTGTCAAACGAAGCATTCTGTACATTAAATGTAGAACAATTTTTTAGTTTAGTTTTCGGGCGAGAAAAATATTTCGCCTTGTTTTTATACTGTAATATGAAAATATTACTGTTTCCATGAATGTAACAAAATATTTGACTCTTAACGACGACTAGGAAATTGAAAGAAAATGTACACGCTTGGCGTATTGTAAATATGTACTGTGTCCACGCTTCAAGTGTTTTTGATAATAAAATATATATTACTGTTACCGTACTTGTACTACTAAATGTATGTTCTTCAAAAGAACATTATTTTGGCCAATATTTTTGATACTTTAGAAAAAAAAAAAAAGAACTATTATACGACTTTGTGATGATTGTTATATATATCGGTTATTCGTCGATTTTTACCGATAAGTATGTATCGATTTTAGTTTAAACCTTTAGTTTAATATTGTAAATACGAGTGACTATCTCGACTTCTATGATTGAAAAGTATAATTTAAAATCCCAAGTATATTATATTTTATATATTTATTTGTATATCTACTCAAAGGGTAATGAAAGTAAGCAGTACTTATGTATTTAAAGAAAACTAGATTTATTACTTGTTTCGATAAAGCCTTTTTAAAGTTTTTCCATATTGTATCGCGGAATGTTAGGCGCGAATTCTATACGACATAATGTATTTTAAAGTCTAATATTTTCTCTAAATAGACTATGTCTTGTTTCTGTTAGTTTTTATTTTTTATTTACCTTAAGTTGGTCTTAAAAATTTTCGACAAGCGCAGAGTGTACCTAGCATATGTTTTACATTTCGAATGTACTGTAATCCCTTAGTTGTGAATAATATATTAATTGAAGCGTTTGATTTTCCTGATATTGGAACAATAAACTTGTTATATTCCTGAAAGTTCGGGGATCCTACTTGACTTCCAAATAATATTCGCACCTGTTCAGAAGTTGTAAAAATTAAGGATATTTACAGATATTTCTTCACACACGAACTTTAATAGAAATCAGAATATAACTCTTAATAAACTTTTTAATTGTATATTGTAGCACAATAATTGAAAAGAAAAAAATATGCACACAAAATGTAGTCAACTTGGAAAAAAAATTGGAATGGTGGTGATGCGACGCTAACGAACATCAAGCAAAAAAATTTGTTACATTTTGTAGGTACTTATAAAATATAATTGATTGTGATTGATATGAATTGATTAGATCAAACAAAGTATATATAAGATATATTTGTGTAAAAGTAAGAGTATCTATTCAACATATTGTAGTATATTAATATAATGTAAAATTAATTGATGTTATTCTTATGGCTGGAAGAGAAGGATAAAATAACGGTAAAATGCATTTATATAATCTCAATATTATATAACTAACTAGTGAAAATATATGTCAATATAAACGTAATGTCGATGGAAAGTTCTCGATTCTCGATTTCCTCAATATGGTGGCACTGTGGCACATAAGCCAATGGACTTTAATTGTACCCAATTTTCACTCAGAATAGCGAGATATTGTTAAACTACACACAGATTATAATCTTAATGTACCTACGTAAATAAAAAAATTATGGCAAACCCATTGAATTTTAAATATATATTAATATATGTGTCACCGTATTTTTGTGAAAACCGTTAGTTTATAATCTACCTAGTGAGATTATAAACTCCCCGATATATTGTTAACTGTACCATACTGCTTACAATATAACGTATTCATTTGGATAGTTTCTAATCTATCGTTGTCAAACCGTCATATTATAAATAAACGGTTTTCATAAAAATACGGTGACATATATATTAAATATCTTAAAATATATATGAGATTAGGTTTGTGTACACACACAGAAGTGTCACGTAGTACAGTAAGAGGCACGAGTGGTGAGCACAGATGGACACCTGCGCAGTAGTTAATTTTCGGTCTGTTTATCGGAATGAAGCAGGGGGGAGCGGCGAGCTGCGCACGATTGGTTCGTCACTCGATGTGAGTCCTCTATTGGATTCTCGCGTGTCATTTGGCTACTGTGATTTGGCCAAAACTGCACATGCGCGAGCTATCTGTGCTACCGACTCGTGCCTCATACTGTACTCAAGATTGTCTGTAACTAACTATATCGTCACTTATATCTCTGTAACTTTGGACTATAAGCGTAGTAAATACATATCAATGTAGGAAAATATATTATACTAATAATTGGATAACATTAAAATGTGTGATGTTATTTTGTGGTGGACTGCAAATGGCGCCTTTTTGTAACGTAATTTTAATAACAAATTCAAAATTAGAGCTTTACAATTTTTAGACACATTTGTATACATGGTAAATTAAAGGACGATGTAGGAACTTGTTATCTTAACTAGTTTATTGTACAAGTGATAATGAGCGAATGACCTAGTATGGAAGGTCTTTACGGTGATAACTTTTAGGGTTGTCAAAAGTGTTTCACTGACTATTATAATCTGTTAGTAACAGATATTAATTTAATATAATCTCGAAGTCAGATCATTATTATTAGATTGCAATTATTATTAGACATTTTCTATGCACTTGTCATTCTTCTGGTGAAGATTACTTATGTTCTTGTCGATTTAAGAGGCCATGAAAAGCAATTCTCAAAGAACTAAACAAAATTTCAAAGTACTACTTAAATTGTAAATACCCAATAATAGATCAAAAGGATGCTTTACAACCATATATGAAAAAATATTTTGCCCACTCTGGTCCTCATGACCATCAATAGATGCAACTTGAGATATATTTCCATTTCTAAATGCCCCTTGTCAATGCAATTTCAATTTTTTTTTAATTTCAATAACATTTTTTTTCCTTCCAGTACTACGGTTAAAAAGTATAAAAGGTCGCACCTATGTTTTAGTGCCTGTCTAGAAGGGGCGATTTCACCCCTTCTGGACAGGCACTAACGTCCTCTGCCGTCGCCGTCGCGCGTTGTTTGTAAAGAACGCTGAGGTTGAAATTGCTTCAACAAAATCGTCGACGTTTGCGACCGGGGGCTCTACCGCGTAACTTTGGTGGTAATCGTAACGAACACCGTTAATTATTTCATCCAATGATTATCATACCATTACGATTACCACCAAAGTTACACAGTAGAGCCCCAGGGCCCACGAATGGTCATCGTCGCGTGCGCGTCATTGGATGAAATAATTAATGGTGTTCCTTCCCGATATGGCTGTTTTTTTGTTGTGTTTGTAATGTCAAGGTTTGTATGAAAGAAAATTATCGAAAATTTCACCCGAGTGACGACGACGCCAGCGTGGCGGCACGACCAGCTACTTTATTAGAATAGGCAGTTCTCTTCAATCATCTTATACTTGATATTTTTACAAAAATATTTTCATAACATTATAACAGTGTGTTTTCAGAATATAAATGTGGACCACATTTTCATTACCCGACTAAGGCAAAGCCAAAGGTATATCATTTTGTCACACAAGATAAAGTATAGAATATACATTCAAAGCGCGGAAAATGCTATTGGTCGCCAGCTGCCGTCATGTGTGCGGAGGGGCGTCACTTGCGAGTGAGACGGAACTAACAGCTGCAGTATATTATGAACCTTATAGTAGTGAGCTAAGGTTGATTATAAGTCTAAGCATTCTTTCGTTAATCTTCGGGGCCATACTTTCTTTTCTGTGCGAACGAAGATTCACGTAGCGCCTTATCAGTTGGGTAGGTACTACTGTAATAAGATTTTGTTAAAAATGTCATTATTAATACAAGCTTTTTTTGGTGACTACATTTTGTTGACTGTACTTGCATTGTCATCATCATCATCATCATCATCAATATATATAAAAATCAATGCCACTTCACTTTATACGGAGCGAAGCTCGTACCGGGCCGCTAGTCCAATATACTAATGTATCCAAATATCAAGTCAAATTCGACTTGCAAGATTTCACCCGAACAATCATAGTTACATACGTACATTGTAAGATGATTGCAAGTTACATAAAAGATTGTAAAATGGATTAGGTTTTACGTGGGTTTAACCATGACAATAGATTATACATGACATTTGAAGTATAGTAAAATGCTTATGGCTCCGCGTGGATAGAACGCAGCGCAGCTCAGTAAACGTTTTCGAAATTTGAATCTAAATGATCACTATTATGAGCTATTATAGTTCATTTCACATAGCATTGTGCGTGTGACATGTGGTTTTTTTAAGATTTCTCGCTGTTTAACGATTATTTATTTATTTTATATATATTATAGTGGTAACGAGAGTAATTATAAAATGTAACAAGATATGGGTAAAATTCCTTACATAGCTAGCTACGCACCAAACTACGTGAAACTGAGTATAGAATCCATTAATTAATAATATATGACCATTAACTAGTTCATAATAAGATAAGGCGCCGAAATAATAACTAAATAATATTAAAAAAAAACTAAATGCAGCCCGTCTCCTTTCTGGAGTTTTCCAACGTTTAAGGTGACTCCTTCCTGCCCAATCTCAAATTATTCTGTGAAGCCATATTGTTCCCTCCTAAATGTATGCTCAAATAGGCATGTCAAATAGTTTAAGAACTAAAAATATTTTTGAAACTGTGCAATTGCGTAAATGTTTACATAAAATGTATCTATACCTACTATTTTCTAGATGGAAAAATTTTGTTGTCTGAAAATAAACTCTCATTTTCTATGCTTTGTTTTATTGTTCCCTTAGCCCCGGCCCCGTAATGTTAGCCTCACAACACCTATCGACATCGTGTTGATTGAACAGTGGATGAAATTATGCCTTATGTAGCTACCAAAACTTCGCTTTGTGTTCACGTGAATAAATTACATTATTAAAGGACGCTCAGACTGTGGAAAGAGCTCCCCGCCGTGGTTTTCCCAATGGAGTACAGCATGGGGTTCTTCAAAACGGGTGTGAAGAGATTTCTGCAGGGTCGGCAACGCGCGCGTGATACCCCTGGTGTTGCAAGCGTCCATAGGCTACGGTAACCGCTTACCATCAGGCGGGCCGTATGCTTGTTTGCCACCTAAGTGGTATAAAAAAAAAAAAAAACATTGGTAATCTCGGGCTTTCTGATGACACTGATAAACAGAATAGGACCAGGTTTCAAAAAAATTGTCAAAAAATTCAAAAGATTCGACTGGTTCGGGATCGAACCTACTACGAACGACCACAAGGCTAGCGTTAATATAGATGCTGCAGTGAAATTACCGATCTTACCCGCACTTGGGTGACCGAGCTACTCAAAACTCGTAAATCCGCGTTTTCCCAGAGATGAGACCTAGGTAGATCGATTTTTTGCCCCCGTATAATGCGTAAATAATATATAAGTAATTCTATTTAGTCAGTAAGTTATATGATTAAGATATAACCCGTGTGACGTTGGGTTGTTCGGCGTGACGTCACATTTCTATATTTTTTTTTGTGAAATGTGACGTTACGCAGAACTTTAACGGACTCTATAAAAAAAATACGTGTCAAATATTTTTTGATAATCTAATGGTGCGTCCATGCTTGGCGAACCGAGCGCGAGCCGAGCCTAGAACGAGCACACTGCGAGCACGATTCGCGTAGCGTGGGCGGGCTTGCGAGAGCGCGATGCGAATCCCTTTGTTCGTGAAAAAACTGACAATCGCGTTCGTTCGAGGCTCACAAGCCCGTCCACGCTACGGGAATCGTGCTCGTTCGTGGTTCGGCTCGTGCTCGGTTCGCCAAGCATGGACGCACCATAACCTAACGGACCTAAATATTATTTTTAAGGTAAGTAGCCAACTAAATCTTGTTAAATTTCCCTGAGTCCGTTAACCGTTATGGTGCGTCCATTGTTCGCGAAGCGAGCACGAGCCGAGCCTCGAACGAACAGGATTCGGTCGTTGTTCGCGTAGCGTGATCGAACTAGCGAGCCTCGAACGAGCATTCGTCTCGCACTCGACTGTGCTCCGCCCGATTGTCAGTTTTTTCACGAACATATGGATTTGCATCGCGCTCGTTGTAGGCTCGTTTTAACGTCCACACTTGACATTGCGAGGAACGAACGAATTCTGTTCGTTCGTGACTCGGCTCGTGCTCGGTTCACGTAGCATGGGATGAAGAAATTTATGCCTGACTTTTGAAGTAAAAATGCCTAATTTTCACGAAGAATTCCGGGTTATAAGGATATAAAAACAAATAGTTAATTTTAATTAGTTTATATATTATATAAACCTAAAATATCTAGTATTTATTATCTATTTTAACGAGCTCTTTGTTGTATAAGCTTGGAAGGGCATTCCTCGGGAACAGATATTCATAAATCTGTTTATTAAATATAATACTGCTTTACCTTCAAGCGCTGCAGTTGAAAGTCTTTTTAGTCGAAAAATTCAATAATTAGGTATATTAATTTTCATGAAGGGGAATATCCAGATTATGCCACGTGACTAAATTTACACACTCCCTTTATAGGGTTCCGTAGCCAAATGGCAAAAAACGGAACTCTTATAGATTCGTCATGTCTGTCTGTCTGTCTGTCTGTCCGTCCGTATGTCACAGCAACTTTTTTTCCGAAACTATAAGAACTATAATGTTGAATACACATACTATTGAACTGTTACTGAACGGTACGATGATCGTCGGACGATCACACGGCGTTGTTACTGAACGCAGCCCTAAGTGAGGGGTGTCTATGGATAGGTCTTCAAAAATGATATTGAGGTTTCTAATATCATTTTTTTCTAAACTGAATAGTTTGAGCGAGAGACACTTCCAAAGTGGTAAAATGTGTGTGTCCCCCCCCCCCTGTAACTTCTAAAATAAGAGAATGATAAATCTAAAAAAATATATGAAGTAGGTACATTACGATGCAAACTTCCACCGAAAATTGGTTTGAAAGAGATCTAGTGAGTAGTTTTTTTTAATTAGTCATAAATTGAAATTCATATCGAATACTCAGGTCTATACTACCATTTACTTATATGCCTACAGGTTTGTACGGAACTCTCGGTGCGCGAGTCTGACTCGCACTTGGCCGGTTTTTTTTCCTAACTTAACTTTCAGAACTGAAACCAATAGTTTTTTTAAGTAGATCACTAAAGTTCACTAACGCAACTACATAAAAAATGCTATATCATCACGTGTTAACGATTAACGTTAACTTGCGTTAAATTTACGAAGATTTAACGCTTTAATGTTTAACGAAGTTTACTTTTTTTAGTTAGCCTTTAGTTAGATTTTTAAATCTTTCAATGCGCGTTATTTTCAACGTTATGAATAGAACGTATGGACGAATTCTCCTATACGTGTTCGCACTCTGACGTTTTTTTCGTCGCGCGTATTTTTATACGTCTTAGTCCTATTTGAAACGTCGAGCGGAAAACATTAACTATATGAAACAGAGGGAAACGTTGGGAAACGTCACGGAGGACAGAAGGAAGAAACGTATACAGATGTTCGCACAACGATTTTTAAATCGTCGAGTCCGTCAGTTGCAGTGATGCCAACTTAGCAACATTATAGCTAGATCTAGCTATTTTGGAACTTCTAGCTAAAAAGATATTTTCCAGCAACTTTTCAATACTTTCGAGAGTTCGTAATAGGGCACGTCTCGAAAGAAAAATCTAAACGCGACGCTATGGGTCTGGGTGTGGGTATAGGTCGGTGGCCGGGAATTTCCAGTTTCATTTCTTCATTCAAACTATATATTACTCCTATAGTAATCTGTGGTACCTGTATTCTGCCACTTCTGCCTTGTGTTGTTTTATCAATTTAAAACTAATGACCGTTGGAACAAAACTTGTGAAAAAAAAACGTTAATAATTTACTGATTTTTAATACTCTCGTGTTTAGCCTACAAAGTAATTTTTAGCTACTTCTAGCACCTTTTTTGGGTAACAAAGCTTACCCATGGCTTACCCGTACCTTATTATAAAGTATTGTATGTTATTTCGGTCTATTACTCTACTAGTGGTCCCATAGTGGTCGAAATTCGAAGACCGTTTTTTTTTAAGTTTTAGTAACTTATCTTCTCGAATTTATTTATTGAATTACAAAATATTATGATTAATACACAGACTACCGATTAATAATTATGTTTGACATTCTTCTTAGTTTGACCGTGTGTGTTTCAAACGTTTGGTAATGTAGAGCAAAGAGTATAGTAATATATCGATCACACGATGCCCATCCACAAACATACGAAGAATAGTTCTAGGGCACTAGGGTAATACTATTTCGATGGTGACGATGCCCTATGAAAATCTTTGGGTGTATAATGATTTGTGTTAATTTAATCATTATTATTAATTTAATGTATTTCTAATGCCTTATTATATAAAAATATTAGCCTTCTATACTTCTTCTCTACGTATATGAACTTTAACTATGCCAAATCTCGCACTCCTCCGTGCGCTTATAGCTGCGTCCGTATCGAGCAATGTGATGGCATAAAGTGATTATGAATCGTTCTGTTGAACAACGACGGAGCAATGGCAAGGCGGTAAATAATACGTCGAGCTCAACGTTTTTTTAATCTCCCGTGCGAACGAAGTGAAGGTTGACGGATTAGCGATTAAGGTGGATACTCAGCATGAGGGGGCTTAGAAATATGACTGGTTGGATGAAATAATTTCATCCAACCAGTCATTGATTGATCCAACCGACAGCGACGCCGCATAAATTATTCTGTGCAAATTTGTCTATGACCGTTTTTGTACATCTGTGCGACTACGATTGAGTGAAGTGAATTTTGAAATATGTCTTTCTTTTCAAAGCAGCACGTGTAGACGCGGACGACTTGCTATCATCTCATTACTTATATTGGGTTTTAGGTAAATTTTTACTCCTAATTCCTATTATTTTACCTCGAGACGAGTGCAAATTCTTAAACTTTTATTCGGATTTTATCGGAACTTAATCTGTGTAAGATATCTTCGCGAAAAATGTGTTGTGTTCGTGGGATCTATTGTAACAGGACTTTATAAAGTAATCATTTTGCAGCTTTGGTTAGCCAGCAAGATGCCGTCAGACGCAAAAAAGAGGGCTCAACAAAAAAAGAAGGAGCAGGCTGGCAATAAGAACAAGAAACCAGTGGCAAGAGTCACCACATCGGAGGAAAATGGCTCCACGAACGGCGCCACAGAGGAACGTGAGCTGACCGCTGAAGGTAAATATAATTAAAATGTGATGACGAAGCGATCATTTGGTTATAAAATCATTAAGTTCAGATTTGTATGCATGTTAGATATAATGTTGATTGACCATGTTCTGAGCTGTTACTCATAATAATGACTAATCTTGTAAAACTTATAAAACAACCTTTTGTTTAATGTATTTTTTTATCAAGTGTCTGTATTGTGTTTTCAAGATCTCATTGTGTTATAAACTATGGTATATATGGTAGTTATTGAGTTGAGGACATCAAATATGTAGAAATTTAATGTACCTACATAAAGAACCTAACATCATTATTAAAATCATAAAATGATCACAAAAATGAACATATAAATACAAAGTTTGCCTATGTACATAATAATTTTAACCTTGAAGTTGCATACCTATAGCTATTTTAAATAAATCTAAAATATTTTGGATGCTTAAGTAAACAATTCTTTAAAGCACACTTAAAAGGCTAGGTAAGTTAAATATATTCAACATTTCTCTTTTCACCCTGGGATAACTTTAAGTCCCCAGTACCCCTAGACAAAGTAAAAATGTATGAGATTGACATAAGGATATGCTAGATCTTAGTGTAACAAAATGTCAAACTCATACATTTTGTAGCGTTTCTATTCGCGCAAACGCAACAAAATGTACTTTGTCTAGGGGTACAGGAATGCTTACATTACAAATTCAGCAGAGTGTAACCTTGAGCTTCTTTGTGTACAATTTAACTAGATATCATAAGTTTAGAGAGCTAGCCGTGGCCCTGCAGATAGCTTCCAGTTCACAGCCCATGCACACATTCTGAGGGATCTTATAGTTCCTGGTATTAAAATAATCCTATATGTTATTGCAGGTTTATGAAGTACCTGCATGCCAAATTTCATCCAAATCGGTTCAGCCACTGCAGAGTTGTGTAATAAGATAACAAATGTACACAAACTTTCTTATTAAAAATCCTATTCATTAAATCTAGAAAAGGTTTGAACAAATACATCAAGAAACCAGTATTGATTTGTTTGTTAGTGGTTGTGGCAGCACAAATCTAGAAATAACATAAAAAAAACATTTTGCTAGCGATCATGTTGGTGCAAACGAATACATTTCTACATGCACTGCCATAGCAGTGAATAGTTAATAAACATTGATTGTTTGATGTGACTGTGGTAAATTGATATTTCCTTCTTATTTTATGTCTAAAGAAATAGAAATCCCGCTCTAATCTCTTTATGCTTGTTAGCTCCCTCCGTAAAATATTGGTTGTAATATTTCATTTACTACAACCGCATTTGTAATGTCACATGGAGTATCTAAGTTTGTTTTATCTTACTTTGTCAAACAATACAATACCATTGAGACCAAAGAAAATTTCCATTATTTTCACTATCGCTGTTACATCTTAAATACCCGCAAATCTAGACGGCAAAGACTATTTTGACAGCTTTAAATATGTTCTATCCTTTTTCAATAATGTTTGTAAGAAAGAATATGATGTGACTAAATTTAGTTTAGAGCAATTTACAACAGAATCCATAATAATAAATGACTTATTTAAAAATCATTTGAATATTCAGCTCCTGATGTATGATGTCTAGAATATAGATCTGTCATCAATTTTATAGATTTATCTTAAAGTGCAGATAGTTAAAATGCAGACGTACTTTTATACTACAGTTGAAAATATTGTGTAGTATTGTGCATAAGCCTCAATGAATTAAGCTCTCATCTCGTAGTCCATTTTATGTTATTGATTGTCTGTCACATGTGGGTTTTCCATAGTCAGACGAAAACAGAACTTATCAAAAATAATATTTATTTGTAGAGGTATTGATGATCTAGTAAAAAAAAAAAAACTCGTGGATAGTGATTGACATCACACAAAAACTATAAGACACGTATTTTTACTTTTGTCAATCAAACACAAAAATACGAATATTGCGTGTCTTGAAGTACCGCGTGACGTCACGTTGTGGTACACATTTTACTTAGTGTCGTCAGGAGCCCTCACTCCTGAATTTTGACGAGCTTTATCTTCGTCAAATTATAATGATTTGGTAAAAAAAAAAAATACGTGTCCAATATTTCTTGTTTTTCTAACTGAAGGACTAATTAGATTTATTTTTTTATTTTATCTAGGAAACATCCTATTGAAAAGAGTGAAGAAGGTCTTTATAATAATAATAATAATAATAATAATTTATTTATTTCTTCAAATATGGTACACAAGATGTCATATTAATTGAGATGTTCAGCATATTCTACCTGTTCCAGGTGTAGAAATATTAGTAAGCATGATTATCAGATTATTATTAAACGAAACAAAACACAAAATATAAGAAATCAAATTAAGGAATTACCCACAAAAAAAAAAAAAAACAATGTCAATAGCCAGCATTTTTGAACAAGTAAACCATTTTTACCTACAAAACCAAACACTACCATACTCAGAGACGTTTATTAGAATTAAATTACTGATTATATTATATCCATCTTTGTTTATTGAATAGCTATAGAAAGAGACAGGTCTAGAATCATTATACTTAATATTGCTTCAAGTGCGGCCGTTACGTCTATCAAGGATCGTCACATTAGATTCAACATCTCAGAAACAGCTGTGAAACTGTCAGGTTACGTCATCGAAGCCTAGACAAAGTGTCCGCAGATATTTCCTACAAGTAGGATAAGTAGATGACTTATTGGGCGTCACTTTCCGGTTGACTGTACCACCTAAAGCGTGTCTGGCCAACACATCGTGGTAAAATCTTCAGCATACTAACTCTATACAAGCTATATCGATAGTTTTAGTTCTCCTATGAATGACCACGTACATACTAGAAAGCGGGAAGACCTCCCACCAGGTAGAGCGACGACCTGGTCAAAATTACTGGGAGCCGCTGGAAGCGACCCAAAACCGTTCGATGTGGAAATTAATGGGGGAGGCCTATGTTCAGCAGTAGATATCATATATGAGGATGAAAAAGCAGTCGATTTTCGTCTCATGGGCGACCTATAGTTGACTTAAACTGCTAACATTACGCGAGAAGTTGTTGCTAAAGCAATATGAATGCTTATTATTTGCAACGGGGCGATAGCTAATACGTAACACCTAATCTGCTTCCATGACCAGCGAACCATGACTGGGACATTGCAATATTGCATTCAACAGATTTTACTGTTGCCACTTTTAAATTGTTTCAGTTATTTTATTGCGTCCCCAAAGTGAAAGCAAATCGTGTTGTAGTTCTGACTGTCGATGCTTTACTTTTTTGTTCACGTGATTTAGGGCCGATGACCTGGGAATCTGTCAAATGTAAATTTGATTCCTCATTTAAAGGTACCTGAATCTGAAAGATGCTCAATTCGATCTTTGGCCACTGGCGCATTTGTTAGAAAATAATATTGTTTCTATTCTATATTGATTCGCGGGTCAATAGTTATCTCCTAGAAATTGTTAATTAGTGTACATCCGCCTTAGGTAATCATTATAGCGCAGTGGCTCGATTCTCGTAATAAAACGTAAGCGGTGTCGTAGCGACATCAACTATTTAAATTGTGTTTCGTGACATATTTTGTATAAAAAACATTGAAACGTGTATATGCCTCAATAATTTGTCTATAGGATCGTTTTTCAATCGTTCATTTGACATTGGTGCCGATTCTGTGGTAAATCCCACTAAACTAATTTTATTCATATCACATCTCTTTCTTACGAACATTATTGAAAAAGGATAGAATATATTTAAAGCTATCAAATTAATATTTGCCATCTTATTTTGCGTGTATTTAGGCGTAACCGCGATAGATGGCGACTAAATTTATATTGAAAACAAGCATTGGACTAATTTGACAGGACTAAATTTCTTACATCCTTTTCTTATGTTCTTTGTTAGAAAGACACATAGTGAGATTAAAATTAGTTTAGTTGGAAACAACAGAATCAGGGCCATTATAATAGTAAAAACACAGTTTAATCGTCGAAGTCGCTACGACATCGTTGAAGTTGTTACGAGAATCGAGCCACAGTACCGGTCACAGTGTATTTTAATTAACAAACTGTTTCAATTAGTTCGGAGCACTTTCCAACTAACTTATACTGGGTGTAACGAATAGGGTATATATATACATTCGAAGGGGGTGGAGACTACATCAGGTACAGACTCTATAAAAAGTTTCAGCTTAAAATAAATTACACAAAAATTTTGCAGAAATTCAAAGTTTATTGAATTAATATCAATATAAAATATATAAAGTTTTCTCTATCGTAATCTGTGCGCCTAGTCTATACTAATATTATAAAGAGGAAAGATTTGATTGTTTGTTTGCATTTAATACTCCGAAACTAATAAACCGATTTGAGAAATTCTTTCACTGTTGGGAAGCTACACTATCCCCGGGTGATATAGCTATATTATATTTTCAACAAAAATTGGGATCCTTACTAAAACTCCAATAATGTAACCCAAGGTGTAATTTTTTTTCATAAAATATTCATTACATCGCGTGCGCTGCGAAAACTATTGATGATAGAATAAAATAATGTACTACGAATTTGCAGAACACATCATTATTTACAAAAAGTGTCGCGATACCATATGTCTAACTATTATATAGTTATGCCACAATAAGCGTTCTTTTATTTTAAAATTTTAATTGAAATGCCGCTGCTTGAATATGCTCTTTATTTGTATCTTGGTATTAATCTTTATCATAAAAAATTACTTCATATTCAAGACTGCTTCAATACCTTTATATAACTTTTTGAATTATTCAATTCGGACATTCCGTTCGAAAGATAACACGAGTTTAATAAAATGTAAGTAGGTATTAGCAGAAAAAACACGTCACTGAGGTACGGGACGAGTCAATGTCAAGGAATGTAGTGCCCGCATAATTCTAGCGTAGCGTTATATTCTCTTTGCTAAAACTCCTTCGAAACGGCTTGACCGATTCTTATGAAATTTTGTGTATATTCAGTAGTATTTTCATACCTGTAAGATAGGGTAGCACCACGCGAACGAAGTCGCGCCGGGCAGCTAGTACCAAATAAGTGGATTACTATAATGGATATTTAACTTCCGTTGCACGTTGTATAGGGGTTGAAAACTCCTTCAGGTCACTAAGTAACATTACCATTAACAGGTAGTTCTGACAACGCCCACACTCAAACGCACAGTCTAGACAATTTTCCTCGAAATTGTAAGCTGTCTTAGATTCTGAAGGTAGCAAGGATAGCTGAGCTGTATTATGTTAAATAGTGGTTCAGAAATCCCTTTGACAACTACCTTTATTTCCTTTACGAATAAGTTCATCTCTGCATTGTTTCCATACATTATTATAATTACAGAGTCGCTGTGCCTGAAGCTGGAGGCAGAAGCTAAGATGAACTCTGAAGCGAGGTCCTGCACCGGCTCCCTGGCAGTACACCCTCGATCCCGTGACGTCAAGATAGCAAATTTCTCTATCACATTCTATGGCAGTGAACTCCTGCAAGATACATTGCTGGAGTTGAATTGTGGACGAAGATACGGCCTTGTCGGACTTAATGGATGTGGTAGGTATCTTTATATTTTCCATCTAAGGTTGTCATTTCTTTGCCAACTATCGATTATTCTAGATAATTCTAGTGGATGTTTACACTTCGAAGAAATTATGATTTAACAGATATTTCACTTAAATTGTATATAGGTTATTTTGGTATTATTTATGGTGTGCCATAAATAAGGTACTCTGTAAAAAAATTGCAGCGCGAACTTTTATTTTCCATATAGTTAGATATCTTAAAATAGCGGCGCAGCGATTGAAACGGCTTAGTAATTTATTTCACTTTAACGTCACTTCATAATAAATTTATAAATTTCCACCCCGATCCAGATAAACACCCTGCGGATGCCCCCAGTCTTCAATGTCTCGGGAGACCTATGACCTCCATTAATCTATTTGTAATGAACTCAACCTTGTCTATATAGTAGCTCAGTCAGACATGTACTTATAAGGTCGGCCGCGGTACTTAGATACCACTCCTTATTCATAAAGTAAAATAAAGTTAAGTACATTGCACACGTTAGTTAGGCAAGACTTCCAGTTTCTTTTTTCTGCGTTTGAATTTGTGTTTGATAACAATTTCACTTTGGTTGTGACGCTATCGTAGGGAACTATGTCGAGAAGAGAAGTGACTTGGAAGTACGATCCCTTGACCTTCGAAACGGTATTGGCGTCTCTACATGATCCTTTAATGTTGTAAATATGTAGTTCGAACTTTGAGGTTTGCCTTAGCTTTTTAACATTGAGTTAGTTATTACCCGACTACGGCAAAGCAAAACGGAGGGTTATTATTTTGACCGGTATGTATGTATGTATGTGGGTATGTATGTTCATCTGTTCCCTCATAACTTCTACATTACTTATTTAGTTTATCTAGATTCCGTGTTTATTCAAAATTAAAAACATTATTATTATTATTATGTATTTACAAACAAAAAGTACCTAGTATATGTAGTATATCAGTTGTCTGGTTTCCAAAGTACAGTACAAAGTACAATTTTAAATACCACTAGGCGGTCACCCATCCAGGTACCGACCACGACGGTGGAAGCTTAACTTGCCGATCGATTAAGAACGGCTTATCATGCTACACCACGAGCGCTTCAAAGTTTACTTAGTCACTCAAAATACTACTACTACATACAAGCTTTCTAACCGCGCTTTTGACTTTCCGGGTTAAAAAGTGTTATAATAAGATGTAAAATAGTATTAGACTGTAATAGTGTCATTATCTTTATTATTTCGTACAATCTTCGAGTTCACCGAACTTAGTTAACATATTATTATGCTGTGCTATTATAGACAATTAGTGCCCATGAGAGTATAGGTCCAAATTACTACAACTTGTCTTACCTTTGGACAGGAAAACATTTTGTGTTGACCAGCTTAGTGTAGGATAATACACCTAGGAAAATACAAGGGCATGTTAATACTTCCTCCCCCCTCCATTAAGGGAAGCTCTATCTCTGCAGGTGATGATTGAAGCATACAATTTAAATGCATCGTGTAATTTGTACATTGTTGGTTCATGCTGTGCGATCCGGAGGGTGCATTTTGCAAGCGCACAAGCTTTCATTTTCTACTACTACTAATATCTGATATGGTATTATGCATTTTCGGTCTGCAGTCATATTTTATAAATGCAATAGCTTATAATTATGTTGACCACAAAATAACATGTGGCAGAAGGTGGTAGTACAGTTCGGTTAACGAGAGCTGGCACATTCACAGAACTCACTTATATTATTATGCAATTTCATAATACAGTATGTTTTATTACATGATTGCTTCCAATCAGTTAGTCAATTCTTATGGGCAAATGCAAAAAGGACCACTCTATATTAATGACCAGTAGCAAAAGCAAAACAATAACTGTCTTCTTAATACTCATAAGCTTGCCCGCACGCGAGAGAGACGGCCAGACTTTTCATCATGCGCATGCAGTGTGACGTGACGCCGCGCGCTTATTCACAGACACTACAAAAGCGCAACGTGTAAATGTGTTGAACGTGCCAGCCCCTAGACAAAATGGTTGTCGATCATCGTCATCGTTAGCAAACGATCAATTTTTGTATGGGAGTGACATAAGAGATTGCTAAAAATCACGTGATTTTTCGATTTGAAATGTCAATCCCATACAAAGATTGATCGTTTATTAACGATGATGATTGTCGACAACCATCTTGTCTAGGGGGGCAGCTTTAGTTAACCGACCTGTCTACTGCAGTATTTTTTATTATATTAAAATCTAACGTTGGTCTCACAGCCTTTCCCAGAAAATCCTTATACAAACAATATAATATTATTTGTCGATACATGTCACTTGACCTCATTCACGTGAGAATCTTTGCATATGTTAGAAAGCGAAAATTATGCGATGCGGCTGAATACTTGATTCAATGTAATTGTATGTGTCTCATTCCTCGAAACAAACTGGTCCTATCTTCTCCTAGCTAATTTAATTCAAAATTATTGCTGATGTTTTTACATTTAATTGTTATCGATTGATCCATTTACGACTATACTGGGTGGAGATTTCGAGATGGCATATTTTCGAAACCTAATGCAAGGTTGACATTTAGGACTATGAGAAGTAAAAATTTTTTTTGAGAATTCGCTATTGGTCCCATAGTAAAAGTTGTTCAGCATGACTAACCCAACATAGTTTTCGAAAATATGCCATCTCGAAATCTCCACCTGTTATGCTGTCTTGAAATTTGGTATATATATAGCTATATCCTGGAATTGTTTATAGCAGAGATCACAAATTAGTTTAATTTGGAGGCTTTATGACGGGTATTGCAATGCCCTAGATGAGGCCACATGTTTATACCTACCTACATTTTAACTGTGTGTGTTGTGTTTAAATTAATGTGATGCAATAAATTTTGATGAAATAAACTTTTTGAATTTGAAGATGCTGAATTGGCAGAGTTTCTTGCCGGAGTCTTCTCAGTTCAAGTTGTATTTGGAACCGGTGTACAGTCATTTGTAAACGTTCATAAGTGCCTTATCAGGGCCTAAATTGAATAAATATATTTTGAATTTGAATTTGAATTGGAATTTATAGACTTAAGGTCCGCAAAAAAAATTGGAGTAAATTCTACCGGTCCTTGAACTTGAACTTGATTGGTCGGGACCGTTCGAACTTACTCCGCCCAGCTCGAGTTTACTGGAGTTGGTTAAATATGCCGTCCTCGAAATTGCCAGGATATCGTAACGTGATTTACACTCGATAATAGTTAAAATTCGCATTAAAACTTTTACCGTGGCTATAAAGTACATGTGCGTTTGCTCACTTGTACTTTCCCTTAAGCGAATGAGTTTAACTCTTGCATTGCGAATTTAAATGATCGTGGTCATCTTATTACTCTGGGGCAATAATTTCCCTTATTAAAGAGAAGTATTAATGACTCAGACCACAGCTTTTTTTGTTATGCCCGTTCTATGACTGTAAGCGAATGTTTCTGCTGCTTGTGATTTGATGTCCCCTGCGGTATTACCCGCGTTCCGGGGATAAAAAGCCTATGATAAGTAACATATGATACTCGACGATAATGTAGCTTCCTATTAGTGAAGGAATTTTTCTAATCCGACTGGTATTCCCAGAGATTAGACGGTTTTAACAATATAACAAACATTAAAACTATTCCGCTTTATTATATTAGTAGATATGTCTTCTTTGATGTCTTCTAATGAATCTAAGCGTGTTATTAGAGTCAGACTATTCATAAGTGTCTGTGAAGGTCTAATTGAATTTTAAACATATGTACGGGGTGGATACGACAATACGACATTGAATAAAAACACGTAAAGTACTCATGTATACGATCAACTTTCACTATGGGACCAACTTCCAAATCGCAAAAAAAAAAAATATAGCTTTTCATAAATTTTTGCCGAGGAGACATGTACCATTTGTATATAGGCTTGTTTGGCCACAATCTCACCTTGGTTAGTGCCTAAGTGGCCGAGGGTGATTAGTACGCAAAACATAGATAAAAACTGGTGCTCAATTGTACGTGCCAGAACACATTAGGTCCTTGGCGACAGGTATTAAATTTGATGGTAGCCAGGCAGGCGGGTAGTAAGTACTTACCGAAAGCTCAAGCTCGTTGTAGGACTCGAATTCACACTAATGGTTTTTCAAGGACAATTGCAGCATTGAGTTCTTCATGCCCTGTGAAGAGATTTTTGCAGGGTCGACAACGCGCGTGTACCTGGTGATACCCCTGGTGTTGCAAGCCTCCATAGGCTACGGTAACTGCTTACCATCAGGCTGGCCGTTTGCTTGTTTACTACCTTAGTGGTATAAATGAAATGAAATGAAATAATTTATTCATTCAAATAGGCCTTCACAGGCACTTATGAATAGTCAAACTCTAATACTCTAATGCACGGTTCGGAAGGTTGCTTTTGCTAAGAAGAGCCGGCAATAAACTCAGCAATTACTCTTTTCAAAATCAAACTTAAATTTATTACATCAGATGTTTCCTGTAGAGCGAGCGCTACACCCAAGCATTTTTATCATTTAAATATTCGGTAATATTGTAGTAAGCCTTCTGTACTAAAGCGGCCTTAATACATTCCTTAAACTTATGTGACGGTAAATTCAAAATTTTATTAGGGATTTTATTATAAAATTGTATACTCAGTCCTAAAAATGAACCTTGCACTTTTTGGAGTCTATAAGCAGAGGTCACAAGTTTATGCTTATTTCTAGTATTAAAAGAGTGCACGTCACTTTTTTTTACAAAAATATTAATATTCTGATGTACAAATAATATATTTGCATAAATATACTGCGATGCTACTGTGAGGATACCTATATGTTTAAACTTATCTCTGAGGGAAGCTCGAGAACTCATATTATAAATAGCTCGCACTGCTTTTTTTTGCAAAATAAAGGTTTCTATATCAGCAGCTTTACCCCAAAGTAAAATGCCATAAGACATAACACTATGGAAATAACTAAAATAAACTAATCGAGCTGATAGCTATAGTTGCGCCTTATACATACCGTTTGTGTTTAAGCAGAACCGCCATTGTGCGCCAAATGCCACTGTCACATATAAGACACAATGTTTAATATTAACTGTCATTTAGTTACTGTACCTCGTTCCAGTATCTGTTCTGGTCGTCGCCCTTTATAGGTTAAAAAGAATGGGATGGTGTAGTGAATGTCTGCTGAAAATTCATACAGGGAATTGTGATTCATGTGCTGGTTACCGCTATCTTGCTACTAAAGCCCTTTCATGCGTATGTCAAGTTATTAATAGGTTGAAGCTATTAATCTTTCAAGAATTAACTGTTGTAAGTGCAAGCGTAATTTTAACCGACTTCGAAAAAAGTAGTAGGTTGTAGGATGTACGACGCGAATGTTTAAAAAAAAATGTTCACTGATTACTTGGAAATGGCTTATGCTATTTGGATGGTTTAAAATGTATTATATCATGGTAGATCCCGTAGTGGATAGACATTGAAGATATGATGGAATTTCTCAATGGAAAAGATAAAAAAAACATCGCGATTGATGAATTTTATTAAATACTAACTTTCTGCCCGCGTTTTCACTCGCGCCCCCTTCTTTACCCCTTTACCTACCCTACCCTACCCTATAAAAAGTATCCTATGTATGTCTCCTGGTTCTAAGCTACCTCTCCACATTTCTATTTTATTTATATAGCTTTGTTTTTGGCCATTAGTAATTATGTAGTCGGAGCTGGTATGAGAATAAATTATAAGGACAAGTTCTCAATTTCAGGGTTGTCACCAGACTTCGCTGAATATTCGAGTTCATTGTTAGGTTTCAGCACCAAAAACCAAAACGTATCACTTCTTCAATCCCTAATTATACTCCAATAGTTTTAAAATTACCAATGTAAAAATAAGGCTAATTTAGATAAGGTTGAGTCAATATGTGTATGTTTACCATCAGGTAAGTCGTCGCTGCTGTCGGCGCTCGGTCGCCGTGAAGTGCCCATACCGGAGCACATCGACATATTCCACTTGACTCGCGAGATGCCCGCCTCGGACAAGACCGCGCTCAAGTGCGTCATGGAAGTCGACGAGGAGCGGGTCAAGCTCGAGAAACTTGCCGAGGAACTTATCGCAAGTGAAGACGATGGTGAGTAAACGCGCCTCGAACTAACATTCTTACAAGTAGTGAAATGTCATGTTGCAGAAATACCCAGAATTGCTTGTCAACAGCAGACCAGCAGGGCTATTTTAAAACGTCAGATTCGATATTTGAAACGGATTCAAAAATTTCCGAGGCGAATTTCAGCAATTGCTACTTTAATTTCCGAAAACTTTTCGTTGAATCGAATTGATATCATCATCATCAGAAACATCAAAAATATTCGAATCCGGAAATTAACATATCAATTGCGGAAAATCGCCTCAGCAGTTTTTGAATCCGTTTCCGATATCGAATCCGAGCGTTTTAAAATAGCCCTGCAGGTATGCAGGTATTTTTCTTAGTCGCTCTTGGACGGCTAGTGATAAACTGGGTACATCTACGCCCAAAAAAGATTTAACCAATAAAATGCCAGATATTTCTGTCACTAGTAATTTAAAAACCAATTTAAAAATTCTTTGTAACTTTAGCATACATACGTCAAACGAGATTTATATAGAGTAAAAACAATCGAAAAATATTATGATCAAGCTACATTTTACTAACTATAACCATGATTTCTCCACAGTCCTGGGATAAAAAGTTAGTCCTCCATAGCTTCTGCGTGCCAAACTTTATCTCAATCTTCATTTCACTGGAAATTTAACAGGCAGATATACTTTCTCATTGAAATATAAGAAATTATATGAATGAATGTGTTAACAGAGTCGCAAGAACAGCTGATGGATATATACGACCGCCTGGAAGAGCTGAATGCGGACACGGCCGAGTGTCGCGCCGCCAACATTCTCCACGGTCTCGGATTCACCAAGCAAATGCAACAGCAAGCCACCAAGGACTTCTCCGGAGGTCAGTGTCTTTGTAATACAATTTAAACCCCATTTCATACATTAGATATCATGCAAGAAAAAACTCCTAAAAGCACTTGTTAGATAATGCACATTAGCATATTTTTTATTAGTTATTTATATGATGATTTTATTTATTTATTATCTGCAATACTTACCGAATCGCTAAAACAGGTCGACTATGTAGTTATCAAAATCTAAAATGCCCTCCTTGAGTGCATCACAAACTCAAAACATTAGTGCTTCGTAAGGCGTATTATGATAGCGACGATTTCTCTGCAGAAAAGTTCTAAAGTTATTTACTATGTCGGTATATTAGTACATTTACCATTATGTAATACTAGCTGTCCCGCGCGGTTTCACCCGCATTCCCGAGCGATCGTATGTTTTCCCGGGATAAAAAGTTGCCTATGTGTTATTCCAGAACATATTCTATCTGTGTGCCAAATTTCATCTAAATCCGTTCATTCGTTTTTGCATGAAAGAGTAACAAACATACATACATAACTCACAAACTATCGCATTTATAATATTAGTAGGTTTTATTATTTTTATGCACAAATAATATAATGCTTTTGAAGTGTAAATCTAATATCAATGTAGAGGTAATAAAGTTGAATATGTGTTGGCAGGTTGGCGAATGCGAATCGCCCTCGCGCGTGCTCTGTACGTGAAACCGCACCTCCTGTTGCTCGACGAGCCGACCAACCACTTGGATCTCGACGCCTGTGTGTGGCTCGAGGAGGAACTTAAACAGTAATTATTAACTATTATTATATATATTGAGGGCTATTTCCTGCGGTTCCCCCGTTAGCGAAAAAGGGCATTTAAAGCTGTTTGTACCAAATAACACAACTTTCACTTTTATCCAGCATCAAACCCACGGTCAGTTTTACAGAGGAAATAAATTTCTGGAATATGGTAAACATAAATGTAGATTTTACATCTCTCTTTAATCCCAGAATGAGGGAAACATTCCAGAATTCAAGAGATTATTAATTTCATGTGTATATATGATCCGCAATCAGGCGGGCCGTGTGCTTGTTAGCCAACTTAGCTCTTATTTTACCTATCCATATAAATGGGTCAATCAACGTTTTCTTGTTTATTATTCTGTCCCGTTATCCAAGAGACAGCAGTGACTGAGTTTCTTAAAAAACTGTTATAGTATATGCTCCTATTGTGCTTAGGAGATAGTCCATAAATTAATGGGCTTTATACTACGAGAAAAATGTACGATTGGTGAATTGTAACCATAGAAAAATCATGGTTCCAAAGAGTCGTCCCAGGGATAACGGGGAACGTAACCGTGGCAACGCGATACAAGAAAAAGTTGATCGACCCAAATATGACAATTTGACAGATTCACAATACAAATTATGTACGTGTTCTGTCGTTGGTAAAATGATGCCTGAGAAGTTTATAAAGAGACATGCCCTAACATATGTCACAATTCGCAGTTACAAACGTATCCTGGTGCTAATATCGCACTCTCAGGACTTCCTGAACGGTGTGTGCACGAACATAGTGCACATGAGCAAACGGCGGCTCAAGTACTTCACCGGGAACTACGAGGCGTTCGTGCGCACGCGCATGGAACTGCTCGAGAACCAGATGAAGCAGTACAATTGGGAACAGGACCAGATCGCACATATGAAGGTGGGACAGAATATTGTTTAATTATGTAACGGAAAGGTTTATCTATCCGAAAGGGTTAAATATTACATCAGGTATAGACTCCAGAAATAGTTTAATCTCAACAAAATCTCAATAATTAATACCAAATCACTGGTTCCATAAGTTTATTGAATTGAAATTAAACCAACGTGTCCCGCAATACGAGGATCATTGTTTTCACGCCACTCCAATGTTTGTTTCAATCATCAAAATAGACACTTCGTCTGATATTAAAGAAAAACGGAGTCATATTCTAGAAGGAGCAATAGAATAATAAATTGAAAACTGTTTTACAAATAACTTAAACCAACTTCAAAATACACTGAAAAGTAATCAGATCCTAACCCAAACAAAAAAAGAAATTTCCAAATCGGTTAATAAATGAAGGAGTTGAGGTAACAAACATAAAACCGAATTGAAAACATCCACACCATAGTTTGCATTTATTCAACTTCTGTTATTTTAAACTTTTAAACCGGGTGCCACCCATAGTATTATAAAACCTGTGCCGTATAAGCTCTGCTTAGTTTGGGATCAGATGACCGTGTGTGAGGAATGTCCTTTATATTTTGCCATCATCCAAAGGAGTTATTAAAGGGACTATATGGGTATATCGTTTCCGTTACATGTTGGACAATAATGGTCGCGCAGGCCGTTATTCATTGAATTTATAAATGTTAGCTTTTTCATTTTCCTTATTTCTCAGATCAGGATATAATTATTATTACTGAGAAAGTCGTGGCCTTTTAGAGATCCTTCTTCTTCTTATTTTTAAGTTTGGCAACCAAGTCCAAATTAGGGCTCATTTCTGCCAGTGTCGAGTTATATTATATTTTCCAGTCACAATAAATCACTCCACATCAAATTATAGTCCTCAGTCAGTCACCGTCCATAAAAGTCATGTTTTACTACAATGGTGGTCATAAAACTCTTCACGGACTTTTTGAGACAACTTGAAAAGTCACGACACACATAATTCATTTCATTTCACGTCACTGGTGCACAAGGATGATCTTTATTGGGTAAAATACCACCAAAAATACACAATGAAACTGAAAATACCCAAATTAAGAGACACATTAAGAGAGAGACATATTAAGAGAGGTAGAGCATAGCGTTTATTCGCTCAAAGAGCAGCTCGACTGGGGAAGTACCTCCACCTTACAGAATACCGCAGCCAAATAACTTTATGTTGTGTTCCTGCGCGTGAGTAAGGTTGCCAGAGCTCATAGGGGAGGGGGGATAGGTCGATAACGCGTGAGCGATGCTTTCGAGTGTTACAAGCGTCTATATGGCTACGGTAACCGCTTACCATCAGGCGGGCCGTATGCTTGTTTATCGACTTAGTTGTATAAAAAAAAAAAAAAAAAAAAAAAAAAAATTTATGAATATAATAATGAAAACGCAACGTCACTCTACAAGTGCCCGCCAAAAAGTCTTTAGAGATCCTTGATAAAATATATGTTTGTCAACAGACATACATAGCGCGGTTCGGTCATGGTTCCGCCAAGCTCGCCCGTCAAGCTCAGTCCAAGGAGAAGACCTTGGCCAAGATGGTGGCCCAGGGTCTCACGGAGAAGGTGGTAGACGACAAGACACTCAACTTCTACTTCCCCTCGTGTGGGAAGGTGCCGCCGCCTGTTATTATGGTCCAGGTAATAAAAATCACCCATTACGGGTTTCACTATGTAGATATTTTAGGTTCTTTGAGAAAGCATCAAGATTTTTCGACATTTCTGGGAAAATTATTAAGAAACAGTGATTATCAATCGCGTGACATTGTATTTAGTTCTGAAATGGAAATCTCATTTAAATGACTATGGCGGCATGTATGTTACGAGTTGTTCGCTACATACAAAATACTATATTTTACTTATTTAACATTCGATTTGATGAATTATTTCAACTTCATGTTAGTTTCGACGTTTCTACTTTATAAAGACTGTATATAAGATATCTAGAAATGTTATTTCCCCTTTATTATAATACTAGCTGTCCCCTGCGGTTTCACCCGCGTTCCCGGGATAAAAAGTCCTTCTCCATACCATAGGCTACCTGCATGCCAAATTAAATGACGATCTGTTGAGTAGTTGAGGAGTTGAGGTATCAAACAAACTCACTTTCGCATTTATAATATTAGTTAAGATTATCCCTTTTAAAATGTTTTGTGAAAATTTCACCTCGCTACCTATTACGGTTAATGAGATACAGCCCACTGACAGACAGACAGACGGACGGATAACGGAGGCTTAGTAATAGGGTTCGTTGGGTAAGGAACCCTAAAAAAGAAATAGTAATTTAACAAATGTATTCATATTTCAGAATGTATCATTCAGATATACGGACAGCAGTCCGTGGATATACAAGAACTTGGAGTTCGGTATTGATTTAGACACGCGGCTGGCGCTTGTGGGGCCCAACGGTGCTGGCAAGTCGACACTACTTAAGTTGCTATACGGTGACGTAAGTATTATATTAGTACTAGCTGTCAAAAGTAGCCTATGTCTTTCTCCATACCATAGGCTATCTGCTTGCCAAATTTCATTGCGATAGCTTCAGTGGTTTAGGCGTGAAAGCGTCACAAACAAAGTCACATTTTATCATCATCAGCCTATAATGTCCCACTGCTGAGCACAGGCCTCTTTTCACAAATGAGGGTGAAAGGGAATGGGCAGATACTCCACCACGCGTGCCTACTGCGGATCGGTGGAGGTAGGCTAGTGGTCAACCTACTGTTGGAATTTTTCAAGCCGCCTAGGAGGCATCCAACTAGCTTAACGACTATCACAATTAAGTGATAACCGGGACCAACGGCTTTACGTGCCATCCGAAGCACGGAAACGCTCGATTTGAAATACCACTAGACGATCACCCATCCAGGTACCGACCACGACAGACGTTGCTTAACTTTGCCGATCGATTAAGAACGGCTAATCATGCTACACCACGAGCGCTTGACTAAAAACCAAAGAACAAACAAACTCACATTTGCATTTATAATATTAGGACCTCTTAGATATGGTGGGAACAATTGTTGCACATACATTACTTTTTATGAGAAACAGCTGATATCTGTACATTCTTATTGAATTTAACCACAGACAAATCTAAATAGATAACGCAAGTACCTTCATCTGTATGAAAACCAAGCGTGTAACTTTTTTTGTACCTACCATAATGTTGTTTGCGGCATCTATTTAGATGTAAATCTGTGAATTTAACAATGTACCATAAGGCACCACCGCTTGCTTGTTGGTCTCCATAGCTGATCCACCGTTTCCTCCACAGCTGGTCCCATCGACGGGTATGATTCGCAAGAACTCTCACTTGCGCATCGGTCGTTACCATCAGCACTTGCACGAGCTACTTGACCTGGATCTGTCTCCGTTGGACTACATGATGAAGGAGTTCCCTGATGTGCGCGAACGTGAGGAGATGAGGAAAATCATCGGACGGTACGGACTTACTGGACGACAGCAGGTGGGTGAAACCTAGATAAGGTAACCTCTTAGCACCAGGCGGGCCGTATGTTTGTTTGTCGACTTTGGTGTTAATCCAGAAAGTATTCTATCTGTATGCCAAATTTTATATAAATCCGTTCATCTAATTCAGTATGATAGCCACAAACTATCGTCAACATGAAGGATATATTATGTAGGTTTTTGACATTACTTGAAAAAGTAGCTGTAGGTATGAAAAAAAAAACAAAATATAAACCAATTATCTGCTTAGTTAATAAATATTTTCTGTTATTCACTTTCGCAGGCGTTTGGTATTTATTTAGTGTTGCTATCAATCAGTTGTAGGGCTGTTGTCAAAATTCAAAATCATTTGTTCAAATAGACCTTTGCAGGCACTTATGAAAAGTCTGACTCTAATACTATAAATCTCTAATACCGGTCCGGATGGTTGCATTTGCTGAGAAGAGCCGGCAATAAACTCGGCAATTACTCTTTTCAAAACAATCTTAGATTCATTACATATTATTTACATTTTAATTAACAATTTGGCGGAAGATCTTCCCTTTTAATGGAGGTGACATCCACCTCCCTATATAGCTATTATTTACCCAAGTATCATTTGGCAGGTGTGTCCAATGCGTCAGTTATCTGATGGGCAACGTTGCCGCGTGGTGTTCGCGTGGCTGGCGTGGCAGACACCGCACCTGCTGTTGATGGACGAACCCACCAATCATTTGGACATGGAGACCATAGACGCCTTAGCTGATGCCATCAACGACTTCGATGGTGGCATGGTGCTCGTTAGCCACGACTTCAGGCTTATCAATCAGGTATGTGACTCGAGACGTATCAGACAAGCTAGCTAGTAAATGTAGATGATAAAAACTAAATGTCTAAAATATATATAATAATAAAATATCTAACCGAAACTAATATTAACATTATATTTATATATTATATTATAAGTACACTAATCAGGGTGATATTATCTCGGTGGCGACTAAACACTTTCAAAGTCAAAGCCATTTATTCAATTTCTGAAGTTACCACCAGTTCGGAACTTGGCCTTCAACTGAGAAGAATCCGGCAAGAAACTTGATTAAATAAAAAAGATATGTTAAATACTAATATTTATACTAATTAAATTTAATTCTGAATTATGTACCAACTAACCATTGTACATAGACTATCTACTAAATGTTGCAATGCCCTTGCAGGGCTCATGTTGTGGACAAATTAGAAATTGCAACTTCTTAAAATGTAACAAGAAAATAAATTGAAAAATAATATATACTGCAAGTCTGGCCCAGAAAGTACTGTAAGCCATGTAATTAATTAAGTAGCCGCATTTCTTTTTTATTATCTTATTCAAACATATTTATTTACTGTAGTTGTCCCCTGCGTTTTATCCCTCCTCAACGGATCGTAGCCATTCGTGCCAATTTTCATAACGATCCGTTGAGTAGTTAAGGCGTGAAGGCGTAACAAACAAACAAACTCACTTTCGACCCACTAACGACCCGAATAAGGGCAGAGGTCCTCCCATTCCTTTTTACTGCTAGCTTTCCTTCCCCATGTCACTCCTGACTCCTGTACTTTGTGCCATCTATCCACCTTCTATTTGGTCTGCCTCTTTCTCTTTTTGTTTCTTTTGGGTACCATTCAGTAGCTTTCTTAGTCCAACGATTATCAGTTGTTCTCATAAGGTTCCCTGACCAATTCCATTTTATTTTATGTATGTATTTATTACAATACAACAGCTTTGTTTTTTTCTCTTATTATTTCGTTTCTAATTCTAATTTTCGGATCTGTAACATGACCTCTTGAGATTCAAACGCAAGCGTTGAGAGACTTCAGTTGTAATAGTCTCTGTCTCATTTTTTCAATCACCAAATGTCACGTGTCAGATATAGACTTCAGAATTTTAGCTAATCAACATCTGATAACTTTATTATGAATAAGGGGGTTAGTAATTAGTACAAGCTGCCATTTTCAAAACCATCATTTAATGCAACGCGTTATAAAATTATTTAAATGATTGTAGACCAGCGAGGCTACTGTATAAGGAAATGGTAATGAAATCCATTGAAATGCGCCTCCATTTTCTGCATTTATATTTATGAAACGCGTCAAGAAAGCCATCTATTGACACGTCCGTTGACCCGCATGAGGTCCAAATGTTATACATGGATTTGAACTTGCCCTGCGGTGTCGCCCGCGCTCCCGAGGGATATATTGATTTCCCGAGATAAAATGTATCAGTATGTGTTAGTCCAGAACACATTCTATCTGTATGACAAATTTCATCCAAATCCGTTCAAGTATTGAAGCGTGATTGAGGGACAAAAATCCAAACTTTCGCAATTATAATATTAGTGAGATGCTCTGTAGTGTATTTTGAGTTGGAGTGGTGTAAAGTAAATAAATGTTTGTAAGTAGGTGCGGGTCAAATCTTGCAAATTGAATTTCAGTCACTTAAAGTGGTCGGATTGACTTTATACATTAGTATATCGGATGACAATGCATTTATAGTCAACATAAAGTACAGTCACCAACGAAATCTTGTATTAAAATTGTTTTTTTTTAAACAAAAACTTATTTTAATGTTAACTTACAGGTAGCAGAAGAAATTTGGATATGCGAGAATGGCACCGTCACCAAGTGGGAGGGAGGCATCCTTAAATACAAGGACCACCTCAAGTCCAAGATTCTAAAGGATAATGCGGACAACGCGGCGAAAATACGCAAATAGTCAAATGCTAGATATATTTAACGTAATATAACGGTTCCCGCTCTAGGTAACACTACCGGACCCCGTTGATGTATCGGCGGATTATTTATATACAAAATTAACGTCCATAGCAATGAATTTCTCTTTTTATTTATGTTAAACGGACAGACATGAGGTAGTGGATGCCAATGATATAAGCGAGCTTAAGCTTTCGGTGAAAGAAAACCTCATACTATAAAACTTTCGGCAACTTCTATCGTGATGTGAAACGCAAATAATTAAATATTATATTGAACCGTGGTGTTCCTAGGGCTGACTCGTCTAGACCAGTTTGTGATCGACATTACTGTAGGATTGTGATTCCTTATGCTGCCTATTGAAGCGCAGTTGTAGGCCCGTATTATACAACGAGATCAATTATCTAGAATATATCGTGTTAATCGAAAATAAACCTAATGTCATTGGTGCAGGATCCAAATTCAATTGTTTTGATCTAAACTCGACACGACTTGAGCTTTGTTTCACGTTGTAGAATACGGACCATAGACGTATTATTATGAATAATGTGTAGTGTGACGCATTGTCTATCGGCATCCTAATTTTCATAATAAACAGTAGTTTGCTAGTATGTGTATCCATCTAAACTTGACCAAGTTAATTTGACGATTGTATAGATTGCATGTGTTTCATTTCAAATAAATATAAAGTGTGTTCAGTCCGGCATAATATTTAGATACATTACAGAAGCCTATATGTACAGTCGAGGGCATAAATTGCATATTTTGTTTTTTTTTTACCCGGTCAAATATTTTAAATTAAATATTTTACAACCCTATATTTTTTTCTGAAATGGAATCGAAGAAAGGTACTTGTGACTGTATTATTTGCAGGTGATAAAAAAGTTTTACTTTGTGACACTCAAAAGCATTATTGTCAACAAAACATGTTGAAATAATACACAAATCATAATAGTAATGTTAAAAGTTTCAGCCATCATAATATCTCATAATTTGAAGCAAGTGAAAATGTCCTCGACTGTACAGTGAAACTATTTATTACATGTATTTATATTTCAATTAAGAGATTATCAAAAAGTTTAATAAATTAACAAACTCATAAAAAGTTTTTAGTTGCACCATAACACTTGATAAAAACCGTGCTAAATGTACTCAATGCAATATTTGTCCCATATTCCTTTGTAAACATGTGTACATAGTGGGAAGTAGTAATTTATCGCAGTTTTTTTAATACATTAATCTCAATATGTTTGGCAGATAAATGCCGTCACAGTATTAGTGATTCTCGCATAACAATGCTGCTTTGCAGTGGTAAATGTAACTAGATGTAATAGTTAATATAATTATGTGCTCCAGCTTGAATAGGTAGCGGAACGAATGTCTTTCTCATATAATTACATATTATTTATAAATTGTAGCATGCCTCATATATTTATTGTATGTTATATTTAATATGTAACGTTTGTGTAACAGTATATATATTTATGTAAACAATTGGGCTCACAGTGGTCGAAATTAGACCATAATTAAATTTTGCCTTTCTGCACTTCTTCTCTATATAAAACTAACTTATAAGCCGATGTTAGCTCAGTGGTAGTGACCGTACCGAGAAGGTCTCGGGTTCGAATCGAGCTTGAGCTTTCGGTGAAGGAGACCATAGCACGGGGTAGCAAGTTAAAAACCTTTCGCCAAGCACCTATCGGTGTTCTGACAGGTGCACTTGAGAGCCAGTTCATTCTAAGCTTTGTGTGTGAACCACCTTCGTCCACATCATCACTTAACATGGTGAGATTGTGGTCAAACACATGCCTGTATGTGAAATCTGTCCTCGGTGCGCGAAATTAGCTTAAAAATCAAGATTTTTTGTTCTAGCTATGTTACACGTTGTATAGGTACTAAATTGTAAACTTACACGAATCTTAAACCTGTATAGAACGGGATAAAGTCGCAAGAATCGTGTTAATCGAAAATAAACCTAATGTCATTGGTGCAGGATCCAAATTCAGTTGTTTTAATCTCGACTCCACACGACTTGAGTATTAATTGTCGTTCTATAAGTTTTGTTTCGTCAGATGATATTTAACATTTGCAGTTGCAAGCAAATCATTGTCTTATATATTTTTACCAGACTGACATGAATGGAGGGTTATGTTTTTTATGAATAGTATTTGATTGCTGGTGTATTTTTTTATTATGCTTGCTGTAAATCCTTTTCTCTAAATTAATGTTTTGGTGCTTTTGTTTCTAATTTATTTGTCACAAATTCCAGTTCACTTCTTCCCAGTGAATAAATTGTCCAACTGCCGGTCGTAGGTACGTCAATTAAAATTAAATGATGGATTAAAATATCTCCATTTTTGTCTATTGAAAATCTATAGAAAAGGATAGGACTATCATTATATTTACGACGACAGCGCGGTAACAATTTCAAGCGTTTCAGAAAATATCTGCTTGTATTTATATTTTTATTACATATTCACTTAAAACCACGATACTGGATGTTATGTTGAGTAACCCACACTACACCTTGATCTGAGGCAAATCTATATAATAAAGTAAATCAATAAAAAATATAAGATACATATTGCAATGTTTTATTTATCTTATAAGTGAAGTAGGAGCAGAGGTGCACGTTTCAAATAACGCACTAGCCTAGTAGAGAATTTTAAATGTTAGATTACTTTCTAATAGTTGGTTAACTTAAGCTGGCACGTTCAACACATTTGCACCTAGTTGCGCTTGTGTAGTGTCTGTGCATAAGCGTTCGGCGATACGTCGCACTGCATGCGCATCATGAACACTGTCCGTCTCACTCGCGCGCGGTCAAGTATGTGTATGAACGTTATTCTTAGTTATTGTTTTGCTTTTGCTAATAGCCATAGTTTTCCATTTTTGCATTCGTTAGAATTATAGTCCCATAAACTTATTTGTCCAGACTAGTCTGTCAATTATAATGGACGAATCCAAAAAATACCACTATATTTATGAGCAAAAGCAAAACAATAACAGTCTCCTTCATACTCATAAGCTTGACTACGCGCGAGAGTGACGGAGACTTTTCATGATGCGCATTCAGTGTGACGTCACGCCTAGCGCTTATTCAGACACTACACAAGCGCAACGTGTAAATTTGTTGAATGTGCCAGCTTTAGTTAACATACCTGTACGTATTAACACTACCCAATTTTACACACGTTGTCCAGCAGAAAATAAGGAGTGTGGCGGCCGTGGGATCTTGGACTATTTATTTTACGATAGTAGATTGATATTTGACATGACATATCATAAATAGTATCAAAATATCAATCCTCAATCGCAAAATCAAGGATAGATCGAATATAGGTTAGCTTTTGAGGAACCATAAATTATACCTAATAAAAGATTTCGCTTTGCTTACCTACATAGCTCGAATGAAGCGATCCAATTCGTATGATCCGTGGTTGTTACTTGCGGAGAGTAAGGGCACAAAGAAAAAGACTCATTTGAAGCATTCATTGCTTTATTATATCATAGCAACGTTATACTTGCAGTTTTATACATAAAGAAACATACGAGTCGTATATGATCAATAGCGGCAATATCACTTATCCCGCTATACTTTTGACATATCGGATTAAAATACACCCAGTATCATAGATGGCCATTTTCAATATAGTGATATCTTTGGAACCAATGATGGCCAATGCGCGCGCGCTAGGCCAATCAGCCGTGCATTTGGTACCAAAAGCAGAACTAAGAAAAGAAAAACAAGTTTATATTAAAATTCCGGTGACAATGACAATGATTACATCATTGCAGTTTTAGTGGCTAATACAATACATATTATTGAACAATTTTAAATACCATTTAAAGTTGTTTGCAGTTTCCGATTATACAAACTGTCTGAAAGCAAGATGGCCGCCATTGATTCTATACGACTCATATAGGACAAGTCGTTATTTCCAAATTTTTCGCTAAACTGAATGTTTTTAAATGCTGCCAGGCATATTGTCTCGATTAGACATTTCAATACAACAAACAGTTGATAAGTTGTTGATGTTTTCAAAATGTGATTATAAACATACTGTATTGCGGTAGTTATAAGGCTGCATTTCCATTGATGCGGAGACGGGCGCACCGGAACAATAAGCTTGTATCCAAAACTCAATTGTCACCTCGACACATTTACACTCCGCCTCAATGGAAACCATTGATCTAATTGATTGTACACATATTTCAGCGTCTCAAGATTATAATTTGGACAATTCAATTTTAGAAATGATACTTATTTAAAAACTGAACTGTCCGTATTGTTTATCTATCGACGCATATTCACATACAGTCACTGGAACAGTATTGATGCATTATGACGGAAAACATTATCGAGATATGATGGATTAACACTGCTTTCTAATGGTACACTATGGCAAAGATGTAACAAATCGCTATAAAAAAATAAAAGTTTACAAAATAGAAACTGGAGCGCACTATGGGACGTTGGTGATCTAACACTTAATCAACAAACTGTAATCTTAATCACTATGAATCCAGTCCTAGTCGAAGTTCAATCGACAAAAAACAAAGCTCGGCAGCAAAAAAAAAGATAGAAATTAAAAATCTCCAAAAATATTGAAAAGTTTTACACACTGGCGCGTCAATAGAAATACAGATATGGGATACACCGTTAACTTTGAGCAGACTTGTCCACGTGTCTCGTACATATCAACAAAATGAAAATAGAATTATGTTTAAGGAAATAATTATATTGGTAGCGAGTGTTTAAATGGCACAAATGTAGCAGTGATTACATTATAGGCTCTGCTCTATACAACATATATCGGCGATGGTGGAAGTGATTAGTAGGGTAACATCAATAAACTATGTCACTATACAGACGGTGAAGTACCATATAAATCCCAACTTCAGAAATATCATAAATCCCAACTCTACGAATGTCCTTGTGCCCAGTTATGAAGAAATATCCCTTGGATCCTGTTATCTTGGCAAGTATTATGTCAAATACGGGAAAATTTCTTGTATCTACATTTAAATAAGACACATTTTCGTAATCCCTTAAATTAAAAAGTCCGTCATGTGCAAGCCCAGCTTGTATTATTGGTACTTCGCAGTCAATATATAAAGTAACGTGTATGTGTGTTTGTTTGCTACGACTAGAGGCTCAGTACACTTTGAGCTGGTTCTTGTCGTCAAATCCGGCGGAGTGGCCAGCGTTGCGCACTATGAACGAGTTGCCGTCGAAGTGCATCCGCCGCTCGCCACGCCTGCTTTTATTATATTATACTTAGTTGGAATATTAATTAACCATGAGGTCGCTTAACTAAAGCTGGCGCGTTCAAAGTACTCACACATGCAATTTGAAGATACATACTTACCTATGTTTTAATAAATTATTGTTTCTAATCAGACAGTCAATTCTAATGGAAAAATGCAAAAAAAGACTAATCAGTAGCAAAAACAAAACTATAACTGTCTCCTTCATACCCATAAGCTTGACCGCGCGTGAGAGAGACGAACACACTTCTCATGACGCGCTGTAGTGTGATGAGTCACGCCGCGCGCTTATCCACAGACACTACACAAGCGCACGTGTAAATTTGTTGAACGTGCCAGCTTTAGTTAACGGTCCAAATGCCTTGAAATAATGACGAGAGTAAGAAGTTACCGAACCGCCAGCACTTAGTCCCCACCCCCTGCTATCAGTTTGTTACAAAAACTCATAGTAGGACTACTTCTTTTCTAGGTTTTGCGTGTTTATTCAATTCGGTCCAAAGATTAGCATATTGAGATGATGGTCGAACACGCTTATGTAATAAATAAATAAATATCCTGGGACATTCCTCACACACGGTCATCTGATCCCAAACTAAGCAGAGCTTGTACCAGATAGCTGATATTATACATATACTACTTTTTAACAGACTTCAAAAAATGTACGAGGTTCTCAATTCGGTTGTATGTTTTTTTTCTTTTTTTTAATGTTTGTTACCTCATAACTCCGTCATTTATTAACCGATTTGGAGAATTATTTTTTGGACTGGAAGGGTACACTTCCTGTTTGGTCCCATTGTCATCAGATCAGGATTTGATTACTTCTTAGTGTACTTTGAAGTCGGTTTAAGTTTTTTGTAAAACAGTCCAATTATTGTAAATACATACTTAATATACCTAAATAATTACACCCAGACTCAGACATACAGACATGTTCATGCACACAAATGCATGTCCTGTGTGGGAATCGAACCCACGACCAGCGACGCGTAGGAGGAATCTTGACCAGAGTCTTAACCGACCGCGCCAGCTGGCCCGTCAAATAATAGATACTTTACCGCACGAATAGATGCTGCGTTTGTCCGAGAGAAGCGGTGCAATGCAGGAACGGGCTGGTGATGGACGCCGACCCGTTACTCGGGCTCGTACGCAACTGGTACTTGTGGCTGCAGCGGTGGATTCTACATAAACCATTTCATGTTACACTCAGGCTCACTTGAGTCAACCTGTGTTAACATTTTAACGACTACCATCGCAATTCTCGCCATCGACGTGGAGTCCACCGTCACAAATTGGAACCAAAATGGTTTAGTACTGTGCGGTCTCAAAGGAGCTTCCTTCCGCGGACGCTCAGACTGTGGAATGAGCTCACCATAGTGGTGCACCCAAGGCAGTACAGAATGGGGTTCTCCAAAAAGGGTGTGAAGAGATTTTTGTCAGGGTCAGCAATGTGCGAGCTTTATTCATGGTGTTCATCATCGATAGGCTACGTGATCGCTTACCATCAAGTGGGTAACACTACCAATATTTCTTCAGTGCTAATATAAATTTAATTTTATAGAGCCAACGTTTGAAATAGGGTAACATTTTATGACGGTACGAGAACTAATTAAAACTAATGTAGACTTAATTTTATATTATTAATCTTGGACAAACTAATAGTATTAATAAACATGTAGACTAACCTGACAAGTCCATCAGCGGTCTGGCTAACGCGAACGTTGTTGATGATCCAATTATCAATGGCGTCGTCGGTGAGCCAGTACTGCGCCGCCTGCAGGAGCGACAGGGCTTCGTTCACGTACGAAGGACCGTGCCGAGACTCGCTGCACACATACACTCATATTACCAACCGGCTATCATCCGTGTATCCACTTCAATTACAAAGCATATTCTACAGTGCCAGTTTTAGCACTACCGGCGTGAACGACCCAATCACACCAAAGGTTCCGAGTTTCCGACCTACCTTAGACGTTTCATGGTTTGAGCCATAAAGGGCCATAACTGAACGGAGTCTTTTAAAACTTGAGCTGATTAAAATCTTTTTAGAGAGGTAGAGAATAGAGTTTATTCTCACAGCGAGGCGACAGTTCGACTGGGATATTAGTACCTCCACCTTACCGAATACCGCAGCCAAATAACTTCATGTTGTGTTCCTGCGCGTGAAGAGCTAATTGGGGAAGGGTCGGTAACTGATGAGTATCTGCAAGCGTCCGTATGATGGCTACGGTGATGGTCATAACATTTTTTATACGATACATACATCTATGATAAGCCAATGAATGAAGCCATGAGGCCTAGAAGAAAGGGGTCGAGCGAGAGCCGCTGCCGGAACCCACCGTAGATGCATATAGAACGGTGATAGCACCGAGACCAAAGGATCTCTTCACTAAAACCTCAAGCTCATTATAAGATTCGAAATAAAAGCGTTCGCCAAGGCAGTCTAAGACTGACCAACATTGTTCCCAGATATATCTATTCAAGCTACTGCTCATGAGCATGTGCTGTATGCTGCACTTTTGTGTAGTCAAGCAGCAGACGATACACCAGCCAGTAGTCATACTCACAAACTACCAGTGCTATGGTTTCCTCACGATGTTTCTCACCCAAACTGCAAGTTCATTAAAATCCCCACTTTTTTATTAATTTCCAGTCACATCTTCCATAATCCCTGAAATGGAAAGCCTTCCATATTCCTCCAACAATATTCTTAGCCGTAACCTGTCGCAAGCTGCATTGTCCTGGATAGTTATAAAAACCAACAATACCAAACTTACTTGTAAAAAACGTTGAGCGTAAAGTCTTGGCTCATGTCGAGGAAGGTGTCGGTGGTGGTGCGGGTACCAGCCGCGTCCACCAAGTACACCAGTGCGCACTGTTCCGCCGTGAACGATACACCTTTGTACCACATCTTCGCGTACCTGCTTTCAAACATACGTTCAATGGGAAGTAGACAGTTTAGAGCGAGCTCACAAATGATAAGTCCCTTCTGAAGAGAAACTTGGCCTCCTTATGTGTTCTACCGCTTGAACAACGGACAATGTTATGGACCTGATGCTTACGGCTACCTTCTACGATCGCAACTTTCGCTATCAACGGGGAGTCCATCCTCATATATACATTGGAACCCGAATGGTTTCTAACTGTGCGGTCTCAAAGGAGCTTCCTTCCCTGGACTCTCAGACTGTGTAATGAGCTCGTCGTGATTTTCCCAAGGGAGTACAGCATGGGGTTGTTCAAAAAGGATGTGACGAGATTGCAGGGTCGGCAAGGGAAGCATGCAAGTGTCCATCCATAAGCTACGGTAACCGTTTACTATCAGGTGGGACGTATGCTCGTTTGCTATCTTACCCCTTTATTAATAAATAAGGTGTCAGTTAAGTATATACCTAGGTTTTAAATATATCCGTCACTTTCTAATGTCATATAAACAAAAAGGGCTGAGGCTGGGTGTTACAAGACTGACTTACACCTTATTTATTATTACGGGGGTTAGTGTCTTTCATTACGCTATAGCTTTTGCTCTGCGTTTTAGAGTGAAGGATCCGTAGACTGATCACAGAGGGATCTTATTTGTGTTCAGGATGTAGAGTTATTTATTACTAGCTGCCCCCCGCGATGTCCTATGTTCGTGGGTTATACATTCTCCGGCCCATAGCTCATGCGAAAATCACGTTGATCCGTTGCTCCGCTGCGTGAAAGAACAACCACATTCCGCATTTTATAATACTTGTAGGATTACCATCTATGTTTATCTATCCATGTTTGAAGAGTTAATTGAAAAAACGAACTAAGAAGCAAGAGAAAAGAGAATCTATAATTAGAAAACGTAGCCCAATATTTTTAGCTCGACTTAGGGGATTGTACGTTTGTAGGGACTATTTATAAACCATAGTTAAAATTAATAGTGAAATAATATCACATTAGTACGGTACGGCGATGAGATGCCTAGATAAATCAGGCTACTTTTCAACCCACTCTTTTTCTAGAACAAGAATCTCCTTCTACATACATTGTCTAATATAAAGTAAGCTAATATCCCACTTATTGTTGCCCTGCT
The DNA here is from genome assembly GCA_947623365.1 of Achlya flavicornis. Classification (NCBI taxonomy): domain Eukaryota; kingdom Metazoa; phylum Arthropoda; class Insecta; order Lepidoptera; family Drepanidae; genus Achlya; species Achlya flavicornis. The sequence goes on along the minus strand of OX392471.1, from coordinate 16,310,681 downwards.
GATGTCTAGCCTGGATCTCGACGCGAGACCCGTAGTGGTAGACTCGCCCATTCGGGTGGATGAGGGCGGCAGCCGCACCAGAGCGAGACAGTGCCAGGATTATGTTGTTCTTCGCGTTCGTTACCCGCACTGCACCATCGATCGTCATATCCACCCTGACCATATCAAAAAGGCACTTATGAACGAACTAGACTCCGGCAAGAAACAGCAAGGCATTTTTTGGTGGATTTTCTGCCACGAGGATGCAAGTGCAGAGATTCTACTACAACCATTATATCCTTGTCTTCCACGTAAAGAGCCACCTTCAATATCTAGGACCTTAAAGGAAAATTAAGTATGGTGCTTTTGAGGGATGATCGTATATCTATATTACATTTTGGGCTCAAATCCAGGAGTGAGTGAGAAAAATATCGTGAGGAAACCAGTCATCGGTGATAGAATATTTTGTATCCTATATTGCTTGGATATACCTATAGCAAAAACGGCCCATAAACAGGAGTTTGATGACTCCCCCCTTTGGGTCCAAAAATACAAGTATACCTTCATTATAACGTATTCTAAAGTATACCTTCTGTGGTTCTTATATTAATAGTCTGTGACAGTCGGTCTGTCCATCAATTGCAAGATTCAATTGAAGGACCCTAATATTGGATAGAATCAAGTGAACATCAATATTTTAAAAAATATCGATGTTTCTTGATGTTAAAGGTTAACTTATGTCTTATTTTCTAGTAAATAGTACAGCTCACTTGACCCGATCCCTAAGTCGCAGGCAGATGGTTCCGTGTGGAGTGACAGAAGCGTTGTAGCCAGCGCCGCCCACCACGTCAGTTACCTACAATTTTGACCATCAAATTTTAGCAAACAATACTAACAGCCTATTACCACATGTGTATATAAAGAACATGTACTGTATCACCATGAGTTTGTTACGGTAATGTAAGATACTTGCTATCGACTGTAGGTAGGTACCTACTGTGATTCTAAAACCGTCCACTTAAGGCACTGCTCTAATCTTTATCCAAAATGTTCACCTTAATTGCTGGCTAGTAACCCTACCTATCGATTGAATTACGAGATTTAAAAAAAAGTGTACATTGCTTACAGAATGCCACATCAAAATTTGGGGGTCTTCGTACATAGGCTTCTACTATGCTTTATCTGGTCTCTATGCTTATGTGAGCTGTGGTCTTTTTGGCGTCGTCATCTTTCTCCTGGCTCCAGACTACTTACTACAGCGATACCTTGCTACCCTTACCTCAAGTTCCCTCCAAGTATCAGCATGATAGATATCGTCTCCCGGGTAGAATGGAGCCTTGCGCTGAAGGGGTGCTCTCCACGGGGGCTGCCAGCCCGCCGCGCCCACCAGCTCGGCTTGCCCGAGACCGCCTTCTAGAAACTTGCTGTAGTCTTGGAAGGCAGAGAGATTCGATTCCTCCTGAAGTTATAAAAACTTAGTAATACGCATTGAAACAAGAAAATTATCCTGTTAAAATAATAGCCCGAAATCCTCAGTCTAGATCACGTGTTTCGCATCATTGATGTCTAGAATCTAGACTAGAATACTGTGTATAAATACTGTGTACAATACGACGTATAAATTTGAAAGGATTTGAATTTCGTGGGTTAAAGTTTCGATATGGAGTCGTAAACAAGGCGACAAATATACCACTAAGGTAGCAAATAAGCATACGGCCCGCCTGATGGTAAGCAGTTACCGTAGCCTATGGACGGGTATCACTCGCTTGAAACTAATCTCTTGACATCTTTTTGAAGAACCCCATGCTGTACTCCATTGGGAAAACCACGGCGGGGAGCTCGTTCCACAGTCCGAGCGTCCGTGGAAGAAAACTCCTTTTAGCCCGCACAGTTCGAAATAATTCTGGTTTGACTCCCCGTCGTACGTTATACATTAGAATTAGATTAATATACGAAGTATTCGTTATATTTTTTATGCATGTAGCTGATATGTACCTGTATGAGTATCTTATTTAATTTCAAACAATAAATTGCTACATTGGTTTTTACCAACGTCATCTAAGAGAAAAACTAGTCTTTTAAATATAAACTTTGATAAAATCCCATTTTAAGGCGATGATAGCTCAGTGGTAATGACATCGGATACCGAGACAAAGATCCCGGGTTCGAATACTACAATGAGCTTGAGCTTTCGGTGAAGGAAAACATCGTGAAGAAACCATAGCACGGTGGTAGGGTAGTTTGTAGTACCCATCTGGCTGGCTACCACACTCAAGTCGAAAATCTGTCGCCAAGCAACAATGCGGTGTGTTCCGAAAGCTGCACTTGAGAGCCAGTTCCTTCTAGGCTTTGTGTGCTTACCACCTTCGGCCACATCATCACTTACCATGGTGAGATTGTGGTGCAACACAGGCCTAAAAATAATAAAAATAAACTTTAAAAACCGCGCCGTTTCTACTTCATGCAACAGTGTTATATGTACAAGTATCTTTATAGGTGATGCATTTATGCAATACATACGTTTATCTAGGTCACGGAGTATTGACTTATCTATGACGCAGGATAGACGTATTTACAAGTTGTTAAAACTGCAATATTGTGATTTATGGGCTTCATATGAATTTTATTTTACAGGAAGCCCACAGCATAGCCCGTTATTGCTATTTAGGTCGACGTTGTTGCTTTTATTATTTATAGACATATTAATTTACAATAATTCGTAAAAATAAATTAAACAAAAAAAAATTGAGTATTGGAATTATGTTACAATCAAATCCTTAGCACTAACATATGGACGTTCGGTTTGAATATGGATTCAAAGTCGTTACCAAAATATTCCTAGACTCAAACCACTCAAACTCAACCAAGGTTGTCTTGAGTTCCTCCAATAATGTGTCCAATCAGTGCGAATTCTGTTATACAGATAAATAATCCGCAATTTATAAAAAAAACTATTTTCTCACATTTTCCATCGGAGAAGGCATGATAGTTTCTTTGAGATCCTCGACTCCAGTGAACAATCCACCAATTGAAAACATTTTTGTCAACTTAATCACAGGCTTTTCATTGAATGAGAGAGTCGAGTCGAGGAAATCTCGAAGAAACGACCAAGAAAATGCATGTGGCCATATATGGTACACAATTTATTTCAGCACAAATTAAAACTTACCCATTAACCCATGATATTGCACCTGTTTTATCAACGAATAAATGATCGACTAAGTTGGAGTATAGCTCTAACGCTCATTGATGCCGACACACGAGTCGAGCGTTTCAAGCGAGTCAAGTGAGTGAAGCGAGCGCACTTCGACTAAAGACCGTCGGAAACCTTTCCTATCGCGATTGCCAACCCATCTTACACCTCAACAAAGCCAGATCAACCCTAAACGCAGGCTATGCTATAATGTTATAATAGCTTAACCGAAAATAATCCCATGACATGAGAAGTGGATGTCTTTGGACATTACCTCCACGTACCTCGTGTGGGATACTCAATAAATACTTCTTACTTCCAAATTAAAACAAATAGTAGTCTCGCACAACCACCCTACCCGGACTGGCTGGCTGTACAAATCTACAACCCACTATCTACAACAAGCATCTATTCTATTCAAATATTCTCTACTATAGTTAGTTGTAGTTTCGCCCGCATTCATGAATGATCTTATGTATTCCCGGAATGAAAAATATCCTATATGTCATTCCAGGTAATGATCTATCCGTGTGTCAAATTCACGAGGTGTCATGAGGTAACAAACAAAAAATCACTTTCGTATTTATAATACTAGCTGTCCCCCACGGTTTCACCCGCGTCCCCGAGTGATCGTATGTTTTTCCGGCATACTTTTTTGATCAAATGTGTTAATCCAGAACATATTATATCTGTGCGCCAAATTTCATCCAAATCCGTTCAGTAGCTATGGATACTTATTGCGTGAAAGAGTAACAAACTTTCAAATTTATAATATTAGTAGAAAATAGGATAGTGGGATTCAATAGTATAAGTAGTACACAGATATAAATCTAAATAGATGACGCGAGTGTTATGCTCTTCGCGTGCCAAAAACTGTGCCAAAAGGGAGAACAATGCTCTTCTTTTGAAACAATTCCACGCGGACAGGGACTCGCATGTCCACCAGAGATGTGTAGCGCGGGATGTATTTAGCTGACAGATATCGCTCCATTTTCGCGTTAAGGCTACATATGCACATGCAAACGCACAGGCAGGCGGCTTGCTTAGCGCCTAGAGGCTAGCGAGTCACCTGGCGAGTAGCTTAGTAAAACGACCGTTCTATACCTAATGTTCGCGGCCGCAACGTACGCTTGGCGCCTAGCTAGTCGCTTAGCGTGTCAGTGCGGCCGGTCGCGAACATTTTAGAACGTTCGTTTTACTAAGCTACTCGCCAGGTGACTCGCTAGCCTCTAGGCGTTAAGCAAGCCGCCTGCCTGTGCGTTTGAAGCCTTAAGCGCTCTTGTGACATTATGGTGGGTAAAAAAAAAGTGGCACGCTTGGTTTTCATTCAGATGGAGGGACTTGCGTTATCTATTTGGATTTATGTCTGTGGGATAGTAGGATAGGTTAATGTTGCTTTTCCTGAATAATCATTGGTTGAACAGAATGAAGCCCTTCTAGAGTCTGAACCGATACCCAGGCAGTGAGATATAATTACTTCGTATTCCCAGGTCATGTAATTCACTTAGTACTTGATAAGAACTCTGTTTCATTAATCATCATTGCCAACATGATTGCCAAATGATGTGTCTAAGATGGCCACAATGTTCACCAACTTGGACCTATATGATCGGTGAAATGTGGGAGAAATACCTTTTCTACCGCTGTCTACATCTTTTAATGATAATGGGCATAAAGATGTATTTTTTTTTAATAGTAATTTCCGTTCAGTACCTCGAGTGAAAAGAATTGACGTTAATAAACGCTCACTAATGCGTTTGCGTTAACTATAAATGTGTATGGGAGAAATTAGTACCATGAGTATTCCGCTAGAGGCGCTTTGCCGATTACTATAGATAAGTGTCGTAAACGCAAACGCATTAGTAAGCGTTTACTAACGTCAATTCTTTACGCTCGTTACGTCGTTCTTTACTGAGAGTAGCAGTGTCTTTAGGTTCCAATATTCCATAAAGTGGTACTTACAAAAGTACTAAATTACTACACAGTAGGTACTACTAACTAGTAGGTAAAGTCAGTGCTTATCACCTGATTGTATGAGTGCGCTGTATAGACACTTCTAGGGCGGACTGGCATAGTCACATCCTTTCTAAAATCTGCATTAGCCATTTTAACACTTCTTCAACTTAGGTTACGCACTATTTCAATAAAAAATACATGAACAACAGTGACTATCGACACTGAAAAATGCTACATAATATAAATCATACTTCAAGCCTGGATAGTAATGGGAAAGTCATTTGTCATTTATTTTTTAGTATTCGAAATTTAATTTCATTGATGCATTTTTTTAAACTTACCGGCCAGAACTTTTATTTTTACCATATGCCTACCTAGCGTAGAGTAAAGATACCTTTCTCTGTCTACGCTACCACCTAGATATTGTACCAGTGTGTGTATAGTCCCTCAAATTTATCTAGCCCGGTGAGAGAGTCGCTGTTGTCGCATTTGCTGCAGCAAACACCCAATGAATAGTGTTTCTACTCTTTTTGACCAATGGCGATTGACATTTCCAAATGGCGGCGTTAGTTCCTATTTAGACCACCGGCGGGGCAACCGCGTAAGTCAATATTGTTTTTTTTTAACAACTGCACGGCTATTTTAAAACTCTCGGATTCGATATCGGAAACGGATTCAAAAACTACCGAGGCGATAGCTTTTTTAATTTCCGAATTAGAATATTTTGATGTTTCTTTACGGAAATATCAATTCGATTCATAGAAAAGTTTTCGGATATTACAAATAGCAGTTTCTGAAATTGGACTCGGAATTTTTTCAATCCGTTTCCGATATCGAATCCGACGTGTTAAAATAGCCTTGCAGGTAACATTATAAACGTCACTATGACAAGCAGAATGACAGTACGTCATTCTGCTTGTCATATTACTTAGACATATTTCTACTTGTTATATTGTCATGCTGCGAGCATAAGACGTAGCAAAGCTGCCCACATTTTAAAAGTCATGTAGTATGGGGATACTCTTTCTAGACATATACATTTTCTAAGCTAGGTATTTACAATTTGGAAGCACTATCATGCCTATGCCACAGCCTATGCTATGGCATGCTTTAACAAAGGCGTGTCAAATTTCCCTGATAAAGTCTTCAGGATACTATTGGGACTAGACCGTATCCTACTGAATATGGAAGCGCTCTTTTTACGGATGACTTAAAATAAATAAATCACTTTCACATATAGTCCTCAGTCAGTCACCGTATATAAGTCATGTTTTACTACAGACATATGAACAAGTGTTTTACTACAATGGTGGTCATATGGTCATAGTACTAAAACTCTTCACGGACTTTTTGAGACAACTTGAAAAGTCACAATACACATAATTAATTTCATTTAACTTCTCTCGTGCATATGGATTAATCTTTATTGGATAAAATACCACCGTTAATATGCAATAAAACTCAAAATAAACACGAATTGATGAAAATAGAAACGAAAACGCAACGTCACTCTGCAAGTACCCGCCAAAAAGCCCTATAATCTTCTTCTTCTTCTTATTTTTTAGTTTGGCAACCAAGCCCAAATTAGGGCTCATTTCTGCCAGTGTCAAGTTACATTATAGTTTCCAGTCACAATAAATCACTTTCACATATAGTTATAGTCCTTAATGTTTGACTTTGAGGTTGAGGTAAAATGAAAAGTCACGATACACTTAATTCTTAATTCATTTCATTTCACTTCACTGGTGCACATGGATTGATCTTTATTGGATAAAATACAACCGATAATATGCAACTAAACTCAAAATATTGGAATTAATGAAAATAAATTAATTAATTAAACCCTGTGATTTAAACATAAAATTATTTTCTTTTTCTACTTCTTAGTTTTATGCTTGGCAACCAAATTCAAATTAGAACTTATTTCTGCACGTGTCGAGTTATATTATAATTTCCCACTGACCATGTATAATGGAGGTCAGTGTAGTTTCTAGTCCCAGTAAATCACATTCGCATTAGTCCACAGTCAGTCACCAGTCCATAAAATTCAGTTTTACTACAATGGTGGTCATTGTACTAAAACTCTTCACGAACTTTTTGAGACAACTTGAAAAGTCACGTTACACCTCAGCGTTACACATAATTAATTTCATTTCACTTCACTGTGCACCAGTGATTGATCTTTATTGGATAAAATATCACCGATAATATGCAATAAAACTCAAAATAAAAGAATTTATGAAAATACAACGTCACTTTGCAACTTCCCGCCAAAAAGATTAAAATAATTTTATTTATATAAAAAGAAACCTTTTTCTCTTTTGTGGCTGAATACGTGCTGCCAGTAAAAAAGAATGTTCAGTTTTTTAGAATAACGAGAATGTCATCTGTACTACTGAAGGAGAATGTTTTTTTTTTTATTGTACGATCAATCAATACCTTTAAAATGTGGAAACACTGTATGAGTGGCCCGCCACGTTTCGCTAATCTTCATTAATCTTGTTAGTTGTGCGCTGTTCAGTCGTCGGTATTTTTTAAGAATTGGATACCTTTCATCAAGGTAGAAGCTTTTTGCACTTAAAAATGAGTGCTCCAGCACCCTCTCCTGCGTATAAAATCGGGATAGTGAAACAGGTAATACACCACGTTTGATTGAAACGCTTTATAAAATGCGATGCCTCGTGCATGTTCATAGGGTTTGCCCCGTTGGCACCGCATCGCAATCATGATTTGTGGTATGCAGCCGCGTACTATACTTTCTAACGAATTTTTCTGATACATTTTCTCATTAGATTATTAGTCGTATCTCTTGAATCCACTTTGCCAGCTGGCAGGATCGACGGTGTATTGGGCCGCGGCTACCTACCGCACTTAAAAAAAATTACTACATAGTATTTTCCATTGAGTTTTGTGACTGGACATGTGAATTTATTTGTTTGTGAAGGTACTATCAGGCGACACTGTTGTCATAAGGAGGCAGCCGCAAGGTGGCCCGCCGCCAGAGAAAGTAATCGCGCTATCTGGCATCACCGCTCCTAAGCTCGCGCGCCAAAGAACCGCTAACAAGTAAGTGACATGATCTTCCAGCACATCTAACCACTGTAAGCATTTTTATTTTCACTTCTTGTGTGATTAATTCAAGGTCTGTTTGTGTAAACTTAGCTAACAAAGTAATTTGAAAAAGATATCAGCTATCATATAATACTTAAAAATAAACATTTTGCTCTGCTGTGAAAGTCAAAATCGTTAAACTCCATTGAATAAACTATAATATTATGTGAAGAATGTATCCATATCACCTTGTTCAGAATTAAGAGCAAAGTGAAAGTCAGTTATTAAAATATGTTGAAAGTACATAACCAATGCTTAAGCGATTTCATTATATTATTAACCATATGTCTGAGCGCAAATTGTATTAAATCTTTCTTTAAATAAATTATGCATACGTTTAGAGAAAATAAATAATATAACATAGTACACACCTCATTAGGCATTACTCAAAAATATCAAAAAGACAATCTATATTTTGATATTGATACACAAATAAATTAAACTAGAATTGAGTAATGTATTTAATCTTTAAATTGAATAGCAGCTCCAGGTTTTTTGTTGTTATGGTGATGCGCATCCCACTCGTCAGCCAAGGGCTTAATATGAAAACAACTAAGAATATAACAAGTCGCAACAACCATCCTATTCATTTATAATACGTAAAATAATGATACTAAATAATTAAAAAAAGATATGCTACAATATGTTTGTGACCAAAACCCAAATTGACATAGATAGACTTCTTACCGTTGAACAAACAACCTACCAGCTTGTCAACCTGTTGGAAAGGTCACTTAACCCATTGGTTCTCGCGAGGGACGCTCATCCTATTATAACAATCGATTTCATTGTTATATTTTTAACCACGAGCCAAAGACATTAATAGTTTATTTGAATTGTAACTGATGAAAATGCTCAGATGAATATGGAATAAATGGGTGTAAGAAGTTTAAAAATAGTGCAGACAAAAAGAGACAAGCATTATTCAAAGTTATGGGGAGGAAAATCATTTTGAAAAATTCACCAATAGAAATGCATTGTTATGTCAGTTTTCCTGCATTTTTATTTGGATATAATGTTTGTTGGAAAAGACCGTTTGTTGTATGGAAACAAGATAAAGAATGGGATTCAAATCATGTAGTTGACAATGAACATAGGTACATATGGGAATTAGAAGACCAAAGAAGTGATGATTAGATAAATTAAATGAATATCCTGGGACATTCCTCACACACGGCTAACCAATCCCAAACTAAGCAGAGCTTGTACTATGGAAACCAGATAACTGATATACTACATATAATACTAATTTGTTCGTAAATACATCTTATGGTTAATTACACCCAGACTCGGGACATTTATGTTCTGCGTGATAAGTAGGGGTTTAACCAGCCACGCCAACTGGCATATCAAGATTGTTCCCCGCTGCTTCACCCGTATTCCCAGGATGAACAGCCAGCAATATAACACTCGGGGATAATGTAGCTTCCTATTGAAGGTTATTCCATTAAAAAAAATACTCTTCAGCTTTATTATATTAGTATATATTTAAAAATCCGTGTGATTATAGTTTTATTAGTTTGTAACGATGATGCTCCTATATTATTTGGCGGCATAAAATGCATTAACTTTTCTGACTGATTAGCAGATGAATTTTGTAATATGATAAATAAATGTCATAAAGTAATAAACCGTCTTAACAATATTGATTATTCCATCTATCTATACATATAAAAGGAAAGACTGGTCTTGATCTAATCTATCAATGCACACCCAAAGCTTTGAAACTTTTAAAGAACTTGTAAAGTTTCCTTTATTTGCCTAAGGAAGGATTTTATTTAATCCCAAGGGGTTAGAGGTATGCCTCTATGGATTAAACCCGGTAAACTAAGAAATAAGTTAGAAATTGTTGCATAATTTAATTTATTTCACGACATATTGTGCTAATATACATCATATAAGCACTTAAAGGTGTCGTCTTGTTATAATAAAAGTATTTGTTATTCAATTCTGATCTTTGAAAGTAAAACAATAAGAACCAAAGGTTAAAACAGTACTATACAAATAATGAAGATAACTTGCAAAAAAAGTTATAGGATAAAAATTATTATCACAATTTTATCTTGAGTGATTAATGTAATAATTACGTGGCATTCAATTTATATTTATTGAATGAGTGTTGATTATAACCTAAAATTAAATGTTTGACTTATGTATCGAATATTTTTCCAATAAACAAATAGTTGTACAAAAGAGTAGGTATATTACATTTCATTGCATGAATAATTATTTACAAGAATTGCAATTGTATAAAAATGTAAAAACAAAAAATTTGATGAATAAGAAAAGTAACAAGGTAATTAATTAATGTGGCAAACTAGTTGTAGTAAACTGTGGTGTGGGTCGTCATTTAGACCTGTATAGAACGAGTCAAAACCTAGATCTGGGGCCTATTTTATGTAGCTACTCTGCGAGTGTCTGCACTCTGCTGTCTTCAATTCCCTTTTCAAATATGGCGGAGTGAAGAGTAAAACTACGACTTTTCCAAACTCTTGACTCTTCCGAATTTGACACTTGAGTCTGATAAGTAATTTGTAGGTACATAAAACAATTCTCGCTGAAGAGTTCAAAATAGGAAGTAAGTGTAGATTTGCAGAGTAGTTACATAAAACAGGCCCCATAGAGTAAAACGACGACTTTTCCAAACATGTGAAGTGGTCAGTCTTGACTTTTCCGAATTTGACACTTGAGTCTGATAAGTAATTTGTAGGTACATAAAACAATTCTCGCTGAAGAGTTCAAAATAGGAAGTGTAGACTTGCAGAGTAGTTACATAAAACAGGCCCCAGGTATCGAGAATAGATCGTGTGAATTTAAAATAGACCTTATTCCATTGAATTATTACACATAGAAACAAAGTACACGCGCGAAAAATTATCCATTCAATTGAAGCCATATATGGCTTCATTTGACCGACGCGCTGTCAGTGTATTGAGTGACGTTATAGTGAGTACAGCTCTCAGAAAAATAATTAATATGACGGTTTGTGCAGTAAAATTGTGTCATAATTCATCAGGGACGAAAGATAAGAATTCTGATGTAACATTCCACAGGATAGCCACTAATTTTATTGCGTAATTCATCTAAAATAACAAAATTCTGAAATAAAAATACTTCACTCAGATTTCGAGCAAAGTGTTGCCAGCTGTTTGTATGCGATATTTGCGTTGTTTTACGTAATTGATACTGAATTGTTATTATTAAAGTAATTGAGTCCGATACCTAGGTGACTATCTGTCCCCCGCGGTTTCACCCGCTTCTTGGGATAAGTAGCCTATAATACTCAGGATAATTTAGCTTCATATTCATTCTCCGAAACTATTAATTGTAATAGTTTCTTAGATATGCGTGGACAAACATACATACACACACCTGTAAAATTCAAATTCAATGATTGTTACCATATTTTTCTATTTGCTAAAATTTACTTAACTTAAATTTACAGACTTTTAAAATTTTAATTTTATGTATTGTGTTACTGATAATTACCTAAATACCTACATACTACTTAAATCTTCTTTTTCTATACAACCTATCATATATAATTACCAAGGAAAGCTACAAACTGTACGATCGTTCATAGCTCTGCACATTGTCTTGGTTTATTATGTTAAACTACCCGACATAAGTACTATGAAACATAACCATTAAACTAGTAATAAATAAATAACAGGGTGTGTGTCTCTGATAAATTATCTAAGATGCAGAACTTTTTAAACTATTTAATTAATTGTATGAATACTTACTTCCAATTTCACTAGTAGGCGAAATCGGAAGGCTAATTTTACCGAAAAAAATCGTTTAGCTTGCTACATTACTCGTGCGCTTGTGTGCGTGTCAGCGATTGTAATTATATGGTACTCCCGCACACATTGGTTGTCAAGTGGCTTACGTTTCGCGCGGATTTTTGTTCGATACTTCGGTTCTAAGCGTAATAATTCAATGCCTTATTCTTTCTTAAGCACAAACCATACCCCGGCGTTTTTGGATATTAATACGTGAACACCCTGTGTGGCTAAACTTAGGATCTAAGATTGATTCTATCTAGATTCGGAATCTATCTGATTGATTCTAGATTCGGAAGCAACAATAGACTCGACTATCAATCAACGTGGAATGGTACATAACTATCTTATATATTTCCATTATTCTTCGTTGAACAAAATAACAATAAAAGTTTTTGAAGCTTCTTTGCCGCCCAAATTATACGGGATTTATTATTTATAAGCTTTTATAACAGGATATTTGTTGACTAAGGCTGTTATTTCAATGGCCAGTTAAACGAGCTGTATATTTGAAATTATAAGAGTTTTTTAGGTGATCGAAAAATGGACCCTTACTTGTGGTATTTGCCAAGCACAATGTCAGAGACGCAATGCCCTTAGTCGAGGCATTACTGGAACTGACGGGAAGTGACCTACACATGGAATCATGATCTAGAATGGATCCCATTTCATCACGAAAATATGTTGTTGCCGCATATATGACATTCGACCCTAATTTATATCGGAATACGGTCGAAAGTCCCAATTACACGCACACAAGGCTAGCTAGCGTTTCATAGATACATTGCAGCATCACCTTTATATACATACATAGTATGTCTATTTAGTTTGTGGGTAATATTGATTTTTACCGATTGCATCGTCCATTTTGTGCGTCATACTCTCATCGCAAGTTTATGCAAAAATGCACTTTTCAATTTTACCAGGTCATGATAATTAAGTTGAAATTTTGAATCATTTGTCATAATAATTATGGTGTATAATTAGTAATTTATTATTGCTTAATGACAAAGAATATGTATATTTTTTTAGTTACATTTCGATTTATGAAATATTTTCTAATGTAAGCTAATTCGCGGATTGCTTTTAATTCAAAATACAAGGAGATGCTTTGATATCATTAGGTTACTGCATAAAATCATAATTACAACAAACTAAAGTCAAGAACGTTATTTGTAGCATTTATTAAATGCTATTTTCCATAATGCCTTTGTTTGAGAAATAAGAATTGCATTAATTGCAATGTTCTTCAAATATCTTAGAATGCGCGCGCGTGGAACTGCTAAAGAAAATGTTTTCTACTAAATATGCACAAACACAACACAAAGATATATTAATATCTTTATTATTGTTGCAACAAAAAGTATCAGATAGCCATCTTATTATTTTTTAAATAAAATAGTAAAGCATTGTTTAAATATGAGTTTCAAAGATCTTATAATTTGAAACGACATCGACAGTCACGTGCAAATATTGCAACAAGAATTGCGCAGTTTGTAAACATACCTACCTTATTCATACCTAGGACAAAGTAATACAATATTATATTAATGTTATAGGAAAGTGTGACATATATCACATATATAATACTAGTGACCCTCCCTGGCTTCACCTAAATTCCGGATGAAATTACTAAAAATATGGTAACAATCGCATCAAAATCTATTGCGTAGTTTAAACAAGTAAGGGTGAGCTCACACCGAGACGCGACGAGCTGCGAACTTTTTAAAACGGCGCGGGCGATACAATATACATTTTTTTTATTTAGTAAATAAAATGGTACACATTTCAGTGAGAGATTTCATATACGCCGTGCGGCGTCGCGTCACTTGTCACGAATTCTCCCACTGAATTGTTTACCTTTTTGTGTAGTACATATAGTTCTATATTGTATTGGTATCTAAAGTTAATTTTATAAATAAATTAAGCCAGCTATGGAATCTGTTGATTTTGAAGTTATACACAAATCGTTACTGTTATTAATGGGGATCAAATTGCAAAGGATTATTCAAATGGCAAATCAAAGGAAATCGTGGGTACTAATATAATTTTGATATTGATAGTGAAATCCAATTAATGGCGATATAAGTGGTGCATTAGCTTAGGCATCTCGTGGTTTACTGTCAATAATCTTGTTTTAAATGCATACAACTAAATTTAATTATGTTAGATAACGGTAGCTCCATCAGAGTTGAAATTAAAAACGTTGGTAACCTCTTAATGCATTCTTCATTTGTTTATCATCATCATCATCAGCCTATAATGTCCCACTGCTGAGCACATGCCTCCTTTCACAAATGAGGGTGAAAGGGACTGGGCGATACTCCACCACGCGTGCCCACTGCGGATTGGAGCTAGGTCAACCTACTGTTGGAATTTTTCAAGCTGCCTAGGAGGCGTCCAACTAGCTTAACGACTATCACAATTAAGTGATAACCGGCTTTACGTGCCTTTCGAAGCACGGAAACGCTCGATTTGAAAAACCACTTATCGGTCACTCATCCAGTTACCGACCACGACAGTGGTAGCTTACCTTTCCCGATCGATTAAGAACGGCATTTGTTTATATAACCATATAATTTGTTAATCAAAATGTGATCAAAATATAGTCGTATTGTAAAAAAATATATGAAAAAAGCAATACATCATGGCCGTGCATATCGACTTCAAAAAGGAGTCAAAATTGAGTACACGCTTCCAGTAACAGCAGCGGAATCCAATCTGCAATTTTAAATTGGCTTTCCCGTAACTTTATGGAACAAATTAAAACCGGGTTAGGTTAGGACAGAAGGCTTACTACGAGACACATAAACAAATGACAAATATATGAATGACGAAATGAAAGTTCATGTAGCGCTCGCTCTTGCAGGACACACTAGTACATAAAATATTAAGTAAAATGAAACCTTCCGAACCGTGCGTTGTAGTTTGAGAATTCGTAAGAGCCCGAGAATGCTTATTTGAATAAAAAATATTAATTTCATAATATTATATTTCATCATACTTCCTACTAATTATATCCTACTTATAAATGCGAAAGTATATTTTTTACAACTCTGCAACGGCTGAACGGATTTTCATGATATTTGATATACTTACCTATATATTATTTTTTCCATAGACTTAGGTTATTTTCGCAACGCTTAGCAGACCCATGAAGCGAGAAAATGATATATCACAATCCTTATGAACACTTTGCGAGAGAGAAAGAGACGCATGCACAATTTTGACGTGAGCCAAAAAAATAACGTGTAATAGCCCATAGAGTACTTTGGTGTGATTTCACATTTTAATTAAAATAAATGACGATCGTGCTAATGAACCACAAAATTATAAGTGTCACAGGTAAATTAAGTATTTCAGGATTAAAAAAGGATATGAATAATTAAAAATCAAGAAGTGACATGGGCCGACTTCAACGCGGGCGTGCCGCGTAGAATAAATCTAGTACTAAAAACTAGATATAAACATAATGATTCCTCCACAGTGATACTGAAACCAAGGACGAGGCATTCGCCTGGGAAGCCCGGGAATACCTCAGGAAGAAACTTGTAGGCAAAGAGGTGATCTTCACTGCAGAGAAACCACCAAACTCTGCAACAAGGGAGTATGGGTCCGTATGGGCTGGTAAAGACCCAACTAAAGATGAAAACATGACAGACGGGCTACTAGCCGAAGGTTTCGCTAAAGTACGTGAAGGAGGTAGGAACATACCACAGCTGAAGAGGCTCGTCGAAATTGAAGAAGTGGCCAAATCCCAGGGCAAAGGCATCTGGGGAGAATCCGTACAGGTGAGGATAGTTAATAACCTGAGTGTATGGCCAAGCAACAGTAACTGTAGCTGGCACGGAAAATTATATTTACACAATGCGCTTCTACGAATGCATTGTCTAATGTTCGCCCACGTTTGCAAATATTGGATTGGAATATTTGTGATAGGCGAGAGTTTATAATTTAAAGCCATTACTGTTAATCTTGCTTATTGTATTAGTCTATTACATTATGCTCAAAATATTCCCTTCTGATACAGGAACACGTAAGAGACATCAAATGGTCTGTTGACAATCCGAAACAATTTGTAAACAAACACAATGGACAGCCGATCAAAGCTATCATCGAATACGTCCGCGATGGGTCGACAGTCAGGCTCTGCCTACTCCCAGATTTCACCACTATCACTCTAATGCTGTCAGGAATAAGAGTGAGTATTGATTTTCTATTGTAAGAACTAAACTAGGTCTCCATTAATTCTTAATTTCAATTCAAATTGCAATTGCTGCTGTCTTCGGCCGATGTGTTGGTACTTTGGTGCGTTCGCAATTACGTTATGTAAGCTTTATTTTTGTATTTAATAAAATGCATACTAGTATTATAAAGCTGAAGAGTTTGTTTGAACACGCTAATCTCAGGAACTACTGGTTTGAATTGAAACATTATTTTTGTGTTGGATAGTCCATTTATCGAGGAAGGCTTTAGGCTATATAACATCACGCTGCGACTAATAGGAGCGAAGCATGAGTGAAAAATGTCGCAAAAACGGGGAAAATTATTCATATAGGGTAGGGTGGGGTATCACCACAGGGTAGGGTAGCACCGCGCGAACGAAGTCGCGCCGGGCAGCTAGTTTAACATAAATGGGAATATTTCAGTTTGTTGAGTGATTGGGCTCACTTACGTTTAGAAAATGCTTTTGAGAAAACTAACTTCACTTTTGAGATTTTCGTAGAGTTAATGTATAGGTATAGGCAGGAATCCAACCAGTGCATTAGATAATGTTAAAAATTACAAAACTATTTTATAAAGCATTTTTAAGTCTAGGAGTCAAAAGAAAGTCTTTCAAAGAATGGGAACATTTTACTGAGAAGTTTCCACGAGAAGCGAAGTTGGCGAGCATTCCGTCTAGCTTCCTTTTGTAAAACGCCTGTGTACAATTATATTTGCCAGTGACCGTGGCAAAGGCTTCGTGTATTATACAAAAGTTTGTCAAAGAATTTATTCCTACAACTTGAAGTATCTACACTTCACTTTTTGAAATAAAAGTTGTGAATGAGTCAGTGTTTGAGCCGATTAAAAAAGTGTTGGATTCTTCGCAAACTTTTGAAAAGCCTTATAAATGGTCGGACCAATTGATTTAAAGCAAGTTTAGTAAAATCAGTCACTATGGCACTTTCTAACGTCATATAATCAAAAGAGACGAGGCTATTTTAAAACCTGGGTTTGCTTTAAACCATATTAGAGGCTTAACCAGACTTAGCTTAGAACATCTCATGTAATAAGGAGGCTAGGGTCCACTGAATAATATATTTATCATGTCATTTATTTATTTATTATATCAGTTATCTGGTTTCTATAGTACAAGCTGTGCTTCGTTTGGGATCAGATGACCGTGTGTGAGGAATGTCCCAGGATATTTATTTATTTGCAAGTAAATCTCATTTTCCCATGGACAGTGCCCAGCTGTGAAACAAGACGGAGACTCGGAGCCGTATGCAGAGGAGGCTCGTTTCTTTCTCGAGTCCAAACTGCTACAAAAGGATGTGGAGGTGATCCTGGAGTCTGTGAACAACAACAACTTTGTCGGGACCATCCTGCATCCACAAGGGAACATCGCTGAAGCACTCGTCAGGCAAGGATTCGCCCGGTGCGTTGATTGGTCGCTGGCTGTTATGAAATCTGGTAAGTTTTTTACTTTTTAATGTTTATAGGCTTGTGTTTGGCCACAATCTCACCATGGTAAGTGATGATGTGGCCGAAGTTGGTAAGCACACAAAGCCTAGAAGGAACTGTTTCTCAAGTGCAGCTGTTGGAACAAACCGATATGTTTTTCAACTTGAGGGTGGTAGCCAGCCAGGTGGGTACTACAAAGTACCCTAAAAACGTTCTATTGTTTTCTGACGATGATTTCCTATTCAAGCTCATTGTAGGATTCGAACCCAGGGCCATCGTCTCGGCATCCGACGTCACTACCACTTAGCTATCATCGCCTTAGAACTTTGACTGTCGAACGAAGTGGCGCCGGGCAGCTAGTGTGATATAAGGGTTGATCAACTTTTTCTTGTACCTCGTTGCCATGGTTACGTCTTCTGGACAACTCTTTGTCAACATTTTTATCGTTGTTATAATCTCATTATTGTATGGACTATCTCCTGAGCACATTAGTAGCATATATTACATTAGTTTTTTTAAGAAACTATAAGTCTTGTCTCTTGGACAATGGACCAGAATAACAAGAAAAGTTGATTGACCCATAAAATACGTTTCATCCACTAAACAGATGGGTGAAGGTCGATATTAACATGGATCTTAAACTAAAATGTCCATGAGATGTATAATGCGTTGATTATTCAGGTGCATCCACCCTGCGGAGTGCTGAACGTGCAGCCAAAGAGTCAAAACTCAGGATTTGGACCAACTACACGAGCAATGCGCCCATAATCGCCGCCAAGGATAAGGAGTTCACCGCCACCGTCATGGAAGTTGTCAACGGGGATGCCCTTGTGGTCAAACTACCCAATGGAGCACACAAGAAAATATTTCTTGCCAGTATTAGACCTCCTCGCGAAAAGTAAGTTACACTCAAAGATTTTCATAGGGCATCGTGCCTCTACCCAGATGGATAATCCGCCTTACTAAAGCATGACATTTAATTTCACTCCGCTTGAGGGGCTCCCTGAGCAAATCGCTCTCAGTTCGTACTGCGCACGGCTGTCAAATACTGACAATTCTGGCTTGTTTATTTCATGTTGCCATAGAGGCGACTATCCTTCTGGACGTTTTAAATTCTTTGGTTACACTGTAAACTGCATATAATTTGGAGTGTGCGTAGGAGTTTAACCTTAGTCCATTATTACACTTAACCCACAAGACTCCGGGTACATTTTCACCCGTACATTGTTGACATACCGAAAATATGGACAAAGCGTTTTGCATCATTTATAATGCGTTTAGCAAGGGAGTGGAACTTGCTTCTGGCGACTGTTTCCTGAACCTTACAATCTAGTGATTTTCAAGACCAGAGTGAATAGGTTTCTTCTGGGTAAGAATGCTGCAATTTAGGCTTCGTCGTCGTCGTCGTTTATGTGTAGGCCAAACGAAAGACCACTTAAGGAAAAACAGACGCAGAAATGTATGTGCCCTGGTACCACCACCAATATCGATTAATATAGTATTTGAAAAATGATTTCTTTACATTAATAGCTTATTTTATTATGTTACTTTTCAATACTGGTCAAAAAATATGTTCTGAGTTACCTTGGAATAGTCACCTGGCTACTAAAAAAATCTTGTCCACTTCTCAATGTAGCAGTCTATTAGACTCACTCACTCACTACACTCCTCGCTCACTATAAACTTATATTTGTCCAGCACTCTTACATGTCTGTGGTCCAGCATTAAAAAAACAACATTTATCAAACACAAAGCACCTTATTTCAAAACATGGTTTAAAGGAAAACCAGGTTTTAAAATAGCCTCGTCCCTTTTTATTATATGACGTTAGAAAGTGACCAAATGACAGTAGAACCTGGCTTTACTTTAAACCATGTTTTGTAATAAGGGGGAATAAGTTTTAATATTTTATATACACAATGTTTTGGGACTAGCTGCAAGGACGTTAAAAAAAGTTTGACATATTCTCGCTAGCAAAAAACTGTGTCTATTACAGTCGGCCACCTCTCACGTAAACATTCACACATTTGTTTGCCATTCCGCGGGAAACGACAGGGGAAAGAGAAGTGTGAATGTGTGCTTGCCGGCTTGCCAGCCATGCCGTACAGCCAGATGGCCGACTTGAGCGACACAGTTTTTGGTTAATGAGAATACGTCCGCCTTTTTTTTACGTCCATGGCTGCGATACTAACAATTACAGTACATGAAAAGATCTTTCAAATGGGTGGGATCAATTTGACTGGTTCTAACTAACTTTGGTACATTTTTGGGATGACAATGAAACCAAAGTAATTCATGTTGTAGTATTTGTTGATTATATTTTTTTCTTCAGGAACAGCCCAGATGATGAAGGCAAACAGTCACCGCGGCCAAAGGGATTCAAACCACTTTACGATATTCCATGGATGTTTGAAGTCCGCGAGTTCCTCAGGAAAAAACTAGTTGGCAAGAAAGTAAATGTCACCGTTGATTACATTCAGCCAGCGAAAGACAACTTCCCCGAAAAGACTTGCTGCACAGTCGTCGCTGGTGGCATGTAAGTATGCATGAAGTATTCTGGACGATGATAGCTCAGTGCCTGCTTGAGCTTTCGGTAAAGGACAACATCATGAGGAAACCATAGCACGGTGGTAGGGCACTTCGTAGTACCCACCTGGCTAGCACCCTCGTGTTGAAAACTTGTCGTCAAGCACCTATCGGTGTTCCAGACTAGAGATCCTGCACGTTGACTTACCATGGTGAGATTGCGGGAAAAACAGACCTTTAACAGTACATAAAATTTTAAATATAGGGTTTTGTTAATCTTTTGTTTTTTTGACTTAAAAAAAAGGAGGAGGTTCTCTATTCGGTTGTGTTTGTTTCCTCATATCTCAGTCATTTATTAACCGATTTGGAAAATTCTTTTCCTGTTTGGTCCCATTGTCATCAGATCAGGATTTGATTGCTTCTTAGTGTACTTTTGGAGTCGGTTTAAGTTTTTTGTAAAACAGTTCAATTATTATGTTTGGAGTCTAACAACTTTCATATATCGTAGGAACATGGCGGAAGCAGTAGTATCCAAGGGATACGCCACAGTCGTCCGGTACAGGAACGACAACGACCAAAGGAGTTCTCATTACGATAAACTACTAGAAGCCGAGCTCAAAGCGCAGAAGGCTATGCTCGGCGTCCACGCCAAAAAGGATATTCCCACTCACCGCATTCAAGACACCAGCGGTGATTCCGCTAAGGCGAAAAAATTCTTCCCCTTCCTGAAGAGAGCTCAAAAGACGGAGGCTATCGTGGAGTTCGTAGCGAGCGGGTCACGAATGAGGCTATACATTCCCAAGGAATCTGTGCTGGTGACCTTCCTCTTGGCAGGCATTTCGTGCCCCAGGGGCTCCAGGCCCGGAATCGGTGGTGGAGCTGTTCAGAGCGCGGAACCCTTCGGTGATGAAGCCCTGCACTTCAGCAAAGAGAAGTGCCTCCAGCACGATGTGGTGGTGACCATCGAGGAGATGGACAAGGCTGGCAACTTCATTGGCTGGATGTGGTGCGATAATGACAACATGTCCGTTTCGCTCATCGAACAGGGTTTGGCTTCCATGCACCACACCGCTGAGAGCTCGGAATACGCTCGCATCATCAAGAACGCCGAAGAAAACGCTATCAAAAAACGCGTCGGCATCTGGAAAGACTTTGTCGAGATAGAAAAAGAAGCAGAGAAGGAGAGAAACGCTCCAATACAAGACCGAACCCTCAAGTACGAGAAGATTGTGATCACTGAAGTGACATCCGAGGGCCATTTCTTTGCACAGAATGTCGATCTGGGAACCAGGTTGGAAAGCCTGATGGAAAAGATCCACCTGGAGTTCAAAACCAATGCACCACTGCCCGGGTCATACATACCCAAGAGAGGGAACATTTGTGCAGCTCGCTTTACCATGGACGATCAATGGTATAGAGCTCGTATTGAAAAATTAACAGAAGATAAAATGGCTCACATCTTATTCATTGATTACGGAAACCGAGAGGTAAGAAATATTTATTACCACGGTAGTGCCTGCCTAGCAGCCAAGAAGGAACCTGACTATCGAGTGTGTTGTACCTGCACTTGATAGTCAGGGGGGCTAAAAAGGCCGCTCAAGCAATATTGCTATAACCATTCATTTTTTGAATTCTCAGCAGATCCTACGCTAATTAGAGGGATAAATTGCATTAGCAATATTGCTCGAACTGCCTTTTTAGCCCGCTCAATTCCTTCTAGGCTTTCCACCTCAATCCATAAGCACATTTTTTTTTATTATTTTAAATTTATTTATTTATTGTTTTGTCAGATTGTGAACACAACAAGGCTAGCAGTGTTGCCACCCGGCACAGAAACTGATCCTCCATACGCCACAGAGTACGTGCTCTGCTGCGTCAAGTTCCCATCAGATCAGGATGAGAGAGCGGAAGCTGTGGCCATGTTCTCGTCAGAAACTCTCAACAAGAAGCTTCTCGTCAACGTCGAGATGCGCGGCCCACCATCAGCTGTCACGCTCATTGATCCAACTACTACACAGGATCTCGGCAAAGTAAGTAATATTTGGTTATTTACAGACATATTGTTGTATGTGAATCGGTATAAAATCTATCATTTCGAGCAAAAAAAAATACCCTTAATAATTCAAGTGTCTATGTCTATGAAAAGCGATTTTCAGCCCACCATGCGTTGGTGTGAGCTGACCCTTAGAGTCGAAATAGCCCTATTACGCAGCGTTACGACATGGGCTTCAAAAATGACTGTCCTGGTGTAGACAATTTGCGCTGACATAACCTTGTTTGTTTTTAGAACCTAATCAAGGAGGGCCTCGTGCTGGTGGAAGGGACCCGGGACCACCGGCTGTCGTCGCTGGTGGCGGAGTACCGCGCCGCTCAGGATCACGCCAAGAGTTCGCGCCTGAACTTGTGGCGGCACGGAGATATCACCGACGACGACGCGGTCGAGTTCGGGGCGCGTCGCTAGCGGGACGCCGTCTGGTACGACGCTACCGCCTCACCGTCACACAAGCAAAACTGCGCTACCTGCATGTCACCACAATCCATCATCTACACAGTCATCTACGATTTTCTCTAAATTGAAATTATCAACCATCCCGATTTAAAGTGATTAAAAGTGACTTAGTGAACTGTGAAACATGTGTCGGTCATTTAAACTCAATAGTTTGGTGTATTGAAACTCTATAGTTTTGGTGTATTGTCATACAGTTAGTGTTAGTGCATTGACGGTGAGATTCCGCATTTTCCACGTGAGTGCTTATATCCCACTCCACACCACTTCGCGACTACGGTACTCGTATTAGCACCCAATTGTATCAGGACAGACTTCATCAATGTTATATCGCAATAGTCATTAATGTTGTAATGATGTTCGTTCATATTCCAGATCTCTACTTGGGTTTTAACATTCGGTTTGTCAATGCTCTACAAGTAGACATCCGTGGATTTTTGTGATGAAATATAATATTACTTAAATAGCATAATGCAGATTTATCATTATAACTTATAAAATATTTCTACACGTTTGTATATCTGAATAAAAGCATGTTTTATATTTTGTTGTTGTTATATTTTTTTTGTGGGATGTCACCACACCATTATTTACAAAGTAGTGACAAATTTATGTATTGCTTTTTATTTATTTCATCATGTTTGTTCGATCGATTTGTTATTTTTGCATTAACTGTAGCTGTATATATTGAACCAGCGTGGGCTGTCACTTGGATGTTTTCATGATATCAATGTATAAATGTTAGCTAGTGAGGACTTTTATAATATTGAATAACCAGAAGTCTGATATATTTCTCTTTATGATACTTACTTCTAATTAGTTATATACATTATATGAGTCACTGTACGCGTTTCGAAACACCATATGGTGCGTGGATTGTTAAATATTAATAAATATTTTAGCAATAGATTTTCTTTATTTTTTATATTCCCCAAATTATAAAAAATACTTCAAGTATCTGTAAACTGAAGGCCGAATTTGGCCCAAGCTCGAACAAGAGAGGTTTTCAGCAAAGATTTTCTCTACCTACTTTAATATTACCTTTTTTTGAGTCAGCTTGCAGATGGGTGTTGTCATTTTAAATGTGGAACCACTCCTGTATTATTTTGTATTTTTAATACAGAAAAAGATTAAATGGAATTTTGGATACATCATATTCTTTCGCATACATTTTGCGCATCGTGTGCATTACTGTAGAAGTCATCAGTCAGTCAGTTCACACTAAAAAGTGCGGCACGGATAGTCTGTAGTCTACGCACATAGAACAATGGGGTATATAGACATCGAGGAAAAATCCCTTTACTCTAAATACTCGGTATTAAAGTTTAGAGTCCAACTCCGCAACTAGTCAGTGATTTTGCATTGATTTTAAACAGTGTCATTGTGACAAAAAACCCTTGACCGTGACGACTCATCCTATGTGAAATAGAGTTTAGTTACGGAATTTTATTGCTCGGTATTACTCCAAAGGTATTTTTCTTCTATGCTGTGCTACACCTAATTAATACCATACATACAATAGAACGGGAAACTTTTAGGGAGTAGGGTAATGTAAAACAAACTTAAAAATACGTTCATTTATTTAGAAAATCAAATAATATTATATCCTTTAATTTATTGCTTACACAAAGAGTTTGGTGCAATAATTTAGAATGTGATTGATAAATATAATCATTCAATTCAAGACTCACAGATAATTGAACTTAACCACATAAATAATAGTCCAAACAATAATTTTGGCACTATTTTAAGTATTTAAACAGCAACAGAATACCTTTTACTTACATATATTTGGAATATTTTAGAAAGAGCGCATTACAAGCTGTAGCCAGATCTTGTAAGCATACATTTACTTCTATAGTGATGCTATGGCTAACGGCCCGTTCACACATGGGAGTCCGTTTTACTGGTACGTTTTTAACGGATACGTCATAAATTTATGCGCTGTTCACACATAGGCACCGTATAACGTTCAACGAATCCGTCATTACTGGATGCGATGTGTGAACAGAAAAATGTGAGTCAAACAAAACCTGTCGCATCACTCCCCCTCCTACACCCCGCACACACCGCCCGCCACGCACACAGTATCTATCCGTTAAAATTCTACGTATCCGTATATTTTTACTGTTCCGTCGACCAGTATTCGATGACAAAACGGAATGTATTTTTTTTACGGAACGATATTTTTTACTGTATACAGAATACTGTGCCATGTGTGAAGTCGCTCATACAACTACATACGCCATCGACGAAAAAAAAACGTACACGATAAAACGGAACAGTAAAACGGAGACATGTGTGAACCGGCCGTGAAGGTAACAGCTTTAGCAGCTAATGCAAATACATAATGGAGAGGTTCAATATTTTACGAGTACAGTACAATAATAGTTTGAAACACTGAAAACATGTAATGTCTCTTAAACGCTCTTTCTTTTCCTCTTTTTTCTTGTCTTGGGCCACTATATCTATGGAGAGGTTCTCCGAAAGACATGTGCAGGTCATGTTTGTGGTTTTGATGCGAGCGTAGATGCATAAAAAATTATAAGGTAGGTTCACTTTTAGTTCGGTCCAAAGAAAAACGAAATTATGTTAAAATTAATTTGAAGATTTTATATGGAGCCTGGCATTTCCATCATCCGCCATTTTGATTTTATTTCAAAATGGCGTCAACGGATGACATTTTTATACACAAACGAAAGTTCAAGTGGACGCCGTTTTGATAAAATAATAATATGGCGGACGAGAGGAATGCCAGCCAATGGTGCTGATTCTGTTGTTTACAACTAAACTAATTCCGTCTCACTATGTCTCTTTCTAACAAAAAACATAAGAGAAGGATGTATGAAATTTTAGTCCTGTCACATTAGCCCAATGCTTGTTTTCAATATAAATTTAGTCGCCATCTATGGCGGTTACGTTATAAATAAATAAATGAACGTTTATTTGGCCCTAACAAAATAACATAATAAATCAAAAAAAAAAACTAATAAATAAAAGCAGAGACAAAAAGGTCTAGTGCTCAGCCATGGCTGTGGGTGGATAGGCATATCGCACAACCGTAAATATTAAATACGCGCAAATAAAGACGGCAAAGACTAATTTGAAAGCTTTATATTTGGTCTATCCTTTTTCAATTATAATTGTAAGAAAGAGATGTGATGTGATGTGACTAAAATTAGTTTAGTGTGATTTACAACAGAATCTGCACTATTATTTTCAAATCCTTTATAGTAGGGGATCCATTTAATACCGATCTGCACCCATCTGTTTAATGGATGACAATTATTTTATATCAAATTTTGTACGATATAAATTTTTTTGCCAACCCACCCGCTCGCGATATATTTTTTAACATACAAAATTTAAAAATATTTTCAACCTTTAAAAATATGGGTGCAGATGCTGAAGGTAGATTTCAACTCGGATCCTAGACTATTACAATACTATCTTGATTGATAGGTAGTGTCCGAACGAAGATTCGGCTAATATGAAGTTTGTTAACCTGTTTATAAATCTGTTTACGTACAAAGTATCCTATCGTCCGACAAACACAAGTAGTACAATATGTAGGTACAAACGATTCGACGCAAGTTTTATGCAAATGCTGTGAGATACATCGAATTAGGAAGAAAATGTTACATTATTATGTAGTATTTTAACAGTGAAATCGGATTATTTTATGCAAAAGGAATAGAAAAACCAAACGGCCCGTGATGGTATGTTGTCATCGCTTATTTACATTTGTCAGTATGGTAACAACGCGAAGACCTACTAAACAACTTTGTAGAAAAACCTAAATGACTTACTAATCCGAAAAATCATTTTCAGAAAAATCTCTTTTGAAATCGAACCTGTCGAAGACATAAATATAAACACTATTATTTATACATTATACACAGCGATAGTAACTGCTAATAATGATCAAATATTGAATTCAATCTATATAAATAATTTTTCAAAAAATCTACATACAACGCGAAAACGCCTTGATAACTTGAAAATACATAATATTGCTTTCATATCAATTATAGCTAGACAATTCAAGCTTCGATGTTCTGCTCTTTGCATATAAAAATATTTAAATTCTATAACGAATTGATTTTCTATAAATCCAAGAAGGCGATTATTATAACTACTAATACTGCGACAATGTACCAAACAAAAAAAAATTATTATGCGGTTATTTTGTGCCAAAATAAAAAATACTTATGTACTCCGTTTAAATATAGATATCCAATTCATACGTATATTTTTACATATTATGGCATACAAATTTCTGTGTATAGTAATGAATAGTTTTCTTAACAGACTTCTATGCTCAAAATACCTGCCAAAACTCAAACCAATTTGAACAAGTTCACGATTTGACAGGTATTTTGAGCAGATGTAGGTATCTTAAGAAAACTCCTCACTATAACCACAGTAGATATATCTATCTACTGTGCTATAACCCATTTTTGTAGTATAGAAAAAACGTTTAACAAAGAAGCAGTGATCGTAAACCTTTTTCATCAATGAAAACATAATGATAGATATATTTTCAAGCCAAATTAGATATGGAATGTTTACTGCAAAGCCTCGATAAGAAATGTTTAATTTAAAAATGAGTTTAAGTTAAAACTTCATAAGAAATCGCGATTTTAAGTTAACGCAAATAATGAACTTCTAAAACAAGGATCCATATCTAATTTGGCTTAGAAATTTACTTATTGTTTATAAATATAATATCTAAATGGACATTTCTCTAAAGAAATGTTACAAAACGAAGTCATTGTGATTTTGGTCTGTAATCATGTTTACTACAACAAAGTACCTATATGTGTACTAACTGTGTGCTTTCTCGGGATGAAAAGTACATATTCAAAATCATTTATTCAAATAGACCTTCGCACTTATGAAAAGTCTGACTCTAAAGCCGGCTTTTCACTATCGGATATAATGCAATATATATTACATCTTGAGATATAAAATTTCATCGCTCGTCATACATTTTTTACGAGACCGTTCACACTGCGCTTTAATACACATTACATCCCAAACTATAAATATTTTTTGTAGCGATATTTGAAGTATATTTTACCTCACGTCCCCGGACACCGCACCTCCCCCTGCCTCGCCCTCAGTTTGAATGGCGACGTGTCAACACTTCCAAAACATACATCTTACAGTGTGAACGGCAAACGCGGGATGTAATATACAGCTCAAGATGTAATTTATATTATATCCGATATTGAAAAGCCGGCTTTATACTCTAATACCGGTTCGGAAGGTTCCATTTGCTGAGAATTCGTTCAATATAAGAACAATTTATTATTACTTATTATACTAAATTTCATGAGCATTTTTGTTGAATGGACACGGCGGTGACCATTAAAGAGTTAATAATTTTCGGGACTAGATTCTTCTCAACAAAAGCAACCTCAACTTGGTATACCAACCACGGCTAGTGATATGTAAAACAAAATATTCTGTTGTAGTAAATAGGACTGTAAGAGCATTGCGACTAAGGTATAATTTGTTATTTTAGTTGTTCAGAATTATATACACATAATTTTGATAACATATTATTCACAAATCAGCAATTTGTACTAAGTAACACTAACGAGTTCCACATTATGCCATGACGTTTAAAACTCTATTAAAAAATATATATTTTTATTAAGTATAAAAAAATTATAAAATTATGTAGCACTACAAAATATTACACCGTATGCACAATAGTGTGCCTGGAATTTTTGACATCGTCGAAGAAGGGCCCAATTTCATCGGGTAATGATGGAGTGTTAACTAAAAACTGTTTTATCGATGGGTAGTAATCCTTGCACGTCCAAGTGTCGTCGTGCCCACCTCCTGGCAGCACCAGTAACTTCTTGCACAAAGCACCGCATCTAAGAGCCAGCTCCTTCGCCATGGACGGAGGTACCAACGTGTCATTTGAACCACATATGACCAGCGTAGGTGAAGCTACATGTTCAATTTTCTTCAGCGACATATACTGTATAGAAAATACTTGGTATTATTTGAAATATAATTGCGATTAAAAAAAAATGAAAATAATTCTTTAATTTTCTGTTGGCAATGTCCTATTATGCTCACTATGTGAACAGCGAATTATATGTTTTATACCCAATATATAAAGTTTACTTTTGTCCAGCCACACTGCCATCACAAACAACATGCAGCTAGCCATAATGAAGCTTATGCCTTTGATATAAAATATAACTCATTAAGTCATTAAGATTCTGGACTTTTGAATTCAATTTTTGTTTTTTTTCTTTGAAATAAATTAAACCGTAAAAAGTGTAAACGAGTCACGTTACGCAAATAGAGAGCATGTAACCAGCTTGTAGTGTACAGTCGAGGACATATATGTATACATTTAATAAAATTCAACAAAGATTTTCCCAACAATTAATTTAAATTATGAGATATGCAGACATAATCTTTAAACATAAATATACTATTACTATTTGTGTAATATGTCAACAATTGATTCACAATTCAATTCAAAATCATTTATTCAAATAGACCTTCGCAGGCACTTATGAAAAGTCTGACTCTTATACCGGTTCGGAAGGTTGCATTTGCTGAGAAGAGCCGGCAATAAACTCAGCAATTACCCTTTTCAAAACAAGCTTAGATTCATTACATAATATTTACACTCTAATCGCACTGAAAACAATTGCGTACCCGGCGCGGCGGCAAAATTACAAAGTAGACTGAAAAAATATTTAATAAGTAAATAAATAGCAAACTTAAGCAGACCAGCCCCCACAAGCAGCACCTGTTCACAAGTATGACGCGTGTGGCAGCCATCGCCCTCCTCGCCATATTGGAGGGAAGTGAGCGACCCGTCACACGACGCCGCCGCAAGCAAAGGCCTTAAAGTGATCAATAAAGTGTGATAAACGCTGTTTATTTATAACTGTTTAAACTCAGTTTGTTTACATACAAAATAAGGACAGATTTACCTGTTTCTTTATGCAAGTTAACCCTGCATCCATCAGTAGCGACCTGGGGCGAAATAATTAATGGTATTCGTTACGATTACCACCAAAGTTACGCGGTAGAGCCCCTGCACCTATAAGTCAGGACCGAAAACCTGCTGCCTAATGTAAGGACCCATAGGATTTATGTAATGAAATTACCTTATTTTTATGAAAACACCGCGGCAGTTTGTTCAAACATCTCCACTTGAGTATAATCTGAGCCATGTCAGGTATACTCGTGAATGTGTTCTCGACGATCAGCGCCCATACCTTGTTCCTGTACTCCAACCTTGAAGCCAAATCTATTGCAATGGCTCCACCTGAGAATAAAAACAATATCTTTACTATTACTGTATTATAAATGTGAGTCTATCTGTTTGTCACGACTAAACCGCTGTACCGATCGCGAATAAATTCGGCGAGATAGCCTATGGTATGGAGAGGTACATAGGCTACTTTTTGTAAAACCTGTAAAACCGTGGGGGACAACTGGTTATATATAGGGTGACTGGTAATTAGTAAACGATACTTAGACACA
Source organism: Achlya flavicornis (assembly GCA_947623365.1). NCBI lineage: Eukaryota > Metazoa > Arthropoda > Insecta > Lepidoptera > Drepanidae > Achlya > Achlya flavicornis. The sequence continues at coordinate 16,280,428 of OX392471.1, read as the reverse complement.
TGTCACACACTTGTTGAGAGAGGTAGAGCATAGCGTTTATTCGCACAAAGAGCAGCTTGACTGGGGAAGTATCTCCACCTTACAGAATACCACAGCCAAAGAACTTTATTTTGTGTTCCTGCGCGTGAGTAAGGTTGCCAGAGCTCATAGGGAAGGGGGATAGGTCGATAACGCGTGAGCGATGCTTCCAGTGTTGCAAGCGTCTATATGGCTACGGTAACCGCTTACCATCAGGTGGGCCGTATGCTTGTTCACCGAATTAGATGTACAAAAAAAAAAAACATGATTGTACTCATGATAACAAACAACTTTCCCAAAGAAACAAATGGGGATAAATAACTAAATTAAATAAAAGCTGATGGTGTATTCTTATTCTTGTTAGGTAGGTACACACGGCTATACTTTCCATTTTAGGTAAATATAAATGCGATTATCCAATCCTAAAGCTGACAACCAGCACCAACTAATGGAGGGCCCATTGAATTATTACGCTAATTCAATGGGAGGGCCACTATTCCCTATGGTTTTCGAACTCAAGACCTTCTTTCGATCATCGCCGTGATAAATGTCCCGGGATATTATAATAGCTTCAGTAGACTTCAGTACTCACCTAGTGATCTACCAAATAATATAATTTTGGTATTATCAATATCGTTTCTTTGAACGACATAGTCAAAAGCAGACTGCGCATCTGCATATAGGCCTCTCTCGGAGGGAGTCCCCTCAGATAGGCCGTATCCCCTGTACTCCACCATAAGAATATTGATGTTCAATTTGTGGTAGAAGCCGGAAACATTTGACAATCTGAAAACAATAATAATATCCTACTACTACTAATCTTTATCCTACAAATATAAATCGTAATAAAAACGCGAAAGTTTGTGAGGTAATGGACGGCTCAATCATGGCGAGATGTGTACAAAAACATAAATAATTTTAGACTTTCGAGGGTACTAGATCGCGCGACAGATCACCTATGAGCTGACCGCGTATCTGAGTACACCAGACAACCTCCCAACAGAGAGAGATGGCGGCAGATCGTGCTAATAGCCGTGTCCGCCTCTATCACCGATGTGGACGCCTCAACGTGAACACAACCGCTCTGCCAAGAGCGAAACGATAGAGAAGAAGATGTAAGTCCGATGAATTATTAAAAGTCATGAAACAAAAGCTGTTGTTGATGATGTTAGTAATAAAGTCCTGAGAGGTTATTAATGTTTTTCAAATAACCCAGTATACATATAGAGAACATTCTGAAAGTCTGTGTAAAAGTATTTAAAACACACTAACCTCTGACCCATGTTACCAGCATTGCCATGGAAGAATATCATAGTTGGTATATGTTTTGTATTAGACATCTGTTTGATGAGAAACATATGTATTTTGAAGCCATCCTTATTTTTGATTTTGATACTTTCATACGGCAGCTTGAAGTTACTGGGCTGTAGCACAAACACTCTGGAGTCCGGAGGATCATTGGGGTAGTACAGTAATAAGTCTTGTGCACCATATAATATACCTGTTGACAAAACAATGAATTAAGAAAACAATTAAGAAAACAATAAGATTTACACAGAGTGGTTTGAACCCTGTAGTCTAGCAGGATAACGGGTGTCTCAAAAATTGTGTTCAGCGAAATTCCAGAGGTAGAAAACCCACAAAGGTACCAGGAATACCTCCATGTTTGATCTGCGAGTTTTCGATGAAATCCTGAATGTTTCATTAATCTGGAACATTACTTTTAACATCTATGGCAAAGAGTAATATAATACATTGGGATCTATGGTATCAAATTGTTGAGATACAGCCCACTGACAGACGGACGGACGGACAGTGGAGGGTTAGTAGTAATAGGGTCCCGTTGGCACCCTTTGGGTACGGAACGAAAAACAATGTCACCCTACATATAAAATCATCAAAATAAGGTTAAAATCAAGTAGTGTCTCATAGTGACTGACAAAACTGTACAAAAGTTATAAAATCAATATCCTGGGACATACTTCACATCACATAATTTGATCCAAAACTAAGCAGAGAACTTAATACTAAAACATATATTTATACTAATTTTAAACACCTAGGCTCAGAACAAACATGACATGTTTAGGCACATAATCTGTGGCTGAGCAAGCAGTCTCTCAAAGTAAAACTCCAATAGCATGTCGAAAATGTTGGATACTGTTATCTTGTTTACAATTTATCAAAAAAATTACCCTGTCTAGCACTTTGCTGACAAAAAGAAGTGTCAAAAACTTCAAAGTTTTATCATACAAAACAATTCGCACTCCTTTCGAGGATTTGCTGACAAAAAGAGAACTTTGAAGGCTTCTTCAAAGTTTTACTGAAACAGTAATTTTTTTGACAATTCAATGAAGTTCACAATGCTATATTATGGAAATTAAAATCGCTTGTTTAGGTTGATAAATTGTTTCTTTTACATTTTTTTAACCTTTCGTTCAATACCTAAAACATGATCATCATAATCATCTACCTGCCTTGTTCCCAATCACTTGGGCTTGGAGCATGTAGGTATCGGCTTCTTCCATTCTGCTCTTGTATCAGTCATACCAGCATTTAATTCACTCCTTTCTTACCCACACAATCCATCCATCTCTTTATGGGTCTTTATCATCTTCCACACAATCCATCCATCTCTTTATTGGTCTACCACTTCCCATATAACTATCCACTTTCATATTCATAACTCTTTTAGCCACGTGAATTTCATTCCTCCTCACTTTCAAGCTTCCCCTTCCTTATGCCCACCCACACATCTATCTCAACATCCTCATCTCAACTGCATGCAATTGTCTTTCATCTGTCTTTTTCTTGTGAATATCACCATTGCTCTGCATTTGTGAATTGAGGAACCGAAAATCAGAGCAGACTTAATGACACTACGTCAAGTAAACTAGGTGCAAAGGTGGATTGCCGAAATCGCAGAATGCTGCCATTTCAGCAGCCTGGTCTGGACATCAAATCCATCTTCACTGACGAGAACAATGCCATCCCTTACCAGCAGAAACAGATAAGGGCTCCAAGCCAACCCCTGGTGTTAGCCAACACCCAAATTGAAGAACTAATCAGTAGAGCCAGCAGCAGATACAATATATCTACTGCACCTACTGTACATAGCTTGGATCAGCTGCAGGTATTTCCAGGCAAGCCTTTATCTTTCAATGCCCACCACAAAACCTCTCACAGAACTCGTTTGTATGCCTTCTCCAGGTCGATACATAATATGTGCATGTTCTTAAGTGCCCGCTTGTATTTTTCACATAAAAGATATAGTACAAATATGGCTTCTGTTGTTCTTCAAGGCATAAACCTGAATTGGTTTTGGGTGATCACATTCTTCTCTCAATCAACTTTTTCCCTTACTTTCATACTAAGTGACATGAGCTTTATACCTTGATAATTATTGCATTCCTGCACAAACCTTATTTTTGAAGATGGGCACTATCAAACTGTTCCACAATATGTTGAGGATTGTCTTTCAAATGCAACAACTTATTAAAGAAAAAAGTCAACCATTCACATATATCCTTACCTAACAGCTGCCACACCCCAACTGGTATTCCATTCGCCCCTGATGCTTTTCCTTTCTGGAATTCTCAGTTCTCTAACTAGACCTATTATAGGTAAATTCCCAGACTTTACTCCATACATTCTACTCATTCATGAACATTTCAATATTTATTTAATTTAATATACACTTTTTTTTATTTGTGTGCATGTCTGCATGTCCTGAGTCTGGGTGTAATTATGTATATTAAGTATGTATTTACAAACAAAAAGTAGTATATGTATTATATCAGTTATCTGGTTTCCATAGTACAAGCTCTGCTTAGTTTGGGATCAGATGACCGTGTGTGAGGAATGTCCCAGGATATTTATTATTAGGATATTATTTCCATGTTACTTTCACTTCTTCATCCTTCATTAATACCTGTTCACATTCGTCTTTATCATTTTTACTAAGATAAGATAATTTATTTGCTTGATACATCATGAATACATAGATCTTAATATAATGTTTTTAGTTCTACATGTTTTGCCATGACGGCGTGCAAAATTTAGTAGCTATTTATATAATTTTATTATAATTAAAGTATATATAAAACATAATAATTGGACAGTTTTACAAAAAAATTAAACCAACTTCAAACTACACTAAAAAGTAATCAAATCCTGATCTGATGACAATGGGACCAAACGGAAAGTGTACCCTTCCAGACAAAAAAATATTTTTTCAAATCGGTTAATAAATGACGGAGTAATGAGGTAACAAACATTTAAAAAAAAAAAAAAACAGCAGATTTGAGAACCTCCTTTTTTTTGAAGTCGGTTAAAAATAAATCAAAGAGAAATTAATATTATCAAAAATATAAATACCAAATGTTGTTTAAATTAAATTTAAATTAATTTAGTAAATACTCTCAGTAAATACCCATACAGTAATTGTCTAAGTGGCAATAGCCGGTTTATCTGTAATACAGGATCTTTCCTAGTACAGATACCAGTCTCTCACAAAGGAATTTGTAATAAGTCAACTGTATTGTTAGTTTAGTCTAACATTTTTACTTTTGTTATGTCTATTATTTTCTATCACTTTTGGCAAATGGTTACAAGTCTTTTTCGCCAGCAAGGCTGTCTAGTTTCTTGTACAACTCATCCTCTGCTCTTGCAAGGGCTCTTTTTGCTTACCGTTCAATAGACAAATAGAAGAAGACAAAAACGACAGAAAATTAACAGAGACGTAACAAGAGTATAATGTTAGATGAATGATTTTCAGAGAAAATGTAATGGTATTTTCAATTGATCCTTAGTCTCTCAGGAATAACCCAAGGCCACACATATGCCATATGCATAGAGAGAAACATAGGCTACTTCTCAACTTAAACCAGTGGTAGAGTGTAGCATTCACAAGTGCCTTATCAGGGTCTAAACTGATTAAAATTTGTTTTGAGTTTGGGTATTTGCCTTGGGTACATATTTTAGAGATAAGAAGTATCCCATTTCTGTAGGAAACAACCCATCTTACCAGTTACCAGTTTAGTCAAAGTAACAAAATACAGTCTTATAGACAGATACTCAATTCAGCTTGTATCACAGTTCAACTCATCAGAATGTAAGTCGAATTATGATTTATTTTCAATTTTATTATACCACGAATAAATGGATTAACTTCAGGCTACTTTCGACTTACACCGAATAAATAAAGGTCTAAGTTACTAACCCGAAATTCCTAATGCGAAAATAAAGAAGGCGTTTATAAATCCATAGAACCAGAAAACAAGTAAACTGGAAAATAAAGTAATTGTGGATACGACCCACAATCGGTATAAGATTAATCTCACTATATGATACATCATATTGCGTTAATTTGACAATTTTTAATCATATTTTGATCAACGAAATTTTTTGATCAATTCGTCAACAATTTTTTAGGTAGGTACTACCCGTTCGTAATAAATTGAGACCAGGGCTGGCGCTGTGACATTACAGCAGTCGGGTGCTTTGATTGTAAACTACACAATCATGAAGCATAGCATGGCTCCCGTATTGTTCATGTAGCGGGATTATTGCTCCATGCTATTGTACAATACGGGATACGGGCGCCTTCAGGGAAGTACAGGGGAGTCAGACGAGGGCGTCGCATTATACTCGGGTCTCAACTTATCACGCACGGGTAGTACATTTCTTCTTCTTCTTAGTTTTAAGTTTGGCAACATTGGATTCTCTAAGTTGTCAACCAAATCCAAATTATTTCTGCCAGTGTCGAGTTATATAATAATTTCCGATTACAATACCACTTTCACATATAGGTAGTCCTCAGCACCATAGAATACAATTTACTGAGCTCAGCACATACTACTATAGGGGATATGGTACTCAGTCCTAGAATGGTGGTCATTGTAGTACTAAAACTCTTCACGAACTTTTTGAGACAACTTGAAAGGTCACCACTGAATCGATTTATGTAACTTTAATCTAATGTCTATATTAAAAGTTACTAAACTCGATTCAGAAAACGATTCTAAATCACAATGTGTTCTAAATTTATAAACCATTTAACGGTTTAGCATGTAAATCCGTTACACGTTGTATACAGGTGTTAGGTATTTTTTCCAACCAGTGAGTTTAAGATTTTTAAGTCATTGAGAAAAACGCTGAACGTCTTCTAAATTCAGCTGAATTTAGAAGAAAATGAAAATGTCAATAAAAAAACCGGCCAAGTGCGAGTCAGACACGCGCACCGAGGGTTCCGTACAAACCTATAGGTATATAAGTAAATGGTAGTATAGACCTGAGTATTTGATATGAATTTCAATTTATGACGTATTAAAAAAAAACTACTTACTAGATCTCGTTCAAACCAATTTTCGTTGGTAGTTTGCATTGTAATGTACATCATATATTTTTTATAGATTTATCATTCTCTTATTTTAGAAGTTACAGGGGGGGACACACATTTTACCACTTTGGAAGTGTCTCTCGCTCAAACTATTCAGTTTAGAAAAAAATGATATTAGAAACCTCAATATCATTTTTGAAGACCTATCCATAGACACCCCACACTTATGGGTTTGATGAAAAAAAAAAATTTGAGTTTCAGTTCTAAGTATGGGGAACCCCCAAAATTTAATGTTTTTTTTCTATTTTTGTGTGAAAATCTTAATTGCGTTCACAGAATACATCTACTTACCAAGTTTCAACATTATAGTTCTTATAGTTTCGGAAATAAATGGCTGTGACATACGGACGGACAGACAGACAGACAGACAGACAGACAGACAGACAGACAGACAGACATGACGAATCTATAAGGGTTCCGTTTTTTGCCATTTGGCTACGGAACCCTAAAAATGACTGACTTTTATGGATGGTGACTGACAGACAGTGATTATATGAAAGTGTTTTATCTCGTCAAAACTCAAATAAGACAAGGCTGTATGGCTCCAAAGCAAGGATATTTTAAACTGCGTAACAAAAATTCCTTGCTCCAAACCAAGGAATTTTTATACTATGTGTAGTATACAATATCCTTAATCCAACCATGGAATCAGTGTCGTCATATATACGGATTTGTCCGTAGTTGTACGGATTTTGGACGTCTAATACGGATGAACCGTGATTACGGAATTTTATAAGGATTTACTTACGTCCAGGCAGACTAACCTCATACAGATATACTCTTATCTATCTATCACCATAGCTGGGCACCGTTAATCAAATAGTTAACTTCGTTAATCGTTAATCCGCTACAAAAAAAGTTAGCTTCGTTAAGCGTTAAAGCGTTACATTTCGAAAGAATTAACGCAAGTTAACGTTAATCGTTAATCCGTTAATATGTGTAAAATTGCTTTGGTTTTAATTACTACACTGCACAGCCTACACTTTTTCTAACTAAATTACATTCACTCTTCTTTATCAATACGCAAATGATCACTGAGAGTAATTTATAATAACAACAAACAAAACATTCGTCACTCTAAGCACTGGCGCTAAGTAATGAAATCATGAAATGATCAAACGAAAAAATATCTTCGCAGTCAGTTTTCTCGCTCGCACGTGCCGGCAAAATATATCTAGTTTTGTTTTTGTTTCACGCGCTGCCACGCGCCGCCCGGCACTTGTCATTCGTTTCATACTTGTCTGAACCTGTTTTTCGCGCCGCGCCGTGGTGCCGTGCGGTAAATAGTAGGCATTAGATTAACGATTAACGGGCTTCTGCATATTAACGGAAGTTAACGTGTCCGTTAACATTTTTAAAAGTTAACTTAAAAGTTAATTCGTTAATCAAAATGTTAACTTCGTTAATTAACGATTAACGGATTAACGAGTTAATGCCCAGCTATGTCTATCACTAATAAATCAGATGAGGTACAGAGCACATACCGATATTTTTGTTTCGTCTTATTAAATAGTAACCATATTTTTTCAAGTCTGTCAGTCAGAAATGTTATTTCATTTCATGGAAATACCACATGGGGATAAAAGGGAATCCATTATCATAGTTCACGTTCGAAACCGTGAAAGAAAGACAAAAATAATAATAAAAAAAAAAATTAAGCATTCGTTCATATACCTATATCACATATATAATATTAGCACAGAATAGATAATGTTTAATAGTACATTTATAATTAGTATTTATCTACTCTGAGTTTATAAGTTTCTTTTTATACGAAATGTACGTTTTTTACGCTTTAAAAATGCGTTAGATTGAATGCTCAAAATACCTGTCAAATCGTGAACTTACGGTTCAAATTATCAACAGTTTAACAGGACATTTTCTTTAGAATACATTTTTATTTATTTATTCCACAGATTTATTTATATTTTATATCCTTATATTTTTTTAAGTAATACGGTTTTTTTGAATGAAAATACAGATTTCACGTCTCCTCCATATGGCAACACTGCATGAAATAAATCAGTCAGTCTGTCCCATTTTTTATTTTAACCTTTTTTCCGTCTCCACTCCAGTCCGTAATTTGTTTGCTACAATTTCGCAGTGGTTATGAAGAGTAGAGTGAAGATACATTTATGAAGTAACTTCTCGTCTCTCGAGTGATAACGATGTTTCCCTGATAAATTGGCAATAGTATTTTTTTTTGGAATTCATTGATATTATCTTAGGGTAATGAATAGCTGGAGCGAACAATAAAGTTATGTTACCAGGGGCGAATAGTTTCGCTGCGCATATGCGTGAGCTAGAGTGGACTTATTAGTTTTATTGTTGTTTTTGTAAGTTAAAAATGGCATCAAGTGCAGAGATACAGGAGAGGTATAGACTGTATAAGTTTACTAAAGTATTGACATTGAAGGTGGCACAAATTGTTGTTCAAAGTAGACAAGGGAAGAAGATAACTCATGATAACAATGTAAAACAGCCGGAAAATTGCTTGGAATCCTCACCTCCACTGCAGTGGGTAAGTGGAATGCCTTATATACCTACCTATCAATCAATTCAATACAAACAAGCCATAGTACTTGGATCACCCTTACTGTCTGTTAGATTCCAATCCATCCTAGCAATAGTGATTTGAATATATGGTTACCGTGCATAAACTTTAATCAAATGATTGTATGAATATAATAAATTAACTCTTGTGATTACTAATATTCTGGAAATGCTCCGCAAATTAATTGTATATTCATGTTTATTTAACCTATGCGAAGTTATTTATAAATTGATGGGCCAGCTGGCGTGGTCTGTTAAGATTCCACCTATTGTGCCGCAGGTTTGATTCCCACACAGGACGTACATTTGTGTGCATGAAAATGTCTGTATGTCCGTAATCTGGTTTCCATAGTGCAAGCTCTGCTTAGTTTGTGATCACATGACCATGTGTGAGGAATGTCCAATGAATATTTATTTATTTATAGTGTGTTATTGCGAATACCTTAAAATTTTGTTTTTCATTGCAAAATTGCTCCTTTTGGAATTAAAATTGTACTAAAACCTTCTTAGGTTAGGTACCTACATAAGTAACAAAATTTAATAATAGTACTGAAGATTTTGGCTGTGCGTTGTTAGTCATGAATAAAATTAAGGTTATATAAAAGGCAATTTTTAACAGACCTGACCTTTTAGCTACCTTGGTCTGTTCACCATAGTTATGGTACAATAGTTTATATTATACCTGGCGTGCTATGCAACACATCCCTTTTTGTATATGTAAGAATCCTTCCCAAGCCTGCACAGAACAATTACAGAAATGCAAACAATACAAATGGATAAAGAGACACACATTGATTTTTATATAATGATTAGCTGTCCCCTGCATTTCCTGTGTTCCCAAGGGATCATATGTTTTCTGGAATAATAAGTATCCTATGTGTTTCTACAGAACATAAATCTGTGGGCTAAATTTCATCCAAATCTGTTCAGTGATTTTTGTGTGAGAGAGTAACATACATGTTCATAAATCACATCCTCTTACTTGCATACAAACTTTCATATTTATATTATACTAGCTGCCCGGTGCGACTTCGTTCGCGTGGTGCTACCCTACCCTGTGGTACCTACTACCCTACCCTACCCTACCCTATCTAAACCATCCAGGGAGTTAATTCTACTATATGTGTGTATGTCACTGAACTCCTCCTAAATGGCTGGACCGATTTGAATGTTTTTTTTTTATGCATTTGGGTGGCGTTCATTCAAATCGGTCCAGCTGTTTAGGAGGAGTTCAGTGACATACACACGTACAGTAGAATTTTATATATAAAGATAATTACATTTATACTATAACTTTTATATTATACAGGATTATTGGTAAAACACGTAACAACCTCTCAGGACTTTATTACTAACAACAGAAACAACAACTTTTGTTCTATGAATGTAAATAAATTCATCAGACATTCATACAAAAATAAAAATATTTAAATTCAATGCTCTAACTAAATGTTAGAAACTATATGCAGCAAAATACTGAGTGACAATGCACAATACAGAATAGAAATGTGTTAGATAGAACAAAAAAATCTAGAATGTTTGTTTTTGGTAATGTATAATTTGTAATAATTGAACTGTTTTACAAAAAACTTAAGCCAACTTAACCAACACTAAGAAGTAATCAAATCCTGATCTGATGACAATGGGACCAAACGGGAAGTGAACCCTTCCAAACCAAACAACACCTTACAATCGAATTGAGAACTTCCTCCTTTTTTTGAAGGCGGTTAAAAAGGCCTAGAATTAAAGTTGTTGTTTATTATGTAAGTATTACAGTCATGCAAGGTTGTTTACCAATAACCTTGTATAAGTTGGATATTAGTATTTGTAGTGTAGATAAATACTACATGCTGTTATGATAGTTTGTGTGAACCATCTGCTACCAAATAATGCTCACGGAATTTAGATAAACTTGGGTCATTGAAAAATAATTGTAAAATGTACTTAAAATATACTAAGCTATAAGATGTATGCTGTGCTGTGCTAATTTCTCACAATGCTGCAAAATGTATTCTTTGTAATATTTACTTTCCGAGCAACAAATCAGCCCTGCCAATACTTCTTTATTTGTTGATTATTATCTACTTTTACATCTAATGTAGTGGCGTAATGGATATGTTACAACAAACATCGATTTTTATATCTTTATTAGAGTAAATATTGATTTTTAGATAAACATTGTACAGTCGAGGACATAAATATGTATACACTTTTTGAAATTCAAAAGCGATTTTCTCGCATGTTTAACATTTAAGTGTTAAGCTATTACACAAATCATAATAGTATATGTTAGAAGATTCTGCCTTTATAATATCTCATAATTTCAATCAGTAGTTTAAGAGGAAACCGTTGTTGAATTTTACTAATTGTATACATATTTATGTCCTCGACTGTACCATTTATATATAATTATTGTAAATTTTTGCCATTGATTCTGTTTTAAAATTGATAATTCCCTTTACTATTGGCATTTTAATTTTTAGTTCAACTTGTCCATACCGGACGAGCCTGAAGTCAATGAGGACACAAAACGTGTTATAAACGGAGAAGTTGTTGATGCACTCACAAAAATATTATGTATAGAGATATCTTTAAGAACCACAGATGGCGATGAAATGGTTCTAGAGTTATGGACGGTGAAACTAACCCCCGAGAGTGATGCCTGCTCGCCATCATCGGTTTATTACCGTATGAGTGTTATGCTCAAGTCCACATTGACAATATCCAGGATAACCCCAGCATATAAGCTATCAAGGACCCAGCATAATGAGACATATAAAATATCACATAAAATTTATGGGGGCTCCCCTAATTTGGATTTGTTAGGTAAGCTTATTTTTATCTATATTAAAAAATTCAAAATCATTTATTAATTTATTTGACGGGCCAGTTGGCGTAGTTGGTTAAGACGTGGAGTCTTAACCTATAGCGCCGCAGGTCGTGGGTTCGATTCCCACACAGGACATGCATTTGTGTGCATGAACATGTCTGTATGTCCTGAGTCTGGGCGTAATTATGTATATTAAGTATGTATTTACAAACAAAAAGTAGTATATGTATTATATCAGTTATCTGGTTTCCATAGTACAAGCTCTGCTTAGTTTGGGATCAGATGACCGTGTGTGAGGAATGTCCCAGGATATTTATTTATTTATTATTTATTCAAATACCGGTTCGGAAGGTTGCATTTGCTGAGAAGAGCCGGCAATAAACTCAGCAATTACTATTTTCAAAACAAGCTTCGATTCATTACATAATATTTAGATTCTAATCGCACTGACAACGATTGCGTGCCCCGGCGCGGCGGCAAAATTACAAAGTAGACTGAATAAATATTTAATAATTAAATAAATAGCAAACTTAAGCAGATCAGCCCCCCCACAAGCAGCACCTGAATACTACATAAAGGCCTTGACTCCAGAAGCCCTTGCCTTTTCACAAACAAACAAATTGTCAAACTTTGTTTTTTCACTATGTTTGTCTCTTATTGGTACCTACACGGATTTCTCATGATTTAGGTGAAAAACGCAAGGTGATCAAAGTCAGCGAACTGAGAACACCAATCGGCACTTTGCTAATAGAAGTCGCATATAGAACAAAGATGTCAATGGTCGAAGAAGATAGACAAAAGAAAATTCACGAGCCAAACACAACTGACATTATGGTCAAGAGTGATCATTTTTACACGGAGAGTCCCAAGTGAGTACTTATTATGCAATCAAAAGTGTATATTATACACTTGTAATCCTACTAGATAGCTGATAATTCCTAAGGTTACTCAAATTTCAAACAAGACTTCATAAAATGGAGTTTATCAATTCGACACGTATGTATGTAATATTATTGGAACTGCATTATATTCACATATCTATATATAAAATAATCTATTAGGACTTTCAAAACAAATATACAAATTGTATAGGTGTATGTAGGTATGTATGATACGAGCTTAGGGTGTGGTGTCAAAAAGAAAACATCTCAAAACCTTGGACAAGTCCTAGTGCATGTTAGAAAAATACAAAATGGCCGAAACCAAACTGGCATCGTGGTACCAATCCACGGCGAGAAAAAAAATGTAAGGTTGCCAGGCCATCCGATACGAGTCCGATTACTATTCTTACTCAATAGCATACGAGATGGGAGTCTAAACTACACATATCAATTGAGAAAAGTAACAAAAGCTCTGCTTACTTTGGGATCACATAACCCAAAAACAATGTCTCAGGAATGCCCAGGATATTATTATTTAAATATTTGAAAAATAAATAGCCGTTAAAAATAAAAATCTATCATTTCTGAGTTTCTTAAATTAACTGAAAAGCATTATCAGATCTTAGGGCTAGTGAAAATTCTACTATAAGATAAATAAGTAAGTAATGTAGTTATGTAGGGTACATGTAATTTATCAAGAACCTAATAAAATCACACTAATTTTGATTACAGAAAATATCACAACGAAAAGAAAGAGTTGGACTTGAGCAAACCGCTGACTGCGGGTGCTTTCGTGGACACAGCCAAAATCAAGGAGTTGCATGAAACACTCAGTCAAAGGCTGCCACCAGAACCACCGATGGCGTGGCTACTCGCTGAGAAGGAGAAGATGGAGAATGTGAGTAGCTTCCCCACTGCTTCCACCCTTCGTAACTTCGAGGGGGGTTTGATCTTAACCAATAAACGGGCTGACTAACGCAAAATTTGACAATATTAGATAATTAAATTAAAATGGCCTGTAAAGCGAACAATTCATTCAAATGCGTTCTTGTCTTCTACCAAGTCGGAAACTTTATAGTACCCTTTCTGACACAATTTATTCGAATCAGTTTTATTTAGTACCTAGGTGAGCTTTGCCCGAAAACTCGAAATATCGTGTTTCCCAGAGATGAGACCCAGCTTGATCGATTTTTCGCCCCCAAATACCCACATATCGCATATATCATCGTTAGATATCGTTTAAGCCGTTTTCGAGATCTCAAAACATAAGCATTTCGTTTAATAGTATAGGACGTTTGTAACCTGTTTTGAAAAACTGCATAATTCATTGAAATGTCAATACATAATGATATCACAGGGATTAGTCTATATGGACTATAGACTAATCCCCGTGGCACCATTTACATATAATTTATTCCATAATAAATAATGTCATTTCAGAAAATGAAGCTACTCTCTATGGAGAAAGCGAGTACAAGTCAAGCAGGGAGCAGCGGCGAAGCTTCCTGCTCCTCCGCAGCCAGCAGGGCTATCGAAGTGCCCAAGAAAAATGGAGACAAGTATAACAGCTTGATGGTATGTTACATATCAAATTCCCGCGACGCGCCTTATACACACCGTTTGTGTTTAAGGAGAACCGCGGCCTTTGTGCGCCAAATGCCACTGTGACGTATAAGACACAAGGTTTAATATTAACTGTCATTTAGTTACTGTTCCATATAGATTTTAAATCTAGCCAGATCACTCTTTGCTGGTTGTCGCGCTTTATAGGCATAAATTGTTTTTTAAATATAGGTCATAATAAGGCACTTGCGAACGTAACAATTGAATCACTTTTTTATAACTGAGCTTTCATTGATACCATTAACATAGCATTAGTGTTACGCTACGTGCGCACTGTGCGGCTAGCCGCATTGCGGCCATCCGTCCTGTTGCCCAACAGCCGCAACACAACACAGTGCGCATATAAACTATTTTCTCGTACACCCTTAGACTACGTGCGCACTGTGCGGCTAGCCGCATTGCGGCCATCCGTCCTGTTGCCCAACAGCCGCAACACAACACAGTGCGCATATAAACTATTTTCTCGTACACCCTTAGACTACGTGCGCACTGTGCGGCTAGCCGCATTGCGGCCATCCGTCCTGTTGCCCAACAGCTGCAACACAACACAGTGCGCATATAAACTATTTTCTCGTACACCCTTAGACTACGTGCGCACTGTGCGGCTAGCCGCATTGCGGCCATCCGTCCTGTTGCCCAACAGCCGCAACACAACACAGTGAGCATATAAACTATTTTCTCGTATACCCTTAGACTACGTGCACACTGTGCGGCTAGCCGCATTGCGGACAGACGTCCGGTTGGCCGGCGCATCACACTGCGTATAAAGTGCAGTGCAGACGAATGAATTTAGTCTGCGGCTCGTGTGCGTTTCTGTTTAGTATTGTATAGGTTCTATTTAAACAGACTCAAAAGTTCGTCGCGGTGCGGTCTGTCGTCTGCATCGCATCCAATGCGTTTCTATCAAGGCGGTTCTTAACAATGTGGCAAGGTTGTAGAACTCACCTGGGATCCCTATTTTAAATCAAAAATGTTATTCTGACACGATCCCTTTACAACTTCGCTGCCATTGAGCATCTGTCCACAAGCACATAGCAGTGTGTTCCGGCCTCCATCTAGGCTTTGTGGGCTTACCACCTTCGGCTGCATTACCACTTAGTATGAAGAGGTTGTCTTACCATCTGTCTGGATTTCACCTAAAGATTACTGGATTGTACGCCTCGAAATCAAAGGTTTGATCCGGGGCCCATCAACATTTTCATAATTTCTCACCAGGAATTTCCATTTGCCGATGGCAGCCCTATAGCTGAGCTAGCCAACTTCTACCAGGAGTGCCTTCACGCGAGGTCAGTCAGCGACGAATGGACCGATATCGTTCTAGAAGCTTCCGCATCAGCTGACTCGGAGTCACTCTCGCGACAACTCAAGATGTTCGAGGACGCTGTACCGGAATTCGATAACATGGTCGCCTCCATGTTTAGCAACTCAGAAAATGGGTCTGATAAATCGTAGTTCACCTATGAGGTGTATGATGGTAATGCTTTTACATTTACCATCTAGAATGATAATAATTGGGTACATTTCATATTTTAAGCCCCGAATAGTCCTGCTGAATTTAATTCAATTTAGATAAAATTTCCTTATGCTTGATTTTGTAGAAACTTTGAAATCAGTAGTTTTATAGCGTTTATTCGCTCAAAGAACAGCTAACACGGTGTACGCGGGACAGCCGTGTTAGTGACGTAATTTTGACGATTGTACCTGTTAATTGCGAAGCCCAGATTCTGTTTGGAAATATTTATTTGGTGAAAACAATAATATGAGCATTAGTCTTGGATGCAGGATTCTCATTGATTAAAAATATGAAATGTTGACAATATTATTGATTGTCATCAAAACAGGTTGTATTTATATGGTAAAACCAGCGTCTCGTGTAAAATGTCCTTTAGATGCCCTAATGAATTAAGTACGGTGCATACGTGAGAAGAAAGTATAGGTCATACATAAGTATTCATAACAAAAATAAGAAATATTCCATCGTACGGGAATAATACCTATACGTAGGTTGTACTGCTAACTTCAAGTAAATCTAAAGCTGCTCGCGGCTAATATGTTCAGCAATGGACTTATTTACGGCAGATGCCGCTGATGTTATATTCAATTTTGTATTTTTTTTTATTTCTCATTAACCATGAGCCGAAATAATGTTCTCATTTTTGTGTAATAAGACCTACACGTTCATCCCTCAAAAGCAAGTGTTGAACGTGCCAGCATTAGTTAACCGACCTGTACTTATTTCAGAAAGTATATTTAATAAGTGAAATATATAGCTATTAATTAGATAGTGTGTAATTAACTGTTTGTTAAGATGTCGATGCGCTTGAGACTGTTGTTTGATACGAAATAGATATAAATATAAATCTTAAAGATTTCAGTGCAAAAAATATAAAAAACCATGTATACATTTTATTTTAAAATGTTACTCGTTGATGAATGATGCGCATATGTATTGATCATTTTCGATAGCGATTATAAACTCACTGGCCTTGAATTAAACACGAGCTAGAAATTTCATACAAAGGGATGTTTTAAGCAAGATTTTCCCTTGTAAATTATTTAATTTAAAGTATATTTGGAAAAGACAATTGAATTTACTGTAAAATTTCTCGTAAACGCCATAAATGTTCTTTAGAATGAACAATACAAAATACTTTTATTTTTGTATGAAGTTACTATCACCTCACATCGAGACGCGACGCGGCAATTGAATATATAACTTTATTTACTACTAATTAAGGTGCACATTTCAGTGAGAGAATTCGTGACAAGTGACTCGCACCGCCGCGAGGCGAATCCGAATTCTATAACGACTCGACTTTTTTAAGCTTTGAAACGATATTAAATACAGTGCAATAAGCTAAAACAAAAAATCCTCTTTTGTATGTCATTTCGGGCTTTGGCTTCAATGCTGAGTGTATATTGTGGAATAATAATAATAATATTACCCCCTTACTCATAAAGCGCTATTTAACTTATATACTGTTTAAAGAGTCACGTAAATAACGTCACTCTATTGTCATTGTCAAATAATGTGACATTATTTACGTGACCCTTTAAACAGTATATTAGTTAAATAACGTTTTATGAGTAAGGGGGATAGTGTATAATATCCTGGGACAAGGATACAATTCGTTTTATTTTTTGTATTTTTTATTATTTTGGTATTGCAAACCAAAGTTGACCTTTCTTGCCTTATCGGTACGAAGTCGTTGCAGTACAAAGCTTATTGGCACATGATATAACCTTTTTGTATTTGGTTTGCGCTTTTGATTGTTGGGATCACATGGTAAAACCAAGAGGTATTTGGTAAAAGTCCCGCGTTACTACAAAATGGCTGCCGAAGAATATTAATTACCTTAGTTTGAGGGCCGGTAATACATTTTTTATTATAGTATACTGGGTGGAGAATTCGATATGGCATATTTTTGAAACCTATGTTGTATTAGTCCTGCTGAACAACTTTTACTATGGGACTAAAATTCAGTTTTGGTCCCATAGTAAAAGTTGTTCAGCATGACTAACCCAACATAGGTTTCGAATACATTCCATCTCGAAATCACCACCTGTTATAGAAGAATATTTATACTATCCAGTTATTTATAGGAGCTGAAGAGTTTGTATGTTAGAATGCTAATCTCCAGAACTAGCAGTCAGATATGAAAATCTTTTTGCGTTTATTGCCCGTTATTGAGGAAGGTTATTGGAAAAAGAGTATGTATTAAAAAATATATATATAGATTGTGTTGTATCTGTATCATCGAAATAGTATTACCCTAGAATAAGGGTGACAGCTGTAAAAACGGCCGAAGAAATAAGACAACGGGTGTCGCTATTTCAGTATCAGTAGGTCTAAGTTTGAACGTAGAACATTCATTCATGAGTGACATAATTTTGTTTTATTGAGTTTCCAAGCGGCCACTTTCACGATGTTGTCTTGTAAGTAACCCTTAATCTAGACAGAAGATAATATATCGATGATATGTATAATAGAGTTTATTAAGATGAGGCAAGGCACCTTTTTGACTTCACCGAAGATGGCAGGATCATTTTATCGTAGAGTGAATAGGGATGTTTTCTAGGTAACAATATAATAATTCTAATTAGTCTGTCAGTTAGATTTTCAAAAAATATTGGTATGCAAATTTGTTCATTTATATATGAAGATTTAAATATTTTTTTTAATACCTCAAATGGCATATATGAATGTTTCCACATTTAAAATGACAACACAGTCTGCATGCTGTATGTTTTAGCTTTTAATATTAAAGTAGAGAAACATACGTTTAGAGCTTGGGTTTAATTCAATGCCTGTTTTTGTAAGCAAGATTGGCTTAAATATTGCCTTCAATAAGCCGTAACCGAGCGTACTATTTGGATAAGTTACGGCCTTATTATTACATCGTCAAATTCATTCTACGATAGAATGCTCCTGTCAACTTCATTGAAATGAGTACCTTCTTGCGATGAAATACTAAGGATTATTTTGTGAAATCCTCTATTAAACCATAATTATGTAAGCTTATAAATGCAAATGCATTTACCCGCTACTTTATATACCCATAAGATTGGATTGGCCGTCCCATAATGTTTCTAACCTTTGATGAAGGCTGGTTCCCTGCTGTTTGTTAAACCAACATTAAACCTATCATTTAGCTATTATCTATGTTTCGATGACATCAATTATTCATTTATTTAAATATTGGGTTATCGTGTTTATGTGTAAACGATTTTATTGAATATTTAGTTATTCATTGTAATATTAATTTATCGGGTTTATTCGCGCACAAGCACAAGCGCACATCCTAACTTAATATTATAAATGCGAAAGTGAGTTTGTTTGTTTGTTACGCCTTCACGCCTCAACTAATCAACGGATCATCATCAAATTCGGCATGCAGATAGCCTATAGTATGGAAATGGACATAGGCTACTTATTATCTTGGGAACACGGGTGAAACCGCGGGTGACAGCTAGTATTATTATAAAAGTATTTTTTTTACTAACCTCGACTTTTCGACCAAGTTGCATTGATCATGGTCACGAGTGAACTGTGACCACGTTTGAAATAGACGCGATACATTAATATTACAATGAATTTAGTTCGCGATAGCTTAAAAACTATATTTAGTTATTGTACAAAATATGTTTAGATAATATATCGTTTGGTTTCTGATCTTTAGGGTCTGTCTAAACACAGCGAATGACACAAATGTCATTCGAAGGACACAAATCTGCCACGCGTCTAGGTTGGACATGCCCAGAATTTTCTGAAATGTTCGCGACGAATGTTCACGGCAGTCGTACAGACAGCGCGGCATTCGCTGTGTCTGGACAAAGCCAATGCTACACCTTGTCCATTGTTTAAAATTGTTTTACGTTTAGAATGTCAAATCAAAATAAACCTTATTAGTATAAATAAAAGTTAATTTGTACCATCACAGAAATTATAATAATATTAATAATATAATATCCTGGGACATTCCTCACACACGGTCATCTGATCCCAAACAAAGCAGTGCTTGTACTATGGAAACCAGATAACTGATATAATAATACATATACTACTTTTTGTTTGTAAATACATACTTAATATACATAATTACACCCAGACTCAGGACATACAGACATGTTCATACACACAAATGTATGTCCTGTGCGGGAATCGAACCCATCGACCTGCGGCGCAATAGGTGGAATCTTTACCAGACTATTAACCAACTGCGCCAACTGGCCCGCCAAATTAACCATTGATTTAACAGATAATCGTTATTGTTGTAGGTATGTTGTACATGTAATGTTTTGTAATGTAAAAAAACCGAAGGGTTCCGTAAAAACGTTTATTTTATTATTTCTCGTTAAAGCGGCAATAGAAAAACACATTCTGTGAAAGTTTCAACTGCCTACCTATTACGGTTCATGAGATACAGCCCACTGTCAGACAGACAGACGGGCGCGGACGGATGGTCAGCGAAGGCTTATTCTCTTATTTTAAATAATGGACAAGGAATAAATCCGTTTTAAATACTTACCCTATTTTTTAATGTAACTATATGGAAGATCGAATATGGGGTGGGTGTGTAAGCTTTATGATTGCTTTCATGCTTGTATGTTTAGATGCTTGCTTGCAGGCTACGAAATTGTTAACTGGCGTATTTTTTTAATTAAAGTGATTTATTATCCGATGAAAGTATAAGTAAAAAGTCTAAAACTATTGGTGATATAATTTATTTGACGATTTATTAAAAAGTGAAATAATAAACCACCGTTGTTGGATAAAGTTTATATATTTTTTATAAGATTTATTTGTCAAAAGATTTGTTATAAAATTATTTCAGAAACAAATTATATATTGTTCTGATTTATTTGATATTTAATTGAGAATTATTTGACAAACGTTTGGTGGAACACAAATCGTATAGGTTCATTTAAACCAATTACATTCTAATAGGACCGTCTTGACAAGAGGGCGTTTCTTGTCGCACTATGTTTGCCGCTTTTTGTCACATGGATCAATGTGCTGTCAAAGCGGACTTATTAGACTGTGACGACTTTAGTATGTATCCCCTATTTTAAATTATTTATTAAGAACTATTAAACACTTGTTATTCTTACATGTCAAGTCACATTTGGCAGTAGCCACTGCTTCTGAATAAATGCGATTTATAAGATATTATGGTTTTTTAATAAGTTAAGCCCACGTACACACGTAGCTATAATATAAATGCCAGTACAAGTTGGTGAAGTAACAGAAATATATATTATAGCTGCGTGTGCGGTAACTCGAAGATTAGTATTAAAAATATATATATTATAGCTACGTCTGTGATGGGCTTTAAAGTAATTTTTACTGTGGTGTACGCAAAGATCTTGTATATACAGATACACAGAGACCGGTCGAAACGCGATACCAATAAGTGTATAGGTCAGTTCACACTGAGACGGGACGTGAGCTAACCCGAAGGCGTCGTCCTAATTGGCGACGATCGTACGATCAAACATAAAAGTAAAGGAAAGAAAAATCATAATGTTGTAACATATTTTAATTCAGATCGATAAATAGTCTGAGACATTTTTAGACCATCACAAGAATCTCACTACTTTTCTGATTGTACAGAAGGAACGACTTTCTCGGTTCTTTCTTTGTTTTTTCCGTGTACGCTAAACACTTTCACGTTCTGGCCAGTTACATTCTGAAAAAAAAAACTTAAATAAATAATATCTATATGGCCAGTGTCAAAATTACGTCATTTACGCCGTAATATTTTTTAATTGAAAGATGATATTTTAGGGTAATATTTTATTAATTTCAAACAATCTATTACTTATTTTTCATCAATACCTGGTTATCCAGCATCGGTTTATAAGTGCGCATGACGGACAAGTCTAACTTGTTTGCGCACATGCTGCGTCTATGGTGCGCTCGCACGGCGTCGTTTAGCAGCGAGTTTATGATTCTGCCGCGGTCCGCCGAACGCGCGACGCAACGCACTTCGCGCAACGCATCTAATGCCATGTTCAATCTAACTCGTCCCAAGAATGCGTATAGTGAACACTCTGCTTCGTTTTCCTGAATATAAGGGAGTTTTAAGCTATAAATAGCCCAAAAAATTGGGCAACATACATTGCTTAATTTTACCGTATTTTTTAAATATGTAGAATGAAAGTAGAAACCATTAGAAATTACGTACCTTATTTCTATCCTTATTAATTACATCCTCTTGCTGTTGCCTTATTTGTTTCGAATGACCTCTGTAATAGGATTTTGCAGCGTACATTAGTACGTAGCAGTTATTATGGTATAAGCTACAAAGTTTCTATAATTTGTTATGGAAATATGAAGTGTCGTGACACTTGGACAATTAAAATCAAAAAGACTTGGAAAAGATAGTGGGTCCATAAATCATGGGCGTTTGCCCATCGTACTAAGCTGTACAACCATTGAAAGGTCTTAGTATCCTGATTATATTTTACCTTTAACCTATTTCAGAAGAGCCTAGGGCCAAATTAAAGAGGTCATATTATTATTTACGTATATACCTACAATTATTGAGCGTTACAATAAAAAATAAGATAAAACCTATAAAATGGTGTATAGTGTAGTAGCCCATAGAGTAATGCAAAGATCAAACCAATACTTAAGCTGGCTTCCCACGGTGCGTGATATTACGGACGCACGCGCACCAGCCCGCACCACGCACCGTGGGAAGGGTCTCGTCCGTGGTCGCAGAGGACGTCTGTGGCGGTGCGCCGGTATCCGTCGCGAGGCGGTAACTTCAAAGGTGCGGTGTAATTAATACCACAGCCGCGGCTGCAGCGACGACACGTTCTCTTTCACTTTGCATTTTGAAATGAAGTTATCAAAAGATCTACACAGACCGACACGCACCGTTGGAAGAGCCCTGTCTGCGTGCGTTGCCGTCCGTGATCGTCGGCTGTGCGTGATGATCCGCAGAATCACGGACCGTGGGAAGCCAGCATTAGATCGCCGAAAGTAACAGTGGGAAGGCTACAGGCATTGTGTAAAATGGGAAGATAATGTAAGACTCATTCTCATCAGAAGATGGGCCTAAAACATCCATTCACCTTAAAGTAAAGTCCGATAAAACATTATTTAGTTTACCTGCCAATATGAAAGAACTCCTCAAGTAACTCGTCATCCTGCGGCAGCAGATCAGGTGTCTGTATTTTAGTTTCAACCCACACTTCGTTCAGCTTTATAGTCAGGAAGTACGAGCAAAGGACTAATGCAGCCTGTATCAATATAATAAGGTTAGGTACTGTCGACAAAGTTAGTGGTGAATAATCACAAATTCATAATCAGCTAGCACGCACGCTCGTAAGGGTGACTTTCCACCAGGGATGTGTTTCAACCCGCCAATAGGATCGCTTCATTAGGGCTTTATCGTAAACAAGCGATCCTAATTGTCAGTTCAAACAAATCCTTCGCTAAACATCTCTGGTGCACATGCAGTCTTAGGCCCCTTCGTTAGGAGTTGAGATGTGTTTTCATACGAAAGACAACCCGAGCAAACTGGAGCGAGCTTTGCTCGGTTGTGATTTGTTTTAAACAGGCTCTACCATTTTCATAATTTTATGGAAAGGCCTTATTAATATGGTGTCCAGAAAACTTCGCTGAGCTAGTTGATAGTACAAACAGTTTCGGAACAGAATAATGTAATACTAAAGATCCAAGTATACCAGGCATCAAAGAAAAAAACATATGTTGGAATGTGTCAGTCTATTAAAAAGAATACGTTTAGTCTGCAAGGTATTTCCTGAAATGCATTGAGTCAGTTTACTCTTGTGTTGAAATAGATTTGAGATTTCAGTTTAGACGTCTGGAACTTACGTCATTTACTTTTAATTAAATATATGAATACTAAAAACTGGTGTTCATTGGCCTGGAATCTAAATCGAAATTTGAATCACGCGTGCTTCTTAGAGATGACCCAAATCAGAATTTGAACTACGGTTCATCTTACAGTAAACAGGTTGAAAAAAGCTGGTGGACTTTCCTTTTTATAAATTATGAGGAAAAATTTAATATATGAAAAGACGTTTGTCTCAGCCGTGAATTAAATATATAGGTATATGCGAATAATAAAAACCGTGTTTTTATGGAACCAAATCACCAATCAGTAGAGTCAATACGATTAAATGACATTCCTCACACAGGGTCATCTGATCCCAAACTAAGCAGAACTTGTACTATGGATACCAGATAACTGATATAATACATATAGTACTTTTTGTTTTTAAATACATACTTAATATACATAATTACACCCAGACTCAGGACATACAGACATGTTCATGCACACAAATGCATGTCCTGTGTGGGAATCGAACCCACGACATGCGGCGCGATAGGTGGAATCTCAACCAGAGTCCAACCAACCTCGCCAGCTGGCCCGTCAAATATTGATATTGATCAATATTTGACGGGCTGTGTCTGGGTGTATTTTTATTGAAAACTAATAAAACATTATTTGGGAATTCAAAGAAATACGAGCCTGATGCAATTATACTTATCGTACAGTATGAGGCACGAATGGAGAGCACAGATAGGCAGTAGTGGGGGCTAGCTTGCGCATGTCCACTTTTGGCCAAATCACAGTAGCCAAATGACACGCGAGAATCCAATTTGGACTCACATCGAGTAACGAAATAATCTTGTGCAGCTCGCCGCTCCGCCCTGCTTCATTCCGACAAACTAACCGAAAATTTACTACTGCGCAGGTGTCCATCTATGCTCACCACTCGTGCCACTTACTATAACATTTTCTAGCATCAATACTAAAGGTACTTTCTCCCGACCGGCACCGCCCGCGTATCCTCACTTTATGACAAATCCCAATAAAACAAGCAAACTGTACTTTCACATAATTCCAGACCTCATCCTCTGCCACCAACTGTATGTCCTTATAGAGGTGATACGCTTCGTCAGCTAACGAGACCTTGTACTCCAAGTCTTCGGACAACATGTGCAGTAAGCTAAAGACCTGGCAAACATTTAATTACAGTTGTAAGAGATGTTTCGAAAAGAATCTAAATATATTCTGTTCATATGAAGTACGATGTTGATCGTTTACTAACGACGACGATTGTCGGCCATCTTGTCTAATGGCCCAGGTGTATCTCTCGCACGTTATAAATCCTGCAAAAATCACTTCATACCTTTCGTAAACATACCCACAAATACTTTTCAAATTACATAAAGTATAGAAACCTTTGACATTCTTGATCCTGCAAAATCAGCTGCAGCCAAGCAAATTGGTGTCTTTCTACTCTTTCCTTCTTTGAAATCTTGACTTTCAATCACTACTCTTCCTTCGCTTGACATGAGGGGATAATCTATGTCTGTTTGGGAATAAATATCACTTGAAATAGCCTGGAGAACGGCATGGGTGAACTTTCGGTAGAGGAAAACAACGGGAGGAAACTATAGCCAAAGAATTCTATTCAGTTAGGTTAGGTCAAATGCCGTAATCAGTAGCGGAGTAGTCCCCCAAAAGCATCTGGGTCCATCCCTGATAAAGTACAAGGGTTACGGCCCATACAAAATTTGCCCAGCCCTGACATAAAATAGAAATAATTTCAAGCTACGTTTTTTTTGGGTTAAGCCACTTAGCCTTTGTTAAACCTAAATCCTGGAACAGCTACTGGCCGTGATGAAGGTATTGGATTCAAATCCTCCAAAGAGTTTAGCACGCGGTGGTTGTGTACTTTGACCGCTGTTACCCCTTTCACCTTGTAAATGTATCGCCAAGCTCATATTGGCGTGTTCAGGCTGCTTGAGAGCCAGTTTCCTTCTAATTCCTTCATCACATACCAAGGTGAGATTCTAGTGGCGAAGTGTAAGTAGTCGATCACTATAGTACCGTGTCAGATTTCGCAATTCTCAGTTTTTTTATACAAACTGTCAAGAGAATGTCCATGGATTAGTATATCGGTATACTAAAGAAATCATTTACATTTGACGATGACTGTGAGTACCGTACTGACTAGTTTTGTTTATTATATTAGATGTCCCACCTTCAAGTATCCCGTTTTCATTGAGAGGTACTCCCGTCGCACGGCAATCATCCCGGAATATGGCAGCCATGAGGCTTGATATCGTAGCGCCACGTTTTACAATACTTGGGTTCTGAAATTAGAAAGTGAGGTCTCAAACTTGGGTATCTTAAGGCTTGTTCGACTTTCAGGTCCGTATCATACACCTAAATCTTTGATCGTCGATCATTGGCGTTGCCCTAGACGGGCCTGTGCCAAAATTTATACGGGGCCCTTCTACCTGACTACGGCGAAGCCAAAATGGAGGGTAAAAATATTTACGCTTTTTGCTTACACACGTTCAGGGCCCCTGTAGCCCGGGGGCTCCGTGTCTTTGATACGGCAGTAGGTAGCTAGTAGCTACGCCCTGTCTCCAGCAGATTTATCTTTTATTCTTGTCTGTCGATGTCGAAATTATGCCTATTCGAAGCTGCAACTCCAGCTAACTGCATGTACGTTAAATGGATTGAAACCGAGAGTGCCATTGTGTACCTCTACAATCGATTGAAATATCCCTATTGAATAGGCTCACCTACCTTTCAAGTGTTTACAGAATTTGGATTTATAATGACTCTTAGCTAAAGCCGCGCTTGGATAACTTGTAGCTAATTGTCCTGTAGAAACAATATATGGGGCCCAGTACATATTTTACCTCGTTTCATGAACTGACTTTGGTTTGTTTTGATTATGCCAACAAATTCATCACTGGATGGATGTTACGATACCCTACAATTAGTTTAGTTAGGCTCACCGCGTTAGAGGCTCCAACGCTAGCCCTCCAGGAGACCAGCTGCCCGACGGCGCCACCATCGCGCGCGGTGTCACAGATCATTGCCAACGCCATGCACTGGACAGGGGCTCGGGTCATCTGTCAATTTTGATCTAATTTCATCAATTGCTTAAATGTTTTTTTGACAGTAGCGCTCAATTGCTACTTAAATATTTTTATACGCAATTATGTTTGGCTTTAAATTTCGACCAAATACTTAAATGCCATTTATTGATCAAGCGAAGTGTCTTCTAAGGTTGGGAAAAAATGCTTTCGTATTTCTGTCCGGCTGTGCCCTTCCACAGGTCACATTTCTCAGCCGATTCTCGTGAAATTTTGCGCGCAGGTTCGATAAATGGACTTTTTTTGTCGAACCAGTTTTTGGAAATTTTTCAAAATGGCGGAGCCTTGTTTGTTGAAATAAGGATTTTGTTTTAAGGTGCGTGGTGCACTTTTATTCAGTTTTAAGCTATGCAAAGACAGACTCGCGAAGTCAAAGGGCCACTAGTAATATAAGAGCGTCTTAAAGTACTTGAGAAGCTATTATCCCGTAGATACAATCGAACTGTCAAATGATCAAATATTGAAACGGACACTCCGTTTCAATATTTGGCCATTAGGGACATATTTTTGAGATTCGCGTATGACAAGTATCTACCTATGGCATAAGTATGACCATCAATTAGGGTTGCCATCCGGCCGGGTTTCCCCGGATTTGTCCTAGTTTAGAGGGCGTCAAGGAGGGGTTTCATCCTTTGTCCGGGTTCAAAAAATTTCAAGGCACAACAATCAAAACTATTTTTTATTTTACTGAGAATTTAAAACAAAAATCATTTTTAACATGTCCGGGATCCAAGTTCCAAAATCCGGGGCTTTCACGCTTCTTGTCCTGGTTACCAGAATTTGGAAATGGCAACCATACCATTTATCAACGAGCTATCTAACGCAAAATATACATACAAACTGTTCAGTTTTATAATATAATCAAAATTGTACATTGTTCATAACATGTTCCGCCTTGAAACATAATATCAGTTGAAGTTTAAAGCCGTTACACTACATTATTGCTATCATACTACCAATCTACTATAGGTAGGTATACCTAGCTACTCTCCACGACTCCCCTTCCTGATCTACGACTGCCAAAGATCTAAAGTTAAAACTTTCCGTTGACCTGAACTAAAATTATCAAAATAACCGACGTCCGGCTAGATAAATAGCTAGCTAATAAACTAGATCGCGTCGGAACTTTCTAGTTATTGTCAACGGTCATTGCAGAAAAGTCAACTACCTACCTAACTACAGGTTTCACTTTCACGATTTATCCATTTGAAACAATCGCATTATTAGATGTATCTAAAAATAGCGAATTTCGCTTGCCTTTTCACTGTTTATTGATAATCGTTCGAAGATACACGGTACAATATAATTATGTAGATTACTTAGGTTATGAATATGAAAGTGGATGGATATACGGGAAGAGGAAGACCGAAAAAGAGATGGATGGATTGTGTGAAAGATGATATGGGTAGGAAAGGAGTAGATGCTGGTATGGAGAATAGAAGAGACGAATGGAAGAAACGTGCATATTGTGCCGACCCTAAATAATTGGAAACAGGGCAGGCAGATGACGATGAGATTACTTAGGCTCGTAAGAGAATCTAAACTTAAGGGTAAACATCAGTTACGAGGCGGGAAATTTGATTTTTTTCGAGTTTTTTTTTTAAACAATATCGATAGATGTTTCACTGATTAGCGATAGTAGAAGTTCGTTTGGCACATTTTAGTATGAATGTTTTTTGTATAATATGAGCCATATTTGAACATTTCTCACGGTTTCTCTAAAAACGATAAAACTTATTATTTTGGGAAATGTACAAAAACAGTTAATCTTAAACAAAAAGTATCAATTATACAATATGCTAAATGAACTACTATGGTCGCGAATCATTGAAATATCTATCCATATTGTTCTAAGAAGGTAAAAAAAAAAACCCCACCACGTAACTGAATGTTTAACCTTTAAGTCACGGATAAACATATAGCTAAGTGAAGTCTCAAAGAAAGATAGATCGTGTTAATAGAAAATAAACCTTATGTCATAAGTATTGGTAAGTCCCAAATTCTATAGTTTCAAGTTCGACACCTAAATAGAGTTTATTAAAGTTCTATAAGTAAATAGTTTATATACTTACCCCCTTATTCATAATGAAGTTATCAAACGTTGATTAGCTAAAATTCCGAAGTCTTTATCTGACACGTGACATTTGGTGATCGAAAGAGTGAGACGGGGCACACTATTACACTGATTTAGTTAA
Organism: Achlya flavicornis; assembly: GCA_947623365.1. Taxonomy (NCBI): domain Eukaryota; kingdom Metazoa; phylum Arthropoda; class Insecta; order Lepidoptera; family Drepanidae; genus Achlya; species Achlya flavicornis. The sequence continues at coordinate 16,251,483 of OX392471.1, read as the reverse complement.
AAAGCGATTATGAATAAGGGGGTTAGACTTACCGTGACAATATCTAAAAGTTTAAAAATTCCATTATTGGCAACAAACTTGCATCTGTAGTCATCATTCCATATGATACCTTGCCAGATCAGCCTTAGCATGCATATCAACCACCTGTCGTCGAAAAATCAACTGTAATTACTGCTGAATAGGTGTTCAATAGTCAGCTGCGCACGACAGATATCTGTGTATATACCAGGATATTAGGTCAGCAAACCAAAAAAAAAAAGATTTATTTAACAATGTAAAGAATTTCCCAACATGTCCGAGGAATGTATAAGTAACTAGCTAGCTGTACCCCGCGGTGTCACCTGCATTCCTGGGATAAAAATTAGCCTATGCTATGTCCTTCTCCATACCGTAGGCTATCTGCATGACAAATTTCATGATGATCTGTTGAGTAGTTGAGGCGTGAATGCGTAACAAATAAACAAACAAACTCACTTTCGCATTTATAATATTAGGTAGGATTAGGATTAGTTAACAATAGTATAGGTTTAAAGCAAGTTTAGTAAAACCAGTCACTCTGTCACTTTCTAAAGTCAAATAACAAAAAGAGACGAGCCTATTTCAAAACCTGGGTTTGCTTTAAACCACGTTTTGTAATAAGGGAGACCATCGATATATCTCTTTCTAGCAAAGAACCAAAGAATTTAAAACGTCCAGAAGGATAGTCGCCTCTATGGGAACATGAAATAAACAAGCCAGAATTGTCAGTATTTGACAGCCGTGCGCAGTACGAACTGAGAGCGATTTGCTCAGGGAGCCCCTCAAGCGGAGTGAAATTAAATGTCATGCTTTAGTAAGGCGGATTATCCATCTGGGTAGAGGCACGATGCCCTATGAAAATCTTTGCAAAGAACATAAGAAATTTAGTCGTGTCAAATTAGGCCAATTGCTTGTTTTCAACATACATTTTAGTCGCCATCGAAATTGCTTACGTCTATTTACCCGCAAATGAAAGCAGGCAGCCTATTTTGACAGCTTTAAATATGTTTTATACTTTTTCAAATGTTTAGTGCCATTTACAACAGAATCGGCACCAATAACCAACCTGTCACTAATAATAAATTGCCTCTCCAAGGAATGCAGAGCTACATCCAACATCTTCCGTGCGAGGGTATTGATAGAAAACGGCCATTTTATGTGAGGGTATACGCAACACGTTACCCGCGTGTTTTTCGCCAACGCACTCGTGAGGAGACGCAAGCAGAGGCCTATGATGATCTGGCTCTTTTCTACTGGCGGTAGTTTCTGCTCCAGGAGAGTGTTGCAGGCGTCTGTAAGTTTGGGAGTAATTCTATATGTATAAGCCGTTCTTAATCGATCGGCAAGTTAAGCTACCACCGTCGTGGTCGGTACCTGGATGGTTGACCGCTTAGTTGCATTTCAAATCGAGCGTTTCCGTGCTCCGGAAGGCACGTAAAGCCGTTGGTCCCGGTTATCACTTAATTGTGATAATCGTTAAGCTAGTTGGAGGCCTTCTAGGCGGCTTGAAAACTCAAACAGTAGGTTGACCACTAGCCTACCTGCACTGATCCGTAGTTGTCACGCGTGGTGGAGTATCTGCCCATTCCCTTTCACCCCGATTTATGTGCAGGAGGCCTGTGTTCAGCAGTGGGACATTATAGGCTGATGATGACGATGGTGATATGTATAAGTGACATATTTGTTGGTACTTAACTTTCCTTGAAAATGTTTAAACCAACCAGAGATTGGCACATAATTAAATTATGCGGTGACAGGTGGAGCTTAACTACTATTTCTGACAAGTGCTAATGATTTGAGTCATCAACAAGAAGCGTCTGTCTTTAAATTATTTCAAATTATTTACCTAATTTCCTATTCAGATGGCCTAAGTGTGATAGACGCTCTAATTTACCTAACCTAACACTTGTTTGCCAAGCTGCACCGTGATATAATACTCGTAACGAATAAACTTGTGTAAAAATAAATCAACTTACGAATTAGTACAATAATTCCGTGTGAATCGAACATATCACGAATGATCATCTCGCGTCCTGGATTCGCTTTGCGGTGCAAGGCAACCTGCAGCAACCTCAAACACCAGTACAGCACAGACAGCTCGTATGGACTCTCTGAATACCATTCGATGTACCACATTATCCTGTAATACTATAAATGTTAGCCCAGTGACATTATGGTCACCAATCACAAGAATATACCTTCTACCTTCTTATTAGTCCGCAATCTTTAGGCAACTTAGGCGAACAGAGAGGCAACGTGCATACTAAAGCTTGCATAGCCGTTTTTCGAAGTTCCGTGAAAAGTGCCGAAGACCAACGTGCTCTGAGATAGCTTAAACCTGGATCCAGTAAATACATGAGGCCGATTACCCAATGACGAGATTCTACCATCTGAGAAGATGAAAGATTTTTTTGAGGATAATCCAGAAGGGAAGCAACAAGACGGAGAAGTAGTAAAGTGCGACTCACGGAATTATTTAAAGGGTATATCTTGAGAAAATCAACAGAACAGTATATGAGTACTTTCTTGAATAAGACGTCCACTTGTGAGGTTGCGAAGTTGACTGTACAGGTCCAATCATCTCTCGGGGGCAATTCTGTCATCACCGATAATGTGAGTATATCTGAGGTGAAGAATATGAAAATTATGTTTAAAAGAGCTTATCGTTAGTGTTCAAAATTGTCTTAACTGGCTGAGTACAAATTTCTCGAAGCTAGATCAATGTAAATCTGTGGATGACGTATAAAATTACAGAGCCGTTGTGCTTGTTCTTTCACAAACCGGTGAGTTTCTTGCATTGTGTTCACTTTCTTGCACTTGCATTCTTTGATTGCGATTATCAAGTAAGTCCGACCGGTTCACCTGATACTGATGTTGAAAGGTTATCACTCCCTGATTTGGAGTTTGCGGTACGTTATCAATTTTACCATCATCTAAATATTGCTTGAGAAAAATATAATCAACTAAAAAAAAAAAAACATATAAAGTCCATAGGAAATGCTTGGCGGGTACACACAGCGAACTAACGAAGGGACGATGATTCAGTAACACTTTACAATCACTGTCGTTCGTCTTTTGCTTATATGACGAAATCGGTATAGGTCGGTTAACTAAAGCTGGCACGTTCAACACATTTACACGTTGCGCTTGTGTAGTGCCTGTGAATAAGCGCGCGGCGTAACGCACGTCGCACTGCATGCGCATCATGAAAAGTCTGTCCGTCTCTCTCGCGCGCGTTCAAACTTATGAGTATGAAGGAGACAGTTATTGTTTTGCTTTTGCTACTGCTCATAAATATAGGGCGGTCTTTGCATTCGTCTATTAGAATTGACTGACTCATTAGAAGCAATAATGTTATAAAACGTACTGTATCGTGAAATTGCATATGTTTGAGTACTGTGAACGTGCCAGCTTTCGTTAACCGACCTGTATACAAGCGTACGGCCCACTTGATAGTACGCGTTTCCGTAGCCCTGCTGCAACAAACGGGGCATCACTCATGCGACCTTTCCCCCCTCCCCAATGAGCTCTGGCTACCTTACTCATGCGCAGGAACAGAACAAAGTTATTTGGCTCCTTCATTGTCTCGCTAAGTGTAAACCCGCCATTACACAAATATCGCCGGAAGTGAAAGTGTTTAAACAATGACAACAAAACTCTAATGTTAATCGATTCTGAATACTAATAGCTCGTGGAATAAATATTGATATCAATCTGTATTTTACGTGAGCAAATTGTTAACTAATTACGTCTTAATATATCGGCTATTGTTGCTGGGACTGGCTCATGACTAGCCGTTGTAGACTTATACATTTACCCCCTTACTCATAAAGCGCTATTTAACTAATATACTGATTAAATGGTCACGTAAATAATGTCACATTATTTGACAATGACAATAGAGTGACGTTATTTACCAGTATTTTTTTTTTTTTTTTTTTACTGTGTATAGGCCTGTTTTTGACCACAATCTCACCATGGTAAGTGATGATGTGGTCGAAGGTGGTAAGCACACAAAGCCTAGAAGGAACTGGCTATTAACTATATTAGTTAAATAACGTTTTATGAGTAAGGGGGATAAACTGTGTTAGCGACGCGAGGGTTTGTACCACCACTCAACGACAACGCGCGAGTAATACCAATGGTGTTGCAAGCGTCCATAGGCTACGGTAACCGCTTACCATCGGGCGGGCTATACACCTGTAGGAAATATCTATGTTTGTAAAAATGGTAAAATTCCTGTGCATTATGTATGTATTCTATTTGGTTAATAAATAGCATTTTATTAACGTGATTGCGTTCAGAGGTGTCGTAGGGGTTGAGAGGAGGCGGGGAGGGGGAGTGACCCAAGTCTATATAAGCCTCCGCACCGTAGACGACCGCGTGGCAAATCATTTTCTGAGCGCAATCACGTTAGTACATATATAAAATTCAAAAAACTTGTTTAATTCCTCCATCTACCATCTACAAAAGCTGGTCTTCGAGCCTGGATCGTCATTGGACGAACCCACCATATGTATTTTGGTTGGAATGTTCCATTCTCCGTCGCACAAAATGGTAAAAACACGCGGCGCATATGCCAGGGAGAAGCTTGAACATTCCGGAAAGGATGGACCTAGCGGTCAAGTTTATGAAGCAAAATCGGAAACATACATACCACGTCTCGATCATGACCCGAAACCGAGTAACGTTGGTAGTCTTAAGATTGAGATCGGTGGTTGCCAGAAATCTATTTCTTCCAACAAAAAGTCTACAGTCACAAGCAGGAAATCATTCGAAGCTCGGAAGAAACAGTTGGAATTTGAGGCAGCAGAGGCCTTGGCTAAAATTGAAAAAGAGGTTATACAGAAAAAACTGGATGCAGAGGTCGCTGCATTGGAGGAGGAGTGCTCGCAAGGATCCCGTAGTGAACGTGAACGTAATTCCTTAAGTGATGTGTCACACAAAGTGGAACAGTGGCTCGATCGCAGTCAAGGGGCGGCCAAGGGGCCGCCGAGTGTCACGTCGGCGCCACCGCCACGTCACATCGACGAAATATACGGTGCCGTTGGTTTACCTCCGTCCGTTCCCGTACCAGCTCCGTGTTCAGATTTTCAACAACTAGCCCAGGCACTTAAGGATATTGCATCTGCAGCCACCACAAATGCACCTAATGCTAAGATGTTGAGCCGATTGTGCACACCGAAAGATCTACCTACCTTCTCAGGTGACCCGATGGAGTGGCTGGCCTTCAAACAGGCCTATCAGGAGTCGACAGAGGTGTGTAACTTTACTGAAAAAGAAAATATGTGGCGCTTAAGGAAATGTCTTCGAGGACAGGCTCGAGAATCCGTCACGGCACTTTTGGTGAGTGCTGCATCTTCAGAGACCGTGATGTCGACGTTACAACTGCAGTTCGGAAGTCCAGATGTCATATTACCACGGATTATGCAAGACATTAAAAAACTGCATCCGATGAACCTGGAATATCAGAAGGATATTATTTCATTCTCTGTGAAAGTGCGAAATTATGTAGCAGCTGTCCTGGTCTTGGGTCAAGAGGAGTATCTACGTGGAGTGAGCATTACGTCAATTATACTCTCGAAATTACCCCCCGTGCTTATTTCCAAGTGGACCGATTATGGCTACGCTCGAATTGAGGAAGGTACGAAAACTAGGTTAGAGATACTATCGGACTTTTTGAATGAAGAGGCGTTAAAAATATCTAAAACGGCCGTATCTCTCAGTGTAATTCGTAACGAGCCTAAACGTAAATATAGTGAGGTTTATCAATCTTACTTAATGAAAAGCGATAATGTAAATAGTGATGATAAGTGCCGATTCTGTCGTATAGGTAAACATACATTACCTAGTTGTAAGAAGTTTAAAAAGGCGCTCCGTAAAGATAGGTGGAGCTTTGTTAAACGTTGTGGTCTTTGCTATAGGTGTATAGTGTCGCGCCATAGTCGGGAGTCTTGCCCCGCGCCTGTCTGCGACATAGATAACTGTGGTAAGTCACATCATAAATTATTGCATTATAAAACTTCTAATGATGAGCCTATTCAAGGTATTCAAGGTAGTGAACACATAACGCAATTACCCGAGTCTGAGCCTAATGTAAATACGGTTTCTAATGTCAATTCAATGTCTAAGGTGTTACTAAAAGTCGTTCAAATTAATATTCAAGGGCCTAAAGGTATAATAAGTGTATGTGCATTATTAGATGACGGCTCGACTGTTTCATTGATAAGCGCCGAGCTAGCAGAACGGGTGGGGATACGCGGCTATAAGAAAACAATGCGAGTGTGTGGCGCATGGCAAAATACAGAACTTGTATGCGATAGCGAGGTAGTTGATGTAGGTATATGTAGCAGGGATGGAACTAAATTTACTATTAAAGCTAGAAGCGTAGGCGAATTAAATTTACCTGTTCAATTAACCGTTAACCCCGCAAATTATTCTCACATGTCTAAAATAAAAAGTGAATTTTATTTACCGTTTCCTTGCAAACCAGAAATGTTGATAGGACAAGATAATTACCATTTAATTACACCGATACGAGTGATTAAGGGAAAACCGAACGAACCGTACGCGACGCTTACCCCGTTAGGGTGGTGTATTCACGGCTGTATACCTAACGTATATAACTTACCTTGTGATAACTTGTCTCAATCCTCTCTTCTCATCCACGATGACCACGATAATGATGACATTCTGCAACATTTACATGATGAAGTCCGCCGTTCCTTTTCGCTCGAGTCATTAGGTATAACAACAAAACCGCGCCAGAATAGGGAAGATGTCCAAGCTGTTGAACACCTAGAACAGAACTCTGCATTGATTGATGGTAGGTGGCACGTAGGTCTGCCATGGAAAAATGCCAGTAACTCGATGCCCGATTCGTTACCAAACGCTAAACGACGTTTGATTAATGTGGAGAAGAAAATGAAGGCTAGTGAAGGTTTCGCACTGAGGTACACTGAAAGGGTTTATCATTTAATGAATAACGATTTTGCCCAGGAGTTGGTCGACCCGCAAACGTCACCACGTACATGGTATCTTCCCCATTTTGGGGTCGATAATCCCAATAAAAATAAATTACGCCTTGTGTTCGACGCGGCCGCGAAAAGTAATGGTTTTTGTCTTAATGATTATTTACATAAGGGACCTGACCTACTTATGTCACTGTATGGTATGATGTTACGCTTTAGGGAAAATAAAATAGCCGTAACCGCAGACATTAAGGATATGTTCCTTCGAATTAAAATAATCCCGGCCGATCAGAATGCGCTAAGGTTTTTATGGCGAGATAATCCAAACGATCAGGTGAAAACTTATGTAATGACATCCCTTATCTTTGGAGCCAACTGTTCACCGTTTATTGCCCAGTTTATAAAGAATAAAAACGCTCAGAGGTTCGAATACAGCAAGCCGGCCGCCGTGCATGCAATATGTAAACAACACTACGCGGACGATTATATAGATAGTATTTCAAACGAAGATGACGCTATTCAGTTGGTTAAGGATATTGTTTATATTCACAGCGAGGGCGGATTTGAAATAAGAAACTGGACGAGTAACTGTAAAAATGTGTTAGACTGTTTGCCGAAACAGTCCCTAGGTACTGCGGCAGTAAAGTTCAAATTGGGTCAACAGGACGAAGGAGAACGTACCTTAGGTCTTATTTGGTATCCGAACGAGGATTGTTTAGGTTTCGATGTGTCATTTAAACGCATTTCGGAAAATATTATGAATGGCTCAAAGAAACCTACGAAAAGGGAAATGTTAAGAGTTGTGATGTCTATATTCGATGTCTACGGCTTCTTGTCACCATTTACTATCAAAGGGAAAATAATGCTGCAAGATACTTGGCGATGTGAGATGCAATGGGATGACGTCATACCTACGAGTATCTTCGATAAATGGATCGAGTGGATTAAACTGTTGAAAAGTGTCGGTTCGTTGCGGTTGCCCCGCTATTACCAAATGTCTGTGAGAGCGAGCGAGAAAGCAGATGCGTCGAGTCAGTCGAGTGCAGGCGCACTGAATAACAGCGAGCCATGCCCCGCGCGCGCATCGCCCTTATCTGGAATGTCTTATACACCGAACGAGAACGAGCTTAGCAGTTGTGTTGACTATACCGACCTAGAACTACACTTATTTTGCGACGCATCGACCCAAGCTATGTGTGCCGTTGCTTACTGGCGTTGGAAAAATAACGGCATACAAACATCATTCATAACTAGTAAGTGCAGAGTCGCGCCCTTGAAGCATATGTCAGTGCCACGATTAGAGCTACAGGCGGCGCTCCTTGCCGCGCGGCTGGCTGACACAATTGGAAAGGAACATAAAATGAAGCCCGGAAAAAGATTTTTTTGGTGTGACTCGACTACAGTGCTTCACTGGATCAGAAATGATGCGCGAAATTATAAATCATTTGTTGCTCACCGCCTGGGGGAGATCGATGAACTCACCAATGTGTGCGAATGGAGATATGTGCCGACTCAAGTTAACGTTGCAGATGTGGCTACAAGAGAAAGTTGTGATTTTAGTGTTTTTGAACGCGAGTGGTTTTACGGGCCGCAATTTTTATACGAGGATGAAACATTATGGCCATTGAATTTTCAAGTTTCTGAAGTGAATGAACTAGATGTAGAACGTACCTGCACACTGCAGGTAACCTGTGAGGACTTACCTGCTACTCCTGATCCGCTGCGGTTCTCGTCATGGCTTCGCCTTGTAAAAACTACATGTTATGTGTTATCATTTGTTGATAAGAAGTGTAAGAAACTTACCGGTGATATTGACGGAGCTATGATGATGAGAGCTGAAACGTTGCTAATAAAATACGCACAGGTGCAAAGTTTCCCCGATGACATCAGAAATCTGAAAAAGAAAAATGCATTAGATAAAAAAAGTAAGTTACTTACCTTAACTCCAATCCTAGACGAACACGGAGTTCTGCGCGCTGGTGGCCGCATTGGAGCTGCTCGGGATGTCTCTGGAGACACCAAGCACCCTGTGATACTGGATGGTCGTCATCATGTCGCTCGCTTGATAGCCAAGCACTACCACATTCGCGCTGCGCATGGTAATACCGAAACAGTGGTCAACGAATTAAAGCAGAAGTACTGGCTTATACGTATCCGACCTACTGTGAAGCGTGTGGCCATGGAGTGTATGGTTTGCAGGATTAGGAAAGCCCAACCTAGACCCCCCAGAATGGGTGACCTACCGGAAGCACGGCTGGCACATCACCAACGTGTGTTTACCTTCTGTGGTCTTGATCTCTTCGGCCCCAAGGAGGTCGCTATTGGTAGACGAAGAGAAAAAAGATATGCTGTTCTTTTCACTTGCCTAACTGTAAGGGCAATACATATTGAACTGGTGTCGACCCTAACCACTGACTCATTGATAATGGCCCTTCGACGAATGGCTGCAAGGCGTGGATGGCCCCTACACCTGTACTCAGATAATGGGACAAACCTGAGAGGCGCAGCTACTGAACTAAAATTATCCATCCAAAATTTGAACCAAGATGCCTTGAGGACTGAAGCCATCAACCATGATACAACTTGGACCTTTATCCCGCCATCTAGTCCACACTGGGGTGGGGCGTGGGAGCGCCTCATACGAACAGTTAAAAGTTCACTTAAAATAGTTTTAAAAGAGCGCGCCCCCCGTGAAGAAGTTCTGCTCACATTGATGGCTGAGGTCGAGCAAATAGTGAACGGACGCCCACTCACCCACGTCAGCGTCGAGCCTGGTACTGACGAGGCACTTACACCCAACCATTTCCTTCTCGGATCTTCATCTAATCTCCCCATCTTAGGAGAATTCGACGACTCAGATTTGTTTATGCGTAAACAATGGCGAATTGCACAGCGCCTGGCGGACATGTACTGGAGTAGATGGGTGAAGGAAGTGCTACCAGACCTCATACCTAGGACAAAATGGACACAGGAAGAAAGGCCCTTGCAAGTGGGAGACCTGGTCGTTATAGTGGATCCGAATGCTCCGAGGAATATGTGGATGAAGGGGAGGGTTGAGACAGTATTACCGGGAAAGGATGAGCGTGTAAGGGTGGTTGACGTGCGCACCCGCACGGGCTTGATGAGGCGGCCTGCGACCCGCGTCGCACTTATACCAATAGGTTAGGAGTGCTGTAGCAGCACTAGGGTGGGGAATGTTAGCGACGCGAGGGTTTGTACCACCACTCAACGACAACGCGCGAGTAATACCAATGGTGTTGCAAGCGTCCATAGGCTACGGTAACCGCTTACCATCGGGCGGGCTATACACCTGTAGGAAATATCTATGTTTGTAAAAATGGTAAAATTCCTGTGCATTATGTATGTATTCTATTTGGTTAATAAATAGCATTTTATTAACGTGATTGCGTTCAGAGGTGTCGTAGGGGTTGAGAGGAGGCGGGGAGGGGGAGTGACCCAAGTCTATATAAGCCTCCGCACCGTAGACGACCGCGTGGCAAATCATTTTCTGAGCGCAATCACGTTAGTACATATATAAAATTCAAAAAACTTGTTTAATTCCTCCATCTACCATCTACAAACTGTAACTGTGACTTTTCGTTACTGTATAATATGTTTGACCACTATTTTACCGTGGTGAGGGGTCGTGCAATAATCACGTGATTATTCCACCCTGATGGCACCAGTGGTCAAGCACACGACGCCTAGAAAGGGAAGATATTGGTAGGCATAGCTGGTAGGTTCTTGGTGACGGAGTTTTAACATGAGTGTGGTATCCAATAAGGCGGATCTACGGAGTAACATCACTATCACCGCGCACCGTGATGATTTCCTCACGATATTTTTTCTTTCGCCAAAGCAATCTCTCTTTGTATGATTCTAATAACACACGACCAATCACGGACGTTCACCACAGCATTTTGACCTGGTGCCATCATCATCTTTCTACCATCGCACTGCTCGCCGGTGATTTGGAGTTCATCCTCACATCCTCGAGCCACCTCGATCGTCCACACAACGATTCAGACGGACGTTCCTACTACGGACCATTAGCATGAGGAATGAGCTCCTCATTACGGTTTTCCCTCAGCGCTACGACATGGGCTCTTCAAAAGGGTCGTAAAAAGAGCTCTTCAAGGTCGGCAACACATCGGCAATCCCCCTGGCAATTGCAAATTTCCATAGGCGGCGGTGATCACTTACCATCAGATGGACCGTCTGCCAGCTTGTCAACCAGAAGAATAAAAAAATATGTTTCGTCATTTGCCAATAAATCTTAAGTAAGGTATACTAAGTTATATAAGATAATTCCATTACCTGGCATTAAGTTTGAGAAGAACACAGCGAGCCGATCCCGGAAGCAGTGCGCCAGAACCGCGGCGAAAACCGTGAGGGTGATCCTCTGTTGGCAGTGATCCTGAGCTCGACACTCGTACCGGTACACCCAGATGAAACATCTTAAGTATAAAAGCATAGCTTTTAATATTTTTAAAGACTTTATAAATGGGATATTATAAATGCGAAAGGTTATGAGGATGAAGAATGTTACTCCTTCACGTAAAATCTACTCCACGGATTTGGATGAAATTTTTCACACAGAATACATTCTGGATTAATGCATAGGGTCATTTTTATATCGAGAAAACAATGGTCTCTCGGGAACGCAGGTGTAACCGGAGGCGGAAACGCCATTAATAATGAGGTTTTTCACTACCTTTGTGCATATTCATCAGGACATGGTAGTGTGCATCGATATTCTGGGTTTTCCTCCAAGAACTGCTTGGCTGTATTCACTAGGACTAGGAGCAAGGACAACGTAGTAGTCATGTGGACACTGCTGTCACCTACGACAATGTTAACACCACATCCGTCATATAATAGTATTAGCGACCCGCCCGCCCCAACTTCGCACGAGTAGCAGAGTAGTTCTATCCACGTGCCATGATATTTTCCGACATCTTCAACAATCATCATCATATTTCAGCCAATGTACACAAAACCCTATAGAATTATACACCTAAACCTTATTTATGAATCACTCCGTCCATTTGTGAAGCTGATTTACGTTCAGTAGTTTTTGAGTTTATCGCGTTAAGACAGACAGACCAATACGGCAGGGGACTTTGTATTTTTAATACGTAAGGATTCAAGAAATTCTTAGGCATCTACTATACATAACAGTTCGGTAATGTATCCTGGATAGCCTAGCTGGTTCTCACCCTCAAGTTCTCCAAGCGCCCACCAATGTGCTTCTGCAACTGCAGAGTCTTTAAGAGTCATTGCAGGCACTTGGCTGCATAAGAGTTTTTGTAAGGACTCAAAGCCAGCCCACACGGCTTGAGTGCTTCACTTCGGCCACACCATCACATATCATGGTGAGATTGTGGTCGCAGTCCTCCGTGTGGGTCAAACAAACCAAAGTAGAAAAAAATACACACCCAATTTAACGTTGATGTCTTGCAGATCGACTGGATTTATTTCATGGCTTGGCAATTCCCTATCCGGAAAATAGGGATTAAATCGGTAGAATATATTTTCGATGATGTTTTCGTTTATCATTTCAATACCTGAAAAAAAACGTGTACGAGCGATAATTATACGACTTCTTATTCGAGTGAGATATTTAACTCATTTACACCCTCTGTGGCACAGAGTAAGAATTATTGTCTTCTGGGGGCTCACCATCGACTCTTATACTTAAAAATTTCCTTCGTTATACTCCCAATAATCCTATCCTATATACAAGTAAATGTCTATGTCCGCAGAAGATAAAAAATCGTGACAAATGATCACTTCAAAGTTTAACTTACAAGCGTTTTCACTCTCACACGCCAGTAAAAGGGCTATTTGCAGGTAAGTTGGGAACCTGTGCGACGTGGACACGGCAATCATTCTGGCTGTAGTCTCGTACATGACTGGGGCGGCTGCGGCCACGGTGGGTCTGACAGGGGCGGCATCGTTACACCTGGCCATGTCCGGCTCTGTCAGATGCCAGATTAGAGCCCTGGAGATTATGTCGAATAGCCGGTCGTCTTCCAACCGCATGGACAAGTAAACTGAAATACCAAGGTGTTATTATAAAATTGTAAGTGAAGTAAATTGATGATGCGGAGATTTCTCAAGGTAAGCTTAAACTCTTGTCACACGTAGAGTTTATACACTGGTCCATAATTCCATCCACTTTGGGTGTGAAGAGAATTTTGCTGAGACGGCAACGTGCAAGTGCTGCAAGTATTGATAAGTTACGGTAACCGTTTACCATAAGACCTAATCGAAATTCTATACTAATTAGGCTTCACAAAACCGATGTCCTGTATTAATACCGCCAGGTATCAGGTCTACCAGGTCAGGGGTACTAACACGTACGATCTTGAATGAATTACAATTGAGTCGCGACCGTCACGTGTGTTCCATAAACTGAAGACTAATAAGGGAGTAAAACTCCCTCGAGTACTGTCACTGCCCTCTTTAGCGGTTGAACCGTTCAATGAAGCAACAGTGACGTGCATGGGCGTAGCGAGGTACGGGCAGGGAGGGGCAGCTGCCCCCCTTAGAAGAGCGGTTGTTCGCTGGTAAACTGTAATACGAGCTTCATAGCTGCAACGCTTCTTATAAGACCTGAGGAACTAACAGGCTTGAAGTCCGGCTTGTGAAATACAACAATATGGGATGTGATCTCCAATACTTATAAGGATAATAATCTAGGATTTTCTTTGTCTGCCCCTCCATATAAAATCCTGGCTACGCCTTTGGTGACGTGTCATAGAGGTGCTAAAACAATAGTGCTATAGATCTTCCTGATAATAATACCTAGGTCACAGAAATAAGGTAGATGGGCCGGTCGACGTGGTTGGTAAACTGGGTTTGATTCCCACCTATGACACGCTATTTGGTCATCATAGTACAACCTTTGCTTAGTTTGGGATCAGATGACCGGGTCATTCTTCAAACATCATGTCCTAAGTTATTTTTTTCTCAATAATACCGTAATTTCAACTTACTCATAAATCCCATGTAATTTCTAATATTATCGAAGTATTTGATAATTTCTGAGGTGGCTTTCAACAGAATTGGTTTCGTCATGTTGTCCAATAGATTTAGGAACTCTTCATTATATGCCGGTAGGTTCTCCACCAGATAATTTAGAATTGAGCAAACGCTATCCAAGGTGTCGATTCTCTGTACTTTTACATAGGAACTTTCATTAAATATAATAAACAATAGAATATCTGTTTTTTAGTTAAACTTAACCAGGAAATGCCTTCGCTGTTCTATCCGCATTTCCGAGAAAATTTATGTTTTTGCGGGATAAAAGCTTTTTTTTTCTTTTTTTTTTATACAACTAAGGTGGCAAACAAGCATACGGCCCGCCTGATGGAAAGCAGTTACCGTAGCCTATGGACGCGTTGCCAACCCTACTCGCGCGTTGCCGACCCTAATTGATTCCAGAGTATAATCTATGTAAGTATAGTCTATGTATGTGGCAAGTTTCATCCAAATCCATGAAACCGTTACGCAGCTGAGTGGCAACAAACAAACACTGGTAACCGGTGAGTGGTAACATAACTGAAAAAGATGCAGGATTTAAATTAACTAGATGATATCTTTCCATAAACAAAGGATACATATCCTCTGATTGAAATTTTTGCGAAGTCCCGAAGACCAGCCTCAATTCTCTCCCCAAGATGAGGAGCAGTTGGATTCAGTACCAACAACTCCAGCAACTTTGCTATTTCCCATCCGTAAGCCGGCGGACAGTCGTCATTCCATTTCCTATCTGGAACATGCAAATTACATTTTAGCGCTGTCCCCTGTGTTACCTGGATAAAGTTTCAGCCAAATCGGTCAATCAGTTCTCAAGTGATGCTCTTAAATACATGTGGCAATTGATTTGTATTAATACTGGGTGTAACGAAAAGGGTATACATCCGAAGGGGGTGAAGGCTATATCAGCAGGGTTATTTTAAAACGTCGGATTCGATATCGGAAACGGATTCAAAAATTTCCGAGCCTAATTTAAGCAATTGCTATTTTAATTTCCGAAAACTTTTCGATGAATCGAATTGATATTACAGTAAAGAAACATCAAAAATTTTGAAACGGAAATTAAAATAGCAATTGCGGGAAATCGCCTCGGTCGTTTTTGAATCCGTTTCCGATATCGAATCCGAGCGTTTTAAAATAGCCCTGCTGGTACAGACTCTATATAAAAAGTTTCAGCTCAAAATATATTACTCAAAAATCTATACCAAATTTTTGCTTCCAAGTTTATTGAATTAAAATCATAAACAACATGTCACCGCTCAATGAGGGTCATTATCATTTCATTTTGCGTCATTTGTTAATAATATGAAATGATCTGTTCCGCGATCAGCGCGCCTTACCAAAAACGTGGATCACTGTAATGGAACGTGTAAGGAAAAACCTTTTTTAACCGACTTCAAAAAAAGGAGGAGGTTCTCAATTCGGTTGTTTTTTTTTTTTTTTTTTTTTTATTTTTGTTACCTCATAACTCCGTCATTTATTAACCGATTTGGAAACTTCTTTTTTTGTCTGGAAGGGTACACTTCCCGTTTGGTCCCATTGTCAGATCAGGTCAGGATTTGATTACGTCTTAGTGTACTTTGAAGTCGGTTTAAGTTTTTTGTAAAACAGTCCAATTATTTCTGTTACACGTTGTACATTTAGATTTAGTGGGTCACCTATAATATAGTGAGCTAACACAAAAAACACGACCTTATATCCACCTTTTTTTATTAAATTGTCAAAAGCAACTTGAAGTGCAAAATAATAATCATAACAAGATGATAATCTTAAAAATTTATGAATTGTATCCATCAATTGTAAACGATTGTATTGTTTCTAGTGGCAATAAAACAATAGCATTCTACGTTGAAAAATAATCGGAATTTTTTACTAGACGTGTGACTGTCTATCAATTATATTCTTGTATTAAATCAATATTTAGCATATTAGAATCAATGTAAATACAAATTAGTTGACGCCTTAGGAAGAGCACTCCTACACGCGTCATACTTGTGAACAGGTGCTGCTTGTGGGGGCTGGTCTGCTTAAGTTTGCTATTTATTTACTTATTAAATATTTATTCAGTCTACTTTGTAATTTTGCCGCCGCGCCGGGGCACGCAATTGTTTTCAGTGCGATTAGAATGTAAATATTATGTAATTAATCTAAGCCTGTTTTGAAAAGAGTAATTGCTGAGTTTATTGCCGGCTCTTCTCAGCAAATGCAACCTTCCGAACCGGTATTAGAGTATTAGAGTCAGACTTTTCATAAGTGCCTGCGAAGGTCTATTTGAATAAATGATTTTGAATTTTGAATTTTGAATTTTGACTTCTGAAGGTAGAAGCCACTGGTTCGGAATAGGATGAAAAACGCGAACAACTCAGCAAGATTTAATTTTTTGAATAATCTGACACATTGATTATTTAATTCGTCCGTAATTATATATGAAAAAGAATTGAATTCCAGGATCTGAGAGTCAACTGACTGTATGTACCGCCCAGGTTTGTATACATCAGTTTTAACTAAAAAAAATACCTCCATAACTGATGCAAATATTTGGTAATCATTTTTTCGGAATACTTTTTGAAGACAGAAATGAGCCGAGTTGGAAAGTACGACGATATCACATAAAAACATATCGATAGTTTCAAATAAATATTCCTGATCATGAATCAGAGAATTCCTAATGATTGTCCTGGTTTGTGGGTTAGCATTGATGACATTTATTATAGAATAACTTATATGGAGTAAGTGGGGAAAGGAAAGCGCAGTAAATCGATAGAAGGACAAGCGCTGTTTAATGTACACTTTCATAAATACTGTGCCGATGACTATTTTTGATATCATGACCACGATTCAATTATCAAAAATGGTAACAAGGAGAGAAAACAACAAGGAGCTGTTACTGTCGCAGTGTTTAGCCTGGTTTCAAGTGACTCTGGTCAGCGAAGATGACCATGCAGAAACTGGTGTTTGTTTTTTTTTATACTACTAAGTCGGTAAACAAGCATACAGCCCGCCTGACGGTAAGCGGTTACCGTAGCCATATGGACCCTTGAAACACACGAAGCATCGCTCACGCGTTACCGACCTTTCCCCCCTCCCCAATGAGCTCTGGCGACCTTACTCACGCGCAGGAACACAACTTTACGCAAAATAAAGTTATTTGGCTGCGGTATTCTGTAAGGTGGAGGTACTTCCCCAGTCGAGCTGCTCTTTGAGCGAATAAAAGCTATGCTCTACCTCTCTCAACTAACAAGATAATGTATAGGTGGGTTGGATACCCTGACTGCCACTGTTCTAGACAATAGGTACAAGAAATACTGACTAGAAGTAAATGTTGTGCAATTCTATTGGTTTTTATTTCAAAACGATGATCGGGCTATCATTACATTGTTTTTCGGAGTAACTGTGACCAGAAAACTAATTAAAACATAGAAATAGTTAAATGACCTGTAGGAATCGGGTCCAAATTCTTCAAGATATTCCGCTTTAGCTTCCCTTTCTCTGTGTACTGTTTCCCTCCTGGCCCATGAACACATCGAAAGGTGTCTTCAGATCCAGATATAGACTCTAATTTGCCCAAGTATTGATCCACTGTGATATTCTCATATTTATCTTCATTCTTTCTCAAGAACTGAGTATGGGAGGAACTTTGAGCTGTAACGCAATCTCCCTTAGCTTTCTTTGAAGTTTCCTTAGGTCTTGGCCTTTCTTTACCTAATGCATCAGATGATGTGAAATTAGACCGCCTCTTCTCCATATCTTTTTCTAAAAGATTACCTTGTACTTATCTGAAAATAATTAAAATCAAAGAGACCAAAACATGAATTATAGTTGTTTACACTAGTATTTGTCAACTTAATGTCAATCTTTTAACGTACATTTCTTTTAATGTAATAAATAAGTTACCCAATTATATCAAAGAGTTTATATTTAAAGTTTGTAATGGCTATTCTAGTCTGGATATACAAGATATACAACAATTGCAAAATGTTAGTGACATCAGTTGGTTTGTACGAACCAGCCGCATCATGACCGGCGCCGCAGCGGCAAGCGAGGCAAATCGGTCAGGTACTGTGCGCGCGCGCCGGCCGGGCGGCCCCAGCGGCGGCGGCGGGCGGAGCGGTGTCACTGTGGGTTTATTTATCCGGCACGAGGGACCAACGGCGAGTCTACTCATGCCGACACGAAACTCAGTTTTAGTTTAGTAGCCGGATCGGATAGTTAGTCGCACCTCGATACTTTACGTAGTCGGACGCGTGTCGCGTTCCCCCGCTCTATGATACCCACCATACGATAATTCATTAGTTTTCCCCACGAGAAAACCAAGTGAAATAAAACAAATTATGCTGCGTGAGTGCAAGTTGTGAATGGATTTGTTGAGTGTGTTTACTTACTGGGTGGCTGTTTCTCACATTCCGGGTGAGTGTTGCTTACGAGTTATTTTTGATAATCTCAGCGAGAGGTTTTGTTTTGTTGACATTATTACGTGTACGTTACGATGGTGGAAGTTTTACGGGCGGAGTAATAGAAAATGTATTGCATATAATGATAGGTGTTTCGCTGTTACGAATATTTGTAGTCATTTAAATAGATAGAAAATTAAAATGTTACAAAAATATTGAAGCAGTCAATGAATACAAGGCTTTTAACGATGAAAATCGATGTTTGGTGGAAAAGTTAAAAGATCTACTATGCCTTTTAAAGAGTAGACCAATAGGTGTGATGATGGTGATGCCTGCCGTGACGCAAGCTCACATTCATTCTATACAGCACCAACAATGTACGTTTATGATATATTCGGTTGAGTAAACAGCAGTACAGCAAATGATGTATGAGCTCTAATACGTTTAGCAGAGGAGCTAAAATTACTTGAACAACTCCTCAAACACAGTGTTTTAGTAGGAAAATGCACTGACAATCGTACAGGTGTCTCGTATATACATGAAATTGGTATATATAGTTGATCACCAGTACAATTTGTTGCAACGTTACGTAAATCGTTTCCATTTGTGGACCTACTAGGTATTTGCGTCATTTTTGATCTCGATATGCGCCCAAGTGAAGTTTTCTTGAAATTAAATGTTTAAAGTATAATTTGCCAATTTCCTTAAAGCCTTGATCTGTTTTTACCTTCAAAATGATTTCGAAAGGAAAGAAAACATTTAATACAAAAGTTTAATTGTATAATAGGGCTCGTCCGTTGGGTCCCTTGTCCTTTGCGTCACTTGTCCCTTGGGACATAAACAGAGTCCTTAGCAGATTAGTCGGTGTTTTTCTTAGTTCTATTATAGGTACCTACTATTATAATAAAATCAAGTAAGTTTATTGTGTAGGTAGCTAACTTCCTCTGTCAAATTACCAAGTCAATACCCACAAAACGAGTCCCGACAGTTGCTTAAAACAATATTATAAGCTATACTCTATAGACAACAGTCTAAGGGTAAGATTAGCTGCCTACCTATTGTAAAACTATTTCAACTCCTACTTATTTGGATCAATAAACTATGTCTGTATCCTATAACAGATTTAAAGCCATAATTGTAGGGTATCTGGCGGATCAAGTAATGGGTCAAGAGCGCTGAAGCATCACATAATTACCTACCTACCTGCTTACTATACTAATGCCACGTTACCTAAGTCCTATTTGACAGGAGGGTTGTATTCTATGGTATCTCCTTGCGTAGTGATTGTCTCTTTTTGGCTCATATTCTCTGTAAATTATATTTTCGAACGCCAATGAAAAATTATCATAATCTGGTGAACTTTAATTTGGACGGTTGAGGTTTACTTTTCTTTGGCATTTTTAATATTCAAACAAATTTTAATAATTGTATATGGGCTGTCAAAAGAGACCTATTAAGACGGCACCGCGTCTAATCACTTATCATTATGTTGATAATCCAACATCTTAATAATAAATACCTACACTCTATCCACGACGCATATCACTTTTGATGTAGAATGTCAAAGCATAATGTAGTGGACAGAGTGTAAGCAGCCATATAAAGTGTACCTGTCGGCAAATTATTTACACCCAAATTGAAATGTTTTTGTGTCATAATGAATTTTATCCCTAAAACGTTTTTTGACACAAAACCGATTCAGTAGACCGGTAAAGGCTGAGTTGGATTTGAATCGCAATAAGAATTGGTAATAAGTGCGGCCCTGTTATAAGTAACAGTCAAGTCATACCTGCTACAGTTTCCATACAGTAATGAAAGTATAAAAATCGAAATTGAGCAAACTTGATACCATTGTGACGTAACTTATTGCTTCCAAAATTATTCCAAGTATCGTTCGGCCATTACTTATGTATTCTTGGAGCGTTATTTTGTACAAGCTATGCTTTTCAATTAGATAGAAAATATGCTTAAGTACGTACTGTACCTGTTCCTTGTCTATTATTTAAATGCCGAATAAAAATTTACATTTTAAACATTACAATAAGGTTTATCTGATAAATCAAATGGCGAACTTTATACAGATATTTTTTATTTGACATTCTTTTACTTCAAAATAGAATTTTAATAGTGGACAATGTATAAAATTATGTTTCGCCCCGCGAATATCCCTAAGCTCTGAATCTAAAAATGTTTGATGCTCAAACAGACAAACAAGCGGACGCTTTTGTTTCTTATTCTTTAAATCGAAGCTTGTTTTCGCTACTTCAGGCTCTGATTTTAATATTTTTTATATATATTAATTTATTACATATCAGTTTATTAAGTATAATAATATGAGCCTTAACTGTCTCACTGCTGGGCAAAGGCATCCCTTTTAGTTTATTGGTCAACCATCACTTATCAAGTTTCAAGAATAGTAGACTAAACTGATCAATTGAAAATAAACCTTATATTACAGGCGTAGAAACTCAATTGTTTCAATTCGTCTCAAATCTTTGACTTTCTACGTGTTTTTATTGTAGTTATTTTATTATTTAATGCATAGATACAGTATCAAATAGTAGAGCGTTATAGCCCATGAAGGTCATGATACAGGAAAATGCTGTTAAAAAACACATGCGTAACACTAATTGAACCGAATACATATTAATTGAAAACTAATTATTTTTTATTGTGTTAGTTGTTAGCTAGATATTAAATCGTCTTGTATATTAAGAACTTTAACTATAATCCTTTTTAATTAGATGCCTTTTAAAATAAGAACCAAAAAATGTGTTAAACACACCATACATTTGAAATTGTAGCAGGTCTACTACGAAAAACGGTAGTCCGAAGTTCCGTATCTTTGTCAAATAACAAATATACTTAATGGCAGCAAAACTGACGAGACGTAAATATTGTGTAATTCTATTGGTAAATTTATTGACAGCTATATCGTACCTACTTAGTATATAGTTTTTTCGCAAAATTAGCATTGTGTCCAGATTTTTACTCAATCTCTAAGCAAGCAGTTATAACTAAGAGTCAGTTCTTACAGTCAATATATCGAAATACACGTACGCAATACGCATACCAATGTATAACAGTTAATATAAACACGCAGAAATTATAACAAACATGTGCAACATTCGGGTAATTTGGAGCAATGTACGAGTTAATTTTAAATGTCGACAGGAACCGAGGACGCTGTCCTTAAAACATGGATGTTACAGCGTTATACTTGTTAGTAAATAGTCGTCCCATAGAGATAGATAATTAATAGATCGACTGTACTAGAGTATGTGCCGAACGAACTGCCCGTTCATAGTTTGAACGACTAAATACATCATCATCATCAGCCTATAATGTCCCACCCAATGCTGAGCACAGGCCTCCTGTACACAAATCAGGGTGAAAGGGAATGGGCAGATACTCCACCACACGCTCACTGCGGATCGGTGGAGGTAGGCTAGTGGTCAACCTACTGTTGGAGTTTTCAGGCTGCCTAGAAGGCCTCCAACTAGCTTAACGTCTATCACAATTAAGTGATAACCGGGAGCTACGGCTTTCCGTGCCTTCCGAAACCCGGAAACGCTCGATTTGAAATACCATTAGGCGTTCACCCATCCAGGTACCGACCACGACGGTGGTAGCTTAACTTGCCGATCGATTAAGAACTGCTTATCATGCTACACCACGAGCGCTTAAAATGTATAAGTAATGTATGCCAATTTCTCGATTTTTATCGTTACTTTTACCGAGAAAAAATTACAAGGAACTCGTGTATTTATATTGAAACCCGCGGTTTTACCCGTATTCATGAGAAATCTAATGCAGTTCCGGGATAAAAAGTATCCTATATGTTATTCGAGGTTATGACCTATCTGTCCGCCAAATTTCATCACGATTGATTGAGCCGTTTAGGCGTCAAGAGGTAACGAACTCACTTTTGCATTTATTGACGAGCCGTATCAATTTCCACCCAGGACATGCATTTGTGTGCATTAACATGTGCATTGGGATCAAAATTAATGGATTTGACAATTCATTGTCAATTAATTCAATAGCGTCGATAACTAATTATGAATTTAATTAGGCAACGCCATCGAACAATTAACCCAAAGAAGCGTAATGACTTCGATTTTGCTCGCAATCTATTCCACCAATTTGCCACCATCGACAATGCGCTCTGATTGGCTAAGACAAGGACTCATGCGCTCTGATTGGCCAAGTTAAGAACACAAGACGAACAGTAATTGGTCCTTACTGTTCAAAATCAGTGACAAAACACTGACTAGTTTCGGAATCGAATTGCTCGGTATTACTACTCGAAGGGATTGTTCCTCGATGGGCAACGCACATTCGCTCAGCTCAATGTCAGTGGAGTTGTAATAAGATAGTACCAAATAGACATTTCTAGTTAAAATAACAGACATGGCCCCCAGTTATATGGCTTCAATAATAGGTCATACGGCCCATCAGGCGGGCCGTATGCTTGTTGGCCACCTTAGTGTTATAAAAAATGTACCTTCAAGCTGTGCTTGTTTCTTGATGAACGCGTGTGAATAATTTCACAGTATATTTATTAGTTTCTAAGAAAATTATAGTATAAGCGCGGGTGACAGATTAATTATCATTTCTAGTGTATAAATATTATTTTTCATTTGACAACTGAAAATAGCAAGACAAGAAAATTCATAACCTGTATTGAAAATAGCAAGTCGTGACCAACATGACAGACAAGCTTATTGTATGTAGATATGCTTAGGATGTACCTATGTCTAGAAAACATAGAAGTATGACAGAAGTAAGCCCCTTAATGGCCGCGACTAGTGTTGCCATATCCGATACACAAAGAACCGAGTTTAAAAAAAATCGGGACGAAGAAAAATTTTATAACATAGTTTGAAATGATATATACAATGTAACTTTTAAGATAAGATTAATATAACTAATAAGATTATTATTCACTGAACAATATAATATTTTACTTATTAATATTCAAATAAATACCTATCAATCAAAAAAATAAACATAAAGTTTCAGATTAAACACGAAAAAACATACTTCGTTATTTTAAAACTATACTTTAATTCAAATTCAAATTAAATATTTGTGAAAATAGGTTTAAAGATATAAATGTACATGGTAGACTCACTAATGTATGCCTTTATCAAGCATTTTTTTATTATTTATTTAATTGTCATTAACAATAACATTACAATTAAATAATATAATTACATTAATTAATTTGATAAAATCCTATAAATATATTTACAATTATCTATTCTATATGGCTACACAGACAAAAAAATAATTTGAAAATATTTCTAAAATAATCTTCTAATTTATGTTATCTCTCGCTTGTTAGCTCTTGTTTGGCGCCAATATTACCATACTTTCTTTCTTTTTCTTTCTTTTCTTTATTTGTCAGTCACAGGTCAAATAATGGTATTATAAAATAGATTGTGTCACTGAGACTTGCCTAATATATACATAGCCATAGACGACATAGAATAAGAAATCCCATGATGATGTGGCGGGATCTTCTGGGTCCGCTACTGAATACTTTAATTAGGTACCCCTCAGGGTACTAGTAGCACGAGTCCTTAAAGTGCTGGATAAAACAGTACTGGCAACACTAAACCAACAGTGTTTGCGCAAGTGATAACATTTCACACTTCACCAGTAAAACTTAATGTTTAAATACCCATTAGCTATTCCGTTTCTTTGTATTTGTTAGAAATCAGCTAGACGATTACGTAAACGTTGATAACTATGAATGATTGGCTTAAACGCTGTCTTTTGTTATTGTCGTAAAATTAAATAATAGTCAATTTTCATGAAAACTGACTTGTATCTAATGAGCCGGCGATTATTAGTTGCATAATATTACGTCAGCTGATGACGGTAGAAATCTGTTAATATTATACCTAACTATATGTATATAATATGTATAGTATTCTCATCGTTGCGTTGATGCGCGAAGAGTGCTATAATATTTGTGACTCAATCAAATTTCCAAATTTTCAAAATAAATTTATTTTCTCAACCAAGTTTAAAGGTTGGGGCCTTCTTTTAAGTATTTAAATACTTGTGTCAGAAGACCCCGCTCTTCAAAAGCTATAATATACATTAACAGGTCAGTTAAATTGGCAGTACTCAAAAGAAACGAAACAAAGAAGAAGATTCTTCGGAACGCGGGGATGAGACTCTGAAGTTATCAATGCCAACCAAATCACAACAGTATGAGCTAGGCTTCTAGCGTGAAAACACCATTGCAGCACCAATATTGGGAAATTAATAATGTTGTCATAGTAACAACTCTATATTGACACAGCAGGTGTAATGTACACAGATTCAGTGTTTGGGAAGATTATGAAAGTGTTTTATCGCTAAACTGAAAGATAACTTCTCAATATCATGCGATAAGAAGTGAAATTTTGATAACGTTCACGCCGCATAGTAAGAAAACGAGGTCGGGATAAGTGTTGGCTTGTTTATCTATTACTAATGCGAAAGTTTGTGTGTATGTTTGTAACTCCATCACGGATAAAATTTGGCATATAAATAGGTAACACCCTCAACTAAGATATGTTCCATAAAACATGAGATCCATCAGGAAAAACCACGGGAGAAATCTAGTTTCACAATCTCAGATATTTGATAGCAGCAAATACATTACCTATAGATCATATATTTACAATTCTCTTGAATACCTGACTGACAGTTCTAGTAAAATTTTAATTGTTTTCACTGGGTCAACTTCTAACCGGTTTATAGTCGGACTGTCCGCAAGCAAGCCCATAATAACCAGGCTAAATAGACCCACGGGACTAGCTCTTTGTTTACAAACTGTCGGACAGTATCTTTCACTGTCCAACAGACCTCTCAAGCGGGGATTGAATCCGCTAGCACATTACTAAGTGCGCGTGTTGAGCGACTTTTAACAGCTCTGGTAACATTTTGGTCAAGTGGGAGTGTCAAATCACGGTGTCTCGCATAGAGTACCAGATTGGATGCTTTGACGGCAAGACCCATCGCACATGATCTAGCCAGTAATATAGTGTGTCAACCCGGTATAACCGTTGGGTCTACCCAAGATTAGATTTATTTCAAAATAAATCTAAAATAGGAACCAGATTCCTATTTTATCCACCAGCTCATCATCATCATCAGACTATGATGTCCCACTGCTGAGCACAGGCCTCCTTTCACAAATCAGGGTGAAAGGCAATGGGCAGAAACTCCACCACGCGTGCCCACTGCGGATCGGTGCAGGTAGGCTAGTGGTCAACCTACTGTTGGAGTTTTCAAGCCGCCTAGAAGGCTTCCAACTAGCTTAACGACTATCACAATTAAGTGATAACCGGGACCAACGGTTTTACGTGCCTATCCACCAGCTACTTCTTACCAATGGACCGTCCTAGTATGATTCCACGTGACGATGCAAGTCAAGAGATGAAGTTTTATCAAAAGACCATAGATAACTGACATGTCTGCAAGAGTGACATGTTGTTCTTAGATTATAGACGTGATAAGCCGTCCCGATCTGTCACGATAACATCAGTGCAGAATATGGATAGTCAGTTTGTCGCGGACTGACGGTGGACGACTTCGTTCATCTGTAATGATAAAGTGAACTGTCATCGGATATGGCTAATTTGTTGAAAAGGTAATTAGATAATTAACTATGTGCTTATTTTTTGAAAATTTGTTAATTTGCTAGTTTTTTTACCTAAGACTCAAGTTGTAAATTTACACATGGAGAAGCGTGAAGGCAGTTGTCCCACCACCGGCGAGGAAGCGACTAACTATCGACTATTCTCTCGCCCAAGAAACGTACAATAGATATACATTCCGTGTAAACAAAAGAGATGCAAATATTAATAGTTGATCGCTGACTGTTCACACCGGACTGGCTCCACTAGTTTGTCGCTGAGCGACAAGAGCTATCTGAGTTTCTTGAGTTTCTTGCCTGTTCTTCTCAGTTGAAGGCCGACTTACGAACTGGCGGTAACTTCGGTAGCTTTGACCTTCATAGGTGCCCTTCTAGGGCCTAAATTGAATAAATGGCTTTGACTTTGACTTTGAAAGATAATACTCGCTCAGCGATGCTCGCTTGGCGGTCTGAACTTACGCCGAAAGTCTAAACAGCGTTCATTTCTACCTAGACTGACCTAGAGTGCGAGTAATCGCCCGACGCACTCGGACACTCGCTAACAGCCCAGCGACAAAACTATCGGAACTATACCACAGATTACTATAACCATGTGTGACTATACACTCGCTTCCCGCTGCTCGCCAACTCGTTTCTAGTTTCTAGTTTTACTTTTTTCTCGTTCATCGTTGGCGGTCGAACAAGTGCCTAACTGACGGTTTATGACACACGTCACGTCGTAACATACAATACTAGTTATTATTTGACTAACAATAATTCGATGTTTCAAATTACGATAACAATGTAATATTTAGTTTTATAACCATATAAAGGCATTATATTGTTCAATAGCTCCAAACTATTTCCTATTACTCAACCAAAGCCTTATTATTACATGTTAAGGTTTAATACGTGACATTTTGGTGAAACGTCATTTATTTGCAGAATATTGTGTTGCGAAGTGGGTATTACATACATTTATGACTATCGGAGCTGCTTATATTCTTGTTTAAATGAGTTTTCGTTAAAAAAACATTTTTAATAATAGCTTTTTTTTTTACTGTACTTGCTTTGTCTTCCAATAAACTAATGTATATCCTCAGACCAAGAAAAACTGAAAGACGGAAAGGTATGTGTTCTTAAGTGACGGAAGTAATAGGAAGCCGGCGGTCTTGTAAATACATGGCCTCACACACACATATAGACCATAGGAAGCCGATCGGTGGTCATTCCGTATTGAGACGTTGACAGTGACAATAAGGCTCAGTACCATTTGTGCCTGCTTGGGCCAGTACGGATTTAACTCACGCACACGTAGGAAATTTTTTGCTTCACTTTCTGATAAGGTGACACTCCTTCTTGATTTTTTTATATGTCTATGTGTATATCAAATATCAAGACAATCCGACCACTGGAAGTGGGTGAAATTCGACTTGCAAGATTCTATGCGAACAAACATAGTTATAGAAATAGAAAAATATTTATTTCGGTAACTCATAATCTACACAAAAAAAAAACATTGGAATTAAAAGGAGACCTTTAAGTATAATAAATACCTGTGCTAGGAGGCCCCGCTCTTCCATATCTAGAACATAACAATACAGTAGTAAAAGATGTTACAATTTTAATTTTAAGTTTAGTTTCGAGTTTTAGAATAAATTATTAAGAAAAGAAAAGATTATAATACTTAAAGACTAGTTACAACGACTTGCTAGTTCGATGGTATGTTTTTTTTTGTTTACCGATTTCCTGGACAAAACCGAGTATGGTTTAAACTATATTGTGTACTGTATTGTTTAAACTGTATCATAAATGTTATTTATTATTGTCTAACCATGGAATTTGAAGATGATGGAGTTCCGCAACGAAACAGCTTGAATATCGCTTTTGAAATATGTCGTATAACATTGTCGATAATTTATGATAATTATCGATTGATGATATTCACGTCGGTGAGGCCTTGAGACGACATACACAAAACTTAGAAAAATAATTGGACTGTTTTACAAAAAACTTAAACCGACTTCAAAGTACACTAAGAAGTAGTCAAATCCTGATCTGATGATGATCTGAATGGGACCAAACGGGAAGTGTACCCTTCCAGACAAAAAATCATTTTCCAAATCGGTTAATAAATGACGGAGTTACGAGGTAACATACATAAAAAAAATAAAAAAATATACAACCGAATTGAGAAGTCGGTTAAAATCACACAAGTTTAAAATACTGAAGAAACCTACTTCAAAGAAGGTTGGTAGGTGTATAATAAAATGTATCTTGTAATCAAGACATATAATATATCTTATCGAGGTAATGTATTGTCTAAAAACTGATTTTTGTTAGGATTAGCAACAAAAAGCAGCGATAACCCCGCAGCATCGTCCATACAGAAATAAACTCAGTCACCAAAATAAATTCGGAACTGCGCGGGCGACATTCAACGCGTAGGCCATTGTGCGTAATTTTACCACTATAATATATTTATTAATTACAATTAACATTATTTAATTGCCTTCGATGAGGTCGTGAGGTTAAGTGGGCAACTATTATTAACAATTAAAAATACTATAGGGATTCGTTATTTGCTAATTGATAATTCAAACATTGTAGGTACCTACTTAATGTACCTATTTAATTAAGTATGTAATTTGAGATAATTTCTTCACATATAAACGGTCATATAATAATCAAATCTAAAGAAATCTTTTTGTGGAATATGGCATGCAGATAGCCTATCTATAATAATAGAGAAAGCCAAAACTATTCATATTTTTATTCACTTCAGCAGGGCTATTTTAAAACGCTCGGATTCGATATCGGAAACGGGTTCAGAAACGACAGAGGAGTTTTTATTTTTTGTATACGACTAGGTCGGTAACCAAGCGTACGGCCCGCCTGATGGTAAGTTGTTACCGTAGCCATATGGACGCTTGCAATACACGAAGCATCGCTCACGCATTACCGATCTTTCCCCCTCCCCTATGATTTTCCGCAACTGCTATTTTAATTTCCGAATTAGAATGTTTTTGCTGTTTCTTTACGGAAATATCAATTCGATTCATCGAAAAGTTTTCGGAAATTAAAATGGCAATTGCTTAAATTAGCCTTTTTTTTTTTTTTTTTTATACCACTTAGGTGGCAAACAAGCATACGGCCCGCCTGATGGTAAGCGGTTACCGTATCGGAAGCCTCGGAAATTTTTGAATCCGTTTCCGATATCGATTCCGACGTTTTAAAATAACCCTGCAGATCTGAAACATTATTCCAGGAACCACACGTTTGACTGCAAAACTCGCCGTTGAACACTTCATCGCCTACCATCTGAACATCTCAAAGAATATATATAAATATATTAGGTACGATACATACCTATTGAATAGTTTGTACATACAAATTTCACTTGAGAATATTTTCTTATTTCAAACTTTTTAGAGCGTGATTTTTCAGTAAGTTTTAGTTTTGAACTTACATCATAATCCAACATTATCCTGACCTCCCATTGTACGGAAATCCTATACAATGCGAGATCAGCTTATACTGGAAATGTATAGCTTGATCTGTAGCCGTGTGTACCTATTAATTCTTATCCACATAAACACGTTAGTTACAATTCATGTAAATAACATTTTCAGCACCTTAATTATCCTTGAAGATTGTAAAAAATCAATCGCAAACGGCGCTAGATCCCATTTAGGGGCAAGCGACTTAGTCGAAAAATATGTTGTACACCCACTTTATTTCTTTTTTTTTTACAAAACTAGATCTGTACCGATACATATACGACGTTCCTCCAAGGTGGTTAGGTGATATTTTGTGAGAATGTAATAATAAATACACATACACCTTTTTATTTTTATTTAATTAATTTCCGATGGTTGCTGCCTTGATTATAATATGACATTGAGTCTGATTGGTTCGAAGGAAATAAAATAATGTATTACTTACTTTCGGACTGTCTATAAAGAAAATGAAAGGGTCCCCCACACCGCAGCTCGTAATACGCTGATGCGTTGCGTTTACATTGACAGTTTGAGCAATAAAATTAAATTGTCCGACTTTTAAATATACCATGCAGGGGGAAGATAACATTGTCCGTATTTAACTTAGTCCCTTTACAGTAGTTTTGCTAAACTACGTGTTTAATTCCTTAGAACAGCCCAGCCATAGCCTCTGTGGGGGCTGCGCGATATTACTGGCCAAAATTCATTCTTCAAGAAGACAAGTTCAGATAATAAATTCGAAATAGTTAATTTGATTACGATAGTCCAATAATTTTATCAGTAGTTTTTGTGTGAAAGAGCAGCAAACGTCCATACATACAAACTTTCGCGTTTAAAATATGTATTAGTAAGATTACAGTAAGGATTAATAAACGTACACATACAAGAATACCTACGCATAAACTGATTACTATTATAATTTAAATTTGAAATTATGTAATGAAATGTAAAAATGATGACTTGTAATCTTAAATATTACTAATAAATATGTTTATCTGTTTAAACTATTATTTTAGGGCTCCATCAAATATTACGCATAAATTGGGTCCGTTGCCAATAAAGTTTGAGAGCTGCTGCTTTAGACTCTGTTTCAGCGTAGTCGGTTTTTGAGGATCAGCCCTTGGTTTATCTTGGAGTACATGTTTTTGTCAGCCATGTTGCGTTTTGAGAATTAGTAGTATTATATCACAAACATAGAAATAAATATACCTAGAAAGAACGTCGCCATACTAAACGAATATATAAAACAGGCCAACTTTTATAGGCTGCTGCGCGTAACAACGGCGTAACAGCTACGTTTTACGCTCCCTCTGCTTCATTCTGCTTGTCATCTTGTTCATAATCATAGCAATTGTTGAAATATTCCAATTAAAATCGGGAGAAATGCGGTGTTATATGTTGCCATGACGCGCCGTAACGTGACCGATGTGTGTGAATGTACCTTTAGAGAACATAACCGTTAGCCATTTTCGTATAAAACTATAATCGGCGAATAAAACTCGAATGAAATTTTGAAAAAACTATATAATATTAAATATCTCTGTGGAAAGCTTAGCTTAATATCTCGTGATTCTTGTTCAAAAATTAATCATCATGATACTGTTTTTATAATTAAAATTTCTGTTTAGTTTTACCAATTTAATTTCTTTCATACTATTTGGTGTATTTGACACACTACACATTATGTGAGGATAAGAACCTATTACCTGTACCTTATAGATAACACCACACACATTTGCGTCACACCGAGTTGGAAGTTCAAATGCAAGTCATTAGTTATGCAAAAGAATGTCTAACACAAACATTACATAATGCCAAGGGCCAGGCGTACAGTAACCCGGTCGGTACCCGGTATAGACAATAAAGGGCACTTGAACAAATTTCAATGACCCGGGAACCCATAGATTTAGACTATGCTAGATACAGCAAGAGTGCTCGGTTAGCAGGTGCAGTGCACCAACTTACCGCGCTTCTACTTTTTATCTTCGATTTTTATCTGAAATTGCTTTGCTAAACATAAAAACATTTTCAATACTATTTTTTACCTACATTAAAAATTACTTAGGTATAGGTACATATGGGTAAACTACAACACAATATGATATTCTTTGGTACCTAAATGAACAGTCATAATATCTAAATTTTTCTGAATATTTTGGAGAGTGATTGAACACCCTTATCATCCCGTACCTACCGCCCTGTTGCAAATATATGCCATGATCAATTGAATCAACTTTTCAAAGAAAGTGAGCCGAGGCAATAGGGCTATTTAATTTCTTCGTAGATAAGAAATAAATGGAACGGGTAGGAAGAGCATGCGTTATCTATCATACTAAAAATCTATGCGGGAACCGCTATCTGGTGCTTTACCGACTAACTTTCGTAATTTCTTCTAATACTTGCCTTTGTTCGCGGCCCCGCTTGCGTGAATGTTGACTTGTTGCACATAATATGGTCACTGCTGCATCTTTTACGCAAAAACCATCCCCTAGGGCACAGAAAATACAGCATGATCCGTATTCTGTGAGTTTCAACTGGCTATGTATGTAAATAAAGTGTGACGGATAGGTATACAGAGGGAGGTTTAGGCTTGGTAATGGCACAGTCTAAAAATACCTAAAAGACCACATAATAAAATAAATGTCAATATTTATTTACAACAAATATGTACAAAATACAATCTATGTATAGAAAATTTCCTCAACTGCTTCCGATTAATGGTTAAAGGTTCCCAGAAGGCTTTGGATAGCCAAGCTGACGCGTTGGCGGAAACAGCCGCCTGCCCGCTTCTTTCTGAGTGTACAATGCGAAGTTGATGCGAAGTTCTCTAGAAATTAGAAATTATTTGAATCGGAAATCTGTTGTTCCATTTTATGAGTGCGATCATTCGTAACCATAGCATAGTCGAGATCTATCGTACCGTGGACACAACATAATACGTAAGTATAATAATATAATACCGGCCGATATCCGTCGTACCTACTAGTCGTAGTCGACCAAGTACCTACCTAGTACTGCTACTACCTTGCTCAGGGGTAGTAGTCGCATGCTGTAACGAAGGGTTAGTGCCCAAAAATGTACTTGAGTTTCGGTGTACGAAAGGTGAACGGTGAACGGTGAACGGAGAACGGTGGTAGGTACATTATATTTCCCGCCTGGCTTATAACTTCATAACAATAGATAAAGCATTTCTCTTCAAAATCCCTCTCGAAGTAACTAAAATGTCTTATAATAAATTCAAAGATTTTATAAAGCAGAGGTTAGCTGGTTAGAGGTGGCTCATTACTTGGAAGACAAGAATATATGGCTGTAGTATCTTCTCTCTGCACTTCCATCCCGCCTGGCTAAATGAGAATTGTATGAATACTCATAATTGTATAAGTATTTGGAACAAAAGCTGTTATGTTAAAAGATCTTACCTCGTTCGGCCATATTATTAATTTTCATGGTGAGATTCTGGACAAACGACACCTCTGTATTCTTAAGACGACTTTATGCAATGTTGCAATGTCCCAATTTTTGATTTACATTTAACTTTACGGTTTAATGAATTTCCTTCTTGTTTCCTAAATACTTCGGTAGGTAATAAATGCAATAGCATTACTAAATTAAAACGTTGATTAGTTCAACTTATAAAAGATCTTAGTCTATACAATTTAAAGTGTATAATTGTATGTGAATTGTAAATCTATTTCCTTATTAGATTTTTAATAGGCAAGTAATCTGAAACCTAAAACATTTGTCACCTTACAATTTGTCATGTTTCCGCTTAGTAAGCCTGACTCAACAATGTGTATTCGTATATACTTGGTACTAAGTATTTCATTTCATTATACTCAAAAATGATGGAAAAACCATACCTATGAAAATTCTAATTTTTCAACGTAAAGGTTAACTACAAATATTTATGGATGTTTAAATTCGATTTCCACTTAGAGAATGTAAAGTACGGGACGAATTACATTTAATTATTTAGGCAAGTTATCTGGAATCATGCCTCGCACATCATCATCGGCCTATAATGTCCCACTGCTGAGCACAGGCCTCCTTTCACAAATGAGGGTGAAAGGGACTGGGCGATACTCCACCACGCGTGCCCACTGCGGAGTGGTGGAGGTAGGCTAGTGGTCAACCTACTGTTGGAATTTTTCAAGCCGCCTAAGAGGCATCCAACTAGCTTAACGACTATCACAATTAAGTGATAACCGGGACCAACGGCTTTACGTGCCTTCCGAAGCACGGAAACGCTCGATTTGAAATACCACTAGGCGGTCATCCATCCAGGTACCGACCACGACAGACGTAGCTTATCTTTGCCGATCGATGAAATTTATACATCGTTCGAACAGTGACGTTCAAAGTGTCGGCTAGATTGCCTTACACAGGTCTAGACTAGACTAGTACATTAGGTAAACATTACAATGTCCTATAATCCTATTGGTAGTCCGGGGATTGACTGCCGTTGTCGGCAACTGTCCTACATGCAAACCAAAGAAAGTGTCACGATGAAAGTCAGTCTGATTTATGATGTTATCTAGGTAACTATAAACATCATAATGTGTTTTTTTTTATTGAGAAGCAGACATTTTTTATATTCCATATCTCTTAGATAATGGTTCATCTGGTAATAACTTTTTTTTAATTGTTAATGGTGCCGATTCTGGTGTAAACGCATTAAACTAATTTTAGTCACATGACATTTTTCTTACAAACATTATTGAAATGACAGAACATTTTAAAGCTGTCAAATTAGTGTTTGCCGTCTTTGCGGGTATTTAGACGTAACCGCAATCGATGGCATTGGACTAATTTGACAGGACTAAATTTCTTACATCCTTTTCTTATGTTCTTTGTTAGAAAGAGGCATAGTGAGATTACATTAGTTTAGTTGTAAAATCAGCACCAATGTAAATGAAATAAAAATTATTTAATTTCCACGGAATATTGAAACAAGAAAGTATTGCAAGATGCTGGTGGTGTTGCGAGCGTGACCGCTTACCATAAGGTGGGCCGTAAACTAGTAGCATACTAATACAAATAGCAGTGACTTTCGACTTTAATAGTATTGTCATTAGGTACAGATTTGCTAGGAAGGTTCTTTTCTATTGAAGGTTTGTTGAAGCACCTTCTTATCTAATACAAGATATTCTGTCTTTTCTATTAACACATTAACGGCTTTCTTTAGGTAATAATGTATTCATCTCTATGTCCCACTGGCCTCGAATTATGTAACTCTATCTAATGTCAAATGGAGTAAACTAATTTGCATAAAACAACTGGCAAACATTAGTCCATGGCCACATGTGTAATGGCGATATTTTTGTCTGAATTATAACACTAAAACTGTCACTGCGCAGCGAGATTTAGTCAGCGCAATGATTTATAGTTAAAAACTTTCCTTGTAAAATCACCTAGGTATCTGTGAAAACTGCATCAAAATCGGTTTAGTGGTACTTGAGTTAAAAAGCACCGTATAGGCAGATGGAGAGATGTTGCGTTTTATAATTGTGTATGAAAAAGTATATGGATCTAAGACTAGCTTTTTTATAAAAATGTCTACTATGTTGACTATGTATTTTTGAAAAATATTTCAAGTAACAGTGGGTCTACCTAAATAATTATAGTCCGCTCATCGTTTTCAAATAATAATGTTAGCTACTAGCTCAGAGTAGATAAATACTACGTACAACTACTAGAATTGCAGCTAATCTGACGACCGACGAGACATACCTAGATAAATATTGTACAATTCATAAAACGATTATTGGACAAATTTATATCGTGTATAGTTGTTGGGAGTAGACCCTGAGTCAGGGTCGACAGACGGACAGATATTATTGGGTGTCACTGGACAGGTTATCTACCTATTTTAATCACTTTTTAGGGTTCCGTAGCCAAATGGCAAAAAACGGAACCCTTATAGATTCGTCATGTCTGTCTGTCCGTGTATGTCACAGCCATTTATTTCAGAAACTATAAGAACTATAATGTTGAAACTTGGTAAGTAGATGTATTCTATGAATCGCATTAAGATTTTCACACAAAAATAGAAAAAATACAATAAATTTTGGGGGTTCCCCATACTTAGAACTGAAACTCAAAAATTTTTTTTTCATCAAACCCATAAGTGTGGGGTGTCTATGGATAGGTCTTCAAAAATGATATTGAGGTTTCTAAAATCATTTTTTTCTAAACTGAATAGTTTGCGCGAGAGACACTTCCAAAGTGGTAAAATGTGTGTCCCCCCCCTGTAACTTCTAA
This sequence comes from Achlya flavicornis, assembly GCA_947623365.1. Lineage (NCBI taxonomy): Eukaryota > Metazoa > Arthropoda > Insecta > Lepidoptera > Drepanidae > Achlya > Achlya flavicornis. Next base: position 16,215,659 of record OX392471.1, on the reverse strand, counting down.
AATAAGAGAATGATAAATCTATAAAAAATATATGATGTACATTACGGTGCAAACTTCCACTGAAAATTGGTTTGAACGAGATCTAGTAAGTAGTTTTTTTTTAATAGGTCATAAATTGAAATTAATATCAAATACTCAGGTCTATACTACCATTTACTTATATACCTACAGGTTTGTACGGAACCCTCGGTGCGCGAGTCTGACTCGCACTTGGCCGGTTTTTTTTTATTCAGTGGGCTTGCGTTTTGCCACCGACCCGCCCATGACGAAGCCTAAGATGGAATACAGCTTACCCAGAAGAAACCTATTCACTCTGGCCTTGAAAGTCCCTAGTTAAGAGTCGGGAAATAGACGCCGGAAGCAAGTTCCACTCCCTTGCTGTCCGCATTATAAAAGAAGATGTAAAACGCTGTGTCCGTATTTTCGGTATGTCAACAACGTACGGGTGAACATTTTCGCGGTGTCTTGTGGTTCGGTGTAGAAAAGGTGGTGGAATAAGGTTGAACAACTCCTGCAACATTTATAAAATAACCCTGCATTATGAGTAAATTATTTGAATTGTTTGAACCCTACGGTAACATTATATACAGGAAAACAGGAGTTTTACAATATTTTTGTTTTCAAATAATATTTATTGCTTGACGTTACGATTAGCTTATCTCGGTCTGCTAGCAAATACGGTAAGAGAAATACTTCAAATCTAAAACGGAAAATTGAACAAAATAAACAAATTTAACAATAATAAAGTGTATTTGAATATTGATTAATTTTATTTAGATTTTTATAGAAATATTTACTCTATTGATAACAGGTAAACCTTATTTCGTTTGTATGTCGTTGAATTTCTACGTCAAACTCTTGCTACATATAACTTAGGTTATAAAGTATAATTTATTACTATAACGGGCAATTCCACTTAAAGGATCGTTTGTTTGTAATAAACTAAATAGGTGATTTCTCTCTACTTTCACCGCAATTACTTGTAGGTAATTTAAAATCACATTATATAATAACAAGTTATATATCTTTAAATATACAATTAAACACGCCCGTAAAAAATATATTTTAAAACGCTCGAATTCGATATCGGAAACGGTTTCAAAAACTACTCCGAATTCGAATATTTTTGATGTTTCTTTACGGAAATATCAATTTGATTCATCGAAAAGTTTTCGGAAATTAAAATAGCAATTGCTGAAATTCGCCTCGGTAATTTTTGAATCCGTTTACGATATCGAATCCGACGTTTTAAAATAGCCCTGCTGGTGTAGCATGATTTCTTAATCGACCGGCAAAGCAAAGCTACCACCCGGCGAGGACTAATAGAATTCACCACGAGCTCTTCCACGGAAATTACGAGTGAAAGAAACAGTTATTTATATATTTTTTAAATGCACGATTTGCCACATAACAATACAGATGGACTATCCAGCGGCAACCAACCAGCAAGGCTGAGTGTGTTTTGTAAATATAATCACACAAACTCATTGTCTAACATTCAATTGTTGGAGTCAGGAAATCTCTGTTTGTTCGCCCGCTCGTTGCGCCCGCGCCGTTGTGTTCTCTATAAAAGCAATGGTTATTGTGTAATACCACTTGTAATAGTGTCTTTAATATCTCGCATTACATAAATATTGTTACTTTATTTATTCTGCCAACTGGGTACCTTTTAGCTTGTCTTGAAATAGGGTTGCTTAAATAGATTTGAATATTGAAAAACATTCTTTTTAATGTATTCAAATATTTAGATCGAAAGTTTTATGTATACCCATAGCTTTAGGCTATATAAAATCATGCTGCGACTAATAGGAGAGAAGTATCAGTGAAAAACGTTGCAAAAACGGGGAAAATTATCCATATAGGGTAGGGTAAGGTAGAGTGGGGTATCACCACAGGGTAGGGTAGTACCACGCGAACGAAGTCGCGCCGGGCAGCTAGTTATAATATAAGCACTTCATTTCTATAATGAAACTAAGTATGTAAAATACTTTCTGACATAGCAACATATGAAACAAAATATTCTCTATTTTAGATAATGATATTCATAATAAGTACCTACATCTTGAACGACCTTGTGCGACCTTGGCGCCTAGATAATTCAATGTGGTGCTAATTAGCTTACGTCAGTATTTGCGGAAACTGTATCACCGCTAATGCATTATGAAGATAATTCCTTTGAAGTGTTTCTCTTGTGAAATAGAGGAATGGAAAGTAATAAAACGCAGTTGAATCTGATATTCTGGTATCAATAACAAGTGTAGAGTCATTTTGTTAACGTTTCATAAATGTCTTATCAGGGCCTAAATTGAATAAACACTTATTTTTAGAATTTGAAAAATTTTATTAAAATTTATAAGCTTTGGCCACTATATACTTTTATGGCTATGGCCACCTATTCTACCCCGTAAGGGTTGAATTTTGAAATGCCCTTAGTTGGTTTCAACTGTGCGTTGATAACATCGTTCAGTCAGTGAATTAGTTTCTCCTTACTCTCTCTTAGACTAGGCTTCCGCCAATATTTCAGCACTCGTGTAGCTTGATAAGCCGTTCTTAATCGATCGGAAAAGTTAAGCAGACACCGCCGTGGGTGACCGCCTAGTGGTATTTCAATTCGAGCATTTTTTCAAAGCACGTATTCCTTAGTCTATTAGTTAATTCTGATACCGTCGTTAAGCTAGTTGGAGGCCTCCTAGGCGGTTTGAAAACCCCAACGTAGGTTGACCACTAGCCTACCTCCACCGATCCGCAGTGGGCACGCGTGGTAGAGCATCTGTCCATTCCCTTTCTTTCCTCATTATGTGAAAGGAGGCCCGTGCTCAGCAGTGGGACATTATGGGCTGATGATGATGAAGGATTGAATAAACCTACGTTATATAATCTGTGTGCAAAATGTGCGTCAGTGAGTCAGTATCTCCATTTAGCTAATTTCGTGACCAAATACCTAGCGCAATATGAGCGTTTACGCTCCGAGATTGCGATTTACGATTATGTCGTTTAAAACGCAATCGATTTAGCTGCAGAGGTCTTATATTATACCACACTGCGCCCGCGGCTCTGTCTTGTTATACAAACCTTAGGATAATAGCTGACATATAGCCTAAAATAACACCTTAGATAAATGTAAAAGTCCCATAAAAATCTACGTTGTGGGTCTCAAGTTGAAAACAAATATACAGATAGTCAGAGAGCTGCGTTTTATAAAATGTAGAGATAAGGATCCACGCACGATTACTTTAAAGCCGAACATTGTCGTGTGTAAATAAGTATCAATAGTATACAGGTTTTTATATTTCAATCGTAGGTATATAATATAACGTCTGTTTAAGCAACTGCTTCTCAGTGGTCTCGTGTTGAATAGCCACGCTTATTCCACTCGACACCTTTCTAAATTGCGTCCAATGCTCCGATTCCTCATCTGACTAAATAATGTGGCAATGTCGATATCTGTACCTACATTACAACGAAAACAAATATACTTATTATCAACAAAAAATTATTAAGTCGCATTACTATACTAACCTAAATACCATTTTGTATTACGGCGTGCCCTAATGGTGTAGATGGTACTTATTTGTAAGTACAGATGTGTTAGTTCTTCGCGCACGCCGTAGGTTCGATATGACCTCATTTGTGGCATTAGCGTCTCACACTCGTCTATACGGCAAACAGCTGTACAGTTACGGTGTACCCGCTGGAACCAGACTTAAATGAGCTGCGATATAATTTTGTCGGATAATTAGATGTTTTACAAGTAAACGCGTCATAGACGTGTAATAATGCAAAACAAAACAGCGTAGCTTTTAATATAGCTAGGTACCTACAATGCGACATCATATGCGCATGAAATGAAACGTATAAAATATATTTAATATAAATTATTAAAAAATATTAGTCACGAATTTTTACTTTTGTCAATTAACCAAAAAAATACGAGGATATGGTTTGTTGAAGTTCCGCGCGACGTCACGGTGTGGTACACTTTTTAGTAACAAGTGACGTCACAAGCCGCCACTCCCGAACTTAGTCGCTCTTTATCTTCGTCTTCAATACGTTTCCAATATTTTTTGATAATCTAACTGACGAACTAAATAGTTTTTTTTTACTCAGTAAACATTCGTATAAAAATTGCCTCAACACTGTTTCGTGGTTGACTAAGTTAATACCGGACAATAAGATTGTTAACGTTGCCAATATAGAGCAGGCAACGCACCTACACAAAACATCTCAGATCGAGGCTTTAAATAATCGCATGTCATAATACCCTACTGAAATTGTCGCATCCTTTCACTGGTCCACCGTTTGTCGGTTAGCATGACAAATTAGAAGAGCATCGCTAATATAATTACTGTGACCTTTCTATTGAAGTCAATTAGAGCCTGTACTGTGTAGCACATTAAACGAGATCTTTTTCTGGCATCATTGTGAAATTATGGGACAGTTTGTGACTGGTGTCGAGACACGAGCACTACGACACTCAATAGAGCAATTGACAGGTATTTAAGAAACACAAAAGGCACCTGTACATCACACAGCACCGTGATTTATCTACGTACGAAAGACATATCTCTTACGCAATGACACATTCTAATTCAATTTCACGTTGTTACAAAGTGAATTTTGCATAAAATGACTACCTACTTCGGTATAAGATAAATCGTATAATTGGCGAGGGTCCGACGGTAACTAATTAAGTTAGCATTAAACCACTTTCTCTCGTTGATGTTGAATTTGAGATGTCGTAATGAGTGAGACAATGTGCCAGCGAAGGGTAGGGGGGAGGTAAAAGAACAGTGAAAGTGAATGCGTTTTATTGCTTTTAAGAAAATTAGAGATGCGATAAAGATTTTATTTTGTAATTATCATTGTCTTTATACGTGTGTGCAGCATAGGTTATGCAAATGACACGTGAAAAAGGTGCAGTAACCATACACCTGCCAAGTTAGCCTCCAGCACCATCTTCGGCATTACATACATACAATAGATTTTAGGCCTATGTAGGACTAAAAAAAAGCTATTCGAGTTCACGCATATGTATATTTAATTCAAAAGGCAAGGTAGTTTACGAGTTTATATATTTATTTATTTATACAAGGCGTAAACGACTTCAACAAATAAAAAATATGTAGTTGGACACCTTAACTTTCTAAGACAGGTTACCTGTGCAACATTCCGAGTACAATTCTACAAAATAAAAAGTATGAAATTAAAATCAAAGTCAATAAATTCAATTAAAAACAGTCAACAAATACAAATAATTCAGAATAATATAAGTAAAGGGTACAGTGACTCAGAGACGTTCAAAAATATCATTCGTGTACTTACCTAATAAACATTTGCCCCGCATATTCAATTCTACCTATCTATCTATATCTATCTCTGTGAATGCTACCTTTCGGCCCCGCGAATTCAATTTGAAAACCGCTTAGGTACTTAGTTGGATGTCTACTAATATTTCAAGTACCCTGCCTGCGGCTTGAGCTGTGCGAACATCTGTCAGTCAGTCGGTAGTCCTGATATTTTGGAGCCCAGACTAGTAATACTCTAAACAAGCATTTTGGGCATGTAATATTAAAAAAATACAATACCGATACCTACTAATTTTTGATATTGGTGCCGATTCTGTTGTAAATCGCACTAAACTAATTTTAGTCACATCACATCTCTTTCTTACGAACATTATTGAAAAAGGATACAATACTAAGGACAGATATAGGATAGTATACGAGATAGCGTCGAAAACCACTATGAATTTAGTAGGTAACGCACATTGGCTCCGGAGTTGCAGAGGAATCGTGTCAAAATGTGATTTTTACTTAAAATAGAAGACTTTGCCCCCCGTTCATGTTATGTTCATTTATATATTGGTTACATGATCAGACATTTATTAGCCTCACTAATGACTCCTTGTCTTCAAAATTGATCGAGACCTCCGGAGACCAGCGGACGCCAGAGCGGACCGCCAACGCGTCAGCTTGGCTATCCAAACAGGAAACGCTGCCAGCCTGCTGGGAACCTTGCCGCAGCGGCAGGCTTGAGGAAATTTTCTACATATAGATTGTATTTTGTAAATATAGATTGTACCTATTTTGTACATATTTGTTGTAAATAATAAATTTGCCTAACTTAGATTGTAATTTAAAAATATTTCTTGAATTTCGTTTTTAACCTTGGACCCTTTTGTTAGCACACGTCCGTGACTCAATATTCTGATTCAGAAAGCGACATTAAACGTTTCGATCGGAGCTCTTTATCAACACGTAAGGTAAAAACCGCCTGCCTACGTGAACTGGTTTTGGAGAAAAAAAACGAGTACCAATTGGGCACCAGTAAGTATGTAGGTAAGTATAGCCTCGAATAAAATCAAGTTTTAATTTGAATTTGACACATTGACTGTGTATTCCTAGACAATCCAGAGAGTCTAATAAGGCTCAAGCAATATTGTTGATATGTTATAATTTCCCAATTTTGTAGCAGATGCTATAATAAAAATAAAAGGTAAATTTGTTACCAGTATACATAACTTGACGTGAAAACATATATTATTATGTTGCTCCTCAAAATATCTTTTTTCTTTCCAACTGTCTTCCTTCTGGGATCTTTTACTAAGACCTTATATTAGGATTTTACATGTCTAACCGCAAAATTAATTTTCTTTTCAATTTGTATTAAAGTTAGAGGTCATTATTCTACCTTATGTTAGAATTTCTGTATTTTTATGAACTAAGTAAAGGAAAGGCACATAATAAATAATGGTAAAGGCCACTGAATCTTGTTATGTAATTTTCACTTCCGATTATCCGATTTTGTACCGAAAATAAATCTAAAATATCCATGGCAAACCACGTTAATTCATTTGTTTTTTATATGGTGGACACTTAAAATAACTTTGACAAAGCGGTGTGAAAAAGATAGTTATTATCGTTTTCTGCACGACATATATATGTTACGGACTATGTTTGACCATCATTTCACCATGGTACAATAAGGCCCTTAAATGCTGTTGTTAAAACACACCTTCGCTTGGCTACTACGGCATAGGCAATAGTGCGTCCGTAGTAGTGTAATGACACGCTACGAACGCACTATTATTCGTTCTATAAATTCATAAAGAAAGCCACTAATTACGAGAAAGAGACAAACATACCTTGCAATCTTTATCTATTCTTATCTCCCACATAAAATGTAATTGTCGTCCCCGAGCAATGTAACAATAACAAAAGTAGCGCAACTATTGCCCGACCGTCACACTGCGGCTGTAGGCCTATGGACGGACGTGACAATTAAACAGAAAGGAAATATGCGTATCCAATACTACATTAAAAAAACGGTCAAGAACAAACGTGTATAATTCCAGAAGGTTCTTTTAGTGTGTTTGAAACGGATGCAAGTCCGGCGCACCGCAATGCATTGTGTTTCATATTGTTTCTATGTCGATTTAATTAAAGTTTCGCGAATCTAAAACTTAATTTACTTGACATAAAGTTGTCAATAATATTGCTGATCCGATTTTTCATTAGATCATATGCAATTCCAAAGTCTTCGGTATATTAAATCATTTTATATAATTTAATAATAGATTAATAATATAATAATTAATATAATTTAAAATTCAAAAAATCCGCATCGATTGTACCAAATTATATTTTTATACCTTTTGCTGTTGAGTCCACGGAATATTTTTTATTTTGTTCCGTGGTTGTGACAGATGTTTTTTAAATTAATTAATTTTGGTATTCAGTTAAAAAAAAATTATATTGTGATTTAGGCTTTATACTAATGAATTAATACAAATGTAGTTTCAGGTAAATGCTAATACTTATATAAACGGAAACAAAACTTGCAGTCTCAAGAACAATGTTAATCGATAATGAACCTCATAATCATGGGCTCAGGATTCAAATTAAATTGTTTAATCTTGACTTGTTTTTATTTTATTTTATTAATAATTCAAATAGTTGTAGTTCAAGATTTTGACAAGGGACCCCAAAATTTAAACCGCGCAACAGCCCTAAAATTAATCGAATGCTGTTTCGCAACACCCAATGCAGGGTCCTTTCGTAACAATCTTGTGTTTTTTGCGTATGCGCGTTAAATCTATCTATATATATAAAAATCAATGCCACTTTTCGTTGTAATTTTATAAACCAAGAACGGGCTCACCTATCCAAACCAAATGTGTAGGCTTTGTTCGGACTATTTAGTAGATGGTTTATGTGAAGTTTGCACAAAATCGGTCGAGCGGTTCTTCATTTATCACATTTTTTGTAACAAATGAATTCAATAAATATGGCGGATCATTTTGTTAATGGGGATTTTGCTGTCAGGGTAGGGTAGGTTAGCACCACGCGAACGAAGTCGCGCCGGGCAGCTAGTTTTTTATATACACCTTTGCATTAAATCGGTGCATGGGAAATCTTTGTTCGCATTTACTAAGGTATCAAATATTCCGATTTCTTTATATCAGATAAACTATCGACGAATTTTTTTGGCCTGTTCTAAACTTAGAGACCAATCATAATAATGTAGTCATTTTTTGCTTATTACGAGCAGCCGATAACACAATATAATGAAGAGAAAAAAATATATATATTGTATTTTTAAACTTATCCTTTCCCTAAGAATAAGCCATGGTGACAAAAAAGTTGTGCACTTTATAGGATAATATTAATATTAATATTAATATGCATATATACATATACGGGGTGGATTCGACATTAATTGAAACCTTGTAAAGTACTCATGTATACGATAAACTTTTACTATGGGACCAACTTCAAAAACGCAAAAAAAAACTGTTTTTTTTTTTTTTTTTTTTTTATACCACTTAGATGGCAAACAAGCATACGGCCCGCCTGATGGTAAGCGGTTACCGTAGCCTATGGACGCTTGCAACACCAGGGGTATCACGCGCGCGTTGCCGACCCTGCAGAAATCTCTTCACACCCCAGCACACATACAGCTTTTCATACAAAGGCAAAAATTTATGAAAAGCTGTTTTTATTTTTGCGATTTAGAAGTTGGTCTTTATAGAGTACGTACTAACATTACTCAATTCTATACATTTTGTCCGTCAGAAAATAAGTAGCGTCTGGCGGCCCTGGGATCTCGGTCTATTAGATCGTTATAAGTTCACACGAATAAGACGACCTGAATACACTTGATCCTTGCGGCTTTTATTTCACTGGCGAGACGGGTGTCTATTGCAATATACTGGTTTGCAATCAATTACTGGCCGCAAGTTGCGAAAAATATGTGAATTATAGTATTTATAGCTATGAATATATTAAGAGCGACATTTTCTCTTACAGCAACGCACATGCCAGACATGTGCTAATTGACACATGTGCTGTGGAAGACTGTTTTGAATATAGTTCTTTTTTTAGGGTACCGTACCCAAAGGGTTCCAAACGGGACCCTATTCATAAGACTCCGCTGTCCGTCCGTCCGTCTGTCTGTCAGTATATAGAATACAGCCATCTCATGAATCGTAATATGTAGACACTTGAAATTTTCACAGAATATGTATTTCTTTTGCCACTATAACAACAAATAATGAAATAAAATTAATAATTTAAGGGGACCTTACAAGAAACGTCTTCTTTTGGTCTTTCTTTTTTGTTGCGCCTACTATTCATTTCATAGTCATGTTCAGTTAGTTATTATTATTATTGTACGGAACCCTCCGTGTGCGAATCCGACATGCACTTGGCCGGCTTTTTTATCACTGTTATAATCTCAGATTACAGAACAAACCTTTTATTCTAATTCTTGCTCATTTGTAGTTATATTATCTACCTATAGTAAAAGTTGTTCAGCATGACTAACCCAACATAGGTATCGAAAATATGCCATCTCGAAATCTCCACCTGTTATCTTCATTAGTTCCTATTTCAAGAATAGTTTGATATCAGGGTTCCACCCACAGGGATCCATCACTGGAGTCAATCTACTAATTTTTTTTTTTAAATCTGTTTATTAGTCTTTAAAGCAAATATGCACAGTCTATTTCTTCAAGCACAATTAATTAGCAAGGATTTATGTATTTCTCTATTAAATTGTGGCGTTCTAAATAAATTACGCAACAAAGTGTCGTCAAGTATCACCGATCGCTGTCAAAATTGTGAAATTTTGTCGTTAATTATATTACACAAGTTACTTTCGCACGACTGTATTGCAATTTTGACTGCAACACCCCGCGTCTTGTCGCGTTTCCCTCAAAATGTCATAAAATCGTATTATTTACGGATTAATAAATAAAGCGTAACTTTTAATTCTATTATATTATTATGGAAACGTTCTCGCAATCAAATGTACTTAATTACATTTCAAAAAATATTTATTTATTTATCTTTTAATGGAATAATCTAATAATAAAACAAAACTATACTAAATAACTTAAACTAAAAAATAAAATACTAATAACTAAAACTAAAACTTAAGAAAAATAAAAAGAATTAATAATATTATAACAAACTTATAAATAGGCTAGCCTATAGGGCATGAATCTCGGAATCTCGGAATCTCGTAATATCGGAATCTCGGACCGTTTTTTCCGATATTACAATATCGGAATTGAGTGATCCAATATCGTAATATCGGAATCGGATATTTTATCTATTTGAGGTTTTAAATAAAGCTTTTAAGCGCGCCACAAGGTATGGTCACCTAGAGCTATAAAATTAACGTATCGTACATCAATTTTGCCGACCAGTGTTGCAAGCGAGCACGTAAGTTTGACGACAGCCTCCCGAACAAGCCGGTTTCCGTAAAGGCTTTAGTACCATAGACCACATACATACACTCCGCGAGATTATACAGAAGACTGAGGAGTATAATCGGCCATTATGCCTGGCGTATGTGGACTATGAGAAAGCCTTTGATTCAGTCGAGACATGGGCGGTGTTACAGAGTCTACAGCGATGCCAAATTGACTATCGCTATATCGAAGTGTTGAAGTGTTTGTACAGCAAAGCCACCATGTCAATCCGAGTCCAGGACGAGAGTACGGTACCAATCCAGTTGCAGAAGGGTGTAAGACAGGGTGACGTAATTTCCCCGAAACTCTTCACCACCGTAATGGAGGATGTATTCAAGCTCTTGGACTGGAAGGCATCGACATCAATGGCGAACATATCACTCACCTTCGATTTGCGACGATATAGTCATAATGACGGAATCGCTGGAAGCTTTGAACATCCTGCTCAATGACCTCAACAGAGTTTCCCAACAGGTAGGCCTAAAAATTAATATGGATAAGAAAAAAATGATATCTAATGTTCATATTCCGCCAATGCCGGTGATTGTTGGGAGCACTGTTCTCGAAGTTGTAGACGAGTATGTTTACCTAGGACAAATTGTCCAATTATGTAGGTCCAACTTCGACAAAGAGGTCAATCGAAGAATCCAACTAGGCTGGGCAGCGTTCGGGAAGCTGCGCCATATCTTCACGTCCAAACTACCTCAGAGTCTGAAGACAAAGGTCTTCAATCAGTGCGTTACAATGATGACATACGGGACAGAGACGTGGTCTTTCACTGCTGGCCGCATAAATAAGCTAAGAGTCACTCAGCGAGCTATGGAACGAGCTATGCTTGGAATTTCTCTACGTGACAGGGTCCGAAATGAGGACATTCGTAGGAGAACAAAAACGACGGACATAGCTCGTAGAGTTAGTAAGCTGAAGTGGCAATGGGCAGGCCACATCGCTCGAAGAGCCGATAGCCGATGGGGAAGGAAGGTTCTCGAGTGGCGACCGCTGGACGCCGCTGGATGCAAGTGGCCCAGAACCGTTCGAAGTGGAAATCAATGGGGGAGGCCTATGTTCAGCAGTGGACATCCATGGGCTGATATGATGATAAAGGGTTTTTTGTTTGTTTAAACGGTGAAACCGCGGGGGACAGCTAGTTTTAATATAATGAAACTGAAGATTTTTTGTTCGTTTGTTTTAATGCATTTATCTATGGAACTACCAGTCGGATTCGATTTTTTTCCACTAATAGATGAGGAGATTTTCCAATAATAGCATGGAGGATCTCTTGGCTCATTATGAAACCACTAATCTCCAATTCGGACTTGCAATCAACACACTAGATGAAAATGTTAATAATAGACCGGGCCTAACTTAATAGAATGGACGTACTGCGAAAAAGATACATCTACCTCGGCTCTACCACTTCCAACATAGGAGACTGTGAAGATGAGATCAGAAGACTATGCGCAATGACAAGATCATCAGTAGGAAGATTTGGAAAGACAGTAGGATAACCAGGAAAACAAAGATTCGACTTATGAGATGCCTGGTCTTTCCGATCTTTCTGTAAGGAGCTGAAACTTGGTCCTTAAGCCTACAATATCGCCGGAAAATTAACGCACTGGTGATGTGGTGCTGAGGACGCTTCTTGAAAATTCCGTTGACGGTTTTCACACCAATAACTCAATCCTGCAGGAACTTAGAATAACAGATAGTCTTTCATCGACTATGCAGCTTCGAATTATGAAGTTATTTGGTTACATGTGCAGAAACGAACACTCGATGAAGAGTCTTATTGTCTCATTAGGGTGGGAGAGTGTACTCGCAACGCTACGAAAGCTGTAACCCTAGTCAAGGAGAACATTGAAGATCACCACAATGTACACTATCTATTGCAACCACGACCACTTTGACAGGAGTGCTCGACTGAGCAGAAGATGTTTTCAATCCAACTTTATAACGAACTAGTTGTCCCCGAGGTTTCACCCGCGTTCTCGGGATCAAAAGTAGCCTATAATACTCGGGAAGAATGTAGCTTCCTATAAGTGGAAAAAAAAACGAATCTGACCGGCAGTTCCACAGATTAGCCAGTTTAACCAAAAAAAAGTCTTCCCCTTTATAATGTTAGTATAGATAGATAATTACGTGAAGTTTATAAGGAATATGTGCTATTTATAAGGAATATGTGGAATTTTTAATAAAAATGTCTAATTCCGATATTAATATCGGAATTCCGATATTGAGATCCAATATCGGAAATCAATATCGGAATTGAAAAACATTCCGATATTACATGCCCTACTAGCCTATCAAGGTCGCTGCCAAGTGGTAGCGTGCCCAGAATGCTGGCGGCATTACCTCTCTGTATAGCTATGCTTATACGTTGAGCGAGGTATTCGCCAGCCCTCTGGTCACGCGACGCCTCGATCAGGCGCTTACAAATACCGCGGTAAACGCGATGAGCAGCCGGCCCCCATGGACCCAATGTCTCTACCCCAAACGGCTCAAATATGTAACTACTATCGAGGTTATTCCTTTATTGAACATAAACATTTTATTATCTACTCATTTAAAGGTGTTATAATAAAATGAGAACTAGTTAAAATAAAATTAAATATTAATAAACGCGTATAAAATCCCCCTTACTGATAAACTAATATACTGTTTAAAAGGGTCACGTAAATAACGTCACTCTATTGTCATTGTCAAATAATGTGTCATTATTTACGTGACTATTTAATCAGTATATTAGTTAAATAGCGCTTTATGAGTAAGGGGGAATATTTTACGTGTATACAATATAATATTAATACACACATACTTACATATTTTTTTTGTACATGGCTGTCATCATGAGTCAATGAGGTAAACGGAAAATTTGTAGATTATAAGTAATACCTATATTACCTAATGGTGCGTCCATGCTACGCGAATCGAGCACGAGCCGAACTACGAACGAACCTACAACGAGCACGATGCGAATCCCTTTGTTCGTGAAAAAACTGACAATCGCGCTCGTTCGAGGCTCGCAAGTCCGTCCACGCTACGCGAATCGTGCTCGCAGTTTGCTCATTCGAGGCTCGGCTCGGCTCGTGCTCGGTTCGCTAAGCATGGATGCACCATAATATAAGGTCCTTCTAAAGGCTTGGCGTATATTCTGAGGGATAAAGCTATCAAAAAAACATTATTAGAAAAATAATCCGTACATTATTTATAAATTAATACTTGGTACTTACTTACATAAAGTTCAATTTTGCAATATACTAAAAAAATACTTACATGTTCTATTATTGTTCATAGACAGTACAGTAAACCATATTTACACTTTTTTATATTAAAATACTATTGTTCTCAATACAAATAAAGTTATTATCCGATTCGTCACAAGACATGTGCTAAGTTGTTTTAACAATGTTTTGGCGTCGTCCTAATTGGCGACGATCGTACGATCAAACGATGCGATTTCGTCGCACGACGAGATTTAATACACAAAACGCTTTAGAGTGCCCTAATTGAAGCTCGCAAGTCATCGCGCGAGCACAGGAACATCAGCGCGATCGTGCGACGAAATCGCATCGTTTGATCGTACGATCGTCGCCAATTAGGACGACGCCTTTAGGTCCGCTCGCGTCTTGCAAACAAGCAAGTCGATATTTGTTGTAAGTTTTGAAATATTAACGGTATCAATCACAAGAATGTTAAAATAACATTGTTAATCGACTAGTAGATAGTAGAAACCCACCGTAAAATTTACGTGACAGCTATAAGTGTTTTAGTTAAAAAGAAATATAACAGGTGGAGATTTCGAGATGGCATATTTTCGAAACCTATGTTGGGTTAGTCATGCTGAACAACTTTTACCATGGGACCAATAGTGAATTCCATTGAATTATTACGCTCTCAATTATTTTTATAACTTGTCTTTTGCTCGATCATAATGTATGAAAAGCAAAAAATAATAATTGAGAATTAAGTGTTGGTCCCATAGTAAAAGTTGTTCAGCATGACTAACCCAACATAGGTTTCGAAAATATGCCATCTCGAAATCTCCACCCAGTATATATAAGGTCCTAATAAATTAGTGAACTTCCTCTTGAGGGATGAATGTATAGGTCATTAGTAATCAAAAAATAATATTAGAAAAATAATCCGAGGGAAAAAAAATAAAAAATCCTATACTGTGTCTATGCAAATCAAAGAAGCCGCGCGAAGGTTTTTTTTTTTTTTTTCCTCGGATTGTTTTTCTAATATTATTTTTTGATTACTAATGACCTATACATTCACATTCATCCCTCAAGAGGAAGTTCACTAATTTATTAGGACCTTATATAAGTACATATGCGTGTTTGTGTATAAGAAGTAAACTCGTGACCAAAAAACTACATACAAGCGTTCCCACAAACGTAATAGATAACCGTCTAAGTATGATAAAGGTGTAACATACCTATGCGTGTGCGTAACAGTGTCGATGTGTGCGTGACTAAATTAACACCGGAGCGCACGTTTTACTACATTTCCACCTGCAATAAATGGCGTACAGTCGAGGACATAAATATGTATACACTTTCTGAAATTCAAAAGCAATTTTCTCGCATGTTTAACATTTAAGTGTTAAACTATTACACAAATCATAATAGTATATGTTAGAAGATTCTGCCTTTATAATATCTCATAATTTCAATCAGTAGTTTAAGAGGAAACCGTTGTTGAATTTTACTAAGTGTATTTATGTCCTCGACTGTACATTGTCGAATACATTGGTCTTGCAATAGGAAATAGAGTGAACTATGCAAGCTGACTGCATACATAGATTATGCTTAGGAAGCGTGATCGAGCTGATACATTTCCGCACATCAGCAAATGTATTACATTTGGCAGTTCACTTGTAATTGTGCGTCCATGCTTGGCGAACCGAGCACGAGCCGAGCCGAGCCTCGAATGAGCAAACTGCGAGCACGATTCGCGTAGCGTGGACGGACTTGCGAGCCTCGAACGAGCGCGATTGTCAGTTTTTTCACGTACAAAAGGATTCGCATCGTGCTCGTTGTAGGTTCGTTCGTGCTCGATTCGCGTAGCATGGACGCAACATAAGGGTTGTTAATAAATTAACTTTTAAACAAAAAAAAACCGCCTTCAATGTGCACTCAAAAGTATGAAATAACTGGAATCTAATAATATCTAAATTAATTTGCATGCTGTGTTTACCTATAAGTGATTGTGTATTTGGTATTAATTTGGCATTTGTTTGACATTTGTCAGATAGCACTGGTTTAGGGTTCTGCATAGACTATAGCTCAATGGCTGATCACCTGTTTACATCATCAGTGTACTCCTATCACCTTCCCCAATAGCGTCAAAAGTACATTGCAAGCTTATAATCATCCTAACTAATATTATAAATGCGAAAGTGAGTTTGTTTGTTTGTTACGCCTTCACACCTCAACTACTCAACGGATCATCAAGAAATTTGACATGTAGATAGCATTTGATCCCGGGAACGCGGGAGACAGCTAGTAAAATATACATACTGATATTCGCTTTTCAGTTAGTTTGGAAACTGAAATTCGTAAGCTGTAAGCTGTAAGTGAAGCTGACTGTACTTACACATACCTAAAATAAAAATATAATGTTTTTTCGTTCTTTCTTTCTTTACATGAAACATATGTAACACGCTCAATGTAATTTGGCAATAATCTTTGCTTTTACCATCTCAGGCTAATATTGCGTGAGATTGTTCAAAATTCAGCCAGACCATAACTGACCGGCTGTCCTTCAAAGGGAGATTAAAATACATTTTAATGGAACAGGCTGTTCATACTTTCACGTTGAAATGAGGACTTATATTTTCGCAATATTTTGATTCACTTCACAGTTAATGTAGGTAATATACGTATAATATTATAACTTTTGTGGTACCTAAGTAGATGTGAGTTTTTGAAGTAAGTATATATGTATATTCTGTCTCATTAGAAAGTATTTTTTAAAGTTTAAACTTTAAATAAAATCTCGTAATACTCAGGACTGAAGGAGGAATGTGTATTTCTTTGTATTGTTGTGTTTTTGTGACTCAAAAGTGCACATTTTATAAAATCCAGTAGATTAACTACATAATTATGAACTTGTTTTAGATTTTTTTGACATTTGAAAAAATAGCTAAATAGATTATCCAAAAAAATTATAAAAAATTTTACACAACAAGTTAATAAATATAATAAAAATTTGATATAAGCCAATTTAAATTGTTTTTTTCTAGATTTTAAGTAAGAGTAATAGAAGAGGGTTGCTGAGTTTCTTGCCAGTACCCCTAGACAAAGTACATTTCGTGGCGTTACTGTCTGGTTGTACTTTGTCTAGGGGTAGTGGAAGGCCGACTTCCGAATAGGTCGTCACTTCAGTAAAAAGTCTAGTGCTACTAGAGCCTAAATTAAATAAATAGCTTTAACTTTGACATTCGCATTCCTAAACGTCATCCGGAACTTTGTATTAAAATACTATTGTTTATAATAGTTTTTTTTTGTATTTAAAATAAAATAAACTGAATTAATCTAACTCAAATCACAAACAAACATTAAATTAAAAATATTTATAAAAAACAATACATGTCTAAAATTGCGATGACCTTACAATTATCAACGAGATTTATTTTTAGTTAATTTATTACTGTTCTTAAATTAAGCAACCTGTTTTTGTAATCGAATAAAAAAGATACGATCTGAATCGCATATCGTTTGAATTATCGAATAATTCGAATAGAGCTGTCAATTACATCCAGAATTTCAGATATAGAATTTTTACTCGATTATATCGCGTTCCAGTAGTTCGATCGATATGAGATTGATACCAAGGTGAAGTTGACTTTTTTTGTTGTGAAATCTTGTATGGAAGGTTGTTGGTACAATACCTGCACACCAGAACCTTGGAATTCGTTAATCAACGAGAAAGGAAAGGAAAATTATGTTTGAGGTATATTATAATACTAGTTGCGCCCCACGGTTTCACCTTCGTACCTACCCGAGTAGGGTTGCCATCTCTAAAATCTGGCAAAAAGCAGGGCTATTTTAAAACCCTCGGATTCGATATCGGAAACGGATTCAAAACTACTGAGGCGATTTCGAAATTCCGAATTCGAATATTTTTGATGTTTCTTTACGGTAATATCAATTAGATTCATCAACCGCCCGGACGCTCTCCGGGCGCCCTCAAAACTACAAAGTATTATATCAGTTATCTGGTTTCCATAGTACAAACTCGGCTTAGTTTGGGATCAGATGACCGTGTGTGAGGAATGTCCCAGGATATTTATTTATTTAATGGGGATTATTGCAGTGATTCGCCGGTACGTTTATTATTGTTAATTGCGGAATTGTATTTCTAGGTATTGTAATACCGATTATCGAATTATACTCAATGGTAAAGAATGTCCAAATATATTTATTATTATTACTAATCTATAACACTTATGTTCCAACATGCTATAAATATCAATAGTAAGACAAAGCAGAGGCGCGTGCGTCCGATTAAAATATTTATCATTGAAACAATAATAATGGTAATCAGGGTTGAAGCTGATGAAGATTTTTGACACATCAGCGGATGTGTATGTTATTTTCGTGATTATCGATGCTGATTTTAATTATTCTCTTAAATGGTATACATTTGTAAGTAAAACACAACTAGACATTATGAATGAACCCTGTGCTGCTTTTTCAGCTTTCACGTACAGGTAATTCTATTACAGGAAGGTTTGTAAATAATTCCGGCACTCACTAGGAACACTTACCAGCATCACCCTGACTAATTTATAGTACCGCCATTTTACAGTTTTTAAAGAAGGAGGAATTATATAATGTAATAGATCACAAATTGAAACAATGATGCGGTGTCACTGTCTCTTCCACTGTAGTCTTATTATATCACGCACGACACATCAGCAACAATAAATGCTGATGTTGATGTTGAAAATGATGCTGATGTGAATAATTATGCTGATGTTTCGTTGATACCGATTCTAATATTCGCGACAACCTTGATCGTACTTTCATAACAATGCATGTTATTTCATAACAATGTTATGTTTTCAAAACATTGTTATAATAAATGTTTGTTAATGAAGTGATCAATTTGTATGATAAATTACAATTAGTATAGTAATGGTGTCTGTCTCTTCCACGTCAAGAACGTATTCTTTTTTGTTTCTTAACTGGTGATAAAATATTAATTTCTATGGAGTGGATCATCGACAATCTCATTGAAGATGGACGATTTCAATGGCAAATTATTTCGGCACTTTATTAATCTTCTAGGGTAAGTAATTATTAGAGTATTATATTGCCATGTTTTATCCTTACTAATATCTGAACAGATTAAGATGAATATTGACATAAGTAAGAACCGTGAGATGGTTTAAAGCAAGTCTATCAAAACCCAGATTTTAAATATATCCGTTTACTTTCTAACGTCATAAAAACAATAAGAGCTGGACCCGTCATTAAACCTGGATTTAACAAGACTCGACTATCGAATGGACTGTACTAAACGTATAATTTAGTACTGATTCGTTGTAAAACGGTATTATAAAGTCATTCATTATAGTTTGGACGCGACAGGCGGATCCTTAGTTTATAGATGACTGATTATGTGTAGGTACTGCTACTGATCCATGGAATACGTACGTAATGTTATGATGCAGCCGTCCATGACCAACGCTACGGTATTGTACACTAGCTTGATCAATAGTATAGTAAGGGGCACGAGTGGTGAGCACAGACAGATTGACAGCTCCGCAGTAGTTAATTTTTCGGTCTGTTTGGCGGAATGAAGAAAGGGGGAGCGCCGAGTTACACACGATTGGTTCATCAGTAAATGCTCGTCGTCTATTGGATTATCGCGTGTCAATTGCTCGCGAGCCGTCACTACTGCCTATCTGTGCTCACCATTCGTGCCTCATACTGTAGAACCTTCGCTCGTAGCCGACAGCTGACACACGCATTCTTAGTATGATTTGTGACTAATATAATTTTATTATTACACTTTTCCCGCCCCAATTTCGCCCGGATTAAATAATTAGTAGATATTCGTTTTTTTTGTAAAGTGCATTTACCGTGCTATATGAAATTACCCCATCTTAAAAAATACTTGAGTATTTGGACTTCGGTAGTAATTTGGACACACTGTCCAAATTATTACCGAAATTTATTTTACAAGAGAATTGAGGCAAATAATACACCTATACACAATAATAAGAGGACTAAGGTCACATGTATTTAATAGTACAAATGACTGTGGTTTGATTAAAATGTCCATGAATGTGTAAAATAAGAGAATGGACTGTATTTATACACTGTGAAGTTCCGAATCTCGCGCATCTTGCCCAACAAAAGACGTGTAATTTCTTCCACCAAATTGCACTTTATAACGTACCCACATACATCAATTTGTTCATGATCATTTGCGCTCCCAAAAATAGTTAGACTACGCAATTTTAATACAAAATTACATTGTGTATTAAGCAATTCTGTGGGCTGAGTCATATTTAAAAGGTTCTTACTTAAATTAAATGTCGCCTTGGTATGTTTGTAAGGACAATTCTCTTGTCACCGTTTCGTAAGCTTCCTCATTCAGTGATCACTTGGTTGGCATACTACCTTTCCCCGCTGAGATTGGTGACTTACTAGTACTACTGGTTGCCAAGAGAATGTAGTTGGCCAAATCACGGAAACGGCTAATCCGAATGCGATGGGACTTTCACGGGATGGTTCAGTATTTTCTAAGCCTCTATGGCATAGTTTAATGAAAATCCATCATAATCAGATTAGCCGTTACCGTGATCGGCCAATATAAACAGGAGTAAGAAACGTATTCTCTCGGCGCACTATAGGATTTACTATTAAATACTATAAAACTATACTACTAAAGAGAGGTAGAGCATAGCGTTTATTCGCTCAAAGAGCAGCTCGACTGGGGAAGTACCTCCACCTTACAGAATACCGCAGCCAAATAACTTTATGTTGTGTAAAGTTGTGTTCCTGCGCGTGAGTAAGGTCGCCAGAGCTCATAGGGGAGGGGGGAAAGGTCGGTAACGCGTGAGCGATGCTTCGTGTGTTGCAAGCGTCCATATGGCTACGGTAACCGCTTACCATCAGGCGGGCCGTATGCTTGTTTACCGACTTAGTCGTATAAAAAAAAAATATAAAAAAAAAAACTATGACAATTTCCGAGATGATGATAAGTACCTTAGTGACGTCGGATACCGAGACGAAGGTCACGGGTTCGAATCTTACAATAACCTTGAGTTTTATAAGGCTACAACCCTCAAGTTGAAAATCTGTTGCCAAGCACCTACCGGTGTGTTCCGACAGGTGCACTTGAGAGCCAGTTCCTTCTAGGCTTTGTGTGTGCGTGCACCACCTTCAGCCACATCACTTACCATGGTGAGATTGTGGTGCAACACAGGCACGGTTGAACGTAGTATTTATTTAATCTGAACTTATAGACAGTAAAAAAACAGCTATTAAATATACGATTTTTCATGGGGATTGAATTTTATAAAAAAAAAAACACCACAAGTTTTGATTACCAAAGGCCATTAACTATTTAAAGAAAAAGAATTAGGTACACAACATGCAATCAGAATAAATAGAATAAATTATGACAGATAGCCCAATACTTTTTATTATATTTATAACAAAATTTCCTAGTTCCGAGAGGATAGTTAAACAAACTTATTTTACCAGCAGATAATCTTTGATTGATACGAGATTGTAAGATCAGCTTATTTTGACATTTGAAGGTAGCCTGTCTCACAAGATCGGATAGTAAATACCAGCAGAGTCCGCAATACAATACCTAGTAGGCCTTATTATAGAAAGATCAAGAATAGATTGTGTTAATTCAAAATAAACCTTATAAAATAGTGTATAGGGTCCAAATTCAATTGTTTCAATGTCGGCCCAATACTTGACTTAAGCTTTGATTGACGTTATATGAATATGGACTTTACCCAAAGAAATAGCTTTAGTCCAATTTCTTTGACTTTACCATTTGGTACTCCGAACATTTGGTGATACCAAATGATTGGATATTTATAAAAAGCAAGGAGGATCCATGTAAAAAAATAGCCTCTCATCTGTACAACTATTAGAATTCATGGGAACTATCGAAGAATTGTGAAAGTAGCCACAGACTTCAATGCAGTATAATGTTTAGTACCAATAGCGCGCCCTAAAAAAAATCCCTTACAAAAATGTCTAAAAATCCTTAAAGTATTCTTACAAGCTGTATGTGTGAATAAGTGAATAAACTATAACAGGTGGAGATTTCGAGATGGCATATATTCGAAACCTATGTTGGGTTAGTCATGCTGAACAAATTTAATATAGGAACAAAAGCGAATTCCCAAAAAAAAAAATTGTATTCTCCTTTGTAATTGTCAACCTTGCTCGATCAAAATGTATGAAAGGTAAAAAAGTTTTTTTGAGTATTCAGTTTTGGTCCCACATAGGAAAAGTTGTTCAGTATGACTAACCCAACATAGGTTTCGAAAATATGCCATCTCGAAATATCCACCCAGTATAAACGTTTTCAACGAAGTATTTATTCCATTTGGAATTGAAAGTGGGTAAGTATGAAACACGTGGGAAACAAACGAACAATCTACTCCGTCATCAGATAATTGCAGATGTCGGATGTAAAAAGTACTTACAAACATTCACTATAACTGTTACTATAGTTAACGCATGTCGACAGACATGGTTTTTATAATGTTTGTTGTTGATTTTCATTTAATTTTGTCTTGTTACGTGTTCATGTAGTAGGTTCAAAATGAAAAGGGATTAAATCGTTGCTTAAATTAAAGTTCACGTGATATCTCAGTGATAGGTCAGTGATAGCTTAGGGATAGCTCAGTGATAGGTCAGTGATAGATCAGTGATAGGTCAGTGATAGGTCAGTGATAGCTCAGTAATAGGTCAGTGATAGCTTAGTGATATCGAATGCGAAGGTCTTGGGATCCTACACTTCCTATAAGTAGGTATAAAAGTCTCTTAATTGGTTATTTTTCGTCAGCGTTTACAACATCGAACGAATTCGACGTTTTAATGTCGAATTATTCGAATACAAGCTACATTATGTCAAAAACACGTTCTAAGTATGAAATTAAATGACAGTTATCCGCCATGTTTTTCACAAATTGCCACATTGATACGAAAAACGCGAGAATTTGGTCCCATATGAGAATATGACATTCATATCGGAACGGAGCGGAACCAATTTGGCAGTACATACATTTAAAGTTACGCGTGTTACGTAGTCATTTCAATATATAAATGGTAATTCAAGTTATGGGTAGGACCTACCTTGTCAATAAATGACATTATGTTATTGGGCAGGCGTGAGGTACCAACATAAAATAACTAATTACAATACGCTTACTTTTTATTATGACGCCAATTATTTTATCAAAGTCGAGTTTTTATCGCTTCTAAATTCAAAAGGAAAATCTATTAACCTTTACGGAACGATTCGGTGCATTATAAATTGTAATGTTCACCTTTTGATCGCTAATGTAAAATATTTATTTGGAGACATTTTAGGCAACAATATATTTAATAATTATGCAGCTGACTCATATAAAATATATTAATATCACTAGAACATGACGCTCAATGTGCATTCTACGGCCCGGATTCACGCGTCTTCGAAATCAATGTCGTGTTAGACATATTTTGGTATATACCTGTCGTAACAAAATGTATAGTTTTTAAGATATCCGCCATCTTTTCGGCAAATACGAAATGCGACATCAATCTCGTAGTCGTGAGAATAGGCCCCTTGTTATTGTCATGCAGTGTGTCTTTTCGTTTCGTTTTATATTTTTAAAGATTTGTGGATATTTGAAATAACTTTCATGATGCCGGCAAACAATCAGTAGGCATTACCTACCTCATCATCATCGTATCAGCCTATGGATGTCCAATGCTTAACATAGGCCTCCCATTGACTTCCACTTCGAACGGGTTTGGGCCGCTTGCATCCAGTACCTACCTAGTTCTACAAAAATATCTGCAAAAGCATAGGTAGGTCTGTATGTCTATATTCTAAAGATGACCACAATAGGTACCTGTTTGTAAATAATCAGTTCTTTGTGAAGCTATTTGAACCGAGTGAAGCCGGGGCGCGTTGCTAGAAGTTAAAATAAAAATCTAAGTAGGTATCCAATAGTACCGATATATCGACTCTAAACGAGATTCTCAATGCAAGCGCCATTGAAATGTCGATTACCTACATAATGATCTAATAATTTGATGTTTATCCACCGTACACGTAACACATGTCAAATATAATGGTGCGTCGATGCTTGGCGAACCGAGCACGAGCCGAGCCACGAACGAGCACACTGCAAGCATGATTCGCGTAGCGTGGACGGGCTTGCGAGCCTCGAACGAGCATTCGTAGCGTGCTCGACTGCGCTCCGCCCGATTGACAGTTTTTTCACGAACACAGGGAATTCGCATCGCGCTCGTTGTAGTGTACGTTCACTAGCAATGAACGATTCATGTTCGTTCAAGGCTCGGCTCGTGCTTGCTTCGCGTAGGATGGACGCACCATAACATGGCGGCATAGAAATAAATATACCTAGAAAGAACGTTGCCATACTACACGAATATATAAAACAGGCCAACTTTTACAGGCTGCTGCGCGTAACAGCTACGTTTTATGCTCCCTCTGCGTCATTCTGCTTGTCATAGTGACGTTCATAATGATAATAGTTGTTGAAATATTCCAATTAAAATCGGGAGAAAGTTAAATATTGAACATTATTTTGCATTTTTATTAATTTTTATTTGATTTAGCCTCTAACAGTTAGAGGCTATTTTTATCGACGCGTGCACAGCTGCAACACTCTATCTGGATGTAACCTTAATCAAAGCATGGCGGCATATATTAATCGGAAATGGTAATCAAATCAAATCTAATTTACTGATTCAAGGCTCACGTTTCAATTTCACTGACAACTAGTTTAATAACACAAAAGTTATTCAGAGTCGATTTATTACGCGACTGATAAGATTGGTTCTTTTGACTCGTTATTATATAAGTATCGATTAATCTACATCGATTAGAATGAGCTTCCGTCACTGCGAGGATTAACTGTTGACACATTGTCAACGATGTTTGATCGATGGTCGGGATCGAGATGAAGTGTGCGGTGTCACCATCGCCTGCGCCGGTCACTGGCACTTGGTGAAAGTCGCCAAATCACGCTGCTGTATAGAATAGAAGCATCAATCTTCAACACTTTCGTCGCCGCAAATCGATTGTCATTCGGTGCCCGATCCTCGGAACTGATTTCCCTTATAACACGACCAGCGCATATGATCTTAAATAGATCAACTTGTCCATATGTACAGAGACCTCGCACATTTGGTTACGTAGGTACGTGCCGACAATGCCGACATTGATTTAGGAAGGAAGTTATTTTTTAATTAAAGTTGGTATTAATTGTTTTGACACAAGGTTTTATGTAAGGTTTTCGTTCTTTTTATAGTGCTACTGACTAATTATGTACATACATTATTAAGTTGTGGGTTGCGTAAACTGTGGCGATGTTGCGGTCGGCTCGCATTTCTAACACTCCATTATGAAATTAATCCCCTTCAGTGAATGTTACGTACATGTCATGTCATAATACCTTAATTTTCTATTAATATTTATTGTTTGGTATTCTATTGTTTATGTAGCGCATCTACGATTTGTGAGCACGGTCGACTTTATGGACTATTCAGAAAATCTCGAGTGTTTTAAACTCTGGAACAAAGAAAATAAATTCGGTCTGGAGATTTAAAAGAGGATGAATCTTTGGCTTTGTGCCAAGTATTGGTTAATAACTCTAGAGTACGTATAACATAACTGTTTACAAGTATGGAAAAAACCAGTTTATACATTTAAATGCAGAACCTTCGTGGGGAATCTTGAATGTACTGGCTACTTGCTATAAAAATATTAAAAAGCAGATGCGATATTCGAAAATGGAACTCCCTGGGAGTAGTTATAATTTAGTTCGTGCGATTGTCATTTGTTTATTTTTACTGTCTTATGCAAAGATTTTCATAGGGCATCGTGTCTTATGTTACACTCCTATTAAAACGTAGGAAAAACTAAAGAGGACTTTCAAAAGGGGATAAAATGAGAACGCTAGTGAAACTGCGTGCAGACAGCACAACTTGAAAAAGGTGAAGGTAGTTTATTTAACGTCTACAACATTGTTTACACTTTTGATTGTTGCTAAAGTGTGTAGGTACCGAGTACAATAATTATTATTATCTCCATCAAGATTGCCAATCTGAGCTTCATAAAAACGTTACAAAAAAACGATGGAGTCAAGATGCTGCTTACGAAATTGGTCATAACAAGTTACAGACAGTTCACCGGCCACTCTAAGTTATTAAATTTACGTTCTTATTATCAATGTGATAAGGTATTTTATTTAATGATATCTTCTTATGATTTACCAATGTTAATAAATAAATAGTTGTTATGATTACAGATTGTAATAGTATTGTTACATTGTGCGTTGAATGTTTAGTTTCACAAGTACACCTCATTATTAACTAAGCTTGTTCCTTCTACAATTTTATACGTGAAATCATAGAAATAAATATACCTAGAAAGCACGTCACCATACTGCACGAATATATAAAACAGGCCAACTTTTATAGGCTGCTGCGCGTAACAGCTACGTTTTACGCTCCCTCTGCGTCATTCTGCTAGTCATAGTGACGTTCATAATGATAGTAGTTGTTGAAATATTCCAATTAAAATCGGGAGAAATTTAAATATAGGACATTATTATGCAATTTTATTTATTTTTATTTGATTTAGCCCCTAACAGTTAGAGGCTATTTTTATCGACGCGGGCACAGCTGCGACACACTATCTGGATGTATCCTTTATCAAAGCGTGAAATAAATAAATAACAAATCTTATTAAAGTATAGTTTCTTCAAGAAATTGTTGTAGAAGTACCCTTAAACACTAAAACCTATAATTTTTCGTCGAATTTTTAATCAAATATAGTATCTATCTGTACCATAGATTTATGATCTATTAATACAGTCTATGATCTTTATCTATACACCATACATATAAGACTTCCTGTACTTACTTACTGACAGATCTATACCTATAATTATAAACAGGGGGCCTACCACAAGCTCTTAAAACAAGGTTAAAATAACCTTATTTGTCTTTTGTCCCTCTTTGACATCCGGCGTCAAAACATGACAAAACACAAATAAGGTTATTTTAACCTTGTTTTAAGAGCTTGTGGTAGGCCCCCTGGGGTGTTAAATATGTTTTTTTAAATTCCTTTGATTACGTTGCCTTCCATTTTGTCAGGATTTTTGGAAATTGTTTGTCCTGAGAGGAATTCAAACCTGTGGACTTATACCTATGGCGAGGCTCTCGGGTTAACTAACCTTCACACCTATTGTAGTAAAACATGACTTTTATGGACGGTGACTGACTGAGGACCATAGATAATACACTATACTAGAGACTGAGGACTGACACTTTATTGTGGCCGGAAACTATAATATAACTCGACACTGGCAGAAATAAGCCCTAATATGGGCTTGGTAGCCAAACTTAAAAATAAGAAGAAGAACCTTCACACCACCGGCCCGCCTAGTATAAAATCCCCATTCACTTTTTTTTTACCTTTCATGCGTATGCGTAGGTACCAAAAACAAAATACTCGCATCTGAGAGTGATAGTGAAAATATCTTCTTAAAAAAAAAGAAAGATATATCATGCCTCTTATACTCTCTTCAAAGACTTATAACAGCCATTTCCATTGACACACTTCATTGGCAATACTTGCATAACAATTTAATGAGACGTGATAAGTTTCCGACTTTATATAGTTATTATGCATTTATTCGATTATAAAAAAACATCAATCATACAAATTACCGATAAACTTGTTTGATTGACTTATATTAATATTGCTGACATTTGAATGATTTTCTATGGTTCCCAAGTCAAATGAGAAAACCCGTAGTTTTGAAAGTACCACGCGCAGCATCTACGGTTGTTCATGTTCTCGTACTACACGAACGCGGGTTCTGAGAGCCAATGGCGGGGCCGCGCTTAATGTGTGCGTAATGTATTAGTGTGCTTTTTGATAATTGTAGGAGTGGATTTGTGGTAATAAGCCAGATGGTTTATATAGGTCAGATGGTGATCGACATCATGTCTCGAAGAATAAGTGGTCCATATTTTTTTTTTCTCTAAAGTCATGTACTTTCCGTCCATACATATGTCGATATCATTTACGAAACATAGCTTAAGGCCCATTTTGAGTTATAATAGCTAAATTAGGTAAGTTGTTTGTACTTTGTACTCTAAGAACTGGATTAAGAAGGGTCTATGTTGCCTGGACGTAATCGCTTTAGATATTAAGGTCGCCTAAATTAAAAAAAAAATGGTATTTTTTTTAAATTTAGGCCAATAAATAATTTTGTACTGTATGTAACAAGAAAACCTATCACGGGTAATGACCGTTTTGTCTACTACTTCTTTTTTCTTGTCTTTCAATAAACTCCGCTCTCCAAGCAAAGTATTCGGGATGTAATTAAATGTAGCCGCAGCAGTAAGTTTGTGGAATTTGGAAGTTTAATTATTGAAACCGTATTTTTTTTCTGTTAACAATAATATTCAACTCTTGTTGGCATAGTCTACATTTTAGTATTTGTTAATTGAACAGCTGGCCTCCGTGAATGGACGGTAAATAATGTAGTTTTTCCGAATTGTTTCACAGGCAGA
Source organism: Achlya flavicornis (assembly GCA_947623365.1). Taxonomy (NCBI): domain Eukaryota; kingdom Metazoa; phylum Arthropoda; class Insecta; order Lepidoptera; family Drepanidae; genus Achlya; species Achlya flavicornis. The sequence continues at coordinate 16,187,087 of OX392471.1, read as the reverse complement.
CTTATTTAAATTATGTGACTGTTATTAAAAAAAAGGTCTACGATTCCATTAACTTTTAACCACAACTAAAACCGACTTCAAAGTGGTTTTGATTGCACAGAAAAGTATAAATAAACATACGCGTCGAATAAAGAACATCATTCTTTTTTGAAGTCGATTAATTGAGTGAGAATTACATTCCAGACTGATATTCTCAAATTTACAATAATATTCAATAAGTATGTTATTAAAAAAAAGCAAGTGAGAATGCGATGTCATCGAACGAAAATGTGTGCGCGGAAATATCACAAATCTTGTTCCAGGCTAATACTTCTTGTCAAAAAATCTTACAAGTTTGTGAAGAAAAAGATTGTTATTTTCAATCATAAATACATTTGCAATGCCGGATCAAGATGTTTTCTTTACTTTTTACAATTTATAGGTACATTAGATATGGCCAAAGTTCAGGTAAAATTTGTGCAAAAACGCTGTTTTTCGGAGGCTCTTACTGAATTTTATTTTGCTTTTTTTTATTTTTACATATATATATATATATATATAGGACTAGATATAGTGCACAACATACCTGTTTAAAACATCTAATGGTGCGTCCATGCAACGCGAATCGAGCACGAGCCGAGGCACGAACGAGCCTACAACGAGCACGATGCGAACCCCATTGTTCGTGAAAAAACTGACTATCGCGGTCGTTCGAGGCTCGCAAGCCCGTCCACGCTACGCGAATCTTGCTCGCAGTGTGCTCGTTCGAGGCTCGGCTCGTGCTCGGTTCGCCAAGCATGGACGCACCATAACGAAAAATGTTTAACAACGCCATAATAAGTACATTGTTTTATATTATTATTATGTAAGTAGGTACTCAAGTAGGACACGCACGATAGAAAACATAAAAAACTCATTTAAAACATAAAGAAGATTGTTATAGCTTGTTGCACTGTTAATGTTATAAATGACCATTGTAGAGCCGTTTGTGAGGATGGATGTAAGTATATTTGCTACGTAATCTCTCATGCAAAAACTACAGAACGTATTTTGATGTTTGGCACACTACAGTAAAAATATATATTTTTACCGTGTAGAATATGTTCTGGATTACCACTTAGCATACTTTTAGCTCTCTGGAACGTATGTGAAACCGCGGAGGGAAACAACCTAGTTAATATGTTGATGGAAGCTTGATCCAACGGTCGCTTGGAGTCAGTTGCGTTATTGTAAAGGACAAGATGCTCGCGCGTGCGGTGGATCGGATCGCGCTAAATGATCTAGTAGGGTTACCAACTACGCAAGTATAAAGCTGTTTATTTATAGTAGAACTAGATTTCGCCTCGAGGTTTCACCCGCGTTTCTGGGAGATCTTGTTTTCCCGGTATCTATTAAAAAGTAGGCATCCTATATATCACGGATCATCTATTGCATCGAACGAGCGGCTCGCGCTCGACTGCGCTCAGCAAATTGACAGTATTTTGGAGAACACGGGAGTTGCATCGCGTTCGTGTTGTCTAGACTCGTTGTAGGTCCAAACTTGAAATCGCGAGCGACGAATGAAAAGCGGCTCGGCTCGTGTTCGTCGCTATGCAACTGGATTCTGAGAATATAACTTATTTTTGAATCGATTTACGATTTTAGAAGTTATGGTGGAATACAGTGTTTTGCAACCCTAGCATCTAACATCAGTACTATGCAAGTAAACTGTATTTATTGAGTGTCTAAAACGTTACCTATTGTGATTTCGCTATAATGACTTGTACAGTTAATAGCTTTACATTAATTTTATTGATTATACTGTTGATAAACTAAGGCAGAACTTAGATGTTATTTTATGAGTAATCACGCATAAAGGACAAATAGCTTGACCGAGATACCGTTGACTAAATTAGGAATGACTAAGTAGGGATCGACATTTAAATGGCTTGTTAAGTAAATGTCTGATTTGCTGTTTTATTAGTCAATTGAAATATATCTACGAAAGGATATCGAAACAGCGATAAAAACACACACGAACATCCAAACAGGGTTACTTTTCAATGGTAGCCAAATTTTCAAGGGTATTTGATCAAGTTTTACTATAAAACCAACTAGGTATAAACGCTTTTTCCTAAACTTATTTTTGCGATTTCTGTTTATCAATGATGACTACAATAACCTCTGATAACGGTTACTCTTTGAAACGTAGCCCTTGGATACTGCGCGCGCGATATCTTGGTGTTTGGTAATCTACTGCTATGGATGAGCGGAATCTCAAAACAAATCTTGCCAAATCCTGGTCCAGTACAGTGATAAGTTGATGAACATTGACCCTATTGCCCCATACACCCCGCTTAACATTTAAACGTTCCACCTTTCACATTTTAACATTAACAATAATAATATTAAACAAAACTTTTAAAAGCAATAATTAAAATAAGTGTGCGCTTATCTTTGGAAGCATCATGGCGACCTTGATTGGAATATAACTCAAATACATCAATCATGACATATCAGAACCATCAACAGTATAGTAAGGATCTATTTATCATATGTTCGTCTATTGGCCACAGTTATTACGAAAAAAACAACCTGTTGAAGTTGGCGCTCGTTTGTTTGCGTCTGAGTTTGAGCGCGATTGGTGTAATTTGCGTTGGCTAGTTTACGTTGTATAAGGCTACGTTCGCACGGACGCTTTTCAACGCGCGTAAGTAACTCCCGACGTAAATAAACGACAGCGTGCGAACACGTTAGGAGAAGTCACATACGTTCCGTGCGAACATAGCCCAAGTTGCGTAGAATAAGTAAATAAAATTAAAATAAAATAAATAATTAAAAAAAACGTCTTTATGGCACCCTTTCGTGTGCCATTCCGACTCGAAATTGTAACGCTCACAACAGTCATTATTGATATCATTAGAAGGTCCACGTAAAAGTATCCCACACAAAAATGTTGCCTAATTATATAACGTAGAGTTTATTAGCTTATACTCCAATTTGATGTATATATGTTTTCTTTTTTATTGTTAATTATTTGGAAAGAATAGCCAAACATAGTCAGATTGTCCAAAAAATATTTTAAAAAAGTAACATTGCTGAGTTTCTTGCCGGATTCTTCTCAGTTGAAGGCCGAGTTCCGAACCGGTGGTAAGTTCAGTAAATGTGACCTTCATAAGTGCCCTTCTGGGGCCTAAATTGAATAAAAGGCTTAAAAGGCATAAAAGGCTACCTAAAAAACTTTTGGCTTTGACACCAAAGAGTTAAAACTTAACCAAAGAGTTAAAACTTATAGACGTAAATGTATTTAATAATATATTATGTGCAGATACTGGGCAATACCTTATTTATCTTGAGGGACTTAGCAGACGCTTCACTCACAAATTAATGGCAAAAAAGTTTCCGCCTACAATATTATAATTTGGAAAGGAAAAGCAAATAGTTAAGGAATCATTACAGTTTCAAGATTAAATCTTGATAATTATAGGAAACGATGAGTAAGATGAGTTACGCATTCAAGTCATGAGGAAGCGTGATTCATTCCATCCCAAGCTGGTGCGATGCGACCGTGTCTGAGCGGTCTCCATAACCACATTGTTATACGATGAAAACACCGGAAAATGTGTTTGCTTGTTCTGTTACGTACCTAAAGTGAAGTTAAAATCGGTTAGAAAGTGTTAAATTCATACTTAGATTAATTAAATGCCGTATGTGAGTTTTAAAAGCAAACTATTAAGTTTGACAGGTAAAAAAATATGATTAAATTATTTATTCAGTTTCGCGTAGTTTGCATTAAAGACTTAATTATGACCATGCCTATATTAAATTATTAAATTCATATTCATTATGTAGAATATTTTATTATAAAGATTATTTTATCTGCCATATATTACTCGTCATGCGAGCAACATAGCTGAGTATATAGCGTCACGCTTTTTAAAACTATATCTGCTTTCAGAATATCCAATTGCTCCAAAGTGTTTATTGTTCTATCTAACCAATTTCAACCTAACGATTCAAAATGTAAAGCGCAGAATCTGAAGACTATGATGCCTACAATATGTCTCCCGAATCCAAATCACTATTTTTGGATATTTCACAGAGTATCTCGTAAAAACTAGTACACTTTTAAAACTTTTTGTTTTTATTCGGTAATGGTAATGGTATAAATATATTTATCTCGCTAGGAACGCCAGCAGGGCTATTTTAAAACGTCGGATTCGATATCGGAAACGGATTAAAAAAAAAACCGAAGCTAATTTCAGCAATTGCTAATTTAATTTATCGAATTGATATTTCCGTAAAGAAACATCAAAAATATTCGAATTCGGAATTTAAAATAGCAATTGCGGAAAATCGCCTCGGTAGTTTTTGAATCCGTTTCCGATATCGAATCCGAGCGTTTTAAAATAGCCCGCAGCAGGAGACGATATAACATTTTTATTTTTTCGTCACCTATAATATGACGAGCTCGTCTATAACTACAACAGTCCTTCGAAGTCTCGGGAAAAACTTTATAAGGCAAAACTGATCGCAAAAATACTGATTACAACCTTCTTTCAGGACCTTCAGCGCAATAACTAGCAAGGAGGCTAGCGGCAGTAAGGAGGCCGGCGGCAGTTGGGAAGCCAGCAGCAGTGATGCAGCACCACCTCAGGCCGAGGACGAAGACGCCATGAACCGCGAGAACGTGTCCAACAAGATCGCCGCCGGCATGGACCGGTGGCACAACACGTTTGAGGATATGATCAATCTGAGATCCTCTAACAATCATGTTTTTAAGGATAATTATTGGGTATGTTTTTGGAATTTTTTTTAGTACCTACTAAGCTAGCTTTTTTTATGGGTTCCTGTAACTTAGCATGTTTAAAAAAACCCTGTTATCATTTTATACCAAACCCCCAAGATACTTGTCCTACTCACATTTGATTTTATTGTACTACGAAGGCTAGGGAAGTAATATACGGGGTGGAATGAAACCACGTAAAGTACTCACGTATACGATCAAATTTTACTATGGGACCAACATCGACATCGCAAAAGAAAAATTACAGCTTTTCATACATTTTTGCCGAGGAGACATGTACCTTTTGTAAAAGTTGATCGTAAACATGAGTACTTTACGTGGTTTCATTTAATATCGTATTGTCGTATCCACCCCGTATAAAGCAAAAGATATTTATGAGTTGGTACAAACAAACAAACATAAATAATGATTGATTATTATTAGGGTTTATCGTTTCTATTTCGTAATGGACGCTTCCCGGGTGTATACCGGAGCGGCGGATGTGCGTGCGCGCCTAACAATTCAAATCATGCGCAGACCGCACAGCCGTTTTGAAATCGACTCAACTATCACCCGTCGCACACGATTCTAAGCCATACAATAATTGTTTTTCGACACCTTTTACTATACAGTGAAAGTAACGTATCAAAGAAAGTTGTTGTGCGATTTGTTTGGTACCAATGTACCGCAGGTATAATTTAATCCATTGATGTGTACCATTGTACATGTGAGTCGCGTGACCAACAGATGAAATGCGATTTGTCAGCACGACGCCGACGTGAAAACATTCAATAGAAAATGTTCAAACAACGGTGGTCCACCATCGTGGACTCGGAACATTAATGGGGTATAAAGTTAAGCCAAAATAAGTATAGCAATAATAACATCATGGTTTTATACCGATACAGTTTTTTATTGAATTTTGAAAAAGCTAAACACAAAAAAAAACCCCGCTGTGTAGCCATTAAATAAATAAGGATAAATAATTAGTAAATATCCTGGGACATTCCTCACACACGGTCATCTGATCCCAAGCAGAGCTTGTACAATGGAAACCAGATTACTGATGTAATACATATTATACTACTTCTTGTTTGTAAATACATATTTAATATACATAATTACACCCAGATTCAGGACATACAGACATGTTCATGCACACAAATGCATGTCCTGTGTAGGAATCGAACCCACGACCTGCGGTGCGAAAGGTGGAGTCTTAACTGCGCCAACGTGACGCTGACGCTGACGTGGCCCGTCACGTAAATATTTCCATTATAGTTTATTACAGTAAAAACAGGTCTATAAGTAAATTTGTTGGCTCATGGATTTATTAGGACGTACGTTCTATACATAAGTACAGTCGAGGACATAAATATGTATACACTTAGTAAAATTCAACAACGGTTTCCTCTTAAACTACTGATTGAAATTATGAGATATTATAAAGGCAGAATCTTCTAACATATACTATTATGATTTGTGTAATAGTTTAACACTTCAATGTTAAACACGCGAGAAAATCGGTTTTGAATTTCAAAAAGTGTATACATATTTATGTCCTCGACTGTACATATGAAATAAAAATTGAATACCAGGAACTGTTACTCAAGTGATTACAATATTGATATAGTGATAATGTTTCTACTGATTTCAAAGTGATATCACGTATTCTTGCCTTATATTAGTGACAGACAACTGTCGTTAGCTTTTTACGTACCTACATAACGTGGCTTCCTCCACTAGCACAAGAAAAGGCTCGCAGCATTTAATTTGACTTTGTAAGACGTGGATCTACTGTCAATGATAATAATATATACTTAACAAGTTAGATAAAGAAAGTGTAGCCTTATTAATAATACAGTTGGGGCACGAATGGTGAGCACAGATAGGCAGTAGTGGGGGCAAGCTCGCGCATGTACACTTTTGGCCAAATCACAGTAGCCAAATGACACGCAAGAATCCAATAGAGGACGAGCATCGACTGACGAACCAATCGTGTGCAGCTCGCCGCTCCCCCTTCTTCATTCCGCCAAACTGACCGAAAAATTTACTACTGCGCAGGTGCGCAGTTTTAAATTTTGACACCTGTCAATCTGTGCTCACCACTCGTGCCCCTTGTCGTGAAAAATGTGTCGTTATCGTCTCGTGTGAAAACGCACTTACTATACTTGGTTGACCGAGCTTTGTGTACAAAAAATACAAAAAGGTTCGACCGGATCGCGGACCGAACGATACGGACCCACGACCTAAGAGTCGGAATTCAAACGCTTTGACCACTGGGCTATCGCTTATGTAAGTTCAGTCGGGGACATAAATATGTATACACTTTTTGAAATTCAAAAGCGATTTTCTCGCATGTTTAACATTGAAGTGTTAAGCTATTACACAAATCATAATAGTATATGTTAGAAGATTCTGCCTTTATAATATCTCATAATTTCAATCAGTAGTTTAAGAGGAAACCGTTGTTGAATTTTACTAATTGTATACATATTTATGTCCTCGACTGTACATGCTGAAGTACCGATCTTAGGATCTGAGTGAAGAAATATCCTGGTATCCTGTGGTACCGTTTTTTAAAAGTAGCCAGTACCTAACAGTGGCATAGTTGCCCTAGACGGGCCTTTTATTAAAATCTGTTGGGGCCTTTCTACCTGACTGAGTGTACCCAAAAGGAGTGTAAAGATTTTTACGAGTTTTCGGGGCCCCTGTAGCCCGGGGTCCTCTTATCTTTGACACGGCTAGCTAGGTAAATCAATCAATAAGTTATATTTTTTGTTCAGTTAACTGAGAAGAACATTTCATTGTTGCTCTAAAATTGGGGGCTACAAAAATACTTTTTTTTTATACCACTTTGGTGGCAAACAAGCATACGGCCCGCCTGATGGTAAGCGGTTACCGTAGCCTATGGACGCTTGCAACACCAGGGGTATCACGCGCGCGTTGCCGACCCAAAACATGAACACGGACACATGCTTCTTTTTATCTCGATAACGTAGGGGCGTGGGGATACCACGCACGGGGCAAAGTAATCTATACAAACCACAAATAGGTTTCATATTAGTTCACGTTGCGCTTGCGGCGAATATCACGATCAATATAACTGTATAGTATGAATAAGTAAAATAAATGTGTGCTCACCACTCGTGCCCCTTACTATACTTGGTTGACCGAGCTTTGTGTACAAAAAAATACAAAAAGGTTCGACCGGATCGCGGACCGAACGATACGGACCCACGACCTACGAGTCGGAATTCAAACACTTTGACAACTGGGCTATCGCTTATGTAAGTACATGCTGAAGTACCGATCTTAGGATCTGAGTGAAGAAATATCCTGGTATCCTGTGGTACCGCTTTTCCAAAAGTAGCCAGTACCCAGCAGTGGCATATCTATCCCTAGACGGGCCTTTTATTAAAATCTGTTGGGGCCTTTCTACCTGACTGAGTGTCCCCAAAAGGAGTGTAAAGATGTTTACGAGTTTTCGGGGCCCCTGTTACTCGGGGTCCTCTTATCTTTGATACGGCTAGCTAGGTAAATCAATCAATATATTTTTTGTTCAGTTAACTGAGAAGAACATTTCATTGTTGCTCTAAAATTGGGGGCTACAGGAATACTTACAAAACATGAACACGGACACATGCTTCTTTTTATCCCGATAACGTAGGGGCGTGGGGATACCACGCACGGGGCAAAGTAATCTATACACACCACAAATAGGTTTCATATTAGTTCACGTTGCGCTTGCGGCGAATATCACGATCAATATAACTGTATATTATGAATAAGTAAAATAAATAACGCAAACATCATGTGTATACGCACCATACAACTCATAAGTATGTACAATTATTATCTAAGGTAATTGGAAATGCGATGTTTGTCTTGCGTCGTTATGTTATACATATATGGCCGACCCATAATTTACGGACCGTTATCGGTTAAAATTAAGACTCTTATATCTTTATACGCTTTGCATAGCAAACCCTCCGATATAATTTTTTTTTTTAAATAAGCTTGGTTTTAATTGGCAATAAAAAACCTACCATTGGTAAGCAAAACGATTCGTTTTTGTTTATAGAAAACGGGCAATAGGCACTTAACTGTTCAATTTCCTTCCTAACGGCTCTAATTAATATGAGCGGAGGTGATTTATACAAACCAGTCATCGACCCGCGGTTGCACACCCGCTCCCGAGGTATCTTATGTTTTAGGGATAAAAATATCGAATCTATCTTATCTAATATCTATATAAATAATCCTATATATAATTCCTGGTTATGATCTACCAGAGCGCCAAATTTTATCTCTATTGGTGAGCCACGGTAAAAGTATATAATGGGGTGACTGGTAATTAGTAAACGATACTTAGACACATGATTGTACTCATGATAACAAACAACTTTCCCAAAGAAACAAATAGGGATAAATAACTAGATGGCGTATTCTTTTTCTTGTTTGGTACTTAGGTATTATGGGCTCATGTGTTTTAAGTAAATAAAAATAAAAATGTTTATTTGGGAAAGTTGTTTGTTATCATGAGTACAATCATTTGTCTAAATCGTGTTGGAGCGTCAAGAGATAACAAACATAAAACCTCTTTCTTTTTACTGTGTATAGGCCGGTGTTTGACCACAATCTCACTATGGTAAGTGATGATGTGGCCGAAGGTGGTAAGCACACAGTCTAGAAGGAATTTCTGTATCCGTGACCATAATAGAGTCTTTCAGTCATATAAAAAATGGAACAAGAATATTTCTGATGCACCCTATGACAGTTGACATGTGGTCGAGATTCGTTTCGATTCTTCCGTAAATTGAACTATTTCGCCTTTCCGATCTTGTCAGATCTTGTAAGTAATCTAACGGATTGACAACAATGCCATATTGAGCGAAATAGTTACGGTTTCATCAAAAATTAACCAATTTTGATGAAAATTGGCATAGAAATAAATAAAATATACAGCGACAATCAAGCGCAGGAACACAAAACTCAGCTTAGATCCCCAGATGGACTCCCGGACTCCCGGAAACGTAAGTGTAACCGGACTACCGCTAAATGCTCTTTGTACAGGCTGGTATTGAAATTTGAAGTTCATTATAATTAACATAGCGTAATTGAACAAACAGATAGCATGCTCTAATTGTGTATATCACTTCCTTACGCTAACCACATTATAGCTACGCAATGCAAGATTCCATTTCCTGAAACTACAATTTCTTTTCAAGGCTGATGTTACCTTTTTGGATATTTGAAATATTTTTTTTATGTTCCGTAGTCAAGCAAGAAAGGTTTGTTATCTAGAATAAATAGGGATAGATTTAAAGGGTAGCCAGCTAGATAGGTCTTAGCGCGATTCCTCACGTTGTCATCCTTCAAGGATGGGAACTCAGGTCACTACTACAGGCAGAGCTATCGATTTTATCATTGAATAGTCAATAATACTAGCCTGGGATATAAGAGGCGCCATTATAAAGCAACAATGGAAACAATAATTTCCTATTTTTATGCGCAGGAGTTTTTATGCAACTTCCATATTTATGAAGGTCGCGTGGCGTTTTTACGCTTCAAAAGTCACGACATATTTGCTTTTCTGACGATTTTGAATAGGAAAACTTACTTATCGTAACCTAGATAAGAATCGGTTTAAGAATCGTGAACAAGTAATGAATAAGCAAACAAATTACACATTATTTGGACATTGGAATACGCAACGTGAGATTCTCGATATTAGCACCAAAAACTTATTATTACGCTATAAGTGTCAATGAGTTAGAATCCACTCTATACATCTGCTGACTGACTGACAGACAACGCATCGGAAGATTTGTTTGAATGAAATATGCCTCGAGTAACTAAGGGGAAGAATTCACAGAAATTCTACCTTTAAGGAGGAAAAAAGGAGGAGGCGTCCTGGGTGACACTGCGGACAAGAACTGATATATTGTAAATAAGTATATATACCTACTAGCAGAGGATAACATTAGCGAACTGTTATCAGTTTTAGTAAACGGTCTTGCAAAGGCTACCTATGTACCTTTAGTTAGTACAAACTTATGAAGTCGGAACAAAAACTACCTGGTTATAGCACGGATTTTCATGGACAAAAGATGAAATGTGACGCTAGTAGTAGATTCTACTATGTTAATTCTTACTATGTCGATGTACAATCTCGATCTTCAAATCTAGCTTGTTATGTTTTTGGAAATATCTAGGTTAAATAAGAGTTAATTTGGTTACAGGCACAGAACGGGTTCGACGAGCTACGGCGCTACGTGAAACAAGGAAGCGATTTCAGCAAAGAATTAGCTTCAATATTACAAGAAAGGTCGGTTTTTGCTATACTTTTTGCTTTTATTGATACTCCGGCAGTCTAAAACCGAATAGAACATTTTGTATGACAATGACTTGAATGTACTATAAAAACGTTTGCAAAAAGTATTACAAGATCATTTTGCACTATTGGATAACGATCCTAATCAAGATGGAAAACTACTTAAACCCATTTTAAATAACGGTTATCAGGCAACAGTATAAGTTATTTGGCATTGTTCTATTAATTGCAAGTAAAGTAACTAATTAAGATAAGTATTTGATTATATAGGTACGAACTGAAACGATATTTAATGATTGTATACAGAACGTATATTATCCCCGAGTACATAGTTGTAACTATGTATTTCTTGAGACATGAAAAGTATGTTTTTCGACCTTCAGAAAGTATATGAGTAATACGTCTGCCATCTCGTTGCTAGTAATGAAAAAATATTGTGCATATAACTGTAGTATCACAATGAAATATGGCATTATCAAGTGGTATAACTGTTACGCATCATTTCAATGGCCGCTTCACGCTCGGATGAAGCTCCGAAGCGAGTCGTGCACGCAACCGATGAACTGATCTTATCGCAATTTCTCTGGAACATTTACTTTCCACTCGTGGACCTCTGAAACAATACCGTATTGTTAGCGCGCGGATCGCTCCACTGATCCTTCATTCCGCGAAGTCCGGTTGAGCGAATCGCGATCGAACGCCTGCCTAAATCATTCAATGCGCCAACGCAGGGACAATACGAAAGTCCGTGTCATGGTCTATAATTGATTTTTATATTGCTCATATGCATCCGTTTAACTTTCGCCAGCAGCAAGGCTGTGTAGGCGCAGATGGCGTGGTAAGTGTTCATTCAAAAGTAAGGGCACGGCAATGGCCACAAAATCATAAATAGCGCGTCGTGAGGTGCCGCCAAGTGGGCCAAGAGGCAGACGTAAATAACGCGCGCTCTAAAAATTGATCTGCTCCCATTGGGCGAGACGGCATTATCGCTACTTTTACACAACCACAGAGATACTCGTGCAGACGAAAAAATCAAACAAACCATTACGCCACTGCTGTGTTTATTTCCTATGAATATTTGCTTGCTTCCGTGACAGATTGTGAAATCGAGTAGCCACTTATTGATAACGATTTCTTTTTAGGGTCGAAGCTGAAATCTACTACTCGAAATGCTTAACGAAGCTCGGCACGAAGCTGAGCAAGGCGTGCAAGGAGAGCGTGGGCTCCTGCGCAGAGGCGTGGAAACATGTCGCTATAGAAATGGAGAAGCGATCGGAAATACATAGGTAAATAAATCTATGTAAATAAGTATAAAAATAACTGATCGCAATCGTAGTTACATAATGTACAACGTAAAAATAACATTTCAGAAATTACTCAAGTGCTCTATCAGAAGAACTAGTGAAACCAATGAAAAATGTAATCGACAATCAGCTGAAACTCAGGAAGAAGGTAAGACTGACACAAATTTCGTCAAAACTGTTTTTATAATTCACATGTAGTATAGTGTAAATTATTTATGATGGCAGATTGAAGGCAACGTAGACAAAACGACTCGGGCTCTCTCCGAGTGGCGGTCAGCTGAAGCCAAATCAAAGAAACAGTCACACGTAGCGGCGAGAGAGAATGAGAAACTACAGGATGCTTCACTGGAGAACAGGTCTGCTCACTTGCGAAACGCACAACGAAGCTGATGTCTCAATTTCTTTAAAGAGATTTTTCTTTTGAGACTTCGCTCCGTTGGGCACTATAAATAGAAGGATCCTTCAATATTTGCAACGCGAATTGCTATGCGAAATGTTTTATTACTTTGCGAATGTTTTGACTGTCGAGAAAAGTTGATGAATAAACATCTAATTTTTGGATTATTTACAGCCGTATTTCACGTAGTTCAAGTATGGGTCACATACCGCACTCGCATTCTACTCTGAGCGCAGCACGAGCTGACAGAGGGTTGACCGTGACGAGTGACAGGGACGCCGCTAAACTCCAAGTCAAGAAGAGAAAGACAGAAGATGCTGTTAAGAAAACTGAAGTAGAATATTATAATGTTTGCGTTCAAGCAGAGAGAGCTAGGTAACCATTGACGACTTATCTTATGATGAAACTCCGTCGAAACTCTCTCTTATTAGTTTTCGTTGTGCAGGTTAGAATGGGAGTCGAGTGTAGTAAAAGGGGCCGGTATGCTGGAGTCTCTCGAAGAGGAGAGACTTGCCCAGCTGAAGACTTGCGCCGACTGTTATCTGAGGCTAACGGCTGCAGTACCCTCACAATTAGCTGAGGTGATTATCTTTAACGTTCTTTCATGTGACGAGATTGTAACTTATCTATACTAATATAATAAAGTTGAAGAGTTATTTGGTCCTTTTGTTTGCTTTTGTAAACGGGCAAATGGAATTGCAAGTCGGATTCGAATTCTTTCACTTATATGAAGCTAGAATCATCTCCAAACATGGGCTTTATGGGTAACGCGGGTGAAACCGCAGTGGACAGCTAGTTTTCTATAGAACCGGTTAATTTACTGACCGACAACGATCGGCCTTAGTACCCTCGAGGTGTACTCGTAGGAAAACATCGTGAGGAAACTAAGTCAGCTTTGTTGTACCAACCTGTTTGGTTACCACCCTCAAATTGAAGATCTACCGCCATCTACCAGTGTGTTCCGACGGCTGCACTTGAGAGCCAGTTCCTTCTAAGCTTTGTGTGGTTACCATCTTCGGCCACATCATCACCATGGTGAGACTGTGGTCAAACCCAAGGGACGGAACTAATTTTTATTTAAAAAAAACTGTAAATTTCCTCAGGCAACAAACGTGCTAGTGACTCCAATCCAAAATGCAAATGCGAATATGGATATGAGGGTAGTTCGAGGAGTGAGGTCAGCTCCCGCGGGCGCGAGTGAACAGTTGCTGCCGGACTTCTACTGCGAGCACACCACACTGGCCATGAATCGGGAACGACGTAAACAGGTAACATATTTGTTTATTCTAGCTGCATAACATATAGATTTTGGTAATCATTTTGGTACCCATGACACAGAGTAATTAATCTGTTGTGGCTACCAGGGCCATGTAAGCCATGCCAGGGCCCTAGGGCAAACAAATATTTAGAGCCCCGTTGGAAAGTAACAAAGATAATAACAAAAAATCTTTTTCTGATACACAATTGTATTATTTATCCCTTAGCGAGTACTTAATTTAAACTGTACCCCGTGTTTTTGTTGCAAATAAATATTTTTGTAAGTATTTTGTATTTACTTTTATCAGATGGGTACTCGTCTTTTAACAACTACTTAGAAATTGACTATCTATACTATACTAATATAATAAAGCGGAAGAGTATTTTTTTTGTTTGTTTGTTTAAACGGGCTAATCTCTGCTATCAGTCGGATCTACCAGTCGGATTCCAAAAATTCTTTCACTGATAGGAAACTAAATTATCCCCGAGTATTATAGGCTACTTAATATCCGGGAATTCGAGTGAAACCGCGGGGAACAGCTAGTTAAGTTTAAATCCTGAAACATTACTCACATATGGCTATCTGATCTCAGACTAACCAGAGCTATGGATATCAGTACCAGATAACTGAGATACTCCTTTTTGTAGTTGTATTTTTTTTTTATGTTTTAATGTATTACCTGGGGGCCTACCACAAGCTCTTAAAACAAGGTTAAAATAACCTTATTTTGCGTTTTCGTACCATGACATCCTTAAAAATAAGCTTATTATAAGCATAAAACAATATTGTTTTGTTAGCAGGTTTGATGACGTCACCTCTAATCGTTCATTCAAATCGTACCATGATGTGTCTTTTGACAACTAGCATTATGGTTTTTATGTCAATTGCATATATCAATCAAAATATAACATTATATACGCGACGAATTATCCAAATTTATGATAAAAATATCTATTATTATAGTGATATAAAGTCAGTAGGTCGTATTTATTTAACTTATCGAATTAATTGTGTATTCTAGCCTTCTAGCTTTTGCCATCTAGCATTTCAAGATGGCAAATGAATATGAACTATTTGTGTTTTTGGAAGCAAATACCAAAGAAGCCAATAATAGATACACGAAAGCGACGTGGTATGCATCTATGCTACGTGAGGAATCAACACTTTCGCATGCAATGGACCAAAATGCCATTTGCTATCGAAACCATACGACCGTATGGGTTTGAAGCTCACCGAGTCGCTCGCATATTGTCACCAAAATAATCGAGGCCTCGGGCGGGGAGCTTTTTCCGCCAACGCATTAGCTTGGCTAGCCTGTTGGGAACCTTGCCGATAATCTACGGCAGCCTAGAGGAAAATTTATATACGAGTGCTAGATTGTATTTCATTTATTTGTTGTAAATATTTAATATCGTATAGATTAAGCTTTACTGTGATTGTACTGTATTCATAAACGTTTATATACCTAAATACACATAATGTTTCATTGTATGACCTGCAACTACAGTAGCATTCCTGACAAAAGGTAATAAATAAAAATATGTGTTGATTCCTGTGGTAAATTCTTTATTCATATAATTTAAAGACAATAGGTACCTGCCTAGACTATAGGTATTAAGACTTTATATTTAGTACTAGTATTTATATTTATGTATGGCACTTCATGCCATACATAAATATAAACCTACCTAGGTATAATTTTATGTATGAACTTTGTCTCAGTTTTTGTAATGACCAAGAAGTGCTCCATTGCTTTGCTAGTTGAGGATTAGGTACCTATTTCTCTCCAGCACATTTCTTAGAGTAGTTACTTTGAATTCCGGCGAATTCTTCACTGCAAAATGAATAAAATAATACTTGAATTACTTCTGTTTGTAACCATGCCATATTAAATTTCATTCACTGAATATCACTATTGAACGTCGGCCCCTTGCCTTGTTTTCATATTGACCTAAGTAATATTTATTCAAGTAATATAAAAGTCGATATACATAAAATAAATATTTGTATTATTTCAAAATATGTAGTGCAACAGGGCACATTGAGTTTCAAAATTCGTGCGTCACAATTGACAAGTATTTTTTTTTGTCCCGTTCCATCCTATAGGGCCATCATCTTCTCTCACAAAATAACCTTATTGCCAGACTGTTTTGTTTTCACCTTATAATAATATTACTTTGATTCGTACCATGAGCTCAATCGTTCAACATTGATATAACATTGCTAAGTGCCGAGAAAGAATGAATGATTTGTAAGAATTTGTCTATGGCTTGCTACAACCTGATAAAAGATAAAAAGAAATAACGATATATTAACTGTATAGTGCCATTTCTTTCACACGTTGGACCGAAATGATTTGAGGTTCTTCATCTTTTAGCAAAGTATTAAATTAAACTAATTGTAAAGTATAAGTAACTAAAAGAATAAAATATTTTCGAGTAATTTCTATAAAATGCATACAAATATTTTAAAATGTTATTATGAAGAGTAAGGAAATTAATTGAAAAAATATATAGACTGCCGACTCTAGATTATCAAATGAAATGAATCGGAACAAAATATTTACCTGTCATTCTTGTCATAGTCAAATGTCTAATAAAGATATCCAAGATATTTAGTTATTAAATACATTTGTTTATGTAATTTAATAACAAACAAAGTGCAATCAATATGGAAACATCTTAATAGTATATTCGACAGTAATATTCAGTGCATGAAATTTAAGATGGCATGGTTATAAACATTTGTAAGTTGCACAAATGTTGCAATTCATTTTGTAGAGCTGTAGCCGAAGAGTTCGCCAGAGATCCAGTCAGCAGGTAGAAATGGTTAAATACAAACAGACCAAAAATACCGCCTTCAATCGATATCTACAAGCGAAGGAGTACTCTCAAAAAAGTGTACGTAGATATGGAGAGGCTGGTCTAAAGTGAAGTCTAAGAACCTATAAACGCTGAAATAAAGTTTGAATCTGTATCTGCAAGATTGTTTGATGCCATACTTATATTGTGTATAATTATCTTACTCTGATTAAACTTATGTGAATAAAGAATGTAGGTACATAATACTTTCGTGTTTTTATTCATTGTGTTATTGACGGGAATCCTACTGTAGTTGCAGGTCTTGGAATTAAACATATTATGTGTATGTAGGTATATAAATATATGCCGCTGTTGTCGATCATCGACAAGGTTCCAGGTTCAAGCTCGTTATTGGCAGTGTTTCCTCTTTGGATAGCCAAGCTAATGCGTTGTCACAAAAAGCTCCCCACCAACCGGTTTGCCGAGGTTTTGATGATAATGTGTGAGCAAATCAGCGAGCTTCAGACCCCCACGGTTCTATCCACAGCCACAAAGGCTACAGAAAGTTAGGTCCAATGGATGTGTATTTTAGAATTTCCCGCACGGTTACATCTGCTCTGCAACAGTATAGCAGATTGTTGTGAGTTGAGTTTTCAATACAAATATATAATACTTAATTAATATTTTACTACATTAGATGGTTAAAATGATTATCTTTATAGATTATTATAAGTCTGTCGTCTGTCCGTCTGTTGACAATAATATATTCCATCCAGGCTAATGTAGGTTACGACCAATTTTAGAAAATTTGCCAGAGAATCTAGGTAGTTTGGATTCCAGGAACACAGGGACTACTCTGTGTACTAACACTGCAGGAAAGTTAACTTTATGGATTAATCTGGGTTTATTCGATGTACGTTGGTTATAATGAAAACAGGATATTAATAGTGGGTAGGTACCTAAATGAAAAGTCACTCAATATATAAACACGCTATTTAAAGCTCCGCTTCATCTAAATAAATCTAAGGCTAAGGGTCGAGGGATCGATATTACTAACGTAGATGCATAGTTGTGTAGTGAACGACAAGTGCAATTAAAAACTTTATAAACAATCGGTTATATTATTTTGGGATGATACCTAATCTCGAAATCCCGATATATTCATTCTATAAGTAAATAAATTCGATATAATTACTTTATATGACACTATAATAGATTTTTATAACATAAATTTGGAAAACAATGTTATTTTCAGCTTGTAAATACAACGTATATAAGATTGCTAAATTTGACATTAAAACAATAATGTTAATTGTCAAAAGCTTATAAAAAATAGCTCGTGGTACGAATTGAATGAACCATTATGGTAAATAAACAAGGTTGTTTTCATGCATAAAATAAGCTTGTTTTAGGGACATCATGGTACGAAAAGAAGAATAAGGTTGTTTGAAAGAGCGAGAGAGTATGGATGAGTGACAGAGATGAGAATTGTTAAGAGAGAGAAAGTTGCTTAGGCCCATAGCGTTATTTCTTTTCATCTTTAATGAGCCCATAGACAAATTCTCAAAAATCATTCGTTCTTAGCCGCAATATAACAATCATATAACAATAGTGTTTGGTAGAGGTCATGGTACCAATATAAATAAGGTTATTATATGCTGGAAACAAAACAGTATTGCAATAAGGTTGTTTTGTAAAAGATGGGGGTAGGCCCCCTGGGAATTAAACCCATAACCTGCAGCGTGATAGCGACCCTTATACTAAGCTTCCACAAAGATGGTAGGTATACTTTTGTTATCTGTCTGCCGTGTTTCCAATTATTTTGAGCTGGCACATATACCAATTACAATTAGGTACATAAGGATAATTAGTTCATTCCATAGAGATAGATTTAAATATTCTATCTCTATATATAGTTCGTTCATTGCAATCATCTCATCTCACAGAATGAATAACCACAAAACCAACTGCCCATTAAATAAGGCCCCTGACCTACTGCTTCAAAATAACCACAGAATCAATATTTAATGCATGATTTAAACCACAGCCTATTTTACCAACGTCAAGTAACTTTCATTCATAACATAAATATGAAACTTCGACAGATTCTCAATACAAGTTATGTCACAGACTAGTCATATTTATACCGTAGATACGTGCTACGTACGACGTTGGTAAAATTGGGCCTTTGGTGGCAAACAATCTGTGTCGAAAGGGCGTAGCTACCGCGAACGTGTGTAAGCAAAAATTCGTAAAGATCTTTATCCTCCTTTTGGGTTTCGCCGCAGTCAGGTAGAAGGGCCCCAAACAAATGTATACAGGGCCCGTCTAGGGCAATTTACTCCACTGTTTATCTGATACTCCTAAAACTACTCTTTATATTTTCAGGCATTATTGAAGATACTACAACTGGTGAAACAGGACATCGACAGGGAACGTAAATCCAAGCAAGGACTTGAGAAGCTGTCGATGGCGATCAAACAAACACCAACATTCGGCAATGATGATTCACAACAAAACGTCGCCGATAAACTATATCACGTAAGTTTTTTTTTTTAGGCTTAGAATAGGGTCAATAGTCTCATGGAGTTTGTATGGAGCACTTTAGCTTACCACTACCATCCTACCTATGGCAAAAAAGTGATTGATATAAGCCCGCACATATTAAACTGCAGCGTCTAGATACATGATATTTTTCACATCGATTCCAATAACGAAGAAGACATTCACTAAGGTAGGGTTTTTCAAAATTTCAATCCTAGCCGCCATCCAGTCTTTTAGTTCCGTTAGTTGTTGTAAAAATATTTGTGTCATAAAGAAAAAAAAAAAAAAAAAAACTGACGTCGCGTCGCGTCGTTTGAAACACCCTGTAACGCGGGCAGACTACTCGACTCGGGCGCTGAGTTGGTATTTACTACCATTTTATATGTAAACCTTCATTATTAACACGATTTTTTCATAATTCTAATTGTATATTTTTTTATAAGAATGTTAAAAAAAAAGATTTGTACACATTAATTGGGCTGCGTTTGTTGACGAATGAAACGTCACGGTGTATACTTTGATAATGCAGTAGGTACCATTCTATTAATTTCAGATGAGAAGTATGCTGACTTACCTGGAAGCAGTTAGGTACAAGATAACGACGAGTCTCAACGAGTTGGACAGCAGACCGGCCGTGCAGCACCCACTCGCAACGCACATACAGATCATCCGGGACAAACAAGGACTGCAACAAAGTATACTAAAGGTGAAAAATCACATAAAGAACGTATAATAATGTAAAGAGCAATCTTTGTAACCTTTTAGGCGTCGTCCTAATTGGCGATGATCGTACGAGCAAGCGATGCGATTTCGTCGCACGACGAGATCAAATACACAAAACGCTTTAGAGTGTCCTAATTGAAGCTCGCAAGTCAGGAACATCAGCGAAATCGTGCGACGAAATCGCATCGTTTGATCGTACGATCGTCGCCAATTAGGACGACGCCTTAGGGTTCCTTACTCAAAGGGTGCCACCGGGACCCTATTACTAAGCCTCCGCTCCGTCTGTCCGTCGTTTCAGTGGGCTGTATCTCATGAACCGTAATAGGTAGACTGTTAAAATTTTCACAGAATGTTTATTTCTATCGCCGCTCACATAAAAGTTTAATAATTTTTTTCTGTGTATCCTTATTATAAATAAAAGAAATAAAAGCATTAATATTTCCATAATAAGAATGAAATAAAATTAAAATTAAATCAGGCCAATATTTAATAGTTAAGTAACGTGTATACGGAACCCTTCGTTTGTGAGTCCGACAAGCACTTGGCCGGCTTTTTATGCAGTATTGCGCGTACGGAGCAGTGTAAGAGTTTTCGCATATAAAGTTAAGAAGTGCAGAACGCTGAAACTTTTTTCTGTTCAAGCTTACCTTTTTAGGGTTCCGTAGCCAAATGGCAAAAAACGGAACCCTTATAGATTCGTCATGTCTGTCTGTCTGTCTGTCTGTCTGTCTGTCCGTATGTCACAGCCATTTATTTCCGAAACTATAAGAACTATAATGTTGAAACTTGGTAAGTAGGTGTATTCTGTGAACCGCATTAAGATTTTCACACAAAAATAGAAAAAAAACAATAAATTTTGGGGGTTCCCCATACTTAGAACTGAAACTCAAAATTTTATTTTTCATCAAACCCATAAGTGTGGGGTGTCTATGGATAGGTCTTCAAAAATGATATTGAGGTTTCTAGTATCATTTTTTTCTAAACTGAATAGTTTGCGCGAGAGACACTTTCAAAGTGGTAAAATGTGTGTCCCCCCCCTGTAACTTCTAAAATAAGAGAATGATAAATCTATAAAAAATATATGATGTACATTACGGTGCAAACTTCCACCGAAAATTGGTTTGAACGAGATCTAGTAAGTAGTTTTTTTAATACGTCATCTTCTTCTTCTTTCTCCTGGCTATTGTCCCAATTTATTTGGGGTCAGCCCTCCTAGTACTTCTGCGCCACACCGTACGGTTGTGGGTTGTCTCTTCTGTTGTGTTGCTCGCTATCAGGTCATTTTGAATGGTTCGTATCCAGGTCATTGGTGGTCGTCCACGACCTCTTTTACCGGCTCCTATGTTCATGACTCTTTTAGTCATATGGTCATCATCTCGCCTCATCACATGTCCGTACCAGCGTAGGCGGCTTTCACGAAGTTTTTCCTGTATCTTAGCGACTTTAAAAGTACCACGGATATATTCGTTTCTTATTTTATCCATCTTCGAAACTCCACCAGACCAGCGTAGCATCTTCATCTCTGTGGTGTGAATTTTCTGTTCATCCGTCTTCCTCATCGGCCAGCACTCAGATCCATATAGTAGGGCTGGTCTTACTGCCCTTTTGTAAACGTTGCCCTTGATTTTAATCGGCATACGGGAGTCGCATAGGATGCCGGACAGCGCTCTCCATTTCAGCCAGGCTGCCTGGATTCTATTGTTTATGTCTTTCTCTACACAGGCTTTTGGTGCTACAATGGATCCGAGATATTTGAACTCTTGAACTCTGTTTAGAGGTTTGTTTTCGATGGATGGACATGGTATAATACCCACATCAGCTCCGGAAAAGCCGCAATACATATATTCGGTCTTCTGTCTACTGACCCTCAACCCTCGCCTCTCCAGGGACTCCTGCCATGCCGTCAGGTCTGATTGTACTTCTGCCAACGATTCGGCTATAAGAACTACGTCATCGGCATATAGTAGTGACCACGGTGCTGGTTTTTGTATGTTTGAAGTGGTATAGTCCATTACCAGGTTGAATAGTAGAGGGCTCAGAGCCGAGCCCTGATGAACACCTACTCTGACCTCAAAAGCTGTACTTGTTCCTGCTGGGCTGATCACTCTTGTAGATACACTGTGGTACAGATCTTTAAGGAGCTCGATATAATGCTCTGGTACTAGTTGTGCTCTCAGTGCTTGCCATATAAGATCTCGCGGAACTCGGTCGAACGCCTTTTCGAGGTCAATGAAAATCATGTGGAGGTCTTGTTTGCGAGACTTGTACTTTTCCATAAGTACTTTCACGGAGTGAATCGCATCTGTGGTGCTCCCACCGCTGGTAAATCCGCACTGGTTTGGTGTTATATTCGTTAATTTTGTTAATCTTTTTACGAGTATACTTTCCCAGATCTTAAGGGTGTGAGAGGTTAGCTTGATTCCTCTATAATTTCCACAGTCTGCAACATCCCCTTTATTCTTATAGAAAGGTATCAGGTTACTGGATCTCCACATATCAGGTACCTTGGTTGTTATAAGAATTTCATTGAATAGCTTTGTCAGCCATGCTACACCAGTATTTCCTAGTTTTTTCCATAGCTCTGCTGGAATCTCGTCTGGTCCCGTGGCTTTCCTATTTTTAATTTTTTGGATGGCTGCTTTAACTTCTTCGGGTGAAACTGCATTAACTGGTCCTTCAGTGCATGGTAGTGCTGTTAGCGGTTCCTGTGGAAACTCCTCGTTAAGAAGTGTTTGGTAGTATTCCTGCCACCTCTTATTAATTTCTTTGTTTGTGGTTAACAATTTTCCGGATGGATCCTTAATATATTTGTTACGTTTGATATCCTTTGTTTGGTTATTTCTAAGTTTAGCTAATTTAAATATTTCCGTGTCTGTTTTTGCGTTCTCTAATTCTTTATAAAAGTGATCGTTGTTCAAAGCTCTTGTTACTGCAACACATTTCTTAGCTCTCTTCTTCATTATGTTGTATTCTAGGCGATCGGTGTCCATTTTTGTTTTTTGCCACTTCTTGAAATTCACTTTCTTTTTTGAGTTTTTTTAATACGTCATAAATTGAAATTAATATAAAATACTCAGGTCTATACTACCATTTACTTATATACCTACAGGTTTGTACGGAACCCTCGGTGCGTGAGTCTGACTCGCACTTGGCCGGTTTTTTATTTAACTATGAATTAGTTTTACCAGTTGAGTAAAAGTCATTTATTTAGCTTCAAAAATAATTAATCATCATATTCGGCTTTATCAAAGATCGTTAAAACTATTAATCGTGCCCATATGTTCCTAGAATAAGTGGACTGTTTTACAAAAAACTTAAACCGACTTCAAAGTACACTAAGAAGTATTCAAATCCTGATCTGATGACAACGGGACCAAACGGGAAGTGTACCCTTCCAGGAAAAAAAGAATTTTCCAAATCGGTTAATAAACGACGGAGTTATGAGGTAACAGGTAACAATAAAATTGATAACCTCCTCCTTTTTTGAAGTCGGTTTAAAAAAATACAACCGAATTGAGAACCCCCTCCTTTTTTTGAAGTCAGTTAATAAAATAAATCTTGTTTCGAACAACTTTCACTTGAAACTGAATTAGCGGCAGGATCTCGTCCATCAACAATTTCAGTTATTGTTAAATATAACGAATATAACGGAGTGGGTACGAATATAATAACCCGATTTAAGGTTGAAAACTTAAACTTATGTTCTGACTGAGTCAATGTCACAACTTCCACTTAACACTATTAAAAAGGTTATTGTCGTAGTTTATTCACGTCTTTATCACACTTAATTTACGTCACACAATCGCAAAACACACTGATGATACACACTATGTATCGCACTTCGGTCAACTCGAAGTCCACTCATTAGCTTATAGAACGTTGGCCGTTTTAATTCAAGCCTCCAAAAAGAACCCTAAAAAGATACCTATGCCTCAAAGAATGTCTAAATCCTTCACGAACTCGAAATGTTACCTAACTATTTACAACAAATATACAGACAGACATTAATCTAAATCGATACTTAACGCAACTCCCTCCATCCGTATGAAAACCAAACGTGTAACTTTGTTTGTACCTACCATAATGTCACAAGATCGATTTAGTTTGGCTGGCATTAGATTTTTAACGTGAAAATGAAGCTATCCTGTTTGTCAGCTAAACATATCCCTCGCTACACATCTCTGATGGACTGGAGCCTTATGCGAGTTCCCTGTCCGCGCGAAACAGTTTCAAAAGATTGTGCCCCATTTTTGCACAGATTTTGACACGCGAAGTACACTCGCGGTATCTATTTAGATATCTGTGGTAAATTTAGATAATTTTCTCAAGGCTACCGCTGCTGTCAAACATCGGCAGGATTCCCAGCAGGCTTTCCTCTGGATAGCCAAGCTAATGCGTTGGCGGAAAATGCTCCCCGAGGCCCCGTTTAGTTATGATGATAAATCTGTTAGCAACTTAATGAGATACGGCCCCAAAGGCCCCAGGTTCTCACACGCAAAAAGTATATACAGATAATAACTTCTCACTTGGTAAATCTCAGGTACCACCGTGGCTACAAGCCGATTACCAAACAGAAGTGAACAAAAACCTACAGCCAAACTACACAGCGTTGACAAAGAGTGTCAACGGTGGTGAGGAGAGGGAAAGACGAGACTCCATCATGAGCAGAGCTTCAAGCAAGCTGAGGATTGAGCACTTGTCCTTCAGAAGAAATACAGATAATAAGAGCGCGCCTGTGACGCCGATCTGTACTGATCTCCCAACTCTGCCCTTGAAGAGTCAAACTCTTGAGGCTCCCCCACCTCCGGAGAGTCCTTTGGATTGGAGTGAGCGTGGTGCTGGAGACGGACTATCCAATCAGCAAGACAGTGACTTTGGTAAGTTTATTTTACCATTCGAAGCGATTGCTTAAGTTGTTAAATATATTTGTCGGTTTGAAATATCCCTTTTATACTGAATACCATTGGAAGTCTGTATAAGAGTCGACATAGAACCTTCACTTATCTGGAAGGTGAAAAAGTAAGGAGTAACAGGACTTGCCGCTAGCGGATCCAGGATTTCGGTTTGGGCGGGCTGAGAGACTAGACCTTACTGAGGGTAGCCTTTATCAAAATTTATCAGGGATGGACCAGATGCCCCCCCTTCCTTGGATCCACAAGTGGAGCTTGCTAGCTTTTTTTATACAGGCACAAAATTAATTAGGTGTTTCGACAATGGCGTAAACCAAAGACATGATGGTTTTTATTTATTGGTTTTTATTGGTATTTTATTGGTTTTTAATTGAATACAGCGAGATAACCAGTTCATTATTCCATTCTTGCAGACGAGTTCTCATCACAAAGTGACAGTTCTACGGATTTAACAGAAATAATGAAGAATGATACTGGTGATGAAGCTGCGCAGACGCCGTCGCTGGGGAAGTGTCGCGCTTTGTACACGTATGAAGCGAGGCTGAATGATGAACTCACCTTATCACCAGGTAGTTATGATGATATTCTAAAATGTTATTTGTGTTACCTGAATCAAATGTTTTCACAAGGGAAGTAGGTACAGTATGGAGTTCTTCGTGAGGGGTGTGAAGAGATTTTTACAGGGTCGGCAACGCGAGATAGTTGCAAGCGTCCATAGCCTACGGTAACCGCTTAGGCGCAGGTGGGCCGTAAGCTTGAAAAAATAAGGCTATAACACTGTTTAGAATGACAGCGTGTGAGAGCGAGCAAACGCTTGAGTGAGATAGCCACCACACCTCCTTATATCTCCCACAGCTGCACTTGAGAGCCAGTTCCTTCTAGGCTTTGTGTGCTTACCACCTTCGGCCACATCATCACTTACCATGCTGAGATTGTGGTCAAACACAGGCTTATATAAACTAAAAAACTTATGATAAGCGAAGCGAATTTTTTGAACTTATATAAAACTGCGAGATTTGACACTATTGTATCCTTTTAGTCTGATTGTATCTTTAATTTAGGTGTAACTTTATTTATATATTTATTATTAAGTAGTCTTGATTGCTCAGTTGTGACATCGAACACTGAGAAGGTCAAAGGTTCGAATCTTAAAATAACATTTCTTTTTCGGTGAAGGAAAACATCTTGAGGAATGTGATGTGATTTTGCTTGCAATCTATTCCGCCAATTTCCCACAATCGACAACTCGCTCTGATTGGCTAAGACAAGGACACATGCGCTCTGATTGGCCAAGTCAAAAACACACGATGCAGTGATTGGTCCTTACTGTTCAAAATCAGTGACAAATCACTGACTGGTTTCGGAATCGGATTGCTCGGTATTACTACTCTAAGGGATTGGTGCTCGATGGCCGACTGTATGGCAGCTACACTTGTGCCCTTTAAGGATTTAGGAGGGTATCACATTTGGTCACATCAACGCTTACGATGGTGAGATTGTGGTCAATCCTAATCTAGGATTTAAAAAAAAACATTGTTTAGTAGCTATTGCTGAAACTCGACTATAAGTGACTACAATGAGTACAGACAAGCGTCTGCAAACTTTGTAGTTACATAAAAAATAAGAACGATTTTTAAATGACTTTTTTCAGTATCTTTCTGTTAAACTAGAACTTATTATTCATATGATGGCCGATTTTTCCATCGGCAATTAACTTTATTCGATGAATAATTTTGAATTTGTGGCAGTTTTTCTATACATACCTACCTATAATATGTCAATCATCAATTTTATTTTTATTATATTATTTATTTTATTCCTCGGATAAAAGATATCTAACGCTCATATTACAGAACAAAAGGCATACAAGATGGAGTGCACGGAACACGGCAAATTCAAAAAGCCATTTGCTTTTCAATTTGTATTTGCTTTTTTGCCCTCACTCCCGTGTTCCGCGCGCTCCATCTGCCTTATGATCTGTAATCTGTGATTTGACGATAGACAAATCGGATCTTAGACGTATAGCTTATCTGAAGTTTATCTTAGATTTACGTACGTTTTACTTATTCATTCTGTTCTATAAAGTTATTTTACAGATTAAAATGTATGCATGATTTTATTAAAATAAAATATTTTTTTAGGGGACATTATAATTATCCATGAGAAGCAAGACGACGGCTGGTGGAGTGGCGACCTCAACGGCTGCTACGGAATCTTTCCATCCTCATACGTGGAGGAAATCACCACTTGTATATGAACCTAGTTGCTATCAATTACTACCGATACGTACCTTATAATGAGCCTTATTTCGCGAAGCATGGGGTCTAATCAGAAAAAATATACAAGATAGTCCGATTTATATCTCGCGATTCTTTTGAACTTTCATTTGACCATCGTGTATCATTTTCAGAGCAAACCGTTCATTTGAGTACCCATGAGATGGAATTATAATTCAAATTCTTTGGTTCTATTATTCGAATAAATTTCGAATTTCAATCCTAACTAAAATTAGAAATACGAAAGTTGTTTGTTAGACTTTCGCGCCTTAACTAGGTACTCAACCGATCATCATCAAATTTGGCAGGCAGATAGCCTATGTTATGGAGAAGGTCTTAGGCTATTTATCCCGAGGAACTTACGTGAAACCGAGGGGGATAACAAAGTTTGTATTCAACTTTACAGTTTAGTTTTTCATTTCATTTTCAGTCAGAACACACTTAGATTTCTTTATTTAGGAACGAAATGTTAGCGTTCTGGTCAATAGACAAGTTGGTACCTAGACTTATTTTATATATTATATTTATTTATTTTAAGTATTTTAATTACAAATGTTTTCTTGGATCTTTTTCTTGCATTCGTTGCCCTGTTTGGATATTTTTCCAAGGCAAATTATTTTCGAGGCGACTAACAACTTAAAGGGCGACTAACTATTTTGTTACAAAAACTTGGCAGCGATTTAATATTTTAGCTATAATTATATTACATGAGCTTCAAAATGCAAGGATTAATAAAAACTAAATAATGGCTGCTACTTTAAGATAGAAAACATATTAAACAGGACCAATGAAATCATAGGCGAGTGACAAAAAATAATGACATGGCGACTAATATTAACAGTGAGATAACAAACATTGTATTATTGGCAACTATAGGCTTCCATATAAAATACACTTTCGGGCTGCAATTCAAACGGGTACTATAATTAAGTATTAGATTTCAGCATTTATGTTTGTAGAATCATAATTTAATTAAAACGTCGACAAGCGCGCTCGTTGCATAGAAGCAGAGTGCAAGCCACGGCGTGCCGATCGTTTTTCGAAGACGTTTTTTATTAATGAATCAGATTGGTTAGGTTAGATTTGAACTTTGACAATACCGCGCTATTTACAAAGGATCCTAAAGGTCACCCTTACCTTCTCCTCTTAAATCGATCTCCTCTTATGTCGCACAAAGTATGTTTTTATGACCATGTTCATATTTTCTTCTCATCTCATTTAACTTTATATACAACTTCATTGTATAATTTAAGAAAACCGTCGTCATGTGTTAGCCTAGTAATCAAATCCTAGAAAGAAATGCTAATAGCAATCCTAGATAGCTATGAAATCATCGAGGAAAGATCCCTTTAGAGTAGTAATAGTGAACAATCAAATTCCGAAACTCGTCAGTGATTTGTCACTGAATTTGAACAGTAAGGACCAATCACTGCATCGTGTGTTTTTGACTTGGCCAATCAGAGTGCATGCGTCCTTGACTTAACCAATCAGAGCGCGTTGTCGGCGGTGGGAAATTGGCGGAATATATTTCAACCAAAATGAACGTCATTGCGCTTCTTTGGGTTAATTGTTCGATGTATGAAATCAACAAAAACAAAAATCAATGCCAGTTTAAATTAAAACAAAGCTTACAAATAATTATTTAGCTACTACTTAAAATTATCCTTCACTGTAGCTTCCAACCTATTATTTGTGCTACCTTCTTTAATTTATTTAAAATCCCAACTTCAGATTAATTTTTCGATGCGATAAATACTTTTAATTTTACAAAACACAGAGTACCTATTTCAAAAAATCGTATACGTAGTATATCAGTGATCTGGTTTCCATAGTACACGCTCTGTTTATGATCTATTTGGTCGTGTGAGAAAGAATGTCCATATCATATAATTTATTATAAAAAAGGAAGTTTTTTATACTGATTTGTTTATGGTCAGACGTAGCGTCCTTGGGTCAGACGAGATTAGAATTAAAGTTGTAACTTTGTACTAGGTATCTGAATTATTGTGTGATTAGTATCACATCAATCAAACAATTAGTTCATTCAATAAACAGTTACTTTAACAATTACATTTTTGTATAATTTAAAATACTGCGCATAGACTATTAGTTTAAGCAAATTTTTAATTGTAAAAAATCTTCGATAGTCAATAAAGTTGCATGTGAGCAAAAATCAGATAGGTAAGTATGCATATATGTAGAGTGAAATTACATTTAATATAATTTATGAAGTGCTGGAAATAAAACGAGTCTTTTAAACTTGGTTTATTATTTAAGGTAGATTGTGGTTATCTGGCGTTAATGAAATGAATATAATTTTCTTTGATATTCAATTAAATTGAAAATTGTATCTATTATTATAATTATTCTCATGCATATTATATTATTTAGTTAAAATATTAAGGTATATATTTTACAACTAAAGATGTAAATTGTTAGTTATTATATAAAATTAAACCAAAGTGTTGTTTAATAAAATGTTTAAGAATTTAATTTTTAGTTTGATTTTGCCTCAATCAAATGCTTTGAACAAGGGATAAGCCATAATTCAATGGGATAAGCCTTTCTTTGCGTAATTGCCACCTTCGACAAATCATCACTTTAACTTTACATGAGATTTCGTCTCTCAAGTGCTTATTCGGGCTATCTACCATTGGTCAAATTTTACAGATGAGTTTTTTGATCTATTTAAAAAAAGCTATATTTCAAGATTTGAAAGTATCTGTATAACAGAGTTTTGAGTATAATTTGTAATGGGAATTTCAAAATATCCAAACTCCGAAGTATTAATTATTGATCCAAAAAAGTTTTAGAGCAAGAACCCGTGAACCCCAGACCATCGAAGAACGAAGGTCTGGGGTTCACGGGCTCTTAGACTATTTCAGTCGTACTACATGATGATACCAAGTACTTTCCAAAAATTAGTACCTATTGCATTTAGTTGGCACAAAGTTAATGAAAAAAAAAAACATTTTTTTCTTCCGCGCCACAAATAATGAACCTAGTTTATTCTTGTTTACGAACGGCACGCGTGCTGCCACACAACAAATTGGGCACGCGTGCTGTCACACAGCAAATTGCGCCGAGAATTGCTTCTTGTATGTGCGTAGGTAAATTTATGGGCGCATTAATTGCTGCCTAAACCAAAGTGTGCTGGCTACAACTGTAAAATATTTACCCCCTTACTCATAAAACGTAATTTAACTAATATACTGTTTAAAGGGTCACGTAAATAACGTTACTCTATTGTCATTGTCAAATAATGTGACATACCTAATTTACGTGACCATTTATTAAGTATATTAGTTAAATAGCGCTTTATGAGTAAGGGGGTTAGTGATTTGTGTTCAAACAATATTAAATAGCGAAGAATGTTGCATGCAGGACGTTTTTCTACATTGACAAATTCTAAAGGGCCTTTGTATAGGATAGGTAGTTAAATAAAAGACAGGGATATGTGTAAAAATTGAATATAAGTATATCGCTTACATAATTAAATTATCAAAACACATAACAGGGATAAAATAATTTGCATAGGTACTTAAAATAACGTGGAATAATTAGAGACCAAATAAACAAATACATAGTGTACAGTTGCAGTACATTAACAAATTATAAGAAGTGAAGTAAAATTGAAATTCTCATTATAATTCAATAAATAGGAGCATTGCCATAAGATTAAAAATTGTTAACTATTTTAATTATAATTTATTCCTTTATATGGTTATTAAACAAGAAGTCATAAATACATTGAGAAATAAAATTACCGAAGATTTTCATGGTGCATTTCAATTTGACCCAGAATTATATTGCACTAAAGACACCTAAACAACTGCCATTTAAAAATATTTTTTTCTATAGACACGTTTCTTTATTTTTAATCATACAGCAACAATGCCAAATCAAATAATCAGCTTGCTTGCGCTATTTTACGCTTCCAACTAATTTGGTTTAAATAATGCATTAAATGTGATAAATAAAATAACATTTGTAGGGCGATGATATTTTAGTGTTTTTAATATAGGATGGATCTGTTTAGGCGGTACAATACGACCTTCCAAGTCCTTGAGTATAGACATACTACTTATATTATGTATAGTGTATTCAGTTTTATTATGCTGTAATTTAATATTATTAAAATTATATAAAATAAAGACAACCATTTCAACTATTTTTCATGCTATGTATACAATATGCGTTGCAGAAAAAATAGTACATAAGACTAGAAATTGAGCGATTTAGTGGATAATGTTTAGAGATAGATACATATACAAATTTGTTTTTTTTTTATCTACTAAACTCACCACGACCTTGTTAATTCTTACCACAAGCTATGTCATATCTATCTTAAGATACAATATACCTATATACATCTTACTCTTTCATATTACGTGACATTTAATCCTGAATCCATCCACATGTATCTAAATATTTTACGTCAATTTATTGACAATAAACAAAAATAGAATAGTCATACACATTATTATAAAGCCATGTATTCAATGAGAAACAATTGTTTATAAACACTGTTTCAGAAACAAAATATACGTGTTTCTTAAACAAATTAACATGTTTCTGAAACTGTTGCGGTAGTGAGATGTGGACGGCCAAGACCCCGAAACATTGTTTCTGTAAGCATCTACGTGTTGTTACAGAAATTTTGTGTCTGAAACATGTTTCACCGTGAATACATGGCTTCACATTCAAGTTTTACTTTGTATAATAAGGGTGGACCCACACTAATCATATTTTATGCTAGACCAAAAAATGCAAACAATCATTATAGTCATCATAATTTGGTAAATATAAAAAATATGTATAACAATAAAAACGTACTAGGAAGTGTGGTCCTTCATAAGGTCTGTAACAACAACTAAATTATACCTTTGGTCAAATAATAAGTTATCACATTGCTGTTATAGATTACACAACACTGTCGATAGTCACTCGAGCAATTCAAATCATATACACGTCCGAAATAAACACATCGTTCACAAATCATAAACGGCAGCCATACCTTTCGCTGCGCTGCAGTGGAACGGCACCTTTATAGTCGTGATGCATCACTGGTAACATTTTTGTGCGTAAATACTTTGTTCGCTTACATTTAATTTATTTTGTTATATCTATACATAATTATGGTACAATTTAATATATATCTGGCTCGAGTGAAAAGCAGTAAATAAGCTAAAATTAAACAATAATAAAAACATAAACATATAAAAATAACCATCTATGCTTCGCATTACATTATAATTTACATATTAAATTTCAAAACCATTTTCGTTCACAAACATCAAATTCGATCGTTATGAATTAAACTTAATCTAAACTCTTTTCAAGAGTGTGACTCTTTCATCGCATACGAATAGCATTGTGATCTAGTCCCATATATATATATTACGGAATGGACAGTCGAAGAGAACTTTCCGCGGAAAGTTGTGGCAAGAGTACGATATAAATGCATAAAAAGGAAAGTGTTGAAGCTGCTCGCGAAATAATATATCAAAGCTTAGTCATACATCTAAGGCTGATGTTTAATTGGGACTATTTTGGACCGTCTATTTAAATATTATTATGTAATTCACTACTAACACTGACTTTGTAATGGTTGAGACGACATATATAGAGTTCACATGTTATTATATTAATAAATCTGAAGTGTGTGTGAACGCACTGATCTCATAAACCACCAGTCCGATTGGAAAACATCATAATATAACTAGGTTATTGAGGAAGGTATATAACATCACGGGTGACACCGCGAGGCACAGCTAGTGACTAAAACCAAGTATGCAGCGTGACTATATAACTACATCCTGTATTGTGACTATAGATTGAACAATAACATATATTTCAATCGAATCCTAGGTTTTACAATTACTTATAAGCAATTTTAAACCTAACGACACAGTGTATTAGGGGGCGTTTTTGAACCATACATTACATGTTATAAAATTTCAGTAAACAGTTCATCGTCAAAAATACAAGAATAATGAAAAAGTAACAACATAACCAGATATGGGATATAATTAAATACAATTTATGGTACACCACAGGATCACGGAAGAAAGAAAATTATTGTGAAAACAAATTAGAAATTAGGAGGCCTTATTGATTCTAGGCATCACTTGGGGAACAGGAAATAACATTTACATGGCTTCTAGATTAACATAAATAATATATCATTACGATAAAAACATTACACATTTGCAGTGAATAAATAAATAATCATACTGTTAACCGATTCCATTTCTGAAAAAGAATATAGATGTAATATTTACAATTTTAAATATTTTATCGAGCAGAAAAATCAAAATCGTGGCTATTCTAAGTGCATTTGCACTCACTATGCACCGGGCGGAGAAAAGCTTGTGTTGTAGGTTCTAATCATTCTAATACTGAACCGTTTTTCCGATTGATGCCTTTATGATCATATTTGGGCAATCCAAATATGAATCGTATAGAGAAATTTTGAAGGCGCTCAGATTTATTTAATTTTGCTCTCTTAATAATGTTACCATCCGAAAATAAATTGTATTAATTGCCACGGTGTCTCATACGCAGAGGCAAGTGTTGTCTCTTTCACTCCCATAGAAAAACTGACCATTCGCTTTCATTCATTCAAACACTGATTCCAATGGGCTTAGCTCTTTTGAAGGTGACAAACTTGAGAGCGTTCCTAATAATTTAGATCTATGGAGGGAGTCCAAGACCATATTGAAGTTTAATTCAGTTAATAAACATTAAATAACTTATTATTATATTACTGGCAGTGTATTGTGCGATAATGAATCACTGTACAGTCTGAATATTCAGTCAAGTTACTTTGACACGTTTAAAACAATTAGTTTTCTAAAAACATCACTAATTACCCGATATTGATTACAATATTGGAATGTCTTGTACAGGTCAGTTAACTTTAGCTGGCACGTTCACAGTACTTACACTTATGCAATTTCACGATACATCAGTCAGTCAATTCGAACTGACAAAGACAACTATATAGGGTGACTGATAATTAGTAAACGATACTTAGACACATGATTGTACTCATGATAACAAACAACTTTCCCAAAGAAACAAATAGGGATAAATAACTAAATTAAATAAAAGCGGGTGTTGTATTCTTATTCTTGTTAGGTAATAAACAGTAGGGGTTCATGTGCCAATTAAATAAAAAAAATGTTTCTTTGGAAAAGTTGTTTGTTATCATGAGTACAATCATGTGTCTAAGTATCGTTTACTAATTACCAGTCACCCTATATATTTATGAGCAGTAGCAAAATCAAAATAATAACTGTCTCCTTCATACTCATAAGCTTGACCGCGCGAGAGAGACGGACACACTTCTCATGATGCGCTGCAGTGTGACGTCATGCCGCGAGCTTATGCACACGCTACACAAGCGCAACGTGTAAATGTGTGGAACGTGCCAGTTTTAGTTAACCGACCTGTATAATAATCAATCAGCGACTCATACGTAGATTTTTTTCGTATGAAGTTAGCATTTCATATGCTGCTATGTAATATTACATACAAGATCAAGTCACTTATATAGATAAATATAATCAAAAAATCTCCGAAAATTAATTACGCCTTAAACAACTACCATTAAATATTTGGCGGTAAATAAAATAAAATTATTCATTATGTACTTACAAAATAACGTTAGGCCTTGAACTCCGAAACACAAATAGTATTGTATCCGGGCGGGCTGTTTCAAAATGGCTAACGTAATATGTAAATTCTTTAGAAATATGTATTTTTTTTATTTGAATCTGTGGGGCTATTATGTATTATATAAAGGGTGTTGTTTTGCATTCGTGCCATATTTATAGAACCAATAGTAAATGATTTATTTAGTTATTATAAATTAGATAATTAATGCTGGGCTTGATAAGTAAATGATTATTGATGATTTGTGATTAACGTCAAATCATAATAAGACTTCATAACTGCACAGAATAGGTCTACGATCCGGGGGCGAGGGGAGAAACCGGGCCGCTGCGCAGCGGTCACCAACATTACATTCTGGTTACTGCAAATGCAAATGTATTGTTCGGGTCAAATCTTGCAAGTTCAATTTCACCTACTTCCAATAATGGTCAGATTGGCTTGATATTTGGTATACATTCGTATATTGGAAGACAATGCAAGTACAGTCCACAAAAAATAGAGTCACCAAAACATGCTTGTATTAAAAATGATTTTTTTACAAAATCTTATTAGAAATGAAACCATATTCGATTTTGGAATATTTCTACTGAAGAGTTTACGTTAAAAGTTACGTTATCCCTGCACTTTCATATAAAATAATATGTAATTATTTGACGTAAAATTTAAACGGTATTTAAAAACCGAATATTGAAAAATATAAATAACCCAAAATTATTTAGGTACCATTTTGGACATTTCCAAACAATTTACATAACACGTACGTTCGTAAAATTTTGATGACGTACTTACGTATTTAGCGTCCGTGAAACACACGGCGAACACAACAACCAGAGAAAAAACAGCCATCTTCAACACTCGTACGTCAGAGTTGAAACAACCCATCCTTAGTCGACAAGAATTACAATAATAAAATCATTACATTGAATACAAATAGGTACAACACTAAACATTAATGATAACAACTAATGTGTCGTTACAATAATATAAATGGATCTTTCGATAATACTGGATATATAGAATAGAAATTACTTTTGCTTACGCCAGTCCAATGTTTTCATTGACATTCTGAAAAAACAGAAGAAAATTATGTAGTGATCTCAGACCAAGAAAAAATTAAAGACGGAACGGTCTGTGTTCTTAAGTGACGCAAGTAATAGGAAGTCGGCGTTCTTGTAAATACATGGCCTAACACTCACATATAGACCATAGGAAGCCGATCGGTTGTCATTCCGTATTGAGACGTTGACAGTGACAATAAGGCTCAGTACCATTTGTGACTTTTGGGCCAGTACTGATTTTACTCACGCACACCTAGGAAATTTTTTGCTTCACTTTCTTATAAGGGGATACTCCGTCTTGTTTTTTTTATATGTCTAAGGTAATGATATTATATTTAAACTACCCATGTATAAAGGTACGTTGATAGTTACAGAATACCGCAGCAGAATAACCTCATGTTATGTCCCTGCGCGTGAGTAAGTGGGCCTCCATTAACTACGTGCGGCGATTTTTCGACCCTCTTTCGGTGAGACGTCGAATCCGTTCTCTGCACTGATTTCACGTGAGATTTTCAATATGTGTATTTTTAGTGTAAATACGATAATTTGGACATGATTCCATTGGATTTATTCAAAAAAGACTTATTTGTTTAATTATAAGAACTAGAGAAGACCTCCCCAGAAAATGACATCGCCCGAATGTGACCTAGTAAGAAAACGACGTACTCAGAAAATGACTTGTTAAGAAAGTGACCTCCTCCGCCTTAACGGAGGGAAAGTACCTTAAATATTGTAGATGGAATATTTTACTGAAAGAAGACATTATTTTAATTAAAAAAATGTAAACTGCATTCATAGATTTTTAAATAGTTACATGGTTGAACCGGGAATCGAACCCGTTACATGAGAAAAATAATTACTCAGTAGCTTTATCATACCGATCGAAGGGCTTCATCATAACGATTATTTTTTGGTGAATAACAGTCTCAGAAATAAAAGGAAGACCATGAATTTTAACATTTTCAATACAAAATTAATTAATTTATCAAATGTAGCCATGTAACTATTAAACAATTTATGAATGCAGCCATAATTGTTTTTAAATTAAAATAATGTCTTCTTTCAGTACAGTGTTCCATCTACAATATTTAAGGTACTTTCCCTCCAAATTACTCAGTAGCTTTATCATACCGATCGAAGGGCTTCATCATAACGATTATTTTTTGCTGAATAACAGTCTCAGAAATAAAAGGAAGACCATGAATTTTAACATTTTCAATACAAAATTAATTAATTTATCAAATGTAGCCATGTAACTATTAAACAATTTATGAATGCAGCTACAATTGTTTTTAAATTAAAATAATGTCTTCTTTCAGTAAAAGTGTTCCATCTACAATATTTAAGGCACTTTCCCTACATGTGACATAGCCGTGAGACGCCCTGTATATACGTGGTGGATACGACAATACGACATCAAATAAAACCACGCAAAGTTCTCATAAATACGATCAACATTAATTATGGGACCAACTTCGTAATCGCATTTTTTTACAGCTTTTCATACATTTTTGCAAAAATTCAAAATTCAAAATCATTTATTCAAATAGACCTTCGCAGGCATTTATGAAAAGTGTGACTCTCATACCGGTTCGGAAGGTTGCATTTGCTGAAAAGAGCCGGCAATAAACTCAGCAATAACTCGTTTCAAAACAAGCTTAGATTCATTACATAATATTTACATTCTAATCGCACTGACAACAATTGCGTGCCCCAGCGCGGGGGCAAAATTATAAAGTAGACTGAATAAATATTTAATAAGTAAATAAATAGCAAACTCGGCGCAGACCAGCCCCCACAAGCAGCACCTGTTCACGCATATGACGCGTGTGGCAGCCATCGCCCTCCATGCCCCCATGTCCCCCATCTTACCTGAGTCGTTTAGCGTGCAGCCGTGATCTGGTTGAGGTCGTCGTCGGAGTCGGTGGGTGGCGCATGCTCGGACCCGGCCAGCACGGTCAGGTGCGTCGAGTCGCTCTGCAGCGTACTACACTCGCCGCCCGCACCGCCGCACCCGCTGCCGCTCCAGTTGCCGCACTGCGCCTTCTTCTGAAGGGCTTGCACGTACGACTAGCGGGGGAACAACTTATCTATTCAAGTACATACATATTACACTAGCGACCCGCCCCGGCATCGCACTGTCGTGTGGTGTCGAGCGATTTACGCGCCCGCGCCCCTCTCGGCCCTCCCGTTCACGGTATCGCGAATACTGTTTCTTGCTAATTTTAAATCTGTGATATCTTTTAGTTTTTATTTCTCTTGGTCACGCCATCACGCTTTTTTTGTTGTGTTTTTTATCGTCAGGAGAAGGGTCTTAAATGAAAGAAAAAAATAAGAAAGTTGCGAGGGTTGGGTAGGGTAGTGGTAGGATAGGGTAGGTATAGGTTAGTAGGACACCACGCGAACGAAGTCGTGCCGGGTAGCTTGTAAATAATAATTATTTTCTGTAAAGAGCAAACTTTATCTACATTTAATGCCCGTCTTAACTAAATTATTTAATTAGTTTTGTTTTATTTCGATAGTCTTCATAAAACTTAATGTCAAGTCTACTTAACTGTCTTCCTAAACATAATGCCAAGCCACAGATATAAATCTGAATAGATGACGCGAGTGTATGTACTTCGCATGTCAAAAGCTGTGCAAAAAGGGACAGCATGTTCTTTTGAAACTGTTTCCCGCGGACAGGGAACTCGCATAAGACTGCATTTCCACCAGAGATGTTTAGCGAGGGATGTGTTCAGCTGACAAACAGGATCGCTTCATTTTCATGTTAAAGCTGTAATGCCAGCCCATCGAACAATTAACCCAAAGAAGCGCATTGACGTTCATTTTGGTCGAAATATATTCCGCCAATTTCCCACCGCCGACAATGCGCTCTGATTGGTTAAGTCAAGGACACATGCGCTCTGATTGGCCAATTCACAAACACACGATGCAGCGAGTGGTCCTTACTGTTCAAATTCAGTGACAAATCACTGACTAGTTTCGGAATTTGATTGTTCAGTATTACTACTCTAAAGGGATATTTCCTCGATGTGCCAGCCTAACTAAGCGCTTTTGTGACATCATAATATATAGATAAAAGTAACACGCTTGACGTAGCTGACGTCCCATTTTTTGTTTATACCTGTGATATGACGTCACCATGGGCCGTGCGCACTTGATACAAGTATCTGTACTTGCGTTGCTTCATCTCAGCCCGTTGTTCGCGCGTCACTGGTCGAACTGGCTGAGTCTTGAGACGACGTTTCTGGGCACCTATACCTGCAATACCAACGTCACAGTCAAACCTAGACCCTGATGAATTTGGAACCTACTCATTCCAAATTCAAAATGTTTTATTCAAACAGACTTATGAATAGAGACTCTAATAACGGTTCGGAAGGTAGCATTTGCTAAAAGTCGGCAATAAACCCTTTTCAAAACAAGCTAAGAATAATTTACATATTTTTTTTATACAACTAAGTCGGTAAATAAGCATACGGCCCGCCTGATGGTAAGCGGTTACCATAGCCATATGGACGCTTGCAACACAAAAGGCATTGCCCACGCGTTACCGACCTTTCCCCCCTCCCCTATGAGCTCTGGCGACCTAACTAACGCGCAGGAACACAACTTTACACAACATAAAGTTATTTGGCTGCGGAATTCTGTAAGGTGGAGGTACTTCCCCAGTCGAGCTGCTCTTTGAACGAATAAACGCTATGCTCTACCTCCCCAGAAAATCAAAGTCTCACTGACAACAATTGCGTGCTACGGTGGCAAATCTACAAAGTACTCTCAATCGATATTTTAATGTGTAAACAGCAAACTTAAAGTCCTCAACGGGGTTTATAAATATCCTTGATACATGCATGTTTTCTTTTACCTAAGATTCAGGAGGAATTCCGTAAGTAACCATGCTATGGTACAGTGATGTGGTACCCATGATATATGTTTTTTTACACGTTAAATAATATAGTCATAAATTCAAAGAGTTCACGTACTTACCTGACAACTTACAGTAAGTCGGCATATTATAAATTTTCGCTACAAACGGCGAACATGTGATCGTGAGCTTTGTTGACACTTATATAAAAATAATAATTATAATACATGGCTGCCCTACGCTATCTTCAATGCTTATCCCCAAATAACAATGTAATGACCAAATATTGATATGACACCCTCACTTAAGTTGTGATTTAGTCGTAATTTTACAGTTAAATTGTATGTAACAAGGCTTCTTAAGTATTTAAGACGATTATATTTAAAATATTATTGAGCCTGTCGGTATTTGGTCGTAAGTCAATCTAATATATCTATTTTTAAATAAGTAACTCGCATTTTTAACCGACTTCAAAAAAAGAAGGAGGTTCTCTATTTGGTTGTATGTTTTTTTTTTTTTTTTTTTTTTTTTTTAATGTTTATTACCTCATAACTCCGTCATTTATGAACCGATTTGGAAAATTCTTCTTTTGTCTGGAAGGGTACACTTCCCGTTTGGTCCCATTGTCATCAGGTCAGGATTTGATTACTTCTTAGTGTACTTGGAAGTCGGTTTAAGTTTTTTGTAAAACAGTCCAATTATTTACTAACTGCCGTTTCCTATAACGATCTATCCTTTATTTAGAGATTGAGGACTGATATTTGATATTACATCCTGAGTTTGTTGGTTTGTTACGCTTTCACGCCTCAATTACTAAACGGATCATCATGAAATTTGGCATGCAGATAGCCATGGTATAGAGAAGGACATAGGCTATTTATCTCGGGAACGCGGGAGAAACCGCGAGCGACAGCTAGTATCATATAAATAGTATCAAAATATCAATCCTCAATCGCAAAACCAAGGATAGATCAAATATAGAAAGCGGCAGTTAATGTACCTTCACTCATACTCAAAACATACACAGAAAATGACACTTTTTTGACTAAACTACACAGGACCTCCTTTGATAAAACACCATAGAAATAAAAATAATAATAAAAAAACTTAAAGCTCCGCTCTAACAGTTCTTGCAATGTATAGTGAAAAGTCAAACTCACTCTGTTCATGATATATACCGGTAGATGTGAGCGCACACTGGGCGGTGAAGCCGATGATCGCCGCGGCGGGCCACACGGCTAGCGTTAGCCACGAGAACCGGCAAGGGGGGGCCACTGCTGGCTCCAACTTCGCACGCTCCCACACCTACATATAACAATCATCATAATGTTCCACTGCTGAACACGGGTCGCTTCACACATGACGGTGAAACGGAATGGGCAGATACTCAACCACACGTGCCCAATTGGTGGAGGTAGGCTAGTGGTCAAACTAATCCTGGAGTTTTCAAGCCGCCTAGGAGGCCTCCAACTAGCTTAACGACTATCACAATTAAATGATAGCCGGGACCCGTCCTCCAAGATCCTAAATAATGGGGACTATTTAAAAAAAATACAATACAGTAATCATCAATATAATAACAGATCAACATTTTCAAACCACCTGAACACTAAAACTCAACAAGTGTTGTTGTTTTTGGTCGCAATATTTTTCTCACGAACTATTCCTTCCCCGATAACTCGAGCTCATTGTAGGATTCGAATCCAATACCTACGCATTTGTAGAAAACCACTGAGCTATAGTCATTTTAAAATACTTTTAAGAACATCGTTATACAATTTAAAAATCAGCAAAAGCAGTACACAATTGGTATCCACTTGTTTAGGTGCAGCACAGAGTTTTTATGCGAAGGAGTCTGCGGCGCACAAAAAAGTACGTCACAGATTCAACGCGAGTGCTTTGAATTTGTGCAAAATCCGTGCGTACATATTCGATCATTCTATCGAGAGTACTCTATAGGGACGTACACGCTATGCAAATGAAAATATTGTTTTGTAAATTCATTCAACTTCTTTTTCAAGGTGAATCAATTTTGTATAGGTTCTATTTTCACAGACTGAAAATTGCGGCAAGGATAGTCTATCGTCTGCGCTGCACCTTATGGTGCGTCCATGCTACGCGAATCGAGCACGAGCCGAGCCACGAACGAACCTACAACGAGCACGATGCGAGTCCTTATGTTCGTGAAAAAACTTTCAATCGCGCTCGTTCGAGGCTCGCGAGCCCGTCCACGCTACGCGAATCGTGCTCGCAGTGTGCTCGGGTCGCCAAGCATGGACGCACCATTATACACACAAATAATATTATAATACAAAATCGATAGTCGGCTTTACTGACGAAGCATCATGCATTAAATTAATAAGCC
This sequence comes from Achlya flavicornis, assembly GCA_947623365.1. NCBI lineage: Eukaryota > Metazoa > Arthropoda > Insecta > Lepidoptera > Drepanidae > Achlya > Achlya flavicornis. Next base: position 16,144,822 of record OX392471.1, on the reverse strand, counting down.
CCTTTCATATTCCATTTTATAATAAGCAGTATAAATCAATTTAATTATAATTTTCATCATAACAGCCTTTAATCTGCAATACCTACTGCATTGTGCAGGCCCTTTTTAAAGTGAATCTATGTCACGCACAATGTTATATTAATAAATAAATCAGTGGACTGTGTCGTTGAGTGGCAATCAATACAAAAACCCCTGCAAGCGGCAGTATTAATTCATGGAACGTCCACTTACCCATTTGAGCGTCATCATTCTTTCAATGAAGTAGTCGAGTGAGGTGGCGATCACCGCCCCGCCATATACACTCGTACCAACTATGGTTAGCACTGTAAAAATATTGAAATTAAGTATAGTGTAACTAATCTATCTAATAGGAAAATTCTCGTGTCACAGTGTTTGTAACAATACTCCTCCGAAACGGCTTGATCGATTCTTATGAAATTTCGTGTGTAGGTAAATGCAGTAGGTCTGAGAATAGGACGTAAACTATTTTTCATATCCCTGTAAGGGTAGGGTAGCACTATGCGAACGAAGTCGCGCCGGGCAGCTAGTACTAATATAATAAAGCGGAAGAGATTTTCGTTTATTTGTACTTCACCACGCGTGCCCACTGCGGATCGGTGCTCGGTAGGCTAGTGGTCAACCTACTGATGAAGTTTTCAAGCCGCCTAGGAGGTCTCCAACTAGCTTAAGGGGGCCCTTCATGGCAAACGCAAAATATCTACCCCTTTTTAACCAGTTAGGCGATGAGTTTCAATAAAATATGAAACACGTCTTCCATAAATCCTGTTAAAGAATGTTTATGCTAAATTTGAAGTAGATCGGACCAAGGAATCACGTTGTCCCATACAAACTTTGCCCCCGTTTTTCACCCCCTTAGGGTTAGAAAATCCTTTCTTATCGGATGTCTACGTCATACAAAGAACACACCCTCCAAGTTTCAGGTCTCTACGATCAGCGGTTTAGGCTGTGCGTTGATTCTCAGTCATTCAGGACAAAGCATTTTATATGTATAGATTAGAAATGGCCAAAGTTCAGGTAAAATTTGTGCAAAACGCTGTTTTTCGGAGGCTTTTACTGAATTTGTTTCAAATTATTTAGAAATACCACTAGGCGGTCACCCATCCAGGTACCGACCACGACGTTGGTAGCTTGACTTAGCCGATCGCTGAGAACGGCTAATCATGCTACACCACGAGCGCTTCTGTCATAGGCACTACCCAAGTAGAATTGCGGGAAACATGTAAAACTCACCTTTCTTCCAGTATAAGTTGATAACAGCGAAGAATATTCCAGACATAAGCAGCACCACTACGCACAGCCAGTACTGTAACAATATAGGCGAATATGTGAACTAACAGGAGATTAAGATACTACAGACAATGGTGAAAACGGGAAAGGATTATTTAACAGATTTAATGATGTCCTATTATTTTTCAATCATGTAAGAAAGAGGATGTGAGATTAAAAGTTTAGTAGCTTCTACGTAAGGATGAAAATCTACATGTACAGACACGTCCATATATAAATAAACGATGATAGATTGCAGTGGAGTCACGTGAAATGCAGTTACAAAAATCGTCGAATTAAATGAGTTATAACTTATGGTAAAAATAGAATCAAGTCAAATCAAAATGTTAAGTCAAAATGCTTTATTTGTTACAATTAACATTGTTTTAAGAACCTTAATAAGAGCCTTGCACATTATAAGAAAATTTATTGTCTTATCAGACATGTCTTATAAGACATTCAGTCGCACTTCAAAATACAAAATCATTTATTCAAATAGACCTTCACATGCACTTATGAAAAGTCTGAATCTAATACTCTAATACCGGTTCAGAAGGTTGTTATATGAGACCGTGCATATTACAAGAAATGTCTGATCAGACACGCGCGTACATTTTCTTATAGTGTGCAAAGGGACTCAAGACGGTCCATCTATATAGTTACATCCACTTATGTACATATGCAATTTTTCATAGTTAAAATTTTACTTGTCCTGACTGATTCATCAACGTATGTCCAACGTAGAGCCTAACCCATTGGGGTTACAAACTTGAAATTTTGCCCGCAGGTTCCTTTTATAACGTAAGCATCCACTAAGGGGTTTTTGGAAATTCAACATTTAAGGGGGTTAAAAGGGGGGATTTTGTTTGTATGAATAATCTTATTCCTTGGGTAGTTGGGTTTATAAATTTGAAACATGGCACCATTACCTAACTAAATAAATAATAAAGATTCTCATTATTAGGTTTTTAAAACTACCCCTTAAAGGGGGTTTAGGGGGTATTAACGTTTGTATAGAAGAAACCTACCGCGGGGTCCGATTAACTTGAAACTCGGTACTAATATTTTTTTTTTTTGATATAGATAGAGGTATAGAAAATAAAGAAACACCGTGTTTTTGGGTATCTCGAAAATCTAACGGGGCAAAAAAGGGTACTAATGTTTTAAGGGGAGGATTTTACTGCATGCCTCGATTAACTCATAAGTTTGTATACATTAGTTCTGCTACTGTTAGATAAAACCCTTCCGCCGATGTCAAGACTTTATGTACCTACTTGTACAGCAGACATCCGGATTTCTAATGTAACTAAACGTTAACTATCGTACCGAATAAACCCGTACTTCACCGAACTGCCCGCAGCGCTTTGTCTATAAACTTTTGATTAAAAACCAACCTGCATTTGGTATGGTTAAATATCAAAGGCAAACTAAAGTACAGTAATACTAACTAACGCAATATCTAGCCATCTTTAGTATAATTGAATAGAATAGAATAATGGTTTATTTGTAGCATAATTTGAAATACACTTATTTTGATACACATCAAAAATAATATTAATACTAAGTTTAGCAAACGTTAAACGTTTGCTATTATAATAATAACAAATGATACCTACCAATTTAAAAACAAACAATAATACTAGCATAAAATAAAAGTTACAATTAAAAACCAACAATTTGCTTAGGTGTGTGTGAAAGTTACATTGATATCATATATGCTACAAAATGGGGTCCGACTCAGCATATGTTGTAATAACTATGAATAGCTAGCACAACTCTGATCTTCCGTCGGAACATCACATCACATACTAGGTACAGTATGATAGTTCCATGAAAGAAAGAGTCCAGTAAAATTTATTAGTCGCGAGAATTAGGATTAATAATAAATATGTACCTATAGAAAAGGTTTTAAGTACAAAATTACAAATTAGAAGCAATCACGAAATGTTTACCAATAACGGGGTCTTTAAACTCAGATTTTGAATTTGGTAGACTAAAATAATAATAATAATAATTTATTGATACAAGCCTACCACAGTTTGATGTACAATTACAAGGTAAAATTAAATTAAGTAAGGTAAGGGTATTTTACAACATTTGACGAGGCTTCTGTCTCCCAAGCTAGAAATAAATCTGTAATATGGGGGACAGAGTTCCTCCGAACAGCTTTTTTAAGTTTACAGTACAGGGGTACAATCTTGCAAAATATTTATTTAAACAATTAGTAGGATGTATATTGTGTGGTGGGATAGTGTGAGAGTAAGAGTGTGATGGTGTGTATGGATATATTTGTGTTTGGTATGTGTTGTGTATGTAAGGTGACAGAGAGTAACATAAAAATAAAACTGACCGTGTAACAATATAATAATAATTAATGAATTAAACGGAAATAAAAAGCTACAGAAGTAAATTTTCAGTTCCTGAGTAATCCAGTTCAAGCAGCCAAGCGTTGAGTTTCTTTTTCAATTCAAATTTACTGAGATGTATAATTTCCAGTTCTTTATCAAATTTGTTATAAAGGTATGAACTAATCCAGTTATAATTTCTAGTCGCAAATGTTGTTTTAACGCTAACTTGTGGACATGCTTGATGTCTTCTTCGACGGTTCAAATTTGATTGGGAGGTCGGGTATAGTACTGAAGAGTGGCGTCGTAATAAAGTGTTATGAAAAAACGTCAAAATGACAGCTGCTATCTATGGAGGTACTTGTGTTATCTATTAAATAAAAGCTATCAAATCAAGTCTTCCTATGCCATCTCAAACCTAATCTAAAAAACTAGGTTAGGGTTTATTTTTTTTATTAAATGGTCTTGCGTTTGGCCCCTGACCCGCCCATAAGATACTTAAATAAGATAAATACTTATAGCGCCTTTTGTTCCCTGTCGGAGACAGGATCAATTAAGCTAATAACATATTTTTTTGAAAATCGCCGTTTCCTCGCTGTATTTTTAGGGTTCCGTAGCCAAATGGCAAAAAACGGAACCCTTATAGATTCGTCATGTCTGTTTGTCTGTCTGTCCGTCCGGTGTCACAGCCATTATTTTCCGAAACTACAAGAACTATAGTGTTGAAACTTGGTAAGTACTTAGTGTATTCTGTGAACCGCATTAAGATTTTCACACAAAAATAGAAAAAAAAACGACATATTTTGGGGGTTCCCCATACTTAGAACAGAAATTCTTTTTTTTTTTTAATAAAACCCATAAGTTTGGTGTTTCTATAGATAGGTCTTCAAAAATGATATTGAGGTTTCTAATATCATTTGCCGCTTCACGTATAAGAGAATAATAATGCAAACAATTATTACCAGGAAATCTACGCACCATCCGACAACGTATTAACATGTTACCGGAAACTCAATTCAACTGCAGGAAAAGCGCGCCTGTACATATTTCTAACTACGTATAAAATGAGAAACTTATTGACAGATGCACACAAAGCTGAAACTGCAGGGTCGAGAAACTGGAAATTACACAGATGTTCCTTATATTAACGTAGACGTTTAATTATGAATGGTTTTTCAGAATTCATCCCTTAAGGGCAAAAGTAGGGGGAGAATGAAACGAGCGAGGACGGGGCGGAGAGCAAGTTGAATATTTACCAAAAACAGATTGGTGGTGATGTATGGAGTAACAAAGCGCATAGAGAACTTTTTTATCCGTCTGTTTGTACAAACTAATCTTCAAAACTACTGAATTAATGTTTTAATTTTGCAAAATCAACTCATTGCAAAAAAATATTGTATTATTATAAAGTAGGTGCTAACTGTCTCGCGCGGTTTCACCCGCGTTTCCGTGATAAAAAGTATAACTATATTCACTCGGGGATAATGTAACTTCCTATTAGTGAAAGAATTTTTCGAATCCGACCCATGATTAGCCCGTTTAAACAAACAAAAAAAACTCTTCCGCTTTATTATATTAATATATAGAATAGATACACGAGGGAAGGCTGAGCTGAGCCGAATAACTTTGTTCCATGGAACTAATATAAATTTATCACAAATACCAACGCTGCAACAATTATATTTTGTAATTTCAACAATGTCTAGTTCAGATTATTTCACATTAAGCAGGTTACGAGAGAACATTTCTACGAATTTCCGATTGCATATACCTGCCTGTCGGCCTCGCCAATGTTCTGTCGACGCGCATTCGATATCCGACAAGGATCATAATTATGTAACATACAGATGCACGTTGTGAAGGGGATCAATTTCCTGATACATACGGATGTACAGACGGATATAAGGTATATATGTAGATATGTAACATCAAATCACAGCGCGACACACATCAATGCATTTGAAAGCAATGCATTACATTAACATAAAAAATTGCGTATTTATTATAAGATGCATTTGCTTGAAGATCTAATTGGACGTACGCGCAGCCATTTTTAGTGTTATGGCGCCACTCCGTCTATCACAGCGGTATATTATTTCAGCAACCACTTTACTTTACCCAACTTTATAGCAAAAACATATTTATTTTGTTGAGGCGATGATAGCTCAGTGGCAGTGACGTCGAATACCAAGACGAAGGTGGCTAAGGTGGTGGCATAGTGGTAATTTAAACTAAAATTAATTTAATAGAATAAATTAAAATTTAATTTTTATGTTAAAACTCCATAATCAAATAATCATTAGGATTTTAGTGTTAGCGCAAGTTGTTCTAGCACAATCAGTGTTCCGTACTATTAGTTCTTACTAACCCAACAAACAACGCATCAGCAGTATTTTTTACATAGGTAGGTAGGTATATCAAATTATTTCAAATCGCGCATCAAAACCTTCCAATGGACACAAAACACAGGTAAGCCGCAAGCTGTCCAAGTAATCGGCGTTCAAACAACACATAAGCATTGACCTGAAAATATTATGACCTATTATGAAAGGAGGAGGTTTCATAATAGATTAATTAGCATAAACATTCCTACTATCTCGCCTCTGTAAGTAAAGAACTCGCCTAGCGGTTTTATTCACAGAGAAACTCAACTTTTCAGAGTTATAGTTATCTATGATCATAAGCCACCATCTCAACTTTAATTGAAATGAGTTCAATAGGCTTTTGTTACCATAGATATCTAGAAAAGTAACAAAGGTCGTAAAATTTTGTTTCTTGGCGATAATCAAGTCAATAAGTCGTATTAGTTCAGAGATGAAGGCAAATAGATGTCAAAATTGACGGGCCAGTTGGCGCAGTTGGTTAAGAGTCTGGTACAGATTCCACCTATTGCGCCGCAGGTCGTGGGTTCGATTCCCGCACAGGACATGCATTTGTGTGCATGAACATGTCTGCATGTCTTGAGTCTGGGTGTAATTATGTATATTAAGTATGTATTTACAAACAAAAAGTAGTATATGTATTATATCAGTTATCTGGTTTCCATAGTACAAGCTCAGCTTAGTTTGGGATCAGATGACCGTGTGTGAGGAATGTCCTAGGATATTTATTTATTTTTTATTCTTAAAATAAAGATATTTTTTTTCCATCGAACAAAATTTTATTCAAAGGCTGTCTTGGAGCTTTAGTACATAATGAAATTGAAAAATACGTATACGACTATACGAATCCAAGTTACCTATTGCTTACAGATTTTCAAAGATTTCAATATATGCGACAGATTTTCAACTTGAGGGTGGTAGCCAGCCACCATCTACCACCATCCGAGCCATCTACCACCGAGCTATGGTTAACTCTCGAGTTTATTCTTCACCGCAACATCAAGCTGACTGTACGCCTACCACTGTGCTATCATCGCCTAAAGCTACAACATTTTTGTGAAACTACAATACAACATTTTTCAGAGAGGTAGAGCATAGCGTTTATTCGCTCAAATAGCAGCTCGGCTGGGGAAGTACAGAATACCGCAGCCAAATAACTTTATGTTGCGTAAAGTTGTGTTCCTGCGAGTGAGTAAGGTCGCCAGAGTTCATTGGGGAGGGGGAAAGGTCGGTAACGCGTGAGCGATGCTTCGTGTGTTGCAAGCGTCCATATGGCTACGGTAACCGCTTACCATCAGGTGGGCCGTATGCCAGTTTGCCGACTTAGTAGTATAAAATTAAAAAAAACATTCGCATGAGCATAGTAGGAACTAAAGGGCTAGAATCGGCTAGATGACCAAAAAATCTATTTAGTCCGTCTTTTACATTGGTGCCGATTCTGTTGGCACAAACTAAACTATTCTTAACTAAAATTTAGTTAAGTCCTGTCAAATCGACGTTTCCTATTCAGTTGGCGTACGATTAAACTAAATTTTAGTTTGACAGCACTAATATCGTTTTAGTTACTCAATTTAGTTAAGTGTGCAATTTTTCTATTCTGTTGGTCACGTTTTACGTCAAATTATGTCTAAAATTAGAAATGTCAAACTATAATTAGTCGTCACCTAATTAGATGTGGATTAAATTTAGTCTTAGAGAAATAGTGTTGGAAAGTGGATATTTTGATCTGGATTATTCATAATTCTAATATTTGCATAGAATAAGGACAAAGCAAGATAGGGATATGTTACATACGTACACTGGACTACAAAATTATGTGAAAATCGTAGTTTTATTTTAATTGTTTTCACTTCCAATGATATACCAATATAGTTCCACAAGCTTATTTCGCCTGGTGAGAGAGTCGCTGTTATCAAATTTGGTGGAGCAAACAACCAATGAACGTAGAGTTCATATTCTCTTTGATCAATGGCGATTGACATTTCGAAATGACTGATGAATTCCTCTTTTGACCACCGGTTCAGATAAGTTTGTAGGACTATAAGTAGGTTGTAAAATGGGTTTAAATGAAATCACAAATTCACAAAGCATGGACAAAAAATGGACTTAGAACTTACTTTATAATGTAACTCGACACTGGCAGAAATAAGTCCTAATTGGATTTGATTGCCAAACTTAAAACTAAGAATAAGAAACAACGAAAACTCGACCACCATACAGTCGAAATCGACAAAACCGAATATTCAAAGATATAACATCATATGAAAAGGCTGTATGGTTGAATAACCCTTGCCTATCATTTTAAGGATTTAAAAACTACATACTAGGTACTAAACTCGCCAGGTTAAAAATATATTTATTATGCCTGTATACCACAGGTAATCAAGATATTCAACTGACTTTATTACGCGTTATTGAAAAAGAACACAAATATATACTCATTTCTGGACATAATTACATATTTTTTAATGATATTTATGAACTAAATGTTTATTTTTAATTATTTTTCCATTAATATGTATATCATTCGTTCATTATTTTTATTTGATGGTAACACCCATCAATTCAATTTAGGAGCTGTCAAAATCAAAATTAATCCTGTCATTTCTAAATTTAAATTTAGTCCGATGTGACAACAGAATAGCGTTTAGAAAATCCTTAACTAAAATAAGTAAAATTTTAATTTTGTTTAGTTTAGTTCGATGCACAACAGAATAGGCACCATTATCAAAAAATATTAGTCACGGATTTTTTTTTTGGTCAAACAAAAAATACGAAGATATCGTGTGTTGAAGTTTCGCGTTAAGAGTGCACTTTTTACTCTAAAGTGACGTCACGAGCCCCTTCTCCCGAACTTTGACTCGCTTTATCTCTGTAATTGTTTAATGAAAATACGTGTCCAATTTTTTTTTTTTTTTATTTAAGTAAATCAATGTATTAGAAATCACCATTGATTATAAAAACAAAATGAAAAGAAATAAACTAAATGAAAAAATCGTTGTCAGAGGGCAACGTTCCCAGAATGCTGGCGGCATTGCCACGTTGAATGGCAATGCTGATTCTCTGACCGAGGTGTATGCCAGCATTCTGGTCACGAGATTTTTTGATAATCTAACCGACGCGTCAATAAGGAATTCTTCTGTCATGACGGAAGAATTCCTTATTGACCGAGTAAGCGAAGCGTCTCCGCTTTAGCTTGGACAGGAATTGTTCAACCTAATTCCACCATCCCCATTTTTACACCGAACCACAAGACGCCGGGAAAATTTTCACCTGTACGTTGTTGACATACCGAAAATACGGACACAGCGTTTTGCATCCTCATTTATAATGCGGACAGCAAGGGAGTGGAACTTGCTTCCGGCGTCTGTGTTTCCTGACGCCTACAATCTAGGAACTTTCAAGGCCAGAGTGAATAGGTTTCTTCTGGGTAAGCGTGTTTCATCTTAGGCTTCGTCATCGCCCCTTATGGGCGGGTCAGTGGCCAAAGGCAAGCCCATTTAATTAAAAAAAAAAAAAAAAAAAAAAAAAATGCTTTCGTATGTCTGTCCGGCTGTTTTCCTCCACAGGCAGCAATTCTCAATCGATTCTCGTGAAATTTTGTGAGTAGGTTCGGTTATTATACGAGTTTACCCCCTCACTCATAAAGCGCTATTTAACTAATATACCTACAGCCTTACTAATAAAAAGTTACACGCGGTGTACACATCTGTTATAGGATAATTGCTACTAATAAAAACATTTTTGACACAAAGCCTTTATACACGTGTTTTAGTTACCTAGGAAATTTACACAGGGCTTACACGGGCCAGGACCCTTGTTTACAATACAATACAATACAAAATTCTTTATTATTTACACAAGAAACACACAATACAAAAACAGATAACAAAATAAAATAGAATGTGCAAACAATTAAGGCGGCCTTATCGCTGAAGCGATTTCTTCCAGGCAACCTAGGGCAATAGGATAGATATAAGATAGGTGGAGCAATAAAAATACTACATATACATAAAAATACGTACTTAAATAAAGTTCAAAAACCTAATACTTAAACTAAAATATTTAGATAAACTAATATATATTATATATAAAATAGAAAAAAACAATGTAAAAGCAAATAAATAGAAAAGAATAAAAATATAATACATACTGTAATTGTAATAACATAGGGGTGTAAAAGTAAGAAGTAAAGTTTAAAGGGAGAGAAAGTGAGAGAAAACAAGTGTCTTAAAAGAATCCACTGTTTGAGCTTGTCTGATATTCAAAGGAAGAGCATTCCACAGTCGGACAGCTTCCACAGAAAAAGACTTAGCAAAGAAGCTGGAAGTATGAGAAGGGATTTTCAAAGTAAGCACAAGAGAACTGCGAAGAAGGTGTAATTGGGAACTATAGTAAACCAAACTTTGGAAAAAACTTGCCAATATAGTCAGATTGTCCAAAAAAAATTAACCTTGCCTATGCTTCTCAGTTGAAGGCCGTCTTACGAACTGGTGGTAACCACAGTAGCTTTGACATTCGTAAGTACTAGGGCCTAAATTGAAAAAAATATCATTGATTTTGGAAAGTGCTAACGCTGCATGATCGAAATGTATGGAAATTTCATTTTTTTTCGAATTTATCAGAGCCACTAGTATTATAAATGTGAAAGATTAAGTTTGTATGGATGTGAGGATGTGATTTCAAAAATGTTTGTTACTCTTTCACGCAAAAACTACTAAACGGATTTGGATGAAATTTGGCACATAACATAGATAGTACTCTAGAATAACATATAGGTATCTTTTATCCCGGGTAATCAAGATATCCCTTGGGAACGCGGGTAAACCGCGGGGGACAGCTAGTATTACATAATCAAACAATTCGCATATAATATACAATACAATAAATTCGCTATAGGAGTTTTCTTATGTACTTACTAGATACTAAAACTACAGGCATGTGCACAATTAAACAAACAGTTACATGAACGCAACAACTTCATCAGTCTATATTAATGTACCGTTTAAGCGGTATTCTTGAACTTTAGGTATATGTTTTCTTTTTTATTGTTAATTGTTTGGAAAAAAAGCCAAACATAGTCAGATTATCCAATATTTATTGAAAAAATGTAAGCTTGCTCAGTTTCTTGCCGGATTCTTCTCAGTTGAAGGCTGAGTTCCGAACCGGTGGTAACATCAGTAAATGTGACCTTCATAAGTGCCCTTCTGGGGCCTAAATTGAATGAATCGCTTTTACTTTGACTTGTCTTACGAACTTTGCAATAAGTCTATTGTTTGCATTTGTGGAACCATTCAGTTTGCCAATAATCATCAATGGACATTAAAAAAAATACTGCTAGACATACAGTTACATCAAAAGAATAGTCTGTTAAGTTAGGTGAGTAGTTAAAATATAAAAAAAAACTTAGATTATAAACACATGGTAAAATCGGTACGATCGCTTAGCATATTCAAAATAAAATAAGCAGTTGCTCGAATAAAACTAAATAAAATAAATCGCAAGAGACGTCAAAATACTTACGACCTTCAAGGTGAGCAAAACGAAATAGACCAGGGAGCCAATTCTCATTCACTCGAATTCATCACTCGTTCGAAATAAAGTTCGAACTCGTACTTTATTCGAATGAAAATCAAGTTAGGCTATTCTAACAATTTCGAAGCCGCCATTTTGTCTCATTTTTCGAAGGGTAGCGCTCGAACTGTGCTAGTGCTTCGACTGGTCGGGACTGTTCGAAACGTATTTCGAATGCGAACTATCCTACGTCAAACAGTTAGGTTGTCATTTGGAAACGTAATTACAAATAAACCTAAGGATTTCCGTTACGCATAGTCAATACTTTTTATATTAATTTATAATTATTAAATAAAATTGATAAATTTACGAATTCCGGATATATCTAGAAATAAAAAGTATAAAACGTTGTTTTAAATATTTCATAGTCATTAAGCCATTTAGTTCTTTTTTATTATAGCAATATTGTTGTAAAAACCTTTCATTGTTTTTAAACGTTATACATAATAATAGCATGTCTGGTCAATCACATACATTTTATAATTAGTGTAGAATTCACACGTAAAGATGTCGCTACAGACATCGTATGGACGGATTGAAAATTAATTCTTAGTCAAAACGCTATTAAATCACTTTTTATTGAGATTTATTGCAAAGGAATACAATTTGATAATAATAATTTAATTTAATTATATTTTTAAACTCGTATTTTCAATATTTGCAATTTATTTAATTTTATTTAAATCTTTCGACCTTACATAGATGGCCTTACCGTCGATTATTTTTATTTCTTTTTATCGTCTAGGACCGAAACAATCAAATAATAATAAAATAAATCTAATATTAACCTGTTTCTAATAAGCAGAGACTTCAACGGTAAATAAATATAGTCTAAATATTTTGAAATCTACAACGATTATTTTTAAAAGTATAGTGGGCAGTTTCGTACCAATTGTATTTCATTTGTTTTTATGGGCTTAAGTCTGTATCTAGTGCAGGAAAACGTATAGTGGTTTCATTTATTCAACAAAATATCAAATAAGAACAATTATTAAGTCTTTTGTGGTCAAAAGGATTAAAGCCATTCGTAAATCACCGACCCTGCTCACAAAATTTATGGAGAATCGGATGAGTAATTTGACCTGTAGTGGAGAACAGCCGGTTATCTGGACATACATACGAAAGCATTTTTGTCCAAGCTGAAACGGAGACTCTTCGCTTGCTTGGTATTAAAGTGATTTTTAAAACATATAGAAGATTAAGAAATTGCTATCTTGACCTATTTTTAATCGTTCCCTAATCAGGGCCGGCAATAGCCTATATAGCGCCGGGTCAGGCCTCTGTCACTTGCCTATATCTACCGCGATAAGCATCTACAGCTCGCTTCGAGCTGGGCTCGACTAAACTGTCGGGGCCACCACGCGCTTGCGAGCACACTGTACGCAATTGTGTCGGAGCCAAAATCAGAATGCGTGATTATTTGTTTTCTTGTGCGATGTTAACCTAGGAAATATATTTATTTATCAATTATCACTGCACTTTGTTATAATGGAGAACCGTAACACTAATAATTTGAGTTTAACGGCTGTCGCAATAAACAGATTTTATTTAAGTTGTTGGTTTTTAAATTACTGCAAGATTCTGAAGTGTAAGACAGTAAGTACATATATTTTGTTAATTTTACACGGTGTTTTTATCAGTATCCTAATTAATTAGGTGTAGTTGATATAGGTAGGTAACCCTGACGGTCGTAAGGTCATTTCGGTAAATTATAAATACAAAGGAATAAAATGGAATACTAACAGTTATATAATCACCAGAGTGATCGGAAATTCTGCAGTTTCAAGCAAGGTCTTTTGGAAATTTCGCAGGGTTCCCAATTAAAAAAAAACAACTTTCGCTCAAACAAATGCATATGTAATGAAATTTGACGCAAACGGCGCGAGCGGGGCCACAGGCGGGGCGCATGCGCGATGTTCGTCATTTCGCATTCACTACGAACCGTCATAACCAACTTCATACGCATGCAAGGCTTCATTATCTCAAATATCTCATACTGTTGTGCTATATAAACCAACAATAGTTATATCTCATTATGGATAGTTTTTCATAGGTTAGAAAGAGATACACTCGGTGGCAACGAAGCCCGGTTGCAAGCCCACGCGTGCGAGCGAGACGCCTTGACTGACCGTGCGAGGTGGTGCGAGGCGGGTCGTACACAGATATAGATATACCGTACCTACCTAGTTTTAAAAAGAATGGTGTGTATATAAGGCGCCTCGGGGGTTGATGACATCGATAAGCAATAATAGCGAAGAGCGCGAACTTTTAAATAGTTCGGAAGTTTATATTCTTGTTCGAGAATTATTTTAGTATGGCAAGCCCGGCTTTTGGGCTTGTATGGACGTACCGCCACTGCCCGAGGCGCCTTATATACACACCATTCGGCTTAAAACTACGACTGATACACTACTGACGGATTTATCTACATTCACTGTTAAAAACTACAGTAACATATCTCTCGGCATGCCCTATTCTGAAATCCTAGGCACGCCACTGCATCGAGAGTCAAGGTGAGGCATTGGCAGTGAGCCTTTTTTTTTTTTTTTTTTTTTTTGTTTTTTTATTAGCGTGGGGAAATCCTCATAGGATACCCGACCGCCCTGGGGGGGTGCGGCCAGGTTATGCCGGACTTTTACCGGCTAAAACCCCACGGTGGTCGCCACCTGCGCTATAGAGAGGGGGGCGGGCTCTCGTGTTGAACGCGTACCTGCTCACCCCTCCAAGCGCGGCGCTTTGATAGCTCGTCCCGGGGGAAGTCTGACACCTCCCCCCAGCACCCTCGCTGTGCTATCGCACGATGAGTCGAGACCACGTCGACCCATCGTCCTCCTTGGGGTCGCTTCTGGGCGCACAGAGCCCCCGCTCTGATTGCCCACAACCCCAAAGGCCCCGTTTAGTCGCCTTTTACGACAGGCAGGGGAACACCGTAGCTGTTATTCTAAGCCCGAGCTACAGGGCAGGGGGGCCGCTACGAGGCACGTTTGTGCCCCGGCGGCTTCGCCTCCGGGTGGGATCGGCCCTCTCCCGATCCCGCTCGGCAGCCTCCTTCTGGACCATTACAGTCTCACAGAAGGAGGCTACGGCCCTCCACGCCATATCCCCGCTCAGCATCGCCGACACGACTGCTGGCAGGGAGAGATTCCGTCCGATCTCTTGGACCAGGATCCGCCGCTCGGGTTCCCACGCAGGGCACACCGCGAGCGTGTGCGATGCGGAGTCCTGGTCGCTCCCATCGCAGTGGAAGCAAGCCGCCGTCGCCTCACGACCGATCCTACACAAATAATCACCGAAGCACCCGTGCCCGGTGATTATCTGTGTAAGTCTGTAGGTGAGTCGTCCACCTTCTCGCTGCATCCAGGCCTCGAAGACCGGCAGGACTGCTTCGACTACGCGTTTGCGCGCAAACCTTTCATCTCGAAGCCTTGCGCGCCACGTTGCGAATGCGATAAGTCGCTCCTGCCGTCTGATCGCCTCTTCTGGATCGCCTCCACCACTCTGGCGGACGATGCGGATCCGGTCATAAACCCTCGCATCCATGTCCGCCAGAATGTCCAGCGGCGGAAAGCGAGCCAGAACAGTTGCCGCCTCAAAGGATATTGTGCGATATCCCCGTACGATCCGTAGGGCCATCTTACGCTGGACGCTGTAGACTTTCGTTCTACAGCGTCGGATGGCCAGCCTCTTTGCCCATACGGGCGCCCCGTATAGGGCTACGGATCGTATGACCCCCGCATAGAGGCGGCGAACTTCCTCTCTCGGTCCCCCGAGATTGGGCAGCAGTCTGTGCATAGCACCCGCTACCCTCTCAATCCGGGGGACGAGGCGATCAAAGTGCTCTTCGAAGCCCCAGCGACTGTCCAGGGTAAGGCCCAGGTACTTCATATACCGCCCCACCCTGACTTCCGACTCACCCACACAGACGCACGAGTCGGGTGGTTCCCTGCTCCTAGGCAGTTTGTGGAACCATAGCGCCTCGGTCTTATGAGGCGCTATTTCCAGACCCAACTCGCGGATTTTGGCGACGACTACTTCCACCCCAAGCTCGGCGAGCTGTTTGGTCCCTTCGAAGGTATCCCCACTGGCGACCACCAACGTGTCGTCTGCATAGCAAACGACTTTTACGCCAGCGGGGAGATTGACACGCAGAACCGCATCGTATGCGAGGTTCCACAGCAATGGGCCCAACACCGACCCCTGTGGAACCCCACACGTGATCTCCCTCCGGATTCTCCTACCGTCTTGGTCCATGTACAAGATGTACATGTCGTGCAAGTAGTCCCTTACTATAGCTTGCAGGTAGGAGGGCACCTGATGGTATGCAAGAGCCCCCCTAATTGCGTCCCAAGGCAGAGAGTTAAAGGCGTTGACGATGTCAAGACTTATCGCCAACGCCACTCCACCCCGGGACACAGCCTGCTCCGACAAGGAGCGGACGCGCAAGACCGCGTCTACGGTTGAACGCCCCCGTCGGAAGCCGAACTGGCTATCAGCCAGGTCGGGACCGACGCACGACAGATGCCCGTTGAGACGAGCGGCAAGTATTCGTTCGAATAGCTTGCCAACCTCGTTCAACAGGCATATGGGACGGTATGCAGAGGGAGAATCTGCGGGTCTGCCTTCCTTCTTCAAAAGGACCAAACATGCCTCCTTCCAGGCCGTGGGGAACTTGGCACAAAGGAGGCAGCTGTTGAACAACTGCCTCAGCCTGTCCCCCAGGGCAGCCAGACTCAACACCCACACACGACCCGGTACACCGTCGGGTCCTGGAGCGGTGTTTCGGGCTTTCAAGCGGACAACGGCTCGATCTAGCTCCTGTACGGTCACCCCCATCTCGTCATGCCACTCCCAAGACGTTAGGGGGTGGACTGAGGGTCTTGACCGGCCCGCGGGGAAGAGAGTGTTGGCAGTGAGCCTAGATGTAGCGAAGGTGTTCGATCGGGTCTGGCACAGGGGTCTTCGAGGGATTATGCAAATGGGTTGCCAGCTTTCTGTCCAGCAGAAGCATAAGAGCCGTCGTCGACGGTAGCTACTCTAATAGCATGGACATGAATGCCGGCAAGGCTCTGTGCTGTCCCCAACACTGTTCCTTCTGCATAGCAATGAATGCCGTCAATAGACAGCATATCATTCATTGCTATGCGGACGACAGTACAGGGGACGCTCATTATACGGGCCGTGCAAATCGTTCGGAGGTGGAGGAAAGCCGCGAACGGCTGGTGTCTGAAATCGAGAGTACACTAGCTGGTGTCTCCGATTGGGTTCGACTAAACCTAGTCCATTTCAACCCCACCAAGACTCAAGCCTGCGCGTTCACCGCTAAGAAAATCCCATGGTCTGTGGCTCCACAATTCCAGAACACTTCCTTGAACATCAGTCAAAGCATTGAAAACATTTCTAGCGACGTTTTGTTCCGAAGTCACTTGGAAGACAAGATTAAGCTGGCGTCCAAAAAGCTTGGAGTGCTCAACAGAGCGAGGCAGTACTTCACATCGGGGCAAAGGCTGCATCTTTATAAGTCGCAAGTCCGGCCTCATATGGAGTATTGTTGCCATATGTGGGCGGGGGCACCTGGATACCAACTTGGGCCTTTAGACTCGGTTCAGCGACGTGCCGCTAGAATTGTCGACGATCCCGAGCTCACGAACGGTTACGAGCCTCTCAGTTTGAGGAGAGACTTTGCCTTATGTGTGTTCTACCGCTTGTACAACGGGGAGTGTTCCAAGGAATTGTTCGACTTGATGACTGTTAGATAGTGGTTTCTTAGGTGGCTGTTTCAAGTCTTTCCAGAGCTTGTAGTACTGCGACCAGACTAGATGTATGTAGTGGTTTCTTAATAAATAGATGTTTCCATTAATTTTCCACAGAAATTATTTGTTTCCCAGAAATAGATCTTTATAAGCGACACTATGAGATGGTGTAATAATACAGTTTTTTTTTTTTCAAATCAACGAGTACCAAGTATACAGTTTTATTTTTTATTAAAATCGGCCTTGGGGCTCCTTTCAGCATTTGTCGCTATGCCCTATAGGGCACTATCTTAAAGTATACTTTAAGATTTAGCCAACCAGGCAAAAAATGGTAAAATGTTAAAGGATATAATTAGGTAAGCATTATTTAAACTTTTTAACTTTCACGCCTTTTAAATTAAAAACTTCAAACAATAAAAAAATGTTTATACCATAGAATTGGAAAAGTTAGGAAAAAATAAAAAGTGCCCATCGTCCTTTAAAATACTGTTCTATAAAAAGTGACATCTGTTGTCATTTACTGACAAAACTAACATTGCTGTAGTGACATACGTGGCAAGACTAGCAAATAGTACCTTTGACTCACCACCGGCGCTGTACTTGCGCGAGTTACGGTGGTAACTTTTGAAGTATGGGCGCTGACCCTCTGTTGTACGTAGTATTTATCTACTCTGAGCTTATAGTATTATTTGTACCATGTCTGGTCAATCACATACATTTTATAATTAGTGTAGAATTCACACGTAAAGATGTCGCTACAGACATCGTATGGACGGATTGAAAATTAATTCTTAGTCAAAACGCTATTAAATCACTTTTTATTGAGATTTATTGCAAAGGAATACAATTTGATAATAATAATTTAATTTAATTAATTTTTTAAACTCGTATTTTCAATATTTGCAATTTATTTAATTTTATTTAAATCTTTCGACCTTACATAGATGGCCTTACCGTCGATTATTTTTATTTCTTTTTATCGTCTAGGACCGAAACAATCAAATAATAATAAAATAAATCTAATATTAACCTGTTTCTAATAAGCAGACTTCAACGGTAAATAAATATAGTCTAAATATTTTGAAATCTACAACGATTATTTTTAAAAGTACAATGGGCAGTTTCGTACCAATTGTATTTCATTTGTTTTTATGGGCTTAAGTCTGTATCTAGCTAGTGCAGGAAAACGTATAGTGGTTTCATTTATTCAACAAAATATCAAATAAGAACAGTTATTCTTTTGTGGTCAAAAGGATTAAAGCAAGTCGTAAATCACCGACCCTGCTCACAAAATCTATGGAGAATCGGATGAGTAATTTGACCTGTAGTGGAGAACAGCCGGTTATCTGGACATACATACGAAAGCATTTTTGTCCAAGCTGAAACGGAGACTCTTCGCTTGCTCGGTATTAAAGTGATTTTTAAAACATATAGAAGATTAAGAAATTGCTATCTTGACCTATTTTTAATCGTTCTCTAATCAGGGCCGGCAATAGCCTATATAGCGCCGGGTCAGGCCTCTGTCCCTTGCCTATATCTACCGCGATAAGCATCTACAGCTCGTTTCGAGCTGGGCTCGACTAAACTGTTGGGGCCACCACGCGCTTGCGAGCACACTATACGCAAATGTGTCGGAGCCAAAATCAGAATGCGTGATTATTTGTTTTCTTGTGCGATGTTAACCTAGGAAATATATTTATTTATCAATTATCACTGCACTTTGTTATAATGGAGAACCGTAACACTAATAATTTGAGTTTAACGGCTGTCGCAATAAACAGATTTTATTTAAGTTGTTGGTTTTTAAATTACTGCAAGATTCTGAAGTGTAAGACAGTAAGTACATATATTTTGTTAATTTTACACGGTGTTTTATCAGTATCCTAATTAATTAGGTGTAGTTGATATAGGTAGGTAACCCTGACGGTCGTAAGGTCATTTCGGTAAATTATAAATACAAAGGAATAAAATGGAATACTAACAGTTATATAATCACCAGAGTGATCGGAAATTCTGCAGTTTCAAGCAAGGTCTTTTGGAAATTTCGCAGGGTTCCCAATTAAAAAAAATAACTTTCGCTCAAACAAATGCATATGTAATGAAATTTGACGCAAACGGCGCGAGCGGGGCCACAGGCGGGGCGCATGCGCGATGTTCGTCATTTCGCATTCACTACGAACCGTCACAACCAACTTCATACGCATGCAAGGCTTCATTATCTCAAATATCTCATACTGTTGTGCTATATAAACCAACAATAGTTATATCTCATTATGGATAGTTTTTCATAGGTTAGAAAGAGATACACTCGCTGGCAACGAAGCCCGGTTGCAAGCCCACGCGTGCGAGTGAGACGCCTTGACTGACCGTGCGAGGTGGTGCGAGGCGGGTCGTACACAGATATAGATATTCCGTACCTACCTAGTTTTAAACCGAATGGTGTGTATATAAGGCGCCTCGGGGGTTGATGACATCGAAAAGCAATAATAGCGAAGAGCGCGAACTTTTAAATAGTTCGGAAGTTTATATTCTTGTTCGAGAATTATTTTAGTAGGGCAAGCCCAGCTTTTGGGCTTCACACACCATTCGGTTTAAAACTACGACTGATACACTACTGACGGATTTATCTACATTCACTGTTATAGGTCTGGCATAGGGGTCTTCTAAGGAAGTTACCGTCATACGGGCTTCTCGAGGGATTATGCAAATGGGTTGCCAGCTTTCTGTCCAGCAGAAGCATAAGAGCCGTCGTCGACGGTAGCTACTCTAATAGCATGGACATGAATGCCGGCAAGGCTCTGTGCTGTCCCCAACACTGTTCCTTCTGCATAGCAATGAATGCCGTCAATAGACAGCATATCATTCATTGCTATGCGGACGACAGTACAGGGGACGCTCATTATACGGGCCGTGCAAATCGTTCCGAGGCGGAGGAAAGCCGCGAACGGCTGGTGTCTGAAATCGAGAGTACACTAGCTTGTGTCTCCGATTGGGTTCGACTAAACCTAGTCCATTTCAACCCCACCAAGACTCAAGCCTGCGCGTTCACCGCTAAGAAAATCCCATGGTCTGTGGCTCCACAATTCCAGAACACTTCCTTGAACATCAGTCAAAGCATTGGGATTCTTGGCGTCGACATTTCTAGCGACGTTTTGTCCCGAAGTCACTTGGAAGACAAGATTAAGCTGGCATCCAAAAAGCTTGGAGTGCTCAACAGAGCGAGGCAGTACTTCACATCGGGGCAAAGGCTGCATCTTTATAAGTCGCAAGTCCGGCCTCATATGGAGTATTGTTGCCATATGTGGCCGGGCGGGGGGGGGGGGGGGGCACTTGGATACAAAAACAACGGGCTAACAAACTGGTATAAAAAACAATGGGCGTCAATTCAAACATTTGATTAAAGTTTAATAAATATAACAAAAATTAAATAGTGGTTTCTTTGGTGGCAAGTCTTTCCAGAGCTTGTAGTACTGCGACCAGACTAGATGTATGTAGTGGTTTCTTAATAAATAGATGTTTCCATTAATTTTCCACAGAAATTATTTGTTTCCCAGAAATAGATCTTTATAAGCGACACTATGAGATGGAGTAATAATACAGTTTTTTTTTCAAATCAACGAGTACCAAGTATACAGTTTTATTTTTTATTAAAATCGGCCTTGGGGCTCCTTTCAGCATTTGTCGCTATGCCCTATACTTTAGGATTTAGCCAACCAGGCAAAAAATGGTAAAATGTTAAAGGATATAATTAGGGAAGCATTATTTAAACTTTTTAACTTTCACGCCTTTTAAATTAAAAACTTCAAACAATAAAAAAATGTTTATACCATAGAATTGGAAATGTTAGGAAAAAATAAAAAGTGCCCATCGTCCTTTAAAATACTGTTCGATAAAAAGTGACATCTGTTGTCATTTACTGACAAAACTAACATTGCTGTAGTGACATACGTGGCAAGACTAGCAAATAGTACCTTTGACTCACCACCGGCGCTGTACTTGCGCGAGTTACGGTGGTAACTTTTGAAGTATGGGCGCTGACCCTCTGTTGTACGTAGTATTTATCTACTCTGAGATAATAGTATAGTACACACGGCTACAGATCAAGCTATACATTTCCAGTATAAGCTGATCTCGCATTGTATAGGATTTCCATACAAGTGGAGATCAGCTTATACTAGAAATGTATAGCTTGATCTGTAGCCGTGTGTACTATACTATGTATATAGGTCAATATTTGTGCAACTCACTCCCTAACTACTGGAGCACGAACTGTATTGATGCGGAGTTGAGGCATTATCACGCTGCCTGCACTGACTTCAATTAGGCAGGTTGCAGGTGGTCTCTTATAATATAATCTCGATGCGAGTATTTCGAATAAGCTTTGTTCCCCGTAAGCCACTGTGAAACTCTTATGGTGCGTCCATGCTTGGCAAACCGAGCACGAACCGAGCCTCGAACGAGCACACTGCGAGCACGATTCGCGTAGCGTGGACGGGCTCGCGAGGCTCGAACGAGCGCGATTGTCAGTTTTTTCACGTACAAAGGGATTCGCGTCGTGCTCGTTGTAGGCTCGTTCGTGGCTCGGCTCGTACTCGATTCGCGTAGCATGGACGAACCATTATATTGCATCGCTAAGCTTCCCATTGATTCAGGAACACAATACAATTTTCCAACTCAGGCCTCCCCCAGCCCACGTAGGCTAGCACTTACTGATAACATACTAACCGACGTAGTTTAATAGTTGAACCGCTCCGTTTATACATATTGATTTAAGCGCCGGTTTAATTAATTACAGGCACAGAAAAGGTAGTAGGTACGTTTTTTCGGATTGTCATAAAAGAAATTCATTACTGTATTTTATATAATAGAAAAAATCGTGAGGAAATGCGGTGATGCCTACACCAATGGCGTGTGAAACCTCCAAACCATACTAGGCCAGTGTTTTTGACAGGGCCTCAATCACCAACGTTGTAGAGGGATCTTAAAAGAGGGCGTAAGAAATGTTTAATGTTGATGCAAGTTCTAGGATGGAAAGCATGAAATAATTGACAAACCACCGCGTGTTACGTGTCGCGTCAGTGGGTTGTCGACGTGAAACTCGAACAGGCAGTGATTGTATTTACTCACAGTGCATTGCAATCAATATAAGTGGTCTGTTGATACAGTCAATTAAAATTTCTCCATTTCAATTTGATTACGCTTACAATATAGTGTATACAGTCAAATAAATCTATATATATATATATACATATACATATATATATATATAAAAATCAATGCCATTTTTCGTTGTAATTTTATAACTCAAGAACGGGCTCACCTATCCAAACCAAATGTTTAGGATTTGTTCGGACTATTTAGTAGATGGTTTATGTGAACTTTGCACAAATTTGGTCGAGCGGTTCTTCATTTATCACATTTTTTGTAACAAATTAATTCAATAAATGGCGGATCATTTTGTTAATGGGGATTTTGCTGTCAGGATAGGGTAGGGTAGGGTAGGGTAGGGTAGGGTGGGGTGGGGTGGGGTGGGGTAGGGTAGGGTAGGGTAGGGTAGGGTAGGGTAGGGTAGCACCATAGGGTAGGGTAGCACCACGCGAACGAAGTCGCGCCGGGCAGCTAGTGGAATATAAAAGAGCGATGATCAATTTGAATGGAAAACACCAGATTGGGAACAAACTAATCTTGTTTCTGGCGTTGGTTGCTTGCTTACCTTTGGTCAAATCACTACGCACTAAAACTCTCATAAACTAACATTTAGTGGCTAAAATATAATATATATAAGCTAATAAGGGTCCTAATTGTCTCGTCGCCATGTAAAACGAACCGTCCTTAAAGCTTCGCGAATTTCGCACTTTATTTGTGAACATGCAGCCGAGTGACATGAAAACTATTCTTGAACTATAAGTAGGGTTGCCATCCGTCCGGGTTCCCCCGGATTTGTCCTAGTTTAGAGGGCATACGGAGAGCGTCCGGGCTGGGTTAATATTTTGTCCGGGATTAAAAGTTTTCAAGTCACAACAATCAAAACTTTTTTTTTTTTGGGTTCCATGTTCTAAAATCCGGGGCTTTCACGCTTCTTGTCCTGGTTTACAGATTTTAGAGATGGCAACCCTAACTATAAGGTCCAACTCACACGACACAAGATGTAACTAATTATTATTTGAAATCATGTTCGAGTTCTAAACGCCGCGACTTCGCGTGCTTGTGTCTAGTTGTAATAAAATGTTTGGACATAACTTTTAAATAACTTAGTCAAGTTTGACTTTGTGATCGTTTCCATAAAACTATGGTTCCATTGTTGTCCACGGTCAGGTCACGTTGATCACGTGTCTGACACTCGCGTGGCTGATTTTCAAAGGCTTTTTTACCACATAAGTTAAAAAGACATCGGTATGTACGTACCTATAGGTATAAGAAAGAGTGTTACTTACGGTAGTGGGGCGAGTATCTAGGAAGTGGTCGTATACCGCCAGGCCGGCGATACCAAGCAGCAGACCAGTGTGGAAGCCAGTCATGAACAGACCGACGTACTGGATCAGCATTGTTATCAGACCAAACAGGAGACCAGCGCAGAGCGCCACAGCTAAACAAAACCAAAATATATTATGAAGAAATGACATTTTTATATTTATTCAAATAAGCCTTCACAGGCAATTATGAATAATCAGACTCTGACGCACGGTTCGGTAGGTTGCTTTTGCTGAGAAGAGCCGGCAATTAACTCAGCAATTACACTTTTCAAAAACAAACATAGATTTATATAACATGTGAGTTGGATGGGTGGCGCTCGCTCTTGCAGCATTGTTATACATATCTATCAATCAATGGCGGTCAATGAAAATTTGGTGTGTTTTTGTGTGCAGACAGGGAAAGGTTTCTGACATAGGCTAAAATAATTAAAGATGCTTTGCAAAGTGCGCACCGCATTAGCTAGTACTTGATAAATAAAGAATCATGGCGAGCTCCGTACTATTATTGATTTGTACAAAAAAATAAAACATTTTAGAGGGTATTTAATCACTTCCAATGTTGAGATTACATTACCAGCAACATGTTAATATACATGAAATATTGTATAAACCCCGCAAAACATAACAATAACATAATGGTTTTGGTCGCGATTCGCCGGCATGCCATAGAAATTCGCATTTTTATCCCGGGGTTCTATAAATATTTTAAATGCCTCAAGTTGTTCCTTAGGCACCAAGGATCAATTATAACGTCATTCCAACGTCTCTAAAAATCTTAATTTTTTTGTACAAATCTCGCCATGATCCTTTTTTACCGTGTCCTAGTCTCTCCATTCATCATGGCTTTTATTTCATTTCAATAACTCATCATATCTGCGGCACCTACCAATTCTTGAAATTTTCCGAAAATCTAGGCTTTGTGTCCCACCTTCGAACACCACCATTTGCACCAAAATTTACTCGATTGAATCCGAGCAAATTAACTTTTCGACATTCTCAATTAAACGTCGCGGCGTAGTGCGCACATAATTACCGGAATTAATTAGTCGAGTAAATATCAATTGTGCGATGCACCGTATCGTACAGCATATTTAATTAATTGTACGTACCAACGTTCCCATAAGGATGCATCAAGTGCTCCTGCAGACATATCAGGTAAACTACAGCCGAGCCGAACGTACAGCCAGTGAGGAACATGCTCGCTTTGAAACATCTATATCCTACAATAGAAAAAAACTAATCAATAAAGGGCTCAGATTGATGTCCTTGTCCTGCTGACTAACCTGAAATACCTCATTAGTTATACATTAAGTTACATGCAGATTTAATTCGCTCTGGGCCAGTAGACAAGTGGCTATCGACAATCGACATCGACAGTAAACGATCAACCTTTGTATGGGATTGACATTTCAATTCGAAATATCACGTGATTTATAACAATCTCTTATGTCAATCCCATACAAAGGTTGATCGTTTACTAACGATGACGATTGTCGACAACCATCTTGTCTAGGGGGGCTGAACTGTAAAGTGCGGTAACCTGCCGTTGTTTTGTAACTCGTAAATCGATCGAAATCACTTTGATTGTTCAAAGACAGTGTTCTAAAGAATTGTTTGACGTGATGCCCCGGCTACCTTCTACAATCGCAACTCTCGCCATCTTCGGGGAGTTCATTCTCACACATTGGAACCAAAATGGTTTCGTACTCGGTTTCAAAGGAGCTTCCCCCTCGTTAAAATAATTTTATTTTACAATGTGGATGATTCCTAGGTAAAAAAAAAATATCTAATTACTCCATCAGTTAGATTATCAAAAAATATTGAACACGTATTTTATGATTTACCAAATCATTAAAAATTGACAAAGATAAAGCGAGTCAAAGTTCGGGAGTGGGGGCTCGTGACGTCACCTTAGAGTAAAAAGTGTACTCTAACATCACGCGGAACTTCAACACACGATATCTTCGTATTTTTTTGTTAAATCGAAAAAAGGAAAAATACGTATCTAATATTTTTTAATTATGTAAAAGACAAACTAAATAGTATTTTCTTGTCATCTAGCCCATTAATTAAAATGTAAATATATTTAAGAACACGCCCAAATTTCTCTACGCTTATACCAGGAACTTAAAAGATCTACGGTATGAAACTCTCCCCGCCCAATTCATGAAATAGCCTCCGCGGTTACTTGCTCAATTATTATAACCTACTGTAAAGATTTGAATACTATATTATTTTTAACCGACTTCTAAAAAAGGAGGAGGTTCTAATTTTTTTTTTTTTTATGTTTGTTACCTCTTAACTCCGTCATTTATTAACCGATTTGGAAAATTCTTTTTTTGTCTGGAAGGGTACACTTCCCGTTTGTCCCATTGTCATCATATCAGGATTTGATTACTTCTTAGTGTACTTTGAAGTCGGTTTAAGTTTTTTGTAAAACAGTCCAATTATTTAGTTAACCTGTCTAAGTAGCTTTTGGCACACAAGTTGTCGAAGCGTGCGAGGTGCAGAAAATTAATTTTACAAGCTGGTATTTAACTTGCAATGTATGTATACCCACCCACTTCCAGTGGTCGGATTGACTTGATATTTGGTATACATTGGAAGACAATGCAAGTACAGTCAACAAAAAGTACAGTAACAAAAAACTTATTCCCTACTAACAGAGAAAATGATCGGGGGACTAACAGGCTTCTCCGTACAGCATTATAATGTTTAGTAATAAACGACTACTTACCAAAAAGCGTATAGACGATTCCGAATGCAATGTACATTGCGCAGATGACACTAATGATCGGATCATAGTTATAATCGATAGGTTTGCAATAGGATCCTTCGATGTGCGGCCCGTTGAATGTGATCGTCATGTTTGGAGGGCCTCGGGTCACCTGCGGCACCAGCTGACCGACAGATGACATCTTACTTCACAATTAAGTGAGGCAAATTAAAAAAAAAACTGAAACAAATAATTTGTATTACTTCAAGTGAAAAACATATATCCTAATTGAATGTAATAAAGGAAATAAACTTTTCGAGACTTTTCGCAAACATCTAATTGAAGTGAAAGATTGCAGAGAAGGCATTCGATGTAACCTTTAGCTAGTCAATTTGCACTTGTCACCGTTTGCTCGAGGTCGCAAAGTCCAACGGGCGAGCTGGAGTGAGCCGCTCAAAGCGTGCACTCGCAGGATCAACAACCCAGGACTGGCAGATTTATATTTTGCTCTGCCCAATCATTAAGTGCGAAACGCTGAATTATCACAAATTCATATTAATATTCAATGCACAAATAGGTCGCGATCGACCCAAGATGCCTTAGAGGTATATGCTCCATAAAGTTTTTATTAGCGTGTGTAGTATTAGTTATACGACATTTGACAAATAGACGTGTCATAGACCAACATTAGTAACAGTAGCCAAAGTAAAATTTGCACTACAAAGCAGTGTAAATTTTACTATGACTACTAGATACATCCTACATCCTACCTACTACGCACATGAAACCTATTTTCTCTACAAGTTGCAGTATAATTTACACGTCTATATAAATAAAAGGCTTTATCTTAAGTGGCTTAGTGAAGTACAGCACAAACCGCTGGATAGATAGTATGCGTTTATAAAAGGTTCAAAGTGTTGAAACTAACAATAAGAAAAGATTTTGAAAAATTCGCATTCTCAAATTATATAGGTGGGTTGGAAATTAAAAATTCCATGTTTCAGTGTTTTTATCAATTCAACCCTTAGAACGCAACAACAGGGGAACGGAGGTTAAGCCGCGAGGCTGTAAACTGGTAGTCTATAAAGGATATAATTTTATACGAAATTAAATTCAAAAATCGGGCTTGATAGATTGTACATACGTATACCCGCGACACCAGTGATCTACTCTGAAAACCCAAGATAGACCGATGATCCGATCATCGTTGTTCAATAGTTTTGCTGTAATTTTATTGGGTCTGCAATCTTTCGTGCGTGAATATTACCTAGTTTTAACATGACATAACTTAAATAAACATCTTTATTTTACAGTCGAGAAATCCTCATAGGATACCCGACCGCCCTGTTAGAAACGGCCAGGTTATGCCGGATTTGTACCGGCTAAACCCCTCGAAGTTCGCCACATGCGCTACAGAGGCAGAGGAGATACCAACAAAATATCAAAAATCTGTAATAATTACTGTAGATAGACATTGATGTAAATAATAAAGGAAAAATAAAACTATGTTTCCAACTACCATTTTATTTACGAAATTAACAAATTTCCTTCAACAACAAATTTAGTTATGGATTATTTCTCTATGCCGATACTTAGAAAATATACGTCTAAGGAATGTCGGAACCCTCGCCTCGGTGCGTTAGTCAAGCTCAGATTCTTAGCCGGTTTTTATTTATAGTAGGAACTCGTAACTAATAAAAAAAAACGTCTGGAAAATTTTAATTCCGGAGATGTCTTTTCATGTAGAGGAAAATGTATTAATTAATTCAGATACCTAGAAACAGCAACATCCTTTGCATTTTTTTTAACTATACCTACTGTACATACATGCATCTTGCATCATCCCCTATGCGAGCAAAACTGTCTTTTTAAGAACCAAGTTCCTACTTAACGACTTTTCTTGCCTTGACTTGATGAAACATAGTAAAATCCTTTTTAATAGGGATACCATAGAAATACACCTCGAAAGAGCGTCACCATACTACACGAATTAGTTTCCGGGAATTAAGAATATAGGTTGTCAAAAAAACAAAAAAGATAAATGTCAAAGTTATAATAATATTGTTTTAAGAGCTTGTGGTTGGCCCCCTGAGTATTTGAACAAGATAATGAGGTACGGAACCCTAAAAACCGAACCGCATAAGTAAGTTTGTTTGTAAACGAATTTTAGTGATTTCGCAAAAACTGGGCTAGTTAGAAATTTCATAACATTTTTTCCTGTAATATTTACAATTATATCAATGTTTATCAACTATAATTTCATATTTTCCGCTTCGCAAACATCGCGGAGATAAGGGGGAGGGATGGTATTTGTTTGTTATTTTCCATCATAAATCAAAAACTAAGCAACATACAAGAAAATAAAAGCCCTTTCATATGATATCCCATTTACAATTATAGTAGTCACTTTTATTTAATTTAATTTATTAAAATTAAATCTACTTTGAAATTTCGTTCACCAATTCGGCCCCGTTAGCAAAGAAAAATAAAACCGGCCAAGTGCGAGTCAGACTCGCGCACCGAGGGTTCCGTACAAACCTGTAGGTATATAAGTAAACGGTAGTATAGACCTGAGTATTTGATATTAATTTCAATTTATGACGTATTAAAAAAAACTACTTACTAGATCTCGTTCAAACCAATTTTCGGTGGAAGTTTCCACCGTAATGTACATCATATATTTTTTATAGATTTATCATTCTCTTATTTTAGAAGTTACAGGGGGGGGGACACACATTTTACCACTTTGGAAGTGTCTCTCGCGCAAACTATTCAGTTTAGAAAAAAATGATATTAGAAACCTCAATATCATTTTTGAAGACCTATCCATAGACAACCCACACTTATGGGTTTGATGAAAAAAAAAATTTTGAGTTTTAGTTCTAAGTATGGGGAACCCCCAAAAATTATTGTTTTTTTTCTATTTTTGTGTGAAAATCTTAATGCGGTTCACAGAATACATCTACTTACCAAGTTTCAACATTATAGTTCTTATAGTTTCGGAAATAAATGGCTGTGACATACGTACAGACAGACAGACAGACAGACAGACATGACGAATCTATAAGGGTTCCGTTTTTAGCCATTTGGCTACGGAACCCTAAAAATCAAAGCAAAAGTCCAAATTTAAAGTCAATCAAGTGGTTGCTGAAATATAGCGCTGTGCCAGACGGACAGACACACGGACAGAGTGGCACCATAAGGGTTCATTTTACCTTTCGTTTCGGATCCCTAAAAAGCAGGTGATTTTTTTTAATTAATACGCAATATGTTTTGAAATCACTCACATGGTTGGTTCGAAAATGTTCTCCACAATACGGCATCAACAGGTATGAATTTATTCAACAAGTTAACCGACTGTGATACAAGCTACAACCCGGGAATACCGTGCAGGGAGTTCTGACGCACTGACGCTCAAGCGCCGGCTGTTGCTTGCCCTCCACCCCACCTACCTTTTACAACCCTGGGAGGTAACACCACCCCATTTTCCAGATACCTACATTGGGTTATGCAACGTAAATGCATTCATAATTTTATACAAAATCAATATTAATTAAAATTAGCTTGCTAGTCGGTCAAACAATTTGAAAGTAGATTTTTGGAAATTTGAGTAAACATGCAAAGATGCTGTCGGACTCCCAAGAAGTTATTTCATCCCGCATCATACACAGATACATACAGATCCTAGATTAATTTTAGCCCAATCCTTCATCGAAGAATCGAGAATTAAAGCCCCGACGCGACGAAGCTTTCCAAATCCTCAGTTATATTCTTCAGTCTCAGTATACCTTTATGAAGTTGTTCCTAACAAGCTGAAGGTATGGTCTGCCCGAGGTACAACTTGTGCCATAATAACAATTCCGACGGGTACGGATCCCGGGTTAACCTGCGAATGCGTAACTTTTCGCTTGCACTTCAATACAGTTCCTAATTACGCAGTCGGATTAGGGTTTCTGCATCGTTATAAAACACGTTTTAGTGCAAACCAAAGATCTTGTATATACAGATACACGCAGACAGACCGAATCGCGACAAAAGTAAGTGTTAGGGATTTGTATGAATTAATAAAAACTAGTGTGTTATTCTAATGAAAAAAATACAGTGTGACCTATAAATAATTTTGACTTAATTTGTCTCGGGCGATCGAAAGCGACTGACGTTCTAACGACGAGATACGATGGAGACCTAAACAAACCGACATATGCACTCCAAATATGTTGCAGAACCGATGACACGCAGGCAAGTGAAGTGTGGGACGCCCCGCCCGCTAGTTGGACCCATGGACCTGCGAAATCTGGCACGCAGCAGGTGGATGCGGAAAGTGAAGGACTGGACGATATGGCAACTATTGGAAAGGCATATATGTGCCGCAGCAGCATATAGACTGATGATGATGAGTATAAAATTCGGTGAAGAAATAAATATTGAGTCTGACTGAAGTTTCCGCCAGGCACTCACTAGTATTCTGAGCAATGACGCGTAGTTTCAGTATCAGACTGTTTAGTCTATAATTTTTTAGTAACATTTACGTAATATACAATCCTACTAAATTTTAGTTTATCCTCAAATATAAATAAATTATAACTGCGAATATTAATTTGTTTTTTGTTACCTCTTGACGCCTCAACAACACAACCTGGATTTTTATCACACATAGAAATAGAATCCGCGGGATCAAAATTAGTTTAAAATAAATATAAATATCGATATCAATAACAAAACAAAATAAACATTCCCCCTTGTTAATAAATAAGGTGTAAGTCAAGCCTTATCTAGGTTTTAAATATATCCGTCACTTTCTAATGTCATATAACAAAAAGGGCTGGGGTTATCTTAATACCTGGGTTTTACAACCCTTATCTATACATATAAAATGCTTTGTCCTGAATGACTGAGAATCAACGCACAGCCTAAACCGCTGATTGTAGAGACCTGAAACTTGGAGGGTGTGTTCTCTGTATGACGTAGGCATCCGATAAGAAAGGATTTTCCGAAATATTACCCCTAAGAGAAAAACGAGGGCAAAGTTTGTATGGGACAACGTGATTCCTTGGTCCGATTTACTTCAAATTTTGCATAAACATTCCTTAACAGAATTGATGGAAGAGGTGTTTCGTATTCTATTGAAACTCATCGCCTAACGGGGTCAAAAAGGGGTAGAAAGTTATTTTAGGGATGATTTTCATCGAACTTGATATAAATACTCCTTAGTGCTTTTCATTTAAATATTCTTTGATAGGTATTTGACATTCCAATTTTAAAGAGTATTGCCACAAGTATTGCATTGCACCGTAGACGGAGAATTATAGTTAGACGAGCCAAGATACTCATATGTCAAAACGCGTATATTTTTGAGCAGGATAAAGCGTATTTTTGTGTCCCTATCTCGCGGTATAGTTTTTTATTGTTTGACCTCAGTGTCGATATTTGTTGATGAGAGCAGTGAAACTGTGAAACCCTAATTGTATAATAATTTAGTTAGATAATTTCGTCGAACTATCGCTATACGCTGACAGCCTATCTACCTACAATTCTCTATCTACGCATTGCACCAAGCTTTCAACTCACATAGAGTTCAACTGTTTTAAAAAATTGGATTGAGTTTTTAAACATTTTTGTCTGTCTGTTCCGGTTCATAGCTGATGTTATAAGGAGTAACTTAGCTACTTTTATTTTTGAAAATAATTAGTGTTCCGCGCAAAAAAATTCTAACCGTTCGCGGGTGAAACCGCGGGGGTCTGCTAGTCTATACATATAAAATGCTTTGTCCTGAATGACTGAGAATCAACGCACAGCCAAAACCGCTGATCGTAGAGACCTGAAACTTGGAGGATGTGGTCTTTATATGACGTAGGCATCCGATAAGAAAGGATTTTCCGAAATTCTACACCTGAGGGGGTGAAAAATGGGGGCAAAGTTTGTATGGGACAACGTGATTCCTTGGTCCGATCTACTTAAAATTTTGCATAAACATTCTTTAACAGAATTGATGGAAGACGTGTTTCATATTTTATTGAAACTCATCGCCAAACGGGGTCAAAAAGGGGTAGAAAGTTATTTTAGGGGTGATTTGCATCGAAGTTGATATCAATACTCCTTAGTACTTTTGATTTAAATAACATTTTTTATTTTGACACATGTTTGAAATCTCAATCCGATTTTCACAGATTACAGAATAAGGCAGATGGAGCGAACCAGGTAAGTGTTTTTCAATTGGTACCTAATTGCTTTTTTCGGCCTCACTCCCGTGTTTCGCGCGCTCTTTCTGCCTTTTGTTCTAAAACTGAAATGCTCTTTAAAATTTGAATGTGTAATTATAAAAGAATATTTAAATCGGATTAGAATTCGAAATTTGTTTGGAAGTTCATTTTCTCGGACTTTTTGGCGAGAACTTGCATAGTGACGTTGCGTTTTCATTTTTATATTCATAAATTCGTGTATTTTGAGTTTTATTACATATTATCGGTGGTATTTTATCAAATAAAGATCAATCCATGTGCACCAGTGAAGTGAAATGAAATGAATTATGTGTATCGTGTCTTTTCAAAAGTCCGAAGAAGAGTTTTAGTACATGACCACCACTGTAGTAGGATAACATGACTTTTATGGACGGTGACTGACTGCATGAGGACTATGTGAAAGTGATTTATTGTGACTAGAACTTATATAATATAACTGGAAATTGGTAAAATACACAACCATGTGACGCCAAAGAAAAAAAAAAGTTAATTTTCTCTATTACATTAGAATATTTTGATTGCAGTTAATTTAATTTCTTTCTCATTTGTTATTATAATAATTAAATAAGATTCTTTGAGTTAGATTTTTTTGTGAAGGTATAATATAAGTTTTTAGTTATAATTGTAAAAATAATTGTTTTTGTTTTGTTTGTTGTGTCTAATAATCAGTGGCGTGAATTGGTTTTCGAAGGAGAAAATTCAAACCGTACGCGGGTGAAACCGCGGGGGTCTGCTAGTTTATTAATAAGGGGGTAAAGGCTCATGTACATGCACGTGCAACCAGTGCCTCTCAATGGCACATAGTCACGTTTCTTGGCTTTCAAAATGCTGTTGCCGCTACAAAGCCCTGTGACGCGATCCTTGTAAGTTTGCGCGATTGCGACATCATAAAAAGTTTCAAACATTGAAAAACAATTTCAATTCAGCATACACTTGAAAGGAAAAGTTGCTGCGCTTTGCACTCGCAAGTGTTTTGAAAAATGTCGGATGACACTCGTGTGCACTGATTTAATACACTCTCGGCTTCCTTAATACCGCCTCGAGTGTTAATAATCAAATTTGCACACATGTATCATATCATAATGTACTATTATAAAATAATTTTAGGGTCAGCAGCGCGCGAGTGATACCCCTGGTGTTGCAAGCGTCCATAGGCTACGGTAACTGCTTACCATCAGGCGGGCCATATGCTTGTTTGCCACATAAGTGGTATATAAAAGAAAAAAAAAAGCTGCGCTGCATAATAAAAAAAAACAATAAAAGTAGTCTTTTTTTATTTCGATCCGATCCGAAATAATTGCAGAAGCATTCCTTCCAAGTTAAATATGATACTTGGATTCGAAACGCAAGTTTCTATTTCTATATTTCTTGTATTTTTTTTCTAATATGCGATAACATCGCTGATGCTGATAGCTACATCTTTGGAAATAATAATATAATCGCAAAATGTAGGTGACTTCTTGATTCACAGATGAATAATTGTCAGTCAATGTCAAATATGTCAATCACTGTGAAAAAGAGGAACGAAATAAGCGTTCGGTTTAACGCAGACTCATAGAATAAAGACTAGCGAAGAAACCCCGCTAATAAATGAAGCGACTTCTGAATAGCTGTACTCATTACTCTTATTGGGATTCGTTGTGCCAAAAAGAGACAGTTATATATTTACTATATCCTAAAATAGTAAGGTTGTACACTGTTGCAAGACTTTGTCGATCAAGTAAATTTACAATAGGGTTCTGAATACAATAATATCGATATCGACAAAATTTGGTTTAAATAAAAAATAGAAATGGTAAAACTTTCCTGGACGAGACGCGGGGAAGGGGGGGAAGCTTTTCCGCCGTTTTTGCACGATATTCTTTGTTTTACTTTGATTAACACACTTCAATAATTAAAATCTCAAAAACTATGAAGTTGCTTCTTGAAAAGTCTTCGCTGAAAGACTCCTTAGATCAACTACCATCTGTAAAAAAAAATGAGCACCAAGACCAGCGTCCCGTCCCAGAAAGTTTATCCTATTGTTTTTTCGTGCTTCTTGGTTTTACTCTACTCTAATAAATATTTAAACCAACCACGTAATAAAATTGTGGAGATGTGCTGCTGAAGGTGGACGTGAAGAATGCCTTCAATTCTGTGGATAGAGGAGCCTTATTAACGCAAGTTAAAGACAAAATTCCAAATTTATATAGTTTTATTTGGCAATGTTATAGTTCTTCAACAAAATTAACTTATCTTGGCAACGAAATTTTATCCGCGGTTGGTTGCCAACAAGGAGACCCTCTCGGCCCAGCAATATTCAGTCTCGCCATTCATCCCATCATCCAACGTCTTCCATCTAAACTAAATGTTTGGTATTTGGATGATGGGACGTTTGGTGGTGACGCTAACACCGTATTTGACGACCTTCTTTTTTTAATAAAAGAGTTTAAAGATATAGGTCTTGATTTAAATTTTTCAAAATGTGAACTCTATTTCTCCGACAATTGTCCTTCAAAAGATTTGGTTTTAAAAAAGTTTATCGGTTTGGCCCCAAATATAAAAATTATTGACAAATGTTCTCTCCGTTTATTAGGCTCCCCTATCCTTGATGAATCATTTCCTTCATTTTTCAAAATTTTTTACAAACTTCAAACCGATTATCAAAAATTAATACCCACATGGCTTTTACTATTATAAAATTTTGTCTTTTTGTCCCCAAATTTACTTACATTTTACGATGTTGTCAGCTCTGGAAACATAAAGAGCTTCTTGAAAGATTAGACAGCATCGTAAAAAATACTTTGGCATCTATTTTGAATATAAATTTTGAAGAGCGGGCTTGGTTACAGGCTTCACTTCCAGTGCGTTTGGTTCCTGGGAGTACGATCTATTTCTGGTGTAGCTCTCCCCGCATTCCTGTCCTCTGTCCATAGTACTCAAAATTTAACACAAAAAATTCTCGCAGCCTCTTTGGACAGTTTGGAAATAAACTACTTAAACGAGGCCAGGAATGCGTGGAGATTAGCCTGTCCTAACTTTGATTTCCCACAAACCACATCTTCTCAGCGGCTGTGGGATGGGCCGATCTGCGAGTTAACACGGAAGTATCTTTTAAATACGTGCTTAAGCTCCGCAGATCGTGCCCGTCTGTTAGCCGTTGGTGAGTGGGAATCGGGTTTGTGGCTACAGGCTCTCCCATCGCCCAATACTGGTATTTTAATTGATTCAACATCTTTCCGATTTGCAGTATCCATTCGCTTGGGCGCTTCGTGTAGTGCTCCGCACCGCTGCCAGTGTGGCACTGCTGTCGACCGGCTCGGTCACCACGGTCTGTCTTGTGTCAGAAGTGCGGGAAGAATTCCCCGCCACTCCAGCCTTAATGATATCATACGTCGGGCTTTTACCACCGCCAACTGTGCGGCCGTTTTGGAACCAAATGGCCTCATGCGTGACGATGGTAAAAGACCTGACGGAATGACTCTTATTCCATGGAAGATGGGGCGGCCTTTAGTGTGGGACGCTACTTGCGTAGACACTCTTGCGCCGTATCATCTTCCTGGAACTAAAAATAGGGCTGGTGCGGCGGCGGAATCAGCGGAGAGCCTCAAAAGGTGCAAATATATTTGAGCCTTTTGGGGTGGAAACGCTGGGACCGTGGGGACCGGGAGCACGCAAAATTTTCAATGATTTATCTGGACGTCTGGTCGAAGCAACACGTGACCAAAATGCTGGTTTTTATTTTGGGCAAAGATTAAGCATTGCCATACAACGTGGCAATGCAGCCAGCATTCTGGGCACGTTGCCTACTGGTAGCGGCTTGTTAGATTAAGTTTATTTTTAAGTTATAGTTTTAGTTTTGTTATAGTTTTTAAGTTATTTTGTGTTTTATAATACAAAGATTGTTATGTCATGTTATATTAAACCGATAAAGATATAAAAATTAATCCTCAAATATAATAAATGCGAAAGTGAGTTTTTTTGTTACGCCTTCACGCCTCAACTTCTCAACGGATCATCATGAAATTTGGCATGCAGATAGCCTATGTTACGGAGAAGGACACATGCTACTTTTTATCCCGGGAACGCGGGTTAAACCGAGGGGGACAGCTAGTTTATAATAATTGTTAAAATCTAAATGGCGGTGGGTGGCTATGCCAGCTCCCATACAAAAATGAATAGGTACATACTTTCTTCAAGTAGGTACTTATACTATAGACAGTTTACAGATAAGGTTTTAAAATTAAATAAAAATCATTTACGCGTTTATTATTAAATTAATCATAAAACAATATTTTTGTGTACCGTTTAGGCAAGTAATTGTTTAAATAAATTATCAATAAAATTATAAATTTATATTTAAATAAAATGTCGAAAACACAATTAACGAAAAAGGCCTAAAAACTAAAAAAAACTTCACTTTTTATTTCTTTTTCTGTTTTTGTATAATTCGTATGCCCTCTCTTCTCTTTGTTCTTCTTTTAGCTATGCACTTCTGAAGACTGGAATGCATGCTCTCGATCATAATGCCTCACGTTTTCAGCTGGAATCTCTTCCCAAGCAATTTTCAAAGCGTCACTAACCCACCGTCATCGGGGAATCTAAAATAAACAATATAATCTTATAATTTAGACACTTTCATCATTTATGGTACTTTCATTGACGGGACGCAACGTAAGGGATGCTGGGGGAAGGCCTTCAACCTGGTTCCCCCAAAGCTTTAAGCAAACTCATGGTTTCCGAGATATTAATGGTTGATGTTGAGGTTGAGTATGAGTTTTTTTGATATAAATTCATTTATGCGCCGACTCTGGCTCTGCAGGAATTACCGCAGCCTAGCTGTCGCCAGCCATTTCATAAAGAAACGACGCAAAATAGTGATTTTATTAACAATCTTCTTTTATTTAACTATCTAAAATTATGAGAAAAGTCAAAAAAATACGAAATCCCCGACCAGCGTCTCGTGAAGGAAAGTTTATCCTCATTGATTTGTCGATAAGAAATGTACGGCACTATTCGAGCCTATACCAAAATATTTAAAATATAGCAATATTTTGGTAATCTAATTTGTTTTAAACATATAATACGCATAATACTATAATACATAAATGTTAGTCTACAATTCTACAAATTATCAAAGCAATCTTACGAATAAAATCCGAAATATGTTCAAAATGCCGTCTTACCGATGAAAGCTAATAATTTCAGATTCATTTTCCTTTCGGTAGGAATGATATTTGCACTCGATTACAACACACACCATTTTTGTGTTTATCACAGATCACAATTTAATACATTTAGTTTTGCTTGAATCTAAATAAATAATATTAATTTTAAATTTTCGCGTAGTCGTCGTCCGTCTGCTGTATGTCAACAAACTACGACTAAAATAAAAACAACATCTGAGGGCCAACAGCATAGTTCACTTTTAGACCTATTCAATTTGGTAGTACAATTAGACCAAACGTAACCACTGACAACTCAAAATGTGTTACAGGCGGTATGAACAGTAACACACAACTATATCTCATTCCTTTTTTATCTTATGGAGTAATCGTATGAAAATTATCGAGACAGATATAAATATAAAGTTTGCGCCTTTGACATTACTTCTACTGCTTTAGTCCAATTTCTTTGCGCAGACTTCATTAAATTATAATATTTTTTAAATAAATTGGGCGTGTTTTAAAATCAGTATATAATGTAGAATGAAAGCAATTAAGTTCTTGAATATTACACAATTGAAATGAACTCTGTTAAATTTTCATGTATTTTAGGCCCAAAAAAACTGTTGTCCTTTCATGATGATCCGTCGAGTGTGGCGTGAAGGCGTAACAACCAAACAAACTCACTTTCGCATTTATAATATTAGTTAGGATTAAGATAAGCACACGGACCGCCTGGTGGTACGCTTGCAACATGACAATATAATAAGTTTTTGTTAAAAAAAAAAAAAAATAGGTACAAGCTTTTTTTAGTGACTGTACTGCGCAGACGACAGACCGCACCGCGGCGAACTTTTGAGTCTGTGAAAATAGAACCTATACAATTTTAAGCAGTGGCAGTAACACACACGAGTCGTGTATATTCAATGTATATTACTGCCACAGAATAAATAATATTACTTGAAACGCCGCGCAAAAAGTCCGGCGCACAACCTTTTGTTATCACACAGACTTTTTGTGTGCCGCAGACTAAAGTCTGTCGTTGTCTGCGCTGCACCCGAATCGCAGTGTGATGCAATGAGGTGCGTGGGGGATCAAATTTCAGCGTGCTGCATCATTCTTATTTACTGGACATTCTCTAACTTGAACACGAAATTCTTATTCAAAAGTTCATCGACATCCACTATAATGTATGATCATCTGCATAATATTCTATATTTCACATTTAGGTACGAGTGTGAGCGAAACAAATGCATGGCTCCAATATTTTTTTAAATTTATTTATTTATTTTATTTCCAAAATCCTTACATGTTTGTTTATTTAATAGTCGCCAAATTACTATTGCAGTTTGTAGGTGTGCACTCGTTCACAATTTTGTTTTCTTAGTCTGTAGTGTCCGCTTTTTTTACATTTTACTAGATTTAGTTTACTGAAACGACAAATATCACATATTATTATTATTATTTTGTCATATCACATTTTTTTAGTAATAGTATTACTTGTCTTACGACGACGTAATAATCAAGAATATTAGTCAACATCTATTTTTTATCTTCTATGTCATTAATTACCTGATTATAACAGGTTTATCCTGTTTTTAAAGATGATGATGGCTAGTGGCTTATTGGGCTTCTTATTAAGTAATTTACTGCAGATTTTAAGCCCATGTAGAGATTTCCTGATCGCCAAATATGCTTACACCCACCCATAGACATAGGATTTCTCTCCACTAAAAAGACCTACATATCATGGAAATGAAATATGACAATCCTAATGAAACTGAGCGAGAGAGAAAGAGACGCATAGATATTTTAGCCATGAGTCGATGTTAGTTTTATTTATCAACCCGGGTGCTTATGTATGATTCTGTATTTTACTGAAAGTAATTACGATCATGCAAATAAAACTAGAAAAGTGTATGTTATAGACATTATCAAATATCTATAATGAACTTAAGGTTGGTGACATTATAGTAAGTATTACAATATGTGATTCTAAAGGTAGATGACACAACATGTAGTTTGACTTGAGTAGTAGACAATTTATAGGTATCTCATCATATAAATTTTATTGTCTACTGCACAAGTCAAACCATGTGTTCAGTCAAGTCTCGTCTTTTGTGGCACTTATTGTACCTCGAGTTAGTGTGATGTGAGTGTCACGCATAGAGCTATGCCACAGTTCCTCAAAATAAGCAATTATTAAAATGGTTGACGTCTACTATCATCCATTCAATTTTGTGCTAGCTATCATCTGATTGCAGGTTTAACCCTAGAATAAGTATCAATTACCTATATGACAATATTCTGTATTATGTTAACATTCTGTGGCTTAAAGTAAAGGTTTTTAAGACTGACTATAGAAAGCTTACAAATATTTTCCTAATGCATTCGCTATATATTACGAATACAATCAATTTGGTAAGATTATTGAATTATGATCTCACCTAGAAGATAATACCAATACCTATGGCTATGATTCACATACATGCATCAAATCTAAAGAAACCGTGACAAAAACCTCCAAAAATATTCACTATCATGAACATAATCGCGCTTCGTTTATAGTTTCGATAAATAAAGATTACTGGCGCATAGGTACCTACACAGACTTTTATAGTTGGCCAATAAAAAGTGCATTTGAATAATCTACCGAACGCTAAGTAAGAAAGATGTATTATTTACCAGGAATCGTAAGTAGGTACAAAAACACTCACCATTCTACGTCACTCGTCGATTTCACATTGTAAATTAATAATATCCGGAGCACTTGTAAACTATAAAACAAACCACGAACATTTGCTTTTATCTTGTTTCTAAAAAACACATTCCTTAAATAAATATAGGTACCCAAAAACTACTTCACATTTGAGAAAAATATACCTAACAAAGGGTTTCCTTGAGTTTTCTCTTCGACATCGACACCATCGACACTCGACTCGACAGTATGTTTTTTTAAGCCGAGTGTTGTACTCACTTCTATTCACAGACTGAAAATTATCGTAACAGCAGTCCATTTTACGTAAATTAGATGGATATATGGTAATGTTTTTTATTCGTGTTTTATTCACTTTTGCTACTCTACAATACCTACTCTGAAACACAATATCCTAAAACTAAAGCCAGTATACATTTAACGTTGTAGTCTTTGTCTAAGCAATAAATTATTCAAAAACCTTTCTCATCATAGACATAGACAAGCGAGTGCTACCTAGCTAGCGCAACACTATGCGGCGTAGTTGGTCTTAAAAAATTGCCGTATATCGTTTCTTTACTGAACCGAACTTCCTTCCATCATACGTAGTATCTCTACTTAGTTTGTGCTTCCATCCACTGAACTGAACTGACTGACTGACGCTGACCGGTTCCACTCTGCCAGCCTTACTTCAAGTTACATATTTGCCACATTTCTTTGTGATCGTGAATTTTATTATTTTTATTTCGCTAGGAACATTTCAAAAGTTGCGTGTGTTGTTATTTGTGCCAGACCTGTGTACCTATTTTAAGGAAGGGGCGCGAGAACTAAAATGTTTTGGACAGTCATTCCCGAAATATAATTCGTACGAAGCAAACCTGCCTCCTTTTTAAACAGTTCATCCCGCGTCAGCATTCCTCCAAACACAATGAAAGTTGCCGTGACCACTCTCAACGACGAGATTTTCATCTTGGACGTCTCTGAAGATTTAGAGCTGGAGAATTTCAAGGCATTTTGTGAAATAGAATCCGGGTTTCCTGCGAAAGACATAACTTTGAATTTCAATGGCAAGCCGCTGTTGGACGATAAGAAGTCGCTGAAGGAGCTCGGTGTCCACGATGGGGATGTCATCGTTCTCCTGCACATGCTGCAGTCCGCTTCGAACCTCAATCTCAACGATTCCAGCCAAGGTATGTTGATATTCATTCTCACGATTTGTTTATACTTTACGAAAAGTGCAGTGTCACGGCTCACCTATTGTCATGCATGACAGCTGCATCAGTATGTATCATGAACGAAAAAGTTTTAATATGTACATATTCGAAAAAGTAGCCATTTACTTTTGTGAAAAAAATATGTTTTGACATTGGCTGTCAGCCATATTTTTATAATAATCTAAAAACAACTAAAAATACGCAAGTTATTTTTTGTATAAAACTGTTTATCAAAGTCTGTCTGCCTTGCAGCTTTGCCAACTGGCTTAGCAAGTCTAGATTTCAGCACCATCCAAGTACCACCAGAAGTTGGGGCTAGCACTTCGATGGCTGCTAGAAACCCGCCGGTAGAAGAAGATCCACGTATTATCAGAGAAATGTTCTTGGCCAACCCTGATCAGCTCGCACTACTGAAGCAAAATAACCCAAGACTGGCAGATGCTTTATTGAGTGGTAACCTCGGTATGCATATCGTTCCAATCTTTTATTTATATAAATCTGAAAACTGACCAAGATATTTACAATTTAAAACATCTGTTTTCCATAGATTCATTTGCTACTGTACTTCGTGAACAAATATCTGCCAGAACTGAACGTCAACAACAGAGAATAAGGTGACATTTAAATAAGTCATTTACATTTACAGTACCACACATTTATCTGGCCCGGTAAGAGAGGCACTGTTATTGTGTTTGGTGAAGCAACCAATGGCAAATGGCAGGCAGATTGAAATTTCAAACTGCCGTTGTTAGTTCCTCTTTTGGCCACCGGGCCAGATAAATTTGTGGGACTATATCATATCTATTAGTGGGGTTACAACTCAATTACAATCAAGCATACTGAGTAACTTTTGTCTGCTTATAGGATGATGAATTCCGATCCATTCGATACTGAGGCTCAGAGAATGATTGCCGAAGAAATAAGACAGAAAAACATTGAAGCCAATATGGAGGCAGCAATGGAGTATAATCCTGAGACCTTTGGAACTGTAGTCATGCTGTAC
This sequence comes from Achlya flavicornis, assembly GCA_947623365.1. Lineage (NCBI taxonomy): Eukaryota > Metazoa > Arthropoda > Insecta > Lepidoptera > Drepanidae > Achlya > Achlya flavicornis. Next base: position 16,102,001 of record OX392471.1, on the reverse strand, counting down.
ATCAACTGCCATGTCAATGGGTACTAAATTTACCTGGATCTCTTTACAACCACCATTTTCAGTTCAAATACAACAAGGTCTTATTGTTTCAGGTTTCCAGTAAAGGCTTTCATAGACTCGGGTGCTCAAACTACAATTATGTCTGCTGCATGCGCTGAGAGATGCAACATTATGCGGCTTGTAGATACCAGGTATGTACTAAAAAAACATTATATTTGGTTATAGTACATATTATGGTAATTTAAAATTAGTATTTACTTGTTAATAAGGAAGTATAAATTTGGCATAGACTGTTCAAAGTGTTTGTAATGTATGCTTCAATCATAGAAATAAATATACCTAGAAAGAACTTGCCATACTACACGAATATATAAAACAGGCCAACTTTTATAGGCTGCTGCGCGTGACAGCTACGTTTTACGCTCCCACTGCGTCATTCTGCTTGTCATAGTGACGTTCATAATGATAATATTTGTTGAAATATTCCAATTCAAATCGGGAGAAAGTTAAATATTGAACATTATTTTGCATATTTATTTATTTTTATTTGATTTAGCCTCTAACAGTTAGGGGCTATTATTATCGACGCGTGCACAGCTGCAACACTCTATCTGGATGTATCCTTAATCAAAGGCTTCAATGTCTAGTATTTGTACTAAAAAATGATAATGCAAACCAATTAAAGCTTTTACTGGTAGTATTTACTTATACGTAAATGTTTATGTTTTAATATTGTTTTCCACCCAAAGTAATTCATCATTTAGTATTCTAGCACACCATAATTTTGATGATCAACCAATACTGTTCAATATGTAGTTTTGTATTCTTGTCATATTTTCTTGGTTTGAAATCAGGTTAGTTGTGCGCAGACCGGGTAAGGGTTCTTTCATTTTAATTTAACAAATAATTCCCATAGAACCATACCCATGCATAAGACCCATTACAATAGGGCCAATAATTTAGAGTTTCAGAATTTGGCGCTAGAGTAAGGTTTAAAATTATTTTGTATTATTTTTCTCTTATTGCCATCATCATAACTCTTTCTATAATTGGCAAATTCTGCCAGTTTTAAGTTAGGTATATCATAAGTTACAGTCATATGTTAACATCCATAAAATTGCAGTCAACCTGAAAAGGCATTACTCTTCATTTCACTTCAGTCATGCCGTTGGATTGATTATTATTGGATAAATATTTTATTAAATAAAACAAAATGCAATGACAGTGCAGGCTCCCGCTAAAATCTTTTGAGTCAGAAATAGGCGAATGCTTCTCATTCAATATTTATTGAGCAACATTCTAGATCGCAAATTGATACTATACGTTGTATAAGAATCGCGTCAAAACGCCGAAAAATTAACTTCGGAATAATACGCGTAGTACATTATCACGTATCACTATATTTATCGCGCCATATTTGATACAGATTGATATCGATTTTTGCGATATATACGAATATCGCGATATCGAGCGTGTAGCAATCGCCATATACTTGTTATGCAGATGGGCAGGCATTGCTAAAGGAGTGGGAGTCCAGAGGATCATAGGCCGCATTCATATGGTACAGATGAGAATCGAGAAAGATTTTCTGACAACATCATTCTCTGTCCTTGAGGAACAGCCAATGGACATGCTTCTAGGTCTTGACATGCTCAAAAGACATCAGGTAATAAACTTTATAATATAATATATTATAAAGTCTAAGTATATTACTTAGATATCCTAACTAATATTATAAATGCGAAAGTGAGGTTGTTTGTTACGCCGTCACGCCTCAACTACTCAACGGATCATCATGAAATTTGGAATGCAGATAGCCTATGGTATGGAGAAGACATAGGCTACTTTTTATCCCGGGAAAGCGGGTGAAACCGCGTGGGACAGCTAGTAGTTATATATTATTTACACAATCCTCTTTATTTTAAACAGTGTAACATAGATTTGAAACGGAATGTTCTCCACATTGGCACAACTGGAACTGAGACACCATTCTTGCCGGAATCTGAACTGCCCGATTGTGCCCGTCTCTCCGGCTTCTCCGAGGATGAGATAGTCAATCAATCGGCGAGGGATCACGAGGAAAGACAAATGAAAGAAGCCCTGGAGAAGTCAAAGCAAGGTGGGCGTGGCAAAAAAAAGTAACGAATAATAATAAGTTCTTATTTTGTGATGATCATGGTGAAAAAAGTAATGTTTTTTAACAATAAAAAAATGGTTAAATTGATATCGTTTTTGTGTACATTAGAACATAGCGTGTGGCGGCCGACAGTGAGATTTGCGTGTAACGAGCGCGCATTTTTCTATGGAAAGTTGTGTACACGATAAGCGAACGTAGCCATGTAATCTTAAACTATACATGTAAAGACATAAGGCATGCTATTGAATGAATTACATTAATAATAATCTATAATTACTTATCATTTGTCCATATTTTAACAGCCGATATGTGTGATGTCTATTTAAACAAATTTGGGTAAAACTCCTTTTTATTCTGTTAATTATTGCAATCAATTTAGTTATATTGTATTTCTCATTGACAGAATGTAGACTGATGAATTCCATACTTATTTTTGCATGTAGAAGTTTCACTGTATATTTTACATTATATTTTGGCATACATTACCTTAATTAAATCGCACAAATACATAGTTTTAAAAGTTAAGCAGTGATCATAGCTCCACTGTACTTTTTGGTATTTATGTAACAAAATTTGAAAATTACTATAGGTTGATCAAATTTATATAGATTCCATTACTCAGTATTGTTGCATAAAATCTACTTATGACATGTAATGAACTGTTATTTTTAATTCTAACCAGAAGGGCAACAAAGATCAGGGTCTGCCTCCACATCCACATTTGGACAACATAGCAATCAGAGAGAGAGAGAGAGAGTTGGTGAGTATTTAATGATTGTATACATACTTATCGGCCACCATTTTGTTTTATTAGGTCATCGATTACATTCATACAAACAAAAAAATACCAGGGTATCTAGGTATGTCCTAAAACGTCACGTTACAGAGTTATCCTAACTAATATTATAAATTCGAAAGTGAGTTTGTTTGTTTGTTACGCCTTCATGTCTCAACTACTCAACGGATCATCATGAAATTTGGCATGTAGATAGCCTGTGGTGTGGAGATGGACATAGGCTATCCTGGGAACGCGGGTGAAACCGCGGGGTACAGCTAGTTTACAATAAATGATCGATGTTTGAACGCGGGTGAAACCGCGGGGTACAGCTAGTTTACAATAAATGATCGATGTTTGATAACTTCCATAGCCATTAAATCCTTACTAAAATTATAAATGCGAAAGTGAGTTTGTTTATTTATTTGTTTGTTACGCCTTCACGCCTCAACTACTCAACGGATCATCATGAAATTGGGCATGCAGATAGCCTATGGTATGGAGAAGGACATAGGCTACTTTTTATCCCGGGAACGCGGGTGAAACCGTGGGGGACGGACAGCTAGTATTTATATATTTGCTTTATATAAACTTGTAATGTATGTTCGGGTCAAATCTAGCAAGTCGAATTTCCCCCACTTCCAGTGGTCGGATTAACTTTGTCTCAGTTTAAGTGTATTCCGAACTGGTGGTAAATTCAACTGTATGTACAACAAGTTCAAGTGCCTCACCAGGGCCTAAACTGATTAAATGACTTGATTTTGACTTGATATTTGGTATACATTAGTATGAAGCGCTCGTGGTGTAGCATGATTAGCTGTTCTTAATCTATCGGCAAAGTTAAGCTACCACCGTCGCCGCGTCGTGGTCGGTACCAGGATGGGTGACCGCCTAGTGGTATTTCATATCGAGCGTTTTATCACTTAATTGTGATAGTCGTTTAGCTATTTAGAGGCCTTTTAAGCGGTTTGATAAGTCCAACAGTAGGTTGACCACTAGCCTACCGAGCACCTCGCCGCGCAGTGGGCACGAGTGGTGGAGTATCTGTACATTCCCTTTCACCCTGATTTGTGTGCAGGAGGCCTGTGCTTAGCAGTGGGACATTATAGGCTGATGATGATGATACATTAATATATTGGAAGCCAATGCAAGTACAGTAAATAAAAAGTACAGTCACCAAAAAAGTTCGTAATAGATATGTTCTTTTTAACAAAAACTTATTGCACTTATATTCGTAAATAAAATTTACTTTTTTATCAGGTCTCGGCAACCCAAGCCATACAATATTCCCGTCGGATTCCTTTGGCGAGACAGAAGTTGAAGAAATTGTTAATCTCGGCTTCACAAGAGAACAGGTACTTATATTATTAAAACGTCGATAAAAATATCCTGACTTTCTTACGTCATATAACAAAAAGAGTAGGGACTATCTTAAAACCTGGGTTTTACTAGACTTAGCTTAAACCATCTTATGTAATTAGACAGTGAAGGTCTTTTGCAATGGGAGTTGAAACTCTTGACGTTAATATGTGGTTTTTAGCTGTAACTATTTCTCAATAGAATGGTCCACAATGTCACTGAACTAAATTTGGTATCAGATAAAGTCAACATTTGGGAAATTCAATTTCATTTTAGTGTGTGTCTCGTACGCCATAAATGTCGAATAGAATGGACAACATTTTAACACCTGAAATGGCAATATTGAAAATTGATACATTTCAGATGATATCATCGGCAATAAAATGTCATTTTTAGGGTTCCGTAGCCTACTGGCAAAAAACGGAACCCTTATGGATTCGTCCTGTCTGTCTGTCTGTCCGTACGTATGTCACAGCCACTTTATTTTTAGGTTTATTGAGGTTTCTAATATCATTTCTAAACTAAATAGTTTGCGCGAGAGACACTTCCAAAGTGGTAAAATGTGTGTGTCCCCCTGTAACTTCTAAAATAAGAGAATGATAAAACTATAAAAAATATATGATACATTACGATGCAAACTTCCACCGAAAATTGGTTTGAACGAGATCTAGTAAGCATTTTTTTTAATACGTCATAAATTGAAATTCATATCAAATACGCAGGTCTATACTACCGTTTACTTATATACATATAGGCTGCAGGTTTGTACGAAACCCTCGGTGCGCAAGTCTGACTCGCACTTGGCCGGTTTTTTAGCTTTGAAACGATAGTGACCAAATGCAGTGAAATTAGCTAATATTGAAGATAAAATCTTTCCTAAAAGAGTTTAGTGTGAAATTTCGTGCTTCACCTAAATTATATACCGAGTGAATGTTAAGTTACAGTTAGAGAACAAATTACCTTACAAAGTAATACAACTTTTTTTTTTTTTTAACTATTAATTCCCCGCGGTATTTATCTCATACTTTACCCCTAAGGGATTGAATTATATAGAACTCAGATATGTAGATAAATCAATCACTATGGTGTGGCAGTTAGGGTAACATGTTTGTGTATCGAAGTTGTTCCAATAAATCGTTAAATTAATGTTTTAACTTAGTATGTTATTTTAATTTCAGGCTATCGTCGAGCTACGGCGTTTCAACGGAGACAAGACTCAAGCCACTGTAGCCCTCTTGGCAAAATCTCTGAAATTCTGATAACTGTTTGAGACCAGAAGCAAATGCCTTCTGAACTATTTGATTGATTGTATTTGTCCCGCACGCACAAATCACTGGCAAAAAAATGATACCAGATCTATACAGAAACACGAGGTACGTGCAGCTCGTACAAATATTAGCTTAGTGCTTCTTGAACATTTTTTCCAATGCCAGTACAGGGGGGTTTCAATACATTTTTATCATAGAAAATAGGGCAATCAATTTAAACAGACTGACAAATAATTATATGTGATTTAGAAGTGGTAAAACTGAACACCAAAATATTTTAACATTACCTTTCTTTTGTGAGAATATTGTAGCAACTGTATGACGTATAGCCGCTCTCATATTCTTTTCATTTAGGTTAGAATGTTCGCGCGGTTTTTAAAGGGAAAATGATTATCGGTTGCCACATACTGCTTTGCATTGGGCATCTTTAATACTAACAAGGATCCGATCCTCTCGTTTTACTAATAGCCTATCTAGCTACCTTCGATTGCGTATCTTCTTACCCAATTTTCGTTTAGAACTAAGATTTAAGAACCGCTACTGCAAGTCAGGTAAATATCAACAATCAGGCCATGGTTTGCTGAAAGATTTTTTTTTGAATATCCACCGGATATGTCGGAAATTTCTACCCGGGAGACACCGGGTGCGACCGGCTAGTTTTAATATAAGATACATGAATATTATTTCTACGTACGAGTACGTAAGCAGCTTATTTCATCATTCAAGGTTAACACTAAAAATGGAATTGAAGAGCAATATTATTGTAGATTTTAGAATATATCCAACATATTAGGTTCCCCGCACACGAGTCAGCGACAGCCACTGTATAAGTTAGTCATCTTGCATTTTTTCCCTTTCCTTAGTAACTATCCATGTTTCATTCTATTATTAATATCCGTTTATAATGTATCATAATATTGAGTAACTATTTGTTTTTTCTTATTGTTCTATCTAATCATGATTTTACCTCTCGTAACAATTTGTGAAATGTATGAAAAGTGGCAGTCCGTGGTGGCCCGTGTTTGGGAAACCTTAGAAACTTCATCATCATCATCAGCCTATAATGTCCCACTGCTGAGCACAGGCCTCCTGCACACAAATCAGGTAGGCTAGTTGTCAACCTACTGTTGGAGTTTTCAAGCCGCCTAGAAGGCCTCCAACTAGCTTAACGACTATCACAATTAAGTGATAACCGGGACCAACGGCTTTACGTGCCTTCCGAAGCACGGAACGCTCGATTTGAAATACCAGTAGGCGGTCACCCATCCAGGTACCGACCACGACAGTGGTAGCTTAACTTGCCGATCGATTGAGAACGGCTAATCATGCTACACCACGAGCGCTTCAATTTAATAACATAATGACACGAATCCCGATTTTAGAAATATTCAATGACATGACACGAATCCCGATTTGAAGATAACTCAAGGGTACAATTTTCTATACATTTAAGTTTACTAATTCCACTTTTGACATATCAAAATGAATTTAATGACAGACTAACTAAGGTCAAAGTGTGAAAAAAAAAACTATTGTACGCTACGTAGTAGTATCCTAAGTAAATTATATTTTTTTTATACATGTATTAATATTCAGGTGTTATTTTAAAACGCTAGAATAGACGATGAACTTACAAAATTTTACAATGTCGGCTAGCAACGGAAATTAAGCAATAAATATGTACCTGGAGTCAGCTTTTTGATAAAATTAAAGCTATCCGTGGCCTTCGCAGTCAAATAGTTCTTAAGCATAAGCTATATTTATAAATAAATTAAATTCTTAAACCTACATATTGTGGGAGCAATAGGTGAGGGCGATCCCAACATAGCTGTATGCGTATTTAGTGTTGTATTTGCTACCGGGAGCGGATCCCTAAATAACTGTCGCTCGTAGTCTACAGACTGAGCTAATAACTTTATAATTTCTTTTATATTTGGAGAGGTTTCCAACTTATTTTTATTAAATATAATGTGGTGCAAAATTATCCTGCATGACGAAGTGGTTAAACTGATTTTAAGTTAGAAGATGTCTCCATTAAACAGTGCTTAAGAGCCCCCCGTACACCTACAAAAGTTACTAGTTGGAAATAATAATGCTGATTTATATGATACTGATGATTTATAATTTGATAAGAAGTATCTAAGTTATTATAATAAATATAAAAGCAGTGAGAAAGTTAAATTCTCGGTAATTTCTCCACATAACGAAAAATTATTTAAATTAACCATAATAAGATTTAATTTTGAAGTTAAACAACTATCTTACATATACTGTTACAGAAAATACTTGGAAGATTGGTATATGGATAGTATTAACTTCGAAAATAACTGATTTAATTATGTTTTTCTTTAAATGAATTAACAATTGAGAGCATTTTGTTTTTTTTTATTATTTAGTAATTTACTGGCATTGATTTTATCTTAGCCCAAGCATGAAATTTCATACGAAAATAGTTATTTGAATATACGATAGAATTTGTTTTTTTTTTTAATTCACTGTTTTATGTTTCCCACGGACGACGTGTCGTCGCGCCATGTTCCTAGGTGTACGTGGTCCTCTTAATTTGCTTTAACCGCTAGATATAAGTACAGCTTTGACTTAAGTAATGTATGTGAGTGAGCTAAATGATATCAATATTTTTTTTTACTTATGTAATACAATTACACTTAATGAATATTGTATCTAATATATATATAAATATGGTTTATTTTTACTATTCATATGTCACCACATCCCATAATGGTGTGTGTAGTACATTTGTACCTTCTGTATCGCATTTTTGTATTACATTTAATGTAAAATTAACTCTTTGGATTATCCAAAATAAAGGTTTATTGTACATACTTAGTGTTTCTTTTTATTTGTTACCACAGACTACCCGGACTCCGCTCTCGCTATTACAAAACTGAGGCACCGTAATGGCGGCGGCTGTTTATGTGTGATTCAATTTAGGGTTGCCATGTTAGGCTAAATTTACCTATGTTTTATTATATTATGCTAAGACTAATATGTAACGGTAGACATGTTTAAATGAAAATTAAGTAACGATGGATGATTGTTGCAAAAAAAATAATCGAAAGAATCGACAATTGTAAAACTCTACATTCGATTGTCGATTCATTCGTTCTAAGGAATAAACAATCGACCTTTCGAATGAAAATTGACCCACGCAACGCAGGTTGTAATAGTATGCACAATCGACGGGTGAGCGCGGGGACAAATAGATTAATTCATTCGGCGGACGGACAGCCAGCGCACGGCATAGGACACGCGCGGTGCCGCAAGAAGCGTATTATGAACAATCGAAAGATGTCGATTGTTATTCGAATGATTCGAATAAATTGGCCAATCGAATAATTCGATTGTTTTTAGTAACAATCGCCCATCGCTAAAATTAAGTGTAAATGTAGGCAGAATATACCGTACTATTTTAAATTGTGAATGGTGGCCAAATTTTTTTTGTTATGCTTTCACGCTTCAACTACTCAACCGATCGCTATGAAAGGGGTTCGAAGATTTTTGTTCAGAGCCTGGCATACTCATCAGGCACCGATTTGTTTTTTTTTTTTAAATAACTTCACTCATCCCCACCTTTATACATCGATTAAGGACACTCATACGAATATAAAAATAATGGGGTGCCTATGTCCTAAAACATCACGTTACATAGTTATTTGCAAAAAAGATCGATGTTTCAATAACCATGACAAATTAATCATTTAATGTACAGCAGATTTCCGTAATAGTATTCTATTAATAAATAAATATTCTGGGACATTCCTCACACACATTTTAAATACAATAAGATATACAATATTTACAACCTACGCGGTAAAATAAAGAATACCTACACAATAAACTATGGCTAAGTTGTACTTTGACGTTACATTATTAGAAGGCTCTACACAAAGTTTATGAAATTTATGCACTATAAAAGGGACCACCCTTTCCCCTCACCCGACAAAATAAAAATAATAGTATCTAATAAAAAGGGGGGGTTCGCAACTTTTCCTTCACATAGAGGGGGGGTTCTACACCGACCCCCTCTCTATTCCCCCCTCCCCTTCCGTCCCTTAAATCGACGAACTTGAAAGTACATTCCTACCTTAACTATTCTTTGATTATTTTAGGGCTCCATCAAATAATTCGCTTTCTAAAAGTGGTCCGTTCGCCAAAAAAGAACCACTGATATAAAGTATGTGTACTAGTCGCGACAGTTTGAAATCAATTTATAATAAAATACGTATTAATGATAACCATAAAATATAAAATTCCCATAGTTCGGGTAATTTACAAAAGTGTATATTGGCAACACTGGCTTTGTCATTAATTCTTTTGTACTGGTGAATGAATATTTGTTTTGATGTATAAATTCGGGAACTAAGTGATTGAATTATTAATTTAACTGTGAAACGTGATTCCTGGTATTTTTTTCCTCCGGTCTCTACGGTTTTTACACCATTTCACTACACAAGAGATGCTATATTTTAATATTTTGCGGCACCGCAAACGTATTGACTCTGTTGACGTTTATCCGCGTAATGGCCGACTAGTGTGTGAATGGGTGCGTGCCGGCTTGTATGTACAGGGAGGTGGCCGACTCTCAGCGACACAGTTTTTTGTTAGCAAGAATACATCCGAAGTTTTATAACATCCTTGTTTGTTACCCAAGTTTTCCCCTTAATAGAGACAATAAGAAAAGTGTTAATGGACACATTCTTAGATATAGTTATTTTTTTTTATTTTTTTTTTATTACTACATAAACAACTTAGAATTACATAATAATAATATTTATTTATTTCAAAGAAGAAAGAATACAAGTTCACACATAAAAACTAACTAAAAACATGCAAAACCAAAAATACTTGTTATCTACTCGGTATTTAAATGACATGCAGAACCTACACTAAGATAAAAAATCTTGTGTCGTAGGTGAAGTATACATAATGAAGGTATTGTCGACAATTGAGTGTACATGCATGTAGAACCAGATAATAAAAATACGCGAGAATATCTGGTGATCCCCACACTAGGCAACGCCTGTATCGTGGATACCAGGATACGTTTAGTCTATAGGGATAGTATTTTCCTCAGCTGACATTACAAATTATAAAAAGTTAATTTAATACATTAATATAGAAGTTTATATTGAATTTAAATTACTTATTAGCCTAATATTAAGGCTAGATTGTAGTATGAATGAAACACTAAAGAAGGTGTAACCTAGGATAAATAAAAAAAAAAACAAAGAGTTACAACAATTGCGGTTTCATTCCTTCATAATGTTTTTTTTTGTGAATCGTTGTTCCATCAATTTCGTCCCACCAGACTCGTGGTCCCATTAGTGCTGGGCTCGTGGTCCCACTGATAGCGACAACTACGTTTCGTGGTCTCTCCGTTTCATGATCCCGTTTGTTTTTGGCTTGTGGTAGGTACGCCAGTACTGTTCTCTTTCCTGTGCTTGTGCTACAAATAATAACGATAAAGAAAGATATTATAAGGTTTCCGTAGTCCAGAACACCAAAAAAAGGGTGTACACATACCTACAATTAATTGCTTATAAGTAGGTTTGTGAGGCTGAATAAAAATTCTTCATTGTTTTTAGACATTTATTTCAAAACGTTTCACAAATGTAGGCATACAAACAGACAATTTGTAGGCATACTAATTATATTCAGAATCATTTATATGCGTTGTACCATAAAGGTGCGTTCATATATCTATTCTATGGATAGACATTGAGAATTACATGTAGAGATTTTAATCCCGGATTATTATTATAATCTTACTTATACTGTGACTTAAAACTACTTACAATACAATACGGTACTCGATAATATAATATACTACTTAATTAAGTATTTAAGTCGATTCAATGGCCAGATAAGCGTTAGCTGGCTGTTAATTTGAAATGGTAACAGTTTTTGTATGGAATTATTAGTAGAACAGCTTATCTGTACCTCTACCATGAGTTTTTCTACAGTCGCTAGCAACTACGGTGTAACATTATGTATGAAATGCTTCCAAAAGTATCCACTAGAGGCGGTGCTCGTTATACAAAATATTCACCGTAGTCGCTACCGTGTGTAGATTACGTTAGGGTAGAAAACTCATGGTAGAGGTACTGTAGTTTAATGCCCGATTTCAATAATTTACGGACCGTTAATTATCGGTTAAGATTTATTAAAATTAAGACTTATATAAAACATCCTAAATAAATATCCTGGGACATTCCTCACACACGGTAATCTGATCCCATACTAAGCAGAGCTTGTACTATTGAAACCAGATAACTGATATAATACATATACAATTTTTTGTTTGTAAATACCTACATACTTAATATACATAATTACAAACAGACTCAGGACATACAGACATGTTCATGCACACAAATGTATGTCCTGTGTGGGAATCGAACCCACAACATGCGGCGCTATAGGTTAAGACTCCACGTCTTAACCAACTGCGCCAACTGACCCGTATCTTTACTAATAATGAAGCAAATACCTCAAAGCTTTGCATAGCAGACCCTCCAATATAGAAGTAGCTATCACAGGTAAAATTAGCTTACGAAATGATCTATATGCCCAGTTTGGCAATAAAAAACCTACCATTGGTAAGCAAAACGATTCGTTTTTGTTTATTGAAACCGGGCATAACTAGCGGTTGTAAAATCGGCCCTAAGACAGATAATCAGGCTTAAGTATTTAGGACAAGTAAAGATCAGCTATTGTACGGCTTTTTATTCACACCAATTATTATTTGACTAATATTAAAGACTGATCTGTGTCGATATTCTTATATCAAAGTTTAAGACACATAAAAGACAAGGCCAGTAGACAAGATGGCTATCGACAATCGTCATCGACAATAAACGATCAACCTTTGTATGGGATTGACATTTCAAATCGAAATATCACGTGATTTTTAACTATCTCTTATGTCTATCCCATACAAAGGTTGATCGTTTACTAACGATGACAATTGTCGACAACCATCTTGTCTAGGGGGGCAGGATATAATATATTACTGGCATTTTGCGTCCGTCGATCTGTACACATTTTTTTTTTAAATATTAAAAAATTTGGTTCCCAGTTTCATTATTTTTCTTTCGGCATGTATCGTAACTGCATATTTCCGTCAATTCAGTTCTTTTATTTTTTTCTGCGGTGTACATCTTTTTTGGAGTCGATTTTATTTCAATATTATGCCACATAAATATTCAAATATATATACCTAAATATTTTTACTTTAACTATTATATTGATAATTTTCATGTATGTATCCTTAATTACTGAGACTAGAATTAATATGGACCAGGATTAAAATCTCTTATTACTTACATATGAGTACTATAATTTAATGTTTTACTATCTCTACCTACTTATTTGATACATAATATTACATACTAAGGTAGGCAATGCCAGTATTGTAATGCGGCCAGTTGGTGTGGTCTGGAAGACCTCTACCCTATAACTACAAATAAAATGTGAAAATGTATAACAACATAGACATAAAACAATTAAGACCGAGTGTCACCGAGTAAAATCATACTGGTCGAAGCTGGCACAAATGGTACTGAGCCTTATTGTCACTGTCAACGTCTCAATACGGAATGACAACCGATCGGCTTCTAATGGTGTATATGTGTGTGTGAGGCCATGTATTTGCAATACTGCTGGCTTCCTATTACTTGCGTCACTTAAGAACACAGACTGTTCCATCTTTAATTTTTTCTTGGTCTGAGTATAAGAAAAAGAAGAAGTAATTAGGTATATTGTCTAGTATCCTGGGACTTTCATCACACACACAAGCAGCTTATGTGCTGCTGTAAGATAAATGTCCCAGAATATTTAGTAGGTTAATTATTTATTATGTTTTCTTAAACTAAATCTATTCGAGCAACAATGAGTACCTATCAACAAATACTCATATCTTAGCACAAAGTAAATAATAGATATACTACGTACAAGTATAAGTCAAGCTTCGTGAAACATAATATAATTAGGTACTCACGCGCGATTTAAACTTATATTATTTGGTTCCCTCGACGTCCACCAGTGTTTTTTTTAAATATAGGAGTAAATGTACAATTAGATAAATAGCGTAACATAACATTTATTGTTGACTAAACCTTAGTACAAAAATCACATCAATTAAGAACATTTACTCGAGGACTGTGTCCTACGTTTACCTACTCAAAGTACATATTATCGATTCATTTCAATGATATGAAGGGATCTACAAATGCGTAGAATATGAGACATCTTGCAAAATATTTAAACTTAATCGTCGCTATCCGGTGGCTGATTGGCCAATTTATTAGCCATCGATGTTAATATATCAGTGAGACGCGCAAACCTTTGATTGGGGGTCGTCAACGCTCCACGCTCACCCCAAAGGAAATTTATATGAAACTCTGTACTGAACAGCTCGAGTAAGGTCGGGTCTAAAATGGGGCCTAATGATGACATCTCCTGCACTACTGTCCTGGCGTTCCGTTTGAACAACTCCACCTGATCGGGAAACTGGCGAGCGGCATCCAGGTGAGCTGCGGTGGCGCTGAAGTCGAACTCACAGCTGTTTGCCAAACTACCAGGGAACGAGTCGTCTGGCTGCATCAAACCACCGCCTTCGCCATCTGTGTTTGATAACAAAGCCAAGTCATTAGCAAACAATAAGCAAATCAATCTCAAATAGGATTTAGGTAAAAGGCCTTACCAAATAAATGGAAGCACAGTACTGGAGGCAAAATGTATGGAGTGGTCGTATTTGGTGGCAATGGATTTATGCCCTCGTTCATACTCTTGAAGCATGGTCTGAGTTTAGCCTCAAACATGAACGCATTATCTGTGTGCGCGCGACGCAAAATATTCCAAGCGTTTTCCAAGCACTCAATCTGTGGAAACGAAATGTTTTACATTTTTCAAACGTAGGCTTGGTACATTATGGTGAACGTACAAAATGTCTACCCAACCTGTGGCATACATAGACCAAACATGATGGCAGAAAACCCGTAGAGATTACCAAGAGCGGTTTTCGTTTCAACCGCTAATAGTATCCAATCATTTATAGTATCAGCTCTCTGCCGGTCTGTCTGACATGTTAATATTGTCACTGCTATGAGGAGACGGAAGGTCTCCACCCTAATAAAAAGAGAGATAAAACAATTAATAGGCATATCTACCTTAATAAGTAAAAGCAGCCACAAATGAAAATGCTTTGTTACCGTTCAATGACATCCAAACGTAATGGTCTACCCTGAGGCAGAAAACATAATTGCAACCCAGATGCTGTCTTACTAAGACCTTCAATTTGAATCCCTTCTTCTAATAAAAAGTATAAATCAACTTTCGTCAGATGGTTCGCTAAAATTCTTGGCCCAGACGTCCGCAGCAACAATTTGATCGTATGCAAAGTCTCTGATTCCAGAGGTTTTATTAGACCTGTGGATATAATCTGCGACTGGAAATTTTCCAGATTTATTCTAGAATCAACAACGTAGTCCAAGTTTTCTGTTTGTAATAGCTTCGCTTCAGTAAGATCGTAATCGAATTGTTTCATTGCTGGCAAATTATAATCTGAATCATTCCTTGATTTATTGGGATCACTGTGAGCTGAGCTCTGAGTGGAGTCACCGGAGCCGTTGCCAGAATCAGATCCTGATACGAGGTACATCCTTTGTAATTCCATCCGTCTATCGTCAGCTTTCGGTCCGTCATATCGTGCCGGCTTAGCAGGAGGACTCGTTGGCAAATTAGTTTCCCACATCATACTAGAGCTAGAATTAGATTCACTTGAAAATATTTTGGAGTGTTTAATTGCCTGGCTTTGTATAACGCCATCAGCACTTGCACTCTTCCCGTGGTTGATGTGTTGACCGATGTCGATCGGCGTAAGAGAATGTGATCTTTGCTTCTTGAAAGGTGCTCTCAGTTGTAATCCTGGTTTGGCTGCAAAATGGCTGTAAAGGCTGTACGGATTGCCGTAACATGATCCATCACCAACTGGCGAAACGACGTTCATATCATCGACTTGCATGTAATTGGTGAGGGCTACAACTCTGTTCGCTGGGTATTGTATCCTGGCACCGGAGGCAGCCGATATTGGTTTGCCTGATCCGACATATGAGGTGATGAGATCTGCTACTGTATCGTAGGCTTCATCTTCAAATTGGTATTGGTACCTTTCGTACACTGTGTCTGGGTGAACTACAATCTGTAACAAACGTAATATGGTCAATCGCAAGTCGCAATGCAAAGGACACTTATCATCTCTCAATCATCTTTTGTTGTGTGTGTGTGTGTGAGGGGGTGTCTGTACAAACAGGGGTATGTGTGTGTGTTGTGTCACTTACTCGCTGTATAACAAAATGTAGGTGTTGGCCATTAGACCGGCAACTGAGCACGTAGTTATCCGGTTGTGAAGAGGAGTCCCTCACCAGGAACTCTCGGTCTTGTTGCAGCAGGTTTTCTGATCCTGTCCGACTGAGAGTCCCGTGGTACCATCCGTGCGATATAATCTGGTCTGATGGCAAGGAAAACTCCCTTTCTAGCAGGCCAGATGTTGACATCGCATTTGTTTCCTAAGACAAAAGATACATACCACAATTAAGTACCTAAGTATGTATACAAAAAATATGTATGTATATATATTTCGAACCTAGTCTAAGTAATATGTTGTATCATAACTTTTCTGTCAAAACAAATTATGTTGTTTTTTGCGTTCCGTAATCACACAATCGAAAAACGGAATACTAATTTTATTTTTTATTTTATTTTATATTTATTGAGAAACAAACAACTGCAATAATACATAAAGTTAGAGTAACTAATGGAATCATGGTCTGTCTTTCACATGCGTTTTGCATAGAAGAATGTGTGTAAAAAAAAAATTAAGATTACCTATCCAAATACAAGCGTGGAGCTCAAACGTTAAATTTTTGACTGAGGGGTTAGTTTTGGAGGGTAAAATGGGAAAATAAAAGAAATATATTGTTGAAGTCATGGTTTGTTGTGCCAATTGAAAGTTCATTGATACCCCATTTCTATTAGGTACTAGTATGTTAGTTAGGTAGGTATGTAAAATGTGAAATGCGTTTAATTTTATACATATTTTTTCCAAAAGTAGTAAATAAAGAAAGTAGGTAGGTATACCTACTTGAAATTACTTAAGTACTGGAGTAAAATACTTCACTTTCAAGCCCAAAATATTGGCTACATTTTATAAATAGACTGACTGAGATCGATAAGCCGCGCACTTAATACTCACTAATTAAATACTCATTAAGTATTTGCTTTAATTACAGGCAGACATAATGAATACACCGGCTACTTACCATTGTAAGAGATGAGCTCACATGGAGTATTCCTACACTGTTATTCTTTTCAACTTGTAGTACAGGGTTGAAGCCGGTCGGCGGGGGCAGGCGGAGGGGTCGCTTAGGGGTTGCGTTGGATCAATACATTAATTGCATCCTCAATTCTTGAATGTTGGTAACGGAATGGATGTGAAGTTCGTGCGACTGTTTTCCGCATGCGCCGTGTTTTGTTTCTCCCCGTTCCACTTGGGAAACAGGATCAGTGCCTAAGTAAGTTGGTAAATATGGAAATTAAGAAGGTAGCTGCTAGTAGAGTCATAAGGTTTTTTTATACGACGAAGTCGGTAATCAATCAGGCATACGGCCCGCGGTATTGACGATTGCAACACGCGAGGCATCACTCACGCCCGACCCTAGCTCCTTCCCGATGATATCAGCTCTACAAACTCGCGCGCAGGAACACAACATAGTATTATACTGCTAATTACCTATTATATGGGAATTTTTGTGTGTGTTTGTTACCACTCAGCTCCGTATCGACTGAACTTGTTACAATGAGGAACATAAAACATACCTATAATACCTATATCGCGTACTTTTTATCCTATGAAAACTTCATATCTCTCTGGAACGCAGGCGAAAGTGCGAGTTGGATGATAGTAGGGGTAGGTAGTATAATTGATGATTAGGGTAAAAGATAGGTACCTATATTTTGAGATCATCTGTCTTCATGGCATTAAATCTGAGACAAACGCGATGACTTGCCATGTAAATGAGAGAACATCTCATTTACATAATTGTATTGAATCCATGCACGGAAGCTGGGTAGTAGGTACTATGTAGTACCCGATTGGCTGGCTACCGCCCTCAAGTTGAAGATATGTCGCTAAGCAGCTACCTAATTACTACCTACACCTTAGTAGGTACTTATACATGTACATCCTTATATAAAAGTGCGAACTACTGTTTACGTTTCGAGTATTCCGTACTGTAACTATGTGTATCAAAGAAATTGGTGTTATAATGTTTTAGGATAAAATGAAAATTTCAGGCGTTAATAAACAATAATAAAAAGATATCTCCCTCATGGAACACACACCAAGACTCTTTTTTTTTTTTATTAAATTAGGTTATATATTTATCTAAAAAAAAAAAAAAAGAACATACATCCGAATTGAGAACCTCCTTCTTTTTTTGAAGTCGGTTAAAAACTAAAGGCGTCAGTGGCGTTAGTAACATCTTATATAATCATACATCAGCGTCAATAAAGGTACAGGTGCAATTAAAATCCAATTGCATTCTGTTCTTTATAAATGTTAGCATCACATTTCCAATACTGAGCCTGCTAATGAGCGTGTAGTCTATGCTCAAAATACCTGTCAACTCGTGAACTAAAGGTTCAAAATGGGTCGAATTATCAACAGTTTGAAAGGTATTTTGAGCATAGCGGAATCATCAGTTAAATGCTAATTTCGATAGGCGACGGAGTATTCCTTCGCCTATCGACTGTCGCCTGTTGTCGCCTATCGTAAGAGTATTCTTACCATCAGATCGATAGTCTCAGTTCGTGTTGCCGAAATACCTTCAAATGCAATTAGGTACCTATATTTAACTTACATCAATCAAGGATATAATTAAAAGGTAAGAAGGTAGGCTACTACCTACCAGACAAGTAAAAGGGTTCTTGTATATTTTTGGGGAACCCCAATATAACTTCAAACATTATCATATTCAAAGCAACAGTAGGCACCTCTAACAATTGTAGAAACTTTAATAAAGGCCGATTTACATTGAACTTTAGTGGATCAGCTGGCGGATTTTTTTCATTTTATTAGTGACTAGTCGAGTCCCGTGGTTTCTCCCGCTTACCGAGGGATATATTGCTTTCCCGAGATAAAAGTACCCTATGTTTAAATCCAGAACATATTCTATCAGCGTACCAAAGAATCATGGCGAGATCCATACATTGATTTGTACAAAAAAATAAAACATTTTAGAGGGTTTTGAATCACTTCCAATGTTGAGATTACATTACCAGCAACATATTAATATACATGAAATATTTTATAAACCCCGCAAAACAGAACAACAACATAACGGTTTTGGTCGCGAATAGTCGCGATTCGCCAGCATGCCATAGAACTTCGCATTTTTATCCCGGGGTTCTAAAAATATTTTTAATGGCTCAAGTTGTTCCTTAGGCACCAAGGATCAATTATAACTTCATTGTAACGTCTCTAAAAATCTTTATTTTTTTGTTCAAATCTCGGCATGATCCTTTCATCCAAATCCGTTTAGATGTTGAAGCTAGTAAAAAATAGAACCACTAAGTATAGTAGGTACCAAAAGAGAATATCTAATGACTGAACGGATGCCAAGCCAAAGCAGCGATAAAATACATTACTGCTGGATCCACATCAATATAAATCAGCCTTATTACGTACGAGGTCGCATCAGGAAAAACAATAGATTGTTTAAAGAACTTTTCCTAAACACTCAAGTTTTTAAACTTGACTCAGTTGCCGGCCAATGTCAACAATGGGCAGACACCCCACTCGTATTATAGTAGTATTGTTTATTTTATCACTAAAAGTATATTGCTATGAAAAAAGTAAGAAGTGTGTTACACCGAACAGTTAAAATTATTAAATTCGTAAATATTATTATAACGTCTTCTGGTCTTCATTCCAGCACTGCGGAAAATTATTCGAAATCAATCAAAGATGGTGCATACGCCATTCAGTCACGATAGTGATACAATGATATGGAAAAACATGTCGTTAGCACCATCGAAAGAAGAGCTTATAATACCCAACTATGCACAAATGAAAACGATGTTCCATAAAATGCAATGGCCTAAAATATCGACTTTTTTATCTACGGTGGGTACGGGCCGAAGTAAATCTGCATACTCAGAAACGCAGATTGCAAATAATTATAACACATTTCCAGTCGACTTTAGACACGCAAAAAATACATTCGCCAATTTTTCTTTGCCACAAAATAATAATGCTGGTGTTTTATTCGGTGATCGTGATATAAAAGCAAGTAATATTGCAACTGAACAGTTTAATGAACCTCCAAGAAAATCTATTATTAATCCGAAATTAGAGAAGCCTGATCCTCAGAGTGGGGAACAAAAATATAGCAAAAAAGACACAATTATTTTCCCTAACGATAAAGATTCAAAAGAGAATACCACTTTATTGGTTAAAAGTATTTTCATAGCCGATCAAGAGGCAAAATCAAAGAATACCCATATTTCAAATACACATACATTAAGCTTTTCAAATGATGTTAATGCTGAAAATGCTGATTATCTTGTGGAGGGCACTAATGTTAAAACTACTCCAGTATATAGCTATAATAATGTGTCGTCTCCTTTTGTTTGTGTGGATATAATGGAAGTAACAGCAGATATTGACGCTCAAGAACAATTTTCACAGTTTAATATAGAGGTATGTAAAATTTTTGAGTAGATGCATTAGTAGAGGTAGAGCCAAGACTCACTTTTCGAATAGATAATATCTGTGGGTATTTATATATTAGTTTATATTATATCTTGGGACGAGAGGGGGTGAATGCAAAGAGCACTCGGCTAGGAGTCAGGGCGACGGTGATGGTATCATAGGGGTCTAAGAGAACGAGTCTAGGTCGGCGTCGATAGTGTATAAGTCCCTGGAATAAGCCAGGGTGTAGCGACTG
This sequence comes from Achlya flavicornis, assembly GCA_947623365.1. Classification (NCBI taxonomy): domain Eukaryota; kingdom Metazoa; phylum Arthropoda; class Insecta; order Lepidoptera; family Drepanidae; genus Achlya; species Achlya flavicornis. The sequence continues at coordinate 16,081,433 of OX392471.1, read as the reverse complement.
GTTTGCTGAAACTCACCCAGCAGATTAGGTATTCCTAAAAGCACGAATTCAAGAAGAGTTACGTACTTTATTATATATTTAAAATTGCTTCTTTATTCCTCGAACATATTGTATATTTTAAAACTTAGGATACATTTACAGCCTCGCTGGATTAGAACAAAGCAGTTTTGGAGTGAAGTATTTGATAGCCGCTATGTATCTCTGATGAAAAGTGATAAGTGGCCACCTTTAAAGGTAACTATTTAAATCATAAAAATTTGGGGATCTAACAATATTGGTTGATCTAATTCCTCTCTTTATCATCAGGTTATATTAATTCCACGAACGCATGTCGATTCAATATGGACGCGTTCTTTTGAGCACTATCATAATAACACGGTGAATAAGATAATATCCAACATTATTAAAAAGCTTCAGTTCTATAGAAATCTTACCTTCACCTGGAATGAAGTATCGCATTTGAGTCGATGGTGGAAAACAACATCACACAAGAAGCGATCGGTAAGAACTCTATAACCAAATAGGTTTATGCAGGTCTATTTAAGCCTTACATAAAAAATATTTCGTTTTAGGCATTTCTGAAATTGGTGAAAGAAGGTAGGCTCGAAATAACAACTGGAGGATGGGTAGAGCCTGATGAAGCAACTAGTGATCTATTTGGTCTGGTACATCAACTAGTAGAAGGTAATTACAATCATGCTTAGCAGGTAGGTGATAAGGAACGTTGAAATGTTTTTTTCATTCAAATAACAGAAACTTTATGGTTTCAGGTCATCAGTGGTTGAAGTATAAAGTGAACTACTCTCCAAAAGTGGGTTGGTTAACAAACAGTGTCACACATAGCCCCACTATGTCATATCTTTTATCGGCTTCTGATATCACTCAGTTAGTTATTACAAATCTTCATTATTCTTGGGAATATTACATATCAGAGTTTCAATACAATGATTTTATATGGCTTCAAAATTGGGACAATGATAAAACAGCAGCAACGGCACTGAATATTGCTCTCAATCGAATCGGACACGATCGCCATCCGAAACATTCAGTGCTCACTCATTATTTGCAATTTAACTCAGCTGGCTTTAAGGCATGCGGCCCTAACAAAACTGTATGTAGCAACGACTTCAATTTCGCAAAACCAAACAGGAACATGGATATTCATTCATTCAACGTCAAACAAAAGTCAGAGCTTTTACTCGAGCAATATTCCAAAACTGGAACATTATCACCGCACAATGTGATCATAGCTCCTATAGGAGGTGCATATCGGTATGAAAATCAGGCAGAATTCGATTACCAGTATAACAATTATCAGAAGATTGCAGACTTTATTAATGTGAATCGGGAAATCTATAAAGCGACTGTTGAATTCGGAACACCCAAAGATTACTTTAAAAATATTCTTAAGAGATATAAAACCATACCCACATTAAAAGGAGATTTTCTTAATTTCGCTGATATAAGTTCTGGTGATCCTGCTTATTGGACTGGGTTTTATACAACGAGACCTTTGTTAAAAATATTCTTGAGACGCCTTCAGTCAACTCTCCGATCTACGGAGATTTTGTTCACTTACGCCATCAGCTTCAACGCTTTTCTGGGATACAATGCTACAAATATTTTTAAACTGTTAATAAAAGCTAGAGAAACGGTCGCGCGTCTCCAGGACCGAAACGTGGTCAGTGGCACATTGAGTATGAGTGCTCTTAGTTACGTTTACAATAACATTTTAAAAACAGTTAAAGAATGCTGGTTTATACAAGAAGTTTCTGCGAGTTTATTGAGCACCAAACCTACGACGAAACCGATCACTCCCTACCTCCATAAGTATGTCTACAAAGAAGGTGAGTTTATTTCTAACTTCAAAACAGTTTCTCCAAAAGATCAAATCTATATATTTAATTCATTGAGCCATGAAAGGACAGAGATTGTAGAACTCACAACGAGAAGCCTTAACGTGAGAATCGTTGATCACAACAAAAAAGATATACCCATTCAAATAAATCCAATATGGAAGCATAATGCTGAAAATTATATTAAACTATCTAGAAAATTTTACATCATAAGTTTTATAGTAGTACTTCAACCAATGACATTAGCGCTATTTAAAATAAAAGAAACATACGATTCATCACAAAATATTGCGGCTGTATTTTGTTTAAACTGTGTAAAAGACGATGTCGTCGGCGGCAATCCAATATTTCCTTTCAATGTTCAACCTATACAAACAGGCGACATACAACTGGAAAGTTATAAACACCGGCTCATATTCGACGAACTCACTGGCTTCTTGAAAACTGTTGTGGAAAAAGAAACGAATAATGAAAAAACTATTATGATAGACTACGGTGTGTTTAGAGATTCTAATGTAAACTCAGGAATGTTTCTATTCAATATAAATGTCTCCAAACCCCTCGATGATATATTGATGCCATACAGAATAGGTGCACAATCGAAGAATATTATGATAGTTTCGGGGCATTTGACAACCGAACTGACTACAATTTACGGTCGCCTTCTGCAGCACTCTGTTAAAGTATTCAATATACTCAATAGCCCACTAGCATATGCTATTCACGTCCAAAGTAAAGTAGATTACGAGGTATCTCCTAAAAATCGGGAATTAGAACTGTTTCTGTCGATACAGACGGATATAGGAAATGGTAATCCTCCGCAAATGTTTACGGACAACAACGGATTTCAATACACAAAGCGTGCTCTAAATATAGGTCGACGTATAGAATCAAACATTTACCCTATCACAACAATGGCTTACATACAAGACCATAAAAAACGTCTGACGTTGATAACTAATCATGCCCAAGGAGTGACTGCATTACAAGAAGGTCAGCTTGTTGTTTTGCTAGATCGTAGAGTCCTTTTTGATGATGGCCGCGGTACACACGAAGGTCTGGCAGACAGTAGTGTGACGTGTCATTATCATATTATATTACTGGAAAATTTCATACAGCCTTTAGATCAAATACCCATTGTCACTGATCTGAAATTACCCAGTTTATCAGCGTTACATCTTGCTAATTCATTAAATTACCAGTTAGATATATTCTTAATAGACAAAGATCAGACGGATCTCTGTTATTACGCATCACTCCCACTCATTAAGACATCATTTCCTTGTGATATAGCAGTAGTTAATTTTAGAGTTGTTTTGAATACAGGTCTCTTAGATAATATATCACCAAAAACTGCCCTTATGATACTGCATAGACAAAGCTTTTCATGTAGCATTGAGCATGCTGTATCCTTGAATTGTAATAGCAATTCGCATTTTGCCCTGGACAGTATTATTCGTAACATGAAAGCTGCGTATCAAACCAACTTGGTTGGGACAATTAAAGGATCTCCATTAATTAATTATAATAAATTTAGTTTTCCTCCAATGGAATTGACTACACTAAGAATATACTTCTAAAATGTTAATAAAAGATTTGAAACATATGTATGTATTCGTTTTATTATTTCGTCAACCAACCATCGTTTCTCAAAAAAACCCGACGCAGCTTGACAAATATTCTGACTTTTTTAGCGCTTCTCGTTGATGAGACCCGCGTCCTATACTTACTATTAAATTTATGGAAATAATTTTAGATAGATTTGAGAAGATATTTCGAGGCCACCGCTGCCAATCATCAGCCTGGAGGGCCAATCATCAGTCTGGAGGGTAATTCTTACCAAATTTCATCCAAATTCGTGCAGATAGATTTGGCGTGAAAGAGTAACAAACATTGATACTACAATCAGAAAGAAGAAATCAATTCCACACGTCCAGACCCCCCCCCCCACCCCGTCCTCAATACGCTACACTGTTCACGCGTTACCGACTATTGTACTTTGTACCCTCCCAAATGAGAACGCAGCGCCCGGGTGCAATCTAGGTACCCTGGCGCCCTCTAGAAGGCGCGCGATCTTCTCTCGATGGCGAGTGAGTAACCAACGGAAACGGAGGCGACTGTGCCTGAAGACGTATAGTCAATCGCTAAACAAATCGTGATCATCTAGGTAAGTAAGTATCTCATGTTTCTCGTTCGTGTATCAAGAGTTTCGTGTTGATCACTCGCTCCGTCACTTTGGAGAGAAGGGAGGTGGAAATGAGCTTTGGCGACCTTACTCACGCGCAGGGTGAGGCTTAATTATTTGGCTGCGTGCGGAATTCTGTAAGGTAATAAATACTTCCCCAGTCGAGCTGCTCATTGAGCGAATAAACGATATTATGCGTAGCATCTCTCCGTAGTCTTTGAACGCTATGCTCTACCTCTCTTAGGTAAGTACATAATCGTTCGCTTTATCTCAGAGTAGATAAATAGGCTTTATTGACTACTTCAGTTCATGGTACAATAATTACCTACCTAAAGCCGTATTTTTTCTTTTATCATAATATACAGCTACTGTATTTTGCACCTGGTAATACCTTGATTTGAGCGAGTGACTTGGCGCCGCGCCGCCAAGTTGGCGGGGCATAGAGTGAAGATACCTGCGGAAGATAGAATATTACCATTTAGGCATGGAAATTATTGCTACTTTATAGGAATTCTCATTTGATGATATTATTATTTTTTATAGCATGATTTCACTAGCTATATATGATTTGCAATGATTTGTAACCTACGTCATCGATGCTGATCGACGGTATTTTTCACAAAATCATGTGCGAGTATCGCACGCAAGTGTCAAATTATCACTGACGCAAATTATATATACTTTCGTAGCAAAAAATTATTTTTCTATCCTGCTACATAACATGCTAAAGAAGTTAACACTTTATGTCACTTGATTTAAGGTTTATTTTTGAATACTCTTAAAAGCTAATCAATGATAAAGTTATTTTTTTTTTTAAATTTGTTCATGACCATGGATACAAAGTCCTTCAGTCGCATACATTTTATTTATATTCTTAAATATTCTTTATAACATGTAACAGGCTATGTCATGGACGGTAGCAGATGTGACATATGAAAACAGAATCATATTCTTTATCACCTGCTACTTGTGATTTATGCCATGCCTATTACCATTACCTGTGATATTACGCTTGGCCGTAGATTGAGGTATAGGTCGTCGTTATTTATAAGTTATTATTTCCAAAGTATTTCGTAAGTTTGATACAAACATTAAAAATAATTTTTAATGTTTGTATCAAACTTACGTATAAATATATAAAACAAATTACTAATGTAACTTACGTGGATTAAAACTACAAAAAATAAAACACGCTATTTAAAGTGGTAAAAATAATAAAATGCTGGTATCCCCATCAACTTATAATCCGACTATTTACGAATGCCAGGTAGTACCATAGTTAACCACCCACAATAATAAGCCTCACTCTTTGGTCGGTTAGAAAATTGCTTGCCATCAACGAGTTCAACGACCTGATTTTGACACTGATGTCAAGAATAGAAACCTATACGCGAGATAGGGACAACAAAATATTCTTAGTCCTGCTCACACATACACGTTTTGACATATACGTATCTCGCTTTCGTAATTATTATTATTTTAGTGGCATATCTACCTAATCCTCAATCTACGCGCTTGGCGTAGCTTTGGCTTGGCGGGGAGGGGAGTAGTGTAGGTAGACCAAAGGTAGACACTGGCTGAATGACTCTTAGCGTAGCGTTATATTCTCTTTGTGAATGACCTCCAGTATGACCATTTGTGGGAGATTTCCGCCATTTCGACATATTTCGCTCTGGCAGAAGCTGACGATTTAAAAGTGGAGAAGTTGACAGTTTTCAAGGAAATCCTTATTATTTTTGTAATACAAATGCTATATTTATTCATCCCGTCCCCATGGAGGCAATAAAAGGCATTTTGGCAGATATCTTGCCAGTATGGTCACTCTGCGGTGCTACCTGACACCAGGGTTTCCAGGTGTACGATTTAAATAGTATTCATACGATTTTTGACGATGAAAGACAGACATCGTACGTACCTATACGTAAATCATACGATATTTTTTCTTATTTTTTATACTTATGAGCTAACAGATGAGCATTATGATGCACTTCTGATAGTAAGTGTCACAATAGTCCATGGACATCAGCGACAATCTTATAAAACAAAGAACCGAAATAGGCTCAGTAATGAGACTTTGAACGGCACACTTTTGGCAAAACAACATAGCTATTAAACGATTTTCGTGGTTATTTTCCAATACTAGAAATCTATATCAATAGGTATAGTAGTATAATCTATCTATACTCTAATTTAATAAAGCGAAAAAGCTATTTTGTTTGTTTAAACGGGGTAATCTCTGGAACTACCAGTTAGGTTCGAAAAATGTTTTCATTAAAGGAAGTTGAGTAAAATATCCGCAAGTATTATAGTCTACTTTTATAACCGGGGAACGCGGGGGACAGCTATGTTAAAATATGAATAGTAAAACGCTTTAATAATAATAATAATAGTTTATTGACGTAAGAAACTTTAAAAGTAGCTTTAATGGCCCATGGCCCATGGCCTCAGGTACAATGTGAAAAAGAGTGAATTGATGGTTTTTAAGTCAGGTAATAAAACGTATACCGTACCGCCTGTCACACTCAGTGGCACTCTCCTGAACCGCGTCACACAGTTCAAGTACCTGGGGCACTGGGTTACAGATACGTTGTCCGATGACATGGATATTGAAAGGGAACGTAGGGCGTTGGCTGTTAGGTGCAATATGCTGGCTAGGAGGTTTGCACGCTGTACAGCAAACGTAAAAATAACGCTATTTAAAGCATTTTGCCAGTCCATGTACACGTGCAGCCTTTGGGTTAAGTACACTCAAAAAACATACAACGCCTTACGTGTTCAATATAATAATGCACTCAGGATGCTGCTGCGACTACCCAAGTTCTGTAGTGCATCAGGAATGTTCGCGGAGTCACGGATAACGGGCTTTCATGCTGTAGTTCGAAACAGAGTTGCATCCCTCATGCGGCGGATGCGGGATAGTCCCAACAGCATCCTGAAGACTATTGAATGTAAGTATGACTGTCCGATTATAAGACACTGGAACGAGATCCACGTTTCCGACTCCAAGGGGGTACTCAGGTGGCTTAGGTTAAAATAATACTTTTAATATACTTATTTATTAATTAAAAAGTATATATATATCTATTTTTAATTGATTGATTGAAATTGTATTGTACTAACACATTATTATTATTATTATAAGATTTACTAACAAATAAGGAACAAGTTTTCTGAAATAAATGAATTGAATTGAATTGAATTGAATTTAAAAGTCTCTTAAATACTTTGGTTTTGTGATTACTATACTTAAGTTAAACTTTTTAAACCAACCTCGAAAGCAAGCCTCAGAGAGCCATTCTATATGGAAGTTTTGAGTGTGTGTATGGCTTACTTGAACTTAATAAAATTTAATAAATGATAATTTCGTCAACGATGATTTTTGTAAATTTTATGTGAAAATGTGTATTGGATCTTTTTTTTAAATAAATCTAGTTCTTTCTTGTCCATATGTCTGTGAGTTCTTTAGCTTTATTCAAAGGTCACCTGCTCCCTTTTAAAATTTGAGTTGGCAACACTGGATCGCTTATTCTAAATGTCTGGCAACCCTGGTTGACTGACACATAACTTTAGTTCTCTTGGTAGTTTGTGTGACACATACAGGCACACACACACATTTCCTATACGTTGTCGATCAGTCTGACGCAAGTAGGAACAGATGGTTTGATGTATGGAATTGAAGCAGCAATTTATGGTGTATACTGCCATCTCTCTCTCTCAATGCTTTCCTACTCTTTTTTGACAATATTTGAAGCGGCGCCATTGTTGTCATTTATTGTTAATTTGTTGGAGTTTAAAAATTTCAGTTTGGTGATAATTCGTATTTTCCGTGAGTGGAAGGATAATAGTGAGTTACAAAGTCGCCAATTATCTTTGGTCACTAAATCATTTGCATTCAAAATGCCACCGGTCCGGTCTTTTAGAAAATGTGAGATATGTGGAGTACGTGGGAATGTTAAAGAAAAAAGAAAATTTACGGCACGACTTCCCTTGGATGAAACCCGGTAAGCATGTTATTTGTTAATAAAAGGTTTATAAGTTTAAACATATGTTATAAACTTAAATATACGTAATTTCAATGTTGTCTACTAGTGCTGACCGGTGATTTGTCGATAGTTTTGAGACCTGTTATCAATGTTACAGTTATTCGAAAATAGCAGTTCCAAATATCTGTTGTTTAGTAACAGCTGGTATTTTTGTGACAATGAGTATGATATTTTCATTTTTTTACTTTATTTCATAATAACTTGTACTTAAGTCTTATATTAATTTTATCTATTATAATCGCCAAACTACGAACGCAGTGAGTAGTTGTAGGTATTTGAGAGATCCTTGGACCACATAACATGAATCTTATATCCAAATTTAAAAATGTTTCCGCCATATTGAACTTTTTACTGATTTCACTGATTGCTCTCAGTAATTAAGGTTAGTACCATTACATTTTTTTTTACAATTTTTGCAGACATTGGGTGAAAATAATTGGTAACGAGGATCTGGCCTGTGCTTCAATTGAGAAATTGCACCATTTAAAATATGTTTGTGGTGATTACTTTCAACACAAAGATTTCAACCGCAAGAAAAGTTGACTTAAGAGATGGTATGTTGATATAATGTGTAAATAATATTGTGTACAAATGTCAGGGCTATACTATCAGTGGGCATTCGTATGGAAACATTATCAGACGATTTACTTGAGCAATTTCCATATCATCATACCTATCATCTACATTTTGTACTAAATAAATAATACTTAAAAAAAACTGTGCCTCCTTATGATATAGGTATTTTTTTATTTTTAACTTATCTCACTTTCATTCACATTTATAATCACCAATTTCTTTCTTTCCCTCCGTGTGACATAGCCGTAAGTTTCTTGCCAGTCTTGTTTTAAAATTGATTTTAATTACAGTATCTTCAACATCGACTCTAATATCTGTACCAGTAAAAGAAAGTAAAACATCACCCAATCTTGGTAAGGTTCTTTTTAATTTTAATAATCACAAATATGCAGTAGCATACCTGTTATTATCCATATTTCATATGTTTCAGACGCATCAAAACTTCACCTCGGAAGAAAAAACTAGTAAAGAAATTAGAAAAAAAGTAAAATTAAAATTAATATCCTTCAAAAAATAGTGGCACAGATTGACAAAATAAATTCACCAGTATTATAAAACCTAATACACGCGACAATTAGAAATCAAGGCTGGAAAGCGCATGTTAAAAGGCGGACAAAATCAGACAAAAGTATAGCTCTTGCCATCTACAAAAAATCTCCAAAAGTATATAGATATTTGAACTATCTGTTCACAATGCCAAGTCTGAGATCACGACAAAAAAATTGCAAAACGTTGGGATGAATCCAGGTGTATACCCTTCAGTAATGGCTCATCTAAAAAAAGAAGGAGAAAAATTAATAGAAGTAAACAAAATATGCGTTCTAATGTTTAATGAAATAGCACTTAAAAGAAGACTAATTTATAATATTGTTTCCGACAAAGTTGATGGTTACGTAGATTTTGGAGATGAAGAAGGTAGGATAAACGAAACGGCTGACCATGCCTTGGTTTTTATGCTTCAAGGTATATGAAAAAAGTTCAAGCAACCAGCAAATTACTTCGAAAAAGGTACTATTTCGACACAAAAATTCAATAGCAGTGATTATAAAAAAAAAAATTCGGTCGGTAAGAATTGTTATACTGTCGGATAACCTAAGTTTTTATGAACTTACTGGCGAACAAAATATTATTAGATATTGTGTGTATTATATTAGGTATTTATTTACTAGTGCCAAACACAAGATCTCAAAGAATAATACATTATGTAGTCTTAAGAATATTGTGAACACAATTTAAATACTCAATAAGTGAGTCTATACTTTATATCTATATGTTGATTTTTGACATACTTTCATGTTTAATTGATAATAAATCATAAATCCATAGTGTTGGTACATACTTCAATGAAGAGTTTTCTTAGTTCCTCTATTCTCAAAATATCTATCAAACTGTTGACAATTCGTACCAATTTGAACCTTAAGAACAATATTTGTTTAAAAATATTTACTAACAATAAAATTCAGTTTTGTTTAGAAAATATATTAGATTTCTTTATACAATACAAATATTTTTTTTTTGTGTTAATGTTATTGTGTAATATGTAATAAAAGAGGTGTGATGATAAATGTATGTTTTTCATTTCAATTGCCCTTTTAAATCTAATAAAAATACTGTCAGGTGTGCAAGCATGCGCTGACGTCATACATTTTATCGATATCGATAAAACAACCCCATACTTGCCAACACCACAATTTTCTCCGTTTGCTCTGTTACGTTGGTATTAGGTACTTTTGACAGTGAAATGACTCTTGACAGTGTCGTTGCCTAAAAATGCAGCTTAAATAAATTCCATTCAGTTCATTCAGTTCTTAGGGAGTCCCGCCTCTTCTTAGCGTAGCGTTATATTCTCTTTGTTGTCGATTTCGACGCGTGTATTGTTCAATCTGATAAATTAGTTTTCTTTGGTGGCGTAGCATATTTTGTTAGCTAAGACGTCTGATATTAAAATGCAGCAAAATTATTAATGTGAACTAGAGCATGGATCGAGCGTTACTGTGTAGTGCAACATAAATTATTAGTATACGTCATACGTCAGTGATTTGAGAATGAGGAACAAGTTGAAATAATTTACCACTTCCAATCTCGTACAGTCTTTGTCCCTTCAGTTTGTAACAGATTGAAGGTGCTCCAACATGGGCTTGCTCATTTCGAAGATATGGAGTTTATTTGGGAACGAAGGTAAGTGATAGTTTTATATCTAAAATACCTACATTATATGATAAGATAAAGTCTCATATCATATCGAAGAACAGCATCGATAACCTCAGTATAGTCGTCATATTATTATATGCTAGTTTAATATTTTAGAAAGTTGGTGGTGTTTTTGGATTTATAAAAATACTTATATTGGGTAACTTATTATTTGGGATAGGTGGCTGGACCTGTTATTGCCACATAAATTATATTTCACTGCCATGTCCTGCAGTAGTAATAAACTGCCCAATATTCTTGACATGAACAGGCTGTATACCATATGGGTGTAACCGGTTGTTCCCCAGGGGTGCATTCAGTTACTACACACCGGGTGACCGGTGTTTATAATGCTACGTATATAGGTAGCATTATAAATAGGTAGGGGGTAGGTTAAGCCACAGTGATTCAGGTGCAATAAATCTGTTCTTCTGTGAGTTGTGTTTCTTTGCCATTCCTGTAAATTCAGCTACAGAACATTTCAGAGGTGTATTAGTTTTTCATGCCTTATGGCAGAATAAACACCTGCAGCTTGCTTGTGTCACAAATGCTGATGGTGAAACAGACGTCTTTATTCAATCCACTGTATCCATCAGGACAAGTTTGTGTACATTGTTACTACTTGAGACCTCTAGGAGGGACACAGTACTACGAACATAAGTTGAGTGCGACAAGCAAGTGACTGTATGATAGATGTCAATGGCAATAGTACAGTGCGGTCTTGAGAGCCACAGATTGCGAAAGAGAAAACTTTATAATAATATTAGTTAAATAAAAGTAATTTTATAGCATCGAGGAAATATCCCTTTAGAGTAGTAATAATGAACAATCAAATTCCGAAACTCGTCAGTGATTTGTCACTGAATTTGAACAGTAAGGACCAATCACTGCATCGTGTGTTTTTGCCTTGGCCAATCAGAGTGCATGCGTCCTTGACTTAACCAATCAGAGCGCGTTGTCGGCGGTGGGAATTTGGCGGAATATATTTCAACCAAAACGAACGCCATTGCGCTTCTTTGGGTTAATTGTTCGATGTTTTATAGACTCATATTGGGCCCTGAAAGGGCCTTTTGTGTCAGACTGTCCGTCTGCAAATTTCAGTTTTTGAGTAATTTATTTTGAGCTAGCTTTCAATGAGGTGCCTGTACCTGATGTAGGTAGGTATGTCGATAATATAACCTAGATACCGACTGCAGCGCCATCTGCCGGGCTGATTTGCGAAAGGGAAAGTGCCCAAAGGGAAAAATTCATTCAAATCAGTCCAGCCGTTTAGGAGGAGTTCAGTGACATACACTGATACACACATACAGTAGAATTAACTCCCTGGATGCTTTAGGTAGGGTATGGTAGCACCACGCGAACGAAGTCACGCTGGGCAGCTATTATTATTATAAACTTATAAGTTCAATTTGCAATTTCTGAAGTAACAGCACTGAAATAGAATTATTTAAGAGTGGGTTCCGCTAGAGGCACAGTTGAAGGATGTGTGCACCCACTTAACAAGTATTGCCTGCAAAATTTATAGTGAAAGTCTAAGGGACCTAAGGGAGTGTTTTGTATTGACACCCACACATTTATTTTCATCTTATTTATCCATTAACCTATGCACCAAGGGAATCATTAATCATTACATTTCATAAATAACAAAATAATTAATATTATTGCCCCTTATACAGATGGATGTATGTTTGCCATCATTTAGTTGAAATTCCAATGGGTAAAGTTAGTCACTCACATAAATCTCAATTTTGTAACAATCAACTTTCTAATGAGATTTAAATTGCTAAATAGATGACATTTCATTGGATAGACTACCCAATTGGTTTGGTCCACTTAAGCAGCTTGGAATCCTTGATTGTCTACAGAACACAAGCTAGTTCTTGTTGGCCTGGATAATGCTGGCAAGACAACTATACTGTACCAGCTGCTGCTGGGAGAAGCGGTCCACACAAGGCCCACTATAGGCTCCAATGTTGAGGAGGTGGTCTGGCGGAATCTGCGATTCGTCATGTGGGACCTCGGAGGGCAACAAAGCTTGCGATCTGCCTGGAATACTTACTACACAAATAGTGAGGTAATATCATTAAACATACTTATTCAATTTATTTAAGACTAGCTAACCCCAGGTTTTTACATGCGTACGCTTAAAATGTGTACACAGTATCCTAATTATTTAAAAATAAAATTAGCCTATGTTACTCCTTATATCATAAGCTATTATTTTATTAGACTTTAAATTACACCATCTGGGATTTCATGTTTGAAACATAGCATCATCTAAATGTATCTATAGACCCTCTTGTCCACGGCACTAATTACTAGTCGAACAGAACAGTAGGTAGCTTAGCAGATATACTCCGTGATAGCTAACGTATGTTTAATGCCAACATCGCAGCCCATACGGTAACTTTAGGTGAATGAAGGGCTTTCTGATGCTTGTGTTTCGGATTTGTTGCACTCCAAAATTGACAACTGGCTGGCAAAACAATATACATCTTCTTTTTATTACAAGCTTTTATTTAACTTCCAATGTATGTAATAGTATGTATGTATGTTTGTTCGGGTGGAATCTTGCAAGTCGAATTTCACCCATTTCCAGTGGTCGGATTGACTTGATATTTGGTATACATTAGTATATTGGGAGACGATGCAAGTACAGTCAACAAAAAGTACAATCACCAAAAAAGCTTGTACCTATTAAAAAATATTTTTTTAACAAAAAAATATTTTTAATTTATTCACTAAACTTTACCTTTCATTTGTGACATCTTGTATTTGTAATTCTACCATCAAATGCATACTGCGTAGTTCAGAAGGTAATTCCTTTCAACCTGTTCGTTGAATAATGCTTAATAGATTCACAGGAAGTGTTTATATCATTCACCAATGAAGGGAGCTGGCGTGGGGAGGAGTAATTCAAAGCAAATGTTAATATAATTGTGTGAATACCATGGCTATGTTCTTCGTGTGCATACAAATTCTTTGGTATATACTTACTATCCTAATCAATAAAGCAATGGCAGATTGTCGTTGAATGGTTGTCGAGTTGATAACCAAATATTGCCTTCTCTAATCGTTACATAGTATATGAAACTAAGTCGTAATAACTGTCGGCCTGTTCGCTAATTTCTTGAAAAAAAAAAAACCTGGGACATTCCTCACACACGGTCATCGGATCCCAAACTAAGCAGAGCTTGTACTATGGAAACTAGATAACTGATATAATACATATACTACTTTTTGTTTGTAAATATAAATACATACTTAATATACATAATTACACCCAGACTCAGGGCATACAGACATGTTCATGCACACAAATGCATGTCCCGTGTGGGAATCGAACCCACGACCAGCGGCGCGATAGGTGGAATCTTGACCAGAGTCTTAACCAACCGCGCCAGCTGGCCCTTCAAACAATTGATGTTGATGCGGTTTTTACCATAATTTAGAGAATTTGTTCCAAATGTTTTATGTGTTTAATATTTTGTCGGAGGTACCAAGGTAGCCTTGCCTCATGGTAAGCGGTTACCGTAGCATATTGACGCAATATTCTGACTTGTGCGGCCAGAATACGCCATCCAGGGACTCGAGATTTTCAACTATACTATACTGTAATTTTAGAGAACGCCTCGCCATTAAGCTGATTTCTTGACGATGCTTCAATTCACCAGAAACTCAAGTAGTGCAATAAAAGAATCCAACCCTTTCGTCCTTGAGCAAACAATATTTATATTACTGTAAGGTCACGCGAAGTTCTTTTACTTTCTTATAATATTGGATGCGTTTGGCGAAGTTTTGCAATTAGCAATTTTTCAATGAATTATCTCTGAACTACATATTTATTTTCAACAAATACACAAAATACTTACAATCTATATCTATATAAGGGAAATCCCCTTGAAACTACCGCTGCTGCGGCGGCGAATGAACAGCTCGTAATATGGCTGTGCTACTAGAATGGAAGTGAAAAAGCGACCTTATGATCAAATTATATACCTACATATAAGCACCTACCAATAATAATATTGGATTTGAGGAATCACAAATTTCAAACAAGGAAATTTAGCGAAATATTAAAAGTTTTTCGTATACGTACTAATAATAATAACAGTGCAGACTCAAACATCAAAATGTAGATACATTTATCTATATACATATTTTACTGGTATACGAATAAAATGCGAATGTTCATTTTGCCTATTTAATTAGCGGAATAACACGCGATTTCGTATGTTTCAGACATTTGATTTTATGTTTGCAGTCTGTTTAAATATCGAAGGCGATGATAGCTCAGTGCTAGTGACGTGGGATACCGAGACGGAGATCCCATGTTCGACTGCTACGATGAGCTTGTGCACGGTGAAGGAAAATATCGTGAGGAAGCACTAGTACGGTGTTAGAGTATTTCGTGGTACCTACCCACGTGTCCGACAGCTGCACTTGACAGCCACACACACACCTAGTAGTGGGAACCCGGCCTAGCTCTTTACCATTCAATTACAAACATATTTAGTTAAAAATAAAACTTTATTTATTTACTTGCTGCTTTGTGTGCTTACCACCTTCGGCCACACCAGGCCATCGACTACATACTGGCTCTGCTTCCCGTTACACTTCATCATCATCAGCCTATAATGTCCCACTGCTGAGCACAGGCCTCCTTTCACAAATGAGGGTGAAAGGGACTGGGCGATACTCCACCACGCGTGCCCACTGCGGATTGGTGGAGGTAGGCTAGTGGTCAACCTACTGTTTGGAATTTTCAAGCCGCCTAGGAGCCATCCAACTAGCTTAACGACTATCACAATTAAGTGATAACCGGGACCAACAGCTTTACGTGCCTTCCGAAGCACGGAAACGCTCGATTTGAAATACCTCTAGGCGGTCACCGATCCAGGTACCGACCACGACAGACGTAGCTTAACTTTGCCGATCGATTAAGAACGGCGAATCATGCTACACCACGAGCGCTTCAACCAGTCCAGTCAGTCTTTCAGTCCAGTTTAAATTGTAGTTCAAAGTTACAACATTTAAGTTGTGTTTAATGTACCACATAACAAATGCAAAGTTTTTTTTTTGTAATAGTTCGTGATAATGGTTATTGACTCGACGGACCGACAGCGGCTGGGGATCAGCCGTGATGAGCTGCACCAGATGCTGACCCATGAGGAGCTCACGCGGGCTTGCCTTCTTGTCTTCGCGAATAAACAGGTAAAATATGCTTTTTAATCTGTTGTTAACACAATCATCAATTATTAAAAACAAAAATAGAAAAGAATGACTGAATGAAGTTCCGTTCAGTTCGTTCAGTAATCATTTATAATCACATACAAATCATCTTATATATAAAATTCTCGTGTCACAATGTTAGTTATCTTTCTCCTCCGAAACGGCTTTACTGATTAATACCAAATTTTATATGCATATTCAGTAGGTCTGAGAATCGGTTACTATCTATTTTTCATACCCCTAAGTGATAAGGGTAGGCACCACGCGAACGAAGTCGCGCCGGTCAGCTAGTATAATATAAATATATTACATAGAAAAACGTTTCGTTTAATTTAAAGAAACACACCTGTTACAAGTCACTATAATTATTTTTCCGTGTACATTTCCATGTGAAATCCCATGATCCCACAGAGAGAGTTCTGCAATATTCGCTACCGATCACACGTCATACTTTTTTTTTACTTTTAAAGGCGCTCCGCCGCATTGATTACGTTGAACGCGAAACGCAGAACTCTCTGTGGGATCGGCGCCTTATAGTTCACATGAAAATTTACTTTTCTTTTTTATTTACACATATAAATAATTATATTTCTTAAGTAAAGGCGCCTAAAGGTTCCATTTCCAATGTTTTACTTATGGCTCCATTATGTTAACGATGATTCTGCCAGTGTCATGGTTCGAGAGAACAACAGGAAAAACAAAGAGGTCAAACTCAACTTATGATAATTTATAAATAGATTATCATCACAGAATAGTAAAGGCTGATTATAAACTATGACAGATAATTATGTCTTCAATGTTATATTGTAATTTGTATATTAAAAGGTTGGTCGGGGTCAGGATGAACAGTTATCTTATCTAATCTGAAAACTTGTAATTTTGCATACATCCTAACTATATTACACATCTTATAAATGCGAAAGTGAGTTTGTTTGTTACGCCTTCACGCCTCAACTACTCAACGGATCATAATGGAATTTCGCATGCAGATAGCCTTTGGTATGGAGAAGGTATTTTTTATCCGGGAACGCGGGTGATACCGCGGGGGATAGCTAGTCAGTGCTGCAAACTCTCCTTCTTCTCCAGGAGATTCCAAGATTTTAGGACATTTCTCCTTATCTCCTTATTGATTTTTCAATTCAATTAAAATCTCCTGGATTATCACGGTGTGAGCCGTGTACTACATTTTATATATTCTAAGCATAACACTTTTTACTTATTGGCATAAAATACATCAATCAATGCTCTCAAAACATAATAAATCAATGTAAAGTGATTCAGATTCCGAATTTAAACTGTGAAACTAGTAAAGTGACGTTGCGTTTTCATTTTATTTTCATAAATTCGAGTATTTTTTGGTGTTCTATCCAATAAAGATCAATCCATGTGAATTTGAGTGGAAGAATTAGGTGTATCGTGATTTTTCAAGTTGACTCAAAAATACCGTTTTAGTACAATGACCACCATTTTATTAAAACATGTTTTTTATGGACACTGACTGAGCGGACAAATTGAAAGTGATTTTTGAGACTAGAACTTAATATAAATCAACACTGACAAAAATAAAACCAAATAAAAAAGATTTGTGTGCCAAACTTAAAAATAAGGTGAATAATTATAAAAAATCCTATTCTAAAGAAAATAAGAAAAAGTTGTTTGTTATCATGAGTACAGTACCCAACTGATAAGCCGCGTCGTGAATCTTCGTTGGCACAGAAAAGAAAGTATGGCCCAAAGATTAACGAAAGAATGCTTAAAACTTACAATCAACCTTAGATCACTACTATAAGGTTCATAATACACTGCAGCTGTTAGTTCCGTCTCACTCACAAGACACGACCCTCCGCACACATGGCGGCAGCTGCCGACCAATAGCAATTCCCGCGCTTTGAAAATGTATCTTCTGCGCAGGTACAGTCGAGGACATAAATATGTATACACTTTCTGAAATTCAAAAGCAATTTTCTCGCATGTTTAACATTTAAGTGTTAAACTATTACACAAATCATAATAGTATATGTTAGAAGATTCTACCTTTATAATATCTCATAATTTCAGTAGTTTAAGAGGAAACCGTTGTTGAATTTTACTAAGTGTATACATATTTATGTCCTCGACTGTACATCGGTAAGCCATATTATTTGGGTAATACTGTACAATCATGTGTCTAAGTATCGTTTACTAATTACCAGTCACCCTATATAGACTTTTTGTAAAATATCAACGTATTACTATTAAGACCTGTGTAATCTACTACATGATCTTTCGAAGGTCATACTTAGGCGAAACGTGTCTCAAGTAAACTATACTAAACCATTGACAACTTGAAAGGCCGGAAGAAACGTGATAAATATATTGTGACATTCTTCACATGGCTTGCTGAAGGTAAAGTTATTACTCTATATATAAAATTTTACTGTACGTGTATGTCACTGAATTCCTCCTAAACGGCTGGACTGATTTGAATGAATTTTTTGTATGCGTTTGGGTGGCGCCCTGGATGGTTTAGATTCTCAAATCAGGCCGGCAAATCGCGCTGCAGTCGGTATCTAGATTATATTATTACAAAAAAAAAACATTTTTCATCTTTATTGGATAAAACACCAATTTATGTTAAAATACTCGAATTTATGAAAATAAAATGAAAACGCAACGTCACTTTACTAGTTTCACAGTTTAAATTCGGAAACTGAATCACTTTACATTGATTTATTATGTTTTGAGAGCATTGATTGATTTATTTTATGCCAATAAGTAAAAAGTGTTACTATGCTTACAAAATATAAAATGTAGTACACGGCTCACACCGTGATAATCCAGATTTAAATTGCATTGAAAAATCAATAAGAAGATAAGGAGAAATGTCCTAAAATCATGGAATCTCCTGGAAAAGAAGGAGAGTTTGCAGCACTGACTAGCTATCACTATATTCAAATTTGTCCAGCCGTTTAGGAGGAGTTCAGTGACAAACAGGTACAGTTGTTTTTTTTGTATGCGTTTGGGTGACTCTCTGGATGGTTTAGATAGGGTAGGGTAGGGTAGCACCACGCGAACTAGTCGCTAGTCTATAATATTTTAAATCTATTGATGCGTTTACAGCAACCACGCTTCCATTAAATCAAGAGGGACAACAGGGTTCCACTATAAATTAATTTATTAAGTTTGGTATGACAAAAAGAAGTGTGTTTCAATTCAATATTTTTACATATAATTCTATAAGCTTTATACAGGCATCCTTGAATATTGTTTCGGTCAGCCTTTACACGATGTATACTATACTATATATACACGATGTACTGTGTGATACTGCACGGAGGGGTAGGTAAATCCAGACTCAGAAGATCTTCACCCAAACGTTGCGTGTCAGACAGGGTATCTAACCTCGAATTTAAGACACGATTAGGAGCAGCACCAACGAATATGATATTTTTATTTAATTGGCTTATCTACTTTGTTTATTGTTAAAAGTAGGACAACTCGTCACGTGGCGTCGCATCGGCTTTGCCTCTATGCGATAAATATAATTAACTTACGACAATATTAAAATATAAGGCCTTACTTAGGTGACGGACCAGGGGGCCTACCACAAGCTCTTAAAACAAGGTTAAAATAACCTTATTTGTCTTTTGTCCCTCTTTGACATCCGGCGTCAAAACAAGACAAAACACAAATAAGGTTATTTTAACCTTGTTTTAAGAGCTTGTGGTAGGCCCCCAGTTGGCGCGGTTGATTATAAGCCGTAACGCACCTTCCGACGGTCGGACTCCTACTTACCTACCTACTTAATACCTACGTCGATACCAACCAATCCAAGAGCGAGCTGACCAGTATTAATAATAATTATGTGGGTCCTGCCGCGCTACGCACGTTCCGACGGCAGGACGCCCCGCCTCCTAGGAGTCCGACGGTCGGAAGGTGCGTTACGACTTTAAGACTCCACGCGCCGCAGTCGTGGGTTCGATTCCTACACAGGACAGGACATATGTGCAAGAACCTGCATGTCTGTATGTCCTACCTGAGTCTGGGTATAAATATATAAACTAAGTATGTATTTACAAACAAAAAGTAGTGTATATGATGTAGTATATCAGTTATCTGGTTTCCATAGTACAAGCTCTGCTTAGTTTGGGATCAGATAACCGTGTGTGAGGAAAGTCCCAGGCTATATATTCATAAAACGCTAACGGACTTATAAAACGTCCATACTAATATACACACATAGTTCTTATTACATGTATTTCACAAATTCCAGGACGTGAAGGGCTCCATGACAGCAGCTGAAATATCTGAGCAGTTGGACTTGACTTCCATCAAACAACACCCGTGGCACATACAGGCGTGTTGCGCGCTCACCGGTGAAGGGTAAGCATAATTTAATTCAATATGCCTCGTACTAATAAAACGCTATTTTATCTATAAAATTCAAAGTCCTGACTGACTGACTGATATATCAACGCGCAGCCTAAACCGCTGGTCCTATAGACATGAAATTTGGAGGGTGTATTCTTTGTGAAGAGTAGGTATCCACTAAGGGTTTTTCGAAATTCCACACCTAAGGAGGTAAAATAGGGGATCAAAGGTTGTATGAAAGTCCGTCAGTTTCGAAGTTAGGATTACAAATTTTGTTTTTAAGCTAAAGATTGACAATTAATTCATACGTGTCTCAGCGTTTTCGATTTTTTCACCCTCGAAGGGATGAAGTTAGGTATGGGAAATCACTGACTGATATATCAACGCACAGCCAGAGATTAGTTTAGTTTTACGGAGAACTTCGTCATTATTGAATTCGTTTGTATATTTGGTTGTTTATTGTTTGTATTGAGAGGGAGTGAGAGCGCTTATAATGTTTGTTTTTGAAGAACAATATGTCATTTGTATCCTGTAGGCCACGCGGGCGAAGCCGCGGGCAGAAGCATGTACATGGTTATTAGTAAAACACTTCTCAGGATTATATTGCTAACATCATAAACAACATATTTTGTTCTATGACTTAATAATTAAGAAAGAAAGAAAGAAAATACATTGATTCATAAAAATCGACGCACATAACATAAAAAAAACCGGCCAAGTGCGAGTCAGACTCGCGCACCGAGGGTTCCGTACACACCTGTAGGTATATAAGTAAATGGTAGTATGGACCTGAGTATTTGATATTAATTTCAATTTATGACCTATTAAAAAAAAACTACTTACTAGATCTCGTTCAAACCAATTTTCAGTGGAAGTTTGCACCGTAATGTACATCATATATTTTTTATAGATTTATCATTCTCTTATTTTAGAAGTTACAGGGGGGGGGGACACACATTTTACCACTTTGGAAGTGTCTCTCGCGCAAACTATTCAGTTTAGAAAAAAATGATATTAGAAACCTCAATATCATTTTTGAAGACCTATTCCTAGACACCCCACAATTATGGGTTTGATGAAAAAATAATATTTGAGTTTCAGTTCTAAGTATGGGGAACCCCCAAAATTTATTGTTTTTTTTCTATTTTTGTGTAAAAATCTTAATGCGGTTCACAGAATACATCTACTTACCAAGTTTCAACATTATAGTTCTTATAGTTTCGGAAATAAATGGCTGTGACCATACACGGACAGACATGACGAATCTATAAGGGTTCCGTTTTTTGCCATTTGGCTACGGAACCCTAAAAATAGTTAAAATAAAAAATAATAAAAAAAAAACATACGCTTAAATTAAAAACATAATAAGTACTTTATACAAAAAAAAATACTTATTAAAAATAAAAAAGCTTAAACAGATTAGGGAAACTGTACGCCGTATTTATGACAAATGAGGTTGACAACTCAGCATTTTGCTGCAATGGAAGTGAATTCCGTCATAGCACTGATTTTCAGTGTTGTTGCTAATATAAATAATGATGATAAATAATGCTCTGAATGTTGCGAACTCTCCGCGTAGCAAAAGACTTTGTGATAGTGCACGGAGGCGTAGGTATGTACAACAAAATACAGAATTAGAAGTGTTATGGTGCGTCCATGCTTGTCGAACCGAGCACGAGCCGAGCCACGAACGAGCACACTGCGAGCACGATTCGCGTAGCGTGGACGGGCTTGCGAGGCTCGAACGAGCATTCGTAGCGTGCTCGACTGCGTTCCGCCCGATTGTCAGTTTTTTCACGAACACAGGGATTCGCATCGCGCTCGTTATAGGCTCGTTAAGTACCTACGTCCACGCTTGAAATCGCGTGCAACGAACGAATCCTGTTCGTTCGTTGCACGCGAACGTGTCGTTCGAACAACGAAATCTTGAAAGTTTTTTTTGGCAAATGTGTAAAAAGTCATAGAACAAAGGTTGACGTTTATGATATTAGTCCCGCAGGGTTGCTGTTTCGTGTTTTACCAATAAACCCTGTATATGGTCACGTAAATAATGTCACATTGTTTGACAATGATAGTAAGGTGAAGTTAATTGCGTGACCATTTAGTATATTAGTTAATTAGCGTTTTGTGAGTAAGGCCGTATGTGTAACTTAAGTATAGTGTTATTAAATTATAAAGATACGTAAAGTTAAAGACATTTTCAGTAGCAATGAATTTAGCCCAAGCACGTTTCATACAAAAAAGATTTTCTCTTTATTATTGGCATATTGGTGATAAAACACTGTCTATTCCACAGATATAAATCAAAATAGATGACGTGAGTGTATGTATGTACTTCAAGTGCCAAAAGGGAGAGCAATGCTTCTTTTGAAACTGTTTCACGCGGACAGGGAACTCGCATATAGTCCAGTAGAATTGACTCAAAATTAAGCAACATTTTACATTAATTGTGGTAATAATGATTTTTGGCATATCGATAGAATTATGTATGGATATGATTACCTTAAATTCGCAACCGATTTGGAAGTACGGAAAATTGAGAAAAACTTTGATATTGAATAATTCCTAAACAAAAATACTAGTTGCGAACTCATTGGTTACTTGTATTAGCCTTTTACACTTAGGTTTAAGTTTGCAGCCGGTTGCGATCTTCGGAACCCTAAGAAAATACTTTTTGCTGAATTCTACTTCTAGCAAAATTAGCGTAGACCGTATTATTGTTTATATGCTTATTTCATATTTGTAGGTTGACTTCTACCTACTTTGTGATCGCAATCGAAGAAAACATTACGGAACATTATTCAATATCAAAGTTTTTCTCAATTTTCACCATTTTCCGTACTTCCAAATCGGTTGCGAATTTAAGGTAATCATATCCAAACATAACTCTATCGATAACACAATTAATGTAAATTGGTTATCTAATTCTACTGGACTAATAAGGCTGCATGTCCACCAGACATGCGTAGCGAGGGATATGTTAAGCTGACAAATACTATCGCTTTATATTCAGGTCGCATTTTACTACGTCAGCCTAACTAAATCAATCTTGTGACATTATGGTAGTTAAAAAAAAGTGGCACGCTTGCTTTTCATACGGAGATAGAGGGACTTGCGTTATCTATTTAGATTTATGTATGTGGTCTATACATAGTAAAAGACAGAATTGTCTTACGATTATGGTGGAAAAATATATATTAACGACACAACGTATATAACATTGAGTAGATATTAAATACCAAGATTAGGTATGTAAAAAAATTAATATTTATTCACATTCATAAATCGCAAGGTCAGTGGAATATTAAATATAAATAATAAATATTACTCTGTGCTGTGTACAAGGAAACATATGGATATAATTTTCACTTGTTATTTAATGTTTGTTTTCATGAGATACCGCGTAAGGGCCTTGGTTCGATTTTTTGAAATAAAATTGCTATAATGTCAGACACTTTTAGGGAGCCTGCACCCCTAGTCAAGCATTTTTACAACGTTTTTAGGATTCGTGTATTTAGTCCGTTTCTGTATTTTCATATAAACTGGAACTATATAGGGCGACTGGTAATTAGTAAACGATACTTAGACACATTGTCCTCATGATAACAAACAACTTTCCCAAAGTAACAAATAGGGATAAATAACTAAATTAAATTAAAGCTGATGGTGTATTCTTATTCTTGTTAGGTAGGTAGGTACACACGGCTACACATCAAGCTACACTCCAGTATAAGCTGATCTCGCATTGTATGGGATTTCCGTACAATAAGATGTCAGCTTATACTGGAAATTTATAGATTGATGTGTAACCTTGTGTACTAAATATAATGGGCTCATGTGCTACCTAAATAAAAACAAAGTTTATTTGGGCAAGTTGTTTGTTATCATGAGTACAATCATGTGTCTTAGTATCGTTTACTAATTACCGGTCACCCTATATAAGTTGTATTAGTTAGATATTAACATAGTCAAATGCGTCATTTGTTTAGATAAATGAAGTAACAGAGATTCCCGTACCAACAACGCATGTCACAATATGTACTAAACCGTCGCATTGTGTTGTGTTACTCAATGTTTAAGTTATAATACTTTTTATCTTATTCAAATAAAGGTGAAAAAGATAATAAGAACCATATGAACGTACTCTTACCCTCAACTCTCTTCGAATATGATAAAGTCGATTATTGCTTAAAGACCTCATGCTACATGTATTTCTAAAACTCGTATTAGATGTACACGCACAGTTTTTTACAAACTATGTCATAAATTATTTGGTATCTGCATTAATTTCATATCTTATCGTGAAGTTTTATTGTTTAAGATGTTTTTTTTTATCAAAGAACGCACTTTGGTAAAATGTTGCTCCCTAAAAGAATAGCTTACAGCCATATTACAGTATGCCCGATTAGATTGTTCTTTCATTATAGTATTTTACGATACGTGTGACCTAAGGTGAACGCACACTTATCCGAGCCAAACGCATCGAACGAAACAAATTTTAGAAATCTGTATAGAAATCTTATGAAAGCTCGCACACTTGCTCTCGTCGAATCGTCCGAATCTGGATGAGATTTCATATACAGAATTCTAAAATTCGTTTCGTTCGATGCGTTCAGATCGGATAAGTGTGCGTTCACCTTTAGCGTTGCTAGTGTGCTAAGTGCTAACTTCGCCGTACAATTTCTTAAGTCAGGTCTGCTTAGGTCACGTAGAAGCGTGTAATAATTGCGGGTTTATGTCACACGGGCTATAAATACATATCCTGGCACATAAAAAGAAAGCTTGTACTATTGAAACCAGACGTACTTGTACTTCGTACATTTTGCACTCGATGCGTATATGGACACCTCTTCTGTATGTTATGCGCCTACCTGCCTTCGCTTGTATTACGACAATATTTAGTCATGGGAATGTAGTAAGCATATTCCACGTAGCTTCATTTGTAAAGAGCTTATTATAACTATTGAAACAAGGAGAGATTATTTTCCTTCTTATAAACATGTTGTGATTAATAATCCTAGTAAACGAACGCAAAAGTGACCTTCGCAAAAGCCTTTAACCACCAAAATTGGAGAAACAGACAAAAAATAGACATTCCTGACACTTTTAACATAAATACATTTTCTAATATCCAAATGCTTTTAATTTTCAGGTTGCACTTAGGGTTAGAATGGATCGCGAGCAGAATAAAGAAGAAATGACAATAACACAAAATATCGCTTATTTTGCGTTTGTCAAATTAGGTAGCTATTATTATTGTTAGTTACATAAATTCATGATTATATTAAGTCAAGAATTTATGTAATTTTACCAACTAATTGTTTAATAATTGCATGAAATATATATATTTATGGATGACCTAAACTTTTTGACATCGGAATATTTATATGATACATTGTAATAAATAGATTGACGTTTGCTATAAATTAAATTGTTGTTTGAAATTAATTTGAATGGAATTTGTAGTATATTGTTTCATATTAATTAATATCTCAGAGTATTTAATAGTATGTTTTTTCTGTATGGACATGATGTTATTAGATTGACTTATTTATTTATTGAATTTGAACTCTTTTATTCGAAATTATATGAATGAACCGTAAAACTATTAAGTTATAATTAAGAAACAAAATTAAATTAAATATAATGTTTACACGCCGATTAAGTTTAGTTGAATATGAGGCAACACTTACTACTCCAAGACATGTACACTACTACCGTTCTTGTAAATAAACTTATTTCATTTCATTTTGTATGAAATATTTAATCATGAATAATTGAAAACTCCACAGAATCCAAGTTTTCCAGTATAATAAGGTACTTTATTTCCAATACTATAATAGAAAAGATTATTATTATCATATTATTATGGTCCGTTGTTTTGAATGAATTGGGTATTAAATAAATAACGTTGTATAATATTTTTTACAATTTTATTTCAACTACTTGATCCACTGAACAAAATTGTACTCTTTCTATTAAACAATTATAATAATAGACACATTCGTTAGTTTGCAGCTGTGAAATTAGGTTATTTCTGAAATGTTTGGATAATAATACATTATAAAAAATAAATGCAACTGTGAAGGAATTACAGACAATCCTACAGCAGATAATTTTGAATGTTAATGAGTATGTATTAATCGGTATTACAGATATCGACTGGATTTACAATTACTTAGTAATAATTGATTTCTAACTAACTAGCAAGATCTTTATTAATAAATTATAACAATGTTTACATATTCATAAAATGTGATCTATTTTACCTATTACTTATGAGATAATTGAGAGTTTATAAATTTTCTTACAGTATGTTGCGAATACACATGATGCTGCATTAAAGTACTTTATCATAAAGGGTTTTCAGTGGCCTTCACTATGAACTACACATAAGATCCTGAATTTAATATACAAATAAAAACATTAACAAACTTCGGCGTTGAAAATGCAAGTGTTTTGACGTAAATGCTTGTCATGGTGTTTATCACTTTATCATAAATGTACTTACTGTAAATTACTTCATAAATGTATGGTATTCGTTTTACAATGTACACCTAAGATAATGTTTAGGTTCCTACCTACCTCCTATGAATATTTGGGAACATTGATAAAAAAAAGTCCTGAATGACTATTTAAAATAAAACGTACATGTCTTTATCATACGGTTATGGGTTAATTTTTTATATTTAATAAACAATAAAATAATATTATGATCATATTATGTAACGCACAGACAGATAAAATATTCTAATTATTTACAACATAGTTTTTTTTAATTAAACAAATTATTCGTTACAATTATAGAAAACGAACGAAAAAAAAGCATAAAAAATATAATATTTAAAAATTAATGTAACCCAAATATCACATGTTATAAAAAACCTAAATAAAATAACATATTATTTGACACAACCTAAAATAAAGAATTATCCAAATTCTTTAATATAATATAGCTTCACAAATTAAATGACTTATTCTAAAATTAGATACATGCGAACAGCATCACTGTATTTAAACGAGAGTTAAAGAGTCATGATTTCATTTTTGGTTTAAGTTTGTCAAAAAGACCAGATGTGAACGTAAATACTGTTCTTTTTTAAAATAAAAAATATATGTATTCAAATTGAAACGTGAAAATTTATTAAGTTATCACTTTTTCGTTATATGCTTCTTGGTAAAATCGAACTCATTTTAAATTGAAACATTTGTAATTTTTTGTAATTCTTTTTATGTATCAATAACGCGTTTTTCATAGTAAAATCTTTTTAGTCTAATGAAATTTCGTAGGAGATTCAAGTCTTCAATGTATATTATTTTAATTTAACTAATATAATTAAAGTATAATTTTAATATTATTATAATTCAAACAGGTATGTATAGCATTTGGTCCTGAGGTAGATATATCTTGTTATTATAGATTTTTACCGACACAAAAAACTCGGTCGATTATGTTAATACGAAGTCCTTTTAAAATGGATATTGGGTCTAATTATATGATTTGTGGAGGTGTTCTATTCAGTGAAGCGAATCGTAGCCACTTTGTGTGCACACGAAGTCAAATAACCTGGATAAAAAAATTCACCTTTCTTATTACCCTACCAAATAATAAGATCACTAAAGCCTTGTGGCAAGTCACTCACTAAACTATTAACCGTCGATATAAAATTACAAATCAGTTACAATATAACTAGCAGTCTTCAAAACCTGATCTGGTAGGTTTTAACTTCCATAGGCTCCATTTCAATGTCGTGCAGTCCAGACAGAGCCTTGAAGGTCTTCAAGCCGGTCAAGCTGACTGACGTAATATTTTTTATAGTCAGACCGTTAAATTTGGTTTTGGTAGTGAACCCGGTCGATCTTTTCTTGGTTTGATCTCCGACGGAGCAAGCGTATCCGGGTCGGTGGAGCACCATGTAGCTGGAGGAGGTGGGGAACTGCTCCAGCACGTCGTCGGTAATAGTGCGCAGGGTCAGCAAGTGGACTCCGGTGGGGAAGTTCTGCAGGAATGTCTGGTGAGACTTGATCTCCACCTCGCCGACCTCGCTCGTGTCCATCACATAAACGTTCACCGGGTAGTTCATCGACCTGCTCAAGTACTCCGCTGTCTGCGACGGCAGATGATACTCTATCTCTTTCACTTTGGGAACGAACAGTCTCTGGTTGATGCTCTGGAACTTCTTTTCGGTCGTTTCCTTCCGCTCGAGGGAGCCCGGCATCGATTCGAGGATCAGCCAGTTTTGGAAAACTGTCGGTTTGTTGTCGACCACGCCCTCGCCTATGCCTCTGAAGTCGTCGTAGAGAGTACGCCGATCCAGCATCACCTCCAGCCGGCCGTGGTCGAAGGACGCCGCGCCTTGGGCGTGATTCGTCAGGAGAGTCAATCGCGTTTTGTCATCTTGCAACCAGGCCATCGTCGTTATGGGATAGTAATTCGCTTCAATACCCAGTTGGTCAATTTTAACTCTCTTCTGATACTGAAACCCGTTTTGGTCGGTCCAGAACTCTGGCACGTCACCATTTTCTATATCCGTCTGGATCCTCATGTAAAGCTCGGTCTCCCTGTTCTTAGGTGGGCTTTCAAAATCGACGGAGTTTTCAATGAGAACACCGCGCGACAGTGCCGGATCGTCAACGTTGAAAATTCTTATGCTATGCACTAAGAAAGGTAAGTACAGGGTCGTTATTTCCGTCGATATGGGTCCCGAAATGATGACGATATTGTCGTCCTGCATGCCATTTGAGTTAGAATAAGGGTGTAGCACTTGTTTTTCAGGGGCATCGTAATCTGGCATAAAGAGGTATGCGCCGGAGTGTCTCTGAGCGCTCTGGTATGCACCGAATTGCATTTCGACCACGTTTCTCTTCCTTATATCCTTCCTGTATATTTGTCTCAAGAATCCAGTGTTTCTATTTATGAGCAATTTCAGAACGGAGTTCTCTAGCTGAATGTCGCCGGGCATCATTTTCTTGACGGTGAAGAGACCACCTTTGTCAGAGTCTGTTTTTTGTGCATCATTACAGTTGTTGCAGAATACGACACAGTGGTGAGATGTGTTGGTGTATTCTTCGAGGTTAAATGTGACTGCACTGAGAGGCGGCAGGGTCGCTATGAACATCAGGTCGAAGCTTGTATCGCTGATGACACGCCTGCCGTCTTGCACAAATATCTTGGGGGTGATCTGATACTCCACGTGCTTCTTTCTGTGAGTATCATAGACGCGCAGGTTGGTCGTGTTAGAGTTAACCGTGATAACCTCAGTTCGCTCTTCTGCTAACGAATTAAAAAGAACAACTTTAGTTTTGTCCACGATCGACACTTGAATCTTCTTGACTGGCTTCCCGTACGTCTCCCATTCGACTTCGCTTTGCAGTATGTTCTGCATGTGGAGCGAGTGGTCCGGTATCATGACGGCAGTCAAAGCAGACTCCTGTAAACGAATGCAGTGATACAAGCTGGTCAAAATCTTCGTGCCGTAATCGTACATCACGCTGGACTTAGAGGTTCCAGTTATAGCGTCATGATGTTGAAAGAGGCCCAAATTCCTTCTAGCTGTGATGAGTTGCTCATAGTATTTCTCCAGTCTCTTAACTGAAGATACGAATTTATTATTTTTCGACTGTTTTATGTAATTTGAGACAAGTGTGAATAAAATTTCCGAAGTTCTGAGCTGGTGTTCGAATTGGCGAGCGAGAATTTTAAGGTAAGGTCTAGTGGTGTAGTAGCCAGACCAGTATGCCGGTTTTCCCTCGCTGAATATGTCGGAGTAGACGAAGAAATCGCCTTTCAGTGTCGGTATATTAGTGTGCCGTTCTTTCATGGCGTTGAAATAGTCGAGAGGTGTCCCAAATTGAACATCAGCGTTGAATATCTTCTGGTTGTTGTTTATGTAGGTGAACATTTTCATATAGTTTGTGTATTGAGCGTCAAATTCGACACCGAATTCGTATCGGAAATCATCTCCCAATGGCACTAAGACGACATTGTGTGTGGTCAGAGATCCGATTCGCTCATATTCTTCTATAAGCGTTTTAGACTTGCTGTGGAGATTTCGGTCTGTGATATCTTCGTGCTTGGCGGTGTACTCGGAGTATTCGCCTGGAATCTTCCTGAAATCGAAGCTGAGACAAACTGACGGGTGGGGACCACAAGTACTCTTAATGGAATAGATGTCGAAGGGTTGATTGTGGACGACAAGCGATGGCTTCTTGGTGGTCCAACCGGGAATCCAGTAAAACTCTTCGATCTGCCGCTGGGCCAGCCACTGTTTCCACGCGTAATGTATCCTTTGGATGATGGTCCCTTCGAGGCCACTCTGGTCCAGCAAGTAGGGGACCGTGGGCCCATGTCCGAAAGGATCGATGGACCACCCCGTTTTTGGTATTACCCCCAAGTTGCTCTTAACCCAATGATGACCTGAAAGTACAAAAATGTTAAACTCTAATAATAATCATTCATTCTTTTCAGGTATAATGGCCCTGATCCTGTTGTTTACAACGAAACTAATTTTAATCTCCCGATGTCTCTTTCTAACAAAGAACATAAGAAAAGGATGTAAGATCCCTAAGGAAGTCCTGTCAAATTAGTCCAATGCTTGTTTTCAAGTTAAATTTAGTCGCCATCTATCGCGTTTACGCCTAAACACACGCAAAATAAGACGACAAAAATTAATTTGACAGCTTTAATGTTATGTTTAATTTTATGTTCTATCCTTTTTCAATAATGTTCGCAAGAAAGAGATGAGATGTGACTAAAATTAGTTTAGTGCGATTTACAACAGAATCAGCACCATTACACACACACACTACAGTGTTGTTAAAATAAAGCGTATATGAGTAAAAACTATGCCTCGCTGTTCTACTATAAGTTAATAGTTACTAGTAGTTATGAGGTCAGTTACCTTCGATAAATTGATCAACCAGTGCGTAGATGTGTGTGCAGGCTTCGTCTGGCATGACCCAACCGCCGGTGGTGATTTCCAATCTCCCTTCTTTGATCAGTTTTTTCAGACTCTGTAAAAATCATTAAAAAGGAATTTTATTTTCAATCCTACAACTATGGCAACATAAAAGTTTAGTCACTGAAAACGTTTGTTGTCCATTTAGTTGTGGCTGGTGGTCCCGCCCCAGAATTGTCTGTTGTTCACTCCAGAATGTAAGGTTTCCATTAGTATCGACATATTGGCCATTGTTTTTAAGAGCCAGAATCCGCCCATGGTAGGGCCCATGGAAAATAAATCTTATTTTTTTTTTTATTTTTTTTCACACTCGGTCGTCTGATCCTGATCTGATGAATATACATAATTACACCCAGACTCAGGACATACAGACATGTTCATGCACTGAAAAGCATGTCCTGTGTGGGAATCGAACCCACGACCTGCGGCGCGGTAGGTGGAATCTCAACAAGAGTCTTAACCAACCGCGCCAGCTGGCCCGTCCGTTGTGAGATAAGCGAATGGAATGTATGTTTAAATACCTTTTGTTTAACAGGATGAGCTCTCTCCCACCATGCGTTTAGAAAAGCTATCTCAGTCCATATAAATGTCATGTTCGGGTACTGGTGGAGTTTCTGTACAATATTGTTGATGATATTCTTTGTCTTCCATTCGAAGTACTGTTCGAAGGTCTTCAGCCAGCCCGGATCGTTGTGAGAGTGGGGTACCACTATTACCTGGATAACAAGGTATAATATTAAATATTTCCGTCCGCCTGATGGTATGTGGTTACCCGACCAAACAAGAAGCCGTTTAAAATGCTAAACATGAAGAAAATGAAAATGTGGACGAAGGTGGTAACCACCATCAGAACGACCCCGAGCTCACAAGCGGTTTAGAGCCCCTCAAACTGAGGAGAAACTTTTCCTCCTTATGTGTGTTCTACCGCTTGTACAACGGACAGTGTTCTAAGGGATTGTTCGACTTGTTGCCCACGGCTACCTTCCACCATCGCAACTCACGCCATCGACGGGGAATCCATCCTCACACATTGAAACCAGAATTGTTTCGAACTGTGCGGGCTCAAAGGAGATTTCTTCCGTGGACGCTCAGGTTGTGGAATGAGCTCCCCGCCGTGGTGCAACCAATGGAGTACAACATGGGGTTGTTCAAAAAGGGCGTGAAGAGATTTCTTCAGGGTCGGCAACGCGCGAGTGATACCCCTGGTGTTGCAAGCGTCCATAGGCTACGGTAACTGCTTACCATCAGGCGGGACGTATGCATGTTTGCGACCTTAGTGGTATAAAAAAAACACACACACAAAGCCTAGAAGTTCAGTTGATAGGCAACCGGGTACTTTAAAGTACCCCATCACCGTACCTCCTACCTCGGTTTCCCTTCAACAAATGCTCAAGTGATTATTATACGTAAATTACCTTGAGTCGTGGCCGGCTGCTGTCATTGTGCATCTTTTCGTAGCGATCTTCAAAGGACTTGTCCCAGAACTCCTTCGTCCGTAACCAGCTTGGCTGCAAATAATGTAACGAATATTTTCGATTCAAATAGGCCTTTACTACTATAAATACATTAGCTGACTCTATGACTCCTTTAAGAAGAAGAATTTTTAATGGATAATAAAGCTTACGTCATAGGAGTAGGTTCCAAATTAGATTGTTTTAATATTGACTCAAAATTGACGTTATTTAATATGGACCTAAGATTTAATTTTATATAATCTTAATTCTCATCTCAATAACACTATTTAAGTGTATTAGCGAAATAAAATTGCAATTGTTGTCTGTGCGATTAGAATGTAAATAGGTGTAATGAATCTAAGCTTGTTTTGAAAAGCGTAATTGCTGAGTTTATTGCCGGCTCTTCTCAGCAAATGCAACCATCCGAACCGGTATTAGAGTCAGACTTTTCATAAGTGCCTGCGAAGGTCTATTTGAATAAATGATTTCGAATTTTGAAAGAAAATAGAAAACTGTCTTATCATTAAGCATTGGTAAGAGATATATAATTGAATGCCTATAAATCTATTTATCTTCTATATCATATGGGACCTTCCACCAGGTGGACCGACGACCTTACGTGGGGAAATCCTCATGGATACCCGGGCACTCCGGGGGGAGCGGCCGGGTTATGTCAGACTAACCCTACTGACTAAAACCCCACGGTGTTCCTACATGTCGCTGCCGGCTGGATATACGGGGGCGCCGAAGCATTCGTCCGCGTATCCAGCAGCGACGGCCTGATCGGAGGCCTCCTCTTCGTCGACGGCAGAGACCGGAGCTCTTGTCTCCGCCGTCTCCTCCTGAGTAGCGTGCGGAAACACACGCTCCACTACACCACGTTAAAGTCAATGGGGGTCATGGGGGAGGCCTATGTTCAGCAGTGGACATCCTTAGGCTGATTATGATGAGTATATCATAAAAGGAAAAACTGACTGACTCATGCAACCAAAACTAAACCAGCAGAGTCAAAAAAAAAAAAAATGCACTTCATTCCCTTTGATTAAGGATACATCCAGATAGAGTGTTGCAGTTGTGCACGCGTCGATAAAAATACGCTCTACCTGTTAGAGGCTAAATCAAATAAAAATGCAAAATAATGATCAATATTTAAATTTCTCCCGATTTTAATTAACAACTACTATCATTATGAACGTCATTATGACAAGCAGAATGACGCAGAGGGAGCGTAAAACGTAGCTGTTACGCGCAGCAGCCTATAAAAGTTGGCCTGTTTTGTATATTCTTGTAGTATGGCGACGTTCATTCTAGGTATATTTATTTATATGTTCATTCCTTATAACGTAGGCATCCAGGACAAGATTTTGAACATTTAACCCTTAAAGGGATCGCCGGTGAAACCACAGGAAAGGCATGCGTCGAAATCTATATTAATATAAAAAACCTACACTAATCTTTTTAACTACCAGTCGTATTCAAAAAATTCTTTCACTAATAGGAAGCTATATAATCCCCGAGTGTAAATAGACTTGTGATCCCGGGAACGCGGGTAAATATTTTCACTCTGTGATAACAAATTTCATATGAAAATTAACCTTATGGCTTTAGCTCAAGGTCTATCTGTATCATCATAAAATCAACCACAGATTAAACAGATGAACCTTATTGTAAAGTTATAAGGTTAATTTCCATATGACTCAAACAACTGTCGCAGTGATCAAGCTATATTTTACAAATAAACCTTATAGTTTCTCTTAGCAACGCTAGGTGGCGGTAGCTCATGCAGAATTTAGTTTACATTACTAAAATCTGCAGATTTTAAATTGAAACTTTATGATGACGTCACAGCGCACCCACCACGAGTCCGTGGGTTTTTATAAGTAGGTATCATCACTTGGTTTTATTATGATAACGAGTTTAGATAATTTGCCTGTTTTATTAATTTGTAGGTAACTGCGATAACAACGGTCACAGGCCACGGTGAATACCAAGAATCATAGATAGAATATTCATACGCTTTTATCGCATAGGCAAGAATGCAAACAATTGCTTCCATTCTTTCGCAAACACATCCAGATTTGGAGAACATTTTTGTGACCAATTAAATTCTACTGAAACACTTATTCTTAAAATTTCACTGACCTATCAAAGTTTCGACGTAATATTTATTTAAGAACTGTAATTTATCTACTTCGTTATTTTTAACACAAACCTTAAAGAACCGATAGGTTACGAACTTAAAATGAAACAAATAGTTTACCAACACAAATTTTATCTTAATAAGACGGGCCAGTTGGCGCAGTATCGCGCCGCAGGTCGTGGGTTCGATTCCCACACAGGACATGCATTTGTGTCCATGAACTGCCTGTATGTCCTGAGTCTGTGTGTAATTATGTATTACAAACAAAAAAGTAGTATAATATCAGTTATCTGGTTTCCATAGTAGAAGCTCTGCTTAGTTTGGGATCAGATGACCGTGTGTGAGGAATGTCCCAGTATATTTTTTTTTTAATATTATAATCTATACAGAAAGATCCCTATATCATCATCATCCAATCTGTTCCCAATCAATTGGGGTCGGATGATAGATCAAAGATCCCTATATAACTAATGATATTGTTTTAATCAGTTTCTACACAAATAAGGTACTAGGGAATCGATTCAACGGGACAGTACTGAACTCTAAGCTGAGCTAAGGTAAACAATTAACTTGGACTTCCATGACTGACTGAACGTAACTTTAGTCGCACATTTTTATTCTATTTCTGTGTTAAATATTGCTTCCATTTCCGATCACTACACTACTTTTCAGAAAGGGCGTATGATTTCCACATGAGGGTAATAGATTCGCATAGATTTTTCCTTTTCTAAACAATCTTGGTGACTCTTCGTTTTTACTGTGTTTCTATGAAAACTTTGAGCTTCCCTGACTTTTCAGATAATGGACACCCTTTTACGTTTACGGTAGAAAGTAGGTAAGGTAACCTCGCGGCCAGATGTTGAAATATTGATCAAAAGAACTTGCTCACTTATTACAATCTTCTTTATATATAAAATTCTACTGCACGCGTGAATGTCACTGAATTCTTCCTAAACGGCTGGACCGATTTGAACGAATTTGATATGAACGCTGCAGTCGATAATATAACCTAGATACCGATTGCAGCGCCATCTGCCGGGCTGAATTGTGAATCTAAAACATCCCGGGCGCCACCCAAACGCATCGCAAAAAATTCATTTCAATCGTTCCAGCCGTTTAGGAGGAGTTCAGTGACATACACACGTACAGTAGAATTAACTCCCTGGTTGGTTTAGATAGGGTCGGGTAGCACCACGAACCACGAACGAAGTCGAGCCGGGCAGCTAGTTATATTATAAAGGCGAAAGTGTTCGTGCTTAGATGTTTGCACCTCACACATAAAAGGTTGGACGGATTTGAATGAAATTTGGCACACCGAATAATTTCTGGATTAACATATAGGGTTAGTTTTTACCCGGAAAATCATTTAGTCCCTCGAGAACGCGTGTTTGAAACTAGTGGTCATTAACAACAAAACTTTAAATAATAGAAAAAGTAGGCGGACTTCCATATCGGTGCGTGGAACTACCGAGGCTTCGACCTTTACTATTACCATACGTCCAGTATTTTTTTGCTGCCAAGATAATCTAACTGGCGGGCTAATTAGTTTTTTTTTATTCAAACTCAAAAATTCTAATTCTAATTCAAAATCATTTATTCAAATAGACCTTCGCAGGCACTTATGAAAAGTCTGACTCTAATACTCTAATACCGGTTCGGAAGGTTGCAATTATTTTATTTTTATTTTATTTATTTAACATGATATTACACAGCATTTAACAAAAAAATATAAAAACAATAGAACTTACATTACTAATACATTTGCCAATAATGAATATCTACTCTGTAAAATTATTTAACAAAACTACTGGTGGGTAGGAAACTATATTACTTTAAAGAAACTACAAACTTAAGCAAACGGTGGTCGTCGCATCATGTGGGGGTGTGTGTGTGAGTGTGTGTGAGAAGCGTTGAGTGAAGAGTAGCTGCCTGAGCACGACATAGTAGGTTCTTTGTTCACAATAAATAAATAAAGCACAGTTTACATGTCGATTTATTTTTATTTACTTTTTTATTAAAAAGTTTACCAATAAAATATTTAATAAGTAAATAAATAGCAAACTTCATCAGACCAGCCCCCACAATAAGCATATTACGGTTCAACTTGCTGTTCCAAAGATAATCGCATTTTTCATACGAGTTCCATACAATTTTTTCGAAAAAAAATCATAAGTCGTCCGTTTGTATGCTAAATGAAACTTGTGTGAATATTTGAGCATAGTAATGGTAAACAAAATCCATATCCATGAAAAAAAACGACACTTAAAAATTGAAATCCCTATGTTTTCGAAAGCTGATTTTCGATCCACAGTGCGCCGCCGCAAGCCACAGGAATCATCCTTATTCATCAAAACGCAGGCAAAGGGCCACGGATCTTTTAACTACTGAGCTAATCAATATTACAAATTTGAACAGCTACTACAAGATGGAGGTACGCACTTGAATTATTAACATAATTACAAGATGCGATGGTAAATATACTAATTAGCTCAGTATCACAGTATATCTAGGTATTAGCTGTATTAGCATATATTAGCCCCTTTAATATATCTTATATGGCTTAAAACAATCAATAAAGGTAATCCCCCAACATAAAGGGTAACAGTGCCGCACGCCGGCGCCGCGCTGGCTGTTTCAAAAAGACGTATTGACAGGTAGGTATGTTTATATTTTCTTCGTTTCGATTTATAAACGACGAGCGAGTAGCAATAAGAAAGTGTCCTTTACGTGAGGTACGGGCGGTATAATAAAAATTTAATCCGCTCACAGAAAATGCAGATGACATTATTGTATGAAAATATTTCATAAGAAAATATGTTCAAAGTAATAGAACAGAAGCACTATATTTGCTTTCACTGTAAGTAGTCTAGAAGCTTTATTGAAGCTTGTACTAACTACGAGGGCTCCACACAATAGCATTACAGACTTATACTGCAATAAAATGGCTGAGAACATTTTCTATTGAATGGGTTTATTGATTTTATCTGCTTTCAAAGCATTTTGGGGCGCTTCTACATGAAAGGTGAAAACCAAAGACAAATTAAATTAGTATAGTGTTATTTAATGTCTTTTTTATCGGCCTGAATGGCAGCCGGCATGTCAGTCGCTCGTAACCTTGACCATGACCTTAATCTCATGTTGATAGCGGGCTGATCTCCATCCGTGAAGACGAATACGCTGTTTATGAAGTCATGTATATTACTAATTCTTGAGATTTAGCTTAGCTGACAAAATCCTTACTTCTTTACTAATATTATAAATGCGGATTTGAGTTTGTTTATTACCTACGCTTTCACGCCTTAACTACTCAACCAAACACGATGAAATTTGGCATGCAGATAGCCTATGGTATGGAGAAGGACATGGGACGTGAATACTATAAATAGAAAAAAAAACCGGTATGTTTAGTCCTAATAGGTAGACAATTCTGAAAACGTTCGCAAAACAAATAAAATTATTTTGTAAGTTGTCGCGCTTTGTTGTAGTGTAATAAAGACTTGACTGTAAGTGTAAGGGTCAGCTCACAACGAGACGCGACGCGGCAAACTTAGATATCAATAGAATATAGAACTTTGTTTTCTACATCAAAAGGTGCACATTTCAGTGATATAATTCGTTACAAGTGACTCGCGCCGCCCGCGAGGCGTATTCTAATTCTCTCCCTGAAATGTGTAGGTACCTTTTTGTTGACAAAATAAATTTCTATATTCTATTGTTATTTTTAAAAGGGCGCGCCGCGTCTCATTGGGTCACGTCTCGGTGTGAGATGACCCTAGTGACGTCTTTAATCTGTGACCCCAGCATTACATAATTGATGTTTCACGTGAAATACCTATGACTTGGCCAACAAAATTGCGATCGCGCCTTTTAATCCCTTAACCAGTTTGAAATTTAATATATAAATATTACGCACAATAGTGGGCATATGCAGCATCAATTTGAATCGAGTATTTATATCCAATTCAGTGAATATGTATGGCAAGCTCTCACGCGATTCATTTTCCATATTTCAATGGGAAATCATTTTGATCAGTGTCGCATACTAAATTCCTTTTGTGAATATTCATATTATTTAGTGACAAACACGTAAAAGCGATACATTTCATGAATAATACATACAGTAGTAAACAAATTACATACTAGAAAGTTTTTATATGTAGAAAGCTGTAGAATATGAACCCTGAAAATTTATTTGTGAATTAAGATAAGTCTGTCCGCTGAGTTAAAGATAAGCTCTTTAATTCAGCGGGCATTTGACAAGGTTATGTTTGAGGTCGCAAAAAAAACACAAAGCGACTTTTTTCCCGCCAAAAAGTCGCGCACTTTTTAATCCTTTGACTGTTTGGTGATCCGCGCGGGCGAGGAAAACAATAGAAATCAATTGTTATTTTTTAACCGCAAGTCAAGGGATGATAGCGATACTTCTAGAACTTTATTTACTACATAAAGGGTTCAAATTTCAATGAGAGAATTAGAGTACGTCTCGCGGCGTCGCGATGCGTTACGCGGGGCCGCGCCACACGCGCTGTGCAGCGTGACGCTACTTTGTCAAACAATTGGCCTCTTCAAGTAGGGTTGCCATATCTAAAATGTAGCAACCAGGGCAAGACGTGTGAAAACCCCGGATTATGGAGCCCAGAACCCGGACATGTTAACAGGTTTTTTAAATATTTGTCAGAATAATAAAATACCAGTTAACTAAGTAAGTTTTTGGTAAGTTCAGTTAAATTAGTTCAAAATGTCTTAAATCAACTTTATATTTATTTTTAAAGACATTAAAATTAAATTTAATCATATTTTTATGTAAGCTAAGGCTAAACCAAGATTAAGTAAGGTATCTATTGGTTTTTCCGGGATGAAAGTATCCAGAATATATTCTATCTGTGTGCCTTTCATCAAAATCCGTTCAGCCGTTGATGCTATCTAACCATCTAACATCAAAACTGTCAAATTTGTAATATTACTAGCTGCTCGGCGCGACTTCGTTCGCGTGGTGCCCTATCCTACACTATATCCTACACTATATTTATTTTATTTATTTATGAAAAATAATATACCTCCTATTCTCGTACCTACTAAATATACACACAAAATTTCATAAGAATCGGTCAAGCCGTTTCGGAGGAATTTTGTTACAAACACACGAGATTTTTATAGTAGCTCTAACCGGTTAATTTTCTACCGAGATACGATGCTAATATAAACTTTAAAGGTAACAAAAGGGGTTTTTTAATCAGTGCTATGGAAATGGCTGACGGAAATTGAGTCAGAGCGCGGGATGGAAAAAGCTGTAAAGATAATATTGCACCCATCAGTTTTAGGGTTCCGTAAACAAAAGGTTTAAAGGCGATGATAGCTCAGTGGTAGTGACGTCGGATACCGAGACGAAGGTCCCGGGTTCGAATCCTACAATGAGCTTGAGCTTTCGGTGAAGGAAAACATCGTGAGGAAACCATAGCACGGTGGTAGGGTACTTTGTAGTACCCATCTGGCTGGCTACCACCCTCAAGTTGAAAATCTGTCGCCAAGCACCTATCGGTGTGTTCCGTCA
Organism: Achlya flavicornis; assembly: GCA_947623365.1. Lineage (NCBI taxonomy): Eukaryota > Metazoa > Arthropoda > Insecta > Lepidoptera > Drepanidae > Achlya > Achlya flavicornis. Next base: position 16,040,898 of record OX392471.1, on the reverse strand, counting down.
GCTGCACTTGAGAGCCAGTTCCTTCTAGGCTTTGTGTGCTTACCACCTTCGACCACATCATCACTTACCATAGTGAGATAGTGGTCAAACACAGGCCTATACACAGTAAAAAAAAAAAAAAAAAAAAAGGTGCCCATGGTCGGTCTGTCTGACTGACATTCGTATAGCTGTAGCCCATATCATCAAAAATAATAACTATTCAAAGAGCTTGGGTTTACAAGAAACGTCGTTTTTTATTTTATAACGCCTTTGGACTCTATTTCGAATGTGCATATACGTAATGAGCTGTAATATTAAACACATTAAAATTTAATTATGTTTTGTTCTTAAAAAACAAATATTAATAGTCTAGTGAATTTTTTTAAATTTTTTTTTCCCGGCAAACTTCTTGGTACAATTTGGACGTAGTGGGGAATGGTTTGCGCACGTACACTGGCGAGCAACATAAATGTAATCGTAGATTATTTTTTGCTTTACACCCGGCCCCGCTCCGGTCCCCACACACACCCCACCACCAAAGAGACCAAAAATTTGGCTTTTATGCAGTTAAAGTTTTGTGCCAAGAAGTTTGCCGGTTACTATACAAATATGACTTTGTAATTATATCTAAGTGACTATTTTGTTACCATAACCTAGTCATATCATTGTAAACTTAACTTATAACATTTTCCTTTAATAATATCAATCATATGGAGTACTGCTGTCATCTATGGGCGGGGGCACCTGGATACCAGCTTGATCCTTTAGACTCGGTTCAACGACGTGCCATAAGAATTGTCGACGATCCCGAGCTCACAAGCGGTTTAGAGCCCCTCAGTCTGAGGAGAGACTTTGCCTCCTTATGTGTGTTCTACCGCTTGTACAACGGACGGTGTTCTGAAGAATTGTTTAAGATGATGCCCACGGCTACTTTCTACCATCGCAACTCTCGCCATCGACGGGGAGTCCATCCTCACATATTGAAACCTGAATTGTTTCGTACTGTGCGGGCTCAAAGGAGCTTCCTTCCGCGGACGCTCAGACTGTGGAATGAGCTCCCCGCCGTGGTTTTCCCAATGGAGTACAGCATGGGGTTCTTCAAAAGGGGTGTGAAGAGATTTCTGCAGGGTCGGCAACGCGCGCGTGATGCCCCTGGTGTTGCAAGCGTCCATAGGCTACGGTAACCGCTTACCATCAGGCGGGCCGTATGCTTGTTTGCCACCTAAGTGGTATAAAAAAAAAAAAAAAAAAAACTTGGCTCGAGGTTAAAATATAACAATGACATCAATTGTGATAATAGGACGCGTGTCAGTGTCCCTCGCGAGAACCTACGGGTGTATGTTCTGTCTAAGAATTTAGTCTTTACCACAACCCTACTCTGCAATTATCCGACATGCACTTGGCCGGTTTTTATATAAACAACCGGTAAACAAAACTGACGGGACATATTTGCATATAGCACTTTTGAACAATGATTGGGTGTCCATTCTGAAATATTTAAATTTATTCATACAGCTTGCCTATCTACGTATATGTAAGCTTTGTTCGCGTCAAAATGCAGCGCTTTGTAGCTCTATATAGCACATTTAATTTTGTTTTTTTTTTATGGTAAGAAATGGTCTGCCGAAGGTTAAGCCAAGGTACCTATTAGTGGAAACTAGTGGTCGACAAATAAATAAACATTCTGGGCCCTCTTTCGCCTTATAAACTATATACACGACCAAATCTGGTGCGGCCGAACCGCGCCGAACAGAAGAAGATAGCGCTTGAGCTAAAAAGAGAATGCGACGCCTAACTGTACTCCTTTCTCTTTTTGAAGTATAGCGCTGTCGCCCTGTGCTCTGTTCGATGGTTCGGTCGTCTGGTAATGCTTTAAACAAAGCTTTCCCTTAACTTATCAAGATTTTAAACGAACAAATCATGCATCATTTGCTAATGAGACGAAAATAGTTTACAGTAAACACACTTTGTTCAGTAAATAGGAGGGCGGAGGGTAATGGAATGCAATTTCTAGCAGAAATATAAGAAAATATAAAAATGAAAACACCGTTTGTACTACGAAAAATGGATTTGATACTTGTTTTTATATTCTTATTCAAATAGTCCTTCGCAGGCACTAATGAAAAGTCTGACTCTAAAACTCTAATACCGGTTCGGAAGGTTGCATTTGCTGAGAAGAGCCGGTAATAAACACAGCAATTACTCTTTTCAAAACTCAAAATCCTGTAAAACTGTACAGGACGTACAACTGCAAATCCTTACTTCAAACTATAGTTATACAGCAGCGTAGGTATAATAAGCTATTATAAGACTCACCTGAAATTCGAAGGAGGGATAAATCGCAACTGTGTCGATGTCCGCAGTGCTTTCTCTCACTAAGGGGCATTGGTCTGCTTTTACCTGAAAAGAAAAAAATATATTTACATGTTCAAGATTCAAAATGCACAGTTCCAGTCTAAATTGAGTGAAACTTGCTTTCGGCGTCTGTTTCCATTCCGGACTCTTACAAACTAGGAACTTTCAAGGCCGGAGTGAGTAGGTTTCGTCTGGGTAAGCGTGCTCCATCATAGGCTAAGGGTCCGCTCACACAGACCGGCTCCGAGAGAACATTTTTTGATACACGTTTAAAAATAGACTTTAGGATAATTGAAATAAGGCTTATTTTTACACTTCAAATCTTTTGCTAGCGCGTTAGGTCGGCTCTCCAGCATTCAATGTAAAAATAAACCTTATCTCAATTATCCTAGCCTATATTTAAACGCGTATCAAAATATGCTCTTCTCTCCGAGCGGGTCTGTGTGAGCGAACCCTTAATCGTCGTCCTTTATGGACGGGTCGGTAGCCAAATGCAAGCCCATTTAATAAAAAAAAACGTATAAATATAAAATAATTATGTTTGGTTTACAAAATACCAGACTAAATAAAAGACAATTACTACTACGACTATCCTTACTAATATTAAAAATGCGAAAGTGAGTTTGTTTGTTACACCTTCACGCCTCAACTACTCAACGGATCATCATGAAATTTGGCATGCAGATAGCCTATGGTATGGAGAAGGACATAGGCTACTTTTTATCCCGGGAACGCGGGTAAAACCACGGGGGACAGCTAGTTTAATTATATTATTGAAATGACTACACTGTATTAGGGCAATGCATGTTTGTCGTATGCATTTATGTGGTAGTAGCTGTTGTGATCGGTCCTTAATTTCTACAGGCGATTGTGAATGATCGCAAGTTCTCGTACAAATTGAATTAACGACGTTCACGAGCCTGATAAATTGTAAATAATTTTAATTTAAATCGAATTTCATTCCTGGTTAAACGATCAAAACTTGTTTACGAGGTTTGTTAACGTGGAAACGCTTCTGGATTTGCATCTGTACGTGGATTACGTAACTTTATTGCAATGAAATTTAGATAGAAATAACCTCTGAATCGGTAGAAATATTACAAAATCGGAAATTTTCCATTTCTAATGAGCACTGTTTGTATTTGCAATTATCAGAACGTAAAAAGTTATCAGAAAACCGCTATATTGAACCGATTTCAATTGGAAAATGATTGAAATTTAGTTACGTAGTCGCCCCGCAGGTCTGCATTTATACATACAACTGTCCAACATGTACAGTTGGACCGCGGTCCACAGACACAATGACCCAGCCTGGCGGAAGATCTTCCCTTTTATATCATCTACCTTGCACCTCCATATAAAGGTATAGGTAAGTTACCTATGTCGATAAATACTGACGAAATTGGAAATCGACGAATCATGGAAGAATTTATAGTAAAATAGAGTTTTATATCTTGATGCACTTAGGTTTGATTTTGGCCATATAAGCGATATCTGGCTGTTAATTTGACTTACATTTTATTTTTCCACAAATAAATAGTATGTATTATTAAGTAAATTGATAGAAGAGATTATTTTCGCTATGATTATTTCGTTGTGGCAATAAAATGAAATGAAATTTCCTTGTTATTAAAATTCCGTATTATCAGCTTATCACCATGTCAACAAGTTTTGTAGGTATGTTAAACCAATGAAGAAAATATCCTAATGCACTAACGACTACGACTGTAAAATTCTGCATAAAACAAAACTAATTGGAACATTTTAATTTAGCAGCATATAACCACTGTAGCAGGCCTTCATTCGGATTGTGTAATAGTAGCCACCTTTTTTTAACTCTATTTTGAGTTTATTATATCGGTTTATTTTTCTATGAAACACTTATAATTTATACAAAGTCTATTTCTAGTCTAGTCTATCAAAATTATAAATTTTCTGATATGCATGTGTTAGATATTTGGTTAAATATCTGAGTTAAATAAGTACTTCAAAGATGTATTATTTGCAGTGGAAACACTATTGAAATAAGTTTTTGATAAATTTATTATTTGCAATGGCAACACTTTTGAACTGAAGGTTTGATTATTATTTAAACTTCCGGTGCAATAATTAAATTAAACTTCCGGTGTAACTTAATGTTATTTTAAATTGTAATGTTGATGATAATTGGATTGGAATAATTACAAAGTCATCAAATCACTACTGCGATAATTTAATTGTTGATAAACATTTTATTGTAATGTAAGGAGATTTCAATAGACTTCCGATTGATATTTTAATTGAACAATGCAATGGCTTTGATACATCATATTATTAATCATACCTAAATTCGATAGTAATTATTCCAATAATTAACAACGAATGTTGTAATTTTGTGATAATTGTTTACTAAATTTGTTATTATGAGATTAGTGACACTTCCTGATAAAATGTATCCGGTTATGGTGTATTGAGACTTCCGTCTCTGTGATTGGTGGATTCTTCCGTCTGTATTCTTGAAGTGTACTTGTAAAATATAAAATAAGCGGGAAGGTCTGGGCTCAGTTCAGTCTTGTGTATTTTGGAAGTGGTTGCTTATTATAATCGTGATACTGCCCGTCGATATAAAGATAAGTATATTTGATATTGTCAACTGTAACAATTGATAATTTTATAATGTGTGTTCTGTGTATTTCTGTTATATACTGAGAATAACTCTTTATGTGTAGTGGCCATACATAAGACCTTAATATTGAGTTTCTTACCGGTATCTTCTCAATATGGTCGGCCATCCGAACCGGAAGTAGATTTGAGAGTAAATTCATAGTTGTGGCCATGGATATGTTTGAATAAATACTTTCTAAAGTCTGGCCTAAATGATTATTTATTATTCCGACCTAATATAAAGTACTCTGATATAGTTAAGTATACCTGATTTTGAAATATGCTATATAATTCTATTAGAATAACCATCCTAACGTTTGAATCACGTAATCTGATACTTATTGTCCATTATCTGAATTGATTAATTTATTGACAATTATACTAGAATTTAAAGGGAGTAAAATCAGTTAAAAATTGTGGTCTTGTGATTTATTTATTAATACCTACCCTACTTTAATTACGATGTTTCTTCATTCTATAATGTGGAACTTTAAGTAAATAGTAATTACATAACTAGAAACAGTTTAGACAACTTGGCAACTCCGGATTAAAATTTAGCAAATCGATATATTCAGATGATATATTAATTTATTTATTTTTAGTCGATATTTATAATCTTTCTAAATGAGATGATCAGCACTTTCTTAATGATGATCGGCCCATAAATCTATCACATGCAAGCTTTCTCGATCCAAACAAACTAAAAGCAAATTGCATTTCACACATGAAAAGCCACGTGTCCAGTCTCTACATATAGTACGTATATAAGTAGTTAAAAATTTCCTGACGTATGATAAATTATCTTGTAGCCCCAGTGTAGCCCAGACATTTTGGTATTGAACGAACTTTCGATGCCCTGAGGTGACCGACTCATGCCAAGAAAATACAATACTATTTGGCATCAATTAAAACACAAGATTATAATTATAAACAAAGACCAGTTGATTCAAGGCGCTATTATTATTCCCCCTTACTCATAAAGTGTTATTAACTAATATACTGTTTAAAGGGTCACGTAAATAATGTCACATTATTTATTTATTTAGTTTCGGAAAGCTAACAGCTATTTTTTACATTATTAATGAATACAAACGATAGAACTGAAAATAGCCATTTACAAGTTTTCACCTATGAGTATGAATATTTATCATTTTATAATTTCACTATCTTAACTTATTTATTAATTTTGTCTTATTTACAATGTTTCGTACTTAATCCACATTTATTATTTTTATTACAATTATAATTACTTATCAAGCCATTATGCATTAAATTGATAACGTAAGTAAATAAATAAATATCCTGGGACATTCCTCACATACGGTCTTCTGATCCCAAACTAAGCAGAGCTTGTACTATGGAAACCAGATAACTGATATAATACATATACTACTTTTTGTTTTTAAATACATACTTAATATAGATAATTACACCCAGACTCAGGACATACAGACATGTTCATGCACAAAAATGCATGTCCTGTGCGGGCATCGAACCCACAACCTGCGGCGCAATAGGTGGAATCTTTACCAGACTCTTAACCAACTGCGCCAACTGGCCCGTCAGTATCTTAAGTATCTTAAGTTTAGCTCAAGCTGGGCGGACCCTATGCTTCCATAGCATAAGGTCCGCCCAACAAGGTATCGGGTTTGTATGAAGAATGTCTCAAGGTGTCATGATGTGCATAGGGATATTTTGCAAAGAATTTTTTGTTTATGTAATGCCTGATATGAATTTTTTGACAATGACAATAGTGCCTTTATTAACGTGACCCTTTAAACAGTATATAAGTAAAATAACGTTTTATGAGTAAGGGGGAGTGTGTACAAGAGTTTCATGTCTCATGGAATTACCCATTGTTTTATTTTTTCATTTGCATCTACTACCTAAACTCTAAACATATAGACTTACATTATTCTCTCGGTTCAGTTCGTGGAAAACTGGCGCCATTTTGATATCTTCATCCTCTCCGCTTGCAGTCCGAACGATTCCTGCACAAAGGAATTACATAGTTATTTATAAGGACACTAGCTGTTCCCCGCGGTTTCACCCGCGTTCCCGGGATTTAAGTAGTCTATAATACTCTGGGATAATATAGCTTCCTATTGTGAAAGAATTGATATTATCCCGTTTAAACAAAAAAACAAAAAAAACTCTTCCGTTTCATTAGATTACTAGCTGTTCCCTGCGGTTTCACCCGCGTTCCCGGGATAAAAAGTACCCCATACTACTCGGGGATAATGTAGCATCCTATTATTGAAAACATCTTTGAATCCCATTGATAGTTCCTGAGTTTAGCCCGTTTAAATAAACAAAAAAAAACTACGCTTTATTATATTATTAGTATAGATACAGAATATTCAAATAGATAAGGTTTATGAATAGTTTTTATATTTCATTGTGGAATCCGTCTATTAAGTTTTCTAATCGCGGCGCGGCGGCAAGAGAAATTATTTATGAGAATTTCATTTGCTTCCTATTTTTTATTTATTTGCTATTTAGTATTTAGGGTTACGTCAAACAAGGTTTTAGTCGTAATCTATAAGGCCTACGTTGCATAGTTCATAAATCATATAGATACTTGTAACAACAAAATAACGAATGCAACACTTTTATGGTAGTTTAAACTCGTAGAATCAATTTGTAACGTTCGTAATTAAGTCATTTAATCGGTGTTTAAGTTATTATTAGGGCCTAAATTGAACAAACGATTTTTGTTTCTTTTTAAACGTAATTTCCCCCAATTGTTGTTAATAGTTTAGACTATAGTTCTGGAAAAGAGCAATATAATATATTATGATATTGATGAGAGTTCAATTATCCTGTCCCCATCAAACTTGATTAACGACCACCAACTCATAAACAATTTACAAAGATAAGACGAGTCAAAATTCGGGAGTGGGGGCTCGTGACGTCACTTTACAGTAAAAAGTGTACTCTAACCTGAAGTCACGCGGAAATTCAACACACGATATCTTCGTATTTTTTTGTTTAATTGACAAAAGAAAAAATACGTGTCTAATATTTTTTGATAAAGTAAAAGACGGACTAAGATTTTTTTGTCATCTAGCCTATTGAGTCTTAAGTTTAATAGCTCCAGGGGTCTTTAGTCATTATGTCCCACTCGCGAATGGCCCGCGGGCCATAGCGCCTATTCTATTTTATTTTCAAATTTTGCATTAAACTCTGAGATTGATTCTTTAAAAGAATTTCATTTGCCATTTTAACGTTATCGCCTTTTTGAACAATAATTTCTTTTACTACGAATTTTATTATACAGATTTACGCATTACAAATTACTACAGTGACTGCAGAGTGCTAAGCTGGGACCGTTAGTAAATTCATGTCCGGAATTGATACAAAAAATCTCGCACGCACACTTTTCTGATAAACAATAATGATTTCAACATTTTCTAGTTTCAGAAGCTATTGTAATAACACAATATTGATAAAATCAATACAACGTGGGTAATACGTTGTTTTATTGTATGTAACTATTGGAACGATTGAAAACGCGTTTGTTAGACACAAACGCCAGCTGATTTCCTGCACGAACGGCAAATAGGCAAGCGCACAGCGGACATCCGTCCAGTTATCTCGCACCGATACGTTTTTATTTACTACCATTCAAAAGTATTTGGGTACAGATTTTCATTCAAAAATGTCACAGGCTAAAACTGGGCCTGAGACATTAAAGCAAATATGACCGATATTTAACCTATAAGTTGTCTCCTTGCAACCCAAACAGTTACTAGAATTTTGGCTTAGTGGACACTTCACTCGTGTGATAAGTAATATGTAGTAATATAACCTTTTAAAATATATATTTTCTCATGGTAATGAATAGAATCTTCACGCCCATTATATCTGAAGAGGTAGGCAAAGGTCAAAGCTGAGTACAGTATACTCATATTTCGAATATCCATTTCTATAATGCTGCATGTAGGTTTATTTTACTATTATGTTGTTTAACATTATTTCAGTATCTATCAGTCATAAGCTAAGTTTGTCTAATTGTTACCCAGAACAGGTTTTCATATTACTGTCTGTGATACATATGTAACTGTCCAACTGTTTTGTACCAAGTTATCCGGTTTCCGGTATATCATAAACTCCCGTCGTCGCCGGAGGAATATAAGTTTTAAACTTATGTCTTTGCCAGCGCATCGCTGCAACAAGCGAATTGATTTGGATGCTTGTTTGAAACTAACTACTATACGGAGTAGAATTTTGAGTTGGATCTGTGAGGGTCAGCGACATTAAGTCCCTATCAATTTTGCAGTCTAAATAGTTATATTTTTTCAGCGGTGTCTCAAGAACTATACAGTTCCTGACATTGATTTTCAATGCACAAATTATACGCGGCCTATGTATTTATAAAAGTCCTTCAATTTTAATTTTGGTGACAATTTATAAGTAAATAATGACAATGATATAGTATAATACGTTTGCCGAGGGCCGTCAAAATATTCGGGACCTATTTAACTACTTTCACGGCTATCCGTTCCAAACAAACTATAAAAAGAATTGGTGACGGTTTATAATTAAAATGTATGTTTGTTCAGTATTAGACATTGTTCAAAAACCCCTATAATGTTCTCAATGATAAAATCGAGACGCCTTCTAATATGTGAACCTAACCTTATAAACACAGACAACATATATGTGTTAGTTTCTTGACGAACGTTTACTCTATTTTATATTGATTACTTCAGGTTTAGCTATGTGCTTGTGGGATGACTTCTTGACGTCTATTTCTTCGAGATGTTGAGTAATTCTCTCTTGTAAATCTCATTTAGAATGTTTATTGATATATGATATTAAAACTTTATTTCTAATGTTGTTTCCTTTTTAAGAGAACCGTCCGCGCGTTTGTTATTTATTATTATGTTGTTATTTGAATGAGTCTAGAGGGGAGCCAGTATATGCTGGCAGCTGCATTAAAGAGTTAATTCCGTTCTAGGCCTTTATCACTGAGAGAGTGAGGTCAACAATATTAATTTAGGACCCACATATGAACCTGCTGTTGGAATAAACTATGTGTTAGACGTCATTGGTAGCCTGAAGTTACGAGTACTAGATGCGGATGAGTTACTTTCCTGAGATCCTGTTACAGTCTCCAGTCAGACAAAAGCCCATGATTGTGATCCGGAAAAACGGCAATATTATCAAAATTCAAAATCATTTATTCAAATAGACCTTCGCAGGCACTTATGAAAAGTCTGACTCTAATACTCTAATACCGGTTCGGAAGGTTGCATTTGCTGAGAAGAGCCGGCAATAAACTCAGCAATTACTCTTTTCAAAACAAGCTTAGATTCATTACATAATATTTACATTCTAATCGCACTGAAAACAATTGCGTGCCCCGGCGCGGCGGCAAAATTACAAAGAAGACTGAATAAATATTTAATTAGTAAATAAATAGCACACTTAAGCAGACCAGCCCCCACAAGCAGCACCTGTTCACAAGTATGACGCGTGTGGCAGCCATCGCCCTCGCCATATTGGAGGGAAGTGAGCGACCCGTCACACGACGCCGCCGCAAGTCTATATCGAATGTTATGTAAACTATATTTCCCTCCTTAACAAATCACCGATAACAGATGCTTTGTCTTGGCTTCTAAAACTCAATCCTAAATCGCATAGCACATCCCTAGCATCAATATTTAATTGAAAGTGTGGAGTGGGAGCAACTGCCGACAATCTGATTCACAGTGAATCAGATAAATTTAAAAATAAATAAAGAAGGGTAACTGGTTCTTTCAAGATTAATTGATGAACTATTCTTTTTCTGGCTTTGTACGCCCTCTTAACTGTAGATATTATATCAAAACCGTGTTCAGAACGTGCGGCATCAGCTGTTGATTTTCCAGGGCGATATACATAATTAACTACAAAATGGTCATAATCATAATTAAACCCATTACATTTCCGTTACGAATAATAATACAGAACTAAACAAACAATTTAAAGTTATTATTTAGCTATCTAAATATTCATGTCATCATCATCATCATATCAGCCTGAGGATGTCCACTGCTGAACATAGGCCTCTCCCATTAACTTCCACCTGGAACGGTTTTGGGCCGCTTGCATCCAACGGAGCCAAACTCTGACCAAGTCATCGGTCCACCTGGTGGGAGGTCGTCCGATGACTTGCCACACTTGACACACGGCGCTTTCCAGTACATGGTCGCCACTCGAGAACCTTCCTTCGGTTATCGGTTCGCCGAGCGATGTGGAATATTCATGTACTGTATATCTATATATATAGCAAAAAACGTTGTAATGTACCCCGTGCACTATGTTTTTACCCGACTGACCCGGAAGGAGGGTTATGTTTTTCGAGTGTTTGTATTTATGTATGTATGTCTATTTCTTTGGCACGCTCTGCATATTACAAACTACATAATACAAAAATTTCTGAAAAGAGAAAAACAAGCTCTTTAATCTATAGAATTTTGAATATAACTTGAATTTTATAAGGTATTGTAGTCCGGGACAAACCAATAACCTAAGTAAGTATGTGTTTTTTTTGTAATTTTTGTTTATCCCCGATTAAAGAGCTTGTTTTTCTCTTTTCAGTTAATTTTTGTTTTACGCAGTCGGGTTTTTTGTTTCTTTTAATAATTTAATTTTTAAGCATATTTCACGTACTGAGTGTGAAATTTGAAATAACTAAAGTGTACATGGAAAATGAGGGCAGAAAGCTATATAATTATAATACGGGTTAAAAAACATTTGCTTTCGACCACCAAAGGACCAATAAGTAAAAATTGTATGAATAAGCATAATTAATGTATATTGTATAAGTATTTGGAACAAAAGCTGTAATTTTAAATGAACTTCCAGTTTTTTTTTTAAGAAAAAGCCTTGCTGAGTTTGTTGCCGGAGTCTTGTCAGTTTAAAGTGTATTTCAAACCGGTGGTAAATCTATACTAATATTATAAAGAGGAAAGATTTGATTGTTTGTTTGTTTGTTTGTTTGTTTGCATTGAATAGGCTCCGAAAGTACTGAACCGATTTGAAAAATTCTTTCACTGTTGGGAAGCTACACTATCCCCGGTTGACATAGGCTATATTATATTTTCAAAAAAAATAGGGATCCTTACTAAAACTCCAATAATGTAACCCAAGGTGTAAAAAAATTACCTAAAATATTCATTACATCGCGTGCGCTGCGAAAACTATTGATGATAGAATAAAATAATGTACTACGACTTTGTAGAACACATTATTATTTACAAAAAGTGTCGCAATACCATATGTCTAACTATTATAGTTATGACACAATAAGTGTTTTCCTATTTTAAAAATTTAATTTAAATGCCGCCGCTAGAAATGGGTCTCTATTTGTATCTTGGTATTAATCCTTATCAAAATAAATTACTTCATATTCAAGACTGCTTCAATACCTTTATATAAGTTTTTGAATTATTCAAGTCGGACATTCCATTCAAAAGATATCACGAGTTTAAAAATATAAGTATTAGCAGAAAAATCACGTCACTGGGGTACGGGCCGTACGGGCGTCAATCTCTTAGCGTGTGGCTGTGTTTGTAAAAAACGGCTTGACCGATTCTTATGAAATTTTGTGTATATAGGTCTGAGGATAGGACGTAAATTATTTTTCATACCCGTAGGGTAGGGTAGGGTTAGGTAGGGTAAGGTAGAGTGGGGTAGAGTAGGGTAGGGTAGGGTAGTGTAGGGTAGCACCACAAGGTAGGGTAGCACCACAGGGTAGGGTAGCACCACAGGGTAGGGTAGCACCACAGGGTAGGGTAGCACCACAGGGTAGGGTAGCACCACAGGGTAGGGTAGCACCACAGGGTAGGGTAGTACCACGCGAACGAAGTCGCGCCGGGCAGCTAGTTCAACTATAAAAATGTAACAACTTAACGTTCATTGCCTTACCAGGGCATAAACTGAATAAATTACTTTTTGATTTTGAATAGTTGTAATATATGTAGAGATAAATAACACTCAATCATAAATCACGAAATCTCAGGAATTATACAGTCAAAGTACAATCTTCCTGTTGATGGGTTAATCAGTCTAGTAAATTCGAAGTAAATGTAACAGATGGACAGACAGACTGACATACACAGAAGTTATCCTATAAGGGTACCATTTTTCTTTTGAGTTGCATATCCCTAATAATTTCAAAAAAAGATCCACAAAAGAATGCTTAGCTCAACTTATTTTTTTTTTTCTTCTTTTTTTATACCACTAAGGTGGCAAACCAGCATACGGCCTGCCTGATGGTAAGCAGTTACCGTAGCCTATGGACGCTTGCAACACCAGGAGTATCACTTGCGCTGCCGACCCTAAAACCTTCTTCTTCTTGGAGTCTTCTCTATAAGTGTATACCGATCCGGTGGTAGAGTCAACTGTAATGGTGCGTCCATGCTACGCGAACCGAGTACGAGCTGAGCACACGCGGAGCACGAATTCGCGTAGCGTTGACGGACTTGGGATGCTCGTACGAGCGTACGGCTCGCACTCCGTCAATTGGCTACTTTCCTAAAAAATGATATTTAGTCCGTCAGTTTGATTATCAAAAGATATTCCGCGTGACGTCACATTTCAATACATTTTTTAATGAAATGTGATGTCACGCGGAACTTTAACGGGCTATATCTTCATCATTTTTGGTTTGATTGACGAAAAAAATAATACGTGTCCAATATTTTTTTATAATTTAACTGACGGACTAATTATAATTATATATTTTTGACCCAGGAAAGTAACCAATTGTCAGTTTTTTGAAGAGATTGAATTGTTTGAAAATAATCAGCAAATTTCAACATTCATAAAATCTAATCGGCAATCATGTCGGCAATACCAAAACTTTTTGATGGGAATTTAAACCACATGAATGTAACACGTATAAACATTAGGACGAGAGTCCTGTTGATTTTGGAACATGAATGTGAGTACCTAATTTAACTGGTGAATTTCATACAAACGAAAAGAGTTAGTGATTTTGGAGAGCTTGTACATTAAATCATGAAAAATAAAACATGCAAAAAAGTGACTCCGGTGAAGCTGGGCATGAAGCTACTACAATATAATTGAGGGATTTTTATTATTGCAGATATTTTGTACTTTTAACCATATCTGCCTACCTTTTAAGTATGGACGGCTAGCTTTAATCTCTAGGTGAAAGATATATGATAAAAAATATGCTTGATTTTTGTTGTCATTTCTATCTGTATTCTATACTTTGACTACCATAAAATACCAAATGCACGGCAATTTTTTTTTCGCCACCGTTCAATATTTTGATAGACCTGTCATGAAGGTTTTAAATAAAAACCACCAGTATTTCCCAGTGAATTTTCCAACGTGCTGTTATACGGATAATCGAAAATTGCTTTTTAAAAAACTATTTTATTAAATCACACGCGAACAAGGATTATAATATAAAAATAATATTCTTTAGGCAACCGCTCGGATTGAAAGCTAAAAACAGACTGAGCAGACTAGCCATCAAAAGATGGACCTAGCTAACTAGACTGCTGACTAAGGGAGATGGGATGCCAGGGCAGCCTTAAGGCTAGCAAAGCCCGGGTATAACACCTCCCCCTTTAAGAGGAGACTTTGGGGTTGATTCAAAGTCTCTGTTAAATTCTAGTTCTAAGTGGGGCGATAGGGTTAGTCATTTCTATTTCAGGGTCTTGTCCGTCTGTCATATTTACTGTTTCGGGAGGAAGTTGAGGTAATGATTTATTTATCTTGAACTTAAATTGGAAAGGTCGGTTGCTGCCAGATTTACACATTTTCTTAAAAATTAAATATCCTAAGAATATAAAAATGATGATTAAAATTATACACGTAAGAACAGAATAATGTGTCCCATATTTTACAATATGCGGGCTTTGCGGATGTTCAATAGAATCTAAATCATTTAGGATGGATTTCATTTTAATTTTATTTTCAGAGCTGAAATCATCTAAGTTTATGTTATTTAGTTGAATAGGAGACACACTATTCTCTACATTATTTAGTTTACCTATGTTACAACAATTGTCATTGATTAAGTCGAAATCTGGAATATGATTAATAGGTGAGGTAATATTTAAAACGTTATACTTTGGTATTAGCGTTGTGCTTTTACAGTAACCGATACAATCCTTTGGGACAGTAAGTATACCTGTGCCTAAAATATTAGTTTCATACAATTTAGAGTTCAAACAGTCAATTGAAATTTTATTGGGTTCCGATTGTATGTAAATCCACTTATTGTTTGTCAGTGGTTTCCAAATGTCTAGTTTTCCTAATATAATTTTTGTTGTGCACTATGATGGTTTTTCACTAATAACTTTAGCTAATAGTTCACTTTCACATGTAGGTTTTGCGTCTGTGGAATACACGTTTTCAATATCGCAAATAAAGTTTCCTGGGTGCACAAGTTTGCAGATTTCAAGATCGTCGAAGATACAATAATAGCTTTTGTCTTTGGTCATTGCTATGAATTTATTATCTGGTATAATTAGACTGAATGAATTTGGTTCTTTGGGTCTATATGGTGTGGGGAGTGCAATAGTATGGAACAATACATATTCTCTGGTGTTGACCAGCGGCACTTGTAATACAAATATAATCTTATTATTAGTATAATAACAAATTAACCTAGAAATATTTGAAATTAAGTGTACAGAATTTATATCTAAAGCTACAGGCAGTTCAAGGTCGCTAGGTAAATGTCTGTAGTTATCGGCAAGCTCTTTATGTAATTGACTTGGTGTAATTATTGCAGGATGCAAGATATTCTGACTACTAAATAGAACAGCATTTGTTATATCTTCTAACTGAAATGATAGGGTGAGAATTGAGGCTTCCAGGATATCAAGTATTTCATTAATATTGGCAAGTAATTGTAGTCCGTTAGTAATTTCGGTAATATTTTTAACACTTAATGAGAGCTTGTCGATAGCGTTATTGAGATTATTTTCATTATTTCTTATTTTACTTAAGGTGTCATTATAAGATTTTAATATTGATGTAGTAACTAAAATGTTTTCTTTCATAAGTGAAGCCAACTGTTTCTCGTTATCTTGCAAAGATGTTATCGCTTCATCATATCTAAGCCCATCGTCTTCATCTAGGGAGCCAAAAATCTGTTTCAAAATTGTTCCTATACCTCCTATCCATGCACTACGTTTAGTTCTGTTATCTACTAGATGTGAGATGGATGCAAACTCTCTACTCATATCTTGGAATCGAGCTACTAATGGTTGCAACAAGTTGTGACATTCTGCATCTATTTCTATAACTCTGGTTTGATTACACAAGCGCCTTGTGATTCCTAAAGCGGATTCAATGTTTTGTATGTGTGGACCAAAATGAGAAATATCTACTGGTATAACAATTTTTAACTGAACATTATTAATTTTAAGTTTTCCTAAATAATCATAATAGAGGCCCGAACTTGAGGTAATCGGCTGGATGAAATCCTGATGCGATTGACCTCGAACTGAACTGCAAATAATAATTATCATTAACGATAAACTAAGGTAAGCTATCTATCTACTGTATTCTTTTCCTATTTTATTTCTATTAACTAATCTATGTATTTTATTTTACAGGTTCCATTGGATGTGTCATCGCAAGGTAAGTATATTATTTCTTAGATATTAATATAAAATAAAATCGTCTTTATTTACAGGTTTGTTCCGACGTCAGCTGGTTTCACCTGATCGTAGTGGTGAGTGACATGACGACGATTAATTAGCAGGGTAAGTGAATTGTTACCATTTATTTTTACTATTTTGTAGGGACCCTTCCAAAGGGGTGAGAGTGCTTTACGCATTCTCAAATGATTCTTTAAATATACATAGTCGCCAGTTTTGTATTTGGCTGGACGAGTATGAGTATCATAATAGGACTTAGAGGATTCTTTAGATTTCTTTATGAAATCTAGAGCTTTCTCTCTTGAATATTTTAATCGATTCTGGAGCATACGGACATAATCGGGATATGTAGCTCCTGGGGATTCGTCATAGATAGAATTTGGAATTATTGGTTTGCTTCCGAACATTAGTTCATAGGGCGTGAAGTGAGTAGTGGAATGAACTGTTGTGTTGTAAGTGAGCATGGCTGTGTATACATAGCGAGGCCAGTTTGTTTGTTCCTCGTTAGTATAGGATCTAAGATATTCCTTAAGAGTGGAATGACTTCGTTCCAGGGCACCCTGGGTTTGTGGGTGGTATGGAGAAGCCCAGAGGTTCTTTATTTTTAGGAATTCACATGTTTTCTTGAAGAGATCGGATGTGAAGTTGGTTCCTTGATCCGTGAGGATCATTTTAGGAATACCGAATATGGATATATAGTGGAGTAAACACTCACTTGTTTCCTCTGCTGTGGTGCTACGGATTGGGTATGCGGAAGAAAATTTGGTAAGATCATCTTGTATTGTTAATATATATTTTAATTTTGCAGGTCCCGCTTCAGGTAGCGGTCCAACGATATCGAGAGATATTCGTTGACAAGGTTCAGTTGATGTGCTAGTGATCTGCATGGGGGCACGATTTATTTGTCTGAAAGCTTTATTAGTCTGGCATTGTGGACATTTCCTTACAAAGGCTTCGATGTCGCTACGCATATTCTTCCAATAGAAGGTTTCTTGGATTCGATTGAGCATGCGACTACTGCCGAGATGTCCGGCAATTGGAATGTCATGGTTTTCTTTGAGTATTTTCGGAATTTCGGAAAGGGACGGATATATGATTTTACCTTTGTATATATGTATATTGATTTCTGTGTTATGAAACAGATACAGAAACATATTATAGATTTTTATGAATTGGTGAGTATCAAATGGATTTTTGAATTCTGTTATTGCAATATCTGGAGTGATATCTTTATCGAGATTAACAACCAATTCGTTTCTGAGTGCTTTAAGACTTTTATAAATATCTTCATAGGTTGATTTGTCAAAGTGATATACTTTGAAGAAAAGAAAATAATATGTTTTGCCTCCTTGTGTAAATGATATGAAAGAATTGAGAGGTCTTTCTTTATTGATAATCTCGGAATTGTCAGGTAAGTTGTCAAGAACGTTTTGTATAAAAGGATTGGATTCGTCGAGGTCAATGGAAGTAGGTAATATGATGATTTTAAATTTTGATTTTGTTATATCCTCGTTATGTTCTTGAATGACTGTGTTAAAAGTTTTATCTTTATTTAATATTGCTTTCAAGAAGGTGGGATAGTCATCGTCTGGTAAGTCTGGACAGAGGCTCGTGGATGGCGTTAGAGTAACGTCAGGTTGAATGTCGGGAGTTTGTACTAATTTAGGAATACTTTCAGGTAAATTAGTCATTTCAATTTCGTTTCTAATTGTTTCAGGAACATTAGAAGGTAAGTTTGTTTCAGGTAAGGGTAGGATATCTTCGTTGAGATTAAGGGGATTTGGAATTGGTAAGTTGTTTTCAAATAACGGTGGGTTATCGTCACCAGGACTAAGAGGGTCTGGAGAAAGTGGGTTTAATTCGTCAGGATTAAACGATGGTGGTGATATCAATAAGTCCATTAGGTCTTTGTCTAGTTCCTGAGTGGATTCCTCCTCTACGTTGGGGTTAGATTTTGAGACGTTTTCAGGTTGAATTGGATTGACAGGGAAACGAGATAGAGCATCGGCATTAGTATTGATTTTCCCCTTTTTATATTTAATATCATATTCGAACTCTTCCAGTTTCAAACGCCAACGTATAAGGCGTGATCCTGGATCTTTACATTTGAATAACCATTCCAATGGTTTATGGTCCGTTAGGACTGTGAAACGATGACCGTACAGATATGGTCTGAACACTTTGGTACCAAAGATTACGGCAAGGCACTCTTTTTCCGTGACACTATAATTGCACTCTGCTTTGTTAAGGGTGCGAGACGCATATGCGATGGGACGATCCTGTCCTATAGGGCCTTGGGATAAAATCGCTGATATCGCGTAATTTGAAGCATCACACGTCAAGAGAAATGGTTGTGTGAAATCTGGGTATGCCAGAATTGGGGCAGAGACGAGTTTGGATTTTAGGGATTCGAAAGCTAGTTGTTGTTCGTTCTGCCATTTGAATGGGATGTCTTTCTTTAAAAGAGACGTTAGAGGTTTGGCTAATTTTGCGAAGTCGGGAATGAATCTTCTGTAATATGAAACAAGACCAAGGAAGGATTTAATATCTTTCGGACTTTCAGGAGTAGGGAACTCGGACACGGCTTTGGTTTTATCAGGATTTGGTTGGACACCCTGTTCACTGATGACATGCCCCAAGTAGGCCACTTCTTTTCGTAGGAATTCACATTTTTCTGGTTGGAGTTTCAGATTAAAATTACGGAGTCTGTCAAAAACTTCTCTGAGGTTATCGATTTGGGAAACTAAATCGTGGGAATAAATAACTATATCGTCAAGGTACACGAAGCATCGCGTGCCTTGAAGTCCAGAGAGGCAGTTATTCATCAGTTTTTGGAAGGTGGATGGTGCATTTTTGAGTCCGAATGGCATTCTATTAAATTGGTAATGTCCTTGAGGTACAGAGAATGCTGTTTTAGGGGCGTCTTCGGGAGAAATAAGGATCTGATGAAAACCGGAAGTAAGATCTAGGGTTGTGAAATACTTGCTATTTCCTAGTTGATCAAGGATTTCCGATATTTGTGGAATGGGATATGTTTCTCCGACAGTAATGTCATTTAGTTTCCGGTAATCTATTACAATTCGCCATTTACGTCGGCCTTGTGAATCTACCTTTTTGGGTACTATCCAAATTGGAGAACTCCATGGAGAAGATGAGGGTTCTATAATATTTTGCTCAAGCATTTTGCCAATTTGAGTTTCCACTTCCTTTTTATGGCATTCTGGGAATCTATATGATTTGGTATGGACAGGGATATCATTATTTGTCTTGATATGATGATCAAGGGCGGAAGTATGAGTCAACTGATCATCGGGTAGATGGAAAATATCTGAATATTGGGAGCAAAGTTCTATAAGAGCATCCCCTTCTTCTTGATTTAGGTGATTTAATTTCAGTGACTTGATTACTTCGCTAGTTCGTTTTGATGTATCTTGGACATTCGAATTTATTGGATATGCAATAGATTGCAGAGGTTGAATATTAAGACACAAATTTGTCTTGACGTTTACAAAGGTTTCTGAGGTATTGGCAATAGTCAAATTGATACGGTTGTTATCTTTGATTTTAACAATGCAATTGGATATTAGTAAGTTATCAGACAGATGTTGATCTACAATGATACCTTCTTTAAGACTGGTCTTTTGAACGGAGCATTCAATTACGGCTTCAGTACGAGGTGGAATGACATAGAAAGGTTCAGAAAAATGTAATTTGATTTCAAGATTTTTTATTTTCAAGATATCATGAGTGTAATCGATTTTACAACCAAAAGTGGTTAGGAAATCAGTGCCTATGATGCCATCATAAGGCAGATTAATGTTTTTAACAACATGGAAATTGAAGGGAATGGATTTATTTTCTTTTACTTTTAATTTAAGTTGAAAATGACCTACGGTCTGAGTAGGTTCATCGCCGGGATCTATACCTTTAAGTTTGAGTAATTCTTTAGTTAATTTCTGATTTTTCTGAATACTGGATTGTTTTAGTAAGCATATAGCAGAACCTGAATCGACCAGTAAGGATAACGGGATGTCTGAGACTTGCGTATCCAATAATACATGTGGTAACAACCTCTTTGATGTATCTATGTTGACTTCATAGATTTCTTTATTGATTATTTTGGAAACGGAAGAGACTTTTGGATTTACGTTGTCACGAGAAATTGGTTTCATGGTATTGTGACCGTCAGTTTGGGGCTGGTTACCCTGTCGGTTGGTCCTATTTGGATATTGGATGTTTACTTGGGACTGATTACCTACGTGTTCCCTGGAGTTAATGGATTTGGCGCTTATTTGGGGCTGTTTACCCGAATGGTCCTTTGGATAAATGGATTGGGCGCTTGTTTGGGACTGGTTACCCGAGTGTGCCCTTGGATGAATGGATTGGACGTTTATTTGGGACTGGTTATCCGAGTGTGCTCTTGGATGAATGGATTGGACGCTTATTTGGGGCTGGTTACCTGAGTGGTCCTTTGGATAAATGGATTGGGCATTTATTTGGGACTGGTTACCCGAGTGTGCTCTTGGATGAATGGATTGGACGCTTATTTGGGGCTGGTTACCTGAGTGGTCCTTTGGATAAATGGATTGGGCATTTATTTGGGACTGGTTACCCGAGTGTGCTCTTGGATGAATGGATTGGACGCTTATTTGGGGCTGGTTACCTGAGTGGTCCTTTGGATAAATGGATCGGGCGCTTATTTGGGGCTGGTTACCCGAGTGGTCCCTTAGATGAATAGATTGGGCGCTTATTTGGGGCTGGTTACCCGAGTGGTCCCTTGAATGAATGGATTGGGCGCTTATTTGGGGCTGGTTACCCGAGTGGTCCCTTTGATGAATGGAATGGGCGCTTATTTGGGGCTGGTTACCCGAGTGGTCCCTTTGATAAATAGATTGGGCGCTTATTTGGGGCTGGTTACCCGAGTGGTCCCTTTGATGAATGGAATGGGCGCTTATTTGGGGCTGGTTACCCGAGTGGTCCCTTCGATAAATAGATTGGGCGCTTATTTGGGGCTGGTTACCCGAGTGGTCCCTTTGATGAATGGAATGGGCGCTTATTTGGGGCTGGTTACCCGAGTGGTCCCTTTGATAAATGGATTGGGCGCTTATTTGGGGCTGATTACCCGAGTGGTCCCTTGGATTAATGTTTTTTCTTGAGGTAGTGTCGGCTTTTATACGTTGTCTCGGGCGACACTGTGACGAGACTCTTATTCGTTTAAATTATCGGGTGGCGCAATGTCTACCTCATCATGACCGACTTCTTCGTCGGGTTGTTCGAGATAATGGACGCGTGACCCTGACGGCTTGTAAGGGTATTGATTAGTTGTTTGGGACTTGAAACGGCTATTGTTGTATTCGCGTTTTTTGCATACTGAAATGTCATGACCAGCCGTTTTACAGTACCGGCAAAATGCACTGGAAACCCCTTGTGGTACAGGATTAAATGGTTTCTGTGAATAGAAAGGTTTGGAAGGACCAGCTTTGATTTTACTTTTGTCAAAGTTATTGGATTTCTGGTCCGTTTGACGTCCATCTGATCGTTTATACAGCGTTTGCTGTATACGTTCTTCTGAAATAGCGAAGTTAATTGCTTCATTTAGCGATTTTGGAGATTTGCATCTCACTATATTTGAGATGCGGGGGTGAAGCCCCATAACAAAATGATGGAGGGCAAGGTCCTCCATAGCCGCAGTGCGGCCAGATAGCTCCTTGACCTTGGTGTTGGATAAAGATATTTCCGTTAGTAGTTGTGAAAGGTAGGTTTCCATTCGTAGTGCATACTGGCTTACGTTGTCCTGAGGACCCTGCCTGCTTTCTTGAAGGTCGGTAAGGAGGTGTGAATAATGCTTTCTCTCACAAAATTGTGTTTTCAAAAATTCTTTTAATTGTTCCCATGAAGTAAATTCTTTTATGGAACAGGCGACTTCCGCTTTTCCTTTTAGTTGACTTAAAATGTATTTGAATAAGATTGGCTTGTGTGTTTCTGATGCGAGGTCAAAAGCATTATCACAGTTTACAAGAAATGAATTTAGGCTTTCTCTACTTCCATCATATGACTTAATGAATTTGAACAGTATATTTAATTCCAATTCGGCCATTGCGAGAGCCGCAGCAGTTTTCCTGGTAATGCGGGGAGAACTAACAGGTGACTTCACTGTTTTATCACTTGCAGCTTGTTCTATTATTAAGGTATCGATTGTTAATTTGGTTTCCTCCGTTTTGGGGGCCTTTGGCATAATTATTTTCTGGATTGGAATTAATAGAACAAGTTACATTGAAAAAAAATGATATAAATGTCTTAAGGATTTAAAATGTTATAAATATCTTAACGGAACCCTAATTTCTCGGCCTAGACTAAACAATGACCAAAGACTTACAGTGCGTAGGCGACTGATAAGAACACGGCTGCGGCCGGGAACATTCCGTTGAGATAAGGCGCGTCGCACGACTCGCCGATTCTTGAATGAATTGAATTCTGGATACTGGATACGATTAATGTGTTTTTCCACAGGAATGAAGGATACCGGATACGATTGATTTGCTTTTCCACAGGAATGCAGGATACTGGATACGATTGATTTGCTTTTCCACAGGAGTGCAGGATACTGGATACGATTGATTTGCTTTTCCACAGGAATGCAGGATACTGGATACGATTGATTTGCTTTTCCACAGGAATGCAGGATACTGGATACGATTGATTTGCTTTTCCACAGGAATGCAGGATACTGGATACGATTGATTTGCTTTTCCACAGGAATGACCTTTTCCAAGGTCTGACAGGATCTTCGTGACGTCACTTCGAGGATATCACAAACACTTATGTTTTATTCACTAACACAAGGTAAGTTTTAAGGACACTAATAAAGTTGTTTAGGATATCACAAACACTTATGTTTTATTCACAAACACAAGGTAAGTTTTTAGGATATTAATAAACTGTTTATCTTGATTTTGGGATACGGAGCGAGTCTGTAGAGCGGTGCCTGGCACTGGAATTTCCGGATCCCACCGCTGCCACCAAAATGTTATACGGATAATCGAAAATTGCTTTTTAAAAAACTATTTTATTAAATCACACGCGAACAAGGATTATAATATAAAAATAATATTCTTTAGGCAACCGCTCGGATTGAAAGCTAAAAACAGACTGAGCAGACTAGCCATCAAAAGATGGACCTAGCTAACTAGACTGCTGACTAAGGGAGATGGGATGCCAGGGCAGCCTTAAGGCTAGCAAAGCCCGGGTATAACAGTGCGGTCAAAGGATTTTGCAGTTGATCATGTAAATAAAAAAGTAATTGTGAAAAAAGATGAATAGGGAGCCGAACTATTCGCTATCAAACC
This sequence comes from Achlya flavicornis, assembly GCA_947623365.1. Classification (NCBI taxonomy): domain Eukaryota; kingdom Metazoa; phylum Arthropoda; class Insecta; order Lepidoptera; family Drepanidae; genus Achlya; species Achlya flavicornis. Next base: position 16,016,936 of record OX392471.1, on the reverse strand, counting down.
GCGGGAAATTAATACAGTTTTCATTTTTGCTGTATCCAATATCATAAAAAAACATTTTTTTTAACAGCCTATGCCTTTTTTATAGCAAGGGATACGTTACCAACAGACAGACACTGAATTCATATACTAGTGGTCGCGTATTAAACTTTTAATAAATAAATATGTTTACGCTACGACACGTTTTCTCCATATAAACTAACTACTCCGAGCGCGCAATATGCTTCAAAGGTCCAAGATTTCATAGATTGTAAACATCATTGACATAGACACCACAGACGTAAAAGGAATGACGCTCACGGCGCAATTAATTTATCGAACTCCGTAGAATATACCAGAGAGGTGGTGCCTTTGAAATGCCATAACACCCTCTTTGGAGTCAGTATGGAGTAAGTTATGAATACAACTGTATCAGTTGCACATATCGACGAGGCTTTCATATATTCAGTGCACATCGACCTCCTGTCGTGTAAGGTGGTGAAGTTAATTTTGTTGTTTTGTGCATTTTTTTTACCGTTGTATTTTTATCTATAGGTGTATTGAGCTTCGTTATTATAGAATATCTACCGATACGTTGGTTTCGCTAATTTATAAATGACTGCAACGCCCCAAGAGCATATCACAAAACGTCATACATTTACGAAAGGTTACTTGATAACTTTTAACATTTAGAAGGCAAAGTAAATCAAAATACGACTCAACAATGATAAAAGGAAATTGATCGTTGCACCCCACCATAGATATCCACCCTAATATGATGTTAGTATATACCTATAAAGGACGTGGCTTGCCCTTAATAGATTAATTAACGGGCCAATAACTAGTACGGTTCGCTCAGACGGTGTGTATCAAATTTCAATCATCCATAGCTTCAATTAAAAGCACCTTTGATATAAAATTGGACAGTATCCTCTATAGATAACTTACGAACATTTTCAGTTAGTTGTTCTACTTTCAAAAGCAGTATTACTTTGGATTTATAACTTTTACTTTTGATATAAATTAGTATGAAAAATTATTTTACATAAATATTAAAATTCCACGATGTTCCACTACTGAGCACGGGCCTCCTTTTATATAGTATTTGAATCAGTGGCGTGCATTCCATATAGGCAAATAAGCAATGCCTACCTCATAAGATTCAATAAAAAATATTTTGATTTAATTAAACTACATATTCATTTTAAATAAAAATTCTAACCTAACATTCAATACGAAATTTCAAACTTTGCCGCGCAGGCACACGCGAGTTCGTCTCTCAAATTCACGCACACTAAAACGATTTCGGCCTATTCATACACACACACTCACTTCTTTAAGATAATACGACGAAAGCATAAATCACGCTTTTGCTAATATGCGTAGCATACTGACATTTGACATTCGCAATTTATGGACCATAAGTAACCTTACCTACTCTGTTGTAAGTAAAGTAACCCATCCAAATTAAAAACACTACAGTTTACCAAAATTAGAGCAACTCAAATATAACTTCGCAATTTATTTGTGTTGGTTTGTTTATAGTTTGGCTGGAATTGTATGCAATGTTGTTGTTATTTACTTTTATTCTATTGTGTTTTTGCGAAGTGTATCTGTGTGAAATGAAGAAATTTAGTGGTGAAAATGCAAAATGTATCAATAAATTAGTCCTTTAGTCAGTTTTAGTTTGTTGAAAATAGTAGGTAACTTGCTGTAGACCAAGTCCAAAACATTCATGGATTCAAAACAAAGGTAAATCTTAGAAATTTTAACACAGAATATTATGTTTATTATTGTTAGCATTTTGAGAATAATAACAGCAATTGAAGAGGCTGTATGGGTCGAGCCTTTGCCTGTTTTGAAAAAAAGGACGAGATTGAGTTGGCGCGTTAGAAAAGAGAATATAGAAAAGAGAAACTGATGAAAAATAATTACACGAATTAAGTTATGAGTTAAAGGAACTCAGTAATGTAAATATTTAGTTAAAAGGCAACTATGCAAGTGCATAAAAAGTATGAGCTTCAGGTGAAGCCAAAAGAGGTTATACAAGTATCTGGATCATAGACTTCAACCAGTAGGAGCTGGTAAGTGTGGAAAGGGACGGCTAGAAGGGGAGGTGGAGGCCGTAGGGGGAAACCCCAAAATAACCAACATGGATACAAGGACTAGACGCTTTCATATCAGAAGCGGGCCAAACCCACAATTATATATCTCATAGGTAAGTTGAACTATTCAGTGAATCTAAGTATGCACCATACTTCCGATACAGCATCGGGAGAGCCTGATACAATCCGATCCTAATATTTCTACTTACAAATATTAGGTGAATCAAACAGATCCATAACTTACAAACTAAGTTTTCTATTGATTTCCGTGAATATACCACTAGGTATCTAGATAATATGACTATCATTGATGCTATAGCACAAGGGAAATACCTGGGTACCTAGCAAAGGAAGAAGTGATGGATTAACTGTTGATATGTGACTACATTGTTGATTAATTTATTATCTTTACCCGACTGAACCGGAAGGAGGATTATTCAGTTATTATATAGTATATAAGCAACATCAGTACCAGTAGATAGATTAGAACTGCATACACTTATTTGTTGCATGCTGACTAAACTAATGAATTCAGTTGAAAATAAGCCATTCATTTTCTAATTACCAATTAGGTAATGGTCTACTTATAGAAGAATATCAGTTACCTAGAAGGAATTCTGTTTGCCTTCTTTTAAAATATAAACACTCTTAGGAAATGTGATTAGGTCAGATTATACTAAAATAATTATCAGTTGATATCATCTAACAACTCAGCGCACCCATAATACCAATTTAGTTGCACAATTTGATAATATTGTATCAAAGTGGAAATGTGAAAAGCAGTCTTAGTACTAAACTATGTTTGAGAGTCATCTTACCTGCCTGAGTAATGAGGTCAATCAAATAAAGATAATAAGGAGTCAGGTTAAAATTAACTTTAATAAGTTTCTAATTTGTGGTCCAACTACTGTTTTTACACTGAATTAATCATAGTCCCATAATTAACAATTTATGTACAGAGCAACATCTTGTTTTGTCTGTAAATAGGTAAATAAAGGTCAGCCAACTGATGGAACCATTACTATCTTATAAATCTATTTGTATATTGTAAAGTGTTAAAGGGTATAGTTACCACAGGTACCTACAGTTATACCATGTTATAGCACTGCTTAGTTTGGGATTAGATGACCGTGTGTGAGGAATGTCCCAGGATATTTATTTTTACTTATTTATTAATTATATAGACAAAAAAAAAAAAAAAAAAAAAGAAAAAGAAAGTTAAATAGATAGGCACCTTAGAACAGGTACACATGATCCAAAAGAAAACAGATAAGTGATATAAACACTAACTTAAATATTATTTGAATACCTATTCATAGTAGGTATACAATTTATGATGCTATTATATTTCCAAGAATTATGTTTCAAGCAAGTAGTTATACAGTTGTATTTATTAGAGTAAATAGCTAAAAAAAAAAAAGTATACATAACAAACAGGACAAGTAGGTACAGAATATTTGTCTTTTTATAACCTCCATCTTAATTCAGTACCTGTAGCAACAAAAATCTCTTGAGTAAAGCAATGATATACTACCAGTGATAAGTTATCAAAGTCAAAGTATTTTATTGTGAAGCATAGGTAGGTACAGACGTAGGTACAGATATTATATACTATTAAGGCTCAACTATTTCCTGCCTCTTAGGCATAGGCATACAATAAGATAAATAAAAATAAATGTTATACTTAGTAAGTATACATTCAACTAAGCTCATCACAAATTTGGACAATAATAAAACAAAATAATATACCAATGGCAAATTATATTAAATTTTAAGAGTACCTACCTAACATTAAATATAAGTCTGAAGTTTAAATTGATTTCAAGATTATGATCACCACCACCAAATACCAAATAGAAAGGTCACCTACAAACCTAAGAAAGTTCTAACCATATAATTTATTTTATTTGTATTCAATAAGGAATGGTTACTATAGTACCTATGCATTATTAAAGCAACAAGTTTAGGGATAAAGTAAAACATACAAAATCATGTTTTATACTCATCTATGGCTCTTTCCAATAAATAAATATAGGAGACGTGTTTATGTATTTATTGATTTGTCTTCTATTGGAAAACCAAAAGCTTTATGTACAAATTGATGTACACATTATAAGTCTTAAATAGGTGAGGTGACCCCTTTAGTGGTCTGGTCCCCACTGATCAATCCACACAGCAATATCCACTGATAAAATAAGACCTGACCTTGGCTCAATATTATAGAAACATGTTGATCACGGTATATTATGAATAAGACAAACTATACCTAATTGTCATATTAATTGGCCAAGCACTAAATAGGTATTAGTCAAAAATAAAAATAATAATTTAGAGTTATAACTTCATTAAATGAATAAAATTATGTTATATACTTCCATACGGTTCCACTATTCAAGAGGAGAATAATTACATATATATATGGAACTTGAATGATCTCATGTTAAATGTGACATTTCGTCATAGTGACGCATTTAGTTTACTTTAATTTTGATTCGAAAAAGTTGGTTTGTAATAATGAATAGTATAAGAACCTATTAGGTATTATCAATTTTAAGTAGTGTTCACTCTGATGTATTGCTCACATGGTAATGCCTTTAAATTGCTCTACAAATTGAAAGTTTCTATGGTAATTAAAGAAATTAGACACACCCACCTAATTATCACAGGTATCTAAGATAATATAACTATGAAAAGCATTTAGAAAGAAAACTATTTCCAAGTGTGGCGTAAGTAGACAAATATTAATAGACGAGGAAATTCGGGTCAACATGTAGGTAATATACATAAATGAAATCGTAGGAAGGCTGAATTTGTACAGTAAGACGGGGCCTTAGGTAGGTATACCTACCTACCTCTATATTCACGAAAATAAGTTTCTATGAGAGTCGAGTATGACGAAACGTATTATATATATCTATTATTTAATACAGTTAAAACTGTTTACGATGATATCGTTTAGATCAACCAGTCATACCTATTAAAATATATATATTATTATAGATACTTATATAATAATAGTTTGGTAACAGTATTCATGTGTGGCACAGTAGGTAAAATGGTCAAAGGTCATAAGATCGCAAAAGTAAACAAAATCGTGTCGAGTTTAGGGTATTTTGTAATTCTCAGAAACAAAATATACGTGCCAGCAGTAGGTAAGTACTATATCAAATACCTACCCGCTTTCTGTGCACAAGACGCAATTTTATGAATTCAGAAAAATTATATGCTCTTTCTTATTATACGTTTATAATAAAATATCAACGGTTGTTACGACTATCGAGCTTTACGACCAAATATGAGTACCTGTCGTCATAAAAGATTTACTAAAAAAAAAAAAAGAAATTGGACAATTGACGAATGTCGAGACAGCCAAATTGTTTTTTTTTGCATACTTTCATAGCCTTTTATCTTATGGCGTATTGCTGCGGGTAGATATTAAATAGGTACGTACAATTTATAGTTTCTGCACCGTGAATCATTATAGGAATTACCTATCTAAGGAAATAAATGTCTAATTTTACCTTCAATTCACATTTATGAAAATATATACATAAATGTTTAATACCTACAAAATAGACGCCCACTAAATCAATACAAAGCAATAAAGAGAAATTAATTGTTCCGAATTTAGATTAGTCATGATGAAAGTCATTCTTGGAAACAGAGTACATATGTTTCTGCAATAAAATACCACTTTCGGTAACCGGGATGACTGATTTTAAATTCAAATCTCACCAAAGAATTTAAAACGTCCAGAGGGATGGTCGCCTCTATGGGAACATGAAATAAACAAGCCAGAATTGACAGTATTTGACAGTCTGTGTAGTTTGCATAGGGTAGCAGTTTAAAAAAAAAAAAAAAAACATTTTCCTCTAAATGGCGGAATTTATAAATTTCGGTCCGGAAATTTTTCATGTACATAAGTACTATTATACGAGCAATATGTGTTTATAATATATATCCTATACCATCAAATGTACAATATTTGTATGTTTTGATATATCTTGAAAACGGCTCTAACGATTTCAATGAAATTTACTATATGGGGATTTTTGGGGGCGAAAAATCTCTGAGAAAACGGTTTTTATTTTCAAAGTTCTAAAATTGGAAAAGTGGATGCCTTATTGCTTTCAAAATAGTTATTTGGGATACCTTGGGTACCCAAAACATAAATCCTACATCATATAAGTACTTAATATTTATGAACAAAAATTAGACCCCCTGCAATTGCAGTTGTTTTCTATACAGCTCTCGTTTTGAAGTTGTATTTCTTAACATTAATATAAACGAATACATGCAAATGTTTCGACAATAAGTAGTTAGGTTGGTAATCTGTGTTAGCTCTTGTATTACCAATAAAATTAATTTTATTGATTACTGTAGATAATATTTAATGAGGAGTTTTCTCATTATTTTGACCTCTATGGTCAAAATACCTGTCAAATCGGGAGGTTAGAATTATTAAAAATAATCAGTAGGTATTCGATATCATCTTTTAATAATCCTTAACAAAAATGTGGAAAATAAATTTTCATGTTGTGGCAACCTATCATAAAACATGGCCGGAAAAGATTTAAAAATAAAAACTGTCACCACCGAAACGTATATTTCTAAAATAAGTTTAGGTAATTAAAAGTGATGAAATCGCAATGATTACACATGGAAGTTACAGCGAGTATGTCGCGGTGATAGCCGTGCGCAGTGCGAACTGAGAGCGATTTGCTCAGGAGCCCCTCAAGCGGAGTGATATAGGATGTCATGCTTTAGTAAGGCGGACTGGCCATCTGGGTGGAGGCACGATGCCCTATGAAAATCTTTGAATCTCACTTATAGAGAGTCTTGTCAGCAGAAGCTTATTACTGGGTAGCCTATTTTATTGAAGATAAAACTATCTGGAATATTGGATCTTTACTACCTTATTGCCAGTCGAATAAGTCCTTTTTTTTATAAGAGTATACATTTTCCAAAAAAAAAGATAGATTATGTTTTTCATCATAAAAATAAAAATGGTTTAATTTTGCCATAACGTTTTATTGATTTTTTACCTGCCTTAAAACGGTAGTGGTTGTTTAATCTTAGTTATTCTATATAAACAAATACGATTCAGTATGTTTTTACCGTAATTTTAGCTTACTAGCACAGAACAAATACGTTTGTTCACGAAGTTTCAGTACTTGACAAATATTTAAACAGAAACCTATAGGATAAATATGCACGGGTTTATCGAAGTGGGCGCGTGGCATCCTTCCGGCATTGTCCGTTTAGAGACCGTGCGCGCGTTCGTACCTAAACATGAAATAGGATAGGCCTGCGCATACTTAGTGTTTAAGTAAAATTTTGTGATTATGTCATCATCTACATTAAGCTAGCCTGAATTCAAGGGGATCTCTGAGTGTACTAATATGAGTTAAATTGTTAGGTTGACTATTATTATCAGGCGATGATGTAACTTGAATAATTAAAATAATGTAATTATTTATCCTCTTGGTTTTACTTACATTACTACTGTCAAAAGGCATATAAGAGATTCTAATGATTGAGAGTAGGTATTCGTATGATCATATTGCGAGGATATGGTAGTATATATGTTCGTCAGCGAAACAGTAACTTAATCTGATTGGTGTCAACTGATACTGATTAGGAATTTCCCAGGTTATGATAATGGAAGAGGTCATAAAAAAAAAAAAAAGAGACAAAACAATATCTTGTATTTTAATTTATGGTCAGATGTACGTTCTCAAATCTATAATAATAATAATATCTATTTAATCGTTATTAGAAACAAATACTGCTCTTGTAATTTCTTTTGTTTAAGGTTGAGACGAAAAGCTTCGAAGGCGAAAGAACTCGCCGGGGCACCAGTATAAAAGCTTCGAAGGCGAAAGAACTCGCCGGGGCTCCAGTATAAAAGCTTCAAAGGCGAAAGAACTCGCCGGAGCTCCAGTATAAAAGCTTCGAAGGCGAAAGAACTCGCCGGGGCTCCAGTATAAAAGCTTCGAAGGCGAAAGAACTCGCCGGGGCTCCAGTATAAAAGCTTCGAAGGCGAAAGAACTCGCCGGGGCTCCAATATAAAAGCTTCGAAGGCGAAAGAACTCGCCGGGGCTCCAGTATAAAAGCTTCGAAGGCGAAAGAACTCGCCGGGGCTCCAGTATAAAAGCTTCGAAGGCGAAAGAACTCGCCGGGGCTCCAGTATAAAAGCTTCGAAGGCGAAAGAACTCGCCGGGGCTCCAGTATAAAAGCTTCGAAGGCGAAAGAACTCGCCGGGGCTCCAGTATAAAAGCTTCGAAGGCGAAAGAACTCGCCGGGGCTCCAGTATAAAAGCTTCGAAGGCGAAAGAACTCGCCGGGGCTCCAGTATAAAAGCTTCGAAGGCGAAAGAACTCGCCGGGGCCCCAGTATAAAAGCTTCGAAGGCGAAAGAACTCGCCGGGGCTACAGTATAAAAGCTTCGAAGGCGAAAGAACTCGCCGGAGCACCAGTATAAAAGCTTCGAAGGCGAAAGAACTCGCCGGAGCTCCAGTATAAAAGCTTCGAAGGCGAAAGAACTCGCCGGGGCTCCAGTATAAAAGCTTCGAAGGCGAAAGAACTCGCCGGGGCTCCAGTATAAAAGCTTCGAAGGCGAAAGAACTCGCCGGGGCTACAGTATAAAAGCTTCGAAGGCGAAAGAACTCGCCGGAGCACCAATATAAAAGCTTCGAAGGCGAAAGAACTCGCCGGAGCTCCAGTATAAAAGCTTCGAAGGCGAAAGAACTCGCCGGGGCTCCAGTATAAAAGCTTCGAAGGCGAAAGAACTCGCCGGGGCTCCAGTATAAAAGCTTCGAAGGCGAAAGAACTCGCCGGGGCTCCAGTATAAAAGCTTCGAAGGCGAAAGAACTCGCCGGAGCACTAGTATAAAAGCTTCGAAGGCGAAAGAACTCGCCGGAGCTCCAGTATAAAAGCTTCGAAGGCGAAAGAACTCGCCGGAGCTCCAGTATAAAAGCTTCGAAGGCGAAAGAACTCGCCGGAGCTCCAGTAACAAACTCTTCAATCGAAAGGTCGAGACAAGAAACTATACAAAGCTATGCAGGCGCACAAGTTCGCTGATAGCTCCAGTAAAGTAAAATGAATTCGTCAACAGCTCCAGCAGAGAACATTTCAATCAAAAAGGAAGACAATTGTAATTGTGACAATGGAAGACATAGTCGAAAGAGGAGAGATTCGAAGATTACGACTTATGTTTCTATAGTAAAGTGAATCCGATAGCTAGAATGAGGACATTCGTACAGGTGGATGGCCGAACGAAACATACTATGGAGTAATATGGTTGGATGACCTATTTGAAAATGAAGATCTTCGACCAGGTTTTCGAAAGCTTTATGGCAAATGTGGAAAATTATCTGCGTGTAATTCTTTTGTTACTGATTGATGTCGCTACAAATATCACGATTATTTTTTCTAGGCCATATAGAGTAAGATAAGAGTTTTATGTCGGAGGACCGACATAAGTCAGAACGGCCGAATGTTAGCATTTTGAGAATAATGACAGCAATTGAAGAGGCTGTATGGGTCGAGCCTTTGCCTGTTTTGAAAAAAAGGACGAGATTGAGTTGGCGCGTTAGAAAAGAGAATATAGAAAAGAGAAACTGATGAAAAATAATTACACGAATTAAGTTATGAGTTAAAGGAACTCAGTAATGTAAATATTTAGTTAAAAGGCAACTATGCAAGTGCATAAAAAGTATGAGCTTCAGGTGAAGCCAAAAGAGGTTATACAAGTATCTGGATCATAGACTTCAACCAGTAGGAGCTGGTAAGTGTGGAAAGGGACGGCTAGAAGGGGAGGTGGAGGCCGTAGGGGGAAACCCCAAAATAACCAACATGGATACAAGGACTAGACGCTTTCATTATACACCTGGCTATCTGGGTGCTGTTATTCGAATCTATTATTCTGTTATTATCTATTTTGTTTGCTAATGAATCATACCAAATGTGTGTCGAATGATACGCTGACCTAAACAATTTTACGAATCTGGTCAAAAAACATTAGCTATCTATCTACAAGGCATATTTAGGCGTGTATGGCCATGATTTCTTCTGCCTACCTAGTCCGAAAACCAAGCCACTGATTTGAATAGTATGCGCTAAGAAGAAAACAAAATCAAAAAGTCATTTATTCAGTTTAGGCCCTGGGGCCCAAGTCTGCTATTTAAATTGTGTTCCAATGAACTTTCAGTGGTGTCTAAATTGTGCCATAATGACATATTTTGTTAGTAAGTAGACTATCAAAACTGTAAAATGTCACAATTTTGACACCACTAAAAGTTCATTGGAACACAATTTAAATAGCAGACTTGGGCCCCAGGTAAGGCACTTATGAACGTTAAGTTTTAACATATAGTTGAATTTACCGCCGGTTCAAAATACACTCAAACAGAGAAGACACCGGCAAGAAACTCAGCAAACCGATGAATTAGATGGACCTACGGTATAAAAGAATTTATTGGCTACTTGGAAAATGCTCTACGCTATCACTCATAAATATTATTATACAAATAAGTCCTAATGCATGGGACAACCCAACTGAACTATAATTTGACAATTGTTTCCAGAATAAATCACTAAGGGTAAATAGTGAATGCCCTGTGTGGAATTTTGTTGCAATAATTTTCAATCGTTTTCTTATTGAAACCGTTTCAATATAGCGGTTTTCTTCTGGTAACTGACACACCATCATCTTAATTTTTTTCTTCTATCGTTCGTTGCATTCAAATATTTAAATTTTGTTCAAACCAACTAGGTGCACTTTCATTTTTACGATAAACGAATTTACGAACATTCAGTGTAACATTAAAATAAAGAAACTCAATGAAACCCTGTAGGAAACCAGACAATCTCCGGAGGAACGATGAGTGGCTCTTTGCTTGCGTTTTTTCAGTGTTTTAGCTGTTTTTAGTTTTGGTATACTTTATTGAACACATTCTTTTGTTCTTCCGTTGAATTTGAAAGAAATAAATAAAACTTAAACCTGGGCAATATACTCCAACGTTAATCATCAAGTTTGAGGCTTCGCGATCACACAGATATAGTAAGGCGACTCATATTAATTATACCGTTTTAGACGGCTAATCAAGCTAGCAGAACCGCTCGAAGTGGACATCAATGGGCTGATATGATGATGATGAATCAAGCTAGTTGCATATTTATAGTGAGATTGTGAAACGCCTCTACGTGCTAGTATCTTGATCAGAAATTTCATGTACCTAGTAGAACTCTTGTAACATCTCAACTTGACGGCACTCGTTTACATTGAAGAGCGTTTTTTTGACATTATCCGTGGTTTCATAATAAAAACTAGCTGTCCCCCGCAGTTTCACCCAAATTCCCGGGACAAAAAGTAGCCCAGAACTCTCTGGGATAATGTTGCTTCCCGTTATTGGAACATTTTTCAGAATTAGATTCTAGAGATTATATCATACGTACAAACTTTACCTCTTTATATTAGTGTAGATATCCTTATTGATGTTAATATTATACAGTAGCATGTACATCATTCCATTACTCTTTAATTTGAAGTTTGAATGGTATCAGAAAATGGACATAGCTTTTTTATAGAAGGAATGCGTTGCGAGGCCTTTTTAAAATGCACCAGCAGTCACATCTCAGTCGAGTGGGAAGCTCAAAGGCGTGGAGAGAGCAATATAGAGTGCGATGATTGGAATCCTTTTGTCGCCAAAAACGACATGAATGCAATAGATTGAAACTAGGATTAGAGACATGGCCACCATTTTTCAGAGCGAGTGATTAGTTCAATGGATAATAATAAAAGTCTAGTAGGCAACTGCCGGCTCGAATCGGTGGGACCTTAGCAACAGATTTTCAACATAGAGTGCCCGCCAGGCGGATACTCTATACTGTGTTCTACCACAGTGCTATGCTTAAGTATATCACATTGCATTCTTTCACTGAAATCTGAAGCTCATTTGTAGGATTCGAAACCCCAACAGGCCAATATTAGCCATGGCTTTAGAAATATCAGTTGGAAGTAAATTAAAATTGGTACAATAGGCAAGTAGGATTGGCCGAGAGATCAGCTGGTCGGTCAAGTTCGGTCAACGACTCGCGGTATCTGCGGCCTTGCGCCAGGCCAGCACAGACTCGTCCCTGTTAAGGATATCGTATTTGAGCGCAACTATTAAAATTTAATGCACATTGTAGTTTCTTAGTAGAGGCTACTCTTTCAGAAATAAAAAGCTTTTTTTATAAATGTAGCTTAACGGACTTTGCTACTCATAAAATGAGTTTGCTATATTTAAGATTTCTAATAAGTACTACTCAATTGCACAGATTACAGAATAATTCAGATGGAGCGCGCGGAACACGAAAGTGAAGCCAAAAAAGCAAATACAAATTGAAAATCTGATACCTGGTATTCGTTTTCCAGTTTGTATTTGCATTGTTTAACCACAGTTTCTTAATAAAGGAGTGTTTTTTGTTACATAAAGTTTGTTAGACAAAGCAAATACACATTCAAAAGCGAATACCAGGCACGTGTTTTTCAATTTGTATTTGCTTTTTTGGCCTCACTCCCGTGTTCCGCGCGCTCCATCTGAATTATTCTGTAATCTGTGACTCAATTGATACAAAACTAAAAATTAATAAACTAAAAAAAAAATGTGGATCTCTTGAAACAAATGTAACCCCAAGTGCCTTCTTGACAAATTGAAATATCGCTGAATTGCTTAATCTAGGAAATTGATGATATAAGGGCAACATGTACTTCGTTTAAGAATTCATACCGAAGCGACCACTTATTTCAGCACTGCGGGAATATGTGTTTGACGGGCAATGCGCTTCGAGATTTATAGAAAACTAGCTGTTCCCCGCGGTTTCAACCGCGTTCCCGGGATAAAAAGTATTGTCCTTCTCCATACCATAGGCTATCTGCATGCCAAATTTCATGAATCATCATGAAATTTGGTACGTATGATGAATCATCATGAAATTTGGCATGCAACGGATCACCGTTGAGTAGTTGAGGCGTAAGGCGTAACAAACAAACAAACAAACTCACTTTATTAGTAAGGATTATAAGATATACAATAATTTTAAGAAATCATTGCAAGGACATTTGAATCTGGACTAAATACACTTGAACATTATAATATTTGTGTATTACAATTTTACGTAAATAAAGCCTAAGCACTGCTATATAGGTACGACGCACTCCTTGGTTTATCCATGGTTATTCCGATACGACTATTCAGGTACCTACCAGTCATTATAAACTAAGTTACATGGCGGTTGATGCTAGAATGGTTTTATAGGACAGGGTCGGACGTTTAACTGGCTGAGAGTGCTAATCATCAAACTCATTTTACGTAAATAAAGCAACATTTACGCAAATGTTCAATAAGTTGAGCTTAAATTCTCATCAAAATTGTAGCAATCTTCTATATTGTAAAAACTATCAATACATTCTAAAGTAGAGAATATTATTGCAATGATAGTTTAAAATACTTTGAAATCCGCAAACAGGGTCAGCAAACCATACTCAATACAATTATCAGAACCTGGGGTCGAAACGCAAATGAAAAGCTTCAAGATCTTCATCCATCAGTTATCATATTAAACTTTTCTTCAAAAAACTTCTAAAATGAATTGAACTTTCCGCTTTTATATTTTTCACTTAGATATTCCTACCTACCCAGTCACGGTCAAATCAACTGAGGCATTTTAATCACTCTTTCCAAACTGAATGGGGTGTCGATGATAATTGCATAGGAAATCGAAAACCCAGACCTGCAAGACGAGTAGATAACAGTGCATCGGTGAATGGATTACAAACTGGCTTAATCGTTAGCCATTTATCCGTCCATCAACATTTTGAACCTAAACCATAGGCAATGGAATTCAATATTCCAAGCTAGTCTAAGCTATCGATCACAAAAGCGCCTCTCCGTTTGGTTTAATCGGTGCTTTGATACGTCAAAATACATCGAACAAAATGTCTATGAGCCTTGTTTGTTGAATTGCTTGTTTTCTACTTTAGTAGTATTAAAATCATAATATATAGATTACCTAATTTTTTTTTTTTTTTTTAATTTATTTTGGCACATACAGTCATTTAGTTACAAAATGTATAATTATAAACAATAACTAGTATAAAGACAAAGAGTGCCCAATAGTTGTTGATATAAACAGCCTATGGAGAAAGACTAAATGATAAAAAAAAAGCAGTCAAAATGAAGATACAAACAATATAAAAACAACAAAACAGAAAAACACAAATAAAATAAGAAAACAATACGTGATATAGAACAGCAGAAACATATAAATACATACATTAAAAAGGATGCGAGTCACATCCAGATTACTGTAGTTGTTTAACAATTTTAGTTTTAAGTGTATTCAAAGAGTTATTAAAGAGATCTAAGTTATGGAAATCTTTATTATACATATTGATACAACGTGAGAAGAAATTATTGCATGTGTAGTTTTTTCGCAGTCGGGGTGGTACAAAAGTATTTAATTTGCGTGAGGGGCGAACGGGTAATCGGGCTTTAGTTATAAAGTTAATCTTAGAAAGAAGTACGGGGGAGTCAATTTTATTACAGAGAATTTTGTGTAATGTAACGAGGTCGAATTGTTTACGGCGATTTGCAAGAGACAGTAGATTATATCGAATAAGCAACTCATCATAAGACATTTGATCACTATTATTACAACGGTATTTCAAGATTTTGGCAAATGCCTTTTGTACCCTTTCTATACGATCAATATGTGACTTATAAATAGGATTCTAATTGTAATTGTTACTAATATGTGTAAAAAATATAGAAATTCTGACGTAAAATTATCCAGTCTAGATAATTGATTTAAATCACAGATTTGTGTCTGGTTCTAGGATTATCTCTAATATAAATAATATCTCTCTATAATATAAATAAATATTAATATACATTTTGGTCAAGCAGGAATTGAATTTAATACAAGTTTTTTTTAACCGACTTCATAAAAGGAGGTTGTTCTCAAATCATTTGTTTTAAAAAAATGATTGTTATCTCGTAACCATAAACCGCGCGTGGTGTAGCATGATTAGCCGTTCTTAATCGATCGGCAAAGTTAAGCTACGTCTGTCTTGGTCGGTACCTGGATGGGTGACCGCCTAGTGGTATTTCAAATCGAGCGTTTCCGTGCTTCGGAAGGCACGTAAAGCCGTTGGTCCCGGTTATCACTTAATTGTGATAGTCGTTAAGCTGGTAGGATGCCTCCTAGGCGGCTTGAAAAACTCCAACAGTAGGTTGGCCACTAGCCTACCTCCACCGATCCGCAGTGGGCACGCGTGGTGGAGTATCTGCCCATTCCCTTTCACCCTGATTTGTGAAAGGAGGCCTGTGCTCAGCAGTGGGACATTATAGGCTGATGATGATGATGATGAACCATAAACCGATATGGAAAAATCTTTTTTTTTTGGCTTGACTTCATTTCCCGTTTGGTCCCATTGTCATCGGGTCAGGATTTGATTACTTTTCAGTGTACTTCAAAGTCAGTTTAAGTTTTTGTAAAACACTTTTCTTGCGATTTAAATACTCCATAGTTTATTAGGTATAGTGTTCTTCTTATATGCCTGTGGGTATAGTCTTATATAGGTTTATAGTGTGCAAATAAACGGAGGTGAATCATTTTAATTAATGTATATAATTTTAATCAGATTGAGTGTGCTAATTAATGTGATTTTCCTCCTTTTGTGTACGAAACAAATATCCTTCAATTATTGAAAGAAGAACTTTCTTTCTCAAAACAAAATAGGTAATTTTACTACATCCAAGATAAAGTGATCTCTGATCGATAAATACTTTTGGAGGAGTTTATATTTAATTGGAACAAGAATATAATATTTTTTTGGCGGATGATACATTGTCTTCGATGAAATGTAACTTACTATTCGCACAAGACATATTACATTATTAATTCAAGTTTAATTTTTTCTATCAATAAGAAAATATTAGTTTCCCTACAGACCACATTCTTGGTTGAACGCATATTACTTTGATACAAAACATGATTAAGAAATCATGTTTATCATATCATCAATGGTGAGAGGGGAAGGGTCGGTATTACGCGAGTGATGCCCCGAATATTGCAAGCGTTCCATATGGCTACGGTAACCGCTTACCATCAGCCGTAAGCATGTTTACCGACTACGTCGTATAAAAAATTTGTTACCTAATAATTCAGACAGATATTTACCTATAAAACAGACTTCACAATGGGTTTGCATTCAATCTCTACTCTAACTGCAATTAGGTACTGTTTTGAAGTCAGCGAGAGAGAAAATATATCAAAAACGAATACCACTATTGATGCACAAAATTAAAAATATCATAATTTTTCTATAAAGGTTTGTCGAAGTACTCTATCGCCAACAATATGTAATCTTTCTTCAGAAGATTGATTACTTTGATCACCTCTATTAAGTAGAGTAATAGTTTCGGTCCCTACGCTTCAATGAGCTCACAACACTGCAGGTCGAAGTTTCAATGCGCCATCAACTTGATGTTTAATTGTTCCATATGCTACGTCCAATATGTTTGCTATCCGTATGCAGCGCGCTTGAGAGCCACCACTGTCCGGATATTGAATAACGCAGCTACCGGGTCCGTACTGAGGGCAATGTTCGTCGATAGTGGGGATGTGGCCACATCCCCGTCCCACGAGGTAACGAGGATGGCAGGCAAATTGCATTAAAACCAGTCAACAAATGGCTGAGTAAAGGATATTAATTCCAAACGAGTTTGCTTTGTACTATGTACCTAAGTATTGGCACTGAATAAATAAGTTGTTTTGGCAGAATTTCATATTTATGTAAACAATAACGTTCCTCAAAAATACACCACTAACATATGTTAGTGGTGTGTAGTTTGTAAAGAATATTATTTACAAACTTAATTTCCAAACAAAATATGGTTTCAGGAATGTAAGAATCAAGAACTTTACGACACTGAAATGTTTTGACACGAACTTTTCCATATGCAGTACTATTTAACAATAGGCAGAGTTTATGCAAGTACATTCTTGTAAACTTGGCTTTTAAACCATGAGAACACATCTTCAAACGGGGTTGTCGAAATGGTGAAGGCTTAATACCGCCTCGTATGTAATTACCAACTTTGCACACATGTATTATAATGTACTATTTTACAACAATACGCGCAACAGCTACATTTAAATAACTTCCAGTAAAAATTGTACTGAACGCATTGGTAAATTCAAATACATTTTAATGGTACTACCTCGCTATTTCCTTAACTAATATGGTTATGACAATGCAGGTGGGAGTCTGACGCTTTTGCTATGATTGAATTTCACAATAGCACAGTTCCACATTTCTCAGTGAGTTAACAGAACAGCGTCCATAGTTGTACTGCTAAAGGCTATTTACACAAACGGTTCAGTTCAACATTTGTGTCGTGACGCTCTTGTTCGTTACCTCATACCTACAAAAGGGTCAGTCGATCGTAATGATTCGATGAAGCACTAATAAACAAACAGTTGCTCTACATACATTTGTACAGCATTCTGTGCACGGAAGCGGTATGTCACCCTTGCAATCTGGTGTACGAATTTGATTACACAATCAAGCAAGAATATGAACAGAGACGAGAAGCAAAACTAGAGATATAGACTAGACTGTGAAAATAGTGATAATTGATAATAAATATCCCGCTAACTCACTCAACATTTCAATAAATATCCTGGGACATTTATCTAAACTCGTTTTTTATCGATTTGAAAAAGGGCATGGGGTGAAAAAACTAATATACCTACAAAGAGCCCGAGGCAATTCACCCCATGGGGTAAGATTTAGGATGAGTTGCCTAAAGACCCTAAAATTGTATGTGGACCATTTGTGTGTGAAGCTATGTGTTAATGGGCGTCTTTCCCGGACCGGCCATCAGAAAAACTTCCGAAGACGTCTAATTTAATGGATCATACCAACAATACATACATTGTACATAGACATATAAAAAAATCAAGACGGAGTGTCACCTTATAAGAAAGTGAAGGAAAAAAATTCCTACGTGTGCATGTGTAAAATCAGTACTGGCCCAAGGAGGCACAAATGGTACTGAGCCTTATTGTCACTGTCAACGTCTCAATACGGAATGACAACCGATCGGCTTCCTATGGTCTGTATGTGTGTGTGAGACCATGTATTTACAAGAACGCCGGCTTCCTATTACTTGCGTCACTTAAGAACACAGACCGTACCGTCTTTAATTTTTCTTGGTCTGAGACATTGTATTACTATTTTGCTAAAAAACTAAATTACTTTACATAAAAACCGAATACTTTTTATGACCACATTCTGACCATGGTCAGTGATAATGTGGCCGAAGGTGGTAAGCACACACAGCTTAGACGGTAACTGGCCTTCTGAACACATCGGTAGGTACTTGCCAACAGATTTTCAACTTATTTGTGTAGTAAATTATGCCTATAATTAGGTTGCGAAGAAAATATTCTAATATGAAAAAACGACGCTGCATCCACATATAACATACACAAAAATATATCGGTACCAACACTTATAAATTACAATATTATTCCCGAATATTATTCAAGTGTTGCAATTATTGGACTGAGCACCAATCTCCGTAATTTTAAATTAATTAAATACACCTGGCGTGAATTTACTCATAGACTTCATTTTGTGCCGACCGGCCACGGGTGATCATTGCTGCATTTACGTGAAAATTATTCGTAATATTTTATTTACCAATATTTTGTGGTATTACATTGTATTTCGTTGATTTTATTTGTAATTATGTTGTATGTATGGACTGTTAATGTGTTTCGTAAAGAAATTGTGAATAGTGTTCTATAACAAAAAGGAGAAATATAAAAACTTGCAAACTGCCTAAAGAAGTCTAAATATCTCCTAAACCATACAAGTTAGTTTCATGACGTAAAAAAACTCTTTTTTACATTACACATACCTTATTACCTACATACTGGCCTGTACGAAGTCTTGGATAGAAAAAAGTCAAAAAGAAAATGTCACGTTTCATAATTTTGGACGTTATTTTCACTGTGTTATTTTATTTTTAGAGAGCACGTGGCGGCTCTCCACCACTTATTATTATTACATTTTTATTGTTTCTTTTTCTGAAACCCACTTTAAGAGTTAATTGATTTTTTTTTCCAAATTTAATTATTTTCCTCCTTTACCTTAAATTTTAGTTTTTTTAAATTTGGTGTTTTTAATGCGTTTTGTATAGTAACATTTGCGTGTGGATTTTAACTTGGTTGGTAACGTGGTTTCTGAAATATTTCAACTATACGTGATAACTAGTGTGGGATTTATAAATTGCTCGTCAGTGTACATAATATATTCATAACCTTATCAAACGACATATTAAACTTTTGAGTTGGCCAACTTAACATTATGCCAGGTTTCAAATAGCTAATTTGCGAACATTACATGTCAGTTAATATCATTTCAAGGATTGTTGATAATCTCGGTGTATTCCTTTTCTACGAAATGCGCTATTTGCAGTTTTGCTATGTGCTATATGCTCCTACCTTCATATTCCCCACAATGTAGGTCAACTCCTCACACGACTAACTCAGTTTTAATTCACTTAGCTAATAACAGCGCTGTTGCGCTATATGTCAATATGTCGCGATCTTCAACTGAAGACATTATAGAAGTGTAGAATCAAATCACTTGAATAGCAATTTCATAATAGTCCGCGCAGGTTTCACCCACGTCCCCCCGAGGGATTAACCATTGAAAAATCAACCAATTCTATAATAAAATCGAACGTAATATACAAATAATAATAAATACGATTTGACATCGGTCCATCTGCTTATGAGATTACAGTAAGACTGCTAGTGGGATTGCATGCCATGACGAAGGAAGACGAAGACGAAGGGAAAGATTTGAGTGAAGGAAAACATCGTGAAGAAATCATAGCTCCACGTAACAACCCGGCTGGGTAATAATCAATCAAGTTGAAACTCCTAGGTAGGAGTGAGACCAGAGGAGTGTTCCCAAAGCTGCTCTTGAGAGTCAGTTCCCTTCTTAGCCTTGTGTGCTTAACACCTTCGGCCACATTAACACTTATGGTTAAGAAAAGTAGCAATGCCACAAACAGATTAAAATTCAAAGATGAAATTTCTCATTTTCTCAAAGCAGTTTAAAATTAAAATTCTCTTTTAAATTTGTAAAATAGTAATAATATATTAGGGTGTAGTAGTAAAATACATATTTAAAATGTATGTATTACCAAAATGTGATTAATTGTATAAGTGAATGTGAGAGCTCACCTGCCAACAAACTGCTGTGCAGTTTGGCAGAGTAAATATGTAATTTTTTTTTTCAAAAGTATAATTAATAAACGTTTACATACATACATGCATAGACATATTTTCAACCTATATCACATTTTGTCGCCAGGGGATAAAAAATACATAAAATAATTAAAAGAATACGTGTCTTGCGGCTTCTAGGGTATTTCACAGCCGATATAATGTAATGTACATAGACGATGTAATGAATCTGAGTGAGTACACGTCGAGGTCACGGCAATATATACGAGACTGCATTATCAAGAACAGCCGACGATAACCTTATTGACCTCCGTCTTTGTAATGATTATGTGGAGCTTAAATAACAGAATTGTGGAATCGATAGGTATTACTATGCGAATAAAAACGTTGAATTGTTTTAGCGACGGCTCTATCATAAACATTCAAGCCAGAAATACAAGGTTAACTCACAATTTATACTGTTTTCTCTGTATTCATATATTTAATTGACTCACAAACACATACGAACATAAACTACAAAACATCATTTACAGAGATCAACTAAACAACGAAATACGATTGAAAGACAAACCTAAAAAAAACCGGCCAAGTGCGAGTCAGACTCGCGCACCGAGGGTTCCGTACAAACCTGTAGGTATATAAGTAAATGGTAGTATAGACCTGAGTATTTGATATAAATTTCAATTTATGACGTATTAAAAAAAACTACTTACTAGATCTCGTTCAAACCTATTTTCGGTGGAAGTTTGCTTGGTACATCATATATTTTTTTAGTTTTATCATTCTCTTATTTTAGAAGTTACAGGGGGGTGACACACATTTTGCCACTTTGGAAGTGTCTCTCGCGCAAACTTTTCAGTTTAGAAAGAAATGATATTATAGAAACATCAATAACCACCATTTTTTTTTTCTATTTTTATGTGAAAATCTTAATGCGGTTCACAGAATACATCTACTTACCAAGTTTCAACAGTATAGTTCTTATAGTTTCCGAAAAAAGTGGCTGTGACATACGGACGGACGGACAGACAGACAGACGGACAGACAGACATGACGAATCCATAAGGGTTCCGTTTTTTGCCATTTGGCTACGGAACCCTAAAAATTGCAAAACTATTTAAGTAACTACCTCTCTCTGAAGAGAAGAGAGAACACATTCGAACAGCGAAAGTTTGTTTTCGTTAAAGTTATGAAAAGACAAGAATTCGAGGCTGCGAGGTATTGAAGGAACCCAAAACCATGCATCTCAGGACTGTCTCGTAAGGAATTTGAAGGAGGCACAATGTTGTTGGTAAATGCACCGATGCGTTATAAATAAGTGCTTTGTGTGCCACGTGCCGTTGTTCCTCTCAATGCGCTATAGGTATACATAACAGAACAAGGCCCGACTTATTGATTAGGAGAGGTCATCACTGGTGGAATTTGCAGGGTAGCTTCTTATAGCGTAGGTAGGTAGGAGGATGCGTTTGACTACAACCTCATTGGTAAGTCATGGTGTGGCCATGGGGTTTAAGACACAAAGCCTGGTAGGGAGTAGGGAACTGGTTCTCAAATACAGCTGCTACATCTAAAAGATGCATGACAGATTATCAACTAGATGTTGGCAGCCAGCAAAGTACCAAATTTACCACGAGTTTATCTTTTATTATTTGTCAAAATCTAGATTCAAGCTCAGATTTATTTTAAAAAATCAGTGCTAGCTCTATAGTCATAAAATGAAATACTTGATAGGTTGTCAGCGGGGGTAACATCTATATTGTAGTTCTTACAGCTGTGTTGTTGTATGATGACCATAACTCTGCGACAGACCATCGCTCTGTGTATATAGGCGTAGATCTTTGTAGTCGTAGTAATTTTAGCTATTACTGTGGACTAGGAAAGGGCTTCAGTAAATGTGACCTTGATAAGTACCCTTCTGGGGCCTAAATTGAATAATTAATAAAAGACTTTGGCTATATTGGTTCAGTTTAGGTCGATTTTGCCATGTAACTGGGGCTTAGAATAGTAATCACGGTGAGTCAGAAGTTACCTCGAGGCCGATGGATGGTTGTGGTCATCGTGCTATAGAAATAAAAGTGAGGGTGCTGGGAGGAAGGTATAACACTTCCTCCGGGACTGGCTATGACAACAGCAACGGTGGAGTGGGCTCTGGCAAGTTTTGAATTGAGACCTAGACCTCTACAGCTCAGACGCGACCACTGTGGGGTTTTAGCCGGTAAGAGTCCGGCATAATTCAAATTCAATTCCTTCAAACAAAGGTGCAAAACAACGATGGTAAATAAAAAAAATAACTAGGACGCTCCCCACAGGGCAGTTGCATTTCCCCACGAAAAAGAAAAAATATTTTAGATTGTTTGCAATGTGTGCTCGACACATTTGTACTGACTGAACAAATAAACTCTTTTAGAACAACTTTTCGTGCAGCGGTGAAAAATTAATTGGCAATCAGTTAAAATGGCGAATCCAAATTCGGAGTCGTATGTATAACGAAACGATTTTTTGACCAAACATAAATTCAGAACAATAGATGACGAAACGCTTTCAGTGATAATAAAAACACACGGTTTGTAATCGGGTGGAAAAAAAAATACATCATACTATTAGGTATGCATAGAGTTTACAAATCACAGTGAACAAGCTGTAATTGCAGCGGGAGGGCGTTAAGCGGTGACACTAGATCCTAGCCGTCACCCTACTAACCCATTAGCCTATTACATAGTTCCAAGGTCAATGCGATATGAAACAAACGGTACATTAAGGTTGCCACCTCTTATTAGAAAAAATATAGCAACTATCAAAAATATTGTAGAATGAGAAATATATTTCGGGCAAAGAGCAGCTCTAGTAGTAATGTTTTTTACAAAGTTTTTTATTACAATTGAGTGAAAGTTGCAGTATGAAACAAACATAAAAAACGCTTATGGTAACCCATAGATGCTTCGATTGAGAAATATAAGTATATCTGTAAACTATTTATTTCTTTAAGAGTGTATAGTAGACGGAGTTGGATTATAGTATATAACTACTACATAATGATATAGCACGGCTGGCAACCCTAGATAAAGCGCCGCAGCCCGCAGGGTATTATACAGTATGCAATGCAAGAGCTGCAAGGCTCAAAAGATTATTTCGGATTTAGCTTCCTAACATTTCTGCCAATAACATAAAATACTATGTATACCAGAAAACCCAAAAATTAATTTATGGACCACAAACGTACTCGATTAAAATTATTGAGAAATTAAAGGTGGACTATTGGAACAAAAAAATGGGTACCTTCCAATTGGGGTTTTCTCGAATTGTATAGCTATTTCATGAAACCTAATGCTTCGTCGCATAAGATTAAAGCAAACAGAGTATCGCTCCCCACATTTCTACCCAGCTTCATAAGAAAAGGATAAGCTGCGAAATCGTTCAGACACCAGTCACTCTATATCTGATAGCATTTCTGATTCACGAGAACTGATTTAAAAAAAGGTGGTAGTTTCGGACCATTATTTATGTGGAAACGAGAAACAACAGTATTACATTATTTATATAGAAACAACTTTTTAACAAAAAAAATAAACCACCGTAACAACTGAAAAGCAAAAAATAATAAACCTTTTAAATATATAGAATTTTGAATATAAGATTTTAGTTTTTATTTTATATATTTTTTTGCTTATTATCTACTAATTACTACATGCTTAATTTTGAATTACTTTTATAATGTAATACACAACTCGCCATTAAAATCGGTGAGTGAACAATAAATCACCCCTATTTTCCCACCCTTAGGGTAGGTATTTATTATCCAAGTTTATATGGGACCAACTTCGAGGTATAAAAAAAGAATTATCAAAATCGGACTACTCTGTAAAAACCTACGCGTGATCGTAATACGATAAGTATGTCGTCAAAGTATTTTTAATGCAGTTTGTGTAGGATCTAAGTTTTGCAAAGGAGCAGATTTTAGAAATACGATCTTTATTAACATATTATATAGGGTGATGGGAAGATGGGTGCAAAGCTATAAGGCGATGCTAGTATAGATCATTTAGACTCTTTTTAGCCATGGTTGTCTAAGACGAAGTGTGAGATATTTTTTTCTACCAATATTTTCTGGTTTTTCGCGCAAAACCCCGAAACTTACCCGTTAATTAATAATTATAGCCAGTTTGAATGATGTGTGAATTATTTTTCATTTTATTTATTTAAAATAATGTGTAAGCAATCCAAAAAACATGTACTAAACATGTGTGTCATCAGTTTTTATTTTTGCAGTCACTTGAACGACACGAAAATTTTAATTTTTTTTAGAAAACTGCATTTTGAAGGCGTTTTAAAAAAAAATTAAAAGGTTTTTTTTTCAAATCTGTTTAAAAACATACTTGATTATTGCTCTTTCGTTTCAGGTATCATTTACGCGGATAACTCAAAAATTACTAAAATTATGACCTAAAAACTAAATTGAGGGAGAACATTTTAATGACGTTTAAGTGACTGTAATAAGTTTTGAGCCAAAAACCAGAAAAGATTGGTAAAAAAAAAAATTCACACTTCGTCTTAGACAACCATGGCTAAAAAGGGTCTAAATGATCTATACTATCATCGCCTTACAGCTTTGCACCCATCTTCCCATCACCCTGTATTGTGAGATTTGGCAATTAAAATTGGGTAAAAGCGCTAAAAGTTTAAAAAACACATTCTTGTTATAGGTATGATGATTGCTATAAATACACAATATGAAGCTATGTTTCCAACTCGGATGGTTTAGAAACTAAGGACATCGACCTTCCAAGTAATAAAACACATATAGTATCATTATTTCTTTTATTTTGAAACAAGAGAAATAATGCCATAAGACTAGCTTCTGCAAGACCAATTAGTTTCCAGAGCATCGTTTTATTTTGTATCAAAAGAAAACATTTGTATTTATTCTGCAAATAATTTTAATGCAACATTGTAATGTTAAATATTTGGAAATAATATTATAATGGTACGTTTAAATTATTAGCAAGAAGACATGCCAATCAGTTCACTGACATATGATATTTTCGGAATTCCCGAAAATCCCGTAAGCGACGCACAGAATGATTGACGAGTCGTAGTATACGCTTGACCTAACTGACCATGCAAGTAACCAAACTATATATAAACCGACTTACCAGAACATCGACGCCAAAGCTTGTAGCAATTCAGACAGGAGTAATAACAGGATTTTGTGAAATCGATTGACCTCCGATATCAGAATAATATTTGTGTATGTAAAGTATTATTGGTTTTCTGGGGTGAAAAAGTATTTTATATTTTAATCTAATTCATTATGTAGGTATATGCGTCCCAAGTTTCATAAAAAAGCGTTGAGCTATTACGTGATTGAGATAGAAACACAAACATTCATACAAATTCACATCTCATAGCGAAATACCTCTCACTGATCACGAAATCTCAGGAACTACAGCACATATAGGTACGCCTTGTGCAGAATTGGCTACTTGACAGTTGTAATGAAAAAATATGAAATATGTTAGATATGATAGCTAATAGGTTAACAATAATAACACAATATGTTTTTTGCATAATAATAATTTTTTAATATTTTATTTTAGGAAATAAAAAGTGAGTTTTTTTATCTGTGGATTACAAGAACCGAAACGCGGGTGGCCGGGATTGAGCATCTATGGTTTGTTTGTGAGGTTTGTGACGTCAAATTTAACTAGAGGTGTGAAACTCATCAAAAATACGCGAGCTGCATAACAGCTCACGGCTCAGGTGTGTGAGCTGGTTCAATGACTCAGCTCGCAGATCAGCTCAATTTTTACCTATAGCCCACGATAAGCGCGCACGCTCACTGCGTATCGGCTCGATTCGACGCGCGGTACGCGTTACATCGTGGACTATAGGTACAAATTGAGCTGATCTGCGAGCTGAGTCATTGAACCGGCTCACACACCTGAGCCGTGAGCTGTTATGCAGTTCGCGTATTTTTGTTTAGTTACACACCTCTAGTTTTGTTTATAGAGAAGTGACGTCACACCTGACAAATGTCACGTGACCGGGTGTTTTTGCGCGAATTTCAAATGAGATGTTAAAAAATATTTTTTTTTCCTTGTAAATAACATTTTTTTGATAAAAAGATAATTGTAAGAGGTATAAAATACACGTATGTAAATTTTAAAATATGTTTCCGAAAACTGTCAAGTAGCCAATTACAAGGCTCCACAATCAATGGGAGAATTTGATAGAAATACCTATGGACATATTGTCAATACTGTGTACTCCACACACAATTACATACCACACTAATTTATTACTCTTGTATGTAATCCATTGTCGAATTACATGTTCTGTCCGTTCCATTCTGACCGCGACGTACAAAGATTCGATTACCTAATTGCATCAGTATTAGTTACAAAGACAAGTGATGACCCATGACAGGGGAGGTAACAGAGGGCACTGCCCTTTGCCTATCGGGTAGTCACATATCCAATATATATATATAGCGGGATTTACACTGTATACAATTTGATATTATGTACCTACATCCAATGTGAGTCATTCAAGCCAGCTTTTCACTATGGGTTAAAATATAATATAAATAACATCTTGAGATATAATTTTGTATATTACATCCCATATTAAAAATATTTTTCGAAAAAATTTATGACTAGCGATAAAATATTATATCTCAAGATGAAATATATATTATATTATATCCCAAGATTTAATATATATGATACTAGCTGCCCGGCGCGACTTCGTTCGCGTGGTGCTACCCTACTCTATGGTGCTACCCTACCCTACCCTACCCCACCTTACCCTACTCTACCCTACCCTACCCTACTCTACCGTACCGTACCGTACCGTACCCTACCCTACGCTACGCTACCCTACCCTACCCTACCCTACCCTACCCTACCCTACCCTACCCTACCCTACCCTACTTTCTTTGCTTTAAACCTCACGGAGCCCGAGACCTTTCCAACGAATGCAAAACCGTGGAAATCGGTTCGTGCGTTCTGGAGTTATAGCGTCAGGAAGGAAAACCCGACTTATTTTTATATAGTATGATATTATATCCCATAGTGAAAAGCCGGCTTCAGAGTGAAATCATTCTTGTTTACCTAATTTCATTCAGTTGTGTGAACCATTCGTAAATTTCATAACCATAATAGTGAATGGTTATGAAATGTTGTTTAAATTTTTACTACGCCTTCACTTAGATGAATCACCGGTTCGGGAAACGGGAGATTCTTTTATCAAAAGTTTGTATGGGAACTACATGTTTCATTGTTTTCTTTTTAGTGTATACTTTGGATGATACGAAAATGAAAGTCAATGTACACATATCACTGGGGATGATTTCTCAAAGATAAACATAATCCCCTTACTCATAAAACGTTATTTAACTATGTATACTGTTTAAAGGGTCACGTAAATAACGTCACTCTATTGTCATTGTCAAATAATGTGACATTATTTACGTGACAATTTAATCAGTATATTAGTTAAATAGCGCTTTATGAGTAAGGGGGTTAATGTGATAATATTTAATTAAACCTTGAAATTATCCTAGAAAAATCAAGAGATTAATCTTGCTGGAACAATGTAAACCATAATAAATATTATATCGGGTCTATTGACTCCACTCCACCGCGTGGACACGGTCGATGCAACTTGATTAGGTCGAGTTAGTTACAGTTTTTTTTTAAATATATAGGGTGATAATTAGTAAACGATACTCAGACACATGATTGTACTCATGATAACAAACTCCCAATTTTTTTTATAATTTTATCAAAAAGACATACCTATTTGTTGTTGAACCTAACCCTGCGCCGACGAAAAGCCTTTTGTTAAACAAATATACCATGCTAAATGAACCAGTTTGCAGAATTGACTCAAGGATGTAGCATGAGCAACGCATGTTTAAGCAAATACTTACTCATCTGAGTAGTTTGTTTGATCTAACTTGTTTTAGTGTAGTGTAGTTTTAATATTTAATAATTCTACTATTACTATGTGAAACATGGGCTGAACGGTTTTTAATGAAGCGGCACAGAGATATCACGCAGGCAGGCTACATTTTAAGCCTAGAAAACATGGGTAAAGCCAGGGGCGGTTGCGTGCGAGTGAAATAAATATCATCCCATTCCAAGCAAACCATTCCAGATCCCATTGCAAGCTACACATTATATCATGCCATGATTTCTTCCACACCACGACTAGTTGGCACAGGTTAAATAACAAAGACACATTAAAACGTCATCAATTTGATGTGAGATTAATAATAAAAAAACCGGCCAAGTGCGAGTCAGACTCGCGCACCGAGGGTTCCGTACAAACCTGTAGGTATATAAGTAAATGGTAGTATAGACCTGAGTATTTGATATTAATTTCAATTTATGACCTATTAAAAAAAAACTACTTACTAGATCTCGTTCAAACCAATTTTCAGTGGAAGTTTGCACCGTAATGTACATCATATATTTTTTATAGATTTATCATTCTCTTATTTTAGAAGTTACAGGGGGGGGGACACACATTTTACCACTTTGGAAGTGTCTCTCGCGCAAACTATTCAGTTTAGAAAAAAATGATATTAGAAACCTCAATATCATTTTTGAAGACCTATCCATAGACACCCCGCACTTATGGGTTTGATGAAAAAAAAAAATTTGAGTTTCAGTTCTAAGTATGGGGAACCCCCAAAATTTATTGTTTTTTTTCTATTTTTGTGTAAAAATCTTAATGCGGTTCACAGGATACATCTACTTACCAAGTTTCAACATTATAGTTCCTATAGTTTCGGAAATAAATGGCTGTGACATACACGGACAGACAGACAGACAGACAGACAGACAGACAGACAGACAGACAGACATGACGAATCTATAAGGGTTCCGTTTTTTGCCATTTGGCTACGGAACCCTAAAAACCATTAATTATACCTCATCATCATCAGCCTATAATGTCCCACTGTCACCCACTGTTGAGCACATGCAGGCCTCCTTTCACGAATGACGGTGAAAGGGACTGTGCGATACTCCACCACGCGTGCCCAGCCCACCGCGGATTGGTGGAGGTAGGCAAGTGATCAATCTACTGTTGGATTTTTTCAAGCCATTTCAAGATTTTTTAATGACTATCACAATTGCGCAGGATGGATTTAATGTAGTTAATCATTGGCTCTCATCAAATTATCTAACTTTAAATGAGGATAAAACAAAGTACATTACCTTTTCAATTAAAAACCAAATAGAAGTTGCCAACCTTAATAATAATATCTATGCCCACAAATGTAGTTTCCCCCCCAGTCCCAACTGTTTCTGTCCCAATATAAATCCTACTAAATGTATTAAATATCTAGGAGTAGAAATTGATGCTTATTGAACTTAACTTTTGAAAAACACATAAAGTCTATATCCCAAAGAATACGAAAACTAACATATATTTTTAAAGAACTCCGTAATGTAGCAGACAAACAGACCATGAGGATGGTATACGAGGCATTAGTCCAATCTATTTTATCTTACTGTATCACCACATGGGGAGGAGCATCTAAAACTAAGATGATAATTCTAGAAAGAGCTCAGAGGATGATCCTTAAAGTAAGCTTATCCAAACCACGTTTATTCTCCACTTCGAAACTCTATGAGGAGAGTAAAGTGCTCTCAGTACGCCAGCTGTACATAATGCTAACTGTGCTGCTTAAACATTCCGACCTACCCGAGGAAAGGAGAAAACGCATAGCTCTCTCCAGAAGAAACTACGCAGTATGTGAGTTGCCTGCCGTGAAAACTTCCTTTGCGCAGAGATTTTTCCCTTACCGGGGAGGCATGCTTTTTAATAGGTTAAATAAAATAATTACCATAGCTGATTGCAGTAAGGCGGAATGCAAAAGTAAAATTAAAAAATGGTTACTTAATCTAGATTACTCTGAAACTGAAAACGTCCTTGATGTGGGATTGTAACTATAGTCGATAGATACATTTTATTATAATATAAATCTTAAATATCTTAAATCTGAATAATTCTAATGTTTTATAATTCCTAAATATGTTTCATATATTGTATACCTACTAAATGTACTGACTTGTACAAACTCATACTAATACACGACACATACACACAAACACATACACATACACACACAAACACACCCCCACAAAATCTACAGTCAATCATACCTACACACAAGTCTCGCTCCATGTTGACACTGCACACTATTATGTATTGGGGGGCATGGAGCTCTAAAATACAGGCCTAGGCTTAGTTTAGACTCCAGATCTCCCACAAATTACGAATTTTGCCAATTTTTATGTCAACTGTATTTATTTTACAATGTAATTTGTGGAGATAAATAAACATTATTATTATTATTATTAATTAAGTGTTAACTGGGACCACCGGCTTTACGTGCCTTTCGAAGCACGGAAACGCTCGATTTGAAATACCACTAGGCGGTCACCCATCCAGGTGCCGACCACGACAGAGGCAGCTGAACTCTGCCGATCGATTAAGAACGGCTAATCATGCTACACTACGAGCGCTTCATTATTTATTTATACCTATTCCAACGAAACCATGAACTATTCAAACCAACATTATGTACAATAATTGGACTGTTTTACGAACAAAAAACTTAAACCGACTTCAAACTACACTAAAAAGTAATCAAATCCTGATCTGATGACAAGTGTACCCTTCCAGACAAAAAAATAATTTTCCAAATCGGTTAATAAATGACGGAGTTATGAGGTAACAAACATAAAAAAAAAAATAAAAAAAATACAGCCGAATTGAGAACCTCCTCCTTTTTTTTGAAGTCGGTTAAAAAATAGAGGGGGAGAATTAAAAACAACAATTTCGTTATTATAACAATATCGGTATCAAATTATAGCTTGTACACAGTCTGATCACAGAGTTGCGATGGTTTCACCCGTGGCTACCATATACCGAGGACACCATATGCTATCTGCATTCCAAATTTCATGATGATCCGTTGAGTAGTTGAGGCGTGAAGGCGTAACAAACAAACAAACTCACTTTCGCATTTATAATATTAGTTAAGATTCACTGATTTTTTTGTGAGCAATTGGGTTGCGTCGGTTAGTGGCAATCTGAAAACACTCATTAGGCGGAATAAAGACAGGAAGAAGTGCACCGAACGATGAAGTACCGTCCAGCTAGGTACCCGTGTTGTGCCACGTTACTTTCATAAATGTGGTACCCGAGATAACGCCCGATATATCAAAATAGCTTTTTTCCTCTTGTAACAAGGTTAAATTCCCTTCGTCAAGGATCAGCTTTTATGAACACATCGTTTTGGGCATTCACATAACCATAAAAACCAAATAATTACCGCTGTTTATTGATAGATTTGATCCGATCTTAACCAGTAATGGATTTTTGAATAAACATAATATTTTTTTCACATTATCACTGAAAACAATTTCATTATTATGATTCGCATAAGTCAGCTCATTTGTATGTATGACCACATTTAAATGGCGGAAACTATCATTCTCTTCATATCAGTAAGATCAAAATAGGTAGTGAACTTTTTTTTAAGAACTGTGTTGAATTCAGATATGGTGATTTCAACCTTATAGTCACAAAACAAACGGGTGTAAAATGCACAGTCAAATGTATGAAAGTGACCCGACGCAACACAAATGCGCGTCACGATCGTTCTACGAGTATATTTTGCGCTTAGGTCTGATTTTAAATCGCCAGATAAACTTCAAAATCTTTTCCACTGATAAGTCGGTCCAAAAACTGTGATTATTTCAAATAAACAGCCAGATATCGCTTATAAATCTGTCCTAAGCTAATATAACTTAACTGCAATATTAAATGGATGGCGTATCAATTGAAATAGGCATAAATGCGGTCGATGAGTCTTCTAAAAGAGGTAATTGTAATATTTGCCATTGTTCAACTGGAGAGCCATGAAATGAACTGTGCGGTTTTGAATTCTGCGCATAACTACTGAAAATAGATTTAATTACTAAGAACATGTAAATCGTGAAGTTTTATTACCTCATAGTGCATACTCCAATGTTTAATGCAGTGAGGAATATGATGGTTTCACAGATTATTTATAATATTCCAAATGAGCTTTCTAAACCTAAATGATTTTATTATCAAAAGGTCTACATAAGAGTAATTTCGACAGTCAGATAAGAATTTGTTATTTGCAATGTATTTTTATCACAACCCTATTTTTGGTTAAATATAATCTTTAGACTCATGTTAAATACTTCTTAATACTGTGATTCACTAAACAAGGATATGAATACTATTAATAACTGTCGACAATAATGAATAAAATATGTCATTCACTAAGTCTGCTATTTTAAATCAAAATTGTCATTCCCGTTACAACTCCACTGCAATTGAGCCAATAGATAGATAAATATATAGATAACAAATTATTGTTACACCACATGAAAAAAATTACATACAAGAACTTAAGATAATAAAGAACGTTACACCAATTTGCGATGTCTAGAAGTAGTAGAATACCAACATAGATTTTTTTTACTGACAGTTAATTGTAACACAATTTGTGATAGAAGACTTGGCCCCAGTACTGCAAAGTGTATTCATCGTCAGACCATAAGAAAATTTTCGGCACTATCTAGGAAAAAGATTTTTCTTTAAAAAGGATTCACCTAAGTTGATTCATATTTGCCAGAGCTTTGTTCTTACTTTTGAATATTCAGTCAGTGATGATGTGGCCGATGGTTAAGCATACAAAGCCGAGAAGGGGAGAGGTTCAAGCGCAGCTGTCAGAACATAGAGGTAGGTGCCGAGGGTGGTAGCCTTCCTGGCAGTGCTACAAAGTAGCCTATCACCGTACTGGTTTCCTCATTATACCTCAAGTTCATTGTGGGTTTCGAACCTATGTCATTAGCGACCGCTTCCCACTACCACTTAGCAAGAAGCCAGGACATCAATGATACAGCCAATTTTGTGTTTATTGACCGCAGTTAAAATTTAAGATACATCTACAAAATAGAATACCAGCATGAGTTGTTTGTAAGCTTTCTAGTCGTTTTATCTCCAAAAATATGTCACTAAGCATATCTAGGTTGGTAGAGTAACACTTTTTCCGTATCTCCACTCTAAAACGAAAGTCAACAAACCAATTTTGCTACCAACTTTTGGTACTGTCAGTAATCGAAAGCAATCTTGCAGAAATTGCCAGGTGCACTATGTACACGGCCAACACTCCGGAGAGCACTCTGAAGGAGTTTATTCTAAAAATACATGTTTGATAAATAAATATTGGATTTGAGAGGTACAATTACTAACATTATTACAAAATTTCATTTAAAAAAAACGGATATTTATTTTACAAAGAACGAATCGAACAACCATCGGGCAGGGCAGCCATCGCGCGAAAGATACTATGATAAATGCCGATAATTTTGAACAAATTGCCATTTCATTATGTTTCCGATTTCAAATTGTTTCTTTATTCTCTGAAAATTATTTTATATTTTTAATGCTTCATTTCTGAGAGAAATAAAACCTGTTAAACGTAAATACGCGTCACATACGGCAAATTATACATTATTTGTTTTGTTTTTTTCATATTTTCCATTTCTTTTTCACCTTATATGGGATAATATCATTTGGTCTTTTTTAATAGTTTTGAGTAGGTTTAGGATTTCTGTTTTGTCTTTTTTTTTACAGAGAACGCTTTTATAGTTGCCTAAAGTTAACCCTGAAAGCTAGATTAGTCACAAGAGTATTTCTATAAAATTCAATGCAAAACAAATCTTAACCTAAGACCGTGTACAAAAAATTCACAGGAAAGTGTCTTGAAAAGTAAAGTTGAATTACAAAGACCTCTTTTATTTTCTTTTTTTTTGTTTATACTATTATATAATAATATTTTTGTATATTATAAACTTTTCAAATATCAAATAATTTCATTTGATATAAACAGAAATATAAAAATAGTTTACGCTGACATTCCGAAGTTTGAAAACAAATATTTGAAGAGTTATATTCTTTTAGGCCTGTGTTTGACAATAATCTCACCAAGCATGGTCAGTGGCTTGATTATCGTAACAAAACTTCAACGATGTCGTAGCGACTTCAACGATTAAACTGTGTTTTTTACTATAAAAACGTTTTTTTTTTTTATACCACTTAGGTGGCAAACATGCATACGGCCCGCCTGATGGTAAGCGGTTACCGTAGCCTATGGACGCTTGCAACACCAGGGGTATCACGCGCGCGTTGCCGACCCTGCAGAAATCTCTTCACACCCCTTTTGAAGAACCCCATGCTGTACTCCATTGGGAAAACCACGGCGGGGAGCTCATTCCACAGTCTGAGCGTCCGTGGAAGGAAGCTCCTTTGAGCCCGCACAGTAAGAAACAATTCAGGATTCAATATGTGAGGATGGACTCCCCGTCGATGGCGAGAGTTGCGATGGTAGAAAGTATTAGTTTTTTTATACAAAATATTTCACGAAACTCAATTTAAATAGTTGATGTCGCTACGACACCGCTGACGTTTTGTGAGCATATAAAAAAGCCTTTAAGGTAACTAGGTCTCAACTAGCAGTTCTAATAAAATTTCTTTAGCAAACTATAACACCATCATCTATCTCATACAAATCTCTATATACCTACCTAAAGTATTAAATAAGCATGCCGACGCAAATTCATTCGCAGTATTGATTGTTGCAATAATAAGATAATAACATTCGCCATAAAACAAAAATACAAGTAAAAATAAATCGCAAAGCTTAACAGGAAGAAAACATCGCATAGAAGAT
Source organism: Achlya flavicornis (assembly GCA_947623365.1). Taxonomy (NCBI): domain Eukaryota; kingdom Metazoa; phylum Arthropoda; class Insecta; order Lepidoptera; family Drepanidae; genus Achlya; species Achlya flavicornis. The sequence goes on along the minus strand of OX392471.1, from coordinate 15,981,751 downwards.
AATACTCAGAAATGTACAATATAAACTTTAATGACTACAGATAACAGACGGTTTTGCAATGCCTCTTTTTCTGACGGAATTCATCACCATCCTGCCCGTAGCAATTGACAAACGGATTGAAAGATTCTTCGCAAACGGATGAATGGTGTAGAAACATACAAAGAGAGAAACATTGTTTTTATATACAAGTTACCACATTTCTCGATTTCTTTTCGAGTACAGTCAGCATCAATGACTCCCTCAGCATAACTATAGGTAACGGTAATCAAAAAGTAGTATAAATAGTTAGTCTTAATTTTTTGAATAAAAATGTTGTATATCTCGAATAAATATATCTGCTACATAAAATAGTACATATCCTTTTTAATTTATTAATTTTTATTCCATTGCTGAATACTTTGCACATTGCAAGAAAAATAGGAAGTAGACATTACATTTTAGATTCATTCATTGAAATATTATTATTTAATCCAATTAACATGTTGTAATTAGTCAATTATAGAATATTATTATTATATTTGTATTTTGAAAATTTTTGCATGCCTATATGACGGCTTATGTGACCACTCTGTATTATTTGTAACATCCACATGTACACATATTAGCAAATAAATGATGTAAAAAAAATATGTTAAAAACTATTTATTGGTTATAGCTCAGAGTATATAAATACTACGTACAAGTTATAGCCTGCAGGTTCACCATAGTAGGTAAGCATAGCAAGTATCCTATTAAAAATATTCCTGTAACAAATTGTCCCCAACTTCGCTACACTTTCACCGTAAAAAGACTATGAATTAAAAAAAAAACATAGGCACGATATAACTCTTTAAATGGTATATTTGATTCGGTTTATTAAAAGTCCACTACACATCGGAAAATCATCATCAAATTGTACTTATTTTAAGTGCTGAGTTTCCATGAAAATGAAATAAGTAAAATACCTACTCGATAAAATATTTAAACTATTTGATAAACCAATAATTTAATTTTAAACATGGTAAAATTCGGTATGTGCTGTCAAGTGGCATCAGAGTGCACTGTGTTGAAAAGTTAATGATAATTATGCTGTCCACCGCAAATAACGTAATTCAAAGTTCCAACGTGTCACAATGGTGAACATATGCAAGCCGTCTCACGGCCAAATTACCAAACAAGACAGAACTACCGTCTACAAATGATCATTTCTAATTACAGTAACGTCAATTGAATACCCGATCAAGAACTTCCTGCACATACGTAATCCTTTGATACTCAGACCATTTGACGTCGTTTGTCTATGAATCGTTTTGTAGCCGCAGGGCGAGAGTGGGCGATACACCCCCGATGGCGTCACGTCACCGCTGGCCTTTCTTAAGGATAAGCTTCAAACACATTGATCTTACGCGGCATAACATACCTACGTGTCTGTATATCTATACAGTTTATGTCAGGTAGTGGGTGTGTGTTACGTACGTCCATATTCGCAAAGAAAAACAACATAACAGATACAGATACGAATCGATCATTTACAATTACTTACATTTACGTCACTTGACGCATGCCGCCACCGCGTATGTATTACAGGTATTACGCATGATCTCACTAGGGTCATCAAAGAATTTTTTTAAATCTTCTTTTTTTTAAATTGTTATTTTACATAATAGGCGACTTTCCTGAAGAAATCTATTCAGTCCGTCTTATACATTATCAAAAAATATTAGACACGTATTTTTTCAATTGTAAAAACACAAAAAAATACGAGGATATGGTTTGTTGAAGTTCCGCGTGACGTCACGGTGTGGTACACTTTTTAGTAACAAGTGACGTCACGAGCCCCCACTCCCGAACTTAGTCGCGCTTTAACTTCGTCAATTGTTGATGATTTGGTAAAGCAAAAAATACGTGTCCAATATTTTTTGATAATCTAACTGACGGACTAATTAGATTTTTTTTTTACCCAGGAAACATCCCTATAGCTAATTTAAGCAATTTAATTCACAGTACATAATAATAACACAGTTCCTGTACACCTTTCTGTCTGATGTTAAAATCTAAAACGCCCTTTCGAAGAACACAAACTCACTGTTGGTGTTACGGTCCTATGCAGCTCGCTTCCCTGCATATCCCCATCGTCGCCCCACGCAAATACATAAGTCGACAGACTGTTAGTAAGTTATATAACAACGGAACAAACAAACTAAGAGAAAATTTAAAGACAATGCACAAGTTTTTCTAGAGTTTACTGTATTGTATGTCGCCTGCAAGCCATTATATTTCCTGCGACCACGTAACTTGTATGTACCACTTTGCCGTAATTCCTCAAAAAACACTAACAATCGGGAAATACTTTTGTATCGAAACATTTTCACAGTATTTTTCATTTCACGGAACAAATCAACTATTGATACTGGTAATTCGTGTAAATAGTGTAACTTGTAACCTCATTTGATACGAGTCGAGTAATTACTGGTAAATTTTATTTTTCATTTTGATCACTGAAATGAATTATACAATGCAAAAGATTTTTTTATTAAAATGTTAGAATTAATAAATAAAACAGTTTTTGTGCAGTTGAAGTCAGTTATCCAGGCACCTTTTCACTTCTTGCTACAGGGCGTTTGTATTGCTGAAAACTTCACCCTCTTGGTGCCAAACGAATAACTTGAAGGAAGCAAAATATTTTAAAAATCTCGGAATAAAAATATGATTCAAGTACGGTACAGACAACATTAAAATCTGCTATTTTACAAGTAAATTACAATATTAAACACCATCCCTCTTATTAATAAATAAGGTGTTAGTCCAGTATAGTAATACCTAGTCCTACCTAGTCTTTATCTCGTCGTGATTGTTTAGTGGATACACCTGAAACCTATACTCGAATTATACTGTTTTTTTAAACTTTGATTTAATCCGAAATCTGAGTTCCGTTCAGGGGTCGGTTTTGGTCAAAATTCAAAATTCAAAATCATTTATTCAAATAGACCTTCGCAGGCACTTATGAAAAGTCTGACTCTAATACTCTAATATCGGTTCGGAAGGTTGCATTTGCTGAGAAGAGCCGGCAATAAACTCAGCAATTCCTCTTTTCAAAACAAGCTTAGATTCATTACATAATATTTACATTCTAATCGCACTGAAAACAATTGCGGGCCCCGGCGCGGCGGCAAAATTACAAAGAAGACTGAATAAATATTTAATAAGTAAATAAATAGCAAACTTAAGCAGACCAGCACCTGTTCACAAGTATGATCGTATACATCACAGATTACAGAATTATTTCTTATTCTATAATCTGTGGTATACATGAGTACTTTACGTGGTTTCATTTAATGTCGTATTGTCGTATCCACACCGTATATGCACAGAATATTTAATAGTACTACGTAGTATATGATCCAACTCGGCCAGAACTGAATCGATTTTGTGTCATTGAACGTCAGAACATTTTGAAAAAAAAAAGTGACATTTGACAGGAAAGCAATTCAGTTTAATTAGAGTTGAATCACTATTAAAGTTGAGTACGCCTCCAGGTATTTCATACTATTTTTCAGTTATATCCTGTTGTAACCATTTTATAAATGCTATCTGACTTTAGATTATAATACAGTAGATAAATATAGTTATGAAGCTAATACATAAATGTTCTTAGAAATAAGGCTGTATAATAAAGTAGCTCGTGCTTGTATAAGCAGTTTTTAAAAGTGTAATAAGTGAAGCAGTCGAGTGACTGCATTACAGCCCACTTCTTAGAATCGAAGCCATTCAAACGAGATTTTTCCTTAGCACCTGGCAAAAAGTATTCCAGTCGATGTATATTTTACTTCTAAACGCATAACCTTTAAGGCCATCGGGCGGCTGATAATCTATATATACATAACATTATGTTTAAGGGTATTTATTTAGGAAACTAACAGGGATAAAGTGTAAGTGTGTTATAAAAAATATATGCACGGCCAATAAAAGATTTCCATTATTAATATAAACCTACCTACAATTATAAATACAAAAAACCGGCCAAGTACGAGTGGGACTCGCGCACCGAGGATTTCGTACAATTTGTAGGTATGTAAATAGTTCGTTCATCACGGGGATCGAGTCTCGAAGATTTTTCCCCTTTTTTCCGATTATGTTATTATTTTGTAATATAACTACAATTTACGGTTTTCGGATTTCCTTTACTTGTGCTATGTACATGACCTTGCTTTTTAGCAAATTTCATGATTCTAGGTCAACGGTCAACGGGAAGAACCCTAGAGATTTTGATTCCCTTGCGGGTTTCAAAATATGCGGCATAAACGGCTGTATCATCTGATTGCGTTGACTTATAAGCATGATTTTTTCTTCTGCTCCAAGGGATTGCAAACCTGAGTATTTGATATTAATTTTAGCTTATTATCTCCACGCGTTCCTAAGAGAAAGGGTTTTGACAGACGGATAACAAATAGATCCTATAAGGATTCCGTTTTTTTACAACCTTTTATTTTACTTGCAAGCTACGTATGTAAACTATGTTTGTTCGGGTGGAATCTTGCAAGTAGAATTTCACCTACTTCCAGTGGTCGAATTGACTTGATATTTGGTATACATTAGTGTATTGGATGTCAATGCAAGTTCCTTAAAAAGTACAGTCACCAAAAAAATTTGTATCACAAATTTAATTTTTAACGAAAACTTATTCTTTTCACTATTCTTCTTAAATATAAAAAAATGTACAGTATAAATATGCTTTTGAGGTTAATAAAAGATAGATAAAACACTGCAACATAAAAGACGATGCGGGTAAACATAAAAACACAAACATAAACAAACACCGACAAAGGAATAATATTAGTAAACATAAATAAACAGATGAGGAAAAACGGCAGTATAACTGCACTTTAAGGTGATGATGGCTGAATAGCAGTGACAAAGGTTGCGGATTCGAAACCTAAAAAATTCAAAAATTCAAAATCATTTATTCAAATAGACTTTCGCAGGCACTTATGAAAAGTCTGACTCTAATACCGGTTCGGAGGGTTGCATTTGCTGAGAAGCTACAAGCGTCGAGCTTTAAAACATCGACAAACCATAGCATGGTGGTTGGGTACTTTGAAGTACACATCTGGCTAGCTACCACCCTCAAGTTGAAGATGGCCGGTGTGATCCGGCAGCTGCAATTGAAAGCCAGATCCCTTCTAGGCTGTGTGTGCTTAACACCTTCGGCCATATCATCACTGACTGGGTAAAAGTATATATTTACAAGTAGTTTTATTACTTAATATACTAGTTCTCTGGGTCCAACTTTGGATCCACTATTTTTAATATATTTTTTATTTTTTATAAGGTTATTCAAACAATTTAACTTCTTTCTATGCGATAATTTCTATCTAATGACTTTGATTATTACCTATTATTATTTCAAAATAATAACTATTACGTTAAAAAGCATCGCGAATAATATTAATAGGCAAAATGTAAAATTGTGTACGGTTTGAAATAGAAATTCCGAAAAGTACCTAAATGGTCGATTAATCGTAACAAATATTATAAATGCGAAAGTGAGTGTGTTTGTTACGCCTTCACGCCTCAACTACTCAACGGATCATCATGAAATTTGGCATGCCGATAGCCTATGGTACGGAGAAGGACATAGGCTTTTTAACCCGGGAACGCGGGTGAAACCGCGGAGGACAGCTAGTTAAAGTTAATAAAAAAGGATCACAAACACGCGTCCATTAGAGACGGTCGAATCTATTCAAGCGGTTCTATCACTCGCAATAAATGCTCGGATTTTATACCCTTTTTAGTGGTCTGCCGTTTCTCGGGACGTGACACTACATAGCCAGTGTCTTTTTCTACCTTTTCCATTTCCTGGGAGCACTCTAACGTTTTTCCACAAAAAATGCGGGTAATGTTACATACAAAGAATCACTTAAAATCTGATTTTCGAAAAACCTGGGAAAAACGCCGTTGATCCGATTAAAAATTATAACGGACTCGATTAACTTTCCATAAGTCCGTTAATAGTTAATTAAGTTATTAATAGGTCCTAATGCGCACTCGGTGAAGTGTGATAATTGGCATAGTTAAATTTGATATGGAGAAGAAGTGCACAAAGCTAATATTAATATATAAGTAATAATCAATGCATTAGAAATACAAATGCGTTTGAGACGCACACATTATATACTCTGCCAAACTGAGACTGTCAATAGTCTTATTTGTCTATAGTCTTACTGAATGTCAATCATAATATGTAACCTTTTTAGGTATATTGCGCGTACGGAGGATTGCGAGATTTCGCATAGCTAACATTTGTCGAGTTTCGACTCATGGGCGACCTCTAGCAACATTAATTACCTACTATTTGCCAAAAGGACACCGCGAAAAAGGCGTTCTGACGAGTACGTTATTTTTCCACGGGCAAAGATATTTTGACGCCTAATCGAGGCTCGCTTTCAGACGAAAACATTAATATATTGATGTTTATGAAGAGGAATATTCATTTTATGTCAGATAGCGACGAATGACTGTAGTATATTAATTAGAATTTATAAAAAAAAAAAACTAACTCTAATGATAGAACTTTTACATTTCATAAAACCTGCCAAACTTCCATAGCCATACCATTTTTTTATAAGCAATTCACTTACGGAATAACATAAGTTCTATCACGAGTTAACGATTGACTTTTAACTTCCGTTAAATCCCCCGAAATGTACCGCATTAACGAAGTTAACTTTTTTAGTTACGAATAAGCGATTATGGATGTTTTTGACAACTATTTGACAGCTATGGGTATGGACTAGTTTGAATTTAGGTCTCATACTTATAAATTCGAAGAACAACAGAAGATGCGGAAAGTTCTGCGAAATACGAATTAAAATTTAAGTCAAGATTCAAGAATATTTTGTGGGGATAAAAGCATGACGTATTCTAACTTAAATAACTTTGCGTAGATTAAGACATTCAATCGTAATTCTCAATTAAATTAACTTACATTAATTACACAATTTAAAAAAATGTATTAAAATTAAAAGTTACTTTCGGAATAAAACAATCGAAACAATTATCTATTTATAAAGCTAGTCGAATGAAATGAAATTTGTAGTAAACATGTCTATATAAAATTACAAGTCTAAATGCTATTATGACATGGTATCATGCGAAGAAATCTATTCTGCAGGCCTTCCAGACGTTTATTTGTAAAAAAAATAGTAATTACTAAAAAGTATTTATTATTAAAATGATTACCCAAAAAAATTATATCAATAATGAAAACTATACGTATTCACCGCAAAATCATTGTTCCACTTTTGGCGAATATTTAAAGTCATTTAAAAACTATTGTCATTAATTAAATTAGTCATTCTGAGCAAACTGCATCAGGTTAAATATACACTTAAAATTATGTTGTTAATTTGTATATGATTTTAAAATAAACATCAATGTCGTTAGCATGCATGGTTTTCATAGAAATTAATTATACTACAATTTGTAGTTAATAATGATGATAGCATTTGTTCATCGTGCATTAAATTACCCCCTTCAAGACTATATTTAGATTTATTTTAGTGGCCAACGTATGGTAAGAAAATTACCTTAAGAATGAATGACGTATAAATAATACTACGTTTAATTTGACGGGCCATCACGCCTCTGCAAGTCGTGGGTTCGATTCCCACCCAGGAAATGCATTTATGTGCATATGAACATGTCTGCACGTCCTGAGTCTGGATGTAATTATGTATATTAAGTATGTATTTACAAACAAAAAGTAGTATATTTAGTAGTATCAGATATATGGTTTCCATAACAAGCTCTGTTTAGTTTAGTTTAGGGTCAGATAACAGTGTCTCAGGATATTAGTTTATTTATTTGTCGGAAAAGTATGGCATGGTGATTTCCATGAATGACTACTCGACGATGATTAGTTATACAAAAATTTGCCTGGTACAAATAATATAATAATAATAAATAATACTTTATTGAAACCAACTTCAACCGTCTATTTCTTTTTCATCGACTATCGGTAAATACAAAAATGTTGTGGAACAAATCGTTCGACACTCGTAATTTATCCGACACGTTCGACGCGATTGGGCCGCCGGCACCAGCGCAGCGCTATGACCATCATTTTCCTTTTCGTCATTACGTAATTAGATCCCTGAAGGGTCGCCATACTGGTCTATAATATTATATTCTATGCTTAATTACGTGACGACAGCATCCTAACGGTGTGAGTGACCTGAAACATCTATCAATCTATTAAAAAATCTGGTCAGTGCGAGCCGAACTTGCGTGGAGAGGGTTTTGTACCAGGTTTTCCTTGTTAGCTTTAAGAAAATTTCGTTCAGGTTTTCCTGTTAACTATTAGTAAGGCTATTTATTTAACATATTGTTATACATTTTTAACCACAGTTGTTTTAGAAATAAGAGGTGTTATTTTATTACATCTTTATGATGCGTCCATGCTTGGCAAACCGAGCACGAGCCGAGCCACGAACGAGCACACTGCGAGCACGATTCGCGTAGCGTGGACGGGCTTGCGAGCCTCGAACGAGAATTCCTAGCGTGCTCGACTACGCTCCGCCCCCGATTCTCAGTTTTTTCACGAACACAGGGATTCGCATCGCGCTCGTTGAAGTCTCGTTAAGTACGTCAACGCTTGAAATCGCGAGCAACGAACGTATCGTGTTCGTTCTCGGCTCGGCTCGCGCTCGCTTCGCATAGCATGGACGCACAATTTGATAACTCGCAAACTAGAAGTGATTGGGTCGGGTCATCTATCTCTATTTATATGCACCAAATAGTAACTTTTTCATCCAATAGAGTCGGTTAAAATAAGCTTATGACATGTCGGATAGACATCCACGAGAGTGATTTATAATAAGGGATTCTTTTTTTATTCAAGTGTTATTGTTTTTGATTTTAATTGCCATAATGCGTAATTGGTACGGTTTTCATATAAATGTAAGGTGCCATTTTTTTTTATTTTTATAAAAAATATTTAAAGGAGAATTTTGATTTGATAAGCGGCTCAAGTTGAAAACAAAAGGCTGTCGGAATACCAATATAGCTTTTTGATAGTTTTCCTACTTAAAGACGGGCTAACTCAGCGATGTACAAAATTCTTTCAACTATGGGGCACGCTAGTCGGTACACCATACTTATAAATATTATTTTATTTTTTTAGGTTTTTTTTTCGTGTACTTACGACCGTGACATCACTAAAGGCGTCAGCTAAAAATCAGCGCTGCTGACATAGTCAGTAGCACCATGCTGAGCTGACGATCCTCTTTGACGGCACAGACTTACTGGTTTGTTTTAAATATTTTTGTATGTAAATTCTTTAATGTGTTTCGTCAAATAAATGTATTTTCTTTCTTTCTTTCTTTCAAATAGTATAGTTTGTTTGTTTATTAAAAAACCGAAAAAAGACCGAAGGTAGCGAAGTAAAAAAAACTTTGCCAATGACGTGGCAGTTACGTCTATCAATTGTAAAGTGTATAGTTAGCAATTCCGTACGGTCCCCATAGCCTGCGATCTACATGAATACATTGATGTCCAAAACCCATCGAAACTAAATGTGTAAACTATTTTAGGCTATACCATCCAGTGCAATATTGAAATGCTCCATAAATTTTAAATGTACGCTGGGTTTCTTCCTACTTTTATGATATTGCAGATTCGCCGCCGCGCGTCGTAGCTTTTATTATTACGTGTACGGGGAAGACATTTTTTATTTCATTAAGCACGCATGGCGGCGTAGCGTGTTCATCTTAGATATCGTATCCTGATATCAATTTAAAGCTTCCATTTCCAGAGGGCCCTAACAAAAGACACTAAACAAAGTGCGGACTAGAGATAGAAATAATTGGCAATAATATTTAGGTATGTTTCGCCGAGCCGAGCCAGTTCGTTGCTGGCGATGTCAAGTGTGGACGTACTGATGCAAATGCCTATGTTCGTGAAAACTCTAGTTCGTTCTAGGCTCGCAAGTCAGTCCACGCTACGCGAATTCGTGCTCCACGTGTGCTCGGTTCGTGCTCGCTTGTTAAATCCAAATGTTATGATAATAAGGGGCCATCCATAAATTATGTACACGCTAAGAAAACCCCATTTGCTGTGGCTGCACAATTCCAGAACACGTCGCTGAACATCAATAGAAGCATCGGGATCCTCGGCGTCGAAATTTCTAGCGACGTTTTGTTCCGAAGTCACTTAGAAGACAAGGTTAAGCTGGCCTTTAAAAAACTCCGGGGTGCTCAATGGAGCGAGGCAGTAATTCACATCGGGGCAAAGGTTGCACCTTACAAGTCGCTAGTCCGGTCTCATATGGAGTACTACTGTCATTAATGGGCGGGGGCACCTGGATACCAGCTTGCCTTTAGACTCGGTTCAACGAAGTGCCATCAGAATTGTCAACGATCCCGACCTCACAAGCGGTTTAGAGCCCCTCCGTCTGAGGAGAGACCTTATGTGTGTTCTACCACTTGTACAACGGACAGTTCTGTAGAATTGTTTAAGTTGATGCCCACGGCTACCTTCCATCATCGCAACTCTCGCCATTGAACGGGGAGTCCATCCTCACAAATTGAAACCAGAATTGTTTCGCACTGTGCGGGCTCAAAAGAGCTTACTTCCGCGGAAGCTCAGACTCCCCGCCGTGGTTTTCCCAATGGAGTTCAGCATGGGGTTCTTCAAAAAGGGTGTGAAGAGATTTCTGCATTATCGGCAACGCTCGTGTGATACCCTGGAGTTGCAAGCGTCCATAGGGCTACGGTAACCACTTACCACCAGGCGAGCCGTATGCTTATTTGCCACATTAGTGGTAAAAAAAATACACGATATTCATGATTTCTTACTAGAATCTTGAAACATCGTGTGGCAAATATAGCACATTGGTAGGTGGTACATTGAAGATCCCATCAAATAGCCTAGATATAACTAGAAAAATAGATTATGGTATCATCTGTGTACTGCGTCATGGCTGATTAGATCCAATTAGTCTATAATCCATGAAATTATTAACTGCAGGTTTTATTTAAATAGATATTTTTTTCAAATAGAACCTCTATTTGAAAAAAAATATATGTTTTAAGCCTGAAAGGCTGTCCGTAACCAGCGAATGACAGTTACTTACTGACCCGGTCAGTATAGTAAGGAGACAGCTTAGCCTGATTTCCACAGGCTTATTAGCAGGCGGATAGTGAAAGACAGTAACAGTCCGAATGGCCCGGTAAAAACCGGATGACACGCGTAAAGCGTCATACAGTTTTATCAAAATTTTCTTTATTAAGAGTGCGTATAAAGCAAAATAGCATATCTTAGAATTGAAAATTACCTAATAATAAATATTTAAATGAAAAAATATTTTTATATGTGCATTTTCATTATATGCACAAGGGTTCAGTCAGAGCAAAAACATAATGGAACGAAAATCCTCGATAGAAAAAAATCACAAAATTACCTCTAATATTAATTAATTTTCGTTTTTATTCGTTCATGGTGTATATAATTAAGACAAAAATTCGATAAATATCACTAACGTATGAACTAGGGCTGATACTAACGATTTTTTTAAATATTCTATACTTTACCAGTTATTTAGATCCGAAGCGTTTAGTTCATTTTTGTTCCGCGTAACACGCTATCGCCGTCTCATGCCACGCAAATATTATACATGTTTGTTTCATCTGCCAGTCGCTATCTTTTCTAGCTTTATACGCACTCTTAACTTTACTAATATAATCAGTTTAAAAATATGTGAGAAAGCAGTTTTTTATTCTTATACAACTTAGTCGGTATACAAGCATACGGCCCACCTGATGGTAAGCGGTTACCGTAGCCATATGGACGCTTGCAACACACGAAGCATCGCTCACGCGTTACCGACCTTTCCCCCCTCCCCTATGAGTTCTGGCGACCTTACTCACTCGCAGGAACACAACTTTACACAACATAAAGTTATTTGGCTGCGGTATTCTGTAAACAAAAGTAGTAGTGGTAGTTGACAAAATACCAAGCAAGTACCGTCCGTAATATCATTTTCCAAAAATTCTGCTAATGCAGATAAACTTACGAAACTGAACATCCAATATTCCACTGTTACATACGTAATCTACAGATTACCGGTAATATTTCAATCAACAACTTGATAGAAAATTGATGTGAAAATTATTAGTTAATTAGATTGATGAAATTAATATGAAGTGATGGAATATTCTCAATGGCAGTATTGAGTGGATATAAATGTTATCTTTTATATTGCAGGTCAAACTTGTTTTTACATTGAAGATCGTTCAAATTGGCATAATTATCGATCAGATACTGCATTTGGTGCAATGTAATTAGGGCGATGTGATGTAGCCTCACCCCACAAAGGGTAGCATCGCTGGGCTGTATTATACTTCTACATGCAAACGCGGTCATGCAGTAGCTAAATCAATTTCGAACCGCACATAGTTCGGTTACCCACGTCCGCTGCATCGTGTGAGGAATTTTATAGTAGATCACTGAAAATCCAAGCTATTCCACTCTGTGCCAATTTATAATATACCAACATTTTATAATGATTCTATAATGGCCGGTTCATATAAACAAAAACGAGTCGTTTTGTTTACCAATGGTGGGTTTGTTAATTACTAACTGGGCATTTAAATAATTTCGTAAGCTAATGTTACCTATGATAGTTACTTTCATATAGGAGGAACTACTATTCAAAACTTTGACCCCCTTATGTGTAAGTCAGTCTTGTAACACCCAGGTATTAAGATAGCCCCAGCCCTTTCTGTTTATATGTCATTAGAAAGTGACGGACGTATTTAAAAAAAAAACCTGAATATTTAAAACCTTGGTATTACTATCAAAATCAAATCAAATCAAAATTCATTTATTCATATTAGGCCCTTATAGGGCACTTGTGAAAGTTAACAAATGACTCTACACCGGTTCCAAATACAACTTGAACTGAGAAGACTCCGGCAAGAAACTCAGCAAGTGTTCTTTTTTTTTTTTTATGTGTACTTATAAACATTACAATTTACAAAATATATATAACAATAGCGTGCGAAGCGAACAATTCATTCAAATGCATTCTTGTCATCTATATCATATACTTGACTTAAACCTTATTTATTAACCCATTTAAGCCCGCTGTCCCCATTTGGAGCCACTTCTTTTAGTAGGGGGTAAGGTCTTTACTTCATTATACAAGAGTCTTAATTTTAACTGATAACGGTCCGTAAATTATAGGAATCGGCCATTAGTCAGCGTTACTCAAATCTCGCTGATTAAGGAGGTCGCAATCTTTGACATATATGATACCCATTTTAATCAATTTGTTTATCTGACATAAAAAGAGAGCAGAAACATAAAAAATAAAAATAACAGTTCAATCCCTGGCGCTGTATACGGAAAATCCTTTTAATTAAATTATGCAATCGTAGTAAAGCTATGAACTCGTCATCACGGCCTACCCTGTTCCCAATAATGTTGGACTAGCTGTCCCTTTTTGAATTTTGAATGAACGTTTCACCTTAAGAGGATAAGATGTCTGCAAGAAATTTGAAAAATAGGTTTTTAACATATCTAATGCTGTGCTCGAGCTATCCCGCCCGAGGGCGATAGAGACAACTACAGCTTGGACCGATTATACCTATTTAAATTAGACGAAATCGCTATTTTGTAATCCCCGGTTTTCTCATCGAAAACTGGATCGATTAAAAAAAAAACAATAATCATAATAACTTGGCTTTGTTTATGACTGTCGGTTTTCGTCGTCAAATTTGTTCGCTAGACGTCTGATAAGGGCGTTAAAAATGGTAAGTATTTGTGATTTTAGAAGGCTCCTAATTCTTATAATAATTAATTTATGGAGGAAAACACAACCGAGGGACATACAGTGGTACCTACAGATTTCATGGTAGAATAATCATTGCTCTTATGTCATTATTCAGAGAGGAAACTGAGGATTACGTTTGTACGGAACAAACGCCGTCAACTGAAAACGTTTTCTGTTGAAGTGCTTGCATGATGCAATTATACTGTAGTTATTCCGAGTAAAGTTGTCGAAGAGAACTAAGTTCGAGAGTAGAGCGAGAAACTAGTTGGGTTGGGGTGGGTTGTTTCATCTCATTTTGACGTATGATTTAATGTTAAAAATGGCGAGCACTTTTCTCTCTCTCCCTCGTAACGTTAAACGTACGTCATTTTCCAAAATCGGGCATGTAGGGCTTATAGACAACTCGTGTCACGAAAAACTCGATACATGAGACGAGAAACCTTTAGAAGACTAATTTTACTGGGGCATTTCGAACATAAACTTAAGCTATTTTCGCTAAAAATTCGCCAACAATGCATAGAAAAGAGATACACATAAGTGCTTTTAACACTACGCTTACCGGCATTTTAAAATTACTTAATTTTATGTTTTACTCTATAAGTGAATTTTGTAAATTCTTTTGATAAAAATAAATTCTTTAACCGTATACACAGAGAGATCACAATCCTTATGAACACTTTACGGGAGAGATAGAGTCACGAGTAAAACAAAATCGAGTAAAGTATTTATCCGATACAATTCGCTAAAATCAGACTCAAAGCTGATTATACTTCACATCAGGCCCTGGTAAGACACATGTATGACTACCACCCCGGTTCGTAAATTAAAACCACTCCGGCAAGGACATCAGTGAGACAAATTAGAGACTTTAATAAAGGGATTTCCTTTTCATATTTACACAGACTACGCCAGGGGGATGCAATTGCATGTTGGGTACCATATTATTATTGTCTGGCATATTATAAGCCAACTCATTAACCTAAAATGTTTGAATTGATTCATAAGAAATTTTACAAATTTCACGCTTCGCCAGTAGCTTCTTTTCCAGAGTTGCATATCTTGTCACGTCATTACATGCATCCACGGACCTAATCTAGACATGCGGTAGCGTGTCAAGCCAAGTTCAAGACAAGAAAAGGAAACTGGCGAGCAGCATTACTATTCAGTCATCATTGAGCCAGTGATGCCAACTTAGCTACTTTATAGCTAGATCTAGCTATTTTTTGGTGTTAGGCAGCTACAATTTAATGAAACTTGTAGCTAAATTTATTTAGCTACTTTTTCTAGCTACTTTTCAATACTTTCGAAAGTTCGTAATAGGGCACTGGGTCTCGATAGAAAATAAATGAGGCGATTTCTTATGATACCTCTATGGTCAAAATACCTGTCAAATCGTGTACTTGAGGTTCAAATTGGATTGGATCCAATTTGAACCTCAAGTACACGATATATTGCGGACGTGGACTGTAAGGGTTTAACGAGAATAAATAATAGAAATCAGGTAATATGCGATGTGGCTTGATTTATCTCACATAAGGACAAAATATTGCGGACGTGGACTGTAACGGTCTTATTACAAAAAACGATCTTCATCCTGGTTTAAACCATAACTTACAAGTCTTGGATTGTTACGGTACTAACGTTGGTCCTATGACTAAAATTCGATCTTATTACAAATCGCAGACTAACGGAGGATGTGTTAGTACCACAAGCTAGTCCATGATTAAATAATATCCACAGATTATCTATAGAAAACATTCATTGAATCTGACATCATTCGTTCGCACCGTTCCATTTATCTACATAGCTGATTTATTATATAAATTATTAAAATTTAAAATAGTATATACTATTAAGATATAAATTCAAATATTGATTTTTGAAAAGATTTTGCTGGTGCAACTAAATTATCAACAACAATTTTGTTTTTGGCGTTGTTTTCACGTATAATAATGTAATATTACCCGTGAATATTACATATTAGCAACAACTCTTGCGCGTAACGGAATAAATGAAGTTCTCGCGCGTATTATAAATACGAAACTGCTACTACTAACATTAAGCAACAAAAAGTTAAATAAAAAGTTCTTATTTTATAATAAAAACTCTACAATAGATGATCAGAAGAAAGGAAGGGGTGAAAATTGGAGCGCCGAAGAGAAAGTTTGTTTTGATGTTAAAACTGTGCGATACACATAACATTCTTTATGATAACTCTAATTTCAACCATTCTAGGATATATTATCAAAATATATTATATTCTTAGTGACAAGCAGGCCAGAACAAATTGATATAGAATTCGATCAAAGAAAACTAAAAAAGGTTCTCAACACATGTAAGTACATATAATTACTAGTCCCCATGGTTTCTCCTGGTCCTAGGGTAAAAAGTAGCCCATGTCCTCTCTATACCTGTCCAACAGTCAGACACAAGTTACTTTCATGTTTATAATTATGTATGGAATCTCAGGGTGAAACCGCAGGGGACAGCTTGCTTTTAAAAATGATGTTTGTTTGTTCAAGCATCTCTCAAAAAGTAATGAACCAATCTCGATGAAATTTGGCATGCAGACAGCCTATGGTATGGATAGAACATAGGAGACTTTACAAAAGTTGGAGATTGAACATTCTTATAGTATAATTGCAGAATCAAGAATGAAAAAACTGGATTTAGAAATAGATTTATTAGAAATAGAAAGCAATAAACACACTAATGAATAAAATGTTAGTAAAACAAATTCAAACCAAATTAAATAAACCTATGCAAAACAAGAGCAGCTTTCATAAAAATAAACTAATCTCTTTTTTTTTTCAGGTCAACCACAACAGTAATAAATAATAATCAATGAAATGTCTTAATTTTACAAAACATAATGTGAGAATGTTAGAAATTATATTAGTACATAAATTTCAAAATTGAAAATAATAAAAGTGCTAAGTACTGTAACTTAACTTTATAAATAAATAAATATAATCAATGAATATAAGTTTCAATGAACTGCCTTCCACAAACTGTGTTTTCAACTCTTGATTGTGAAAATGTTTCTCTAGCGGATGGTGTCAAGTTGCTGGTGTCATTTTAACCAGAAAATATCTCCTCTCTCATGTCAATGGCTATATTATGAAGAACTGCACATGCTACTATAGTTTTTTTGGCACTTTAAATATCACAACACATGCCTCTTAGTAGGCAGCGGAAACATTGTTTCCATAACCCGTAACATCTCTCCACTGTGTTCCTTGTACGCATGTGAGACTGGTTATACCTTTCTTCTGCAGGTGTTGTAGGGTTCAGAACTGGTATAAATAAATATGGGGTGCAAGGATAGCCACTGTCACCCAGTAATATTCCAGAGAAAGCACCAGCCGCTACTTTTATTTGCAAATCACTGTTTCAGTCTACATTCCCGGAATATTCTGGAATCATGTACATACACTGCCATGCCACCTGGTTACTACATCCATTATTCTGAGATCAGCATCACAGACCACCTAAAAACAAATGCTTGTTTTATTTCACATTACAAAATGATTCAAGAAAGTTGAAATTTCAAATTATATACCTGCACATTTATAGATGGATATCCTTTTCTGTTAATATATAACTGCCCCCATCAGCATCTATCTTTCTGATGCGTGATGAACCTGTGTGACATCTGTGCAATGGTTCCTGCTACTTTCTTACATATATTTGGCTGACAACTGGCTGAGACACACCGTGCAAATCGGCTGTGTTGTCTTGAATCTATGAGTAAAACAATAATAATACATTAGAAAGTTATATTGCATATTGTATATTATGTATATTAAGTATGCATTTACAAACAAAAAGTAGTATATGTATTATATCAGTTATCTGGTTTCCATAGTACAAGCTTTGCTTAGTTTGGGATCAGATGACCGTGTGTGAGGAATGTCCCAGGATATATATTATTGTTTTGCTATTATTAGACAAGGTTTTTAAAGCACTTACTTCATTGCGAGCAATGCGAGCCCAGCTCCGTTATGGGCAAGCCACTTGAATTTCAGGGGGTATTCGGCATACTCGGGGATCCTGGGATATTTCAGCTTTTACCAGGTCCACTATTTTTAAGCCGAAACGCTTCGTGAACGTGTATTTATATCGAAATTCTTCGTCACACAACTCAACAAAAGGGTTCAGCCAATAACGAAGTCTTAAAGGTCGCCGGGGCACCCGTAATAAATCTAAATCGTCCATATCCTCTAGATCAATAAATTAAATCAATATTATCCATTCTTCTTGTAATCAGAAAACAAAACAACTTAACCTCACTGTGCAATTTGACGTTTGCTAGTGACTTTAGTCCTCTGTCGTGCGATAGTCCAAAGACAAACTAGGGGTGCTGTTGGTTTATCTTTAGTACCATAATTAATCGACGAATTTGAGATAATCTTCGTTTTGTAATACGAAATATTTTAGTACATGGTTTATTACCATGTTTAATCCAGGTACGAAATTTAGTCCACGTTTTGTAATAAGACCGTAAGGGTTTAACGAGAATAAATAATAGAAATCAGGTAATATGCGATGTGGCTTGATTTATCTCACATCCAATTTGAACCTCAAGTACACGATTTGACAGGTATTTTGACCATAGAGGTATCATAAGAAATCGCCTCATTTAAAACTAATGCTCGCTGTTTAATATATTGTGAAAATTAATAACCCTTGAAAAAAAACCTATTTAATATACTGGTTTTTAATTCTCTTTAACAATGTTATTGTTATCTACCTACTTAGAAACATTTAGCTACTTCTAGCAACTTTTTTGGGTATCAAAATCTGGCAATCTAGCTACTTTTTGCAAGATGTCTAGCTACTTAGTAAAGCTAGCAGTTGGCAACACTGCATTGAGCCGTTTTGAGCAGTCTGTCTACTAATTCATTATGGTCACATAATTAATGAAAAGAATTTTAGTGCAAAAACTGTCAAAACTAACTAAAATATCATTGTGGCACGATTGTAGTTTCAGTGGAAAATCATCGGAAAGCTATAATGGCGCCATTATGACGCTATTGTGTTAGTAGACTATCAAAACTGTAAAATGTGTCAATTTTGACACCACTGATAGCTCATTGTTGTCAGTGCGATTAGAATGTAAATAGTAGTAATGAATCTAACCTTGTTTTGAAAAGAGTAATTGCTGAATTTATTACCGGCTCTTCTAAAACTTCGTCAAACTTTTCATAAGTGCCTGCGAAGGACTTTTTGGCGGGAACTTGCAGAGTGACGTAGCATTTTCATTTTTATTTTCATAAATTTGTGTATTTTGAGTTTTATTGTGTATTTTTGGTGGTATTTTACCCAATAAAGATCATCCATGTGCACCAGTGAAGTGAAATGAAATGAATTATGTGTATCGTGACTTTTCAAGTTGTCTCAAAATGTCCGTGAAGAGTTTTAGTACAATGACCACCATTGTAGTAAAACATGACTTTTATGGACGGTGACTGACTGAGGACTTTAATGTGAAGTGATTTATTGTGACTGGAAACTATAATATAACTCGACACTGGCAGAAATGAGCCCTAATTTGGGCTTGGTTGCCAACATTAAAAATAAGAAGAAGAAGTGCCTGCGAAGGTCTATTTGAATAAAGGATTTTGATTTTTTTTAATTTTAATTGGAAATTTGGAGCACAATTGTAATAGCAGACTTGGGCCCCAGTTTTCTGCCGGTCCGATTTTTGAGAATTACGATTAACTAAGTAATTGTAGTGAATACAATTACTTAGGCATATTATAGTTTCAAATCTCATGGTAAGATCATGGCAACATTTTGATGGTAATACCTCGAAATTCACCTTGATATACAGTTTAAGCAATCCAAATCATGTAAGCCGTTTCCGTGAAATACATACAAATGAACCAAAGTATATATATACGAGCGCTTAAAGTGTGTGATTTGATTTACAACGTTCCAGGAATATGCCAAATATTAATAATGCATTTTGTGAGACTAAATACCTACGAACCATGTACTATTTCCCATGTGTATAAATACATTTGACGTCGAAGTTGCCATTGGCACAGTCTATAAAACCATACAGTCGTCCGACGCCTTTGATCTCGTGGAATATGCCGACAACGTCTAGACAGTATCGCGACGGCCATATAAAGTATGCTGTGTCCCGGGCTACTAACATCGTTTTGTTCGCAGGTCGGGCTCGGCTTTCCCAAGTACCCCCCCCACACCCCGCACGATTGCCCTGTCTTCGTCGAACGACTGTATGGTTTTATAGACTGTGCCATTAAGTTGCGAGTAACGACGCGGACGCGGACGGTAACCAACTATAAATTCGTGGGGTCCCTTCTATACGTAGTAAAATTAAATATATTTTGCGCTGGTGATCCAATATGGAATTTAAACAGGAATAATAATCCCGTTGCTAATTAGACTACTATGAGTGCCAGCTAAATTATTTGTGACGTGTATTTGTTGAATGGCCGTCAAACCTGTTCTCAGGATGATGATGTAAGAAAATCGTCGCCATTGTTACCGCCTTCATATTACTGCTGCGTTTGTATTATGAGAAAAATCTACGAGATATTTTGTTATATTTTTATAATCAATTCAATAACTATTTTAAATACGTAGGTATGTGCAGTCGAGGACATAAATATGTATACAGTATACACTCAGTGAAATTCAACAACGATTTTCTCTTAAACTATTACATTAAACTATTGATTATGTGTGATGTAATATTTGAACATTTCAATCACAATATATACAGTGCGAGAAAATTGCTTCACACAGCGTATACATATTTATGTCGTCGACAGTACAATACTTGCCAGGTTACTGCGTGTCTTAATAATTATCTAGTTCTCGAAATTTTGATGGTAGAGACACTTGCCCCAACTGACCTTACATACACGTACTTTGTTTGGGAACTGAGATCGTGGGAAATATGTTCCATGCCATATTGGATATATTATGTATTTTTATTATGTTCTTAAGTGTATTTTATTAAAAAAAATATAGCTAAATTTGTGATCGCATTGCCGTGTATGAAGATTGTCCCCGGAGGGATTAATTCATGCCACTGTGATATTTAACATTCCATAAATACAATTATTTTATTCAGATAACTAGAATTATCGGTACACGCGAATTGGAAAATTGTTATGGAATTAATTGGAAAATTCAATTTATACCTACAGTCGTCAAATTACATGCTGCAACTAATTGGATTAGTCGACTTTTAGTAACAATATACACAATAATCTAAATACCTAGCTACAATATTTTCAGTGGATGTTCGTACCTAATGAAAAGTGCAATTGAATCTATGATCTGCTTTGTGGCATTTAGGGTTGTCATCCGCCCGTGCTGCTATTACCGCGGAACGTCTCGGACGGGGTTTTATATTTAACTAGCTGCCCGGCGCGACTTCGTTCGCGTGGTGCTAGCCTACCCTATGGTGCTACCCTACCCTGTCCTACAGCAAAAGGATCCGCCATTTATTGAATTCATTATTTACAAAAAATGTGATAAATAAAGAACCGCTCGACCGATTTTGTGCAAACTTCACATAAACCATCTACTAAATAGTCCGAACAAAGCCTAAACATTTGGTTTGGATAGGTGAGCCCGTTCTTGAGATATAAAATTACAACGAAAAGTGGCATTGATTTTTATATATAGATAAAATAAATAAATAACCACGAATATAAATAAGCTATTTGGAAAGGACATTATTTATTGTCATTTCAAATAAAAACACTTTACGCATATTTTTTTAAATCGGCTTTCAAGTATAAAATTCCGGGATTTTCGAACTCCTTGAAAGGGCTAATGATTTTATCAGCAAGTTGCAAAAATATATATATTCACCAGTTACATTATACGCATACTTTATACATTATCACCTTACGAATTCGCTACCAAAGTGACTTTACAATCAAAATCAAAAAGTTACTTTTTCAGTTTAGACCCTGGTAAGGCACTTATGGACGTTTAATGTGGTATACATACAGTCAATACAGTTGAATTTACCACCGGTTCAGAATACACTTAATCATTTACAATTGTCAGTTTTGTATAAATTGTAAGCATTTAACAGAAAAAATGGATTAATAATCGAAGCAGAGTAAAAATAACTGGCTGGCAATATGGCACTTTAAAAAATAAATGCCATTATAGTGTCTTAAGAAGAAATAAAAATATCCAACCGAATTGAGAACTTCCTCCTTTTTTTGAAGTCGGTTAAATAAAGGGTAGGAAAGCGAGATTAGTGCAAATTGGGAAGTATTTTTAGGGTTCCGTAGCCAAATGGCAAAAAACGGAACCCTTATAGATTCGTCATGTCTGTCTGTCTGTCTGTCTGTCTGTCTGTCTGTCTGTCTGTCCGTGTATGTCACAGCCATTTATTTCCGAAACTATAAGAACTATAATGTTGAAACTTGGTAAGTAGATGTATTCTGTGAACCGCATTAAGATTTTTACACAAAAATAGAAAAAAAACAATAAATTTTGGGGGTTCCCCATACTTAGAACTGAAACTCAAATATTTTTTTTTCATCAAACCCATAAGTGTGGGGTGTCTATGGATAGGTCTTCAAAAATGATATTGAGGTTTCTAATATCATTTTTTTCTAAACTGAATAGTTTGCGCGAGAGACACTTTCAAAGTGGTAAAATGTGTGTCCCCCCCCTGTAACTTCTAAAATAAGAGAATGATAAATCTATAAAAAATATATGATGTACATTACGGTGCAAACTTCCACTGAAAATTGGTTTGAACGAGATCTAGTAAGTAGTTTTTTTTTAATAGGTCATAAATTGAAATTAATATCAAATACTCAGGTCTATACTACCATTTACTTATATACCTACAGGTTTGTACGGAACCCTCGGTGCGCGAGTCTGACTCGCACTTGGCCGGTTTTATTATTTTGAATTATTTTGCTTTTGTTACTCTTCTCATACTCGAAATTAAAAGCAGTGTTTAGCTAGAGTGAGCTACAAATCTCGTACTCGAACTATTTAAACTCACGTCGTTCGAGCGCCTAAATATCCCTTGGTTAACAATCACACAACAATGACACCTGCGCAGTAGTTAATTTTCGGTCTGTTTGGCGGAATGAAGCAGGGGGGAGCGCCGAGCTGCACACGATTGGTTCGTCACTCGATGTGAGTCCTCTATTGGATTCTCGCGTGTCATTTGGCCACTATGATTTGGCCAAAAGTGTACATGCGTGAGCTTGTTGTCCCCACTACTGCCTATCTGTGCTCACCACTCGTGCCTGATACTACTATTATTTGGACGTAACTGGATGTTAGTATTAGCACATATGGTACTATTTTGGCTACGTCACTGCGTCACAGTTAAGGGTTAACAAAGGGTTCGATAACCCAGGCATATCGCCCAATCACATCACGTTTAGGCACGCTACATAAATAAAGTGTTTAATTACCACTACTATAACTTGACATTGGCAAATAAACAAGCCGTGTGAAGCTATTAAAAAAAATACCACCTGTCTCTATTAGATAATTCTTTATACATGGGAGTATTATCATCCCGTAACTTTGAGGATTTTACAGAATTCGTCTATGGTAAATATTTTTTTAATCAATTTATCATCGACACTTATTAATAAGATATGAATAAGATACATAAAGATTTTGCGGAAAACTTTACCTGACTTCTGCAGTCAGCCCCCCTAGACAAGATGGTTATCGACAATCGTCATCGTTAGTAAACGATCAACCGATCGATAAGTTGATCGTTTTCAACTTATCGATCGGTTGATCGTTTACTAACGATGACGAATTTCGACGCTATGCTTTTTTTTACCACGTTCTTTACTATAACTTCAACTCATTTGTGTAGATTGTTAAGAGTAGTATATTGTTGCAAATGGCGTACGATGTAACATTTGCGTAGGTGCCGTTGGGTAAATCTATAGGTTTGTCAGTACTTTTACAACCAAATCGAATAATAATAATCAACGCGTATAAAGCCGCAAAAAGTGTCGCGAAGGCGGTCGCTGTTGTGCTTGGATTTTTGCCCGCATATTTGAGAAGGTTTGAAGCAAGTTTAGTAAAACCAGTCGCTCCGTCATTTTCTAACATCAAATTTTTTTTTTTTATTCTATTTTTTATAGTCTTTTGCCCTACAAGGGTATGTCAGCCTCATCGTACCCTAAACTAACCTATTACACAGCAAAATCAATATAGCTCACTCACACAGTTATGACTAACTTACCTACTAAGAAGATTGAGCTACTGCTGCACTAACCATATCAAATAAATATTTTGGATTTTCTGTTTGAGGCTCTTATAATATTTTAAAAAACCTGCCGACATCATATATGTTGAACTCGCTCAACAGTAGCTCCCTCTCTCTTTGATTCTTTTCACATTCCATCAACAAGTGTTGGACATCATCAATCTTTCCACAAACTTCACAATTTGGTGAGTCAACCTTTTTCATGAGATATCCAAACTTTCTTGATGGAAAGTGTTCGGAACGTAACCTATGGGCCATAACTACATGATCGCGATATTCTAATTTCAGCAAACCATGGGAAACGAGAAATCTAAAATCTGGTTTTGTTTTAAACCATGTTTTTTAATAAGGAGGTTTAAGTCTATTTGTCTTACATTCAATGCTTTTGCTCAGTAAGTTATATACAGTGTGGGAGCTGAGGGTCAGCTGATGACCCCGGGATGACTGGCCATTATAGAAGACGTCAGGCTGCGTGGACGCAAAGTATCTACTTTATGAAAAGTATGTTTTGTATCAAACGACATGTTTACAATTATCAAGCGATTTCCCATAGATCGGTGAAAATATGGTGTATCACAGCATTTTCCTGCATATAATTCAATAATATTTGGTGAAAAAGGTTGATTAAAGATGTAACAATTTACATTGTCGACTCACCATTTCATGCCTTCAATAAACGTAATACAATATACAGGGAATACGACAATAAATGAAACCACTTAAAGTACTCATACATACGATCAACTTTTACTATGGGAACAACTTCGAGATCGCAAAAAAAATTACAGCTTTTCATACAAAAGGTACAGGTCTCTTCAGCAAAAATGTATGAAATGTGCAAACGTTTATACGGGATAAACGTTTGCAATTGTGAATATTGTATGCAAACTTCAAAACAAGTTTCAAATAATAAAAAAAAAACAATATTGATATGCCTAAACACCCGCGTTATGAATTCATAAGTTATTTCAATACTTCATCAGTTTCATGAAACATGCTAGTGGCACTGACACAAGCCCGATTAGTCTGTGAATAATTAGAAGCAGATATCATTCGTAGTTCATTTAGTAATTAAAATTTCCTATTCATTCAAATGTAGTGTGAGCAGCGTCGGTGCCGACGTTGCGTTGTTGCATACAGAGTTAATTATAAACCTTGTTTTTCTTATCTCAGCTACGCAAGGAATGTTTAAACTCAAGCTTACGTCCGCGGTTTCACTCGAGCATCTGAGATAATAAGCAACTTATGTCAGTCGGCCTATAAACTATGTCTATGTAAAAATCACATCGCTTCGTTGGTCCGTGTTAAACGAACAAATACACTTTCGTATTTGTATTGTTATTAGGGATTCTATGAAAATAAATTTGCTATAGTACAATCAATGATAGTTAATATAAGCAAGGTCTTACAGCCCAAGAAAAGGGAAAATTCCGAAAAATAAAAAAAGTTGAAAATTAATGTACATTTTGGTACTTTTAAATTTTGCGCCAACTATTCATTTTACAGTAACTTTCAGTAAGGTTATATTATTATTATTATTGTACGGAACCCTCCGTACAAGTCCGATGTCGACTCGTACATGGCCGGTTTTTTTTTTATTAATTAATAATATTATTATTTAATTATACAAGCCAACCACAGTTTGATGTAAAATTACAAGGTGAAAATTAAGTACGGTAAGGGTATTTTACAACATTTGATGAGGCTTCTGTCTCCCAAGCAAGAAATAAATCTGTAATATGGGGGACAGAGTTCCTCCGAACTTTAAGTAGCGGGGTACAATATTGAAAATTATTTATTTATGCATTTACCCCCTTATTCATAATCGCTTGATAACTAAATCAGTGTAATAGGGTAATAGTGTGCCCCGTCTCACTATTTCGGTCACCAAATGTCAAGTGTCAGATAAAGACTTCGGAATTTTAGCTAATCAAAGTTTGATAACTTTATTATGAATAAGGGGGTTAGTATATTGTGTGGTGTGATAGTGTGAGAGTAAGAGAGTGTGATAGTGTGTATGGATATATTTGTGTTTAGTATGTGTTGTGTATGGGGTGTGTTTTTGTGTGTGTGTTGTTGGTGACAGAGAGTAACATAAAAATAAAACTAACCGTGTAACAATATAATAATAAATTATGAATTAAACGGAATTTTAAGTAACTTATATATACTAATATTATAATACTTATAACAGGTTTATATAATGAGATTCATTTTGGATATGCTGTGAATCTATGAAATAAATAAATAACGGCACTCTGTGATGCCCATTTTGACATGAAACGTCTCTCTCCGCTATGCGTGTCCCTTTTTGGTTCAAGGCCTATAATATTTTCCCATCATTGTTATTTCGACAGGTATTTTTCAATCAATTATAGTATAATATCAGATAAGTTTCACAAAACGAAGTCATCATGACCTCTCGCTATGAACTGCACTCGATTATACTAATTAACGTTTAATTAGTGACTGAGCTACGCGTCGTTTTGTATGTTGTATCAGATTACATTCCCTAGTTCTTAACCCACTAGACATAAGGTTCATAGTGGAATATTCCAATCAAACTGCTATCCAGCTAAGATTCTTTGTTGAACTCAAATCGTACTAAATAATTATGTAAGCTAGTTGTATGATTATAAGAGTAAACAATATATACCTATTACTAATTGTAGGGTCGTTCAATGTATATCATATTTTAGAAATTAGTTCGTTCTGTATCACCATTACAATCGATTCTTTGTGACAGAACTGAAAAACTCAAAAAACATTATTATGTGCAATTTTTGTACGAGAAAAGCTACTGTAGATAAGTGTATATAAGGATTGTGATATCTCTTTTCCACGCTTTTTTGGGTTTTTTTAGCGTAGCAAAACTTCCTAAATCGAATACGGTGTTTTGTAGTTTTTACTGAGCACTTCACCTTAAATATTTGTAGGGGTGTAAAAATAACGTTGTTACACCCGTTACACTCAATATATCTAATATACTGGGTGTAACGGAAAGTGTATGTCTTTTTTTGGTACTAGGCGAATAGATCGCGGAATATTTTTTCTAATTAATATTAGCAAGAGAAGAAAATGATAATGACTCTGACCGGTGAAATGTTGGTTATAATTTTAATTCATTAAACTTGGATGCAAAAGTTTGATATGAATTTTTGAGTAATTTATTTTGAGTTGAAACTTTTTAGAGAGTGT
This sequence comes from Achlya flavicornis, assembly GCA_947623365.1. NCBI lineage: Eukaryota > Metazoa > Arthropoda > Insecta > Lepidoptera > Drepanidae > Achlya > Achlya flavicornis. The sequence goes on along the minus strand of OX392471.1, from coordinate 15,954,482 downwards.
ACCTGATGTAGTCTTCCCCCCTTTCGGATGTATATCCCTTTCCGTTACACACAGCCATTAGAGATAATATGCCTAATTGCATAAAATATTCCATAAATCGAATCTGTATGGACGTAGTTTACAAAAATCCACAGTGTGGTTATATAACCACACTGTGGATTTTTGTAAACTACTACTACTATATTAACTATATAGTTAATAAAGTTTAAGAAACTACTGGAACCATTCCAAATATTTTCCCGGCTGGAAGATAGGTCAATTGTTTTTAGTCACGTGTAACAAGATGGGCGGGCCAGGCGCAAGCGCACATCTTGTTATTCCCTTTTGTAAAATATTGTCTTGAATAGATGGCACTTTGGGTGAAATCAGAAGTACATAATATGTTATATTACTTATTATTTGCTGTGATAAGACATGTTTTGACTGTGAACTTACAGATTTTGAGGTTGTATATAGACATTTTATAGGTTTTTTGTTAGCCCACTTGAATGAAAGGTTGTCTGAGATCGATAATAGTAATAGCGAATTTCGTGTGGTGTATCATAAGGGTTAGCTATCTATCTAGATATTATATTATATATTATCAGTACAGTATAGATGTAACTAGTTGTTCCCCATGGTTACAAACGCGTGCCCAGATAAAAAATGTGTCCTATGTCATTTTTACGGTTCCGTAGCCAAATGGAAAAAAACGGAACCCTTATAGATTCGTCATGTCTGTCTGTCTGTCTGTCCGTCCGTATGTCACAGCCACTTTTTTCCAAAACTATAATGTTGAAACTTGGTAAGTAGATGTATTCTGTGAACCGCATTAAGATTTTCACACAAAAATAGAAAAAAAAAACAATAAATTTTGGGGGTTCCCCATACTTAGAACTGATTTCGATATGTCTGAAACATGATACTACTGTTATTTGTTATTGGAATGCTAGTTTTATGCTACAAATAGAGATTTGAATCATCTTATATTAAGAAGATACAAAGGTCTGTAAAATTTATCTGAAAAAATTAAGCGGCAATTTTTTTTGTTAGAATGTTATCTTTATGTAAGAAAAGACATTTAGATTATAATTACAGTATTAATAAAAAAAAATAGTTTGCTAGATTGATTATAATAATCACCGGATTCAAAATAGATAAGAAAAAATAACAGTATACTACACAGTACACACACATTAGTCGCTACTGAAATACTTAGAGTGCAATGAGTGAAAAATAATAGTGGACTGTTATGCAATTTAGTACCAACTGATTAAAAAGTTAATGCTGTTTGCCACAGATATGGACGGACAGACAATGTTGCAAAATTGAACCTAAATTAGAATTAAAAAATCCCAATGGTGAGTAGGTACTTGCAAAATATGATAAAAAACATGATAGTATTATTTTTTAAACCGAAACATTGTCTTTAGTTTACTAACAGATTTTTGCAATAAAATATATAGGTATGTAAGTGTTATGTTCATAATTATAGTTTTTTCTTAAGTATATATTAAATCAGTTAGAATTAGCCTAGTGCCAGGTAGGAAAAAAATACTTTGCAATTTTGCTTATTTCCTAAATTGAATGCTAATAGAATGTGATTTAAGAGTAGATTTCGAATCAGCCTCATTATTAGAGAAAAAAAAACCAATCCAGTCAATAAGTAAAATAAAATCTAAGACTTTGTTTACAACTGTATATGATAAATAAAATAGACCTTATGACTAAACCTACCTTGTTTCGCGTAGTTTGATGGGGCTGTGCTGTAGTAGTAGCAGTAAGCACCGAATCCAAGAACCAGGAACAAGAGAGCCCATATACGCGTCGAGAACGGCCGACATCGCATCATCCGAGTCCGCATTTTAACCCCTACAAAAATACCGGTTCAATGCATTTACACTCCAATTTTTGAGTAACATAAATAATCATTATTTTCTTTTAAGGTTTTGTGAATAAAACCTAAGGTAACATAAAAGTATCTAAGGTGAATTATCATTATTTGTTTGTACACGATTAGGTATATACGTACATAAAATATTAGTGTTTACGAGATCGACTTTCTGGTAAACAACACTCAAAACAAACAAAACACGTACGAACTTAACTTATAAAAATATGTGAGTTTCTTTTACATAACGTACGATTAACAAAGTATTCGATGACTACGAAAAAAACCAGTGGATCTTCGAATAACTTAGCGTAACAAGTAAACAAAGATAAGTCCAGTCTAAGTTAATTGCTTGTACGAAGGAAGAGTAATCATACTTACGTTTAATTATATACAGCTATTTTTTAAAGAATCACATTTTTTATCGCCGGTTAATCAAGAATATTTGATATATCAGAATTTATGATATCGCAATATTATGCAGCATCCAGTAAACGTGTAGATAACGAGAACGCAAGGGTGCGACCGACCAAACCAGAGCGAAACACCAATTCGATTGGCAATTTTAAAACATTGGCTGGCAACATTCAATTTGAATGGAGATACCAGTACAATCCAGAAATTTTCCCATCCTAGCCACTCAAACAAAGTTTAAATTCTTATTATCTTTATTTATGTGAAAATTTAACCAAATCTAAAAAAAAACATATTTTATAGTGTTAAACCTGATTATGGCGTATAGTTATAATAATTGTAAGCGTTCAGAAAATAATATTTATATTCTGTTTTTTTTTGTTATGTAATCTGACCACACTGAAGCGACCGTTCAGAAATTGTAATAAGAAAAATATTGTGATAGCATGTGGAAATATTTCAAGATAATTATTATTTATATGTATCTGTCTATGTTAGGTAGTCTATTTATTTTACTTCGAATAAAACGAACTAACACCTACTTAAAATGGAACTTACCAGTAAAGCATGAGTGGCATGGCATGTCAATGCTAATATTGGCCGAGATATGCCCCAGCCAGCACTCAGCAGAGAAGTTTGCCGGGAAGCGTCGACCAGAAATGCGATGCCCTCGGGTCTTCTTTTCTCCATCTTTCTTTACTCCAAACGGCTCAAATACGTAGAAGTTTAACCACTTAAACAGCAGTTCTTGGAATTCTTTCTTTTCATATTATTAGGTATGTCGTTCTAGGACCTGCGTCCTATCTGTGTCATCGGTTCTAGGTTATTCTGTCACAGTTCAGACCAAGTCTGGTGGAAGTCTATTTTTGATGGAGGACCCTCATTAAGGAAACGAGATAGGAGTTATCCACTGATCCATTTTTATTAAGGCTCCTTACTAGCTCCCTGAGGGACCAATTGCATTGCCACTTTGAAGACGAAAATGTAGGTATGTAGATTCTATTTAAACCATGTATTTTTTAACCATTCCAATTAATTTATGACAAACTGAATAAAACATAACTCCTACAGCTGCTTGTTGACGGTGGAGGCACAGGACGAGTTAAATTTCTCTGGAACGCGGATAAAACCGCGCAGCTAATAGTTATATAATTCATTACAAATTATAGGGCAAAACAAATAAATACATAAATAATTAACCGTTGAAATGTTAAACATTGGCCTAGATTACAAACAACACAATAAACATGTTACTTGCATATTACTTAGTTACAAGTCCTAAATTTTAGTTAGTTAAACGAATGTAAGTTTTGAACGTGTTACTAGCCGACATTGATTGACGTTTGATAATGTTACCAGTATTAGAAAGAATAAAGATATTTTTGGGGTAATTTTCCACTCGGACAGAATGTTTTCATTTTATAAATTTCTAATAAAAATAGAATAAATCTAATGAAGATAATTTAATACTGCAATTTTTACTAACCCAAAATATGAAACAGGGTCCAAATTATATAAGTCCCTTATCAATTATTATAATAACATTAGTCATTTTTTATTTAGATTAGGTACAGATTTTTATTTTTATTGCTGTGATTGCAGAAATCCTCGTTTTTGTTTTGAATTCTATCGAGTTCTACGTAGAACTGTTACTGTAAATATATACCGTTTAGTTCTATTATCAAATCCAAAGTCTGATTAGTTATTTTCAGTACCTAGGTACCTACCTATTTTACCTAGGTAGATAGTTACCTAGGTACTACTTACTTACAAGATTTACTTTAATATTATAAATATCCTTAAAAAGAAATATGCTGATGTATTTACCTTTTCAGAATGTATGTATATAAGTAATTTTTACTATCCGTATGCGGTCATGGGATAACCCGACGTGTTAGCCATAGGACAGGGGACGGAGGCGAGATCTTAACTCGATTCCCAAAAAATCAACGTCCGTCACAGCTCTCTGAACAACCTATATGTCATCTATATGTATTTAGAATGATCGAAGACTTACCTATTTAAACCTTTATTTTACGATCGAATTTTTCCTACATCGACAAGTCTCGGCCTCGCGGCGCGGGGGGTACCTATCTAATTCAGTTTGTAACTAGCAGAGCGCGAGATCGGTTGTCAATTAAATTAAACGTGTTTTATCTGTAGCTAGCTCATAACCAAAGATGAGATATCACAAGCTTGGCGATACCAATGTCAAGGTTTCACACATCAGCCTAGGCGGTGCAGCATTCAGTAACATATACGGGTATTCCCTACAATATTTTCTATTATTTTGTAATCTTTTTTGTTTATAATTTTGATCGTTACATACCAAAAAACTTCGACTTATAGTAGGTTATAAGTCGAAGTTTTTTGGTATGGCATTCTTGTGAATAAATTCTAGTACCTAATTGTAAAGTTTATGATACATATACTTATAGGTTTTTTTTTGTTTTTAACTGTCATACCTAGTCTATTGATAAACTAGCCAAGTTAGAGCAATTTGCTTAATACGACAGTACTAAACAAAATAAACTTAAAAATATATTTTTACTGTGTATTGATAGGCCTGTTTGATCATAATCTCACCATGGTAAATGATGATGTAGCCGAAGGTGGTAAGCACATAAACCCTAGAAGGAACTGGCTCTCAAGAGCATCTATCGGAACACACCTGTAAGTGATTGCCGCCAGATTTTCAACTTGAGGGTGGCAGCCAGACAGGTGGGTACTACAAAATACCCTACCACCGTGCTTGTTATGATTCCCTCACGATGTTTTCTTTCACCGAAAGCTCATTATCGAGAGCTATCATCGGATTTTAAGTTTCATATTATCTACCTACCTACTTGAAAAAATATGAATATGATTAGATCTCTCTGATTAACATACAAGCATGTACAGTCGAGGACATAAATATGTATACAATTAGTAAAATTCAACAACAGTTTCCTCTTAAACTACTGATTGAAATTATGAGATATTATAAAGGCAGAATCTTCTAACATATACTATTATGATTTGTGTCATAGCTTAACATTTAAATGTTAAACTTGCGAGAAAATCGCTTTTGAATTTCAAAAAGTGTATACATATTTATGTCCTCGACTGTACATGTGCATATTCTGTGTTATAAAGTAATAAATCACCCACGGCCACTTCAGTTTAATCAGTACTCTTTTATTATTATTACATGCTCCTTGTAAACTATATATATATATATATATATATACCTATATTAGCACCCACTCAAATGCTCGGTTATGTAGCTTAGGTAAGTATATTATTTTTATATTTGTTTATAGTCGTTCTTTGGTACACATTTTTACAATTTCAGCAGAGATTTACCAACTCACAGATGTCTAGAATACAGATATAATTATATTAATTTACCGTATTGAAAGACTGAAGTTAAAATTAAAACGATCACGCACACTCAATCTTCTAGTGACAGCACGACCTTTCAGGGGCCTAGCTTACGGGGCCTCCGGGCTACAGGGCCCCGAACGAGCGTAAACAAAAATTCGTAAAAAACTTTAACTACATTTGGGCTTCGCCGCAGTTAGGTAGAAGGCCCCCCTACGAATTTTGATACAGGGTCCGTCTAGGCCCTAGACCCTGTATTACCCTAGCTAGACTCTAGCACGAGCTACGCCACTGCGACCTATAGGTAATTAACTTAGGTATTCATTTTCAAATTAAATTACCTACTAAGTACCTACGGCACTCGATGATACGTATGCATGCATAAACCTAAATGTAATTTGCCGGTTTTTAGGTACTTACCGTATAATATTTGTGTGGTTCAATACTTTAAAAATGGATGATCTATTAAATCTTTCCCAGATGATTTTAGATATCTAGAAAAAAGTTGTCGATGTCTCATGAGCTCCTTTTCATTTATTTTAGCTATGTCGCTGAATTTCACATTTATTTCACAGAGAATTTAATGAGCAGCAAAGTATAGATCTTATCAGAGAAACTCTTAAGCACGGCGTCAATTATTTAGAAACTAGTCCGTGGTATGGACAGGGGAGCTCGGAAAAAACTATTGGAAAAGTATGTTGTTATTTTCTGCCATTACTTCTCCTTCTTACTCTTGTTTGCTTATTCATGTAAACTGAACTTTTAATATGGGTCCAATTCTGAGATCACAATATTCGCGATAATCTGTACTTTAGATCAGGAGTGCTCAGACTTAACGTCGGCGATCTATCACAAAATATTGAGGCAGCAATTGATCAACGATATATAAGTCGGTAAACATGCATACGGCCCGCCTGATGGCGAGCGGTTACCGTAGCCATATGGACGCGTACCTATGTATAATAAAGTACTCTGTGATGGCCGCTTGCAACACAAGAAGCATCGCTCACGCGTTACCGACCTTTCCCCCTCCCCTATGAGCTCTGGCAACGTTACTCACGCGCAGGAACACAAATTTACACAACATAAAGTAGTTTATTATCGTGTTTATCAAACTGCAATGAAAAATATTAACAATCGGCGATATCACTTCTCAGAATAGATTAGGATCCTCCTGCTTAGGATCTCGAAGCTCGACTATTTGAGCACTCCTGCCCTAGTTTTTTATTGACGTTATAACGATCCAAATCGCGTTTGCATACCAACTAAGAAGTCCTTTAATAACATCATAGGCATAAAAGCATTTGCATACCTAATATAATTTTCCATTCATACATCCTCAAAACTATATGAAATCTCTGTTTGCAGGCGCTGGTTGGTATCCCAAGATATACATATTATATTGGTAGCAAAGTAGGACGTTATGAAAAAGATACCGAGAAAATGTTTGATTTTTCCGCTGAGAAGACAGAAGCGGCAATGGACAACACCCTGAGCCGTCTGGGCTTGGAATACGTAGATCTTATTCAGGTGATGTCATGTTCTATATCATAGCGATGAAGTCCCTACGTCAGTGCCTATTCAGACTGAAATTCTTCCGCCTTTACATAACATATGGGACAAGTAATAATAACAACTGCATCGTTTCATCTAGTTGCAACTCACACCTAATGACCTTGTTTAAAACTCGTTCGTTTGTACCTACGGAAAAGTTTTATAAAGATAAACAATTTTGTTACATACCTACCACTTATCCCGTTTTCAGCACTGTACCTATATATACATATTTAAATTACGTAATTGTATACTCACATATATTATAAGTACGTACAATATAATATTAATCAATTGAGTCCATAAATTTTATTGAACGCAGTAATAAATTTCTTAGATTAAAGACAGCGGGTTTAAAAAATGAAACTGAAAATGCTACCTAACAATTTCTTTTCCTACAGGTGCACGACCCAACTTTCGCGTCAGACATATCCATAGTGCTGAAGGAAACACTGCCGACGTTACAGAAAGCTGTTGACGCTGGTAAAGCGAGGTTTATTGGTATTGCAGATTACGACCTCGACCTCTTGAAGGAAATAGTCGAAGAGTCGGAAGTCAAGATATCGACAGTTCTGTCCTACGCAAAGTCTACCCTGTATGACAACAGATTGCAAAACTACACTTCTTTCTTCAAGGTGACATTGACACAACTTTACTTATGCCCGGTTTCTATAAACAAAAACGAATCGATTTGCTTACCAATAGTAAGTTTTTTTATTGACAAACTGGGCATATAGATCAATCGCGAGCTACTTCTATATGGGAGGGTGTGCTATGCAAACCTTTGAGATCTTTGCTTCATTATTAGTAAAGATATAAGAGTCCTAATTTTAACCGATAACGGTCCGTAAATTATAGGAACCGGCCATTAATTTGCGACGAAGTGGAATAGTGTCGGTATTCCTCGTTAATTTAATGTCCTTTTAACTTTGACCTTCGCGGATTCGGTTGGGTTGATACAGTCAATTAACGAACATTGTTTGTGGAGTGTTATTATGAATCTTGTTCCATCGCAGCTGGGCTCATTTACGAGTAACTAAAATAATAATTTATTTTTTAGAGCAAAGGAGTTGGAGTGATCAATGCCGCTTCAACTGGCATGGGTCTGCTGTCCAATATGGGCCCTCAACCCTGGCATCCAGCCAGCGACGACATCAAAGCCATCTGCAAGCAAGCGTCTGATTACTGCAAGGTACAATTAACAACATTGATTTTTGTGGTGCCATAGCACGGTAGTTTACACCGTGACTTTTTATTCGACTTACAAATGCAGCCCACTTAATGTGAATGAAAGCCAATGAATTGGTGGGTACAAATCATTCCAAAAAAAAAATATTTTTTGGTCATTTCTATAATTAAAAAATTTATCAAAAATTCATTATAATTATGAACATTCCAAAATTAAAGTTTAGGTACGTTTAAAATGGTAGAAAATATCAACCCAGAGCTAGAGTCGAGTAGACTGCGCTCGTTAACAGGGTGTTTAAATGGGTCATAAGGAAAAAAAATATTTTATTTTAATTACACAAATGATTAAAACATTTTTTTTAGATTTGTGTAATGATTAGTACCTATTCATGGTGTACATTATGTGGGCTGCGTTTCTAAGACGAATAAAAAGTCACGGGGTATACATGAAGTTTTTTTTTCTAGCCATTATGGGCTAATTCTGAACTACAGGTGGTCGTCAAAATGCCAAACGTAAAAAAAATATTTCGGGCGTTAGTCGCCCGAAATATAATATTGATGGCGCCTTTTGAAAAACGCGGGACTGTCAAAGCATCGACCGAAGTGCGCCAAAAAACAATCTCGCTCTACTCTGATCAAGGTCTAGGGCCGGCGCTGCTATTGACTTTCTCTTGACAGTTTTTATGTAAACTGAATTGAATAGTGTGACAGGTTTCTAAATCATCAAATCATGATCAGCAAATTTTGACGCTGACTGTAAAGTGCTGAGTGTAGTATACGAGTACCTATGTAGTATATATCAGCTACTGCCAGTTTCTGAAAGCCAAATCAAAGTTTTCATTCATTAGACGTCATTGACTTTAACAGATACACATATTTCAACATTATTTTATGTTTTAGGCACAAAACGTAGAGCTAGCCCGTCTCGCCACGTGGTTCACTCTTAACCAGCCGGGCATAGACACAAATATATGTGGCTTCTACAATAAAGAACAGATGATCGACACTATTGAAGTGTTCGACACAGGACTCACAGATCATGAGAAACAAGTTTTTGATGTTGTGCAGAATAGGTTGGTATCAAATTATTAATAAATGTGGCATTTAAACTGTGAGATTAAAAAAATCTATTTTTTACAGGTTTTTTGATAGGGTAACATTACACTGGGATGACGTGGAGTTGCCAGCCTACAGAGCACAATTGAGTGATGGCGGCAAGTAATATACAATCAGAAAAATTTACAGAATTTAAGATACATATTTTTAACAAAAATAATTGTTTACAAGTGCAATATGAAAATTCAGATGTAAACGTGTCTCACTTAAAACTCCAAATATTTTTAGGATGAAGAGCTTTGCCAGTTTTAACATGCATGTAGAATTTTATATATGTTTATAATATGTTTGATAATATCTTCTTCGTAAGATAAATAAATAAACATAGCATATTTGGTTTGTTTTATTTCAATCAAGGAATGTGAACACTAAAATTATCACAAATGTGGCGCCACATATTAGTTGTTTATCACATAAATACTATCTTATAATTCTCCAATTAAGTCGTACGACTAAAATACAATATTATAATAGACTGAAGACATTGTCACAATTACAAAATGATATAATTTATACGCTAATTGTGAAATTAATCATAATATCAACAGCTGGAGGAATATGAAATAAATAAATATCCTGGGACATTCCTCACACACGGTCATCTGATCCCAAACTAAGCAGAGCTTGTACTATGGAAACCAGATAACTGATATAATACTTATACTACTTTTTGTTTGTAAATACATACTTAATATACATAATTACACCCAGACTCAGGACATACAGACATGTTCATGCACACAAATGCATGTCCTGTGTGGGAATCGCTATAGGTTAAGACTCCACGTCTTAACCAACTAAGCCAACGGGCCCGTCAAATAATTTCATTGTTGAACACAAAGTACCTATATAATAATATGAAATAGTTTTCAATGGATTAATTAAGAGCAAAAATCAATTATATTCGACACAATAGTTAGTTAAACGAATTACATAATATGCTCCGCCTTCATATTTGACTAGTAAATTTAAAAACTTAATATTATATATCAAAACCCCAATATAATACGATATGACTCAAGAATATTATACGACTATTTTTTATTTTTTTTATACGACTAAGTCGGTAAACAAGCATACGGCCCGCCTGATGGTAAGCGGTTACCGTAGCCATATGGACGCTTGCAACACACGAAGCATCGCTCACGCGTTACCGACCTTTCCCCCCTCCCCTATGAGCTCTGGCGACCTTACTCACGCGCAGGAACACAACTTTACACAACATAAAGTTATTTGGCTGCGGTATTCTGTAAGGTGGAGGTACTTCCCCAGTCGAGCTGCTCTTTGAGCGAATAAACGCTATGCTCTACCTCTCTTAATATCATGTAAATGGAGATATACAACTGTATTTTAAAGGGACAGTGTTAAAATTAAATTGTTCCAATTGTCGTTCTATATAAGGGTTTTGACTCCAAGTCCTAACTAATGTTTTTTGATCATAATAACTAGAAAAATAAATATTTAGTTACTTAGTAAATACTTAGGTGTTACAAGCATCCATAGGCTTCGGTAACCGCTTACCAGCAGGCGGGCCGTATGCTTGTTGCTACCTAAGTAGTATAATTAAAAAAAAGTTGATTTGGCAAACATAATTTATATGGGGTGACTGGTAATTAGTAAACGATACTTAAGACACATGATTGTACTCATGATAACAAACAACATTCCCAAAGATTTTTTTATAATTTACTTAGCACATGATATTTTGAGTCATTGAGCCCATGATATTTAGTACCTAACAAGATTAAGAATACACCATCAGCTTTTATTTAATTTAGTTATTTTACCTTATTTGTTTCTTCGGGAAAGTTGTTTGTTATCATGAGTACAATCATACAACATATATATCTATATATTTAAAAATCAATGCCACATTTCGTTGTAATTTTATAACTCAAGAACGGGCTCACCTATCCAAACCAAATTTGGCTTTGTTCGGACTATTTAGTAGATGGTTTATGTGAAGTTTGCACAAAATCGGTCGAGTGGTTCTTCATTTATCACATTTTTTGTGACAAATGAATTCAATACATGGCGGATCATTTTGTTAATGGGGATTTTGCTGTCAGGGTAGGGTAGGGTAGCGTGGGGTAGGGTAGGGTAGCGTGGGGTAGGGTACGGTAGCACCACGTGAACGAAGTCGCGCCGGGCAGCTAGTAACATATATACGTGATCCTCCATTTTTATACTTATCTTAAATATAATTGAAAATAAAAAATCTAAACATAAAGTAGAGGGAAATACAAAAACCTAGTAAATAACAATAATAAAAAAAAAAACAAAACAAATGTATAAGTAATAACGATAGAAAAAAATAAAAACCTATGATTTGTTTTTCGAATCAATTTGAGATCGTTGAATCCTATGCTGTGTATAGATGTGTCCGTGTAGTTTCCGCACACTCACATTCTTAGACAAACGGACTTCGGTGATAGAATATGCTCTCATTGAGAGTCGAATACAAGATAAAATGCCATAACATGATCAAGAGGCAACCACCATCTCTTACCTCGATTTTTTTAGATCAGAGAAGAACGTAACACAAGTAGATGAGAAGAGAGTTGGTAGTTGGCCCCCAGTTGCGTATTCTAATATAATAATAAACAAAGTTAAAAATAAGACAAAATGAGTTATGATTTTGAGAAAATGTTTGAATTTTCCATACAAGCATTTAAATTAATTAATAAATAAACACAACATGTAAAAATAAGCTAAATCCCTTATGATGATAATGTAAAAGTTTATTGGCAAAATGATAGGTCTTAAAGTTACGAGTGTATTAAATATTGACTGGGTTGATCAATATTTTGAATTGATTTCTACTCTATATTCGAACGAATTCGAACTTATAAATCGAGCAATTTTTTTATGCAAGAAACATATTTTATAAAAAAAAAAAAAAAAAAAATAGTGTACCCGGTAGTAGGCCCAAACAGAATATGACTTTGACTGCGCGTGACGTGTGTAAAGTGTATGACCCAATTTTCGTAAAAATACATGAAAATTCTCACATTTGTGTCGCAATTTAATGGGGTATGATTTCTTTGCGGGTCGTACTTATTGAGATCTTTATTTCATACATGAGATCAAGCCTTTTTCTACCAAAACTGATCTGACCAAAATTCGAAACGTTATTTATGGTATATTACCTTGAAAATTTCATGCGATATAAAGACACCTTTCTTGGCGTTCCACTGCGTTTCCAAAATCTTATTGATCAACCTAGGGCCATCAAGGCCCAAAAAAAATATACTACTAAAATTGAGAGATTTCAAATAAATAAATTAATTGTTTCAATAATCGACATAGTTCTAATACGAAATCCTACACGAATTTATTAATTCCTATCTAAGATCACACTGCATTTTTTGATTTGTATTATTATATAGTTATATTGTTATTTAAATATTTATAAATCTCTAATTGAAGCAGAAAACCAAACCTTATACAAACAGAACCGTCTATTTGCAACAAAATATGAGATATGTTTCTTTTTGGGTAGATTGTTTTTGCTACTTGTCGTAATTCTTATCTCCTAATTTGAAAGTATGTCGTATAGGAACTAAAACACTTAAAAAGTGTGTTACAAAGCGAGTCTTTGGTAAAGATTTGGTTAAATTAAAACACCTTTCACAAGAGTCAAACGAACGGGCCCTGTAGGCAATGTACTTTGAATATTCAAGGCGCACACAAAAAAATCTTTCATGTTTAAAGTTTATCTAACAGAAATGCGAATAAAATGTTAACTTTTTTTAGTTTTATTACAGATGTTATAATGATCAATTTTGTGTAGTAGACATTAGCTGAACACCATGAAATCTAACGACACAGCTCTCATAAAATACATTTATAGATGTAAATATAGATATAAATATTCTGTCTTAAATATTTAAGATACGTTTCCACCAGCACCGGTTCATTTGACTCCCATCTGGTATTATTCGCAATACATAATTATGCTAGAATTCTGATCTACATATATTATTTCTGCGATTATTTATTGACAATTGATTATTTATATTATGATTTAAAACTTAAAATATTGCACACAAATTGCTTTGTGTTTTAAACAAAATGGTCAGGGGTTCAATAATTCAACAGACAGTTTTATATAAAAAGACTGAGGCTAAAACGACTTATGTTTTGTCGGCCGTCATTGTAACATTATATGACAGTAGGTCCCACGGATATAGATATACCTAGATAACGCATGAATCGTGTTCTATATGGAAACCAAGCGTGTAATTTTTTGACTACCTACTATTTTGCCACAAGCACTATTTAGTGACGGAAAACCAATTCAACAAGCATGCCATTCGTTAACTACCTACTATGACGTCACAAGCACTATTTAGTGACGGGATAAACCAAATCAATTCCAGTGCACCGATGCAATGTGAGGGCGATATAGTGTCCACGTTAAGCATTTTATACGGGCACGCGAAGTAGGCGCTCTTGCGTTATCTAGGTATATCTGATCTATATCTGTGGTAGGTCCAAAAGCAAGTGAAAAAAAAATGCAAAAGTGCCATTCGTTTCAACAAAGTCTACACGTTTTACCGTCATTAAGCTCCGTATTCGAGAACGTCAATCAATGCTCAAGTCAAGTTTTGAGTCGAGATTAAAACAATTGAATTTGTTACCTGAACCAATGATATTAGGTTAATTTTCGATTAACACAATCTATTCTTGAGACTCGATCTGATTATTGATCTGGTTCACACATACAGGCCTTAGAGCATAGAGATGGAATATTAATAGAGCGACTATGCTAGAGTATGTGCCGTGAGCAAAGGTATGTGCAACGCTGCCTTGCGACGAGCCGCGTACATAGTTAAAAACGACTAAATACACATAATTAATGCCAATGCCTCAAATGACAAGGAACTCATATCGACATTATTTCTGTTTTTTTTTTATTGAAAATAAATGATAAGTACATAAATAACTATTACATACACTACTCGCCAAACTATTAAGTTTGATGGCGAATGTAAATCACTAGTGAATGATATATCTATGAATACATCTATGTGCAAACCGCTCACGCTTCGCCCAAGGTAATGTTGTTAACGCTATCAATCTATTAATATTGTTACTCTATGCCTTAGTTCGTATAACTATCAAGTGTCCGGCAGTGGCGTGCATTGGTTTTCGGACTAGGTAGGCAAAAGAAATCATGGCCATACACGCCTAAATATGCCTCCTAGATAGATTATGTTTTTTGACCCGATTCGTAAAATTGTTTAGGTCAGCATATCATTCCACACACATTTGGTTATGATTCATTAGCAAACAAAATACATAATAACAGAATAATAGATTCGAATAACAGCACCCAGATAGCCAGGTGTTTAATAAACATAATATTCTGTGTTAAAATGTCTAAGATTTTTACCTTTGATTTAAATCCATGAATGTTTTGGAGTGGTCTACAGCAAGTACAAGCAACAAACGAAAACTGACTAAAGGAATAATTTATCGACTCATTTTGCATCTTCACCACAAAATTTCTTCATTTCACACACAATACACTTCATAGATACACTTCGCAAAATCACAATAAGTAAATAACAACAACATTGCATACAATGCCAGCCAAACCATAAACAAACCAATACAAATAAATTGCGAAGTTATATTTGAGTTGCTCTAATGTTGGTAAGCACGGAAACGCTCGATTTGAAATACCACTAGGCGGTCACCCATCCAGGTACCGACCAAGACAGACGTAGCTTAACTTTGCCGATCGATTAAGAACGGCTAATAATGCTACACCACGAGCGCTTCCAAAAAGGCACAAAGGAAAGCACGAAGAAGGAGGAAGGCACGTAAAGCCGTTGGTCCCGGTTATCACTTAATTGTGATAGTCGTTAAGCTAGTTGGATGCCTCCTAGGCGGCTTGAAAAATTCCAACAGTAGGTTGGCCACTAGCCTACCTCCACCGATCCGCAGTGGGCACGTGTGGTGGAGTATCTGCCCATTCCCTTTCACCCTGATTTGTGAAAGGAGGCCTGTGCTCAGCAGTGGGACATTATAGGCTGATAATGATGATGATGATGAATGTTGGTAAAGTAGTTGTAACTGTAGTCTTTTTAATTTGGATGGGTTACTTTACTTACAACAGAGAAGGTAAGGTTACTTTTGGTCCATAAATCGCGAATGTCAAATGTCAGTATGCTACGCATAGCAAAAGCGTGATTTATGCTTTCGTCGTATTATCTTAAGGCTGTAACAATGGTCAAACCTCTAAAATACGCTGGACTAAACGCATTTTGTTGACGAATCTATCCATCCATTTGTCCTGGAAAAAATATATGTTGTACATTTGTTCATCACGCACAAGTTGTATTGATTACATTTTTTGAAAATATCTTCAAATTTTGTAAAAACACATATCCTTACAGGTATAATTTTAACCTAAATTGTAAATTGTTGACATAACGGCTCAACAGATTTATGCGAATCTTACACCAAAAAAAAGGTAATGCATTTTATAACAACTTGTATTGATTACTTTTCAAATTTCATGAATCATTTTCAAATAATAATTAAAAAACTAAATAGCGAAGCATAAATCACTCGCTCCCCACCAAATCCCACCCGCGGACGCCTGGAGCCGAGACTCGTCAGTGCCTTGATGGCTGCTGTCACGAGTGGACCTCGCACGAAAATTTTATACGACAAATTAACTAAATATTTAAATTTATGAATGATTTTTAAATTGATTTCTACTGATAATAACTTAAATACAATTTTGAGCACAATTTTTAGCTTGTAAATATATGTAATGTAGTTATAAGTAAAAATAATATTTTTTAGAACATCAATAGTCGTCATAGACTAATCAGAAATGTGTTAGGTACAAATAGTTATATAGAATTTAGAGCAAGATATCGGTTTCCTTTATTCTTTTTATAACAAGATTTTATTGATCATGCAATGATTGTATGTACGTCTTTCCGTTATAAAATTTACAATTTATTTTTCAACCACTGAATCGCAGACGTCGAATTGAAATGAAAGGTTTACTTTTATAAATTCGGTGTTAAGAGGCCGTCCTCAAAATCGAAACGGGCTGAATTAGGTATTTGACACGTTCACGCACACGCGGGACCGCTCGGTCGCATGTGTGCGCGAGTCCGGAATCATTGATGGTCAGTACGGCGACAGTATGTTTTTTCTATTGAAATAAAAAGTCATGGTGGTAAATCAAATCAAAATCATTAATTTCATATAGACCTTCGCAGGTACTTATGAATAGTCTGACTCTAATACCCAGTGATTTATTTAACCATGGATGCGGTCACCGGAACATTTTGCAAAAAAATTCTTTATACAAGTAAACAGTACCGCCATCTGTTTAAAATCGATTGGACTACGTAGTGCCGCGTTGCATAGGCGTACGATGTTACTCATGTAACCTTGTATGTATGTGCGTACCATGCACATTTTATTTTTATTACATTTTTATTTAAGTCCGTTATTACTAAATTAAAAAAAAAAGGTTATTCGACACGCGTGTATGTAATATTATTGGAATTGCAAAATATTCACAATCTAAAATAGTGTCCGCCATATTGAACTATTTATTTATTGGTCCGATTGCTCTCAAAATTGGTATTAGAGAGGCCTTTGGAACATAAACGATGAATCTTTTCTCAAAATTGAAAAAAGTGGCCGCCATATTGAACTATTTAGTTATTGGTCGGATTGTATAAAGTTATACAGTCAATTATTTTTAATATTGCCCCTATTTTAGCCCTAATTTTTAACCAATGTCTCGAACAGGGCAACTTTCCTGATTTAATGAAATACAGCAAAATTGTTCCAATTTTTAAATCGGGATGTAAAAACAATCCCTCAGATTACAGACCGGTCTCAGTACTTCCTGCATTAAGTAAGATTTTTGAAAAGATTGTGCTAAACCAAATGTTAAGGCATTTTAATAACCACAAGATACTCCATGATGATCAGTTCGGTTTTACGAGAGGTAAGTCCACTACGGATGCGGGAGCTAAACTTATTAAGCATATTTTTCAGGCCTGGGAGTGCTCACACGATGTTATTGGTATCTTTTGTGATCTCTCCAAGGCATTTGATTGCGTAGATCACCAAACGCTAGCTCTTAAACTTAAGTTATACGGAATTCTCGGAGTGGCTCTCGATCTTGTTGTTTCCTATCTTTCAGGGCGCCAACAAAAAGTAGGAATCAATGGTAGTGTGTCATCGGGCTCCTTAGTCAAATTAGGCGTACCTCAAGGCTCGATTTTAGGCCCATTTCTGTTTCTAGTTTATATAAATGACCTACCTTATATGGTGAAAGAACTATCAGATGTCGTTTTGTTTGCAGATGATACGTCTCTGATATTTAAAGTAGATAGAAAAGACAAAGATCTTTTAAAAGTTAACTACGCTCTGAAGACTGTATCTCAATGGTTTGCTGCCAACAATCTTATGTTAAACTCAAAAAAAACAAAATGTATAAGATTTTCATTACCAAATGTACCAAAAGTTGATACCAGTGTTATTGTGGATGGTAATAAACTTAATGTAGTAGATAAGACTGTTTTTCTTGGTCTGACTATAGACTGTAGATTGCAGTGGGGTGCTCACCTGGAAGCCTTAGGTGGTAAACTGAGCTCCGCTGCGTTTGCAGTCAGCAAAATAAGGCAACTGACAGACATTAATACAGCCAGATTAATTTATTTTGCATATTTTCATAGTCTTATGTCTTACGGCCTTTTGCTGTGGGGCTCTGCCGCAGACTTGGAATCAATTTTTGTATTACAAAAAAGGGCAATTCGCGCCATCTACTGTTTGGGTTCTCGCGAGTCTCTACGAAATATATTTCCGGATATTAATATACTAACTTTGCCCTCTCAGTACATCTTTGAAAATATTATGTATGTCCGCAAGAACATTAATTTGTTTCTAGTCAATAGTGACTATCATGATAGAAACACTAGAAACAAAGACAAAATAACTGTACCTAGATTTAGATTAGCTAAAGTAAATAAGTCCTTTCTTGGGAATTGTATCAAATTTTACAATAAAATTCCTCATAGCGTGACCAGTATGTCCTTTTTTAAATTTAAGGAACATATCAAAAAGCGGCTGTTGAGTAGGGCTTATTATAAAGTGTCTCATTATATTGACGACAAGGATGTATGGAAGTAGCTTCTCTCTGCACCTGCCTCACTGAGCAGCTAGTTCAAGGTCCATTTTAATTCAAAGTATGCTATTATTATTATAAGTTATATTTTTAGGTTACAGATTATATTACCTATTGTAATTAAATTAATTCAATTCAATGTTCTTCATTTATTTAGTTTGATATAAATGCATCGATTTATTATGTCTGTCTAATTGTTATATTTTTTTATTTTGTGATATTTAGTCTAAACTTGTCAATAGTCACAGTGATAACAAATTGTGTGTTTAGTGTTTCCCTTTAGTTATTTTTTATTTCTAAGGCAGACTTAAGTAAGTCATGCTCACTTTAAGGCCTTTGCTTGCGGCGGCGTCGTGTGACGGGTCGCTCACTTCCCTCCAATATGGCGAGGAGGGCGATGGCTGCCACACGCGTCATACTTGTGAACAGGTGCTGCTTGTGGGGGCTGGTCTGCTTAAGTTTGCTAATTATTTACTTATTAAATATTTTTTCAGTCTACTTTGTAATTTTGCCGCCGCGCCGGGGCACGCAATTGTTTTCAGTGCGATTCATCATCATCATCATCAGCCTATAATGTCCCACTGCTGAGCACAGGCCTCCTTTCACAAATCAGGGTGAAAGGGAATGGGCAGATACTCCACCACGCGTGCCCACTGCGGATCGGTGGAGGTAGGCTAGTGGTCAACCTACTGTTGGAATTTTTCAAGCCGCCTAGGAGGCATCCAACTAGCTTAACGACTATCACAATTAAGTGATAACCGGGACCAACAGCTTTACGTGCCTTCCGAAGCACGGAAACGCTCGATTTGAAATACCACTAGGCGGTCACCCATCCAGGTACCGACCAAGACAGACGTAGCTTAACTTTGCCGATCGATTAAGAACGGCTAATCATGCTACACCACGAGTGTTCAGTGCGATTAGAATGTAAATATTATGTAATTAATCTAAGCCTGTTTTGAAAAGAGTAATTGCTGAGTTTATTGCCGGCTCTTCTCAGCAAATGCAACCTTCCGAACCGGTATTAGAGTACTTATTAGAGTCAGACTTTTAAAAAAAAATTTAAAAAATAACAATCAAAACCTTCAAACTTCCCGCCATTTGGGAATTTTCCCGTATTTTTCCATTCTTTTTCGTATTTTCCCGTATTTTTCTTTTCTTCCCAATATTTTTCTTTCCCTGCCCATCCCTAGATCCAAACCATTTAATCGCCGTACTGACCATCAATGACTCCGGACTCACGCACACACGCCGACCGAGCGCTCCCGCGTGTGCGTGAACGAGTCAAATACCTAATTCGGCCCGTTTCGATTTTGATGGCGGCCTCTTAAGATTCAGCTTGTAGTAAAACACATGTAATATTAGTCAACTATTGAAAATCTAGAACATCTTAGCCATCTCTATTACTGATATCTCGTTATTATAGACCTGTTCATCATCATACCCTGGAGATTTATCGTGTAGTAAAACACATGTGATATTAGATAACCGTAACATCTTAGCTATTTCTATTACTGACATCCAGTATGTATTAACCTGATCATCATCAGACCCTTGATAGGTATGTATCATATAGCAGGTGAGTAAAATTAAACAGATTTATGTATTTTGTAAACTATAAATTCTGTTCCTCAGGACCTAGCAATCAACATTTTTAGTTATAAATAATGGAAATAGGCAAAGTTATAAAAACGATACGACACATCTGCGCCGTAACCTTTTCTGTAATCGAGTTGATTGTAGTACCGCTACTCAACGTTAGGCGGCATTTCAAATGCCGCCCAGCGGTGAGTAGCACAGAATACTCGTTTAGAGGTCAAATCGTCAAGGTCATTGGGCTGGGTAACACCCTTAAAGAAGTGTGTGTGTGTGTATGAATTTGCCGAAATCGTTTTAGTGTGCGTGAATTGCCGTGAATTTGAGAGGCGAACTCGCGAGTGCCTGCGCGGCAAAGTTTGAAATTTCGTATTGAATGTTAGGTTAGAATTTTTATTTAAAGTGATTATGTAGTTTAATTGAATCAAAATATTATTGAATTGAATCTTATGAGGTAGGCATTGCTTATTTGCCTATATGGAATGCACGCCACTGGTGTCCGGTATATCACCGACCTTAGAGAAAATGCCTAAATTATAAAGAAATTTACATCATTGTACTAGTAACTAAAATAAACCTAGGCCGAAATTCCTCGTTAATTTACATGTAATTTTAATAGCTACCGTCGCTTTTGTTAATTTATAAAATAATATACGTTTTTATTGCCTGATTAGATATATCACAACTGGATTCAGTTTAGACTAGATATCTACATTCTGTGTTCGACTAGCGATGTTTAATCTATATGTACCTATATAAAGCTGAAGTTTTCTTGTATGTTTAAACGCGCTAATCTCTGGAACTACCAGTCGGATTAGAAAAAATCTTTCACTAATTGGAAGCTACATTATTATCCCAGTGTTATAGGCTTTTTATGCCGGGAACGGGGGACAGAAGCTTAATATTATAAAAATAGTTTTTCCAAATCCAATCTAGGTTGGCGACTTCTATGGAAACTGTTAATGAAATAACAGGCTTATGAAGTATTTATGCCAATTTTACAGCTGCCGCACTAATAAATACTTTTTCAACGATATGACCTTAGTCTCTAGTGGCGCCAACTTGTGGCCATATAAACTGTAGCCCTCATATGGATCCTTTCCAGCGATCGATAACATCTACCCATATTGTTTTTATTGTTATTCAGACTGAAATGAAAATAGAAAAAAACATGCCTAAAATAATAACAAGTTACCGTTTCTAAACAAACTACTAAAAGTAAGACATCGAGACGTGATAAAGAATGTAAACAAACTTTCAATTTTTATTTAAAGAAATTATGTTGACAGCTGCTTTACCGACCGCTTTCCTGTACCACGAATCATACAACGACAGCTGTCGTCGACCAACTGACGTCATTATTGCATGCGAGAGATAATGATCGCTCGCTTTCGTAATGTAACTCAGTACAGGTGGGTTGTTAGATATATAGATAACTCTTTAATGTACACCAGAAAAACAGTTAACAAAACAGAAAGAAAAGAACATATTAATAACTTTACAAAGGGCGGTGTCATCGCTAAAGAGCGATCTCTTCCAGACATCCTTTGTTGTTTACATATTTTATCTCTTCTCGTTGGCTTACCTTTAGGTACAAGACTTGTATTTCGATATAAGTATAATACTAACGCTATTAGTTATTTCGCTTTATGATTATGATATGAATTATTAAAGATACTGGCAGTCGCACAGCAATCAATTTTGTAAACACAAATTGCATGTTTTAATTGAGAATCATCACTACAGAAGCAGTCTAGATTTGTACCTACACTACTGATTTAGTTCCAAACATAATAACTAATGCAATCCAGGAATAACCGTGGACTTTCGATCTCGCGTCACAAAAGGTTTAGTGCCATTGTTGGAGAAAATATTCGCCATGCCTAGATTAGCGGTTTCATTGAGTAATTTGATAAAATAATGATAGTTCGGTTCATTTTCCAGCATGTGTACATTAACGTTAAGTTTTGGTTTCTTGTACTTGACAGTTCGTGTGTGCCATACTAGTATTTTGGAGCAGTTTGACGCTAGAGGCTCGATGTCCTCGAGTTTTAGACCTAGACTAACCAGGAACCTGTCCTCCTCGTGGCCGGCGATGAACGGCATCGACGCCGAAGGTTTCAGGTACTCGATATTCACTGCGAAGCCAGCCATGTCCACCGGGAACATTCTAGCAGCCGGCCACGAATCGAAAAACGCCACAACCTGAAACATTTCAGTTATTTTGGCATCACTTGTCATAATGGAGATACTCATACATATCCTTTTTCACGAGAGAAGTTATGACATAGTAGCACTGATTGTCACCTGCGCAGTAGTTATTTTCTTGGTCTGTTTGTCGGAATGAAGCAGGGCGGAGCGGCGGCGAGCTGCACACAATTGGTTCGTCACTCGATGTGAGTCGTCTGTTGGATTCTCGCGTGTCATTTGGCCTAAAGTGTACATGCGTTAGCTTGCCCCCACTACTGCCTATCTGTGCTCACCACTCGAGCCTCAAACTGTACGAACTTAACCAAAAAAAATTCAGCAGCTGTTTTTTTTCTTAATATCGCAGTTTTTCCCCTATTGAAAGTTTATCTTCATACGTTTCTTAGACAAAACATTTCTTACCCAAAAGATCTAACACCTCGGAATAAACAAAAAAAAGTCAAATACAGACCGGTAAACTAAAATAACATACCTTTCCATCATGGACAATAGGTGTGGACACTCCATAGCCACCAATTAGGCCAACAGGAAACATAGACACCTTCTTCGTATGTCTGATCTCATCGAACAACTCTAGATCCACAGTGTTATCATCGTCGCCGAAGTATAGCACACCGTCTTGCACGTTTGTCCTTAGCCAAGATAGTGCTGCACGACGATTGGCTACCCCACGCGGAAAGTTGGTGCCTCTGTAAGCGTAGGGCTTCGGGCTGGAGATGTGTGTAAACGGCATTCCTGTGCGCCTGCAAAGGATACATTACGTGAACTGAAAAGACAACTTAAACTTAGCAGCATCATATTCGAATAGAACCTCGCAGGCATTTATTAAATGTCTGACTTCAATACTCTTATACCGGTCCGGAAGGTTGCATTTGCTAAGAAGAGCCAGCAATTAATTCAGCAATTACTCTTTTCAAAACAAGCTTAGATTAATTTCAAAACATATATATTCTGATCTCACTGACAACGTCCCGGCGGAAACAACTATAAAGTAGACTTAATCGATTTTAACATGTAAATAGCCCCCCACAAGCAGCAGCTTTTCACAAGTATGATGCGTGTGGCAGCCATTGCCCTCCTCGCCATATTGAAGGCAAATGGGCGACCCTAATATACATAATATATCTGTTGAAGGCAACTAGTATAATTAGCCGATCAATTAACAGCCTAGCCGTTTTACTAAACGGCGCCGTTCAACAAGCAGCCTGAATGTTATTCAGCCATCAATCAAGCAGTTAGGCCAATGATTTGGATAGATAACGTTTGGCTACTTGCCTAGCCTAGTCATTTAAATAAGATATAGATTGGTTAGGTTAGGTTAGGTTACAACTGTGATAATAACGCGCGAGCCGAGCGAGCGAAGCGAGCGGTGCCAAGGAGCGCTAGATCGAAGTTTGAAACCATGGGTTTGTGTCCAAGCAGGTAGCAGTGGACATCCTACATGATCGATATGCCCAAACATCGCTAAGCAAATCCCTATTGTATGAATGACCTAAGCATCAGCCAGCCAGTTCTTTAAATGTTGTATTAGACGCTACTGAATATCATTCGGGCCGCTAGTTTAACGCCGTCATTTAGTAAAAAGGCGAGGCTGTAATTTTTTTTTATTCAACTGAATTGCGTTTCGCCTCTGACCCGCCATTTAGGTACGATGACGAAGCCTATGATGGAACACGCTTAACCAGAGGAAACCTATTCACTCTGGTCTTGAAAGTCTTTAGATTGTAAGTCCCTAGATTGTAAGAGTTGGGAAATAGTTTATTCTATTTGGCTGCGACATCCACCAAAGCAACTATTATTTATTCTGTGACCAAAGTGCCAAAAAGAGAGAAATAACGAGACGAGGAGAGCCACGCTCCTGCCATAAAGTTCAACAGTTTAAAGTACATTTTGCTAACATGTATATTGTTGTATTCCTTAGGTTACTAAAGCTTAATGAGGAGGTGCTGAGCTTGCAGTGTAGACAGATGTGCGATAATCACTCAATAAGACATAAACTTACCTGAGAATATTGAATACTTGATCGGAACACAGCGGCTGATCATCAGCTATGATCCAGTGTAAGCGAGGTACATGCATCAAGGTATGTGCAAGCCTGGTGAGCTCCGGAACTTGTTCAGGCCTCGGATATGTCGGTGTGATAAAATATATCATTTTCATATCAGTCTTGTTGCTAAGATGGCTCCGGTCATCATCATAGTTCACATAACACAATTTGTTCTTGACTTTCAATTGCACAGCTTGCGGGAGAATGTTGGTGAAACTGGAAAATATCGCAGGGATCTATTTATTACTCTGAATGGACAGAACTGGGACAAAAAAAAACACAAACTCTGGTTCTAAAGTGATGTTGTATGAACACACTTTAAGGTTAGCTGGTTCTAGATCACTTTAACCCCCTAAGACCACTAGGACCCCCATTCTTTCAAACGCTAGATATACCTGAGACAAGCTATTCCTCTGTTATGTTTACGAAAACTGTTTTAATTTCATTATAACAGCCAGATACGGGATGGGCAGATAGATTTGACGGGCCTATTGGCGCACTTGGTTAAGACACTGGTTAAGATTCCACCATTGCATCGCAGGTTTTGGGTTTGATTCCCACACAGGACATGCATTTGTGTGCATAAACATGTCTGTATGTCCTGAGTCTGGGTGTAATTATGTATATTAAGTATGTATTTTTACAAACAAAAAGTAGTATATATATCAGTTATCTGGTTGCCATAGTATGTACAGATCGCGCCAAACTTCTAGTCCGCTTTGAAGTTGAGGCGATTCGCGTCGCAGTAGCGATAAACAGGTACCGAGGGACGTAAGAGGAGCGTGGGGAGGTGCACGCCCCCGCGGGCTCCTGTGCTCCGCCGCGACCGCCTGTGTTCCGCGCAGCAGTGTGCGTTCGGCGCGGCAGTGTGCGTTCGGCGCAGGCGAGGCAACTTCTAGTTACAGTACAGTTACTAGTACAGATTCTGTACAAGGGTGACAATTATTTACAAAATTAGGTTGGTATACACTCATCACCACCACTAACATATTATGATTTTAACACAGAGCATGATGCGTAGATGGAGGATGTAGAAGAGGATGCTGGGAGTGAGCCAAGGAATGGTTTCTATAGATAGGTAGAAACTGTATTGCAACAGTTTTTTGGTGATGCCAGATGTTTACCTCATTTTTCCAAGCATATATAATATCATTATATATAATATCATTTTTTTAGTAAATAACTTTCCCAATATTGAAAAACATTTTAAATTATAGTGATTTTTTGATTGAAAAACAAACCATTATGCATAAACATCACGCTAACTGGGCCCTAACTAGGTTATCTTGGTATTTTAAATAGACAGAAAGAGGCACCTGGTATGTTTAGAAGATAGAAGATGGTGCAAAGGAAGCTCGGAGTTATGTCGAGATGGATCAAATGGTAAACTACAAAACATAAAAACTAGATTAGACCAGTAAAGGATAGGCAGTGACTTTTCAACTGTCCCTATAGACTTGCAATAACAAGGTGTGCTTGGTTAGCAACTTTAACAGCTCCAGTACCATTCTGGACAAATGGAAGTCAGTGATCACGGTGCAACTCACATTTTATAATGAGTACCAGGGGATACTCTGTTGGCATGACCTACCATAGATGGTCCCTGACACCTCGTAAGGGGTTGCCGGTATAGTGTGCCATCTTTTGTTACCGAAAGGTTGGTAGAGGTGGCCTCTATAGAAAATCTCAGTAGTTATCAAGGGGTCTGTCCCTATAGACTGAATGCAAGTACAATGCTATGACTAAGGAAGCAGAGGGGCAAGACGGACGGGTAGAATAGCCCACAGCCCAGCACTTACAGTCACATTATAGTATGATTTGTATTCATTGTACCACACCACTTAACCAGAATACTTTGTGATTGGTTGAACAATTACAACATATGGGCTACCTTTTTATTTACTGCAATTAGAAGTTAAATAATAACTACACAAACAAAATATACAAACAGCAATTATGTTCACCGTGCAGTATTTGATCTTGTCGCCCCAACAAACGGTTGCACTGCTTGCACTGCCCTTGGGCCGCTGCTGAGGATAGGATAGGGAAGTGAAGCATGTATAAGTGGTCATAAAGTAAAATTATATGCTGACTACTAACAATAGAACTCAATAGGTAGGTACATTATTTTATGTAACTAATAAACCCACCATACCATAAAATAATATCATATCTTATAATCAATACGAGCACTGTAGTTCCAGTAACTAAATCGATTAGAACTTGATAAATTCATAAAAATAATATAATGAATATTAGAACTATCCTAACGTTACCTAAATATTCCTATGTTGGTCCACACAAACACTAAAATAAAAGCCGTCAAGAAAAGAGCCATCAGAAATCCTTTTTTGAACAAATTAACGGGTCCCATAATTTTGTCTAATAGGTAATTATTTATATTCTCAAACAAAAGTCAAATCGATGTGACATTTTGTAAATTTATAAAATAGTGATTGAGTGAGTCACTTGAGTCAGTGAGTCGGTCAGTATAGTATAGTACACACGGCTACAGGTCAAGCTATAAGCTGACCTCCCATTGTACGGAAATCGTATACAATGCGAGTTCAGCTTATACTGGAAATGTATAGCTTGATCGGTAGCCGTGTGTACCAAAAGTACAATATTAGTCTGTGGAGTGAGTGAGGTGTGTAATTCATCTTATTTTTAAGTGTGGCAACCGAGCCCAAATTAAGGCTCATTTCTGCCAGTGTCGAGTATTACTATAGTTCGTATGTTTGTGGTCACCATCAAGAATCTTATATATTATAAAAAGTCATGTTTTACTACTTGTACTACAATGTTTATTGGATAAAATACCACCGATATAATATAAAACTCAAAATATACGAATTTATGAAAATAAAAACGAAAACACAACGTCACAATTCAAGTTCCCGCCAAAAAGTCCGGTAGATACTCGAGTGATACCAGTGATAGGTACTCATTGAGTTATGAAATCTATTAGTTAATTTTCCAACAAAATAAAATAATATGTAGCATTATATTTTGAAAATATTTGTTTGATGGTCAGGCACTTGCAAAGTTCATCTAAAAGTGATCTAAAACTTGCAAAGTTCTCCTTTTGTTACACAGGAGAACTTATAAGCTGTTATTGTGTTTTATTTTCTAAATACATGATCGAGTGGCCAAAAATACCAAGACGTCCTTGGTTGGCGATAGTTCTCCATCGAGGCTTCATCAACAGTCACTAAACTAGAAAATATCAATGTAAATAAAAAAAACCTGTTTTCTCCGAGGGTGGGCGCTATTATTACCTACCTATTATACATTGTATCTTAGTTTAGGCAATAGTTGAAACACTTAAATTGTAAATTATCAAACCATGTTATTTACAAATTGATGTTCAAATAGTTTTATTATCTTTCAAAGTGTAATTTTTTATTTTTATCAATAGCGCTTTACCCTGCTTTACCCAAAGAAATTGTATGTAAAGAAAAACAGCCAGGTATAAGACAAGACGAAAATGAATGTTATAAAATATATAAATAAATATCATAAGGGATATCCTGTTGTTAAAACTGATTTTGGAGCACAAGAACAAGTTTTGGAGCCGATTAATGTTTGTATATTGATAAAATATAGTGGAAAACATTCCAATGAAAAAATACGTATTTAGCTGTGAAACGTATGATTATGTGGGATATTTATTTCATACTATTCACATCACATTTGCTCATAGGACAAGTGAAAATGTCTATAACAATCTATGTCTGTGATAACAATATACTTTTCTAGTTTTATTTGCTAGTTTTAGTTGACACGAAGTAAGTTGCGAATTAATTGATTTATTTGATCTGTTATGTTGGCTGTATTGATCTTGTTGTCAACAACTTCAGTGTGGTACAATAGTGATTGCGCGTAGTGTTATTGTTTGTGGAAAAAACTGTGAAACCTGACTAAATTCTACTCAATCGCTGTGTAATTTCGATATAGTTCTTTTCTTTAGTTCATTAATTATTATTTTCTTTGTGGATCATGTCATTCTCGAGCGTGGTAAGTACGAATCTTAGTTACATCAACATAAGCGTAGGGCGGTTCGATTGTGTGGCAATTGACAATACCTCATTCTATCATTAACTTTATCACTGAAAACGATGATAATTCGTTGCTAAGTATTGTAAAAGTTATGATTTTTAGGTGCATTCTCGACTCATTCAATTTCGGATGAGGTTTTCAATGATTTCGGATATGCATCCACCATATTTTACAGCTACGTGCATGGTACCAACTACACAATATAGGTAGGTAGCTAAATGGGTATAGAGGCTTCTTTAGTTTGGGATCTGCAATAATTGAACATTTTACCCAAAAATTATGAATCCGTATTGGAATCTTACCATACTGTTTTAGAAAATCTTTATTTTGATTGTTTTTTAGCTATAAATGAGTTAGTGAGTTTTTAAAATGAAGTACAAAAATGTATTTGTCTGTCTGTTCCTTTGTAATCACATATAGGAAGATCCCACGGTCGCTAGAATTACGATTATTACACAGCTAAATATATTTATGCAACACAGTGTAAGAATATTTGGGTAATATGAACCTTGAGTTAAGGTTTGGTAGGTAACAGGTATTCAAGGTAATAATACCAATGCACCCATTTTCATGGTTCCAGTGAAGCTGATTTTGAACAATGTTCATTAGTATAATATTATGAGCTCTATATAATGGGGAGCTTTACGCAGGCAATCATATGTTAATTATGAAAGGGCTTGCCCATTGTCAGGTTTTCATTAATTTGGGTGACATACCAGCAGGTGGACACCCACCTGCTTCGCAGCCTTCAGCACAAAAGAAAAAATAAAAATAATTATGCTTGCCTGATTTGAAATTAAATGAAATAATTTATTCATTCAAATAGGCCTTCACATGCACTTATGAATAGTCAAACTCGAATACTCTAATGCACGGTTCGGAAGGTTGCTTTTGCTAAGAAGAGCCGGCAATAAACTCAGCAATTACTCTTTTCAAAATTAAACTTAAATTTATTACATCAGATGTTTTCTGGAGAGCGAGCGCTACACCCAAGCATTTTTATCATTTAAATATTCGGTATTTCGGATTTGAATCTATTACTTAACATTTTGCAAAATCAACAGGTTCCATTCCTGGCAAAAAATATTATTTGTATTTCTTAAATTCTCAATTCACATCAGGATTCACTAAAAATAACTTCACAATTTCCCATTGATTCAGCTGTATTTAGACCAACATTTCAAATAAATTAATAAAACGGGCACATCTAGCTATTGCCAGAGTGCTAGCACTCTCCTGCAACTTTGTTTAAAGATATAATACCTTAACTGCCATGGTGATAATTGTGGGTTCAATGAACTTGAGCTTCATTGAAGTTTTCCATCATCCTACTGAAAACAGCATGGCCATAGGGTTATTGTTGCACCCACCATACTAACTTCCTCAATTTGAAAATCTGTAGCCAAGCACTACTTGAGAGACAGTCTAGGCCTTGACCAGCCACATCTTCACTTTCCATGGTGAAATGTGGTCAAACTTGTCTCTATCAACAGTAGATTTTTTCTTTTACAGAGCAGTTATATTTGCACGATATGCAAAGTTAAATCATGTAAACATATTTAGTAATATTCTATTGATTTTCAAAATAATAGTTGCAACCCATAACTGTTATAGAATTAAAGGGCATTGTTATTTATTTTATGAACTATTATTATTAAATTGCTGAAAGGCCTTTCCATTAAGTCTCGTCTGTCTGACACAATTCTTCAGCTCAGACCAATCACCCATAGTTTGGAAATCATGCCAAATTATTCAGATACATAAACCTGGCAAGCCAGTTGAAGCTACTACCTCATATTGCCCAATTAGCCCAACTCAAGTTCTGTCAAAAGTATGGGAAAGACTTTCCAACAAGAATGAAAAGGATAAATTAACAAGAGCAGCACTCAACTGTAGAGCAAGTCCAAAGAGTCTACTACTCATTAAGACAGGCACTTGAAAGAAAGGATTATTGCTCAGACACATTTCTTGATTTGCAGCAGGCATTTGACTGGGTTTTTCATAAAGAAATTTTATGTAAGATAAAAAGTTACTCCGCCACTCTTGCCAATAATATCATCATATTGAGATAGATAGATAGATAACTCTTTATTGTACACCAACAAGTATAAAACATAAATAACAATAAATTCTTACCATTAACTATACTGTATAATGGGCAGTCTTATCGCTAAGAAGCAATTTCTTCCAGACCACCATACACAAGTGCAAAGCACACTATGCTATAAAATATAAATTCACATGTGAGTTAGTTACCGCAAACCTAATGTTACGGTTGCTGTTGATGTCTCCTTCCTATGCTGCAGTAATGACCCTAATCATGCAAGTTATTTATCACACGCACAATCAATAATAAACTCTTGAGTTTTTTCTTGCTCGATAAGAAACCTATCTGGCTTTATGGCATTCAACCATGGTCCAAAGCCAACAAGTCAAAAATTCAGCGCCTACGAAGAGTTATTAATAGCATACTGCAAACCATCATAAGTGCACCCTGGCATGCACATGTAACAGCTGTTGTAACTGTTATAATAAGAAATTGAGCACCTTTTTATTTTAATTAGGGGCTGAAGTTCTCCCAGACTTAAGAGTAGTATAGAATGGCCTTACACTAAAAGATTGTGACCAAGCAACAAATCTGATTGTGCTTAAACAACTAATCACAGATCTTTACACAGATTAAGAAAAAAAGTTATTTAAATAAATCATCACTGGTGATAGGCAAATTTCATGATATCATCATCTCTTGTTCAATCCAAGCAGTATTTCTCAATACACATAATGATGACCACAAACAATACTCTGTCAAGAGTAACTTATAAAGAAGAATTCAGGTCATCATGTATTTATAAGTAACTAGCTGCCTGGCACAAATTCGTCCATGTGGTGTCCTACTAACCTATACCCTGACCTACCCTACTCTACCACTACCCCTACCCTACCCTTCCTTACCCTACCATACCCTACCCTACCCTACCCCTACCCCTATCCTACCCCACCCTACCCTACCCTCGCAACTTTCTTATTTTTTTCTTTCATAAGACCCTTCTCCTGACAATAACAAACAACAAAAAAAGAATTAGCTAAATCGGTCCAGCGTGATGACGTGACCAAAGGAAATAGGGTTTCATTTTTATAATAATATATAATATATCATACTAATATAATTAGTTCCTACTTCAGTAGTTTTGATGTATTACTATTATATTGACTATTTAACCATCTAAGAGCCTGATGACTGAAATAGTAGACTAACTGAGTAGAGACTAACATAATAAAAGCCTTCCATGCCAATTGTTCTGTAAAAAGCAAAAATAGACAAAAAAAAGATTGGGCCACTACATTTTATCTAACAGACTGTATATGTTACTGTAAAACAGCTAACCATTTTAAACACATTTACCAGTTTATGTTGGTAAATCCTATGACGTACTAGTAAAACCTAGGATCTACCGGTAAATAGAGATTACCGGTATCTTAGGATTTACCAACATGAACTGGTAAATGTTTGGTTCGATATGAAATGAGACGATTTTCCGGTGGTTTACTTTTAGAGTTTGGTACAAGGTAGGTTTTACCAATGATGCTTTGTAAATGTTGGTTTTAGGAATAAAACAATGTAATATGCTTAAAAATTACATAGCAATATTATGAGCCCAGTTACCTATAAAATTTAAAACATTTTTATAATTATTTAAAAAAGTAAAATACACAAAAATTCATACATTAAATTTTTCCTGTCACATAATACATTATCTCTAACCCCCTTATTAATAAATAAGGTGTAAGTCAGTCTTGTAACACCCAGGTATTAAGATAGCCTCATCCCTTTTTGTTTATATGACATTAGAAAGTGACGGATATATTTAAAACCTAGGTATAACTATACTTGAATTACACCTTATTTATTAATAAGGGGTAAGTGTGTACTCTATGTACTTTTGCTTCCTTCGCCTCTTGCTCTTTTCATTGGCTATACTATATGCTTATGGTAACCGCAGGAGTTCGATAAAATGCAGAACTAGTTTATTTATAAAACTATTTTTCAACGTATCTACAGAATATACCTAAGTTATAATATAGTCGGTATATCCTAATGGTGCGTCCATGCTACGAGAAACGAGCACGATCCGAGCCACGAACGAACCTACAACGAGCACGATGCGAATCCCTTTGTTCGTGAAAAAACTGACAATCGCGCTCGTTCGAGGCTCGCAAGCCCGTCCACGCTACGCGAATCGTGCTCGCAGTGTGCTTGTTCGAGGCTCGGCTCGTGCTCGATTCGCCAAGCATGGACGCACCATAAGATTTACATGTAAAACATAAGATTTACCAAGTCTTACTGGTAGAAGTCTGATCTATTCTGTCATGATCATTAATATCGGACTTTTAGTAGCACTTACTCATTGAATCTCGGGTTTTACCACAAAGACATGTAAAAGTCGAAACCTATGCCCCCTTCTACACAAATTACTTTGTGCTCGCAGTATTAGGTCGGTCGACATGGTTAAAGTCATACGCATTTATTCCGAACATCCTTAATTTCGATGATGGTCGAGAGAAAACCATTTCATTGAATGTTTGTTCCATGTCATAGAGCTTAATATATTCATTAAGACAAATAGAAAATAAACTGAGAACAAAGAAGGACCGGTTTTAAAATTCGTCCAGGCAATGAAAAAACAATACAAGTAGACGATGAGTTTTGTATGCGTTTTCAATACTTCAGATTTGTCACTGACCGAGGATGTGAATATCATTGATAAAATTTCGACTATCTTAACTGTCTTAACTAATATTATAAATGCGAAAGTGAGTTTGTTTGTTTGTTTGTTACGCCTTCACGCCTCAACTATTCAACGGATCATCATGAAATTTGGCATGCAGATAGCCTATGATCTGGAAAAGGACATAGGCTACTTTTTAACCCGGGAACGCGGGTAAAACCGCGGGGGACAGCTAGTATTGAATAAAATACTTCAATAGCGAATATATCTCCAATTTCTATAAATAATAATAAATGAATATCCTGGGACATTCCTCACACACGGTCATCTGATCCCAAACTAAGCAGAGCTTGTATTATGGAAACCAGATAACTGATATAATACATATACTACTTTTTGTTTTTAAATACATACTTAATATATATAATTACACCCAGACTCAGGACATGCAGACATGTTCATGCACACAAATGCATGTCCTGTGCGGGAATCGAACCCACGACCTGCAGCGCAATAGCTAGAATCTTTACCAGAGTCTTAACCAACTGCGCCAACTGGCCCGTCAATGGTCAGATCACGATAAAATTTATACGGGACCACCTTGGGATCTACCGTGACATATTACAGTTTAAACGATTTAAATTGCATAAGCCGTTTCGAAGTAATCGGTGAACATATAAAAAAAGAATAGAACCTCCTCCTTTTTGGAAGTCGGTTAATAACGGCGTATTGAAATTTGTTATCGAATTTAACTCCAGGTTCCAGTTTCCAGTGACCACGATCCTCAGAAATGAGGGACCGACTGAAAAATAAGGAAAAACTGTCTTAATAGTACATTATGATATATGTGTGCAAAGTTGGTCATTACGTGCAATGCGATATTAAGCGATAAGGGAGCCGAGAGTGTTATGATCAATGCACACGCGTGTCATACGACGTTTTTCAACACACTTGCGAGGAAAAACACAGACTTGTATTTAAAAGTTGACTTGATTTGATTGCCTTTGCGCACTTTTTCTAAACACTAGTGCGGTAATGTAAAGTAAAAAGCACTAGTGCGTAATACCCTGCATTAAGATACTAAAAACGGTGCAATAAATGTCAATTTACGAGCGAGTGTGTTGAAAAAATTATTACCCGTTAGAAAAACTACGCGAGCCCTCACAAAGCTTAGCAGTGCCATTCTGCGAGTAATCTCGACGCATAAACCGGCGTGAGATTACAAATCGGTATTCACAAACATCAAAATGTACATGTGGCGCCCCTCGCGTGATAGTGTCGTCGATGTGAAACCAGCTTTTTACTCGTTGTACCAACTGCAACATACTGATTGAGAGAGCACTGATTCCCAAAATACAAGTTTGATCTTAGTTTGGGTGTCAGAGCTTTGACACACTTGATGTAAACTCTTTTATAATAAATAAATATTATTATTATTATTTAATAAATGCAATATTGAAATTGTTCTAAGCTGCTTTTATTCAGCTGGTCCCAGGAATAAGCCGTCAGTTAAACTAGTAGGCTATACTCAAAGACATAAATCTAAATAGGTAACGCAAGTCCCAAACGCATACAAAAAAAAACATTCAAATAGGTTCAGCCGTTTAGGAGTTCAGTAACAAACAAACGTACATTTGATTTTTTTTGTATGCGTTTGGGTGACTCCCTGGATAGTTTAGATAGGATAGGGTAGCACCACGCGAACGAAGTCGCCCCGGGCAGCTAGTTAAATATAAATAAATCAGTATTTCAGTTGTCTCGAAATCTATTCAGTGTATACACAATATTATATGTATGAAAACAGTTCTTAACAAAAACGATAAATGTTCTAGGGTAAAATTTAATATTAAATTTATCAAATTTTTGCAGAGGAGACATGTAACTTTTGTATGAAAATCTGTATATTTTTTTTGCGATTTCTTTGTTGGTCCCATAGTAAAAGTTGACATGGTTTCATTTAGGTATCTACCCCGCATAAGTTCTTTATTTTATTCACAAGAGATTCTGTAAATTAACACAACATTTTTAGAAACCCTCGATTTTGGTACTTTTATTTACTCCAATTTAATCATCACTGCATCACCATCTGCCTGCTCTGTTCCCAATCATTTGTGGTCGGCGCAATAGGTACGCTTCTTCCATTAGTCTCTTCTATTCGTCATACTAGCATCCACTCCTTTCTTACCCATATTATCTTTCACACAATGCATCCATCTCTTTTTCGGTCTTCCTCTTCTCGTATAGGTGTCCATCCACTTATATTCATAAGTTACATAGCTTGCATAGTGAGGTGGCTTTCATTTCGATATAAATCCTAATACATAAATAACGCATAATAACATAAGAAGCGCTCGTGGTGTAGCATGATTAGCCGTTCTTAATCGATCGGCAAAGTTAAGCTACGTCTGTCTTGGTCGGTACCTGGATGGGTGACCGCCTAGTGGTATTTCAAATCGAGCGTTTCCGTGCTTCGGAAGGCACGTAAAGCCGTTGGTCCCGGTTATCACTTAATTGTGATAGTCGTTAAGCTAGTTGGATGCCTCCTAGGCGGCTTGAAAAATTCCAACAGTAGGTTGACCACTAGCCTACCTCCACCGATCCGCAGTGGGCACGCGTGGTGGAGTATCTGCCCATTCCCTTTCACCCTGATTTGTGAAAGGAGGCCTGTGCTCAGCAGTGGGACATTATAGGCTGATGATGATGATGATGATGACATAAATAACTAAAATAATAAACTAATACTATTAAAATAATATTTAATAAAATAAATAGTCTGATATGAAACAACAGAACTAGAAAAGTAAGAAGGACATGAGGAAGTTAAAGCGTATTCAAAGAGATTTAAAAGAGCTATGTAGGCACACATGATAAGTGCTTCATTGCATTGTCTGTTATTTTGTATGTGACACACGAGAGCCACTTCACTGAAGTTGGCAGGATCATTTTATCGTAGAGCGAATTTGTCGATGTAAATTTGCCGTAAATTGTTTGTAAATGCCATTTTTAGGGTTCCGTAGCCAAATGGCAAAAAACGGAACCCTTATAGATTCGTCATGTCTGTCTGCAAGTCATTACGATGCAAACTAGCACCGAAAATTGGTTTGAACGAGATCTAGTTAGTAGTTTTTTTTTTTAATACGTCATACATTGAAATTCATATCATATACTCAGGTCTATACTACCATTTACTTATATACCTACAGGTTTGTTTGTACGGAACCCTCGGTGCGCGAGTCTGACTCGCACTTGGCAGGTTTTTTTTGCCAATGCAGAGATGTTTTCGAGTTGCCGTTCGCCGTATAAGCACATGGTTACTACTATTGAATATTCTGTCAAATGGTTCTTCTAACAGTTACTAAGGCTGGCGGTTATAGTAACCGCTATTCGCGACTAAATAAAATAAAACCGGCCAAGTGCGAGTCAGACTCACGCACCGAGGGTTCCGTACAAACCTGTAGGTATATAAGTAAATGGTAGTATAGACCTGAGTATTTGATATTAATTTCAGTTTATGACGTATTAAAAAAAAACTACTTACTAGATCTCGTTCAAACCAATTTTCGTTGCTAGTTTGCATCGTAATATACATCATATATTTTTTATAGATTTATCATTCTCTTATTTTAGAAGTTACAGGGGGGGGGACACACATTTTACCACTTTGGAAGTGTCTCTCGCGCAAACTATTCAGTTTAGAAAAAAATGATATTAGAAACCTCAATATCATTTTTGAAGACCTATCCATAGACACCCCACACTTATGGGTTTGAAGAAAAAAATTTTTTTGAGTTTCAGTTCTCAGTATGGGGAACCCCCAAAATTTATTGTTTTTTTTCTATTTTTGTGTGAAAATCTTAATGCGGTTCACAGAATACATCTACTTACCAAGTTTCAACATTATAGTTCTTATAGCTTCGGAAAAAAGTGGCTGTGACATACGGACGGACAGACCAGACAGACGGACAGACATGACGAATCTATAAGGGTTCCATTTTTTGCCATTTGGCTACGGAACCCTAAGTTCATGTAACTTCATAATTAGCTAAACAGGACCATAAGCGTACAAGACTAATAGCTCGCAGATATCTCAGCATTGGCTTAAAATTGCCGTGTTTTTTTTTTTTTTTTACTGTGTATAGGCCTCTTTTTGACCGCAATATCACTATGGTAAGTGATGATGTGGTCGAAGGTGGTAAGCACACAAAGCCTAGAAGGAACTGGCTCTCAGGTGCAGCTGACGGAACACACCGATAAGTGCTTGGCGACAGATTTTCAACTTGAGGGTGGTAGCCAGCCAGACGGATACTACAAAGTACCCTACCACCGTGCTATGGTTTCCTCACGATGTTTTCCTTCACCGAAAGCTCAAGCTCATTGTAGGATTCGAACCCGGGACCTTCGTATCGGTATCCGACGTTACTACCACTGAGCTATCATCGCCTAAAGTGAGCCCACTATTTGGAAAATTTACACTAACATGATTGAATGCCGCGAATTTCCTCATACCTCGGTACACGTGATCACTTTTTCGCCAGGGCCAGGATACTGTTCTATAAGAAGGTTTCCAGAATTTCAAAATGATCTGCGTAATTATTTGAAATATGCTCAATATCAAAAGAACCCGCTAAAACGCCGTCTAACTTACTTTTAAACTGAACTGAGGTGTTGTGGTTTGCAGAAAACTTTGGACTAATATTTGAGTTAAAGCATGGTTTTCTAAAGGCTGTCGATAACTGTCACGCAATCTGCCGACTGCCGTCGCTTCAACTACGTTCGATGTGTAGGTAGAAGGATGAAAGAGGGATGAATAAAAATGGAAATTACATGACCATGTAGTGCGCAATAGGCTTTGCTTTAGAACAGTATGTATCTTATGAACTGATTTAAGTATTTGATCAAAAAACTATAAATATTTTTTGTTCTTTCTTTTTTTTATATTATGTAGGTTTGCGCTTGACCGCAAATTCGCCTGATGGTAAGCGAAGATGTAGTCTAGGGTAGACCGCGCGTACCCATAAGATGCATGTTCACTCTAGCCTTGAATAAACCCATCTTTCTTTCGTTCTTTCTTTTAGTTACGGTTTTTGGTTTTAGAAGCTGTCATCGACATTACAAAATGCTGTCAATGCAGCATCTTGAACGATTTAACTTAAATCATTCAAGTGCAGCATATAAGAATAGTTTTATAAAGATTATCATTTTTAATTACGTCGCAATAAAATTGTGTACAGAAGATGAAAGTATGACATTAAGTTTACAATAATTTTAGATTTGCAGCATTTTTTTTTTAATAAATG
Organism: Achlya flavicornis; assembly: GCA_947623365.1. NCBI lineage: Eukaryota > Metazoa > Arthropoda > Insecta > Lepidoptera > Drepanidae > Achlya > Achlya flavicornis. The sequence continues at coordinate 15,915,868 of OX392471.1, read as the reverse complement.
TCTTGTAATATTTACATGAATATTATAAATATGCATATTGCATGAGGGTTTGATTTAGTTCTATAAGGTCCATTGACGATTAACCTGATTTTTCTCAGGTTACATCGGTTGATATGAGCCCGAGGCTGTGTCAAGCTGGCAGTGCTTACCCGCGTCCGCTGTAAAATAATTAGTGGTGGTTATTTGCGTATTGGACAACCCGAGGAGAAGGCGCCACGTGTGGCCCTGCGTACACCCGGGGGCGGGCGCTTTGCGCCGCCCCGCAACTGTATTTGTGAGTACATTTAATTGTATATCAATGTAAACACACCTTTACATCCCCTTCACCCTCTCCTCATTTACCTGCCATTGCAACTAGCTCAGAAGCACTGTCCAGCTCGCGCGGTACGGACGTTGTAACTAACAGCTTTCGGTGGTAATTAATATTTTTCACAGTTGATAGTTCATCTTTAAATTGTTCTTTTTTCTTTACATTTTATACTATATTTTGAAGTGAAAGTGTTGAATTTGTTTGCAGACTAAGTTATAAACTTATTTAAATTCAGTGATTTTATTTTATTTTTCCATTTTTTTTATTTATATCGTTGATTTAATATGTGATTAAGTCATGTGCTATTCGCATTTTGTCGATTCGTCTCTGACAGCATTTAAAAGGTGTGTGATTTATGTGAATGTTTTATATTATATTAATAATTACTCCATAAATTTTAATTTTAATCAATTTTGTTACTTTTAATTTGTAAAGCACATATACCTACAAAATATGTATATATTTATTTTATTATTAATAATATTTATTTACTTGTGATATTAGAATATCATGATTTGCTTATTTTAATTATTATTTTGCTGTGCGCAAGTTATTTATATCGTGTCGCCTGTTTGCATTGCGATTCTATGAATTTTATTTTTGAAATATTTTGTTAGTATTCCGTAAAGTCCGTCAGTTTTCGAAGTTAGGGTCTTTAAATTTTGTGTTTAGGCTGAAGATTGAAATTTAATTTATACGTGTCTCAGCGTTTTTAAAAATTCCACCCTCGAACCGGGATGGAGTTGTTTTCTTTTATTGGTTTAAAAAATATGTCATTTGTTTCCTGTAGGCCATGCGGGCGAAGCCGCGAGCAGAAGCTAGTGAAGTTATATATTCCTTATTTATTATCATTTTAAGATTAAATTAGTTTGCAATGCATTAAACATTGTCAATTTGTTTTTGTTTTTTTTTATAGATAAATAATAATAATAAATTTAATTATTGACCAAAATTTACAGATTCTAATTACATAATTAAAGATAATTCATTGTGTATATTTTTCATGTGATTAATTTAATTCTTCCTAAAGACCAAATTCCCAATACCAAATTGTACATTAATTTTTCTTTTCTGATAATTTTTAACACGCTTTTTACCGGACAATTGGTATTATAAAACTTAAGCGCGTGCTTTCTCGCTGGCGTTTAACAATTAGAGCACATATTTTTCATTGAGTCCGTCGCCATGGCTGTAAGATTCACCCTTGCATTCAACTGTCTCGCAAATGTACGGCATTCCCGTCAGATCCCGCATTATCCGACCGCTCGCGCCGGCCGGCCGATCGACGTATCTTCATCGTCGTGGTTATTGTACAAGGAGTCTTCCTCCTATATATTACAAGTGATATCCACATGTTACTTGTACTTAACTTTTCGATTTCTTTAGACGTCTATACTAATAAATTAAAAGCTACGCACTAATTCAGGAATTACAGGACCACTACGATTCGAAAAAACAACTTAAATGGATTGAGAATAAAATTGCGTTAGATTGCCGATTTATAGAGGAAGGTATAACATGATTTGGGTAATAAAAGAGTGACGGACAAGCTTTTATAAAAAAAAAACAGGTGTCAACCGACAGAAGCGAAGCGTACTTGAAATCGAATCACGCGGCGATGCAACGCACCTCATTGACTAGCGTCGCCGTTTGGTACAAATTTTTTCGTTTAGGTCCCGATCCGACCGATTAGTACTGAGAACATCTGAAGTATTAGATATTTTAATGCTTTTGTAATTTTATAATTTGTCCCCCAATAGTGACTCCCTTAATCCAAATTATTTAATTTACGATACAAGTCCGTGTTAGGGTCACAAATATTCACGTGTGTACTTTTCAAGTACCTAACAATTTTAATTTCCTTTAGATTCGAATCAAATCGGCTGTGACAGACGGACATATAGACAGACAGACACACGCGTGATTACATAAGGGTTCCTTTTAAGGTACGGATCCCTAAAAATCAATCAAGCTTGTACTTAGTTAATAAATGCATCTTTATATATCAGTAGTTTGGCCTAACGGCGGCCCTACGATGCAGGTAGGGAGGAGAGTGGGATGGGGAGCGTCAGGTGGGCGCCCACCTCCCGCCCTGGCCCTGGGCGGCCACCCGTGGCCTAGCGACCACGCGCGTTGCGTACTGGATAATCCCGGGACTGCGTTACTACTTTATTTTTAGACACGCTGTTGCATGACCTTTGCAAATATAGTCCTGTTTTTACAATTTCTACGTATTCTGTATGCACTTATTAACTTACTTAATTTTACCTCTTTTTATTATTAGTAATTACCTATTCCAATTACTTGAGCGGTCTTTAACCCCAAGTGATATTAAAATTAAATTTATACGTCATAGGAAGGAACTAGCTTTTCAGATACAGGCTCGGCCTAGTTTAGATCCTAGTGGATAATCAGATTACAATAAACACTGTTATTGGTGCTGATTCTGTTGTTTACAACTAAACTAATTTTAGTCTCACTATGTCTCTTTCTAACAATGAACATAAGAAAAGGATGTAAGAAATTTTGCCTGTCAAATTAGTCTAAATGCCCGCAAATGAAGAAATTTACAATATTTCTATAAAACTAATAATGTTATAAATAAACCTAATCCTAGTGTCCCGCCGGCAGCGGGGTAGGTTCCAAGCTACCGGAGGTAGGGGCCGCAGGGAGAGGAACCTCCTGACGATGTGTGCCTTGTCCAGAAGTACCGCCTTCTGCATCTGACCCTCGACCCTCGACCTCGATCTAGCGAGAGCCTCTCAAGATGTTGGTTGAGACTTTGCAACTTACAACAACTCGATTTTCAACTAAAAATTTACAACTTTCAACTTACGTACATCTTTCAACGTATAACGTACAACTTACATCGCACAACCTTCCACTTACAACGAACACCTTTCAACTTTGTACTACCGGCTTTTGTATTTCTACATTTCTTTATTTCGACTCTAGTTTCTCTACTTTTCTAGTTTCGATTGTCTGTTTCGTCTTTCGATGACTTTCGTCTATCAACTTTCGACGTATAATGTAACAAACTTTGAAGTTCCTACTAGATTTTCTGACTTTAAATTGCGTTGAATCGAATTATGCAGCCGCAGATTCACCACTCTTGACTGCATCACGGAATGAAGTTCGTTGTATCGCCGCGTTGCTGGATTATTCTTAACATTTTGGTTTCCAACCTGAACTGTTTTTTTTTTTTATACCACTAATTTGGCAAACAAGCATACGGCCCGCCAGATGGTAAGCAGTTACCGTATACCGCCTATGGACAATTGCAACACCAGGGGTGTCACTCACGCGCTGCCGACCCTAAAGAAATCTCTTCACACCTTTATGAAGAACCCCATGCTGTACTCCATTGGGACAACCACGGCAGGGAGCTCATTCCACAATCTGAGCGTATCTGGACTTGCCCCATAGAGGCTTTTGTTATAGATATCGGCTGAAGGGAAACCATTTATACGAACATGTAGTCTGCACAAGCGAAGCCGCGGGCGAAAGCTATTAATAAATAATAACATAACCATATATTAAGTTATTTACATTTACATGTCTTGTAAAGTATTTATGTAGTTTTCGTTTTACGTAAATACCTTGAGTTTATATATTGTCTGTTGATTTGTTTTTACATTAACACCAGTTTTCGCACTGCGTTTTCCCCTGCGTTCCCTAGGGATCTTAATTTTTCTCGGGAAATCTATATTAGATCAGGTTTGATCTACCTGCCAAAGTTCATCTTAATTGGTTCTGTCGTTGAGTCGTCAAGAGGTAACAGACAAACTCACATACCCAATTATTATACTAGGGGCTCTGAGAGCTCTTGAGTCTCGATAATTTATTCAGTTATGACAAAAATACCATATTATAACCGAATTTGCTCACAAAATTTCACGAGAATCGGTTGAGAAATGCGACCTGTAGAGGCGAACAGCCGGACATCCGGACATCTGGACACACATACGAAAGCATTTTTGCCCAAGCTGAAATGTAGACGCTTCGCTGGCGCTCAGACAATTAGTAGGTAGGATAATAAAAGAAACAAATTAATTTCCTTGATGCCGTATTTCCAAAATAGTATGCATATTATGCTCGATTCATGGCTCCCGGCTCGCGCCTGTTGCCTTTATCTTGCCCTACAAGCCACAAATACGAATATCCACTCATGCCATCCTCCACCAGACCTTCAAGTTTCTTCATCACATACCCTGCATGTGGATTACGTAACTTTATTGCAATGAAATTCAGATTGAAATAACCTCTGATTCGGTAATATTACAAAATCGGAAATGGTTTCATTTCTAATGAACCACTGTTTGTATTTGCAATTATCAGAAACGTAAAAAAGTTATCAGAAAACCGCTATATTGAACCGATTTCAATACGAAAATGATTGAAATTTAGTTACGTAATCGCCCCGCTGAACTATCATTGATTGAAGCATAAGATACAATTAGATTAATTGCTAAAGCAATTGAAGCTGCAGCGAAATGAAAAAACTTAATTGCAAATGCGACTTCTGCGAATAAAGCGACGTACATATTCAACATTGCGTTTTTTTTTTTTTTTGAAGTGACTTGTAAGTACGGGCCCAAAATTTGGCCTTAGTACCCTTACCCGGACAAGTCGGCGAGCTAGCTCTCAACCGGGCAACATTGCGAATCCGGATTCCTTTAGATATAGTTTAACTGTATGCACTATGGTTGCTTTATTATTAACCACAGGAACCATGGCCGCGTAAAACCTTTGACTCCACTTGTCGTGTCGCAGTTCAGTATAAAAAAGTCCAATAGAAATGTTTCTTATTATGTACAATTAATTAAATTATTGTATTTTGTTTAGATACCCACCAGATGGTTTATTGACATCAGGGAAAAATAAGGAAGATGTAGAGTTGGAACCGGACATCATTGCGCCGGACCCGTTCGCATCAGATGACTGTTCCCCAGAAAGACTGTACCTACTAACCAAGTAAGTGTCTTTAAAAATATTGTGTTTGAACTGCGAACATGGATTTACTTCCGCCGCTTTGAATAACTGAAAATACTTGATAAAATCAGCCTACAGTTTAAATTTATTTATTTATATATAAAGACTAGCAGACCCCCGCGGTTTCACCCGCGTACGGTTTGAATTTTCTCCTTCGAAAATCAATGCACGCCACTGATTATTAGACACAACAAACAAAACAAAAACAATTATTTTTACAATTAGAACTAAAAACCTATATTATACCTTCACAAAAAAAACTAACTCAAAGAATCTTATTTAATTATTATAATAACAAATGAGAAAGAAATTAAATTAACTACACTCAAAATATTCTAATGAAATAGAGAATTTTCATGGGCGTCACACGGGTGTGTATTTTGCCAATTTCAAACTATAATTTAAATAAACGTGAGAGATATTTCTGTTATAGTCGATTATTGTTCTTATTTTGAACACATATACCCTACTTTATATTGAAATTTAGATCTTGACGGATATAATAACGTAATCATTCATTAATCCTACCAAATTCACGCAACAATTCAATACACATTTGTCAAGTGTCAACAAAGAATGAGCTATTCTAATATTCATAACCGACAACTACAGTCAAAATGTGGTGGCTTAGCATGGCATCTACTGTCGTGAAGTGACAGGTTTATGTCACTGGCTCGTATCTCTGAATTTGAAACACACCTACGGATTCACCACAAATTTTTCAATTAAGGAAAATGTCGTGATTAAATCTGCATCCGTGGCCACAAATCTGAAGGTATACGACTATACCTGCTGAATCCTTCTTGTAAGGAGAGACTCGTGCTTCTGCAAAGGATACGTAGTATGTGAATAGGACAAAAGTTTAGACAACGTGATATAAAATAACCTACATCTGTTCATACCCAAACTAACATTGTAACAAATCTACAATTTGTATTGCCAAATATATTTTCTGATATCCGTCTTTAAAGAGCTTACTTTTACTATTATATTAATTGTTATACTAATAATAAATTTGTTTTTAAGGACAGAGGAAGTATACACGATGAATACAGTTGAAGATGAATCATCTTCTGGTTTAAATGGAAGACTAAGACCTAGGAAGTCGCTTGTCTCAAGCCCACAAACAAAGAATTTACGTAAAATTGATGAAAAGGTAACGCTGGACAAGCCGAAAAGAACTAGTACCCCGTCCAAAGCATCGCCAACTAAAACTGATGATCTCTCTATTAAGGCTGATTCCCCCGCGCAGCAGTTGCTGTGCCCCTACTGCGATAAAAAATTTGCTTCAAAACAAACCGTGTCAAAACATGTTCGGCGCATCCATCTTTCGACTTCCAAACAAGACACATTTATTGTGTGCTTGTTCTGCAACCACACGGAGTCTGAGGCAAATGATATTATCCGGCACATGGTGGACAGCCACCCCAATCAATACTTCGCCTGTCTCGAATGTCACACGCGGTTCCCTTCCACCTCTGAACTGGCCGAGCATAAACTCAACGTGTGCGAAAAGCATAAACCTTCATACCGTAGTAAATTACGACAGAAGACTTCGGCCGGTTCGAAGAAAAGTCAGAAAAAGCTTAACGTTGTCCGCAAAGATGACTTTCAAACCGACGGCCCTGACGAGTGCGGCTTCAACGGTATCGTAATCTCATGTGAACTGAAACCCTCACAGATGCACGATGGAGCCGATATTGAAGATAATATAACAACGAATTTAATATTACCGCCCAGCAAGACTTTAGGTACTAATGCTGTCATAGAAAAGAGTGCAGTTATAGTATTAGATGATATACAATGGAATAAACGAATCCCTTCGAACTTTTCATTTCACAATACAGACGCTGATCAAATACTCTCGAGATTGGGGGTAGTGCATAGATCACCCAGGACAGGGGAATCGACGCGAAAGGATTGGAAAACTATCGATGATTCCACGCAAAAATTCGAAAGATGTTTCGATACGGTATTCTACTCAAAGGTCGCAAGTAATGTGCAAGAAAACTTAGCAAAATTTTTAGACGGATCTTTCAATTTTAACCCAGACCCAGATAATACAATAAAAACAAGAAAATCTAAAAATAGTGTGGTCATCAATACCGCTGAAGGCTTTCCCATTTTGTTACTGAGCGAGCAGTTTTCTCGCAACGTGTTTGATGGTTTCATGCCGAGATCGATTGCACCAAAACACAAATGGAAGTGGGATAATCTAGAAAATGATAAGAGCTTGATGAACCCAGATCAAATAAAACGAGATTCACACGTTAACAATTGCATCATAACATTGGTCTCGGGTTTGGACATATGGACTCAACTTAGCATGAGGCGTAAATACGAGGACAAATTTAACAAATCACCCGTTGCCAAGAAGACTGAGAAAAGGAATAAAATAAGTCAGGAGTTAAAAGAAATACTCGAGAGTAGAGAGATACCGACAACATCGTCACAAGTGGTTAAGTATACAAGTCAGTCAATACCGCCGCCGGCACCGGCCAGCGACTTCCCGGCCTTCCTGGGCCTGATGCCGGCGGCGCCTGCTCCCGCGCAACTCCCTGCCGTATTGAGCGGCGAATGGGTGCGACCCCGGTGCTACGTATGTTGTGCTTGTGGAGCACAGACACGTGACTCTAGAGCCCTGTCAACGCACATATCTAGCCAACATCAAAATGCTCAGGTGCAACACTACGAAATAGTCGGTGAGCATCTATTGAATGCTGACATACTCAAACATTTATATGTACCACCGAGTCAGATGTACAATAGAACCAGACCGCTCAGGGGCTTCAGAGATTGTACTAAGTGCAAGAAGTCTATCACCCTGGAAGATTTGCATCAGCACATGTTAGATTGTGCTGGTGATACACCAATGGTACGCAGAAAGTGCCGTCATCGACCGTTTGGCGTGCGCCGGCGTCGGCCACGTTTGCCGGACAATACTATACGCAAGAAAATCCGGAAAGACATTCGAACAAGACAGAGACAAAAAAGTCATATAAGGTCAAGACCAAAAATTAGAACAGAGGTTGGCGACGGTAAGTTAATAATTATTTTTATTTTAAAAACAAGAACAGCTCTCTTTAGTAACTGAGTTTGTTACAGCATTTTATTTTCGTCACTTGGTGCTTTCTTATTCCTGAAAACCCTAATTGTTATATGGTTTGATGTTTATAAGTTAAACAATGCATGTATTATATCAGTTATCTGGTTTCCATAGTTTGGGATCAGATGACCGTGTGTGAGGAATGTCCCAGGATATTTATTTATTTATTTATTATCAAACTAAGCGTAATTCATTGAATAAAAAGTTCTATAATAGCAGTAACTCTTGTTAAACAAAATGTTTACACATTGTAGCATTTTTAAGTTCTACTTCTCGTGTCACAAAATGATCAGAGATATTTTCCCTTTGAGCTGATCTACAGGTTCCAGAATCTACGATTCAGTATTTCCTATTGCTCAGTTGGGTTACTATAATGAAAGTATAATTAAATAATATTATGTAAAAAAAATAGAAAACCCTTTTAAGCTATATTAAATTTGATTCACGTGTTTTGGCACTCATAAATGCTTGGACACCCTTCACTTTAACCCTGCATTTATCGTAAAGTTTTTTTTCTTATTTCAGCTGAAACTATCAGAAAGATGATAGCAGATTTACCAGCTAAACGTCATCGAGCCACGGTAAATCCCATGAATCCCATTTTAAGACCTCGTAGAAACCTTGACAAAAAAAGAAATAAATTACTAACAAAGCGCCGATCTTTTGACGAACAGAGCAAAAGAAAATCGAATTTTACGAAAGATAAAATTAAATCATCTGAAACTACAAGTATCCCAGAACTTACCGACACTCTTGCAAATATAGACGATGATGATAACAAACCTTTGAAACCAAAACTTAAGCGTTTAAAAACGACCAGGCAGCGAGAAACGTTGAAGAGGAAAGCTGTTTTAAAAAGAGCTAAGCGAAGGGTTCAAACTAAAGAGCAAAATATGAGTGAAGATAACCATGAATCTGATGGTCACATCGATTGTGTGAGTAACATTCCGACCGAAAATGTATCTCTGGACACTACTCCGCAGAGGATAGATGTCAATAGTGGCGCTTACAATACAAGAGAAAATGCAAACCGAGGTGGATCCAATAACCGCAACGAACAGCAGCCAGGTTCCAGCAGACAGAACGGCAATGCGATAAATCCCGGCGCCGCGCCTGCACAAAATGTTCCGTTAAAGCATTCTATTGCAAGCCTGACGGCTAATTCCGAAACACATGATAAATCTGTACAATTTCATCATCTCTTCTTAGTGCAACAAGAATGTAATAATGTTGCTCAACCTCAACATTTACCATCGGGACAGCTCCGAACTTTTGAGAATGAAGCTGCAGTTATAAGATTTGACAAACCTCCTTTACAAAATTGTGAAAGTCCAGTAGACACTTCCGCTCCACGTATGAGCAAATTATATCAGCAACGTAAAAAATTAAATGATTGTATAACGAAGCTAAGAAAAAAGGTTGATCCCACGCCAACCCCAGGACATGTTTCTGTTCAGTGTGGTAGCGACGAACCCTTGGATCCTGAGCCTATATTAATAAGACCTAAATCTTTGAGTCCTATGATAGACATATGCCCTGAAGTCTCAAAATCAGAGACCATTCAAGATCAGCCAATTAAAATATGTAGTCCTAAAGAGACAATTCAAGACCTTTCCACTAGAAAAGGTAGTCTTCAAGAGACAATCCAAGATCAGCCAATTGGGAAGTATAGTTTCAAAGAGACAATTCAAGATCAACAATCCAAAAATTGTAGTCCTAAAAAGACCATTCAAGATCAGCCAATTGGAAAACGCAGTCCAATGAAGGCGATTCATGATCAGCCTGTTGAAAAATGTTATGCTAAAAAGAAAATTCAAGATCAGTCTGCTGTAAAATGTGTTCCTAAGAAGCCAATTCAAGATCAGCCAATAGAAAAAAATAGTTCAAAAAAAGCAATTCAAGATCAACAAAATGAAAAATCTTGTTCTAAAAAAATTATTAATGATCAGCCAATAAAAAAAACCAGTCCTAAAAAGGCAATTCTAAAACAGCCAGTTGTGAAAGGTAATCCTAAAACAACAATTCTCGATCAGCCAATTGAAAAATGTAATGCTAAAAAGGTAATAAATGATCAGCCAATAAAAAAATGTAGTCCTAAAAAGGGAATTCAAGATCAGTCAACTGAAAAGTGTCGTGCAAAAAAGATAATTCATGACCAGCCAATTGACACACATAGTCCTAAGAAGACACCGGTCAGCCTAAAAGCTTGTAAGATGCCAAGTCCTGAAAAATCTTTATACTCGGAATATAACAAAGAGATAAATATGTCAAATAGCGATGCTCTATCATTAAAGCAAAAATTGAACGATGTTACTCCTAAACGTACATCAACCCGTCTGCGATCAACCGCACAAACAGAAAGAGAATCGCCGCAAAAAAAAGTAAGTGAACTGTCACAAAGGACATTACAAGAATTTACACTGGCTTCGCAAAATACTTTACCTATGCTGCCTGTATTGAAATCATTAGAAATGCAACGTCTTACTCAAATGGGGTATCATCATAAATTCCATGAATTATTGCTACATCAACAAACAATGGAGCTATTTCGTCATACACAAAGAGAAACATCACTGCATAAACTAAAACAATTGCCAATACAAAAGTTAATGGAAAGTCCGCAACAGAAATTGATGCCCATACCTTCCCAAATTGAGGTAATTCCACTAAATTATACTGAAACACATTCAGCTAGTGTTCAACAAGCAGATAAGTTAGCCAGAGGTCGTTCACGCCGAAACTCTTATCAACATACTGTGGATGTCGCAGAATGGGTTGCAAATATGCCTAAAGTTATGGAAGCTAGTATTCCAAGTGAAATGCCTAACCAAAAACGTCTAATTACTAATGTGGACCCTGTATCACATCAGCAAGCTGTTGATATTTATTTTCAAGAAGATTTAAGGAAGAGTCAACATAATGAACATAAATCATGTGAAACTGATTTACACCGTCGTTCAATCTCAGAAGGGTCAACATTTTCTGACAGTAACTTGCTACAGCAAGAGCCAGATATCCGTATCGAATGTGATAATATTCATAAAACATCAGATACGGCTTATTTAAACAGAGATTTTAACGCCAGTCCTGGTGAAATACCGCCAGCACATGCCAATACAAATATTGAATCAAATGTGCCAAGGCCTTTAGATTTAACTAGTAAAGTTTTATCCCTAGCATGTTCTGAAACTTTGGTACAAGATGAACCTTACTCATTTAGTAACTACGAAACATATGAGACATTGGATTTATCAAGCAAGAAAATTGAAACATTTAATGAAAGTAGTCCGACCGATATAGTAGTAGACTTACGAATTAAGACGTCTTTACCAAATGAAAATCAAGGTAATCATAGTAATATAAATATGTCCCGGATATCCAACAATGAAATGGATGATGTCACAGATTTGTCAATGAAAGTGAGCGAAGATGACTGTCTACCTACTGATCTGTCTTTAAAGGGAAAAACGGAATCCATTGGTTTATCCAAAAATAATACTGAAAATGATAACTACAAAATCCAAGACTTATCCAGCTATAAGAATCAAGACTCACAAGAACAATCAAACATATTAATTGATGAAATAGAATCTCCAACTGATTTGTCTACAAATGAAGTGGTTGATATGTCGATTGCATCAACCATTTCAACGGAAATAATAGAAAAAGACTTACAGTCAATTAAAAATCAAGACGGTCCAGCTGATTTATCTGCAAAATTAAATAAGAAGAACATAAGTCTTAAGGACGCCACGACTGACAGAACTCAGAACTATCCATTATCAACATGGCAAACTTTAAACCATGGTAACACAAATATTGAACCAATAATAAATCTCGAGACAAATAATCCACCACCTGATTTTATAGACAAGGCTTCTGATGTACTACATAGGCTCGTTTATGATTCTTCTTTAATACAGAAACACATATCGAAAAGGATCACAGAATCAAACGAAGAAACAACAAGTTCAGGTCTAACTGAAGTTGTACGAGATTCAATTATCCAATCTCCTAATGATATTATCCAATCGCGTACCCAGTTACCCAGTCAAGCTGGTAACAAGGATTCACTAATTGTTAAACCATCACCCAACACTGGTTTTGGTGACAATTCGATCAACTTGCAAGTCTCAAACAATTCTCCTACTGTCAGCTCAGAAAACTTACCTTACGTTTTTACGAGACAACCATTAAATTCTTCGATTAGTTCCATTCCAGTCTACACTCTTCCAAATCCAGTTATGGCTACACCAATAAATAAATATGAATGCACGACTCCTGTTTATACATTGGCAAATGCTTGTATAACTGTTACAAAAATAGATTCGTCAAGTTCTGCAACTTTGACAAATACTCTTTTAAGTGTTCCAGGAACGACTATTGCAAGTACTCCTTCAGTATATACTTTAGCTGGAACTACGGTGGCCGCACATATAAATTATGGTGCAATGACTAACAATACCCGAATCGGACCAATTAAAAGTAATAGTGTACAAGATAAGACGGTTAAAAAGTTCAAAGATTCATGTATTAGCATCGAAACACCCATTAGCGACAAAGGCATAAATAAATGTACCACAATGAATGTTGATGCAGAAATTAAAGATGAACAAGACTTAGAGACTGCAAAAAAAATTGCTATGCTACCTAAAGAAATAGTAGATATATTAGGAACTATGCCAGCAGACCACCGGAAACAATTACTTAATGTACTGCCACAATACGTATCTCCGTCTGCGACAATGTCAACTACACGATCTCATACTACGTCAGACTCGAAATACACTTCCTCTTCAATGTCGTGTCTGAAATCGTTATCCAAATCTACACCGGACACAGGATTATTATCTGAGACCCAATATAAATCACCATTGAATACTTCACTCCAAAATTACGATGAACATTTCCAGCAGCTATCGCACTCAAACACTGATGAGGAGAAAACACATTCCACAAATTATATTTTACAATCACCACCGACACTGCCTCGACAGACACCAGATAATCACCCCTTGACATCATCTCAACCTCAAATTTTACCATCACATCCGATATCCAATACTCTGCAAGTTGCGACTACGCCTAAGGATGAAACAATTAATTTGACAGACGTTCAAATAAGTAAAAAAGAACCTAAGGTGGGTAAGGATAATTTCTTAATAGATCCTTATACTGGTACTTTGACAAAGAGGCCTACCAAAGTAATGGAATTCGACCAAAGCAAAATAATAGATTTAACGGAAGATGAAGTGACACCGCCTAATATAGACCAATATTCACAAGATAATTCTCATTGCACGTTTATCCCTACAAATGAAATAATAAATAATGCCGTAGCTGTAAATAATAACAAAATAAAAGACAAAACAGCTAGTTTAAGAGCAGTGCGAATAAAAACTCCATCTGAACGACATAAATCTACTTCCATTGATAATGTGAAAAACTGTACCGAAATGCAACCAAACTTAAATGATCCTGAAGATAATGAAGTTAATAAAACATTGGACTGGAACAAATCCTTAGCTATCCAACAAGCTGAAGTAAGCAGTACTCAACATAGCAACAATAATTTTACCGTCGAAAGTAAATACCGCGTTACAACATCACCTATCGAACTTGAATCAAGATACCAAAATTTACATGTAAATTCTCAAAAATCAACTGTTCCTGTGGATGAAATGGCTGGTATAAGTTTACAACCATATAATACAGACGAAAATCCTACTAAATTGTCTGTTCCAAATAATGAATCAATTTCGAAGAAATCAAATACCATTCTCGGCGTTGAAAATTCCATGTCAGTCAATGAGACTCAAGAGAAAGATATAACATCGCCTTTACTCAACTTACCTTCGAGTCACTGTAGTAACATTGTAGATGCAACATTACACTCTCTTATAAAAAAGACTGACCAACATATTTTTGATGATACTACATCTCATACAATAAATACTACCAAAGATAGCGCAATACTAAATTCAACCCAAATTGAACAACACAGAAAGAAAGTTACGAGACGAGCTAAAAAAGTAGAACACGAAGAAGATGATTCCGAAGACGATCTGTCACTAGCTGTAATAGTACTACAAAAACAGCGTGATCAGCAAAGACAATCTGAGCTTAGTACTAACGATAATAAGTTTCAATATAATGTGGTAGTAAATCAAACAGTAACGAAAGACAATAAAGACAATGAAAATCTTTTTGATAGATATATATCACGAAGTTCGGAAACAGCACTGCCACATATTAAAGTAACTGAAGATTTACCTAAAAAAGATGCTTTTGAACAACATGAAAGTGAAGGTAACAAGCAAAATACACATAATAATTCAATCACGAATGGTGACAGTGAATTAATAAAAGAAGAAACGTCACTAGGAGATGTATGTATAACTGATGTTAAGGAACAACAGTCTAGTTTTAAGAAATGCGAGTATTCGAATATTGACGGTAAAGATAACATCGCAACTGAATCTTCGGAAAATATAAGCACATGCGAACATGATAAAACTGAAAGCCATGAAAGCTTTGAAGTGAAAAAAACTGAACACCTATCTAGCAGACATAAAGATAATACTAGTGAAATCGTTGAAGTCCCCGAGAAAATAAAGCCAGAAGAAAAATATGGTCTGGAAATCGACGAAAATTGTTCTGCAGAACAGGAAAAACAAGATGTCCCAATACAAGTTGAAACTGGTTCTCAAGAACCTATACCAGAAAAAACAAAAAGCGATGACAGTAATGAATTCCCAGAATCACATAGCTTTGAAAATACGCATGAAACGGGTTCTAATCAAAAAATAATAACAGATGAAATCAATGTCAACAGTGCTCTACCTGAAGAAAGTAATGAAGTGAATACTGATAAGGAATATAAAAAGAGTAAAAAATTGTTTCGGAATAAAAAGCCTAAAATTGCAGAATCTAAACAACCCTGTTTGGAAACTGATTTACAGTTATGTTCTAATATTGAAAAACATGTTACTCCATTACGTCGCAGTAGACGAGGTAAATCTATGTTTGTTGATTACACGATGAATCATGAAAAATCACTTGATACTGAAACCCTAAATTCCGTAAAACCACCACTAACAAAAAAACAATTAATTTTTTCAAAATTATTACTCGATGAAGAAAATAATTCGGAACCCGCAACTCATTCTTCACCAAAAAAAATATCGAAGTCTCCTAGCGATGAAATTTGCACAAATGATCCCAAGTTTGATTCTGCTACAAATGTCAGTGACACTAAACCAAACTGTGAATCCGATTGTGATAAATCTAAAACACAAAAACGTAAATCATGGTCTCCAGCTGGACGTAAATCTAAAAAAAAGAAATCTATAGATAATTCTAATGATGAGAACAAAATTACAAAAAAGTCTAAGAATATAAAAAATACTCGCAAACAAAGAAAAACCTCTGAAACTTCTCCAATAATTGGGTCTCCATCAGATCACTTGAATAATGAACACGGTGATTGCAAAGTGGCAAGCGACGAAAATTCAGAAGATCTTGAGATACTAAATGAGAGTGTACCACAACATGAACCTGAAAATGAGAGCCCCGTCGAGAATCTCACAATGTCACCTGGGAAAAGAAAACTTAGTTTATTAACGACAAATGATGATTCTGATAATAATTTAAAACACAAGAAATCCAAATTAAATAATAATGCCGTATCATCAGATTTAAATACACAGGATGGTGATAAAAGTGATTCAGAGGAAGAGGGAGTTGAAACTCGAGAAGAAAAACAAAGTGTAAATTCTGAAATGCATACAACATGCTACAACATGCCTGTTGCGGCCAGACGAACTAGGTCTAAATCTGCCGCCACGAAATCATCATTACTTAAATTTGATCCGTACAATATTGAATTAGAAGATATGAATGAAAAGTCAACAAAAACTGAGAAAAGTGAGGTAACTGGAGATGACGTTGCAAGACCACTCACACCTAAATTGACCAAAACTAAGAAGAAAACTAAAAAACGGAGTAAAACATCCACTGCATCATTTTCAAAAAAACAAGATGTCGGCGAATCTTCAGGATTACAAAAGGATAGCAAAGCCAGAACTAAAAACTCAACAGATAACGTTTCTGTTATGAGTGACTCTGATGATTCTTCTAAAAGTGATGTACCTTTGCAAAAATACGTTGATGAAAAGGAAAAGAGAAATTCTGATCATGTAAATTATTCTTTAGATACTGATGACGATACGATTGAGGATATTGAAAGCGATGAAAACGACACAGGCCATAAAAATAATAAGGAAATCCACCAAATTAGCAATAACGAGGAGACATCAATCGATAACCATAAAGAGGCTGATGAACAACTGCGCTCTGAACAATTTATGGAAAGTTTTGGTTTCTTTTCCGAAAGGAAGCCTCGAAAATCTAATTTATTGGCATCGAAAAAGATTTCTGAAACCTTCCACAATATAGCTAGCGAAAGTGAAGATGTATATTTTGGAGGTAAGGAGCGAACAACAAAAAAATCACTGCAAAACGAACGCAAAAAATCTACAGATTCGGACAACAATTCAAAAGTACAATCACTCCCAAAGAAACCTGCTAAACGTGGAAGAAAAAAGAAGAGTTGTACAATAGTAACATGCTATTGCGACATATGTAAAAAAGAATTTCGTCGTTCAGACAATTTTTTAAGGCATCAAATGACTTTACTTCACATATCTAAACTATCGGAAGTTGAGATGAAAATCAAAACTGCTCCAGTACCTCATGAACCGAATTATTTAATAGCATATAAACAACATTTAGATCGTTTTAAAATTTTAACTGATAAATTAGCAAAACGAAATAAGGACAAGAACAAACCTGAGTTAAAAATTACTTTACCAACTTTAGAGGATATTTTAGCTGATGTAAATAAAACCGTGAGGGAACAACAACTCTCTCAACGAGGGTTGAGTCGCGATGAAGCTTTGTTTTTAGATTGCTGTGAACTTCTTAAAGAATCGCATAAGACTGATAGTAACGCCAAATCGAGTTTCATGTGTTCTGGTGAATCATCTTTATCAGCATTAGACATTTTAGAAAAACAAATTAATGAAGACAGATATTTTGACTTTTCAAGTGACGGTGATCTTGATGCTATCACAGCCAAAAATATATTAGAAAGTGAAGAAGTTCGTAACTTAGAGAATGATTTGATTTCTAACTTGAAGCAGGCAAATGGCAGTTCATTTGGTTTACAGCACATTAACTATCAGAGTGATGTAAGCGATGTAATAATGATTCCAACTACTGACGGTAATAATTCTAGTGTTGTTAGTAAACCGCCAGAAAGTAATGATGACGTAATCGAAACTTTCGTAAATACTCAAGGGCCAAGTACTAGCAAAGTAAAAAAACCACCAGATGTGAAGGAGAAAATGTATCCAGACCCAGAGTACATAGATATATTTGAAGATAAATTTGATAAAATCAAGAGAAAATGCAGGTCACAAGCGGCGGCAGCCAAGCAGACTCAAACTGTGATCAAGTCAAGTATAAGGTATGTTACATTTGTTTTATTTTCAGATAATCTTTACTTTTACCTCTTATATTATCAGAAATAAAGTCACAAAAAATGGTTGTCGCTCTTGGTGAAAACTAAAAGGAGAAAATGGCGTGAAACAACTAGTAATAGCTGACAATGAAACTGATTTTGTATTGGATAGTGTTTAAAAAGCACAAAAATATTGAGCTACTAGTTGCGCCCCGCGGTTTCACCCGCGTATCCGAGGTATATCCTATCCTACCCTACCATATTAAGTTAAGTAAAATTAAATTTAATAAGTTTCTGCGCAATTTTTTTTCAATGTAAGTACCTGCTAATATTAAAAAACATTAAAATAATGAAATCGGTAAAGCCGTCCTCAAGTTATAGCGTGACCAGAAGAAATAGGGGTTCATTTTTATAGATATAGATAATCCTTGCACTTGAAACATGACTAAATTCCTTCTCCTGATGCAATTTTTTTTCACAAACTTTTATTTTACAGTCAGAAAACACGGCGGAAATCAGAAAAGAAGAAAAGTAAAAAGAGTTCCAAGAAAAATCACCAAACACAAGTACCTACAAAAGGAGCTCTTAAAGGATTCGATGGAATTAAGGTTTCTATTCCCACCTCTGATATCAACATGTCAGCGATTGTACCAAATTTAGACAGTCCCACGAAGAAAAGAAAAAAGAATGGATCTAAGAAGAAGAGGAATAAGTGCTCTGAATCGAGTAGTAAGTCAAATAATGACCATCGTGTTAAAGATAGTTCTTCTCAAAATAAAGCAGATGTATATGAGTTCATGGACAACGAGGAAGCAGAGCTGTTTGAATTGAGACCATCAACCCTCATGGAAAGATTCAAAAGTATGAGTAATAAAGAAACTCCGCGTACTTCTGAATATGATCAAATTGCAGAAGATGCTGATAATTCAAGTGAAAGCGCTTCAGACGGCGATGACTTTGTGTATATGAGTGATGATTATGTGTGTAGCGATGATGAAACTGAAAGTAGTTTACTATCTTGTGAAACGGGAACTGGAAAATTAGGCAACACCATTAAGAAAAATTCCTCTTCAATTAAAAAGAAAGACACGGTAGAAAAGAACGCCGTCATGGGCAAGATATTCAAACATAATGCAGTGAGAAGTGATAAAAAGACCGTAGTAGAAAGTAAAGAAACTCCAAAGACGAATTTAGATCAATTGTTCGACAGCCTACTGGAACCTAATCATTCTGTTACCAACAATAATGTTTCACCGATAAAAGATGACTTTGCCGTACCCTTAAAATGTGATCAATCCACTTCTAAATATAAACAGTCGTCGTCGAATACATATGACGACTCGGATAAACAAAAATATTCTTCTAAGCTACCACAAAATAATGCTGGACAGACAACGTCGAAAAAACATGAAACAACATCAAAAAAATACGATTCTATAGATTATGGACCATCAACTTCAAAAATATACATTGATCATTCGCCACCCATTGACTATGGACCAAGTACATCTAAAAAACATACGGTTACATCACCAAAGAAAAATGATGATCCCGTACCATCGAAAAAGTGCGAAGTTTCGTCACTGAAAGCCTGTGATAATTCGCCCGCGAAGTATAATGACGCTTCATTTGAAACATATGATTTTAAAGAGAAAACATCAGATGAAGGCATCGGCACCAGTTACGATCACAGTGCTGAAATATTTGATCAATCATCGTTCGACGAAACTGGAGTGGCTAGACAGAGAGCCCGTCGAAAATGTACAGTAGGAAAACAGAACGTCTTAGCCGAGACATGGAGCTCGGAGTCGGAACCTGACGGTCTTCCACCACGACCGAATAGTGCAGAGTCGGTCGTGCTAGGCGCTACTCGTAAAAAGAAAGGGCGTAAGAAAGAAGTATCACAATCGGGTGGTCGTCGAGTAAACGGCCGACAAATTTCATTGAAGAAACATGATGTTGAAAGCAGGGTAGCTATATACAATCGCAACTCATCGAGTGGCGGGGCGAGCTGCAGCGGTGTTGGGAGAAGTCGGACAGGCGGGGGCGGGGTCGTGGAGCGAGCGGGAGGCCTCGCAGCCGGCGGGGAGTCAGGCGCGGCGGGGCCCTCGGGCGGGGCCGCCGGCGGGTGCAACCCTGGCGTGAAGCCGCGTCCGCGCTCCATCGCCTACTACAACTGGTCTTCGGAGGACAACGATGACCAGGAACACCTCCAACAGCACGGCTGGATCGTCGGCGATAGCCATAAAAAGCTGGTTACTATGCTGGCTCACGCTAAAGGTCGCAAGCGTAATAATGACGACAAGCGTCATTTGGTCGAGTAAGTTTAGCTTTTTAGATTATATTAATCTTGTAAATATATTGTACATAATATTCTAGTTCTTATAAAATGTCGTTTTTCATGACGTTTTGACCAGAGACCCTTTAAAGCTAAAATTTATTTGAGTTGAGTTCTGTAAATACTGTATATCTTTTATAGCATATTTTAGTTAAATTGTGAATGAGCCTACGCACTGTGAGGACTGAATTATTTTAATAACTACAATTACTTTAGGACAGCCCTTGCAGTTTAATAGAAGATTTTAATGGTAAAGTTCGGTGACAAAAAAAATTGGCTAGTTACTCTTATCAGTCAGTACCGAAATGTTCTTTTTACATTTTCTGAAATTATCTAATTATGGGGCATTTTTAAGGAAATGGATTACTTATAAGTACAGTAATTTATTCAGTGTTTAAATAATATCTGATTGTAGGGTTAATAATATATGTAATTCACTGTTCTTATATGTTATGTATGAAAAAGTAGATATTTGAAATAAACCACGTATTAATTTACTGTATCGAATCACTGTGTACGTCCTATGTGTAGGATGTTAAAAGTAGATTGATTGTCGGTATAATTCTGAGTGACACTCGTATTATGAAAATAGTATACAAATAAGTACATTTAAATCGTTTAAATTACCAATTTTGACTGTCAATAAAATAAACTAGTTCTCGTTTTGAGTTACTATTTCATTTGTGTCTGTAACTAACTAGTCTTAAATGCCCCTGTCTGACATCTTTAATGGAATATACACATTTGAAAATTAATTGCATAATAAAATTATATGAATAAACTTAGTCGTCATTTTATACAAGTCGCTACTACATCTGATTTGGGAATGAAACGAAATACAGAATCTGATATGCTGCTCGTATTGAAGAATGGGACTAATCAGGGATGGTCATGAAAAGCTGAAGTGGCGACAAGATATTGCATCTGTGAACGTCTTAATGTATATAGAATTTTACTTGGCCTAATTTCACCAACGTCGGAAACCATTTATCTACGGGATAAATATGGTGACATAACTTGTATAGAGAATCTGTCTAACTGTCATATGGATAAAAGTTCTTAGACGTTGGTAAAATTGGGCCTTACAGAAATAAATGTTTTTATTTTACATTTTATGAATCGAAATTATATTTTTTATTTGACTGGATTTAATGAATTTAATGTATTGATTTGAATTTAAGTGATTGTAAATGTTTCGTATGACTGGTAGCGTCCAAATGGGGCTGATAATGCGGTGAGAGTGAGAATTGTGTATTTTTGGGTTAAATATTTTGTTAACTACTTTTATGTAAGTAATCAATATGTTCGCATAGTCAATATAAATATGAACGTGAAATCTCATTCATTATTAGCTATTGATTTTAATCTAGTCCATTGAAGGAAAGACTATAGCCACATTGTCAGCCTCCGACGCCGTCGTAGGTACAGTACATGTAACTCCCAATGTACTTCACAAAGACTTATTTACACTGTTTACACGTGAAAATGAACATTGACTTGTGTGCATTGAATAAATGATGTTCTTTTGAAAACTAGATATAATTTGTTGGTTACAAGTAAGTCTTGACAAAAGCTCAATGTTGAAAGTTTCTTTTTATAACTTTATACACATATTGTCTTCGTTCTACATCTATCAGTACAAATAAATTCATTCATTATGTAGTGTGCTTATTTCCCTGCATTTATTGATTTCTTTAAATTATTATACATACTATTTTATTCACGATATTTAAATAACATAATAATGATATTGTTGTTGTAATAGAATATACTTAATAAATCAATGGTCGATGTTAATATTATATTTGTGGAGAGATCGCACTGTTTCAAGTCAGGTTTACGAACGGATACATGCAATAGAATGAAATGATATCAAATGAATGAAGTTATTTGTTAGTGCCGATCAGGTATTAGATAAATTATGATTATGAATATTTGTCGTACCGTGATTATGTAACATGTAGTACCTACCTACCTACTTTCCTATTTCCAATCTGTTCTGTCCGAGAGCCCACGGTAATTAATATACCTACCTAATATATCATTCTATGTATTATGTTCAATCGAACTTTACAGGCCCGATCCGGCCCTATGTAATAGGTGTAACGGTATCTTTGATGTATTTTCTTGGAATTATAATACGAATAATATGTGTATATGTTACCGATTATGCAAATATACAATATATTGATTGAAACTAAACACGTTTTTTTCTTAAGTTTCATTTATTGTTCCCTTTTTTGATTGTCGATTACTAGTGCTGGCGGGACGGTCGTTGGTGTCGTAGTTCCTCTACTTCTCAACTTGGCGTTGACAGTGAGCACTACTCCAATCACCAAAACCACGCCGCAGAGAGCAATGGCGATGGGCGTTAATAACTCTATCAAGTACAGCGGCGTCAATAATCTACTTTGTAATTCTTCAACAAACTCCTCTGGTAACATTAGTCCCTGTAACAAAATATACAGTAGATAAGATTGGTCATAATTTCACTACGCGTTGCAGGTGGTAAGCACACGAAATGTAGCAGAACTGAAAGTGTAGGTACCTACTTGGTGAAGGGATTGTCAGCTTGAGGGTGGTAGTCAGCCAGGCGGTTACTATACATACAGTAACACGGTATGATTACATGGATTATATCACGATGCTTTCCTTCTCCGAAAGCTGGCTCATGAGAGAACCAGAAGTCGAATAGTGGCTAGGAGATAGACCATATAAGTAGGCATTTTTATAAATTTTATCACGCTATTTTACTCCCTTAGAATTATGAAAACCCTGAGTCTATCACATGTACCAAATATCAGACTTTTTCTATCCCTGGTTCAAAAGTTATAAAGTGTTTTTTAATCCTCTAATTCCTTTAAGATCTCAAGAACTAGAGCACCTGGCGCAGATCTGTTGTCTTCCAGAATTTATCACTGTATATTTTAACACCGAATATCAGAACTTTTTGTCCCGGGATCATTTTATCCATATTTTTATTAATTATTCATGAGGTTCATCTAGAACATATTCTATCTGTGTGCCAAATTAATCCAAATCCATTTTGTAGTTTTTGCGTGACGCGATGACGTTACAAACTTTCACATTTAAGTATAATAGTAATAAGAAAAGATAAGTAGAACCCAGTTTCAAGACAAACATTTATGCCCGGTTTCAATAAACAAAAACGAATCGTTTTGCTTACCAATGGTAGGTTTATTTATTGCCAAAATGGGCATATAGATTACCTATTTCGTAAGCTAATTTCTGCTATGCAAAGCTTTGCTTCATTATTAGTAAAGTAGGTAATCAGTCTTAATTTTAAGAAATCTTAACCGATAATGGTCCGTAAATTATTGAAACCGACTAATGACCTACCTCTTCTATCCAGACTATGGGTGTCAGAGTGGTACGAAGGTTTTGGGTGGCCGGTATTCCTGTGATTGGTTTCATAAATACGTTGAATTGAGCCCTTTTAGCTCCTCTCACAGGTGTGCCAGTATTCTGAAAAGAGATCAAATATTTAACCTTCTTGGTAAGGCTCAGACTAGTAGGCTAGCTATACAGCTCATGAAAGGAAACGGCATTTCTTTTTAATAATGTATAAGCTTTTGTTAACATAATCGTGACAATGTGGCCAAAGGTGAAAAGTGACGCTCGCGAGGCGTATTCGAATTCTCGCGTAAATGTGTACCTTTCTGTTTAGTTAATTAAGTTCTATTATCGTTATCTTAAAAAGTGCGCATCGCGGTGTGCTGACCCGAGGCGGGCAGTCTTAAAAACTTCCTCGGGTCCTTAAGCATACGAATGAATACATAAGCAAGTTTTCGGTGGAGGAAATCATCTTGAGGAAACCTAGGCTGCTTGCCAGAGCCCGCCAAAGCCACACTGCGCCTGCGTGATGCACTATGGCCATAATCCTTAGAGACCCTGACAGTGGGAGTGTATAACCTATCAATGATGAGATAATTTCTAATATTCCCTTAAAATTATATCGAAGTGAACTCTATTAATGTTATGTACTATCCAATTCCAATGATCTTTCAGTGGTGTCAAAATTGTGCCATAAATAATAATAATAATAAATATAATAAATATCCTGGGACATAATGACACTATTCTGTTAGCAAGTAGACTACCAAAACAAACAAAAAATAAAATGTCCAAATTTTGACACCACTGAAAGTTCATTGGAACACAATTGAAATAGCAGACTTGGCCCCCAGGACCCATGTTCGGGGTGAGATGAAATTTTCTGAAATTCGTTCGTTAAGTACCTAAACATAACAAACTAGCTGGGTATCTACATAAACAGGCATCTATTTAAAATAGATAACTCTTTATTGCACAAAAAGTATATAACAAAGTATAAAAAAAATGCTTAAAGTTAAAAATTACTTTAAGTACAATAGGCGGTTTTATCGCTAAGAAGCGATCTCTTCCAGACAACCTTAGAATGGGAAGATTCGGATAGGATTTAACTCAAGATACTGACCGGTTCTATATCAATGAATATTCGATGATTCTCTTCATGAGGCCTCATTCCGAACACGCCGTTCTTGTACCGCAAATCGGCGTATAAGAAATGAGGGTAGCTTAATATTAGGAAGGCACCTGAAACAAACAACGATTTGGTGTTATTCTCCATCCCTTTATTTAATTTGATAAACTAATCATTTTATGATATTACTAGCTGCCCTGCGCGACTTCGTTCGCGTGGTGCTATCCTACCCTATCCTATCTGAACCATACAGGGAGGGAGTTAATTCTACTGTACGTGTGTATGTCACTGAACTCCTCATAAACGGCTGGACCGAATTGAATGTTTTTTTTTCAATGTCAATCGGTATGTCGGTTATATTATCTACTGCAGTGCCATCTGCCGGGCTGATTTGTGAATCTAAACCAATCAGGGCGCGACCCAAACGCATACAAAAAAAAACATTCAAATCGGTCCAGCCGTATAGGAGGAATTCGTGACATACACACGTGCAGTAGAATTTTATATATAAAGAAGACATTAAATTCTAAGTTTTATACATACGACTTGTTTCTCCTTTAAATATAATAATCACTTGAAACCTTGGACAGTGTAGCAGACGGCAAGCTTGTTATTTTCATACCCTTGTTATATTCATGACTTTGAATTTGTATTCTAGCTGTTTGTTGACTCCAAAGAAATAAAAAAAAATATAGATTGCACCAATACTGGCAGGTGAAATGTGCCACTACGTCCGGCACTTTATAGTAAACTATATGGTGTGTGGATACAGTACAGTAGAGTACATACGTGGTCAATGTTCTGGTCGGTGTCGCCGCGCAGGCGCATGGCGTGCACGATGGTGCGCACGCGGCGCTGCTTGTCGACGCTACCTATAGGTACTATACTATACTTAGATTCATTAGATTGCACCAATACTGGCAGGTGAAATGTGCCACTACGTCCGGCACTTTATAATAAAGTACCTTTAATACTGAACTTGTAAACCACTTAATAACTTATAAGTTTGTAGTTTGGTGTTGTTGGTTAATAATCCACCTATCACGCCAAAGGATTCGATTCCCACCCAGGCAGGACATGCATTTGCGGGCATGAACTTTAACTGGCTTCCTATTACGGCTACAAAATATAAATAAAATCTTATAATACAAACACGTGAATATGATCTAGGTACAGATATAGTCACTTGGCAGTCTTTCATACTGTAACCACATGAATATAACATGTAATATATAATATACCATAAAAAAAGGAAACATTTAAACAATATACCCCAGAATTTGACGTCAAGCCGAATACGCAGTATAGAACAGTTACTGCAATTAGGTTAGGTTAAAAAATAGGTGCTTTAAGCTGAAGGAATCAGTAGAAAGAGTTGGCTGAAACATTTGTACATAACTGGTTATAAGGTGGTGGTTAAACGACATAGCGTTTATGAGAAATGTAGCTCGATGGAACACGTGAAACTCTTTTGCGAGGACTTGGAGGTTATATCTGCGTGACCACCCAGATTATATTTATATTGAAGATAAACAATAATCAGCAATTTTATTAAAGTAAGTAGAATACATAATTAAAACAGAACCACAGAATAGATAGATAGCGGTGTAGAGTCGGTGAGCGTGAGTAAGGTCGCCAGAGCTCATAGGGGGAAAGGTCGCTAACGCGTGAGCGATGCTTTTGTGTTGCAAGCGTCCATATGGCTACGGTAACCGCTTACCATCAGGCGGGCCGTATGCTTGTTTATCGACTTAGTTGTATAAAAAATAAAAGTCATTTGTTAACGTTCATAAGTGCCTTATCAGGGGGCCTACCACAAGCTCTTAAAACAAGGTTAAAATAACCTTATTTGTCTTTTGTCCCTCTTTGACATCCGACGTCAAAACAAGACAAAACACAAATAAGGTTATTTTAACCTTGTTTTAAGAGCTTGTGGTAGGCCCCCAGGGCCTAAATTGAATAAATACTTTTTGAATTTGTTTCTTTATACAATTTTCTCACAAAACCGTAAAATAATGGGACAGTAATAGTATGTAGATAATAATCAATTTTAAATACCTTCCTTATAAAAACGTTCACATAACATTTTTTTTATAGTTTTTACGATAACAAAATAAAAAGAATAAAATTTCACATAAAGATTTTTTTCTAAAGGGCTTTTGTATACCCGTTTACTGAGAAAACTAATTTATAAAGAGAATATATAAAGGTACACATATACTTATATCTATATAGGTATATACAAATCAATGTCTTCAACTGTACGATGCGTTGTCCTTTGTGTACAATTAATGGGTGATCACTCACGCTAGCAGATGCTCATAAGAAAACCGGGTCTATCATCCAACACGTTCATTTCCTTGCTACGTTAATATGACAATTAATATTTAAATCAATAATCAATTGACAGATATCATTAAATAATACTTTAGATTGCAATTGATGAGCAGGTACTTGCTTACATATAGCCTTTAGATATTTACCTTCTGTCTGTCATCCTTTTTGTCACATATACACTATACAAAGTATCCTACCACCATGCTATGGCTTCCTCTTGATATTTTCCATCACAAAGCTCAAGGCCATTATTAGATACGAACCCAGCGACCTTAATATTAATATATAAATGATAAATGCAAATTATGTTGAAATACTAGAATATAATGTCCTTTTTAGGGTTCCGTAGCCAAATGGCAAAAAACGGAACCCTTATAGATTCGTCATGTCTGTCTGTCTGTCTGTCTGTCTGTCTGTCTGTCTGTCTGACTGTCTGACTGTCTGACTGTCTGTCTGTCTGTCTGTCTGTCCGTATGTCACAGCCATTTATTTCCGAAACTATAAGAACTATAATGTTGAAACTTGGTAAGTAGATGTATTCTGTGAACCGCATTAAGATTTTTACACAAAAATAGAAAAAAAACAATAAATTTTGGGGGTTCCCCATACTTAGAACTGAAACTCAAATTTTTTTTTTTCATCAAACACATAAGTGTGGGGTCTATGGATAGGTCTTCAAAAATGATATTGAGGTTTCTAATATCATTTTTTTCTAAACTGAATAGTTTGCGCGAGAGACACTTCCAAAGTGGTAAAATGTGTGTCCCCCCCCCCCCTGTAACTTCTAAAATAAGAGAATGATAAATCTATAAAAAATATATGATGTACATTACGGTGCAAACTTCCACTGAAAATTGGTTTGAACGAGATCTAGTAAGTAGTTTTTTTTTAATAGGTCATAAATTGAAATTAATATCAAATACTCAGGTCTATACTACCATTTACTTATATACCTACAGGTTTGTACGGAACCCTCGGTGCGCGAGTCTGACTCGCACTTGGCCGGTTTTATTTGTTTATTTAGTGATAATTATGTTGTATTTGTATGCCCTGGAGGCAAAATTTGCTTGACCGAAAATTAATTTTAAAACCTGTAATAAAATAATAATAGTGCACATTTTTAGAAAAAAAATTAATTAATTAAATAAAAAGGAATATGTACGTGTTAGTGCGTGGGGGTGGCTGGGTGTTTGTGTGTTTGGATGAATAAATGCATATTATATGACAAACTGTTTTTTTTTACGTCCATGTAAAGGGGTTGGTATCTCGGTAAAGAACTTGCTGGGAATTAGTTCCATTCCAGCACAGATTACTATAACTGTAATTCCAGGTCTGGGGCCCAAGTCTGCTGTTACACATACCTATGTTCCAATGAACTATCTGTGCTGACAAAATTGTCAGTTTTGGTAGTCTACTAATTCAATAGCGTCGAAAACCATTATGAATTTAGTCGAAAACGCACGAATAAATCCGGCTTCTCACTATGGGATATAATATAAATTACATCTTGAGATATAACATTTTATCGCTCGTCATACATTTTTGTATATTATATCCCAAACTATAAATATTTTTTCGACAAAATGAGCGATAAAATCGGTCAAGATATTATACTAGCGGCCCGGTACGTGCTTCGCTACGTATAAAGTGAAATAATAAAAATGTGATAAATGAAGAACCGCTCAACCGATTTTGTGCAAACTTCACATAAACCATCTACTAAATAGTCCGAACAAAGCCTAAACATTTGGTTTGGATAGGTGAGCCCGTTCTTGAGTTATAAAATTACAACGAAAAGTGGCATTGATTTTTATATATATAGATTATATACCATAGTGAAAAGCCGGCTTATAGCTTTATCTAGTCTTTATTCTGAACTCAATAGCACTGCAATACAGTTCCGCAGATTTCGTACTTAAAAACAAACCCACCGTGATTAGTGATGAGTGGCGGGTGTTTGTACCGATGTGGTCACCTTGGGGTTGGAATTTAACATAAAAATGCTTATAACACAACTATTATATAACACTCGACGTAACGACTACGACCACAAAGCATTTAACGCCTTTTAAAGTAAGTAGCAAAAAAAAAAAAATACAAATTCGCATTGATTTTAAAATAAAATAGAGATATAAAAAAAAAACAGATATTAAAAAAAATGTTTTATCTACAAACAGGATTAAGTATATATAAAATGTCTCAAAGTATCTACAATAAGAAAAGAAGACACTTTTTACAATATAATTAAGTGGGTCTTCAAAGTTCCACCTCCACCTTCGGCCGCATCATCACTGACCATGGTGAGAGAAAAACTGGCCTCATAAATAAAATGCCAAACTTAGATAAAATGTTTCGAAGAAGTAGTAGGTTTTTTTAGTGCAGGTATTAAAAATAGTGAAGTGTTTGCATATTAAAATATTTGCGGTTTATTTAAATTATTTTTCCTGAGAATTTTGATTCTGGTAGATTTTTGACATTAAAATACGATGGAGCACCGATATGACCTTGCAAATTTTGTTTGGCACGTATTATGTTTCAATTTTGTATGAGAGTTTATAATTAATATTCTCTATATTATTTGCCGATTACGTTTTTAATGTCAAAACTATAAATAGCCATGATTCGTTTAACATAAAACGCATGTTTACACTAACACATAGGGTTGGCCTAATACAGAAAGAATTGATTGTAGTTACGAAGATTTTTTGATTAGATTGTCTTATTAATATTTTCACGAGTTTTTATAGCAATAATAATTAAAATTAATAAAATGTTAAGTTTAGTTAAGCTGTATAGTTTTTATGCATAGGTTAATTTTATAAGATTATTAGCAAGGTACATAAAAATCAACTTAGCTATAAAAATAAGAACTTATCTGAGTATTTATGAAAGTTCATAGAATTTGTAAGTCACCAGGCTTTGTGAACCTATCACACATATGGCACATACCATGGTGATATTGAAGTCACACAGCAACTATCCAACCCAATAAAAAACCGCAGATATTTTGCGCACGTACGAATACGTAATATTTTAAACGTTTATTTACGTAATACCGAGCTTTTGTTCTTACATAACAAAAATATAATTTCGACAAAAGTTTGAAGTCTGTAAGAAAAATTTATTTTGTAATTATTCAATTTGACAATTGTTTGATGTAATTTGCTTGTTTGTAATTAATAAAAATCTCAGTTTATTTCCAAATTACCGAAAAGTTTTAAAAGTTTCAATGGCGTCGTCATCTGTTTTTTTTGGATATAGTATTTCGTAATTCACTCCCGAGAGTACCTCTACAGTCTTGCTTCATCCTTTCCTCATCGATTCCAAGTAAATAATTTTGTAATAAAAATACATACTTGAATGCATTGTTATTTTTGCGTATCAAAGAACCGACTCGTCTGGTTGAGACGTGTCTCAATCAGATTTTAGGTGAACATATTGTAGGTATAACAAAAATTATGAAAAAACGGATATTTTTAATAATATTCCAAACATAATATATAATTCATAATTTAATAATAATGAACAAAAACTACATCAATAATATTCATAATAGTTTTAGGGTCTAATTCTATAGTTATTTCCAGTTGTAAATAATATGACATTTAATCTCATGTAAAGATGTCGAGTGTGACACCCCTATGCAAACAAACGGAACCGGCTAGGCGTTAGGTAGTTTGCTAGGTAGGTGTCGTACGATCAACTCACTTTTCACAGATGTCACATTTAGAATATTAATTTGTTCATTAAATCTGTTCATACAATTAGGATATCATATTTATTTCATACACATTAAAAACAAATGCCAGCGGATGATCGTTTACCTTCAATGGTCGTATGTCGAAGGTAATCGATGTCACTTCGCTTAAATAATTTATGTTATATCTACACAACACTACAATATTTATACACAATATTTGTGGCTTGGCCAAAGGTATATTTGCTATAAATGTATACTGTGATGGGCAGTCGAAAGACTTTTTCTGCGCGGTTGGAGCCAAACTGTCTTCAATAAAAATTTACTTAGATTCAACGAAAACACTAGCCGTAAAATAAATACTCGAGAAACCGTAATCGAAGTCACAATTACGAATTCAATTCAAAGTACCTAGGTACTTGCCTAACGTTGTCAGTTTACGGATATAAAAAAAGCCGGTCAAGTGGCGAACCTACTCGCGCACGGAGGTTTCCGTACAATAATAATAGAAACATCCTTATATTGTGGCTCTTTAAATCAAGTTTACTGAACAATTTCGATTGATATTATTTAGTATGTAGATCAGATTTACTTAGTATGTACTAGAATCAGACCATATCTGTAGGTATGTAATTTTCAAGATATAGTTCACTTTTCTCGTTGTAATATTTATTATATGTCGTGATACAGGCCATTTTATATGACACCTACGTATTCTGTGATAATAAGATTCAGCTACCCATTACGCTTGCAGAAATACAGCATGTATACATACATGTTGACGGGCGGTGTAGACTAAGCCCTATTGCACATTATTAGATAATTTCTTATAAGAGAAATGTCTTATAAGAAATTTATTTGCATTGGTTGTTATGTGAGACCATTATTACGATAAATGTTGGATTAGACACGCGCATACATTTTATTTTAATGTGCAAAACTTTGGCGTGACTTGACGCCTACGGACCGCGCCGTTAGACCGCTCTATCGGGATACGGTACCCTAAAAAGCAAGGTGAAACGCTATGAACTTGATAGGTGCCATCTACTGTTTGTATAGCATCACGTTCGTTACATTCCCGGTAAACATATTATGTGTGCATGAATGCACAATATGTGACATGTTTACTTTGTCAGTCTAGGTTTAAATCTATCCATACTAATATTACTCTATTAAGTATATAGTTCGAAGCGCTCGTGGTGTAGCATGATTAGCCGTTCTTAATCGATCGGCAAAGTTGAGCTACGTCTGTCTTGGTCGGTACCTGGATGGGTGACCGCCTAGTGGTATTTCAAATCGAGCGTTTCCGTGCTTCGGAAGGCACGTAAAGCCGTTGGTCCCGGTTATCACTTAATTGTGATAGTCGTTAAGCTAGTTGGATGCCTCATAGGCGGCTTGAAAAATTCCAACAGTAGGTTGACCACTAGCCTACCTCCACCGACCCGCAGTGGGCACGCGTGGTGGAGTATCTGCCCATTCCCTTTCACCCTGATTTGTGAAAGGAGGCCTGTGCTCAGCAGTGGGACATTATAGGCTGATGATGATGATGATGATGAAGTATATAGTTTGTATATTTGTTCACGAAAAACAAAGGCACTGTCACAACTTTTTTTTTTACTTTGATAGCCCCTTTTAGCGGCCCTTTTTAACTTTTAACGGCCGCTCATTTAGTATAAAAACCAGCCTAGTTCGAGTCGGACTTGCACACGAAGGGTTCCGTAACTAAAGACGTTTCATGTATGCGGCCTTAATTATAATTTTATTTCATTTTTATTATTTGTTGTTACAGCGGAAATTGTGGAAATGTTATTAAAAGAAATAGACATTGTGTGAAAATAAACTTCAATTGCGAATAATGTCGTGTTGAATTTGAAATAGCTGGATATTATAGAAATAAAATAATCCACCACTCCACACATCAGGCATCCACCCCCGGAGTAGACCTATTAGCAATTTTGCATATGTTTCAGACCTGAGTTGAAATAAAAAACGGTAAAACTGTTACCAAACGGTAGTATTAACATTATGGAGACAATGCATAGCAAAAATAACCTGTCGGACTCGCGCACCGAGAGGGTTCTGTACAAACTTGCTGTAAAGAAAAGATAAACTGTGCTGAGGGACAAAACTAACTTTGCCGTTATAAAAATATGCGGCATAAACGGCCTTGACCAACGGATTGCGTTGACTTAGAAGTTTGATTATTTCACTGTTCCAAGGGATTATAAACCTGAGTAGGTATTTGATATTAATTTCAACTTCTTACCTCCACGCATTCCTGAGAAAACGTGTCTTGACAGACGGATGGACAACAAAGTGATCCTATAAGGGTTCCGTTAATACGAAAAAATAGCAATTCAATTCAGATTGGATTCATACATGAAGCTCTACACATGTGGTGAAATTAACCCCTCTGAATTGCTTTCAATTGTTTTTCTTTAATTTTATTTTATTTATAATTTAATTAATGTTATGTTAGTAATGTTTACAGTTTTTATATTCAATCGTTTATTGCATTATTATGGTGCGTCCATGCTTGGCGTACTGAGCACGAGCCGAGCCACGAACGAGCACACTGCGAGTACGATTCGCGTAGCGTGGACGGGCTTGCGAGCCTTGAACGAACCTACAATGAGCCTACAACGAGCACGATGCGAATCCTTTTTTTCGTGAAAAAACTGACAATCGCGCTCGCACCATTAGGTTTCTTTACTTTCTTAAGTTTCTATTACAAGCGTCCGTCCCGCGCTACGGTTCAAAAATCATGAAAATTCGTAGAGCCGTTTCACATAAACTTTTGCATTTTCCATGATTGTAAAACGTGGGATAGTAAGCCTGTGGAATACCCATGCTTGGAATACTTTCATCGGTTTATATCACAATGTGTCAGTCTCTCATATTGTTTTACCTGTTGGGGAAGAGCTTTGAGTTGAACGAGCACAACGATTAATTAACGTTATGCTCATGAAGCCTCAATCTGTTAGAGAAGCAAAAGGCATCGAACATGAATTGACTACTTTGACATGCTCTGCTACTGAAGATGTTTTCAATAAGTATTAAATCATCGTCGTCATCAGCGTATAATGTCCCACTGCTGAGCACGGGCCTCCTGTCACAAGTGGGGGTGAAAGGGAATACTCGACCACGCCGCCGTGAATATACCAGTTTTATTAATTATATATCTATCTTAATATGTAAATTTTAATAATAATTACTACCTATAGTTGTTATTATTAGATTCAGCAGTATTTTCCTGAGAAGCATAAAGTACCAACCGCCTCGCCGTAATGGATAATTAGTTCTTTCAACATCTTAATGTTTGACATAGTCGGCTTGTAGCTTGGCTAGAGTCGTTAGATTCTTTTCTATTTTTAAGATGAAAGGATGGCTGCAAGATATTTGAAAAATAGGTTTTTAACATTATCTATTGCTGTCGCGCTGTGCCCGAGCTATCCCGCCCGAGGGCGATAGAGACAACTACAGCTTGGACCGATTATACCTATTTAAATTAGACGAAATCGCTATTTCGTTATCCCCGGTTTTCTACTCCAAAAGTGGATCGATAAAAAAAAAACAAGAATAATAAGAAGGGCTATCGCTATGTCCGTCGGTTTTCCTTTGTTTTTTTTATATTCGTCAAATTCGTTCGCTGGACGTCTGATATGGACGAGTTTTTGTTCTCTAGGCTCCTAATGCTTATAATAATTAATTTATGGAGAAATACACAACCGAGGGACATACAGTGGTACCTACAGATTGCATGGTAAAATAATCATTGCTCTAGTGTCATTATCCAGAGAGGAAATTGAGGATTACGTTTGTATGGAACACCCGCCACCAGCATTTCCTCTTAATATAATTACGGGAATAACCATAGAATAATGTGAAGCAATTAAAGTGAGCAGAACAACTGAAAGCCAGCATGTTTAACAAAAAATTGACATGTGAAAGTTAGAAACTTTGCAAGTTACCTACGTGTCGAAGGGTGTATCATGAAATACTATTTATTGATGTTACAAAATAAATACCTATGTTATTATTATTTCATCTATTTATTTTCTAAAATATAATTTACATTTTTAAATATATTTTTAAGATTATTCGCAAGCGCATATCGACATTCTATCGCACAACACAATATTCAAATTACAAAGTAATATCTAATAATTATAGTACGTTCAATTCGTACTGCTGCTAGAGATTTATTGAATGTAATCTCACACATATTTTATTTTATGATTAATATACAAAACAGTCGCAACTTCAGCACACAATTAAACATTAAAACTTATATTATATTTAACCTAATATTAGGATAAGTATAGGCATAACTCCTTAATTAAAACTTGGCACAATTTTATTACCTACATAATTTTTTTCTATCTTATTTTCGCTTGGTATGCAATATTTTTACTGAGATCCAACTCACGCTTGTCTCCTGACATAGTTTTTAGCCGCATCACCCGCTGTATTTAATTTCTTTACAGATTTTAGAGAAGGCACTGGTGTCGTAGTGCCGCCTGAAAATATATTTAATTTTGCAGGATGGTCACTGTTCCATTCAAATTTGTACGTCGACAACGTCGGCCGTCGGGTAGGGTTTAAATAAAAATCAAATACTGACTGCCTAATTTTCTCTGGGCTTTTTGTCGTATCTATTTGTTTCACAGTACTCGGCTTATAAGTCGTTAAGGGTTTCAGTGTTGTCCATTTTGGTACAGGAGACATTGTCGTGGTAGTTGCATTGGTTGTCGCTCGACTGGTAAAAGTGTATCTTGGTATATACTGCGTGGTCGGTTTCGTAGTCGTCGGTTTCCGTGTGGTTGTCGTGACAGGTTTCTGTGTGGTGGTTGTAGTCACTGGCTTAAACGTTCTGGTCGTCAATATCCATGGCGAGGTAGAAGGTGATTTAAATAAGCTTTTTGTAGAAGACTCAGTTGTGGTGACTGTTGACTGTTTAGCCGTAGAGATTGTTCTCGTTGATGGTCTTGTAGTTGTTTTATAAGTCTGGCTGGTTGTAGACGGTCTGGACGTAGTAGTCGAAAATCCTTGAAATGTATAACCAAAAGTTAAAGGTTTGTATGTTGAAGTAGACAATGGCCATTTTTGTGTTGTTGTACTCGTGATGGTTGGTAATTTGAATGCATTCGTCGTCGGCCTGTACGTGCTTGAACTTGGCGGATTTGAATCAGGTTTGTTATCTTTATTTAAAGGCGCTTTTGTAGTGATTTTGTCTTCTGATATAACTTTTTTACGGAACTGGTTGGTTTCTATTCTCCTCCACGGCACTACTGGTGGTATGTACGTGGTCGTCGTAGTCGGAGTTGGTGATGTCGACCTCGTAGTACCTTGTTCCTTTACGGGTAACTTTAGGTCATCTATATTATCGATTTTGTAATTTAACCAATTAGTTTCACGGTCCTTAGAATACTTTGCATGATCGAGTTCTTTTCCGTAACTTCCTCGGAAAATTGAACTGATCGACAGATACGGTGGCAAGAGATTATCTATGTTTTGATTGTAGTCATACGCTCTAGATGTGAAGTTTGTGTTGGTATCATCACTCTCGTCATTATAGGGAACACGCGACTTGCTGTGCGTAACTACGGGTTTCGCAATCTGTGTATTGTCGCACTCTGCGAGGTATTTCTTCGTGTTATGCTTGCAGTGCTGCGGGTACACTACCCAGGCTAGGAACCCGTTGCCCTGGAGTCTGGTGTGTTCCTCGTAAACTTGGAGCGAGCACTTTAAGTCATCATCGATAATTTCGTCTCGCAGAGCAGAGCAGGGCAGCCCGCATGCCTTGCCTCGGCCGCACCAGTACAACTCGCTGATTTGGAAGATGCCGTGGTCTCCGCTGCCGTGATTTTGAGCCGCTGTATCGAATCGCGACTCATGGTACGCGATGCATACCCAAGTGGATATGTGGTCTTCTTGAACTCCGAGGGTGCGTAGTTCTCGAGCGAGCTCGCACCGTTCGTAGACGCGGGCGCAGGCGAGCGCGAGGAGCGCACACGACCACCACGCGACGCGGATCATGGCAACGTGCGTTTGACGGCCAGGCGCACACGCATGCTATTTTACGTGGCCGCCTCCCGCGCCGGCGCTGTCCAACGGCCGCGTCACCTTCTCGCACCCGTATTTCATGTAACTGTAATCTTAATTACTCCAGCTACTTAAGCTGGCCGTGAATTTTGCAGCGCAGATAAAGGCTGTCATATTCTTGATGGTACGGGATGACAGCTAGTGTTGAGCACGCGGCGGGACGCGGAATCGGCCGTGGTTCACCTTGACGTGAGGAGAACGCATCACCGGTGTTCCACGGAGAGTCGCCACCAGTGGTTCTCAATATTTTTGGCTTTAGACGTGTTTTGAATGATAAATGTTTACTAGATAATTTTTTATTTTATCTCTTATACGCTGATGGAACAAATGTTCGGAATTGTGACCGGTTTTATAAATAACAAATACACATCTCGTTACGTAAAGGTCAAGTATGCTTGTCATGAGCGAAATCTCAAGATTCTACAAGAATTATTATGAAAATTCCCTGTGATTTTCAGATTTTTTCTTTTTTTTTATGTTGATTCAAATAGTCTCTTTCTTTATGTAATTTAAATAATGGTAATGTATATTGTCTTCTTCCCGGTTGTATGTTTTTTGTTGTTCTATCGTGCGTTTACCCACTTATGTCTTTTTCTTTATGTTAAATTAACTGTTATGTCTTTTGTATTCTGTCCGGTTGTGCGTGATGTCACTAATGGCAGCGACTGAAAACCAGTGCTGTTACCCGGTTTCAGGATAACAGTGTTATACTGAGTCGCTGACCAATTTTGATATCGCACAACACTACTCTTTGTTTTTTTTTATGTGCTCTTTGTTTCATATTTATATTATTTTTGTAGTGTTGTGTGTATTTTTTTAAATAAATATATTTCATTTTAGAATAAATTTGTCTTGAAAAAAATATGTTAACAATAATTAAAAAAGTTCGGTAGCCGTTTAACTTCCCTGTGTATAATGTAAACATAACAAGTCGATTTCCGCACCGGGTCAAGAGGTGAGACGCTGGCCTCACTCGGCTCACATTTTAGGTGTATCTTTAAACACCTGAACACATGACGGCCGTGGCAACCAATCAAACTCTCAAACATT
This sequence comes from Achlya flavicornis, assembly GCA_947623365.1. NCBI lineage: Eukaryota > Metazoa > Arthropoda > Insecta > Lepidoptera > Drepanidae > Achlya > Achlya flavicornis. The sequence goes on along the minus strand of OX392471.1, from coordinate 15,877,927 downwards.
CGTAATATGATCCTTATTAATAACAAAATATCCAGACAAACTGAATGAATTATCTTTTTGGTGACATTTAGGTGTCATATTAATAATTAAGGTAGTGAACAATATTTCTAATGTCATATGGAAGGAGTTTTCTTAGAAGGCATGGGTCAAGGTTACGAAGAACTTGATTTAAATTAATAAAAAGCCAGGCAGATGTCACAATACTACCTACCTATCTACTGATAAGAGTTCTTTGAAAACCTTTGCTGGTTTCGAGCTTAAGCGATTTTTTTTAAGGACGTTAAAATGACTTGCTTTATATCAAAGGAATAAGTTGATATAAATAAAATAAATGAAGGCGGAAAAATTGCGAGATTTATAAAATATTTCTCTCATGTTTATTAACATGTTACTTGCATGGGCGCCGGGGGGTGCAAGGGTGTGCACATGCACCCCCTGTTAAGGAAGAAGATATTCTTTTATTTATATCCTTTTACTAGGAACCCTGACCATAGACGGTTAGCTTTGCATCTCCCATCATTGAACGACTGATTTCAAATTACGCGTGGAATTATTTGAAGATTATGCCATGTTATTAAAGGAAAAATTTGATAAAAAAACAATAGGAATGTAATGCTCTTTATATATGAAAAAGTAATTACAAAACGACCATCTTATACATTCAGATTTATTCAATAATTCAGTATATTTTGGACAAATCAATGCATCTATGAACCTTGCTATTAAAAATACCCTACTAAGTATATTGTCTCTATTAAAATTAAAATAAAATAAAAACAAACAGTCCAACCACAGATATATTAGTTATTAGTTAATCTATGGTAGACCATGGAATATGCCACATACCAGTATGTAATAATGATAATACTTGCTCTACATTAAAAAGTTGAAATTCTGTGCTATTATTAAAATTAAAACATTTTAACATTTGCATGTTTATCATATTGGGTCAATAGCAAACGAGGCGGCAGTGATCTAGATTATAATTATCTTAAATTTCAAATGCAATTACAATTTTCTTTTTTTTTTATTGATGAATAGACATACCAGCATTGATTCCCTATATATTTTTTTACTATTTTTGTGTTAAGTGGTGATGTGGCCGAAGGTGGTGCACACACAAAGCCTATAAGGAACTGGCTCTCAAGTGCAGCTGTCGGAATATACCGCTAGGTGCTTGGCGACAGATTTTCAACTTGAGGTGGTAGCCAGCCAGACGGGTACTACAAAGTACTCTACCACCGTGCTATGGTTTCCTCACGATGTTTTCCTTCACCGAAAGCTCAAGCTCATTGTAGGATTCAAACCCGTGACCTTCGCCTCGGTATCCGACGTCAAAACCACTGAGCTATCATCGCCTTAAATGATCTTAATTATTGAGATAAGACAATTACTGTGGTTGATTTAATCAAAACCGGCCAATTACGAGTCTGACTGAAACACAGAGGGTTCCGTACTAAAAATAATAGTACTAATTTAATTTAGTAGCTCTGTAACTCATCTATGTAATTTCAACTATGCTATTGTGTTTTAGTAGGAGCAACAATTAAAATATTTTGTATCATACCTTTTTATTTGTATTTTTTTATATACTACTTAGTCGGTAAACAACCATACGGCCCACCTGATGGTAAGCGGTTACCGTAGCCATATGGACGCTTGCAACACAAGAAGCATCGCTCACACGTTACTGACCTTTCCCCCTCCCTTATGAGCGACCTTATTCGTATTCTGTTTTACATCTGTATACAACGGAGCAAAGTGTGAAAAATTTTCATACTGATAATAATGACAGATTAACAAAGGATTAACTTGGGATATAAGAGGCGCGCAGGACACAATGAGTAAACAAAAGTTCACACAACACGTTGCCTAGTAACGAGCTCGCAACAGTTGTGACCTGTGGTTGTGACTCTCTAAGTATATACTGTAGTCTTTGGTTGTGACTTGTTGTTATTGTTCTGTGTATTTTCCCCAATAAAGATCATCCATAGGCACCAGTGAATTGAAATGAATTATGTGTATCCTGGATTTTCAAGTTGTTACAAAACTATTCCGTATCTAGTAAGTATAGTTTGAGTTTGACCTATTTTTTCTATTTTCGGGTATGCCTTTTCTGATACAGCAGGAACAAACATATTTTATTTGGGCTCTTCTTATAAGAGAAGAGCGAGAGAGAGAGCTCAAAGAATCCCCTAGAATTTTTGTTTTATTTTCCATGATAGAGGCCATCATAAACGACTGCCTATAAATCAAAATTTATCAAATCCATTGACACCTGATTAACGGAACCCTGAAAAGATAATTATAAGTAATGCAAAAACAAAAACAATTGAGTCATTGTTCGTGTAAGTAATTGAGACATAATCTTCGGGTAATTGTATCGTTTGAGAGACGTTAGCTACGATGTCAACAAACGACACAAGACTGCATCCATAGCTAGCCGTGTCACCCTCGGAACAATCACTAAAGCAGTTTAACAGTTTAGCATTGCTTTAGGTCTTCCGAGGTGCATCCGTGTCGCTCTCTCAATAGCTTTTAGCATTTATTAATTGTATCTCATATAATATTTCGATATATTTTTTTTAAATAATAAAAAATGATGGCATTTTTTCTTTTATACGACTAAGTCGGAAACAAGCATACGGCCCACCTGATGGTAAGCGGTTACCGTAGCCATATGGACGCTTGCAACACACGAAACATCGCACACGCGTTGCCGACCTTTCCCCCCTCCCCTATGAGCTCTGGCGACCTTACTCACGCACAGAAACACAACTTTACACAACATAAAGTTATTTGGCTGCGGTATTCTGTAAGGTGGAGGTACCTACTTCCCCAGTCGAGCTGCTCTTAGAGCGAATTAAAATTAGCGAAATTTAAATTAACGAAAAAAAAAAAGAATTAACGCTACGCTCTACCTCTCTTAAATTAAATAAATCTCTTAAATTTATGAGAACGGGCTTATTCAACACCCAAGCTAGTGAAATAAGACTGATCAAACCTCTAAATCCCAGGCGAAGAATGAGCAGCTGACATTGTTTTCCATTACACGACTATTTTACATAATATGTATAATAATGACAGAGTCGTCACATTATGAAAATATATTTCATGGTCGGAAAAACATACACAACTTTCCTAAAAACGGCGCATACGGCTTACTTAGTAACACAATAACTTGCTGTATGTCGGCAAAGTAAAATTCCCTTGACTGTTTCAAGGCATACAAAGATAAGACTGAAAAGATACCAGTTTTTAATAATATTAAATTATTGCGAAGGTACATTTAATAGTGCATTAGGGATCTTATAAAAGTGTATACTCGGCTCTTAATAAAAATGAACATTGCACTTTTTGAAGACTATAAGCAGAGGTCACAAGTTATGCCTATTTATGATAGAGTCCAAGTAACTTTTTTTTTACAAAGATACGTATAATGACATGACCATAAATTAAGTATTTTTTTACACAAATATAGGTACTGCGATTCTACTTTAAGGATACTTATTTGATTATAATTATCTCTGATAAGTTTTAAGACCACTATAGAGTTTCCCAACTTCATAGTCTAAACACTAACAGAATGGCTGACTTGGCTCTTTTCCGCGATTTAAACATTTGAAACTAAAGGCGAAAGTGTTTGCGAGACTTTGCATACATTTTGCTTTACAGGAATATAATATTCCTACAAATTACAAGCTTGTTGTAAATTCAATAACAACACAGAGATTTCCGAGAATGCACCTCTCTCACTCAGTTGCATCGCATCCTTTAACGACTCCCTTCCGCGCCCTTCCCACACCCTACCACCTGCAACACCCGTCACCGCCCGCCAGCCCGCCAGCACCACCACTAAACGCAGGCAACCACCCACTTTTCAAAGCCGGCTCAAATTAGTAAATGTTATGGACTAGCAATAAAATTTAACTTGTCTCATATAGGAATGTTTTTACTCAGGGCGGTTTTAGTATTTGTGTACATGTACTTATCTAGCTAATGCCCAGGACCTGTAGTGATGCTTATCGACAATCGTCATCGTTGGTAAACGATCAACTATTTGTATGTGATTGACATAAGATATTGTTAAAAATCACGTGACATTTCGATTTGAAATGTAAATCCCATACAAAGATTGATCGTTTACCAACGATGACGATTGTCGACGACCATCTTGTCTACTGGCTCTGGGCATTAGCTAGCTGGGCGATTAGTGACGACACTTTTTATGATAGAAACTTTACCCCTAGACACAAAAACTCAACTTTTTATCGCATTCGGTTACATCAGGAAAGCATCTTCCTATATCAGTTATAAGGAAGCCTTTAAGTGGGATTGGGTGGGGGGGTTGCAAGTTTATAAGCTCTTAAATTGTCTCAATAACTAGTAATTTGTAATTTAAAATTTGTAATGTCTCAATATGCGGCTGGGTCCGTTATATTGTGGAATATACAACTCTTTCCGAATAAACGATACTCTATTTTATTATTTTAATCTTAATAAAATCGGTTTATTTATCGAAAATAATGTTGCGCACCTCTATCCCTAAAATCCGTAAATTGATAATTGTGGTTACTGGTTACGCTATGCGTAATAGCACAGTAGTAATAGTATGACAAGGATTTTGGCGTTAACTGGTTTAACATTGTTCCGGTTTCGAGGTTCTGTTTATAATAGGTAGGTACATTACATTTAATCTCTTTATTTGCAAACATGGGTAAGTGCGGTATCTACTGGGTTTTTAAATACGTGGTCAAAATGTTCATCTCTACCTGTTGCTACATGCTACTATTGTAAAAAAAACATAATTCAATTACATATGTAAACGGAACAATTGAATGTGCAATTAATAATCGTAAACTTTTTTTTGTGTAAGACTTCGAATAACATTTAAAAAGTATTAGACACTCGATCCCATGATTCATGATTTCCAGTTGCCCCAACTCCTCCACTCGCCCCGCATTGCACATCCATCCCTAATTGTAAGGATTGAATTACCATGCAGTGGTCTGACGCTATGTTATGATGCTTGTTAGCCAGTTTACGCTTATACAGAGTGTAGCAAAAAAGCTTAATTGATATTTCATAGAAGAGGAATACCCAAGAGTTTTTGAGAAATCATTTGTGTTCCGTCCCAGCGTGGGAAAAGTCAATTAGTCCAGTCATGACTTCGTGATCAGTGTCATACATAATAACAAATAATTTCCTGTTTTTTTTCTTCTTTTTTATTTAATAAAATGTGCGAGCTTTTGGCTACTGACCCGCCCATAAGGGACGAAGACGAAGCCTAAGTTGGAACACGCTTACTCAGAAGGAACCTATTCACGCTGGCCTTGAAAGTCCCTAGATTGTATGAGTCAGGAAACACAGACGCCGGCGTCGGACGCAAGTTCCACTCCCTTGCTGTCCGCATTATAAATGAGGATGCAAAACGCTGTTCGTATTTTCCGTATGTCGAAACGTACGGGTGAAATTTTTCCCGGCGTCTTGTGGTTCGGTGTAAGAATGCGGATGGTGTAATTAGGTTGAACAATTCCCAAAAAGAAGGAAGATTCAATTTACAAAAAGTTAAGAGCAGGTTTCTCTTCTAAACATGCATATCCTACAATATTGTTTTATCTTGTTACATGCTGTACATACAGGTCATCTAGCTACAATACAACTTTAAACTCCAATGAGTAGGGTTTTCCATAATGCTTTGTGCCTTAGTTTCAAGCGAACAATATACTGTTTCGTGGCTTCATATTATACAAAACAATTACGACTTAATTAACTATCGACATAGAATCGATTTTATTTAAAAATAGCTGTCTGGGCTGTCCCTCGTGGTTACACCCGCGTTCCCGGAATAAAAAGTTGCCTATGTCCTGCTACATATGCTATATGGCTATCTGGGTGCCAAATTTCTTCGCAATTGGCTCAGCGTCATCATCATACAGTATTTTCATGGAATCCAATCCAACTGCAGACCCTTACACTACCAATCCCCACGGGCATCCACTGTACTGTCACGGGAAGTGTTCTTCTGTTTCTAAGTAAACTGCGAGCAACTTACCTACCAACCCCGCCCGGTCGCAAACAATGCAGATTTTCCTTTCCTATACATATCAGTTAAGTGGGGACATATCTACGCTCTCTAATTTTAAAAGACTCTTCATTTCAATTCACTCTTCAACTGCACTCGATACCTATATATAAGTACTGGGACTTTGAAAACGTGACGTTCCATATTCATCCAAACGTTTTTATTCAATACCATTGTTTTAAAGCTGTGTGCGCAGTTGGGGAGAGTGCAGAAAATTGATTGAGTTATTTTCGGAGGCATGCAACCTGATGCGTGGTGTAATGGTTCTGTATAAGCCGCCCCTGCCGCCAGGGCCGGGTAAGTGTTGGTTGGCATTGTTTGTACTTTATGTAAGTACTATATTGTATTCAGTGTTCGGTACTGAAAGGCTTATGCATGCAGAGATGCATGAAACGTTATGCATGCAGGACTGAAATGATGCAAACATATTTTGGTTTGATGCCTATTATGTAGAGATTTATTTGGTTTTACGTGTATTCTCTTTTCCATGGGTTTTACTGTTGCAGGTTTGGGTGGGTCTATAGGTAATGTCATATGGTGAATGTGTCCTAGAAGGGTATGCTGACTCTCAAGTGTAGTTGCCGTATGACACCCGCGATAGATAAATTTTCAATTTCGGGGTAGTTCCCAGGTAGCCCACCACAAAACCATGGTTTCTTCACAATGTTTTCCATCACAGGAAATCTTAAGCTCATTTTAAGATTTAAGAACATAATATATGTAAATATGAACCCAGCTGAAAGCCGATTGGATCCCAAACTTTTTCAGTCTCGTAGCTCTCTACGGCGCACCAGGGCGTCGCGCCACACACTTTGGTAACCCTTAGTTTGTGCGTAGGAGTCAGCTGAGGCTAATACAAAATAAGGCAAATATAAGATGTCTTACCGACGCAAGTATACATTTCCATGGCACCGCGCAGTAAGCAGCCGTCATCCCGGTTGATGCCCTTCGTCATATTGAGGCAGAAGCATCCATCATTATTGTCCAGGAACCATTCGTTGGAAGAGTACCTCACGGCCGGCACACCCTCAAATATCAAGTCGTACTGGTAGCGGAGCTCAACAGACCTGGTGAACATAGTCTAGTATTCAATAATTAAATTAATTTATTTAACTTGACATATTATCTGACATTCCACATATTTAAGAGGATTAATGTTTTCTATGAATATGAATGTGTATGTGCCTGTCTTTTGCATGCCGGAAACGGTAATGTGTTGGAACTAAATATTGTAAAATTAATGACATCTTTAATAACCCACATTTTTAAGCAAATAAATGAATTTGAGTTTGAATATAAATCATGTTATTTCTGGATTGAAATAAAAAGTATGGAGTTAGGTTAAAAGAGTCAAGTTCAATAAGCATATTAAAGCGGTATTTTATTTTATTTATTTGGTTCATAAAAAAGCAACCTATATTAGAAACACAACAAAATAAAGACTTGTAGTTGTTATAATGTATATGTATATTATATATTAGTTCCCCGTGCGACTTCGTTCGCTTGGTGCTACCCTACCCTGTGCTGATACCCCACCCTGTGGTGATACCTCACCCTACCCTACCCAATATGAATAATTTTCCTCGTTTTTATAACATTTTTCACTGATGCTTCGCTCCTAATAGTCGCAGCGTGATGTTATATATCCTTCCTCGATAAATGGACTATCCAATACAAAAAGATTTTTTCAATTCGAACCGAAGACTACGAAGTAGTTCCTGAGATTAGCGCGTTCAAACAAACAAACTCTTCAGCTTTATAATATTAGTAGATATGTATATTATGTATTATGAATATGTCGCAACTATCAGTGGAAAGTAAACTAACCCTATACAAATCCATCCTAAAGCCTGTTTGGACTTATGCAATACAACTATGGGGTACCTAATGCTCAAATTATATCATTGAAAGATTCCAAACTTGGAACCTTAGAACGCAGCAATAAATACATGTACCACGACTTAAAAACACCTACAGTCAGTGAGGAATTCGTGGATTATTATGAAAGATATATCGACAGACTTTAAAAATTGTCAATGTCCTTACATCTTCGGAAGACATATCTTTCACTAGACTGAAATGGCACAGTGTAAGTAGTGTAACTAGCTTACACAACAGATTCGATTAGAATCAGCCAAATGATGAGGAAGGAGATTATTGGCTCCCTCTCATTACAATACCCCTAATTATCCAGCGAAAACAGCCAAAAGTGTTGCCCATTGTAGTAAAGACTGCAGATCACAACAAAGCAAAAAGGACATAAAATAATAATAATGTAGATACCAGTTTATTTTTAAACTTGGATAACGAGGCGTCTATGTATACACAATTGACTCGTCAAGTCCGTTTTCTAGTTTGCACATTTGAAAGAGCAGAGTTTGGACTAAGGTAGTGACGAAAATGTGGCGAGAATAACTATTAAGAGTCGCGCGGATATAGGAACAAGCCTGGGTACAACTGGACAATTTGCCGGAGAGTTATATTTACTAAGGAGCAGCTTTCGAAGGAATACGAGACGAGGTCGAGCGGTTTCATCCTAAATTGCAAACCACTATGATAAGTTTGTACATGTACACACGGCTACAGATCAAGCTATACATTTCTAGTATAAGCTGATTTCCCATTGTAGGGAAATCCTATACAATGCGAGATCAGCTACTGGAAATGTATAGCTTGATCTGTAGCGGTGTGTACATTTACCACTGTATAAGCAAATTGCCACAGGTACTGATTCTGCATGCATCTTCAGAAAATACTACAGTACACAATACTACGCACAAGGCTATCTCGAAAGACTTAAGCATTACGCAATGCAAACCCTAACATATCAAACGCCCTTTTAGTTATGTTATCAATTCGTGACACAATAGAAAGTTTGCTATCAAACAATGCACCTAGATCCCTTATAGTAATTGACATAGAGTAATGTTAATAAAGTGATGCGTTACCTACATTCGGTCCATTCTGCGTCGGACACTAGGAACTTATCAGTAAAATTATCAAATAGTCAGTCGTCAGATGCTTAGCTAAATAGTCTAAGTGACGAGTGTATTGAACACCGTCATGTCGATTAGGTAAATCAAATCAAATAATTTATTTAAAAAAGTATAAAATTACACTGTTAATTAAACAATGGTCCCCGCACTAGGATAATCCTGTATCGCGGGCAACCTGTAACGTTTACAAAATATGATTTCCAAAACAGGGGGAAGTTATAAATTCAAAACAAGTTATAAAGGAAAATTATAAGTAACTAACTACTAGAAACATTTTTATATAGTATTTTTATCAATCAATTAATTACATAAAATGCGTAAACGTGTTATGATTTGTTAAAAATTAATTATCTATGAAATCGGTTACATAACAAGAACTATCTACAAAGCGGGAAACCGAAACTAACCAATATTTATCGATATCGGCCCATATCCATTGTTCGAGCCAGACCTTCATGGGGATGGGTTTCTATCTTTTAAATCATAGACCACCTACAAAGGAAAAAATTGATATGTTTTTCTGTCATTCTTCTACATACGTCATCCGCTAATACCTTTATTTTTTTCATTGACTAATACTAAAATTATATTAAATTCCTACCAATAACCGCTGTTTGCTAGTGCCGGGTTCCCGCGCGGGACGCATTTCAAGATTACGAGCCTACGAGGGTAAGTCTTTGGTTTATTTTATAGTAACCCATCTAAATGCGGGAGCCTGGTCTGAACCAGTATCTTTAGTGAAAGGTCATTATAAAGATAGAATTTCTTAGTTGGCCTTCATCCTTCATCCATATTTCTAAACGACTTCATAATCACAATACTTAGTTGAATTATTGAGAGCAGCTATAACAATAAGTTATATCCGTCAGAGGGCTGAATCTATACCATAAATCGCAGAACCCTTGGTATTCACAGGATTTATCATGGCAAATTTTAAAACATCAACAAGTCGCTTCACCCCGGCACGTCGGGATCCGGGTCGTCTCTAGCGACGGGCTAGGGCTACCAGGTGACCGGGATATCTGAAAATGTCCCAGAATGTTATGTGTCCCGTGTCCAGGAATTACACGTTATTGTACCGGAATACCGAACGAAGGGTTTGGCAACGACGAGATGGAGTGCACGCCTACCAAAAAACATGACATTTATTTTTTAAATGTATGGTTTAGAAAAAGTTTCGCAAAGCCATGCCGGAGAAAAACTTGACAACAAATAGTTGATATTAGCAGTAGTCGCGCCGTTTACGCAAGTTCTTAATAATGCTGGCTGATAATTTTATTTTTTTAATTGGTACGATTTTGTAATTCAAATTTTTTCTTTATGATATTCTTTTGTTTTTTTTTTCTCTCTTTTGCGTGACCAGCTTTAAAATTATCCCGCGCTTTTGAATATAATTTTATTTAAATTCATGACAAATATATCGCTAAACATCACTTACACACAGATAAACATACAGTAACACAATTTCACAACATTCCACTACTTAATATCGGTGTAAGTGCAGTGCAAACGTCTCCGCATCGTGGGTAAGTGGTAGCTATAAGTCCTAAATTTTTCCATCGAATCCTGAGATCGATTCTCACGAGATCAGCTCTAATCATCGGCCACAGGGTGAATCCTGTGCCCGGCGGCGTGATTAAGCAGGTCTTTGAACAGTGTTTAACTTTTTTCTTTTCCCGTTAAAATACTAAAACATGATAGCGATAAAACTCAAACAATTAAAATGATGTATTTTTCTAAAGCAACTCCAGAAATATACAGGAAACGACGACTGGCAACCCTAATCGGGGTCAATATCGTTGCCGGTAAAAACGAGAACTCCCTTGTTTTACAACCGTTTTCTTTGTGACGGCAATTTATTTAAAATCTTCGTCCCCTATGGGCGGGTCAGTGGCGAAACACAAGCCCATTTTAGAAACATATTACTATTTTAAAAGAAGCCGTAAGTTCATTAAGCAAGGTTAAATTGCTATGCGTCCTATCTGCAAGCATAAGGCCTGTATAAGTTAGCCGGTTTTTATTATTTGTACCCGGGTAAGGTTTAATGAAAACTTTACAGTACCTACAGACAAAATATCTCATTGACCTAGCGAGCGAAGCGTCGAAGCATGGACAAAAATGCTTTCGTATACGTCCGGATGTCCGGCTGTTCTCCTCTGAACGCATTTTTCAACCGATTCTCCTGAAATTTTGTGAGTAGGTTCAGGCTGAATCAAAGAAAAAAAATCTTATTCTTATCGAGACTCGCGAGGTCCAGCTCACAGAGCCACTGGTTTTATTTTGTTCGACTGGTTTTTGACATAAACTATTTTTTTTATATGAAACACTATTGATTGATTTTTTTAAAGCTTTTTTTTTACAATACATCGTATATAACGTCTTAGATAATTGCACGCTCATGACAAACGGTACGTACGAGTACATTACAGTGAAACAATTAGATTAAGTATACAGTCCATTTTTTGAGCGGTTTGCATCCTCATTTATACTGCGGACGGCAGGGGAGTGGAACTTGCTTCCATCGTCTATTTTTCCTGACTCATACAAGGTGCCGTCTGGGTAAGCGTGTTCCATCTTAGGCTTCGTCTTTGTCCCTTATTGCCAAACGCAAGCCCATTTAATTAAAAAAGGCATCGTTTTGAAAATATTTCGACTTTGACTTTGCATAAAATCAACATTGTCATACGGTTCGTCGAACATAAACCAGTTTTTCCGACACAGTTCTAATTTATGATTAAGCATTTTGATGCATCAAAAGAAAAGATAACGGATGGCAATGCCTAACGAATAGGTCACGCGGTTTAATGCTTATTTGCATACAGTGATACACAATACATATTAATGTAGATATAAATCAGATGAGTAAATATTATTGATTCCGTTATAACCTACATTGCTAACAAGGGTTTGTTGAACTTTATGTAAAAAATGGCTGGTGCTGGTGCACAATTCACATCAATATGAGGTTATATATTTCAGAACGCTTAAGTTAAATATTCATTTATTTCTTCTGGACTTTTTGTTAAATTTTCCTATGCTTTTGCCAGTTTTAATTCATATTGACTATTGATAAAATTATTTCAATTCCGCTTTCTTACTACATGTAACTCCAAGTTGGTTGGGCTAGCTCTATGTCTTCTACTGTCTCTTGCTGGCTAGTCGTTGTGTAACATTGTATTTTTTTCATTCGAATAACATAATAATAAAACTAATTAACTATTTTAGCAAATGCTCGTTTTATTTTAGGAATTATATATTCAAAGTTTGTATATAGGAAGGCAACGAGTAGGTACTTTTACCTCAATTATTACAGCCGAGCACTAACATTCTTATCCCAGTGAATTTCAAAAAAGAAAACAAAAACAAGCTTTTTAATTCCTAGAATTCCTTCAGATTTTTGTTACAACAGAGAAGCTGTGTCAACGTACTTAACTTAGGACAGTATTCGAAAAAAAATGAGATAAAATGATATCTTCAAGTGAATTTGCGTAAAACGCAAAAACAAACAAGTCTGCATGAGCTCTTTCCCCCTTATTACGTGAGGTGGTTTAAAGCAAGTCTACCAAACCCAGGTCTTAAATAAACATTTTTGACGATAACGAGAAATGGCACAGTAAAACGCTTTTCGGCATTGGATCTTCGGTTTATTTTTATTTTCTATTATTCTTTAAACTTCGCTTGTGTAACGAGTATTTTTTTTGCATTTCTTAAGATCAGATATACTGCAATTTGATTACGAATTCCTTATCGGTGGTTACTGATTTGTTAATATTGTTAATAATTATTTGTTAGTTTAACAATTTATAGAACCAGTTGCTTCCACTTTACACATACTCGTTCGGTGTCGGTGTCGGTAACAGGAAACTAAAAGTCAACAGTTGAAGACACAAGCAAAATTAAAAAAAATCCGTACAATTATACTGAAACTGACTGAAAACAAGCGGTGAATGTGTCCGATCGCCGCCATCGGACATAGCAATTACGGTTACTAGTGACCAGAAGTAGCAACCGGCGTCTGTGTCCGATGTCCGACACAAGACACGCGCTGCGCCTCTGCCCCCCTAGACAAAATGGTTATCGATAATCGTCATCGTTAGTAAACGATCAACGTTTGTATGGGATTGACATTAGAGATTGTTAAAAATCACGTGATATTTCGATTTGAAATGTCAAACCCATACAAAGGTTACTAACGATGACGATTGTCGATAACCATCTTGTCTACTGGCCCTGAACCGTACTTCAGTAAGGCGCCGATCCCACATCGAGCGTTCTAGAGTTCTGCGTTCATGTAAACAAAGTATGTGTCGCTTCTGTTAATTTTACAATTTGTATGACATCCGTGTATTTGCTTATAACACGGTACTAAAGTGATCAGTCACTTTTGACGGTGACTGTACAATTTATGGTAGGTAGGTAATTAGTAGTAGGTAGTTGCCTGTGTGGCTACCCACTCTGAAAATCTATCGGATAAGGATACTTATCTTAATGCGACCGATCGACCAGTACGTATATTGAAGACGTTTTTTTTTTTTTTTATACCACTGTGGTGGCAAACAAGCATACGGCCCGCCTGATGGTAAGCAGTTACCGTAGCCTTTGGACGCTTGCAACACCAGGGGTATCACTCACGCGTTGCCGACCCTAAAATACCAAATAAAATTAATACCAAATGCCTGTGAAATTGATGTCTTATTAAATAAAGCCGGCAGTAACTGGGCGTATTTGCGACACATTTTCTGCAATATCAGGTTAGCGATGTTCATGTAAATCAGTGCGTATATAGGACGAGGCCAGCACTCATCTAGATCCGGCCGCGCCGCCATTTTGAAGGATTTCCTAGAAAATTGAATTTACGTTTGCAGCAAGCTAAGTGAAGACTCTTCACTGAAGAGCGAACGATAATAATAGGCCGACCATTAACTGTTTTACACGCGGCGGGCAACCAGTTGCCTTTTTGGATTTTGTTTTGCCATTGATAATGTAATTGGTATTAAAGATAAAAGCTCTGTTACGACTGTACCAACATCTATTATTCGTTACCACACCACGTTTGAAAATGGAAAAAAAAAAGTAAAACGTGGGGCCCATGCAATAGATAAATTGATGCATGATCACCTAAGTCACTTACAAATTTTATTGCACTGCACATGATATGTACAGTTGAGTGAGCTTTCTCAATACAGCTACTCCCATACACATCAAATGAATAGAGCGATGTATCGTGAAACTCGGTTAAACGACTTTAGGGGGCCCTTCATGGCCAACGCAACTTCAACGCAAGCGTAGCCTAAAAGCTTGTACTATCATCCAACGTAATGTTTGACTGCGAAAAAAGAGAGACACCATCAGAGCCATCGGTTATCAGTTGGTAAATTCCGCTGATCACTCGCGGCCGCTTCGCTAGGTCGTCATTCATGATTTCGCATATCATAAAACTTGTTCCAGGCCCATACTTCCTGTGATGTAATCTTACAAGTTTGTGAAAAAAAAGTAAGTTATTTAGAATCTCCAATACAAGCACTGTTTAGAGCTGTTTTCTTTACTTTTACAATTTATAGGTACATTAGATATGGCCAAAGTTCAGGTAAAATTTGTGAAAAACCGCTGTTTTTCGGAGGCTTTTACTGAATTTGTTTCACACTTTTTTTTATTTTCGCCTAGTTATACTGCTAGATATAGTTCACAAGATACCAATTTGTTTAAAACATCTAACGTAAAGTGTTTAAAAACGCCATCATAAGTACAGAGCTTTTGTATGAAAAGTATGGTGAGCTGACTGCTCTTAATACATATAATGAATACCAATTTCTCGTTTATTATCGATACCGAGAACAAATGACAAGGAACTTATGACAACAGTTTTTCTGACAGTAAATCTATTTGCAAACTGCTCACGCTTCACACCAGGTTGTTAACGCTATCAATCTATGAATATTCTTACTCTATGGCTAATGCGTATATTACTCCGTACGTATGTATTGCCTTTATGGTTTTAGTTTTTGTTATCACTATTTATTTCGTAAAAAAATATGCATCACATGATGCAGATGTGACTTAGGCGTCGTCCTAATTGGCGACGATCGTACGATCAAACGATGCGATTTCGTCCCACGACGAGATTAAATACAGAAACGCTTTAGAGTGTCCTAATTGAAGCTCGCAAGTCATCGCGCGAGCACAGGAACATCAGCGCGATCGTGCGATGAAATCGCATCGTTTGATCGTACGATCGTCGCCAATTAGGACGACGCCTCAGGTTAACAATAAATTTTTATTAAAAATTTAATTTGCTTTTTTCGTTGACTGTACTTGCATTGTCATATTACTTAGTATACCAAATATCAATTCAAATTCGACTTGCAAGATTCCACCCAAACAAACATAATTTGTTACAATGCAAGTTAAATAAAAGCTTGTAAAAAAGATAACTGGCAGTATTTTTCAAAGGTAAAGATAATTCGTTACCTAATTCAGGTAATCCTGACGCATCCAATTTAGTCCGTTTTATGACTTGGTTAGCTGGCTTCCTCTCAGAATGCCAGTCTCGTGCTCCAAAGAAAATAAAATGACAAACAATATCCGGGCAATATCCATTAGTTTAAAAATAATAATCAAATTATTATTATTTATTTATTTTAATTGTTTATAATAATTTTGCATTTACATTTCATAAACAGACAGGGATTTAAGAAACGGGGTGCTGTTACTATTTTCCATACATCTCATTCAACACAATAATAATTACTTTTTACACACTCACTTTTATTATATGTCCTCTTTGTTATTTTATATCTTTTATTAATTAGCTAAGCAAAATGTGTTTGAAATAAAACGTTCAAAAACAGGTTCAGAGCGAGTCAGACTCGCAAAATTAGTTAAAAAAACATCAATAAGCAGTTGTTAGGAGTCCTGTAACTACAAGTATTATGGTGCGAGGACAAAAAACATTTTGGCTGGATCACATGGGGATAAGACAGACTCTAGAAACAAGTTTGTAGGTTTTAAAAGCCGAAGCATTAGTGACGAGAAATATATGGGCTTTGTAAACTTTAATTTTCTGATTTTATTTTTTTATTTTTTAGTGCTTTGTAAATTCTGTAATGGACTCAGCACTTGTGCTGGTGGGATATGGGGTCTAGTCTAGTCGCTGGATACATCTTCTCACGTGTAAAAATATTTCTTTAGTCCGAGAAGTAAGCGATACAACAAAAAAAAAAACTAAATTCAAAATCTAAATCGTTTATTCAAATAAACCTTCGCAAAAAATTAAAACTTAAAAATTTGTTTCTTTTGTCAAATTAATCAATACGTCCGGTATAAAAAGTGATCTTATAAGGGTTCCCGTTTTTTTCCTTTTTAAGGTTCTGAAACATAAAAAGTGTTTCTATACACTTACCTGCAAATATCAGTATTAATGGCGTAGATGGACTCGTCTCTGTCGACAAACGGAGAGAAGATACCACTGTCGGTTCCATTGATCATGTTGCAGAAGCCGGGTTGATCTCCATCGTCTACCCAGTACAGGAAATGTGGCAACTGGTCAAACATGGTGATGCGGCCAAGGTCATCAGTGTTTTCCAAGCCACGGTATACTTCATACTCCTTGCTGGGATTATCACTTTTCTGCGATAAATAGAAATACGTACGTAATTAGAGACGACAGCATAATAAGGTCTGGCGGGGTCCATGTGGAGGGGCGTAGGCGCTGTGTTGGACCTGTACATGATCCTCCCCATCTACCTTCTTTGAATCGCTGCGGAACCATCAGATGACTTAACAGAATTGAAGGCTTTCTTGTAAATCTAGGCCAAGGTTTTCTAATTTATAAACATCAGGCAAAGAAAGAATGTTCAAATGTATAATAATTATTCTTTTTTTTTTCTTTTTGCCAATTACGGATCGGTTTTATGTTACTTTTTTGCGTTGATGTACTGTATTAATTTTAGAGCTTTTTGCCACAAACACTTTATAAATTTCACGTGGTACAAGGGCTCGGCTGAAAACCAGCGCTGAGTAATTTGCCCTCACGGGGCTTACTTAGCAAATGCTGATGCCAAGTTCCTTTCCTTACACACTGTTTATTTTTGCATTAAAAAACTTCTACTAACTAATCATTTCTATTTTATATTTTTAAGCTGTAAGGAAGAAATGATTTTTTCTTTCTTTCTTTCTTTCAAATGTGCCTCAGGCGATCGGTCGGTTGGACAGTATTAGTCCACCAGTAACTGGGCCCTTGAAAACTAGGCTCTACGGAATTAAAGCTTTTGAAAGCCGGCCTACTCCGGCGGATAAACCGCTGACCGATTTGTGACGTAGGTATGTGATTATTTGTGTGTATAAATACTTCTCGAGTTAGGCACGTAGGATTGAAATCAAAATAATATTTAGTCAAATTCATCGGAAGCATTCATGCTCAGGGAAGATTGTGAAATATTTCAGTAAATAATCAAATATAGAATTACAAGTCCTGAGAATTCAATTAGTTGGATGGTTCGCTGAAATAAATTCTTTACATAGCGTGCATTGCAGCAAACTGCAGATTTAAATTAATTGACGCATCTCACAGAACTGTGTTTGACGGGGTAACTGTACACTAGCTAATGGAGCTACAGAAATTGGAAAACGATGAAATCTTTTTGCAATTACGTATACTGAATTTCCATTCGTGATTTTTAACTCACCGACAGAATATTCAATTAACTTATTGCTTCGATTGTCAGAAACATGGTATTACCAAATTAAGAGGCATGTAAAATTGCAAAATAACGTAACACATTTGGACACATCACGAGACACCCAACATTTTCCTCGCTTCGATGTTTTACCATACATTTTTGGACCAAACGTTATTATGGTCCAAAATAATGGTCTACTGTGAGGATAGTTGCTCATAAATTAATAAATATCCTGGGACATTCCTCACACACGGTCACCTGATCCCAAACTAAGCAGAGGTTGTACTATGGAACCAGATAACTGATATAATACATATACTACTTTTTGTTTGTAAATACATACTTAATATACATAATTACACCCAGACTCAGGACATACAGTCATGTTCATGTTCATGCACACAAATGCATGTCCTGTGTGGGAATCGAACCCACGACCAGCGGCGCAAGCTGGCCCGTCAATTATGAACTTAAAGGCTCATTAGGCCAATCAGCATTAGGCTCAAAAATTCAAAATCATTTATTCAAATAGACCTTCGCAGGCACTTATGAAAAGTCTGACTCGCATGGGACTATCATTTAACTCAGATTTCAGCGGCTCATGCACCTGTGACTTATGAAGAAATGAATGAAGGAATGTCCCGAGTCAAATGTGACGCGAGCGGGACACGTGCGCTCGTTCTCGGAGCGGAAGGAAGCAAGGAAGGAACTTGAGTGAGTATCTGCAGCTTTATTGTGACCTGTTGAAGGTACGTAGTTACGTGGGTCATGTTTCTCGACAACAAGAATAAGTATTTGCTCGTTAATTAAATAAGTAGGTTCCTACATCGATATAGTTGTTACATGATCGCAATTGTTAATCGACGAGAAATAAATAGATTCTTCCACAGGATGATTAGTTGAAACAAGATATATTATTTTCAAGAAAGTTTTATGAACAAACCATACATAATGCCTCATGAAAGGCTGCTGGTGGAAGTATTCGGGGCATGGCTATAAATTTAAGTCTACTCGGCTCAAAATTTATAAATTCATTTATTCATTTATTCATCGTGTATAGATGAATAAATTGATTTCAAATATAATTATTTTAAAATTTAAAATCTTAGGGTCAGCTCACACTGAGACAAGACGCGACGCGACGAGATGCGACGCGACGTTCGATGCTTGAAGAGGCCAATTGTTTCACAATGTAACGTCACGCTGCGTAGCGTCGAAACGCCTCGTGGTGCAGCGCGACGCCGCGTGACGTACTCTAATTCTCTCATGGAAATTTGTACCTTTTTGTGTAGTAAATAAAGTTCTATTTGTATAGCTATCTTAAAAACTCGGTGTGAACTGGTCTTAAATCTAAACTGAAGCTTTCACATAAAATATGTTTCTTAACATTTTCTTTCATAACCATAAATGTTTGAAACAAAAGTGAGACAAAAATATTTCAATAATAACAAAAAAATTAAGTACTAATAAAACTTTTATTTTTGAGAGGTTTCAATCAGTTTATGCCCAACACTTTTATGGGGTCTTGCCAAATTTCTTCATGGACGTCACCCAATGAATTTGCTAATACTAATTACGTACTTTAAAAAGTTAAGTTACACAACGTTGGTGTGTTGTGAAAGGGTCAGCTCACACCGAGCTGCGACGCGACGCACTATATAAAATAACAATAGAAAAAGGTACATATTTCAAGGAGAATTCTGATACTCGGTGCGAGTTTACGAATTCTCTCTCTGAAATGTGCACCTTTTTGTGTAGTAAATAAAGTTCAATATTCTATTGCTATCTTAAACTAGTTGCGTCGCGTCGCGTCTCAGTGTGAACTGACCCTAACTTTAAATTATACTTTAGCGAAAGTAATTTTCTATATTTTGTACCTTTATATATACTCGTACACTGACGAGCATCATAAAAAAGCCACCGACATCATGAAGCACTTCCGAAACCACGCATATGTGATTGTCCAAAAATATTTAAAAAATGTAACCTTTCTGAGTTTCTTGCTTGGGCCAGTAGGCAAGATGGCTATCGACAATCGTCATCGTCAGTAAACGATCAACCTTTTTTATGGGATTGACATTTCAAATCGAAATATCACGTGATTTTTAACAATCCCATACGAAGGTTAATCGTTTACTAACGATGACGATTGTCGACAAACATCTTGTCTAGGGGGGCTGTTCTTCTCAGTTGAAGGTCAACTTACGAACTGGCGGTAAGTTGAGAAGCTTTGACCTTCATAAGTGCCCTACTTGGGCCTAAATTTAATAAATGTATGCCTTTGACTTTGACGCAAGAGCTTCCTGAAATGAAAAGCAACATTCAAATGTATTTAAAAATGCATTATAAAACACCAAAGTGGAACAAAAAAATAAGGAATGTAATGTGTTAAAGAAGGTAAAAACAAAATAATCTATCGGATGTTTGTCCTTATCACCACGCTGGACAGATTGGTGATATACTTCTCATTACGGGAAGTTGAGAATCGAAAGATAGGTCATAGTTACTTAACCGGCCACCGACTCGAAATAAGCCGTTTACTTCGTATGCATATTTTTAATTTTACCACCAAAATTTCAAGCACACATACCTACATTTGATAATGTTCATATCATTTCATTTCCAACTAAAACATTTCAAATCAATAATTAGTGTGCTCTGCTATTTCCAACTCTACCGTGTATAAATTCCGATTGGGAAATCACTCATGCATAGAAATGTATGTAAGATACAGGATGCTATTACTGGAAAAGTTAAATGAGAATTATCATGGCAGCTTTTCATCCTACTTCGAAATAAGAGAGGTAGAGCGTAGCGTTTATTCGCTCAAAGAGCGGCTCAACTGGGGAAGTACCTTACAGAATACTGCAGCCTAATAAATTTATTTTGTGTAAAGTTGTGTTCCTGCGCGTGAGTAAGGTCGCAACTCGCCAGAGCTGATAGGGGAGAGGGGTAAGGTCGGTAACGCGTGGACGATGCTTCGTGTGTTGCATGCGTCCATTTGGCGACGGTAACAGCTTACCATCAGGAGGGCCGTATGCTTGTTAACAATATATGGCCGATTCCTATAATTTATGGACCGTTATCGGTTAAAATTAAGACTCTTGTATCTTTACTAATAATGAAGTAAGACCTCAAAGTTTTGCATAGTATATGTAATAACTATCACAGGTAAAATTTGCTTATGTTTTTTTTTTGTTTTTATTTAGCAATTAAAATACCTACCATTGGTAAGCAAAACGATTCGTTTCTGTTTATAGAAACCGGGCATTAATAGCATTAAAAAAATGTATTCCCTTGGATTTTGAATCGAAAACATCAGACTTGAATCCGAGGGGATCGGATTTGGATCGAAAACTGTTTGCCTCACGTGTCCTGAGCCAATTAACATCTGTGTTGAACTGGCAAATGCATGCGACACGATCCCGATCCGCATTACTCCGTAATCCTTTACACATAAAAACTATAAGTTCTCTTTCTATAATCAGTCGTGGCACCCACTGTGGCCAAATCTGCTAAAATCTCATACTGACACGCTATCATTGAGCCTTTGATTCAATGATTCAATGATTGATAGAATGAAAAGAATTTTAGTACAAAAACTATCAAAACTAACAACTAAAGGATCATTGTGGCAAGATTTTAGTTTCAGTGGAAAATTATCGGAAAGCTATTATGACGCCATTATGACGCTTTTGTGTTAGTAGACTACCAAAACTGTAAAATGTGACGATGTTGACACCACTGATAGCTCATATGAACAATATTATTATAGGAGACTTGGGCCCCGGTCACAATGCAAGAAAGAAATAAACATACAAATTGATTTAGACAGGCGTGTTCAATTCAAGTCATTAGGCATAGGTAGGTAATTAGTCTTGTTTATAAATGGAAATAGAGCAAGGATGTGTCGTAAATAGAAACTAGCTAGCAGGAACTTAATGAAGATATGCGCCGCGAAGGTGATTTTCAGAAATATCCGGTATTGGTATTAGAGAAGCAAATTAACTCCATATGAATGCACTTATGATAGTTATAATTGAATCTTCCACTGGTTCGGAGTATTGGAACGTGAATTGAACCTTTAAGTTTTGAATCAAGATTAAAACAACTGAATTTGAAACCTGGACTTACGATTTAATGATAATTTTAGATTATCACAATCTATTCTTGAAACTTGACTTTCTATAGTCCTGAAACTGAAAAAAATGCACGAAACTAAGCAAGCCATTGTTTCTTAAGTAATTACAATTAATAATCATAACTAATATTTATAAGTAGTATTTGTAATTGAGTTTGTTACGCCTTCACGCCTCAACTATATTCTCAACGGATCATCATGGCATGCAGATAGGTGGAGAAGGACAAGAGCTACTTTTTATCCCAGGAACGCGGGTGAAACCGCGGTGAAATTTAGAAACGTTGGTCATTTATCTCAATAGCGCATAACTGAGTAGGTTCCTGCGGTAGTGGAGCGGTGCGGTGGTGGGGGGGGGGGGACACGGGGCCATCGAACAATTAACCCAAAGAAGCGTACTGACGTTGATTTTGCTTGCAATCTATTCCGCCAATTTGCCAACATCGACAATGCGCTCTGATTGGCTAAGACAAGGGCTCATGCCCTCTGTTTGCCAAGTCAAGAACACACGATGCAGTGATTGGTCCTTACTGTTCAAAATCAGTGACAAATCACTGACTAGTTTCGGAATCGGATTGCTCGGTATTACTACTCTAAGGGATTGTTCCTCGATGCATGTGGCGTATCAGAACTGTCTCGCTATACATACGAGTTCATATTAGTTCTCAATTGTTTTTTTGACGTAATGAAAACACCGCACTGCTCCACTACCGCAGGAAGGAACCTACTCAGTTCTGCACATATGCTTACACAACCGTATATTATTGTCTTCCACTACTGTTTTATAAAACATTCAAGATTATAAATATTTTTAGCGTTCTAACTCAGAGTATATAAATACATCCTATATAAAATACAACCTTTTTTAAATACTATTTGATATTCCTGTATTCAGTCACCATTATGCAAATACCACCTAGCAAACATTCCGCTTTGGCCGGTCTTTTGGCCGGTCGATACAAATATGCATTAATACAGTTATGTGGTTTTCTAGGAATATCTATAAAATAATTCATTGTGGTCTTATTTGAGAATTTATCAGTGAATTAAATTAAATTCCTGATATTGATAATTACTCTTGATGTAAGCTGTAGGTATACTGGTGCAAATATTACTCGTAATGTAAGATAAGATAAATATTATTTATTTGTACAACACATGTGTACTAACAGACGAAAAAATACACTACAACAAGAAATGATACAAAAACAGGCGGCCTTATCGCTTAAGCGATTTCTTCTTTTGGGTAATAGGATATATGATAATATGGCAGGTCTAACACATATGATAAATACTTAAATATTAAAAACCTAATACATTAAATAGATAATCTTAATACTTACATAAGCAATGTAAAAAACTCATACATACCTACTAATATATAATAAGATAAATAGGTCATAACATGAAATAACAGCTCTTGATAAAAGAAACTCGTACATATCATTATATAAATAATTCAAATATAGGATTGCTTTGTTAACAAGCTCAAACTAATAATGGTGGGATGCTTCTCTATAATGTGGGAGGAGGGTGGTGAAAGAAATATTTTTTTTTCCCTACTTCCCACTTCTCCCACAGTTGATGGACATCCTGTCATTTTATTTGCTACAGTTCGGCACTCGTCGTCTTTTTTTTTTTCTGTATGACTGTTTGTGACATAATAAAAAAAATAAAAAAAAAATATGCGAACGTTCGGTAAATATACCTTACGGATACAAGCGCGAATGTTTAGAAGGATAATATTTTTAGTTGTTTCGATATTTGTCACTCGATCACGAATAATCGCCTGAATTTGAAACAAATGTGACATAATATACAAAGATTTATAGACTGGATTAGCACAGAGGATACTTCTATCCCGAAGTAAGAACCTTTTAATAAATATACTTACATAGGCCGCGATAGAAAACACGACTGAGCCATCGTCTTGTTCCACGAGATTCTGTGCATCTTGTCCAATGTTCCTGATCATAGTGCAGGGCAAGGCGCCAAGGAGCCCAGGGTTCGTGCATAGGGAAATGCCGTCGAACAACAGGTCCCGAACTCGGACCCGCATTATGGGGCCGTTGTGTTCCCCAAAAACACCATTCATCCCAAGATTCAGTACAGGAAGGAGTTCAGAAAATGAACTTTCAGCTACCTGGATTATTGCCTGGAAATATTAATTCTTTGTTAATTTCTATGAAACTTAGCGATGGGTTTTCTATAAGTTTTTGTGGGTGTTTGCTTTTCAATCAATAAAACATACGTTAATTTTAAAAGTTGGAAAAGGAAAGAGTGTTTAGTGTTTCTAAATCAAAATATGTGCCTCACACGAATGAAACGCGTTGTAAGAGAAAAATAATAATAATAATTGAAAAAAAAAGTTGTAACGTTATTTTGAAGGAGTTAGTTGGAATATTGGACACAGTTAAATGGATCGCTCGTGATGATAAGGCGTTCTTATTCGATCGGCTACAACCCGGTGACCGGCTACATCCCAGCGGCTTAGATCGGTCAGCGCAAGTAAGACAAGGCTTTTTCTATGTACAGATGATTTAAAACATTGGCAACTTTTAGATCCAACTGAAATGCGTGTGAAGTGTTTCCCTCTGTTCGTGTTAATTTTAAAATTAGGCGAAAGAGTGTTTAGTGTTTCTAATCAAAATATATGCCTAACATGAATGAAGTTCGTTGTAAGAGAAAAATAATAATAATAAAAAAAAAGTAATCTGGAGGTATCTTCCTTAATAGTGACGTAGTGTGATATTATGGTCCTACACACAAGCTTATCTGGCATGGTGTCTCACGGTGAGAGAGTCGTTATTATCGCATTTGGTGGAGTAAACAACCAATGAACATAGTGTTTATATTCTCTTTGACCAATGGCTATTGACATGTTGAAATGGCGGCTTTTGACCACCGTTTCAGATAAGATTGTAGGACTTTACATTCGTTACCTAACACTTTAACGATAAGTTATCTATGGGTACTATTTTTCAACAAGAAGCTAGACAAGATAGACGAAACACCAGTTTTGCTTGGTATTGACTTATGAAAGCGATCAGAGTAATCGATCGATCAAATAAGCGATCTTATGTGGAAGCTTAAGGCGATGGTTAGCTCACTTGTAGTGAAATCAGAAGGTGATCTTGAGTTCAAATCAGTGAGACTGAACTTTTGGTAAAGGAAACCCTGGCTTGGTGGTAAGGTATTTTGTAGTAACCACTGCCTGCCACCTTTGAATATCTGTCACAAGCACCTGCCGGTGAATTTCGGCAAGTAACTGAGAGCAGTCCTAAGCTTAGGGTCCTAATCACATTGAGTCTCAAAATCACTTACAAAAAAAAATATTCGACAGTTACAAGTATCTTGACTCGGGGGGCAGATATGACCAAGAGATTGCACACGGGTGGTTATTTCTGTTACTAGTTGAAATATCGCTGTAGCAATCATTGACTAAACTGACTTGGAGCCCAAAAAGGTTTCACAAGCCCATTAGGACTCTTCTTTATAAGTCAATTAATTAAAACACAGGGTGAACTAAAATATTCAGTGAATTCAAGCCCGCTAAAGCAATTGCCCGCCCCGCCCCCGACGCAATTTCCTAATTCCTCATATTATGATATTCATTCGTTTCCTAATTCCTATACCTGACTATTATGATGGTATGATAGAGCAACAGGACGTTGCGTGTCCTCAGTCGGGAGGGAGGCGGTCTGACAACGGGCCCTTTTGCTCTTTTGAGTTGAAGCGAATATTTCAGAGCACGTAAAAGCGAGCGCTCTTTTGTAAAGCTTTTATTGTGACGCGCTTTACGCTACGCTACAGATACTTGAAATTCTGTGAAAAGGCAGCTCGGAACTTATGTGCGAACTTTATTAATTTAAAATATTTTTTCTTGATTCAATCAAATTTTGAGAAAACCATACAAAAATATCATTTGCTACTGTCATAATCAAAACTACTTTCTTACTTACACAGTTAAAATTCTCTCAGCATCCAAATTAAAATCATATAAAAACTAAATTTCTATATTCAATATCAAGTACTATATCTACCGAACAAATTATTATCTCTGAGCTCTTGCAGTATTATTATTTTAATTAAAATATTATATGCGTGTATACACACAATTCGTACATTATTAAGAACCCTATTTATGTACACAAACAAACTCACGCGACATGATATTTTACCATACTCGTCAAACAAATACGCTATTTCAAAATTACCAATGGGCATGTTGGTTACTAAAATGTAAAAAATAAGTAGGTATTTGTTTAGTATGCGACGCAAGTGTACATTGCTTTGACAGAAATGAAAATGAACAGCAGATTTTCTTTGTGTGGCAACTGATGTGTACGCCTGTACGCGTCGATAAGCTTTGCATATTGACAACTATTGCTTAATCCATGGTATCAATATAACGTTGGCATTTATTAATCGTGGTATTACTGTTGACTGTGTGGTATTATTATCTTATCTATAAGATATGCGAATATACCTACTTGTTCGGAATTTTTTCATGAATTATGTAATTAAAATTGATGTTAGGGTAAAACCGGATAATGCCGGTCAGGAGGTAATACCGGTCATTACAATTTCTCCCATATTACTGAGTTCCTGTGCAAGCACCTTACAAAGCGGGTGGCGAGAACTTATCCCGCACCGACGACGAACCGACCCCCCAGTAATTTCCAGCAGACATCTAGGATAAGCACATCAATTGTTTTTGCACCTACTTGAAGTTAATTTCCGAGGTCAAACTATAAGATGTGAGTGTTTGTTATTTCACATTTATTACATTATTGCTTATAATTGTATCATAATTATCAAGCATCCCAAGTGATAATAGATTTTGACTTTGTCTCGATAAGTTTTTGAACTGTAAATGATTTTACGGAAATGTTTCTAGGCGGGCAATGCCGGTCACGCTGGCCACAAGTATTTGTTAATACCCATAAGAAAAATTTGATGCATTAGTACATGGCCAGTTTTTTTGTTTATTTTAATGTTTGTATATTATTACGCAATAACCAAAACAAGAAGCCAACCAAAAAAGAAAGTAAAGTTTAATTATCAAAAAGATTAATAAAGTAATATTGATAAACATCTGATTTCTGATAACTTTTCCATAAGTGACCGGTAATACACATTCTTACCCTATTATTTATTTCATTATAAAATTTTACTCAGATTTATTTAATTTATTGTAAATATGTTTTAATTTGTGTTTGATATTTGGTTGACTTTACATTTTATTAACAGCCACATCCCATCTATAGAAAATAAAAAAATAAAACTAGTTAGATTCATGAAAACTGCAGTAGAAATACACTCCGCGCGGAATACCGCGTAGTAATAACTACGCTACGACTCTACGAGGGTCTACGGAGATCTACGAGATTTACGGATGCGGGAGACAAAACTGCCATGTTTCAATGAGAATGTTTCAAGAGGGCTGAGAACTGGAGAGTTGATGAAATAATTAAAACAAATTAATCGTAGAACAAGCCGTTCTTAATCGATCGGCAAGTTAAGCTACTACCCTCGTGGTCGGTACCTGGATGGGTGACCGTCGCCTAGTGGTATTTCAAATCGAGCGTTTCCATGCTTCGGAAGGCACGTAAAGCCGTTGGTCTCGGTTATCACTTAACTGTGATAGTCGTTAAGCTAGTTGGAGGCCTTCTTTGCGGCTTGAAAACTCCAACAGTAGGTTGACCATTAGCCTACCTCCACCGATCCGCAGTAGGCACGCGTGGTGGAGTATCTGCCCATTCCTTTTCACCCTGATTTGTGAAAGGAGGCCTGTGCTCAGCAGTGGGACATTATAGGCTGATGATGATGATGATGATGATGAATCGTAGACATCATAATAATAAACCATACTCTAGAAACTAACCCTAATCCCTAAAAATAGAACTGTTCTAAATCCGTGCCAGTGAGTAATTTTCTCAGAATACTGGCAGCATTGCCACGTTGGATGGGAATGCTTAGCTGCTGACAGAAGTATAAGCCAGCATCCTGGGAACGTATCGCCTCAACTAGACGCGACTAGTCAAGGCAAATCTGATTATGATCATCAAAATGATATCATTATGATCATAAATCTGATTGTCCAATTAGATATGTTGTAATCCGTACGTATATATAGGTAAATTAACAAGACCTATTCCCCAATTAATATTGATACCAGTTTGATGAAAGTACATTTGATACCTTTGCGTACCTCCCCCATTAGAGCTTACCTATGAATCACATTGTGTTTAGGTCGCAAATTCATAATCACTTTATGGAATTAACAGGGGGTCTGCACTGAAAAACGCGCGTGAGTAAAGGTAGCCAGAGCTCAGCGCGAGAGAAAGGGTCGGTAACGCGCGTGCGTGATGCCTCGTGGGTTGCAAGCGTCTATAGGGCTTCGGCACCCGCTTACCACCAGGCGGTTGGTATGCTTTTAAGCCGACTTACGGTGGATATCCACCAGGGATGATCAATAGGATCGCTTCATTAGACCTATAACGTGGAAATGAAGCGATGCTATTTGTCAGCTAAAAGTGCTAAAACACATTTCTCGCTACCCCGGTTGAGAGCTTGCTCGCCGAATTATCCGCGTAAGGATCACACATATAATGAATGCCAATTTCGTTTTTTATCGATTCTTTTACCGAGAAAAAATAACAGGGATCTCATAGATCTCTACCACAGTCTATTAAACCATAGTCGGTCGACGAAGCCGTCTAGACAGGGCAATCGTGCGGGGTGTGAGGGACGAGACGCGGGAAAGCCGTTACCGACCTGCTAACAAAACGATGTTAGTAGCTCGGTAAACAGCATTCAGGGCTAACGCGTGTTTGTGTCTGTAATTATTTTATATTAATTTGTAATGTTGTGGAATTGTCATCAGATGAACTTTGACCATGTATGGTTTCAGGGTCTGATGATGAAGTAGGAGGGTAAGCACTGGAACTCCATAGTGGAACTTCTTATCCTAGCCGTGTTTGGGTTTGTTGGAATTGTCGTGAGATGAACTTTGACCTTGTATGGTTTTCAGGGTCTGATGATGGAGTAGGAGGGTAAGCACTAGAACTCCATAGTCGAACATCGTATCCTAGCCACGTTTGGGGTTGTTGGAATTGTCGTGAGATGAACTTTGACCATGTATGGTTTTCAGGGTCTGATGCCGGAGTAGTTATTATAATATTGTTTAAATTATAATAATGCTAACAATGTTTTATTGTTATCTGCAATAAATAAATAATTTTATAAATATTGTTTAATTGTGACAACCCTGGCCGTCGCGATACTGTCTAGACATTGTCGGCATTTTTCACGAGATCAAAGGCGTCGGACGACTGTATGGATTAATAGACTGTGTCTCTACTTTGGGAACCAACGATACATGCACTGTAATCTGTTGTTTTAACCAATAAACGTTATTATTATTATAGATTTTTTTCTGACCGTAATTCAAATTCAAAAAGCTTTTATTCTATTTAGGCCTTGATAAGGCAGGCACTTATGTACGTTAACAAATGAGTCTACACCGGTTCCAAATACAACTTGAACTGAGAAGACTCCGGCAAGAAACTCAGCAAATCTTTTTTTTATTTTTTATTTGTACTTATAAGTATTACAATTTACAAAATATATATAACAATAGCCTGCGAAGCGAACAATTCATTCAAATGCATTCTTGTGATCTACAAAATCAGAACTTTATAGTACCCTTTCTTGCATAACTTCTGTTTTACTATCTTTTTGAATCTATGTATAGGTAGCTCTTGGATTTCTTTGGGTACTTTATAATAGAAACGTATACATTGCCCCTTGAAAGAGTTAAGGACTTTGCTGAGCCGATTTAAAGGTACAGCAAGTTTGTGCTTATTTCTAGTGTTCAAACTATGAGTGTACGATATATCTATGAATGCAGCTATATGCAAACTGCTCAAGCTTTCGCAAAAGCTATCACTCTATTCATATTCTTATTGTATGGGATACGATACACAAGTTCCTAGTAGGACCAATTACCAAAAATGTTGTTGATGAACCTAAGAAATACCTATTCCAATATTTCAGCAGCATAAATTCCATTTTCATGAATTTGTAGCTTTTTCAATGCGGATAACAATTCAATAGATAAGTGTGGTAAAAGTTTAGATCTCTGACGAGGCCATATCATTTTCCAGTGCAAGTTATATGGCCCCGACGCATATAAGCAAAATATACGAACTGATTTTGAATGTCGCTTCTGATTAGTCGTTAAGCTCCCATAGTAGCTTTTGAAACAACATATGATTGGTTGTTAAACTTTCACATTCAAAACTCTAAATACTCTAAACTAAATTATGCTTAGGAGTATATGCAGCCCCGACATCTCTAGCATATTTACCTACATTTACACTGACCAGGGGGATAAAACGGAAGCTAAAGCAATATTGCTACGGAATTAATTTTTTCGAATTCTCGGCAGATCATACGTAATTTCAATATTTTTTGTTAAAATAAATACACACTATATACAATTCAATTCATTAAAGGATTCGGAATTGATGAATTGCATAAGATCTGCAGTAAATTTCGAAAAAAATAATTCCATTAGCAATATTGCTTAGCTTCCTTTTTAGGGGGCCTGTAGGTATTTACTAAAATTTGGTTTTTACAGACTTTTAATCATTCAAGCAACATAATGGTGCGTCCATGCTACGCGAATTGATTACGAGCCGAGCCACGAACGAGCACGATGCGAATCCCTTTGTTCGTGAAAAAAACTGACAATCGCGCTCTTTCGAGGCTCGCAAGCCCGTCCACGCTACGCGAATCGTGCTCGCAGTGTGCTCGTTCGTGGCTCGGCTCGTGCTCGGTTCGACAAGCATGGACGCACCATTGCAGATCGAAGTGAACTGCGGGGCTTTAAGCTAGTTTATGCATACTACAAACTATGCTTTGTTTAAAATAGCCATGCGTTAAGATAGGACACCTATTCAGCCTTTGTTCTCAGTGAGATCATGTGCATACATACGTACTAATTACATTGTCACTAGTGTGACAGACTTCCAATCAATCTCGTATTGTAAAGCGAGCGCTATGTCCAATTATTATGGGGCTATGAATATCTTCTAAAGACTGGATATGGCTTTCGAAAAGCCTACTGGACTAGAAACGTTGCGTGGCAAGTTAGTTAGCAAAATAGAAACGTGGCGTGACTAGTTAGAACCTTCAAGAAGTGTACACCTTCATAAAGGAGCCGATAGACGAATTCAACTGTCTATAGGTTACGGAATAATAAGGCGGGCCGTTAGTATAAAAAAAACTAGTAGGTACTCTTCTCCTTGATTTTTAGGCCTTCATAGTAATAGTTTATCCGGTTTTGACAATACGACATTAAATGAAACTATAAAAAAATGTTCTCATAAATACGATCAACTTTTACTATGGCACCAACTTCGTCTCAATCAACCACACTAATTTCTTTACTTTCATATTTATAATATTAGTAGGATTTTAAAATTCTATCCCTTCAAGAATGACAACTCGACTGAATGAATGTACGCTTTTATTTTTTATGTTGGGGAGGCCTATTTGGCCTCAATTTCACAATGGTCAGTGATCACGTCTGTGATCATGTGGACGAAGGCGGTAAGCACACCACATAAAGACTACTGGAACTGGGTAGGTACTGGTGCCATTGTTTGGTCACAGATTTTGAATTTGACGGTAATAACCAGTCACGCAGGTAGTAAGTATACTGCTTTCTATGGTTTCCTACATAGGTTTTCGCAATGGCATTCCACGTCACTTCTTCTCGTAGCTATAAAAAAAGTTGCACCAAAAAATTTAAGGAATATTTCTTACATGGTAAGCAACGTTGACGATGGTGACCATATCCTCTTCTTTATTCGGATAAGAGGATTCGGCGTCAAATTCAAAGTTTTCAATCTTTTTATATGATAATTTGTCTTCGGTCCTATTAGTGATGTTCCTTGTTTGATACAGCCTGAAAATAATTTACATTTGAAAGCATTCCAATATATAAGGTCCTAATAAATTAGTGAATTTCCTCTGGAGGGATGAATGTATAGGTCATTAGTAATCAAAAAATAATATTAGAAAAATAATCCGTGGGAAAAAAAATAGATAAATGGTTAAATTAATACTTTGTACTGATATTAAGATCAATTTGGACATTTGGAACTTAAATATGCAATGTTGGCAACTGAGCAAATAATTAACTTACCTACACTTAATGAAAAGGAAAAAGAGAATAGAGAATTTGCATATAATATACGATGCCTATATTAAAAAAACACATGATAAGTATTATTATTTAATTCGCACGCAGATTAATAAAAACACTTGGTACACTAATTAAATGTAGATGCAACGACTACTCGTAGTTGAGTTTTAGATAAGTTAAATGTAAATAAAATCTAGATTAATGTATCCAAGTTTAATCTGTAAATCGGGCTACCTCATTCCTGACACCGGCAAGTGTCAGCTAACAGTTAGGGGAGTTAATAGAAAACCTGAGTGTTTGGGTAGGTACTACTGAAAAAAAAAATGAAATCTAATTTATAGTTGCTACGTGTACTAGTCGCTTGTGGTGTAGCATGATAAATCATTCTTAATCGATCGGCAAGTTAAGCTACCACCGTCGTGGTCGGTACCTGGATGGGTAACCGCCTAGTGGTATTTCAAATCGAGCGTTTCCGTGCTTCTGAAGGCACGTAAAGCCGTTGGTCCCGGTAATCACTTAATTGTGATAGTCGTTTAGCTAGTTGGAGGCCTTCTAGGCGGCTTGAAAACTCCAACAGTAGGTTGACCACTAGACTACCTCCGCCGATCCGCAGTGGGCACGCGTGGTGGATTATCTGCCCATTCCCTTTCACCCTGGTTTGTGAAAGGAGGCCTGTGCTCCACCGTGGGACATTATAGGCTGATGATGATGTGTACTAGGCTACCTATTTTATAGTAAGCTAAACCTAATTTTGCTTTCAATGAATTTTACGCTCAACGCCATAAAAAAAAACTTGATGATGGCGTTCCACCAAGTACCCAATAACTGCTGGCAGGGGTAGTTGTAGAAGAAGACTGCAACGCTTGCTGTTTTAAAACGTTACGGTATGGAAATCTGAGTATCCAGGTAAAGTGGGCAGGCAATACTCGATGTATTGACTAGAGAGAGCCTGTCTGTGGAGTTTGAACTCTATTATTCTGTTCAATCTCTTTATTGGCAGACGAATTTATATAGTCGTGCTGAGTAGTAGTAGTAATAGTAGTAGTAGTAAATTTGGTAGGATTGCTTAGCTATAGGGTACTTTTTATCTCTAGAACGTGCTGGGTAAAAGCAAGGGCTAGCTGATAGATATAGATACGTTCTTGTTTAATAAATCGCAGCAGCGGCAATAATACCTAAATAAAATAAATTTCATGATGTCCATGAATTCTTTGAATCAGGATGAGGCGGTGGCCAACCAGGGTTCACAGGGTGAATTAATTGACATTTTTTTTATACAACCTAGTCGGTAAACAAGCATACGGCCCACCTGATGGTAAGCGGTTACCGTAGCCATATGGCGTAGCCAACACAAGAAGCATCGCTCACGCGCAGCAACACAACTTTACACAACATAAAGTTATTTGGCTACAGTATTCTGTAAGGTGGAGGTACTTCCCCAGTCGAGCTGCTCTTTGAGCGAATAAACGCTATGCTCTACCTCTCTCAATAAACAAGTATAGAATCTTATTTATTGAAAGAAGGTAAATACGAAACCTATATCTAAGTAGAAACTGATTGACTGGCACATGCACGCACAGCTCAAACCGCATACTTAGTCTAGAAACATGACATTACATTACGCACTCTCAGGTTCCAGCTATAACGTTTCCACTACGGAAGGGAAGCTAAACATCCATAAAAGTGGCAAAACGATATAGGATCCAATACGAAAAACGATACTTGATAGTCTGATCATCGTTGTCAACTAATTAGCCATTAGAATTTCACAAAATCTCGTATTGCTTCAATTCCATTGGTTAATATTTTGACAACGATGATCGGATGTATAATTTTTCGGAGTAGGTATACTTAAATATTTTGAGCCAGTATCGTAAATTTATAATTAGTTAACCGAAAATGTGCTTTCTTACTTGTACACGTAAGGTCCAATTTCATCCATTATTGGCACAGCGCCGTTTAATACTTCTTCGGAATTTGAAATGTTGAAAATCCTCACTGTAAAGTTGAGTGGGAACGGAACTTCTTCAAATCTTTCCAACATTTGACTGCCTTCAGATAATACAACTTCCTGTAAGTGCAATGCACATAATTTTAATTTAAATTACTTCTAAAAATGCCCTACATGTGAACTTCGACTTACTTAACACTTAGTTTTAGGAGAAACTGTATATTGAATAGTTATATTTCTTTTGTTTACTTACTTACATTAGTAATAATATTTACAACAAAGTCCGGGATGAAAACGAATCCTACAATACTTGCGACTACTACTAGAATACAACCCACGACTATTGTGGTCACACTACATATTATACCGCACATGTTTATGAACTTGTTGTGTGGTAAGTAATTAACAAGAGACTACAGCACACTGAAATTATTATAATTTACATTTGGGTGCATGGGTAGCGCTCTGATAACGATAGCGAAGATGTATTAGCGATAATCGATCGATTGTCAAATAAAATTTATATTAATTAAATACCTTTTATTTACACGAAGTAATTTATTCTAATAACGGCGTGAAAGATGAGTTCTATATCTATACCTAGTTCTGCGCGTTCACTGTAATCTATGCGGTGCTTTTAATTGCACATTTTGCATGTTCGTGTGACCAGCTGACGAATAATCCACCACGGTACGGCCAGCTGACTTCTTTTTTTATCTTCGAATAATTGCGTTAACTATCATTTAAGAAATTTTCAGTCGGGAGGAAATGATTGAAACATTTTTTTTTACGTGATTGAGTTGTTGCCGCTGCCCCACCCGTCCGTGAGCCAGATAGTATATTTTGTTCCTCTCGAGCGATAACTCGTGAAATAATTCAGAGAGTTGTTATAAACATCATGGTGAACGTCAGCTGCCGCACTGTGTGTGGGTGGGGCAGCGGCAGCATCGATCGCGTAAAAAAATATATTTTCAATCATTTCCTCCCGACTGAAAATTATTATTACCTATTAATTCATTAATAATTAATTTAATTCATGTGCCAATTAAAGTGAAAACTCAAAGCACCTTATTACAAAACATGGTTTAAAGGAAAACCAGGTTTTAAAATATGACGTTAGAAAGTGACCAAATGACAGTAAAACCTGGCTTTGCTTTAAACCATGTTTTGTAATAAGGGGGATTATGTTCAAAAACACGCTTCAACTAAATCAGGAAGCTCGCATTCTTTGATATGTGCTTTCAAAAGTTTCGTAGCGATGCGGTTCAAAATTCTCTATAAATTTTAAAGAATTTAAGCTTGGAAAGTCTTCACCTCACAAGTATTATTGTTCCTTGAATGTAGAGCTGGAATAAATAAATATTGAGTAGGTATACAAAGTGGATTTTTCAAGTGGGCATGGATTGGATGGCCAATTCGTGTACAGATGCCCTAGTACCTAAAACTAGTCTCGAGGTCGATTTTGATAAAAACTAAAACTGTACACTTGGAATTTCAAAACTAACATACCTAATTAATTATTTTTATATTTTTTATAACCCTATCAAAATAGGTATAGGCACATCATACGTGTAAAAAAGTATACCAATTTTTTTAGACGCTCTTTAGAAACTTTGCTTCTGCTACATAAGGTACTCTGTGATCATCGCCAAGCGTGACAAAAACTAAAAATAGGAAAAAAAAAAAAGGTAATTATACTGAATCATACCGAACGATATGAAAAATGCAGTAAAATCGTTTAATAGACGTTTCTATCCAATAGTACTTAGTACCTCTTCACTTCTACAAAAGCGAAGTACTTATAGGCATCACTCGAATGCCTCATGTCAAAGATTCCTTTGCATCAAAGGAAATAAACTTTCCCATAAGATTACTTGTATTACATATTCAGAAGTTGCGATTTTTATTCTTGACTAGCTGACCCACGCGGTTTTACTCGAGTACGGTATTAATTTATTTTTGCGCGGAACCGCAATCGGATATTAGCTGGAAGTTTCGTGGCCAGAACAAACCAAAAAAAATGGTATAAATACCATATAGGTATATGTTAACCACGCGAGGTTTAGAACCACCAGGCTGTTTCACATGCAAGCGAATAATATGTATATACCTACCTGTGATTAGGTACCTAACCTATTTAAAAATGTTAAATGCTAAATTATAAAATTCCTGTGTATTTTGTTAGTAAATAGCAATTTATTTAGGTACGTGAAGAGATGTCGTAGGGGTAGAGGGGTTTACCGACTAAGCAGTCTAAAAAAATAGAGGTGCATTATTTCGGAGTATCAATGGTGGCCAGGGTAACACTTTAAATACCTACATAAGTACAGTAAGGGGCAAGAGTGGTGAGCACAGATTGACACCTGCGCAGTAGTTAATTTCTCGGTCTGTTTGTCGGAATGAAGCAGGGGGGAGCGCCGAGCTGCACACAATTGGTTCGTCATTCGATGTGAGTCGTCTGTTGTTCTCGCGTGTCATTGGGCCAAAAGTGTAAATGCGCGAGCTTGCACCCACACCTGCCTATCTGTGCTCACCATTCGTGCCTCATACTGTACCCTTCGAAGGAGTAAGTATGCACTCATTATATTGTTTTATTCGATAAGCTTTTGCTGAAAAATAAAGTTGAAAGTGATCCATCCTGGCAAGGCCACCATTACGGGATTTTATTCAGTCCGTCGCCAAATATCAGATTTTCACGGTTCAATTGTTATATTATATGGGTTTCAGGAAGATCTTAGGTCCAAGATTTTGTCGCCAAATCATATGTTGGTCCTTTGTTAAACAGACAACCACGCCAGGTGTCTGCAGTGTGTCAAATAAATTCTTTAACTGACTTGACTGCAATTGGCGACGCTTTCATACATTTTATCGAGGCTCAGTCCATGTGACTTCAACATCGGTATATTATCTTCTGTCTAGATTAAGGGTTACTTACAAGACAACATCGTGAAAGTGGCCGCTTGGAAACTCAATAAAACAAAAGTATGTCACTCATTAATGAATGTTCTACGTTCAAACGCGGACCTACTGATACTGAAATAGCGACACCGTGGTCTTATTTCTTCGGCCGTTTTTACAGCTGTCACCCTTATTCTAGGGTAATACTATTTCGATGGACTTCAAAAAAAAGCATTATTTTTTTATACTTTATTTAAAATACTACATGTATGTACGTGTACATGGGTACTAACCATATATGACAACATTCACTGATAAATGCATTGATAAAATAGAAATAAGAACATTTAAACGCACTTCAGTTTTGTACATGATTATTACAATTAAACATAATTTTGATGAATGCATTCACCACACACTTAAGAGGATGTCACTTAGCTGCTTTAAATTGTAAAAACTATTTTTTTTGTAAATAAATTATAATACAAAGTATTTCGCGAGTACGACATATAAATAAAAACTTCACGACTCATTGCCAAAATAGGGTTAAAATTGATCTAAAATCGTCGACTTAAAAACAAATTATAATTAAGCCAGTAACATAACTACGTACTCTTACATATCCCTATTCTGTTAGTAACAATCCTCGGAAATGTGAATGGAAAGTACTTTTTGATTCTTATTAGCATTAGACTAATTTTTTTTTGTTACAGCGCTTAAAACAAACCAATTTTATATAACTAAATCTGCACCAATAACACTAAAATATAACTGCAAGCAGTGGGATTATAGTTTTAAATGCTAGCTTCAGTCAATCGAAAGTACAGAAACGGTTTCACACCCGTACTAGCCCCGCCAGATATTGCGCTGTGCGTTCCAAACAACTCACTAAAAACAACATTATATTAAGCATCCTACACACTGGAGTTGCAGTGGCGGCAACAAGTCCGATAGTTGCTTCATGTTATATATGCTCTTTGACTTTATATATAAGGTTAATAGTAATATATAATATAAGTATACATATATATATATAATATAATACATACATATGTATATAATATAAGTTGTTAACGAGCTGCCAATGACATGTCTGTATAATTTTGAAAAATATCAAAATAAAATTAAAATTGGCAACGTTGGGAGGATATACGCTTCAACCACGACATCGTGTCCTGAGCTCCAGTGAGTGGGATGCTTTATATTACAACAAACTTAACAATTAAAAATAACTGCCTACATCGATTCAATTTTTACACACCCTATACTAAATTAAAACATAACTTATTAAGGTGAAACTACACTTTGGAGAGACTCGCACTGTTAACGTATGATTTGTGAAATATATATATATATATATGTACTATGATATTTTGATAGCTTGTACATATAAATCCTAAAGTTGATATTTTATAAGCTTTCGATATTGCAGAGATCACAATAAAACGAGAAAAATGAACGGCATGAACGTCCAACTAAGTGAAATATAGTCAGAAATAAAACTCTCCAGTGCAAGTACATTTTAAAATATATACTCAAGTGCGTTTACATGCTCTTGAAATACACGATTGTGATTCATGACAGTTAAATAACTATTGTAATTTTATTATCTAAATTCCATTCAACACGGTCATCAGTGTTCAAAAGCATTCACGATCCTCAGTGCCGCAGGTGCTAACTGAACGAGCCGGGCCCTGTTTCTCAACATTTACAAATCTAATAATACTAGTTCAGTAAACTAAGTAATAGGACCCCGCTATCACGGGTATTGACCATAACAATCATCTCATCACATCATTCAATATTCGGGCACTCGAACAGTTAAAATCCGTCGTGACTACATTATCAATAGGTACAATCGACTGAGATCACTTCATTAGAAGTTTACGGTGACCTTAACTAGACAATAATATGGGTTAGATAAGGAGACCATGGGAAATATTTACTGCATTTTGTAGGAACATAAAACCTTGGTAAGCAGAATTTCAAATATTTTCAATTTTTTTTCCAGTTTGTTGATAACTTTGAATAATTTTTATCTGATTTATTTAATCATGAAAACTATTTCTTTCCGGTATTCTTAATAGCTATTACTTTTCTGTTATTGTGTAGTTTCATGTTCCTACGAACATGTATAGTAAGTGGCACGAGTGGTGAGCACAGATGAGGACACCTGCGCAGTAGTTAGTTTTCGGTCTGTTTGTCGGAATGAAGCAGGGCGGAGCGGTGAGCTGCACACGATTGGTTCGTCACTCGATGTGAGTCGTCTATTGGATTCTCGCGTGTCATTTGGCTACTGTGAATTGGCCAAAAGTGTAGATGCGCGAGCTTGCCCCCACTACTGCCTATTTGTGCTCACCATTCGTGCCTCACACTGTAACGTGTCGAAATACCGGTCTCCTTTCACATTGAATAAACATTCAGGGTAGAAGCACGATGCTTGATTAAAAGGTCATATATACTGGCCCTTACATAATAGTACACTATTAGTAAAAGATAGCAACATCAGACAGTGCAATATATTATTATTACACCTGAGAAATCAAAGACCGCATTTATTAAACTAAAAAATATCAACTAAGTAGATTTTTTACTAATTGTGATAAAATAAGAAATTCATAGTTAATTATTGTAAGAATTTAATAAAAAAATGCAGATTTCTATAACTTTAGCGGGTCGTCGTCATCAATCATAATATTCTTTAAAGTCTCCATTCATATTTCTATCATTAACTTAACTAAAGTAACGCTGGGTTCTCATATTCGATCCCGAACCAAAATCTTTGTATATGCTGTCAAAAAATCAGCAACAATCCAAAGATAATGAGATTCGGACCAAATATTGAAACTATCAGATTTGGTATATGCATAAGTGTTTGTAAGGAACCAGATTAAAAACAATTATCTATTTTTGTTAAATATACTAAACTAAAATACTAATTATAAAGACAATTACCTATTTGAATCGTCTGTGGCTACGAATTGTAAAATTTAACTAGACTTAAACTGAAGCTCCTCATTATGACAATAAAATAATATAAATGAACATTGAGCTGAAAAATCTAAGTAAGACTAGTTACTGAAAAACAGAATTATTAATGGATGCCCACCTCGTAAATAAAATTTGACCAGTAATAGTAGATGCTGTGCATGGGCCATTAGATACACATTTGTTATTTTAAAATAAAACACATATCAAACAAGTTTTTCTTAAAACAATCGAGCACAATTCGTCGCTGTCATTTCAAAATTTCGTATGTATTTTTCTTTTTCTTTTTTTATTTGCTGTATGGCAGTGTATGGGTAGTTTGGAACGTAATCTTAAATGTGTCAAATTGCCATAATATGCTGTGTTTGACGATCTCAGACTTTGTTGTACAAAGTCAAAGTCTTATTTTAAATGACTTAGTTTTTTGTGTTTCCTGAAACAGTGTTAAACATACGACTTTTTGGAATGACAGCGACGAAATTAGAAATAAATCTTTTCATATAGTTAAAATATGGAGCATTCCATGAACATACCACAAATATTATATCTATAAGTAAATTATTTAATAACGTATCCATAAACAATGTTTAAAAACACCAGGATGTTATTCCAGCAACAGCCACGAATGGGTTTGGTAAAATAATTTACCTTAAACTAATGTAACCAGTACGTTACATGCAGACTAACATTGATTTTAAAATGCGTGGGGACAGTTACAACGTCTTCATAACCTTGCGTCGGCGCAGCTCAGAGACTAGTTTAGTACAACCAATGCGATTAATATGATATGCATACCTTACGTAAACTTGAGCAAAAGAGTTTTTGGGAATCAGATCGGACAATAAAAATGTCAAGTTGAATATTTCGTTTTATCAGGATTGATATCAGAATTGCGATGGGAACTTGACGACCTGTCAGTTTTAAACATGATTTTTCGTCAATTCTATGTATTGATTATTATGTTAATATTTTTGAAATAATTACTTATTGATAAAAAAATTACAGTCAAAATAGGTTAAAAAACCTTCTTTCAAATGGTTTATTTAAGTTATCATTCGTAAAATATGTATAATTTTTTGCGTATTCGAATCTTCTTATTCAATGAAACACTCCTTCAGTGAATTTGAATAACCATTTAATTACCCTGATATCCGGTTACGTAGCATGGATGGATCGAGTTGCTGACTGAATTAACAAAAAACTGCTTATACAGATACGCTGGCGAAGTTAACACTATGAAAAAGGGGTGTTCACTATGTAGGCAGTTGTTATTATACTAAGTAGAATCAATATTTAACATTTAACACCAATTAACATAACATCGAAACAACACTGAGATTATTGAAAGCTTATCGCGTGACTAGAAACTCGATGTGTAGAATCGTATCGAAGTAGTTTTACGATAACGTAAAACTACTTCGATACGATTGACTTTCCAATGCCTACTTTTCAAATGGGCCATCATAAATGCAATTCCTGTTTCAAGACAAGACGTTCCAGTTTACAGTTACCCGATAAATCTTTCATATATTAATATCATCCGTTTCTGGAATACTACAATTCGATACGCTCTTTATTCTCCTTTGTGGTTCGTAAAGAAACCTGTATCAGTATTATTTGACCAGATTATTCGTGTGATGATCGATAAATTATATATTAAAATATTCGTCAATTAATATAATTTAATTTTGATTTATAAAATGTGAAACTGTACGTGGTACAGTTGTATTAATACAATTGTGTTTAACACTATTCGTCAGTTAGAAATAGTCCAAAATTTACAAAAAAATAAAATATTGCTTGTATCGTATCGTCCACGCATATACAACTCTGTACCCTACGTCTGATTAAGACCATACTTTTGATTCAGTCGATTAAATAGTACAATCCATAAAATGTACTCTTGTGTAAAGCCGCAAGTGTCGGTAATATAAAAATTACTCAAGTCAAATCCTACGAACGCGATCGTACCGTGTAATCACCGTGAAGTTGTCTCTGGTTTTGATTCATGTCCAGAGAGCAACAGTGTAAGTACATCCGATATACATAACGTTAATTATGTATTAGCCGTTAATTAATTATTTAATCCCGGTAGCTTTCGGTGGCAACTTGTTGAATCCAAGTCCTTCGGCGCAGTAAATTATCCATATTACAATATATTCATTGTATTAAACAACTCATAGTAATAATGTTACAAGTATCGCAAGGCGGTAATTTCGGTTTGAACGTGTGGTTTCATTGTGTGCTGACATGGTTTTTATACACTACAAACATAAATAAAACAATTTCAATTCGCATGGCAGATCAATTTACAGTAGTATGAAGCACTGAAATGTAAACAAATTATAATATCCAGGATAGTATATCACTAATAGAATCCACGCAGGCACAGCCGCTCTCGTTGTTAGTTGTCCGTGCCGATATCAGAATTCAGTCAGAGTCCTGTGAATCGTCAAACACTTGTTGTGTTTGACACCGTCGTGGCTAGTGGTCGAATTTGAGTATGGAGTCAATGGAGAAGTCAGCTCGGCGTCGCTGCTCGTACATGATGAACGTTTGTACGGTGCGTAGTGCCTGTGGGTCGTCGTTGGAGGGAGGGGCCGCCGGGGGCTCGGCAGCGGCTGCTTCGCCGCTGCCTTCGCCACCACCCGGCTCCTTTCAGCTGGGCTTTTGTTGGGCCTCGCGCATTACCAGCTGAAAAATGTATAAATAAATATCCTGGGACATTCCTCACACACTGTCATCTGATCCCAAACTAAGCAGAGCTTGTACTATGGAAACCAGACAACTGATATAATACATACACTACTTTTTGGTTGTAAATACATACTTAATATACATAATTACACCCAGACTCAGGACATACAGACATGTTCATGTCCTGTGTGGGAATCGAACCCACGAACAGCGGCGCGATAGCTGGAATCTTGACCAGTTTTAACCAACCACGCCAGCTGGCCCGTCAATACCCAATACCCGTATACCCAATGATTTCAAACCTAAGGATAGACCCACCAGATCATTTTGCCAATAGCTTCTTCATACATAACAGTACAGTAGTACCCAACTGATAAGGCGCGTCGTGAATCTTCGTTCGCACAGAAAACAAAGTATGGCCCGAAGATTAACGAAAGAATGCTTAAAACTTACAATCAAGCTTAGATCACTACTATAAGGTTCATAATACACTGCAGCTGTTAGTTCTGTCTCACTCGCAAGTGCCGCCCCTCCGCACACATGGCGGCAGCTGCCGACCAATAGCATTTCCCGCGCTTTGAAAATGTATCTTCTGCGCAGGTACATCGATAAGCTATATTATTTGGGTACTACTGTACCGCCATTTGTTTAAAATCGATCGAAATACGAAGTTCCGCGTTGCATAGGATAACAATGCACACATACAAGAAAAAATAAACGAACGCACTGTTCCGCGAACAGCAGACGACTGAGTCGCGTTGGCCCTAAACCGACTTTTTAGGGCCAGCGAGTTGGTGCCATTTCGACGCGCCGTTGGCCTGGTCCTTACGCCAGTAATATATAAGTCAATGTGTATACCACTACAGCTAGCTGGCATGTTCAACACATTTACACGTTGCGTCTCACTGCATGCACATCATGAAAAGTCTGTCCGTCTCTCGTGGGCGGTCAAGCTTATTTTGCTTTTGCTACTGCACATAAATATAGAGTGGTCTTTTTTGTATTCGTCCATTAGAATTGACTGACTGATTAGAAGCAATAATGTAGCAAAGTATACTGTATCGTGAAATTGCATATGTGAGAGTACTGTAAACGTGCCAGCTTTCGTTAGCCGACCTGTAAGGTAGCTAAAAGCATACGGTCCGCCTGTTGGTAAGCGTTTACCGTAGCCTACGGACACTTGCAACACGGTAATCACAGAAGAAATCTCTTCTCACCCTTTTTGAACCTCATACTGCACTCCCTTGGAAAACACAGCGGGGCGCGGGGAACTAATTCCACAAACTGAGCGTCCACGAAAGGTAGTAGAAAATTATAAATAAATATAAAGCTTCAAAATCATAGTTCGGTTCGTGACGCAAGACGGCAACTTTTAAAATAACTTATAAAAGTACATTATATGATCTCATTGTATCCTATTAAAATGTATAAATTCATTTTGCGAACCACATTTCTAAAATACTATCAAGAATTTCTTACAAATCTGTCAAACATCAAGCGGTGTTGAAATGCACAATAGGAATCCACTAAGAAAAAAATCCAGCCGTAAAACTGCATAAAACAACACAACTTTATACTGAGTCGGGGCCTTTTTTTACTCCGCGACGCACAGATTATTATTATTATTGTTTGTTTCTACTGTTTTATTTTTCAATATTATTGTTTTTTTTTTTTGTATGTACGTATTTTTTGTATTCTGTGCGTTCTGGTGGTATAAATAAATGTATTTCTTTCTTTCTTTCTTTAAAACTGTTTACCTGGTGAGATCGCTCTGATGTGACAGTTTCTGTTCGTACGGGTGCCTGTGGCGCACGCACTTGTTGCGGAATATTCTCTCGGGGGCATCTCGGAGGCTCTGGCGGGGTCG
Organism: Achlya flavicornis; assembly: GCA_947623365.1. NCBI lineage: Eukaryota > Metazoa > Arthropoda > Insecta > Lepidoptera > Drepanidae > Achlya > Achlya flavicornis. Next base: position 15,833,410 of record OX392471.1, on the reverse strand, counting down.
TCACTGTTGAATAATACGACACACTTACTTATGAACTGCTGGGGCACCACTCTACTCCTGTCACGTGGGTCTAGTGGTACCCCCAATTAAGGAAATACATACAGGACAATAGAAAGTCCTTACCAAAAATATAAACCCTTCAAAATGGGTTTAAACTAAAAAGTAACATTGCCCTGATTGTGTTCATTTCGAAAATATCAAAACTTGAACGCATAAAATTGATTTGTTTTCAGTTCGCTCTATAATAATTGTAAGGCTCTCAGACGTAGCTTATTTAAACGAAATACTCGAATCACTAAACCACTAGCAGTATAAAGGTGAAAGCACACTTATCCGAGCCGAACGCGCCGAACGCATCGAATGAAACGAATTTTAGAATTCTGTGTATGAAATCTTATGAAAACTCGCACACTTGCTCGCGTCGAATCGTCCGAATCTGGAAGAACCCCAGAAATTCTAGACGAATTCGGATGACGTCATCAGATTCGGCGCAGCTTATGCACATCGCATAGCATTCTTTCAGTTGCGTAGCGTAACGCGAGTTGTTTATAAATATTGTGCGACAGGCGTAAAGGAAATAGAAATGATTTCTTCGGCGCGGTGGATTCTTTCGGTGCAAATGCGGATATGTGTGCAAGCCCTCCTTGACTTCGATTCGTTCGCCGCATTTGCCTCTGATAAGTGTGCTTCCACCTTTACAATAATAAATAAAAAAATATCCTGGGACATTCCTCACACACGGTCATCTGATCCTAAACTAAGCAGAGCTTGTACTATGGACACCAGATAACTGGTATAATACATAATACTACTTTTTGTTTTTAAAAACATACTTAATATACATAATTACACCCTGGCTCAGGACATGCAGACATGTACATGCACACAAATGCATGTCCTGTGCGCATAAGGTGAATCTTAACCACTGCGCCAACTAGCCGTCAATGTTGTTATAATATTATCGAGATCATTTAATTTATGATGAAAATCTTAAGTTACATGTTCTTAGGTTAGTTAGTGGGTCAAGTTACCTGCAGTGAGCGGTATGGCGAGCCTGGCGTTGACCGCCAGCAAGTGGTCCCTCCGCTGCAACAGGTTCCCGACGTGCTCCTCAAGCCGGACATTCTCTGTCCGCAATTGATGCAGGCACGAAAGTAAGGACGCTACTGTTCAACAAGTTTTGACATATCACCACACTCATATACATAGTAATTAAACACCTTACATCTCTTCTTTACAACACTATTGAATAAAGAAAAAATACGAACAATCATTTAAGGTGAACGCACACTTATCCGAGCCGAACACGTCGAACGCATTGAACGAAACGAATTTTAGAATTCTGTAATATGGAATCTTATGAAAGCTCGCACACTTGCCCGCGTCGATTCGTCCGAATCTAGATGAGATTTCATATACAGAATTCTAAAATTCGTTTCCTTCGATGCCTTCGACTCGGATAAGTGTGCGTTCACCTTTAGTGACAAATGTCCTTTTAAGGGTAAGCTCACACCGAGACGCGACGCGACGCGCATTTTAATAGCGATATAATGGTGCTGATTCTGTTGTTTTAAACTAAACTAAATTTAGTCTCACTATATCTTTTTCTAACAAAGAACATAACGGGGTGGGGGCCCTGAATTCCCAGAAGCGGCCCCGAGGAGGACGATGGGTCATTGTGGTCACGACTCACCCAGGGACGGGCTATCACAGCGCCGCGCGTGGAGAGGCAAGCAGGTATACGATATGCACGAGAGCCCGCCCCCCTCTTTAGCGCAGGCGGCGACCACCGTTTTAGCCGGTAAAAGACCGGCATAACCTGGCCGCTCCCCCCCAGGGCGCTCGGGTATCCTATGAGGATTTCCCCAAGGTAATAAAAAAATGTAAGTTATTTGGCCAATTTCGAATAGAATCCTCTGTAATTTCGAGAAATGAGCCATATTGCTCATTTTATGCCCTTGTCAGTAAGAGTCAGCGTGGCCCTTACGCAATAAACTTTGGAGACCCCTGACAATGATTATACATCTACGGGTATCTACGGGACGTGAAATTCAAAAACAAATAACTATAATAATGTATTTTATTCATTGGAAATATAAACAAAAATATGATACTTCGTAAATGGGCGTCTTGCTGATCCGGTTCTATATGATCCATCAATTGTATTCCCGGAATTATAAATAAGTTGTTTCATCTCGTCTCAATATAAAGTCTATTAAAACTTTAATCTAATGAAGGCTTGTAATACTTACTCAATATACCTACGTAGCACATCTGGAGTCGTATCCACTATTATTCATTTTCAATTTACTTTAATCTACACTAATAATAAAGAGAGAAGATTTGAATTTTTGTTTGTAATGAATAAACTCAATAACTACTGACCCAATATTAAAAATTCTTTCACCAGTAGAAAGCTAAATTATCACTGAGTAACATACGCTATACTGGGTGGAGATTCCGAGATGGCATATTTTCATGATTTTGGATTATTCATGCTGTTTTTTTTTTACTATGAGACCAACACAGAATTCTCAAAAAAAATGAGTTTTCATACATTATGATCGAGCAAGGTTGACATTTTGTAAGAAATGTTAAAAAAATGTATTATATACGCCGGGTACAAACAGTGAATAAGTAAACAACCTATAAGTCTAATTTACATTCGTGAAATTTAAATTATATTATTAGTCCAGAGGCCCGATTCTCGCGTCAATATATTTGCCGGAAAACATGGCGTGTATATTAACAATACTACAAATTTTGAAAACTGGCATTATTGGAATTACTGAAAATTGGCAGAGGGGGTGGGTACCTCAGAACACGGAGAAAAAAAACATAGAATACCGTTTTTCCCCGGGAACACATCAGATACTCTGGGACGCGGATAAAATTGTAGGCTAGTACATAAAGTTTATTTTAGTGTAAATCTACTGGCAATAATCATTGTAAAAAAAAAATGATCTATACAGGGTGGAAACTTGAGACAGGTCAGTAAATGCAGTTACCTTAAGGTTTGAAAGCCACGCGAAGCGACGGTCCCTTACTTTTTGAGTTATTGCTATCTATACTCAAAAATTTGGAAAAAAGAACTACACATTAATTTTCCTAACAAAATGTATATAATAATTTTTCGATTTGTGACAAATGCGCGAGAGCTAAGCCCGATACTATTAAACTAGTTTACTTACTTAATGTATCTTTGCGATAATCTGCCAAGGATAATATAAAATTGGCTTCTATGCATTCTTCATCTAAGATAAGAAAACACATTGTATATTATATTAATTAGATCTTAATTAATGTCGGTTCAAAATTCATACACTTGCGAGCGTGAAAACCAAGCAGCACTATTTTTTTAAGAGGTTTGAGATTTTAGTATGCCTGGCATTCCTCTCATCCGCTATTTTGATTTAATTTCAAATTGGCGTCCAGGGACAAATTTTATAAGAATCGATAGCTGACGCTTTAAAAAGCTTGGAGTACTTTTTATTTAGCAAGACTTTTTAAACTATATCGAGCCTAGTTTTTGGGTGTATCATCCCACCCGAACTCTAAATACAGCAATCAGTACATTAAAAGCAGGGGCGGCAGATCTAGTTCTTACGATACTAGTAATAAATACTCACACATTATGTTTTTCTCATCTATAATATCAAATAATCGCCTTATTGTCCAATACATCCTATGCATTGCTAAAAATAAAAAAATCAGTAAATTAGCTCACGTTTTTGTTTTTTAAACGATTTATTTGTTAAGTGCTTGAACATTTTTTCCAATCATCGACTAGTTTAGAACACATGAAGTTAAAGTTGGAAGTTGAGCACCCTAACTAGGTATTCATATAACTTTACGCTCATTATAATATAGGCTGGTAATTTGAGAAGAGGTCAAATTCAAAATCATTTATTCAAATAGACCTTCGCAGGCACTTATGAAAAGTCTGACTCTAATACTCTAATACCGGTTCGGAAGGTTGCATTTGCTGAGAAGAGCCGGCAATAAACTCAGCAATTACTCTTTTCTAATCGCACTGAAAACAATTGCGTGCCCCGGCGCGGCGGCAAAATTACAAAGTAGACTGAATAAATATTTAATAAGTAAATAAATAGCAAACTTAAGCAGACCAGCCCCCACAAGCAGCACCTGTTCACAAGTATGACGCGTGTGGCAGCCATCGCCCTCCTCGCCATATTGGAGGGAAGTGAGCGACCCGTCACACGACGCCGCCGCAAGCAAAGGCCTTAAGGTAGTAAGCGCAGGTACCTTAAGGGTTGAAGTCACGCGAATATGATCTCAGAAGACTATACCTTATTTTTGAGTTACTGCTAGATTTAGAAAAAAATACAATCATCGAGTAAACAGCGATTTTAGGTAGACCCTGTCTCCGACAAGGATCAAAAGATTCTATAGGATCAAGTTAGGTTAGTAAAGGTTGGTTAGTGTCACAAATAAAAAAACTGTTCTCATACATTTTCTTAGAATATTAATGTATCTTACTGGGGTGACATAGTAGAATGTATACAAAATAAAGTATAGACACTATGTAAAAAAAAAAGTATAATGAGAACATAAAAAGTGCGCAAAGTGAGCCAAGTGCGAGTCAGACTCGCCCATGAAGGGTTCCGTAGCAGCAAGTAACGAGTTGAGTTGATTGAATGAAAGGTAAATTGCGGTTTACGATTTATGACGTATCAAAAAAAACTACTTACTAGATCTCGTTCAAACCAATTTTCGGTGGAAGTTTGCATCGTAATGTAACTCATATATTTTTTTTTTAGTTTTATCATTCTCATATTTTTTACATAAGTTTAGACAAAAATTATATTAGAAACCTCAATATCATTATTGAAGACCTATCCATAGACTACCCAAACTTATGGGTTTTATTAAAACAAAATATTTGAGATTCAGGTCTAAGTATGGGGAACGCCCAATATTTATTGTTTTTTTCCTATTTTTGAGTGAAAATCACGTTTTTCAACACACTTGCGAGGAAAAAACAGACTTCTATTTCTTGGACTAGATTTTTTTACAATAAAATAACCACACAATGAGAACGTTAGCAAATATGGCGCGCAGGTTTTTTTTGTTTTTTTGTCATCGATGCGCTGTCAAACTGTTTTACCCGTCTTAATTAAGAATGCTTCGTCTACCCACATATCAATTTGCATTGAGGTACAAACTTAACATAATCGGGATTGTACTTATCATAAAACTGTGCGGTAATGTAAAGTAAAAAGCAAAATAATATTTTTAACACACTTGCTCGTAAAGTGACATTTATTGCACCGTTTTTAGTATCTTAATGCAGCTTATTACGCACCAGTGCTTTTTCACAACCGCAAATCCGAAACGATGTTAGAGTCAGACGATAAGTGCATTTCAGTGAGAGTATTCAGATACACCTCGCGGCGTCGCGAGTCACTTTTCTTCACAAATTCTCTCAATAAAATGTGTACCTTTTTGTTTACTAAATAAAGTTCATCTTAAAAAGTCCGCGCCGCGTCGCGTCGTGTGAGCTGACCCTAAGATGAATAAATCTTGTACAGTTGAAAAAAGAAAAAACAACAATTATTCAAAAATGCTACAAATAATATCACACAAACTGCCAATATAAACACAGAAAACATTTAGTACCATCGCATATAAAGTGACGCATAGCGATTAGTAGGACATGCGTAGTAACGCTTATACAATACTAGCTCCCCGGCGCGACTTCGTTCGCGTGGTGCTACCCTACCCTACCCCACCCCACCCCACCCCAAACCGATCGACCGATGTTGTGCAAACTTCACATAAACCATCTACTAAATAGTCCGAACAAAGCCTAAACATTTGGTTTGGATAGGTGAGCCCGTTCTTGAGTTATAAAATTACAACGAAAAGTGGCATTGATTTTTATATATATAGATATCAGAATAAATGTCTAGGTGCTTATATTTTAAAAACCTTCATTCATTGTATTGTTTTTAATTTACACAAGCACTCGGAAATCTATTTATATGTAACTTAGGGCGACTTGCAGCTTTTACTTAAATCTCGATTTAACTCAAAATTAGGCTTAAACTTAACTTAACGTCTTGCACGTCATCGACTTAGCTTAAATCTCGATTTAAATTAACGTCAAAGTTAAACCGGCAGCAATGTCGGTTTAAGTTGTTAAATCTCGATTTTATTGACAGAAGACGTCATTACAGTGTGTTATTTTAGTTTTCTGTTTATTTGTAAAAATGGATTCCTTTTCGCTTATCAATAATGAATGATGATCTGATGATGACGAGGAGATCGTACAATATTTAGAAATACCGTTTTTCTCTCGTAGAGTGTACGTTAGAAGCGATTTATTTAGTAATGTACATTACGTAAGTAATGGCCAAGTTTTGCCATGCCTGTTGTATGCCTTTTGCTGTAGCTCCATCTGTTTTTTTATTCTCCAATATCGGGAATATTCCAACTAACCGCAATAAATGCATTATTTCTGCCACGGTAAAATTAGGTGCCCTAGATCTCTTCATTTTAATAAAGCGAAATTCCCACAAAAAAAACAGAAAATACCACGAAAACATCCACAAGACAACAACACTGAATACCGCTGAATACCTAGTTACCTACTAAATTGTCATTTTTTGACTTTGACATTTAAGGCAGATAGAACACGTGACGTTTCTTTATAAGCAGAATTGAGTTGCTATCATTTTTTATGTGAAATGGAACGCAAAGAACGAATGACGAATGAATGACAGACTTAATCTCGGTTTAGTTAAATTGAATGTGAAATTTGACTGTGCAAGACATGCTTGACGAGATTTAAGATAAGTCGAGCTTAACGCAAAATCTAGAATTAACAAAATCGAGTTTAGTATATATTTGCTGCAAGTGGCCCTTAAAGATTCAATATCAATTCATATCCTAAAGCCTTTAAATGATGATCAAATATTTTCTTAGTTTGTAGTGGACATTGATACCAATTTGAGCAAAACAAGATACTTTTTATCCTCGCGAAATCGGATAATATTAAGGTAAAATTGCGAGGTGGGACCAAAAGGATAAAGGGTTTTCACGGATCTGTTTTCGCGAGATTAAAGTATCTTGTTTTGCCAGGGTATGTGTATGTCTTTGTCCCAAATTTTGTTCGGTCAGCTATTACAACAGCGTTTAATATCAAAAATACAGTTTTTTATTAATTATTAAACGCTTTATTAATATATACAGAATAATTATAACATAAAATAATACCTAATAAATAAATACATGAACTAATTATATAATGATTATTGGCAGCGGCGAAGGGTAAATGCGGTCTGACCTGCAAGCAATATTAATGTTTAACAAGGAAAGAGTCTTACTATCGAAGTGCTGTGCTTGCTCCATGAGGAACTGCGAGCCTTGTTCCCACTGCCTCTCCAACAGTTGGTCAAGGCTTTGAGCCCCAGTCGAGCTACGACCAGAGCTACCGCTTGTGTTCTGCAAACAAATATCGTTAAAGTTTGGAACAATCTCGTTAAAGTTTGGAATCATCGTTAAAATACAAAATAAAAACGATTTAAAAGTATCTGCCCCCCTAGACAAGTTGGTTATCGACAATCGTCATCGTTAATAAACGATCAACCCAACCTTTGTATGGGATTGACATATCAAATCTAAATATCACGTGACTTTTAACAATCTCTTATGTCAATTCCATACAAAGATTGATCGTTTACTAACAATGACGATTGTCGATAACCAACTTGTCTACTGGCCCTGGTAAATTAAACCCGTTTAGTTATTTAAAAGGTACATAAAACATGGATGCAATGATTCAATAGGGATATGTATCAATTTAAAATAACCCCCTGTGATATATCTCACTAATATTGTAAATGCGAAAGTTTGGATGGATGTATGTCACGATTCAACGACTGAACGGATTTGGATGAAAGCACGCTGATAGAATATGTTCTGGATTAAAGCAATATATCCCTCGGGTACGCGGGTGAAACCGCGGTGTGCAACTAGTATTTTAATAAAACTGTCTGTAAAAATATATAGATACATTTTAAATGGAGTGACGTCATTGTCCATGTTCCAACGGCCAAACTGACCTCATAAAATGACTATGGCGGCATGAATCTCGACGTCACGAGTTTATCGCTCTGTACAAACACTTATATTTCCCATAGATATAGTGAGAGAGGGAGCCACTGTCCCGTCAAGTAGTTAATAAAAAAATAAAATATAAGAAATAACTATAAAGACATTAAATTTATGATAGAAAGAGGGATGCCAGTGTGTTCTTGTGCTTGTAAATTGTGACGTATAGTTAAATATAGTAGTGTTTAGCGAGATTCTTATGAAAACCAACAAGTGCTGAGACGCCTCCAAAAAATACATGTCCAATATTTTTTGATAATCTAATTGACGGACTAATTAGAATTATTAGTTTGTTACCCAGGGCCGCATCCCTATTGTCCCGTCTCGCGTCATTTATAGACAGACGGTGGACATTTTGCCTGGGACTTGCAGTGTCTCATAAATTCATGAATTTTTCTTGGTATTATCAGTGGTATTTTATCATATAAAGATCAATCCATGTGACCAGTGAAGTGTAATGAAATGAATTATGTGCATCATGTGTTTTCAAGTTGTCTCAAAAAGTCCGTGAAGTTTTAGTACAATTACCACCATTATGGTAAAACATGACTTTTATGGACGGTGACTGAGAACTGTGAAAGTGATAATTATTGTGACTGGAAATTATAGTAGAACTCGACACTGGCAGAAATAAGTACTAATTTGTATTTGGTTGCCAAACTTAAAATTAAGAAGAAGAAAGACAGAGGGTGTTATTTAGATACATACCGGTGCAGCTTTGTTGATGAGCGGTGGCAGCACAAGCGGGTCGGCGCCGACGCTGCCGGCCGCGTGGGCCGCCAGCTCGGCGCTCAGCTGTTCCTGCAGCCGGGCCGCGGCCCCACTGTCAGGGTTTAACTCGTTGCCCAACATGTGCGGAGCTGTGCAACTTGCATTCATCCTGTATAACGTTATTGTTTTGTTTTATTTTGCCTATGGACGCTTGAAACACCAGGGGTATCAGGGGTATGCGTTGCAAACCCTGCAAATATCACTTGACAAGCTTCTTGAAGTAACCCATGCTGCATGTATTCCCTTGGGACAACCACTGCGGGGAGCACATTCCAGTCTGAGCGTCCGCGGAAGGAAGCTCCTTTGAAACCGCACGGCGTGAAATCATTTTGGTTCCAATGAGTTACGTTATTTGTTACAGACCAAAAATACTTAGCCGGCTACTCCTGATAGTCAATCTGATACTATAACTTAACTATCCGTTATTTAAATATATTTTTAACGTTCAAAAATGTCAAAAAAATAAACCTTTTTGATCTGATAATAATTTCTTTAATGTAATAATTTGTTTTGCGCGCTTTTATACCGTTTCTTCATCTTGAATATGTTATGACGCTATTTCTAAAGATCTTTACGGTGTGATTTTGTATACAAATGTACACGTGTCACCTTCATTGTGTATTTCATTCAAGTGACTTTCTATAACATATTATCTTTCTTTTTGTTGTTGAATCTATTAATATTAAATTGCGTATGCTAAATTAGATATCAAAACAAGGTTTTTTTAAGAGGACCTCATATTCCTGGTTTACCTGTGATAGCCCAAGGCATGTTATGCTGCAACATAATTGCTATTTCACTTCAAGCGAGAAAGAGAGGAAGAGAGAGAAGAGAAACTATATTGTTACGTTTCTAATATACTATATAGTTACTACCGTTTTTTTTACCTTTATACATCAGGAACCTATTTATTTATATACCAGACGAGCCAGTTGACGCAGTTGGTTAAGACTTTGGTAAAGATCCCACCTATTGCGCCGCAAGCCGTGAGTTCGATTCCCGCATAGGACATGCATTTGTGTGCATGAACATGTCTGTATGTCCTGCGTCTGGGTGTAATTATGTATATTAAGTATGTATTTACAAACAAAAAGTAGTATATGTATTATATCAGTTATCTGGTTTCCATAGTACAAGCTGTGCTTAATTTGGGAACAGATGACCGTGTTTGAGGAATGTCCCAGGATATTTATTATTTATTTATTTTTACGCCATTTTAATATGCAGATTTTAATTTATATCAGGTTTGTGATTTCCCTAAAAAATTTGGAGACCAAATACTTAACTTAATTATTGGTATCGTTATAATAGAACATATACTCACTTGGGTTCCATTTTGGATTTCAGAGGTCGATCAGAACCTGGAAGGAAATTATTTTTATTAATACTTTCATTATTATAGATACAAATGTGAGTTATAACTAAACTCACAAATTGTGTCATCAATCTTGGATTGCGTAGACACGATTCCCCATTGTACAAACTCGAAAGCATAATTAAAAATCAACTTTATGCATAGGGGTTATAAGGAGCAGGATTGATTACAAAAAAATCTTCCTTTATCGCTACAAGCGTCGCCTACGGCCCGAATGAATTACCTAATAGCAGAATAACTAACACTACATTAGTAAAATATAAACATGGTGTTGACTTGTTTCCAGACTCAACATGGGTTTATTCAAGACTAGAGTGAACAGGCATCGTATGGGCACGCGCGGCCCACCCTAGACTATGTCTTCGCTTCCATCAGATGGGATTACCGTCAAGCCCATTAAATATAAAAACATGGTATTATAGTATCGGTTAAATTTCCATTTCTATAAGGATCAGCTCACATCGAGATTTTAAAGATAAAGAACTTTATCTACACCCATGCTATAAATCCACTATAACAGTTCCTGAAACAGTTAGCTTATTGCCAACATTAAAACACTGGTTGTCATAGTAACCATTATATCATCCAAAACAGTGTTATAATGTTGTACTGAATTTCATTATACAACTCCTTTTTTTTTGCTTTTTCGAACCAATCCTTACTCATCAAACAGCCACATTCTCCGTGGATATCCTTATGAATTTCAAAAAAGAACATTTTCATGCAGGCGCGTTACACTATCACAGCGCCGTAATAAAAAAAAACTTTGAGGTTATTCGAATTCACATCGTATGCCGCCATTTTGGTTCGATATTAGAATTGCAGAAATTTATTACTTTGTTGTTTACAAAAATGATCATGGGTGTAGATAAAGTCTTGTATGCAACTGTACATAATTAGGAATTAAAACCCTCATGTGATACTATTCATAATAACTCACATTCGTGTTTTAATACCCCTTATTATACGACAGTTGCATACATAACTACTATTTACTACACAAGGGTACATTTGTGAGCTGACCCTAAAGTGTATGGTAAGAGTGTCGTTTGACGACCTATCTAATAATCGGTTGTAGGTAATTTATCTGTCCACCAAGCATCTATTAAGTAAACACTAAGCATCGATGCAACGAAAGCTAGATTGTTGTAGAATTCTCTGACGAAATCAGCAGAGGTTTGCCAACTAAGTATGAAAAGCAGCATACGGGTGATTTAACCGACCGCATAAAATACTACACTACGCTTAAAAATATTAGGACTACGAAAACAAAGGCAATAGTTTTTTTTTTTTTTTTTTACTGTGTATAGGCCTGTGTTTGACCACAATCTCACTATGGTATGTGATGATGTGGTCGAAGGTGGTAAGCACACAAAGCCTAGAAGGAACTGGCTCTCAAGTGCAGCTGACAGAACACACCGATAGGTGCTTGGCGACAGATTTTCAACTTGAGGGTGGTAGCCAGCCAGACGGGTACTACAAAGTACCCTACCACCGTGCTATGGTTTCCTCACGATGTTTTCCTTCACCGAAAGCTCAAGCTCATTGTAGGATTCGAACCCGGGACCTTCGTCTCGGTATCCGACGTCACTACCACTGAGCTATCATCGCCTCAAAAACAACATCGACCAAATTGAGAGCAAATCAATGGTATAGCCGTAGAGATTATGACAGGTTGGGTTTCTATTAGGAAGTGTGATATTATGGAGGTGCAAAGAGGTAGAATCTTCCAATGAAAAAGGAATATTCCGCCAAACTTGCTCATCGTGGCTGGAGACCGCGGTCCAATTGTAGCGTAACATGCATGGAGAAATCTCGAGGCCGATTTTGATAAAAAGTAACACCATGTACTTGGATTTTCGATAAATAAATTAGACGAGCAGGGAATCAAACGCGTTGATTATGAAAAAAAATAACACTTCCTGTATTATTGAACCATCCCATAGTGTCGCTTATACAGACCAAATTCGGGGATGTAATGTTAAATATTTATATTATTTTGTTTATTTATAATTTGGTTATCCATGCCCATTTGAGAAATGCTCCTGTATATGCAGAATGCTCAGGAAACTTGATAGCGCGATGTAGGATCGAGTGACGCTCTTCATGCAAGGAATGAAAGGAATAAACCATGTTATATGATCAAAAAATAGCCTTTGAATCTAGTTTTAAATAAATTGGTAATGTAATTATAAGCGCTGAAAAATATATATTTTTTTCTTTTTATTTATTTACTAAACAGTAGTAGGTGTCTTTTCGCGAAAGCTACCAGGGAGCCCCCTGTATTTATACTACTTACTCGGGGAGCTAGGTGGCGAGTCCTTAATCGTTTCCTGGTATATTGGCGGTGGGGTTGGCTGCGGCTGGCGACGAACATTTGCTAAGCTCTGACTTGTCGACGTTTCTGTGCAGTATAAAATTTATAAAGACAAGGTATTACAGAAGTATCAGTAACTGCCTTTGATTATTTTCATTTAGGGCGATGATAGCTGCTCGGTATCGATTTTACATGGGGGTAGGGTATTCTTAGTACCCACCTGGTCGGCTACCACCCTCAATATTACTCGAGAACCAGTACCAATAGAATAGTGAGGAAACCATAGCACGGAGACAGCCGTGGTGGTGGGCGCAAGTCTGACTACCACTCCCATGTAAAATATATGTCTGAAAGCAACCTACAATTTGCGGAACTAATTCTAGGCTTTGCAATTACCACCTTCGGCTATCATTGACCGCATTGAAATTGTTGTTTATCACAAATATAACCTTGGTTCAAGAAAACGAACTTAAAACGTAAGCAGCTTAATACATATTAAAATGCGAGATCAGTTACTGTAACTTCTTCCCCGTCAATTTTGAAGCCAATCGAGTCAATTAAAGTCAAAGTCGAAGCCATTTTAGGCATTCAATTTAGGCCCTTTTATTTGTAAGTCGGCCTTCAACTGAGAATAACCGGCAAGAAACTCAGCGAGGTGATTTAATTCATGTGTATGATATAGTTTTAAGTGTACAGTAAATAACTCTACCATAAATTACAAATTATAAGGACAGTAAACGAACTGTGTGCTTATAATAATAACATAAACTACTTAAAAAACATCAATTTGTCATCTCTATTACTACCACAAGTGTGCATAGAGAAATTAATGTACGGTCAGCGTCAAAACTAGGTTAACATTTTAGTACCCTTTCATAATAACTAATCTCTTGACAGTTTATGAAAAATGTGAATTGCTTGATGTGAATCGGTACTAAAGTGAACAGCTATTTGTGACATTGGCTGTACGTCATGAAATGATTAAATCCAAAAATGTTAATACAGAGCGATGGTAGCTCAGTAACTCATCGATGATTCGAAATACGTGCTACTATGTGCTTGAGTTGTTGATGAAGATAAAAACATCTTGATTAAGTATTACAGGTCGGTTAACGAAAGCTGGCACGTTCACAGTACTCTCACATATGCGATTTTACGATAAAGTATGTTTTATTACATTATTGCTTCTAATCAGTCAGATAATTATAATGGACGAATAGAAAAAATACCACTCTATATTTATGGGCAGTAGCAAAACAACTGCTTCGACTTTTTGGCCGGAACTTGCAGAGTGACGTTGCGTTTTCATTTTTATTTTCATAAATTCTTGTATTTTGAGTTTTATTGCATATTATCGGTGGTATTTTATCCAATAAAGACCAATACATGTGTACCGTTGAAGTGAAATGAAATGAATTATGTGTATCGTGACTTTTCAAGTTGTCTCAAGCCCCCTTATTACAAAACATGGTTTAAAGTAAAGCCAGGTTTTACTGTCATTTGGTCACTTTCTAACGTCATATAATAAAAAGGGACGAGGCTATTTTAAAACCTGGTTTTCCTTTAAACCATGTTTTGTAATAAGGTGCATGAAGTCCGTGAAAAGTTTTAGTACAATGACCACCATTGTACTAAAACATGACTTTTATGGACGGTGACTGAGGACTGAACTAAGTGAAAGTGATTTATTGTGACTAAAACTTATAATATAACTGGAAATTGGCAAAATAAAAAAGCAGTGTGACGCCATTGAAGAGAAAAAAAAACTCCCTCCTTCATACTCATAATAAGCTTGACCCCGCGCGAGAGAGACGGACAGACTATTGAAATGAAATGAAATAATTTATTCATTCAATTATTCATGATGCGAATGCAGTGCGATGTCATGCAACGCGCTTATTCCTAGTCACTACACAAGCGCAACGTGTAAATAAGTTGAACGTGCCAGCTTTAGTCAACCGACCTATACTCGGATAACAACATCAAATTAAAAATTCCGGAGACTAGATACACCTTCGTAGGGTTGTTGCCAAGAAAAAAAAAAGAAAAACAACGACATGTTTATTCATAATAAAAGATAATATATTTGTGTGAATTCTTTGTTCAGTCTATAATGTGCGGATTGTAAACGTTGTATTTTTAGTAATAAATTTGTATCACTTGTTTATCTGTTTTTTTTATTATTTATTATTTGTGATTAGTAGTTTATATTTGAAAGCTTAATAAATATTTATATGCGGTCTGTATACTGCGTTCCATAGCTGGCAACCTTCACATTCAGACATTTAGTTAACAATTTAACACATAAACACAGCACAATGTTGTATACATTAGTTCCTTTTATAGCCTATAAAAAGGATTTTTGGTAATACCATTGCTAACGGGGTAAACGGGGCGCGGGTAAAGCCGCGGGCGGAAAGCTAGTATTTCATAAATCTAAAATAACTCAGTAGAGACAATCTTTGATGAAAACACTTCTTTTGCATGAAATTTCGAGCTTGGGCCAAATTCAACGCCAGGGTGAGTGTATGTATAAATATAATTTAAAAATCTATGTATGATTGTGATATATTATTAAGAAAGAAGTGAACAGAAATGGAGAAGCATACCTTTATATTGCAACAAACTCAAATAATTGAAATGTGGGCAAGCGGTGATGAAACTATAAAAATACTCACGAATCGCTGAAGGTGGGGGCGGGTTCGGCATTGAACTGACAGCAGTTGCCATTGCGGCTCGCTTCTTGTTCCTGATGTTAGTTGGTGGCATTGGAGGACCTCCTCCCACCCCCACGTCCTTACTGGAACCAGCTACACCACTCCCACTGAAAAACATCAAATTTATAATTAATAAACAATTGTAACCAACCTGCTAAATACCTCCGTGGCAGAGTAAAATAATTAAATTCGCAACAAATAATAGAATTAATTTGGTATAGGTTAGCCGCTCTTGTACAAAATATTTTTGATAGTACAATCAGTTTTACATATGTGTTACAGTTGATATAAACATGACGTCGTTTTTAATATGTATTTATTAACAAAAATAACTTTTCCTGTTTACAATATATTAACAGCCGCCGAAAACCTGTCGTATATAGCATGGTTTACATAGTTTAGTAGTTACAGAGTTTTATTCTTTTGTGACCATTCCAGGATATTGTTTAAATCAAATTACTTGATCTTAAGTGCATGAACTAACTCAAAATGCGGTTTTAGCGAGAGAGTTTCTTTATATGTATAGTTAACTTATTATTATTTCCATAGTTTCATAATCGGTATATTATTTGGATGGGTGCATGTCGCTTAAGGATAAATAACAGTAAGTCAATGGTAAGAGTAATTCAACAATATAATTCAATACAGGGCAAGCCTCGGCATCGTTCACTATTCATGTGGCAAGGCATCTCCACAACAAACTAGTGAAATGCATTTATACTCATAATAAAATAAACTTTAGACAAAAGAGGTCTGGGGCTCTACCGCGTATATTTGCTGGTATATTTGTGGATTAGATGGGCAGAATGCTTGTTCTACCTTAGAAGTATAAAACATATTAACATATCAGCAGCTGTTATTTCAACAGGTATATTTGTGAAATAGTACGATTTATAGACTGTATGTTGTGATAAAAAGGCTTGCCTAACGATGAATAATAAGTTTCTTGTTCAAAATTTCATTTTTAATACAAGCTTTTTTTGGTGACTGTACTTTTTGTTGACTGTACTTGCATTGTCTTCCAATATACTAATGTATACCAAATATCAAGTCAATCCGACCACTGGAAGAGTGTGAAATTCGATTTGCAAGATTCCACCCGAACGAACATACATACATACATTGCAAGCTAAATAAAAGCTTGTAAAAAATGGACGCTCAGCCGAATCAGCTTCGGCTAGAATCAGTAAGTTTACTTCATAAAACAATACACGATCATCGCTTTTTAGATTAGCCCCTCAGACCAAATGGAACAAAGCATGTTCCGATCCATAATATTACCTATATTTATTTATAAAACATTAACGCTGACTGACCGCTTGTCCCGATGGATCTAGAGATTAGAAATTTGGAACTAATAATCCATGTGTTTTATTTCATTTTGGTGCACTAAGAAATTCATTCCACCCCTAATGGTAACACCATATAGGGAATCGCCGGTGAACTCCCGGGGCGGTAAACATAAAGCCATAAATAAAAATCCTGGAAAATTCTTAACACAAAGCTACGTACAAAATTGAAAGTAATGAGGCATAGCAATTATCACATTCGCATATTATACATATTATTATGATAAAAAAATCGCTGCGTTTGCATGGCGCATAAGCACACAATATGTTTTCTTCTTTATTCTGTGTTTAGATATGAGTTTGACCCAAATCTCATCATGGTTAGTGATGATGAGGCCGAACGTGGTAAGCACACAAAGCCTAGAAGGAACTGGCTCTCAAGCGCAGCTGTCAGAACACGCCGATAGGTGCTTGGCGACAGATTTTCAACATGAGGTTGGTACCCTGTAGTATCCATTCACCGTGCTATGGCTTCCTCACGATGTTGTCCTTCAACGAAAGCTCAAGCTCATTGTAGAATTCGAACCCGGGTCTTTCGTCTCGGTATCCGACGTCACTACCACTGAGCTATCATCGCCTTAAAACAATATGTATCCTTCCTGGATCATTCTTCACACACTGCACGACCCCTGCCTGATATACTACTCAAACCGAGACTCGGAACAAACATACATGTTCACGCACACAAATGTCTTGGGCAGGAATCGAACCCACGACTTACGGAGTGGCAGTTTATCTAACCTCCACGCCAACCGGCCGTAAATAATAACAGTAATCCCCTTGCGTATCAATAGCTTTCAAGGATTCACATATTCGCTTTGCATTCACTATTTGATATTTTAATCTCTACACATGTATTTAATCTGTATATTATAATAAGTTTTTTGTAAAAAAAAAGCATTTTAAATACAAGCTTTTTTGGGTTGACTGTACTTTTTGTTGACTGTACTTGCATTGTCTTGCAATATACTAATTTATACCAAATATCAAGTCAATCCGATCACTAGAAGTGGGTGAAATTAGACTTGCAAGATTCCACCCGAACGAACAAACATACATACATACATCGCAAGTTAAATAATAGATTGTAAAAATCAATATCTGTCTCTTTGTAACGAATGCATTCCTATAACATTCATCCGATTGCTATAAAAAGTTGGAAAGTGCGGGGATCATATCTGCCATATAATAAATATTGGTGTTGCAAAGCACGCAGAGCATTTACCTAACATATTATATTTTTGTCGCATATATATATACATACATTTAATAAACACAAGTTCAGGCACATAATGAACCACATAGCATGGTATCAAATCCAGGCCTCGGCGTGGTGTCAATCTAATGAAATAAATATGTTGTAAAGGGGACTATAATGTACCAAACATACACACATAATTCTTTACCTTAGAGAAATATCTGTACGGGTTCAAACGCATTTCATCTTATGGAGCCCCTTCGCAATAGCTTCATATATACATACATATAATAAATATAAAGAAGAAGGAACGTCAAGAGATTACAGAAACAGTGACCAGGCATTCAAAGAGCTTACCTACCCCAAATAGGGGCAGCACCATGAGATTGATTGATTGACATGTGATAAATACACCGATAATGAGACCTGCTGAATTTAACAGTTAACACGGATACATAAAAACAGAAGAAAATTATTTAAAAACCGTGTTTTGTTCTCCTTTTTTGGCGCCATTAGCGTGTTGTCATCCGCAAGATAATTGAACAATGTAGCTCGAAAGTAATGAGGGATGCGTAAACGAATACTTCGCGGCCGACCGTCGCCTCCGGGCGAATCATACACAGTGATTTTCTAGTACGCTTCGCAAAAGCTTTACCAACGTATTTATAGTAAATTTAAAAAATTTATATCATTCAATAATAACACTAGCTACGTGGGGATATACCCTGTGTATCGCAGTGTATTTAGCATTTTCACTGTTTAAAGTTTTTTTTTTTATTTATTTAGGAAAACAAACAGTTGTACAATAAAGCATAAACATTAAAATAGATGGGAAACAAAAAGAGTAATTGTACAAACACCGTTATCCACGAAAATAAAAAATAGTTCACTAAATAATTTATTGTATTATACTTTAGATGCTATTATTATTTTATATTTACTGCTTATTTGTATTTATTTGTTAATTTTGGCTAATTTCCTTTAGGATATTAATTTAGACGGTGGAAATTTGAGATGGGTCATTCTTCTTTTGTGACTAAGTGAAAAATGTCCACACAAACAATACAAAGTTAATGGAAAACCTACAAAATGAATGAAAACAAAAACATATTTTTATTTTTAGTTGGTCCCTTTCAATTTTTGTTCTTCATAAGGAAATAGATCGATTGAGAACATTTTTCTATAACTCCCAAAGACCCTAAGTGTTGTTTCCTATTATCCAAAGTTGCCTGGCGAAAGATTTATTTTATTCATATGTTAATCTGTTATGTTTTTCTGTATTTATCTCTATAGTTTTCTCACTCACTTTAGTCTTCATTCAAGCGCTACAGATACAATTAATCGTTTTGAATAATCTTTCTCTTTTATCAACTTATTAATCAATAGTGCATCTTTATAAATGGTATGTATGAAACTTACCCCGGTTTGCTGGGATCTTGCATTTCATATGATACGTTGAGGCCTCCCCAGGTTGATCGACCTGGTACACCGTGCTGAGAATGTCCTGGAATGCTGGATTCCATAGCTAACTGGAAATAAGGATCAATGTTAACTGCGCTTGAGTTTACAAAGTGGCTAACGGAATTTTTTTAATGGATGTATGTTTGGTTCCTTGGATTATAAAGTAGGTAAGTAACTAATTTTGAGAAATAAAGACGTATTGTTGCGTGGTGTCGGGAAAAGCAAAAATTTCAGCATATTTGCTGTCATTATGAAATTTCGTTTCGATCGTATTTATTTGACAGTTTAGGTAACCTTTCTCCTCCGGCTATTCTAAGTTAAGAAGTTATATGATGGAATAAAGAAACTAATAAATATATGAACCCTGAAATCATAGCTCTCTTTATTTTTCGGGTAGC
The DNA here is from genome assembly GCA_947623365.1 of Achlya flavicornis. Taxonomy (NCBI): domain Eukaryota; kingdom Metazoa; phylum Arthropoda; class Insecta; order Lepidoptera; family Drepanidae; genus Achlya; species Achlya flavicornis. The sequence continues at coordinate 15,813,688 of OX392471.1, read as the reverse complement.
CGTGTAAAACCAAACCCTAGTTTTCAGTCGGTAACATAGCATAATAAAATACAGACTGCAAATATCATTTTTATTTTAACCTTTATCTTTTAATTGGGGAATTAAGTCTGCCCAGAATAAACCTAGCTTTTTTCCGCGAATAATAATACTGTGGACATAGGTCAGAGTGAGTACCTACAGTTCACTTATTTTACAGCAACAGCCATTTCACAATGCAAGGTGAAGGCATACGCCTCGGAAAGAGCTTTATGTCACCATTGACATAAAGCTCTTTCCGCGGATGCGATCAGCAAATCTGCAAACCGCTGTTTCCAGCGTCCCGTCGCATGATCAGCGCCGAGCAGACTAAGTCCTAATACATTTTTTTTTTTTAAGTTTATAAGGACTTAGTCTGCTCGGCGCTGATCATGCGACGGGACGCTGGAAACAGCGGTTTGCAGATTTGCTGATCGCATCCGCTCAGCACCGATAGCAGCCGGCTGATCGGCGACTGACGCGGTCCGAGCAGCTGAGTTCTGAGCTACCGATAGGAGGACGTCACGGACATTGGCGGTCAGCTTATTGCGAATAATGTGATGATCCGCATTCGGCACAAACCGATACTGACTCTATGCAAGACCGTTAACTACCCAAAAATATGACATTTTAACAGTCATCTATAGTAATATATACCATGCCCTAAAACGGAATAAATACAACCGAAACTACATTTTTTTATCAAACGTAGGGAACAGCATTAACCGGTGATAAACAAATTCATCATATTATTTAACGCTCACTATTAAATGGGTCACTCCACTCGCAATGACATCAGATTATTATTATGTTTATTTGACACTCACAAGTGCTTGTAATGGTTTTGAAGTGAATAAATTATTTTTGTCTTCGGTAATGCCATTAATTTAGGAGACTTTGAATATATGTGAACATGAAAAAAATACATTACTTACGCATGGGGATAAATCAAATAAATACCGACACCATATTACTTGCTTTTTTGATGTTATCGTATGTAATTTCGATTTTGAAAACGGTGGAATCATGACATACCTGTTGAATGTAATGTACCACCTGTGTTGAATTACGATAAAAAAGTGAACGCATTAAAGTTTAATTTAAATCTCTTTTCTCTAAATTATAATAGAGCCGTTGTAAACATATAAATATTATTTAAAACATATATGCTTTTATTATTTCGCAATTATTCGTTTATTAATAGACGAGAAATTAACAATCATTATTTCTATTTAAAACAACACGTGCTGACGCCGGTCATGGTAACCCAACGATGTTATTATTACAAAGGGATACGATTCAAAATTGCTTATACATTTTTAACTCACCATTTTATCGCTGATATTAAAGATGTAACACTTTAACAGTTTTGTTTGTGATTGACAAGGGCGATCACTAGTTGACTACATTGATAGACTGTCTGAGTCTATACATTTTGGTAACGTATATAGAAAGAACGTATATGACACTATATTTGGTAAGAGTCCCGCCAGATGTCTATTACAGATGCTTAGCGCGCATCGTTCGTTTCGAGACTGAATGAATGAATGAATAGTTGCGAGTGGCGGCCACATGTTTGTTTCATTTTGGTTCGCGCGCTCAGGCAGGTACCTAGACGAGGGGTTGTAGAAGCAGGTATAAAATCGCAGTGCTAACTTTGCAAGGGTGGGCTGGAACCGCGGTTCAACATTATATCATTTTATTAATATACACGTGTTTATTTTTTAACTCCGTTAATTTAATTTAGACTGTAATGCAAATATAAAAGAACAATATTTATCACGGAAACGGAATTTTTTGAGATATCAATTTGGGATAATCAATCACACTTCTTGCATTCATGTATAATTATTTATTTATTTATTTGATCACCAACAAGACACACACTAATACATTAAAAATACAGGTAGTACAGGTACAGAATATAAAACGTGAATGGTGTCCCAATTAAAGGTGACGACTGCATACAATAAAAAGGACAAACAACAGAACTATTTAAAGGAAACAAAAAATACACAAATACATATAAAAATGAAATAAAAATTTAAAAATATTGAATTGTATATGTATTTGCGTAACTGATATTGCATCAATGTAAATAAATAAGGGATAAAGTTACGCCCAAGGAACTTTCCCTGAAAGTCGCGTGTAGACCACGTGCGTGGTTGCAAAGAAAATAATAAAACCGGTCAAGTGCGAGTTTTAAAAAAACTCACTCATCGAGGGTTTCGTCCGACCCTCCTTGGACGTATATTTCATGGACGGACCATAAAGGTGAACGCGCACTTATCAGAGCCGAACGCGTCGAACGAATCGAAGTCAAGGAGGGCTCGCACACATATCCACACCGAAAGAATCGAGCGCGCCGAAGAAATCATTTCTATTTTCTTTACGCCCTGTCGCACAATATTTATAAACAACTCGCGTGTTGCTACGCAACTGATAGAATGAGATGCGTTGCGAGCGCATCGGTAGACTCGACCGCATTAGCCGCGCCGAATCTGATGACATCATCCGAATTCGCCTAGGATTTCTGGGGTTCTTCCAGATTCGGACGACTCGACGCGGGCAAATGTGCGAGCTTTCATAAAAATTCATATACAGAATTCTAAAATTCGTTTCGTTCGACCCGTTCGGCTCGGATAAGTGTGCGTTCACCTTAATTGTTGTAAAATACCGGACCGCATAACTAAGTATGATTGTGAAAAAAAAATGATTTTGATAAAACTATGCGTTGGAAACATCGTTTTATTTTTCCTGTAATATTTACATCAATATCTATCAACTCTAATTATTTTTGTTTGCAATGCGAAAATTGCGAACTTCGGAGTTAAGGGTGGGGGAATGGTATTTTTTTTACATTATTCATAAACATCAAAAACTACGCAACATAAAACCTGTTTTGGAATATAATAATGAAGCCCTTTCACATGATACCCCATAACTTGTAGTCCTACTTTGAAATTTCAATCCCCATTTCGGCACCTTTTGTGAAGAAAATATAAAAGTAAAGAAAAATTTTCATTTGCAATAAGGTTCGGTAAGCTATATTTAAAACTACTTCAAAATTTATAGCAAAATAGCATTAGCGGTTACTGAAATATACCGTTGTGGCTGACGGACGGAGTGGAACTATAAGGAATCCTTTTTAGTAAAAAGGTAAAAAGATTTTACCTTTTTGATTCGGAACCCTAAAAACAAAAGTTGGAAATATATTACATTCATAATGTACAATTCACACAAAACGAAAAGTTAAAAACTCCACTGCTTTCAGTCGTATAAGGTTTCTAAAATCACCTTATACACAGATAAAAAGTATTTCTCCCATTAAAATATTTCTTAATTTCAAGAGAATGTGTTATTGTTCAAGTGATAATATATTTTCCAAAAGAATATTGTTCAACAATAACAGTTATTTGTGCAACAAGAGACACTTTTTTGTGGATTCTAAGAGATTCTATGAATCCTGAGAGTAGTGAGGCATACAAGATATAAACTATCGAAAACGAATACGTTATATTGTAAGCAGTATGATACAGTTCACAATTAATCGGGGAGTTTATAATCTCGCTAGATAGATTATAAACTAACGGTTTTCACAAAAATACGGTGACATATATACTACAAAAGCATAGCGAATTTTTTATCCATCTATCCATCCATACTAATATTATAAATGTGAAAGTAACTCTTGTTTCTTTGTATGTTTGTTTGTTACGCTTTGAAGTCTAGAACGCTATGGTATGGAGAAGGATAGGCTATTTTTTATCCCGACCACGCGGGTGAGCTAGTTATCTATATTTTGGCAATTTTAAAGTATAACTATATCATGTCGTCATACATTTTATAATTAGTATAGAATTACACCTATAAATGTCGCTACAATCATCGTTAACTAGGGTTTCTTCGAAAAAAAGCTTTAAAGACTTACACTAAGGGTAAGAATCTTTAAGCTTTTTTTTTAACTATAATTTATTGAGTATAGTTTTTGGGTGTAGTCATTAATTTTGCATTAGAAATCTTCTATCTTCTATATATATAAAAATGAATTGCTGTTCGTTAGTCCCGCTAAAACTCGAGAACGGCTGGACCGATTTGGTTAATTTTGGGTTTTAAATATTCGTGGAAGTCCGGGGAAGGTTTAAATGTAGGGTAGGGTATTACGCGAACGAAGTCGCGCCGGGCAGCTAGTATTATATATTTTTCTCAGCAGTAAAACTAGATGCTTATGACACTTTACGAGGTTTATTCACCAAATCTTTTTGATTGTATTGATGTCAGCTATCGATTTTTATAATAGTTATCAGTGGATGCCGTTTTGAAAAATGAAACAAAATGGCGGATGAGAGAAAACAAAACCTTCCAGACCCTTTATAAAACAAATGTCTACATCCACCGAAATCGAACGTACATTACTGTATCGAAAAATCTCTGAACAATAGAGCGTTGGCTACAAGAGTGTTTGTTATTTAGGATTAAAAAGTGCAAATTTGGTAAACAGAGGAAAATTTTAAGCAATAAATGTTAGTGTATCCTACAGCAAACAATAGATTGACGTCTGGAACTAGGACAAATGATTTGACTTTTAAACTACATCATTGGCATTTTGATGGATGTCACATTTGTATACTATTTGTGTTTTTAGTGCGTTCGAATTGGGGTGATTTCGTTTTTAACAGTTTCAAAATGGGCGTTTTTGTTTATGCGTTCGAATTGGGCTTAAATTTTTTTAATTTTGCTACAAACGATTTTTTCCAAATCGAACGACACAAAAATGAGATTTGCTTGCTCATCGCTTTGTGATTTTTATTCTATTTTGTATACTAATTATTTTGGTGACATGTGTAAGCTCAAAAATGTTTTTAATTGAAGACCCTGTAACACCATGTGTTTTTGCAAATAAATGATTTGATTTGCTTGCTCTCTTGTCACATGTGTGTCTTTAATTGGTTATGTCCAAACCTATCTTTTTCCTTCAGTTTAATATAAAAAGTTCATCTGACATTCTCTTGCCTGTTAGTTCTATAAAATTTTAGAATAAAAATTATAATTATCGCTTCGCTTGGAATTTTCAGCTTTATCTGTCAGATTCAAATATGTCAAAAAACTGATCACGAACTATCCGGCCTTGGGGGTTGATCAAAATTTGCTGTTCATGATTTAACTGTTTCAAAGTAAAACGAGCGGTGAACGAAAACCGTTCATATCGCCAATTTCGCCCACAACTTTCCAAATCGAAATTTTTAGCATTTTTAACTGTTATTTTTGCTACCGTACCCCAATCCGAACGTACTATTTCTAGAGCCTGCTGACCATCACGTCAACGGAGTACCTTCCCGCGGTCGACGCAATAAACCTTCAGAGTTAAACTTTATTTCTTTGAGAATATTTTATATTTTATTCATAGCATAAAATGCCAGTCTTCTATTTATATTTATTGCACGATTTTCATGAAGATAAGGAATCCTCTATTGAGGAAGGTTATATCACCGTTATATAGGTGAAAGCGCTCCACATTATAAGAATAATAATATCTTGAGTAAAACGGTGTTTTGTGTATTGGATAAAACGATTATCACCATGCTTCAGGGTCTTGTATTCTCATGGTGATTATAATTGGTTAGCTAGGATTTTGCCATCACTCTCACGTAGTCTAATCCCATACATAGACACGATAATTGCCTTTAAATCGAACTCAAATATAATCAATAAGTACTCATAATTTTGTTTATCCCCGACTGCAATCTATATATATAAAAGAAAGTCGTGTTACTTACACTATTTATAACTCAAGAACGGTTGAACCGATTTGGCTGAAAATTGGTAAGTAGGTAGCTTAGAACCAGGAGACGGACATAGGATACTTTGTATAGGGTATGGTAGGGTAGGATAGGGTACGTAGGGTAGATAAAGGGGTAAAGGGTGCGCGGGTGAAACCGCGGGCGGAAAGCTAGTACCATATAAATTTCAAGTTATATTCAAAATTCTATATATTAAAGAGCTTGTTTTTATCTTTTCAGTTATTCGTTGTTTTACGCAGTCGGGTTTTTTGTTTCTTTTAATAATTTAATTTTTATATGAATTTAGAAAGTGACGAATATAAACTCACCGGCATAGAATTTGGCCTTAACTCAAAATTTCACATAAAATAGGCGTTTTCAGCAAAGATTTTTTGTTCTTTAATGTTCATTTAAGGCACTGTCTTCGGTATCATTTCAAAAACAGAAAAGTCAGCATTTGGAAACTTCAATTGAATTTAACGTTGCATTGCTCGTATACGCCAAAATTTATAATTAGTATGGACAGTGAAATTTCGGTAATTTCTACATGAAGATTGATATAAAAAAAAACTCCTCAAATGGCAAAAATTCGTTTCCACATATATAAAGACAACACCGTCTGCAAGCTGTCTCTTTTAGCTTTGAAACGATATCACATGAAGTTCAAAAAGCTAATATTAAAGTAGAGAAAATCTTTGCTGAAAACACCTCTTTTGTATGAAATTTCGAGCTTGGGCTAAATTCAATGCCAGTGACTTTTCTGTTAGAGAGAGGCAGAGCATAGCGTTTATTCGCTCAAAGAGCAGCTCGACTGGGGAAGTACCTTACAGAATACCGCAGCCAAATAACTTTTTGTTGTGTTAAGTTGTGTTCCTGCGCGTGAGTAAGGTCGCCAGAGCTCATAGGGGAGGGGGGAAAGGTCGGTAACGCGTGAGCAATGCTTCTTGTGTTGCAAGCGTCCATATGGCTAAGGAAACCGCTTACCATCAGGCGGGCCGAATGCTTGTTTACCGACTTAGTTGTATAAAAAAAAAACTTTATAGAATAGAAAAGAATAAATTTATTTGCCAAATCATGTGTTAAAATATGCATTCAAGAGTTACAGACATGTCTTACCGGGGAGCCGGTGTGCAAAACGTTTTTGGTAGGTATGTGGTTATAATTCATTAATTGTAATTGTATTTTTATTTTATTTAAAATCTATGACTTCTTTAAACCATCTCACGTAATAAGGGGAACGGAGGACTAGTTGATCAGACAGAATGTCGATATGGATTGCTTGACATTTATTCTTGGTAAAAGTATCGATAAAAAACCGGCCAAGTGCGATTCAGACTCGCGCACCGAGGGTTCCGTACAAACCTGTAGTAAGTAAATGGTAGTATAGACCTGAGTATTTGATATGAATTTAAAAAAAACTACTTACAAGATCTCGTTCAAACCATTTTTCGTTGGAAGTTTGCATCGTAATGTACATCATATATTTTTTTTGGTTTTATCATTCTATTATTTTTGAAGTTACAGGGGGGGACACACATTTTACCACTTTGGAAGTATCTCTCGCGCAAAATATTCAGTTTAGAAAAAAAAAATTTAGAAACTTCAATATCATTTTTGAAGACCTATCCATAGAACCCACACACATGGGATTTATTAAAAAAAAAATTTAGTTTCTATTCTAAGTATGGGGAACCCCCAAAATTTATTGTTTTTTTTTCTATTTTTGTGTGAAAATCTTAATACGGTTCACAGAATACATCTACTTACCAAGTTTCAACATTATAGTTCTTATAGTTTCGGAAAAAAGTGTCTGTGACATACGGACGGACGGACAGACAGACATGACGAATCTATAAGGATTCCGTTTTTTGCCATTTGGCTACGGAACCCTAAAAACGAGAAATTGGCATTCATTACACGTATTTTAGTCGTTCAAACGTAGTACGCGCACATTGTTTCAAGGCATTTAGACCATACCCGTGCTCACAGACCGTACTCTCGTACAATCGCTCTATACTATTCTAACTCTATGGATTCATTAAATATAATTTAGGGACATACTAAGCGAACGAATTTCAAAGAAGGCTATTGTGCGAGCCAGAGTGTGAAGAGTGCAACCGCATCTTCGTTGGCTTATTATGCCCCCCATAATAAGATGCAATATAGGTACTTACTTGTTTCTGAGGTTGGTGGAATATATGCGATGGGCCGGGCATATCTGATGCAGTTATCTAAAGGGCACATTTAGATGTTTTTAATTATTATTTGATACAAACATACAGTTAACACGAAAATGTAAGGACAATAAATGAACACAACAATGTTAGAGTAGCTAAATAATGCAATGAACGTTGAAATTTTTCCGGGTAAAACTTTCTTATATCAGGTGGCCAGGCAAACGAGGCTCAAGAACTGAGAAACACCCTTCAAGCCGCCAGAATAGTGGTCAGCTATTAAATAAACAATCTAAATTATGGACCGCCTGCAAGAACCGTTAGGCAGCCTTGCACATTTCTATTTATTCTGTTACTTATTACACATTTATCATCTGAGTCATGTATTTAAATATTTTTTCAGTCCGAGCTTGTTGTCGTTCTATTTTACCTACGCAGTTGTTATTTAGGTCAGGACTTGGCGTATATGTAAACGATTTGATGGTGGTCATGCAGTACATACAAGATGATGACAATACAAATTAATGATGATGTAAGTTGCGCAAAGCTTAGCTGTTCCCTCCAACAAATGACTGGAGCAACATCGTCACGGTTTCGACGTCACTCGGTCGGACTAGCAAGAACTGTTAGTATACAAACAAATATGTCCATGTTATTAAAAGCATTATAAACAGGGTGGACGCACAACTGTCAACAAATAATATATTAAATTATATATCTATCTAAGGGTTTTATTTCGTTTCTGATAGAATTATCAACAGAGGAATATATACCTTAGGTATAATACCAAAAGGGTGGTGATTAGTATTTATTCAACGTATAAGGACCTAACACATGAATGCTAATTAGAGGTGATTATATCCAAATGCAATAGTTTCGGAAACCATGTTTGGTTCGTGCAGAAAAACTTTTATTAAGGTTTCTTCATTTTGTTTCAAGATAGAATCTATATATGTTTCATCTAAATCCAATCCGCCGCGTGATTGAGTAACATACACACAAACATACACATTTAAAATATTATATACCGACTAGCTTCCATCACGCGGTTGTACCAGCGTCCCCGAAGGGTCTAACGATATCGTCTATCTATGTGCAGAGTTTAATCCAAAACTGTATATAAAAATTATTGAGTAAACATATTCAACAGGTCTGGTATTTGGGGTTTATTAGTTAGCCACCAAATATCACTGTTATTATTAGTCATACAATAAGTTGCCTTAAAATTATGGCCTTAGCGTTTGCAGCGCCTAAAATTAATAAATACATCAGAATTGAGTGTAATGAATCAATGGTTAGTGCCCGTATCTATTTAATAGTTAATCACATGCAAAAATCTATTTTTGGAACCTAAAATAAATCCGCAACGGACATATTAACACAACAATCAAGTTCCAAAGTTGCCCACAAAAACATCCCTACAAGACTTATGATATACGTCTCGCGAAGACTTAACATTCCACAAAACAGCTCTTAAAATCCTTAAATGATCAAACAAACCAAACATGTTCCAAGTATCGAACAGATCTCCTGAACCATGTTTTCAGAGACAGTTGTGGTTCCACCCCATGAGGTAAAGACCTGTGAGTGCGCTGTCAAGTTGAGCCCGTGGCCGGCGGAAGGCAACGGCACCGACACGAGGAGCGAGGCAGGCCCGTCGCGCTCGCCCTTCCCGCCCCCGCCCCCGCCCTACACAACCCGCGCGCTTGTCATACTGCTACATGTCATTAGATGGTGATAATGGTATTGGCATACAATACCACCATCACCAATATAGTGCTACTTTTAATTACTCAAGCCTATAGTGAATTGACTTTTTCTGGGCAAGCGTTCTCTATCCTCGGTTTCGCCATCGTTATGTGACCTTTTTTGGTATGACTTTTTGATTTTAATATAGGTTATCCTACGTAAAAATGCAGTACTGTGTTTAAAATAGTAAAATAATTTGCTTTATTTGAAAGTATGGTACGAACATTAAAGTAACACCGACTTGCAGTTGGTTAGCTCTTTTATTAACTACAGGTCGGTTAACGAAAGCTGGCACGTTCACAGTACTCATAAATTTGCAATCAGTCAAGTCTAATGGACGAATGCAAAAATAGACCACTCTATATTTATGAGCAGTAGCAAAAGCAAAACAATAACTGTCTCCTTCATACTCATAAGCTTGACTTTGCGCGAGAGAGACGGTGTAAATGTGTTGAAACGTGCCAGCTTTAGTTAACCGACCTGTACCTTCCTAAGCCATATATTTATAAATTGCTCAGTTTACCCTAGATATATAATGGCCACTCCTAGCCACTCGCCGAAACTCTTATTGCGGCTTTACCACCGCAACCGACAGACCTCATTTGAACGACTACCATATATATATATATATATAGATCCTCCGTCCGCAGAAAATCCGTGGCCATTCTTCACTCCTAGTTTTAATAGCGCTTTTCACTCCAAAGATAGAAAATAGGCCTCCCGAATTGAGTACCTCCCATATATTTACTATTTTTAACCTACTTCAATAAACCAATTCCACGTTTTTTTTCATCGTATAGCTACTTTGCTCTTCTGTATGAGGGACTAGTGTGTGTACGTTCAGGCAGGATCTATCCATAATGCGTATTCCTGCCTCAATGTCAAACGAGCTGACGACTTACATTATACGTAATTTATTTGATATTTATACGTATGCCCCCATATTTAAGTCGCCATTTCACAATTGTTACCTTATTTGAATGTATTGCAATGCAAAACCGAGGGTTGACGTGTATTATTATATATGATACATCGCATATGAATGAAATAACATAATATGATATAAAAAGCAATGTTTCTAAGTGAATCAATCGTTCTCAGACAATTAGGATGATACATGAAACACTTCCCGTTCGTAAAGCACGTTCGCTGTAAAGCAAGTAAGCCGGATCCACATCCACAAAACTGTACGTTATGTTATACTCTACATCTGACTCGAGTACCATATTGTGGCGACAAATTAAAAATAGAATATAATAATAATTTGATTCCCACACACATAGAACAATTAATAGACGTTAATGTATTAATTACTTGTGTTTCGCGAAACGGCCCCGAATTAGCGTAGAGTTCAAGAAGGAACTCGATTTTGTATATTATTAAATGTCTAAATGGCTAAAAAGATAAAAGAAGAGCAGCGTAATGATTCTGTGAATAATACGTAATTTTAAAAAACGAATCATCGACTAAACGTTATTGACTTCATTTGACTAGATGTATAATCAAGACTGTCTGTGGCGAGACATACCAGAAAAAAAGGAATATTAATAATAAATATTACGAGCATATAGAACTGAAACTTTATGTGATGAGACAATCTGATAGTATAAGAGTTTCGAGCCCATTAAATTCGCTTTATCCAATGGAGGCCACCAGTTGGCGCCACTCGCGAGTAAGGCCCTATTGCTGTCGTTAAAATGTATTTTTATCGCGGCAGGGCCAAAATAATGATAACATCCGAAAAGCAAAACTCGCCGAAATCAGTGTTTGTTAGCGATTCGCAGGTATGTCTACCATAATTAATCAGGAAAGTGCCAATCTTTATAACAATCATGAATAATTAATTAGTGAAAATCCGCGATGAAAAGCTCGCAAACAGTAAACGTTAAGTACATTTGACCTCATACCTCACTCCCCCTTTATCATAATGATAGCCGCCATTATCATAATTTTACACATCACAATTCGTCAATCGTGGTGAAAAACGAACATTTTCATCGTTGTAGACGCGGCTTAAAGCATACAATTTGGTCGTGTTCATGTTTATTTATGCAAGGCTGTTTTGATATAAATCAAGCGAAGCTATTTAATTTAATACTGTTTTTTTCGGCGGTTAACAAATATCCAGTTAATTTCATTCATAAAGGTTTATACGTAAGGTCTATTATCAAGAATATATCGTTTTAATTAACCTCACTATCTAATCTCATCTCACTCTCACTAATAATTATTATAAATGCGAAAGTTTGGACGGATGTTTGTTACTCAATCACGGTTCAACAACTGAACGGATTTGGATGAAATCTGGCACGCTGATAGAATATATTCTGGATTAACGCATAGAGTACTTTCTAATCCCGGGAGAGCTCTTGGGTACTTGGAAACCGCGGTGCGCAACTAGTGCTAGTATAAAAAAGCTGAAGATTGATTGTTGTTTTGTTTGTTTAATTTCTGGAACTACCAGTCGGATATGAAAAAAACACTAATAGGAAGCTACATTATCCTAGAGTATAAAAGTCTACTGTTATCCCGGGGACGCGGGTGAAACCGCGACAGCTAGTCGAAAATAAACCTAATATCATTGGTGCAGGTTCCAAATTCAAATGTTTTAATCTTGTCTCAAAACTTGACTTGAACATTAACTTCCAGTGGTCGGATTGGCTTGATATTTGATATACATTAGTATATCGGATGACAATGCCAGTACAGTCAACAAAAAGTACAGTCACCAAAAAAAGCTTTTTATTAAATATGTTATTTTTAACAAAAACATATTATATATACATAGAACTTTATTAACAACGCAAAAATGTACACATTGTAGTGCGAGAATTCGAGACAAGTGACACGTGAGGTCGCGAGTGTGAAAGGATTTTGGATTCCATCCCCAAGGGAGGTAAAATGGAAGAACCGCAGGTCGAGAAGCTAGTACAGCATAAAATAGACTTACAACTTCAATTGACTTCTTTAAAACTGACCTAAAACGCATAACTGGATACATGTTAACATCTCAATATGCAGGGTTACCTTTCAAGGTAGCCAAATTACCAGTCCATTTTGGAAATAATAAAAAAAAAAAGTTTATTTTGGTTATGCAGCGATTTTATTATTGGTCCTATAATATTAGTTGCTAATAATTATATGTACAATAACCCCAGAAAATTTGGCTACTATTTCAAAAGTAATCCTGTATATTTTGGTTGAATGTTTGTTTGTGGCGTATATGTAAGGAACTCGAGACTTACCTGGGGCTGCGACGGTGACCTTATATTTGACACTTGCAGGCCGCTAGGTCCTGGCATTGAAGGCGCCAGGTGTCTGTATAGAAGAAAATTATAACATATTAAACACTCAAACACACCTATAAGCTTACATTACTTCGTCAAAATCAAATATGCTTGCGGCACAAACAAATTATTGAGACCAATGAAAGAAATATACTATAACGTCAATAATATGTCAATCATCAGCAAACTACATGTAAGTAGCACATAGTACAGTTGGGCAATAAATCGATTGGTCACTCGGCGACCGTAGGATTGTGTATACCAAAGTAAGCTAACGGAAACTCAGTTCGTTGTCGACCTAACATTATATTCCTTAATCAAAAATGAGGAAAATAACAACGGGTCGACCTTTTTAATTGCCCATAGTATTGTTAGCTTAGTAACAAGTACATTATTATATTTATTTATGTATACTTTTCGGTAAATCTTTGCTAACCTATTAGCCTATTAGGCTAGCTAGATGAATGAAAAATTCTGTGTAGTCAGTCATATAGTATGTATGTATTTTCTTTCTTTTGTCAAATTAACAAAAAATACGAAGGTAGTATCATGTGTTGTTCCGCGTGACGTCAAGTTATGGTACAGATTTTACTCAAAAGTGACGTCACGAGTGACTAACTAAATTTGACTAGCTTTATCTTCGTAAGTTTTAATAAATAATTTGGTATAGCAAACAATATTTAGTTTTGCAATCCCGAAATCTCGCAATGTTTAAAATTAAATAATTATAAAATTCGCTTCCAGACTGCATCCGATTAGTTATGCATTCGCGGATTTAATTATAAAAATAATATTTTAAGAAGATGCTTCGATAATTTCAAAGCACAAAAATAACTTCGTCTAATACATCTAAATATCCGATCACTAGTAATTAAGTACAATTTTTCAGTTTTAGTACAGGTCGGTTACCGAAAGCTGGCACCTTCACAGTACTCACACATATGCAATTTCACGATACAGTACGATTTATTACACTATTTCTTCTAAGCGTAGCAAAAGCCAAACAATAACTGTCTCTTTCATACTCATAAGCTTGACCGCGCGCAAGAGAGACGGACAGACTGTTCATGATGAGCTACACTACACAATCGCAACGTGTAAATGCGTTGAACGTGCCAGCTTTAGTAAACTGACCTGCAATGTTTGAACATTTTTTCAATTTGATAGCCAGCTTACTATGCTTTGTAAAGTTGGCAACACATAATCGATCCCCTGGTATATTTATTTTGATGGGCCAGCTGGCGCGGTTGGTTAGGACTCTGGTTAAGATTCCACCTACCGCGCCGCAGGTCGTGGGTTCGATTCCCACACAGGACATGCATTTTGTATGCATGAACATGTCTGTATGTCCTGAGTCTGGGTGTGTCACGCACGTATGTATATTAAGTATGTCTTTACAAACAAAAAGTAGTATATGTATTATATCATTCGTCATTAATCGTCAATTAATCGTCTTTTTTAGTATATTGATTCCTCTCCATCCAAAGGTTGTCTGGAAGAGATCGCTTCTTAGCGATAAGACCGCCCATTGTACAGTAATTAATTTTAAGTACTTTTGTTATGATGTTGTTTTTGTTTTTTGGTGTACAATAAAGAGTTATCTATCTATCTATCTATCTATATCAGTTGTCTGGTTTCTACAGTACAAGCTCTGCTTAGTTTGGGATCAGATGACCGTGTGTGAGGAATGTCCCAGGATATTTATTTATTTATATGTAATATGCAAGGGGAAGGTGGCCAGACTACTGACACAGATGTGTTATTTACCTCGGGCTCCGTTGTGGGGCAGGACTGTGGGCCGGAGGCGGTGGCGGCGGCGGCGGCGCCGGGTTCACACTCGAGAAGTGAGGAGACATCGCCATACCCTCCACGCTGTCTGTCTTCGCCTGGACAACCACATAACTAAAAACCTGCCTTCAACCCATCAAATGTCACCTATAATGACTAACCCCCTAACTCATAAAACATAATAAATGTATGCCGTAAATGTCTAAAGTCTTTAAGGAATAAATAAATAACGGTGCTGGTTCTGTTGTTGTAGATTTATAATCTAAACTAATTTAGTCTCACTATATCTCTTTCTGACAAAGAACATAAGAAATTTATTCCCGTCATATTAGTCCAACGCTTGTTTTCACCATAAATTTTGTCGCCATCAAACTTGGTTACGTCTATTGGCCCGCAAATGAAAACGGCAAATAAATTTTTACAGCAAAATATTGTTCTATCCTTTTTCAATATTTTTTTTTAAGAAAGAGATGTGATTAAAATTAGTTTATTTAGATTTACAACAGAATCAGCACCACTGTCAAACAATGTAACATTGGGAGATATGTGGTCACGTAAATAATAAACGTTGTTTGACAATGAACAAAAAAATGCCTTACTGATTTTCTTGCCAGTCTTCTCAGTTTAAGTGTATTCCGAACCGGTGTTGGATTCAACTGTATGTAATAATGTGTGTACTCTAATCTGAATAAATAACTTGAAATTTTGATTTAATTTGCATGACAGCAAGCTGATCCGATAAATATATGACAACTTTTAGTTTTATGAATAAGAATTGAAATCATTCAATTTCATAGCTTTCTTAGACCTGTACGAGTCTATTTTTAAATACAACACAGCCCCACAAACACTCTTCTGTTATTTCAGTGGAAATTTATTGTATAAATAGGAAAAACTGCATGTTATAGATGTATGCATAACCGCTTGTATACCTTACTGTTAATATCTAGTTTGTAGGCTACATGTCTGTCAATAAACATAACATACACACACAGCCAACATTGCCGTTATACAGAATGACGCAAAACATGAGAAATATAAAGAATTTGAATACGCATTGTTTATCGATACAGAAACTAATGTTTACCATATAGAAATTAAATTATTCAATATCTACTACTAGAATTAACCTCCATCTCTCTAATGACGTAGTTGGAGTGCAGATTCCACCTATCGCGCCACAGTTCGTGGGTTCGATTACCACACAGGACATGCATTTGTGTGCATGAACATGTCTGTATGTCCTGAGTCTGGGTGTAAGTATGTATATTAAGTATGTATTTACAAACTAAAAGTAGTATATGTATTATATCAGCTATCTGGTTTCCATAGTACAAGCTCTTATTTATTTTCAGCAAGTTTATCAAACCCCAAAAGAGACAAAAAGAGTCACAAATAGAGACGAGGATATCTTAATACCTTGGCTTTTAATAAACCATGTTCTGTTATAAAGATGCATGAGTTTATGCCATATCATTATATGACAAAGCATCAGATATACGTCCCATCGCATATATTTTACGCACTTCAGAAACAAGTAAGTACCTATGTTGTATCTTATTATGGGGGGAATAATAACAAAACATAGATTCGGTTGAACTCTTCACACTCTCAGTCTAACTCGTTCGTTCTCTTTCGTTCGTAACCTTCGTTCGATTTGCGTAAATAGTGAGAATATTTTAACCTATTCGATCGCGATCGAAAAAACACAAAGTATAGTGTATAAATACTCTGTGATAAGACTATTTAATGAAACTATATAGTCGGAACGAAAGTGGGGACATCAAATATATATGGCACTATACATATACATATATATGTATAAGTAAAGCATATTTAATTACAGCAAATAGCTTGCACAGTTTCATCTCATGTTATTTGGAGACAAAACTGATTGATCCAGCGGAAAGGAAGACAATGGTGCCGATTCTATTTTAAATCGCACTAAACTAATCACATCGCTTCTCTTTCTTACAAACACTATTTAAAAAAGGATAGAATATATTTAAAGCTGTCAAATTAGTCGTTGATGTTTTAATTTACTGGTAAATAGACGTAACCAATTTTGATGGCAATAAAACCGCCATTGAACTAATTTGACAGGACTACATTTCTTACATTCTTTTCTTATGTTCTTTTTTAGAAAAACATATAGGGAGACCAAATTAGTTTATTTGTAAACTACAGAATCAGAACCAATATTATATTTTAAAATTTTGTTTAGAAGTAACATACCTTTTTGATAATTTTTTCTAGTCCCTCCATCTGTATATCGGTAGAGTGTCCAGTGTCCCACATTGTACTCGCATTCTGTGAGTTGGCATCCAGTTGCTATTAAATTTTTAATATTAATCCCGAGTTCATATTCCCTTCTCCTAATACTAACTTTTAAAGTATAATAACAAGGCAAAACTATAAAAAATAAAACAAATATTGCAGAACATGCAACCTTTTGAACCCACTTAATAATTTTTTACTGTATATATTAAACCACAACCTTAACTAATTGACTCATTATGATCTGCTGACCTATCTAATATATTAATATTAGGAGCATTTTCTATGGACTTGAGATCGCAGTCGCTATTTTGGTAAATCATATGGTATTTATATTGTACGCCAATGGATCAGATTGACTTGAAAAATTATTACAAGATATTATACGCTAAAGTTCGTGACACTTTAACAGACACATAAAGGACCATTTTATATTCTTAATTGTCTATAAGCAAGCGTATGACCTCTATTAGGCATAGTTTAAAAACAAAAAGACAGCCATTATTAAAAATTAAGAGTGAGACTAACAAGACCAGTGGGCGGAGGCGTAGGGGCATAGTCCACTGGAGCGCTTGAACTATTAGCAGCGTTGATAGCTTTCCTCTTCTTAGTCTGCTTGGTCTCGACGGCGTCCGTGTTGATTAT
Source organism: Achlya flavicornis (assembly GCA_947623365.1). Classification (NCBI taxonomy): domain Eukaryota; kingdom Metazoa; phylum Arthropoda; class Insecta; order Lepidoptera; family Drepanidae; genus Achlya; species Achlya flavicornis. Next base: position 15,795,973 of record OX392471.1, on the reverse strand, counting down.
CACGGACTCTTGGTACGGCGCTGGCTTCGGCATCGGTATCTGCACCACTGACATGGTCGGTGGGGCACTACAACAATAATGGTGATCAAATTTGCTGTTTTCTTTTGGTTGCCCACGATTGTTATCTAAAGCAAGCAATCAAAGTTGTCCTACCTACATATTTCGATACTACCTATATATTATATTAATAAAAAAATATGTAATTTTTTGTTTTTTGATAGGATTACTTTATTGTCATTTTTAATTTTCTATTGTTTATATATAGCGTTCCTACTGTTTTTTAATTAGTTTTATGTGTTTGGCTTATATAATGAAATTCGTTTTGGCTATGCATGCTGTGAATCTATGAAATAAATAAATAAAAATAAAAAATAAAATATTTGGAAAAAAATACCCAAACATGAGTTGGATTGTCCTAAAATTAATCCTAATTTCTTGCCTGTTTCTTCTCATTTGAAGGCCGAGTTCCGAGTGGTAACTTCAGTAATTTTGCCCTTCTGAGATCTAAATTTAATAAATCGTTTAGACTTTGATTTTGAATAAATAAATAAAAATTCTAGTAGTATTCACACACGTCTATCTGATCCAAAACTCAGCAGAGCTTGTGCTATGGAAACCACATCTGATATCTATATATATAAAAATGAATCCCTATTTCCCTTGGTCACGCCATCACGCGTGAACGGCTGGACCGATTTCGCTAATTCTTTTTTGTTGTGTTTGTTATTGTCAGGAGAAGGTTCTTATGAACGAAAAAATTAAGAAAGTATCGAGGGTAGGGTAGGGTTGGGTAGTAGGGTAGGGTAGGGGTAGCGGTAGGGGTATATGTTAATATGAGACCACGCGAACGAAGTAGTGCCGGGCGGCTAGTATTATATAAACTGCCTTTTTTGTAAATACATAATATAGATAATAGCAACCACACTCGGGACATACAGTTACACAATGTGTTGAATCCACGACCTACATCGTGATAGGTCTTACCAACCACACCAGGCCTGCCCCGTTTTACTGGGATAGTACTTGTGGTAGTAGTATGTATATACGGTCTAACATCAAATACAACTTAAGTATCTGTACATTAAAAATATCCATGATTTGAAGGGCCAGCTGGCGCGGTTGATTAAGATTGCACCAATCGCGCCGCAAGTCGTGGGTTCGATTCCCACACAGGACATGCATTTGTGTGCATGAACATGTCTGTATATCCTGAGTCTGGGTGTAATTATGCATATTAAATTAAGTATGTAATTACAAACAAAAGTAGTATATCAGTTATATGGTTTCCATAGTACAAGCTCTGCTTAGTTTGGGATCAGATAACGGTGTGTGAGGAATGTCCCAGGATATGTATTATTTTATCAAGATCTCAATTTAAGAAGAATGTCTACTGTAAAAGAGCCTACAATTCCTTTTCCTGAACATGGAAGAGTACCAAAAATCTTAATGCTGCTTTTAATTCCAATATAAACACAAAAACATTCATTCAAAAGCATTTATGAAGGTGACAATAGAGTTTACTATTCTATATCACTTCAAATTAAAGATAGCAAGGGTGTGGTATTACCTGGTAGGTACAACTGTAATAGCTGAGGCGGCTGCCGCAACCGCCGAGGCGACGGAGCTAATGACCCCCACAGGTTCCTGCGGCTTAACCGAGCTGGGTGATGCCGCTGGTGGCGCCACCTTGTTCCCAGCCGGGGTTGTACTGCCTGATGCTGTTTTAAACATGTATTCCTATATAACCCATCGCATTAAATAATGTTTCTGAAAATACCGACTTGTACGCACGGCTACAGATCAAGCTATACATTTCCAATATAAGCTGGCCTCTCATTGTATAGAAATCCTATACAATGCGAGATCAGCATAAACTGGTAATGTATAGCTTGATGTGTTGCCGTGTGTACAGTAGTACCCAACTGTAAAGGCGCGTCGTGAATTTTCATTCGCTCAGAAAAAAAGTATGGCCCCGAAGATTAACGAAAGTATGCTTCAAACTTACAATCAGCAGATCACTACTATAAGGTTCATAATACAGTGCAGGTACTTTGGTAAGCCATATCAGTTGGTACTACTGTACTTGTATTGACAGTTTCAAACTGGTAAGGCACTTATAAGCGTAAAATTTCTTTTGAGCACAGAAGTTTGCTGTGATGGACCGGTGCTGACATAGTGAGCGATGACCCTTATAATGGACTCGGGTGTATACATGCGAGTGTGCCAAAAGGGTATATACACACACAGGATGGAGGGACTTGCGTTATCTATTTAGATATATAACCCTTTAGGCACGCGAAGTACATACACTCGCGTCCTCTATTAGATTTATATCTGAGTTACAAACTGTCAATACAAGTACAAGCCGCCATTATCAAAAACATTCTTTAACGGTACGGGTTATAGATACACATGTGAAAATTTCAACTGTATACTACGGGTCATGAGATACAGCCACCTGACGGACTGACGGGCAGTAGAGGCTAAGTAATAGGGTCCCGTTTGACACCCTTATAACTGAAGCACTTGATTGATTATAAAACGATCTTGAGATTACGCTCTTTAATACATTAATGAATCATTAAGCCAGTTTATGACCTTTAACATAACAAACCGTTATAGGTCGGTTAACTAAAGCTGGCACGTTCAAAATATTTACACGTTGCGCTTGTGTGACGTCATCCGTCTATCTGTATTTAAGAGAGGTAGAGCATAGCGTTTATTCGCTCAAAGAGCAGCTCGACTGGGGAAGTACCTCCATCTTACAGAATACCGCAGCCAAATAACTTTATGTTGTGTAAAGTTGTGTTCCTGCGCGTTAGTAAGGTCGCCAGAGCTCATAGGGGAGGGGGGAAAGGTCGGTAACGCGTGAGCGATGCTTCGTGTGTTGCAAGCGTCCATATGGCTACGGTAACCGCTTACCATCAGGTGGGCCGTAGGCTTGTTTACCGACTAAGTAGTATAAAAAAAAAAAAAAAAAAACGCGCGCGGTCCAGCTTATGAGTATGAAGCAGGTAGTTATGGTTTTGCTTTTGCTCATAAATGGAGTGGACTTTTTTGCATTCATCTATTAGAATAAAATTAGAAGTAAGAAAACATGTTGTATCGCATATATGCGAGTACTGTGAACGTGCCAGCTTTAGTTCCTATGGCCATAAATTTCAATCCAATGGCGGCCTCTAGTGGTGATACATTACCTTTGGTGTTTTGTCCTTGTGTGTGTTCAATAGTGTGTTGCGGCGATGGCGCAGGAGTGTTGGACTTGCTGCCAGAGCCGCCGGCGTCGCCAGCCGACGAGCCGCGCCGCGACGGCGACGGTTTCTTCTTGTCTGACGATTGATGTAATTTTCCGCCTATATATCATTGTTACAAGTGATGATGACTTGTGACGCTCAATCAATGAGTTTTTATATTTTTTAACCCCGGACGTAAAAAGAGGTCTGTTATAAGTTTTTCGTTAAAGTCTGTAGTACCGTAGCTCGTAAATGGGTGAACCGATTTGAATGCGGTTTTTGTGATTCAGTTTTGTGAATTCGCGCAAATTATTAGACTGTTGACAGTCGTATTTGGAATTTTTTAGGGTTCCGTATCTACAAAGGCAAAACGGAACCCTTATAGGATCACTTTGTTGCCGTCTGTCTGTCTGTTAAGACCCTTTTTCTTAGGAACGCGTGGAGGTAAACCTACAGGATACGTCCCGTGAAGTTGAATCTTGAAATTTGGTAAGAAGCAACGTCTTATAGCACAGATAATGGAAAAATCTCGAAAAGCATAAATTTTTAGTTACATCATATAATAAAACAATATTTTTATAATTTATACCTACATGTTTATACGGAACCCTCAGTGCGCGAGTCCGACTCGCACTTGTCTGGATTTTTATATTTATTCAATAACTGTAGCGAATGATAGAACTCTATCAGGTGAAATGATAGAACTCGCCAGCTAAACAATAGTCAAAGTAGCTCGCTTATTTTCTCCATTTAAAATATACAATTTTTTCCTCATTAAACATAATTTTGTGCATATGTCAATGGAAAGTTCATCTGATCCCAAACTAAGGAGAGTTTGTACTATGGAAACCAGATAACTGATATAATACATATACTACTTTTCTGTTTGTAAATATAAACTTAATATACATAATTACACCCAGATTCAGGATATACAGACATATTCTAATGTTCTTGCACACAAATGCATTTCCTGTGTGGGAATCGAACCCACAACCTGCGGCGCGATAGGTGGAATCTTAACCAACTGAACCAACTGGCCCGTCATATAGTTGCAGTTTTGGTACGGTTGTATTTTTTTTACTCACCCATAGGCTGAGGTGTGTGTGTTGGTGTCTTTGATGAACTAGGTGTGCTCTTTCCCGATACGACGGTACTTGTGTGCGACGATTTACGTCCAGGCTGCAATAGTTGAAAAAATAATAATATTTACTCACAAATACAACCAAATTGTAATGAAAACAATTTTACAACGTGTAACGGACAGGGTGTTCATAAAAGTACACAAATTCTTTGGTACTAGGCAGCAGATCGCGAAGGAGACAATTTTATATAAATATTAGCAAGTGATGTCAAAAGATATGACTAATTCAATAAACTTGGAAGCAAGAATTTGGTATGAATTTTAGAGTAATTTATTTTGGGTTGAAACTTTTTATATGCATTCTATATCTTATGTAGTTTCCACTCCTTTCGGATACATAACTCTTTCCGTTACACGTTTTATATAGAAGTTACATACTAGGAAAAATGGTATTAAAATAGTAAAAATAAAAAACAAACTAATAATGTAACTAATATTTACGTAACGAGCCACAGTACTGCCAAATAAAATATAAAATTATAAATAAATACAAGAAAATCTAGGCTAATCACAATCGTAAAAGATTGCCTCAAAATAATAAACAGATCTCGTTTATACTTCTTATATCAATTACACATTAGTTTACTTTTCTAATTAAGAAGCAACACCAAACGCATAAGAGATTTCATATAATGTTTTATATATGGGATGACTTCAATGAAGTTGTGTAATATTACGGGATCCCCAAACAACATAAGTACGTCCATGTTTAATCTTCCCAACAATGAACTATTGAGGTTTCAAATTCAAATAAAGAAGATTATAGAATGTATAATCAGATTCGGAACACCAAAGTACGATTGATGAAGAAAACATACGGAACGTACCCCTTTGGATTTGGCTGGGTGAGTGGGGGTGCCGCTGCCGCTGGCCATGGGGGACGCCTCCCCCTCCTTCTCGCAGCTGGAGTCGCTGGAGTGGCTGTCGTGCGACACGGGCTTGTAAGGCGGGATTGTCTTCACGTTACCGCCCTTTTTCTGCACAATCAACACTCGTTTCTCCCATAAAGTATACTCATCTCTCTGCCCACAGCATACAATTCACACTATCGAATTAACCTCGTGCGTACAACGCGTCCCAAGCAGGATGTTTTATTACAATAATAATTGATAAGACGCGTTAGATTATGAGTTGCGGAACATATTCAACGGTTTTCATCTTCCGGATTAATTTTACACGATTTTCCGGTTTAAAATATTGCATGACTGGATTATTATAAAAATAAGATACTTTAGCCTATATATAGTAAGACCTTTATGTAAACCTTGCGTATTATTTACTAATCAGTCATTGATATATTTAACATAATGCCGCGTCCAGACTATTGCGATGAAATAAGCAATGAAACATTCTGCATGATTCGAGCATTCGTTGCGTCAGTATGGACGCATTGCACGCACGATTCGCGCAAGTTGACGGATCGCTCCGCGCACGCCTTGCAATGCAATGCGCGGTTCGTGCGCGCACCAGTTCCAGACTTAGCGAATTTGTTTCAACGAGAATTACCTTGCGTGTTGCATCATTGTGGAGTTTTTAAATGTTTTATATTTTCCGGATTTCATTATTCTTTCGTAAAATTTACCGCGACTGCATGAACCTCATAATTGATGATAAAACATGAGTTTGAATATCTTTATTACTAGTGGAATGATGATGAGCGATTTGTAATGAAAATACGGACAAGAACCAATCATGCTAATTAATGGGTCATAAAATTAAGTTTGACGCGTTATATTTTATTTAAAAAAATGGGTTGAACTGTCTCAACTAGTGAAAGAAAACATGAAATATTCCTGTATAAACCGTGTTATGAAGTTTTCTACTTCGGCCCAATTTCTACACAGATTAAATAATATGAGGCATTAAACTGCTAGGTTACTGGCCATTTTTACACAGTTTATGTAAACATGTCTCGGAATATGTATCGCAAAGTAAGTACCTGCATTTTTTAGAGAGCCGGTCGCCTCTCTTTTTTGTATATGTGGGCAAAATATTGGCAATCCCCGTTGTTTTCCTAATGGCCATAGGCAACAGTAACTACTTAACATCAGATGGATCGTAACATAAAAATCTTGTATTTGCTTTTTTTTTTATTAGTCGGATTTTTTGTATTTTCCTACGATTATATGTAAGTTATAAAGATCTACTCATTTACCAAATTTCAAGTTTCTATGAGTGCTAGAAGTACTTATATTAAATTATATTTGTGAATTAAATAAAATAATAAAATAATAATGAAACTTCGAGTTTAAATATCTTCAAGATATTTAGATGTATTGACTGTTTGGCAATAGCTGTACTCTGTACATCTAGCCCATGCTTTCGAAAGTTGATTAATTCTTAATTTACAGTTGTGATTTTACAAAACTTCACACTATTTTATTTAAAATTGTTTTGTTTTTATTGATCTAAAATAAGAGTTTCTTGTCGGTTTATCGCAGTTGTGTCTGATTTCCTAACCGGTGATTACCACATTTTTTACCTTTATAAGTACTAATAAAAATAGATACGAGCTAGGAACGTGAAATTTGGTAATTTATTCGCCTCAAGTATCTAGAAAAATCCACTAATAAGATATGATATAAAAGTACCCCAAGTTTCTGCTAGTAATTCGTTAAAGATGCGGGTAGACTTATCAGGGGCACTGCCCTCAGATTGTGTACAGTATATAGTTTTATCAGCGAATTAATAAGGAAGTGATAAGAGAGATCTGTCTCGTATTAAGGCAAACGATTGCGAGTTAGACTACACCTGACAGCTTTCATTGTATTAATATAGTATATATATTTGTGCATAATATACAATAGCGAATTTGTTCCCTGATGATAAACCATACCTGGCAGTTACACGATTAAGCTTTTAATGCAATATAAGCACTAGTACCAAATTAATATCGACCAAAAAGTCATTGGCATATGGTCGCACTTATAAGTTACCGTTACGTAAGTTGTACGTCTCCGTGTATGTGTGTGTGAGTCTGAGAATTTTTTATAAGTTCGATAGACCTGTGCTGGTTAAAAGCGTACGACTTCGCTTCTTGCTTACAATTTACTGCGTTATTTTACCGGTAAGTAAAAACGCAGCGTAGAGTACTACGGTAAATTATAAAAGCGACCATTACCTAAACTAAACGTTGTATTTTCCCAACTATTTAAATGTGTGAATATAAAGGTGCAAGTTTGTAGCCGACTGCATGCAGCAACTGCAGACGACGTGTCGTCGCGACACTAATTCTTTCTCTTTCGTTTCTATGCATTACTATGGACGCGACGTGTCGCTAGCAACGGAAGGTATTTCATAGTAATACATAGAAACTAGTAGTGTCGCGACGACACGTCGTCTGCTGCTGCTGCTGCTGCTGCATGCTGCATGCAGTCGGCTGTGAGCTTGCACCTTAAATGTTAGGATATCTAATAATGTTCATTGAATGAGCCTTATCTCATATAAAATAACGACGAATTTCGTGAAAATTAAATTAAAGTAGTTTAATAATATAATTTTTAAACTACTAAGCAATATTTCAAGAGATTATTATTAATTTGAAAGTGGCTTACGGAACTTTGTTGCCATCAGTTTCTATTTAAAACAAAAAGGTTGCAGTTGCAATCAAGAATTGACTGAAATTGCTGCTGTCATGACATAAATAGTCGCAAATCCGCAATATTAAACCAGTTTCAAATATTAACTTTTGCAACAGAGTAACGTTTTTGGACCGCGCTGGCATGCCAGAGTCCGAAAAAGTAGTACAATTTAGTATAATGTATAGACAAATTCCTGCAATGAAAATTGTCCACATTTTTTTTCTAACCGGTCTGTTTATAGTTAGTAAATAAATATACATGAATTACATGCAAATTAAATTCATGAATTATTTTACATTTTAATAAACCACACCAAATGCCACAATATTGGCCAATATAAGTATGATTAGCTACAACAAGCAGAATACTGTTGACACTGCCAAGGACACGTCGGAGCATCAAGCCTCACCGTTATGATGGCTTGGATTCCTTCGATATGAGCATCAGCAAACATGCACCTGATGCAGTGCAGTGATTCGGCAGCCCCAACGACATTCTAAATCCGACTTTGCTTGACTTACTATACATAGTCTGACTTCTGAGAGACTATCCGAGACCAAGGTCCAAGTACTAAAAGAGCGACATACATCTAAACATACGAGTTGGACAGCTGTAATCTTATGTCCACGTGATAAAAATACTTGTACATGAGCCCAGGAGTATACCCTCACATTCCTTCAGGTTCCCTACCAGGGCATATTAAGGAACCCAGCAACACCATGCAGTCAGCTTATGTATTTTGTTAATAAGTTTACTATCTATGGAACAGCTGATGTCTGTGCTGCTGAGCTCCTCAATAAGGCCATTTAAAAGTCGCTAACCTTCTGTCTAAATATAATGCAATATTAGTATTGTATTAATTACATTAGTAAGTAAAAATTAGGGGTAAAAATGGGGGTAGCTTCAGCCTAAGGTCATGTAAGGATGTTCACTTACCAGTTTGCTATAGTGATGCAGGCAGTAGCCGCAGTATTTGACGTTGTCCAGATAATTACCGGCCTCTTCGCAAAGTAGGCCTAAGCTTTGGGCACAGGTTACGTGCAACGCTTGACGACAGCCTGTACAACAAATTTATCAATGAGAAACTGCAAACAATATGCGTAGTGTATAGAGTTCCCTTCCCTATCTAATTAATAAAACTCTTCCACTTACTGACAGTCAGTGGGCCTAGAGATTTAAAAATATGATTTGATTTGCAATAAACTAAATTTTAAGTAATATTTAAAACTATTCCAAATCTCTAAAATTATGGTAAAATCTGCTTCCATATCTATCCAAAAGCCTGATAAATCTCGATAAAGGCTACCCTCCGTTGGGTCAAGCCCCTTTCTGTCCAACTGATGGATTTTTCATTAGAAAGTCTGAATTACAAAATAGGCTTCAATTCGTTTAAACCTACTACAAATCTGGAGCTCACCCAGGAAACTGAATAACCTCAAATGTCCTTTCTTAATAAGTAATAAATATACTAACCGGATTTATTACACTGCATACAAGCACCGACTGTAGCTCTATGCGATTTTCCCATATCATGACAGATATAGCAAGTCTGAAAAAAGACATGTATTATACATTGATTTCACACGTTTGGATACTGACTGCTTTTCAACTTGAGGGTGTTGCCAACCAGATGGGTACTAGAAGCCTAGAAGGTATTCTATCGCCGTGCTATCGTTTCCTTCACCGAAAGGCTTAGCTGAAGAGCTGCATTAAAACAGCATTTGCAGAAAACCTCATTATCAATTACCCCTTTCATATCTTATTTTTCCTAATTTTATTAATTCATGTTATGCTTTTTGTTTCCCAAAGTCAAAAATTATAAGACTTACCTTATTGTATCTTTCAGGCGGAATGAGTCTGAGGACAATAGGTTCCATAGAAGTCACATTCCCAAATCTGACCTCGGGTATGTAGAGGGCGCATACAACATGTGCCCAGCCACCAGTGTCCGTCCGTTTTAGAGCTCCTGACTTGGATGGGCATAGCTCGCATCTCTGCAAATATATAAAGGCATATTATAATTACTTATTTGAGACATTCTTCACGGAATTCGAACACAAGACTGATGATGTGATGGGTTGAATCTCATAGAATACTTAAATGCATGTGGACTCCGTAACCTGCGAGAAGCATACAAGCTGATCATAGTAAGCAAGTTGTTCAGGTCAGGACTATCTAGGTACATGTAGAACCACGGCTTTGTTTATCAATCCAACTAGCAATAGGGATGATCCATGTTATCAAAAAAAAAAACGTTATACTTACAACTTTGCCCTTTGTCTCAGGACTCTCACACTTCCTACAGTACCATGGCCCAGTTGGTACTGTAACTATTCCGTAGCACGCTGAAAACATTATCAATATTAAAAATAAATCCAGTAATAAAAAGAAACAGTTCAATATTCAGTTTTTGGCCAAATATTTAAACAAAATATCTGATTGAAAGCCGTAACAGCGGTATGAAAGGAAATGTACAGCCATCGAGGAAAATCCCTATAGAGTAATACTTGGAATTCTCAGTACTTTGGAGTCCAATGATTTTATTGATTTTGCACTGTTTTTGTACAGTAAGGACCAATCACTGCATCATGTGTTCTTAACTTGGCCAATCAGAGCGCTTGCCTGTATCCGTGACTTAGCTAATAAGAATGCATTGTCTGTGGTGAGAAAAATTGGGGGATTGTGCTTCTTTGTGTTAATTGATGTGGAACTTAGTTAGAAAGAAATTACCTTGATGAACAGCGACAGTGCAACCGTTTCCGTCGCAGTAGACCAGCGGGTTGTCCGGCCAACCACGCTCGTCAGAGCACACACAGCATCCTCCTACCATCTCCTTCATATTGAAACCCGCATTATTACTTCAATTTCTGTAAAGATTTATGCTATTTCGTCACAAAACAGTGTAAACTATTGTGAACCATCAACCTTCACTTAGATGTTAATGAATAACTATTTTGAATTGCTCAGTAGATACTGTTTATACATGTTATTTATACCTACAACAAATTCCTTTTATAACAGCTAAGTCCAAAAGACAACATCAAAGCTTTGTTTGTATTTATCTGACCATTAATCAACATTTATTAATGAATGATGTTATAATTTGCAATGGCTGTTGTGAGAAAAATAAAATGTGCGCAAAACAATTTCAATAGCACAGTGACACATTTAGTATCGTAACAATATTTACTATGAGAATACTTATCATCACCAAAAGCTGCAAATGATAATAGCAAATATTGTATAATATCGAAAATGATAACATATTTTAACAAAATGTACTGCAACACCAATGAATGTAAAATGTAGGAGTCCTTCAAATTGTATTAATCTCAGTTAGTTAACCTACCTAAATAGATAACAATGATTTATTAATGAACATTTGGTTACTAATATTTTGATAGATAGATTAAAGTCAATAAACTGTACTCCTGACAAAGGGAAATTGATATTCCAGCATAAAATGTTCCAAATTCATAAAACATCATAAGTAAGCGAAAACAGCAGTTTTCGATATCACTCCTCACACTCTTGGCATAAAAACTGCATTGATTTATTACTGAACTAAACTGTAAAAACCACCTTAAATGAACTAAACTGTAAAAACCACCTTAAAATTACAATTTATGATCAGTTCATCAATTTGTATGTTTTCCCATGGAGAGTTTCATTATTCTCATCAATTTGTGCCTAGTGGAGATAGGAATATGATCTCAATTGATTTTGCACGTCTTCAATATGATACAATATGTTATCAGACTTTCTGTTTCATCCATCTAACAGATATGACACACCAAAGATTTGATCTAGTAGCTGATCCAAAGCTGCATATCCATACGCCATATTCTTCTAACACTTTAAGTCAGATGAAGGAAACATCAGTTATGAACAGCTGGAATGTATTTTCCTTGAGAGAAGCCCATATGGTAACTGAATAAGGCCTACTTTTATCTTGTCATTATTATTGATTTCACAATTTTTTTGAGCCACTAGATGTTTATGCACGTTTTGAATCATGCCACTGAATTTGCAATGTCCTCCACCACTAAAATTGCTAGAAATCAGCTTCTATTCTCTTTAATTTAATATCATCAACTAATAATCGTAATAATACAACCGTTAGTAAAAAAAACTACACTCACAAAGTATACTTTGCAGTTTGTTTCACATAATGTGTTTGGTATTAATTGTTTGGAAAAGAGGGGGAAAATTAATCATTTTTAAAAAGATGTTTCTATTACAATTCAGTTAAGGATGGTAAGCTAGACCACAGGCCATTCTAGTGTTCAACTCTTTTTTTATTTTTAACAGACTTCAAAAAAAGGAGGAGGTTTTCAATTCGGATGTATGTTTTTTTTTTGTTTTTGAATATTCTTTTTTTGTCTGGAAGGGTACACTTCCCGTTTGGTCCCATTGTCATCAGATCAGGATTTGATTACTTCTTAGTGTACTTTGAAGTTGGTTTAAGTTTTTTGTAAAACAGTTCAATTATATTCAAATTATTTCATAACTCAGAAAAATGTATGGATAAATGTCAATCCAGAATTGAAAGTGGGCTTGATAGTTTAGGTTAGATTTTATGAAACATTTTTTCAGAATTAATTGTCATCCTTCCTAATCCTTTAAATTTCCATTTCATTGCTTTTTTTAATGGGGAGGGACAGGCAAAGCTAATCTCAGATGGCGCTACCCTCACTGGTAACTGTCATTGATATTGAATTGATGGATTTTCATGAATTTCAATTAATTAAATCAACCAGTAACCGGCTTTTATAATAAAATCGTTAGGTTTGAAGTGATAACTGCATAATCTTTCTATGAGCTTGGTGTCAATTTTTTTTTTAATAATCCACGACTTTTACTTTTCAATTTGTGTAAACCTTTATTATTGCATTAAAATTCACTACAAAAGGCATTATAATTATTTAATAACTTATTTGATAACAAATACGTAAAAAAATTATGGTGTTTGACAGATAGACGGCACCAGCGACTATACGACACCTAGCGGGATAAATTGTCAGTGTGCCTCCTCATTGTTTTCATGGTAACATTTTTTAATAAAAAAAAAACAACTGGCTCGCGTTTGGTCACAAGTTTCACTCCCTTGCTGTATGCATAGCAATATAAATGATGATGCAAAACGCTTCATCCGTGAAATATTGGTGTGCATGAAATACTTTCAAAAATGTATATGCCTCAACGATTTGTCTACAGGAGGTCTGTCTATAATTTAAAAAAAAACATGGTTTAATTGTTGATGATGTTAAGACACCATTGAAGTTTTGATACATGAATTGAGCCACAGTTTCAATAGGTTTCTTCAAATGTTTTCTTTGATTTAGTCAGTTGGCCTTTCTCAGGTTCTTAATTCTATAGCTGTGTTTTTCATCAACAACATATAAGACAAGTAGTCTTTAAATATTAAATAAGCAGCTGACGAAGAGATGAGATGAGAATGTGAGCTTGGTTTGTGGCCTCCCAAAACTCAGTTATCTGGTAGGGCCTTCTATGTAGATTATTATAAAATGCTCCCAATCTATCTCACATATCTTTTTGGTCTAGTTTGAAGGGCTGAGTAAGCAAATTATCCCAGTTGGTAATTAATGTTTGTAATGCCCATCTCCCAAAAATCGGTTTTTTACATTATTGTTTGCAATCTAAGCCTGGATACATCCCCTACCTTTTTTAAGCTAATTTATTCAAACCTGCATTGATTAGCTAATTTTGTTGATTAAAGTTTTTTTTTTTCCCCATTTTCCTTGGGTTTCACAAAATCCCTCATATGCTCATTTCGCTACTTGTTTTTAATTTTTTTACCATAAAGTAGGTATTTATTCTTGTATTTTTATTTGGACTGAAAACCCTTTTTTGAATTGTTTTATAATAATTTGATTTAGTTGGTATTTAAATATTAAAATATTTGAATGTCCTTTCAATTCTAATACGATCAATATCGACCAGGAGATAATACAACTTGAAGTCTAATAGATGGAGACTATATGCTGTGATCTGAATGAAAATGATATTATTACAGCATCCATCCTAAATTATATTTACCGAATGAAAAAATATCCGTTCATTGTTGAAGAATACCAATTTGCCGGAAATCATTTATTCATTCATCTTTAGATGATACTTTTTGATTTATTGACAAGCTTATCACCTCACCTGCTCCTAGCAAGAACGATAAAATGAAGTCAGACCCAACCCAAACTCGTCAAATGATACAAATTACACAGGTACATAACAATATAAATGACTCGGAATGCAAATGGAAACACAATAATAATACTAGAGACACTTTAGCTGCTATAAATTTTCACAATAGACTTGTAATATCCAAAGCAGAAGAGTGAACAAATAGCCATATTGAATTTTGTTTGGGCATTTATTTCGACGCGTTCCGAATCACCACGAACAAACGCAGCTAGCATCAATAGTTACGTAAGGGACAGAGCTATTGCATGTGTTGTGTGTGTGTGATCGAAAGGAAAAAATTATACCGCGAAAATATCTTCTTCCATAGGATATTTGGGATAATTCGAAAGAAACCAAAAGGTAAAAACAAAGGAACGGAAAAAAAAGATCTATTTTCTTAACTAGCGATTAAAAAATACTTATTAGATGAACTTTTTGCAACCACGACCACTCTGACAAGAGTGTCCGACCGAGAAGAACATTAGATCACCGTAAGATGAACTATTTTAATCAAACATCCCACAGACAGAGTACTTTGCATTTATAAAATAACGAATAGATAAGTCGTCATAAATCGTTTCTTGCATTGGACTTTCCGTTCAAATAGGATTTTAAGATTTTTTTATTTAAAATAGCTGCAACCTCACGGGTGCGGTAGGGACGTAATGAATAAGTGACCTTGTTTTGTACCGGACGATGGGCAGTATTGATTTAAACCGTGATGCATCTAGATTTCCTGGAAAAATGCAAGCCCAGGCTCTGCTGCTATGCACGCACACCTAATAGTTGTCAGTTTTATCGCTCGATTTGTCTGTAGTTTGGTATTATATCGAGTTCTTGTTGAGTGTTTAAAGTATGAAAAAATGATATAATCAAACTAAAATAAAATACAGTTCTATAAGATATTAAAGACCCATTCTAAACCCCTGAAATAAGTAAGTACCTGGGACTTTTTGGCGGAAACTTTCAGAGTGATGACGTAGCATTTTCATTTTTATTTTGATAAATTTGTGTATTTTGAGTTTTATTGTGTATTTTGGTGGTATTTTACCCAATAAAGATCATCCATGTGCACCAGTGAAGTGAAATGAAATGAATTATGTGTATCGTAACTTTTCAAGTTGTCTCAAAATGTCCGTGTAGAGTTTTAGTACAATGACCACCATTGTAGTAAAACATGACTTTTATGGACGGTGACTGACTGAGGACTATAATGTGAAGTGATTTATTGTGACTGAAAACTATAATATAACTCGACACTGGCAGAAATGAGCCCTAATTTGGGCTTGGTTGCCAAAATTAAAAATAAGAAGAAGAAGAAGTAAGTACCTACCTACTTAAAGTCGAAGGAACTTTTCGTAGGCGGTAGATTTTTATAGTAATTTAATTTACACTCCGGGAATTTCCCGCGTTCTAGAGAATTCGAATGATATTCCAAATTAAGTAAAAAGTTTTCAGTCAACATTTAAGGCGCCGATCCCACAGAGAGAGTTTTTGATTTCCGAGTTCAGAGTTCTCAGTTCCGCGTTCACTGTAATATATGCGGCGCCTATGATCATTGCACACAGAGAACTCAGCATTCAAGAGAATGCTAGTTCTGTCGGAGTTCCATTCTCTAACACTGGCAGTTGAGGTAACACGTCTGAGCTATCACTGTCTAATACTGAGTGACACAAGCCAGAAAGGACAATGGGCATTCTGGCCCATGAGCGGCCACTAATGAAACTAAAGTGGCCTTACTTTGAGACGAGCTAAAGAATGTAAACAAAACAATGTTTTGTTTGCTGTATGTATATAATTAAAGTTTTTGGTACGGGATAACAATTACATTTAATGCAACTACCTTGCAATACTTTTTTTTTAATACACCAATAATAAGCTTTCATAATTTGTTAATATATATTATTATTGCCTAATAGAAAACATAGAAATTATTGCTGGCCGCCAATGGGACAAGCTCCATACAAATTTGCCCATTTACCTTTAGAACTCTAGACTACTCGCACGCTGTGTGTACAATAGTGAATGATAGTGAATGCGGAACTCGGAACGCGGAACTTCAGAACCCTCTGTGGAATCGGCGCCTAAGGTTTTTTATATGTTATTTTTTAAACCTAGGATAAGGATAATATAAAATTATTATATTGAACGCATGTTATGAAAATGTCCATTTCCTACATTATTTCTAAAAGATAGTTGGATAGCTGTGATCTTGTCGTTCGTTATTTTCCGTTCATACAAATGTCACTTTGACAACTAAATAATAGAAAAATAGCGCCATATTTTTGGAATTGTAGACATATTTTTCTTGGATTGGAAACCTATTTTACTACATACAAAATAACTTTATTTATATTATTTTAACATAAAAAACAATCGATTTATCAAATAATGTCAATCATTTGTCAATGTCACTTGTCAGTTGGGAATTTACGAAAATACATGGAAAATACGAAAGTCGCTCACTAACGTCGGACGATCGAGGTGCGAAAGTCACACGGCGATTTTCACACCCGGTGTGTAGTAACTGAACACACCCTAGTAGTAGAAGAGCAAGGATATTTTATGTATACTACACGGACTATGTAGAAGCGAAGCATTGAATTATTACGCTTAGAACCGAAGTATCGAACAAAAATCCTCGCGAAGCGTAAGCCACTTGACAACCAATGTGTGCGGGAGTACCATATAATTACACTCGCCGACACGCACACAAGCGCACGAGTAATGTTGCAAGCTAAACGAAATTTTTCTGTAAAATTAACCTTCCGATTTCGCCTACTAGTGAAACTGGAAGTAAGTATTCATACAATTTATTAAATAGTTTTAAAAGTTCTGCATCTTAGATAATTTATCATAGACACAGGCCTGTTATTTATTTATTACTAAACTAGTAATAAATAAATGGTTATGTTTCATAGTACTTATGTCGGGTATTTTAACATAATAAACCAAGACAATGTGCAGAGCTATGAACGATCGTACAATTTAGTTAAGTAGGTAAGTAAGTAGTCTTTAGAAGATTTTTGTAAATATTTGTTCAATAGATTAGGTCATCACAATAAATCAATTTGTAGCTTTCCTTCGTAATTATAGTAATTATAGGTTTCATATATGATAGGTTGTATAGAAAAAGAAGATTAAGTAGTATGTAGGTATTTAGGTAATTATCATTAACACAATACATAACATTGAAATATTAAAAGCCTGTAAAATTAAGCTAGTTAATTAATTAAGTACATTTAAGCAAATAGAAAAAGATGGTAACAATCATTAAATTTGAATTTCATAGGTGTGTGTATGTATGTTTGTCCACGCATATCTCCGAAACTATTAATAGTAATAGTTTCTTAGATATGCGTGGACAAAAATACATACCTACACACATCTATGAAATTTTGTATATTTGTTTGGAAGCCCTGATAGATACGTATGTAAATATATTATAGTTCTAATAATATTGCATACATACGTGTCAAATAGATCATCTCCTTTTTGAAGTCGATTAAAATTACAGCTGGATGAGTAAAGCTAAAGACGGGGCTTACAAGGAGAGGGCTTAGCATATTTTGTTATAAAACAATATAGCGGAAAAGTTTTTTGTTTGTTTGTTTAAAAAAACTACCTGTAAAACTACTACCTACTGTGTAAAACTACCAGTTTGATTCGAAATTATTTCACTAATATGAAGCTACATTATCCCGAGTATTATAGGCTACTTATCCCAAGAAGCGGGTGAAACCGCGGGGGACAGTTAGTCGCCTAGGTATCGGACTCAATTACTTTAATAATAACAAATTCAGTATCAATTACGTAAAACAACGCAAATTCGCATACAAACAGCTGGCAACACTTTGCTCGAAATCTGAGTGAAGTATATTTCATTTTGAATTTTGTTATTTTAGATGAATTACGCAATAAAATTAGAGGCTTTCCTCTGGAATATTACAACAGGGTTCTTATAATTCTTCCCTGATGAAATGTGACACAATTTTACTGCACAAACCGTCATATTTATTATTTTTCTGAGAGCTGCACTGACTATAACGTCACTCAGTAAACTGACAGCGCGGCGGTCAAATGAAGCCATATATGGCTTCAATTGAATGGATTAGCTTTCGCGCGTGTACTTTGTTTCTATGTGTAATAATTCAATGAAGCGAAGTATCGAACAAAAATCCTCGCGACACGTAAGCCACTTGACAACCAATGTATGCGTGAGTACCATATAATTACACTCGCTGACACGCACACAAGCGTACGAGTAATGTTGCAAGCTAAACGAAATTTTTCGGTAAAATTAACCTTCCGATTTCGCCTACTAGTGAAATTGGAAGTAAGTATTCATAAAAATAATTAAATAGTTTAAAAAGTTCTGCGTCCTAGATAATTTATTATAGACACAGGCCTGTTATTTATTTATTACTAGTTGTTTCATAGTACTTATTTCGGGTATTTTAACATAATAAACCAAGATACTGCTATGAACGATCGTACAATTTGTAGCTTTTCTTGGTAATGATAGGTTTCAGATATGATAGGTTGTATAGAAAAAGAAGATTAAGTAGTATCTAGGTATATTTTCATTAACAAAATTGAAATTTTAAAAGCCTGTTAGTTGAATTTGTTTCTGGAACAACTGCCGCTTTGACAATATTTTCCTAGCTATATTCTCTTTTTTCTACCAGTCTGATTCGAAATTATTTCACTAATATGAAGCTACATTATCCCAAGTATTATAAACTACTTATCCCAAGAATGCAGGTGAAACCGCGGGGGACAGCTAGTCGGTTATAATAGCTATAAGTAAAAGAAACAACTTATCGGACTCAATTACTTTATTAATAACAAAATCAGTATCAATTACGTAAAACAACGCAAATTCACACAAAAAACAGCTGGCAACACTTTGCTCGAAATCTGAGTGAAGTATTTTTATTTTTGAATTTTGTTATTTTAGATGATTTACACAATAAAATTAGTGGCTTGCCTGTGAAATGTTACATCAGAATTCTTATCTTTCTTCCCTCATGAATTATGACACAATTTTACTACAGAAACCGTCATATTTATTATTTTTCTCAGAGCTGCACTCACTAAAACGTCACTCAGTACACTGACAGCGCGGCGGTCATTTGGAGCCATTATGGCTCCAATTGAATGGATTGTTTTTCGCGCGTGTACTTTGCTTCTATGTGTAATAATTCAATGGGTATACTCCATATTCATGGGTATACTACATAGCTATATAGTATAAAAACTCCTTGTAGATGAGTCCTTCATTTTCTTCTTATTTTTAAGTTTGGTAACCAAATCCAAATTAGGATTTATTTCTGCCAGTTTCGAATTATATTCACAATTATATTATAATTTCCAGTCACATTAGATCATTTTCACATCCTCAGTCCTTAGAAAACCTCAGTCAGTCACCGTCCATTTAACTCATGTTTTAGTTTATTGGTGGTTGTTAAGTTCTTTGGATGAGAGGGGTGTTAAATAAGAACACTAAACTTCTTGATATCTATACATGTTGAATCCTTTTTATTTTTAGTCCATTAAAAATGAGTGGTCTCGTTAATGGCGCGAACCCGTGTCCATAGATAATACACTATACTTCCTGTGTCCGCCAAACTTCTCGACTAGTGCCGGCCAGAGTTCAGGTGTTCAGAAGTTCAGGCCGCCATTGTGGGCCGCCACCATGGTCATTGTACTAAAAGTCTTCACGGACTTTTTGAGACAACTTGAATAATTTCATTTCACTTCACTCGTGAACATGACATTGATCTTTATTGGATAAAATACCACCGATAATCTATATTAATATAATAAAGCGGAAGAGTTTTTTTGTTTGTTTGTTTAAACGGGCTAATCACTGGAACTACCCGTCGGATTCGAAAAAATCTTTCACTAATAGGAAGCTACATTATCCCCCAGTATTATAGGCTACTTTTTATCACGGGAACGCGGGTGAAACCGCGCGAGACAGCTAGTATGCAATAAAACTCAAAATACACGAATTTAAGAAATAAAATCGAAACTACTTTTTGTCATCATTCTACATTATATAGATTAAATAAAATGCATTAATTAATATACTTAACGTATTATGATTATTAATATTTTTAAGTACCTATATGAAATTATAATGGTAATATATACAGGCAGTTTCTTTTCTAGCTGAAAAAAATAACGCTGAGAGGACTCTGAGTTGAATTTTGATGAAAATAAAAATACCATTAAAATCTATTTAAAACAAAATGTATTTTGGGAAATATGGTAAGTACCTATATCGATATAATTTTTTTTTCCAAAATTCTGCTTCTACGTCACAATTTGAACAAAATGTTGTATGACAATCTTGCTCACAAGTTAGAAGTTATCCAAAATATTATTTTATATTTTCCTTGACCATGGTTTTATCCTGAGTAAAGTTTGACGAGGTGAAGTAAATCTCGCTATGTTTAGCCATAAAGAATTAGATCTTAGCATTCAGACAAACAATAAAAAAAAACACCTGTATATGTATGACATCGATGTTTTTAGGCAAAAACATCGAGGTTTTAATAACACCGATGTATAGTTCCATCCCTAGTCAGTTATAAAAAGGCGTAGTAATAAATTAAATTATTAAAAATATTTAATTTATTACTACGCCTAATTAATAAAAATTATACTAGCGCGGGTTCGCTGAACTATGCGCTGAACGGAGTCATACTTAGAGTCTGTCAAATTCAATTGACAGCTTGTAAATAATTATCAATTCGACTCAATATTGTGTTGTAATCCCCGTAAAGTTAGGATTTCGCTTGTGATCTCGAAATTATTATTACTATTAATTATTATACCGCTCATTTACTTAATAATACTGACAAATCATTCTGTATAAAACTAAAAAGTCTGAAATAAATTAAATTATTAAAAGTAACAAAAAACCCGACTGCATAAAACAAAAATTAACTGAAAAGAGAATAAATACCTTGCATTGCAATACCTTATAACATTCAAGTTATATTCCAAATTCTACAGATTAAAGAGCTTGTTTTTCTCTTTTCAGTTAATTTTTGTTTTACGCAGTCGGGTTTTTTGTTTCTTTTAATAATTTAATTTATTTCAGACTTTTTAGTTTTATACAGAATGATTTGTCAGTATTATTAAGTAAAAGAGCGGTACGGTAAAGTAACGCTATCAACCATCGCAACTATGTGAGTTACGTACGGTAACCGCTCATAGTATACACGGCTACAGATCAAGCTATACCGTACCAGTATAAGCTGATCTCGCATTGAATAGGATTTCCGTACAACGGGAGGTCAGCTTATACTAGAAATGTATAGCTTGATCTGTAGCCGTGTGTACCTACCTACTGTCCTTGCATTAAACATGTTTTTTTGCAGTTTACGTCAAAACGGTAGCATAAAAGTATTACAATATATACATATATGGAAAGGGCTGTTTAAAATCTTTCATTTGATACCCATATTGTTACAATAACGTAATTTTTGTTTTTTATACCCCTTTTTTATCCGTAGACGCCATATAAAAATAATATACCCTATGACACTCCCACAGTTCCAACGAATCTAACGACATCTCATATGCTTAAATCCATCGAGCCGTTTAGGCTGCAGAGCGTGCCAAAGAAATAGACATACATACATACACTTGAAAATTATAACCCTCCTTCCGGGTCAGTCGGGTAAAAAGGTTTATCTCGATTATTTTACGGTGCACTTAGAGGTGTCAAAGTAGTAAGGTTGGCAAAATTGAACTCACCTCTCCTATTATTGGTACGGTCAGCCAGCACTGTATTGTCGTCTGAGGTACGTTTAAGTAAGCCGAGCCGATACATTTTCGCCGTATAAAAATTATAATAGCGCGGGTTCGCTGAACTATGCGCTGAACGGAGTCATACTTAGAGTCTGTCAAATTCAATTGACAGCTTGTAAATAATTATCAATTCGACTCAATATTGTGTTGTAATCCCCGTAAAGTTAGGATTTCGCTTGTGATCTCGAAATTATTATTACTATTAATTATTATACATAGTAATAATGGGCCGGAACATGAGAAATCAATTCAATTCAATTCTTATTTATTGCTTTTGCGGAAATACCACCACAACTTCGCCAATGTCAAGTGATATGAAAACCATGAGACGCGTAAATTACGGAACAAATTAAAAAAAAAGAAGAAAAACACTAAACCAAATATTAATGCCGATGCAAAACAACTAACAGCAGGATAAAATTAATTTAATTATGTATTTAATTTAGCGACGTAAAAAGGTCGCTAAAATTCATCCTAGCCGGCGAAAACTTAAACCAACTCACGCCCGTGAACGGCAGTTTAAATTTTAATCAGTTGAATTTTTCGGCTCGCGGTGTGCTTGAACGGGGTGTATGACGTTTAGTCAGTTTAAATTGTATACTGGATAATTGACTTAAACGCAGCCCTGCACTGTTATTTGGCTATATCGTTTTGATATTTTCTGGAACATTTTAGTTGTTTTTTTGTTAAATTTGTTTGTTGTATAGATTTTATTGTTCGTTACAATTTTGTTATTTATATCTCAATGGAAAAATAAATGTTTTTTTTTTTTTTTAATTGAGCTTCATTTAAATCACTGTGACATGGTGACACATAATAAAATAATTTTAATGATTCAAAAGCATAACTCTTTCTCGTAACTCGCGCAGTGGGGTAAAAATTGTTGACGGCGTCAACAATTGGTAGCGTCAACTTGACGCTACCAATTCAGCCATCGTGACAATATTTTGACATTGACAGGTGTACAATTATAAAAATTGGGTTATATAAATACTCTACTATACTCTACTCACTCTGTGGTGTAAACGTTTGATGTACTGTGCGTGCGTATGTATGCATGCATGCGTACTGATTATTTATACCCTCTTTGGATTAGTGGTTGGTTCTTAGGTAGTTTTAGTTTCATTTCATTACGCGTTTCATAGATTGATTTGAACACGAAACAAAATACTTAGCATAATTTGTAAAAATATATTTAAAACATAGTGTAAAGACATTTTAATATAATGCTGACAGGTGGTGAGTGAATATAAATCAACAAGGTACTGTTATTCATGCAGTACCTACTTACTGCTGTAAACGTGTTGTGAAGTCCTCTGATCAAAAGGTGAGAAATCGCATACAATTTACATTTCACGGTTTTTTCTCAGCAAAAAATGTATATTGACATGGCGACTATATTTATCTAATGCGTTTGTGATCATCCAATTATTATTTATAATATCACTATAATATTATAAAACGTGGATAGCATGTGACTTGGCATATCGTTTAAATGTTAATCTGCTCGTGAAGTAAATCTAATAATCTGTAAGTCTAAGATGGAATTTAACTTTCTCTGACTTATGATGTATCGATGTTTACGTAAAACGTAGTTTAGAATCGCGTTTCCAGATTAGACTTTGACACCGCCTTGAATGTGTGCGTAGCCGCGTATTTATATCTATACGAATTGCGACTGTATATGTGTGTGCATGGGTTTCTTTATAATAAAGGCATCTAATATTTATGGAATTTTAGAAAATATTATATTAAATACAACCTGTTTCATTAACATTTGATGTAATCACTTTCTAACAGTTGTTTGTTACTACATTTCATTTGTTTATAAAAATCATCTATTTATGATGCAAAATTTGGATTAGGTACCTAACCTACATTATAATGTAATTAGACAAACTGTAAATTAAATAACTTTTAATTGTTTAATTATTTTGTTTTTAGTAATATGCTGTGTTATGTTTTACTATTTATGATTAATTTTAAACTAGTTAGGTATATAAAAAGGTATGCTAGGTTTTCAGTATCCATCATCATCCCCACCAAAGATTTTCATAGGGCATTGTGCCTCTACCCAGATGGATAATCCGCCTTACTAAAGCATGACATTTAATTTCACTCCGCTTGAGGGGCTCCCTGAGCAAATCGCTCTCAGTTCGTACTGCGCACGGCTGTCAAATACTGTCAATTCTGGCTTGTTTATTTCATGTTCCCATAGAGGCGACTATCCTTCTGGATGTTTTAAATTCTTTGATCCCCACCTATTTAGAAAGGCAAATGAAAACAAAAGACTTTTATTGCGGGACCCTACTAAGTTAAACATACCATCATGCTCTAGTATGCTTAATAAAAGTAATTGTTACATTATGGCGATAAATATTTATAATAATATACCTAAAACAATTAGAGAATTGCCTTTGACATTGTTTGTAATTAAATTGAGAAAGTGGTTGGTAGAATATTGTTTTTTTAATATAGCAGAATTTATGACATTTAAAACCAAGTAAAGAATTTAGTGTGTATTTTTAATTAAATTTTTTGTACTTTATTTTAATTTAATTTGAAGGACATTTGGTATTTATATATTTGATAATATTAATTATTATATAAATAGGTACCTACTCAATTTTCTCTCTCTCAATCTCTTTATCAATCATATTCATAACACTTAGTCACATCATATTCCACGTCATATTCATGCCTCCTCATAACATGTCAAACTGATAAATGTGTTGCCTTCCAACTTTTCAGTCACTTGAATTACTTTCATACTTCCCCTTATGAATTCATTCCTTATCTATTCTTATCACTTCCACCACACATCCATCTCAACATCCTCATTTACGCTGTATACAATTCTTTCATTCATCTTTTTTACTGGCCAACATTAATACTGGTCTTATCAAGGACTTATAGTTTCTCCCATTTAGCTTTCGAGGCGTCCGTGGATCACATGTTGTTCCTTTGATCATTGACTATAAGCAGTTCATTCACTTAAACCGACAAGACACTTATATAAAAGACATGATGTGTCATGAATTAAGTCACTTACTTGGTCTAATACTGGTAGGATTAGTTTAATCAAAACTACTTTTATTAATAACTTGTGTAATTTTGAAATTAAACATGATGTGCACATAGAATATTAAAGTTTATGGTAATTCAATATAAAATGCTGCTGTGCTTTTGTTTATTTCTGTATGATTGTCATTATATATGTATACTATAAGTTCTTATGGTTTTAATACATCTACTAATATTGTTATTGCGAAAGCTGATTCGGATGAAACTTGTCACATACTTAGAAATACCCTGGAATAATGTAATATGATACTTTTAACCGCAGGAAAACCTAAGTTCAGGGGAGTGTGGCTGGAACCAGGGTAAAAACTAGTAAATATAAATAAGCGGTAACAATATAATTACCATAAAAATGACGCAGCTCAGCGAATTTGAATTTTGCTTAATGCTTTGCCCTTGCATGAATTAAGAATGTAAATCAAAATTAGTTAGGATCTAATTGAGATTTTAATTAAGTTCAGTTCTTTTAAATTATGCAACAGATTATGATGCAGTTAATACACCATGCGCTAGTATCTTTATAGAATAAAAAAATGTTTTTTTTGTGAATGTCGCAAACTTAAATCTTAGGGATGTAAGCTCAAAATTTTGTTTGCTAATAAGAACCTTCTATTTATAATTATTAAAGTGACTTTCTGTCATCATTCACTTTCTCAAACAATTGTGGTATAAATATCTGTTTTCTTTACGCCGAATTCGGTAAACAAGCGTACGGCCCGTTTGATGGGAAGCGGTTACCGTAGCCAAAGGATAGCATAGGATGCTGCCATATGGCATTTTTAAAACCTTTATTTAATTTGTCCTACTGTACTTAAATTATTTTGTACCTGATAAAACATGATATATTTACATATAGGTATTTTGGTCAAGGTAATTTCAGGTAGGTTTTGTGACTGTTGTTTATCATGAATAACACAATATACCTAGGTATATAAATGACATCTGGAATTATCCAAACCATTATCAGTCCATCTGGTTTCCATAGTACAAGCTCTGCTATATTTAGGAAAAATAAGATGAAAGTCTAGAACATTTTTTTTTTTAGGTCGTAGTTCAAGATGGCGGAAGCCCACTCCGCGGTCGCATTTTCGTTCGCGATCACCCACGACGGCTGGGACGTGAACTTCGACCGTGAAGTTCTCTACTTGGTCTGGGAATCTGGTGTGAGGTCGTGGAAGAAACGCCTTGTGCGCTTCAGGGTTAGTAAAAACTTTATTTAAAAAAAAAAAAAAAAAATTAAAATTTTATTTAAAATCGTTCATTAGTTTTCCATTTCAGTTGTCTATATATATTGTCGATTTATTAAATAATATCCTTCTATGCGTTCGCATATTTATCATCGGACAGTGGACATTCATTTTTTTCAGGCATTTTTATTTCCTTCAAAATTCAACTCAGGGTTCCTTGCAGCGTTTTTCTGTAAGACTGCCCTCACTGGCTGGAAAAAAAAGTTCACTGTCTATACAGACTTCTGGATTCCTTATTCACAATTTACATAGAGATTCGGCTACACATCTTTTATACGAACTTAAACTACAGTTGAATATGTCAACACCATTCAAATATTTATTATAAAAATCGCAGGAACGCTTTATAAATGTATTTTTAATAATGAAAAAAGTATGCTGAGAACTGGGGGAACTTCGAGGAGCTTTGAAACTGATTTTCGATCTTTGATGTTTGATTAAATTTTTGATGTTCTTGTACTAATATATCTTTTGTTTCACAGAATAGTGTCCACAATGGTGTGTACCCAGGACATTTGCAATCTCTCTACTTCCTGTGGACGTTACTGGTAGCTGCACACTTTGGGGGGTTCAACATACCATTTGGATTAGTACAAAAAGCTTTGACGATTTTACCTAGGTAAGTTGTCTTTACTGTATTTTTAGAATTTAAGGTAAATAAAAATCTTTATGTTGTTTCAAGAAAGAACTACCGAAAAAAAATTATTTGGATCTATGTGGCCGTTATGTGGCAGTAAATACCTACGGTATATACGAATAGTACCTTAATGAAATCCTGTTATAGTTAAAAAAATCAAAAAAATATTTGTGGTAGGTAACAATATGTGAAAAGCTGTCAAGCAGGTAGTCATATACATTTTTAGGGTTCTGAACCAAAAAGGTTAAAAAGGAACCTTTAATATGGTGCCACTCCGTCCGTCTGTCTATCAGTAGCATTAACAATAATAAAAAAAAAAAACTTTGTAAAAGAAGCCAGAATGGGGTATCGAAATTTTCTAAGTAAGGCCACAATATGAAATAGAGTATATGAAAAGGCTTTATTTGGGCGTTCCAAAATAGTTTCCAATTTTCTTTTATATCGCGTTTTGACTTACGATGAAAAATATTCCCCCTTATCTCTGAAGTCCAAGGTCCGAAAACTCAGAAATAATTACAGGTGTTGTACATATTATATTTATGTATAATGTTGTAAATATTACAGTAAAATTAAACAATGTTTCTAACTAGCACAGTTTTTATCAAAATTAATAACAAACTTAGTTATGCGGTCCGGTATTTGACAACAGTTATTGCCCAAACCAAGAAATATACATTCAAGGAAGGTCGGAACCCTCGGTGCTTTATTCAGACTCAAACTCGCACTTGGTCGGTGGTTTCGTCATTAGGCTACTAATAATAAACAGATTTCATTTTATTGTATGTCTTTTATTGTAGAATGATTGAGGATTACAAACAAAAATAAAAATATACATAATCTTTTTTTTTTTAAAGCATTTTAAATTTTAAAGCATCAGGAAAGGAGGAAAGAAATTCACTTTATTATATTATGTCGTGTACTCAAGGTTAATTTGTAATTGATGTTTTCATTAATTATATTTGAGGAATATATGTGCTTCATGATGATTATATTAATAAGTTGATAAAATGATGTAGATGCTGGTAATACAAATAACCTTATCATAAGTACCATCAAGGTTTACGGAGTCACGTGCCACTTTGCTACGTTTCACTGTACATATCTATAAAACTAATAGTGAATTGTTGTATGTTTGTCCTCTATGCGTTTCTAAACCATTCATCTGATTGTGAAGAATTTTGATGGGTTGTTGAGTGCAGGACGGAGTAAAAATAAGTTTTTGTTAAAAATATCATTTTTAATACAAGCTTTTTTTGGTGACTGTACTTGCATTATCTTCCAATATACCAAATATCAAGTCAATCTGACCATGAAGACCTATCCATAGACACCCCACAAGTATGGGGTTGATGAAAAAAAAAATTTGAGTTTCAGTTTTAAGTATGGGGAACCTCCAAAATTTATTGTTTTTTTGCTATTTTTGTGTGAAAATCCTAATGCGGTTCACAGAATACATCTACTAACCAAGTTTCAACAGTCTAGTTCTTATAGTTTCGGGAAAAAGTGGCTGTGACATACCGACGGACAGACAGACAGACAGACATGACGAATCCATAAGGGTTCCGTTTTTTGCCATTTGGCTACGGAACCCTAAAAACCGGAATACAGCTATATAGTAAATTATAAAACATGACTATTTACTTACCTAACATTGCAACAATACAGCTATACATATAAATATGTGACATATAAATATGTGGACAATATGGACATTTACGATTATAGAAACGCCTAAAAATATACTGGGAAATTCTTCACATACGGCAATCCGATCCCAAACTAAGCCTGTACTATGGAAGCCAGATAGCTGTTATACTACTAATCAGTTTGTGCGCGAATTGGAATGATGTCTTTTTAACAGTTTTAAAATGGGCATTTTTGTTTATGCATTTGTTTATAAATTTGCAGTTCACGATGTCGTTTTTAACTGTTTCCAAGTAAAACGTACGGTGAACGAAATTCGAGTCGAATTTCGCTCACAACTTTCCAAATCGAACGCCGGATGTGATCGTTTTTAGAATATTTAACTGTTATTTTTGCCACCGTACCCCAATTCAAACGCACCATATAACTACTACTTTTTTGTTTGTAAATCATAGGTTAAAGTATGTGCTTGCTATCTCCAGAAGCTAAATAGTATTTATATACTAAATATTGTTTAATTTTGAAACCAGGACAGTCATTATTCTTACATTCAGACGAATGAAAGAAAACCACAGATATAAATTTAAATAGATGACACGAGTGAGCAATGCTCTTCTTTTGAAACTGTTTCCTGTTTCGCGCGGACAGGGAACTTGCATAAGGCTGCATGTCCACCAGAGTTATGTAGCGAAAAATGTATATAGCTGACAAATACGATAGCTTTATTTTCACGTAAAAGTTCTAATTAGTGGCATTAGTGCCAGCCTAACTAAATCCATCTTGTGACAATATGGTAGGCTTAAAAAAGTGACACGTGCTTCATTTTCACGTTAAAGCTCTAATGCCAGCCTAACTAAATCCATCTTGTGACATTATGGTAGGTATAAAAAAGTGACACGCTTGGTTTTCATACGGATGGAGGGACTTGCGTTATCTATTTAGATTTATATCTGCGAAGAAAACATTGTTAATTGTACAAGCTGCATTAAATTACCGGTAAATTATAATTTCATGTTTTGTGTAGCAATACGGCGATATGGCAAATCGCCGCGTGCTTGCTGGCAGCTCTTACAATGTGGCTTTCGGTTATCTTCTTCATGCGGTACCTGCTTAAATTGCTGCTTATATACAAGGCAAGTACCTACCTGTTTTCATACTCGATGGTGCGAATGACATTGATATTTTATCAGATTTCTTTCATTATTATAATATCGTTATTTAAAGGTGTGTGAAACATGTTTTTGCAAGATATTGGTATAATAATCGTCATACCGATTTCGCTACTAGTGCGCCGATCGACAATGTTAAATACGAGTAGTATGTTATTATAGTAGCTTAGCTAAACCGTGGTTGGTAATTTCATCATCATATCAGCCCATGGATGTCCACTGCTGAACATAGGCCTCCCCATTGATTTCCACTTGGAACGGTTCTGGGCCGCTTGCATCCATCGGCGTCCAGCGACTCTGACCAGGTCATCGGCCCACCGCAGTGGGAGGTCTTCCCGTGAGGCGGGCACCGGTATCCAGTATGGTCGCCACTCGAGGACCTTTCTTCGTAATTTATAATAATAAATATCCTTGGACACACGGTTTATAATATGGTAAATATATTTTATTGTCAGAAAGCTGACAAGCAAGCAAAAAGTAAGCTATAGCCACCCTTTGGTAAGAGGTCAACATCATCTAGTAAATCTATCATCATCTATTTAGGTGCAGCACAGACGACAGACTTATTGTGCGCAGGAGTCAGTGGCACACAAAAAAGACCATCACGGATTTTTCGAGATTAAAAGCACACGACGTACATTTTTGATCATTCTGTAGGCGGAACTCTAGGGACGGACATGCAATGGAAATGCAGAGATTGCGATTTGAATTTGATTAGTTTTTTTTTACTTGAAATACAGATAAAGAAGAAGAAATAGAGAATTTTGGGTACATCCTATTCTTTTGCAGACTTTTTGCGCGTCGTGTGCGTTAGAATTGTACCTATAGGTTATATTTTCACAGACTAAAAAGTGCGGCACGGATAGTTTGTCGTCTGCACTTGTTGAAATACAGAAGAGTCCATCCATATTTTTGCTGTTGTCTTATGAATCGACTTATCTGGCTCAGATAGCCTGAGTATGTGGATATGTTGTAATGACGAGGAAGTGTCCCGTCGGACGCGTAGTTCAATTGAAACAGCCATGAGGCGTGTCAAGTAGATAAAACGTAACATTGAAACCGCTTTTCCGTCTTGTCCCGCTCAGCGTTTTCCATAATTTTCAATTTTTTTTTTTTTTTTTTTTTTATTATGTATAGGCCTGTGTTTGACCACAATCTCACCATGGTAAGTGATGATGTGGCCAAAGGTGGTAAGCACACAAAGCCTAGAAGGAACTGGCTCTCAAGTGCAGCTGTCGGAACACACCGATAGGTGCTTGGCGACAGATTTTCAACTTGAGGGTGGTAGCCAGCCAGATGGGTACTACAAAGTACCCTACCACCGTGCTATGGTTTCCTCACGATGTTTTCCTTCACCGAAGGCTCAAGCTCATTGTAGGATTCGAACCCGGGACCTTCGTCTCGGTATCCGACGTCACTACCACTGAGCTATCATCGCCTTACTCAATTATTTATTACTAGCTTTCGTTCCCGGCGTCACACGGGTGAAATTTATATATATAGCCTATGTTACTCAGTGATAATTTTGCTTTCCACTGGTGAAAGAATTTTTAAAATTGGGCTAGTAGTTATTGAGTTTATTCATTACAAACAAAAATACAAATATCCAAATATTCTCTCTTTATTATTAGTGTAGATGTAGATTTATTTAATTTGTCATAATTTAGCTGACAAACTTGGCGAAAATCTTCACGCAGAAACTCACGGCTTACTTTCGGAAAAATGAGGCCACAAAAAAATAGCTGATTTAAGTAATTAAAACACTTCATTATAAGTATTTGCCAATAACATCTGGTTCCCAACGAACCAATAACCAGACTGATATGATGTTCCTTTTTAAAACAATGGTTGTGATGAAATTGCCATGAGAATGTGCGTTTACTTTGATGTAGGTATTTCATAAACGATTTCTGGCAGGGTTGGATGTACGAATCTCGCGCTCCTGGAGCCAAGATATCACTGAAGACCATGCTATGGGTAAGCGTGGTGAAAGTGCTCTCCGGTTGGAACAAGCCGAGGCTGTACAGCTTCCAAGGCTCCTTGCCCAGGCTGCCGCTGCCACCTGTTAAAGATACTATGAATCGGGTGAGATTTGAATATTTTCTTTTACTATTTTTAACGGATTTAAAAAAGGAGGAGGTTATCAATTCGGATGTTTATATGTTTTTTTTTATGTACTCCGTAGACGGATATGCAAAATTATTTTTTGTTGGAAAGGGGTTTATACTGAAATGGTCCCATTTAAATTTCATATGGATCCGATGATCAGTTCCGGAGACAGATAACGGAACTCTTCAAAAAATGACAGCAAATCAACCGGGATTGCTGCTATCGCATAAATATGCATTGTTTACGCAATCACACAACATAACATCAGGCCTGTACACTCGAAGGAGTTACGCAGATGTATTCAGTATATAATTAAACTAAAAATTCAAAAATAAATTAATTTTTTCACCAAAAATATTAATATATTTTTAATTTAAGTATTTCTCAAGCTCCTTAGTGACATTATTACTTAGTATTTTCACCTTACTCAAGTCGAAGATATTATTATAACATATTAATCTTTGGTCACAGTATTCAAATGAAAATGAATAATGAACAATATAACTTGAACATCAGACAATATCAGGTGTCAAGCTTTGGAGCACATTACAGGTCTTTGAAATTATTATTAGATAGATTTCATTGTAGCTTCAGTTTTATTACTACAGAACCGACTTCAATGAGACAAATGCATAAAAAAATAGGGCCTTGAGGGTGGTCGTGTCTCATTTCAGTTTAACCTAAAGCCAGTATCAGATAAACACATGTTAGGCCCATCACAGACGTTGCTATAATATATATTAATATGCCGAGCTATAATATAAATTACAGTACAAGTTGATGAAGTAACAGAAATATATATTACAGCTGCATGTGCGGTCACTCAAAGATTAGTATTGAAAATATATCGTAATATGCCTTGCTATGAATTATATTAATATATATTATACTACGTCTGTGATGGGCTTAAATCTATGATTAAATATGTTTGTCTGGTTTGTAATTTTTTACTTCACTAGCTTTCTCCCGTGATTTACCCCGCGATCCCGGGATAAAAAGAAACCTACACTCGGGAATAATGTAGCTTCCTATTAGAGAAAAAAAAAAACAGAATAGTATTCTTACAACTTACTAACTTTACCTCTTTATAATATTAGTATAGATTGACAGTTATACTTACAATCCTTACTAATATCTAATATCGGCTTTCGCGTTACAGGCTCCGCCTAGTGTGAAGGTAATAAGCTAATTCTAAGTCATAAGAAGGAACCTCCAGCATTATGCATATTTCTGAGTATATGTTAAATTTGTAAGTGTATTATGTATTTTGATGAAATAAATAAATTTTCATTTTTCATTTTGATATTATAAATGCGAAGTATTTTTGTTACGCTTCCACGCGTTAACTACTCAACCGATCTCTATGACATTTGGCACGCAGATAGATAGCGAGTAAAACCGCGGGGGACAGCTAGTTAAAGATAATCTATCCATCTAGATCATAAGCCAGACGGTTAAGTCTATGCGCTTATGCGTGGAGTTTCTGATGGCTTTTTTAGTGTGCGACCACCCTAACAAATAGGTAATCAAATTAGAAGAAATTAAGATACTTAATTTGAAATAGATAATGTATTTAACGACCTCTATAAAGTCGGTTGTGATAAGTAGTTATCAATGTTTGCTTTAGGTATTTAGAGGAATTTTAAAGTATCTTTTGAGTTAGTTACTTGTTTAGAAATCATTATTGTTACAGGCCGCATTTTCTCTTATGCTATATTCATCCAAATTCAGTCATTTATATATTCTTCTTTTATTATGTAATGCTTAATAATGTAGTGTGCCAGAAATGTTGAATTGTTACGTACAGTGAAAGTAGATCGGCTGGTAAAGAAAGCTGTAATATGATAAATGCAACGAAAATAAATGTAATGTTGTGTAATGCCGACTTTACTCTGATGTATGCAAGTACATCAGAACTGCGATTTAATAAATAAAAACCAGGCGAATACAAATATTATACTTAAAACAATAGACTTGATACTGACAAAAACAAGGCAATTATTTAAATGTAGTACTAAAATTTTGTTGACTGAATCATGATAACTACTAGATATTCAAATTCAGTATTTCTGGGGCTTTTAGTTATAGCTGATGCCACGTGACACCATAGCTTCGCATGGTGGTAAGGTACTTTGTAATACCAGCTTGGCTACTATTCTCAAGCTTAGAACCAGCATCCTGATTAATTCTGGAAGCAACAGTTAAGAGCCTTCGAGGGTTATCATACTTTCAATTTAAGAGCGAGTCAAAGGCAACGCCAATAGAAAAAAAATTATACATGTTTTTGTTTCAGTACCTGATCAGCGTCCGTCCATTGTTAAACGACGACAATTACAAAAGAGTCGAACGGTTAGCTAAAGAGTTTGAAGAAACGATAGCAGTCAAACTGCAGAGATACCTCGTTTTGAAGTCATGGTATGTAAAAATCTTTACGTCTTTATAATATTGCCTGCCCGCGTGACTTCGTTCGTGTGGTGTCCTACCTTACCCTACCCTGCCCATCGAAGATCATGGAAATCGGTCCAGCCGTTCTTGAGTTATAAATGGTGTAACTAACGACTTTGTTTTATATATATCGATTGTAGATATTGGTGGATAGTCGAGCCACTTCATATAAATTTAGGGCGCTTTCGTAACTTTTTCGAGTTTCATTGAAATAGTTCTTAATTAATTGAATACAATACCATTTATGTAAATGGAGCGATATATAATGTGAAAACATTTCAGTGGCTTCATTACATTTATAATATTTTGAGTCGAGTATTGCCGCTTATTTCGATGGCAATCAAGAGTTCGCCGGAAGATAGAATTCTGTTACAGTAGTACCCAACTGATAAGGCGCGTCGTGAATCTTCGTTCGCACAGACAAGAAAGTATGGCCCGAAGATTAACGAAAGAATGCTTAAAACTTACAATCAACCTTAGATCACTACTATAAGGCTCGTAATACAGTGCAGCTGTTAGTTCCGTCTCACTCGCAAGTCCCGCCCCTCCGCACACATGGCGGCAGCTGCCGACCAATAGCATTTCCCGCGCTTTGAAAATATGTCTTCTGCGCAGGTACATCGGTAAACCATATTTGTTGGGTACTACTGTACTAGTTGATATAAGGTCCAATTAAAAATAACGGAAATATCTCCAAATGTCAAATTAATATTGAAGTTTGTAATTTATATTATTAATTGCAGGCTACTAATACATAAGAAAAAGTAAAACCAAATTCTCAGTAATTACGAGTCGATTTGCTATTATTCTATTTAATATTGAAGTATAAAAGTATAAGGATTTTTATTACTCAAACACGTCTTAGCGGCTGAACAAATTCGGATGAATCTTTTTGTATAGGTTACTTATCGCTTGCTACGGAAGAAATTCTTCAATTACGTAAATTAGAGTTTACTATAATTGTAGTGATAAAGCTGTTTGCATTCTGGATATGTTATCAAAATGTCTGATGTGCTAATGTATCGTTTATTTTTACACATTATCAGGTTATGTTTATATTATTAAGCGATGCTTTATGTGACTCAGGTTTAAGAAAAACCCGCGCTTTTTGCTCGGATTAATATAAAAATAAAACAGTTTTCAATTGTATTCTTTAGCTGATAAAGTTGATAGTACTACAACTAGTACTACAACTTATTTATGAAGTGATCTTGACATACATTATTTTGATATCTTTTGCAAAATAGATTTCGACTTATTTGGTATTGATACAATTACATACTTTAATAGCAAGTAAACAAGTAGAACTAGGTTTATTATTTATCTAACAGATACAACGATTGATATTTAAGTAAAACTAGTAATTGTTTGTAATGTGTACGCACGTAGGTACCAAAAGATGCGATGATAGCCTCAGTTAGTGATTGGGTACTTTTTAGTACCCGCCTGCCATAGAAAAATTCAAAACCAATTGCACTTGAAAACCGGCGGGGTTACCGCGTAAGTCAATCTTAATGAACTTCATGAAAATGGTCATCCTTTTGCTACAATTCTATTATATTTATGGAACACGTGAATACCAGGGGCCCAAGTATGCTATTACAATTTTCTGCAGGGTCGGCAACGAGCGAGTAACACCCCTGGTGTTGCAAGCGTCCATAGGCTCCGCCGCTTACCATCAGGCGGGCCGTATGCTTGTTTGCTATCTAATCAGTATAAAAAAAAAAAGTGTTCCAATGAACTTTCATTGGTGTCAAAAACTATAAAATGTCACAATTTTGACACCACTGAAAGTTGAAGAAGACAATTGTGATAGCAGACTTGGACCCCAGAAGAGTTAAGAGAGCTATTGACTCATCCGGTGACACGGTTGGTCTAAATGAAGGTCAAAGGTCCAAGGTCTAAATGTTATAGAACTCCAGATAACGGGATTTCAATGAAGCCCAGTTTAAGTTCATTAAGATTGACTTACGCGATAGCCCCGCCGTTCAACCCTCACTAACCAGCATAAGAAATTTGTAGTCAAATCGGTTTATTTAGAGAAAGCGTTCCACCAACAGGTGGTCAAGCAACTACGTGTCAGATTGGTGGGAAGAGTATGTATATCTCCGTGGTCGATCCCCACTGATGGTCAATTCTAACTTCTACGGCACTGACGCGATCTTGCTGAGGCCCACAAGGATACAGGCGGCTCGCGCCGGCGTCATCATTCACCTGTGCCTCAAGTTCCGAAAACTTATTGACAGACAAGAATTGGAGCCGGTAAGTTTAACAACCGGGTCGATAGGGTTGTGGCTTGGTCAAAAATCTCCGTCAATCAGCTAGGTTATCAAAAAATATTGAACAAGTATTATTTTTATCAAATCAATAAAAATGTACAGAGATAATGCGCGTCAAAGTTCGGGAGTGGGGACTCGGGACTTGTTTGTGAAAAGTGTACCATGAACGGTCACGCGGAATTTCAAAACAAAAAAAAAACTTTTCTCATATTTTTGTTAATGTAATTGACTAGCCTATTAGGACGCTTTGTAACGTAGCGTCCTAGCGCCAAGGGCGTCGCCAAGGGGGGGCTTGGAGGGGCAGCTGCCCCCCCCTAGACATTCTAAATATATATGTATATAGTACTAAGATACTGTTGTTATTACAATCGCTGTAGATGTAAGGCTCGTAGTACAAGTGAAAAGCTTCATGTGCTGTCGACTTTACCTACAATTCATACCTACTTTTCTAAAAAGTATGAATTGTAGTAGGTAAAGTCAACTTGTCCCCCCCTGCGCCATCGGCTGGCGACGCCCTTGCCTAGCGCCGCGTACAGCTATCATCCGCGCTCTCTGTTTACAGTACAATACAACTCGACGTACTATCGCTGTTTCCGAACTCAGCGTAAGGCTGCTTTGATGCGAGCTATAACACTCCGTTTTTGACCATTACCTTTCATGATTTAGATCTAGTCAGTTTTGATGGCCAGTCCGTTATTGCCATCTGCTGCGGACGATGACCAGGTACTGTAAACCGTGGTCACTTTACTGAGGTCTTCAGACTAATTTCAAGTACAAAACTGGTCCTAATACCATTACCAGTATAAATCACTGAATATTTTAATTTTGATGAACACATGAGAATTGTGCAAAAGTCATGGCATAATTATATATTGTTTAATCGTAGCGGTCTCAAAGAAATACACGCTACTATTTGTTATTCACTTTTATACAAATCGAATGAGAAGTTACCCCATTTTCAAAAAGTTTGAGGGTCCGAGGTTGCTGTTTTTAGTACACATCTCAAAGCCAATACATCAATTCTTCAGTTGATATAGAATAAACTTAAATTGCCATCATATTTTTTTGTATAATATAGAAAAAACCTCCCAAAATATGTCAAAGTAACCCCGGTTTACGTTAACTCATGAAGGAATGTTCGTGTAAAGGGAAAGTTGCGACGTTAACTTTTAATCGAATAGAATAGACGAAATAAACGCACTCCCAAATATCCCCATTTCAGATAATGCTACAAAACATGGTGCCTCTATGCTCATGGCAATACGAGCGGTTATTCAACACCGTGCGGGTGCCAGGTGTCGAAACAGACAAGATAGTGCATTATCAGGACTCGTCACATATAACTGTGTACCACAAGGGCCGGTACTTTAAGGTCATGGTGTACTCCAGAGGCCGACTGCTCAGGCCCGCTGAAATACAAGTGTAAGTATTATATTATATTGAGTACTAACTGTCCCCCGCGTTCATCCGCGTTCACGGGATAAAAAGCCTATAATATTCGGGTATAATGTAGATTTCTATTAGTGAAAGAATTTTTCGAATCTGACTGGTAGTTCCAGAGATTAAACAAACGAATAAAAAAACTCTCCCGCTTTATTATATTAGTGTAAATATTATTCGAAAAATCAAAGTGATTTTGAGGGCAATTTGTAAGAAAGAGATGTGATGTGATTAAAATTAGTTTAGTGCGATTTACAACAGAATCTGTAACAGTGTCATAATAAAAATAAAAATTAGTAACTACTGATTGGAATGGCAACAGCAGAGTAAAAAGGGGGATTGTCAGATTTTTTAAAACGTGTTTGAGATCTCGTTACCGCGGCATTGTCCTTGAGGTTCAATTGAAAGTGACCGGACAGCTCGTTACGTTATGCAACAGAATGCACTTACTGGTAATTGAATGATCAGCGACACCGCGTTCCGTTAAAAGTCATGTACGTTCAAATGTCCTTGACATTAACTTTTGATTTGGGATACAGTTATGGGGTCTTATCAGGTGTTTGAATATAAAGTGCTCGATATTTATTATATACTAGCTGCCCGGCGCGACTTCGTTCGCGTAATACCCTACCCTACCCTTCATTTAAACCTTCCCCGGACTTCCACGAATAGTTCAAACCCAAAATTAGCCAAATCGGTCCAGCCATTCTCGAGTTTTAGCGAGACTAACGAACAGCAATTCATTTTTATAGATATAGATAGATTTACAAAATAATTTTATTATCGAGCATATTATAGTTACATATTTAATCTTTGATTGAAAAACGATAAATTTATTTGAAAATGAATTTAGAAGATTCTATTCTAGACGGGCCAGTTGGCGCAGTTGGTTAAGACGTGGAGTCTTAACCTATAACGCCGCAGGTCGTGGGTTCGATTCCCACACAGGACATTGTGTGCATGAACATATCTGTATGTCCTGAGTCTGGGTGTAATCATGGGAATATTAAGTATGTATTTACAAACAAAAAGTAGTATATGTATTATATCTGTTGTCTGGTTTCCATAGTACAAGCTTTGCTTAGTTTGGGATTAGATGACCGTGTGTGAGGAATGTCCCATATTATTATTATGATATTTATTTATTTATTTAGTGGTAGTGAATTGGAAGGAGAAGAAATAATAAGCAATTTAGAAGAAGGAAAAGTTATTACCGGCGAGCTAATGCCTACTATACTTAAATCGCAGTATGAGAGAAGATACGGTGAATTTATATTGTGGCAAAAAACAATAAATCAAAGTCACTTACGGAATATGTTTTTCTTGTTTATTTTAGACCTTTTTTTAAGTCACTTGAGTTGTTTGTGAGAAAAGAATAAAATTTTGCGGCGCCAAACAATGGTAATGAGTTCTCAGACGGGGGAAGATTGAGATAATATAAGATTCGCTGAACATTAGCTAGTCTATACTATTATTACTGTGGATATTATGTAATATGAGTGATCCGATTCTAAAACATATTTCACTAATACGAAGCTACAATTGTCCCTGAGGGTATTATCATCATTAACTCAGGGGAACGCGGGTTGCTACTATAGTATAAGATGCGCGCCCAAAACGCTTATCGGAACACGAATGTTTAATAGGTTATCGCTACAACCTTCAGCCGAAGCAGAAGGTTTCAAAACCCTAAGAAATTCAGTTCAAGATGGTCTAAATGTGAGAAAAACAATGAATCTTTAACCTCCTTATTAATAAATAAGGTTTAAGTCAAGTATAGTAATACCTAGGATATAGACCTAGGATTAGGGCCTAGGATAAAATATATCCGTCACTTTCTAATGTCATATAAACAAAAAGGGATGAGGCTATCTTTACCTGGTTACAAGACTGACTTACACCGTATTTATTAATAAGGGGGTAAAAGTTTAGTTGACTTAACGAGATGATTTACCTTGCAATTTGTCAAAAGTCTACTAAAAAAAACTAGGAGCACGATAATCCAATCATTGTTGTTAAATATTAACCAATAGAGAGACTGTAAATGTTGTACTATTTAGTCTATTGGCTGATTGATTGACAACGATGATCGGACTATAGTGTATCGTGTTTCGTAGTTAAACTTAAACCTGAGACTTTGGGCAAAACTTCTGCCTATTTTTGCCGAAGCCGAACCTTCTGTCAGACACTACTAACAGTATATGGTATAAACCAGACAAATCCAACAAATCTTGGAAGACAAGTCGGAGCCAGTGTGTGGCGAGGAGCGACTTGCGGCACTGACGGCTGGGGAGCGGTCCCACTGGGCCCACATCAGACAGACCATGTTCAACCGTGGACACAATCGTACCTCGTTGCATTGCATCGAACGAGCCGCCTTCAACGTATGCCTTGGTAAGTACTTATAAACAATTGTAAAATATCGCCAATATAGTCCGATTGTCAGAATATTTAAAAATGTTACCTTGGTGAGTTTCTTGCCTGTTCTTCTCAGTTAAAGGCCGGTTTACGAACGGTGGAACTTCAGTAACTTTCACCTTCATTAATTGGCACTAAAAGTTACTGAAGTTCCCACCGTAGTATGGCTACTAGGGCCTAAATTAAATGGCTGCTTTTGACATTGAACCTGTTCCAATAAAGACTGAATTTGAAAATGGCGGCTTGTACTTGTATTGACAGATTGTACCGCAGATATAAATAGACGCGAAGGTATTGTGCTGCGCGTGCCAAAAGTAATGCTAGGTAGAAAAAAAGTGGTACGCTTTGTTGTCATACAGATATAAGGAATTGCGTTATCTATTTAGATTTGTGTCTATCAATACAAGTACATGCCGCCATTTTCAAAATCATTATTTATTGGAACACGTTAAATATATATCTGTCCCTTTCTAACATCATCATCTGTTCCCAAACATTTGGGATCAGCGCAATATGTAAGCTTCTTCCATTCGTCTCTTCTATCTTTCACACAATCCATCCATCTCTTTTACGGTCTTTTTTCCCGTATATCGATCCACTTCCATTTTCATAACACTATTCATCCGTCACTTCCTAACATACAACAAAGAGATCCAGGCCTGTCTTAAAATCAAAGTTTTACAAAACTTGCTTTAAACCATTTTTTTAATTCAACCTAACTCAAGTTAGGCTTTGATCTATTTTAATGGAGAAAATTTTGTGAAAGCATTAAGAGATAGAAGATGCAGGAAAAATTGTGTCTCGGGCGAGTATCAAGTGAAAGTTGTAGTGTATGTATTACTTACACGCCTAGGGACGAAATATACCTATATAAAAGGTGAAACTGATGGACCGGGAGATACTGGCACACATTTTCTGGTCATTTGTATGGTATTCGATTAACGCCCACGCGATTGAGCCGCCCGCCGGTACCAGCGCTATGACCATCATTTTTTCAAATAACTTTATGTTGTGTTCCTGCGCGTGAGTAAGGTTGCCAGAGCTCATTGGGGAGGGGCGGGGTCTG
Organism: Achlya flavicornis; assembly: GCA_947623365.1. NCBI lineage: Eukaryota > Metazoa > Arthropoda > Insecta > Lepidoptera > Drepanidae > Achlya > Achlya flavicornis. The sequence goes on along the minus strand of OX392471.1, from coordinate 15,754,452 downwards.
TAACGCGTCAGTCTCCGCTTACCATCAGGCGGGCGTATGCTTGTTCACCCATAATTTATTATTAAACATGTCTTAAAGACCTAACTAAAGAAAAAGAAAAATAATCTTACAACTCTGGCTGGCCAAGTTACGTGCCGGCGTACCTAACTACGTCTAATCTTGGTATTTAGTAAAATATATCAAGTTTTGGTCGCTACCCGGCGGCAGTAGGCCGTGTCCGGCTATATTCGTTTGTAGGCTTATCTTTGGCTAGGCATAACTTATCATTTTATAATTAATGGCTACGCAATTTATGTGAGTGCTGGGGGTCTAACAAGGCCATCCACTTTTGCTGAATTTACTGCTGTTCTTATAAATTTTCTATATAAACTATAATTTATTGGGTATAGTTTTTTGTGTAGTAATTAATTTTGAATTAAAAATATATTTTTATTTATTTATTTATTTATTCTTGCTTCATGTAGTATGTTAAAGATGTTACAAATAATAAAGTGGTACAATACATGAGCCCATATAACATTTTATTTTTCTTAACAATAAAACTAGTTGACAGAAAGTACAATCACATAAAAAGCTTGTATTACAAATGTAATTTTTATCTTAGTACTTGTTATATTACTACTACTATGTTTTTTTTCTCTTCTAATAATTATTATTATTTAACCCTTTTTAGGCTTTTTAAAGCCTTTTTTTATTATTTTGTAACTATAATTTATTGGGTATAGTTTTTTGGTGTAGTAATTAATTTTGAATAAAAAAAATATATTTTTATTTATCTTAACAAAAAATGTAATTTACACTTATTAAAAATGTAATTTTTATGTTAGTAGGTACTTGTTATATAGTCAGATTAGAGTTCCTATATCGTTATTTTATGCTTTCTTGTTTAACCCATTTTGAGGTCGATCGGTTCATATATGATTTCCGAATTATAGCTTTCCGCCCCGCGTTTTCACCCGCGCCATCCTTTTACCGCTTTAGATGAATTTTCCAATTAAATCGCTATAAATGGAACCAATTTATACCAACTTCTCAGTTAATCGAGACTTGTAGGAAAATCCTACCCTCAAAACATAATTAATTTGGGTCGAATTTCAAGAAAGTCAAAAACGCGTGTTTCTTTATTATCTGTCCAAAGTATTAAGTTGCTGAGTTTCTAGTTTATCGGCCCGCGTGTTAAATTTCCTCCATACAAACTTTAAAACCCCCTTTAAGGGGAATCTTTATTATTTACTAGCTGTCCCACGTGGTTTCACCCTCGAGCCCGGGATAAAAAGTAGCCCATGTCCTTCTCCATACTATAGGCTAACTCTATCAAAAATATGGATGAAATCGGTAAAGTCGTTCTCAAGTTATGGCGCGACTAAGGGAAATAGGCATTCATTTTTATATATATACAAGCTGCCCGGCACGACTTCGTTCGCGTGGTTTCCTACTAACCTATACCCTAAACTAACCCTACCCTCGCAACTTTCTTAATTTTTTGTTTCATAAGAACCTTCTCCAGATAATAACAAACACAACAAAAAAATAATTAGCGAAATCGTTCCAGCCGTTCACGCGTGATGGCGTGACCAAGGGAAATAGGGATTAATTTTTAAATATATAGATAGATTTAGGTAAGTAAGCTGCTAAGTTTCAATTTTATAAATCCAAGGTATAAACTTTTTTTATACAAAGACAATCCCGCCTTTTCAACCCTTTTTAAGGTTTAATTTCCAGAAACCCCTACTTAGTTATAAAACGAACCTGTGTGCAAAATTTCAAGCCACAGCGGCTTAGGCTCTGCGTTGATGAATCAGTCAGTCAGGACAAGTAATTATAATATGTGTAGAAGGTAGATGCCCGAACTTCGATATAAAAACATAATCATATAGACGATCTCTTTTTATTTCGCCAATAAATTATTTGGATCATAGGCATCGAACGCGGTAAAATATTTATATCCGTAAAAAAAAAAATGTTGATATAGTGATGACCTTCGTCACGAAGATTGTAAATACTCGGTGACCTTAATTGGGTTTAATAACATATAAGATAATACTTATACAGGATGTCCATATATAAACCTTTCCGGAATAAATTTATAACATTGTAATTGAAACGGTGTTTGCAGGGTGAGATTTTGAGATAGAAGTCCAAGGCTAAATCCGAGAATATGTCACGTCACCATCGAATAGTATTACGAGCTGAATGTCCAAGTAGAGCTGTAATAATATGCCTACCGAAAAATTATTAGTGTTTAATAAAACCCAACAAATGGATTTCCATTTTATTGTTTGTCTATACTAGCTGTCCGCCTGTGCTTTTTTTAACTTTTTAAAAGTTCGGTCAATGACTCAAGAAAAAAACAAATGGAATAATGTATCAAATATGGATATCTCAATCGATACGTTTTTTTTACAACTATGACATTTGTTCTATTTAATAGTTGCAATCACAGATTACAGAATAAGGCAGATGGAGAACGCGGAACACGGGTGTGAGGCCAAAAAAGCAAATATAAATTGAAAAACACGTACCTGGTATTCGCTTCTGAATGTGTATTTGCTTTGTTCAATAAACTAAACAATACAAATACAAACTGGAAAACGAATACCAGGTCTCAGAATTTCAATTTGTATTTGATTTTTTGGCTTCACTTTAGTGTTCCGCGCGCTCCATCTGCCTTATTCTGTAATCTGTGGTTGCAATATAAACCCTATTGCAATAAAACATAACTATTAACTTTGATGTGACAGTGTACAGAGTATAAACTTGCGTTTGTACATTTTCTATAGAAGAGTATTGATATGAATAATCGTGTGAGGCTCTTTATGCTTAAGTAATAAGTTTTATTATACTGTAATTAGTTGAGAGAGTTATAATAATAGTATACACTATACTAATAACTATATTATTATAGGCACTTTATATTATTATTATTTATTGATAATATAAGCATGCCAAGAGGTAGAATATTATGTAAACCATAGAGATTGAATATTGATGACACAGGTATGATAAACGTTGCCTTGAAAAGAAGCGTGCGTTCATAGTTTGTACGACATATAATTAATGCAAATTTCTCGTTTTTTAACCGACTTAAAAAAAAGGAGGAGGTTATCAATTCGGTCGTTTTTTTTTTTTTTTTTTTTTATGTTTGTTACCTCATAACTCCGTCATTTATCAACCGATTTGGAAAATTCTTTTTTTGTCTGGAAGGGTACACTTCCCGTTTGGTCCCATTGTCATCAGATCAGGATTTGATTACTTCTTAGTGTACTTTGAAGTCGGTTTAAGTTTTTTGTAAAACAGTCCAATTATGTATCGTTACTTTTACCGAGAACAAATTACAAGACACTCATATCAACAATTTCCTGAGAGTACATCACTAGATCGGTTGAATAAAGCTGGCACGTACACCGTACCTAAACGTATGCAAGCTTTGAATGCACCTTTAAGCAAACTGCTCAGTTGCTCACGCTTCTCACAAAGGTAAAATTGTTAACGCTATCAGTCTATTAATATTCTTACTCTAGTAATGTAATAGTACATTGTGATACATGTGCGCAAAGTTGGTAATTACCGCGAACGCGATTAAAGAGCCGAGAATGTAATGAGCAATGCACACGCGTGTCATACGACGTTTTTCAATACAGTTGCGTTTTTTTTTAAATCTACCACACTATGACAACGTTAACAAATATGGCACGTAGGTTTTTTTTTGGCAGCGACGCGCTTTCTTTCTTCTTTACCCGTTTAAATAAAGAATGCTTCGTCTACACACATATCACATATCATGTAGTGACGCACAAAATTAACATTATCGGGATTATACCTATCATAAAACTGTGCGGTAATGTAAAGTAAAAATCACTAGTGCGTAATAAGCTGGATTATGAAACTAAAATCGGTGGAATAAAAGTCACTTTACGAGCAAGTGTGTTGAAAACATATTTATAAGGCCAAACCTATTGTACATATGATCGCAAATAAATAGATTGATATAATTATATTTTCATTACAGATGACATAGAGTATGGATTTGATGAGAATGACCACACTAAACTGGACCAGTTCGGCCGAATATTACTACACGGCAAGGGTCACGACCGCTGGTTTGATAAGTCTTTCAACTTGTGCTTCAGTACCAGTGGATTTGTAAGTTACACATTACAGTAATTGTTCCCCTCGATTCTACTCATATAAGATAAGATAAGATAAAATAATAAGATATATTATTAGCTTTTGAATTTAAACAGAATGTGAGATGGTTTAAAAAAAATCGACAATTTCTAACTACGTTTAATAAAAAGTTCTTAAAACCTTGGTTTTACTAGACTTGGCTTAAACCATCTCATGTAATATGACAGAGATAGGTTCTGTATTGCCACAGCTTCTTTCAGCAAATAATGATTACAATATCCGTGAGATGACCGTAAGCAAACCGTTTTTTTTTTTTTTTTTCAAAATATTATATGGTACCTCTATGTTCATTTCAGGTTGGTTTCAATGCAGAACATACTTGGTAAGTGCTTGCAGTAATATAAATTTAGGAACTTTCAAGGCCAGAGTGAATAGGTTTCTTCTGGGTAAGCGTGTTTCATCTTAGGCTTCGTCATCGCCCCTTATGGGCGGGTCAGTAGCCAAACGCAAGCCCATTTAATTAAAAAAAAAAAAAAAAAAGAATTGCAGTATTGAATACAGTTTTTATTTAACACTAATAACATAATATACCTATTAGTAGTATTTGGTTTATGAACTAGATTTTATTATTTAATACATTTTATCTTCCCTTATCATATTATCGGAGTGTTAGTAATCTAAATTTTATGCCCTAGCTTTTGTAGGTATACAATATTTTGAGAATAATCTAATCACTCTTTTTAATAATATTACAAGCTGCCTGGTGCGACTTCGTTCGCATTGTGTCCTACTCTACCCTACATTTAAACCATCCCAGGACTTCAAAATTCAAAATTCTAAATCATTTATTCAAATAGACCTTCGCAGGCACTTATGAAAAGTCTGAATCTTCAAAAAATATTTCGAAATCAAAATTAGCCAAATCGGTCCAGCCTTTAGGCGCATGCAACATAGGTATAATTCGCGCTTTGCCGACCCCGCAACAATGAAGTTTGCTACATTAGTAATATACAAGATAACAAATATATAAGCATGTTTAATAGAATGATGTTAACATTATAATAATTCTAGGGCTGACGCCCCGGTAATGGGCCACTTGTGGGAGTACGTTATTTGGTCCGAACTAGAGATCGGGTAAGTTGATAACGGAAAAAAAACTATAATTATATGTATGTTTTAAGGAGTATTGTTATTTGGCTGAATATTCCACAGATACGCTCCGGATGGCAACACTAAGGGAGCAGTGGAATCCCCTCCACCCATGCCTACTAGACTACAATGGGATCTAAACAATGAGGACCTGCTGAAATCCATAGATGTATCCTACACAGTTGCGGAGAAACTACTCAACGATGTCGATCTTAGAATATTGATGTACACAAAATATGGGAAGGGTAAGAAAACTTTTTTTTATTGCGCACAGGTTTAAGGTAAGGCTGTGTTGTGAGGAGGACGTACGTATATGAAAGTGGATGTATATACGGGAAGAGGATGACTGAAAAAGAGATGGATGGATTGTGTGAAAGACGATATGAGAGAATGGAGTGAATGCTGGTATGACGGATAGAAAGGCATGGCAAAAGTGTACATATTGTGTCGACCCCGAATAATTGGGAGCAGGATGAAATAATTAATGGAGTTCGTTACGATTACCACCAAAGTTACGCGTTAGAGCCCCAGTACATGTTGCGAGGGGTAGAGCATAGCGTTTTTTGATTCTAAGAGCGGCTGGGGAAGTACCTTTACCTTACAGAATACAGTTGTGTTCCTGCGCGTGAGTAAGGTCGCCATCTGGGAGTGGAAGTGTCAATACGGTACAATACGTGTCACTAAAGATGTGACTTTAGACAACACGTTGTTTGACTTGCGCAGTAGACGATTTATAGGTCTCTCTTTATATAGTGTGACTGGTAATTAGTAAACGGTACTTAGACACGTGATTTTACTCATGATAACAAACAAGTTTCCCAAAGAAAGAGAACATTTTAAAATAATCTTAGCAAGTGACGTGAAAAGATCTGATAATTACCCTCATTGAGCGATGACATGTTGTTTATGACTTTAATTCAATGAACTTGCAAGCAAACATTTGGTATTAATTTTTGAGTAATCTATACCTAATGCAGTTTTCACCCTTTTTGGATATATATACCTTAACAAGTTGTATGCTGATTCTGTTGTTTACATTTAAACTAATTGAGTATGTTTATGTCTCTTTCTAACAAAGAACATAAGAAAAGGATGTATGAAGTTTAGTCTTGTCAAATTAGTCCAATGCTTGTTTTCAATATAAATTTAGTCGCCATATATCGCGGTTACGTCTAAATACCCGCAAATAAAGACGGCAAAGACTAATTTGACAGCTTTACATAATTATGTTCTATCCTTTTTCAATAATGTTTGTATGAAAGAGATGTGATGTGACTAATATTAGTTTAGTGCGATTTACAAAAGAATCGGCACCATTTTGTTGTAAACTAATTTATATGTATAAATAAATGTGATCGTAAACCAGGTTTCATGAAGAAATGCCGCGTGTCACCGGACGCGTTTATACAACTAGTCCTACAGTTGTCGTACTACCGCGACGCCGGCCGGTTCTGCCTCACTTATGAAGCTTCCATGACCAGGCTGTTCCGCGAAGGTCGCACAGAAACCGTCAGACCTTGCACCATTGAGAGCTCCGCTTGGGTGAAGGCTATGGTGGATCCTAATGCGACGGTCAGTATACCTCTTACGGTGCAGGTTGTGGGTTGTGGTGCGTAGCAATGCAAAGTTTTTAAACCATATCTTAATAAATTTCACCTGATTACTCTGATCATCATCATCATCATCAGCCTATAATGTCCCACTGCTGAGCACAGGCCTCCTGCACACAAATGAGGGTGAAAGGGAATGGGCAGATACTCCGCCACGCGTGCCCACTTCTGATCGGTGGAGGTAGGCTAGTGGTCAACCTACTGTTGGAATTTTTCAAGCCGCCTAAGAGGCATCCAACTAGCTTAACGACTATCACAATTAAGCGATAACCGGGACCAACGGCTTTACGTGCCTTCCAAAGCACGGAAACGCTCGATTTGAAATACCAGTAGACGGTCACCCATCCAGGTACCGACCACGACAGACGTAGCTTAACTTTACCGATCGATTAAGAACGGCTAATCATGCTACACCACGAGCGCTTCATATTACCTAAAATTACTCTGATATACCACACAATTTATTTCATCATCCCATTTTTTTAAATATATCTTTGTATAATAAACAAATAATCATTAACCACTGAGAAATCTTATAAAACACGCATGTGTCATACGGATAATCCTACATCGAATCTCTATTCGATGTAGGATTAAAATGTGTGTGCATGAACGAACATGCCTGCATGTCCTGAGTCACATGAGTAAGAGAGGTAGAGCACAGCGTTAATTCGCTCAAAGAGCAGGTCCACTGGGGAAGTACCTCCACCTTACAGAATACCGCAGCCAAATAACTTTATGTTGTGTAAAGTTGTGTTCCTGTGCGTGAGTAAGGTCGCCAGAGCTCATTGGGGAGGGGGAAAGGTCGGCAACGCGTGAGCGATACTTCGTGTGTTGCAAGCGTCCATATGGCTACGGTAAACGCTTACCATCAGGTGGGCCGTATGCTTGTTTTCAGAGTTAGTCATATAAAAAAAAAACTGGATTTAAGCTACATAAGTATGTATTTAAAACTAGTATATGTATTATATCAGCATTTTGAAGAACCCCATGCTGTACTCCATTGGGAAAACCACGGCGGGGAGCTCATTCCACAACTTGTGCGTTCGCGGAAGAAAGCTTCTTTGAGCCCGCACAGTTAGCCCGCACACTATGTCCTTGTAATTGAAGACTATTCACAGATTGAGGAGCGAATGCAGTTATTCTTGAAGGCCAGCAACAGACATCAACTGGGCTATCAGGACGCTATGGCAGGCCGTGGCATAGACCGCCACCTGTTCTGCCTCTACGTGGTCTCCAAATACCTAGAGCTGGAGTCGCCCTTCCTGCAAGAAGTATTTAACGAACCATGGCGGCTATCCACCAGTCAAACTCCCCATGGTAAGTTTTACTATTCTCTAATCTTTTCGATTCCTACATATAGCTATCCCGTGGTTTTATTCGCGTTCCAGGTATAGGAGGACAGGAATGAAAAGTAGAATTTATTTAAAATCTTAAAAAAAAAATGCATATAAATAAACTCCGTGCCGTTCATAGAATAACTGAGTCTATCCTATATAGTTCCTATGTAGAAAAGTGCCGAACCCAAAACGAGCGGTATAGAGTTCTGCGTTCCGCATTCACTGTAATATATGAGTGACAGAGACAGATTTATAATTCTTGTAAATTATTCATGTATAGGACAAACCAGCATGTTGGATCTGAAGAAGTACCCGAAGTGCGTGAGCGCAGGCGGTGGCTTCGGCCCTGTGGCTGACGATGGGTACGGAGTCTCCTACATCATCGTAGGAGAGGAAACCATATTCTTCCACGTCTCCAGCAAGAAAAGCTGCTCCATCACTGTAAGTATAGACACAACTAGCAGCCAATTATTATTATTAAGGCCTGGCCTGAAGCGCTCGTGGTGTAGCATGATTAGGCATTCTTTATCGATCGGCAAGTTAAGCTACCACCGTCGTGGTGGGATGGGTGACCGCCTAGTGGTATTTCAAATCGAGCGTGTCCGTGCTTCGGAAGGCACGTAAAGCCGTTGGTCCCGGTTATCACTTAATTGTGATTGTCGTTAAGTTAGTTGGATGCCTCCAAGGCGGCTTGAAAAATTCTAAGGTTGACCACTAGCCTACCTCCACCAATCCGCAGTGGGCACGCGTGGTGGAGTATCTGCCCATTCCCTTTCACCCTCATTTGTGAAAGGAGGCCTGTGCTCAGCAGTGGGACATTATAGGCTGATGATGATGAAGGCCTGGTTATATGGCTGATATAAGGTTTTCTGCATGATATTTTATTTTTCACTTTTACACCGAACCGAAAAACGACGGGAAAAAATTCCATCGGAAAGTTGTTGACATACCGAAAATACGGACATATCTTAATTTTTTATGCGGACAGCAAGGGAGTGAATCCTTGGGTAATTTATTTTGAGCTGAACTATTATAGAGCATTTATACCTGATGTCATCTTTGTATGATAAAAAAGATCTCTGTTTTACCCCCTTTAGGGTTGCATTTTCAATAACCCTTCCTAAGTGTAACACATGCAGCATTATGTAGGTTTTACATTTTATATATAAAATATACGATAGATAGTCACTCGTTTTTAAGACTTGGCTGTTTATTTGATCTCAATGGCAATTTTATGGCCAAGGAGTCTTGTTGGAATGCATATTAAGCTTGATATTTGTAATTAAAATGAGTCTTAATGCTTGAAAATAAGGTTAATTTCGTTTTTCAAAAATTTGTTATAATAAGACTGTTGAAATATTTCATAAATAATAGGTATACATGTTCATACCTATGAAAATAGACTATTTTCAAAGGTTTTTTGTTTAGCTAACAATGGATATTGTAGCAGTAAGTTAACATTGATTTCTCCATTTTTATATACATATCTTATTTACATACCAACATTGGAAAAAATACTCACGCGCAGGAACACAACATAAAGTTATCTGGCTGCGGTATTCTGTAAGGTTAGGTTAAGGAGGTACTTCCCCAGTTGAGCTGAAACGATTAAATATCTCTCTTTAACTCTCTCTCTTACCAACTTACATGCTGAAATAGGGTAATACGTTTACTGTACGATATTCAACCTTAAATGGGTCCAATTTAAAGTGTAATTGTCGCCGTGACTTGCATGCGGTGTGAAAGAGATCGAGCATACTTGTAAGTACAAAAATTATTTCATCTTATTTCAGAGTTCATCAAACTTCGTGACAGAAATAGAACGATCATTGAAAGACATACAAGACCTGTTCAATGAATACAATAAACTAAAAAACGGTGTAAAAAGTAGCAAATAATTATACAATTCCGCAGTTCGCATTGTTCTTGATTAATTTAAATTTTTTGTTGTTGTAATGTGTAGTTTCTAATAAAAACTTACCCCCTTATTCATAATGAAGTTATCAAACGTTGATTAGCTAAAATTCTGGAGTCTTTATCTGACACGTGACATTTGGTGATCGAAAGAGTGAGACGGAGGACACTATTACACTGATTTAGTTAAAAAGCGATAATTAATAAGGGGGTTATTGTATTATTTTAAGTGATGACTCTTAAGTAAGCTCTGGCAAACTTTTTGCTACGTGTGTATAATGTTCGTATGTCACAAGCGAGCGAAATGACTTTTCATCACACTCACACACCACGGTAGTATCTGAAGATAGTGCAGATGGTTGTGAACTCCCCTGTGCTGTAATATATCTTGAAATTTACAAATAGCCGTATATAAATAGCAATGCAATAAAAGAATTATCGTAATGTTATGCGACTGTTGAAGATATGAAAAAAAACTAGTGTTTTAATAATGTTATACACAAATTTACACTAACATTTTGTTACAATGCATGTAAAAATAATATTATGCTTATTATTAGTAATTTTGGTGGAAGTGTTTATATTTACTCGAATATGTACTTTATAGATATCAGACAGTAGGTAGTACAAAATCATAGTCTACTTTTTACAGTTTTTTTTTATATTTGACAGGAAATCAGTTTGTCAATTCGATTGTATTGTATATTTACAAGAGATGTAGGTAATATTACCGCTTTAATTTTTGTAAACCGTTCTCACAGGTTATATCTGTTGTTTATTTTATTTATCTGATCAATACAGATGTGCTACAAGTCGTATAAGTATCAAAACTAGTAAGTACCTTTTGTCTATGTAATGTGCTTGAAATAAAAAATTATAAAGGAAATACAGGGTGAAACGCAACAAAGGGGTTATTAGCAATACACGAGGCTACTTAGTACAGCAGTACCCAATTGATAAGGCGCGTCGTGAATCTAGTTCGCACAGAAAAGAAAGTATGGCCCCGAAGATAAACGAAATAATGCTTAAAACTTACAATCAACCTTAGATCACTACTATAAGGTTCATAATAAAGTGCAGCTGTTAGTTCCGTCTCACTCGCTAGTGACGCCCCTCCGCACACATGGCGGCAGCTGCCGACCAATAGCATTTCCCGCGCTTTGAAAATGTGTCTTATGCGCAGGTACATCGGTAAGCCATATCAGTTGGGTACTATTGCAACATTTTATTAAATTACTTTCTACATCACGTGATTTGGAAATCCCATAGAGATAGAATATTGATAGAGCGACTGTCTGTACACACTAGTGAGTGCCGTGAGCAAAATTCAAAAATTCAAAATTCAAAATCATTTATTCAAATAGACCTTCGCAGGCACTTATGAAAAGTCTGACTCTAATACTCTAATACCGGTTCGGAAGGTTGCATTTGCTGAGAAGAGCCGGCAATAAACTCAGCAATTACTCTTTTCAAAACAGGCTTAGATTCATTACATAATATTTACATTCTAATCGCACTGAAAACAATTGCGTGCCCCGTCGCGGCGGCAAAATTACAAAGTAGACTGAATAAATATTTAATAAGTAAATCAATAGCAAACTTAAGCAGATTATGATATTAAAGCCTTGAAAATTACATTCATGTTAATTTGGCAAAAAAAGCACCTATGATTTAATCGATTAGTTTATGAAATGATCCATGTGTTTCGAGTTGATTGTTGTTAAAATAACATCAATAGGCTAGAAGTCAAAAAAAAACTATTTAGTCCGTCTTTTACATTATCAAAAAATATTAGACCCGTTTTTTTCTTTTGTCAATTAAACAAAAACATATGAAGATGTCGTGTGTTGAAGTTCCGTGTGACGTCACGTTAGAGTGGATTTTTTAATCTAAAGTGACGTCACAAGCCCCCACTCCCGAACGTAGACTCGCTTTACAAAAAATACGTATCAAATATTTTTTGATAAGCTTACTGACATACTAATTAGTTTTTTTTTACCTAGGAATCATCCCTATTGTTAACACATTAAACCTATACAAGTACCGATTGCGGACTAAAGCGACACAGAGAAAAATATGCTCTAATATAAGGGTATAAGAGGTATTTTGCTATTTTTACAAACAACTATAAATCGAAGCGAACGGGAGCTTGCGTCCTACTCATTATGCCTGTCTCCATAGATTACTTTAGTTAGAAAGGGATAGTGATCACTGACTCAGCCTTTCTATGTATGTGTATGTGCAATAAAGGGACTACTAGACAAAAGTAGATACAAGTACAACTATTGTGTACACGACTATTGAAGGTAATTTTTCATTGTTGATGTTTTTTTGCTTTTACTTGCATTTCGAGACTATTGAGTTAGTTTTTAATTGTATTGTGACATTTGGTAAATCAATTGTAAACTTATATTATTAATATTAAAACGTTATTTATTATACTTTTTAAAGCTAAATTTGTTTATTTTTTTACACCTTTACTTACTTACAGGTCGGTTAACTAAAACTGGCACAATCAACACGAAAAGTCTGCCCGTCTCTCTCGCGCGCGATTAAGCTTATGAGTATGAAGGAGACAATTATTGTTTTGCTACAGCTCATTAATATAGAGTGGTCTTTTTTGCATTCGTCAGTTAGAATTGACTGACTGATTAGATGTAATAAAACATACTGTATCGTAAAATTGCATTATGTGTGAGTACTGTGATCGTTAACCGACCTGTACTAACAAACTGTACCGGCATGACTAATACAATACTCAATATTCAGTTAATTAAATAATAATAATAGTATTTAATTGCATCGCTTTACTTATAGTGGGTCTACTGTTGTCAAGTTGCTATTGTTGGAGCGCTCGTGGTGTAGCATGATTAACCGTTCTTAATCGATCGGCAAAGTTAGGCTACGTCTGTCGTGGTCGGTACCTGTATGGGTGACCGCCTAGTGGTATTTCAAATCGAGCGTTTCCCTGCTTCGGAAGGCACGCAAAGCCGTTGATCCCGGTTATCACTTAATTATGATAGTCGTTAAGCTACTTGGAGGCCTTCTAGGCTTCTTGAAAAATTCCAACAGTAGGTTGACCACTAGCTTACCTCCAACAATCCTCAGTGGGCACGCGTGGTGGAGTATCGCCCAGTCCCTTTCACCCTCATTTGTGAAAGGAGGCCTGTGCTCAGCAGTGGGACATTATAGGCTGATGATGATGAACTGTTGTCAAGTCAAGGTCAAAGTCAGTGGCCTTCATCATAAACATTGGGGTAATATTTTTAAATTGTATAAACCCCTAGACTATAATAGACCATGTTTCATGGACCGTATCCTATCCTATTAATATAATAAAAGCTAAAGTGAGTTTGTTGCCTCTTAGACGCCTCAATCGTGATGAAATTTGGCACACGGGTAGATCATAACCTGGAGTAGAATATAGGATAATTTTTGTCCCGGGAAACCATTGAGTCTCTCAGGAACGCCTAGTCTATCTCTATATATAAGGTGACTGGTAATTAGTAAACGATACCTAGATACATGATTGTACTCATGATGACAAATTAATTTTCTTATATAACACATGCCCCGCAACATATCTGGTGGATATCCACCCTAAATCTATGGCACAGAGGATTATATTGTATATAGTAATCTGTGTCTATGGTCTTGTCAGCTCACACCAAGTCGCGAAGTGAGGAATTACGGGGCGCGCACTTTTTAAAATAGCGATACAATTAAGAACTTTATTTAGTAAACAAAGAGGTACACATTTCTGTGAGAGAACTCAAATACTCTTCGCGGTGTCGCGAGTCTTTTAACTTGTCATGAATCCTCTCAATGAAATGTACCTTTTGTAGTAAATAAAGTTCTATATTGTTTTGATATCTTAAAAAGTGCGCGTTGCGTCGCTTCGACTCGTGTGCTCGTTCGAGGCTTGGCTCGTGCTCGGTTCGCTAAGCATGGACGCGGGACGCACCAATAGAATACTGTCACACTCACAGAACAGAAACTGTTTTTTCTGTTCTGTGGTCACACTGCTACGACAGCTCAAATGAATTGTCATCAAGACTAATGTTACGTCTCGTCTAATATTATATTTTTCTACTCTTTACATTTTATGTATTTATTATTACGTGAATCATGCATTTATTGCATTTACATATATTAATTTTACTTTACAAAGCTAAACCGCATCACACATCTTTAATATCTCGTATGAAAAATCCATTTGCTTACACGACTTCAAATGAAATTTCTGCAACGGAAGACGATGATGACTATTTTCTTATTGAAAGTACGCACCGGAATTACTTGGGATACCGGTACGGATCACCAGTTTGGAGGTATGATCGGAGCTGGCCAGCTACACCCATTGCTGTGGATAACGATATGGATACGTTTTCACACAAAAATCACCTTTTACCTACGACTCCTACGAAATCGTCTACTAAAACATTTAAATCTTATTTTCAACGGAGGTATCCCATGAAACTTCAAAAGCTGGCAAGCTCAATTTATATTATGGATGCTACTGAAGTCTCGCAGATGTGGCGATACAGAAATTCGACGACGTATGACGTACCATCAACAAATTTACAATTTAGACCAAATTTGCCAAGAAAATCGTTCATACCTGTGAAATTGATAGATGATTATTTAAAGAATTTATTGAGAAAATCAAAAAATGCTAACCAAAACGGAACAACAGGAAATAAAACCATTACCATCAAACCGTCAAAGTGTTATACCTGTGGCTTAAATTCATCAGGCTTGAGCTCTACACATTGCCATGACGTAATTTTAAAACCAAAAAAACATGGAAAATACAAAACAATATGCAACGGGACGAATATTATTCCTGGCTGCTTTAAAAGGTATCAAGATTTATCTACAAGTTATGTTGAGAGAGGATGCCGAACCAAACCTCCTACAATGGGCCGAAGTTACGCGTCTAAAAGGTTTAAAAGGTTAGAGGTATTGCTTTTGGATGTAAAAGATGGATGTGTCAGCAGTCCCCATGCTTCTCTCCTTCCTTTCAGTCAACCTATATCATTATTCGCTAGATTCCATGTTTGTGTTTGTTCAAAGAAATATTGTAATATAGCGTATTCAGAAAAACCTACAAAACCTATAATAATTGTATGTCTACTGATGTTTTATCCAATAAACTAAAATTCAAGATTTTACTTTCCTTTGAATTTCGATAAACGTTTCATCAAAATTAATACTACAGTCATTTGTTTAGTTTAGCCACTGATATGGCACTTATGCCTTTTTTGCCACAGTGCCAAGCAATATGGCATATAATAAATAAATAAATATCCTGGGACAATACTCACACACGGTCATCTGATCCCAAATTAAGCAGAGCTTGTACTATGGAAACAAGATAACTGAATATTTTTTTGTTTTCAGAATTTTGTTTTTGTTTGTAGATACATACATAATATACATAATTACACCCAGACACAGGACATACAGACATGTTCATAAATATGCATGTCCTGTGTGGGAATTGAACAGACGACCTGCGGCGTGATAGGTGGACTGGAATCTTAACCAACCACGCCAGCTGGCTCGTCAATATGTCGGTAGGCAATAGCTCCGGCGGCGGTCTTCTATCGCATATCAAAGAAGATTACTGCGGTACCTAATTAAAGCGTGTGTGGCCACACTTCCGTTTGTTCAATGTCCAATATGAGCTTATAGGAAATGCAGCTATCTATTTTTCACCGCCTCTAAATCTATCTAGGTAACAGGCAGTAACGGTAGTGTGGTAGAAGGGGGTTCCAGGTTTGCGAGAAAGAAATGAGACTTATTTTGTAAACTTGAAAGTCTCTTCGATGGTGGGAGCGCGTGGGTACCACTTCTCAAAGGTTTCTGGCGGAGACCACGTAACCTTACTCTGCGCGGCGACTGGCTAGCTGGCCGGCTGGCTCAATCGAGGAGAGCGCTTGGCGACAGCAGGGTTGCGAAGGCGCGAGAGTCTGCGTACGCGCATCATACAATGAAATCTATGTATATATAGGTACTACTAGATCTGATGTAGTCATATCAAATTAGCTTACGCCCTACGGTTTCACCCGCATTGGAGTTCATAAACAACCCCGTTGCATATAGAACCTTATCCTTTTAGAATTATGATAATGAATACGAATAGTTAAAAGTCTATTGCTCTAGTTTATTTGTGAATTATTTATAAGGAATTACAATGAGTATTGGTATTTGTGACCTTCCTCTGGTTTCTTCTCTTTTGGAACTTTTTGTTCATTTATGCTGTCTACACTGCTTTGTCTTCGCAGAGATCTTAGATCAGAATTGCTTTTTTTTACAATTTTATCATCTTTGTAATCATTTCTATCTTTTCTTTCTTTATTCTTAACTCTCTTTGCATTTTTTGCTTGTATACCTTCCTCGTCACTTTCAGTGGTGCTAATCATTATAACAGGTATTACTGAGCCAATTGAATCTGATTGTTTTGATTGTGTACTGGATTCTGATGTTTGCTTTTCATTTAACTTCCTCTCTTCACCACTAATTGATGTGGGAACATCACTTGTGAAGAACACTGGTTTTGTTTTCATTACCTTGTTTTGCAACTGTTTTTCCAGAATAGCCTTTTTTTCCGTGCGGTCATCTATCTTTTCTAACTTTACTTTTAGAGTTTTATCTTCTTTTTGTTCCACATCATCTATTGGTTTAAAGTCAATGCTGTTCTTTTTTTTCTGATCAGACTTTTTTAGTATAGTTATATCTTTTATTCTAAGGACTGCTCTGGGTAAAGTTTCATGGAAATCTGTATCTGTTTCATCATCTACATTATTAGAAGTATTGGTTATTTCTGGAACAACATCTTTCTTATCAAGGGCCATCCCAACTATCTTCGCGAAAATACCACCTGAAAATATAAAATATTGTATATGAAGTTCATAATTCGTTTTATACTAACTATGTAATGAAATAATAGACAAAAAACCTCTCTTTTTCGCAGCCTTTGAAGACTCATGAGTTTCTACTGCAGTTATGGTTTTGCGATCATCTGAATCTATAGATTTGCTGAGTGGAAGAGATGGCAAAGCTTTCTTCCATCGCGCAAATGGGGTATTGTCCATGGCTGATGATCCAGCTCGTCTTCTGTTATCAGCGAGTTGGAACATTTTTCTTCTCTCTTCTGTACGTTCACGACGTAATTGTATCTGAAATTGAAAGTTTATAACTCTGTAGCAGCAAGTTGGACCACGTGATAAATAATAAGCTTCGTCTGTGGTGGGTTCGATTTAAATCCTATAATGAGATAAATTCACTTTCGGTGCCATACTCTCTTCACACCCAAAGATACCCACTAATGGCGTAGTTTCTACCTGACTGATCACAACTGACAGCATCTAGGTACATTGGTATTTTTTATGACGATTAATTGGTGTTCGTCTCCTAAGCTGTACCTGAGGCTGCACTTAAGAGTTCATTTTCTTCTAGGCTTCGTGTGCTTTCCATTTTCTTCTACATCAGCTCTTACCATGGTGAGATTATATTACACAAAATAAAATTAGCCTACGCAAAGTTTAAATATTTCTAAACATACCTTTAAATCATTATTTGCTTCCCTCAAAGAATTTGTCAATGACGTTAGGTAATATATTATTAATATGAGCAGAACTAGTAGTGGAATCACAATAGCCGGTGATGCTATATACTCCAGAGCAAAATTCAGGCTTTTCGGGAGCAGATTATAAATATTATTTGTCAATATATAGTATATCTTTTCATATTCAGAGAACGGTCCGCAATGCCATGAGGGTTTAACCCATACA
This sequence comes from Achlya flavicornis, assembly GCA_947623365.1. Lineage (NCBI taxonomy): Eukaryota > Metazoa > Arthropoda > Insecta > Lepidoptera > Drepanidae > Achlya > Achlya flavicornis. The sequence goes on along the minus strand of OX392471.1, from coordinate 15,736,512 downwards.
ATAGTATACCCAACAGGTAACACGCAAAGAAATAGCATGGTAAGTAAAAGAGCTAAATAGAAGTTGTTACTTTTTGAAACTCTGAAAACGACCTCGTGAGGCACATTGCACGTCATAACGGCCCAAGATCGAAGGTACATCATGATCATTAGCTTAGCAACGTTTAGGACTACGAGCCCCGGAGAAAAGAACATTCCCATCCAAACCATGCCTTGGTTATTTATTAAATGTAAAATATTTTCTGCTATCTTGAAGTCGCCATATTCGGGGAACTTTTTCTCCAAGTCCCAACACCAGCAACGGTTCATGTATCTCACAAATAAAGCACGGAAGAAGTCCATGAATAATGTACCCAGTAAAACAAAAACCTGAAAACGTTCACAGATTACAAGAATGAGAAATAAATTAAATTACTTATAACGAGTATCACATTACAATATTTTTATGGTATCCATCTTAATCAGAATTTAATTAAATACTTCATTGACCTTACCAAGTCCATCATCGTAAGTTTAACTAATTCTTGTCCAAACATAGTTTCCCAACACAGTTTTAATAGCTTTTTCTTAGTATTTACCGTCAAATTATACATTTTTCTATTATTATCATCGTAAATTACGATATCCACTAAAGTGACATTGGTTTGATTTCTCTTCATCTCATTCGCGTGCATAGGATTTTCACATTTAGTTACATAACATATTCGTTCAACTTTTGTGCAGTTTGACATAAAGAAAACCTGAGTCATGTTTTTTCCACCACAATTAACTGTGCAGTTAAATGTGATATTTGGACATATAGTATCTTTTTCTAAATATGTAACGGAAGACAAATCAATTACTTCTGTAGATGTTAATGTGGTATGTGATGGTAATATGTCAGATTCAGTGTTAATGTCCAAACTTTCTTTTAACGTTAAAGTTGTTGCTTCACTGGTAGTATATGACCCATCAGTTTCTTTTGTTATTATATCAGTGGATAATTTTGTATTAATTCCAGTTTTTGTGGAGTAGTTTTCTGTAGTCGATGCGAGTTCGTAATCAGGACTAGTTATGTCTGTATCTTCGGTGATGTATAATGTATCTGATGAAGAGTATGTTGAATCTTCAATCCAGCTACTGGGCTCCGTAGAATATGTATCTGTATATTGAAGAGTGAAATCTGAAGTATCTGAACTCGTGATTATTTCAGATGATGTTTCAGTATCAGTAGACAATCCACTAGTTGATAAATCGTTACTATTTTCAATAAAGGTAATATTATCGTAATCATTCAAACTATTTGTGATTGTATTTGTTGAGTAAGTAGATGATGCCGTATTACCTTCATAGTAATCATAATCATCAATATAAGGGGTTGTTTTGCTTGTATTATCAGAATTTGGTGAAATGTAACGAGTCATATTTCTCAATTTGGCAAGTTCCTTCTTACCTAACAATATACTGTTAAGTGTAGTTGTTTCAACGTCTGTAATATTAAATCCCGGATCAACCAGATTTTCAGCTTTTAGAGATGGTCTTGAATATTTATAATTCGACGCAACTTCAAAGTTTTTATTGGCTGGAGTTGTACTTTTATGGTATAGTGAGTATGGCGTGCTGCCAGATGTTATGGTAGTTACGTCATCTGTGGTTATTTTTATAGGTATGCTACATGGTCCACAAGGTACTCTTACTTCATAGCATAACGTAGGTATTTTTAAAGCAAGAGTTTCAGTAATATTTAGAGTTCCATTAGACGTTATTGTTGCGTTCATGTCGAGTGACGGCTTCAGCATGTCTAGGTCTTTGCTCATACCTTCGATCTTGCTGAATAAAGCAAATATTAGAGAATATAAATTGAGCAAATTCAACAACATTATCCTGGAAAAAAGATTGGTGAGGTGAGATATATCGTAGGCTACATACCTACATACTTTTTTATACATTCAAATCAATTATAGTAAGCAAAACCTATCCTATTCCTATCCTACTTATATTATTTACAAATGCCAAATTGAGTTTGTTTGTTACCGACAGTTAATCGTGATGAAATTTGGAATCAGGTAGATATTCTAGGTTAACATGGTATACTTTTTATCCCGGGAAAACATAAGATCCCTTGGGAACGCGGGTGAAACGCGGGGCGAAAACTAGTCGATAATAATTAAAGAATTTGATTATATTAGGAGGATGGTTGCAAAAATTTGGAAAATAGGTTTTTAACATATCTATTGCTGTCGCGCTGTGACCGAGGGCATCCTATCCCACCCGAGGGCGATAGAGACAACTACAACTTGAACCGATTATGCCTATTTAAATTAGACGAAATCGCCATTTCGTAATCCCCGGGTTTCTCCTCCGAAACTGGATCGATAAAAAAAAAAACATGAATCATAATAAGAAGGGGCTTTGTCTGTTGGTTTTCCTTTGTTGTTTTATATTCGTCAAATTTGTTCGCTGTACGTCTGATAATGGCGTTAAAAATGGTAAGTGTTTGTGATTTTAGAAGGCTCCTAATTCTTATAATAATTAATTTATGGAGAAAAACACAACTGAGGGACATACAGTGGTACCTACAGATTGTATGGTAGAATAATCATTGCTCTAGTGTCATTATCCATAGAGGAAACTGAGGATTACGTTTTTTTGCGGAACAAACGCCACATGCAAATTCTCTTAAAGATTAGAACCTGACCTTGCCAGTTGCAGCCTTAGTTGTTTCCTTGGGTGGTAATGCTCCAAAAACCCAAGTAACTCGAAGAATACGGGAAATGTAATAGAGATAACTGTTACAACTACAGTTGTCTCATTCTCGCGCCACCAACTCCTGATCTTGGGGTTGTCATCAGAGCGGGACACAACGGTTACCACCGCATAGGCTGATACAGCAAGGAGTATAATAACGCAGATGTTTACAAGAGCTCGGAGTGCTATGATGCGCCAGCTGGAATCATGCTAAATATAAGTATATTGACAGGCCAGTTGGCGCAGTTGGTTAAGACTTCACCTATCGCGCCGGAGGTCGTCGGTTCGATTCCTATACAGGACATGTATTTGTGTGCATGAACATTTTTGGCTGTCCTGAGTCTGGGTGTAATTATGGACCTATATTAAGTATGTATTTACAAACAAAAAAAGTAGTATAGGTACCAGTTATCTGGTTTAAATACTACAAGCTCTGCTTAGTTTGGGATCAATTAACCGTGTATGAGGAATGTCCCAAGATATTTATTTATTACTATACTTATGTATTTTAAGAGAGGTAGAGCATAGCGTTTATTCGCTCAAAAAGCAGCTCGACTGGGGAAGTACCTTACAGAATACCGCAGCCAAATAACTTTTTGTTGTGTTAAGTTGTGTTCCTGCGCGTGAGTAAGGTCGCCAGAGCTCATAGTGGAGGGGGGAAAGGTCGGTAACGCGTGAGCGATGCTTCGTGTGTTGCAAGCGTCCATATGGCTACGGTAACCACTTACCATCAGGTGGGCCGTATGCTTGTTTACCGACAAAGTTGTATAAAAAAAAAAATGTTACTGGTCAATTTTGAATGAATAATCAGTTGAAATTATTGGAATGTAGTATATAAATACTACGATTATTACTATTAAACTCGTAATGTCTTACTTTCTTAGATCTTTTTTTTTCTCAGCTTCTTCGAGTAGCGCCTCTTTGAAACCCAGTATGACAGACGCTATACGATTATGCGCAGTTTCAGCATTTCCGATCATGAAATCCCATCCAGTAAAAAGCTTCCACGAAAATATGCATTCATCTTCTTTCTCTGATAGCTTGGACATGCGTGAGTTTTCTGCCATTCTGAAAACATTTAGATCTATTCTGATGAATTTAAGTCACACTCTATACATATAAATATGCTCGGAAATAGAATAAATATGTGCTGTTCCTAAAATTAAGTTCAAAATAAAAAGAAAAAGAGTCTTCATATAACTCCTAAAATTACTATAACATTCCATTCCCTTTTAATGCGCCTAAAAATATATAGTTTCACATCACAAGGGACGCCCATCAAATGGTAATAAAGACATATATATCTTACTTCCGCAGTATGGCTACGAAGCTGTATATATAAACCACCAGGCCGGTCAGAAAATACGCCAGAGGCATTCTATACTGGGCCCTTTCTACGTTGCTGTAGTATCCGTAGAAGATTGGCGAATATTTAAGCACTCCTTCAAATTCCCAGAGAGTGAGCAGTTTGGTAGCATTTTGTTTCTCTCCGTCCATTATGATTTTTCTTTCGCCATCTTGTTCAGGATTCGCTGTTAAATACTGAAAATAATTATATTAAATACATAGTATGAGTATATCGAGTAACAGGACAGACTCCTAAATTAAAGATTTTCATATCTAAACAACTTACGATTATTAGATTCCATCTGAGAAACCTTAATCCATCGAGGAAAGATCCCTTTAGAGTAGTAATAATGAATCATCAAGTTCCGAAACTAGTCAGTGATTTGTCACTGAATTTAAACAGTAAGGACAAGTAAGTGTTTTTGACTTGGCTAATAAGAGTGCATGCGTTTTGACTTAACCAATCAGAGCGCATTGTCGGCGGTGGGAAATTGGCGGAAAATATTTCAACCAAAATGAACGTCGTTGCGCTTCTTTGGGTTAATTGTTCCATGCCTTTATCCCAATCGAATCTAATGTCAAATCTATCATAATTTAAACTTAAGTAGTGTTTCAGTATTTGCCGATTGGACAGCTCACATGATTTCATATAAAAAGCACATGGATCATTTAGGATTCTGAGATATGTCAGAAAGGAAAGTAAGTAGATGATGCCTACGTAGAAGATAATTGTATAATAACCCTGCTATATTTCAATCTAGCTAGGGCATCATATACCCTGCTTTAGACTGCGTGATTGAGCAAGATTTTCCTCTGCTATCTCGTTTCAGAAGGAACTTATGAAGGAGTGTACATTTGTACAACAAAGGGACTTTCAAGGCCTCAGTGAATAGGTTTAATCGGTAATTTATTAATAGGAATAATTATAATTAGGATGATGTTACCTCGGGAACAATAACAAAGACGAGCAAAATAAATCCGATGACTAAGTTGACCCAGAACAGCCAGCGGAGGAATGTGAAGTAAGAAGCGACAACTGAACCGAAGTGCGATTCGATCTCCTTGATACGTAGCTCCCAGGGTATCAGCAGGTTGGATGTATTGGCTGCCTCACGCTTTATTTGTTGCCATTTCTATAAAAAAACAGAACGTTACTTCAAATATAAGCTAGGTGTAAATCTGGGAATGTCTGTTTGGTTCATGGCGGTTTTTCTGACGTATAAAGCCGCTTTACTGATTATAGCAGGTTCGCTATTTCAGAATACATTGTGAAACTAAGAAGTAAACTCACTGTTGCTAGAAGTATGTTGAATCTCGCATAAATATCTCTGGTACTCTTCGATTGCGCCAACCTCTCTTGGAGTTGACCTTCATGACGCTTGATGTATCCCTTTGCCTAGAAAAACAAATGAATATTACAGATTAAAGATTGTGTGAATTGGAAATAAACCTTATGTCATACGGCAAGGATCCAAAGTCAAATGTTGTAATCAGGTGAATAACAGCTCCTGGTTTTTTTTTTTCATATGTACTTATAGGACTCACGTGCCAGCCGCGAGCCAACATGTATCACCACACCTCTCTATTGACTTTCTTAAATTCACATCAGGGCCAGTAGACAAAAGGGAAATCGAAAATCGACATCGACAGTAAACGATCAACCTTTGTATGGGATTGACATTTTAAATCGAAATATCACGTGATTTTCAACAATCTCTTAAGTCAATTCGATACAAAGTTTGATCGTTTACTAACGATGACTATTGTCGATAACCATCTTGTCTAGTATGTGTAGGGCTGGTGCGTCTACGCTAGGCGAACCGAGCATAAGCGGAGAATGAATTCACGTAGCGTGGACGGACTTGCGAGCCTCGAACGATTGTTCGGCTCGCGCTCGGCACTCGACTGCTCTCCGCCAATTGTCAGTTGTTGATGAACACACCAAAGAGAATATAACGCTACGCTAAAACACACGGATTCGCATCGCGCTCGTGTTGTAGGATCATTGTACGTCCACACTTGACATCGCGAGCAACGAATGAAGAGCGACCCGGCTCGTGCTCGGTTCGCATATCGTAGATGCCACCTTCCTTAACATTTTGGAAATCTCTAGGTACCAAATAAATCATCATTAATTATAAAATCTTGATAAGTTTCACGGTGTCGCTAGTCGTTGCGTTGTGATTGCGACGTCGCTGCGGTGTCGTCGGTATTACACACGCGGTCGATAGTGACGGCAATATGTGGCCGGTGTGAATTCAACGATTCATTTTCATACAAATTAGTCGGAACTGACCAATAGGATATGATCAAAGTTCTAGGCACGTACCTGATGAACAATTTTTAACTTTCTTCTCATGCCAAGAGGCTGTTGTTTCACTGAGCCCAGGACCTCCTTGTGAAGGTGGATGTTCTCGAATATCTGTTCCTGGGTCACCACGGGTGGTTGGACTTCCTCTATTGATATTGCTGTACTGGATGTAATCCAAAATTCACGGGTCAGTAAACAATTGGAGAAATACAGGATAAATGGAAGGAAGGTTTTGACTGGTCAAGTTCTGCTGATGGAACATACTTGTAGGAGTATGGTGACAGATTTAAAACATGAGGGTAGTTACTAGTAAGGCCATGGTTTCGTTCACCAGATGCTTGTTAGATTAAAATTCGCGGCATTTGCGTATTCGACGTCAATACTGTGAAGCTATCATCGCCTGATTTGGAGAGTCATCAAATTGTTAATATGAATTAGAAGAAGAGATCCATCCAGAGAGGAAACGCTGCCAGCCTGCTGGGAACCTTGCCGTGGCAGACTTGAGGAAATTTTCTACATATAGATTGTAATTAGTACATATTTGTTTATAAGAATTTTAAAACCTATGCTATTTCAAATACACGGACATACACCAAAAAACAGCTTACTGCTACAAACATTAGATCTTAATTCGTCCGGTGTAACTTACTCTCCAGAGCTGGTGGTAAAGACTGAGGAGCGTCTCCTAGGTCGGTTTTCGTCTGGCTGGAAAGGAGACGAAGGTCGTCTTGCTCGTCCCTTCCTTGACCTTCGCACGCTGGCCCGCCTTTGACGCAGGACCGCACTAAGGCTCGCTGAATAGTCCTCGTCATCAGAGCCATCTGAAAGCATCCCTTATGCGGATCAAAGTGATTATTTTAGATTGATACGTTTGAGAGAATCCATGGCTGTTTATTACGTTCCTCATTTAATAGTAGTCAAGTGCAAATTAAACCAAAGGATCGAAGTATTTTTAAAGAGTGCATTTTGAATAAGTTTAACGATATATTAGATTTCATATAGAATTTCCACAATTTAATGACATAATACATTGAGCTATTATTACTAGGTACGTAAAGAGAAGCTATCATGAGCAAAGGTTGTGTCCCATTTTTTTCGAGTCAACTAAAATTAATAAGTTCTCTTTAGCCTGAAACAATAATTAGTCGTCTAAGCAGACACTAAAAACACGTAGCGCTATCAGAACGCTTTTGGGAGTATTTTTCACGCAAACACCGAGCTTTCACGGCGCTTACGCGTTTCGTTCATCGTTCTACAACACCAAGTGCGGCCGGATGGCCTCTAATGAACGGAAATTAGTTGTGATCTGTGGCGACTTCTCTACACCTATTAATAATAGCTTAATGGACATCCATTAATTTGTGTAGTCTATACAAAACATTGAAGCGCTCGGGGTGTAGCATGATTAGCCGTTCTTAATCGATCGGCAAAGTTAAGCTACGTCTGTCGTGGTCGGTACCTGGATGGGTGATTTAGTGGTATTTCAAATCGAGCGTTTCCGTGCTTCGGAAGGCACGTAAAGCCGTTGGTCCCGGTTATCACTTAATTGTGATAGTCGTTAAGCTAGTTGGATGCCTCCTAGGCGGCTTGAAAAAGTCCAACAGTAGGTTGGCCACTAGCCTACCTCCACCGATCCGCAGTGGGCACGCGTGGCGGAGTATCTGCCGATTCCCTTTCACCCTGTTTTGTGAAAGGAGGCCTGTGCTCAGCAGTGGGACATTATAGGCTGATTATGATGATACAAAACATTTACCCCCTTACTCATAAAACGTTATTTAACTAATATCTCAGAGTAGATAAATACTACGTACAACTAATATACTGTAAATAAAGTCACTCTATTGCAATTGTCATCTTTATTTACATTCTCTGTTGTCAAATACACACACACACACACACACCCCCCCACACTTACACATACACCAAACACACACTTTGCGCGCGTTTCGTATTTTTGTATCTTAGCTTCTTTATTGTTACTAAATAAAACCTTTCAACTTATCACGAAATGTCTTGGAAGAGCGGGATCTCCTAACACAAGCAAAATTTTTGCTTAAAAGGAGTTTCCAAAAATATATTGTAACCTAAGATAAGTTATTGGAAATAAATTTATTTATTTTATTATTATTATTTATAAATAAGGTGACATTATTTACGTGACCTTTTAAACAGTATATTAGTTAAATAGCGCTTTATGAGTAAGGGGTTATATAATAACTTGGGATTCGCATGTGCTAATAAAAACAATTTCGCAAAGCAGACGTTCGCATCATTAGCTATAAAAAATAACAACAACAATAAGTTGATTAAAATCAGATAAAAATATTAATTAAAGTTTGCACCTATCTTGCGACACAGAGTATATAACTACATAGACTAAACACGATCTAAGACTAAAAATCAACAAAAGCTTGTCACCCCGCTGTTTCGCATAAGCTATATGCTATCAAATGTGGCATATATGTGGCTATATGGTATCAAATGTGTGTGTAATGATTTATTCGGTATCTGTAAGTAATCTTACCATGGTTATATTATCTATCACCAATCACATAAAGTAGAAAGCAAATAAACCCTAGAGGGGGACGGCTCTCATGTACCTCAAGTGACTTTAATCAGTACCCAGATTCCCTGCTGTACTGTCTGGAGGTTGGGTGGGCATAAACAATCTGATTAGGAGGCATACAAGTAAGTTGGGACAACTTATACCAACCACCAGCAGAAGGCGAGAACTTGACTTCATTGCTGACCGGCGTCTCCGATGGCAGGTGGAACAGGTTGACTCCCGAAGAAGTCATGCTGCCAGGGTCAGCCCAGGTAACGGAAAGCCGGTCCACCGACGGCTGCGGTGAAGATGGGCCGCACTCCCAAGATCCCTGAGTAAAACCGTACAGTGTTCGATGTTTGCTTTAGCGGTTAAACTACTAATGACTATTGATAAAAATAACATATTCAGTTCATTTTTTCAGAAATAATTGCCAATAGAAAAATGGCAGGTATTACATTGTCTTTTTTTATTGTAAAAATTACAAAAGATAAAATAGATAGTGTGCTGGTGGAAGTATAGGATCTCTACGAGACAAAATTATTTATTTTATAATGGTTTGCGTTAGTTACTATTCAAACCGCATTTTTATTATTTTTCATTTATTAAACAAAAAGCGCAATAACCTAAATTTTGTAGTTTTAATTACTTTTTCATTACTTAACGTGTACAAACGTCGACGAATAGTAATTATTATCACTTAAGTTTTATGTCAGATTTTAATTATACTAGTGCTTTTTAATGCCGTCGCGTGTTTTCAATGATTATGTTGAATTTTTAGATTAAAAAACTTTTTTCAATCCAATTGATAGCTAATGCAATGTAGTCATTATTAAATTGTAATAATCCTAACACACGCAAATATTAACAATAATGTAATTTTACAAATCCTAAAACTGAAACACTTTTCGTTATAACATTACTCATTAACCAATCACAGCAGCTCCTTGGGAAAATCAAAATGCTAACCGTCAAAAAAAAAACACAGATTCCAAAATCAAAATTTCGAATTGATTTCGAATACCGAATGCACTTATATCCCGGTGTTCGCAAATAACGAAGTGTGGCGACCAATTGGACGACAGTTGGACTGCGCGGTTGCTTATCGAGAAACAACTGAAGTCGAACAAGGCTCGTCGCACACAAAGCAATAAATTGAACGATTTACGACATCGTTCAGGTGTTTTGCGAAGTGGACGTTTCGTATAAATGGCTTTGTGTCACGCTTTACGTCTATATTGATTGGGTAGTTTATTTATAATTACTTTAGATTGTTCGATTTTGATTTCGACTGCAGAATGCTCCAAACTCCATAGTATCCTCCACGTTCACGTTTTAAAATAAAATTAACTTTAAGTTACGTGATGAATACACCTCTATCATTATTTTTATTTGGCGTTTATAATTCCAGGCTCAATATTTAAGTACTACCCTTATTTTGCACTTGAGAGCCCTTCTAAACATTGTGTGTTCTTACTTCGGCCACATCCTCAAGTAGAAATCAGAAGTGGTCACCCACGAGACTATTCAGATCGATAAAATATTAATGGGACGCTAAGAAATATCCGACACCCATAGCAGATTTCATATCGAAGTCCATTTACGTTAATAAAAAAATGTCATCATAATATTTTTAATAAGAATAATGTATTTAATCTTTAGTAATAAAAAAAAAAAAAAAAAAAAAAAAATTTGGTGCCGTACATGATCTAAACTTCGAGACCGAAATTTATTTTTTAACAGCAAGAATTGAGACGAATTGAAACTGAATTGTGTGCAGGTTAGTGCATAATCCCTGCATGAGTGTTATCCAAGCACACTTTCACCTGATCTCGGAGAAATCTAGGAATTAAATTTTAATGTTTACGGTCTGAGGATTCACATCTACCCACATCATAGGAATATTGCCAACATCTACCCACTTTAAGGCTTGTATTTTGATCTGTCAAACCATCTGACAGCCAAGTCACAGCTGACCATAGATACAGTGTTACAAGCCCCACCTAAATAAATACTACATTTATAATAAAGTGGGCCATTCACGCTGTGTGTGAGCTGCTTTGTTCGATTGAAATTATTTGAACAAATTACAATAATAATGTCAAAGCTGCCTACTTTTTGGAGTTGTTGTAATGAAGACCGAGGGGATGAACATGTCACATGTTGCGTATGCAAAAAAGGATACCATTTGGCTTGCTTACAAGCGACAAACAAGCAGAACAGTTCTTCTAGCTATCTAACCCCTGATTGGCAATGTCCGCTATGTAAAGGCTCTAAGCACAAGGCGGCTGATAGGAATGACAACACGCCAATTAAAATCACAGATAGTGCCACCCCCCGCTCTAAAAAAAGGCCAGCGTTCTCTTCACCACCCATTACTAATCCGAACTTGGCAACAAAGGAAGATCTACGAGAAATAGTATCGGAAATTGTCAAAACTGAGATGAACAGTATGTATGATCAATTAAAAAAATCAATGTGTTCCTTTTTGAGCTCGGAATTAAAATCAATTAAAGATGAATTAAAAGATGTCAAGGATTCTATGTCCTTCATGAACGACCAATATGAAGACGCCATGAAGCAACTGAAATCATCCATTGAAGGTTTTACAGAGCTCAAAGTACAGCAGGAATCTATGACCAGTACAATCTCGAACTTAACAAATCGTCTTAATCATATGGAGCAGCAGGCTCGCGCCAATAATGTTGAGATACAATGTGTTCCAGAGCAAACTATAGAAAATCTGATAACTTTAACCAAACACATAGGCACCGTGATTGGCTTTAGCCTTTCAGAAGATCAGATCCAACATTGTACCCGTGTAGCCAAGTTAGATCGCACATCTACCCGACCCCGGTCAATTGTGGTGCAATTTTGCTCACCTAAAGTTCGTGATCACTTTCTGGCAGCCGCAATAAATTTCAATAAGAATCATCGTGACGATAAGCTCAACTCGAGTCACATTGGCTTATCGGGAGAAAAGAAACCTATCTTCATTATGGAACACTTGTCACCAACAAACAAAGCTATCCATGCTGCGGCCAGAATGAAAGCAAAGGAATTAGGATACCAGTTTGTATGGGTCAGAGGTGGCCGTATTCTGATGAGGAAGGATATCACCGCTAAGTACGTAGTTATCAGGGATAAGGAATCTTTAAACAAATTACAATAACTGTACTTTCCTTTTTATACAAATTGTAGCGCATGCTTATTTTACCTTATTTAAGTAAAATTCGATTCTTTTAATTTAAACATATATTACCAAAATGTCCGAGGATTGCGTACTAAAACACAAGAATTTTGTTGTAATTTAAGTATTCATAACTATGATGTTGTAATTTTATCTGAAACCTGGCTAAATAGTTCTATACATAGTAATGAATTGTTCGATGAGAGATACTTGGTATATAGAAGGGATAGGGAAACATCAGGCTACCACAGTGAAAAGGGCGGAGGAGGAGTTTTAATTGCTGTGACAAAGAAACTTAATTCAAAGAAATTGAATTCTAGACTAAGCAATTGCGAGGATCTCTGGGTTTCTGTGGATATCCCAACAGTGTCTAAACGACAACCCACAAGCCTCGACTTTTGTGCTATTTACCTACCACCGCCCGTTTCAAAGCCCATTATGGAACAATTTATTGGAAATTGTAATCGCTACCTTGACATTACGAGTGCCTATACTTGCATTGTGGGAGATTTTAACTTGGGGTCAATCAATTGGCAAACTATAATGGATCCTACAGAAAACCATCAAAACTCTAACATAGAACAGTTGCTCATTGATTTCACAGTGGTAAATAATCTCCGACAATGCAATACCGTTGTTAACAATAGGAACAAACTATTGGATGTTGTCTTGGTGGATGTCCCGAATTGTAAAGTCAGTAAAGTTGATCCCCTGAGTGTTGTAGATAATTTCCATCCTCCTTTGGGAATAGATGTATCCATTAGTACGTTAATAAACCTAAAACCTAACCATATGATTAAAAAACGTAACTTCCATAAAATAAACTATAAAATTGTAAACGAATATTTAGAGAAACAGGATTGGGATATAATACTAAGTGATAGCAAAGATATCGAGGAAATGGTAAAGTTGTTTTATAGTATTATCAGTACTACAATTGACACATTCGCTCCGATTAACTCAAAAAGAAATAAAAAACATCCATGTTGGTTTAACTATAAAATGATTCGTCTCTTAAGGGAAAAAAATAAGCTTCGTACCAAATACACTCTGTACCATAATCCTTTGGACTTAATATCGCTCAAATTACTTAATGCACGCTGTAAGACTTATGCAAGGGAATGTTACAAGTCATATATTGAAAGAATTGAAAAGTCTATAACATCAAACCCTAAGAGCTTTTGGTCTTTTATGAAAAATAAACGCGGAGGGGAGAGTAATTATCCCGGAACAATGACCAATGGATCTGCTAGCACTAGTGATGGTAATGGTATTTGTGAGTTATTTGCATTAAATTTTGCTGAGGTTTATTGCTGTGATAGTGTTGACAATCTAGATGCTGCCATTGAGTATTTCAGAAGTTCACATATTTATTCAGACAGTATATCTTACCTGGCTTTCGATGAAAAAGAGATATTGAGAAAAATTAAAAGTTTAGATACATCAAAAGGAGCAGGTCCTGACGGTATACCATCTTTATTTTTAGTAAACTGTGCATCGAGTTTAGTGAAACCTTTGAGAATAATTTTTAATAAATCACTTTCTACAGGCACTTTTCCTAAGGTTTGGAAGGTAGCAAAGGTTGTACCAGTACATAAAAATGGAGAAAACTGCTCTGTGTTAAATTATAGACCAATATCGATCCTCTCTATTTTAGGTAAAGTTTTGGAATCCTTGCTGTGTCCGTATGTACAGACATACATCAAAAAATTTCTAACAGTTCATCAGCATGGATTCGTGCATTGCAAATCTACAAGCACTAATTTGATCTCATTCATCGAAACTGTAGTGGAAGCAATGGACGTAGGTGTTGAAGTTGATGCTGTATATACAGATTTCAGCAAGGCATTTGATAGAGTCTCCCATGAATTACTTATACAGAAGTTATATATGTACGGTATCACGGGGCCTCTTCTTAACTGGTTCAGATCATATCTGGTCGATAGGTCATTCTATGTTGTGGTAAATGGTTATCAATCATCCCACTACAAAATCAATTCGGGAGTACCACAAGGTTCGCATCTGGGACCAGTACTATTCAATATCTTTATAAATGACGTTACGGCCTGTTTCCTTCATACTACCCCTTTTTTATTCGCAGACGATATCAAAATTACCAAAAGTATAATATCGGAAAGAGATGTTATACAGATGCAGTCAGATATTGATAGATTATTCACTTGGTGTATAAAAAATGGGGTCATGCTAAACTGCGATAAATGCTATCATATTAAATTCAGTCGTAAAGAAAATAAATTAAAATCTAAATATCATATCAATGGACGACAACTGGTTGAACTTAAAAGTATCAAAGATTTAGGTATTACTTTAGATAGTAAGCTAACCTTTGTCGATCACATTGATAATATCACTAAGAGAGCGTTAAAAACCCTAGGATTCATTATCAGAAATGGTAAATTTTTCAAAAAACCAAATACTAAAATAGTCCTCTACAACAGTCTTGTCCGAAGTATTTTGGAGTATGGTAGCATTGCTTGGAGACCCCATTATGCAACTCATTCCCTGAGAATAGAACGGGTCCAAAAGAGGTTCATGAAACATCTAGGGTTCGTGACTAGTAGACAAACTAAAAAGATGTCGTACATTGAAAAGTTACGCTATTTTAAAACAATAACACTAGATAAACGCAGAGATATTCTTGACCTAAAATTCATGTACAAACTCTTTCATAATAAAATAGATTGTCCACAGCTACTAGAGAGATTTCGATTAAGAGTTCCTCGTAAACCCCCTCGTAAACCAGTTAGTCTTCTGACCCCACCATTCCGCAGAACAAAGTTAGGCGCAAGCTCACCGGTTCCTCGCTTAAGTCAACTTTTAAATAAATATTATGACCTAGTGGATGTTAATTCGGACTCCCTCAATACTTTTATTCGCAATATCAGCAACCATAATCTAACAACTCAGCATATTGTGTAAAAGTAAATTCATTCATTTCAATTCATCATTTCATCATTTCATCATTCATTCATTTCATTCTTGATTTAATTTTGATTTTTACTTAGTTTTAAGTCTAATCATGTAATATATTGCAAGTGGTGTTTACCTGTAAAGATTGTGCAGTTAGTATTTATAAGTTCTATTTTGTAAATTGTGTATGTATGACTGTAGCAATAGTTGGTAAGCCTAAATAAATAAATAAAAATAAAAAATAATGATAGGTTTGTTCCATTATGCGGCGAGCCTTACGATAGTAAATTAATATAGACTGTGGCCTGTTATTGGGAGGTGCGGTGAGAAATAACATCAACTCATGTACTGTCGCTTATAAAACTGAATTTTATAAATAAAATAATAGTAATAGTAATAATACTCCAATACAAAATAATTCTATTGATCATTTTTACAAACTAAGAGACGCCTTTCGCTTAGGAGAGAAATTAAATTATTAAAAGAAACAAAAAACCAGACTGTTTAAAACAAAAAATAACTGAAAATAGAAAAACAAGCTCTTTAATCTATATAATTTTGAACATAAATAAATAAGGTATTGCCGACGGGGATAAACAAATATTACAAAAAGAAATACACAATTAGGTTATTGGGGTATATTTTTTCAACCATAATTTAACCATGGTCTGCTATGATGTGATCGAATGTGGTAAGCACACTAAGCTAGAAGATCCAGTGTAACAAAACTCGATGAGTAAGCCTCAGATTTCAACATGGCGATCAAAGCCGTGCGAATACTACGAAGTGCCTTACCATCATCTTATTGATGAGCTTTCTTCACCGAAAGCTCATCGGTCATCATCATCATCGCTGATCTTTCATCGTCAAATTAGGTTTTAAACTACATAATACCGTGTCAGTTTATCCAGTTCCTATTTTAAATAATGTATCATCAAAATTCTAGCAATTTTGTGTGTGCTTGTACACAATGATAATAGTCGTAGTCATCACGCAAAACATTCATTTTTCCGCCACCCAGATACCTACTGAAAATTAGAACTATTAGCACAAAAACTGTACATATTCTTATGACTACTAGCTACGAATAATATGACAATTTGGAAGTATTTTTAATTAATAATTTGTAACTATAAAAGAAGTCATAGCATTGCGTTTCAAAAATATTTAATTTCTTTGAACCTTTTAAAGATAAAAATGTACTTATATTATTGTAACTGTAATAATATGCAATACCATATTCCAGTAATTAGTTTGTTCGTCGCTAGTGAGTAACATCATCCCCAATGGATTTTATAACAATTTATTTTATGCCACTCTGTTTAAAAATTATGTTTAAATGCATATATCCCGTAATTATGAGTTTTTTTGTACTTTAATCTATTATATCAACATAATTTTCACTATTACAACTTGTTGGGGTTTATCTGTGGTGTACTAAAAATAACTATGTAAAGAAAGAAAGAAAGAAAATATTTATTGACCCACAAGCAAAAAGTGCACTACGACGTACAATAACATACATAATCTGTGTATACACATAATACTAATAATATTTTATGTACTTTTTTGACAAACTAACCCTTACTCTTTATATTTTGGTATAGCCTTATTGATTACTAACATGGTGATAATATAATAAAGCAGAAGAGCTATCTCCGGAACTACCAACCGGATTCGAAAAAATCTTTCTAGCTGCATGACTGACTGACTGACTGGTGACTAATATAATAAAGCAGAAGAGCTATCTCCGGAACTACCAACCGGATTCGAAAAAATCTTTCTAGCTGCATTATCCCCGAGTGTTATATAATATTTTATCAGGAACAACTTAGAGTATTTTATCAGCAACGTGGGTGAGACGGCAGGGAACAGCTATTATGCTCTTTCAACATAATGGTTAGCATTTAATTTTTAATGTCCATTGGCCCTTATGGTGCGTCCACGCTACGCGAATCGAGCACGAGCAGAGCCACGAACGAACCTACAACGAGCACGATGCGAATCCCGTTGTTCTTGAAAAAACTGACAATCGGGCTCATTCGAGGCTCGCAAGCCCGTCCACGCTACGCGAATCGTGCTCGCAGTGTGCTCGTTCTAGGCTCGGCTCGTGCCCGGTTCGCCAAGCATGGACGCACCATTAGATTACCTACCTGAAGTCCGTTACAAAGCATTCTACTAATCCTATAATAAAACCGAAAGTGACTTTTTTACCTCTTGAAGCCCGACCAATCGTGGTGAAATTTGGCACACGGGTAGTTCATAACCTGGAGTAGCTAAAACTTGTTGTCCTGGGAAAACATTATGTCCCTCGGAAACGCGGGTGTAACCGCGGTGTGAAAACTAGTCATCTAGGGAGCCTAGTTCTGCGTTCCGCGTTCACTATGCGGCGCTTTTGATCAATGCATGCACACAGCGACCGCGGCGGTCAAGGAGAACGCACGTAGAATACTGATTGCAGAACTCTTGATCTGTGTGAATCTGCTGTGGGATCGGCGCCTAAATGTTCACAGGCCAAGCAAATTCTAGGACAAACTGTTCATGATATTAATGTTAAATCACAATACTGCATTGTTAGTGACTTTGGGCTGGCCAAGTCCACGGCTAAAGATCACCCACGCCCAAGTAGGTGCGATCTCGTGACTTCAGGCAGTTTATCTTCGATGGGCGCCAATGAGTGCCAGCCCATCGGTGACGCTGATTAAGTATGCCATCCAGGGCTGCCACAAACGAGTGGGCAAATTATTTGGAGGGAATTAACATGAGCTATCGGCGCAGATACTGGTTATACAATACAAGCTTTCCACCCTGCGGATCCAGCTAAGGGCCTCTCCTACCCCTTTAGGTAAGGACCCTGTGGTGAGTGCATTCTTCAATCAGTTTCTCGCCCTGTAATAATAAATTGATATAAAAGACTTGAATCCGAGCCCAGCCCAAACCTTTAGATCTAGAAAACTGATATTCAGCACAGAGGATCCCTTTATGATGTTCACAAGGTAATGGTGGATATCTTGAAAAATTTACCTTTAAGTGGGCACTGGTGAAAAGGGGGATGAAAGCGTGAATGGAAATTTTACATTTTTAAACATAGAAATTTTGTGGTGAGGTGTTTATAAATAAAAGGAAATTGTATCAGGTTGTAAATTTTGTCCCTCAAACTTTACAGGAAGCGCGTTATTTCTGAAGGAAGTAACGTGGTAGTTGGTTTTTAGGCTACTGTTTATAAATAAAAGGGAAAAATCCCTATTGACCCCCTAAGAAGTGGAATTTACAAAAATCTCACATCTCTGTGCGAGCAATATCTTAAAAAAGGGTAATATTTAGATACTAGCAGAGCCAGCAATCCTCGAACTGTCAAAAATCCCATTAATACAGTACTTTAAGTTTTTCCAAATTTTCCAATTTGTTGGGCAACGAGTGGCAACCTTAATAATCCGTACCATTAACTATCACCCCCTGCCCCCACTAACTACCGCCACAGAGCTTTTATCACACTGCATAAATAAGCAGCGATTTTTAGAACTTTTGATTCCGATACAGTAAAATGCACTTTATTAATATATTTATTAGGTATTTAATTACTCATGATTTTGAGTTCTTTTTGAATAAAAAGTTTCATGGCTAATTTTGAGGATGGAGTTTGATTTTATTAGCAGACAGATTTTTAAACTCTAATATGTAGAAAATAGCCCACATACAAAATTAGTCGCCGAGTTATTAATTCAGAAGTACCTAAATATATTATCGGTTGCTCTGAGTCATATTAATTTACGTTCGTAAATTGACGCTGGTTTTTTGACATTCTGTTGGAATAGTAAAGATGATGAATTATTATAATAGAAGTCGTACGATAAAGACGTTAGGTAGCAGGTGCAAAAGAAAACATTTGTTGCTGGACTCATAGATTCCCTTTTTTTACCGACTTCAAAAAAAGGAGGAGGTTCTCAATTCGGTTGTATTTTTTTTTTATATTTTTTTTTATGTTTGTTACCTCTTAACTCCGTCATTTATCAAACGATTTGGAAAATTCTTTTTTTGTTTGGATGGGTACACTTCCCGTTTGGTCCCATTGTCATCAGATCAGGATTTGATTACTTCTTAGTGTACTTTGAAGTCGGTTTAAGTTTTTTGTAAAACTGTCCAATTATTTTAATAATACAGCTAACACTGTTTGTTTTTGTGTAATTTTTCAATGCGCTCGTGGTTAAGGTGGATGGGTGACCGCCTAGTGGTATTTCAAATCGAGCCTTTCCGTGCTTCGGAAGGCACGTAAAGCCGTTGGTCCCGGTCATCACGCTAGTTGGAGGGCTTCTAGTTGGCTTGAAAACTCCAACAGTAGGTTGACCACTAGCCTACCTGCACCGATCCGCAGTGGGCACGCGTGGTGGAGTATCTGCCCATTCCCTTTCAACCGGATTTGTGAAAGGACGTATGTGCTCAGCAGGGGGACATTATAGGCTGATGATGATGATGATGATGATGATGATGAATTTTTCGATATGACTGTCACTAATTAGGTCACAGCACTAGCACAATCTTAAGTTCGGCAGTCAACTTGCTCGCCAACTGTACGCGTAGCAGTAGGTATCGCCGCACCGGTGTTATAGGTAATAGCAGCACAGGTTTCAATAAACAATATGTCTGGCCATGTTGTACATCGTACTTATCAGACTCATAAACTGAGCTTTTTCTAACGGGTTTATTATCTTGCGAACTTAACTCCCTTATTAAAAACATGGATAAAGCAAACCCAGGTTTTAAAATAGCCTCGTCTCCCTTTGTTATAACTTTAAAAAATGGTTTTACTAAACTTGCTTTAAATCATATTTTTTGGCAGTTCTGTACAGTAACAGCAAACAAACGGTTTGTGTAATTATGCCGAGAATCGGGGCTTGGCGCTCGCTAAAAAGCGGCGAACCTTCGCCAATTAACGAAATGTAATACTTACCTAAACCAGTATATCGATGCTGGTTTAGAACGCACACTGAGGGCACCACTACCCCTAGCTGAGCATAAGAATCATCCTAATATAGCAAATGCGAAAGTGAGTTTGTCTATGTAGCTCTTTGCTCCTCACGGCACAACCAATCATGATGAAATAAGGCACACGGATAGATCATATTTTTGTTTTGTATGTACAGGCCTGTGTTTGACACACAATCTCAACATGGTGAGTGATGATGTGGCCCAAGGTGGTAAGGACACGAAGCCTAGAAGGAACATACCGCTGTTGGAATACACCTATAGGTGCTTCGCGCCAGCATCGACGGAGACTACAAACAACCACCGTGCTATGGTTTCCTCACGATGTTTTCCTTCACTGAAAGCTCAAGCTCACTGTAGGATTCGAACCCGGAACCTTCGTCTCAACATCTGATGTCTTTAAACTTGGAGAGACATATAGGAGACTTTTTCCCGGGAAAATATTTAGAACTCGGGAATGCGAGTGAAACCGCGAGGCAAACTACAATTAATTAATATACGATAACCGTTTTACATGCGGGTCGTACGCTTATTACCGCTCTTTATAGAAAAATAAAAACTAGCCAAGTGCGATTCTGATTAAAACACCATATCAAAAAATATTGGACTTCAAAAAGAAATTTCCTCAAAATTTGTGAAATAATATTTTTATATATGGTGACTGGTTGTTGGTTATCATGAGTACAATCATGTGTCTAAGTATCGTTTACCAATTACCAGTCACCCTATACTGGGTGGAGACTTCGAGATGGCATATTTCCGAACCCTATGTTGGGTAATTCATGCTGAACAACTTTTACTATGGGATCAATAGTGAATTCTCATTTTTTTTTAACTCTTCCTACAAAATGTCAACCTTGCTAGATCATAAAGAAGGAAAAGAAAAAATAAATTGAGAATTCAGTAAAAGTTTTTCAGTTCATACTGAAAACTTTCCTAATCCAACATAGGTTTCGAAAATAGGCCATCTCGAAATCTCCAGTTATACCTACTTACACGAAATAATCAGCGGTAAAATCTGAGATACCATACATTTTAGAATTTATTAGCGCTGACTTCAAAACAGTGTTATATTAGTGTTCCGCCGTCGTTCTTGTTGGTTCACGAACTGCAGTGTGATAGGTAGGGTCCTACCAACCACGCTGCCCAATCATTAAGTATTATTGGTGGGACAACTAACCTGTGGCGTCAGCTCTGACCGGCTGGTGTCAATCGTGACCCTCGGCCGGGGCTCCAGCTTCAGGATACCACGCTCCTTTCCCTGTACAATTGGTATTCTATTAATATCAAAGCATCCCAACTTGTGGTCCAACTAGCTGTAATGTACCAAAGCCAACTAGCTGTAATGTACCAAAGACATAAATAATTAAACTATTCTTAATTCTTATATACTTTCTATACCGCGGTATTTAACGACTGTATTATATTGTGTAAGTTGGTTGGATTGAAGACCATTTTTTTTATTTCTATCGTATATTATGTACTGTAAATAATGGTCCAAATGATAACCTGTTAAAGCTTAGATTATGCCCTATGAGAAAAAGTAAAACATTAATATGAAGTCTTGGAAATAGTATAAAATTCAATCGTTAAAAACAAAAAAATTAAAAAAAAAAACATGAGACTTCTACTCTCACTCTTTGACTTTTATCATCCTCCTAATATTATAAATGCGAAAGATTGTAAGTAAAAACTACTGAACGCATTTGGATGAAATTTGGCACACCGATAGACTATATTCTGGATTAAAACATAGGATACTTTTTATCCCGTCAAAACATACGATCCCTCGAGAATGCGGGTGAAACCGCGCGGGACAGCTAGTAAGTCATAATCTTAGCTATCGAGGGTTTTCATTTGGACCATTATTTTGAGGATACTGTATAAGTATCCTATATATTATTATGGCTGATAAGCGTACATGGGTTACACCTGACGGTAAGCGTCTACCGTAGACATTAGAAGAACTGCCAATGTGTTGACAATAACCTTTACAGAGCCTACTGAACAAATGGCTCTCAAGTGCCAGAGCACACCGTTAGGTGCTTGGCGACAGGTTTCAACTTAAGGACGTAAGGTCAGGCACAGTCCCACCACCGTGTTATGGTTTCCTCACCATGTTTTTCTTCACCGGAAGCTCAAGCCCAGAGCCTACGACTACGACTAAAACATCAGGGCCGTATGTACCCCGCGCGTGCTCTCTAGTGTTAAACTAGAAGAGAGAAAGTTTGGGTAGGTCCCATTTGTTCCATGGAACATGACGTAATATAACCATTTTTGAGAAAATATTGTCCCTACTTGTACTATAGAACTACATACTAGTTTTTGCTCCTGTTTTTATTTGTCCCAAATTCTCCATGATGAGATAAGTGGTAGCAAATCATTCTCGAGTGGCCAGTTTACATATCCAACTTCAAGAAGTTTATATATCTACTTATAGTTTGTTCTATGGAACAATTTGAGACAAAAAGTACAAACTGTTCTATAGTACAAATAGGGACACTATTTTCTCAAATATTACGTCATGTTCCATAGAACAAATGGGACCTACCGGAAAGTTTGCAATACTTACAGTTCAATCAGGATTCACAATATTTAAACACATATTATTAGCAATTTTACCTGTATAATAATAGAACTAGCTTTCCCCCGCGGTAAAAAGTAGCACGGGACAATGTAGCTTGCTATTGCTGAAATAATTCTCACAATCGGATCTGTAGTTCCGGAGATCCTCCTACGTACAAACTAATAAACTTACGTCTTTATAATATTCCTATAGATCTATAAAATGTAGAGCTCGATATTGATAGCTGGAGAATTATTATAAACTACTGAATCGGCAAAACTATTACAATTAGCATAATTGTTGATAGCTAGACAAATAAAAAACACGATAATAAGTAAAATAATGGAAGTTATTTACCTTAGGATCCATGGTGATTAGACACTGGCGTCCACCATCAGCCATTGACAGCAACTAGTTGTACAGGCAAGCAGTTAACGTAGCGTACTGCGACAGCCATATGGGAAAACCTCCTATGTACAATTATTTCAAAATTGCACTCTTGTTTTCACGTGAAAATTTAATAGTAACATTTTATATGCTGTTAACCTGATTAATGTTCGTTCATGTTATGTCGGTATTTAAATTTATCAGTTAATTGGCTAAAAGACTTATGCTATTTTCTCACTCCACTGCAAAAATCTAGATAGCTGTTGTCGTTTTGAAAATATTGTTTTATTATTTGCTAAATAAAAAACCAATTAAAAGAGAACTAGCAAATAACCAATAAACTAGCAGAAAACATAAACATCCAATATATCTGTATAAAATTATAACTAATATATTCATATTTAAAAAGAAACTGACCAATATTTAAGAAATTATAAAGTTTTTCAGTTATATGATTTTCCCATAGGACTCCTCAGTAATTAGTGAGTGGAAAACTGCGCAAAGGCGGGCTGTTAAAAGGGGTGATACAGCCCAGCTCAATTTTCACCCCCATCCACCTAGATAAAATACGATGCGGTCGTTTTGTGTAAACTGAAAGCATCAACATGAACTCTATCAAATCTTAATTACCTGTCGCTTTAGTAGCCTGTTTTAGTTTGAGTGTGTCAATAAAGGATAAAAACAAAATGAGAAAGACACGATATCTAGCCCATATAGGTACGCCTAGTACAAACCACAACTATCCGACGGATTAATTACTCATTTGAAAGCTTATTATATTGAAACAAAATAGGAAAAAATCCATATTTTGTATCCAAAACTTTTTCACGATACGATCTAGTTAGAATCTAAGTAAGTGTCGTGTCAGCTATATATAGTTTTCTAGTCTCACGTACCGTATCTTTCCTTCTAAGGGATATCATCCTCATATTGTTACTGTGTAAAAACATGCTAGGCATTTGTGATATTGGTAGGTTAAAATTATAGCAGATTATTATCATAGATGGGCGACTGACTAAGTAAACCTTTAAAGTCTTGACTGTGTTGACTGTTGGCTGTCATACACGCTCCTACCACTACAGGGAAGTTCACTAACTTCCCTTCGTACATATTTGAAGAGCATCCACGTCAGACTACTTAGATAGGACATTTAAGTTGAGCTCTAAGCTACAGAACATAGCTTGGGCGTAGCGCGTAACCGATAAATTCATTTTCAAATTGAGATTGGACTTTAAAATCCATTTTAATTTGGCGCTTAAGCGCCTTAATGTTTTTTTATGTTAACAATTTGACAATCAGGCTGATTGTCCACTTGGTGCCAATTTGTTCCCGACCTTGAAGAGCTCTTTTTACGCCTCTTTCGAAGAATCCCATATCGTAGCCCAGAGAGAAAACCGAAATTTCGGAGCTCATTCCACATCCTAATGGACCGCGTAGGAACGTCTGAGTCATTGTGTAGACAATCGAGGAGGTTCGAGGGTGTGAAGATGAACAACACATCGCCGGCGAGTAGTGCGATGGTAGAAAGGTGATGTGTGGAACCAGGTAAAAAAGTTACTTTTTATCCCGGGATCGCGGGGGACAGCTATTCATTGACATGCAGGATGAACGGTGTGGGTGGCACACAGCCATGTGGTACGTAGCGTTAATATTCTTGATATCGGAACAGCATCCTTCATCAGCGATTTTGATGCTCTATAACTTTTTTCCCATAGCGATGCGAGACTTGCCGCCATAGTTTAAGTTGTAGTAAGTATATAAGAGTTTGAAGCGCTCGTGGTGTAGCATGATAAGCCGTTCTTAATCGATCGGCAAAGTTAAGCTACCACCGTCGTGGTCTGAACCTGGATGGGTAACCGCCTAGTGGTATTTCAAATCATTTCCGTGCTTCGGAAGGCACGTAAAGCCGTTGGTCCCGGTTATCACTTAATTTTGATAGTCGTTAAGCTAGTTGGAGGCCTTCTAGGCGGCTTGAAAACTCCAACAGTAGGTTGACCACTAGCCTACCTCCACCGATCCGCAGTGGGCACGCGTGGTGGAGTATCTGCCCATTCCCTTTCACCCTGATTTGTGTGCAGGAGGCCTGTGCTCAGCAGTGGGACATTATAGGCTGATGATGATGATGACGATGAAGTATGATAACCTTTCCAACGATGCGTTATTGCTCAATAGGCTGGGTTCCGTACATTTTTGCCGGATGTCCTTTCTATAACTAGAGTCGCCCTCTTTCAAATATTATCGAAACAAAGTTGAAATGAATGCTTCCACGCTATTCAGACCTCGCCCTGAAGGAAGTAACAGCTTTGACGACGTTTCTCTCTTCGATAATAGATGGACCTGTTTAAATTGTGATGTACATATTTATCTATACGGGCTGGATACGACAATACGACATTAAATGAAACCACATAATGTATCATGTATACGATCAACTTTTACTATGGGACCGACTTTGAAATCTAGGAGATTTGAATTGCGGAGGAGACATGTAACTTTTGTATGAAAAGCAGTATTTTGCGATTTTCATTTAATGTCGTATTGTCGTAGTCGTATCCACCCCGTATAAGTATTTATAAAGATTTGTCTGACTGACTGACTGACCCAATGACTACACATGACTGACCTAAATGGCTCGCTGGAGTTAGAAAGGTCATAACTCACCATCATTTGCATACCGTTTTAAAAAAACAAATAATGATCTAAGAACTATGACCACTGTCTTGAATTAGTCATGATCCAAGAACACAAATTATACCATGGAATTAGTATTCTAGTAGATTTTATATTAGAAGTGTATTTAAACCCAATAACATTCCGTGAATTAATAAGACATATTGAAGTACAGATTTTATTGACCCCAAAAATGTATGTCTAAACGTCCCAAGTTCTTTGACCTCTTATCTTTTATATAGTCAAGAAGGTTGAGCTTCCGCGTCATCTAAAATTAGGATCACAAGAAAGACCACCTTATCAGTTAATATTTAAAATTAAATTTTCATTTTTGATGCGAAACCATTTATTGCGCGTTCAGAACCACTCTGTGAAACATTTTGTTATATTTTTGCAAATGGGACCGAAATGAAAGTCGGGTTTCCTTTAGATTAAAATTATGCTTACACAATCTTATTGAAAATAAACTTTATAACCCGCGTTTTCACTCGCGCCAGCTATGCAATTTTCAAAAATCTTTTTTTTATCTTTTCTCTAAATAGTTTAAAAAGAGGTCGCTTTCCGCGCCTGTCTGTTTATCCGCTAATTCACCACGCAACGGATATTGATGCGGTTTTCACCATCAGAATATTTTTCCAAGTAGGTAATAAAACCTATAAAAAAACCTTATTAAGTTTCTATATATAATCATATTTTGCAACCAAGCCGCCGAAAAATGAATGTACATGGCTTACGTAGGCTAAACCTTAAGATTTATATATTTATTTTTCTACTTTTTTTATTACATTTATAGGATATAAATAAATAGTATAAAAGCTGCCAAATCGCATTACGGTGGGCTCCGAAGTTCATTACTTTTAATTAAGTTACTATTGTTATTATTTACTTTGGATTATTTAAATTAATATTTTTATCCATTCACATTTTATCCAACATAACAAAAATGCTTATTATATAAGTATTGCATAGTTGACGGTCACAATATAATCGGCCACCATTTTTGTATTTAATAAACAGATGTATGCCACATGTGTAGACTAGTCTCAGGAATCTGCACACATTTGCAACAAATTACTTTAAAATATTTCTCAGAATATATCATCAATTCATAGAATATCTGTATGCGAGTAAGAATACTAATGCAGATTTGAATTCAATAGTATCAATGTTTAATAACAGGTATTCACCCCGCATTCCCGAAGGATCTTAAGATTTCCTGGAATAAAAAATATCCTTTATGTTACTCCAGTTTATGATCTATCCGTGAGCCAAAGGATTTAGGTCACACAGTTCTTTTTTCTAGCCAGTATGGGCAACTTCTGAACTAAAGGTCTAATGCCCGGTTTCAATAGTTTACGGACCGTTATCGGTTAAGATTTATTAAAATTAAGACATTTATATCTTTACTAATAATGAAGCAAAGACCTCAAAGCTTTGCATAGCAGACCCTCCCTTACGGAAGTAGTTATCACAGGTGAAATTAGCTTACGAAATTATATATATGCCCAGTTTGGCAATAATAAAACCTACCTTTGGTAAGCAAAACGATTCGTTTTTGTTTATTGCAAACCGGGCATTAGAGAAAAACGCTGAAAAGAACCCCGAGCTGAATTTTGAAGAAAAAGAAAATGCCTCACTGAAAAAAAATACTTCCTGTATTAGGTATATTGTTGGCCGTACCTATAATTGGATACTATATTATGTATATGATATCAAATGGAGGGGATTCCCCTCATATAAATTAATATCGACAAAGCTAAAAACCGTCTACAAAATGTGCCATGTCAGCAAATGCTCATATTTTTTTTATCTAACATGTTTTGTTAGCTTATCTAGCTTATGTATCTCTCGTTGGTGAATTTCTGGAAAGGTCAAGTATTCAAAATGTATTAGGATACATTGAATAATTGTGATAATATTTGATAACTAAGTATATAATTATCGTCATCGTAGATAATTACTTTAGTTATAGTTACTTTAGTTTGCCATACAGGATAAATAATATCTAAACAAATAAATAAAATATTTATAAGTGTATGTTTGTAATATCAAAAAATAACATCTTTTTACTAAATGCATTATCATGAACGTATAAACCACAAACCATTCATTTATGTTTGTCATTCTTCTTTCGTTCTTTTTTCTTTGACGAGCCAGTTGGCGCAGTTGGTTAAGAGACTGGTAAAGAATCCACCAATTGCGCCGCAGGTCGTGGGTTCGATTCCCGCACAGGACATGCATTTGTGTGCATGAACATGTCTGGGTGTAATTATGTATATTAAGTATGTATTTACAAACAAAAAGTAGTATTATGTATTATATCAGTTATCTGGTTTCCATAGTACAAGCTTTGCTTAGTTTGTGATCAGATGACCGTGTGAGAGGAATGTCCCGGGATATTTATTTATTTATTTCTAATTATTCTGGAGGACTTTCACTGGCAGATAGCTGATATTATAAGGAGAAACTTAGGAGACTTTATTTTAGAAAACTAATTAGTGTTAAAAAAGAGCCTGGCTCAGTTTCTTGCCGGAGTCTTCTCAGTTTAAGTGTATTCGGAACCGGTGGTAAATTCAACTGTATGTACCAATTTAACGTTCATAAGTCCTTACCAGGGCCTAAACTGAATAAATTACTCTTTGATTTTGGTTCTGCGGAAAAAAATTAAAACCGTACTCGTGTGAAACCGCGGGAGTTAGCTAGTTTACAATAATATCAGTGATTTCCATATAACAAGCTGTCCTTAGTTTGGAATTTTTCTCATAACCTTATCGATCACTAATTTTAGTACAGATATAACGACTTGAATGGCCGACATTAAAAGGCCTTTAAGCCGCTCGCCGATTTGTTCCTCGAAGGGCCGCACATGGAGTCATTCTAACAGAAAACAAAAGCTCTGGCCTTTTCAGGTTTGTTCACAAAAAACGGCCGGTATGGGGGCCACGTTCTCACTCGACCAGATTGTCAAAGATCAAACGACTTTAGATGGTACAGATTCAGACGAGTTTTGTCCTTCTTTCATGAATGTAAAACATGAAGAACGTTTATTACAGTTATTGAAATAAATTATTCCTCTGTTTAATATGAAGATTTATAATAATGTATTTAAATTACAAATGTAATCTAGTTATATATTTATATAACTAGAAATACTTTCTATTAAATTTCAAGAGCGGGTCTGACTTAACACAGGATTGTTATAAATGACTACTTACTTACCTACATTCAAAATTCAAAATCATTTATTCAAATAGACCTTCGCAGGCACTTATGAAAAGTCTGATTCTAATACTCTAATACCGGTTCGGAAGGTTGCATTTGCTGATTATTATGTCGAAACCTGCTACGGCCTAAGGCAAGTATTACACAATGGAACTCAAAATTTTAAAGCGAATATTCTTAGTTATCTCAAAATGACAGGTATCAAATTGTATTAAATTTCCTAGGCTAGCGTAGATATCATCGGATTCAGAGTACCTATACTGGGTGGAGATTTCGAGATGGCATATTTTCGAAACCTATGTTGGGTTTGTCATGCTGAACAACTTTTAATATGGGACAACCAATGAATTCACATTTTTTTTTTACTTTTCACACATTATGATTATTTATATGATCGAGTAAGATTGACATTTTCTATGACAATAAAAAAATAAATAGTATGTCTTGTAAAAGTTGTTCATCATGACTAACTGAACATACGTTTCGAAAATATGCCTACTCGAAATCTCCACCCAGTATAGGTACTCTGAATCCGATGATATCTACGCTAGCCTAGAAAATTTAATAAAATTTGATACCCAAGTCATTTTGAGAAATCTCCACCTGTTATTATTAGGAGCGTGGTTTAACATATTTTTCCAAAACATCTTTGCATCGAAGATTTTTTTATTATTTTCATCTCTATACAGAATAATATTTAATTTCTAACGTATTTAATGATTATTACACAATTTAGTTTACCTTCCTAACAAGAGAACAAATACAATATTAGACAAATGTCCTCAGTGAGACAAAGTCGCTTGTGTACCATCTGCATCAATAATCTATGGCATAGTGTTGTGAAATGTTCGAGCGTCAGTGCTTGGTCGGCAAGCGTGCGACTCGACGTGCGCATCGCGCTCCACAAAATGGCGCGGCACATAATTTACACACACTTTCTAACAATAGTAGCAATCACCGCCGCTCAGGATTACTACCACCCACCCAGGCTTGGATCACAGAAACTGGCATCATGCTACAACAACGATGGACAGCCACAAGTGAGTCACCAAGAGGAGCTTTTCGTTCACAACTTTTATTAGGTTGTGGTCATTTTCGATGCGCTCTGTCTGTGAGCTATTTGTTTTTGTCTGTGACAAACTAAGCTGAGCTAAGCTTGTTGATTCGTTTGTATGTGTTTAATTTTGGATACGTTCGTATGAAAACTTTTCTTATTCTCATAATTTTTATCTTTAACTAATGCACTGCTGACGCTAATTAACTATGACTTAACCGAGCATAATAATTAACTATGATTTAAATAACTAATGTCACTCAAAGCTCTGTACTGTGTGTAAAAATATTTTTGTTACTTATTTTGTATTCTTTCCAAGTCCAAAACTGTCTGTTCTATCATACAAATGTATAGTCTTATAGTATCAAAAATTATTGCTATAGCATGCCCAACGTTGCGGTAAAAAAAAACAATTCTACCGAACATAAAAAAACAGAAAAATCTAAAAAGTATCAAGACTATTTTTACCATGAATGAACTACATATATATAATTGATGAATAGATACATACCTAGTTACTACGGGACCATTTTGGGCAGATAATCACGGGGTTATCATAATATGTTGTAAGTCCGTTGTTTTAATAACGAGTTCGTTTACTCTCGACGCCCAATGTGCGTTATCTGGGGCCAACGGAACGTACTTATCGCTCACATCCGCTATACATAAGTACTGGAGAAGCGTAAGTCATCATTCACAACTATATATCTAGCTATCACAGTATGTTAACAAACTTAAAGTATCATGATCCGTTGGCTCGCAGTTAGGACGCGCGTCTACGACTACATGATATGATTAAAAAAATTAAACAGTAACTGTGATTAAACGAATTAAGCAGTTATCATTAATCGCCATGTTTGTTGTTACCATACTCTTTCTTTTAAAACCAAATGTAGACTACTTTTATAACAAGCCCATTGTCTGTTTATTGTCTCGCCACAGGTAGCCGCTGCGCTGGTCACTGCAAACGAAATGCAACCTTATACTGGTCTATTGTAAATTCAATATTAGCTGTTACCCGCGATTTCGCCCGCGTTCCCGGAAAATGTAGCATATAGCACTCGCTCGGGGATCAAAGTAGCAGACAGATTATCTTCTATATCTAAACTAAAAAAACCATTCAACACACTCACTCGTAAAGTGACATTTATTGCACCGTTTATCATAATGCAGCTTATTACGCACTAGTGCTTTTTACTTTACATTACCGCACAGTTTTATGATAGGTATAATCCCGATTATGATAAGTTTGTACCTCACTGCAAGTGATATGTGTGTAGACCAAAACGGTTAAAATAGAAAGGTCATAATATATTTGTAAACGTTCTCATTGTGTGGTTGATTATTATCAAAAAATCTAGTTAAAAAATACAGGTCTTTTTTTTCCGCGCAAGTGTGTTGATAAACGTCGTATGACACGCCTAATGTACCTACTATTAGGACTCTTTATAAGATTACTAGTGTTCCACCGCGTTTTCACCCATCACGTTCTCGGGATTATAAAGTAACATACAACACTCGATTTTTGATTCCGACAGGTAGGTCCAGAGATTTGTGCGTCTAAACAAACAAACGGTTAAACATAATACGCTTCGGCTTTATTATAT
Organism: Achlya flavicornis; assembly: GCA_947623365.1. NCBI lineage: Eukaryota > Metazoa > Arthropoda > Insecta > Lepidoptera > Drepanidae > Achlya > Achlya flavicornis. Next base: position 15,704,973 of record OX392471.1, on the reverse strand, counting down.
TCGAAAATTAGTATAAAATAGATTATTCTGTACCTGGATCCCAAACGTCGTCATGGTTTGACAGTTCTCCTGACAGTATTGCCCCGCTTTTCAACCAACATCCTCACCACTCTCGTTTCTTGGATAATAAATGTCAATATTAAAAATAGGTATTTCCTTATTCTTTGAAATAAATTGTCGCATCTTTTACCCTATTCTATGATATTAGTGGAAACTCACTTCCTGTTGTAGAAATTAATATTGTTCAATTAGATTTTCTTACTACGGGATGTTACACTTTTTATTTGCCATGAAGATAGTTAAATGATAGTTTCTCGTTTGTTGGAAAATAAATTCTAGATGCGTAGATAGTTGTCTATTAGGAAGGGATTATGTTATGATTTGGTTATGATGCAATGTTTATAACAAAAGCAAGAGATACCTATTAAAAAATAGTGGAATTTTGTAAAAAGCCGCATTGTAGGTACGATTTTTCCAAATCATCCTTTTACTTACACTTTGAAGTCTCGAAACTGAAATCAAATCGATTTGGGCTCCTAAGTTGATTGGCAACATCTTTCCAGAACTACTTAATATTATTTACGAAGCGTGATCTATTTGTGAGTTTATATGTAAAAATTAAGAATTCTTTAAGATTACATAATCCCACCAAAAACATTTTCATGTAAAATGTTGCCAATACGAGACCATATGGCTCGCACTGTAAAAAAAATATCAGACCTCATGTAGAGCCAAACTTAAAACTCTACAAGCCCTAACTTCACAAACTCTACACACCGCTGCACCGTAGTCAAAATATGTGCCTTGGCAAAATAAGTGTTAATACAGAAAATGTCAAATAAAAACAAAAGATGTGATTTGAGTAAAATGGTGACTTTTTATCACAAAAAACCTTTGTGTCTAAACAATAGTGATACTCAACAATAGTTCACTATACAGTGAGGCATCGTTGGGTTCGACATACAGAAATGTCCGAACGCATATTATTGTGATGATATCTATCTCTCTCATCACTGTAATATTACAGTGATGAGTGAAAGAAATAGCGAGAGTAACAGCAGGGGCTCTTAAAGGACATGGATCTCCCTCGCCCGCTACGAAATTGTTCTACTACGAATAATAGACTTCTTATCGGGGTAAAGGCTGCAACTTATAAGTCACAAGTCCAGCTATGGAGTACTGCTATCATCTACACACACTTGGATACCAGCTTCGGCTTTTAGACATTAGAATTGTCGACGATCCCGAGCTCACAAGCGGTTGTGCAGCGGACAGATTCTGATAAGATGTTTGACCTGATGCCCACGGATACCTGCAACTCTCGCCATCGACGGTCCATCCTCACACACTGGAACCAAAATGGTCCCGAACTGTGCAGTCTCAAAAGGAGCTTCCTATCGCGGACGCTCAGACTGTGGAATGAGTTCCCCGCCAACCAGGCGTGGTTTTTGCAAGCGAGTAGGTACAGCATGGCAAATAACTATACTGGTAAATATCGAATAATGGCTGGTAGCCGCGGGATCTCTTGATAGGGATGTTTGTGAGTGATACATGCTTGTATTGTACAGGATGTTGGCTGTGATAACGTTAATCCGCTATGGACGTGAGATTACCACTGCACCTATTTTAATGCAATTTTCACAGTAGAGCTAGGGAGTTTTTGTAGAACAAGAATCCTATCTTAATACCGAAAGTTTGTAAGGATGTGATGAAGTTTGTTACTCTTTCACACAATAACTACAGTATGGACTTGGATGAAATTTTGCACACGTATAAAATACTAGCTTTTGCTCGGGTGGAATTATTAAAAACGCTGAGACACGTATACATTAATTTTCAATCTTCAGCCTAAACACAAAATTTGAAGATCCTAACTTCGATACTAACGGACTTGCATACGAACTTGCGTACCCTATTTTACCCCCTTAGGGGTGGAATTTCGAAAAACCCTTTCTTATTGGATACCTACTCTTCACAAAGAATATACCCTCTAAATTTCATGTCTCTAGGACCAGTGGTTTAGGCTGTGCGTCGATATATCAGTCATTCAGTGAGTCAGTCAGTCAGTCAGGTTTCTTGCCGGAGTCTTCTCAGTTCAAGTTGTATTTGGAACCGGTGTAGAGTCATTTGTTAACGTTCACAAGAGCCTTATCAGCGCCAAAATTGAATAAATTAATTTTGATTTTGGACTTTGAATTTTATATATAGATGTTCTGGATTAATATCTTATTATCCCGGGAGAACAATATTTCCTACGAGAACGTGCGTGAAACCGTGAGACGGAAGCTAGTATCCTCTTAGCTGTTAATAATATTGTAAAAAATAGTTTTCCACCTCGCGGCTTTAACAGCGATCCCCTATTTAATCGCTTTAGGGGTGAAATTTCCTTAAATCCTATCTTAGTGGATGCCCAAGTCAAAGGATTCATTAAAAATTTCTAGATTTAACCCTTGTATTTAACACGTGACATAAATACGTGAACATAAATATTTAGGTATTTTGTATCCCTTTTTAAGCATATTGCGCACGGAGGAGTTTGGGAATAAAGAAGTATTTTTAATATATTTTTTTTTCGTTTACAATATTTTGGTCTACTAGTATATGTATAGATTGATGACGTCACATCTGATGTAAGATATTACAGTAGTTATAACGTAGTATTTACACTCGCCCGATGTGAACGTCCTGACTGCGCATGCGCTAAATATAGAAATACTATTTTGGCGGCAAAACCACCATCTGGGACTGGCTCCGATAAAACGAGTTTCCTTGTTACTTTACTGTATTCATTTTGCTATTTTTATATATTTTTTCAATGTCTTTAGTACCTAGTCTTTATTTATTTTACCGTAAGAAATTAATAGAAATTACTTAATAAATACAGATAATAAAACGAATATTATTATAATAAATAATCTGTTCCTTACATTCAAGATTATATCTAACCTAGACTGTATTCGTCGCATGATACAAAAATATAAATTTTACGCTGAATACCGCAATTTTTTTATCAATTTTTCTTATTTTTTAAGTTTTATTGTATGTGTATTTGGGCTTGTGTTTGGCTTTCGACTAGCCCCATGAAGAGTTATGAGGAGTTATTTTAACCTAGATGACTAGGTTACCCCTGGGCAAAAGTGAAAACCTCATCAAAATCCGTGTTGTGGCTTTCAGCTAAAATCACAACAGACTTCTTTTTATTACTGCGCCTTATTTACACTAGGTGTTTTTTTTTTGATAATTTTGGACATAATTAAATTATATATAAATATTCCCCACTCAGTTACACCTACGTTCTACATACATACGGGGTATAAATGTAGTACGTCGAAGTAAGCACACTTGCACACACACCCCAACATTCAACATATCCAAACAAACAACTACTCACGCGCACACTCTCGCCTTTCACACATACTGCATCTACATACTTATCTATTTACTCATCTATCTTATTATTATACAATACATACACAAATATACATAAAAATGTGACATGTTTATCCTAACCTACTCTTAATTATTAATCTAGAAAATTTTAACCTGTAGGTACATACCTATGTAAAATATGCTATTCATTGTTTTTTCAGTAAAAATAAGTCTTAGTTAAAAAAAACATTTTTAATACATACTTTTTGTTGGTGACTGTACTTTTTGTTGATTGTACTTGAATTGTCATCCAATATACTAATGTATACCAAATATCAAGTCAATCCGACCACTGGAAGTGGGTAAAATTCGACTTGCAAGATTCCACCCGAACGAACAAACATACATACATACATTGCAAGTTAAATAAAAGCTTGTAAAAAGGGAAGTAATTGACAGTCTGATTAAAATAATGGCACTATAACCCTAACATAAATCAAAATGCCTATCTACGACATCACGATTATTCTTTGCTACATGCGACAGAATTTCTAGCTACGCACTCAAATTACTCACTCCAAAACGTTCACAGTTAATGCAAAAGCATTCCTATTACAAATGCACATAGTGTTTAATCAAATGAAGGACTCAACTTGCATAGTACTTGAAATATAATACGGTGGCGTATAAGGACATGAATGGCGTCCATTTGATGCTTTGAGTTAAATATAAAGTTCCCAAAATGTCCGGGATTGACGACGACCCAGCATGTAATAAAATTCTAAACCATTTCTAAACATGCTCGTATGGTCTTGGTATAGTTTGAATTGAAGCTTTGTCCTGCGTTACTTTGGGATATAACTACAAGAAGATATAACTTTTCTCTTATACAAGAACTATTGTTGTATAAGAGAAAAGTAATGAACAGTGAATACATTTTTCACCTTAGGCCCATGTGACGGTAGCGAAATGGCCAAGCCACAAATTTTGACAAATGTGTAGAGTTTGTGAAGATAGGGCTTGTAGAGTTAGGGCGTGTTGAGTTATAAGCTTCGCTCTACATGAGATCTGATAACTTTTTGAGAGTACAAGCCATGGTTTCGGCTTTGACACCTTTTACATGAAAATGTTTTAATAACCTATACTAAAAATAACGTTTAATAGTTTTTATTATTAGGTAAAGAGCTATCTTTTTGGACTGTATTCAAGTTTGTGTTTTACCACTGTCTCACAAATATAAGTACTCGCAAAAGCTAGAAAAAAGTATCTAATTAGTTAGAAGGATGATAATTGCTTATGATGTTACAATCGATTTCATCACTGGATTTCAAAGTCAAATCCATTAATTCAATTTGCGTCCTAAGAAGGCAGTAGCCAGTATACTATTGTAGTCTTTGGAAGGCAGTTACGAAAGCCACTCTACTTAGATGCTTTTAGCTGAATAGAGCCGGCAGTTTGTAGTTGGTTCGAATATGCTTGAGCTTTCGTGAGGAAACCATAACACGGTGATAGAGCCCTATAAACCCACTTGGTTTCGTTGTAGGCTTTGTTTACTTACTTACTTTGGCCGCATTATCGCTAATCATGGCATGCTTGTCGTCAAGTAAAACTCTATATAACACAGTAAAAAACTCCGAAATGTTACTTTTTTTGTTTGACGGGCCAGCTGGCGCAGTTGGTTAAGACTCTGGTAAAGATTCTATCTATTGCGCCGCAGGTCGTGGGTTCAATTCCACAGCACATGCATTTGTGTGCATGAACATGTCTGTATGTCCTGAGTCTGGGTGTAATTATGTATATTAAGTATATATTTACAAACAAAAAGTAATATGTATTATATCAGTTATCTGGTTTCCATAGTACAAGTTCTGCTTAGTTTGGGATCAGATGACCGTGTGTGAGGAATGTCCCAAGATATTTATTTATTTATTTTTGAATTAATTTACAGAGATGTATACCAGAGTTCGAGAATGCAGCTTTCATGGTGCAAATGGAGGCTAGCAACACTTGCGGTGATAATGGAGTCAAAATGTACTGCATACAGACATCTGCTGGGACATCTACAAGGTATTCTTTAAATTTGGTATTTAATACTGTATCTAAAAAGAATATAATAGAATACACTTTATTGTTCACATCAGCAAAGAACAAGAAAACATAGCGACTCTTTCAGAAACCTTTGGGCAATATGTAGGTACTAGAGCTGAGTTATATTCCCGGATAGGGCAAGATGCAAGGAAACATTCGTAGTTTTTTAATTCTAGGTAACTTAATCAACATAATGTTTTTTTATCGTGCGCATCAAATGTAGGTATTTGTGTTAGCTTTTATTTATGGAGTAAGCGAATTCAACACTTACCTACTGAGTACGCATAGGTTAACTATGATTTCTTGAGTCTATAGTTATTTTGACAAGTTCTATAGATTTGAATGTTATTTCGATATCAGGTGTTATAGCGGCTTCTGTCTCATTCTTCCGTTCACAAAACGTCATGTGTCAGAAAAGGACCTTGTGATTCATCATCGGCAACTTTTTATGAATACAGTATTTATGTCCAACAGATGGGACTTAAATTCTGTGAAGAGTACCTGTGACGTCATGCTAAGACAGTTTACTGAAATGTTTATTAGGAACTCGTTTCTCGAGTACCTTTCTTAGTATCACTATTTGCATAGTCTCCAAACTCTATCTGCTCAGATAATATGTTTTTATTTGTAAAATCAGGTCTTGTGACTACTGCCAGCCGAATCAATTCTCAAGTTACTACCTGACTGACCTGCATCACGAACAGGACAACCAAACCTGGTGGCAATCGGAGACGATGATGGAGAGAATCCAATATCCTGACCAAGTCAACTTGACTCTGCATCTAGGTAATGCATGCTAGAAATTTAAGAGAGACTTACTTGGTTGTAAGATCGTCGTGCCCAAACTGAGGATGTTCTTTGAGATGTTGATAAACCTAATATTTTATACAGGAAAAGCCTACGATATCACATACGTTAGGATCGTGTTCTACTCACCAAGGCCTCAGAGTTTCGCCATCTATAAGAAGACCAGCGAGAACAAAGAGTGGGAGCCATTCCAATACTTCAGGTATGTAGTCATTCAGGATTGAACTAATATGGTGCATTAAAATTACTTCTAATGGTGGCCACCTGGCGACCTATTATTAAAAGTAACTTAAGTGAGGTGTAGGAGTAATCTCAGGAAATACTAATCAGGTTCTGAATATTTTTCCTCTAATAGGAAGCTGCATTCTCTCCAAGTGCTAATAGGTCCTTTTCCCGACAAGCGCGAGGACAGCAAGTCATATAATAATCTAGTTCGATAGGACTTAATTTTAAGGATGACACTTAGTTAAGAAAAAATTAAGAAAAAAATCTCTATTACAATATTCTTAACTAATATATTTCTATACTGTAGTGCATCTTGTCGAGAGACCTATGGAATATCGGAGCAAAGGGCAGCAGAATTAGGAGCAGAGACCAGAGCACTTTGTACCAGCGAATATTCTGATATCTCTCCGCTTTCTGGTGGCAACGTGCTATTTTCGACCCTGGAGGGCCGACCTTCTGCCTTCACGTTTGACAGCAGTCCAGAATTGCAGGTACGGACAACGTTGCTTAAGGAATGATATGCTAGTTTTGACGAGCCACTTACACTCAGTACTGCTTGGAATATATGATCTTTTAAATATCTGGCTTTACGTATTAAAATTCAACTTAGTTTTCTTTGATACGACTCGCCAGTTGACACACATATAAACGAACTAGAAGGCTATTTTATACAGTTATTTAGTATTATTATTCAATAGTATTTTATTAGTTTAAAGTAGAAGCCAAACATATCTAGTAATTTAGATGTAGCCCAAAGATATAAACGGAAGAACCGATTTTTAGATTTAGATTAAAAAAAGACATTTAATTTGACACCACGACAAAAAAGGTAAAAGAAAACAAAAGAGCAAAAACCTTAAAAATAAGATTTAAAAGTAACTTTAGCACACAAACATCCCATTGTTACTTCAACAGGAATGGGTCACAGCAACAGACCTTCGCATTTCCCTGGACCGTCTGAATACCTTCGGAGATGAGATCTTTGGAGATGTTCAAGTGCTGCAGTCTTACTGGTACGCCATCGCTGACGTGGCTGTTGGAGCCAGGTGCAAATGTAACGGGCATGCCTCCTTGTGTGATATCCAGGAGATGCCTGATGGAAGCAGGATCAGGTCTTGCAGGTGAGAAGTTCTGAGGCAACCTCTTACGATCATCTTCAAGGTGCTTCATTTACCATCTGTCTGACTGAAAGTTTTGTGCTCGAGTGTGACAAGCGTTGGAGTAGAGTAGAAGGGGGTACTACCCCCGCTTTTAGACTATAATTACCTATCAAGAGCCATTCACACCATATATTTGTACCAGCTTATCTGTTCAGGCGTTCAAAATTGAAACCTAATAGCCTGGCTACACGCTCCGTCTTGTATGCACACATCAGTTAAGACTGTCCTTTTGGATGGCAAGACGATAGCCCGTGAGAGCCAGGAAGCGTGGCTTGTGTAAATTTATCGACTGCGCAATTTTGGTTTGCACAGGTTTGACCATTCAAGGTACACGTATCAAAATGTGTGTTTGTACAGGTATGCCTACAGTTGAACTGCGCATGCAAAAATGAGCAAGCCTTGCTGAGCTTTTAGGCTGTTTGAAAATATCAGCCTTAAAACGTTAACTGTAGGCAATTCTGTCGGCGCCAACATCGACTGAAGAGCTAAGTTGGTGGGACTGTAATGATATATTTGAATGTTATTAGATGTGAGCACAACACCGCCGGCAGGGACTGTGAGCGATGCTTAGACTTCTACAATGATAGTCCTTGGGGAAGAGCATCCCCTACCAATGTCCACGAATGCAAAGGTTAGTTAGTATTTCATTACATTTGCTGTGCGTTGCGACTTCTTACGCCGAGCGAATTACTCTTACCTAGCCCGAAATGTATCACGTATATTGTTATTTATAGTTTCATAAAAGAATCTTAATCGATTGGTTTCAAAGGTGACAGGTTATCAAATGTAGGTTTTTTTTATCTATTTTAATATTGTACTTCGAATTTGTAGTTCATAGATAACAGTTTTATTCTTAAACAATGCGAATATTTTGTTTGTTATAATTATGTTTTAGAACTACTTTAAATTTGTAAATTAAAATGTAGGGTGTATGTACTAAATGGAATTATGAGATTTATTCCCACAAATTTATAGGAGGCTATTCACCGATTGTTGATTAAATATAATGAAACCAAGCGTGCCATTTTCTTCCATAGTTACGGTGTATTGTCCACATACGTGACTCCGCTTACTGCCCTTGAAGTGATTTAACTTTTGATAATGGCTTAATAGTCTAGCTATAAAGTCAATAAAGTCTCAAGAATATATCTCGACTGAAAACTTGACATGACTATTATAATGGTGCGTCCATGCTTGGCGAACCGAGCACGAGCCGAGCCACGAACGAGCACAATGCGAGCACGATTCGCGTAGCGTGGACGGGCTTGCGAGCCTCGAACGAGCATTCGTAGACTGCACTCCGCCCGATTGTCAGTTTTTTCACGAACACGGAATCGCATCGCGCTCGTTGTAGGCTCGTTAAGTACGTCCACGCCTGAAATCGCGAGCAACGAACGAATCCTGTTTGTTCGAGGCTCGGCTCGTGCTCGCTTCGCGTAGCATTGACGCACCATAATAATTCTTCAAATCAAATCAAATCACGGTAGGAAAGGCTTGTTTCTATTGTATGTATATATGTGTTAATGATGACTAATACAATAATTTAATAATTACACTGGCTTGGTTATCAATTTCTATGCATTTCTAGAATAACAAAGTACTTTATACTTATATTTTTTCCATAATAAGTAACTTTAGGACAGCTAGAGCGAAATATACCTTGTATAAAGTATCATAACGTCGATTGTTCCTTATTCCTTCTTTATTCAGCTTGCAACTGTAATGGGTTTGCCAACACCTGCTACTTCGACAAGGACCTGTACGAGCGTACAGGTCACGGAGGCCACTGCATCGACTGCGCCGAGAACCGAGATGGTGCCAATTGTGAACGATGCAAAGAGAACTTCTTCCAAGGTCCCGGGGATATCTGCATGCCATGTAATTGTAATCCTACTGGTTAGTACCTTCTTTCTATAGTCATGGGGAGAAAATATCCATAGGGTTTTGAATGTCCTCGAATGAGAACTAAACCTGGTAGTAAGCGGTTACCCTTGCCCTATGGACGCTTGTGATAGCACGAGTGTTGCATCAAAAGCGACGCTTGTAGCAGGAGCATCACTCACGCGTTGCGGACCTTTGCCCAAGACTCATAAGCTCAGGCGCAGGAACACAAAGTGCCCTAGCAACATTGTTTAATTTTCTCGTGATGATTCCTTTCATTAACAATAAAATCTTTTTAAAGGATCTCGCAGCCTCCAATGCAACTCGGAGGGGAAATGTCAGTGCAAGCCAGGAGTGACAGGTGATAAATGTGACGTATGCGCACCGAACCACTACGAGTTTACCGTTCAGGGTTGCAAGCCTTGTGAGTGTAACGAAGCCGGCTCTTATGGCAACACTCCGCAGTGTGACCCGCAGACAGGCATTTGTTTGTGCAAACAGAATGTGGAGGGTAGAAGGTGCAGAGAGTAAGTACACTTTATTGGATCTAGCGGTCAGTATCTACCGCGTTAACTGCATAGAAGTACGCCATATTTGAGTTCAAATTTAATTTCATGGCAAAAAATTACTTTATATATATGCACCCGAATATCCGATCACTAATCATAATGCTTCCCAAACTATAAACGAAATTTATACCAGATAAAAATCAAAAGTCCTTGTTCCTCCACTAATATTCTTAGGCCTTAGACAGCTGTTCATGAGAGATAAGAATTTTAGCCGAAGCAATTATACTACCTATCAATTTCCAGGTGTAAGCCAGGTTTCTTCAATTTGGACGTAGAAAACGAGTTTGGATGTACACCATGTTTCTGCTTCGGACATTCGTCTCAGTGCAGCTCTGCTCCGAAGTACCAAGCTCATGAGCTCAGTGCTCACTTCATCAGAGACTCGGAGAAGTGGGGGGCAGAGACTGACCAGAAGAAACCAGCGACCTTGTTGTTCAATGCAAATTCACAGAACATAGGTCTGTTTCACGAAATTGTATTAAAAGTAATGTTGAAGTATTTGATTTACGAAATAAGCACATCAATAGGAAACAAAAGAAATGAAAAAAGAAATACATAACTACAGAACAAATAAATAATTTATTCTTGTCTCAGATAAATATAATCAGAATGCATGATTTGAGTCTAGTGATTAAGAACAAAACCAACAATAGTTTTAACCAAAAATGTATTTTCCAGCTGTAAAATCAAAAGACACCGAGATAGTGTATTTCCTGGCCTCCAATCAGTTCCTTGGGGAGCAGCGATCTTCATACAATCACGACCTGAAGTTCACACTGCGCTTAGGCGAGAGCCGAGGCTACCCTTCAACCCAGGACATCATCTTGGAAGGAGCCCGTGGATCTGTATCTATGAACATCTATGGACAAAATAACCCGGAGCCTAATGATCAGGTAAAATTATTCCGTAGTGCTGTGCGTTTCTGAATTGTATTTACACTATATGTATCTAGATTTTTTCCCAGCTGTATCACCAACCCTATTTTTCCCATTAGGAGTTGAATGTAGAAATGCTTTGCATAGTTGATGAACTTTGATGAGTGGATGAAAATATAATCAAAGAAAAATAAAAAAATATCTATACCTTGCAGTACAGGTCGGTTTACTAAAGCTGGCACGTTCAACACATATACACGTTGCGCTTGTGTAGTGTCTGTGAATAAGCGCCCGGAGCAATAATGTAATAAAACGTACTGAATCGTGAAATTGCATATGTGTAAGTACTGTGAACGTGCCAGCTTTCGTTAACCGACCTGGGGCTCTACCGCGTAACTTTCGTGGTAATCGTAACGAACACCATTAATTGAATCGAAAATGACCTATACCTATGGGAACTTGTAGGTACATTTTATTTTGATTTTTATTTTTATTTGTTTTTGTATTTTACTGACGTTGAGGTGTGGTGTATCTTGTGTTTCTTCTTATAATGGGTGCAGAATGCCTAAATAAACAACTTTATTATATTATTATATTATTTCAACCAATGACGCGCACGCGTTCCGACACGACGATGACCATTCCTGGGCCCTGATTGGATGAAATTCATTAATGGTGTTCGTTACGATTACAACCAAAGTTACGCGGTGGAGCCTCTGGGCCAGTAGACAAGATGGTTACCGAAAATCGTCATCGACAGTAAACGATCAACATGTATGGGATTGACATTTAAAATCGAAATATCACGTGATTTTCAACAATCTCTTATGTCAATCCCATACAAAGGTTGATCGTTTACTAACGATGACGATTATCGACAACCATCTTGTCTAGGGGGGCTGTACCTTTTCACTGTGCGTTGATCTGTTAGTCAATCCGTCGGTCAGTATAAATTTCCTTTTCTGTATTTATATTCTTTAGCTTTTCCTTAGGGATGGAAATTCGATTAACTTCTTGGTGTATGAACTTACGGTATAAAATAAAATAAAAATATAAAAAACCTGTGTGCAATTTTTTTGACCTTGCCGTTTAAGCTGTGCGTGGATGCATCTCAGTCAATTCTCCTCTTACGTATAAAAAATTTATCAGGCATTTAACAGTACCCTGTGGAGTGGACACTGATGCAGAGCTCAGATGATATTTATCCATATTATCCATACTAATATTAAATGCGAAAGTATCTCTCTCTGTCTGCTACCCTTTCACGCCTAAAGCGATTGCGCTGCAATTTGGCACGTGGGTAGCCCACGGTATGGAGAGGGACAGGCAACTTCTTATACAGGGAGCGCGGGTGAAAGCTAATACCCAATAAAAGCAAAGCGATTTACTGTATTTTAACTATAAAATAACGACAACAGTATGATTTCTCTATTAGTATTCTGGTATTGGATATAAAACTTGAAAACAAAAATCTTTATTCGTTTTAGAGCGATAATCATTGTTTAATGTAAGCACTTGCATAAGTAATCTAGGAAATAGAGATAGAATATTAGTAGAGTGATTGTAATAGAGTATGTGCCGTGAAAATAGTACGGTCAACGCAGTCGCGGCACGAACTCTTTCGATTTTAACAAATGTACTTCACGAATCTGAGGCAAGGGACTAGTAAGTCACTAGAGTACGAAATATCTATGAATGCATCTATATGCAAACTTCGCTTCGTGGTAATGTTGTTTACGCTATCAATCTACTAATATTCCAATTCTATGGTGTCAGATGTTACAAACATAGGAATAATATAGACCTATTAATAAACTCGTAAACTGCGTGAAAACACCAAAGCGCTGCAGCGATTATATTTTACAATCACTGAACTATAAAAATTGTTCCAGCCACAAGAATATACATTCCGCCTCCACGAGGACCCGCGCTACGGTTGGACTCCAACGCTTTACAACTTCGAATTCATGTCCATTCTCCAAAACTTAACCGCTATTAAAATCAGAGGAACATACAATAAGGGCGGTGAAGGATACCTGATGAACTTTAAGCTAGAGACGGCCAAGATTGGACGTGAGAAAGGGTCAGGATCAGCTAATTGGGTGGAGAAATGCTCTTGTCCTAAAGCCTACGTGGGTGACTACTGTGAGGAGTGCACGCCAGGGTTCAAGCACGAGCCGGCTAACGGAGGACCATACTCTACTTGCATACCCTGTGACTGCAATGGCCATGCCCACATTTGTGACACTGCAACTGGTAAGTGCTTATGGAGTCTAGTTATTCTTATAATTTTTCATTTCTAAGAGGAGAATAATGCTACAACCAAAAAGCAGTCTTGCTTGTTTTCAAAATAAGATTTCATCATTAAAAAGACACAGTTTTCCTATATGAAATTTTATAGAGAAATATATAGTCTTTCTTCCTAAGATCATTAAAAAACTAGGCCTATGGCGAAGCATTAACGGACTAATAATTATTTGCTCCATTTTCCAGGTTTCTGTAAATGCAAACACAACACCACCGGCAGCAACTGCGAGCTCTGTGCTAAAGGATTCTATGGAAATGCTATCGCTGGCACTCCAGACGACTGCAAACCGTGCCCATGTCCTAAAGACAGCGGCTGTATCCAACTTATGGACCAGAGTATAGTCTGCACGGACTGTCCCGATGGTTATGCTGGTAAGGAAGATATAGTTATGAATCTAGAGTCAAATAAACGCCTTAGGTAACTGTGTCTTTGGCTGCGTGGTGAAACTTGCAAGAAGAACAGCCCGCTTCTGGCTTTGGTGGGACTATGTGAACAAATACATCAAATAAAAATACATCATGTGTCTGGGAATTAATCTGAATGTATAATAGTTTGATATTCTCTCCCCCAATTCTTCAGAATTCATTGTATGTCGATTCAAAGGGGATACTTTTACCAATAGGGATAGTTTCAGAGATGTTAAAAAAAGTCATCCAAAGTCTTTGATGTCCAAATTCTCCTATCATGTCAGGGATTGATGTGATGATGTAATGTTTTGCTCTATGACACAATCTTATTCAAGTGATATAATTCCGAACAACAGGACCAAAATGCGAAGTCTGCGCTGACGGACATTTTGGTGACCCAACCGGTCAATTTGGCGAGCCAAAACCGTGTGAGGAATGCCAGTGCAATGGCAACGTGGATCCGAATGCTGTCGGAAACTGCAACAGAACAACTGGCGAGTGTCTCAAGTGTATCTTCAACACTGGTGGTGAACACTGCGACAAATGTTTGACTGGTAAGTTTCTTGTGTCTTACTGATTTATACTTTTCTATACCATATACCAATTAACGAAGTTTGGCAGGCAAAAATAAAACGGTAAAATATATCTGATTATATTTAATTCACTCAGTAAACATACAGAGATCTTGTTCACTGTCTACGCTTATGAGGTCCATTACTACGAAGTTAGAAGAAAAATCTATATTCGTAGCAAATTATTGGCTCTCATGGATAACTTACATCAGCAACTGCCAACAGCAATAACATATTTAAGAAAAAAATGTATACTCGTTTTACTTCCCAAATTAGGTTATTTCGGAGATGCCCTCGACCAGAAGAATAAGGGTGACTGCAAACCTTGCCAATGTCATGAGACTGGCACTATTGAGAGCCGCGAAGGTCCACCCCAGTGCGACGGCCTCACTGGATTCTGTTCTTGTCACCCACACGTCATTGGTAGGAACTGTGACAAGTGTGAGGTAAGCCTTTATAATTAGTTGGAGTTCTGCTATTTTAGTAAATTTCAAAGTGCTACGTGAATAATGCCGAATATGTCTGCCGAGCATGGATCGTCGATATGTTTGAAACATCGTATTATTTTTTAATCAAAATCAAATTGTCCATCCTCGCTGCGCAGTATCGAGGAAAAACACCCTTAGAGTATTAATACCGAGCAATTCGATTCCGGCGAACGACCGCTCTTCTATGGGGGGCAGCTGCCCCTCCTGCCCGTACCTCGCTACACCCATGCCACGATCTCACCATGATCAGTGATGATACGGTTGAAGGCGGTAAGTAAATTGTAATATGTGTGTTCTTCATAAATATTGTTTTTTTTCTCAGGATGGTTACTACAATATAAACTCCGGAGATGGCTGCAAGACATGCGAATGCAACCTCGAGGGTTCTTACAACAGCACCTGCCACCCCTTTACCGGACAGTGTTACTGTAAACCTGGTATCTATGGGTATGTTTCTTCGCATTTTTACCTCGGCTGTGTAGAAAAAATCCATTCAGTAGTATTTAAAGAAGAGTTAATACTTCAGTAGAAGTTATATAAAAGCGAAAAACCAGAAATAATTACAGTCGATAGACAAGAAATATTACGATATTTCTAACTAGCACTGTCTTTTCCGGTTTTAAATTTTATTTAAACAACAATTATGTCTCAAACGAAGAAATATACGTACAAGAATGGTCGGAACTCTCGTTACGTGAGTCGAACTCAAACATGTACTTGACCGGTTTTATTTTAAATCGTATTTCTTAGTTTCACTTCCATTAAGTATTGGTTATACTGTTTTTTCCATTCCAGAAACCATTGCGATCGCTGTCGTGCGTACCACTACGGCTTCTCAGTAGAAGGATGCCATGACTGTGATTGTGATGAGTGGGGTTCCACCAACTACCAGTGCGATATGTCAGGCCAGTGTTCCTGCCAGGAAAACGTTGAGGGACGACGATGTGACAGGTAAGAACAGCTTCATTTAACTTAGTATTCTTTATGTGGCTGGTGGTTCTAAGCATAGAGTAAGAATATTAATTGAGTGATGGGGTTAACAAAATTACATACTACTAGTGATTTACTGACAGAAAAATTTCGAGTCCCTTGTAATTTTTTCTGGGTATAATTTATCGATAAAGAACGAGGAATTGGTTTAGTCGTTTAAACTATAGGTACAGGTCGGTTAACGAAAGCTGGTACGTTCACAGTACTCGCACATGCAATTTCATGATACAGTATGTTTAATTACATTATTGTGGCCCGTGGCTCCCCGACCCAGAAATAGAAGATGGCGCCGGTCTCAACAGCCTCTCCCATATTCTCATCTGTACCATTTTTCTTGTTATTATAAGCAATTTTAGAACTGAATAATGTTCAAAAAATGTTGTGCCAAAGCTTTGTCAATTTGTTATAGAATAAATGTAGAAAATAAAACAAAGATTCACATTTCCATTAACTCGTTTATTTCAATTATTTGAACGTAGATAGTTATTTGGTTCGGAAATGTGTATTATACTGATCATGTCTACCCGCGCATTCTGAAATCACATTTGCTTGCGATACATAAGTCTGTAAAGTGATGTGATGACACATTTTTTTTTTAAATGGAATAGAATTAACCACAGGTAAATATTATTATTTGTATAGCCTTGAACACAGCCAAAGGCTCATTACTTACAGAGAAATAAAAAATAATTTTGAATACTAAGGCATAAAATGAGATGGTTTCAAAGCAAGTCTACCACCTGTGTATTGGTAGACTTGCTTTTTAAATATATGTCACTTTCTTATGTCACATAACAAAACCAACAAACTATCTTAAAACCAGGGTTTTATAATGACGAGTGCAAATAGAACACTATATTTATGAGCAGTAACAAAAACAAAACAATAACAGTCTCCTTCATACTCATAAGCTTGACGGCGCGCGAGAGAGACGGATAAACTTTTCATGATGCGCATGCTGTGCGACGTGACGCCGCGTGCTTATTCACAGACCCTACACAAGCGCAACGTGTAAATGTGTTGAACGTGCCAGCTTTAGTTAACCGACTTGTAGTTCGTTTCAAGGCAGCACTGCTCACACATACCCGTTTTTATATTCTTCACTATGATAACCATGCCCTGCCTAGCTTTTTGAAGTTGATTGGTAACGGAATGTGGTGTTAATTGTAGATGTATGGAAAATAAGAAGAGGCGAGCTGACGGGCAAGGCTGCGAGGATTGTCCTCCGTGCTACAACCTGGTTCTAGATGCCGTCAATAAACACAGGAGGGAGCTTCGAGAGTTGGATGATGTAAGAATAGTTGAACACCGCTTTTATTTAAGTTTAACGATTAAATCATACGGCTAAAGCTCAAAATTGCAATTTTTATGAATAACTAAGTGCGTACCTGGTTAATGAATTTGATGATACCTTATTGTACGATTACTTGGCTATATAACTGCCAATGCATTCAGTTTGGATTCAGTACTATGTTCATGGCTTCTCGCGAACAGCAAATAGTGTAGGTACAGTAAACAGTTTCAAAGTTCGATGGACTTAGAATTAGTTGAAAGAGCGAAGCATCTCCGTTTCAGGTTGGACAAAAATGCTTTCATATGTGACGAATTTGTCAATCGAATCGAAAAAAAATCATATAATTTTCTAAATTCGCAAGGTCAACACTTCTAGAGGTCAAGAGGCGGCTCACAGAGCCACTAGTATTAAATTGTCAACAACGATATGGGGTTCTTCAAAAGGGGCGTAAAAAGAGCTCTTCAAGGTCGGCATCACATCGGCAATCCCCCTGGTATTGCAAATGTCTATAGGCTATAATTACCATCAGGTGGAACGTCTGCTTGTTTGTCAACCAATTGATATAAAAAAAAAAAAACTCAACCACAGTTTCACCATAATATGTTGGTCCATAGATCCTGGCAAAGATTTCCAAAGCTCCAACTGTCGTGGAAAATGCAGATTTTGATAATGAGCTGCAACGTGTTAGAGGAGAAATAGAAAGGCTGGTGGAGGACGCACAGGCTGAAGTAGGCAACGGCCCTGGGAACAGCCTCACCAATAACCTGGCTGAGTTGGCTGATAGACTTGCAGATATCAGGTAAGTTATACTAAATAATAAGATAACTTTCTAATGTGCTTATGGTATATCTGATTCTGAACAATATGATCTTCCATTCAGGAATATGCTTCACAAAATTGAAGACGAGAGTTTCGATGGCAATGAAGCTGTTGAAAAGAGCAAAGGCAACGTCTCCAAAGCTGAGGATACCATTGAGGCTGCACAAAAGGAGATCAATGTATGATTTTAGAAAATACCATTAGTATTCACATTTTTGTCATCGACGCCGCGACGATTTGAATTGTATTAGATGTTTCTTCACGTCAGTTTAGTGAAATAAGGGATTTAGACGTATACAGTTAGCAAGGACCCTTAACGTTCAGCTATAGAATAAGGTTTACAGATTTTGGATTTAAAACAATATTAAAGAAGTTTGCAGTCTAGGGACAAGGAATTTTCAGATCAGCGATCAGATCAGATTAAATGATTTTTATTTTAAAAACAACATCAAGAGCAAGTATATTTTTGCACTTACTTAACTTTTGAGTGGAGCAAACGTTTTGTATTTAGCTCTGGATTTTGCTTCTATAATATACTCAGGTTACGCCCAGTAAAGCTGATTGGTTCTCCTCTCAAAACTAGGAGTATCAAACCATTTGCTATCATACGGGTCTATTGCAGATTGGCGAGCATCACAGGCCTGTGAAGTAATACTTCTCTCTTTTACCACTTTTACTATAGGATCTTAATTCTCCAAATATTTTGACAGAGTGCCTTGGAATACTTAGAGGGTGAAGGTGCCGCAGCGTTAGCGAAAGCTCGGAACAGATCAGATCAATTTGGAAAGCAGTCAGTAGATATGTCTGCTCTTGCCAAAGAGTCTCGACTCCTCGCTGAGAAGCTTGAAAATGAAGCGCGACATATCAAGGAGATTGCGGACAAGGCGTTCAATACATCGCTAGCTGCTTACACTATTGCAAAGGATGGTATCACTAAACAGGCTAATATTAGGTAAGTTATTAGTAGAGTGGTGGACGGACAGACATCGCCACTAAGCACTAGATGCATTTTACTTCTCGTATAATTTTACTTGGAGTTTGAGAAACATATGTTATGATGTTCTTGATTTTAAAAGATTTTTTTGGCTAATTTTGTAATACTAAAGTCAAGCAATAAAGTTATATAGAATATGTGATCATGATCGCAATATATTTTATTAGCAATTTTGTAAATTTGAGGTCAGCCATCATACTTGTGAAAGCTTAGGTGCTGCTTGAAGGAACTTTGCCCATTATTTTCAGCCAAATTGATGATCACCATAATCTCACAATTCTCTTTATTATTTCAGTAACGAAGTACAAATCTTGGCGAATGAACTGAATGCTGCGTCAGGTAAACTGAGCAGTATGACCGAACTGGCGGACCAAGCGCTCATGAGGGCCAGGACTGTGTATGATGAGGCTCTCGGCCTTTACGCTGAGGTCAACACCACTCTGCTACCAGACATTAAGCTCAACAAGCTACATGAAGAAGCTGTTGAAATTAACAGGACTGTTAGTCACATTATCTTAGATTGTTAGAATTGTTTCCAGACATGCTTACCTACGATGAATACTTAGGTGATTCATCTGATAAGTGTCAACTGTGATAATCACATAATACGGGAATTGGATTGCATTTTTTATTATAAATGAGATTTTCTGTGAAACCAGTTGATTTTGATCAATAAAGCTTAAACACATTTCACAGATCGACGAAAAGTCCGCTGAGCTCGATCGCTTAACAGCTGACAATGAAGAGACCCTCCGCAATCTAGAAGATTCCATCAGACGTGGTCGCGAGCTACTTGACCAGGGTCATGACAGACAGGACGAGTTGAACGACCTGCTGGCCAAGCTTGACGAGCTGCAGGCACAGGCCAGGAATGACGTCGAGTTGACCAAGACTACGCTGAAAGATGCTAATGAAATCTATAAAACTTTGAAAGGTAATTTCATATTAAGATTTGCAACAGTCCACAAATTAAGCAATGATTCTTTATCTGCACACAAAAGGCTTTTAAGATGATTGCGTCGCCAGCCGATGGCCAAGTTGGGGATAAGTTGTGAAAAGGATGAATTGTAAGCATAGTCAAGAGCACTTGAAGCTTTACACTTGCTTGTAGTGCGAGTACTCATTCTACCTATGGCGTGTATTAAGAACAGTAAAAGGTCTAGTAAGTCAAGTGTGTGGACGTAGGACTTCGGTAAGATTATTATTTTTTTCTTTATAAGCTGTCCCTCTTGCCCCCCCATGGCAACATCCATGCATTCCATATTCCTAAAGAATTTAGCGAAATCTCATTAAAACTTTCAGAATTTAGTGATCAAGTGCAAGAGTCCCGTCAGCTGGCAGATCAGGCTGCCTTAGACGTACCTGGCGTCCAGCAGAAGGTAGCTGCGGCTGAGGAGAGCATCTCCAGCATCACTGAGGAGCTATACACCGCCAGTGACAAGGCAAAAGAAGCCTGGGATCTGGCGCAAAAGGCTCAAAAGGAATACGCTGATAAGGCTTCTGAAGTAAATTATCGTTCTGTATTTGAATCTTTTTAGAATGATTCTCACTTCACTTACATTCATGTATTCTTTCGCCCAGTTAGTTGCCATACTAGAAAGTTCTAAAGCCTGTTTTATGTACCTAAATACTAGCTGACCCCTACGGTTTCGTCCGCCTACTGTTTTATGCACGGATTCGTAATTATGTTCCTAAAATAGAAGTAGCCTAACTGATAACATCAGCTATCTGCCAGTTAAAGTCCCGTCAAAATCGGTACCGCCGTTTTAGAGATAAAAGGTTGGAACAAACAGACGGTCATTTTATATTAAAACTGCTAGGTAATTATCACATTCGTAATAAAAAATAAAGAAATGATATTCTTTCGTAGGCTGCTCACGAAATTAGAAAAAAGTCATCCACGTCGAGAGCTGAGGCTGTCAAACTGAGAGATGAGGCCGACAAGCTATCTAGTAAGTGATCCTTCCAGAAGAACTTATGGCTTTCAGTCATTCTGTTTTTTTATGTTGTTAATTATAACTAAATCCTTTATTTGCAGCCCGAGTACAAGGTACTGCAAAGCAAATTGAAGACCTTGAAAAACAGGCCGGGGAAAACATGCAGTTGACACGCGATGCCAAAACGAAGGTTTGTACAAATATCTGGAAGTATACGGTAGCTTAAATACTTATTTATAAAACTAGATGAAACGTGCGGTTTCACCCGCGTTCCCGGTATATAAATTAGCCTATGTCCTTCCCCATACCTATGTGCGATCTGGATGTCTTTCATCGCCATCGATTGATTAGGTTTTGAGTCGATATGGATGACCAAATTACTAATATAACATTTTCAATTTGATGATATTCTAAATACGATGTAATATAATGTTTATATGAAAATATAGATCACCTTTTTAAGTAGTGTTGATTTTTTTAACAGGTAGCCCAGGCTAACACAGATGCAAGAGAGGCTGAGAAGCAGGTGTCCAAAGGTCTGGAGGACTTGAAGGTCATCATGGATGAGCTGCAGAATCTGCCAACCTTGGACGATGAGGCGTTAGATCGACTTCGTTAGTATAATTGTGTTATAATTTATTAGTGTTCATGTACAGACCAGCCAGTGCTATAATATAAAAATGGTTTGAAAAAACCGGTTCGTTTTTTATTTATATGAATGAAAAAAACTTTTCTTTTTCAGAGGAAAGCTTGAACAGTGCTGAGAGTGCCTTAAAGGAAGTCGACTTAGATGGAAAGATCAAAAGCCTTACTGAAGCAAAGAACAATCACCAAAGGTAACGGTTTGATTTGAAAACAATATTTTGTAACTAGTGTACAGCGTCTTTCTCTTTCTCAGCTTGCGCAAAAGAACTCACCAATGTTTCATTACAATCAGTTTTTTTTTTTTACTATGGACCTTTTTTTAGACAACAATTTCACCGTGGTCTGTCATGATGGCATACGGTCTTCTTCTTCGCAGTCGTATACTCTTGGCGGAGTGGTCGTGGTTATGGATTGTCTTTTGTGAGACTTCTCCAACTTACTCTATGCGGTACATTCTCTAAGAGAAAAACTTGTAGATGATTTTATGAGGTCTGTCCATCTTATGGGTGATATGCCGCGGGATCTTTGACCTTCTACTCTTGTACCACTAATCGTTCCAATGAGCTTTCGTTGCGTATGATATGTCCATACGTCTAAAGAATTCGCACTTACACAATCGACGAAAGTCTTCTTGATGCGAAGCTCTTTCATGATGGAAACGTTAGTGTGGTGAACAGTCCATTTTATCCTCAGCAAGCGTCTCCAGCACCACATCTCAAGGGCGTCAAACGTTTTCCTATATTTTTGATGGAACGTCCTTGTCTCAGCTCTATACAGGACTATAGCAAATATTAAGCATCTCATTAGGGATCTTTGTGCTTTTAGTTATCCCGCGATCTTTCCATATCTTTGTGAGCTTTCCATACGGTACAGTAAACACATGAACAAAACATTAATTTTCATATACATGCCTAGATTTGTTTCTTGCCACTTCTCAGTCATGTTCTTCATCATACAAAGATCAGCACTGCTATCGGCAATAAGAGAACAAAAATATATAAGTACTTCTTGTTTAATAGGTGGATGAAACAATATGAAGATGAACACGACCACCTTCAGACTGAAGTGAAGAACGTGCAAGACATCCTTGAGCAACTTCCCGACGGCTGTTTCAAACGTATAGTCTTAGAGCCCACTGAGGGGCCCAGCAGATCTGGAAACTTTAGGTAGACTGTAAACGGGCTAGATAAGGTGCAAATTGGCATGGCATAGTCGTTATTATTCTATATGACGATCAAAAGCGCACTTATTTAAAAAAAACTATATTTTAGTTAGGAATGTAGATTTATTTGTCTTGATTGGTTCAAATGTTGCACGTAGGTTTTGATGCAAAATGTGTTTAGTAATTTTTAATAACATTCACTATTTGTGTAAAAAACTAGAAATGGAACATGGATCTGCATGGGAATGTGGATCATCCCCAAATTATAATAACACTAAATTATACAACAATTAATAATTGCCATTGCCATAGATTGCTTCTGTTACAATATAACTATAATAGAAGGTATAGAAACAAAAAACTATAAGCTTTAATGGTGCGTCCATGCTTGTCGAACCGAGCACGAGCCGAGCCTCGAACGAGCACGAGCTCGAACGAGCGCGATTGTCAGGTTTTTCACGAACAAAGGGATTCGCATCGTGCTCGTTGTAGGTTCGTTCGTGGCTCGGCTCGTGCTCGATTCGCGTAGCATGGGCGCACCATTAGAATTGCGAACAAAAAAGATTCCGTTTCAATCAGCTTCGACTCAGTGATTCAGTGATATTTTTTAATAACTTAATAAAAGGTTTTTTAAATTTCTAATGCAACAAGTAATTTTTTTAATTGAGAACAGATACTTTATATATGTTTTCAAGAAAATGAGTCTTAGTATATTCTTACTAAAATAATAAAAGAGACGTTTAATAATATATAAAAAGTTTGCAGTTTTAATAAAATTAGCAACAAAAATTACGAAATGGTTTAGGTACTACTGTCATTCTTTGCGTATAGTATTTCGTATTTTGTATCCCGCTCCCACTTATGTAATCAATTCTTGCAAATCTTATTTTAATTATTCAATGATATTTCCGACATTGTACTTACAAATTGCATTTATATATCTGCATTTTTATGTTAGTTTATAGCCTGAGCTTAGAACATAAGTGTTTTCTTATATTAATACATCGTATAATAAACGTGCCATATTCTAATATCGGTACGATTTTGTAAATATAATTAAAAAGTACAGTTAAAAATATAATATCTTTTTTTTAGGGCTTTTTATATATATAAATACTAATCGGTTATTAATTTCTTCGTGAAGTTCGCCAAAGAAATAAGAGGACGAGTGTATTTTAGATACGTTTTTTATTCTATTATTTTTATGTTTTTTTTTACTGAATGAGAGAAATTTTGTGAGTAACAATTTGAATTGTAGCTTATTTATTTGTAATAAAATATCTTAATGATTAATTTGGTATTTTTATTGTGATTTATTGCTTTCCTGCCCGTGAGTAATGTTTCCTAGAGCTCATTCGTTGAAACGGTCGGTATTTTGTGAGTGATGCCCCGGGTGTTGCAAGCGTCCATAGGGCGCGGTGACCGCTTACCACCAGCCGGGCTGTATGCTTGTTTGCCGTGCTGTGAAATGCAGTTCTAAAACTTAGTATTACAAAGAAGAAATTACATTTTACAGATTTTTTCAATCTATCAGTGTTGCTTTATAGTCATCATTTCAAAACAGAAATAAAAAATATAAGATTAAGATTTCACACACGTATAAATAGCAGTAATAAACACAAAAAAATAACGGTACATATGGTGCGTTAAAGCCTTAAGTGTCGGAGTCATCCAGGGTTGTACCACGCGGGAAATCATGTCTGCACCGGACTGAGGGGCAATAACAATACAACCAATGTGGAAATAGTGAGTGTGCGCGGCCCTAAGCTGTGCTAGTGTGAGTGTTGTGCACACATAAGTAGATACTCGTGTGCAGAATCGAGGCTAGGGTGACTATAAATTTAGTAAGTTTTCTATTGTTTTTTTTTTTTTAACCAAATTTTATATACCTAATTTATTATTGTATAAATGTTACTGGTATATTAATTTAGCAATTTCGGTATCCAGTACTTTTTGCGCCATTGATTATGGTAAATCTATCTTAGATACAACTGTTATAGAGCTGAATATCGTTGTGCTAGGGCGTTAGTTTATCGGGCTCGAGAGATGTGCATGTGTTACCGCACGCTACTTAGGAGGAGAGCTCAAGATGAAGAAGAGGCCTCCTACCAGGCCGTTGCTACTGGGTACGCGGAAGAATGCTGGCGCCCCCGTATTTCCAACCGACAGGTAGGAACACCGTAGAGTTTTAGTCAGTAGGAGTCTGGCATAAGGATTGGTTAATGTAACAAACGTTCAGTAAATTTTGATAATAACGTCCAATACCTTATACTGGGTGGGGATTTCGAGATGAAATATTTTCGAAACCTATGTTGGATTAGTCATACTGACCAATTTTTACTATGGGACCCACACTGAATTCTCATTTTTTTTTACTTTCCATACATTATGATCGAGCAAGGTTGACATTTTGTAAGAAAAGTATCTCAAGTATCCCATAGTAAAAGTTGTTCAGCATGACTAACCCAACATAGGTTTCCAAAATATGCCATCTCGAAATCTCGACCTGTTATTACCGGGAAAAGAACTAAGTAACTATTCGTAAAACAACGCATAATTCCTACATATTTAAGTTAACATACTTTTCTAACTTCATAACGCTTTAATCAATTCTAGTGGTAGCGCAGTGGTCAAAATTTGACTGTAATTCATTATTATTTTAAGTTTGATTAAATAAAAGAAAAAAAAATATTTTCTGCTCTCCATTTAACTTCAACAAGGTATACCAATTCTCACACTTCAATATGCCAAGATTTCACTTATCGTATTAATATATAGATTTTAAAAATTCTCTCTCAAATCGAAGCCACCCTACTCGGTTGGTATGCAAAAGCTACAACTCCCGCGAGTAGCACAATTTATGGCGCGCGTTTCACTGAATTTTCTTTTGTTTTTTTTTTGTCCAAAAGTAATGCGAACTCCACACGAGTCTTGGCTACGTATTTACATAAGCGTATAATACATATATTTATGTAGGTAGTCACTTTACTGGATTCTCTAGAGGTGTTAGTTCAGCGGACAAAATATGTAAGAGAGAACGCGATTAATATTACCTTTTTTAATAAAAACTATTTATTATTATCTATTTCTTTTTATTATCTATTTTTGGGTATACCAACTACTGTTGGTTGGTGAACCTAAAATACCTATCATAATATAATCATTTAATATATAATATAATAATAAAAAAAGTAATTTTAAAGTGATTCTAAAGCTCTTATTACATTACCAGCAATTCTGTCTACTTAATAATGTTTAATAATAAAGATCTATAAAAAAAAAATATCTTTAAATATTTGAAATGCCAGCATATCCCTTAAAATAAAGATGTAAATCAAGTTTCTTAGGCACCAAGGATCAAAATTATTATACTATTCTAGTCTTTTTTAAAGATTTTTTTTGTTAAAATCATAGCATTATTTTCATCACCCTTTTTTATGTTAAATACTGATTTTTTTATTCATATATTCTTTAAGTATTCTTTAATTGCTAGTTCAGGTTTTTTCACAATATCTTCCGGCCCAAGGAACCGTAGGGTTAGAACATAGCAATCTGTAATCTGTACTTACAACCTTTATTGATTTATTTTTATAATATTACGGAATCGTCAGCGCGTGCGTTCGACTCACACATATTAATTAAATATATATGGATAGTTTAACTTTTATTAACATAAACGTAATGCAATATTAGTTTTAAACACATAAGTTATAATAGGAAAGTCACCCACAAAACCATGGCTTGACTCGCGCATGGAAGGTTCCGTAAAATGCAGTCTAATCTATATATATATAGGTAACTAAAAATACACTTGAATAATAATATTTATAAAGTTTATTTTTCACTAAAGTTTCCTCTTTAAAATTTTGGTACAGAATCCTAAAATTATCTCACCGCAGTGTGGAAAACTAACTGCCAACAAAACAAATTTACAACAACGAAATTAGCGAATATCTCACTGTCGTGGGGCGCGGAGTTCCCGCAATACCGCACTAAACTAAAACTAAATAAGTGGCCGAAAAATGTTGCCACACACGACCAGACAACGTTGACCTGTAATTTGACTTAAAACCTCCTCTTGTAGGTTCATTTCCCGTAAGGCTCAAAGGGAGTCACGTGTCAGAATATATTGGCTATTGCAAATAGAAAAACAAGGTGCTTAATCCGAAAACTTTCCTTAATTACGTTCGTACGAAACTAACTCCCAAAACGAATTAAGTGCGAGGTGAAATTGGGTGAAATCCAGGATCGGATTATGAATGCGGCTCTCGGGTACCAAACGCGATGCCAACCGGTGCACTGCGCTTGGGTACATTGCATATCATACTGTCTTATTTTTTCAATTCAATTCTTAATTTTCAATAAACATTCATATGCATATGAAAGAAGGGCAAAATCTGAACCTCAAAATCCAGGAGCAAGGACACGGAAAATGATTCTCAAATAATACTGGTGAATCCGTTGTAGAATCATTCTTAAAATTTTAAAGTCGACATAAACACTAAGTTTCCATTAAACTTTAGCACGAACAGTCATTAGACTAATATTTATTGCTTCCTTTAACTGTATGGACGCATTAATGGTGATCTTGCTGCTACCACGGGTGCCTACTACTATACCTACTATATTAATTGAATTTACACATAGCAAAATGTGTGAAAATAAAGAAGGCTGGGTATTGTAGTCAATTAATCCCATTGGCATCATAGAAACTATTAAAATGTTCGCATTTTTTGTTAAAAAACTGAGGACACTATCCCACGATTCACGATGTTATATTAGCTATAGATATACCCGGACTTCAATTCATTGTTTGTTATTCAAACGGGTCAACGTACGCCTCACTCAGCTGAAAAACTCTGTGTGAATGTTTACATACTTGTCCTGGCTGTACTCTGGAATACGAGACTATGGCCGATAGCTTTTAAAAGTAGACCTATACATTAGATTGCTTCTAAAAACGCCGTAGACAAATTAGCGGCACCGTATTTACTAATTATAATTAAAATGCTATTGATGCTACAGGAGACCAAAGAGCTCGCGCTTACCTCGGGCAACGCATTAGCCTTGCAATTCAACGCGGTTACGTCGCCAGGTTTTTGGGTACCCTGCCTGCAGGCGGCGATTTAAACGCAGTTTTTTATTTATAATTATTTCCATGCATATATTTTCTTTATAATTTTTATTTGGTTTTAGTTTAATTTAAAATTATTTTACAATTAAATACCTAAATATACTTATCGTACATTACAAGAAAAATAAATAAGTTAATCTATTAAAAATATAAATAAATGTGCTAAAAAGAGACAAGCATTGAGAGAAAAGGACACACTATTCTCTACCGTTAGTTTAAGTACAAAATCTAACCATGCAGCGTCGAAAGGGTTACTCGGTGGAAAAAAGCCTAGATGAATTCTGCAAAGGTTTTAATACTCGTCCCGGGTACCATTAACAATGCACACATCACTACTATGCGTTGTAACAATGTTTGTTCATATTACTCGTTGCTTGCTAGTTGGGCAGGCTTTTAATTACTTAAAAGTCGATTACATTCTGAGTAACCTTCGTAACGAATGGAGTTATGCAAAACGATGAAAGGTCAGAGGTACTGAAACTATTATATTTGGTACTGATACTATGTGTGACAATAACTCAAAAGGGTTTAAAATTAAACGATTCACAATCCATTTGACATATTTACTTATTATCACTAGGACACAATCTTAATAAAAATCACAAAATTCACATTACCGACCTTAATCTATCCACGACGGCTGCTCGTTCACAAGTGAAGTTTTTCAAGATGGCCGACCGAAATCAAGAATTTCAATCATAAATGACAGCAAACCTAAACTGACTTTGACGTTTGACGATAAATATTGTAACAGTTGGAGTTTTAAATTGAGTGACGTATAAATATGTGATTATAGAAATAAAAATGTAACATATGGATGAGTAAGTTAGTACCCGCCTGGCTGACTACCACCCTCGGTGTGTTCCAAGAGTTTTCTAGGCTTTGTGTGCTTACCAATTTCGGCTATATAATCACTTATCTTGGTCTTATGTTTAGACCATAGATCTAGTCTTAGTCTGCTGTTTTTGTCGTTACGCGGTGCGGGATCCCATAACAGTCTAGGTATAAACAAATAAATTGCGACTTGGTACACACGGCTACCGATCAAGCTATACATTTCCAGTATAAGCTGAACTCGCATTGTATACGATTTCCGTACAATGGGAGGTCAGCTTATACTAGAAATGTATAGCTTGACCTGTAGCCGTGTGTACATGTTTAAACAAAAGTGTTATGTGATTATTAATAGCATATTTTATTAGACCGATGTTTATAGCTTTGTTTCATAGTTTTACTATGCTTGTATATCAGTTCCAAGACTGGCTTAATAATTTATTTTAATCGTTTTCTATCTTTTTAAACCCTCACTAAATTAATATGTCCGATGCTAAAGAACCCTACATGTTTTCGATTTCACCGTGTAGACCACTATATTTTTAATACCTACTAAATAAATACTAATTACTATTTTAATCGGAATGCAACATTTTTAAACTAAACCATCAGTACCGAGGCGGGAAATTCGAATCTTTGCTAATTTTTTTTTTTACCATCGTAACACAATATTGTTTGATATTTCAATGATTCGCGAGCATAAGTTCATTTAGCGTATGGTAGAATTGATACTTTTTGTTATATTTGTACATTTCCCAAAATAGTGAGTTTTACGGTAATTGGAGAAACTGTGAGAAACGTTCCAATATGGCTCGTATTATACAAAATAACATTCATTACACAATGTGACAAATGAACTAATACGGTCGCTTGCTAATCACTAAAATATAAATAAAAAAAAAGATAACCCTTATTTCAAAACATGGTTTTAATTTTATTAAACCCAGGTTTAAAAATAGCCTCAGCTCTTTTTGTTATAGGACGTTAGAAAGTGACTGAGTGTCAGGTTTTACTAAACTTGCTTTAAATCATCTTTTGTAATAAAAGTCTACGGAATCACACTGGGTTTTGTGTTAGGCCATAGAGAGTTATTTTGAGCATCATCATCATCATCAGCCTTTAATGTCCCACTGCTGAGCACAGGCCTCCTTTCACAAATCAGAGTGAAAAGGGAATGGGCAGATACTCCACCACGCGTGCCCACTGCGGTTCGGTGGAGGTAGGCTAGTGGTCAACCTACTGTTGGAATTTTCAAGCCGCCTAGAAGGCCTCCAACTAGCTTAAAGACTATCACAATTAAGTGATAACCAGGACCAACGGCTTTACGTGCCTTCCGAAGCACGGAAACGCTCGATTTGAAATACCACTAGGTGGTAACCCATCCAGGTACCGACCACGACAGTGGTAGCTTAACTTGCCGGTCGATTAAGAACGGCTTATCATGGCTTATTTTGAGCATATAGTCACAAAATAGATTAGGTTAGGTTACATTGTAATTGAGCTATCTTTCTCTTTCAAATGATAAAGTAATGTCTAAAAGATTAATATAATACATCCCATAGGTTAAATTGGTTCTAATCTATGTCCGTACGCCAAGAAAATTATAATTCAAGTCACCGTCTCAAGCTTCGAAAGGACCCGTACAAAACACCAACCATCGTGAAAATTTAAAAAAGTTACATCAATCCAAATCAAATAATTTTAAGAAATAATTAATTGCTATAAAAAACACTCAAAAAGAAAAATGATTAAAAAAGCCCGAGGTCATATTATGAACGACGCATAAATTTACCAATTTTCGCACGAACGGACTCCGGTTGAAACTTGAAGTGGCTTTAATTTGGACTTAAAAAAATTAATTAGTCCGTCACTCGCTAATGAAACTGAAAGACGGGGGCTCCCGTCTTTTTAACTTGGCAACATTATGTCGTAAAAAGGTGGTAAAACATCAATTTTTTCTCATTGCGCGTCTGTTGAAATATAATTTAGTCTGTGTCTACTCCAGGGGCGGATTTCGGTTTAATGTTTGGTTTTAATTGAAGTTATTTACAGAGAGGGATTAAAGGGCATCTGTTTATTAACTTTCTGTCTATTTTTTACTTACGTACTAAGGTACAATTTTATTATTATCTATACACTGTGAATGTCATTACTAAGCTTTGTTACATAATGATTTATAACATATTTTTTCGCATACTTTAGAATTAAATCAATTCATTTGACGTTACTAAACGGTTCCTTTGTTTGGGACAAACATATGTGGGGGAATGAGGACAATCAGGCAGAAGTCAGTAAGAGGGCACCACCGCCTGTGAGCATTAGCAACCAAGGATTACCATTGAATGCCCGAACTTCAGAGCATAGAACGCGATTTGTGTCTATAGAAGACAAGTTGACTTGTAATAAATCGCGTGATACCATAACTAACTTCCACTTATACAAAAATAACAAATCCATCGCTAAAAACATGCCAATAGACTTTAGTTCTTAATGCATTGTAACAGAATTCCCACATTCTGAGGTGAGTGAAAATGTTACTGGTATACGTTACAGTCGTCCGTAAACCATCCGGAAAATCACTGGCAAGCCTACTGAAGTATTCACACGAAAAAAACTGGTAATGAGGGGTGCTGATCAAAGTTTTATACGATTAGAGATGGGGTATGTGTCGATAAAGTCGTAAAACAATAAATAATTTATTCATTCTCTCTTCACATTTTTTTTACATTGAACATGTTAGCATGGAAATATAAGAGAGACTTTTTCACGATGTTTTGTTTCTCTGAATGTTTAGAACTCGAAGCCAAGACCTTCGTTAGGGAAATCGACGCGATTTAGCTATCAACGCCTTAAAAATTATACATCTTTACATACGATTTTTAACCGACAAAAAAACGGAGGAGGTTTACAAGTCGACGCGTATATTTTTTTTTTTTATGTATGATCACGCATAACTTTTTACAGAGTAGTCCTATTTTGATAATTCTTTTTTTATTGTATAGGGTATACCTCGTAGTTGGTCCCATATAAATATGGATAAAAAATTCCTACCCTAAGGGTGGGATAATAGGGATGATTTATCTATGCATGCATTAGCATATTTGGTCAAAATTACTACACAATACACAGAGCAAGGGACAAAATAATTAAATTTTTAATAAAAGTGTATTTTCAGTATTTTTAATATCGATAATATGTTTATTAATGCCGTCACTAACGGTAGATTGAAGCAAGCAAGAAATCGACTGCAGCACGGTGCATGTTGGAATACAGTCATATTATAGCAGAAATTGGTATATAGCTATATTATCTAGGTATATTATTACAATTCAATGTCATGATTCTGCATCATTTTGTCCATCAGAAGTCTATGTAACTGAAATAATAATAAATAATACTCTTGGAAAGCGCATTGGTAAAAAAAAAGTTTAACTACTTTACATATCGAGTGGGGTAATTTTTTTGCAGTAACATTATAATAGTACATTATGATACATGTGTGCAAAGTTGGTGATTAGAGACGAGGCGGTATTAAGTGCGTGAGCCGTAGGCGAACGCGATAAGGAAGCCGAGAGTGTAATGATTAATGCAAACGCGTGTCATACGACGTTTTTCAACACACTTGCGAGGAAAAAATACAGACCTATATATTTTTAAGTAGATTTTTTGATAATCTTCAACGACACAATAAGAACGTTAACAAATATGGCGCGCAGGTGTTTTGACAGCGATTCACTGTCTAACTGTTTTACCCGTTTAAATTAAGTATGATTCATCTACACACATATATCACTTGCAGTGAGGTACAAACCACAAACATTTGTACGAACTTAATATAATCGGGATTATACCTGTCATAAAACTGTACGGTAATGTAAAGTAAAAATCACTAGTGCGTAATAAGCTGCATTTAGATACTAAAATCGGTGCAATAAATGTCACTACACGAGCAA
This sequence comes from Achlya flavicornis, assembly GCA_947623365.1. NCBI lineage: Eukaryota > Metazoa > Arthropoda > Insecta > Lepidoptera > Drepanidae > Achlya > Achlya flavicornis. The sequence continues at coordinate 15,672,462 of OX392471.1, read as the reverse complement.
GTGTGTTGTAAAAATATTTCATTTATTGATTTTATGTTCAAGCCTAAGATTTACTACTATAGGCGAAAGCGGTCAGCTAGCGTATGTAATATCGGAAGGTTTTCAATTCCGATACTGATTTTCGATATTAGACCACTATATCCGAATTATTTATTGATCAAATTCCTACGATGGAAGCACTGTCCTCATCTTTTCTTGGCATTTGCCTGTACCAAATTTTATGGCTCTAGTCGACCATACGGCACGCTTTATTAAAAAGCTCAAATAGAAAAAAAAACCTATGTTACGACATTGAATCAGTATCGGAACTCGGGTTCCGAGATCCTGATATTCTAAGATTCTTAAATTGTCAGCACAATAACCTATAAAGGAACTGGCGGTCTGACTGGAATCAATTTGGTTCTAAAGTATAATTTATTAATATTATTATGATTACTTTAACCTTGTGTTTGACTTGTCCGTTATCATGTTACATAGTCATCGTCATACTATAAAAACCTTGCATTTATAGGTACTTCCCATAGCTAATCCCATACAAAGGTTGATCGCTTACTAACGATGACGATTGTCGACAACCATCTTGTCTAGGGGGGCTGGACAGTCAGACGCTTTAAAAAATCTATGGTTACAGTTAATACATTCGCTCCATATGGCATAGTTTTAGGACACCTGTATCAACCACACTATACTCTAATCCTCATTTTTAGTCCCATAATGTGAGTTAAGAGGTTCAAATATCAAATAAATACATATTAAAAAACTTCTACCAAAATCCAAATAAAATGTTTTGGTCCCGAAAATAAACTTAAGAGAAAAGAATAGGTGGGGAATCAAATCACTTTAACCAGCTAAGTGGCATACCAGGTAAGTACCTACGGAACCTCTCACTACGCTATAAATAAATCAATTCTCAACCGCGTGGGGTGTCCACGTCGTCTGGGGAACCCTAAATTTTGCTAGGGTGTCACTAAATCACAGTTATTGTTAAATGTATGTAATGCGAAGTATGGGTCATTGTATTGCTGTTATGAAGAAATATTGGTATTAAATGAATTTCCTGTTTGTCGTGTTTTCTGTATCAACGAATTATAACAAAAGATTTTTGCGCACTATATTTGTATCCTTGGATCCTTGCTCACACACGGTCATCTGATCCCAAACTAAGCAGAGCTTGTACTATGGAAACCAGATAACTGATATAATACATATAATACTTTTTGTTTGTAAATACATACTTAATATACATAATTACACCCAGACTCAGGACATACAGACATGTTCATGCACACAAATGCATGTCCTATGTGGGAATGGGAATCGAACCCACGCCCTGCGACGCGATAGGTAGAATCTTAACCAGAGTCTTAACCAACCACGCCAGCTGGCCCATCACTATGATCGGCTAAATAGTTTTAAAATTTATAATTGAGTAAAAAAAGATTATCTCTACGTGACAGGGTCCGAAACAAGGACAGGAGAACCAAAACTGCCGAAGCTGTAGCGGCAATGGACAGGCCACATCGCTTGAAGAACTGATATCCGATGCGAAAGGAAGGATCTCGAGTGGCGACCACGTACTGGAAAGCGCAAGCTTCCCAAAACCGTTTGAAGTGGAAGTTAATGGGGCATATGTTCAGCAGTGGACATCCCTAGGCTGATATGATGATGATGGAAAAAAGAAATTTTAGCTGCCCTAGCTGCGCCAACACAACATAAAGTTATTTGGCTGCGATATTCTGTAAGGTGGAGGGACTTGCCCAGTCGAACGGCTCTTTAAGCGAATAAACGCTATGCGTGACTCTACATCTCTTAAAATATTTTCTTTTGATTTTATGGATGAATCGATTTTTTAGTTTAAGAAAAAAGTTATAATAGTACATTATGATTTATGATACATGTGTGCAAAGTTGGTTACTAACACTCGAGGCAGTGATAAGTGAGTCGAGAGTGTAATAATCAATGCACACGCGTGTCATTCGACGTTTTTCAACACACTTGCGAGGAAAAAAACAGTCTGTTAAACTATTTTTACCCGTTTAAATTAAGAATGCTTGGTTTACACACATATCACCTGCAGCGAGGTACAAACTTATCATAATCGGGATTATACCAATCATAAAACTATGCGGTAATGTAAAGTAAAAAGCACTAGTGCGTAATAAGCTGCATTAAGATACTAAAAACGGTGCAATAAATGTCACATTGCGAGCGAGTGTGTTGTAAAGAATATTTTAAAATTCTGTGATCTAGATAATCATTGTCGGTCTAAAATTATAAACAAATACATAGTATTACGTATTACACCAGTTTACCTTAGTTTAGGCTCAGAAACCTATAAGTATCTTTAGTTTTTGGAATGTACATGTTTCATTATATACCTATGCAAGATGACAGATTGAGATGTAGTATAACCAAATAACTATTAAAAAATAAAAAGTCATATAAGATTAGTAAGTTTCGCGACCATTTTTACAAATGACTATGTTTACTAGTTGATATATCGTATATCTATACTAATATAATAAAGTGTTTTGTTTGTTTAAACGGGCTAATCTCTGGAACTACCAGTCGGAATCGAAAAACTCTTTCACTAATAGCTAGTATTTATCTACTCTGAGCTAATAGGAAGCTACATTATCCCCGAGTAATATAGGCTTTTTATACAACTAAGTCGATAAACAAGCATACGGCCCGCCTAATGGTAAGCGGTTACCGTAGCCATATGGACGCTTGCAACAAAAGAAGCATTGCTCACGCGTTACCGACCTTTCCCCCCTCCCCTATGAGCTCTGGCGACCTTACTCACGCGCAGGAACACAACTTTACACAACATAAAGTTATTTGGCTGCGGTATTCTGTAAGGTGGAGGTACTTCCCCAGTCGAGGTGCTCTTTGAGCGAATAAACGCTATGCTCTACCTCTCTCAAAACTTCTCTACTCAGGCTACTTTTTATCATGGGAACGCGGGTGAAACCGCGCGAGACAGACAAGATAAGTAGGTTTCGCGACCATTTCTACAAATTAACATGTTAGTTGATATCGTATATAGTAAAATAACGGTTAAAATAATAACCAGGGTGTTGTTTATCATATTTTGCCGACTTATGGCCACTGCTTAACTATTCATAAAGCAATAACGCGGTCGGCAGTGGCTCCCCATATAAACTAAATCACTGTAATTTATATCATTCACCATTTTGTAATTGTAATGTGAAATAATGTTACTATAATATGGCTTGTAACGTTTTCACATCACAGTTGTAATATGTAAATAATTGTATTTTGTTTTCTCAGTATCACCAGAAGAATCGGTCATCTTGAGTTTAAAACGTTATTTTGCAAAGCTTATAAAAAGTGCATTTTTTGTATGAAAAAAAGCAATTTTGAAACGCTCATATCTTTGCTATTTTCTTATTAAATGAGAGGATGGATTGCTTTACTTATGAGTGCGAAACGTGGGCACTGTCAAAACACCACAGAAATATTCTAGAACACTGTCAGAGAGCTATGGAGAGAAGCATGATAGGAATTAAGAAACAAGACAGAAAAAGGAATACATTATTATAAGAGCTCGGTCATGAGTGGTGGATGGCCTTACTAAGATAGGTCAACTAAAATGGAGATGGAATTTTAACAGAATGGTAGGCTAGAGATAGCAAAAGAAATAGGGGAAGACAACGTAAAAGATGGGAGGAAGAACTTAAACATGCGGCAGGTCCTAATTGGAGAAGAGTCGCAGGAGATAGAAAGTAGGAAGTTGTTAGAAAAGGCCATTGCCAAGAGGTACAGGTACACTGGCCTCAGATGTATATTATTATGAAATTTAAAAAAAAGTAATTTATACTAACCCAAAGAGTTTTAGGTTAAAGGGCTTATTGATTGAAGTTTTATTCTTAATACTTTTGGATGTGAGCATAGTACGTGTTACTAAATAAAAAAGTAAAAAGAAACCAATTAGAGTTAAAATTTGAAAGAAATTACGATGAAATAAGCAAAATTTAAAATATATAACAAAATTAAAAAATAACAGTGGATACCTACTTATTTAAAAAAATATATAATTGATGAACTTAATTAATTAAGTACCTAATACACTTTATCCTAATTGCAAACATAATCGAATACTAATATATCGAATTGGTTGGTAACGTAACGTATGACCTTTACACATATTGGCACTGCTATGCACACAACTGTGCTAGTCAAACAAACCGACAGAAGCTAAATAGGTATCCGTAGATCCAATTAGAAAGCTAAACTAACATATAGATTAGCCAAACATTGTTTATGGCACACAATACGATCTCAATTTCCATACATTGAATATAAGGGGCAAATCGTCGAACTGTGGGGTACTTATGCCTTGGGGCAATCGCAAGTTTTGTTTGACTACACCCTTGGAATGCTTGCAGGTTTGCCATTGGGCTGGCTAAGGAAATTTGTGTCTACAGCTGTTCAAATAAACTATCTTTTAGAATGTAATGTGGAGCTAATTCAGACGGTATTGCGGGTATCATAGTCAAAATCAATAATATATCGACGATCATCCGAAAAAAAGAACATAACAAGTGTTTGAGCATAATTGGTAATGCATGAGTGTCCAAAGGTTGTAAACATACAAAGCCTAAGGGAACTGGCTCTCAAGTGCAGCTGTCGGAAAAAAAAACGACTTCAAAATACACTAAAAAGTATGAAATAACCACAGGCATATAAGAAGAAGGAAATAACTCTAATCACCTCAAAACATCTCAAAACCTTGGTCAAATTCTAGTAAATTTAGTAGTTTTAAAGATATGGACAAAGATGTGTGATGGCCTGGCTTATTGATACGAGCTACGGGTGTGGTGTCAAAGGAAAAACATCTCAAAACTTTGTTCAAATTATAGAGAGCATTTAGGAAATTAAAAAAATGACGAAGTAAAAAAGTAAATAAATAAAAAACGACTTCAAATTACGAAAGAGAACGTCGTATTCCATTGAAAATATTTCGCTGACTTCAAATCAATGTCAGATTAGATTTGACTTTTTAATGTATTTTGAAGTTTTTTTTTTTTAATTACTTTTTTATTTTTAAGTCGATTAAAAGAAGGCTGCCAGGTGCATACTATAATATAGTTCTTTAATAACCTATAGAATAAGTAGGTGATGGGCGGCACAAGAACTGATGGCAAATTAACGGGAAAACCATAGAGTTATTCTGACCTGGAAAGTAGTAGGCAGTTGGCTATTGACACGGCTATTGATTTTAGAATTATTAATATCACTCCGAAGTTTTACAACCCCATGCTTTAAGTTTTATTAGAGGTGTGCGAACTAGCACTTTTGTTCGTGGAATATCTACATCTACATATTCATATACATATGGAAAAGTATAGTGAGTATGTAGAAGCGTTCGTGGTGTGGCATGATAAGCCGTTCTTAATCGATCGGCAAGTTAAGCTTATACCGTCGTGGTCGGTACCTGGATGGGTGACTGTCTAGTGGTATTTCAAATCGAGCGTTTCCGTGCTTCGGAGGCACGTAAAGCCGTTGGTGGTTATCACTTAATTTTGATAGTCGTTAAGCTAGTTGCTTGAAAACTCCAACAGCAGGTTGACCACTAGCCTACCTCCACCGATCCGCTGTGGGCACGCGTGGTGGAGTATCTGCCCATTGCCTTTCACCCTGATTTATAAAAGGAGGCCTGTGCTCCGCAGTGGGACATTATAGGCTGATGATGATGGAAAAGTGTGCGATTTGGTATTGTTAGTTTTAAAGAACCAATAAATAGTAGTAATAAAATGTAGTATATGCTGCCAGGATATGGAAGTAGGTACATTGGGGTTCCTTATTTTAATTTCGAGATTTAACACAGTTTACAAAGAACTTATATCTGGCGAATAAATAAGTCGGTAGGAAATAAGTATAGCATTGAGGTAGAATTGAGACTCTGTTACTTAGTACCATCTTCAGATAAAGAATCACTTAAAAAATTGTAAAACCAGAACCAACAACACTAAACTAAATCTATAAAACAAACCTAATCAATGCTAATGCAGAAAAGTAATCAAATGCACATTGTTTACATTAAAATCCAATTGTAAAAGTGCCTGCGGCGTTTAACATGTAACTTGTATGTTCGCTCTTAATTCTGCCCCCGAAATGTTTGATTAAAACCGTGAACGCACTTAGCGACTAATTTGTAGCATTAGTTGGAGCGTCAATGTGAAGACTTTAAAGCAATTTTTTTGTGCGATGGTTGAATGCGATCTGTCCATTTTATTTGCAGAATAGTCAAACTGTCGAAGTCAAAGTCAAAGCCATTTATTCTATTTAAGCCCTAGTAGGACACTTATGAAGGTCAAAGTAAGAGAAGAAAGAAAGAAAGAAAGAAAATAAGTTTATTTTGAGATACACACAATACCACATATTACATTACATATAAAATATAACAGACTAAAAAAATGTAAATTTTGGACTTAGGTCTACCACTTACCCACGATACGGAGACGTTTTCACTGCACCTACACCGTTGCGTTGTTAATAAGTAGTGTAAATGTTATAAATAGTGTTATTTTAGGTATGTATGTATGTAAGCGAGTGAAGAAAAAACAAAAGACAAATATTATATAGAAAATATTTGAATTTTAAATTCGTTCGTTCCAATTAAAAATAAATTAAACGGTCAGCGCCATTTATTAAGAACTTGCGTGAATGGCGCGACCAACAAAATTTACCTAATAATGATACCTACCTATTTGTTTATTTATTTAAGCCATACAAAAAAAAACTACTTAATTTTATACTAATTTATCCCACTGCTGGGCAAAAGTTTCCCCTTTCTTCTTCCACTCACTTTTGTCTAAAAAAGTAGCTAAGCTAGGTCTATTGCGGATCTGTGCCATCCTCATTGCATACTTGTCGAGTTCATCTCTCCATCCAGCAGTTGTTCTCCCTCTTATTCTTTTAACATCTAGTGGGTACCATTCAGTTATGCTACTCCATCTTTCCTCACTTGCTTTTGATAAATGACCCGCCCAATTCCATTTGCCTATACTAACCACAACTTTTACTTTACTTTTCGGTCTAGCATCCCTCTTCGAAACTCTAACAATTTAATTAATCGTAAGATACTTTCAATAATTCTAATAATAATGAATAATAAGCTCTGGTAAGTTTAGGGTTAGACGGTTGTGTACACTTATCAGAATCCTTGATATTGATGTCTTTTAATATGTTGTAAGATTCTGTTCAAAAGCTTACAAAACTTAATACTTGGTAAAAACTTCGATATCACATAATATCATAGTGTGGGCAGCTTTGGTGTAGACTACTATTAGTACCTACTGTACTTAGCTTGCGTATAGATAGATATTAATTTTCCCTATAACAGAATTACCTAGAATTAAAAGGCTCCCAAATATAGTGTACCTCTGAAAGGTAGGTTTAGTTAAGTAAAGGCAAGTGCACACGGCTGCGGCGCGGGCGGTGTGTAAGGCCGGGCGCACACCGTCGGCTGTGAGTTAGTACCGCGTCGGGTTGTACGTCACTCGCCTCGGGGGATTCCGCTGACCCGGGCGACTGTAGTGTGTAACCTCGGCCTTTTCGCCAATATAATAACATTTTTTTGTATTATTATTCAATTAGTAAATCCTAGTGCAAATGGAAAAGTACTAGTCAATGCAACTCATACAAACATACAATGATGGTACCGTAATCTTTCTACCCAGAAGTAAGATACAAATGATTATAGAGTACCTTTTCTTTTTACCATTTAATTCCAATATTTATTATTATCCTTTATTATGCGCCTGCGGATTATAATTTGACAATAATTGTGAGAAATAATGGCAAATATAAATCCACTATTGCTAAATCAAGGATAGATTGAATTCAGATTTGGGTGCTAGGTGCTATTACAATAATTGACGGAGCAGGGGTAAAGGTGAGATACTTTTCTGCCACTCCACAGCTTTGATTCCCACTCAGGAACAATGTCTGTTCCGAGTGTGGGTGTAACTATCACTTACCTATGTACCTGGTTATAGTTATCTGATCTTCCTTGGTTTAGGATCAAGTGTCAGTGTATCCTCATGTTTATTTTATAGTATCACAAAATTAAACAAACACAGTAGGTATAAAGAGGGAGATAATAGTAGCCTAGCTTCAGTTATATTCAAAATGTTCAGTTCGCATTATTCAGTTTAAGGCCCAGGTATTATTGAAGCCATCAGCTAAGTACAACTGGCAAGAAACTCAGCATGGTTATACTTTTTCATATAACTAACTAGCTGGCCCGGCGCGACTTCATTCGCGTGGTTTTCGCTTACCCTACCCTACCCTACCCTGTTTTATATCACGTCCCACGGGAACGGGATAAAAAGTATCCTACGTCCGTCTCCTGATTCTAAGCTACCCACCACTTTTCAACCAAAACGGTGCAGCCGTTCTTGAGTTATAAATAGTTTATCTAACACGATTTTCTTTTATATCCTATATAGATATGTTTTTTTCAATATCATTATTATTAGTAAAATATTATAACTCTAATGGTGCGTCCATGCTTGGCGAACCGAGCACGAGCCGAGCCACGAACGAGCACACTGCGAGCACGATTCGCGTAGCATGGACGGGCTTGCGAGCCTCGAACGAGCGCGATTGTCAGTTTTTTCACGTATGTACAAAGAGATTCGCATCGTGCTCATTGTAGGCTCGTAGTAAGTTCGTTCGTGCCTCGACTCGTGCTTGATTCGCGTAGCATGGACGCACCATAACATTTATAAGAAGAATAAAAGAGCTTTGGTAAGAAATAATCTAATGTCAATGACAATCGACTCCAAAACAGTTACGTACTACATCCCCCCGTCCTTGCAGGGCGCACCGACTATACATTTTAGTGTCGGACACTACAAAATTAAATTATACAACTATCTATCTAGTTAGAACCTCATACCCGAATAAAACCTCGCTAACTCCCTGTTCCCGGCTTCACTCGGTACGACAATACTGGGGCTCTACCGCGTAACTTTGGTGGTAATCGTAACGAATACCATTAATGAATTTCAACCAATCAGGCCCATGAATAGTCGTCGTCGCGTCGTACCACGTGCGCGTCATTGGGTATAAATGCGAAAGAGAGTTTGTTTGTTACGTCTTCACGCCTTCAACATACTCAACGGATCATCATGAAATATAACTTGCAGATAGGCTATGGCTATGGTTCTCCATAGGACATAGGCTACTTTTTATCCCGGGAACACTGGTGAAACCGCGGGAGACAGCTAGTATACCTGTTATTATAATATTAAATAAGCAAATTATCAAATCTGTCACAACCAACAATTTAGCTCCTGTAAGATTACTAAGATTGTAATAGCCAACTATACGACCTGCGGAGCTATGACGTAAGTCAATGGTAATGAACTTCATTGAATTGGACTTCATTGAAATCCCATTATATGGAGATTTGGCGCAGTTGGTTAAGATTCCACCTATTGCGCCGCAGGTCGTGGGTTTGATTCCCACACAGGACATGCATTTGTGTGCATGAAAATGTATGTATGTCCTGAATCTGGGTGGTCAAATTATATCTATTGAGTATGTATTTATAAACAAAAAGTAGTATATGTAGTATATCAGTTATCTGGTTTCCATAGTACAATTAAATAAGCTAGCTTAGTTTGGGATCAGATCGTGTGTGAGGAATATCCCAAGATTTATTTATCTAATGGATTGGTTTCTGGACTGGCTTGATATTCACGTGTTCCATAAATATAATACAATTTATCGTAGAAAATGGAAACCTATGTCAGTGAAGAGCATTACCATTGACTTACGCGGTAACCCCACTGGTTACAATACCCTCTTCGGATTTGTTATTAGCATTTGAACAGCGGCCAAAGGAGGTCTGTTATTAGAACTCTTTGATCAAGCCTCCACCGTATTATCAGTCTATTGATTTATGAATGTGTTGACTGGAAGTGGGCAAGGCTTGCAAATTACATGTCACTGTAAGTGGAAAAGAAATTCTATTTACAAGACATGTCAAACCCCATTTCTGCTGTCAATCGTTTAGTCTTCTTATGTATATGCTACACGAAATTAGCACGAGCCAACAACAAGAGCGCGATGCGAATCCCTGTGTTCGTAAAAATACTGACAATCGGCGGATCGCAGTCGAGCGCGAGCCGAACGTTCGTTCTAGGCTCGCAAGTCCGTACCCCGTCCACCCTAAGCGAATCCGTGCCCCACGTGTGCTCGGTTCGTGCTCCGTTCACGTAGCATAGACGTTATAGCTTTATGTTGACTTACAAGTTATTTCAAATGATTCGTTATCAAGTTTTCGTCTTACATTTTGCGCAACAATACAATTTATGGACATTGTAAAAAGCTACACTGACGAGCAATAATAAGTAGCCACTTACATAAACGACGATATTTTCCTAACCAACGTATGATAAGCTCTTTGAAATTAATAGTAACATTTAATATGTTAAAAAAAGAAAATTAAACAACTTCAAAACCTTCAACGAGGATTTATAAACTTTCATGTTAGTTTTAATTATAAATTTAAAAAATATCAAAAAACGTGTTGCGAATGCAGTTAGTCCATCCCTAGCGAGTGGTGCGAGTAATCGCCCGACGGATTCGGACTCTCGCTGATAGCCCACCGATAAAACTATTGGAACTACACACTCGATGCTCGCCAATTTGTTTTCAATTGCTAGCTCTACCTACTCGTTAAGAAGATATGCTCATATGCTGGTGGCGTTTGTTCCATATAAACGTAATCCTCAGTTTTCGCTCTGGATAATGACACTAGAGCAATGATTATTTTACCATGCAATCTGTAGGTACCACTGTTGTGGTGTCATACCATATCCCTTGGTTGTGTGTGTGTTCTCGAAGAATTAGGAAACCTCTAAAAACACAAATACTTACCATTTTTAACGCCCTTATCAGACGTTCAGCGAACAAATTTGACGAAAATAAAAAAACAAAGGAAAACCGGCAGACATAGCCAACGCCACAGCCCTTCTTATTATGAGTCTATTTTTTAATTTTCTTGCAGCCATCCTTTCCTCTTAACCGCCGGCGGTGGGATAACTGCCTTATCAAAGGATTACTAAATCTAATAGCTCTCAGTATTATTCTGTTTCTAAAACATGATAAATACACCTGAGGTTCTGATTAAAGCACATTATCAAAATAGAACAATTTAAGCGCTCAAGATTACCGCAAGTGTTCGGTAAAGAAGTGCTGAAGCGGCGCGGCGGCGTCGAGATAAACCGCAAGCGCTGGATACGCTAATCAACGTCTGACAAGGCACTAGTCTTTATAACCGATGTTTTTAGACGGTAGGAATTAACTAACACAAGCTATTTTTAAGCATTAATTATTCAGTTTTTTTAATGTACCCGCGTTCCTGAGGTATGTTATGTTTTCCTGATGAAAATATTATACAATATGCCAAATGACTACGGTCTCTAATCACTGAAATTTTTAGCCATATTGCTCTACGAAGGTAAAAATCAATAATCTATATATATAAAAATCAATGCCACTTTTCGTTGTAATTTTATAACTTAAGAACGGGCTGACCTATCCAAACCAAATGTTTAGGCTTTGTTCGGACTATTTAGTAGATGGTTTATGTGACGTTTGCACAAAATCGGTCGGGCGGTTCTTCATTTATCACATTTTTATTATTTCACTTTATACGTAGCGAAGCACGTACCGGGCCGCTAGTACTTTAATAAAATCAAATTTCCCGCCTCATGCTGAGCATCCACCTTAAGAGGAAAGGATGGATGCAAGAAATTTGAAAAATAGGTTTTTAACATTACTATTGTTGTCGCGCTGTGCCCGAGCTATCCCGCCCGAGGGCGATAGAGACATCTACAGCTTGGACCGATTATATCTATTTAAATTAGATGAAATCGCTATTTCGTAATCCCCGGTTTTCTCCTCCAAAACTGGATCGAATAAAAAAAAAACAATCATAATAAGAAGGGCTTTGCCTATGTCTGTCGGTTTTCCTTTGTGTTTTTATATTTGTCAAATTTGTTCGCTGGACGTCTGATAAGGGCGTTAAAAATGGTAAGTTTTTGTGATATTAGAAGGCTCCTAATTCTTATTATAATTAATTTATGGAGAAAAACACAACCGATGGACATACAGTGGTACCTACAGATTGCACGGTAAAATAATCATTGCTCTAGTGTCATTATCCAGAAAAGAAACTGAGGATTACGTTTGTATGGAACTAACGCCACCAGCATTTCCTCATACGCATGCGTCTACCTTTAAGGTTGATACTGAGGAATAACAAAAACGTCTATGAATCATTTGGGCTTGTTCTTTAGCCCGTTGACGCGACTCATGATTCTTTTTATCAAATTCAAATTCAAATTCAAAACTTTATTGCATTCATGTGGATAGAAGATGACAAATATATTTAATGTACAACATGAAACCCTGTTAGGGCACAGCAAATAAATAAAATAAAATATAAACTTATAAAAACTAAAACTAAAATTATTAGGTACCATATATACACATATACATATAACAATATTTAACTTGTTTCCTACGTTATTACATTACATTATTTAATTAATTACAAAAAACTTATAACATTTTATGAAATATTTAAAATGTCGAGAATATTAATAATTGCTTACTGCGTTTCATATTAAAATTCTAAAACAATTCAAATTATAAAATAATTCTTAATTCTCAGATACATATTTATTTTTCATCAAAAAACTCCTGCAGTGTATAAAAGCATTTAAGTTGTAAGTAGTTTGATAATTGTGTTTTAAATGCATTTAGTTTTTCCGTATCTTTTATATTATGCGGAATTTTATTGTATACTTTTATTGACATTGCATATGGACCGGAATAAAATATGTTTAAGCTATCCTGTATAAGCTTAAATAAAAACATGAAAAATATCGATTAGCTTGATTTAATTATCTATGTAGTTCAAATATCATTCTTGCACAGTTATGTCGACGAAAATAGATTTATGTGTATTCATACTTGCAAAGCAGAATCGACATGTATGTCCAGTCTAAATACTTTTATATTAGTCGAAGAGAAACCTTATGACATATATGGTCACGTTCCAAATTCAATTGCGTCAATTTTGACTGATCTTTTATAATTAAACATAATGTAAATCATGTTATTAATTAATATATGGTGGGTTGGCGTGGGTAGTAAGATACCCTAACGCCACAGGTCGTGGATTTGATTCCCACCCAGGGCAGATAAGTGAGTAGAAGCTTGTCCTGAGTCTGGGCGTAATTATTTATGTGGTGTATCTGTTATCTAGTTTGCATAGTATACTCTCTGGTTAGTTTAGAATCAGATGGTTGATGTGTAGGGATGGGCAGGGAAAGAAAAATATTGGGAAGAAAAGAAAAATACGGGAAAATACGGAAAAGAATGGAAAAATACGGGAAAATTTCCAAACGGTGGGAAAATACTCAAATGGCTTTATGTTCCTCAAAAAAAATATTTGTTGATGGTTTTGATTGTTATTTTAATCATACTCGTTGTTGTATGTACCTACATCACCTACGCGCGGACCCACGCGGACCTTGGAGGAAGTTATCACACTTTTTTTTTATACTACCTAGGTAGCAAACAAGCATACGGCCCGCCAGTTGGTAAGCGGTTACCGTATGGATATACCTATGGACGCTTGCAACACCTCCCTCGGGACCCGGGACGGGCTATGTAAGCGTCGTACATGTGCACACGTGCTCTTTCTGCACGAGAGCACACCCCCTTTACAGTGCAGATGGCGACCATTGTGGCGTTTTGGGTGCAAGCCTGGCATAACCTGGCCTCTCACCCCGAGGTGGTCGGGGATCCTATGGGGATATTCCCATGAACAAAAGGGTTACGTGTGGATTCTCCCAACGCCCTGCGCGCTTCGATTATAAAAACGGTTACAGTGTTCATTTTATAGAACCATTTCGAGAATAAGTAAGTCTTGTGACCTTGCCTTCACCAACTCCTCATCGCCGATAAGTCTATCATCGGTACATGGCGGATCCATCCGAAATTAAAGAATTTTGGTTGATAAAGTAATATTCCAGGAGAGCAAGCTGGTCGTTGATCTCCAAGAACATATCCTTGAAAGTTGTCAGAGAGAAAGGACTTTGCATGTACTAGAACCGCATGTGACCAAGATTTTTACCACTGGGTTTTCGGTTTCGGTTTTTGTGTCGGTCTCTTCTTGGACGCGTTCAAAGAAGCGAGACTTTCTTTTTTTGTGTATTGGCCTGTGTTTGACCACAATCTTACAATGGTAAGTGTTGATGTGAGCGAAGGTGGTAAGCACACAACGCCTGGAAGGACCTGGCTCTCAAGTGCTGCTGTCGGAACACACCGATAGGTACTTGGCGACAGATTTTCAACTTGAGGGTGGAAGCCAGCCAGATGGGTATTTCAAAGTACCCTACCACCGTGCTATGGTTTTCCTTCACCGAAAGCTCAAGCTCATTGTAGGATTCGAACCCGGGACCTTCGTCTTTGTATCCGAAGTCACTACCGCTGAGCTATCATCGCCTTAAATCCACCGTCATCGCGAGGTGACTCAGTGTCGCCGCGATGAGACTTGTAGAGGCACACCAGTCCACCCGTATATCACATGCGTAATCCACGCGCAACCAGAGAGTAGACAGGTCTCTGTCTTCTAGGTTATTCAGACGTCGACAACAGCCCTGCCCTGATGCCCTCTCGGATAAACATGCACACCCCGGCCTTTGGAATGAACAAATATTCGAGATTTTAGCTGGGATAGTGAAGATACGGTGTATCGATCGGGCAGGTTATCTGTATATCTCTCAAGATGGTGATGGATGGCGTTGTTATAACTGTGAACTGACTGACCTCTTGATATAGCAAAAGTCCATTCTAAACGTGGAAGGGTATACCGCTGAAGGAAACCTTTTTCTCTTTTTTCATGTTCTTTTCCCCGGGAGTACCTGTCTGTTTTTACTGTAGTATCCTCCCCTGGCAGGACAGACACTCGTCGGGATTATGCGCGCGGTTTGGAGGACTGCCTCTTGGGCCGGAGGTTATAGGTAATTCCCAGGATCGGGTCCCCTACTAGCCGGCGGCCGGCCAGCAAACAGCAGTTTCATCGGGTCTCCCTGACCCCCTTGTCAACCAGATACCAGATGATATCAGAGTGAGAAGTGTGTGGCATCAAACATGCCGCACACTTCGAATCTAGGGGGGCTGGCTCTCGTGAACCCTGTCGAAACGAACTGTTTCCCGACAGATTCACTCACAAGGGTGATCGCTAGCCAGTCGGACGAGTACGTACGAATTGTGTGGGCCTGCCGCCTATCCACCACAACACTTACACCCCAAAACGTCGCTTTTTTAAAAACAACGCGCTACTCCGTCACAATTTTTTTTTATTGCTTTTTTATTGTATTATATGAGTATGACCCTAATAGAAATCATGTTAAATGTTATTCAAACGATTTGGTAAAGGTATTTCTCGCTATATACGCAAAATCTACTAAATATGACCATTTGAGTATTTTCCCACTCAATGGGAAAATTCCCGGGTTCTTTCCCACTAAATTGGAAATTTACTCGAAGTTGGGTTTATTCCCGGGAAGAAACCCAACCCTATTGATGTGTGAAGAGTTTCCAAGGATTAATTGATTGGATGACAAGAATGCATTTGAATGAATTGTTCGCTTCGCACGCTATCTACTATATAAAAATAAGTCGGGTTTTCCTTCCTGACGCTATAACTCCAGAACGCACGAACCGATAGGGTAGGGTAGGGTAGGGTAGGGTAGGGTAGGGTAGGGTAGGGTAGCACCACGCGAACGAAGTCGCGCCGGGCAGCTAGTTGTTATATATATTTTGTAAATTGTAATATATATAAGTAAACATTAAAAAAAAAAAAAGAATACTTGCTGAGTTTCTTGCCGGAGTCTTCTCAGTTCAAGTTGTATTTGGAACCGATGTAGAGTCATTTGTTAACATTCATAAGTGCCCTATAAGGGCCTAATTTGAATAAATGAATTTTGATTTTGATTTGAATTATCTTTGTAAATTATATATGACACAGTAGTGTGTAACATCAAAAGAAAAATATACTTCAACGTATTGGCCAATGTTTTTCTTATATTTGGCATTATTTTTACATTGATTAACATTTGGTGAAGAACGTCTTATGGTGGACTACGCAAACTGCTAAAGCCAATATACTCATGTTTTACGAAACTGCTACGAAGTTGCTTTGAGAGTGCTACAAATTTGTAGAGTATGGGGTAGACTATTCCTTGTCCATTATTTACTGGTTGACATTAATTTTAAGAATGCCAAAGATACTACTAGATAGAAGAATGTAGTCTATCAAGAAGACACCATTATTCGCAAACTTTCTACATGGAATCGAAAAAAAAACATACAATTTATCTATTTCGTTCGACTCTATGTGCATAGACTGCATTCTTCGTATGGGGGATTCGTGATTTTGTTGGCTTTAACTAAGTGGGCCTAATGGTGCGTCCATGCTTGGTGAACCGAGCACGAGCCGAGCCACGAACGGGCCTTCAACGAGCCTACAACGAGCACGATGCGAAACAATTAGTTCGTGAAAAAACTGACAATCGCGCTCGTTCGAAGCTCGCAAGCCCGTCCACGCTACGCGATTCGTGTTCGCAGTGTGCTCGTTCGAGGCTCGGCTCGTGCTCGGTTCGCCAAGCATGGACGCACCATAAGATTAGCTATAGTGTAGTACCTTTTTCGGAGGCTTTTACTGAATTTGTTTCACACTTTGTGTAGTACCTAGTTGCAACTAAAATAAATGTATCTATATTATATTAGTGAATCAGTCGCAGTCGTTTCCAAATCACACACAAACGCTGCATACTTACACCTACGGAATATTCTATTCTATATCAAGAATACTGAAGGTAGTTCAGCGACTTGCTTGTTAGCATCGCTTTATGGATCCGTAAACTGTTGCTACTGCATAATTTAATCGGTGAGTTTAACTTCAGACGATCAACAATAGGAACTAGAAACATACGACATCTTTTGTATATTCTGCTTATATATGCTGTCATGGGCGTACCCAGCTTCTGACCCAGGGAGGGGGGGGGGGGGCAAATCAGATTTTTTCGCCTTACACACGACACTGGAACACACCATACCTCGCGCTTTACAAACAAAGACAAACATAGGGCGGCAAGGAGAGACACCCTCGTGTCAAATATGACTTCTATCATGGGCATAGTTTAATCACAGTTTAATTATAGAATTTTTGTTTTTTTTGTCCTCATGAGATTTTTTTAACAACAGAACCACTTTAATGAATAGACTTGGAAAAGTCAATTTAAACTTTTGAGAAGTCCAAGTTGGCCCAATCACAACATATCTGCTCTCAACATTCTATTATATCATTGGCGCGGGTCTAAATTCAATTGTTTTAATCTCGACTAAAACTTGAGACGTTCTAGATTACGGTCCTAAGAAACCTGATGACCATTTTATGGTTTTGAGAACCATTCAAGTTTTTCTTTCTTCTTCTAAACTTATTTTCTTTATCTTTCTTTATATCGGATTAGTTAGTAAACAAGTTCTTTGTAAAAAATGTAATTTATAATGTTATGTGGTTTTATTACGGAGTTCCTATGGCTACCTTCGAACTCCATCATCAGACCAGCTTCACGTCATCATAATATTGCATTGTCACGCGATTTGCATATTCGTGCAAAATTTCAGCTCAATCAAAAACCGGAAAGTGGGTCAAATTTAACTTGCAAAATTCCACTACAGACAACGGCTTGTCAAAAAAAAAGCTTGTAAAATAAAAATTGCCGGACTCATTTTTCATTTTTGGATACATCATGTTCATTGGTCTTAAGGTCTTAAGTCAGTTTTGGAAAGGTATGGACACAAATGCACACATTGGCGGGAGTGATTTTGACCTGCAAATTTAATTCGCGATCCCTCCTGGTACATTTTAACCTCCTTATTACAAAAGATGATTCAGCATGTTTAGTAAAACATGTTACACATTCTAACGTCATATAACAAAAAGACATGAGGCTATTTTGACCTAGGTCTGCTTTAAACCATGTTTTATAATAAGGGGGTTTGTTTTCGGCAAATAGTCCGAATACGATGGATTTACGCATTGCTTTAAAAGAAAAAAATAACCATTGAAGTCCACAAATATCGAAGTTCGATGGAACTTCAAAAGATTATTTTGTGTGATTTCTGTACATGATTTATCAACAAAAAAAAGGAATATATGTATAATAATAATAAAACAGCGTACCTTTACTAATAATTCTATTTTCAATTTATTGTTTATTGGTTTTCGAAATAAGTTTGTTTCCTTTTTATCATTAATAATAATAATTAATTAAGAATTAATAATTGTAAGAGAAATTGTTTCTAATGTCTACTTAAACTTATTACTGACTTAGTTCCAGAACTAATAGTGATAATTGTTACATTCGGTCTATTATTATTTCTCATTTTATTTACAAATAAAAATAATAATGAGTATTCATTTTTGTAATACGGCTCACGTCACATTCATAACATTGTTCTAAAATTCGTAATTATATTTCTTGTGATAATTTAAAATAATTTTGAAGATTCGTTATTATTAGATTCGTGAGATAAATATTTTATACAAAACAGTATATTTATCGATATAATTTTAAATTATATTTCGATCGTACTTTTCAAAACTAAGTATTCCCGTTTTAGACGATGTTATAATTTGAGCATCTAATTTTAATTCTATTTATTTATTGGTCATAATAATTGCTCGTCAAACAAGTTCGATTTCAAGTTCTTCAGTGACATAAACCGCTTTACATAATTTTAATCTATTCGGTACTAAATTAGAACAACACCTTCATTATAATCGATTGTCATCATTCAGTCATTAAGTTTTGTGTTCTTCGAAAACTATTTAATTTTATGTTACTTATTGCTTTTTTTTACCTAAAACCATAGAGTTAGAATATTATAGAGTGATAACGTTACCTTTCGCGCGAAGCGTGAGCAGTGTCCATATAGATATTGTTAGAGCTTACTTACATCAAACAAGCCCTAAAAATAATATTATAGACACATAATAAAAAAATTACACACACGCGGGAAACCATCTTGTTTCGATCTGTCAAAACTCTTTATAGTCGAGCTAGTGCTGTGACAAACTCGACTTAACAATACATTCACAGATATATTAGTGGATTAACAGTCAGACAAAATGTCGATATAGATTCGTTGTCATTTGTTCTCGATAAAAAACGAGAAAGTATTTTCGTCGTTCAAACTATGATGTACGCGCACTTCGCTCCAAGGTGTAGACCGTACCAGAGCTCACAGACCGTACTCTCGTACAGCCGCTCTTTAATATTCTAACTCTATGCCTAAAACTTAATTGTAACTTATTCTTTTTGACATTTTATTCTTATTTACTAATACAACCGCATTGCATAATGACAGTCAACTTTTTATTCATTATGCTTTCGTAGTTTTAAAATAAATAATATTTTTATTTAAATTATATTCGATAAGTAATTTTAAAATTAACTATTTAGAGCAAGATATATTATGGATAAAAATTTGAAACCCAATATGGTATATATTAATAATTTAATTTATGACTTTTGAAACTAGAATTCTTAAACAAAAAATAAATATTTCCAATATAAATGCGAACAAACAGTAACCCCCTTACTCATAAAGCGCTATTTAACTAATATACTGTTTAAATATTATGTTTGTCACATTATTTGGCAATGACAATAGAGTGACGTTATTTACGTGAACCCTTTAAACAGTATATTAGTTAAATAACTTTTTATGAGTAAGGGGGTAAGTACTTAGACCTGTCTAATTATTATTTGTAAATTGTTTTTATTCTGTATAATTTATAACTTCAGACTTAGCCTTAACATATTAGTAAGGTAAGTGAGTTAGTTTTTTGTCTATTTGTTACGTTTTCACGATTAAACTATTAAACCAATATTGATTAAAATTGGCATAGGGGTAAGTTGGACCCCGGATAATAGATACAGGATTCCCGAAGGGATCAAACAACTCAATATATGAACTTATTAAAAATAAATATAAGTAAATAATTTCGAATAAAACGTAGAATTTACGTGTTATGTAAGTATTTTTGGTTAAAATAAGGAAATAAATCTATACAAATATTATAAATCGGAAGAGTTTTTTGTTTTGTTTGTTTAAACGGGCTAATCTCTGGAACTACCAGTCGGATTCGAAAAATTCTTTCACTAATAGGAAGCTACATTATCCCCGAGTATTACAGGCTACTTAATATCCCGGGAACGCGAGTGAAACCGCGGGGAACAGCTAGATTAAAAATAAACCTACAATTGAGGAAAATTTTGATATCTAAAAAATCATTTAACTAGTTCATTAGACTTACCCCCTTATCCATAATCTCTTTTTAACTAAATCAGTGTAATAGTGTCCTCCGTCTCACTCTATCCATCACCAAAGGTCACGTGTCAGATAAAGACTTAAGAATTTTAGCTAATCAACGTTTGATAACTTTATTATGAATAAGGGGGTTAGTATTTTAATTGTTGCATGCTAGCTGTATTCGTTCTGACAGATTTATACATTTCAGTATATCACATGAATATGAATAGATTTTTCCAAAGATCACATTCCATAGTTGTCAATAATAAAGTCAGTCAAAGTCCCCTAAAATGACCTGTAATGACTGAATGATGTATTTACTATTGTGTTACATTTTAGACTGAATAAAAACAATATGTATAATATTATGTCATAACTTAGCTTATTTTACTTCTTTGGTGGAATTTAAATTAAAGCATTGACTAGATGTGAAACTACATTAAACACATTTGGTATTTCTGATGATAATAAATTCCTAGCAGTTATTCTTTATAATTAATAATTACCGATTCTAGATTGCACGTTTGATAATCTTAATTATTAGGTCTTCTTAATTCTATATTTACAAAATATCTTTTAAAAATATTATTTATATTTCGCAAACTTTTAACTTTTTTATTTCTTAAGCCGTGGCTCTTCGCCACCGTGTCTGGATCCATGCAATTCGTTAATTAATATTGCATACTGTTAGTATTAAAATTGGCAACAAGTTTCTTTTGGCTTCAATACCAATTGAATGTTTATTAATACAAGGTATTTTCTTTTACAAATTGACAATGAAAGTTTTTATTTTTACAATGTTTGCAATTGTTTTAAAAATTAATTATTCAAGCATGAATCCATCGGCGTTGTACTAATTCCTTTCAATTTAGTAACTATACGTATTTTAACTAATCCCTAGTGATAAATCGAAATGTGATAATATTTACAAATGACTATTTAATACTATTTTGGCTAAATGTCACTAATAACCTCTTATATCTAAAAATTGTGCCATTTTGTGAGATTGTTTTAAAAATGTTGAAAAATTAACAAATTAAATAAACAAAACAAATCATTCAAAAATCTACTACCTACAACATAAAGATATGAACCTTAATAGTATTTTGTACAATTTAATAATATAAGAACATAACGCCTAACAAATTCTAATTATTAAATATAAAAACGCGCGAACAGATGTGAATGAGTAACATGCTGACGATCTTTTTTTTAATGGAATACAATGTATAACTCGTATAATATAATACTAGGTACCATTGAAAGCACGTGTAAATAAGTATACGTGGTAGATGTAGCATGTTCCTCGCTCAATCTGAAGCACAACACGAGCTACCGTGTCAAGTTCGATGTAGGTACAATGTGTCGAGCGGGCGCCGATCGCCGGCGCCGGGCGCCTACTCCGCAGCGTCCCGCTCAATCCTGCGACACGCAGCGATGAAGTTACTAACATTAAACACAGAATATTGATTATTTGCAAGGCACATTCTCTTAAAAATCCTGAATTTCAATTTTTCATGTACATAATTAGATGCTCCAAAAACATCAAAACTCGGTGCTCGAAAGTAAACGTAAGTATGACAAAGCAACTTCCACTAACTGTACTGATATGTATATAATCGATTATTATATACCCTGTGTCTCGAAAAATATATAAGACGTCATCGTAAAAGTGTATAAATCAACATAAAACTGGATCACGATGTACAATATCTACACTAAGAACTAGGTTGCGTTGACTCGAGCGGTCTAGGGAGTGTTGAAAGATTGAGATCGAAATGAGATCTTTAATTATTGCTCACGAAAGGTGGTCGTTGGCGGTAGACCGCCGCACACTCTTAAATATTGCTTCAAAATCATATTACATTTTTCCCCTGAAAGACCATGAGACCTATCTATAAAAATGCAAGAGAAAAAGGCTCACGAGAGGTGTTCCAATTACTCATATTATTGGAGTTGTAAAATAAAGTTTGAAAGTCGAAAACTCTTTAAACACCGTATTAACTTGAACAGGTAATCAGCATTTTAATTTCGAACAAAACATTGGTATTATGAACTAATTTAGCAAGACCTAGAGAGATTATATTCTAGAGTATTGAGTCTTTCAGAAAAATAAGTACAGGATGTCCTGTTTTGTAGAAATATTATTGTGTGTGCGGCTCCGTTGCCGGTGCGGGCGCCGCGGTGCGGGCGCGCGGGCTTGCGGGCGACGTCTCAGTACCCGTACCCCGCACCGGGGTACAGGAGAGCCGCGCCGCCGCCCGCCGGTCAGTGCTGCGCGGCGAACTTCATACGCTTCTGTTTTTGCCTCTGGTTGCAGAACCACACTCTCACCACATTCTTTTTGAGGTCGAGCTTCTCCGCGATCGCCGTTATTTTCTCGCCGGACGGGCGCGGTTGCACTGCGAAGTACGCTTCCAGACTCCTCTTCTCCGGCGCCGCGATAGATGTTCTCTTACGTTTCTTCTCGCCGGCCGGTAAGACGCTCGGCGCGTCCGGGTCCCTCCTTTTGTTTTTGGCCTGCGCTTCCGCTTCTTCGAGCCACGCCTGTAGTATCGGTTTTAGCGCTATCATATTATTGTGACTGAGTGTGAGACTCTCAAAGCGACAGATGGTACTCTGTGACAGCGCTCCGACTCCAGGCAGCTTCAAGTTTGCGAGTGCTTTGCCGACATCCGCTTGTGTGACTCCCAGTTTGATTCTTCGTTGTTTGAACCTCTCGGCAAACGCTTCCAGCTCCCGGGGGTCGGTGTCGGTGTCGGGGTGCAGGGCCGTGGCGGGGTGGCCGAGGTGCGCGGAGGGCGCGTGGCCGAGCCCGCCCGCGTGGTGATGGTGGTTCATGACGTGGTTCATACCGTACCCGTGTAACTGGTGGTGAGGAGGCGCCGCCTCGCCCATGGGCGCGAGTGTCGTCATCGAGGAGGATGTGAGCGGATCGAGCATGTCCAAACCCTCCATCCCGTGGTGGCCCATCTGCGAGAAGAAAGTCTATTTGTAATTCGTTTAATACACTGTCAATTTCTATGCGATTAGAGGATTATAGATAAGTACGCACGGGGCGTCGTGATCGTTATAATTGTCCGCCGAATTAACTTCTGTATTCATGTTAAATCGGACATTTTATTGTAAATAAAGCGGGGGTCGCAACAATGGCCGCACTCGGGACGATATGGCAACATAAACAATCATCTTTGTGCAGATTTGCAGTCATTCTTTATGAGGGCAAACACTTGTGTTTTTCATAGGGGGGAGTTGTGTTGTGACGTTGATTGGTAGCGAGTGTTCTGCCAATATGCTTGAATCGTTCAGCGGCTTTGTTGCGAAAATGAACGTTTCGAGTGGCGGGCTTCGGGTCGCTGCGCCGTCGCCGACGTGAGCGCATATGCGCGCCATGCAAATATTTTGATCGCTCCTACACAAGCACTTATAACTGTTCTGATTTAAGTAGTGAAATAGATGATTGACAGATATCTACACTCGTATTATACACATTGGTAAAATACACTAAAATATTTACTATATTATATTCACACTTCATTAAAATATGTGACAGATATTCCGAAATTAATTTAAAATTGGATAAAATAAAATACGATAAACTTTATTTTAGTTGACACAACAAGGAAATATTTTTTCAACAATTTATTAAATTATTTTTTCCTAATGAAGATTACATCAGATATCGACTTAATAAAAGTTTCAGCTGAAAAAAAATACTCGAAGATATCATACCAACTAAATTCCATAACTTTATTTGATTCAAATCATAAACAACGTGTCGCGGCACTACACTGTTTTTTTTTTTAATTTAACAGTAACACAAAATTTGACTACAAATAACCTAAACAGAGAGACATACGAATTAAAACTTACCAGTAACAAAACTAGTTTTGGTTCATTACTAAATTATTTGATTAGATGAAAGAGATATATGATTAAATGTAACAAAAGATAGTTTCCCGACAACAAAACGTCTACTTACATAACTAGTTTTGTAGAACCTTTTTTTCAGTGTACGAGGGTCAATATAATATTCACGTAACTTGCCAACATTATTATAAAAAACCTTTTAAACAATTTTAAACAAAACATACATTTCTACATCTATATTTTAGTTATTATTACCACTGCGAAACATTGCATTTATTTAACGCTGGCAGCACTATATTTATACAGACTTGCCCTATCGTATAATTTATCACAGTACAATCAAGACCATAAGTCTAACTCAAGTATTTTTTCGTTCCGTGACTAGGGGTGGCGTATTAGAAACTGTGCAAACTATTACTAACGCTACCGTTGAAAACCAAATTGAACTTTACGTTGTAAAAGTTAAGGGTGGTATTCGAATGGGTGTGGGTCGTCGAAAAGTTGTAAATGTCAGGTGACCTGTACTGCGGTCCCTGAGGGCTAGTATATCACAATTACTAGTGTGGAGGTCCACGTTACACGTAACAGTGTATTACGATACTTTTGTAGTAGGTACATACACTTTAACCAAACTAGGAGAAAATGTGTCATTTTTTCGAGATCGGGAGATAGGACTAAAAAGAGGAACCAAAGCACAATGATACCACACACACAGTTGTAAGAGCCGCACTCAGTTTTAAGTCTGTCGCCAAGCACCGGTAGCTGCAGAGAGACATTACCCTTCTTAACTATCACCTTAGACCACATAAATACCGCATCGGCACTTCCATAATATACTTTGAAGAGTTGGTGTTCTGTATTCACCAGGATACCAGAGGTATTCCTCTTCATGAATAGTGGGTGCGAAGATACTTGGTGGAGATTTCGAGATGGCAACCTTTCGAAACCTATGTGTGGTTAGTAATGCTGAACAACTTTTAGTATGGGACCAACACTGAATAATCAAAAAAATATTTTTACTTTTCATACATTATGGTCGAGCAAGGTTGACATTTACTATGGAAAGTTAAAATAAAATTGAGAATTCGCTATATGTCCCATAGTAAAAGTTTTTCAGTATGACTAACCCAACATAGGTTTCGAAAAAAATAATTCCTAAATAATTTCCATAAATTCCTTCACGGCGAAAATACATTGAAAAATAGTTTTTCTATAGTTATTTAATTTTAATACAATCGCAAGTCTAACTAACACATATTAAAAGAAAATTATGGTTTATTAACAAATATTATAATGCGAAAGTGTGTTTGTTTGTTTGTTAAGCCTTCACGCCTCAATTACTCAACGGATCATCAAGATAGCCTATGGTATGGAGAAGGACATAGGCTACTTTTTATCCCGGGAACGCGGGTGAAACCGCGGGGGACAGCTAGTTTAATTATATTATTAAAATGACTACACTGTATTAGGGCAATGCATGTTTGTCGTATGCATTTATTTATGAGGTAGTAGCTGTTGTGATCGGTCCTTTATTTCTCCAGGCGATTGTGAATGATCGCAAGTTCTCGTACAAATTGAATTAACGATTTCATTTTCATTTCAAATCTCAATAATAAACCGAATAGTAAATTGATAGTTGTCGAGGGAAATATGGCAAAAATTACGTGCCTACTGTACCCCTAATTATGGGTCTAATTTATCAAGCGACCGCAAATATTCGAACAGGTGTACCGACGATAAAGTACCGACAATTTGTTCTGAAACACGCAGGAGCTACACCCCATACGTCGATGGGGTCGTGTGTCATTTATATAATAATAAGGGATGGAACCCCCTTCCCCCTTCTTGTACTGTACCACGGTCGAGTGATAGAGATGGGATGCTATATTGTGTTAATATCGATGTTATGCTATGTAACATATAATTATAAGCTTTGTTATAATCAGTAGAAGTGCTCGTGGTGTACCATGTTTATTATTAGTTTTTAATCGATCGGCAAAGTTAAGCTACCACTGTCGTGGTCTGTACCTGGATGGCTGACCGCCTAGTGGTATTTCAAATCGAGCGTTTCCGTGCTTCGGAAGGCACGTAACGCCGTTGGTCCCGGTAATCACTTAATTGTGATTTACTAAGCGGCTCGAGAACTCCAACAGTAGGATGACCACTAGCCTACCTCCACCGATCCGCAGTGGGCACACGTGGTGGAGTATCTGCCCATCCCTTTCATCCTAATTTGTGAAAGGAGGCAGCTGAGCACAAGCTGTGGGAAATTATAGGCTGATGATGATGAATAATTAGTATAGCTTTATCATCTACCTGTTCTACTCCCAATCACTTGGGTCTGCGCAATATGAATGCTTCTTCGATTCGGCTCTTCTATCACAGTTTAACAATTTTCATATGGACTGATACTTCAAAGTTATAGTCTATTTACGCAATTGTATGTACCTAGATACTGTTCTGAAATTAATATTTAGATTAAGTAAGGGGTAGTGATTTATTAAAGTTAATTGTATGTAATAAATTACCTATGTATCGCTATAGATAGCATGACGTGCGGATTAGCGTGGTTGGTATACCCTACTTATCATACCACAAGTCATTGGTTTGATTCTCATTGGACAGACATAAGGTGCACGAACGTGTCTATCCCCCGTATCAATAAATAAGGTGTAAGTCAAGTATAGTAATAATACCTAGGTTTTAAATATATCCGTCACTTTCTAATGTCATATAAACAAAAAGGGCTGGGGCTATCTTAATTCCTGGGTGTTACAAGACCGCCTTACACCTTATTTAATAAGGGGGTATATGTCTCGGAGATTAATCTCTGTTACAAGCATCGAGGAACAATCCCTTAGAGTAGTAATACCGAGCAATCAGATTCCGAAACTAGTCAGTGATTTGTCACTGATTTTGAACAGTAAGGACCAATCACTGCATCGTGTGTTCTCGACTTGGCCAATCAGAGCGTGTGTGTCCTTGTCTTAGCCAATCAGAGCGCATTGTGGATGGTGGCAAATAGGCGAAATAGATTGCAAGCAAAATCAACGTCATTACGCTTCTTTGGGTTAATTGTTCGATGGTTACAAGTGTTAAAATCGATCACTTATTGCTTAATAATAAATCAGGTGTAATTGTACAGAGTATTTATCGATAAATTATTTATTTTCGATCGTACGATGCGATTGCAAGTTAAAAATAAATAATATTTCTTTAATAGTGATTTGTATTACAACGTTATGATTCGGCCAAGTGGCTGAATTTATTCGGGGGTGTGATGATTGTGGCCCCTAAGCTGGCTGGTCGAATAAGAGTCTGCGGGAGCGATTTAGGGACAGCATTTTCTAAACGTGTATCATCTCTATTACAGTGAATTAAGGTCATCACTCACTATAATAGCACCGCTCTGACTCAGGCAAAATTTTGCCAAGTGACGCCTATAAAAATGTGCGTTTAAATATAGTTATAATGGCAAGATTCAACTATTTTATCTTTTCATTATAAAACTTTAACTCTCAGGATTCAAAGGCGTCGGACTAAATATATTTTTTTGTCATCTAGCTGTAGTATATGTAAAAATGATTATTATACTCATTGTAATTTCTTGTGTTACAGTCACAATCAAGCAAAAGATTTAACCGTCTAGACCGCACTACCACATAGCAGTCAGTAGATACAGAACCTGCTGACTGTTGGAAATAACTTATGGAAATGCTGAGCTGTTAACGAGTAATTGCAATTTATACAGGCGGGCGACAGGCACCTTATGAACCTATTGCTTTTTTTTTCTTTTATATATTTTTTTTTAAATTAAGTCTTAAATTATAAGACCCGGAACAATTTCCTGATGGTCACAAAATTTTAAAGTAAAACAGATAAAGATTGGTGGCTTGTTTTACTACTGCTATGACTTCGCTCCGAGGAAATCGCTCCGCTTCTACTTGACGGCTGTTTCATGGCCACATTCCATAACCCCCTGCCATAATAATATGACACGTGTAGCGTTCAACTGAGTACTTGATGGGTCGTAAATAGCACACAGGGTAAGAGCTACATCCTATAGATTTTATGCAAACGTAAATAGAGCTTACATTCGAATGCACCAATTTCGTGTATTTCATGAATGCATTATGATTACTACAGAATTGTTCCGCTGGTTTCGACTCATCACCATTTGATATGTGATTGTCTGTAATTCTGACAAAATTTTCCGATGTTGGAGTTTATATGAAATTTAAATGCATTTATTTGCCATTTGCCAAAACGAATTGTTATTCCTTCTGATTTGCTGATCAGCACAAATACAAGTCATAGATTTTTTACGATAAGACCAATCTTCATATAAAAACAAAACATTTAATCGTTTTTTTTAAATGATATATTCTGTCTGATAATGTGAGATTAAGTTCAAACGCCCTTATTACGTGAGAATCGTGAGCTGTTTCAAAGCAAGTCTAGCGAAACCCAGGTATTAAAATATTTCTATCACTTTCTTACGTCATATAAGTATTGAGGTTGTTATTGATAAAGGCACACGCGGGTTTTTTGGGAAACAAGAGGGAGAACGAAGAAGAAGGCGAACTACGGCGGCAGCCCGGCCTCTTTCATCAAACGTCAAATCATTATCGTCATCATGATAGGAATCAGCGCTATAAAGGTGTGGGATGGCGTCCACAACCAAAGTATTCTTCCCAGACGCGATACGGGCGCATCGTAAAAGTAAGAAAATGCAGTTTGTACAATTATTGACGGGACACGTCGGATTCTCGTCGTACTTGTGCCGTTTCAAGTGCAAGGAGTGCATTTTGAGAGAGGTAGAGCATAGCGTTTATTCGCTTAAAGAGCAGCTCGTCTGGGGAAGTACCTTACAGAATACCGCAGCCAATTAACTTTATGTTGTGTAAAGTTGTGGTCCTGCGCGTGAGTAAGGTCGCCAGAGCTCATAGGGGAGGGGGGAAAGATCGGTAACGCGTGAGCGATGCTTCTCGTGTTGCAAGCGTCCATATGGCTACGGTAACCGCTTACCATCAGGCGGGCCGTATGATTGTTTACCGACTTAATCGTATAAAAAAAAAAAGGAGAGTCCGTCGCTCGTGCAAATGGGACCCATAAGTAGAGGACAGTGTCCTGCATGTTGTCGCTGAATGCCCAATACACGGAAAGAGCAGATTTGATCTGGAAAATGAGATAGGAAATAGGAGAATGATGTTGTTAAGATAGAAAATCTGTGCAAGATGTTGGATAGTAGAGGAAGTAGGGACAAATTCATAGCATATAGTAAAGTAATTTGAAGGAAAGTAATAAATAAGTAGAAATTAGGAAACACTATGCAGATACTAAATACTAATATGCAGGCATTGTCCATAGTTATAAGAAATGCAAACACAATTTTTAGTCTGAATAAAATGTGTATCGATTAGTTAGAATGTAAGAAGGAAGAATCAAGATAAAAATTGTAACTCGGATAAGAAATTTCTGTAATATGAATACCCATATTCCTAGAAAACAAGGTCTTATTTCACAAAAGAGAACCTGGTTCTTTTTGAATTCAGTTCCCAAGCCACGCTTTTATATAATCTTATCCACTCTATATTATAGCAAACTATATTCGATAACAATTTTAGCGCCGCAGTATTGCTCCACGCATGATTTTAAGCACAGTTCACAACTCGCGATGTATTTATGTCCCAAGAGACACTGTACAATAGTCGGGGCACTAAAAACACTCATATGTCGTCGAATCCCCAGGGTAGACGTGTTTTTATTCGCCCCCTTCTAGTGTACAGTTTATATTTTAGTTTGGCTGTTTGCACTTCTTTTGGAACCGTTGCTAGTCGTTCTTCGTTATTATTATAAGTTCTTTTTTTTATAATTGGACTTAATGGTAATGAAAGAACTGTAGATCATTCATACATACTAAGACAAGACGTTATCATCTATCTATAGTCAAGTCGACAGCGGAGTCTGAGATTTGGATTAGAATTTATTTATTTAAACATAAAAAAGAGCAGTGCCTACACACTGTTCATAATACTAGTTCTCCTCTAACTATGGCTGGAAGATTATTCCGAAATTCTAAGTGTTAAAATAAGGGATTGCCCTTCGAAAAGATAGTCTCTGTCCAAACAACTGATTCAGAGAATGTACTATTGAGGTTTAAATCCGGCTACACTAGATCTACTGATTACTATGTACTCTATGTAAACGCTCAGCATGAAACTTGAGCACTCGCTTTACATAAGTATTTGATTTGGATACCAAATCATTTTATGGATAACAATATAGATACTGGAACTGTTCATAGCTCCTCGGTGGAGACAAGATCAAATATATGGCTTATGCATTAACTTTCAATATGATACAGTCAGGACGAAGTGAAAGAGCCATAAGAAATGATAAACCTGTTAATTGAAAAGCAAAAAACGGAGAGAAACCTTGGATGGATCATCAAGTTCTTTTTATGATATATTATCTCTTTAGAACTGACATGAGTTCATTATAAAATCCTTCACGTTTCATCAAATAGGTTTTAAGTTATTTTTTATCACAAGCAGAGGCTTATTTTGATGAGGATATGGGTGTGTGATTAGAATAATATTAAAGAACATCTAGTAGCGAATAGAAGTAAGCTATCCATCACGAGGTACCGTCAAATAATGTACAAACAAAATACTAAAGCTGTGATGAAAAAAGGAAGTTGTACTATGAACCTTTATCCCAAAGTCGCATTTATTGAGCATTGAAAAACGGTTTTGGAGTAACTCCGCATTTATTTTATAGATTTATACTCTGAATACAAACTATCCTCTCAAACGTGTATTAGGACAATTAACTTCCCAATGAATGGCGCATTATTTAGAGGAGGAAATTTTGAAGTATATATTAGATAGAAAATACTAGTAAAATTCTATAGCAAATAAGTTTTTATCATTCAATAAATTCCGCATATAAATGTGATTGCATAAAAAACAACGAATCGTGAGAGTAAAGGGAAAACACAACAAAAACTCCCTAAAGATACGTTTGAGCTCGTAGAAACGGTCCCTACAACTATATTTACAGATTACAGATGTGTACGGGACCCCAAACTGCTAGCATTTGGGTTCCGTGGGCAATAAACCACGCGTTACGTGGGCACACTTGCGAACCCTCAGAAGGGGATGAGAAAATGTGAAAATTAAAATGTTCCTTTTCTTTTTTTGGATTTGCACTTTTATTTGACTGAGAACTTGGGTAGGGGAGATGTACTCTCCAACGATCGTGGGAATACCGGTTCGTTTCCAGAATTTAAATACTTTCACTATTTTACATTGGTAGAGTTTTTATTTATTTTATACAGATTCGGTGATTAGAACAATACTAAGTAATGTTTAGTAATTTTTTACTACATAATATATGTTGGCTGAGGGCTACCAAATTGTTGACCCCAAACAAAAACTGTCCCCAAAATTTGTTGTTTTCTATTTAATAGATTAGATTAGATTTTGATTGGAACTGTTTTTATATTTGATTTTAATTGATTAAACTAAACTGATCGACATCTCGGGAGACGGGGGCGGTACCATTTACCACCATCTCATTAACTTGGCCATCTAAAGACGAAACGCTGTCAGCCTGCTGGGAACCTTGCGAGTAATCAACAGCAGCCTCGAGGTAATTTCTTGTATATATTATATAAAGCTGTTAAATTGGGTATGGCAAGTCTCTTTCCCTCGAAAAACTATTATCTAGCTAGACAAATTGCTATGAAATGAAACGTAGTGGACTGTAAGCCTAACCTAATGGAATAGTTATGAGTGTTATGACCTAAACTTAAGGAGTTTCTTTAGATTCTGGAAATAACAATACTTTAACTTCACAACAAAGCAAAATAAATGTATCGTATTTTATATTTATCTTTGTCAAAATAATAATACTTCATTTACAATATAGAGACCGGTCGCGGTTTCACTTACGTAGACTACTTAAAGTAGCTCTGTTTCATTTGTCGTCATTTAAAATCCGTGTTAAGAACGATATAGTACCTAACCAAGACATATTACTAATTAAATCCACATATTGGCATCAACCCTGCCATATTACGCCAAAAGCAACAGTCGGGAGTTGGTATTGCAAACAATCCCATTACATGGAATAGTGCATAAAATTACCTCATTTTTATATCGTAAGGCACATATTTCTTACACATAGCAGGCGTACCCTTCTTTCAAATCCCCGAGGAGGACGGACCCTCCCTTACCAATACGGTTCTTGTAGATTTCCTCAGAATAGGGTCGTATAGAAATGCATTTATTGTTATTATTTATGCGTATACGAAGAAATTTGTCTACATTTTATGATTCCAACATTTTTTTCATGGATCTGGAATTCGATTTAAATGATTGGTGTGGATTTTGTTTTTTATATTGGGGTTGCTAAATAGCGTTCCAAGTTTATAGATATAGTAATAATGACTCGAAGGATTTGGCTAGCGGTTTGAATACGCATAGCAAATGTCTCAGTCTTAGTCCTATATGAAAAATTAAGCATTCCAATAAGCAAAGATAATAATCAATACATCATAATAATTTAAATAAATAAATATAAATATCCTGGGAAAAGATTTTTCCTATTTGTGACCTTTCTAGTACCCTAAACTACTATGGGGATAGAGCCTTTTGATCCTTGTCGGAGACAGGATCGATTGGCTCTATATTTTTCAAAAGTAGCTATTTTCTCACTGACTGTACCTTTTTTAAAAAATATGTAAATGCCGATTGCAATAACTCAAAAAATAAAGGACAGTCACTTAAGACCATATTCGCGTGGCTTCAACCCTTAAGGTAGCTGCCCTTATTGACCTGTCTAAAATTTCCACCCTGTAGAGAAGCTATCATAAGCAAAAGTTATGTCCCATTTATTAACCGACTTCAAAAAAAGGAGGAGGTTCTCAATTCGGTTGTATTTTTTTTTTATGTTTGTTACGTCATAACTCCGTCTTTTATCAACCGATTTGGAAAATTCTTTTTTTGTCTGGAAGGGTACACTTCCCGTTTGGTCCCATTGTCATCAGATCAGGATTTGATTACTTCTTAGTGTACATTGAAGTCAGTTTAAGTTTTTTTAAAACAGTCCAATTATGTTATTTAGAGTCAAATAGTTTAGTTATCTTTAGCGCTGAAACAATAATTAGTCGTCTAAGCAGACAGTAGAAACACGTAGCGCTATCAGAACAATTTTAGGAGTATTTTTCTCGCTAACACCGTGATTTTCACGGCGCTTACGCGTTTCGTTCATCGTTCTACAACAACAAGTGTGGCCGGATGGCTTCACTTGAACGGAACATAGTTGTGATGTGTGGCGTCTTCTCTATATGTAGTTATAATAGCTCAATGATATATATACGGTACTTTTAACAGAAAAAAAAACATTTTTTTTATATTTGCTTATCTGTTTAGCTAAGAAGAAAAAATGAATGAAAAGAGTAATTGCTGAGTTTATTGCCGGCTCTTCTCAGCAAATGCAACCTTCCGAACCGGTATTAGAGTATTAGAGTCAGACTTTTCATAAGTGCCTGCGAAGGTCTATTTGAATAAATGATTTTGAATTTTGAATTTAAGCAAACATAAAGCTAGACTAGATTTAGCTAGACTCCCAATCGGCTGGACCGATTATGACGGGACTTTCACTGGCAGATAGCTGATGCTATAAGAAGTAACTTAGGGTACGTTTCTTTTAAAATGACGATTGGGGTTCCGCAAAAAAAAAAATAGTGAAATATGCACTGCACAAAATAAAAAACCTGGTGAGACAAAGCTGTCTCACCTCATTACTTATATGTGAAATCATACACCACTTTTCAATGTTCCTACAATAAACACAGACACAAATCTACCTGATGCGGCCTGGCGTTGTGTGGTGGTGGGCCTCCCACTCCATGATGGTATACCATGTCGTGCTTGAGTTGCGGCAGTGGAGGCCCAGGCTGAGGCCCCGACTGATGCTTGCTGATATCCACTGCCGCCAAAGCTTCAGCCCGACTGAGGAGGCCGTCGTTGAGGCCGCCATTGAGGCCGCCGAAGATATCACCCTGTTGATATAGAAGCCTTATTAATTTTATAGTAAAAAAATACTAGTATCGATCTATTTTCAGAACGGGGGTCTAAAAGGAAGCAATAATGGAAGGTAAAGCAATATTGCTAACGGTTTTTTTTATTATCGGCAGATCTACGCAATTCTAATAGATATTGGTAAAATAGAAAATCATATAAAAATCAATTGATTAAAAAACTTGGAATTGAAGAATTGTATAAGCTGCTTTTCCATTATGGTGATGCGGAAATGCGTCATGTTACAATAAGAACAAATTTTTGACCCTATCCGAGAATCAGCGCTGCATAAGATTATTCTGATTTCTGTGTGTAATTTCGCAGGCAACTGCAGGCAGCAGTAGCAGGCGACATGTCCGTCGCGACACTACTTCTTTCTTTTTCATTTCTATGTATTACTCAGGCAACTTGTCGCTAGCTACGGAAGGTATTTCATAGCAATACTTAAATAGAAACCAGTTGTTACACTCTTTTATAGGTAATATTCCTTTTTTGATGTATTTTGTTATTATATTCTTTTTTTAAATTTTGTCAGTTACCGTTCCGTTTCAGCTTTCAGATAAGTAAGGTTTTGTCATTGAAAACAAGTTTTATTTTAGTCATACAGTCCACAATTCCGCAATACCAAATACCACAGATTCCAAATACCAATAGTGTCGCGGCGACACGTCGCCTGCTGCTACTGCCTGCAATCGGGTACGGTATGCCTTTTTTGACTTCACACGAATCTTAATCATGTGTGCCACTATCACCGACGTAGTATACAAGAAGAGGTATCAGTGCTCAGTTAGTTTTTAATTAACAAACAAAATAAAAACATTTTTTGTTCATGCATGTTTAATATATCCACAAAAAACTCTTATAAAGAGTGGTGGTAAAATGTTACTTTTTCTCTTAAAAAGGTTTCCATTAAATTATTAACCGGTCCCTTAATTATCTGTACTAATCTATTTACTGGATATATAATTACTAAAATAGCTATCAAATACAGAAAACAATGTAATAAATAGTAACTTGTTTTTGTTTTTATAGTTTATAATCTGTAAAGTTAACTAAGATTCAATTTTGTTTTCAATTGTTTTGCACGTCGCTAACTAACGAATACAAATGCAATTTGTGTGACGCGGACAGTTTAAATCAGTCGGTTAAGGTACCATTAACGATTTACAAAACTACAACACTAATTGCGTACTGTAGTGATGTAATGTTAATTTGTAACAATTTTGTATGGAAACATCCGAGATACCGAATTCGATTTTATAAAAAAATATGCTGGATATGCGAAATGTCATAACTAACATCCATTCTAAAATAATTAGTCAAATTGATTACCCTATCATTACCAATAAATATCCTGGGACATTCCTCACACACGGTCATCTGATCCCAAACTAAGCAGAGCTTGTACTATGGAAACCAGATAACTGATATATACATATACTACTTTTTGTTTGTAAATACATCCGACTTAATATACATAATTACACGCAGATTCGAGATAGATGAGATAGTTTGCGTGTTTACTTCAGTCAGGAGAAAAGTTAAGAAGAAAGAAGATAGACTAAAGTGCAATATTATCTATATACCTACATAGATAGTACAACTCACTATTTCAATTTCAATTCAATTCTTCTCCTTTTTACATTACAAGAAACGATCCAAATTTTTTTTTCTAAGTTGCTCTACCTTAAAACATATTATATGATTAGGCGCCGATCCCACAGAGTTCTAGAGTTCTGCGCTTCGCCTTCACTGTAATCTATGTGGGGTGTAAAAGTAAAAAAAAGGAGTAGCGAATATTGCAGAACTCGAACTATAGACTGCTTGCTGTGTGCACAATAGTGAATGCGAAGTGCAGAACTGTAGAACTGTGTCTGTGGGATTGGCGCCTAATGATATGTCTATAATGTGTTCTAGGCTTGAGCAAGTTTTATGCTACCGACTAGACGTCTTATTCGAAAAATGTATCATGGCGAGTTAGGATGGAAAAAGATTATGATTCAGTTATAATTCCGATGTATGATTTATAATAACAATGTATACAGTCATAACTGATAATTTAACCCCACATCAGTAATTTTACGTCATCATGGCAACATTGACACAATTCAGTGGCCATATTTTTTTGGCAAGACTAATTCGAAAGACGCAACGGGCCGGTCACATCAAATAGTCATAGGCGCTCAACCTACGGGTCGTGGACAGCGGGGTTTTTCCCGGATTACTTTAAATTATTTATGAGTGACTCTGGCACCGTGTTAGTCCATAACTCGTTACTTCACTACGGTTGCTCTCAAGTCACACTCGTCCGGACAGATGGTTACTTCGCGCGCTGACTTCCAAATAGGAAGTTTTATTGACCCCCGGACCACTTTTAAAGTGATAGTATCTCTTTTCGATTTGCCGGTGGTTCGCGTGCGAGTTAACTTTTATAGCGGTGTCCGACCGGGGTCGAGGGCGCATCGCAGCCTGATTCGGTTTGCATTTCAATTTCGAATGGATTTTATATTTATATTTATAAGTGAATCGCTTTTTAGTTACGTTCAATGTGTGAAAGCTTTTGGTAGACTTTTGTATTGTTTTTTGAAACTATTGATGTATCAAGTTATTTTACTGAGTTTATCTTACATGACCGGCATG
Source organism: Achlya flavicornis (assembly GCA_947623365.1). NCBI lineage: Eukaryota > Metazoa > Arthropoda > Insecta > Lepidoptera > Drepanidae > Achlya > Achlya flavicornis. The sequence continues at coordinate 15,635,416 of OX392471.1, read as the reverse complement.
ATTTATCGTTTTTTTTTCTAATTTGAAACTATTTATTTGACTATAGAAGTAGATAGAATAATGAAAACCTTCATACATGAGATTACATTGACTAAATACTAAGTTAAAAAAATGAAAATGATCCCTAAAACGAAGAAGACAGGCAGATAAGGCGTTAAGTGTAAATTACTGTCTACTCCAATCTCCAATAAAAAAAATGAGCAGCAATCGAGCGTGGGAACGGAAAGTTTGTCAGTGCTCCCTTCACGAATCATTAGCATCGTGTTACTGTAACGATTCACTACCCCTGCCTTCATTGTAATTGCTAAACAAAGTGTCTAAACCCCTGCATAATGCGGGATATTAATCTACTTACAAGTGCATGTTAAAAGATAAAACATTTACAATTGTATTTTTATTATTGACGCATTCCCAAAAGTGAAAAGGAGGTTTTATTGATGATGTAATTTATTTTTGGTAGCATAATAGGCCTTCTCGCATGAAGCTACGGAAACAAACCGATCAGTAAGCCTACCCGCGCACTAGGCAGCCACTCGAACTTATGACGGCGTTTGGGAGCCCGCGCACTAGGCAGCCACGAATTCCTATCAATATTTCGGCTGCCGCAGCCTGGCTGCCTGGTGCGTAGGCTAAATCGTATTAGGGACCAGTCACTAGCACAAGCTAGCATTCCTTTTTAACCGACTTCAAAAAAAGGAGGAGGTTCTCAATTCGTTAAGATGTTTTTTTTTGTTTGTTACCTGATAACTCCGTCATTTATTACCCGATTTGGAAAATTCTTTTTTTGACTGGCAGGGTACACTTTCCGTTTGGTCCCATTGTCATCAGATCAGGATTTGATTACTTATTAGTGTACTTTGAAGTCGGGTTAAGTTTTTTGTAAAACAGTCCAATTATCAATCATAGAGATAGAATTTTAATAGAACTACTGTGTAGCTAGTATGTGCCTTGAGCACGGGTATGTGAAACGCTACCTTGAAATGAACTGCGCGTTCATAGTTCGAACGACTAAATACATAAATGAATGCCTATTGCTAATAAAATTCCTCTTGATACTTTTACACATAATAATTGTCAAGGAACTCATATCGTAATTTTTTATGTCAGTAAATCACTAGTTTATGTATGATAGATCTATGAATGCATCTTTATGCAAACATGCAATCATTATGTCCTGCTGCTGAGCACGGGCCTCCTTTCACAAATCAGGGTGAAAGGGAATGGACAGATACTCCACCACGCGTGTCCACTGCGGATCGGTGGTGGTAGGCTAGTGGTCAACCTACTGTTGGAGTTTTCAAGCCACCTAGAAGGCCTCCAACTAGCTTAACGACTATCACAATTATATGATAACCGGGACCAACGGCTTTACGTGCCTTCCGAAGCACGGAAACGCTCGATTTGAAATACGACTAGGCGGTCACCCATCCAAGTACCGACCATTAACTTGCCGATCGATTAAGATCAGCTAATCATGCTACACCACGAGCGCTTCAAACAAACTTGTGCAAACTAATTATAATAAAATAAATAATGTTAATTACATATAATTTTAACTAACCTCAACGTTTCGACCAAACTGCATTGATCGTGGTCAATAACCCGATACATTAATATTACAATTACAATTAATTTAGTTTGCACAAGCTTAAAAATTATGCATAATGTAAACTGCTCACGCGTCGCACAAGGTAATGTTTTTAACGCCATTACTCTATTAATATTCTCACCCTATGACTATGTTTTAATAAATCTAACTAGTTCCAAAATCAAGTGTTTCTTAAAGTAGCTACGTGTGAGAAGTTACTCGTCGCTTTAGTCACCCATGCCGTCTTGTCACTTCTCGAAAGGATCATTTCGTGTAAATTGTCAGATATTGTGATTATAATTTTTTTAAACAATATATCCTCCAATTTTGAATGAGGTACTAGATAAAAAATGTATTACAAACACACAGTTTTTTTTTTATTTAACAGTAACGCAAAATTTTACTACCAATAACCTAAACAGAGTGACTAGCGAACTAAAAATTACCAGTAACAAAACTAGTTCTGGTTCATTACTAAATTATTTGATTAAATCTATAAGATATAAGATTAAATGTAACTAAAGTTAGTTTCCAGACAACAAAACTTCAACATACATAACTAGTTTTGTAGAACCTTTTTTTCAGTGCATTAATAATTAATAAATCAACATAAAAATTATCGTACCCTTTCCTTCCAACGTTAAAACATCTTCGTTAAATTGTGATCAAGGGTCAGTGCGACCCTATACAATGAACTGTGACTATTAAAATTAGTCAGTCAATATAATAAGAGACAGAAGTAACTTTTCTATTATGTGCACAGTTAGGGATGTGACGGAGGGTCAGCCCCGCAACCTTATAATTCAATTACACAACCCTGCAATTTGTACTAGCAATTGTAATACAAACTGAACCATGATTTGAAATGTGAAACTGCAAAAATTATAAATAGAATTTTTTTAATACTTTATTTTACTTAATTATATCGATATTCGTCGGAAATAAAACATAAAATGTTTTAATAAAATACATGAAATGTTTTAATAAAATACATAAAATGTTTTAATAAAAATACAATAAAGTTGTATGCTATTGAAATTTCCATGGTATGATTCGCACAAGTCGCACAAATAGAGCGAACAAAAAACATTAGCGTCTTAAAATGATTTAATATTCAAATATAAATAAATTATTCAATAATCAGAAGGTTCGATAAAATCTTTATAACATTTTACCAATATTAGAAAACGGTCGACGGTTGGTTCGTCATTACTGTAAACTGAACAAAGCCCCGGGTAATCCCCACAACACTGCATTAATCCATTACTATTATTACTCATCAACGTTCGCATTTTAGGGTTAACTGGCGACATCTTCTGATCCCTGGGCACATCTATCCCGTACCGTAATGTCAGTATCAAATGTCAGAGAGATCTAAAGCTGGGGTAAGAGGGGCCTGCGCGCCCGATTAGTCATATACCGAAAGTACCGAGAGCACCGAAAGTGTTAACTGAATTTATTATAATAAATTAATGAATAATTCAGAAAAGACAGTTAATTAGACGGGCATATTTTATCACTTTGCAGCGGGTGTTAAATGTATTTGGAAAACATGTAAGATATACTGTTAGACGTTACTTAAGTCGTAGCACATTAAAACAAGCTTTTATAATATAAGACACAAATATTATATTGACCAGGACCGGATTAACCATGATGGGCCCGTAGGCAATGCAATTCTAGGGCCCCTAACCTTTTTCTAACTTACATTTACACATAACATTTTCTCTACCTTTTTTTTTGTCGGTGCACGGGGCCCCTATCCAATGCCAGGCCTCTAGGCAGCTGCCTACACTGCCTTATGTTTAATCCGGCCCTGATATTGACCGTTAGGATAGCTGTACAAAGGATAAAACAAGTCAAACTGGTAGCATCATCATAATGTTAAAACTGGATATCTATAGTATATAGCATGTTACTCCGATATTCTGGATGTAAGACTGAATGAGATGGCTTTGAAATATATAAGCAACTACAAGGCAGCGGTTTAAAACAGATTCCAAATTTATTTCGAAATACTACTACTACTAATACGTCTAAATCAGTTGCAATATTTGTAGTGCTTGTAAAAATAATTGTTTTATAATATGCGTAACACTTTTCCATGTGACTGTAACTGCGTAGTCATTGAGACTGGGATTATGCGCGGCGCACTTAGCCGTTACGATTATGTAGGGGACGGAAGTGGCGGAGGGGGGAAAGGAGGTGGAGGGAAAACAAAGAATTTAAACTTTATCCAAAATTATATTTCTATTCTATTGTGTCCCAACATTGTTGGATCAATTTAAATAAAAAGAAATAAAGATTCTACGTATATTTTAATACAAAAGATAAGGAATCACATAATAAAAATATTTTATTTCAGAACTATTTATAAAAAAGCTATGTTATATAAACACCCAGAAAATAATATTCTTACACAATGGGTAATGAATATACACGAAGTTTATAATTAAATATCATAATAAGAGTTATTATTTATTGGATATAATAAACTTCATGGCATGATGGTAGTTTCTAAACAACTTCTGGCATAATGTCACTGTTCCAAGTTGACATATCACGACATAACAGCAATGTTAATTAACTTTTTTCGTTACAATAATACGATGTTACGGCCCTGCCCTCCACGTTTGGTATTTATTATTACTGGAACAAATAGTCAAAATTCGACTTTAAGATCGTTTTTTTTTTAGGTTTCTGGACTCCTGAATTTAAAGTTAGAACTATGCCTTATCTAATGGTGTGTCTACGCTACACGAGCCGAGCACGACAACATCCGCTCTTCGTTATTCGTTCGCGATGTCAAGTGTGGACATACAACGAGCCTACAACATGAGCGCGATGCGAATATCTGTGTTCGTAAAAAAAGCTGCCAATTTGCGGAGCCAGTCCAAGTCTACGCTACGCAAATTCGTGTGCTCGGTACCTTTACACTCCTCCGTGCGCGCAATTGTATTTCTTCAGATTCTTGCCATCCGAAGGGAGCGCGAGTGCTTAGGTGTGACGGCAATAGTTTTTAGATATTTGTTTCATAATTCCATAAGTACATGTTTAATTTAGTAACATAATAGATAATGAACACAAAACTCTTGAATGTTCATTCATTAATTGTCCTAAGCCCACTTCAAGTTCGATTCCATAAGAATATGGGTATAAAGGTGAATATAACCTTATTTTCTATAAGATTATAGGGTACTAGCCTTCTCCCGCGGTTTCACCCGCGTTCCCGGGACAAAAAGCCTATGTCCTTCTCCATACCATAGCCTATCTGCATGCCAAATTTCATGATGATCCGTTGAGTAGTTGAGGCGTGAAGGCGTAACAAACAAACAAACTCACTTTCACATTTATAATAGTTAGGATAGGATAACTAAAAAATATTTGCAATTTATTTGTGAAATGATTTATTGAATTATTAGTTTCACAATAATACAAAAAAAACAAGATGAATTCCAATTTTTCGATCAATATCGCATGACAGTAGTTGTTAAGTTTTAATTAATTTAATTGACATATAGATTGAGTTGTGGAAGTATTCGGTTATTCAACTAAAATGAATACCTTGTTCATTTCGGCTATTTTTAATCTCAGACGACAAAAGAGTGATATTATATTTGAAGCTTTTATTGGTCTGGGGGGAGGGGTAGCTCTCGAACGAATGGACCTATTTCATTTGAAGGTAATTAGTTTTAATCGGATGTATTTTATTTATAGTACTTTATAAGTAGGTAAGCTTTCGCGAATAATTTATTGTAATATTATGTGTCCAAGAATAGACCCGATAAAGATATACATGTTAGTAGACCCGATACATTAATATGACACTGTTTTATTATGTATTTAAACTATCTGTGCCGAGTGGTTTCACCCGCGTTCTTGGGATAAAAAGCAGCATAAGTCCTTCTTTATACCAATTGGATCTATACAATACATGCCAAATTTCGTTGCGATCGGTCGATTGGTTTTTGAGTGATTTTATAGATACAGACAGATTATGAGAGAGAGAGATTCTTAGAGATATTGCTGAATGCAATTAACTAGTTTTGTTTATTATGATTAGAATTATGTTTGGCTACAATCTCGCCATGGTAAGTAATGATGTAGCCCAAGGAATGAGGCACTCAGCGCCTAGAAGGCCAATCCGCGGTTTCTCCCGTTGACCTATTTATTTTCCGGTATATATATTTCCCTCTTTGGGGTTGAGTTTTGGAAATTGCATTCATTGTGAAATAAAGAAAAGACAGTAAATCATTGATTATGACATACAACATTACAGAATTACGCGAAACGGATAAATAAAAAAAACCGGCCAAGTGCCAGTCGGACTTGCATAACGAAGGGCTTCCTGTATTTTTAATGTTATTTACACTATTATGACTTATAAATACTTACTATATTAGTATAGTAGGTTGATAAACGCTCGTGGTGTAGCATGATTAGCCGTTCTTAATTGATCGGCAAAGTTAAGCTACGTCTGTCGTGGTCGGTACCTGGATGGGTGACCGCCTAGTGGTATTCAAATCGAGCGTTTCCGTGCTTCGGAAGGCACGTAAAGCCGTTGGTCCCGGTTATCACTTAATTGTGATAGTCGTTAAGCTAGTTGGAGGCCTTCTAGGCGGCTTGAAAACTCCAACAGTAGGTTGACCACTAGCCTACCTCCACCAATCCGCAGTGGGCATGCATGGTGGAGTATCTGCCCATTCCCTTTCACCCTGATTTGTGATAGGAGGCCTGTGCTCAGTAGTGGGACATTATAGGCTGATGATGATGATGATGATGATGAGGTTGATAAACGAAAAGCAGCAACTTTCGATGTTGTGTGTTGGAAAAGTAACTTTTCGTAGAAGTTAGTTTTGGTATCGAAAAACGTAAAAAAATAATATGGAAAAATGTAACTGTAAATTTACCTGGAATCTGCTGTAAATGTGATGCTTCAGAACCCCACAATTTCTTTTTATATGCATCGAAGGTAACCTAATACAAAATAGTCGCATAGCAAAATCATGCACATTTTCAATGTAATGTTGACATCTTTGGCCAAAGATGATCGCTAGCAGAATTCGCTGGGCAAAGTCATAGGCACTGTTTAAAAATGGGAGAAGAGTGATAATAAAATGTGTATACAGACAGACTTACATTGTGCCTTGGTGACCAGGAGTTGCACATCAAAGACGCGTCCTCCAGTATTCGGCTCTGAAAAGAAAAAATAATAATTATTTTGGAGACCATTTTCGGTTATGTTTGCGTAGAATACCTTCCCAAATTTATTCACGTTTAAAATAGTTTTTTTTAATCAGGAAATACTTAACACACTTTCAATTGGTATTTTTTAAATATAATTTTTTCTAAAGATTATATGAACTCATACTGAAAAATATTTTTTATAAATTTCAGTAGATTCCTAATCGGAAGCAGCGGGACAAAAACACAAAGCTTAAGACAACACTCCGGATGTCGGTTACATATAAACTCGAAACTTTGAAAAGGTCCATTGTATGACGTCAGTACTTGTTTTATTCTTAGAACGGTGTTGCAGATACCACCTGCGATTTATAACTTGTTATAAGTCGGTTGCAGCGAGTATATGCGAGCTGATGCTCTAAACAGGGGTTCCTTAGGCAGATATCCATTAGCTTCAGTAACCTTTACGATATGCAGCATGATATCGATTATCGGTTAGTTTCAAGTTGTATGTACAATGGTGATTAGGAGTAAAATGTAGGAGACATCGCGCACGCGGCTTTCAGTTCTTTACACATTCAGTATAACAAGGCTTCTAACACTGTTACAGGCCCTTAGTATATGGTCTCCGTTGAAGACCCCAAGGAAATGGATTTTAGGTCTATTTTTGATTTCATAAGAGTTGTCTTTGGAATGAAAGGCAGCATTGACTTCGCAAAATCGAAAGCGGAAGTATTACGGAGAATGCTATGGTGCGAAAATTCAAAAAGCTACCGGGAGATTTCATTGCCCTACCCACTTTCACCAGTGGGAATAGGGCGCCCCAACACCTCCCTCCAACACGGCCTCAAGTTGCCCCAGGTAGACTGATATTCTCATGGCATGAAATAGAAGCCTGACCTAATGGATGTAAAGGGAAGAAGGCGACAGAAGACGCGGAAATGTGAACACGAGAGCTTGCCCAGAATATAATGAGTAAATCTTTGAAACATTATAATGATGGGGCGGTGACTTCCATTCGATCCTTCGTAAAAGTGCAGTAAAAGTCGTTCTTCGATTGCTCGTTTATTGGTAATTATGCAAAGGGCATTAGCTGCACTTAAGTGGACAGATATTTTATTTGTTCTGATAAAAGTGCGCGATGCCGTAATACAGCAATTTGCTTTCATTAGGTATATGGACTAACAAACATTAATCTATATGAGAAACTAAGTGTCTCGCGCGGTTTCACCCGCGTTCCCGTGCTAAAAAGCCTATAATATTCGGGAACAATGTAGCTTCCTATTAGTAAAAGAGTTTTTCGAATTCGACTGGTAGTTCCAGATATTAGCCCGTTTAAACATACAAAAAAACTCTACCGTTTTATTATATTAGTAATATAGATAGAGATCTAGGATCTGCTATTCAAGTGATGAGGTTAATCATACAGTGACATAGGATTAGAGAAGCCACCACGTCGAAACACAGACTATTGCATGAACATGACGTTTGTTCAGTCTGGATGTATGTATATATACTACAAGTATTATAGGCCTATCAGTTATATAGTTCCCATAGTTCTGCTTAGTTCGGGATCAGATCGGGCCGTGTGTGAAGAATTTCTAGAAGAAGAGTCGGCAATAAACTCAGCAATTACTCTTAATACTCAATTAGCATAGATTCATTACATAATATACTTATATTCTAATCGCACTGACAACAATTGCTTGACGCTATTTTTGTGATAAATAATAAATAAACTTATAATAATTTACAATAATTGCATAAAAAAACTAGATTGATTGAGTTTATTATTATATAGTAGTATTATTACTATATATAGAGAAGACGTCACACATCACAACTATGTTCCGTTCATGTGTTGCAGAACGATGAACGAAACGCGTAAGCGCCGTGAAAATCACGGTATGCGCGAGAAAAATACCCCTAAAAGCGTTCTGATAGGTGCTACGTGTTCTACCTAGACGACTAATTATTTCTTCAGCGCTAAAGAGAACTTTACTTGACTCTAAAGAATGGGACATAACCTTTGCTTATGAAAGCTTGTCTATACGTAGTAATAATAATAGCTAAATGACTGTTAAGCAATCATGTACATGTACCTACATTTTAACAGAAAAATCGATGAAAATATCCGAGTTCAGTTCAGACTAAACGATGTGATGTATGCAAAATGTATAACCCTATATTAAGGTAAGACGTCGTGCTGTTCAACGTCCGGCCTGTATGAATATTAAATTTTCGTCTATGGTACGCCTTGTAACAACATAATGGTGCGTCCATGCTTGGCGAACCGAGCACGAGCCGAGCCACGAACAAGCACACTGCGAGCATGATTCGCGTAGCGTGGACGGGCTCGACTGCGCTCCGCCCGATTGTCAGTTTTTTCACGAACACAGAGATTCGCATTTCGCTCGTTGTACGCTCGTTGAAGGCTCGTTAATTACGTACACGCTTGAAATCGCGAGCAACGAACGAATCCTGTTCGTTCGAGGCTCGGCTCGTGCTCGCTTCGCGTAGCATGGACGCACAATAAGAATGTAAAATTAGCTCCATAGTTCCAACCATTATTTAATCAATTCTTACATTGTTTCCTCCATCTTTTCTTTAGAATAATCCTAACTAATATTATTAATGCGAAAGTGATTTTGTTTGTTTGTTTGTTACGCCTTCACACCTCAACTACTCAACAGATCATCATGAGCTACTACCACTAGGGACAGCTAGTGATTTATATATCTGCGAGCTTTCCACACCCGCGGTGGCCTGTTTTAACTACGTAGGGGCTAAATTGCACCCTTTCTATGGTGCCTTATCAGGGCCTAAATTGAATAAATACTTTTTGATTTTGAGTTTAAAGACCCAAGTCTGTCACAGTTAGTTACCTACTAGACAAAATTAATTAATTACCGTTTTTATGTAAACTTAACTTTAAGTTTAGTTTTTCTAAGTTCAAATAAATATTATTATTATATTTATAATACATTACAATGATAAATAATTTAATATAATTTACGCGAAATAAACGATTGTATATATAAAAAACTTGTCATTTTTGTCCTATACTTTAAAATCAAATAAGTCATTAATTAAAAAAAAAATATCATTTTTTGTCTCATATAAAATGATACAACTTGACTACCCATGGGAAGGTTTTTTTTTAAATGACTTAGCGAATAAAATTTTATTACATCTAAATCTACATACGGATAATATACCTTTGAAATCTTATAGTTCGTACCTTTCTAATCTTTTTATACATCTTTTAAGCACGTAAATGAGTTTAATGAGTTTAATGAAGTTTCTCAATTGATAACTAACTAGCACATTAATATTAACTTTGTGTAAATATAGGAAATGACCACTTGCTTGGTACAAGCACACATGCGGCGGCGTGCTGGCAAACCGACCCAACATCAACTGAAATAATTTATTGATGCAACGTTGTGTGTCGCGTAATACTTAATCGTTCAAGAATATACGGTTGCGCCGTACACATACCTACTATTGAAAATAGTATGTGTATAGTAACTTTAAAATCATAACAAAACTAAATGAAAACTAACTTCAAATAGACAATTTGTGCTAAATCGTTACTAGGCATGGCATAAATCACAAGTAGCAGGTGATAAAGAATATGATTCTGTTTTCATATGTCACATCTGTTACCGTCCATGACATAGCCTGTTACATGTTATAAAGAATATTTAAGAATATAAATAAAATGTATGCGACTGAAGGACTTTGTATCCATGGTTATGACCAAATTTAAAAAAAAAAAAAACTTTATCATTGATTAGCTTTTAAGAGTATTCAAAAATAAACCTTAAATCAAGTGATATAAAGTGTTAACTTCTTTAACATGTTATGTAGCAGGATAGAAAAATAATTTTTTGCTACGAAAGTATATATAATTTGCATCAGTGATAATTTGACACTTGTGTGCGATACTCGCACATGATTTTGTGAAAAATACCGTCGATCAGCATCGATGACGTAGGTTACAAATCATTGCAAATCATATATCGCAAGTGAAATCATGCTATAAAATATAATAATATCATCAAATGAGAATTCCTTTAAAGTAGCAATAATTTCCATGCCTAATCGTTACGGAAGCGTGTAAAGAATTCGGCGAATAATCATGGCGGTATTGCCGTGATCAATGGCAATTCTTGTGCCAACCCAGAGATTAATTCCGATTTCCTTCCATTAGGAATATTCCTATGCGATACTCCTCTCTCCTACTTTCCCATATTAGTTATAGGCTGAACAGTCGGTCGATTGTGGTCAGCTGCCTGCGGTTGGCTGGCCGTCCTATCCCATCCCAGAGTGTGTCACTCCTATATACCACGGACTTGTTGGTTTATCCATGGGCACTCCGATATACACCGAACTATTCAGGTATCACTTATATAAACTAAGTTAGTTGTATGATGGTTGATTCCGAATGGTTGTATAGGACATGGGTCGGTCTTTGTACTGGCTGACAGTAGAGGCAAGATCAAAAGATATAATTAATAATGAAAATTTAATAATGATAATTATAAATTATGCTTTTTAATGACCGTTAGGTATAACCACAAAGAGAACATTTATACAATAACTAGCTGTCCCACGCGGTTTCACCCGCGTTCCCGGGATAAAAAGTAGCATGTGCCAAATTTCATCGTGATCTGTTGAGTAGCTAAGGCGTGAAAGCTAACAAAGAAAAAAAACAAACAAACTCACTTTCGCAGTTATAATATTAGTTAGGATTCCAATTTTAAAAGAGTATTGTATTGCACCATGTTTTTTGAATAAAATCGGATTCAGTTTTCAAACATGTGTCAAAATAAAATGTAATTTAAATCAAAAGTACAAAGGAGTATTGATATCAACTTCGATGCAAATCACCCCTAAAATAAATTTCTACCCCTTTTTGACCCCGTTAGGCGATGAGTTTCAATAAAATACGAAACACGTCTTCCATCAATTCTGCCAAGAAATGTTTATGCAAAATTTGAAGTAGATCGGACCAAGGAATCACTTTTTCCGATACAAAGGTCCCTCCAAGTTTCAGGTCTCTACGATCAGGCGGTTTAGGCTGTGCGTTAGTTCTAAGCACGTTCTCAGTCAGTCATTCAGGACAAAGCATTTAATATGTATAGATAATGTAATTTACTTTAAAAATAATACCTCGGCTGGCGACAGACAAATATTGTATGCGCTCCTATCTACATGTTATATGTAATAGGTACTATTATTTTGCAAACTACGTAATAACGATTTGAGTTGAGTTGCTATTCACAATGTATTAAATGCATGTTAGTTTCTTTCTTCCTAATGTACAATCAATACAACCGTCTTGTTTACTTTTCAAGCTGCACTACCAACCCTACATTTCATTCTCAACTTTCATATAAACGGTAAAAAAGTTATTTTTGATTGACAAAGAATTTTCCAAGCGACAAAATTATTTACACCAAGACCCAGCTAGGTAAGCCGCAAGACAAACAGAATGGCGCGGCTCGGCGTGACACGCACAGAGCGGGCGTGACACATTGGTCGTACTACAAATCTATATTGCGGTGAAATTATCTGTCAATGTATGCGCAGAAGCATTTATAATTTTCTTGCATTTTATTTTATTATCCTTTTTGAACCTGGGTGCGGACAATTGGAAGATGTCAATATTTTCAAATAATTCATTGTATCAACCTCCACTTGCGTCCTGTGCGCCAGTGACATGTTTCACAATAAATTAATATTATTGTTGCGTAATTATATCTTGGCTAATAATAATAGTATTTATTTTATTTAAACCTAACCGCTGAATAGTTACCTTCTAAATGTTAGATGATAAAATTCAATACATTTGCACTTCATTGATATAGATAATATTTTTTTAAACCGGTAAACTAATTTCGTGGGAGTGAAATAAACTAAGATATTTTATTTGAATTAAACAAAATTATATAAAACACCACCCAGAGCGCGGGAGTTAACACTAAAATGCGACTGTCAAAATATGAAGCCTCCCGTGACATCTTCCTCAGTTTGGAGCGGCATAAATAATTAATGCCCAGCCCTTTGGTACGCCTGTTAAATGGCGTGACTAAATAAGGGATGGTTGGCTCTCCCCTGTCCTCTTTGCCGGCCCTCCCCCCACCCAGCTGAAAACTTTTAATACTGAACATTTGTTTTAGGATCATTCTAAGTGGCTGATGAAGTTACGGCATATTTAAAATGTATTATGATGGCTATTATAATTATATATATACATTGAATAATTACTTGTACTTTTTTAATCTGGAAAGAACTGATCCTCTCAATACAGGTAGAGATTTATTTTATACTAACCACTATAAGGAGAAACATTTCTATGGATTTGAATTTTAAAAAGTCATCTTTATTAAAGATGATGAATTCAAATGTGAAATTAAAGCTTAGTGTACTCATTCTAAGGTTTGGATTATTTTTTCTTCAAATCAGATTATAAATACACTTATGAAAACAAATAACAGGCTCAACAGATATCTATAGTACAGCGTATTAAAAAAAAATAGCAATCATGTGTGTAGAATAATAGATTTCAATGTATGATCAAACTAGAATGTATTTGTGAAAAGTCGGAAAACTGCTTTTTTTTCTTTTCAAAATTCTGTCGTTACATATTACGAGTGGTATAATATAATAAAATGATGCTATTCCAGGTCATGAGCTCGACGCTTTAGCGTGCATTAAGAGGCCGTATGCTAAACGCCGATTTCGCTGATTTACGTGATATTACAGATGTGATATTACAGTTAAAATACTGTATTTCTATAAGTTTTAATGCACAACATAAAAGATAATTTTAATTATTATCTAACAAACGAGCTACTTTAATCCACCTCAAACTGGCGGAATTTGAATTTTCGCTATAAGAGGTTTAGAATATCACATATTTACGAATCGTTTTGACGTCTAAACGGTATGAAAAAATTACAGTATATTTTTATGAAAGTCATCTATACAATAGACGGAGCACTTTTTACCACTTTAATATAATAATTTTGAGTAAAAAAATATTTAACTTAGTCAAATTTTAGATCAAATGGGCGAAGAATTGCTTTTGATTTCGGCTACATAGAACTCTCGTTCATTAAAAATATAACAACATAAACATCGGAAGCAGCGGCAGACTTGAGGAAATTTTCTATATATAGATTGCATTTTGTACATATTTGTTGTAAATAAAGTCATAATTACGTTGAAACAACATAAATAAACTTCAGGTAATAAACAATCCATTTCCTGAAAAAAAAAAGTTCAATAGTTTGGCAATAAAAAATCTTTTAAAATAACCTAAATCTCGCTAAAGAGGTAACTCATTCATTAGATCATAATTAAAATTATATTTTAGATTGTGATTTAAAACTTGTATAAATACAGTATTTTAACTGTAAAATCACGATTGTTAAATCACGTAAATCAGCCAAATTTTGCATACGGCCTCTTAAGCAGTAATATAACGTTATTTAGACAACATCATTCTAAAGCTACTCTGTATTATACATAAAATGGTGACTGACAGACAGACAGCGTACATCACATATCGTATTAGAAGCTATAGACGTTATATTTTATAAGTGGCTATGAATTTCATCTTCATCCATGATCATGTTTCTATCACTTTTCTATACTACGAAAATTATATTATACATACGATTGTATGTTTGTTGTTTTATTCTTTGTCGCAGCAATGGAACAGATGGAACTTTTAGGTCGGAGTTATATGTCGATACTTATTTTCCCTAACGAGAACTCAATATAGTAGAGAGGCTTTAGCTAATGTAGAAGTGCACTGAAAAAAAGCACTAAATCCATCCTACGCCAGTTATTTTTTTACCCACATAAAAATTAAAAAAGTTAAGCCGCAGGGTAGCAGGAGCTACAAAAATGATTTTCGTAAAACAACTAGTGATGGAAACTGGATTCGAAATATCCTTTGTTCCAAACATAACGGATTAATTCCTCTTTTTATCATGCAGCCTTTATGATTTCCTTTCCATTTATGATTCCTTTATTTAATCCGACTCTGTACTAAATTGCTAAGGCAAATATTGACAAAGCCTACTATAAGATGGCTAATTACTTGGAAGACATGAATAGAATGATTAGCTTTTGTGTACACTTCCAACCCCCTGGCTGTGAATTGTGTGAATATGTAGGTAGTATTTAGAACAAAAACTTTAATATTAAAAATCCACAAAAATGCCTTTCTGTTTTTCTTGCCGGAGTATTCTCAGTCCGGTATTAAAGTCAAATGTAACGTTCAGTGTTTAATGTTGATACCTCAGATGAGTAAACTTATCAACAAAATTATTATATCGTTATTTCCACAGATTACAGAATAAGGCAGATGGAGCGCGCGGAACACGGGAGTGAGGCCAAAAAAGCAAATACAAATTGAAAAACACGTACCTGGTATTCGCTTTTGAAAGTGTATTTGGTTTGTTAAACAAACTTTATGTAACAAAAAACCTACTAATAAGTTACCGTAAGGATCCATCTACTATGCTCTATGGATCCACCGTTGTCCAAATTACGCATACAGGGTGATATTATAAATCCATGCCTGTTGCCTTGCGTTGCGAAACGCATCGGGTACCGCGTGAGCTGCGTAAACCGCAACTTAGACTATAGGTAAGTACAATATATATGTAAGTTCCTGTCCAATATATTTTTACATAGAGACAATTAAAAAACATATCACTGCTCAATTTAAGCAGCGGCAGATCCATTATGAATACGGATGCAGCATTAACTCATGGTGTTTCTTATGAAAGGATATTGTTGCATCAAATAATAGTAACAGTTGTTAACTAAAAGTAATATCAGTAACACTTACTGCCAGTTACAATTTATAAGTTAAAACATAATTACACATTACACACAATCAACATTGTGTCTAGTAACACCGGCTGGCAATTTTCACACGCTGACACGATAAAAATATATTATAAAGCACTCAAAGAAAGCCCATTCTGAACAATTACGAAACGGTAATCGCGTCCTACGAGTTCCGTACAATCTTACCTGAATCATGAGAGAATGGCTCTTAAATTTACCAGCGTGTTTAAGACTGACGGAGCGAGACAGTGATACTGTAAGCTGTCTTACAAACAGTGGGAAAGAGTGAGACAACCATCGAAAAGATTATGTTAATGACTATAAAAATACTCAATGAGGGTGGCGGTGCTTAGAAGCAATTTAAAGATATTGTATTTAATGTTTTGAAGTAGAGTTTTAGGGGGATTTACTGGCGTGGGTGGGGTGGATGTAAAAGACCCTGGATGCGAGTTGGGTACCTACTGTGAATTGATAATTGAGGTGCACTCTATCGGCTGTACCGAGGTTTTTGAGAGGGCTTTTTGGTTCTCCCGCGAGCGTTTGACGGCTAGATTAGACAGGGGCTGCTATATACATACATAGACTTTATGATACGTTAACAGAATATATTTGCACTCCTGAAATAGTTTATCTATGTAACAAATTACCAATTGAAATGAAAATTAGACAAAACTGTTCTACTTTTACAAAGCGTAAAAGTAGTTATACAATTTGGAGGAATTATTTCTTGAGTAATTTAGGAGTGTAATTCAACCCCATAGGGGGTAAAGCGGGAGAAACCGGCGCGCGGTAAGTAGTTAATAGTAAGTAATCTAATATAATAAATGTTTATTTAGATGTGTGTTACTCAATCATGTTATAAGAGCAGAAGAAACGGATAGAGAGAGAAACAACACTAATTTATAATCATGGCATAATCATTTTGTTTTTCACTTTTTTTTTATCTTTATTGTCCTTTATGCTTTCTGTTTTGTGATATTTTGACGTTTCCTGCCTGTATTTTTAATGTTGCTATTTTTCTCTGAAACGTTTTCTTTTATTCGTTGCGTGTACACCATTTGTTGCACAGTAGTACCGGGAGTCAGCTGAGAATCAATGCTGTGCTAGCTGCACACAGATTAAATGTTTTATACATATTTATAATATATTATATATTGTGTTCTTTATGTGTGTAGTAGAATAAATGATTTTATCCTTTGACTGTTAGGTGAACCGCGCGGGTGAGGAAATCATTAGAAATCAATTGTTATTTTTTAACCACAAGTCATGGGACTAATTAAGTTATTTCACTACTAGTATGGAGACTAATAATGCAAATGTTTAAAATATTACCTCAGCAAAAAAGAATAACCTAACCCGTATCACGTTATTAAGATCAGTCTAGAACAACAAAGGAAAACAAACAGTACAGAACAATAGCAATTTAACCGGCACATTTCAATGAAACATTAACGAAAATCAAACGTATCTAATATGTACATTTTTGTACATATCCGGTCCACGAGCTGGTCGGATAATGTCCGGATAATCAGTATGGAAGCCATAACAATAACCGTTAATGAGTTTCATTAGAGGATATATACGACCAATACAGTACTTGTGTATAGTTTAGTTTTATTATTAGACATATATAAGGCTTAATGAAGTCAACATTTGTGAATGTAACTAGAAAATGTTATAGTGCTTTAGAAGACACTTCGGAATCAGTCGGGCTATCGCACATCTTTGGTGGTAATCGTAACGAACACCATTAACGACTTCAACCAATGACGAAGTAAGACGAAGACCACTGTTACGCCCTGATTAGTGACATTCATTAATGGTGTTACGATTACCACCAAAGTTACGTAGTACCCACCACCAATATACTTGTTTTTAAAGTTTTTTTATTATTGATTAGTGTCTATTATTTAAACAACGGTAGGTATGCAACCAAGCTAAAGAGTTGAGAAGAGGGTCTATCCTTGCAACACTGATTTTCTAATTTTGGCACAATATGTATAAATGCATGGTGCCAAAAATGACCTCTTACGGTGGCTCTCGTTTGGTTAAAGTTATTGAACAAAGTAGGTACACGACTACAGATCAAGCTATACAATTCCAATATAAGCTCCAATTCCAATATAACTGGAAATGTATAGATTGATGTGTAGCCGTGTGTACTATAAATTATTTGCCAAACAAGCAAAAGCTTTCTTTCGTGAATTATGAACAACAATTTATAATTAACACTTTCTAAAGTATCAATATTCATATCTAATTTATATTAAGTACTGAACTTTAATTAAACGTTCTACTAGTTAAGTTACTACACTAACGTGCCAAAATAGAAAAAACCAATGTAGTATCATGAAATACACTCACCGGCTCAAAGCTGGCAAAGGTGTTTTCAGCAAAGCTTCGGATTGTTTTTTTTATTTTTTTATTTTATGAATCTAACTAATGTGGTTTTGTAGAATTTTAGGTTTCTTTAGGCACTTTGCCGTTAGTTTATTAATAAAATATATATAAAGCTAGGCATATCACACCAACATGCAATAAAAGTCGATTTTACATCAACCTACGAACGGGCGACATAGCAATTAATAGAACTTAAATATTACAAAATTCTGTGTAATCTTAATGGTCGTCCATATATTACGTTAAGGACAGACCTCGATTCTCGAATTTTCAACATCTATGCGGACTTCTGTCAAAATTATATTGAATTGTCGTCGGAGAATGTCTATTGCGACATTAAAATCGAAGACCCGATAAACTAACGCTACAATAACTAAAACACCATACCCATTATTACAAAAGATGGTTTAACTTAAAGTCTAGCAAAACTCAGGTTTTCAAATATATCCGTCACTTTTTAATGTCACCGGCTCTTTTTCTATCTTAAAACCTAGATCTTACCTTACCTAGATTAATAATTTTATTGATCACTGTGACTGCTGTATTGTCAAACCATGTTTTCGCAAATTTTTAGACCATTTTATCAGTATATTAGTTATTTATGTATAAAATTCTACTGTACGTATGTATGTCACTGAACTCCTCCTAAACGGCTAGACCGATTTGTTTTTTTTTTGTATGCGTTTGGGTGGCGCCCTGGATGGTTTAGATTCACTAATCAGCCCGGCAGATGGCGCTGCAGTCGGTATCTGCTAAATAGTTGATGAATAAGGCCGTAAGTGCTGCTCGGAAAACCGTAATCGTTTAAAAAAATATTAATGTTATAAATTTCAGATTGTAGTAGTCTGACGGGCGATTAGCTACTATGTTATGATTTCTGAAAGCTGAAATTCATAAAGCCACGTCTTTCACCGCAGCGCGACGTACTAATACTGTGTTATACGGACGAGCCCTCACGTGTTATTAATTGGCACTGCATATTGTGTACTCTAATAACGTGGAAATTGACAGGTGTATACTGAAATCTATTAGGTAAGGTAGTCTATAGATGCAATACTAGAGGCATTAAGGTGTCATTTTTGAAATACAGTGTTGACTTGCACTTTGGAAAGCGTTGCCGGGCAACGGGGTTATTTAGCAATGATGCGGTAATAGCATAGAAACAGATATTCCTAGAAAGAGATACGCTATACTATACGACTATATAAATCGGCCAACTTTTTTAGGCTGGAGAATAGAATCAAATTTATTTGTGACAAATAGAAATTACACAGAGTGAAAGTTTACATAAAAAAGAGGTAAGGGAAGGTGGGGCAAGATGGGGTGGGGTCAAGACCAATCAAGGGTACCTAGCATTTCATGGTCTTAGAATTGACCAATCCCAGCCGTTTTAACTTCGAATACGTGTGGTGCTGTATTCACTGCTGGTGATTCCAAATTACCGATGATTGAGCCTTCAGGTAAGAACTCGTTTACCACTTGATCGGTCGCCCTTGTTGATGTATGTGGTGATGCATTTTAACTTTTTTTTCGCACAAGGAGGCAAGATGGGATAACCCCTCACCCCTCACTGCTAGAAATTGAAGTTTTACAAAACGCTATGTTTATTTCAGGATGGTTAGAAATTACAAAAGAACGACCAACAGACGGGATGAAAAAAGCATGAAGAAAGCTGTAATTGAAGGGAAAATGGGATAATTAATTGCATCGCGAATTTTCAGTAGGTACCACAGACGACTCTGGAAAAAAAGCAGAAATCGATGGTTCAACCAATACAAATAGATTAAAGGTTCCTTTAGGCCCTAAGAAAGAAGCTTTTCAGAAGCTGAAGAGAAGGAGTTTTGCCAGCAAGAATAGTACCACAGCCTATTCGCCATCTTACCCCACCTATGGGGGGGGGGGGGTAAGACGGGGAAGTAGGCGATTTTTGTATTATTAAGTTTTCTAAAAAACAATTAAACCTAGGTTCCTATAATTGTTCAATTATTAAAGACTCATTACCAATGATGATAAATATAATAAAACCGAATCGATTTAATGGAATGATTTAGTTTCATTGAGCTTTAAACCTTAGCTACCCCGTCTTGCCCCACCCTCCCCTAAATATTGCCACAAATCGGTCCTCCAACTCAGCAAGCTGTTTTCTATTCGTGGGAATGTACGTATAACGAACGCTGATCTTCCGATGGGGCCGGCCAGTATAAGTACCTTCATTGCACCCGTGCAAAGCCGGGTCGCTAGTATTATTATAATACTTGAATGTAACAACGTCTCAGAACTCTGTAACATACTATAATGATGCTGTCCTGGCAACATATTGATACTAATAGAAATAATTTCGAACCCTTAATACTATCAGTGATCGGTAATAAGCAATAGAACTGTGCAGTCCGTGAAATAGCGTACATAATAGATACTTATATAACAGGTTACGATAAATAGCAGGTTGCATTAGCGGTTACCTATAACAGTTAACTTTAACTGCTAATTGTTATTGCTTTTGCTCTGAAGTTACCCCAGAGAGGGTAGAGCTTACTACGCCCCGAGGTAAATACTTTGCCGTGTACATATATGGGACAATAATGTTTCGTAAAA
Organism: Achlya flavicornis; assembly: GCA_947623365.1. Taxonomy (NCBI): domain Eukaryota; kingdom Metazoa; phylum Arthropoda; class Insecta; order Lepidoptera; family Drepanidae; genus Achlya; species Achlya flavicornis. The sequence continues at coordinate 15,614,772 of OX392471.1, read as the reverse complement.
TGTCCCCGGGTTTACGGTAGCGTGAGTGCCTCTTAGATTAATATTAGGTACCCAAAGTAAATTAGGGTAACTTTTATCGTAGGTACGTAATTAGGGTAATCGTGATTTTTCTGCTCTTTTCCGTTGAGGAATTTCATCATACCTTCAATAAAATTTATACTGGACCACATCGGTATCTACCTTGAAATATTACAGTTTAAACGATTTAAATCGCATAAGCCGTTTCCGAGTAATCGGTGAACCAACATTTAAAAAAAACATTGTCGTCGACATAGAACCTCCTCCTTTATTTAAAGTCGGTTAAAATATTTTATCATAAGCAGAGCTAAGATGAGCTATATTCAAATTTGCCTTAGAAATATGGGTTGCAGATAATGAACAATGAGTGATATAATCTGAATTGTATGGTTATCCTTCAAAAAAGACTGTCTTTTATGTGCGTAATGCAATACAATAAAAATTTACTATAATCTAATCTCTGTAATTATTTATGCTAGCTGCCCGAGCCCTATTTCTTTTTCTAAAATAAGAGTAGATTAGTTACACTTAAAAAATCAGCTATCTGCCAGTGAAAGTCCCGTGAAAATCGGCCAAGCCGTTTCGGAGATTAGCTGGAACAAACAGACAGACAGATGGACAAAAAACTAAATAAAATGTTTTTTGATATCCTACCTAATACCGTACAAAGGACTTTCATATGAATTTAGTAAAAACCTGTTATTTTGACATTACAAACAGACACCTCAATTTTATTAATTTGTATACTTAGATTGAAGTCAGTGAAAGAGTATTATACGTTCGAGAGAAAATCTTTTATTAGATAAATAATATACAGGGTGTTTTTTTTAGATTAGACCAATATATTATTTATGAAGGACGAATAAAGTTTAATTAACTTAAATTTTAAATTAAGTTACGTAGAATTATAATTATATTATGTTGATACAAATTATTCATTAATTTTATCATTATCATTGCTGATACAAAAAGTTACACCCTGTTGGGAAGATATCTCATTTCAAAAGGCTTTTCGAACTTTGATGCCTCAACGAAATCAAAAACAAAGGTAATATATATATTTGGCAGCACGAAATAAACGCGTTTCTGGACGTAATGCGTACACCGAACGGCGTATCTCACGGCGGTGTGCGAAGTTCGCGCGACGAAATTCAGCGCAGCGGGGCGGTACCGATCAATACATGGGCGGAGTCCATTACATACCGCTGCGTGCACGGATCTGCGCTACGTTCTACGCTACGGTAATTGATTGACACAGACGGACAGACAGCCAGACGCACGCCAGTTTTGACTGCTTTTTATTGTGGTCCTACCAAGGGTGGTGGGGTGGAACGCTTGAAGTGATTTCATTCGGCGCAATTATAGGTTTTTCAGTTTATATTTTTACTTTTTCAGTGTCATTTTTATGCTATCATATTTAAACTGAACTTGATGATGGCCGAATCAAGCAAGGCTTTCGATTTCCAAATACGTAAATAAGTTTTGGCGAGTTACTTTCGATATCGTTCGCAAACTACGATGTCAGATGTTTTTATCATCAAAATAGAGTCTTCACACGAGCTCACAAACGGTTAAGACCCCTCAGTCGAAGAAAAGATTTTGCCTCATTATGTGTGTTCGACCGCTTGTGCAACGGAGAGTGTTCCAAGAAATTGTTCGACTTGATTCCCACGGCTATCTTCCACCATCGCAACTCTCGCCATCGACGGGAAGTCCATCCTCACACACTGAAATCAGAATTGTTTCAAACTGTGTGGGCTCAAAGGAGTTTTCTTCCGCGGACGCTCAGACTGCGGAATGAGCTCCCCGCCGTGGTTTTCCCAATGGAGTACAGCATGGGGTGTGATACCCCTGGTATTGCAAGCGTCCATAGGCTACGGTATAACTGCTTATTCAAATTTAAATTCAAAAATATTTATTCAATTTATGCCCTGATAAGGCACTTATGTACGTTAACAAATGACTCTACACCGGTTCCAAATACAACTTGAACTGAGAAGACTCCGGCAACAAACTCAGCAAGTTTTTTTTTTTTAAATGTGTACTTATAATTATTACAATTTACAAAATATATATAACAATAGTCTGCGAAGCGAACAATTCATTCAAATGCATTCTTGTCATCTACAAAATCAGAAACTTTATACTACCCTTTCTTGCATAACTTCTGTTTAACTATCTTTTTGAATATATCTACCATCAAGCGGCCCGTAAGCTTGTTTGCCACCTTAGTGGTATAAAAAAATAAAGAGTTTATAATGTAACAAACATTATGTATGTGGTTTGGAACGTTTTTCAGGAACTACGTCCTTGAATCTACATTTAAAGCGAGTTGTAGTGACAATGAAGTCGATAAGCCTTATTAACAATCGATATAAGACCACTTTTCCTTTCCGAAGGTCTTATAATATTTAATAGACGTGTACCGTGTGGTTGAAGGTCGGTTAGTGACCTTATGTAAGACTGTGCAAGGACAATGAAGGTATAATACCTTTATAAACAATTGGTACGGTATTATAAAGGTTTAAGACTGGTCAAGATTCAAAATTCAAAATCATTTATTCAAATAGACCTTCGCAGGCACTTATGAAAAGTCTGACTCTAATACCGGTTCGGAAGGTTGCATTTGCTGAGAAGAGCCGGCAATAAACTCAGCAATTGACGGGCCAGTTGGCGCAGTTGATTAAGAGTCTGGTAAAGATTCCACCTATTGCGCCGTAGGTCGTGGGTTCGATTCCCACACAGGACATTTGTGTGCATGAACATGTCTGTATGTCCTGAGTCTGGGTGTAACTATGTATATTAAGTATGTATTTACAAACAAAAAGTAGTATATGTATTATATCAGTTATCTAGTTTCCATAGTACAAGCTCTGCTTAGTTTGGATGACCGTGTGTGAGGAATGTCCAAGGATATTTATTTATTTATTACTTATAGTGATGAAAATATTTGCTTTGAATAGGCAATAAAACTTTCAGCTGAATACATTTATCGGCGCTTACAGTGCCAGTGTCAAGGTGAGAATATAAAAATACTTCTGTCCATACTGGCATTATTTAAATGCAGCGATACCAAGGCTGTACTGTACCTGTCAATTTATTGAACGTCGCGCCGCGGGGCGGAAAAATATATAATGATAAATGGGTAATGGTAAAAAGGTAAAGTTGGTACTTTGATGATAATGACGTTGGAGACATTCGGGCGGTAAATCTTGAGTAAAAGGTAACGGAGAATCCAACGTATGTCACTGTATGTTCGTGATGTCATGCACGTGGGCCTCGACTGAAAACCAGCGCGAGGGTTAGTTTTTCTTACTAACCTAAGCATATTGCTGAGTCGAGACCTATTCCTGGCATCACGCAACATTGCATTTTTGTGTAGTTTTTAATTGGTTGTTCTGTTTTTTTTAATTCTTATTTTTTGTTATTACTGCAGTCATTATTACTACAGTCTTTCTTTCAAAGTTCTATCTAATTACATTATTATTGGTAGGTATTCCAATAACAGGAAGTACTATAACTAATAAACTAAAATTGCAGCAAAATCATAACAGATGCACAGTTATAATATTAAACTTATAAAAACATTATGGGGGCCACGACAAGCGGCAGAGATAATTATCTAACTACCCGCAATACACTTGACATGTTTGTGGAGTGCCACCGGAAGTCGGGGTGAATCCGGCGCGGTCACGTGACGCCGGCCGGCGGCCATCTTGTTTAACTATACACTTCCGGTCGACGTCCGCGAAGATTCAGGGGTTGGCAACATTTCACAAATGTTTTGTGGTGTTATGAATAATTTAGTCAATCATTTGCAAGTCTGTTATGTTTTTATATTAATATGTAGTTAAAATATGCTTAAAGTAATTTTTGATAATAGGGAGTCTCGCCTTGCCTTGCACTATATTTGTCTCTTTTTGACACATGGATGTATATGGGCTGTCAAATGTTATCTATTAAATTGGCCCCCTTTTTTCAAAGATACTAAAGACTTAAAATGTTAGCTCATAAGGGACTTCGTTTAAAAACTCTCGGACAGTGCGGCCGTGACTGAAAATAAATTTTGATTTGGATAAGGTGCATCATAAACCATTTTCGGTTTTTATAATAAAATATTCTAAGTAGATTCAGACGTGGTTGCAGTAGGAGAAGTTGCCAAAAATTGTTTTTAAAAATTTTGTACTATCTTGTTTGAATCGCACCAATCGTATAAAAAACACATGTTTTGTACCAACTACTCTATTCCACAAAGTCCTTCTTCCAATCAGCTTTTTTTTTATACCACTATGGTGGCAAACAAGCCAACGGTCCGCCTGGTTTTTTTTTTTTTTTTTTATACCACTAAGTTTGCAAACAAGCATACTGGTGATAAGCGGTTACCGTAGCCTTTGGACGCTTGCAACACTAGAAGTATCACACGCGCGTTGCCGACCCTGAAGAAATATCTTCACACCCTTTTTGAAGAACTCCATTGGGAAAACCACGGTAGAGAGCTCATTCCACAATCTGAGCGTCCGCGGAAGGAAGCTCTTTTGAGCCCGAACAGTACGAAACAATTCTGGTTTCAATGTGTGAGGACTCCCCGACGATAACGAGAGTTACGATGGTGGAAGGTAGCCGTGGGCATCAGCTTAAATAATTCTACAAAACACTGTCCGTTGTACAAGCGGTAAAACACACATAAGGAGGCAAAGTCTTTCATAGGACTCAGTGCCTTTAAACCGCTTGTGAGCTCCGGTTCGTTGATAATTCTGATGTCACGTCATTGAACCGAGTCTAAAGGATCAAGTTGGTATCCAGGTGCCCCCCCCCCACTCATAGATGACAGCAGCACTCCATATGAGGCCGGACTTGCGACTTGTAAAGTTGCAGCAAAAGCTCTGTTCTTAATTATCATCATCAGTTCAAGAGTTTCACGTCCTCACTGTAGAGGCACAAGTTACAATAAAATATGTCTGCACACTATCCAATTAGAGATAAAAAGGTTATATTAGTAAAGTAAAAGGCAGCCAATCTGACCACGTAAGTTAAAGCCAATAAAGTCCTTTCTTTATTCATGACAAGACACTAGACTCCGTCACCAACTCCTGAGTTTCACCGAGTTAACTCCCAACGACAGCGTGTCAATAAAGCCAATCAACTCGTCTGAACTTTCTTAAGTAGCTACAGAACACAATTTATCGATTTAAGGAGGTCCTTCCCACCCCATCCGTCAGTTTACGACCCGATATTGATAGTCGGTGACAGGAGTTTTTCTGACGTCCCCCACGTCACCTTGACAAAAATAAATTCGAAGCTATTACAATACACTTGTATCAAACTCAATCTTGTGCTAACGCAATAGGGTGCATTCTATTTTTAGTGCCGGCATACCGTAGGGCCGGGATTGAAAGAGAAACTTACGCGACATCTAAGAAAATATTTTGCTTTGAAAATGTGCCGAGGTTTTCCTCGGTAGGAGGCTTATGTGGGGTTAGTGCTTTTCTCTCGTCTTTTTCGCAAATGCGGCCTTTTCATAACTGTCGGGGATCGATTCGGTCAAGAGATTTGCTTCCTAAATCCGTTTTTATCCGGTTTTAGAAACCTAAATCCATGCAACTGTCATAAGCCCAACATTGGTTGGAGTGAAAGTGGGTGTTAGCTTCTTTTAAGCTTGTATGTCTCGACGATTTTAAATGAAACTTTTACAGTTCACGCTTTGTAGTTTATCTGTGTTTTATTTATTAGACGATATGATCGCCTCAGTATCTATTATGTATTTTTATGAAAATTAAATAGATTCAGTGGTTTACAAAAATGATATGTTCAAATATTTGCCTTATTTGTTATTTCACCAAGATAATCAATGTATGTTAGAGTCAGATATATAGCATATATATAAATGACTCATGTGCTATATATCTGACTCTAGTCATGTATATTCTATATATATCAGACAGGATAGTTGTTCAGATGACTAATGGCACCTTGGCCATAATATGGCAAAAATCTAAAAATTGCGTTTTTGTCTTTCTTAACAGTGCCACAAAGCCTTGTACCTAATACAGGGGCTCTACCGCGTAACTTTGGTGGTAATCGTAACGAACACCATTCATGAATTTCATTCAATCAGGGCCCACGAATGGTCATCGTTCGTTACGATTACCACCAAAGTTACGCGGTAGAGCCCCAGGTTTTAATATGAAACTTTAACACAATGAAAAAAAATAACACTATTTTCCAAAAGTTTGTAACATCTGTATCGAAATCGCGTGCCGTAAACCGGAAACGGTGCTATCCCCAAATCGTTGTCGGGTGTAGCACGTGCTACTAATTATTGTCGCACGACGATATTTTAATCGCAACCATAGTGTCCCATAAACGAATATGAAGGGCCTTGGAAAATCGATAAAAAAACATTTGTGGGTACTTTGGCGTTTAGGTGATGATGCTTCTTAACGAGAGGTTTATTTATAGATTCTATAAACAGCCACGTAGATTTGTCGCAATCAACCAGATGAATAATGCAGTTTTGCGATTAGCTTTTACGTTTTGACAAGTGCAGTTACAAACCGTACTTATTTGATAGCAACAAGTTTTTTTCATTGTAATTTTGCAGTACGGAAATAATTTAATAAATACAGAAGGCTGGCAGCATTACCTCGTTGGATAGCAAGGCTCATCCTTTGTCCGAGGTAAGAACCAGCCCTCTGGTCATCAGATAACTTAACAAGGCGTGTCGACAGTTCTTTAATTCACTTTTTCAACTCACAACTACTGAAATCTGCAAGCGGATATACTAATGTATGCAATAATATTTTTTAAATTTTTTATATCATTGATTTGTACTAAAATATGTTACATATTCACAAACAAACCAAACTGCTCGCTTTGGCTCCACAACGAAAAACTAATGAATCCAAACATATAGTTGAAAAATTAAAAACAGCGTCGATACTTTATGAATTTTCTTTCCTTCCACTCGACATATTAGGCATTCAGGATCAGTGGTCAATTGATATGAAAACACTGTCTGTTTGTAATAGTATCTTTAAAGTATTGCACGTTGTACTCACTCGTGTTGTCGACGAGTAATGAAAGAGTGCGTGACTGACCGTGGGAGAGAATCACATGGACAACCATGCCTCGTAAACCAAACACTATAATAACAAACCAAAATAATAACCAACAATTTTCTGGTAAGCCGTGATACTCCTAATCGATACAAAAAGGGTTGTGTTTATAGGGTTTTATGAAACATTTGGTATTGAAGGCTAATTTTTTAAACATTATGATATAATTAATGAGTATTTGTATTATTTTAACGGTGTTATGGTAGTTTGATTAGACCTCAAAAATCAAAAAAAAACAATCTTACCTTGTAAATTTCAATATCAACACCCCACCCAATAAAACCCAATAGAGATGCGTAAACCTTATCGGGTCGGGTTCAGCGGTTCCGACAAGATGACGAGTTCCCGAGCGGGTTCAATCGTAAATATGATAACTCGCATAAATACGGTCATAAAACGTAAATGATAACATGCACCGAGCCGCGTACGGCGTGATTCAACCCGATGAATTATTCTAACCGGATTTATTTATTTATTCGTAAATCGAATGGGTTGAAGAATTATTTCATGAACGAGCTAGAGCTCCGATACTGCGATTAATAATATTTTCAACACACTTGCTCGTAAAGTGAAATTTATTGCAACGATTTTAGTATATTAATGCAGCTTATTACATACTAGTGCTTTTTACTCTACATTACCGCACAGTTTTATGATAAGTATAATCCCGATTATGTTAAGTTTGTACCTCAATGCACTTGATATGTGTGGAGACGAAGCAATCTTAATTTAAACGGGTAAAACAGTTTGACAGCGCATCGCTGTCAAACTGTGTAAAAACCGTCGCATAATATTTGTTAACGTTCTCATTGTGTGGTTGATTTATTGTCAAAAAGTCTAGTACAAAAAATTAAAGTCTGTATTATTCCTCGCAAGTGTGTTAAAAAACGTCGTATGACACGCGTGTGCATTGTACCGCCTCGTCTGTAATTACCAACTTTGCACACATGTATCATAATGTACTGTTATAAAACGTCTTGAATACTCAAAAGGAAAAAGGAGAGCCATATATGATAACTTAGCTATCCGTCCGTCTGTCCGTCGGTCAAGACATTTTTTTCAGGAATCAAGTTGAAATTATCAAGTGCTACATCATAGTTTACGGTCCTTTGGGAAAATTTAAGATGTCAACGCAGTCAAAAGATACGTCTTTTTATGACACATACATTTGGTTTCATTTTTGTTCTGGTTGACCTGAGCATGTAATTTGCCAAAAGTATGCTTTCGCAGCATAAGTAAAAAAACATATCAGAAATTCTTGCACTTGGTATACTACAGAAAACAAAATACGTTTGTTATTACAAACGACCATTTTCAATTGCAGCATTAAGTTTAGTTAAGTCCTACTCATATTTGTCCGGTCTTTTAATAATTAAAGATCAATTTTTGCCACACACATATTTATGTTGTAAAAAACATCATCATCAGCCTATAATGTCCCACTGCAGAGCCTCCTTTGACAAATCAGGGTGAAAGGGACCGGCCATACTCCACCACGCGTGCCCACTGCCGATCGGTGCTCGGTAGGCTAGTGGTCAACCTACTGTTGGAGTTTTCAAGCCGCATAGAAGGCCTCCAACTAGCTTAACGACTATCACAATTAAGTGATAACCGGGACCAACGGCTTTACGTGCCTTCCGAAGCACGGAACGCTCGATTTGAAATACCACTAGGCGGTCACCCATCCAGGTACCGACAACGACGGTGGTAGCTTAACTTGCCGATCGATTACGGCTGATCATGCTACACCGCGAGCGCTTAAAAAAACATAAAAACATACTTTTATTCAATTCCGAAATAAACGGATTCATTTACGTTTTCGGTAGCACCGCACATTGAATTGTTTAAGTGTCACCACCGCATTTTATTCTGTGTTCGCTTTTACCTATATCTCATACCTGTTGCTTTTATTAAGTACCGTAATCCCTTTTCTAAATATGTCACTTCAGCACACACACTGAAGTATTTAACCTAACCGGATAAGACAAAGATGGTTGTATCAAAGAAAGAAAGCGCATAATTCTGAAAAATTTATTAAGATTAGAATTATTCGATAGAAATCAACTTATAAAATCTTAAAAAGCATTTTCTATCAGTTTCCATAACTCATTGTATGTATTGTATCTCTATTTTTTTTTATATGCATACCATAATTATTATTGTGTTTATTTATTATTATTTTAACTTTGGATTGGCTTCTAAAACGCAATTATTGGCTTGAATTCGTTTGGGATAGTTGTGCAAGCCACCTTTGGAATAAGAATTAATGGTTAGCATTTTAAGATAGAATAACAAATAGTATGTGAATTACTTGAAATCGTGAAGTGGGAACAACTGCCGACAAACTGTTTTACAGATAGGCAGAATTTTTATGAAAAACGGGTGAATTTAGAAAATAACAAAAAAAAAAAAAAACACAGCAGTAGGTTTTGTTGCAGATCCACTTGAGAGCCTGTTGTTCAAATTTAAAAACGTTTATTCAAATAGACCTTCGCAGGCACTTATGAAAAGTCTGACTCTAATACTCTAATACCGGTTCGGAAGGTTGCATTTGATGAGTTGAATTCTAGTCTTTGTAATTGTAGGCATAACACTACGCTACGCGAACCGAGCACAAGCGGAGCACGAATTTGCGTAGCATAGCCGGTCTTGGGAGCCTCGGACGACTGGTCGGCTCACGCTCTACTGCGCTCCTCTTATTGTCAGTTTTCTGACGAACACAGGGATTTGCATCGCGCGGGCTCATTGTACGTTCACACAAGACATCGCTAGTGACGAGCGAATAGCGAATTTGTAACATTACATAGCTTGATGCTGTACGGTTACCGTTACCTATTGCTTGCTATAGGCCTATTGCTTATTGATACGCATGCATCACTCGTGCGTTGCCGATTGCCAACCCTGCAAAAGTATCTTTACACTAGAATAGGTTTTTAAAGGGATTGATATCAAGTGAAGCGCTCGTGGTGTAGCATGAATAGCCGTTCAAAATCGATCGGCAAAGTTAAGCTACGTCTGTCGTGGTCGGTACCTGGATGGGTGCCCGTCTAGTAGTATTTCATATCTAGCGTTTCCGTGCTTCGGAAGGCACGTAAAGCCGTTGGTCCCGGTTATCACTTAATTGTAAGCTAGTTGGATGCCTCCTAGGCGGCTTGAAAAATTCCAACAGTAGGTTGACCACTAGCCTACCTCCACCGATCCACAGTGGGCACGCGTGGTGGAGTATCGCCCAGTCCGTTTCACCCTGATTTGTGTGCAGGAGGCCTGTGCTCAGCAGTGGGACATTATAGGCTGATGATGATGATGATGATGATGATATCAAGTGCAGCTATCAAAACACCGATAGGTGCTTGGCGACTTTAAACTTGAGGGTGGTACCCAGCAAGCCAGGTACTACAAAGTATACATACACGGGATCTTCGTCGTGGTATTCGAAGCCTAGTTACTGTGCTGGCAGTGGAAGAAGGAACATTTGGTACTAACTCGTCATAGAGCTCTGGCGACCAACTCACGGCAGGACAACACATTAAAATTATATTATTTAGCTGCAATTGGTAAGGAGGTTACTATCCGAATTTTTAAATTGAGAACCCGTTTGTAAAAATACTACTATAATTAAGTAGTATAGTAAGCATATGTATATTGCCATGCCATCCAGAATTTAGCAGCGGTTATTATAGTTGCACGTGCCGTCAGCTCCAATACAACAATGGAAGTATGCTGCCCGTATTCATACTACGCCGTACTATACATCCCTTGGGCACTAAGTTAATTTCAAGTTTACCAAGTCTTGCAGACGTGTTCTCACTTATTAAAATACTCAACATCTTGCAGCGTAATAGGTTTTAGTAACTGTGCTTTGACACAAAACTTGATGGAAAGGCCCTTAGCTGTGTTCGGTGCTTGTTGGCCGGCTGCAGTTATTGCATTTTTAATGTTCGCGTAATGTTTAATTTTAAAGCTTCTTTCCTCGTATAATTTGGATACTATATAATGTAAATAAAACCGGAGCCTGCTTTTATGGAGGTATTTTTAGGACGTATATCGAGGTCTTTATAATATAACCTAGCTTTTACCAGTGATCCTTTATCCCTGTAGGGGTTGAATTGTGGATCAAACTTACGTTTCTTTAAGTATATACACCTACTAAAGTTTACTTTTTTTACATAATTATTTTGTTTATTGTATGGAGTACAAAGTTAAGTTGTTGGAGTTATAAAAAGCAAATCTTCGATTAGATCTATGAGGCCATTTTATAAGTTTACTTTTGTATTTAACTACTAATAAAAAAAATACCCTGGGTCATTGATCCGGTAGACTCTTCGCCAAACTAACATAATAATTTTCCAAGAGCAGACGGAATAAGCTGATAAAATTCCCAATTATTCCCAATCGTTGTCTTAGGTCCGAAAAACGATTAATTTTCAAAAATGTGTTCTATTCCTCACATGTTTTGTAATACATTGCTTTATAACTTGCAAACAGTTCATCTGAGAAAACAGCCCAACAGAACTGTAGCAGAAGTAGTGTTGCACCCAGTGAATTTGTATAGAAATAATATTTCGCTCAGGCTAACCAGCTTCTGCAACTCCTGACTTAGGTAGTTAATAGTAGGTGGTAGGGACTTTGCCTCTGCTAGGTTTTCCCCAATATTAATATCCTGATCAGGCGGAGTGTTTGCCATGAACCAGAACTGCCAAGTCAACATCTTCTCCAATTTCTGTAACTAGACTCCATTGATTTTTCAATGGCAGTAGAGACCATCATCAAGTCAGGTGGTAAAAAATAAGGTGAGGTAAATAAGAGTAAACTAATTTGTGAAAATCTACCATATATCGGAGCTCATATCTAGACAACAAGTTGGGAATAGATAAAATGATATGAATCAAAGTTGTAGAAAATTTTAACAGCTTTCATAATGCAGTAGAAAAATTTCCTATGATGTATCGTTTTCAAGATGAAAACACAAAACTATAAACTGGGATCTTTTTTGTTCTTACCTCCGACGGGTGGTGGGGACATTTAGTATGTAAATAAAAAGTAAATTTCCACAATTAAACTATCTGCTTTTGACCTTTCCATCAACAGCCCCCTTGTGAGTACTCATTTACAAGGATATAGGTTAATTATTTATTGTCTCTTTTTCAAGCAATCAGGCACTTCAGAATGCATTCCCAATACTCATACCTTCAATAAATATCATGAATATAGTGTTAAATTACGCGTAGGACCGGTGTTTTGATACATATTTAGTTTCTTTTGAGCAGCGGTTAAAAAATAGCTATTGATTTCTATTGTTATACAAAACCCCGGGCTTGTGATGTTCAAGATAGCTATATATGTACGCATAACAACCACTCGCTTCAATAGCCGTGACAACTCCGTCACATAATGTAGGTAGATATATATATACCTAACTATATACACCTCGCTCTTCTAGCTATGCATTAGTCACATATAATGACCGAGCAGCCCGTATGTACGTCACAAGCACACAATAGATTGGTTACAGTTAAATGTTGATTGTACATAAAGCGGATTTAGCGATTTAATCCTGAATAATATGGTATATACGACCGTAATTCAAAGGCTAAGCCAGGAGTGATGCAATAGCTGAATGCCACCCGGACGTCCACCCGCACTAGGAATTACTAATGAGGCTGTGGATATACGTCAAGCGACTGGCTACGTGTCCTTACTTTTCCCTGATCATCTCTGTAATTGGCAATGTGATTAATATACAGTGCCCGTATAATTTATTTATTTTTTAAGAGTCTCATGAAGAAGCGTTCTCTACTTTATTGTTAAAATGCAGAGTAGCGACCATACACTATTTATATTAAATTCAGTATACCATTGCCAAATAAATGTTCAGTAATAAATAGAGGTGTGTAACTCATCAAAAATACTCGAGCTTTATAACAGCTCACGGCTCAGGTGTGTGAGCCGGTTCAATGACTCAGCTCGTAGATCAAGTAAATTTTTACCAGTCCACGATACGCGCGCACTCTCACTGCGTACCGCGCGTCGAAATCGTCGAATCGAGCCGACTGAGCCGCCGCGATTCGTTCGACTCCGCCGAGCGACTCTTTTCATACTTTAGGAATTATTTGTCTTTTTATATTATCTAGTTGTTACATATTTAGTTATTGAATTAAATTATTATATAAATGTTTTAGAACGAAATAATAATTCGTAGATTAGAATCACAAGAATAATCTATGGAGGGAGTTGCAGATACAGGAGATGGATTGAGCTGTGAGCTAATCATTTTGTTGTTGCTGTAGCTTAACGGCTCAAACCCGTTTGATCTGATTCATTGAGCTGGTTCAGAGTTATCCACCTCTAGTAATAAACAACTAACTGTTTTTGTTATGTTTTGAGACTTTTGATACTCTTAGGAAGCCGACCATTTTACATTTATTTTTAATAATGTTTTGACTTATATCATCTAAAGATCATGAATCAAACAGTTATCACTACCTGTCCAGTTAAAATTACGAGATTTGACAATCAGTGAAACTAAACTTGACAATTCTCTGCAAAGTTTTTATAAATAAGATCTTTTGGCCGTTCGTTTTTACTCTACAGCTGCGGATAAATAAATAACGTGATCAATACTTATCCTAGTCTTCATCGACCCAATTGGAAATCGGGAATCCCTATAACCTTATCCCTACGCTTTTCTCCCCGCTCTCAGTAGTACCACACATATTGGCTTACGTAAGTCGCCCTAACACCTACGGCTTTGAAACCTAAATGCTTTGATGGATGGTCAATATATAGCGTCTAGACGGCGTTATTATTTTATATAGATAGATAACTCTTTATGCACAAAAAGTATTTCACAAGTATAAAAATAAATGCTTAAAATTCAAAATGACTGTAAGTACAATAGGTGGTCTTATTGTTAAGAAGCGATCTCTTCCAGACAACCTTAGGATATAGTATTATATATTAGTATATAGTTTAAATGTACAAGGTGGCATTACTGTAAATGACGGTAGTTGCCATCAGTTGCGTGACTGCGTCTTACGGCCGGTTCACACATGTCTCCGTTTTACTGTTCCGTTTTATCGTGTACGTTTTTTTTTCGTCGATGGCGTATGAAGTTGTATGAGCGACTTCACACATGGCACAGTATTCTGTATACAGTAAAAAATATCGTTCCGTAAAAAAATTACATTCCGTTTTGTCATCGAATACTGGACGACGGAACAGTAAAAATATACGGATACGTAGAATTTTAACGGATAGATACTGTGTGCGTGGCGCGCGGTGTGTGCGGGGTGTAGGAGGGGGAGTGATGCGACAGGTTTTGTTTGACTCACATTTTTCTGTTCACACATCGCATCCAGTAATGACGGATTCGTTGAACGTTATACGGTGCCTATGTGTGAACAGCGCATAAATTTATGACGTATCCGTTAAAAACGTACCAGTAAAACGGACTCCCATGTGTGAACGGGCCGTTATGTGTAAGAAAAAAATATACAATAATAATAATAATTTTATTTAGCTCAAATATATGAACTTATCAGTAGTTCTATTTTAATCCTCCGTGGCTTTATTCGTAGGTAATTAATATGATAAGCCAACCTTTCTGTCTGTGTATTACCTACTGTTATAAATAACGAACAAAACAATAGTTGACACTCAAAGTCTACAATCTTAAGATATACTTTGTAAAAATGACTGTATGTTGTCAGAATAAAATAAATAAATAAAATAAATTACCAAGGTACAACTTGAACAATGAACATGAAGCGCATACATTGCTGTTAAGTTCTACAGGAGCGTAAGGCTAACTTCGTTACGAAAATGCAATGAAAATCGTGTCATGCGATTCGTCCATCTATCTCTATACACGCATGTGTGTGTAGATCTGAGAGCGCGGTAGCACGGTAAAATATATGGGTTTACCGTGGGCGGTAGTGCGTATTTACAAAGAACACATTGAAGAATGCACTGTAGTGTAAGCTTACGAATAAACGAGTTCTTGGGCTGTGTGAGTAAAAATTGTCTAACTATTGGCGTTTACGTGTAGTTATGATATTAAGTTTCATGGGACATCAGGTCTAAGCTAAATCCAAGCGTCATAGCCCATCTCTCGAGATCTGTGTAACTCACTTTATTGTAGGATTATCCATTACTATATTCCCTACATTTAATATCACATAAAAGTTTAAATTAAATGTATTGCTCCCAAAAAAAATAACAATCACAAATGTTCATCCGAACTATTCCGGCAATCTTAGGCTGGTTTCCGAATGGGCGGGACACCGTGTAACAAGCCGAGCTCAGGCCGCACAATACAGCCGCCTATTAATATTTAAACAATAGTTAGCGACATTGTGAACTAACCGGCGATGCAGTTATCGCATAATTGAGTGTGCGACGTTGTTACTGCTCATTTCGATTAGTATTTTTCTATTTTAACTGAAACGTTTGTGGAGCATTTGGACTTAATGTACCCATTTCTTATATGAGGTCGCATTATCAGTTATTTATGAATTTAAGGTCCTAGGTAGGCGCTGGTGAAGTTTAACCGATTCAGAAATGCTTTCAACCGACAAGAACCGGCAAAAAATCGGTCAATATGGAAAAATTTTAGGATCCGGACCAAAAAGGTTAAAAAGGAACCCACTCCGTCGGGCTGTCCGTCTGTCGCAGCGATATAATATTTCAAACCACGGGTGCTATGTATTTAAAATTTTGTATAGTTATAGATATTGCTTACCCAATTTTATTCAAGGCTCACGGAGTCACGACAAAAAATATAGCTTTTTGGAGGAGGAGTTGAAGGAGGTCATCACTACACATCAGTTATGTGTCAGTTATCGTCACGCACGGCACGGCACGGCGGCGCCGGGCATTTACATATCTACCATTTTTTTAGGCCTGTGTTTTTCCACAATCTCACCATGGTAAGTGGTGATGTGGCTGAAGGTGGTAAGCACGCAAAGCCTAGAAGGAACTGGCTCTCAAGTGTAGTATGTATTTGACAGAACGGTGACGTGACGTACCTAACTGGGGATATACTTTTGTAATTTCATAATGCTTATGAGAAATTGAATTTTATAAATATCAATCCTCAATCGTAAAATAAGCAGAAACCGGTAGCTAATTAACTTTTAAATAAGCACTTATCAAAGAGAGGTACAATAATTATTTAAGATCGAGAAACCTATGTATGTATATGATTAAGCCTCATGTAGGTTTCATTCTTAAAATAAATAAATAAAACGATCGCACAAAATATATTGTAGACACAAGAGCATTTCAAAAGTTTTCATAAACTGAATTTTCTTGTGAGGAACATGAAAATAAACTTTGGTACTTACATAATTTATAAACCCCTTCTTACTTTCATAAAAATATTTTTATTACTTCCCCTTTTGCAGTGACGCCATTTTACTTCGAATAAGGCTGAAAATTCTTTGCAAACTATTCTGCATTACAACCTGAAGCCATTGGCCACCGAACAATAGTTTCACTGAACTCTCGACTCTAAGAACAGAAAACAATAGTATGCAATAGACAAAGCCTCTTTTGTCTAGCTACGTTAAGGTTTTCTTTATAGCGCTAACAGAATATTGAGGTTTAAAGTGGAAAGAATAAGGTCTATTTTAGTCTATTTATAAAAGTGCAGCCTTTGCTAACTTTTGAGGCAGGTTCAACGTTTTGTGTGTGACGGATACGTTGTTAGTAGTTTCATCTCGTTTTAAGCTTTACTACTATGTTTTAAGGTTGCAATTTGTGACTCGAGGTGCTACTACTTATTTAAGTAACAAATAGGGTTATTTCAAGAATCTAGTATTACTAAAGGTTACTGTCTAGAAAGTCATAAAACTACATGGACAGTATTAAGAGCTAAAATTAAGTAATCAAAAACGTTTGACTGGCCTTACTACACATACATTTTAAAAGGCTTAACTAAGTGATATGTATTTTTTTATATGAACTGTCGTCACGCGGCGTTGATCACATAATGTCACATTTTTAGTAAATTCAACACTGTTTGATTGCACATTTATATGTTTGATTTTTGATAAAACTTTCTCTCACAACAAACAACTGTGATGTCACCGAGCCCCCACTCCCGAACTTTCATGCGCTTTATCTTTGCAAGTTTTTATGATTTGATGGTAATCTAACTGACGGACAAATTCGTTTTTATTTTTGACCCACGAATCATCCCTATTCTACTGAAGTTTTAAACTATCGTACAGTCGCAGTTTGCACATAGATGCATTCGTAGACATATCAGACACTAGTTGATATACAGCCAGGAAAAATTTAGATGATTTCCTTGTGTTTCGTTCTCGGTAAAAGTATAAAGATAAAAACGAGAAATTGGCATAAACTATATATATTTAGTCGTTCAAACAAAGAACGCGCAGTTTGTTTCAAGGCAAAGTTACATATACCCGTGATCGCGGCACAAACTCTAGTACAGTCTCTCTATTCATATTCTAACTCTATAACCATGAATATAACCTAACGTTAGTTATGTTACACACAGAAAAGGTATTCTATAAACTGATAGATATATTCGTATGCCCTTATACACCCCCAAATTTAGTTTGCTAACTATACCCAAGCGAACGCTCTATAGTCCCTCTGTTTACATATATCCAAATGTTACGATTCAATAGATGCATTTTCCTTTTTTATTATTATTATCATACCTCCATTTATGATCGTAGATGTTACTACATAACTCGCATAACAATCGTCGGCTCTCCCCCGTCTGCGTTTTGTTTGCAGCTGGTCTTCATGGCAACTGACCGTCTCACTCCAACATGCCCATTTTGGAGTAAAGCTGTCTCGCACCCACGCTTCACAGCACCATGAATATTATAAGATAGCACGGGCTGCCGCTACCTATCTCGCTTCGTTTTATACGATTTTGCTTACGTTGAAATGAGACAGCGTTACATACAATAAAACTGCGGTGCTTACGGAAGATTTGTTGCTATATAGACGCTCCATCGTCGGTCGTTAGGTTATTTGTTTAGCCTCCACGGTTGGCACACGTGTTAATTTCCGTTTAATTTCGGATAATGACGTTGCTTATTTCATTTGGAAATGTTGGTAAAAATCCTTGATGAGTTATGGCGGAGTTTCAGCTGGTTTTCAGCTTATTTTATTTTAGGTAATGTTTTGTTTTTGTACTGTGTTAATGTATTTTGTAAACTGAACTGTATTGTAGGGTGACGTGTTATGATGAGTGTGCGAATAGGTCTAGTCTCGACATGGCAATGATACTAGTTTAGTTGCTTGATAGTGACATGCGACGCAGCCGCTTATATCAATGTCTAGCAAATTACTGTACTTACATGGAACACAGAATGTTGAGTCCTCGCTATTACTGCCAATCTACCGATAAGTGGACCTATAATCTATGTATATATACGTTTCGAACGACAACTACTAAAATTATAACAATTTACATTAAACATTACCAGCACGAGGTTTTTTTTAATAACAAATAAATAGTTAATAATGAGAGCATAGTAAAGGTTTTGTAACAAATAAATGTATCAATAAATATCCTGGATATTCCTTGATACATTTTCCCAGGATATTTATTTCCATAAGTTAAATAAAATGTAGAATCAGTGTGTCAGGTACCTACACTGAAAATATTTACCAAAAGCGGATTGGTAGCGATTTAGAGTCACCGAGTGAAAAAAATTTTTTTCTACTTCCGTCTAATTCAGTCAGTTGCAATTGTAAAAATGCATCAGTTGAAAATTTAAATTTCAGGAGGCTAGTCCGACCGTTTCGTTCTAAAATATAATGGTAAATAAGCTGAATATCCATAACCAGGATAATAATTTTAATACTAAGTAGTATTTTATAAATTTTTAATTATAATCAAAGATAATTTCATTACTTATTTCTTAATTGTATTATTGTGTTCCTTTTTATGTACCTATTTGTATTCTGTGCGTTGTGTTTTGGTGGAAATAAAATAATTTTCATTCTTTCTTTCTTTCTTTCTTTATATAAAATCAATTGCCATAAGTATGAAGGGCTTGAGAAAGGCTCGACCGATTCGTATGTTTTTTTTTGTATTTGTAATTTTCAGGACAAGGTTTCGATGAAGGATAATGCAAAAATAGTATGTTTTAAAATTGAAAGTATAAAATCAATTTATAAAAGGATTTTCACTTTATACGTATATAAAGTAAATATTATTGAAACAAAAATACCTGCCATTTTACATTTAATGAAATGTTTTTATGAACGAATCTGAAATAGAAAAGCCGTTTCGAGTAGTCTAGGCTAGGTTCTTAATAAGTGATACCAAACATCCAATGTACGGTCACCATTACTAATGCCGTGTGGACGGACTTCGACAAATTGATTGTTTGTGTGTCGCCGCTCTAAATGGTCTAACGGCCCGACTAAAAAGTTTTTATACAGGCACGTTGCTATTTAAAAACAATCTTTCTGTCATATTAAAATAGTCTCTTATACATAGACTCAGGATTTTCGCAAAACTAAGCAGACCTCTTAAGCATGGAATGGAGATATATCAATCCTTATGAACACTTTGTGAGACAGAAAGAGATGCATACACAATTTTGAAATGAACCTATTTTTGTTTCGAGTAAAAACCCATATAGCCCCGAGTACTTTGATGTAGTTTTGATTTTAATTAAAATAATAATCTTGGGCAAATAAAACTAGAAAAGTGTTATAAATATTGTGACTTGTTCCTTGAGCAATTATGACGTGCATAGAAAGAAATAACCCACAAAATTATAAGTTTCACAGGTAAATACGTAAACGTTGTTTTCATTGTAATGTGTTCAATTTAAATATTATCATTTATCGGATCCACAAACTGTTTTTACAACAGGATATCTATTTATATATATCTAAAAATATAAGTAAGTAACACAAAACTAGTTCTTATTTTTCCCATACAAATCCTTGCACTTATTTTTGTCGCATTTCGACCTGTCTCTGTTTATCTGTCCATACAAGATCTTTGTTTGTGTACATAGATTTTTCAGAATCGAATTATTTTGAATCAAAGGGAACTTGTCACGATGCTAACGGACACATTTTTTTTGATAGACTTTTAAAATTTTAAAGGTGCTTCGCGAATGATTCGGCTTTTACTTAAACGTGAGACAGCAATTCAATTCACCAGCAAATAATCATTATGTCTCTACAAAACCGATCTAGTAACCGTAGTTGGTATTACGATCGTCCATGCTCTCCATTACCGCATTATCTTTGAAATATTTAAAGTCCGTTCCATATAACTTTGCAGTCAACGAAAGAGAATAAGAAAATAGGTACAGACGTGGAACAAGCGCCGCAGGTGACCCACCATGCCTTCTTAATATTATGTTATTTAAATTTAAATGAGAACTAACTAACGAGTAACAAGGAGGGATTTATAACTATAAGAGCATCTTCTTTAACTTAGTCTTAAATTTTACGAGTTTTTATATAAACGACATATTTTCTAGAAATTATTTAAAACTATCCGCTCTCCGCGGTGTCACCCGGTTCATCGAGATAAAAAGTAGCTTGTGTCCTTTTCCATATCATAGGCTATCGAATTAAAAAAAATATTGAGATCGTTTAAGCGGTTTAGGCGTGAAAGAGTAACAGACAGAACATTCATAATATGGATATCCAAATTATGAGTATGTAACAATATTTATTATAAATTTATTCATATTTCAGCATAACCGGTATTGATCATGATAAAAATGCTGAATTGATATAAAAAATCCATAAAGCCATTTTCGCTTGGTAGAAGTACTTTTGGACACAAAAGAGATGGGCAACCATAGAGTTAGGATATTATAGGGCGACTGTACTAGAGTGCGGTCCGTGAGCACGGGTACGGTTTAAATGCCTCGAAAAGAAGTGCACGTACATATTTTGAACGACTAAAATCATTATAATGAATGACAATAGTTTCTCGTTTTTAGGGTTCCGTAGCCAAATGGCAAAAAACGGAACCCTTATAGATTCGTCATGTCTGTCTGTCTGTCTGTCTGTCTGTCCGTCCGTATGTCACAGCCATTTATTTCCGAAACTATAAGAACTATAATGTTGAAACTTGGTAAGTAGATGTATTCTGTGAACCGCATTAAGATTTTCACACAAAAATAGAAAAATAATAATTTTGGGGGTTCCCCATACTTAGAACAAAAACTCAAAATTTTTTTTTCATCAAACCCTTAAGTGTGGGGTGTCTATGGATTGGTCTTCAAAAATGATATTGAGGTTTCTAATATAATTCTTTTCTAAACTGAATATTTTGCGCGAGAGACACTTCCAAAGTGGTAAAATGTGTGTCCCCCCCCTGTAACTTCTAAAATAAGAGAATGATAAATCTATAAAAAATATATGATGTACATTACGGTGCAAACTTCCACCAAAAATTGATTTGAACGAGATCTAGTAAGTAGTTTTTTTTAATGCGTCATAAATTGAAATTAATATCAAATACTCAGGTCTATACTACCATTTACTTATATACCTACAGGTTTGTACGGAACCCTCGGTGCGCTAGTCTGACTCGCACTTGGCCGGTTTTTTTATCGATACTTTTACTTATAACATATGACAAGGAATCCATATCGACATTGTGACTGTAAATCAACTAGTGTACGATATATCTGTGAATGCATCTATATGGAAACTGCTCACTCTTCGCCCAAGGTAACGTGGTTATAAAACCAATTTAAAGTTCCAGTCAATAAAGTGAAAAATCAGTCAACTAATTAATTATACGACGTGTGGTTGTCATAGAAGCGTATAAATTCTGAGTCAGACGCAGGACGTGAATAGCACGAGTAGCTTTAGATTTAGAATCATGCAATTACCATGTCAAACTCATGATATGCTGCCCGCTGCGTCAGCCAGGTCAGTAGCCGCTGGAAGGTTGTATATGATACGAAAATACATTCAATATTAATGTGAGTATGTATCTACACTAATCTATGTATATAAATATGAAATACTGTGCAATGGTAAGAGCAAAACGGCATGGTAGGACAGAATTGCGTACTTTTTTTAATATTTACGAAATGGAAAAGTAATAAATTTTGCCAGGAACTTTTCGTGTTTATTTTCTTTAATTATCCAGTAAGGATCAATCTATGTGCGGGAAGTGATAACGCGGGAAAGAAGCTAGTGTGTCATAAAATTGTGGATTAACATACAGAATATATCTGTGTACCAATTTCATCCAAATCCGTTCAGTAGTTTTTGTAGAGTAACAAACATATTCACAAATCTCATTCTCACGTCCATACAAACTTTCATATTTATTATATTAAAGAAATAAGATATTATAATATTCAAATTTTACAAATCAAAATGTAAATATAAAAACTAAAATATTATTTTTTATCAATTTGGTATGTACCAAAAAAAATGTTATGTTAGTTTGATGTTCATTCTCTTGTTTACAACTAAACTAATTTAGTCAAACTATGTCTCTTTCTAAAAAAGAATATACGAAAAGGATGTAAGAAATTTTGTTCTGTCAAATTATTCCAATACTTGTTTTCTATATATAAATTTTGTCGCCATATATCGCGGCTAAGTCTAATTTTCCGCAAATGAAAACGGGAAAGACTAATTTGACAGGTTTAAATATGGTCTATCCTTTTTCAATAATCTTTGTAAGAAAGAGATGTGATGTCATTAAAATTAGTTTAGTGTGATTTACAACAGAATCGACATTCGATTGGCAACATTGTTTTGTATAATACCTAATTGAATATCGTTTTTTTAGTTTAGTTTTAGTTTACTTTAATTTTATACTCTGTTGTAGTTTTGCGTGTGTGTTGTGTATTATATAAATTAGTTATCCACATGGATATTCTAATTTTAGTTATTTTTTGTGTAAAACCAATATTTAGTTATTTTTGTATATAGGGTTAGCATAGTCACTTTATTCCAAAACAAGTATTTAAAAAAAATAAGGTGAGCGAATCACTAGAGAACAGCTGAAACGTTTTTTAAATGTTTTTAATATTCCGAATAAGGAAAAAAAAAAAGAAAAATTGGATAATTTGGTGATTTTTTGTGACCTTAATTTATATATAAATAGAGAAGATCAATATCTTTAAATAATTTATAAAAGTGGTAAAAAAAAACCTGCGTTTAAAAAGTGTTTTTAAATATTGTTGCTATAACTTGTTAATGTGGCACTTGACACTTATTACATACTTACTTATAACCGTCCTCATCATGAAACAGGATATTTAAAAAGGCCTTAATGTGTTATAAAAAAGCCGTAATGTGAAGTTTTACAACGAAACGTATGACGATTTAAAAAAAGAAAAATCTGGGGACTCTACACGGAGAACAGCATTTCTTGACATCTGTAAAAGGTTTAATTAATTGACACTTTTAAAGAACTCGTTTGCATAGTTTTCAGTTTTTTTAATAATGTAATTTATTTAAAAAGAAATCTAGCATATTTTTATTCAAAGGAACAGTAGTGAAAATATATTATCAGATACATCTGCGAGTAAAAATTTTAATTATTTTAATAAACTAGTATTCATTTCAAGATAAAAATTGTAATCATAGTCTTAGCAATAAATTATTATTATGTGTTTTATTTATTATGCCGTCTTATTATGGGGAATATGAAATATATTTTTAATAAAATGAAATATATTTTTAATAAAATTGACTTCTTTTCAATTTCAGACATTATTATTATTATTATTGTACTTGTATTATTAATATTAATCAATACTATAATTTTATTATGTGGAGTCAATAAACATGCCGACGCGACGGCAAACGCTATTTGCTACGATTGTCGTAGCCATCCGTAGCACCGTAGCCGGCGGCTACACTTACGTTTAGAAAATAATTGTGCTACGAGAATATATGTGAAATTAGAATACTTACATTTACTTAATATTATTGTTAAATTATTATTTATTTATTAGTTTAATAGTATTTTATATCAATATTTTTTATACGTTAGTTATCATCAATGCTTAGAGTGCTCTAGTTTTATCATTAATATAACAAAATGAATAATAAATACTATTGTAAATATCAATATTATTAAACATTTTTTTAGGAACTATTTATTTTATTATCATAATACACATCACAATTATTTAATACCCAGCTGAACTTCGTTTCACCAGTATTTTTTTTGTTTTTAACTTTTTTTGTTGTTAAACCTTCTCTGTATTAGAGCGAAAAAAACATTAAAATATATTCAAGTCGGTCAAGCCGTTTATGAGTTATAGCGAGACAAACGAACAGCTATTGATTTGTATATATACTCGTACCTATAGCAGATTATAATATAATAAAACTGTATGCAATTAATAAAATAGCGAGTGAAAATGTAATACAATTTAACTGTAAAACTCTTAAACGGTCATTTACCGACGCCGACGGGCCCCTGTGGCTTCTTATTTCCGCCGATACAAATAAGCTTATTTCTGAAAGCTCTGTAATTTATAACAACGGACGTAATGCTTTACAAGTTGTTTGTAATGTTTTTATTATCGTATTTTAGATTAAGCTTGTAAGCATAAATTAAAAGTAGGTATTTAGCATACAATACAGAATAAAAGATAAATATATTTAGGTTAGATTAAATTTATAGCCTAGTGAATCTAAATGGAAAACAGCGTTTCAATTGCAAATATATTCATTTCAAAAAGAGTTTATTTCGGAGAAGATTAAAAAGTACCTACCTATTTTTTTAGTATTAGTAAACAATTGTTTTATTATTTTTCTTTATAGTAGTGTACACTTTTAAAGCAATATTTTATTTCAATGTAATTTTAATTGAATTATACGGAATGTGAAACATTACCGTCGGGTTTTATCTACAGACTTTAAACGCGTTTAAGTCTTTTAAACCATTGATGTTATGTTCTTTACATATTCAGAAATAAGTCTTTGACAACTGATTTTGTAATGGGAGGGATTTTGTATTTGTATTCTGTTTATATTTTAATTTTAATAGTAATGGTATTTTGGCCGGTAAAAAGGATTCGTGTATCTTTTTACTAATTAATATATGTCATATTAAAACTGTTTTATTGTATACAGATAAAGTAAATAAGTTAGATATATTTAATTATTCACTAAAACGTATTTATATTTATTGATGATATTGTAGGTTAAAAATTTAAACTTGCGCAGTTTTATAATTGTTTTTAAATTTATTTTGCTCAAACAACAGTGTCGAAAACATTGTCTACTTTTTTATAACCGATTCACTTTAAACAAAAACATTTGTATCCATCCGTTGACAACTGAAAACTATGCATGAGCGGGCTCATGAAAAATTTCGCCAAAATAAACAATACGACCACATGGAGCTCCATTATAAAACAAATCGCCACTGCATTGCCAGCCATGTTTGTATACAACATACAAGTCGCAAAGCATACATAAATACTAATATATACACGTTTAACATGATGTATGTACCTGGAAAATAACGGTTAGTACAGAAGATCAACCTGGAATACACATAACACCTGTTTGTTTATACTTATATAGATAGTGTGATATCCCTAACTGATAACATATCCGTAAGATAACGTATGAAAGTGTGTTGTATGTCTGGTTGTGGTTGTGTGTGGTGGTAGGTGGTGTTAGGTGGTGGTAGGTACTCACTGATGGGTTGGGCACGCAGCGGCGCGGGTCCGAGCTGCGGTACGTTGGACTGTACCGGCCCGGGAAGCAGCCGGGCGGGGCCATGAGCCCCCCACCGGACTTCATCTTATCCGGGGAGTACATAGCACATGACCCCCACGGGTCGTCCTCCAACTTCAACACCTTGGAGGGAGAGTGGTACTGCCGGTCGAAAATCTTGGCGAATTATATCGTACTTTCGTGTGTGAAAAATGCGGCGCGTTGGCCGCGACCGCTCCGTTCGCCGGGTGATGACCGACTGAGGCCACCGCGTCGTGACGTCACGGGCCACGCCCTCTCCCCACCGACGACGCCCCCACGGGCCCCCTCACGCCCCCCTCGTCTCACGCATGTTTACGTCGCCGCGCCGCGCGCCGCCGGCACATCCACGTATTACTGAATTATTTAATTGGTCCATTCACTTCTCTTGCCTGTTACCTTTTCACGCTTCCAACTCCAAAAAGGTTGACGAATGGCCCGTGACGCGATTGGCACCAAACTAATTAGGTGCTCTAATCGATATTCACTTAAAAATTAGGCCAACGGTGATTTCATACATGGATAACGAGACACATCTTGCTTAGGTACTGAATAGTGAAGTATTAGAAGGTAATTCAAATGATGTATACACCATGATGACCCGTAGCTGGTTGTAGGGTGGCTTCTTCACGAGCATGCAGGTTGCCGTTACCACACAATGCTTTTGCAAAGATATAATCCAATATTTTTATCAGTTACCTATCTAGTGAAAGCATTTTTACTAGAAAGGAGCAGAGGGCCAGACAAGTCTGCTAAAATGTCATACTGTCACGATACTATGCAATTCCATTATCATTGATCCGATGTGCGCAGTCTACTAATTCATAATGGTCTCATAATGAACGAAAAGAATTTTAGTTTAAAAACTGTCGAAACTGAAAACTAAAAGATCATTGTGGCACGATTGTAGTTTCAGTGGAAAATTACCATTACCAATGGTACCATTATGACGCTATTGTGTTAGTATACTACCAAAACTGTAAAATGTGACAATTTTGACACCACTCATAGTTCATAGTTCGACGGGCCGGTTGGCGCAGTTGGTTAATACTAGAGATGCGCCGAGTACTCGGTTATTACTCGGTACTCGGCAATCTCGGCATACTCTGGCATTTTTTTAGTACTCGTAATTGGCCGAATAACTAGGCTTGACTGCCGAGGTACTCGAAAAAAAATTATTAACTTATAACCTGACCTCTTTACAATATTAATGTAGATTAGTCATGGTCAGAAACATAACATAAATACAATGAATATATTTAGTGATTATTAGTATGAATCAAGTACATTCAACTTTGAGAAAAATATAAACGGTATGCGAGGGGAAAGGTTGCCATAACTTCTAGGAACCAATACGGGACACTTTCGATGCCCAAAAACCTATGCCTAAATGCAACGTTTCCACTACACCAAAGTGACCAAAGTATGCATGTTTATAGGACAGTGAAGAGAAAACCTCACATTTTGTCAACAGTACCTAACCTTCTTCTGATCTCAACCATAGTAAACACGAAACAGAAAAAAAACCGGCCAAGTGCGAGTCAGACTCGCGCACCGAGGGTTCCGTACAAACCTGTAGGTATATAAGTAAATGGTAGTATAGACCTGAGTATTTGATATTAATTTCAATTTATGACCTATTAAAAAAAAACTACTTACTAGACCTCGTTCAAACCAATTTTCAGTGGAAGTTTGCACCGTAATGTACATCATATATTTTTTATAGATTTATCATTCTCTTATTTTAGAAGTTACAGGGGGGGGGGGACACACATTTTACCACTTTGGAAGTGTCTCTCGCCCAAACTATTCAGTTTAGAAAAAAATGATATTAGAAACCTCAATATCATTTTTGAAGACCTATCCATAGACACCCCACACTTATGGGGTTGATGAAAAAAAAAAATTTGAGTTTCAGTTCTAAGTATGGGGAACCCCCAAAATTTATTGTTTTTTTTCTATTTTTGTGTAAAAATCTTAATGCGGTTCACAGAATACATCTACTTACCAAGTTTCAACATTATAGTTCTTATAGTTTCGGAAATAAATGGCTGTGACATACACGGACAGACAGACAGACAGACAGACATGACGAATCTATAAGGGTTCCGTTTTTTGCCATTTGGCTACGGAACCCTAAAAACAAGAAATATCAAAAAATACATACAGTTGAACATAGAAACTCCTCCTTTTTAGGGTTCCGTAGCCAAATGGCAAAAAACGGAACCCTTATAGATTCGTCATGTCTGTCTGTCTGTCTGTCTGTCTGTCCGTCCGTATGTCACAGCCATTTATTTCCGAAACTATAAGAACTATAATGTTGAAACTTGGTAAATAGATGTATTCTGTGAACCGCATTAAGATTTTCACACAAAAATAGAAAAAAAAACAATAAATTTTGGGGGTTCCCCATACTTTTTTTTTTCGTCAAACCCATAAGTGTGTGGTGTCTATGGATAGGTCTTCAAAAATGATTTTGAGGTTTCTAATATAATTTTTTTCTAAACTGAATAGTTTGCGCGAGAGACACTTCCAAAGTGGTAAAATGTGTGTCCCCCCCCCTGTAACTTCTAAAATAACAGAATGATAAATCTATAAAAAATATATGATGTACATTACGGTGCAAACTTCCACCGAAAATTGGTTTGAACGAGATCTAGTAAGTAGTTTTTTTATAATACATCATATCGTTTTTGATCGTTGTTTTTTATCGTTTTTGAATTTGAATTTTGAATTTGAATAAATTGAAATTAATATCAAATACTCAGGTCTATACTACCATTTACTTATATACCTACAGGTTTGTACGGAACCCTCGGTGCGTGAGTCTGACTCGCACTTGGCCGGTTTTTTGAGTCATAATTTGGTGTAAATATGGAGGAGGTCTATACTCCACAGTGGCTTACCTTTAGATGATTATAATTTGATTTACTGATCGCCCTTAAGAAATACGCGGATTAATGTAATTCTAAACCCAAATTTTCACTAAAGATATTTGACTCCTAAAAGGTTTTTCAAAGGCCTTCTTTTTACAGTAACAATAACGTCACTGCGCTCTATACAAAAGTTAATTGTATCGTGCTTGTCCTAAGAATGGAATCTGGACCTCTACATCCCATTCTGAACATTATATCTGCAATGAAGTTCGAATCCACCACCTTAGTTAAACAAAACCGATTCTACGCAAACATATTTCGCACAAATAGTCTCAACATGGCCGTAACAGTATACCTACCTACGTATAAAGTTGGTTCGCACAAGCTCTCATAAAGCCGATGATACACGATACATATGCGCATAATTAGCGCAGATCATGGCCCAGCAAAACAACGGGATCATGTCAAAACAAGAACAACCCTCCGTAATTACGCGGCTCGGCCGGCAGATGGCGCGAGTTTTAATTTTTCGATTTCGGACGCGCTTACATTATGCACAAGGCTTTTATCGCTCGCTGTGGTTCCTTCGGGACCATGGGAGGGATGGGGCGAGGCGGGAGCGATAGCGGGATATGTATGTTTATAAAAAAGATGTTTGTTTTTTTAATTACAAACAGTGAAGTGTCGAAACATAGTTAACATTAAGTAGGAGAAAAAATTGGCTGCAGTGGTGAATGAAAGAGTATTGGATTCAGCGCACGCTTCAATAGTGGAGAGTCCAATACGATTTAAAAGAAAACGAGATATACTACTATATTACTATTTATTACTATTATACTATATTACTTAAAGATATACCTATGTACTAAGTGCCTCAAACACTAAATTACAATTCCGCCCCCAGTTTTAAATTGTACCAAACATTCACCACGTACCCTTTTTAGGGTCCCACAAATCGGTACGGAACCACGGTTGAGCGCAGACGATGCGCTCTACCTACACAAAATAGAACTGCATTAAACATTCGGTTACCAAATTAGGGGAGTAATGAAACGTTGATTTTACATTGTATTTTTTATCTTCACACTTTACGCCTAAGGGGTTAGGTTACGGACATTTGTCATTCATGGCAAATGATCTCATCTGAGAAAATCTTAAGGCTAAAATATTATTTATAATGATTTATTCGAACAACAAGTACTATATCAGTTGTCTGGTGTCCATATTACAAGCTCTGCTTAGTTTGAGATCAGATGAAGTGGATGAGTGATTGTCCCAGGATATTTATTTATTCAATTATACTTCTGGGCCAGTAGACAAGATGGTTATCAACAATCGTCATCGTTAGTAAACGATCAACCTTTGAATGGCAATGACATTTTAAATCGAAATATCACGTGATTTTTAACAATCTCTTATGTCAATCCCATACAAAGGTTGATCGTTTACTAACGATGACGATTGACGACAACCATCTTGTCTAGGGGGGCTGGTACGTTACTTACGTAAGTTATGCAATATGACAGATTTAGCCAGTGGCGTAGCTTGCTCTAGGCAGGCTTTGTATCAAAGCTTGTTGGGGCAGTTGGGGGCTCTTCTACCTGACTAAGGCGAAGCCCAAATGGAGGGTAGACACTCATTCGGGGCCTTTATATTCCAAAAACTCATATATATTTAGGTAAAGCCGGTTGGTGTGGTATGTATATCGTTAGTAAACGAGCAACCATTGTATGGGATTGACATTTCAAATCGAAATATCACGTGATTTTTAATAATCTCTTACGTCATTCCCATACTAAGGTTGATCGTTTACTAACGATAACGATTGTCGACAACCATCTTGTCTAGGGGTGCAGGACACACATTTTGGTTTAAGAATATATCTGTTAGTCAGTCTGGACAGTGTAATTATCTATTTGTTGGTCGTATAAATCAGTTATCTGGTGTCCATAGTACAAGATCTACTTAGCCTGGAATCGGATGACCATGTGTGACGTATGTACCAAAAAGATATTATTATGTTAAATAATTATTAGCCAAATTAATTATACAAAGGAAGTACAAGATAATATCCGCTTATAAATTCTGACAAAAATATAATCTTTGACAAGGTTTTTGGAAAGTCTAACGAATATTCAGTAGAGCAAGACAATAGTAGGCTGACGTGGGCGGGGGCGGAGTGCAGCTTCCGCCGGATGTGGCCTCCCTTCCCCTCCCCGGCACCGGAAGAACCCGAGCCCTTCCGACTAACATAATGTACTGTACGCAAAAATATCAATGGTAAAATGTTATGCTCGCAAAAAAATTAGAATAAGTACGGAAACAAAAATCTAAGTAATTGTAACATTCTTGTTACCATCGAGCTGATCTGATGATGGACCACGTAGGCAGCTAGCAGGTACACAAATAGGTATAAGTATGTTATTTTTACTCATTACGTGGAAGACAAGAATATATGGTTGTAGTAGCTTCTCTCTGCACTTGCATCCCCCCTGGCTAAGTGACAATTGTATGAATAAGCATAATAATTATATGGTATATTGTATAAGTATTTGGAAAAAAAGCTGTGATATGAAAGGATCTTGCAAGACAAAAAAAAGCGTTGCTGAGTTTCTTGCAGGAGCCTTCTCAGTTTTAGTGTATTTCGAACCGGTGGTAAATTCAACTGTATATAACGTCCATGGCCTAAAATGAATAAATGACTTTATGTTTTTTTTTTTTGTTAGGGACTAGCAAGTAAGGTATGGTGTTTTTCTGTTTAGACTTATGTTTGACCTTTCACCATGAGTAATGTAGCTTCAGGGGGTGAGCACACGAAGTCTCGTAGAGAACTGAATACACTGGTATGTACTTAACGACAGATTTTCAATAGGAGAGACCACCATACAATTTTAATGGTGTAAAAGGTTAGGTATTACAATTGTCGTAATTAATCTATTTTGCTGTAAGCGTTCAACCACGACGTTATTCGTATTCATTAATTACACGTATTTTAACGTATCAATGCTGACGTATAGATCCAAAGTCAAAAACAAAAACCGGCCAAGTGCGAGTTAGACTCGCGCACCGAGGGTTCCGTACAAACCTGTAGGTATATAAGTATATGGTAGTATAGACCTGAGTATTTGATATGACTTTCAATTTATCACGTATTAAAAAAAACTACTTACTAGATCTCGTTCAAACCAATTTTCGGTGGAAGTTTGCATGGTAATGTACATCATATATTATTTTTAGTTTTATCATTCTCTTATTTTAGAAGTTACATGGGGGGAAACACTTTTTACCACTTTGGAAGTTTCTCTCGCGCAAACTATTTGATTTAGAAAAAAAATATATTAGAAACCTCAATATCATTTTTGAAGACCTATCCATAGACATCACACACGTATGGGTTTTATAAAAAAAAAACAAATTGAGTTTCAGTTCTAAGTATGGGGAGCCCCCAAAATGTATTGTTCTTTTTCTATTTTTGTGTGAAAATCTTAATGCGGTTCACAGAATACATCTTCTTACCAAGTTTCAACACTATAGTTCTTATAGTTTCGGAAAAAAGTGCCTGTGACAGACAGACAGACAGACATGACGAATCTATAAGGGTTCCGTTGGCTACGGAACCCTAAAAATACAACGAATAAATTATTTATATTCAAAATTCAAAAAGTATTTATTATTTAAGCCCTTATGAAGGGACTTATGAACACAAAGAAATTGGACTAAAGTATGAACATTATCAAAATGACTTTACACCGGTTCCAAATACAACATGAACTGAGAAGACTATAATTTGTTTATTATTGAAAGAAATGGAAAATTAAACTTATTTGTAATTATAATTTCCAGCCAACCATAGATTAATTACATTTGAAAAGGTCAGTATACACGGCATCGTCATATAAAGACATCGAGGAAAGATCCCTTTAGAGTAGTAATAATGAACAAACAAATTCCGAAACTCGTCAGTGATTTGTCACTGAATTTGAACAGTAAGCACCAATCACTGCATCGTGTGTTTTTGACTTGGCCAATCAGATTGCATGCGTGCTTGACTTAGCCAATCAGAGCGCGTTGTCGTCGGTGGGAAATTGGCGGAATATATTTCAACCAAAATGAACGTCATTGCGCTTCTTTGGGTTAATTGTTCGATGTATAAAGACCTATTATTATTATCTGATAATCGATAAAAGACAATAATTATTGTAAGGCAATGAAAGCTCAGACGGACGCTCATGGTGAAGGACGTGGGAAAAAAAACATCGTGAGGAAACCAGAGTGCGATGATGAGGTACTTTGTATGAACTGCCACCCTCAAGTTAGAAACTGTAAGTTCCAGTAGCTGCACTGCACAGCAAGTACCTTAGAGAGATTGTAGTCAACACAAAGACATTCAATGACCAAAGCATTGGTTACATAAGGTCCCGGGTTCGAATCCTTCAATGAGCAAGGAAAACATCGTGAGTGAACCATAGAATGGTGCCAGGATACTTTGTAGTGCCCATCTGGCTGGCTACCACCCTCAAGTTGTAAATCTGCACGTGAGAGCCAGTTCCTTGTAGGCTTTGTGTGCTTACCACCTTCGGCCACATCATCACTTATCATGGTGAGATTGTGGTCAAACACAGGCGATTTTGACCAGGGCTCTATAAAGTCTTTTTCAACACAGTCGCTTGTAAAGTGACATTTATTGCACCGTTTTTTGCAGTAAATCGCACTAAACTAATTTTAGTCACATCACATCTCTTACTTACAAACATTATTGAAAAATGATAGAACATATTTAGAGCTGTCTATCTTTGCCAGTATTTAGGCGTAACAGCGATAGATGGCGACTAAATTTACGTTGAAATGGTTGAAAACAAGCATTGGACTAATTTGACAGGACTAAATTTATTATGTTCTTTTTTAGAAAGAGATATAGTGAGACTAAATTTAGTTTAGTTATCTATATAGAATCATCTATCAGCTTAAACATAACTTTAGAATAACAACTTATTGTGATTAAAATTAGACAATAATTTATAATTGTGTTGCCAACCCTACTAGGTACTAAAGCGGAGGTGGCTCACGAAGCGCTCGTGAATACGAGGGAAATATGTTATTCGTGCCTTAAATTAAAATCATAATTAACGCTGTATTAAAAGCAAGCGCTAATCCCAATTATGTGATGCTGTTTTTGAACCCACCCACCATTACAGGTAAAATGTATTGTGTGACTAGATCTTCTTTACAATTCAATGTTTACTTCTAAAGTACCTTTTTTTTATACTACTTAGTCGGTAAACAAGCATACGGCCCGCCTGATGGTAAGCGGTCACCGTAGCCATATGGACGCTTGCAACACAAGAAGCATCGCTCACGCGTTACCGACCTTTCCCCCCTCTATGAGCTCTGGCGACCTTACTCACGCGCAAGAACACAACTTTACACAACATAAAGTTATTTGGCTGCGGGATTCTGTAACGTGGAGGTACTTCCCCAGTCGAGCTGCTCTTTGAGTGAATAAACGCTTTGCTCTACCTTACAGAATACCGCAGCCAATTAACCTTATTTTATGGTCCTGCGCGTGAGTAACGCCGGAGCTCATTGAAGGGGGGTGGGTCGGTCACGCGTGAGTAATGCCTCGTGTGTTGCAAGCGTACCTACATATGGCATCGGTAACCGCTTATCAGGCGAGCCGTATGCTTGTTTGCCGATTTCATGTATAAAATTTACGAGCCTTGCCAGAGATCATATTATTAGGTACCCGAAAGCTGCATACGCAATAACTATTATTCAACTAAATTCGTTGTTTTACAACAAAAATCAACACTTAAGTCTTAAGTGTTTGAGTCGAGATTGAAGCAATTAAATTTGGTACCTGCATCTATGACATAAGATTTATTTTCGATGAACACAATCTATGCTTGAGAAATGACTTATGTTTTGATTCTTATCCTATATTACAGGCCTACGCTAAACTCTTGCATACACACATACTCAGGTTTATCGTATACCAATGGATAATAATCATCAGCAACTCTAGTGTTTCAGTAATAGAGATCTTCTTCGCTTAGCCGCACTTTCCACCACAGAATCATCTACCTACAGGATGTAACAGAAAGTCTATATACATTACAGTATTTAAGGCGATGATAGCTCAGTGGTAGTGACGTCGGATACCGAGACGAAGGTCCCGGGTTCGAATCCTACAATGAGCTTGAGCTTTCGGTGAAGGAAAACATCGTGAGGAAACCATAGCACGGTGGTAGGGTACTTCGTAGTACCCGTCTGGCTGGCTACCACCCTCAAGTTGAAAATCTGTCGCCAAGCACCTATCGGTGTGTTCCGACAGCTGCACTTGAGAGCCAGTTCCTTCTAGGCTTTGTGTGTGCACCACCTTCGGCCACATCATCACTTACCATGGTGAGATTGTGGTCAAACACAGGCCTATACATAATAAAAAAAAAAAAAAAAAAAAAAAAAAGTAATCCACATTTTAGCGCTAGGCGCACAGATCGCGAAAGATAAAATTTTATATTCATACTAGCTTCTGCCCGCGGCTTCGCCCGCGTGGCACTTATTACATTTGTTCAAAAACAAACGTAATAAGTGCTCTCACTCCCTCTCAATTGTTTTTGTTCTTGTTTAAGCCCTATTGACTCGGTTAGGCATCTCCCATTTCGGAAAAACTGTGATACACGTGACCTTTCTTAGTGGATACTTACACTTCACAAAGAACACACCCTCAAAATGTCATGTCTCTAGGACCAGCGGTTTAGGCTGTGCGTTGATATATCAGTCAATCAGTCAGTCAGTCAGTCAGTCAGGACTTTGAATTTTATATATATAGATAGATTAGCAAGGGACGCCAAATGATAATAACCCTCATTGACCGGTGACATGTTGCTTATGATTTTAATTCAATAAACTTGGTTGAAAAAAATTGGTTTTAATTTTTTTATTATTTATTGTGAGCTGAAACTTTTTATAGAGAGAGTTCCTGATGCAGTATTCACCTCCTTCGCATGTATATACCCTTACCGTTACACTCTGTTAATCAAGTTGACTGTAGTATTCGAAACTACGACATTAGCTAATAATCCTATCAATATTATACGGGTGGATACGACAATACGACATTAAATGAAACCACGTACAGTACTCGTACTATCAACTTTTACTACGGGACCAACTTCGAAATCGCATTTCTTTTTTACTGCTTTTCATAAAAAAAGGTACAGGGGCTATACCGCGTATCTTTGGTGGTAATCGTAACGAACACCATTATTTATTTCATCCAATGACGCGACGATGACCATTCGTGGGCCCTGATTGGATGAAATTCATTAAAGGTGTTACGACTACCACCAAAGTTACGCGGTAGAGCCCCAGGTCTCCTCGGTAAAAATGTATGAAAAGCTGTAATATTTTTTTGCGATTTCGAAATTGGTCCCATAGTAAAAGTTGATCGTATACATGAGTACTTTACATGGTTTAAAATGTTTTTCTTTCTTTTCATTTTCTTTTTCTTTATGTTTTATTTATTATTATCGTATCCACCCCGTATACGCGCAAGTTTCTCAGGATGTAGTGTAGTAGGTAATAATTTCTCACACAAACTACTGAACGGATTAGCATGAATTATGGCACCAAGAAAGAATATGTTGAGGATACTTCTTATACCGGAATAACATAAGATCCTTCGGGAATGCGGGTGAAACCGCGGGCGAAAACTAGTCTATGATAATGAATAGCCACCCCACTAAATATTTGTCAAAATGTAGCCTCTGACGTCAACCGGTAAACTCGCAGGATCCGGAACGGAAGCAGATCGGATGCGATTTGTGACCGGCACGAATCCGGCACGTGACTGACCGCCAGCCACAGACCACAAATTGTTTTCAAATATCGAATAAATATTTTTAGGGTAGTGACTTCCGGTCAGTTTACAAGTATTATAATGTTTTCTTTGGAAATCAAAGTCTTGAGTAAGAATAGCGCGTGGAACTCTAATTCGAACAAATCGGTGAGCATCGGACCAGGGTTGCTGATGCAGGTTTTTTTTTGATTAATATAATCTGATGCTAATTCTAATGAATCCTTACTGATATTATAAATGCGAAAGTGAGTTTGTTTGTTTGTTTTTACGCCTTCACGCCTCAACTCATCAACGGATCATCATGAAATTTGGCAGGCAGATAGCCTATGGGGTGGAAAAGGAGATTACATCCCGGGAACGCGGATGAAACTGCGGGGAACAGCTAGTGTAGTATATCAGTGATCTGGTCTCCATAGTAACAAGCTCTTAGCTTGGGATCAGATAACCGTGGGTAAAAAATGTTCGAAGATTATTTTTTTTGCATCTTATTTAAAGTCAAAACTATTAGTCTGTGGATTAGGTATCTTATTAAGTGGTTTAACATCGGAATAGGTGTTTAACTGGTAATTTACTATTTAGTTTAAATTGCACTTCAATAATGAAGCAGACTTTTCTCTTCCTCGCCCATATATAGAAATATCAAGAACTAGCAACTGCATCTCCAAGACAAATCGATATATCCGAACCTCAATTCCTGTGGCACGCATAAATTACTCAACAAATTGGGCTTTAAGTGAATAATGTTAAGTTACGAGCGTCCCAATCGGGCACTAAAGTAATTCTAACCCTCACGCTGACTGCAGAGGCACGTGGCGAGTAATCATACAAATTGGGACACGCTCACTTGACTCAAACTAAAATATCGCTTTCTAGGACCGACTGTTGTTTTTTGATGGGCTGGTTGCCCTGACAGTTCAGGTTACAGGTTGCGGATTGATTTCCCATCCCACGTAGGGAAAACTAATCTGTTTTGAGCCTGGGTATGTAGGATAGATGCTATCTGGCTTGGAATCAGATGGTCATGTGTAAATGCCCCAGGTTTTTGGGATTGACGGCTTTGTATTTCAAAATTGGGAAAGGCAATTATAAAAAGCCAAGATATCTATAACCTTCGGTAAGGTTTGAACGACCGTGACCGTAGCAGTTAATATTCTGTGATGCACTACCAATGTAGTTCAACGATTATAATAGCGGAAAGACTACCAATTAATTCCTATATTTTCTTGAAATATAAGGATTTTTTATACAAAATTAAAAAATAACCAGCCAAGTGCGAGTCGGACTCGCAAACGGAGGGTTCCGTAAAATATTAACCCACTCATTGTGTTATGAAAACAAAATACCAGAAAAAGACGTTTGTTGTGTGGGCGCCCCCTTTAATTTTTAATATTGTTAAATTTTAAATTTTTATTATTTGTTGTTATAGCGGCATTAGAATATTCTCTGAAAATTTCAGCTGTCTACCTATTACCGTCCATGAGATACAGCCCACTGACAGACAGACGGACGGACGGACGGACAGCGGAGTCTTAGTAATAGGGTCCCGTTTGGTAGCATTCGGATACGAAACCCTAAAAAGTTCCAAATTTGGGTCGTACACACATCAAATAAAATGTGATGCCGTCATCAGGTCCCGGGAGAGTCCGTGCAATGGAACACGTGTCTGTTCGATACCAAATAGATTAGATTATGCATTCCAAACGGACACACAAACGGCCTCGGTTGTCTATACGCACGTACCATCTAGCCCCTTCCACTGTTAGTTTTTTCGGGTGCTATTTAAATAGCAATGACTTTAGATAAATTATCTTTTTCATATGCAAGAATACAACATTTAATCATCGCTTCTTTAGCTATAATGGTGCGTCCATGCTACGGATTCAACGAGCCTACAACGAGCGCAATGCGGAACCCTGTGTTCGTGAAAAAACTGACAATCGGGTGGAACGCAGTCGAGCACGCATTCGTAGCTCGTTCGAGGCTCGCAAGCCCGTCCACGCTACGCGAATCGTGCTCGCATTGTGCTCGTTTATGGCTCGGCTCGTGCTCGGTTCGCCAAGCATGGACGCACAATGAGACTTACAGTCAGTTTTTGATAGCCAAATCAAAGTTAATCTGTAATCAAAACTGAATTCAAAATTCAAAAAATATGCATCGATTGGACCCAATTATATTTTTATGCCTTTTGCGGTCGAGACCTTGGGACCATGGGGGTCAGAAACTCGCCGTTTTGCTCGCACCTTGTCTTCAAAATTGATCGAGACCTCCGGAGACCAGCGGGCGGGGAGCTTTTTCCGCCAACGCGTCAGCTTGGCTATCCAAAGAGGAAACGCTGCCAGCCTTCTGGGAACCTTGCCGTTAATCGGAAGCAGCGGCAGGCTTGAGGAAATTTTCTATATATAGATTATATTTTGTAAATATAGATTGTATTTTGTACATATTTGTTGTAAATAAATGAATAGGATATACTAACATTCTAAGTTTTTAGTAGTCACTATATTATTTCAAAAGATTTGGGTTTTCTTTAGTCG
The DNA here is from genome assembly GCA_947623365.1 of Achlya flavicornis. Lineage (NCBI taxonomy): Eukaryota > Metazoa > Arthropoda > Insecta > Lepidoptera > Drepanidae > Achlya > Achlya flavicornis. The sequence continues at coordinate 15,575,657 of OX392471.1, read as the reverse complement.
TCAGTCGTCGAAAACTACGTTCAAGGACTTCGGGGTCATCATCATCATATTCAACCTATTTACGTCCACAGTTGATTTCCATAACGAACGATTTTGGGCCGCTTGACGCCCAGCGACTCTGTCTCGGTACACCAGCGACTCTGTCTCGGTCCACTTGGTGGAAGTGTTGTTGGAGTGGGAGGTCGGAATAACTTTATCAACGAAATCTATATTGATGTGTCGGTGGAGATCGACGTTTCTTTTGTACTAGTTACCTACAATATTGTGGAGTACCCACTTCAGTCTGAAAGTTTGAACAGCCCGCTTCGTAGAGCATTCATCTGAGTTTTAATAAAGTTTTTTGTAACTTCTGTATTCTGTTACGAATATTTATATAGTAACTATCAGTGTTATCTATACGCTAAGTTTTTCTTTTACACCTATAATCAAAGTCTTACTTGATCCCAAATAAAAAATAAACAGAAAAACGGTCGCCATTTCAAGAGTCAATGTTTTTTTATGAAACCACCCACGCACGAATTGTAGCTTTGTGAGCATTTAACAACATTCTCTGGAAAGTGAAACTGAACTGTCAAACCGCGATCAACAATTAGTGAGTTGACATTAATTGTATTGTAAACTTCGCTGGGGTACAACTCCACGCCACGTGTAAGCCACGCGCCGAAATTTCGGGCTTTTACCCCACTCTAACAAACCAGATTACCTTGACCTACCCTGTATTTCTTACTATACAAAATTCACTACAAAATACAGACAATAAAAGACTTTATAAAGTTCACGAAGTAATGGTGAAACTCAAAAGGCAAACACTTGTTTTTATTATTGTAATTTTTCGAGGGTGTTCCAAGTGTTTATTAGAAAATATATTATTTTTTAGAAAGTGCTTAAATCTTGATGGTTACTATGATTTTAACATAAAATGACTGACATTCATACAAATATTTCAGACATATCTGATTAAAAAGAAAATTCATTTAAGTGTTCACAGGTTGATCAGTTTATAATTATTTTTATTTAACACAGAAGTCTGATAGGCTGGCAGAGTCGCCTGTGGCTCCGGACAGTTTTGGGAATTTATAGCACCAAAGGAATTTTCAACGTGTTTTTTTTACACTTTTACAGTAATTGAACTTGCGTTTGAACCGAGAAAGGACGTCGAGGAACCGAAGATGGAGCACGGAAGGCCAGCTCTCAAGTGCAACTGCCAGATATTTAGCTAGTAGTTTTTGGTGACAAATTATCCTGCATATTGCAGCGCTTTGGCTTCACTATACCTTCAATGAAAAACTGTAGTAAAACCACGCCATGAAAAAATAGGCATTAAAAAGCACGCAACGTAAAAAATACACTGAATCGTTATTTTAAACGAGTCTGATGATTTCTAATTGCAAAATTCCTTGTGCAAAATTATATGCCACTATTATGTGTTATTATAAAATTTATTATTAATTTATTATCGCATTGCCATGCGTCCTCAACAGAGTAGACTTTGATTATGACCTGAGGTTAAAATAATTGAAATAATTCCACTTTATATACTGTTATAGACTGTATACCTTCTCATTTTACTTCAGGCCATGAAATTCAGAGCCTGAAGGTTCTATTATTATGCGTTCATTTTTATTTCCTAATCAGCAATCTAAGGCTGAAAAATTACTTCATTTTCACATAGCTCATTTAGAGATCGGTAACTTTTATTGTGTTTTAGAGTCCATAAATATTACCCATAAAGTAATATAAAAACGAGTCCAGTAAATGTAAATAATTCGGGTCCTTACGCCTCTGTTGGTGTTTCTCTGCAGTATTGAAAACAAACCAACGTAACAATAACCACTGTACATTAAAATTAATTTATCAGTTGAATCACAGAGTAAATAATATGATTTTGAAAATGGAAAACAAGGCCTGCTATATCTACTTCAATGTCTATCAACTGTAATTATTTCTGATTTTTCGCTTTACGAACTTCGGAGATAAGGCGATTTTTCTTTTTTTGTAATTATTCATTATGAGTCTAACGCATCTTAAAAGTAAAAAAAACCTTTTTTGATATTTACAAATGAAGACCTTTCATATGATGATCTATTTAAAATGTGTAGCCCTAGGTAGACATTTCGGTCCCCAATATCGGCTCCTTTTGCGAAGTTAATAAAAAAATATTTTTTTAATTTTTAAGTTTCAATAGGTTTGGTGCGATCAGCTATATTTAAAATTATTCAAATTTCAAATCAATAGCATTAGAAGTTGCTAAACTATACCACTCTGGCAGACGGTCAGACAGACGCACGAAGAAGTACCAGAAGAGGTCCTTTTTTACCTTTTTAGTTCGGACCCCTAACAACTCTACGTCTAAGTACATCTTTTTCGCGGGCCGAATATAGTATATCAGATAATCATTTTATGCTAGACATAGTAATAGCCATTTTATTCTGACGTAGTATTTTTTTATCGCAACAAACGTGGTTAATCGAACATATTGAACACAGAAAAAATCTCTTCTTTTCTCAATTCGGCTTGACTTCCTTTTATTAGTTTTGGCGGATTCTTAACAGAACCTAACATGGTATATACATACATGGTATTGTTTTAACTATAGAGATTATTACCTATATTACAGTTTTTTTTTTATTCAATTTAATTACTTTACTTACAGCTATTGGATATGGTTTGTAAAGTATTTTGTTATAAAATTCAAAATTCGAAATCATTTATTCAAATAGACCTTCGCAGGCACTTATGAAAAGTCTGACTCTAATACTCTAATACCGGTTCGGAAGATTGCATTTGCTGAGAAGAGCCGGCAATAAACTCAGCAATTACTCTTTTCAAAACAGGCTTAGATTAATTACATAATATTTACATTCTAATCGCACTGAAAACAATTGCGTGCCCCGGCGCGGCGGCAAAATTACAAAATAGACTGAAAAAATATTTAATAAGTAAATAAATAGCAAACTTAAGCAGACCAGCCCCCACAAGCAGCACCTGTTCACAAGTATGACGCGTGTGGCAGCCATCGCCCTCCTCGGTTATAGGTTGATCATAACTAGGCTACTTGAAAATACAACATCAGGGCGCAAGTTGAGTAATGGTAGCTACTCTATAAATTCATAAGCCCACACAGAAATTTTGAATTACTATATTTTACGTTTAGAATTATAGAATAATTTTTCTATAAGAATATTCATTTTCGCGGAACCACAAACACAAAGACAAAAATCGCATTGACATATTTTTAATGAGAAACGACCACAATCGAGTCCTTTAAAATTCCGGTTGATACCAATCTAAAGGGAATACCATATCATAAGAAGTGAGTCCGAATCGGTATCCTTGGGGTTTAATTATGTCTTGCGCTGGAAAAGTTAGGAGAATAATTCATGCGAAGCAAGGCGGGGGCGCTGAGCGCGCTGTTACTCACTCATAAGCCTCAACTTCACAGTTAGCGCCGCGCCGTGGAGTCGCGTAATCCGTTTTTTCGCTGTAAATTTCCAACAAAAATATGGTATGGAACAAATCTGGCTTATTACTAGATCATTTAATGAACTTTGTAGGTCTGTTTTTCCGTCTAATAATAAAAGATTACGCTTTCCTTTTAGGCGGAAGGCAACATTTAATTTTTTTTTCTCGTCATCTCCCTTTAGTAATTTCGTCATAAAGCGCTCATCTGTATAGAAAATTTCTCGATAACCATTCATTATCGAGTGCCAGCTCCATTCAAAATTAAGTATGTACCTTTTGTATTACCTTTTTGGGTTATAAGTTTTGTAAATTTTGGCATGTGGAAAGATTCAGTGCCAGAAGAAAAAAGCTTTAAAATTACAAAGGTTCAATACCTTTCCATTTTTGATGGAAATGGACCGAGATATTACATACAATTTCTGTAGATTTTTACTTGCAGGTTTAGTAAAAAAATATTTTCTGTACAAAATGTTTATAATCTTCACCGTAACTCCATTACCGTATCAAAATACTCTACTTGTATTTATTTTCACATAAAATAAAGTAAAAATTACATGAAATTTAATATTAACTCCATCGAAATTGAAAGATAATCATGAAATAAAATACTTGGGTAGTTAAATTCTATGCAATTAAATTTACTTGCAGCCATCATTTTGTATTGTAAATTTTGATGTCCTCATGGACACAGTGAAGACATGGTTCCTACAGACTCTCGCCATAAAGAACACCATATGTACCTGTCATTTTAGAATTACTTGACTACAATTCAAAGTGTGATAATGTGACTGGGAATCGACCTAGGCAATGCAACGATAGAAAGAAAGAAATTACGTGTGTGTTTGATAACCATTATTTACTTTTCTAGGCTACCATAGTTTAATAGTAGTTAGCATGGCGACGATTGATATAGCGAAGGTCGATTCACATCCTTGAATAAACTAGACCTTATAGTAAGGTATTAATCGCAAGAAAACCATGGCTCTGCCTACTACGCTCATATTGAAAATTTTAATTGCCGGTGAGTTTCGGTACTGCTAGACTATTCTGTAAAAGGTAAATCGTCTCGCAACACACCTCGCAACTCACACTCACTTCTACTATGGTTATTAGACTGTGCTTCTACTGTCATCTCGCTTGTCATTGTATTGGTATTCTCAAGATAACATAAAGGCCAAGTGAAGTGAAGTGAGTTTCGAGTACTCAAAAGTTTATTCGTAACTGCAAAATACTCATCTGTCGTAGTTCATCTCACTTCGCGCTAGTATCGAACTCACTCATTTTAAGAATATGAAACTTTAATCTCATCGCGGATTCAGAAGTGATATTTCAAATGAACGTTACAGAATAGCACTGCTGTAATGTTTTCTTTTAGACTTTGTTGGCGATGAGCATATTGTGGCCTATAGTCGTCAGCTAGAACACTGCAAAATACTAACAACCTTGGCCACAGCGTGTATGACGTCACTACGACGTATCATGTATCGATTCGTTAAGATAGGATAAGGGTCATCGCTCACTATATCAGCACCGCTCCATCGCAGCAACGGCCCGGCAACGCCTGAACTCAATCTAACCACTATCTGCCAGCGCGCCGCCTGCAAGTTGGCAGCTTGAGGTCGGCGCGGCGCCGGTGAAATTGGTTGCGCGTCTTTGGCAAGATACCGCTTGCTGGCGTCACGCAGCAAGGGAGCGGACCGCTCACTGGAAGCGCGTGGTCAGCCTACTGACTCCGGTCCGAGCGGTCCGCGGCTACAAGTCACTAGTCCTAACTAGTGACTTGTAGCGGCAATAGCGCTTGCCGCGAGGTGTCATCTATTTTATCTAGTCACTGTAAAATTTACTTTAACGCATACGATGGGCATAGGCATACTTATACGCATAGGCCTCACCTATATGGCAAGGTAAATGCCGAGGCGTAGCCGTGCTGTTATAGTGAGTAGTGACCCTAAGATAACGATAACAACAATTATTTTATTGTTTAGTTCCTTTTATTTTATTTAGTTACTACAAACAATTACATAATAGTTAACACGTTATGTGTGTTATAGGCCTCATTTTGACATAATTATTGAATTTATTATACGACATTTTAGTTACATACTTCAAGTGGGATTTTATTAGTGGTAACTATCAATATCATATAATATTTAATTCTTACAGACAAACAAATATTTTGTATCATACAGCGATGTATCTAGTTTCCAAAACGACTGCTGAAACTCACAGCATATTTTAAATATGAAAACAAAAACATACCTACCATATAATTCCAAATATTCAAGTTTTCAAAACAATCAAGCGACATAAAACTGTTTTGTACTCCGTGAATGGCGTCTTCCCCTGAAGCTGCCAGAGATTTCTTAATATTTTATTTAAAACATTAAGCTGGTCTCTCCGGCGCATCGTTAAACGTACCTCAATAACGTCGCTTTATGATCCAATTTGCCAAGACCGAAGTGAATAAAATTGTTGACAGTCCACGTAAAGTTGGAGGATTGTTTTCACAAATGAGGGCCAAAGTTTTGGTGATAAATTGTAATGATGTGCGAAGTAGAGCTTTTTTATAGTCGAGTAATTTGATTAGGGTGGTAAGTTGTCACCTGCCCACTTTGTAGTACCCTCATGTTTTTCTTGTTCACTTACCTACTTATAACTAGAAGATACTCTGTAAGGACGTGGCTAATTATGTATTTCTTGGCCGTTCAGTTTAGAGCTACAGTAACGTTATAGGACCATGATAACAAAGTACACCAGGTAAGTCATCTAGATAGCTATCTTCTAAGTACGCGTGCTACATCCTAGGACTCCTAGAGTCAGTCGATGGCTAGATGTAAGTCCATTCTACAATAATAAAGTCTGCATATAGGGATGATATCTTTCTTTGTATCTTCGAGTGGAGATGTTCCTTTATTTCTTTGATATAAAAGCTATATAATATAGTGTCGCAGACTTTTTATAGAATTACATAAAAACCAACAATTTGCTTTAAATTGTTATCATTTATATTAAACAGTATGTTGTAAGCATAAGTCATAAGCAATCCTTGATAAAAATATCACAATGGAACATAGCTTATATCGCTTCTCGTGAATAATCTAGTTTTGTAGGTATCAGTGAAACTTAAAAAGAATTAGACCAGAGAGGTAATCTCTAGAGATTACCTCCTGCAACCATAGAAAGGTTTCTTCAACAGTTCGTATAAAATATTGCATTGTGCACGCGGTGTTCTTCAGAGAACTTGGCCGGCATACTACGTGCGCTAACATTTAACAAAACTCCCATGTTGTTATAGTGCGTCCATGCTACGCGCACCGAGCACGAGCCGAGCCACGAACGAAAAGGATTCGTTCGTAGCGTGGACAGGCTTGCAAGCCTCGAACGAGCATTCGTCTCGCGAACGAATCCTCTTCGTTCGTGGCTCAGCTCGTGCTCGCTTCGCATAGCATGGACGCACCATTACGTTTCACTTTATATATTGCGGTGTCCAGACGGACGCGTGACAAATAACTGAGAAACGTGGCGTCTGCATTCTACCTCACTTTTATCTGTTCTCGGTACAAAGAGAAGGCCATCTTTTATTATTATTTTATGTCAGAAACGCTGAACTTACTAAATATACTTATATTTTGATACCTAGGTTGGTGATTGGTAATTGGTGATTGGCGACAGATATTCATCATGAGCTAGGTAGCTAGATGGGCTGGAACTTCAAAGTTCTACCACTGTGCTTTGGTTTCCACAATGTTTGACGTAAATTCAAGCTTTTATTAAGATAATCCCGCTAGCACCCGCGAGTCCGAAACCGAGTTAATATACCTCATTAATAAGATATAAGTACGAAACAAAAACTACGTAAAAATACCTTATATTACCCTTTTTGCTAGACATTAAATGATAAAGGAGATAGGAACCGTGGCCGCTCGTCCCTTAAACCTGTGATCTCCGAGCAATGCACTCACAAGTCTTCCTCACTCAGACATGAAATTTAATATCGTTTTAGAAGATTTTATCAACTCAAGTTTATTGATGTAATTTTTTTTTTTTATACCAAAAAATTGGTAAAACAGTATACGGCCCGCCTGATGGTAAGCGCTTACCGTAGCCATATGGACCGTCGCAACACACGAGACATCACTCACGTGTTACCTACCCTTCCCCTCCCCAATGAGCTCTGGCGTCCTTACTCACGCGCAGGAACACAACAAAGTTATTTGTTCTTTGGCTTCGGTATTCTGTAAGGTGATTCCCCATTCGAGCTGCTCTTTGAGCTAATAAATGCTATACATCTGATAAATCTATCTATTGTTATATGTTTACAAATCGAATAAACTATCGAGATAATTATTGCAAAAAGAAAAGTTTGGATCCCAAGTGGATGATAAATTATATCCCAGAAACACGGGTTTAACGCTGGGTCGGCCGTGATAGCCGACCCAGCGTTAAACCCGTGGCCTGGATAGCCGTGACCTATCGAGTTTTTGGAATATACCTACTCGCTTAGCTAGCCACCAGAATGAAAATATGCCAAGTATGTACTGTACATTTGTTTCGAGGCATTGTAAGTATACTTTGTCTTAAAAATGTTTTATCTTCGAAAGCGAGATTGTTCCAATAAAAAAATATCTAAAGATAGTTAAAAAGAGATGCCTCTAGCGGGGATCTTATTCTGTCAAAGCATTATAGCTTGGCTATGCAGAGTGTAAAGACTAGCCTTTAGGGAACCTTGCCAATGATTGAGAACAGCGGCCTCAAGGGTTATTTTTAAATTATAAATTGAATAAAGGTAGGATAATATTTAAATAGTTCAATTCACACGAAAAAAAACAAATATGTTCTAAATCTATCGATAAAACTAAAAGAGCGACTCAGTAAAATATATTGAACAAGAGTATTAATATTTATTGTTTGTTACATGTGTCAAAACGATAAAAAGCTGATTGCTTGAAGCTCAATCGATAATGAATGTCAACAAAGAAAATAATGATTAGCGAAAAAAGACCCCAAACCGAAGGGTTCGGCAAATGGGATTGAAGTAACAATAAAATTAGTTGCAACACCGACAACATTCCGCCCATGCGTTCACTGCAGGGTCTGTGGGGTCCACCGTGGATAACATCAATTGTGGATGGGGAATGTGTCGGCAAAAGAAAGGTAGAGCAAAGCTTGTTCAAAGAGAAGCTCGTCTGGGGAAGAACCTCGACCTTACAGAATACCGCAGCCAAATAACTGAATGTTCTGTTATCTTATTGGGAAAGGAAGAGGGAAGTATGGTTGAACTATCTCCGTGATGTTGCAAGCGTCCATAGGGCTACGGTAGCCGTTTACCATCAGGCGCGCCGTATGCTTGTTCACCGAATAAGTTGTACAAAAATAAATTCCTACACTAACATAGTGTATCTATTCTATCACAATTTCCCATCCAGTGTTCCAATAATCTATGAACTCGCCAAATGGGCCAGCAAACCATAACAAGCTTACTATGCTCCCATCAAACTTTTCGTCATAGGAAACTGGCCTCTATGACTCTATAATAAAGGGGATTCGAATTTTTGATAACAGAAATAAATGGTTGTTAAGAGAAGTTATAGAAATAAAGTTTTGGGGCGTACAATCGATTATGTTGTATTATATCTCATTACACTTGGGATAAAATCATTGGATGAAGGGTGATATAGTCCGTTATCGTATTAATTCCTTGTTGTTTGAATTAACCGGTTCAAAGTTACGATTAATGTAGCCGGTTGATGCTAGTCAGTTGCGACACACAATAATATACAACGTACGAGTTGCGATGTCTTTTACATCGTCGTGGATGTTCCGAAAGCTGCATTAGTCTTCTAGGTTTTCAGTCTTCAGCCACACTCACAACTACTTATGATGGCGTGACAACCCTTATCCAAAAATTAATAGTAAGACCGGTTCATGTCAAAACGGCTATCACAGAGTGCAACTAGTTTCTACTGAAGAAAAAAAAAACTCTCGTTGAGTGAAATTCAAAATTCAAATCATTACTTATGAATAGTCCGACTCTTATATTCTATAGGTTCTTAGGTTCGGAAGGTTGCATTTTGAAAAGCCGGCCATAAACTCAGCAATACTCTTTTCAAAACAAGCTTAGATTTATTACATAATATTTACATTCTGATCGCACTGACAAAAACTAGTACCTAAATAGCATAGTTAAGCAGAAAAGCCCCCACACCAACAGTTCACAATACAGTAAGGTAACATATAACAGGTAACGTTATAGACTGTTTTACTAACCAACTACATCTCAGACATCATTCATTTCTTGCACATAATCAATAAAATAAAAGTATCATTCATAAGTATTTTGATGTATTATCAGGGGTTGACCCTGATATTATTAGTTTAAGCATCCAATCATTTAAAACCGGTGGCCACCAACCGATAATATTAAATCATGATAAAATCACATCAAACGAAAATTCACGACGCTCTCAAAAACTTCCAAATGGAATCATGGGTTTAAATCCACACAAACACTATCAAGTCACACCTCGTTATGAACAAGTTAGATGGACAGACAGACAAAAACATAAGCCAATTGTATGCGTAGCGCAACCCTATTCAAATGGCTCGATAAAGCTACAGTGCAGTTCCTGAGAGAAAACATGTTCAGATCAAAGCGGACCCATAAAAATCCATCTAAGTACGTTATTATACCCGTGAAATGTCTACATCTGTTGTTTTTTGATATTAGACACAAATAAGCATTGATCTTACTGGTCACCCCTATTTAACTCACTTCATGGCGTACCCAAACAAACATCAACTTTATCATCTCCGAAATTCGGTACATTATCGCACAAAAGTCTAATTCGTAACATTTCAAATGGATTTAAACTTTAGCGCTAGGAGATTTAGGGTCGTGTTTGTGTTACTGGTGATGGGGAAAGTGATACCTAATGGGTCAAGTCCACCCTAATTCAATTTCCACTTGTTCCTTGATCTGATTATGTTTGGTGCAATCGTATGACGTTACGTCGGTGTTTTACAGCGTTATGCCCTTAGGCGGGGTTGTTTTTTTTTTTTATTTAGGACCCATCGACATCTGCACTTAGCTTTGACAATGTGTGTGTGATTTTTAGTTTACCGTTCTAATCATAATACGGAACTTTAATGGATTTTTTTCGTTGTTTCTTTATTTTTGTCACAGTCATTTTCCCGGAGATAATTGCTATTATGTTTATTCATTAATATACCATTTATCATGAGGGAAGCCTTTATCTCCCAGTGACTCAAATAAGATAACAGGAATAGGGTCGATGTAATGAGCCACAATTATAGTTTTCAACTTCAAATTTAATATAACTACAATTACCTACAATTGAAAAAAAAAACATACATACTTAAACATTATACTAGTTCATGTTTAAATTATATAATGAAAGTGTTAAAATGATGGAAAACGTATAGAGAATTCATAACCGAAATTTAAATAATATAAACGTCACCCAATGTTGGCTATGCGAGAATGAACCCCAACGTTATGGTGCGTCCATGCTTGGCGAACCAAGCACGAACGAACAGGATTCGTTCGTTGCTCGCGATTTCAAGCGTGGACGTCATTAACGACCCTTCAACGAACCTACAACGAGAGCGATGCGAATCCCTATGTTCGTGAAAAATCTGACAATCGGGCGGAGCGCAGTCGAGCACGCTACGAATGCTCATTCGAGGCTCGGAAGCCCGTCCACGCTACGCGAATCGTGCTCGCAGTGTGCTCGTTCGTGGCTCGGCTCGTGCTCGGTTTGCCAAGCATAGACGCACCATTAGGACGGGTCTAGCTCTCGTTATACACGTAGGTATATAACAGGTAGGGGCAGCGACATTCATACCATACTAGGCACCTACTCTCTGATAGAGCAACTAATGTCATCATAATATCTGCATTATGCAGTGGCGGTATCCCGAAGGTAGGGTTACCAGACGACAGGATTTTTCCTGACATGTCAGGCATTCAAATTTGGCAGGAATTATCGAATCAGTAACGTAAATAATTATATTTATGTATTTATTAAGTATTAATAGTATAAGATATTCCCAAAATTTATATAAACATCCTGAAAGACATCTACAGCAAGAGCGTAAGCCGTGTAAAACTCGACAGATTGGGGCCAATAATCAAAATATGTAGAGGCGTGAAACAAGGAGACCCACTATCACCTACAATCTTTATATCAGTTCTACAACATATAATGAAAGACCTAGATTGGAAACAAAAAGGTATTAACATAAATGGGCAAAACCTGAATAACCTTAGATTCGCTGATGATATAGTCCTCTTCTCAAGATCAGCTAAGCAATTAGAAGAAATGGTATCAGAGCTTTGCGAAATAAGCAACAGTGTAGGATTACAATTAAACACATCAAAAACTAAGGTAATGACTAACGATATCCAAACGCCTATACTAGCTGGCAATTCAAAGAGTTCACAGAGTTTAGAGTATGTAGAGAGCTACATATATTTAGGGAAATGCATTTCATTCAGCAGTTCCAGAAACAAAAATGAAATTGATAGGAGAATAAACATGACATGGAATAAGTTCTGGAGCTTAAAAGAAATAATGAAATCAAAACTGCCCTTGAAACTGAAAAAGATAGTTATGGATGGATGTCTGCTCCCCTGCATGTCTTACGGATCACAGACTTGGTTATACAACAACTATGCAAGGGACAAAATACAGAAGACCCAACGTGCCATGGAACGGAGTATCCTGAATATAAGACTGAGAGATAAGCAAAAATCGGAAAACATACGCAAAAAAACCAAAGTGATAGATGCTCTCGAGCATATGAAACGACTGAAATGGAAATGGGCTGGCCACCTGGCTAGATCTATAGATGGAAGGTGGACAAAATTGGTCACTAATTGGTCAGGCCCAAGTGGCAAGAGAGCCAGAGGACGCCCAAGAGAAAGATGGTCTGATGAAATAAAAAAAAATTGCTGGAGAAGACTGGACAAAGAAAGCAAAGATAAGGAAAACTTGGAAACTGTTGGAGGAGGCCTATACCCGCCAGGGGCCTTAACTGAATAACTGTGTTATTATAATCTAATGTAAAAATTTTTTTTTATGTATGTTAATGTTAAGGAAATAAAAGGCTTTATTATTATTTTTAGTTTTTTTAGATTTTCTCAAAATTTTAACAATTTTGGTATTTCTGCGAAAATTCACGGGTCTAGGACCAAGTGAATTTCCGGGATAATTTTAGTAGGTGATGGTTATTCTTGCAAAAACTTTCGCACTATACGACATGTGTTTAAGATAGCGGCTTTTTGTATGGTGATAAAAGAATTAATAGGAAGATCTAATGTATGAAGCGACTGTTTTAATTGTTTCGGTATTACACCAGTAGTTGAGAGTACACATGGGACAATAAAAACTTTATCTAAATCCCAAATTCTTAGGATTTCATCTTTTAATTCTGTATATTTATGTATTTTTTCTGTTATGGTTTTTTGGATGTTGTGTGTGTTAGGTACTGCAATATCGATGAGGTATGCTATTTTTTCCGATTTTTTTAATAAAACTATATCAGGTCTATTGTAGTGAATAGTTTTATCTGTTAAGATGGCTCTGTCAAAGTACATTTTATAGTCGTTGTTATCTAGTACAGGCTTTGGTGTGTATTGGTAATATGGTGCAGGTTTTTCTAGAATTAAATTGTATTTAAGTGCTAGTTTTTGGTGTATATAACTCGCTATTTGGTTATGCCGGTGGGTATAATCTGTTTGGGCTAAATTTGGACATGCACCTGTTATATGTTGAATCGTTTCTGGCTGTCTTTGGCATTTTCTGCACTTGTCATTCTGAGAATTAGGGTCTTATTATTATTATTATTATTATTATTATTTATTAAGTTACATTTTCATCGCAATGATCTCAAATGTGAAAAATATTATCATAGTAAAATGCGGGATTTTGTTAGGAAATCTTAGTTTTGGATCTGGTATCTATCCGCAGCTGCACTTGTAGAACCAATTCTGATCTAAACTTCAAAATCGTTAGTAATCATGGCTTTTACAGTAATATGTCCTGGCTTATTATCAATTATGTACATGTAGGCATATTATTAGTTCTGTGTTAGTTAGTTGTATAAGTATTTGGAAAAAAGCTGTAATATGAAGAGATCTTCCACAAATTAAAAGCCTTGCTGAGTTTCTTGCTGGAGTCTTCTCAGTTTAAGTGTATTCCGAACCGGTGGTAAATTCATCTGTATGTACCAATTTAACGTTCATAAGTTTTACTAAACTGATTAAATGACTTTTTGATTTTGTGCCTAAACTGAATTGTATTTCTACAAATGTAACTTTTTCCATATACTTAACATACTGACGATTTTTGACACAAATAAGATTCAGTTCAGTCTGAGTGATATCGCGATAAAGGGATGCTGATAAGGGATCTTAACCTCAAGTGACGATGTGGCTGAAGATCTGGGGGCCAAGTCCAAAAAGGCAGTAAAGTCAATATAATCAACAACTAATCGAAGCTTCTGAGACTGAATAAACATTGTAATCCAAGCTATACCTCGGGGCTTATTTGCCTAAAACAGCATTTGCACAAGCCATAGTACGTACGTAGTACTATTATGTATTCTGTGCCAATAGACTACGCAATGAAAAATTAATTACATTTTTAATCTGCAAAAACGTGAGCACAACTTGGATTACATGGATGTAATATTAGCTGGAAGGATCCATAAATGGCGTCAGTCACGTGGACTCATCCGCGATGTTTAATTTGTTTCTCTCGTAATAGTACCTAGTAGATTGCCCACATAAGAGATATACAAACTAATATTTGCTTTAAATAATATGGTACGATACGTCCGTAACAATATCGAATTGTAATAATGTGTACATTGATCGGTCTTTTTTATTATAATACAATCCATGTGTCAACAATTATTATAATCTATACAGAAATATTGATTTTAATGTATGCGTGGGTAATAAATAACGAGGTTATATGTTTAAAAAATAGCTATATAATTAATTCTTACGTCACTCCTCGTAATTTTTGATGGATTTTACTGCTGATATTATATTTGAAAAACCACACTGATTCGTCTACCTAACCTTCTTGGTAACTAATATCAGCAATAGATTTTTCTTATCTTAGTTTAAACAGTTTTAGTTATTTTATTTTTAAAATATGCAATTAATTTTAAAAATATTTTATGGTTGTTCATCAGCAAGCAATAAAAAATATTTTACATCAAAACAATTTTATTTTTGTCGCAAAACATAATTCTATGATAGAGCAGCTTAAAAACTAACATTAAAATACATACATTTTATAACATTGCAGCACAATGTGATAGAGAATTACGCCCATAAAATAAAACCAAAACATCCCATCTAGCGTAGTCTACATCATTGTTAGCCCCTGTCGAGCCCGAGGCGAGTACAATGGGCCCTAATGTGATTTTATATAGACCATAGGATGGCGATTAGATGCTTCTAGTGAGGGGGCAGGTACCCCATAGTCGTTCCGTGGTGCAGTAATTTAATTTTATATTTACTGTAATGCTAGTAAATTGATTTTGTATTTTTTGATGTCAAAATATTACAAACAATAATTGTCACAATGTTTGAAAATCGAATTTTACCAGAAAATTCTTTTCTCAGTTAATTTGATGGGAAGACCTAATTTTTAAAAAAAAGCATATCCCTTAAAATGATCCAAATAATAAAAAATTCTTTACGAAAAAGTTTTTTTTTGTTCTATAAGGTGTCTATCCTACAGAGAGAGTTCTAGAGTTCTGCGTTCAGAGTTATGGTTTTCGCATTCACTGTAATCTGCGTATCTATTTAAAAGTAAAAAGAAGTGTATGACGTGTGATCAGTAGCGAATGCGTTTTCGTTTTTATTTTCATAAATTCGTGTATTTTGAGTTTCATTGCATATTATCAGTGGTATTTTATCTAATAAAGATCAATACATATGCACCAGTGAAGTAAAATGAAATGAATTATGTGTATCGTGACTTTATAAGTTGTCTCAAAAAGTCCGTGAAGAGTATTAGTACAATGACCACCATTGTATTAAAACAAGACTTTTATGGACGGTGACTGACTGAAAACTATTTTGAAAGTGATTTATTGTGACTGAAATTATAATATAACACGATACTGGCAGAAATAAGTCCTAATTTGGATTTGGTTGCCACACTTAAAACTAAGAATAATCTAAACTTGTTTTGAAAAGTTTACGCTGAGTTTATTGCCGGCTCTTAACAGTAAATGCAACCTCACGAACCGGTATTGGAGTCAGCGAAAGTCAATTTGAATATAATAATTTAGATCTAGATCTATACTAGATCCTTCGGGGGGAAACAAGTAGCTAGTCTTTGATTAAGGATACATCCAGATTGAGTGTCGAAGCTGTGCACGCGTCGAAAAAAATAGCCCCTAACTGTCAGGGGCTAAATCAAATAAATAAAATTGCAAAATAAAAAGTAATATTTAAATTTCTCCCGATTTTAATTGGAATATTTCAACAACTGCTATCATTATGAACGTCACTATTAAAAGCAGAATGACGCAGAGGGAGCGTAAAACGTAGCTGTTACGCGCAGTAGCCTATAAAAGTTGGCCTGTTTTATATATTCGTGTATTATGGCGACGTTCTTTCTAGGTATATTTATTTCTATGTAGCTAGTATATAATTTTCAAGAATGCCAGTTTAGCTAAACAGATTTTCAAGTCAAATGACTTCGATATACACCTAACAGCTCTCACCAGCTCATATTCCCCAAGACGCCAGGTAACTTGACAAACTCAAGCAATCAAGCCCAGTAAAGGGGCAGACTTAGTTATTCCATTATACATGAAACGCCGTGAAACTGTCACAGAGCGGTTAACGTTGCGCCCTTAATCACAATAACAATAACAACGGACGTGTATACAGGGTGGCCACGATAATAATAATTTACTATCATTATCATACGCTATTTTTGTATAGATCCTATACAACCCAATGGCCAGATAAGCGGTAAGTATCTGGCTATGAATTTGAAATTAAAACAGTTTTTAAATCAACTTATTAGAGGAATAGCTTATCTAAGCTATCTATTCAATTGAATTTTGAAAGAGCAGCCCTAACCATATCGACTCAAGAGGATGCAAATAATTATGTAGTTTGTTCTAAAAAAATGTTAAATAACTGTATTTTAAAATTACGCAGTGGACTTAATCATCTACTGATGATTATGGATAATATGATCAGAATTGCCTCAAAATAAAATGGTTTATGGAGGTGCAAGGTGGATGACACCTCCATTTAAAAGGGAAGATCTTCCGCCAGGCTGGCATCGTGCCTGGGGTCCGCGGTCCAACTGTACATGTCGGACAGTTGTATATATGCAGATTCTCGAGAAAACTTCGCCAGCGCGATGCAGGATTTAGGCGCGATGCAGGATAATGTGGCGCCACGCCATCTATCTTTCCGTGTGTGAACTATCTCGGTGTTACTGATAGATGGCTGATAGATGTCGCTACATCACTCCCTTCCTAGACCGGAGGTCGATCCATTGTTGAGTCGTTGCGTTAAGCTTGCAAGTGCCAGTGCTGCTCGAAGTCTACGGTGAGTCGAGACGGAGCGCAGATGCTGCGACAGGTTGAGCCGGCTAGTCCACGTAGTGCAGAAACCGCCACGCCGGAGAGAAGATCCGGGCGTGTGCTGCGGTGGACTGTGCAGGCGAGGAGCTTAGTCGCAGTGTTGCCTTGCAGGACCAGGAAGCACGGTGAGTCGGCTGCGATGGACCTGATTAAGGCGAAGTTGGCTTGCTGTGTGACTGCTTGCCGGTGGGGAGTGATGAGCTTGGAGAATCTGCTCAGAAGTGCTACTGCATGTTCCGTGATTTTGGAGGGTTGGAAATATTCCCATCCATCACGTCGGGGTCACCACTATGGAGGTGCAAGGTGGATGACACCTCCATTTAAAAGGGAAGATCTTCCGCCAGGCTGGGTCATCGTGCCTGGGGACCGCGGTCCAACTGTACATGTCGGACAGTTGTATATATGCAGATTCTCGAGAAAACTTCGCCAGCGCGATGCAGGATTTAGGCGCGATGCAGGATAATGTGGCGCCACGCCATCTATCTTTCCGTGTGTGAACTATCTCGGTGTTACTGATAGATGGCTGATAGATGTCGCTACAGGTTGAATCCTATCGTATCCTAGCCTATCGGAATCGATTTACTACAATTTTATTATTATATACATTGGATTAAATTTTTTTTATCATGGGTTTGATTCCCAGACAAGACCAACATCCTTTTCTTATGTTCTTTGTAAGAAACAGACGAGGCTATATATAAGGTTTTTTTTTATATTAGATCATGTCTTAAAAGAACACATGAGATACTTTTTATCCCGGGATAAAGTAGGTAAAACGCGGGACGAGAGTTATTATATATTTATATGCATTAATTATATATATATATACATTAATTATATATATATATTTATTAATTATATATTTATTCACTGTTTGATAACTAAGTTTTCCTAAGGCGATTAACACACGACACTGCAGCCTCGCATTGACGGTGACCTTGCGAAAGGACTG
Source organism: Achlya flavicornis (assembly GCA_947623365.1). Lineage (NCBI taxonomy): Eukaryota > Metazoa > Arthropoda > Insecta > Lepidoptera > Drepanidae > Achlya > Achlya flavicornis. The sequence continues at coordinate 15,557,590 of OX392471.1, read as the reverse complement.
ATTCCACGAATGCAGCTATGCTATTCTGTAAAAGGTAAATCATCTCGAAAGTCATCTCGCAACTCACCTCGCAACTGAATTGGCGGGTGAATTACGTTTCAGAATACCAAATCCTATTGAAAAACGTCAAAATACTCACCTGTCGTAGTTCTTCTCACTTCCGTCATCACTCGGTGGCGCAAGTGTCGAACTCACTCAGTTGAAGAATATGAAATTCTAATCTCATCGCGGATTCAGAAGTGATTTTGCAAATGAGCGTTACAGAATAGCACTGCTGGTCAATAATATCATTGACACTGACATTGTCATCGTGTGCGAAGACAAGGCGGGCTGCTTACAAAATAAACGATCCATGCGGTTCACAATCCAGTATGTTCCATTGCAAATTGTTGTAGGAAAACTTCTCTTTTCCGTGGGAAAACTAACATGAACGGTGCCGTATTTTACAGAAAAATTAATAAACATTTGAATCTTCGATTCCTCTGCAAGACAACGTTCTGATACCAGCCTTTAAATAAATATAGATACCGTGAACTTCTCCTGACATTTGAAGAATCTGATAGAAAATGGTGTAACGTCATGGACTGCTGATAAAATAATAAGTGTGATTTATTTTTTAGCGACTCGGCGGTGGAAAGGGTCGATAACTCCATGCCATATCGAGGATCGTGAATCTTTAAGCTTATAATTTGGCCATTGAACGTTGCTTCAGAACGGAACCTACTTTATTGACGACAAAATCGCAAATCGATGTCTTTTATCCTTCCTTGTCACGTTAAACTATTTGAATTAATTAATTTATTACTACTATTTTTTTTTTATTTTAAGTTATTACTATTTTTGTTAGATTTTAATTTCTAGACTCATATTTTTTTTTTTTTTTTTTTTATACCACTTAGGTGGCAAACAAGCATACGACCCGCCTGATGGTAAGCGGTTACCGTAGCCTATGGACGCTTGCAACACTAGGGGCATCACGCGCGCGTTGCCGACCCTGCAGAAATCTCTTCACACCCCTTTTGAAGAACCCCATGCTGTACTCCATTGGGAAAACCACGGCGGGGAGCTCATTCCACAGTCTGAGCGTCCGCGGAAGGAAGCTCCTTTGAGCCCGCACAGTACGAAACAATTCAGGTTTCAATATGTGAGGATGGACTCCCCGTCGATGGCGAGAGTTGCGATGGTAGAAAGTAGCCGTGGGCATCATCTTAAACAATTCTTCAGAACACCGTCCGTTGTACAAGCGGTAGAACACACATAAGGAGGCAAAGTCTCTCCTCAGACTGAGGGGCTCTAAACCGCTTGTGAGCTCGGGATCGTCTAATTAATGCTTTATGCACGTATTTCGTTTTCGTATCAAAAAATAATGTTTTCATGTATTAAAAACATCTGAACTTAAATATAGGTATACTTATAACATTTTAATTCCAGGCTTAAAACAAACAAAATGTACGGCGCTGCCATAAGAGTAACGAACCATAAACAATCTTAAAGCTTATTAAATACTATTAGAAGTACTGATAATAAAACGCCTAATAAATAAAATAAGCGACTCATAATAAGAACACTCTGTAGCCGCCATTTTCCAACCCTTTCCCAAAAGTAATTATAATCGGGACTAAACTGCAATCAAAAACATAACAAAAACTGTTTCGTTGAGATCGCTTATTAATATTAGAACAGCTATTGAATTAGCCCAGTGTTAATCACTGGCTTTTTCTCCCCCCTCACTCCTCCCCTGCCCCAACCCAGCATAATTACCCTCGCACAACGGGTCTTGTAACGAAAAACGTAATATAATTTTACTTTTAATATATCTGCCCTTATCTAGATATCGCGTCTGTCGGACTTTATTTTTGATGTCAGATCGTATAAAAACACGTCTAAGAATTATAGTCAGTTTTCCATTTCAATAGGAATATAATAAATGACAATTAAATTTTGAAATACAGAAAATCAAGTTGTTTAGAATTCTGGTATCGAACTTCCCCGTGATCCACCAATAAAAGTATTTTACTCTCAAGTGCAACTGTTTAACATACACTCGTAACAAAGCAGCCTACCTCCGTGCTTTTGGTTTCTCGCGATGTCTTCGTTCACGGAAAGCTAATGTTCATTACAGGATACAAACCCATGACATCACCACGACATTCAACAACACTACTATTGAGTCACCATCGCGAAAATAAGTTATGTTCGTCTTCACATTAAAACAGTCAGATTAGTCTAAATATCGCAAAAGTCTATGGTAAGGCCGCAGAGAAAATAATTACCAACAAAAAAAAAATTCATTCATTTTTCAAAAAGCAATTGTAACGCTGACCACAATTTAACATTGCACGTAACAAACCCGCAAAATTAACAATGAAAATAATGTAACGTCTATTAATTCCCCTGACACCCCATTAACAAGGGGTAGCAGTCGTATTAAAATGATAAATGATACTAATCATCATTTCTGCGTAACCAGTGTCAGTTGGCCTACCACCCAGTCCATCTCAAAGGAAAATCGCATCATATTGGATCATGTTATCTTAAGTTCAGGTGTCAACGTCCGCTGGTTGTTCGTACCCTAACTCGATACACTTGGTGTGTTAACTTTAACAAATTACTGAAGCAATAGAAAGAGAGTTAAGCAACTCACTTTTGTCTAAGAGAGGTAGAAGATGAATTGTTCTTCCGAGCCCTATTTTGGTTAAAAATATTGCATCTATTAGAGTAAATTAGACGGTTGAGTTGAGACGAGTTTCGTGAACCAACTGATCAAATCAAAAGAAATACTTAGATGCAATTACTGAGTTTATTAATTTTACCTTGGGTATTATATTTTAAATAGTTTTATTTACAGAAGCTTTAGTTCTGTATCTAATTTATATGCTAATAAATAGAATAGATAAAAAATAGACAAATAACAGATACAATTTAGGATTTCGCTGCTTTTGCAGATTGGTTACTAACGGAATTTAAAATATTAATGTGTCGCTGCTGGACATAAATGGTAATATCATTTATAAAATATAAATTTATTTCAAATTAATAGTAACTACACCAACATAATATTTTAGTAATTTTATTTATAATCTGCAGATTTAGTTATTTATTCCAAGCCGCAATTGCATTTCCGAGATATTTACCGACAAAATGTAGTTATAATCTTATGGTGCGTTCAGGAGCCGAGCCACGACCGAACCTACAACGAGTCCACAAGAAGCACGATGCGAATCCCTTTGTAAGAGAAAAATCCGACAATCGCGTTTCGAGGCACGCAAGCCCGTCCACGCTACGCGAATCGTGACAGCAGTGTGCTCGTTCGAGGCTCGGCTCGTGCTCGGTTCGCCAAGCATGGACGCACCATTAGATATTGTAACTGTGAAACGAACCCACTAACTCCCGCGAATAGAACTGTATGTATTGAACATATGTATTTCAAACAATATTATGTCACTTCATAAAGAGTACCTGAGCATTTTTTTTTTTTATTATTTTATGGCCACTGTGACAGGCAGGTATTTCTTTGTATCTTGTACGCACGGCTACAGATCAAGCTATACATTTCCAATATAAGCTGACCTCTCATTTTACGGAAATCCTATGCGAGATCAGCTTATATTTGAAATGTATATATGTATATATATGTATAGCTTGATGTGTAGCTAAGTGTACCTAAAGCCTAAAAAATACCAACTGAATAAGCCTGCTAACTGTCATCGAAAAATATATCAAGGAAGATAAAGCGGATATGGAAAATGGTTGAAAAATGGCACTACCCGTTTAAGCGCATACAGGGACTCAAACGGCCGGTTTTAGAGAAACCTCCTGGAAGATAGTTGGTCAGAAAATCATTCGTGAATGAATGAAGAAAGGCCCTTTGTTATTCCGTAACTGCTGTGATAGTAAAATCAGGTTTTTTTTTATTGAGGAACGACACATATATGATATTACATGTTCTCCTCGAGTCTGCCGCTGCTACAGACTAATGGCAAGGTTCTTTACTTTTATTTTGTGCCCGACACAAACTTTCGCATTATGACTCTTAGTCGGACTAGAAGGACTTGTAACCCTTGTTAGGTTTTCTTTGTAATACATGATGGCCAAAAAATTAAACGCCACTCGCACTCAAATTGTGACTCATTATGCGCCAGAGTCATGTGATTGTGTCCCAAGTACCGGCGACATTTCCAAAGGTTGCTCTCAAAGTCAAATATATTCTATTTAAACCCTAGGAGGTGCTTGTTAAGTTACTGGAACTACCACCAGCTTTGAAGAGAGCATTCCGAAAATTTTGAGGGCATTGAATTTCGGAATACCTATATCTCTTACAAGGAGCTTCTAAATCACAAACGTTCGAGAACTAAACACATATTCGCATTGCGTATAAAACATGCAAACCAGCATCCCAGCTGGTTGTATTTTATATGACATTTTGTCATCTGGCCACCCCCTCGGCGGACGTGGTCTGTGTGCGTAAAACGCAGCTTCACCGAATACCGACCAAGTTATTAACTTGACGGTATATTTTGTGCATCATCCACTGGTTGCTAGATACTTATCTTCGTTATTATTAAATACAGAACAAGATCTTCAGAGTGATAGTAGGTTGGCCACTAGTAGGTATACCTCTAATCCGCAATGGGCACGCGTGGTGGAGAATCTGCTCATTCCCTTTCACCCTTATTTGTAAAAGAAGGCCCGTGCTCAGCAGTGGTACATTATGAGCTGATGAGGATGAAGCTGCCGTCAACGAATTAGTAATACCAGGGGAATATTCAGTTTTGCCGTCCTATAAAATACCTAGAAGGCAACTGCCAGTACACACCGCTAGGTGCTATGGTGAAATATTTTCAACTTGAGAGTGGGGCGCGTATAATCCTCAAGATGTTTTCCCTAGCCAAATAGTCAAGCTCAATGTACGATTCGAAACCAAGACTCGCTTGGCATTCGATTTTACCAGTGAGCTATCATCTCTTCAAAAGTACCTACTTACTAAAAACTAATAACATAATAAAATAAGCTTTTATAAAACGTTGGGCTTGGGCAGCTCCATCCTTTTTGGCTGTGTGTTACTACCAGCTAGCTATTTCATCAATGTTATGGAGAATTCATGGTGGAACACAAACCTAAAAACAGCCTACCCCATTCATAATCAATATCAAATCAAGGATGAATACACAAAAGCTGATTTTTCAATTTCATGCCAGTCAAATGCCACTTGCTGACATATAAGCTTAGAAATAGAAAATTTCACTTGGCACGCAAATATGTAGTAGATTGAAATTTAAAATATCGATGAGCCTCCAAGCCCCAAGACTGTAGTAGTGCTGAAAATACCTTGAGCAGTGGCTACAGATATTATATAGAAGTTATGATGGCGCATCAAGTGTAAACTATCGCTTAATCCATCTTTTGGGGCCAAATTGATTATACGAGCACATGAAGATTTTATACCCGCAGTTTGTATCATCTCTATATAGTGTAAAAATGAATCCCCATTTCCCTTGGTCACGCCATAACTTAAGAACGACCTTACCGATTTCAAGTTTTCTATTACTGTAGGAAGGTTCTTACGGAAAAGCTAAGTTCTTAGAAAAAAATAATAAGGAAGTTGCGTTGAAAATTCATGAAAACCTAACGGTAGGGTACCGTAGGGTAGGATATACCTCCGGTACGCGGGTAAAACCGCGGTGCGCAACTAGTCTGAAAATAAAGTAGAATCATTTTGAACTGCTTAAAAGAAGGGTTTCCAGGAAGAGTGTGCCGCATTTTATACCTTGAGTCGGTAAAGGTGTACACTATTTTGAAAATCTCAATAGTTTAGGGTCTGTTCTAAAGAAGCAATGTATTAGCAACAAAAAACTGATCACACAGCATTATTTGTACGAACAAATACACGAATATGGCAATAATATGTGTGAACTATAAAATATTCTAAAGTTGTTTCAAGTTAGACTGCGCTGGATCGACACAAGCGCCACGTAGATAGGTATGTACCCACTGAATTCGAAATGTTATTGGTTGTGTTTCATGGTCTTAATCTACATCTTAATTGTAATGTCCTCCTCTACTTGCTACTATATATTTAGTTCTATACAACTAAGGCAGCAAACAAGCATACGGCCCATCTGATGGTAAGCATTTACCGTAGCCTATAGAAGATTGCAACACAACGGGTATCAATTGCGCAGTGCCGACCCTGCAAAAATCTCTGCACGCCCTTTTTGAAGAAACCTATGCTGTACTCCCTTGGGAAAACCACGGCGGGAAGCTCTCAACAGCCTGAGCACCGGCGGTAAGAAGCTCCTTTGAAACCGTACAGTACGAGACAATTTCGGTTCCGATGTGTGAGGATGGGCTCCCCGTCGATGGCGAGATTTCTGATGGTAAAAGGTAGCCGTGGGCATCAGGTCAAACAATTCTTTAGAACACTGTCGGTTGTACAGGCGGCAGGAACACACATAAGGAAGCAAATTCTCTTCTAAGTCTAAGGGGCTCTGAACTGCTTGTGAGCTCTTCGATATTATTTTTATATATATCCTAAACAACAGAACAAGTAGGTACTAATCCAACTGAGACCAAGAAGCTATAACCATTTTGGCTCAATTTACATTGCCGCGGAATTGCTGAATGGGATGGAAGCGAATTTTTGCCATGAAATTGTACATGGCATAATTAACTTTATGTCAATAAAATCATTTATTTATTTTTGTACATATACATTAACAACCATACCTAACTATTAATAAAACCTTAAATCTAAATTAGATGAAAAAAATTACAGATGAAATAGCAAAAAGAATATTTACATAGGAAAAAAGAAAAAGAGAAAACAAATAAATAAAAAAGAGGAGATAGCCTTTATAAAAAATATAGCTGTTCCAAGTCGCTGCCAGTGGGTAAAGTGCCCAGAACGCTGGCGGCATTGCCACGCTGTATGGCAATGCTAATCCTCTGACCTAGGTATTCGCCAGCCCTCTGGTCAAGGGAAGCGTCGATCAGTCGTTTTGAAATTTCGCGAAAAATTCGATGGGCTCCGAAAATACAAACTAAATATGATATATAACGATTTTGTTGCAAAAACTCGCTTCCATGCATTCCACGGTAATGTAAATTGAGCCTACGACCAAGCTCATGGTGCGTCCATGCTTGGCCAACCGAGCACGAGCCGAGCCACGAACGAGCACGCTTCGCGTAGTGTGGACGGGTGTGCGAGCCTCGAACGAGCATTCGTAGCGTGCTCGACTGCGCTCCGAACGATTTTCAGTTTTTTCACGAACACAGGGATTCACATCGTGCTCTTTGTAGGCTCGTTATATACGTCCACGCTTGAAATCGCGTGCAACGAACGAATCCTGTTCGTCCGAGGCTCGGCTCGTGCTCGCTTCGCGTAGCATGGACGCACCATTAGATGGTAATTTTTGACAAATAGGTAACTGTTTGACATATAACTTTGTATGTGAAAACTATATTGCTTTTAGTATCTATTTCTTCTACTTGTTTTAGTTATTGTAAGCTGTTTGTTTTCCAAATAAATAAAATAAAATAAATAAATAAATAACTAGATGCATAAGGGCCTCTGATAAGGGCTATCAAAATCTATAATACCATCAAGAACCTTCACAGTATAATTCTTCATGAAAACAAACTTTACACATAGAACAAAACTTGTCAGAGTTCACGTGGTCCCAAAGATTGTCATGAATTTTCAATCGCCCTCCATATAACCATAACTTATCTCGCTATAAGCCGTATTACTTTTTAATTGTGCCCTGTTCTGTCAGCATCATTTACAGCGCCAGGAGTGGGATTGGTGGGGGGTCGAAAACTTTTTATTACGCAAAGTGGACCGAACAGTAAATTCACTGTAACACCCGCAGTGTATCTGTAGAGGTTATAAAACTTTCCTATAAGCCTGTTTACAGGTTCACTTATTTAGTATTTATGTTGTGTAAACAGTGTACAAAGGAAGTGGCCACACCGGGGGCTCACGGCCGCTATTCAGCTAGGGGGTCGGGCACGAAAATATGACAATGCTTCGGTGTGAGCACACCTTTAGGTATGGACGTTGGAGCGCTAAAACGTTATAACTGCTGTATGTATCAATCGTTCTATCGTGAAGTTCATAGTATTACTGAGAAGTCACTTTTCATTAGGTTATAATAATACCATTTTTTTATACCACTTAGGTGGCAAACAAGCATACGGCCCGCCTGATGGTAAGGCGTTACCGTAGCCTATGGACGCTTGCAACACCAGGGGTATCACGCGCGCGTTGCAGACCCTGCAGACATCTCTTCACACCGCTTTTGAAGAACCCCGTGCTGTACTCCATTGGGAAAACCACGGCGGGGAGCTCATTCCACAGTCTGAGCGTCCGCGGAAGGAAGCTCCTTTGAGCCCGCACAGTACGAAACAATTCAGGTTTCAATATGTGAGGATGGACTCCCCGTCGATGGCGAGAGTTGCGATGGTAGAAAGTAGTCGTGGGCATCATCTTAAACAATTCTTCAGAACACCGTCCGTTGTACAAGCGGTAGAACACATATATGGAAGCAAAGTCTCTCCTCAGACTGAGGGGCTCTAAACCGCTTGTGAGCTCGGGATCGTCGACAATTCTGATGGCATGTCGTTGAACCGAGTCTAAAGGATCAAGCTGGTACCCAGGTGCCCCCGCCCATAGATGACAGCAGTACTCCATATGAGAACCTACAGAAGAGGTCAAAACCAGAATATTCACTCTCGGAAATCGTCACATGAGACCCAAGATACCGCCGAACTACTAAGAGTTACAAACGTTACGCACATCACTGCTGCACGTTTTGTCCGAGAATGTGTAGGTATGTTTTGGAAACAGGTAGGGATATAAAAGAGGATCGTTTTAGCGGCGGCACCGTCGGTTATTGTTCCCTGTGGGCGCGGGCGCGCGAAATTCAACGCAAAGAGTACATACCGTACCTAACAACACACCTACCTCGAAAGTTTATTTCGCTCAAATTGTATGCATTATTTATTTAATATAAAAGCGAAGAAACCCAAGCGCGATCATACGCCTTCGCGAAATGAGAACGGGAAAGAAATGCAAAATATAAATAAGACCTTGCTTCTATTGTAAAGGCGACGCCATAATGGTTATGTTGAACTCACTGTTTTATCTAGACAAATTATAATTAGAGGTTATAAAATAGAAGGTTAAAACGAGTAATACAATAATCAGTTTCGTCACTCACACGGGGCCCGTGCCCAGGGCCTCCACACTAATGGGGCCCTGAAATGCCGATCTTATTCGCTAACACCATATTTTTTTTTCTATTTTCGGTAGGTATTAAGAATTACCTTCAACATTCTAAATAAAAACATTATTCGAACAGTAGATCTGCATTTTTAATTTTAGCCAAAAAAATATAAAATGATTTTTGTTATTTGCTTTCCAACTTGGCCCCAAATTGTTGTATGCCCAAGGGCCCCAGCATGGCTTAAGACGGCCCTGACAATAATTTATAAATATACTACTTACTAGGGGCATCTAAAGCTTTAAATATTCCAGAATTTACAGAGCTATCAAGTGGTTTAAAGCACCTAAGTCTAAGGAGAGACTTTGTCTTCTTACTAAATTCTACCGCCTTGTACAACAGACAATATTCTGAGAAATTGTTTGACTGCCCTCGGCTACTTTCTGCCATGGCACCTCTCGGTATGTACGGAGGTTTGTCGAGGACGGAGGTTTCAAAAGATCTTACTGCGGACGGACGCGTGGACGGTGGTTCCTAAGGTAGTATACAGCTTTGAGTTTTCTAAGAAAGTTGTAAAGATATTACAGCAGGTTCAGCAACACGCAAGTCATACGTGTCCATAGGCTACGGTAACCGTTTACCATCATGTGGTCATCATCAAAAATATCATATTATAAAAAATAAAAAAACAATTTAATCCGATGTGCAAATAGCTTTACTACGAATACTGTAGGTGCTACGAGCAACTGCTACGTGGAAACGCGTAGCACTGGTTCGTGTAAGTAGCGCTACATATGTAGCAAATGGGCGTAAGAGCATCCCATTCTCTTGCAGTAAAAAATCTCATTTTCCAAATTGTTAGTGCCTACTAACTCTTACAGTTTTTAGTCTCAGTCTAAATGATATTTTCTGATAAGTTCTTTCAAAAGCTGGTATTTCGGATATCAAGATGAAATACATCTTGTCTAACATTTTGATCAGCGCAGAATGCAGCATGACGAAAAAGGTTGAATTTTAATTATCACATTGCATGGTGCCTAATTGTATATAGTAGATACAAATCAAAAAGTACCTAAAAAGGTATGCAAGTTGTGTCTACTTAGAAGTGGCACCTCTTGGGTAGACATTTTGTCGAAGGTTTTTGTCTGAATATAAAAAGAGACGTAGATGGAGAGATATATATTTTTTGTTTTTTTCGCTTTAATATAAGGATGTTTGAAAAAAAACGCATTTTTGGCAAAAAAAAAATCATGTAATATAATTGGACTGATTACTTGAAAAATTTATATCTATGGTACTTTGTGATAGATAAAAGAATACCTACGATGATTATTAAAACATTAAAAATGGCGACTATTTCGCCACTCATATATTTTTTTTTTTTTTTTTTAAGACAGTAAAAAATACAATCTATATTTACAAAATATAATCTATATATAGAAAATGTCCTCAAGCCTGCCGCTGCTTCCGATTAACGGCAAGGTTCCCAGAAGGCTGGCAGCGTTTCCTCTTTGGATAGCCAAGCTGACGCGTTGGCGGAAAAAGCTCCCCGCCCGCTGGTCTCCGGAGGTCTCGATCAATTTTGAAGACAAGGTGCGAGCAAAACGGCGAGCTTCTGACCCCCATGGTCCCAAGGTCTCGACCGCAAAAGGCATAAAAATATAATTGGGTCCAATCGATGCATATTTTTTGAATTTTGAAAACTAAATTTAGTATTTATATGATTATTTTATTAAATATGTTGTTTGTTAAATTATGAGACAAATCTGAACCATAAAACTCTTTCTTGATAACAAATGGAGGGAATATCTAAAACTTTTAGATTTTCCTCATCAACCACCCAATGCCCAGTTAGCAGGAAAGGCACAAAGGTATCCCTTTCCCACCAGACGCGACGGGGCGCCCCGAGGTGGTCTATATTAAGTGAAATTACTTCATTACCAACAATAATGAGTTAGTTAACTGCATTGTTTTAATACGAGTATCTGTGTTCGTAATTAATGTAATTTGTTACGCTTAAAACGGCCATGTTGTGTGTGGGGTTTATTTTATTTCTAGACAGTAATGAGATAAATTGAGGTCGGTATTAGAAAGTCAATCAATGCCCAAGTCAAGTTTTTAGTTGAGTTTAAAACAACTGAATTTGGAACTTGTACCAATGACATTAGGTTTATTTACGATCAACACGATAAGTAGGTATATTCTTGAGATATGAGTGTACAGTACACTGCACACCGGATCGGAGATCTTAGAATCTACTAATATGTATTTATCATAATCAACATCAGCCTATAATGTCCCACTGCTGAGCACATGCCTCCTTTTACAAATGTGGGTGAAAGAGACTCGGCGATACTCCACCACTGCGGATCGGTGCTCGGTAGGCTTGAGGTCAACCTACTGTTGGAATTTTTCAAGCCGCCTAGGTGGCATCCAACTAGCTTAACGACTATCACAATTAAGTGATAACCGGGACCAACGGCTTTACGTGCTTTCCGAAGCACGGAAAGTCACCCATCCAGGCACCGTCCACGACATACCTACCTTAACTTTTCCGATCGATTAAGAAGGTTGTAGACACGTAAAGCCCACAAGAGAATTGGCTCTTGGGCTTGCTTTAGTTGCATGCTTTTGCTTTAGCATCCAGCAAGTGGTAGGCCAATCTATTCACATCACATGCTTAGAACCTTCTTCTTCTTAACATAAGCGAGCAATGCTCAACTCCATCTGAAGTAATGAAGTCATATCTCGAGTTTTTGCTAAATCACTCACTAAGAGGTACATTTTGGTAAAGAGACTAATCATAAGGTTAGGTGAGGTATGTTTAATACATATAGGTATTTCGAACTCGTAAGTAAGGCCCAGAGGGTCTACTCGGAAAACCGATACCCACACGATAGTCCGATCATCGTTGTCAAATTATTAACCACTAACTAGAATTGCAGCAAAACAGACGAGACGTAATTTTGTGCAATTCAATTAAATCATTTATTCAAATAGACCTTCGCAGGCACTTATGAAAAATCTGACTCTAATACTTTATAATACCGGTTCGGAAGGTTGCATTTTCTGAGAAGAGCCGGCAATAAACTCAGCAATTAAGTACGCTTTTCAAAACAAGCTTAGATTCATTAGGTACATAATATTTACATTCTAATAGCACTGACAACAGTTGCGTGCTATTAGAATGTAAAAAGTAAATATAATATAATTTATAAAGGCATTCTAAATTCAAATCATCTTCAGTCATTACTCATTACCTACCTACATAGCCTATCTACCTCTACCTATCACTATTTATTGTATAATTATTACGTATATTATTTAAGTACTCTGTGCCATCAGCAACTATTTTTAATCGTCGTTCACTTGGTTTCTTACTTTCATCAATATAAACAGAAAAATATTTGGATAGAGCGTTTTTTGGTAGCATACAACGAGTAGAATTTCCAAACGATACACATAGCGACATCTACTGGCGACATGGTAAGTTATTTTTGTATGAACGCAATACGCGCCTGCAATAGGAATACCTACATAGCACTGCCCTCTGTCGACTTGAATTTGGAAATAAAAACAATGGTATATAAAAATTTATTCGTCAGCTGACATAACAACTAGTTTCTTGTATTGTAACACTAGATGGAGGTATTTTATTTTAGACTGTAATAAAGTCTACTATGTTTCCATATGATTCGATAAAAAATGGTTTTCTGATGGTTTATGGGGCCATTAGAAAACCATTTTTTTATCGAATCATATGAAACCACTAGAAAAAATATTAATTAATTTGAAAAAAAAACAAAAAATATAGGAAAACTTGTAATATTTTATTGTAATACTTTGTATGTACACACGGCTACAGATCAAGCTATACATTTCCAGTATAAGATAAGCTGATCTCGCACTGTATAGGATTTCCACACAATGGGAGGTCAGCTTATACTAGAAATGTATAGCTTGATCTGTAGCCATTTGCACACGGCTACAGATCAATCTATAAAGGATCATGACGAGATTTGTACAAAAAAATAAAGATTTTTAGAGGAGTTGGAATGACGGTATAATTGATCCTTGGTGCCTAAGGAACAACTTGAGCCATTTAAAATATTTTTAGAACCCCGGGATAAAAATGCGAATTTCTATGGCAAGCCGGCGAATCGCGACTATTTGCGACCAAAACCATTATGTTGTTGTTATGTTTTGCGGGGTTTATAAAACATTTCATGTATATTAACATGTTGCTGGTAATGTAATCTCAACATTTTTTTTTTTTTTTTAAGACAGTAAAAAATACAATCTATATTTACAAAATATAATCTATATATAGAAAATGTCCTCAAGCCTGCCGCTGCTTCCGATTAACGGCAAGGTTCCCAGAAGGCTGGCAGCGTTTCCTCTTTGGATAGCCAAGCTGACGCGTTGGCGGAAAAAGCTCCCCGCCCGCTGGTCTCCGGAGGTCTCGATCAATTTTGAAGACAAGGTGCGAGCAAAACGGCGAGCTTCTGACCCCCATGGTCCCAAGGTCTCGACCGCAAAAGGCATAAAAATATAATTGGGTCCAATCGATGCATATTTTTTGAATTTTGAAAACTAAATTTAGTATTTATATGATTATTTTATTAAATATGTTGTTTGTTAAATTATGAGACAAATCTGAACCATAAAACTCTTTCTTGATAACAAATGGAGGGAATATCTAAAACTTTTAGATTTTCCTCATCAACCACCCAATGCCCAGTTAGCAGGAAAGGCACAAAGGTATCCCTTTCCCACCAGACGCGACGGGGCGCCCCGAGGTGGTCTATATTAAGTGAAATTACTTCATTACCAACAATAATGAGTTAGTTAACTGCATTGTTTTAATACGAGTACCTGTGTTCGTAATTAATGTAATTTGTTACGCTTAAAACGGCCATGTTGTGTGTGGGGTTTATTTTATTTCTAGACAGTAATGAGATAAATTGAGGTCGGTATTAGAAAGTCAATCAATGCCCAAGTCAAGTTTTTAGTTGAGTTTAAAACAACTGAATTTGGAACTTGTACCAATGACATTAGGTTTATTTACGATCAACACGATAAGTAGGTATATTCTTGAGATATGAGTGTACAGTACACTGCACACCGGATCGGAGATCTTAGAATCTACTAATATGTATTTATCATAATCAACATCAGCCTATAATGTCCCACTGCTGAGCACATGCCTCCTTTTACAAATGTGGGTGAAAGAGACTCGGCGATACTCCACCACTGCGGATCGGTGCTCGGTAGGCTTGAGGTCAACCTACTGTTGGAATTTTTCAAGCCGCCTAGGTGGCATCCAACTAGCTTAACGACTATCACAATTAAGTGATAACCGGGACCAACGGCTTTACGTGCTTTCCGAAGCACGGAAAGTCACCCATCCAGGCACCGTCCACGACATACCTACCTTAACTTTTCCGATCGATTAAGAAGGTTGTAGACACGTAAAGCCCACAAGAGAATTGGCTCTTGGGCTTGCTTTAGTTGCATGCTTTTGCTTTAGCATCCAGCAAGTGGTAGGCCAATCTATTCACATCACATGCTTAGAACCTTCTTCTTCTTAACATAAGCGAGCAATGCTCAACTCCATCTGAAGTAATGAAGTCATATCTCGAGTTTTTGCTAAATCACTCACTAAGAGGTACATTTTGGTAAAGAGACTAATCATAAGGTTAGGTGAGGTATGTTTAATACATATAGGTATTTCGAACTCGTAAGTAAGGCCCAGAGGGTCTACTCGGAAAACCGATACCCACACGATAGTCCGATCATCGTTGTCAAATTATTAACCACTAACTAGAATTGCAGCAAAACAGACGAGACGTAATTTTGTGCAATTCAATTAAATCATTTATTCAAATAGACCTTCGCAGGCACTTATGAAAAATCTGACTCTAATACTTTATAATACCGGTTCGGAAGGTTGCATTTTCTGAGAAGAGCCGGCAATAAACTCAGCAATTAAGTACGCTTTTCAAAACAAGCTTAGATTCATTAGGTACATAATATTTACATTCTAATAGCACTGACAACAGTTGCGTGCTATTAGAATGTAAAAAGTAAATATAATATAATTTATAAAGGCATTCTAAATTCAAATCATCTTCAGTCATTACTCATTACCTACCTACATAGCCTATCTACCTCTACCTATCACTATTTATTGTATAATTATTACGTATATTATTTAAGTACTCTGTGCCATCAGCAACTATTTTTAATCGTCGTTCACTTGGTTTCTTACTTTCATCAATATAAACAGAAAAATATTTGGATAGAGCGTTTTTTGGTAGCATACAACGAGTAGAATTTCCAAACGATACACATAGCGACATCTACTGGCGACATGGTAAGTTATTTTTGTATGAACGCAATACGCGCCTGCAATAGGAATACCTACATAGCACTGCCCTCTGTCGACTTGAATTTGGAAATAAAAACAATGGTATATAAAAATTTATTCGTCAGCTGACATAACAACTAGTTTCTTGTATTGTAACACTAGATGGAGGTATTTTATTTTAGACTGTAATAAAGTCTACTATATTTCCATATGATTCGATAAAAAATGGTTTTCTGATGGTTTATGGGGCCATTAGAAAACCATTTTTTTATCGAATCATATGAAACCACTAGAAAAAATATTAATTAATTTGAAAAAAAAACAAAAAATATAGGAAAACTTGTAATATTTTATTGTAATACTTTGTATGTACACACGGCTACAGATCAATCTATAAAGGATCATGACGAGATTTGTACAAAAAAATAAAGATTTTTAGAGAAGTTGGAATGACGGTATAATTGATCCTTGGTGCCTAAGGAACAACTTGAGCCATTTAAAATATTTTTAGAACCCCGGGATAAAAATGCGAATTTCTATGGCAAGCCGGCGAATCGCGACTATTTGCGACCAAAACCATTATGTTGTTGTTATGTTTTGCGGGGTTTATAAAACATTTCATGTATATTAACATGTTGCTGGTAATGTAATCTCAACATTGGAAGTGATTAAATACCCTCTAAAATGTTTTATTTTTTTGTACAAATCAATGTATGGAGCTCGCCATGATTATTTCCAATAGGTACCTACATACCTTGAGAAATACCTTATTTTTGAACTAAAATTACCGCAACGTATGGTCACTAAGCACGTGCGCAGACTAGAGCTAGGCGCAAGCCACCGTCGCCCCCACGGAAAAGAGAATACACTTTTTTATATTTCTTTTCTCTGTGGCCCCACCCCTTTAATCCCTCGCACTCCCGATGAGTATTACGTCTAGTATGATTTTGCAATTAATATTTTTTTTATTTTATTATTGCTACGTTACACAAAAAAGGCGGCATATTTATCAGCAAAATGTATAAAAAATACACCAAATATACCCGGCGATATAGTGCCTCTAGCGGCAAACCGCTGAACTAAATTATCCACGTCCAGACACTCCGGAGGAGAAAGTGCTTCCAAGCGTTTTTTTATACCATAGGATTCTGATACATAGCTATGGAATATTGTTTATTTCGGGTGAAAATAATCCTCAATGGATGCAGTATTACGTATTACCTACTATGGCATTTTTAGGGGGTGGATGCAAGATGTAAATTTATATACAGAGTTTCCTTTAATTAATGGTCCAAATGATAACAAACGAAAGTTGAGATTATACCCTAATTGCCCTATGAAAAAGAAAGAGTAAAATCCTGTGCCATTGCAGATATATTTGTATCTGCAGATAACATCTGCATTTCGATATCGGTCGGTGCCTACAAATACTTAACGATAAAATATATATTATCTGCGCAGTGTGTGTTGCTTCATTGAATTACATAGGGATTGCATAGGGAGCGATATTGAAAGATATGCGCTCAGGGGGCCTGGGGCCTACCACAAACTCTTAAAACAAGGTTTTATTTGTCTTTTGTCCCCTCTTTGACATCCGGCGTCAAAACAGGACAAAAGAAAAATAAGGTTATAATGATATTGTTTTAAGACCTTGTGGTTGCCCCCCTGATACAGATATCTTATCGTATACGCGTAGTGTGTTATGAACTTAACTCTTTCATATTGTTTTCTTTTTCTATTACCTATTTTCTATTTCGCAACCAAAACATTTTTGTTAAGACTTATTTTTGCCAGTGTCAAGTTTCTAGTCACAATAAATCACTTTCACATTCATACGTCTGTGCTTTCACATAAGTAGTCGGCACTGTAAGTCACCGTGCAAAAAAGTCATGTTTTAGTAAAATAGTATACCTACTAAAACTTTTCAGAGTATTTGAGACAACTTAAAAAGTCACGATAGTACATGTAATTCATTTCACTTGGATGGCCATGGATTGAATTTTATTAGATAAAACACCAAAAATTATAATAAATTATTAAAAGAAACAAAAAACCCGACTGTGTAAAACAAATATTAACTGAAAAGAGAAAAACAAGCTTTTTAATCTATAGAATTTGGAATATAACTTGAATGTTATAAGGTCTTGCAGTCGGGGACAAACCAATAACCTAAGTATGTGTTTTTTTTTTAATATTTGTTTATCCCCGACTGCAATACCTTATAACATTCAGGTTATATTCCAAATTCTATAGATTAAAAAGCTTGTTTTTCTCTTTTCAGTTAATATTTGTTTTACACAGTCGGGTTTTTTGTTTCTTTTAATAATTTAATTTATTTCAGACCTTTTAGTTTTATACATAATGATTTGTATGTTTTAGTAAGTAAATGAGCGGTAAGGTACAGTAACGCTAACAACCATCGCAACTCTGTGAGTTACGTACGGTAGCCGCCCAGAGTCCTATACCTACTGTCCTTGCATTAAACATGTTTTTTTGCAGTTTACGTCAAAATAGTAGCACAAAAGTATTACAATATATACATATATGGAATGGGCTGTTCACGAGCTTTCATTTGATACCCATATTGTTATAATAACGAAATTTTTGATTTTAATACCCCCCCTCTTTTCTTATCCGTAGACGCCATATAAAAATAATATACCCTATGACACTCCCACAGTTCAGACGAATCTGACGACACCTCATATGCTTAAATCCGTCAAGCCGTTTAGGCTGCAGAGCGTGCCAAAGAAATAGACATACATACATACATACATACACTCGAAAAACATAACCCTCCTTCCGGGTCAGTCGGGTAAAAATAATACGAAAACGCGGCGTCACTTTGCAAGTTCCCGCCAAAAAGTTATCCTAACTCTTTAAAATCTCTATGATTGTCTGGAATCCGCATAATATTTTTTTTTTATAGTTTTGCCAATAACGATGAAATCTTTATAAAAAAAAACATAATTATGGCAAATTAAAAGCAAGTTCAAATTTTCAGATGTGTTTAAATGTTCTATGGAATAAGCGTAAAATCAATAAAACATACTATATTATTTTGTGTAATATATAATGTGAGGCTAAATATAAAATTCCTTACTACCTACTATAAAGCAAACTTTATAAAAATCAAAAGTGAGGGTACCTAGCTAACATGAAAAATAATTGTATTCACAATTTACTTCAGTTCCTCCGAGTCCATTAAAGTACTCAGTAACTAATCATAAAAGTGCTCGTGTTAAACTGTAAAATGAATGGTTTTAAATTTGAAAGCATATTTGTAAGTTTTTTGGATTATTTTATCGTTATTTTTATGTTTAGTTTTGTTTTTTGTATAATAATAGATTATTAATAACTTGGGTCGCGGTTAAAAATATAAATGACATCAATTTAATAACTCGTGAGAACCAACGGGTTAAAATATTACATAATCAGTTGAATTTTGCATTGGTATTGTTCAGTTCGTTTAATCTTTTGACCACCATCACCACAGTCATCCAGTCGTGACAGCCATCGAAATGGCTCACATGCCAACGTCATCAATTACATGGCCTTAAATCGAAATAAATCTTACAACCATGGGATTATGTAGGATTTATGATTAGACAGTTTATTCCGTGGCGTGGAGAGCCTGTCAGCTTCATTAATATTTTGGTGGTCAAAAGGTAAAAAAAAACCGTTTTAATATTCATATTATCAAATATAGCTACCTACATGGCCGCTATCATAAAACTGGTTCTGGCCACCGTTTATGATATTTTATGCAGTTAACGCTCTTTATACCACTAAGGTGGCAAACAAGCATGCGGCCCGGCTGATGGTAAGCGGTTACCGTAGCTACCGTACCTACTTGCAACACCAGGGGTATCACTCGCGCCTTGCCGACCCTGAAGAAATCTCTTCACACCCTTTTTGAAGAACCCCATGCTGTACTCTATTGGGAAAACCACGACATCCGAGCTTATTCCACAGCCCGCACAGTTCGAAACAACCAACGTCTTATACTACTTTTTAAGCTTTCGCGAACTAAATTCATTGTAATATTAATGTATCGGGTCTATTCGCGCACAGATTAACCAAATATATTATGAAGATTGAAGGTACTAAAGCCATCATCATTTTTATACGTTATAGTTAATGTGATTAATGTACCTACATGTACCTCATAGCCACCTCCATAGTATACCTCACATTAATCATGAAGGTGCATTAACTACTAGCGTATTGTTTTTCCATTATTCTGTGATTATTCTAGTATTTCGACTAATATACAGAGAAAACTACTTATATTTCACAGTATCGCCCTCGCAAAGCATAATGTGATGGTTTTGGTTTGAATAAAATATGTTGTTACAGTTGAGCAATCAATGTCCTCGAGTCGATCGGTTCGTGAAATCGCGCGAGGCATTAGAATGGGATATTTGCAAACATAAAGCAGGTGACATTAAGGTACGTTTTTAAATGAATAAAAACCGGTCAAGAATCTGAGTCTGACTCACGCACCGAGTTTTCCGACCTTTAATTTCTTGATTTCAGTAATAAATAATCGTCGAACACAGATTACAGAATAAGGCAGATCGAGCGCGCGGAACACGGGAGTGAGGCCAAAAAAGCAAATACAAATTGAAAAACACGTACCTGGTATTCGCTTTTGAATGTGTATTTGCTTTGTTTAACAAACTTTATGTAACAAAAAACACTTCTTGATTAATAAACTGTAGTTAAACAATGCAAATACAAACTGGAAAACGAATACCAGGTATCAGATATTCAATATGTATTTGCTTTTTTGCCTTCACTTTCGTGTTCCGCGCGCTCCATCTGAATTATTCTGTAATCTTAATCTTTGGAAGGAAAAACGAAGGAGAATTTTGATGATTTCTATAAAACTGTGGGAGCTAGTAACATTGTTCTATTTTTCCTGTAATATTTACGTCAATGTCTATTTACTGTAAATATTTCAGATTTTTGGCTTTGCTAACTTTAGAGACAAGAAGGGGAATGGTATTTTCTTTGTCATTTTTCAACATAAGACAAAAACTACGCAACCTAGAAGAAAATAAAAACCTGTTTTAAAATGTACAAATAACGTTCTTTATATATTTAAAATTGTACCCCCAGTTGGGCAATATTTATAACTATTTTTATATTAATTTAGATTAATAGCATAATTGGTTGCTAAAATATAGCGCTGTGACAGACGGACGGCACGATAAAGCCTGCTTTTCGCTATGGGATATAATATAATATAAATTACATCTTGAGATATAAAATTTTATCGCTCGTCATACATTTTTGTGTAAGTATTACATCCTAAAATATAAATATTTTTTCGACAAAATGTATGACGAACGATAAAATATTATGCCTATCTCAAGATGTAATACATATTATATTATATCTGTGTATTATATCCTTTAATGAGAAAATCAATCAACGACAAAAAAATCGTGAAGTATATTTATTCAATGTAGGCCCTAATAAGGCACCTCTCGTCAAGCAACTTCTGAACTACAGGTCTTAGAGAAAAACGCTGAAAGGAACCCCGATCTGAATTTTGATTTATTTTGAATTCAATTTATTTAAAAAAAATAGTATTTTCGGAGATATGGAATTTAAAAAAAAACCATTTTACATGAAAATGCTTTTTGTGGGATAATAACATTCTTAATCTTCCACAGTGTAACCAAAGCTTCCGGAGCAAGAACTATATCAATCATTTGGACAAATGTTTCGGCTACGAGCCGCTAAGACTCCATACGTCCAACAGGGTCTTCACAAACGAGGAGCCCACCTGGCCTTGTGTTCCAAGGAAGATGAGCTGTTTATCAGCTCCTGATAACATCTTGGATATACCATATGTCAACACTAATTGTGAGTAACCTGACCTGAACTTAAAACCATTGGGCCATTTCAAGGCCAGAGTGAATAGGTTTATAGCTTATTAGGGTACATACGCACTATGCGGCTAGCCGCAACCGCAACCGGAGCGCGCGTTTCGAAACCGACGTGGTTTGCGGTTTGATCGACTCCTTTCTAAGGGTGCATGCATACGCATTATGCGGTTGACCGCAATCAAAAATATGTATTGTGATGCGGCTGCCGTCCAACCGCACCGGTCACTCGGAGCCTCCTGTATAGATCTATTATTTTACTCTTTGCTCGGAGCGCTGAGGCCCGACTGACAGCCAGCCGGACGGTTGCTATACGCACACGCATTACTAATGGATTAGTGTATGATTTTTATGATGGGCTACCCTACCCTACCCTACCCTGTCATAGCTGGTATGGCGTGGGTCGATGGATGCAAGTACGAGTCGGACTCGCTCACGGAGGGTTCAATAATAATAATAATGTAATAGGCCGAGAAGGACAAGCTCAGCAAGTACCTTGACTTGGCTCACAAGGTGACCGCCATGTGGGATGTTGATTCGACGATCATTGTCCCGATAGTTGTTTCAGCGAACGGTCTCATAGCGAAGAGTCTCGACCAACACCTTGAGAGGCTCTCGCTGGATGGCTGGATCAAGGGTCAGATACAGAAGGCGGTACTCCTGGACACGGCGCGCATCGTCAGGAGATTCCTCTCTCTGCAGCCCTAACCACCGGTAGCTTGGGCCCTTCCCCGCTGCCGGCGGCACACTAGGATTAGGTTTTTTTATAACATTTTTAGATTTTGTAAAGATATTGTAAAAAAAAAAACATATATACATAGGATTAGGTTTTTTATAATTGTTTTGAATTTTATTTTTACTAATGTTATAAAAAAAGTAATTTTAAGGACATAAAGAAATAGAGAGAATAATAATGTAACCTTACTCAAATTGATTGTGAAATTAATAGTAGGCGCAACATTTAAAAGTACACCAATATTTACCTTAATTTTCAACTTCTTTTATTTTTCGGAATTTTCCATTTACTTGTTCTGTAAGCCCCTTTACTCTGTGTCCCAAGTATTAATACCGTGTTTTAAGTTAATCGGACCGCCGGGTAGGTTTCTTCCATAAAAACTTTAACACCTCCAAAACCCCTTTTTAGGGGTAGTTTTCAAAAACTAAACTTTAT